>CM069300.1:25910000-28673750 GCA_035609425.1 Epinephelus awoara | reverse complement strand
TGTGTGCAGAAGCATTTGAATGAGTGTGTTTCATGAGGAGAACTTCGGATTCGGTTGTGGCATGGGTACAGCAGTTAAAGCACGTCCTCCTCTCAAAACCATGGGCCAAAACGGCACATTGATCTGACAAAGCTTTTCTTGGCGGACAACAGCAACTTAACAGCCACTCATCATCAAGACCCAAAATCATTCCAATGTTCTCCCCTTGTAAAAGCACACACACACACACACACACACACACACACACACACACACACACACACACTAAATCAAACAACACAAGGGCAGTCCTGGTTGAGTTACAGTTTGCAAATCAAGCACAATATTTTTGCCATATCTCAGCTAGCCTGACTCTGTCCAAGGAAACACGTCTAAAGCTCATTAATTTACGTGCATCTCATTTGTTTAATCTGTACAGAAACCAGAGGTGTAAAAACAACAATTTACTGTTTTAGAGGGAATAATTCTACCAAACTGTTTCTTGGCTTGGACCAGTAATTTCCAGTCTCCACTGGTTGCCTTGCAATTTGTCGTTGCCAAGAAATAGTTTGGCACATAAGCTCTCATAAAACGGCAAATTGCCATTTTTACACTTCGGTTTTTGTAATTTGTTCATTTTTAAGCTTCACAGGGGCTGGTGTGCAGATTTTGTTACAGTTGGACGGAGCCAGGCTAGCTGTTTCTCCCTGTTTCCAGTCTTTGCACTGAGCTAAGTTAGCCAGGACCTGGTTACAGGTTCATATATAAGACAGACATTAGAATTGTATCAGTCTTCTCAGCCAAAATATTCTCACTCTGACCTTCTCACATATTGACATTTGGTCATGGACTTTCCACGTCCAGATATGATGTGCAAGATACCCTGGGTGCGTTGGTTGTTGAGTGTCAGGTTATGCCTGTTACATGCATTGTCTTCTTTCGAGATACACATCCATTTTCACAGGAAATTCAACATTTACATACAGTCTCTTTTAAAATAAATGCACTATGTCAGTACAACACCGTCAACGTCTTTTTTTTCCTTAAGCAACTAATGCACATGGTTGGGTTCAGGAAAAAAGAATAGGATTTGGCTTTATAATCTCACAGGGCCGCCTTTCCCTGGTTAAGGTCTGTGTTTATAGGATCCATCCACCACCTGCCTTAACTGTCCTTCTTGACCAGCCGCGTCCCCCTGACGCCGCCAAGCGGCTGCGCATCATGCCGACATTTTTCGTTGATGTCGGACACAAGTCACTGTCCAAGCGCCGGATTTTGCTAACCTTGGAGTGAGGCCAGGTTGTCTCGGCAAGAATGCGAATAAGCTCATTCCCAAAACTGTCAATTTTTCCTTGAAACATGATCGTAAGACATCTATAAATACGCCTCTGCTGTTGTGCAGGGAGTAAATTAATTTAATTTTGAGGAAATTGGATGAAGCTTAACAGAAACATGTTAACTTTAAGAAACTGTTATGAAAAAGATTTTTGCGTTTTCATTGCAGCATATTTCCCAGCATTCTGGGAAATATGTACATGTCACGTAAAGAAATGGCTTAGAATGAGTCATATTTAAAACACGTACACACTGTTGTACCACCAAACTCGCTACACCTTGAGAGAAAAGGTCTGTAGCGCGCTGATTTACCACACATGTTACATCATCTACAAACACCACAATCCAGGCAGTTCCTTTTAGACTGAAATTGCTGTGGGTACATATTGTAACCCTCATATTGCTCATGTTACAATCAAGTCAAGTCACGTCCTTCGAACCCCCTTGCTTTGAAGACCTCAACTGCATCTGTAACTGGTAAATGGTCAGCTTCCATTTCTGTGAATACAGTTCTCTTTAAGATGATCCTTGTGATTTCTGTTTGAGTGACTATTAATACCGTCTGTTGGCTCTTGCAGAAAAACTTGCTTATTCTATATGGGAGATGACCCCATGAGAAAGGGGCAGGAGGCTCAGAGGAGAATGGTGTGTTCACACGAGAACCTGGGGCGAGAAAATAATGTGTCCGTAGTGGGTTTGTGAACCTTGATGTCACCTAGTGAATCTAATCTTCCTATACTGCACATATAGTGCACGCATATGTACACACAGCAAACAGCACTGTAAAACCTTTGCCTGAGGGAGAAGGTTTAACTTCATTTTAGGTTATGAAGGATTAAATTCTTAGTGTCTGAATCAGATGGCCTTCTGAAGCATCCGCCTGGGTTTAGAGTGCCATAAAAACTGTGAACATGTAACAACAATTATTCATCATTACTAACTATTTGGTGGAGTGGAATTAGCTTTCCTCATGTTCTGCGTTGCAGTTTAAAGTGTATGCATGGGGCTGAAATGAACTTTTGTGGTAGCCTATCAATGACATACGCAAATTAACATTCCTTAATTGAACTATTGAGTGTAAACTAATCACATAAAGTCATAGTGACTTGATCATTTCATGGTGAGCAACAGAAATTCTTGATACACCCTGCACTAATTTATGCATTTAATCGCCATGAGTCATACATTTGTTAGGCATTACTTAAGTGCATGACCACGTATGCACTGACGTGTTGGTAACACATCTTACTGATAAGACACAGCTGGATTTCCCAACATGACTCTGACCTTATAACTCCGTCAGTGTCCACGCCCCATGACACTCACCTGTCTTTAATTCTGAAATATTGCTCCACGGTTCTGATTATTTTTCCTGCTGCTCTTCTTTATTTTAGAAGATTGGGGGCGGCAGTAGCTCAGGCCGTGGGGAACCGGAGAGTCACCGGTTCAAGTCCCCAAATGGACTAAGTATGGACTGACAGCTGGAGAGGTGCCTGGTTTGCCTCCTGGGAACTGCAGAGGTGCCCTTGAGGAAAGCATCCAACCCTGCAACTGCTCCAGGGGCGGCGTACCATGGCGCTGTGCCATGGCTGACCCTGCACTATCTTGTAATTGCATGTGTGTGATGTGTATAGAGAGAGATATGCAAAAGATACATTTCAACTGCCAATTAGATTGGATTGGCATATAATAAAATATTATAATCATTCATTGTCTGACTGTTTAGTTATTGTATTGTTGTATTTTTACATGATATTACATGAACTTTGCGTGTACTTTTATTCAAAGCAACTCAAGTATTTGAAACAGTTCTCTATTAGAATATATATAAAAGAATATAAGTCAATCTTTACATCAAACATATGCCTTTCATTACATACAAATTTTATTGACATAATAGAAGTCATGTCTGTCCGATATGCCAGTCATCAAATTTAGGATCTGTTCAAATTGCTTAACTTAATAAGACCCTTTGATTATTTGCTTTCATTTTAGTTTAATTGTTTATTCAAAGCACATGAGCTGAAGTTAAGTGAGTTACCTTGAGTCAGTGTTTTGTTTGTGTAAATGCGTCAAGTAAGTATTTCCAAGGTCAAGAAAGAAAGAAAGAAACCCCACTGTGAATTATAATATTAGAGCGTGTTTTGTTTATGTTCCTATTGTTGGTCCAGTTCTGAATCAGAGTCCTTGATGGTTTTTTTATACGCTCATTGAACTCCAAGTTGTGGTGGTGCTCCCAGATTTGCACGAGAGAAAGCAGAATCTGTCCGTCTGAATTCTGTCACGACTGTCTGTTGTCAAGATGTGCGTGCCCTGTGCTCCCTTCATCTCAGGGGTTTCTCAGCACTCTACATTGTTTTCAGCTATAATAATAATGCTCTTGCTGTTTATCCCGGTGGGGATTTTGGTGTTCAAACATATAAATCTGCTCCACCCTCATTACTCATTATCATCATTGACAGCATTAGACGAATGCTGCTTTGGTTAATGGTTTTATTGTGGATGTTAACCCAATCCTAAACATTCTTGTATTTGTAGTGGAAAAGATGATTCAAATGCCCACAGTATTGTCCTGGAAAAATAAAAACATATTCTGCCTAAGTTAAGGTTAAAATGTCCATACATATACCCCACTAGCTTCTGCTTTATATTACTTCAAGCTTGCATAGAGGATTTTTTTTCACTGTATGTCCACACAGTCCCCATACTGTCGTCATCTTTATCACCATCCAGAACCTGAAGTGGTCATCAAGCACACATAAGGAGACCCTCCCTTACAAGAGTCAGTGGTCCTTTAATCAGCTTCCACTGGGAGAGGTCAAATTTACTCAGCTTTATTAAATTAGAGTGTGTGTGCAATGCGCACTATGGGATTCAGGTGGTTTGTGTGTGTGTGTGTGTGTGTGTGTGTGTGTGTGTGTGTGTGTGTGTGTGTGTGTGTGTGTGTGTGTGTGTGTGTGTGTGTGTGTGTGTGTGTGTGTGTGTGTGTGAGACAGAGAGGGAAACAGACAGCAAACAAGAGGAAAAAATAGAGATACACAGCAAAAGAAAAGGAAAGAGGACACATGGGTCCTGTTAGGCAGGGAAGACTGGCTATACTCTGCAAATTGATAATTACACACACCCTCAGACAACAAGCGTGTACACATCTCACGTTCAATGTGTTCGCCACCCTCGGTCCCATTTCTCGCTGTGGGCCCAATTTAGAGCTTGTCTATCTGCCAGTTAAGACTGGGGTTACAGTACAAGCAGTAAAATGAGGCCTCCTGCAAGAAGAAGTGATTAAGATTCAGATTTATTTTTACCACACTCATATTATGAATCAGAGACTTTTTGTACATGTAGTTTGTTTCTTTTATCGCTTAAAACTCAGATTCATACATCTCCCCAAACATGACTGGTGCCTACAGTGACTGTTAACGTAACCCCAGCCTACAAAACAAGGTTATAGGAAAAAAAATTGATGTTATTCCTGACGTGTAATTGATATAAGACCAATGCAATGAGCCGAATAGAAAATTAAACTATTCCAAAACTTAATTTTCATCCAGAAGCTTAATTTAATTTTTGGGTAACAGCAGTGACACAGAAGGAAAAGTTTAATTCCCCCTGATCTGTCTGCACGGAAGGTCTGCATAGAAAAAAACAAATAACAAATTGTGTTCCTTATGAAGATTCACTTTTTTTCACAATACAGAGGCAAACATTACTCACCATTCTCCCATAGGCACTCAGTGAGGAGAGACTGACAGTCACACAGATACACACACTTATCCTCTGTGCTTCATCCTCCCAGCTGTGACCTCCTCTCCAGGCATTAAGGCATCACTTTATTTTCACCTCCCTATGGGAATTCAGCCGCAGCTGGAGATCTCTTTCTCTGTCTGTCTCTCTGTCTCTCACATTTTGAGTGCATGCATACACACACAGTACACACACACACACAGATATAACACACAAGTGTACCCCAGTGACCTTTACTTGCTACAGGTTGGTATTTGGTGATGCCGGCTGTCAGTGGTGGGAAGTAATTTAAGAACATTTGCTTCAGTATGATACTTAAATACAAATTTGAGATGCTTGCACTTTACTTGAGTATTTCACTTTATGCTCCTTTATGCTTCTACTCCTTCTTACCCAGTACATTTATCAGTGTTTAAAAACGCAAAGAAAAAAAAAGATATAATAACTAAAAAAAAATGACATTGTTTGTTCCTCTCCCATTAGTCATCACACAACCCCTCAGATTTATCCTTTTGCTCTTTGGAGAGACCTCACCTCTACATTGGGAACTGCTGAACAAAATAGCCAAACTGTATATTAAGCAGTTAAAACTCAATCAATTTTAACAGTAAAATGATTCTTACACATTAATGCTTTAGTATTAACAATCTAATAATATGTAATGTAAAAAACAATTAGGGTTGTCAAGCGATTAAAAAAATCATGTAATTAATTACATGCTCTGTGATTAATTAATCTTAATTGACTGCACACATCATCTTTTGCTGTGAAAATATTTTAAAAATCAGTTCAAATGAAATTTGGCAGATGTGTTGTAGTAAAGCTGCTTGATTTTGGATACAATTGCCTCCCTGTCCTCTACCACCAAAACGGGTCTGCAGTCCATTGCAATCCATTTTGCTTAGGGAGTTATTTAGTCGCTTACAGGTAGACTTACTCAGCTTGCGTTTGACTGCCTGGTCCAGTGTAGTTCAACTGTCTTTAGGCTGTGCTAGCTTGGACCTCCAGGTTGCTGCTAAAGGCTTTGCATTGAGGTGATATTTTAAGCTTGAAATACTTCAATGGTACAAAAATTCCTCACTGCAGAATTTGCGGAGAACAGTTCTCCTATCAACAGTTCCACCTGGGCGCTGGTGACATAAAATGCAGGCTACCGCTTGCTCCCACTTCCTAGCAGAGTAAACACAGCAAAAAGTGAAGTTATTGCAGAAGTAGTCAGTAACAACAATTAAGAATAAGAATATGAACTCGCAGAGTTTCTTGGAGGATAAGATATTTTCACCATTCTTCTGACTGGATTTCATACTTTGCCAACTTTCAACAAGATTTGTGACTCACCATAAGTGTGTGCAGATGAACAATGTTGCACGCCCACACCCTAAGTGAAAATCTGTCATCCGGTCAGGAAGGAAGCTTGACGGCATAGGGGAGAGCACCTTAACACCATTTATCAATCAACACTCCCCACACCGGGGTGACACAGACCTGGCTGAAAATTGGCAAAGTATTACTTTAAATGCATTTAGTTAAATATACTTATGTACTTTTACTTAAGAACGATTTTGATTGCTCAACTTTTACTCATAGAGAAGTATTTTACATCATGTTATTGGTAAATTTTAGCCAAATAAAGGATCTGAAAACTTCCTCTACATTGAGTCATTATAGCAAAACCTTTACCAACCTCACACTTGTTTTAATCACTCCTAATGTTTATAAGGGCATTTACCTTCCCAGGTGAATTGTAGAGATGGAGGTGTTAAATGTGTGAGTAATATCCGAACCGATAGAACAAAGACATTAGGACTGAGAACTAAGCAGCTTTACATCAGCTCACTGTGTGTGAAAACTAGAGAGCCTGCTAAGCTGTGGGTGGTCAGTCATTTGGCCATGGCGTAGCAGACGTCTGGACTCTACCAATGTCACCCACTAAAGCTGCAGCTCCACAGACTGACAAAAACCATCGTCAAACATCATAAATTATAAACAGCATAATTTTTGTCTTTTTATGAAGGCTTCTGTGCAAAACAAATCATGTGATAGTTAAACTTCAATTGTGTGGTGCATGCCGTGCAAAAAGAGTTTTACTATCATCAATGACTGCTTTAATTCTTTCTGAGTCATTTGAACACATGGGAGTTTTTAAAACAATTAGCCCTGCTGAATGAGGCTCATTATGTGGTTAGAGGGTTCAGAGGAGAGGAAAAGGAAGAGAAAGGTACAATGGAGTATGATGGAGAGACCGGGGGGAGGAGGAGGAGGAAAAAGAAGGAAATTATGAATATGAGGTGAGAGACAGAAAAAGACTAAAGAAAGAGCCAAAGCAGGATTAAATGAGGTGGAGGAGGAAGAATCATGGTGGAGAAGGACGCAGGGGTGGAGGCTCCACTTAGATTATCTGAATTAGATTCTAAAGCACAGGGGTGTATGGGCTGCATCAAATTGTGGAAAACACCGCATGTCAATTATCAAAGACCCCAGGACCAGTTACCATCATGCGCTGATGTCAAATCTACGGCCGGCTCTGGAAAAAAAATCATATTTATAAAAAACTAACCAGCTTAGAGCTAGGACACCTGAAACGTTTGAACAAATGTTTATCAGTAAAGAAAACAAGAAACCAGGAGACCAGTCTTTGAAGGGATCAGCTGCTGGCAGCGATGTGGTCCTATCACCTCCCTGAAACCTGTGGCAGACTCTGGAAAAGAACCTGATCCTGATCTCAGCTAAAGCCATCCAATCCACTCCTGCAAAAAGCAGTTGTACAGCAGCCCAATCCGCAAAGGAAAAATTGGCATTGTACATTTATGCAAACCACAGATATGTTAGATTTGTGCCTTATGCGTATCATATCAACGTTTGTGACGTAGTTCTACATATATATGTGCGCTGACTTTCATGAGGAGGATGAGGGAATGATGGATGTCGTGACACCTAGGCAAGACAGCTGCCAAGCTGCAGACCACTGTTCGAGATCAAAAAACAATGAAAGGTTTTTGTTTTTTTTTCTTTTCTTTTTTTTTTAGCAAGACATTGGCGGCATTTTCAGTGGCTACTAAACTGGTGTTCAACTCATGTTACTCAACACGTGTTTCTTTGCCAGGCATCGACAAATTTCTGGCCATGATTGTGGCACCAAACCTGGGTATTTCAAGCCAAAACATGATCTTCTCCTAACCATTACTGATGGGTTTTTGTGCCTAAACTTAAGCGTAAGTTAACCACAGCAACGTAACGCAACGAAACATAAAGAAATGTAAAGTTTCAACATATCTGTTCCATAACAACATACAAATGTTACATATCCGTGGTTTGCAGAAACATACAATGCCAACATATATTTTGGAGATCTAGGTACCCCTAGCATCAGCTCTGGACATGTCAGTCTCCACTCATTACATGCATACAGTATCTTTTTCTTTCTTTCTTTCTTTTTAAGACTATTTTTTGGGCGTTTTTGCCTTTGTTGATAGGACAGCTTCAGCTGGAAAGGAAAGGTGGGGGAGAGGGAGGACTGACATGCAACAGAGGGCCATGGGTCAGAATCAAACCAAGCTGTTGGCAGAGGGCTATATGGGGCTTACACTCTACAGATGAGCTAGAGGTCACCCCATACAGTCTTTTTGAAATAAACACATGGAACATGAACAGCAGTCTTCTGGGTGAAACTCCTGCCCAGTCCTGACCTGTCCACCACTCTCACCCCATCCCAATATGGACCCTCAGTCTTTATACCAGTACCAATATTGCCATGGATGGGTTTACATTGAAGTCTCATACAGACACTCAAGGGTGCTTTGTGCATCAGTGTCAGGCGCTAAGAGGCATCACAAAGAGTCACATCTGATGACCAAGGAATGAGACTGTGTTGGTTTGTCTATAAATCACAATCATATACAGTATGTACCAATACAACGTCCTCTTTCTTTCCACCTCCATGACACACTCCTTTCATGAAGAGGCTGCAGCACATCTTTTACCCACAAGTATCTTAAAAGGAAATGTGAAGCCAATAATTAAAACTCCAAAGCCGCTTGTAAGGAATTAATTACACTAACACAATCAGGAAGTAACATAAGGCATAAGCTTACACGTACTATAAAGTCTATAGCCAAGTTTGTGGCCAGTTTGCCTTCCAATTTTACAGCCCCCTCTTTAACTAAACCTCTGGTGCACAAAACAAAGAGCTGCTGTCACCGAATTTTCCATGCAACACCTTTAATCTAACTTGAGTGAGAACTCTTTCTGGTCTTCTAGCCTAAAATTTTCCATCCCGTTCATGTACTGTATAATTTATAGCTACTCTTTCGCACATGTTGCTACAGTATTTAGAGTGCATTGTGACATCATACTGCACATAATGCATACCCAGTGCTTGTACTTGCAGATTCACCTATTTATGTACAGTCTATATCAACTAACAGTATTCACTGGAATATACTGTATGTTTCATAATTTGGCACATCTGCATTATACATCAATGTTGCTGGCAATCTGTGGGTAAATACGGCATTAAAGATGACCGTGTTGCATGCCAGCAATCAGAAGCTGATGCAGTTATCCTACTGGAACAAAGAATATCATATGCATCAAGTAAACATCAAGTCATACATTTACTTTATAGATTTTTTTTTTCAGTGTCTAACATCCTCTGATGCGGGAAACATATTCTCAGTGGAGGGACTGAAGGTTCGTCCACTAACTCTGCTTAACATCACAAATAATCTGGCAAAGTTTCACCGCCAGCTGAACTACCAGTCATTCTTCTGAGTAGTCTGAATGGAAAAAGGCGGCAGGTCAATGCAAAGCAGCTTGTTCCATGGATGGATGTTATTACTGCCAATATTCTGTCCAGAATGTGTCATACTGTGTGAGTGGGTGGGTAGGAGACTGTGTATATTACAGGCGTGATATATTTTTGATAAAAAATGATTAATGTATTTTAAATTTGATCCTCAAGTTTCCTAAAGGCTGCCAATAGATTTAGGCAAAGGTGAGTTTTTTTCTTTTTATTCATTCATAAACAGCATAGCCATCCTTTGCAAGCTTGCAGTCCCATTCGGCAATGGTTTGTATGGTATCTAATGATTGATGAATGATGTTACATACTTAATGTAAAGTTACTAACTTAACACAAAGTTACATAGGGTAAGTTTAGGCAAGTCAAGTCACCTAAGTTAGGTGTAGAAAAAGATACATGGTGACGACGTACATTAAAATAATTCAAGCTTCACAAGGTTCAAACACCGGTCTCCTGGGCGAAAGTCCTGGTGGATAGTGCTGTGTTTTGTCCACCACCCCAACTTGACTCCTCATGCGGACTACTTACTTCTTAACTCCCATCAATGCATTGCTCACATTATTGCAGCCTTCCCAGTTACACTAGTTATACACAAATGACTGTCTCATGATTACATAGATTGTATACAAATTTTGGTGCATTACTTTCCCTACTTGTACGTACAAACAGTGCATAAGAACAACCTGTTCCATTAGGTACTGATCCTTGTGCGTTGCCAAGTCGTTCTCCTTCCTCTGTCTTGTTTGGTGTATGGTGCTTATATTCTTTATTAAATCCTAATAAACTGAGTCTGACCCTTTTAGATGTCTGTATATGATGTGTTATGCCAGACAGTTGATGAACATAAGCAGAGAGAAAAATAAGGTTTCTTTAATTTTTTGGTGTGAGACTGTACCCATGTGTGCACTCTGTACTAAAGGCTCATCTAATAACAGATTACTGTTTAAATAAAACCACAAACGCAAGTCAGGATAACCTGGGCTAAAATAGTTTTATTCTTTTATTTTATTTATATTTATAATATTGCTCAACTATAATACTCAGATACCTCAAAAACATTTGAACTGTTAAACTGCAGTATGTGCAAAAACAGTGTTAAGGATAAAAAGTGCACAGTCATGTCAGTGATGGGAATCTATCATATTTTGATTTGATCATTTTTAGCATTTCACAAAAAGTACCGAAGAAAAACACGTCTAAAGCCCAAGTCTGTGCTCTCAGATGCAGAAGTACAGCCTTCCAATGGTTAAGGTCCAATGCATACAAAACGCATTAGACATAGTACACCACATGGGAGTTGTGAACAGATCTTTATGTCAGCCAAGTTGTGCAAAGTTTAAGACTCTGCGGTGCAATCTGTCCTTGCTGAAGTACGCTGTTGTAACACTGCAATTAAAAGTACAGTAGGTAGGATTATGGGTAGGGTTTAGGGGTAAGGGTAGGCTGTGGGGTTAGGGGAAGGCAGTGAAGTTGCAAAGCCCTAAGAAAAGTAGCGACCAGCTGAGAGGGACAAGCAGGGTATGATTCAGTCAGCTGCTGGAGACAGTTTGCCAGTAGGGAGCCATTAGCTAGCAAGCAACAGCGCTAAGCAGTGTTGTAATGTATTTGGCAGAGACAAAGCAGTGATGGCGTTGACTGCTGACGCACCGAGAGAAAAGCCTGGCTGCTTCTACCGTACTGCTGCTCTGCCCACATGTGCTATTCTCCTCTGCATGGATGAGAATTACTTCACTGAGAGGCACAACACAAGAGACACAGAAACAGAGAAAATACAACAGAGAGACTTTGTAAAAGAGTTGGTGAAGATTTTATATTACATGTTGTGTGGGAGTTGTGGCTGGGCAAGGTAGGGATAAAGACAGTTTAAATACTTTCAGCTGTGAGAAAGGAACACAAGACAGTGGCAAGTTGTGATTGAGGCACTGGGAAATTACTATACTCTTGTGCACAGTGGCAGAAGTCCACACAGCTACTGATTTTAAAAGTATACAAGATTAAAAGCAAATCTGAAAATGATTTATGCATGGTCATAATTCAGAAATGTCGGGACGTACATTAAAAGGTGTATTAACAAATTTCTCTAAGAAGAATACAACCATCCTCATACCGTTATAATTTAGGACCCGTTTTCCCAAAACATAGTTAGATGGAAAATGGAGTATTTTGGGACTTCAGTGATATTTTTCAATTAATTGTTAATTGTCTGTCCACTAAAATGTCCCTTTAGTTAGGCACTGTAAGTGAAAGTTAACTGTGCAGGCCTAAGTGTCAATCATTTTTTCATACAGTATTCTATAATTCTCCACACAGACTGTAATCTAATTCTTTCACTTATATTCAACGTAAGTATTATGCTCTAAGAATAATGGTTGGCCAATTATATATTTTATGTTTTTTGTCATTAAAGGATACAGTAGGTGTTTGTCATTAACCAAGATCACTAATATATAGATTTATTTTTCATCCAAATTTATTCTTAAAATAGGCTATGTCATTTCCTAAAACAGCAGGGCACTGTAGTTTTTACTCTCCCTCTCCCTTACCCTAATTACTCCAAAAGAGGGACTATTTTTCATCTGTGGATTAAAACCTATTTAGTGCTCCAGTGAGTAGTTCAGGAATAACACATGTCAGGCTTTGGCTACGTAGGCAATACTTGTTCGCTGGATCCATTCATTGTTAGTTTTGGAGTTTCATGCATAATGCAAGGCTTATCCTTTAATGCTTTGATAGATAATTTCACCTAATATATAGCACTAATGGTAATGCAAAGGACATTCTTAGTAACATCAATGGAAAAAGCAATTTGGAGCCGTGCCATTTTCAAAACTCAAGTTATCAAGGGTCGCTGATTGTGTAAAGTTTCCATTATTGGTGCCAGCAAAGACAGCCAGCAGAGGAAGTCTGACAGTGAATGAAGAAACACAGTAAAACAAACAAAGAGACAGACAGATTTTTCTCACAAGGTAATTCATATCACTAACAGTGATTTAATGTCTTACTTTAAAAACAATTTCAGCAGCATTAGCACATCCACTTCCCTGAACCCAAATATTTGACTGTGACTGTGAGTGTGTGTGTGTGTGTGTGTGTGTGTGTGTGTGTGTGTGTGTGTAGACTTGTATTGCTCATGTTGTGAGGACATGAATCAGTTTTCACAGTCACATTGTGGGGACTTGCCTTCCTTATGGGGACAAAATGCAGTGAAGTGATGGAAACATGACTGTGTGTGCTAGTTCTGTGTTAAATCAGACAAGTCAAGAGAAGGAGAACAGAGGTTCTTTATCCACTAGTGTATCAAAGGGTGGACCGTTGTCAGGGCAGAAGTAAACTTATTTACTAGATACACACAAACCACACACACACACACACACACACACACACACACACACACACACACACACACACACACACACACACACATTTTCTAGCTAAAACAAGCCATCACCAGTCAGCCAAATCACTGTGATCACTGTGTCCCAAATTACGTGTGTTTGCACATGTTGGGCTGTATTTTTCTTGATGTCCATAAATTTATGTATCTGTATTCCCCTGTAGTTTTGGTTGCACACACTTATTGTAACACACATAAACACATACAGTTTTCTATTAGGGGCCCTAGATCCAAATCCGTGCTTGGAATGGCCGTCTGGGAATTCTGGCAAAATTCAGATGGGTTGACTCACCTTTGGACTGCACAATTTCTCACAACTTACTTATTTACTTATCGTAGCATATTGTTTCATTTAAAAAATTAAAAACTGAGAGGTGTATCCATTATATTGCAGTTCACATAAAAGTTGGTGCTGGACTTCGATCTCTCCAAAAGTAATAATTCAAATTTCTCCCAGTTCCCACAAGTCTCTTAACAGCATTTCAGAGAAAGGTCTCCTATACGCAGAAGTGATGCGTCATTGTGTGAGCAGTGATGACCCCTGCTAGGCTACTGTCCAGACAAAAAGGGCCATTTAAAGAAACTTAGATCAAATTAAAGCCAATGAAAGAGAGCAAAATTACACTAATGGCCATGGTAAAGCTCACATGGTACAAACAGAAGTTATGACTTTACTGTTGGTTTGTTATAAAGTTATAAAGTCACGTTACTGGCTTGTTTTATAGCTTTATGGCTTTAGCAAGTGAGGCTTTTACTGATTTTGGTGGATCATGTGGGCCAGGTTTACTCCAGAATGAATTGTTGAATTAATTAAATCAAATTATTCAAATTTAACATTTTTTATTCCAACAATTTACACATACTCTTGCCAATCCTACGCCTCCCACACATGACTACCAGTGGAAAGACTGTACTCTACTTATCTAAATGGTCAGTTTTCTTGCACAGAATCCTCTGCGTTTAAGGTGGCAGATGTATATAAGTATTACTCTTCAGGTAATTGTCCTGGCAAAACTGACAAAAGCTGATCACAATAAACATGAAAAAAAAAGATCACATTAAGTGTTTTAGCTTTTCTCCAGTACAAATTGTGAGTCAAAGAGATGGTGATTGGATGAAAGTGTGTATGGAAAATTTTGATTTCTTTGATTGTTACCTTCTTGGTAAACAAATAGCTTTAGTTTAAGCTGTTGCAGAGATATTTTCAACACATTTTCAAAATAGATCTGGGTTTCTCTATGCTAGCTGCAAGAAAACCTGTTCCAGTTAACTTACCTTAAACTGGTTAGTTTTTTTCTGAGTGCTGTGATAAGTTTTTATCAGTGTGATACCCTTCACCTGCGTCATGAGCGCTTACTGTGCTACTATGTTTATGAGATGGAGAAGTTTCACGCTTTAACTTTCAAATGAGACAGCTCCAAAACCAGATGGAGGTAGAGGTCCAAGTATGAAGGCCTGATGAAGGAGTGTTGCGAGCACAGGTGGAGCTCCCAGTGCTATACTGGCTTTAGTCTCCTGGAAATGATCAGTCATTAGGAGGGCCATTGAGGCATCGGAAAGATTTGCTAGATGGTTTTGGATCAAATGGAGGTAGCCTAAGTGCTACTATGACATAATCCAAGATTTGATCAAACCCAGTGCAACCAGGGTGTCTGAAGTTGAAAGACCCAAACAGGCTGTTCTCATGCACTGTTCGTACATGTTCTTGTGAAAATTAATTCACCAAAATGTATACATATTACTTATCGCCCATGTAATCATGATCCAGTAATTTGTGTATAACCTGAGCATTTGGGAAGCCTGACAGGAGTAAGGAAGGACACATTGCCTGTCAGGAGACAGGTTGGGGAGGTGGATGGGTCACAATACACAAGACTTTCCTAAGGACACTGGTATTCAGAACTGTGTGAGCTTTGAGTGAACTTTGAGTCATTTTAAGGTACATCATCACCATGTTTCTTTTCCTAAACCAGTGATTTATGTGCCCAAACCTAAAGATGTCCAACCATGATTCTTTACCTAAACCTAACCATAGTTCCTTCACGCACCTAAACATAACCTCCATAATAAGTATGTAGCTTAACATTAAGTATGTAACATCATTCATTAGGGCACTTATTTGTAGGATATCATACGGACCATTGTGTGTGCATTTACATAGGATATCATATAAAAAATTGCATGAGGATACATTGACTCAAATCACCCAATGGCCCCTGGTAACACCAATCATTGATTATATGTCCCCACACCAAAGATTCATCATATGAATAAATGAAAATCTGGATAAAAACTCCAACACCAGCAAATTGAAACAATATTTGTATTTATTTGGCACAACACAAAAGTGCTTTACGATAACACTGCCCATGACTAGTTTGGCATGAAAACAACCTCATGGTTCATTGTTGGTCGCATTCATAAAACCTCAGAATAAAACCTCTCTTTATAAGTGTATAAAAATGACCCTCAGTTTTTCTTTTGTTATTGCTCAGTAAGGCACCTTACAATTTTTCAACACATCATTTGCAGATAATTACATTTTGTGCAAATGTTTTCGATTAAAGTTTTCAGTCTGTATTGGCTTTATTGTTTGTTGTATTATGGACTCAACATACCACTGGTTAGTGTTTCAACACTGCAAAAAAAATTTAAGCCTAGCAATAATGTTCACATGTTATATATATTAGAAAAAATTCTAAATGTACTTATTGTTTTTGCAGTGTAGGCATATGGAACATTAGGGGTCTTATATAACAGAGGACATCTTGCTAAGTACAGAATCCTATAAACCACAGAATATTTTTACATAAATATGCTGGTTTTCTATCTAAGTACAAAGTACAAAAACACAGGTTCATCACTTCTCTTGAAATCAATAACTTATCCCTACAAATTGCATTTTTATTGTTGTTATTGCAGACAAACCCCCCAGCTCATAATTTCACATTGTTTGGTCAGATATACAAGTCATTGTCAGAACAGTTGAAAGCACAACAAATACATTTTCCCATTTTTCTTATAAAAACATGAGTGAAAATAAAGAATCTTTGGTAGCTAAGCAAAAATAGAATAAAAATGTCTACATATAAAATGCATCGAAATACAAAGTAACAAGAAGTAAACGGCTACAGCAAAAGGCCGACAAGGCAGAGAAATCCAGCTTTGACTTAATAAGAAACTGCGTATAAAAAAGGACACCTTTATATTTAATATCACAAACAGATCATAAATTACTTGAGACCTTCAGAATGCATCAGTCTTTGGACGGCATCCTTATGCCTTGATACAATGCAAAGAGAACCACTGAGGTATTTCATCTTAATTACGTCAAGCATCATGCTGGACGACAGGACAGACATAAAAGTGCATAAGTAATAAACTCATGTCTGCTCCTGGTCTGTAGCAAACACTGGACTTGTTTCATTCCAAAATGCTGTTGCCTTCCATCAAGTGCCCTTATTCAAATTCCTGTTATCAGGTAGTACTTTTCTCCCATTTGGTGCTTAATGTATTCCTCTTACATTTGCTTCTTCCCTTGCAAATAAGGGAAGCAGGAAGCAAGGAATAGAAGGGATGTCACTACACTATTCTCAATACAGTATGTGAAAGAAAGGAAGAGAACAAGGGCATATGGAAGGCAAAAAAATTACAAAATCTTTGGACTGGAACACGTCCACCGTGTCTGCTTGGTGGTTATCATTCAACTTGGTAGAAAGAAATACATTAAAAATTAATAGTGTCAAAACCATTTTGCAACATACACCCACTATTCATAATTAAAAAAAGAAAAACAAAAGTCATTGTTTCTGTAAAAAATAAAACAGTCACAGCAGCAATGATTCACCATCTCTCTTCTGGTCACATGTTCACCTGGTCACCTGATCTGGAGGAGATTATATCTACCAATCAGTGATCAGTTTGAGATTCTTCACTTTGTAAACGTCAAGAAAAAATACTGCATTCACGTCATATGGGAATAACAAAACTTGTAAGTGTCCAGACATTCAAACATAATGGATTTTGCAGCCCCTTGATAGCATGAATGGATACTTCTATGGATGCCTCACCTTTTCACATTCAACATACAGTACAGGCACCAAAGTGAGCGATGTGTTTCATTTTAAACTGCATTTCAAGAATTGCAATGTCAAGGACAAACACAACCTGCATCAAATAGCTGTGCGCTGCCATTGAACTTTGGGAGTTGCAATTATGAATTGACTTAAATGTTACACAAAAGTTCCTCTGTTGAAATAGATAAATACATTAATAAATGTATGAAGACTATGAGAAAGTATCTTTCCCATATGACATGAGTGCAACAGAAGAAAGAGAGCAGCTTTTTTTAAATTTTAAAGCCCTTTCTGTACCCTTTCACTCTTTGTAAATTGATACCATAGCTCTTCCTAAGAGGTTTTAAAACACTGGAAAGATAAACCAATGCTTTGCCCTCAGAGCTAAGAACTTTGAAGTTGTGTCATTAAATCTTTAAACTGATGCAATATAACTTCTTAATTTTAGGGTTTTAATGGTAAAGTGGCTAACCTCACCTCTTCACAAGATCCAGAGACCATCCAGATAATTTCAGATTACAATTACACTAACTAGATTGTAATGGCAGTAGTCTCTCTCAAGACCTTTAGGAGTTAAGAATGTAATCCTTGACAGTGGAGACAGCCTGGCATGGCAGTGCGCTAGTTTGACTTCAACTTGAAGCTATGTGGTGGTTTGTTTTGGGGTTTTTTTTTGCTTCCCTTGGTGGGACAATATGTAGATTTGCTTATAGTCAGGCTGTAATGACATTTCTTGGAGACACAATGATGCTCTGGAGGTAAAATATTCTCACTGGCAATGGCTTCCTCAGAAATATTTCATAGGGGTGGCCAGATGGGACCACTGAAAATCTTGGGATGGCACACCAAAACCAATAACTGAATTTCAGAAATTCTATTATGTTGTTGACGTTTAAAGGCTTATTGAAAACTATGTCAGTATGAGAGCTAAAGAAAAGGACACAGATATGCATTGGTTTCTTATTTAACAGTTAATTATATTAATTATCTAATCTAATCTAATGTGCACAGAGTAATACCTTGGCCACCCCCTTGGTGGTGCCACTGCTTACTGGTCAAGTTAAACCCCAACGGGTTGTGATAAAAATCCACAGTTTCTTTGGCTGGGTTGCAAATGTTAAACTGGAGCCCAGTGGAAGTGACATGGGTAAGAGGTAGCTAATATTACAAAGCCTAGCACTCTTGCTGCCAACTGCATTATATTCAACCATGCCATTCTGACTTATCAGAAGTTTAGCTAGTTAGTTTACAGTATCTGACCTTTAGCTAAACATGTTAGATCAAAAAAATATGTTAAGCTAATTAGCTAGCATGCTGATGTTCCAAGATTGTGATAACTATGGTCGTGCATGAACCGAAAGAAAAAGCAGCCACTGCCATGTTTTTGCCATTCAAGTTTGGAAAAAAAAAACCTGGTTCTTTGCCCATTTTGGTTGAACTCAACCAATTTTGCCTCCAGAGCTGCTCTGCATCTGCAAAACATTTGTATAACAACATGGTGTGAGTGAAAACAACCCATAAGAGAGTTCAGTGGTAAATGATGACAGTAAGTCATACATCCAGAACCATGTCATAGTGTGTTTCCTTCTTCCTCTTCCCACACTTATTTATAAGAACTGTATACAACGTCAACAGTATGACCCAGTAACTGGCATAGACGACTGCTCCTATGACCAGAACAATCTTTTCTGATTCAGGAAAGGGTTTTCTAGTCTGTAGGATTACTGTGTAGATAATCCCAATGAAGAGAATGGTGAACCAAACTGATATAGGAATCAGACCAATGAAGTTCACTACTATTGTTTTCCTCCCAGATGTCCCCCATCCAGACTTGTTGATGGTTGCTATTGCAAACATTTTGGCTGGCAACAGGCTTGACATGTACAGTACGGAATAGAACGACATAAACACCATGACAATGTTACCTCTGAGGCAGCTGGCAAACGAGGCCTTGATCAGCGCCACCGCCTGCACAATGAGCAGAAACAACAGAATATTCCAGAGCCTTCCTTGGTAGAAGAGTTGGATTGCAGTGGCGATGAGGAAAAACGGGAAGAAGCCCGTGATCACAGCCTCATAAGTCATCCATAGATGGTGTTTGTGGAACCACATGGAGTTGTATAGCCATTCTCTGAAATATGACTTACTCCATCGAGTTTGTTGATTGAGCCACCGCAGGTATGTAATTGGCGTCTCGGTGAGGCACTTTGATCGAGCAGTATATTTGGTTGCATACCCAAGGCTTAGAACTCTGTTCGTGAGATGGCGGTCATCCCCAAAACTGCAGTGGGATCCCATAAAAGTCTGATTGTACCAGTCCTCAAGGAACTCGTGCAGGAGAGAGTTCCGGTACATTCCTAAAGGCCCACTGATGCACTGCACACAACCAAAATAAGACTGGCAAGCCCGCTCAATGTTAAAGGCCATCCAGTACCGCACGCTGCTCAGGAAGGAGATCCATGACTCATATTTATTGAGGATCTAAGGAAGAAGTGTTAGAGGAAAAGTTGGAGGTTAACCATGAAAATGTAATCTATATGAAATATTCAGTTTGTATAATTTATCACATGCAAGGAATGAGAAAATATTCATAGTTATGTAACCAACCTGCACATCTCCTCCGACCCCTCCCACCATGGGGTCTTCTTCTAGAACCTTCACCATCTCCACCGATGACGCTGGGTCCAACATAGTGTCAGAGTCACACACCTGAGTAAAACCCACAAAATAAACACTGATTAACCTGGGTTATAGGGCCAAAGGTCATCTTTTATTGTCACTTAAAAAAGACACACATCTTGGCAAGTTTTTTCCCATAGTCATTTTGCCCATGGATGTGATACTGTGACATCCCACATTAGTTTGTGGACACCCACTTGGAAATTTGAGTTCGGCATTTTGGAGACAGCTTCTAGGTGCCATGCAGGGAACTGCAGTTTTTGACACTCCCGCATTGTTTCATTTTTCAGCTCTGGACATTGCCACGTGTTTTTTTTTCTTAACCAAATCGAGGGTCTAAGGATAGAGGGTGTCATGTGCTGTATTGTAAAGCCCCTTGAGGCAAATTTGCAATTAAAGGCTACATAAATAAAACTGACTTGCCCCGAATTTACTTCATTGTAACCAGTGGATGATCTCCTGCGACCAAGATTAACTGCTTAAAACTAAATCACTACCCCTTATCTCAGCTCTCTCTATTTTCTTCTATAAATGGTAATTTTCCTCCCTGACAAAATCAGGTGATGAAAACAAACCTAGAGCCCAATCCCCCAGTAACAAAACACATCTGTTACAGGCTGAGCCTGATGATAGTAAAACCACAAACAGCACTGTCCCTCCTTTGTTGAAGAGTACTGGCATGATTTCTGGCAGCGCTGCAGTAAGTTCTTTTGAAATCTCTGTTAAACAGGAGGTTTCTGGCAAGCTGTATCCAGCTGCAGGTGTTAGACAGCATCATTTCAATGGGTGTTTAAGCCTCAAGTCCCCTTTTTGTGATGCAAACTCATTAGAATGGTTCCAAATGTTATTAGAGAAATAATGTTTCTGTTCAGTTTTACTCATGTCTTTAAGTAATACCACCAGCTGAATATTACAGACCAAATATGACATGATTACACTTTGTGTTTTGGCCAAACTATTTAAGTTACATGGTTTCATATTTCTTTTCTGGATACGGGATAAAACTCAGTACTTCATTAGCTTGTGTGTTTCCAAGCTTGGCACTGTGATTAATGCTTTTAGCTCCTGTTTATATTCTCAGCCGCACCACCACCACCACACAGTATTGGCATTAACACACTGTATTGGCCAGCCAAACACCCTTGGGAACTAGCTTTTCCAAATAAATAATTTAGGTGTCCTTAACAGGTCTGTCTCAGTCAAGTGAAACTCTAACCTAGTTGATAAGTTTTTCACCAGCAAACAGATGCATACAATGTGACCTTTCTTTGAAAACAGTTTTGGGTCTTGACTCTGAATACCACTCATGTAGATGATGTAACACTCAGCTCTGTGAAACAGATCTGTTATTACACTTAGACATAAGCTACTGCTGCCCTCCTTCACGCTACACTTCACAACACGATGCACACAGCCACTGTCCGTCTAAAAGCAGCACAAAAGACTCTTTGTGGACCCCATGTTTGGTTTGGCAGAGCCCCCCCGTCCCCTCTCCAGCCATCTCTTTCTCCATCTCCCTTTCTCTTCCCTTTCAATCCCATCTCCAGCTCACACTGATGTCAGCTGTCCTTGTCTTACCTGTGTGTTTGTACATCGTCCATTTTATCTGTTATGTAATGGTGTCAAATTTACACCATTGACACTATTGTTCCCCCCTTCCCTTAGTCTCTCTTTTGTTTTTATGCTTTCAATCTAGTCGTGTCCACTATCCATCCTTCCATCCTTCCATCCTTTCACCATTCCTTTATTTCCCTTATTTAAACCCCCTTATTAACTACCATTTCTAGTGTCAGTGACTTACCTGCACATAGTCCATGCTCCTCCCCAGTGCTTTGAAGGCTGTATACATGACCTCTCTCTTCCCTCCCCACTTCTGCATGATGCACACACACTTGTTGTTCAGCACCAGCCTGGAGACCTGCTGAAGGCTCTCAGCGTAGCTCTCATCTGTCTCCTCTGGCCCTCTGCTGTGATAGTTACTCCGCCACACGTATGTGGCCGACTTGTCCCATCCCATGATCTCTTTAAAAATCTCCATCATGTACAAGTCGTCGTCCGCGTTCCCGTCGATCACCATGATCACTTTGATCCCCGGGTATGTCAGCCTCTTCACTGACACCAGGCATTTCCTCAGGTAGTTTGGATCCTCTTGATATGCTGCAATGCACAACGCCAAGGATTTGTTGAGTTTGATTGGCGTCTCTAAGGACCGCCTCATGTTTCGATGTTCTAAAAGCGCAAAGAGACTCTGGATGATGAGGTGGACGACCAAGATGGCACCATACAGGCCGAAGGATAGGTGATTGCGGGCTGTTGTGAAGAACTGGTAGCCCATGATGTAGGCTGTGGAGATGCCCACCAGGAGGGACACGCCAAACATTGTGGTCCCAAATATCCGCAGGTAGGTGAGGACTCTTTGACACCTCATCTGGGGACACAATGTGGAGAAAAGGGTTACATTCAGTCAATGGAGTACAAAAATTGTAGGACTGTTGTGCATCAATTACATGCCTAATGCAATGGGATGAATAATTTTATTCCTATTTTACTTTGTACAAACATCAGATGACCATCCTATGATTAGAAGAGGGTAAATGAAAAAGAAAACATTTATGTTAACATATATATAGTAGTTTTTCACATGGTGTACCTGAAAAACACTAACTTCCATACCAGCAATGAAACGTATGAGGCATTATTAAGATACAACATATAAAATAATGCTTATTCGCAGCTTTTCATTAAACTCTATGGCACACATAACCTTGTTTTATTACAACAAACCCAGGTAGAGAGAGTAGTAAACTTTCTCCTCCTTTTTATACTCCCTCATTCCCCCTCTCCTTCCCTCTTCCCCTTCCCAAAATCCCTATCTAAATGTCAGACAGTTGTGAGTAGCCGATTGTTCCAACTCTCCTTTAGTGTGGGTGGGCGCACATTACAAGATTTCTTGACCTAATTAACCAACAAGCTGGCTGCCCCTGCCAAATGTCCAAGTGCTCTCTAAATGCCTGGGAGAAACTATTATGATATTTTTTTCTTTCTTTTGTGTCGTAAAGAAAGGGTTGAAAAAGATGTTCAGGACCCAGACCATGACGGATTATTCTGTGTGTCTTTATGTGGGGACAAGTGAGGAACATTCCCTGCTTTTGTGTCTAAACTGTGTGCGACATGAACCCCGCTGCACAAAATCTTCTGCTCAGAATGCTGAAGTTTCTTTCCAGCCCTCATTATGTTGCTACCGCCATCTGTTTGGCAGACCAGCGGAGACCCACTCAGCGTGGCTCAGCTCGGCTCAACGCAGAGCGGACCACCCTGTGATGTCATCTGTTTATATCTCCGTGGGAAGAAGAAGACAAGAGCCTTTTAGATTTTCTAATGCTGCACGTGTGCTTCTTCCCCTCTGTGTCTCCCCATAAAAAGTACAACAAGAACATCATTTTTGGGGCTAAATAGATACAAAGATAAAGATACACAGTTAGCAGAGGAAGGGTATAATGTTGTATTGCTTTAAACAAAATAAAAAACATGCTTTTTTAGCTTAGCAAGAAAAAGACTAACAGGAGTTTGACCCTTTGACATTATGGAGGTCAAAGTTTGCTTCTGGTACATATTTATTTGCATATGTCATCATCATATATCATTACCTGTAAGTTACGCACGTAAGTTTAGTCAAGACGAGCAAGACATGCAAATCAGAACAAGCAATATCAAAAGAAGAGTACACAAAGCCCAGCAGTGTTTGTGACTTGGCAAGAGGTCTTCACACCACACCTAAACACACAAGACAGATGGAGGGAGGGAGAGAGCAACAGACAGCGAGAAGAAGAGAAAGACGTGTAAAGACTGAAGTGAAGAGGGGCAGAGGACGGCAGAGCCAGAGAGAATGAAAGGAGGGGCAGGAAAGTGGGTAAAAGCAGATGACATTGAACAGAAAAGAAGACTGATATCTAGAAAGACTGCAAGAAAGAACAAAGCAAGAGACACTGAGAGCAGCAGAAGCAGAGAGAGAGGCCGAGCTGAGAGAGAGGAATATGCACACACACCCCTTGGCTCAGACATAATGCCTTGTTCATTTGATCGGTGGATGAGAAGGCCACAACCAGTGTTGCAGGCCTCCTCTGGCACGTGGCAAGGCTCTTAACGTCAGCCGCTCATTTACAAGACCCCTGACACACACGCTACACACACACACACACACACACACACACAAATGCACATATAAAAGCTTATTACACCAGGGAAGAGAGAGGAGTGTGTGTCTGTAAAAAATACGCATTTTTTAATTGCGTTAAGCTGAGGGTGCGTTTCACCTTAGACCTCCTTTGGTTTGTGCATTACAGTGTGTGCGTCTAATGTTTTACAACTATATAAGGTAGTGCAGAACAAACTCTCTAACCCTGTCTCCCTGCATCAACTTTATATGAACTCAGCCACTGCTTAGGAGAAGACATATTTCACCATAACTATGCCTAATGATTTGTGAATTGTGTTTGGGTTATAGATTATATTGTTAAAAGGTATTTGGTGTAAGGGATGGAAGTCATTGCAAATCGTTTGATTTACCCTCACGACCAGGGCGTGACAGACACATTCACACATACTGGGAATTTACAGGTTCCATTTCACCCAACCTGCACATGTTTGGACTGTAGGAAATATGAGAACTTGGAGGAAACCACTGCAGACACATGGAGAACATGTAAACTCCACACTGTGTTTGCTGCTTTTTGACGGTTTGTTTATTTACGATCCGCACTTTAGTGATGATGAAACGCTCGCTCTGGTTAAAGGTTTGTGGTTAAAATACAAAACCAAACTTTTTAATTCAACTCAGGTCATAATCCTTAGATGTAAAGTTTTTGCTCTTTTCTCCCTGCAGACCAAGTTTGTGCTCAGTTTTGTAAAATTCAGTGATTCTGAGCAAAAACACACAGCTCAGACATTACCTCTTGTTCGGATGCTTTGCTCTTCATTGCATCTCATACACCCCTGAGCACATGATCCGATGTAAAGGTCAAGACTAACAATTAGCTCAGAGTGCAGGATTATTAACTGCAGACTAAAAACTATCAGTCATGATGGTCATCCAAACTTGGCCCAAGCCCCTGAGATATAAAGCCTCTAATCACAAGAGCATCTGTGACAGAGAAGGTGTCAGTGACATATGTGAGAGTGTATCTACGCATGTCAGTATATGACATGTGTGTCATTAGCACATGTGGATGATGTCTGTTTGTTTTTATATCTTGGTACAGTTGACCTAAAGAGCCCAATCACTACCTCTGTGTGTGTGTCCAACCCTACAGTGACCTTGGGTTGGATGCTTTCGCAGTCCAACTCTAACGTCATTATCAGTCTCTTGGGTAAAACTCTCACTGGCTCTGTCTCAGAGGTAATTTTACAAAAATGTTAAGGTTCACTTGGATACAGAGTAGACGGTGGGTTAGCAAAAAGATGCACTGATGAATGAATGAAAGAGATGTCTGTGTCCTCTGGTGAAAACTCCATTTGGCTCAGTTTGAAACAAGATTACAGTTTTACGTGTCTTGCTGAGATTTAACAGTCAAAACAATGGTTTAATAGTAACTGGCGTGAGTACCTAGGCTAGATGGGAAAATGAGTACGCGCCCAGACACCACTGACCAATGTACTAAACCCTCCGAACTGTAACAGAAGTGAGATGTTGATAATTGTACTTCCCACTGTTGTGCTCACTGTGAAGTAGGAACATTTCTGGAGACGATTCAGACATGTGATCTGTTTTAGCCATTTGTGCTATATGATCCGAGGTTATACCCCTATTAAATATGAATAGGCCTTCACATACCCTTTATGTAGAGCAAATGTTAACTGTACATTGTGTACTGTTGTGCACAGTTTACTGTTTAACTTAGTTATACAATATTACCATACCTCTAACATGTCTTACTGAAATCTTTACTGTACTTATACATACTTCAATGATTTGTGCATTTATATTAAACATATGTCCAATATGTAAAGGATAGCTGGCACTGAGTTGTGTGGTTACTGACAAACAAGACCAAGACTCATGGTGGGGTTACCACAAATGTGAACCTCATGGTAGTGCCAGAGGGGATGTCAGGGGACCACCAGAGTCAGTAGGATTCATTGTCTGGGAACCATGAAAATGCAGACAAACATGTTAGAGACATTTAGGAGATATCATACTGGATAAATCAAAACTCTGAACAAGTCTTGCTAGAGGTAAAGTCAGGGGATCATCCACCAAAGTCAACCTGATTCATCCTCTGGGGACCATGATTGTCCATACAAGATTTTATGGCAACCTGTCCAATAGATGTGAAGATATTTCTCTCTGTACTTCAGTGGTGAACCATCCAAACATGAGATCGACATTGCTGTCCATAGAACTGGTAGCATGGCTGACAGTGCAAACTCAAAAAACAGTTTTCAACACCATGTATTTATGTAAAAGTAATGTATGTAATAATGGCCCTCAGCCAGTACGGATACAACAGCGTTCATGGGTATAAAAAGAGGTATTTATCTAACTTTTATCAAGTCTTTTAAAAATCTGTGTATAACTGTGTGTGTAAAAAGTCTGACAGTGCATTGAATTAAGCATATCAGCACTTCTGGAACATGAGGAACTCTGTGACCCATATAGGTCCTTTCATATAAGTAGTGATTTAGTAGAGACATGAGAATCACCCCATGCTGTAACAACTCTTATGTATGTTACGCAACAGTGGATAGATGTCAGAAATATATGTGGTTTGTCTGCTTAAATGTTGTCTCGTCCTTGCAGTTGAATGCTGGCCCTGTGTGCACGTGTATCTATATGTGCAAATGCGTGAGCTAAGCATAATATGAACAGTACATGTGTTTAGCCAGCGTGCATACATGCACACAGGAAGGGATGTATGTGTGTGAGCGTATGTGCGCTGCAGAGAGGAAGAGATGGTTTGGCAAACTCTCAGGAGAGCAGTGGAATCCCTGTCAGCGGGGTCCCAGTTCCAAGGCCTGTGATGGAACGTAAAAGCTAACAACGCTCGCCAGACTGTGTGTGAGTGTGTGTGTGTGTGTGAGTGTGTGTCTTTCTACAGTAAGTATATGGGAATGTGCTTGTGTGTGTGTGTGATTACTGTATGCTCTGCACAGGCAGTATAAATCTAAAAGCGGAGCCAAAAAAGACAGCTTGCTGGTCCGTGTGGAGCTGAGATAACATAAAGCTTACATCTTTATTGTGACTCAGCAGTCACTGACTAGAAGTGTAACATTCGTAAATCAGCTGTTGTGGCCAGATGAGTGCTGTTCACATATAAAAATTTAATGTTGCTCTGAAGGGTGAGCCAGCTCACACCTGTGGCTGGTATACTTTGGGTATGGATACAATATAAGACTGAGAATGGGCTACAATTCAATAAACTGAGGGCATATTTATGACAGTGACATTATCTCTATCAATCTACAATATATACAGGCAACTGTGAATATGTCAGTTATTTATGGGTTGCTTAAAGCGTCTTAGTGTTGATCCATTAAAAAAATATTGGACAAAATCTGTGTTATCACCAGGACTGTATCTGAAAGTATGAGAAAAACAGACCTGCTGAGGTCATATACACCTTTGAAATCTCAAACCCATGATGTCCTGCCAACAGAAAACGCACACATGCAAAAATGGAAAGATACATAGTTTGGAACCTGAACAAGCAATGCACATATGGGACCTGTGTGTGCATTAGTTTGTTTGTGCATGTGTGTGTGTGTGTGTGTGTGTGTGTGTGTATAGGGGCAAGGCTGGAAAAGACCAGGAAGCATTTTAAAGGCATTAAAATGTGGAGATGGCCCTCGTGACAGTTCTAGCAGGATGCAGGAAAAGGCTCACATGTTCCTAAGCAGATGATGAGACAGAGGAGAGGGAGCGGCTGGGAAAAACTCGAGAGTTGGCTGCCGACTTATAGGCGAGACGCACTTGACATACTCAAGGCCGGCTTGTACACTTCTGGCTTGCTTTCATGGGCTGCTTTCTAAAACGGGGTCAACTTTATGCATGATAGATTTGTTTCAAACAATCAAATCTTAGTCAGATGAGTCTGCAAAGATAATGTGAATGCAGAATTACATGGAAAAAATATGAAATAGACTATAAACATAGAGTATTTTTAAAATATGGATGTAAAATCAGAAACAGCCGTGTAGCTAAATCTGAATTTTACTTATCTTGTATTGCTGCAGTTAAACGGGTACTTCATCGTTTTAGCCCAGTATGAATGAAACTGCACACTCCAACTGAACCGAAAGGTCACGAGAATTTTCAAAGGCGCCGCTAGGAAGTCACTAACCCTCGTCACTCCTCCCCTTTCTCCTCCTCTTCCTTCTCCTTCTCATAAACCCCCCATGTGGTCACAGTGCGCTGTTGTTGTGGGAGCGTTGTCTTTATAAGAACCAGAGCTAAACTGTAACACCACCCACTGCGCTTACGGCGCACTGCTCTTTACATGATTGGAATCAGGTGGACAGGGCCACAACTGGCAAAGGTACAGCGTTACAACGTAACATGGGAGTTGACTTTTACATTCCCCATCTCCTCCTCTGTCTCTTTATATCCTCACCTTCTGTGTGCTATTGGAATCAGGTGTGATAAGGCTGGCAAAGACACAAAGGTTACAACATCCAAGGAGACTGTTTTGTGTTACTCAAACATCTTGTTCCTTTACCACAGCAGTTGGTGTTGCATCATTTCAGTTTTATTCGATGTAAAAGTAAAGGTGGGCAGTGAAGCTGCAACTCATTATTTAATAAAACACTGTGGTGCATCCATTCTCAATTTTGAAGCCAAACTATGCTGTTTGGTATTTTGGCATGTTCCCCTCCCTTTGACTCATCCCTAGCTCTCTCTCTTTTTTGTGAATGAGCAGGAGGAAGTGATGCAGCCATACTACAGAGAGAAAGATGGAAAAGGGAAGAGCACCAGAAAGGGATGAAGGAGAACTGTATGAGGGGAAAGTAGGTTGTAATGAAGTGAGTTAGTGAGAGAGAGAGAGCGGCATGGCAGACACCAAAAGAAGGAGGAGGGAATGACACTGTGGAGGCACGGTGGTGGACTTGGCTCAGTCCACTGCCAGCTGAGGCACTGGACTCCTGCCACTGTGGCAAGCTCCAAGATTTTCAGCCAAATTACAGATGTGACTCAGTCGAGAATGCCACTCCTCTGTCAGGCTGTTTGTTTGGTTTCTTTCTTATATGGAATTTTCACAATAAATATCACAAAAGCCCCTGTTTGGTTTCTCCTGCTTCTGAAGGCCAGAACATTTCTGCCATAAAAGTTTAAAAAAAAAAAATTTTCTTCCAGCCACTCTCTGTCATCCATTAAACCAACACTTTCTCTTATCTGACTACAGACAGTTATCAACAGTGCTAAAATTACTGGCTTCCTCCCTACATGGGAGAAAATTCTATTCAAGCACTCTATTATCACAGCTAAGAGATAACTTAAGAGACGGAAACCCAGAGGCAGGCTGAATGGCTGAATGAAATAATAGTCAGAGGTATTAAGGAAGAAAAAGATTTGACTGTGATTGAAGTTTTAAATTTCTGAGCTTTTTCATCTGATCTTTTCAACAAGATGTACCATAAGTAATATAGCCACTAAGATCAAAATAAAAATGTCCAGGAGCCAACTATATCTGCTGTGCTGCAAACACAGCTTGCTTTATACAGCTCCTGGGTTACTTTATGGTATACCGTAACTCCTGGACCTATGCATTAACACTGGCATCAGCCTTCCCTGTGAGACCCTGTGACTCAGTATGAGGTAGTGGGAATCTAACTCAGAACCTCACTGACATCCAAATTTTCACTTTTACTGGCTGGCTGTAATGCTGCTTCATTGCTACTTTACCAAGGGAAGCTGGAAAAAAAAACTGTGGCATTAATGCAGAATAGATGAGGTAGGTGGTGGTGCCGTGGATGTTGTGTGTTGGGAGGGGCTGCACATACACTATGCACTCTATGCTTAACTTCAGTAGTTATACCATGCTGGCCCCAAGGCCCTATACACTGACAGACCCATGCTGTGAGCAGTAATGGCACGTGAGACGTGTTGTGAGCCCTAATGGAGACCAGCCATGGAATGCCTTCCTCTGTTAAGTAGTAAACTGCTCTATGCGCTGTGTGGAAGAACATCCTGTAGCACTGATGAGTCTATAGACTGAGTCACCTATTGAAGTGTGCAAAAAAGCTGCTTTTCTTCCTGCTCTGGCATCAGCAGCTATAGTAGGCAACCTTTGTGGACTACCCACATTGCTGCACATACGTATTAAATCTCTCTTTGAGTGCTTAATGTTCCACTAACAGGCACCAGACATGAACTGTCCCCCTCACAGTGGCACATTGAGCCAAATGCTCAGCAGAGGAGCTCCCTCGAGGGCTCAGATTAGGGACAGTATGTTGGTATTACTCCGGATACATGTGTGCATTGACAGAGGGCACTGATTATACAAAGAACTCCTGTTCTTAAACTATTATTTTGAAATACGATGTATGTCATACATATTGATGCATTTTAAACAAAGTAAATGCTTATTAGTGGCTACTGTAAGTTTCTCCAGTGGTGCAGTAGTACATATTCTTTTAAGAATGCACTGCAGAAGAGCAGCTAATATGAAGAACACGTGGTGGGTAAACTGTATCAGTGTTTCAGATCGGAAAAGCCAGCAAGTTTAAGTTCCTACACAATAGAGAGGGTGGAGAACTCTCATGCTGATATATTTGTACTGACAGTGAATTAAATGCTTCATCAGTCCCTGCAGGTGGATGTCCCGGTGGTTGCAACATGCACTGTGTGAGCACTAAAATGCATTATGAAAGGAAAACCTAGCCAGGTCAGTAGAAAGAGGATTCCATGTGTAGGATAGAAACTCTGTACTGCACATGATAGATCTGTGAAGGAATGTTTGGACATCCAGCTTGCAGATGGGCATTCCTTGTGTGGGTTTTTTATGAGCCACTAGTTGTATCTGCACACAGAGAGAGAGATCAGGGTAGGTGGATGGAGAGTATGTCGAAGGGGTGTGACAGATGTTCATTTGCATTCATTTACATGTGCATAATGCATGCTGTGGGTGTTTGGGGAAGTTATAATGCCAACAGTTAGGCGAGAAATGTGCAGACATTTTGTCCAAATTGCACTGTGTTAAGGCAGCACCTGCATAAGCTTCCCATCATGTTTCCATGCATCTATACATCTGTGATTCCTAGCACAAGATTGGTCTAAAGGTTAGAGGGGCTGGATGAACATTTTACCCCCACCCAGCCACTCAGAGCACATTAATATGAAAAATTATTACATTTTTATCTAAAACGCGAAGGCCATTCAGTTTTCACATGTGCACAAAAGGCTCTATCACATTTGGTATCAAATTACGCGCTCCGACCACGAGGTACGCTGAACGTGTCCAAATCCAGCCTTCCCATTGGCTCGCAAACCTCAAAGAATGACGTGCGAATGTGGCGTCATCAATTGAGTTTATTCTCAGGCTGACGGTGATGACTGGCTCAGCAAAGACCTGGTGAGGTTTTGTACGATTAGAAGTCTAATCTGGGCGGACAAGTGTGACCCATTTCCACAGCTGGCACTGCCGGGCAAGGAGGGATGCATTTGTTTCCAGTTAGGACATATTAAACTTTTGAGACACATATTTTCTTCATTTTACTGTAAGATTTTAATACAGCAGTTAACATATATGGAAAAAAGAGACGAAATTGCTTTTCAGCTTAACACCTGTAAGAGATGCTATTCGCGTTTTACGCACGACCCATAAAGGCACATAAGGAAAAACAGCACTACTTTTGTGACAGCTGGCATGTCCCCCAACTTCAAGCATCACGCCCTTATTGAGCATAAATATTGGACAACATCTTTATCATCTATAATCATGACAAAAAAACTCATATATATTCTAAATATGTTCTAAAGTGTGGAGCATCAATATGTCCAGAAATAAATACAATACAATTATTTCTGACTGGCTCCTGATGGAACATTTATCACTGTCTGTCAGGAAGCTGCAGGCTCACCAGACCAAATGATCACTGACCGCCTACCTTGAAGCAGCTGTCGTCCTCTCGTTCGCCCTTGAGGAAGGATGCGGTCAGCTCCGGCGGCTCTGGTACCGCTCCACAGGGAGAAAAAGTCTCGACAAAGTTTCAAAGGAAACTCGTGTAGTAATGAGTCTCATGAATCCGCTGACACTGATCCTCATTAATGAGAAGGAAAAAAGATAAGACGCACGTTCCTCTAAGTTTGCTCAGCTGGATGCTCAAACAACAACAACAACAAAAAAAAAAAAAAAATCACCACTGCTTGTCTTCTCTAGTTTCTAACAGTCTGTCTGCAGCCAGTAACTACACACCGCATGCTTCTTAGGTGTACAAACACAAACATCATGTCAGTCAACTTTGGCATCATTCATGTAAAAAAGTATAAATAAAGAGTAGACTATGCAAAAATGATAAATATTTTTCTCCATCAACTTCTGACAGTTTCATTCATTTCTCAAAAGTTTTTAAAAGTTACAAAAACGCCATCAACCCTGGCACCGTCAATGACACTCAATTTTTAAAAAAAATAGTCTCCAGCTATGACTCTAATAATCAAATATCAATCAAATCATTTGTATTTGCTGTCTTAAAGGGGTGTGTAAGTATTTCTATAGTTTCCCCAAGCATCCAGGTTACACAGAGCGCAGAGAAGTGGCCAAAAGTCTCTCTGCCGCTGATGTCTAATTCCTTCCAGACGACTGTGTGTGTGTGTGTGGAGCCTCCTTTATGGCTGCTTCGGCTCCCAAACCCCTTTTACCGGGCTACAACAGATTGGCGTGTTGTTTTAATAAGAGGGGATGGTTTGGGGGGTATAAGGAGGAGCGAAGAGAGAGAGAGACCCACTCATTCAAACTCCTGAGGTAGCGACAGCATGGAGAGAAAGAGAGAGAGAGAGGGAGGCTGTCCATTCAAACCTGAGCGCAGAGCAGGATTATAGCATGTTCCTGAGAGGCTGTTAAACCTCCATGTTTTGTCTTTAATTACCCATATACATAGTGTGAAAACTGGCACATGCTCAGAGTTTAGCACTGGGCTTTACATTGAGCCAGTGTAAATTGCCTGATAATAAAAAAATAATGCATATGATCAGAAATTTTCATGCAAGGAGAAGTTTCTCACTGAGAGAACAGCTGGAGGCACAATAGCAATCCAGACAGTCATCTGCGTCAGGAGCGCACATACTGTAGGCACGTGTAGACCGGGGCTTGGATGTTATGGAATTTCAGTCATTTCATTGATTCACTGGAGCGCAGTTCCCACCTTTGACCAGCAGGCAGTGCTGCACATTGCAGAACCCAGAGTCTGGGCTCTGATGTACAGTGGCTCCTCTGAAAGGCGATGTAAAGGGATTACCCAACCAAAACCAGGAATCATGTCCCTCCTACCACCATGAGACAAGAAGTAATCATCATCATCAGGAATTCTTCTGTTATTCATGGAAATCTCTGCAGTTAGGAGAAAAAAGGATATCATCACTGCCTAGTGAAAATCTGGTTGTTATATATTTAGATCATCTGGATAGCCTATATGTGGCACTCATGAAGGTAATTGCTTAAAATGCCTTCAGTGACTTGTGGCTATTTAGTTATAATAGCTGTTAAAACCATGTCTATCTGTTGTAGCTATTATAAGGCCTTCATCAGGGCAAGTACAAAACGGTCAACTTTACACTGTCCCTATACATGTTGGCAAGTGGTCTAGTGGTGTCTCTAGATGATGCCATCAACATTTTTGCATTTTCACACTGGCCACCATAACCAGCTGCAACCAGCTGAAATTTATCCATAACCTCACAAGAGAGACATTAAGTAAAACTTCAAAGTCCCTCAGAAGGATATATGTCTCTAACTTCAGTTTATTTTGCAGCTCCAGTAGTGCGATGCACACCAGAAGCCAATCTTCTCACATCATTATTTTCCCAAACTTTGGAAAGCTCCTCCAGCCTAGATGTTATTCAACTAGTGTCACAGGCTGAGTAGTAAAGCAAATGTATAAAATTTGAGTTTTAATATATTTAGCTTCAATCTGAATCAGTATCAGATGAAGCGAGTATGATGCAAGTTTTTGTTATCTGAATTAAGGTTCTTGTATAAATCATAGTCTGTTAAGGCAATGTAAAGTAAATAAATAAATAAAACTGAATTATCTTGAGAATAATGTCATGAGCCTAAAGGTTTTCGCTCTGAATGATGTCATTTCTGCGCCAACTCTGGAATGTTTTTTCAAAGAGCCAAACTCACATGAAAAGCATCCTTTTTGTAAAACATCACGTTTGGAACATGACCGTGTATGAGACGAAGTGATGAATAGAAATGGGGCCTGTGGTAGGAAATCCCCTGTAGACTCGCATTGTTTATGTGTGGTGCAGTAAAAACACACAGCGTCCAAGCTCCAGTTGGTCTCTCCCTGACTGTACCAGCCAGTGAGCGACATTACTGTCACAGGGGCCATATATTGTTTGGAGCCAAATGAGTCCTCTGCGCTTTGCTCTTGTACAAGCTCATTAACTCAAGTATTTATTTAAACAAGGAAATACACAATCACGTGCAGACCTAAAGGCTTCCTGGAAGAGGGTGTAGAGTTAGAACAGAGATGTCACTGGCATCAAGGGAAAATTCCAAAGTGAGGGCCTCAGTGATTGCTTAAAGGTTTCTGTTGCTGGATTGTAATTTAAATAGTATCATGGCAAAGCAGTTTTTGGGGTCTTTGTTGAAGAGCTGAAATAGTTTTATCTACTTGGGGGATAGTTGCATTTAAGTGAACCATGAGTGCCTTTTCTCAAGCCAGACAATGCTGGACATTTTCTTTCCTGCTTGTCAGAGTATCAACAGGACACCGTAAACAGCAAGGCCTGATGGGAGCAAATGGTAACATCTGACCACTGAAGAAAAGTTGTGCTCTGGGTTTAATGTTGCTTTCAGTGCCTCTAAGACCCAAATATATTCTTTCAATAACCAGACATGGATTGCTATTTACCATGTGTGTACACTGGGTGTTGCTGTGCTTGTATCTTGGGGTCAGGTATAAAGGCAGGAAGGCCACTGGTCAGGTGTTTGACTCAGAAAGGTGAAGGGTTCTTGACTGCTGTAGCGCTAATAAATTGTTTGTCACACTGTAAGTTGTGTGTTTGGCTTTTTGATGGAAACAAAGAAAATGGACTTTAATCCCCTTCATGCATGATGTAATGAATAAACAGGATTGTTTATGTATGCAATCAAAGCCCAGTTCCTTTACTGAGCGCAACACACAACAAAAGGTAGTTGATCACGTCAACTACGAAGGTCACTTCTTGGTCAGACCTCTCAGTAACTTAAAGATATAGACATAGCTACTACAATGCCAGTATTTATCAATAGCTGTCATAAACTGTGTGCTTAGAATGAAAAGTGTTGTTTGTAAATTCAGTTTCCATTGAAATCAATCTATTGCACCACGCACCAGTTGTTTAGTCAGATTGTCCATATGGAAATACACACACTCTATTATGTTCTATGTCTACTGTTATACTGTGAGACTCTACAGGCAGGAAACAGCAGCAGAGCATTGGGGAATATTTAGAGCAATTATTCTGGGAGGTATGGTTAGCTGTGGGCCTACGTTCACAAAACATGTCACCCTGTCAATCTGAGGTTTGTTTTACTTTCGCCTCATCGAGTATGGCAGCCTGAGATTGAACACAAATCCCCCACACTGACGCAACCAGCCCTCAACCAACGTGTAGCTTGAACATTAGAAAGGCTCCATCATTCACAGAATACATCTGTTTCAAGTATCCGAATCGAGACACTGTCGCAGTTTCAAGCTATGATCTGGAGCAGGTAAAGGTGTGAGGAAACAACAGCTAATGACACCAGGTGAGCCAGCTGACTAATCAGGTGCATTAATTAGGCTGATGATGTCACTCGTCCTACAGATCATTAACTGATATCATCAACATGTGCATCAACACCCAGTGCTCATGTATACCTTTTTAATATAAAGTTTGTTCAGGTTTCAAGTCTGCTTGTTACGGAAGTTTATAATGTAAGTTAGATGTTTGACTTCACTACATGATATGTTCATACACAACACTGTTTGGCCTTCTTGCATATCCACTTTAACTGGAAACTAGGGGCGTGCCATATCATCCCGTTTACATATCATGTGAAAAATTCATATAGTGATACTCGCGATATTTCGACCTGTTGACATATTTACGTCATACTGTTAGGCAACAACAAGCATGTTTTAAATACTTTCATTATCCAGACCACAAAGGAAAAATACTGTAGAGAGAAAACTGCACAGGTCTTCATTTTAAAACGAAAAAAGACAAATCTATTTCCATTTTCTCATATTTGTAGTACATTTTTCTATATATTTTGTCCTTGACTTTGCAGTATTTGATTTTTCCCTCTTGCATGAAAACACAGGCAAATCCCCTGTAGCCTTATGTGAAAACTGTCTTGGCAATAAACCTGATCTTGATTCTGAAAGGGTTAATACTGCAGAGGTGTCTCAGCCAATCAGAGGGCGGACGAGACTGCATACGCAGGTCAGACACTGGGTGACGCTGTAGAGCAAGGAAACACTGCAGAGTGAAACTTTGACCAGTAAAAAGATGATATAATGTTTTAAAACATGAGCCGCAACAGCATGTACTTTGTTATAAGGCAGTTTATGTTCGCTAGGGAGGCCCAGCTCACTGAAACCTGTCCAGTGAAAGAAAGAGTCGAACTTATGAACTGGTGAGTGGCTACAAAGAAATATGCTAACATTACCCCATGAGCAGCAGTGCTAAGTCAGTGAGCTAACAAAATATGTATTAAATGATGTGCAGTTAGCTGGCTGTAGTAGTAATGTTACTTTTGACAGTTTAAGTGTTAAATGTCATTTGTAACTTACAGTATTTAATTGCACAGTGCTTTTTTTCAGTTGGTGGTTTAAATACCTAAAGTATTTTATGCTCAAGCAGTGGTTCCCAACTCCAAAAGTGACTCACACATATGTCGAGCTTGTAAAAAAAGCCCCACTTTTTTTTTTTTTTTTTAAGTACTTAAATGAGTACTGATATTAATTTAGAAATTAATCATTTGTTTGAGCGATAAGCAGGAAAGATTAGAGTAATAGGGAGATAATAGACTGTAACATTATCATTAAACATTGTGTAATATAACGTTAGCAAGCTAGCAGCATGACATTTAATCGTCATGGACAGGCTACCTGACCTTGTCTAAAAGGTGGTGTAAAATTTGCCCAACCCATTTGGAGCTCAGGTAATTTTGACCCTCAATCAGAGACCTGTAATTGCCGTTTTTCTGGTCATCGGCCAGGCGATCAACAAAATATTATTGAATACCTAAAACAAAACACAAACACTGTTGTTGTTGTTTTTAGTCATGTGGCCTGTCCATTATGATTAAATGTCAGGCTGCTAGCTTGCTAACGTTAGCACACGTAAAGTATGCTAACGTTATATTACACAGTGTTTAATGATACAGTCTATTGTCTCCCTATTACTCTAATCTTTCCTGCTTATCGCTCAAACAAATGATTAATTTCTAAATTAATATCGGTACTCATTTAAGATACCTTCATCAGTTACCGGAGGCCACTGTCTAACATCATCAATCCAGCTATTCATGATGCTGTCATTGTAGAGAGTCAGTTCACAATGACAGCATAATGAATTGATGACTGATACATGTAACCGCAGCAATTGAGCCGCCGCAAGATGGCGGCATACATGGCCAAACACAAATATGACACCAAATATATTGAACTGTGTGGGCCTTGAACTAATGACCAAGGAGAAAATTGGACCCTGTGGCTGGACCAGTTGGGAACCACTGCGCTAAAGCAACATTTTAGATATATTTTGTCAAATTTTCAGTTAATTTAAAATGAGAGAAATTTACTAAAGCACATTGAACTGTTACTGGTTGTAGAAAATAATCAACAGATGATCAATTCTGGCCATGTTAATAACTGCAGGTCAGATCATTGGAGTTGATTGATGGAGAGGCAGCCCAGTCCAGACCTGTAGATCCCTGGAGTCCTGAGATGAAGATCCTAGAGCCAAGACCTGCCAAACTCACCCTCTTCCTGCCACGGCACATGGATAAAACCAAGGTTAGCACCACACATATGCTCAACCAGCTCCACTTTCACTGACCCCAATTACAGCCAGGTTTGACTTGACTTGGAGGAGATTGTTTCACTGCATTACGCTGAACTGTGTGGGAGAACTAATTCATGAACCATCACTGGCTAAGTGGATGGACTGAGCATTCATATATGGTGTGTTATTATTGTCCCTTGCGTACAGTGATTTTGTTGCTGTTACCCTATAGTGGATCACTGTGAGGTTGGATTGATGTGTGATGGTTGAATATTGCAAATAGTCTTTTCTCCCTCCTGTTTACTGGTATTTTCTGAATGTTGTCTGCAGCAATTATTATCACTAGTAGCTCTAAATTGTAGTCACTTAAAGTGCTGCCCCTGGGCCAATGGTGTCCCTCATGAACATTTTGTGCAGCCCCCAAACGACATGAAATACATGCATTACATTTTGATCATCCATGTTCCATTTCAATATATTTACCTTCAGTAGCATTCATTTAATACTCTACATGGTTACTACATCAAACTATGTGCCCCTAACACGTGTCTATCATGCTAGGAAGAACTTGGAGAAAGCTACTGGTAGCATGGCAGCTAGTGGCCCCTGTCATGGGAATTATCATCAGTGCTAGTGCTAATAACTAAGGTTAGCGATTTCTGCGGACAGCTGAGTAGTTTAATGTGGAAGTGAGATGTGTGCATATCACTTATATATACCTCAGTCATATGCTGGCTACCTTGCCTGGTTTCATAAACATTGAGAACCCCTACTCTAAACAGTAATTTAATGTTTTATGTCCACTACAATCAAAATTAGGAGATGTGCTACATTTAGGAGTAGGATTTTCTGTGGATATGAAGTATGCTTGTAGTCCTAGGCTATATTGTTATGAACTTGACTTCTGTAGTTAAATTAAACTTCTAATTGTTGATAGAGATCCTGCTAGGATTTCTTGTCAACATCTTTCAGTAAACAGTAGATGGATCCATATCTTAGGTCAACAGTCCGTCTTGGTGTTACAGCATGGTTTATCCCTGCAGAACAAAGTAAAAGCAGTAAATAAGGTGAGCGCCAGCAAAAAACTATCATAGAAAATACATTCAGAGTTTCAAAAAAATAGTTCAGCTTGGTCACCTTGAAGAAATGCTGTTAGTAATTAAAGCTGTTTTAATAATACGTTGCTTCAAGCTCTATAATTTTTACTGTGTTTACAAATGTCTGCATTATTGCTCTATGTTGGCTTCAGGTGTGGAGATGAAAGGTTGCAGGTGTGTAATGGTGCTGAAAACACTGTAGCTAGCTGTCTTCTCTTGCTCTTCTAACCTTAAGTTTTGTGTGTGTGTGTGTGTGTGTGTGTGTGTGTGTGTGTGTGTGCGCGCGCGTGTGTGTGTGTGTACTGTTTTACTCATCCTACGGTGACCTCTTTGAAGTGAGGACCATTCGTATGATCTCTCATCAACCCTTTGGTTATGCAGTGTTTGAATTGACCAATTGTGGTCCCCAGTCTTTCTTTTTTTTTTTTGCTGACATGCCCCCATAGCCCTGCCAGATGAACTTAAGTACCCCTTTATCAACTCCATGTGTCTTGTTCCAAATTCCTTGATTAAACTGATTTTAACCTGGATACTGTTTAACACTTGTTACTACAAGAAAGTAGATAATGTTGCAGCTAAAGATGGGAATTGATAAGATTTTAGTGATACCAATGTCTTTATTGATCCTGCTTATTGGTTTGATTCCTTATTCATTTCCTTATTGATTCCTGATCTGTTTTTGCACGGAAAAAAGTAGGCCTACACAAGTTTTCAGCGTCAACTCATTGGTTTTATTATCTCTGAGTCTGAACACAGCGTCGATGAAATGACAGAGTATTTGTACAGAATTAATTTTCAAGCCTGCCTCCTTGACCCAATATTATTATAACTGGACATTTACCCTCAATAATAGACTTGCAGCTTGGTTGGGAAGCAGTGGCACTCTTGCATAGTGTCAAATATATGGCGTTTCCAGAATTTAAGCCCATGTTTCAGCATATTGCTGTTGTTGAGACTGAGATTTTCTAGACATTACAAGCAGCGTTGTTGTCATCTTTCTTTGTGAAATGAAGGCAGGCTTTGGACCGTTTACTCCTCTCTGCCATGACTGCTTATTGTTTTAAGTTTCCAGCAGCATAGATTAAGGATGCACCGAATATTCGGTAACCGAATATATTCGGCCGAATATTGCAAAAAAACACACATTCGATATTCGGTGGAATAAGTTAAAAGCAAGGCCGAATAATAGCGGCATGTTTTGATAACGCAATCAAACAGCGTGCCGTGACGGGCGGAGTTAAATGTCGGCAGTGTGGCGATCCATCCATCACGGCAATCGCATTTGCAACTAAAAATAGTTTTGAGCGAGCAAAATAGGCTTAAATCATTCAGCACGCTGTGTGAGTACAGATTTCAACCACCAGCAGAAACGATAGGCGAATCCCACCGGATGTGGGTTGAACAGACAGTAATGTATTCCTGTCAAATACGGCGGCCGGCGGCTTACCGGCAGCGACGGAGAAGTCGGCTCCAATAATATCCTCTTGGCGTCATGACTGCCCAGTAGTACCCAAACAGCCGAGCCAGCCGAACACAGGTATGTGACGTGTCAGAGGAGAAACGAGCTGTTCACATTTCTGTCATTGTGGCAGGTAACGGCCCACAAACCTCACCGCACTTTAGGGACTGTTCTTTTCTTATGAAGGGACTGTTCTTTACTTGTCAGGGGAGGAGGGTGGCTGATTGATTTTTATTTTATTTATTTATTTTATTTTGATCCCCCCTATGTTAATCACTTATTGATGCTGTTTTTGAAGTATGGATAAGTCAATAAGTAATTTATTCCATTGAAATATCAGTGATGTAGTATAGAAAAGTGATTTATCTTTTTTTAAATGACAAAAGGCACATCTGCCTCATTTTTGCTGTGGTATCCTGATACTACTCAGTCACTCCATGATATTTTCATTGGTATCGTACAGTGGGTCCCAATTTTGGTACCGTGACAACACTAATCTGGAGGGGGTTCATTTGCAAAAACTAATGAAAAACTAAACAATGATATTCGGTATTTGATACTCGGTATTCGGCCAAGCGTTTAATATTATTCGGCTTCGGCACCAAATTTTTATTTCAGTGCATCCCTAGCATAGATGCATCAGTTTGATATCATTTTTTGTAATGCGCAAATGTCAGAAAAAACATGCTGGCATCGATTAAATGAATTGATAAGCTCAGAGGCATGTGATTCTGATGGATCGGACAGTTTGGAACCAGTTCTCAGCTGTGATCCCTGGCTGCAGCTTTTGTTGTACAATATAACTGGCAATGTTTAGGTCAGTCAAATAATCATTTGTACTACTACCAATTAGAGGTGCAGAAGGTGGACATTTGAACCATTTATTCACTACTTTTAGCTAAGTTATTTAACTATATGGAGTATCTTTGGTTGGGGAATTTGGAATCACTGGTCTACAATTTCTTCCTCTTATCATTCCCTGTTATATTTTTCGTACTTAAAGGATGATCAAAAACTGTGATTTGAAAGTATTTCCTCAACTTAATTTATCTTGCTTGTTGACATGATTTCTTTCAGTTGTTTCTTGTGTTTTTAGCATTCAAAAACTTAATCGCAATGTCAGTAGGGCGATTTTTCTCCATCATGTTTATCCACTAGATTTGATTTTTGTTGCTTATGCACAGTTTCAGGGTGTTTGTTTTATGAGCATAACAAATAACTTAATTAGATTTATTGTAGGAGGCATATATCAACTTGTGTGCTGGAAAATCTACATCCAAAGTAGCTGTCTGGTGCTAAAAGGGCAGTCAGTACACATGGGTTGAAACTGGGTCAGATATTAAAAAAAAGACTCCATGTCCAAGGGATCGGCCTTGAGGAAGCTGAAAGTTTGATTGACTGTAGTTGAATGGGTGGGTGGTATAAATCAGAGCTCAGTCAAGTTTAACCACAGTCACAAATCAGCTGTGTCTCCGGGCGTGGTTTTAGGGCGTGAAGTGTTGTTCCGAGACAGCTCAATCAGAAAGCCACTAAAAACAGGCCGCTGATTGGATGTTGACATCGAGTCGTGTGAATGGTGGGATTATGTCAGACGGAGACACAAGCACTGACACACACATACACAAAATGGGTTGAGACATACATGAAAAGGGTTTAGTTGGGTGTGACACAGTCATATAGTAATACCCTGCACACACACACACACACACACACACACACACACACACACACACACACACACACACACACACACACACACAAACAAAGTAGGCTACATTAATTTCCCTTCCTCTGTCCTCCCTGACATAAAGTTTAGGTCCAATTGGTACCACGTGTCTGTACTTTCAAATACATGGCAACCTTCAGTCTGTGATTTCCTCACGTCTCTCTGGAGGGCTGTATGTTAAGCTGTGATTTTCCCAAATTTAGGAAAATGTTCTTTGCCGTCCTTCCAAGAAGCGCAATCAGTCAGAAGGAGGGAATGATATTTAGGCGGGACAGAAGTCAAGCAGGGACTTTGTCCAATTAAAAAGCCGTAAATGTAACTATTGTCATACGCACACACAGATACATCCTGCGCAAACTGCCATTTTCAGCAGAGAGGATTTCATAATTGTTTAAACTTAATTGTGTTCACAAAGTTACAGCCATGATCTTGGGAAAATGTTGATTCTTTCACACCCAGATGGATGCTGGAACTCGTCCATCAAAGCTATGGTTGAATGGCAGCTGGAATGGATATTATAAAAGTTGATCCAGCAATTTCCCTCCTCAAAACATGGTGACATTTAGAGCCGTAATTTATGACAGCAGTGTGACCAAAGCAGAGAATGAGTAAACCAATCAGAGATCTTTGGTGACGTCTTTCATTTGCACTGAAACCTTATTTAAACCCAAGGAGCTCAAAGTTGAAAAAATAATAAGATTTTCTTTAAAATAACACTTTTCACTATGTCATAGCTAATGTTCACCTCCTTAAAAATGTACCAACATACACACATCAGTGCTGTTCTGGCTATGGAGGTATTACCTGGAGGCCTGTGAGAGACCCGTGATTGGTCCGCTTGAGTTGAGTTTCCTGCTACAAGTTTCTGGTGCTGGTAGAGATTGTTGAGAGCGATGATGACAAAAGGCTTGAAAAAAAAAAAGGCTCAGTTAACGTCTCTTTTTTCATGTAACACACATCTAGCAGAGCCAACTCCTTTTGCTTACCTCACCGCAAGCAATGCTCTATTAGAATTAATAAAAGGACAGAAATAGAGTGACTGCAGGGAATAGTCCCACATTCAGTTATGAAACAAGGTGGGCTTTCTCACCGCTGTGTATCACAAGGTGATTAAAAGAATGAAAACACAGTGACTGTGGAGAGCATAATTAAAGCACTCATGATACGATCATCAAATGTTGTTGTAGTGATATCAACTGGAGAAATCCAACTCTGAACTAAAAATGACAGTTTGGGTTCAACAGAAAGAAAAACAAACATAAATCGAATGGATGCCTACTTGCAGTCTTCAACAAAGATTTAGCAGAAATTGTGTTAAGCAAATGGGCTTGTAGGTTGTAACCCTACTGAGATATGGAGCGTTGAGCATGTAGAGCAACAGAGAAGTAAAGACACTGTCTGCAACCTGCAGTGATCCTGATGAGACAGGGACGAAACCACACACACATGCACATACACACTTTAATCTCTTACTCCACACAGACAGTCAGTTGAGGTGGAGCAGTGTCGGTAATGGACAGAAATAACCTTTGAACCCCAAGAGGAAAGCATCTTCCTCCTCCTCCCTCCTTCCTCTGTGTGCTGGCTCAGAGTTTCCACCAATGCCATGATGACCTGGTCAGCTGCTATCGTGTGTGCTACACACACACACACACACACACACACAATCATCAGCTTGGCCACCGCACTGCACTTTACAGAATGAAAGAGAGTGAGCAAGAGAGAGAGACTTGTTTTTTAGGAAAGAGCAGGAGAGAGCAGAAGATTGAAGCAATCAGGATGGTACTTGTGTTGATTTGCTTAAAGTGAGTGTGTGCACTCATTCGGGAGTTGTGGTTAGACATGAATGCCTCAGTGCAGGAGAGTGTGTGTGTGTGTGTGTGTGTGTGTGTGTGTGTGTGTTGAGAGGCAGCATAACCAGGGAAAGAGGGTCTGGACGGGGATACCCCACCCATCTTGTTGTGGTATTGTTACCATGGTGATTTCTAAAACCAGACCACCGTGCAGAATTAGTGGAATAATTTAAAAGTTTTAAAGGATAACTCTCTCCTTACACTTTCATTTGTCTGTCTCTCTCAGTCTGTCCCTTCTTTCTTTTCCTATACTGTTTCCATATCTCACCACCCCCACCCCCTTCTCTTCTCCTCCAGTGGTCCCAGTTCTTCTCAGTCTGACGTCTCAGCCTCTGCTGGGTGTTATTTGAGGTCACACAGACCTCAGGGCCAAAACCTGTGAGAATTACAGTTGACATGTATTCAATCATCATCCCCCCCTCACAGGACAATGAGCAGCATTTACCAACAGCTCCATATGTTTGCAACATGGCAGCACAGAGAGATTATAATATTACAAGCCAAACATTACTCACATGTAGATGTGTATCAAATGTTGGTGACAAGTATACTGTACTTTGTGACTGGCAGAAACATTTTTGTTAACATTTCAGCACAGACAAGCTAATTAAAACCTTTTTCAGATATGAAATATGTTAACATATTCCACTTCTCCTTAATGAATCCCTTAATATAGAGGGATAAGCTTATTAGAGTGCTCTCAATAATGCAAACAAGATGTGCTTTTAATTTCTCTGACGACATTCATTTTAGATGTGTGTTGTGTGCAGCGTGTTACAGAAATGTTGCCAGGTCTGACCTAGTAAGATTACAGTCATGGCTTTTATATTAAAGTGACTCCAGAACTTGTTCAGACATGAGACCGACATGTTTAATTGCCCTAACATTTACATATTGAGCTGCATGTCTGACAGGGCTAAATCATAATTTATCAAATATGTCCATTCCCTGAATGCATTTGTGAAGAATACTCCCAAACTCCCCCTTCTGTGATATTTCATTTTATCGATTTACCTCAGTTTAAATGTTCATGTGTTTATTAAGGGGGATTGGCTCTCTTAGAAGAATCCTCGTAAATGCGCAGTCATTAGGAGTTCCCATAAACAACACAACCACTTCCATATAACTATCATTTACTGTAAATGGTCATTGTCTTGACTGTTTTTTTAACAGAGCAAACTATGTAAAACTAAATTAGGGTACAAGGTATGAAAGGTCCTTAACCTTTTTCATGTTAGGGATGCCTAAATTGATACACATTGGCCCATGGACCCCCATTTGATAAGATTTCACCGTAGCAACCTCCATCTAATAAGATTTTGATTGTTAGGTATGTTTAAGACCAGAGTTCTATAGTTGTCGTCAACGACCGGTGAGGAGATAACTGTGGAGGAAGTAAAACCTATGATCAGAATAATCACTGATACGGCTTTTACTCACACTGGGCTCACTTCTACCGAGAATTAAAAAGTGAAATTAAACTATTTACCATTTTTCTGGGGACCCTCTAAAACTCAAGGACCCCTAGCTGAGAACCCCTGTTTTGAATATGCTCATTCATACATATAACAAAGTGTATTTTTGCCAACCCTGGTGTACTGAATGGATAAACATTCCTAACTTTTGTGCTATTAATGTATAGCATGCAGTGTTTTCCGAGTTGCAAATGAAATACAACTGAATGAAATCGCAAAACATGTCATAGCTGGTCACTGTTCTTGTATAAAGGATAAATACTTTGTCACTGTCTTTAGCTGACTTCTAAATCGTATCATCAATTTAAAATTAGGTGTCTGAGCAATTCTCATGAATATAGGAAAAGTCTTTAAGTATGGAGGTCATTTACAAGATTTAAACAGGGCCCAGGGTCTACAGGAAAGCAAAAAGAACATTAAGGTTAGTATATTTGTTTCATCAAGGTGAGAAAAATATAATGATAATAAAGTTAGTTTACATTGTCTATAAATGTTGACGTATCTCCTCGATTTATCTGGCCACTTGCTGAGAGCAGAGGATGCCGTGATGCGCTCATGACACATCAGCTCCGATGCCATGTTGTCATTTGTGTAAAATACCACACCACCATCACATTTGGGTCATCTGCTCCTGTAACTTTTTCTGACATGCACACACAATAGTTTACATTTGGGGTAGGACTAGGATGACAGATTTTGTTTTTATCAAATTTATTCAAAGACCACCAGAGCTATAGAAGCCACGGTTTATAAATAATAACTTGTCAGTCTCCTTCACCAGCAATTATCATTTTCAAGACAGATTGAGACACAAATATTCTCTGTGCAAAGAACAAGTGCACAGTGATTTGACACTCAGTCCAAGATGATGGCATGATTAATAATCTTCAGAGTATTTAAGACAACATGGAATTAAAGACTCAGATTGATTGACTGCTCCATATATAATTCCAGATGAAATATGTCATTAAACCCCCCCTAAAGTCCTCTGAGAAACATCCATCTTCTTTAACAGCCTCACAGTTCCGATACCAAGACATTGAAATGTTGGCTGAACTTTTTACATTATGTGTGATGGATTGGTTCAGTCATTAGAATGTAGTATCTTGAAACTCTAAGGATGTTAAAGGGGCAGTCCACAGATTTTACATTCAGTTCAGTTTACTTGTTGTGAAGAGATTTACTCAGCCTGTAAAGACGGTTGTATAAAGCCTTCTACAGTAGGAAGTTTTCCAACGTTAGGGAAAAAAAACCCAACCAACGTGTTGTGAAGTGTTTAACTGCATTCAGACTGTTAAAATTTATCTACTTTCTCCAAAAAATTAAACAATGGGATGAGGAAAATAGTGTCCGAGGCATGTACACTACTTTCAACTAACTTTCATTCCTACCATGCATTGTGCTGTAGTTTATAGATGAGAAAATGACTGTTGCGCAGCTCTATCATAGATCTAGAATACTAGATACTGCTAGAAACTAAATAATGGATGACAAGATGGTGCAGTCCTATGGAGTTGCTCGCCTGGCACATTCAGCAAAAAAAGTTACTAGCTTCTGGGTTCACTTCTGCGGTACGTGGCCTGTGCAGTAGTATCTGTCCCACTGGCTTGGCCAGCAAGTTCCAGCTCGGCTCTTAGACTTTACATTGTGATGATGTCACAGATTTTGATATTGCTTTTCTTGGCTCCAGGAAAGTTTCACAAATATTAAACCTCCATGGATCAAAAATTAACCATAGAAAGTTATAATTGACCTTGTTTGCAGTTCGAAGTGTCCTGTCAACAGTTTTACAGACGTCTCTTTACAAGGGTGGTCTATGGGGAAAATGATTTTGGGACTGTAGGTGATTTGTTCACCGCAAAAATTGGCTGTAAGGCTGAGCTGCTCTCCTGGGGGGCTTAAGTCTACATGGGACAGAAAGCATACAGTATTACTTAGGTCTGACCCAAAAATTTCGAAGCTTCGAAGCTTCGTTCGATGGCATGGGACGTAAGTAGTAATTAAAAAAGACAAAATCTCCGACAAGGAAATAGAAAGCCAGATGCACAATGGAAACCTGCTGTTATCCTGCTTGAACACAGACGACTAAATTCTTTCAACAATGTGAGTCAAAAATAATGATAAAATAGATTTTATTGATGTAAAATATGCATTTTCCAGTTCCACCGGTCTGCTCTGAGGGCTGAATTCACAAAATGATTGCGTGGCTTTTGCGGCTGCTAAACCGGCAAAAATGGAGCAAACAGATACCGTCTAATTCACAAAGCACGCGCAGAGGGTGAAATGCTCCACTAACTGCGCTGCCAAGCAGATTGCGTCTCGATGCTCCGGTGTTATTTGTACGTATTTAAATGAGGTAATATGCATATTTTTGGCGCAAAAATTGCCCCTTTCTATGCAAATTAGCCTCATTGATCAACAACATCTAATTCACTAACACCAGGGCTAAAAGCCACACGTAGTTTGAGTGAAGTAAATAACGTCTTTAGAAAGCTGGTGCAAACTAGGCGCTCCTCTGTGGAAGCCTCTCGCCCAGACTTTCCAGTGATCGTGGCAGCAGTGATCATCTGTTAAATCAGTCTGTAAATAATATTTTGACATTATTATTATAATCATTATTACTTTAATGGCATCCAAAGATATTGATGTGTTGAACAGGTGACAGTCTGCAGTCGTTCTCAAAATGCACTTCTGTCACGCAGTTCAAAAATAACTTTCAATAATTTATTTTGCGAAATGGGGGAAACAAACGTGAACAAAAACGGTTCCATAATTCATATTAAATTCAAAAGATAACAAAAAAAAACAGCTTCAAGTCAGAGGGAATAGTGATAAAGTGGTCAAACTTCAAAGTGGTCAAATCCACAGCCTCAACCCATCCGACACTGTTTGACTGACTCAACAGCAGACATCACTACATGAGGGTATACAGTATTCAGTACTTTGCCAGACAAAGTCTGCCATTGTTCTGCCACGGTGTTCTTGGCGCAAAGCCAGCATTTATACTTTGCCGTGTGGCTAATTGCAATCAGGGGCAATCTGCACTCAGCTGCCAAACTTTGTGGCAAGTTTGCGCTGGTATATCATTAGCACAATATCCTTTGTGAATAGGACGTTAAGACAGAGCAAACTGCAGGTGCAAGTGAAGTGGAATTCAAGGTGCTATCAGCGGCCGCAGTTCATTCTTTTTGAATTCGGCCCTGAGTCTGGTGTCAGAGGCACTTCGATGCTCTGAGTTGCGCATCTGTTTTATTTTCCGTAAATGGATTCAAAGGTCATCCCTAGTATTACTTTACCGTTATGTCACGTGCTTTGAACCTTAAATATGAAGTATGACCATTTATTGCAAAAAGCATTCAAAGTTAAACAACAAAAACGAGTAGTAAAAGTTCAATAATTACAAACATCCATTTAAGACAACTGGTTTATTACATCACAAAGAAGAAAAAAGAAATGAATGAGTCTTGATGTAGTATAATTGAATACTCGCTTACACTTCCTCTTTGATGGTCACAGTCTAAAACACACTCCCCTAACTGAGCAGGTCTGAACAACATGTGTGAAGCAGGAAGTCTGCTGGTCATTCTTTACTGCCTCTGTTGTCCTCTCCCTAGCTTCAAAGAGCAGCCGTTATCAGGGTAATGGTCGCGCTCAGGGGACTCAGTGGCTTTTATCTGAGAGCTGAGTGACAGCTGTAAGTTACTAATGGGTTTCTTTTGACTTTGTTTGACCTTTTGACTTTTAGTTAACAGACATACAGTGTGTTGTCAGAACTGTTATAGATGTTGTGTTTCAGGATTACAAGATGTTTTTCATAAGCCAGCCTGAAGACCTTTATTTCCAAGAGATGTCCAACTTTCACTGGGGAAGTGTTATGTAGTGATGACATAAATGTTAAGAACTACAAGTAATTCTGTGGAAAATACTGTGGAATACTCACTCATAATCACAAATTTTGTGTTGAATTGTTCAGGAAATCTGTAACTTGCTTCACACTAATTCCATGACACATAAAATGTCATTTGAGTTTTAGCTGACGAATCTGCATTTTGAACTTACAACACTAAAAGTAACATTGTTCTCTATCTCACTCTCTTCTGTAAATACACATTACTAATTACTCAACTGCTGGCTTTGACTTCAGTTTTGTATCTTAAAGCTGAAAGCACTTCCAGACGCTGCAATGGAACCCAGCCCTTGTCTGGTAAATGAGCATGACAACATTTTTCACTAGCAGCAGTGAGAGTGGAAGCGAATATTAAAGGAAAACAGGCCTCAGTGTATAATGCTTCCTGTAATGGATGCTACAAAGGATGGAGCAAGTACTCCATAAGAATTATGACTCTTATTACAGACCTAAATGATGACTATGAGTGTTTGATGAAATAATGACCAGTCTTTCATGTTTTATCACTTTAATATTGTCCATAGCGTAATGGATTGTGATTGTTATCATACTTCAACATCCTTATTAAAAGTGGGTTAAGGTTAACAACTAAACTTTTATTTGTTTGTAGACATAATTTTTTTTTGCTGTTTTTGCCGTCAACTGGCTGTAAATGATGAGAAGTGAGACACGTTCACGTTGGTACCGGCCACATAAGGGAGACGAGCGGGGTGGTGCAGCTCACTGCACATGGTGTAATGGATCTGTACCACAAAGACAGAAACTATATGACATCGTTAATCACATGAAACACTAAAGAAACTGATCTTTGATGTGGTGTCACAACCTATTTTGCTGCCAAAGAATGGCACGATTGCTTTGCACACCCACTATATTTCATTTTTTGAACCAATGTGTTCATGTGAACGTTGACAAAAAAGTCACACCGCAAGCCTGATTTAGTTGCTTCTCCCAGCTGTGGTGGGATTGTTGTTGTTTAGATTTCCATTTTTCTCATTTTTTTTTGCACTTTTTTTTTATTAACACCAAGATGAGCGTGCAGTCTCATATGAATTTTGTTTCACAAATACATCAAACCTAAACCTTAATAAAGCCTTTACCTTGACTAGGTCTTTTTATTGTGAGGCCATCCAAATTTATGTGCCCTGACTTATATATATAATATTAAGCATACGCAAAACAATGCTACCTAAACCTAACTGACCAAAATATTGTAACATAGGTATTATGGCACTTTTGCCTCTCATTTTATGGAAATGGTTTGTGCTTTGAGCAACATGTCACAGAAATCACCATGATGTTTTGAAACAGCAAACAGCCCACCCTCATTACTGTCACCTACTCCATCATCTTCAAGTCATGATGGACTGTGAAGCTACTGTTGTATGAGGTATACTTGCACTACTGACTGCACTGTCCTAATGCACAGAACTACTTTGTGTTATGTGCAGAAATTCAATTAAATTCATTTATGTTGGATAGAACAAGAAAATGCAGAAACTGGATAATGATTTGAATGGCAGCAGAGACTATCAGGTTTGAGAACATTCTTTGTAATTTCAAGAATTACCAGATTATGTGTTATAAACCTCTTGTCCTTTCTTGAATACTATAACATTTTCAAAATAAAAGTCACATTTAGACACACTATTTCCGCTGCAAACAGAAATACAGACTGTCAGCAGAAAATCTGCTTTTTTCATTTACTGGTTTGGTATCAGTTCATCAAAAACAAACAAGATTTCTCTATAGAGCTGCAGGTAGCAGACATGTTGCTCTTTTTCTCAATTGTAAAAGCAATAAGACTTTTACTGACAACCAAAAGCCTTGATCAGGACATCCCTGACACAGACTGACAATTGATGGGTAAGAATTCTTCTCTAAAGGACTGCCTATTCCTTGGTTTTGATTTACAGTAGAATGTGTTAAAACTATTCATCAAATGAATCGGCTTGATACATTCAATCAGTCAGAGAATGAATGAAACAATTACTGTGACACACGAGATGGGAGAACAGGTGGAGGAGGGCCTGCTGTGTAGATCACAAGACTTAAACACACACTTCATAGAAAAGCCTTAACTCAACTGTTCAACAGTCACAAAGCACACAGTGGGTGATCACAAGCATGACATTAGTTACTGATGTTTCACCAATGACCTGCCCTTCATTTATCATTCTGTGTTATGTAAGAGGTCTTCATAAGGGCAGGTAAGACATGCAGAAATTATGAATATATTGTGACAGCGACTGTCTCAATCTACCGATAAATGTTGTGTCACCGCTTGTTTGTAAACGTGTGGAAAATACAACCTGAATTTGAACCTAGTTTTTAGTTTTGTGCTGCACCAGCTGATTATTCTCAAGAAGTGGGGTGGGATGGAGAATTTGGGAGACACAATATGACATACAATGAACTGGATATGAACCCAGGCACACATGCATTTATCATGTGACCTCTGGAACCCAGCATTAAAGGGATACCTGCAGTTTAGTACTTTTACAAATCAAATTTTGGACAAAGAGGACATCTGTTATGCAACCAACTACGTTTGCTGCTAATCCACACTGCCTTTATTCTTGTGTTAGCTTTATTTTTGTGGGGTGAATGTTATCTACAGCCTGTTTTAACCTGTTAATTATCGTAATCTTTATATTGTCTTAATTTTGCGATTTCTTGGGTTCAGGTTCAGCTGCAATGATGCAATAAAAACATCCAAACTCATCTCTTACCTTATTTTTGATCTGGATAAAATTCTTTGATGATGTTGGCATGTGATATGGGGACTTTAACCCATTACATTATCAGAGTACCCTGCTGTCTGACCACGCCGTGGACCCTTTTCTGTTTTCGTTGGTCTTATCCGAACAGACAGGCAAACATGTGACAGAACTGGACCCCTGCTAGTCCAGGATCAGAGAAAGTTTGGGTCAAATTCTTCTCTCTGCAACACCTCCACCTTTGGTGTGAGACACATCAGCTCTCTCATGCAGAAATTCACACACACGCACACACACACACACACACACACACACACACACACACACACACACACACACACACACACACACACCCTTAACTCTTCCCAAAGATGATTTGTTGACTGGTTGGCCATAATTATCTGCCTAACACACACTCGCACACAAACCAAAGCTCTGCTTTTCCTTTGATTCAGATGTGGTCAGTGGCCAGACATAATTGCCAGCGTGATCCCTAGCCTCAGAGGTCGAAGTGCAGAATGTTCAGGATCCCAGAAGTTCAAGGGTCACATGTGACCCTTCAGGGCTGTGGTCACAGAACCAGCTGGAAAGTAATGTATGAAAGAGCTGCAAAATGAAGGGTTCTGAGACCTTTATAAGCCTCTAGCAAAAAGTCTAAAAAGACTGTAATATATAGAGGTCTGGACCCTTTTTTCCAGATGAATATTTGAGTCACAATTTGCACCAGCTCTGCACATTATTACACACTGAGTTACTGACAATCATACTCTACTGAGCATTATATCAGAAAGCCTGGAGAACTGTCGGTTTCCTCTGTGATTTTACTGCCATTTCTTTTCTGTTTTTACACAACATTTGTAGGTTTTGGCATAAATATCCCTGTGTTATTTTATCAGGAGTCAGCCGTCAATGTGGTCTCTCCCAGCTGCTTGTCATGAAGTCATCCACCTCAGTTTCTTCTGCTTCCGTTGGTCTGAGTCTCTCCCAATGCAGGGATTAGGACCTTATGGGATCTGTTGATGTGAAAGTGGAGATGGATAATGTAATATGATGACTAATATCACCTGACTCCATCTTGGTTGATATGAGGACATAAAATTAAGGTCATGACATACAGTTTTTTCTTGATTTAAAATGTGGGAAAAGAGACCAAAAAACACACACCCATAGATTGGCCTATCAGCTCTACATCTCCTAGATACATCACTGTCACTGATTTGTAAACACTGCTTCCCACTTGAGGATCATTTGGTGCTGTCACTCCAACCAGCCATCCTTCAGGATACCTGTTAAGGCAGTGATAAGAGGCACAAAGAGCATCCATGGTGTTGTAGGCAGTGGCTTACAGAGAAGAATGCGTACCTACTAATGGGAAGGTATTTAAATTGCACTTCTTTCTGCAGTCCTGTCTTGTCACAGCTTTTAAAGAGAAGGCCTGTCAATCTTGCTGTTTTCATTCCTCTCCCAGCAGGCCTGGTGGAGATAAAGCAAAGAGAATATAGGCCAAACAGTTGAGGTGCATGTATATTTCACCCTAAGGTCAGAGTGGACAAGCCACAGCTGTCCAGGGGTCAGTTAGGCTGGTGCCTGTAGTCATCAATAATCTGGAGGTTCCAGCCATCATCTGCCCCCCCCCCTCCCCTTACCCGCTGACCGACCCATTGATCTCTCACTTTGTGGCTCTTAAGACCTTCTCATTCATGGTCAGCTGATCTTTCACACTAATTCACCCTGACCCAGAAACTGAAGTATCTCAGTCATTACTTGCCCTCTGTTTCTTGTGTTTTACATCATTTCACTCATGCTTACACCTTTCATTTCTTGAGCACCCCTTTTACATAATTTCTACTTCTCTGTGCCATCAAATAGATTTTCCTTTAATTTAACTTCACTCATGATTCTGTCTTCATATTCATACAGGGTGCCAATGCAAAATAGTTGAACCTGGCGCTGTGGTGGCCGGTCAAATACACACAATTACACATTTGGTAGATTACTTTAGTGTATTTCTAAATAGGGGAAATATAAAAGAAATGTATATTTCTACTATTTCCCTCATGATTGAAAACAAATGCTGCTGTACCTTTCCTGAGTTGTAAAATCCTGTCTCAGGGTATTTTAAACACCATGAAGTGTTTTTGCATCTGTTAACCTTTAAATTCATGGTTCTGTAACATTGGACCTGATGCTGTATGCCACCTCCAGTGCAGCCCACACTCTAATGCAACTTTATTCTTGGTCTTAACTCTTTGTAGGAGTCTAACCATGCCAGCAGACTTGTGAGGCTGTATATAGGCACAGTGGTACCTTGAGCTAAAAGCTAACAGCAGCATGCCAACATGCTCACAATGACAATGCTAACATGCTGATGTTCAGCTGATATAATGTTTACATAAGTTTACCATGTTGGTGTGGCATGCTAGCATGCTAACATTGCTAGCAAAGTACTTTATTTTTTTTGTAGGTGTAAGTGTAGATGAACCAAAGTTTTGTGCAAATAGGATCTTAACCATGTTAGAACGCTTCGGGTTTCATCTAAGATTAACACTGGGCTCCCATTGATAAATCTAATGCTTTATATATGTTTGTATGTGACTTATCAGGGTATGCCTAATTGAACCTGATACATGTGTTCCTACAACACTTTTTCAAATTTGTTCAAGAGAAGAATTCAACAGAAAGAAAGATGAAAGATGTTTTAGGGATAAATATAACAGAACTGCCAGCAAGCTCCTACCATCCAATTCAAGGATGCATTTAAAACAAAAACCTCTGAATCAATTGTACACTGATGCAAAACTTTGATTTGTTCAGATTTGAAGTGATTACTGAGTGAAGTACTTCTACCACTTATTTACTTATTTACCACCAGACAACAGTCAGGTTAGAGGTTGAAGAAAATGGAGCCAACCTCCAGTGAAGAAGATGTCCTGGTGCTCTTAGCGTAACCCTTGGTATGAAGGCAGGTCAAAGGTCAGCTGATGTCTATCTTGGCCCTCTTGTTCGCAGTCTAAAACTGTCCAACGTCATGTGAACAAATGATGTGAAGTCTCTGTTTTGGAAGAGGAAGTACAGTTTAGCTACTGAGCTAATGGACCTATGGAGCTTCCGTGGTGAGCAAAGTGAATAATTTCTCTGCTTGGTCAATTTGCCTTGTTTTACTTTGTCCTTTGAAGAAAGTGATTAATGCCTTCAGGGCAAATCCATCATCACTTTGTGTCAGCCATGGTATGAGTCCCATTAGAAGGGCAACAGATCTTTTTTGCCGAGTAATTCCTCACCTAGAGACCTTGTCTAAACTGACAACATTTGACACTCACTCAGCCTTTTTTGGCCCATTGTTCAGCTGGCACTTTACACACACAAAAATGCATTTGTATTTAGCTTTTCTAGCATAAAATAATGGTTTGATTGACAAAAATGCAGCAGTGAAATCACTTTGTTGGACTTGTTCTGTTTTCAGATAATGAGAACAGAAAAATGTGTCAATGAGAATGCCTGTCTGGCAGAATGTATGTTTAGACTGCTGGAACTAAGTGTACTAACTGGGCTGTGTCCGTGCCTCTCCTTACCAGATAGTGGCTGCAATGCAGTTTGTTTTTTGCAAACTTAAAAGGAAGGGAATAGATTTGATTTTTGTCCTTTGTTTTTGCCTGTAAGTGTTTGGATGGAGAACTTTTTGAAAACAGCTGAAAAACACTGGCGTGGACATTTTCAGCTTTACCTTATTTAATTAGACCTAATCAAAAAAAAAAATATTTATATGCTATGTAGGATGTAAAGCCACCAGTATACCTCTATGTATATGTAGAATGAGAAGTTGTGTGGACACTATACTAAATAAATGGGTAAAGAGTTATCAACAATTATCAGATTAATCTGAAGAAAAAAAAATAGTAATGCAAATAATTATACCAGAATACCAGAGTCACCGGCTCACTATATATTATCCCGCTTAGAACATGGCTTACTACTAGAAGATTCAATGTTACAACTGGCGTCAATATTATTAAATTGCTGGCAGAGTGTATTGACAGAGGCATTCACCAGACAAATGGGAGCGGAGGAGAGGATTTTACTCCACTTCTCCCGGTCGAAAATGCTGGGTGCCCAGTAGCTGCGAAAGCTGCCCTCACATTGATGGCCAGTCACCAACATGATCTGGCTGCTCTCCAGGCCAGCTTTGGAGAGCTGTGTGGACTAACGTTAACTGATTTTAATGCCCCTCAGTCTAAGGCCGTTGCAGTGAGAAGTCCACTGTTCACTTAGCTGGGCGTCACTTAGCTGGGCGATGTCCGTTGATAGCTGCCTCCGTGAGAAGAGATCAGAAGGAAGGGAGAGAGGTATCACTGTCTGAGGGCTGCCGTAGAATGGCAACGAGGATGCCAGCCGACCAACACTCGCTACCCGGTCCCTGGTTGCAGCGATTTGCGATGGTGGCCAGATAGGAATGAACTAGCAGCCAGTACAGTACAGTCCTCTCTCGGCTGGCTAACATTAAGCCGTGTTATTTAGTGATCCATTAGAAAGAAAGCTAGCTGGACACCGGTATTGAAGCCTCTTTGGTCACGGAGCTCCCTCCATCTCTTGAACGCCTGGCTGAGGTTTACTCTTGTTTTTCCTCTTCTTTTATCACTCTTCTATATGCTCTTCTTTGCCTCCTCAGACAGAGGAGCTTGTTTTCTTTCCCTAGGCCGTTTTTCACTTGTTTCCAAACTTTGTCCATCTGCCATTGTGCTTGTGACTCAACTATCTCATGTCCAACTCCTCATAAGGACCAGCTCCAGTCCCTGATTGGCTGACCGACCATTTTTGCAATACATGATGCGTTTCCGGCCGTAAAACAGATTTTTTCCCGCGAAATTTCGCCTCCGGTGGCAGAAGCTTATTACAAAAATTGCAAAGCCACTAAGTAACCTATGTTAACGCTGCTAGTCTGATTTTACTGTGGCCACTACCCTGTGCAACCCATATTATTTTCATAATGATATATTTAGGAAAAGATGCTATCTGTTGCCTCTTTAAGAAGTGCTTTGATTAAGATGTGTGTTCTTGGACAGAGAGGTGATGCTCTTGTAGGGCTGGGCAATTAATTAAAAATCAATTGAAACTGACATTCAGAACCTCTAACCAACGTAATCTTGCCTGCGTCGGTAATTTCGTTTTTTGTTTTGTCAAAATTCTGTTAATACTTTCCCACTGTGTGTGTTCATGTACTGTCCCCTTAAATACGTACTACTGCGAGTGAAGTCACGTGACTGCCCTGTCCAGTCCGCGACCTGAAAGCAACATGGAGGAGAACTCCAACACCGAGCCAACTGAGTAACTTGAGCAGCTTGTGCCAAAGAGAATTGCCGTGTCTGTCGCACATTTTGCCTTTCATGGAACAGAAAAAGTAAATATCAGTGACCAAAGGTAATACCACCAATCTATTTAAGTCCTTGGAGCACAATCAGGTTACTGAATATCAACAGTGCATGGTTCAAAAAAAGAAAGACTGACAAGTGCCCAGCAACAAGTGCATTTTCAAAGGCTACACAATATGAAGAAGATTCAAGAAGAGAAAACCCCTGACAGAAGATACACTGTGCCATCACAAAAATATTTTCCCCAAACTGCAGTGCCAAACATGTACAACTCATGTCGTGAAAAGGTAGTTACAGAACTGAAATCTGTTCAGCGCTTTGTAGCCACATCTGATCTCTGGTCAAGAAGGACGATGGACTCATACCTGAGCCTTACTTTGCACTACTTCGACAATAAATGGAGGCTGTGTAACAGATGCCTTGAGACAGCATATTTTCCAGTCGATCACACATTAGAGACGATTGCACAGGGCCTGAGAAATATGATTTCTGCGGGGAACTTCACAGAGGAGAACCTCATGGCCATTACGACAGACAATGGGGAGGCTGCACCTCCCAATCAGTTAGTGCACATCAGCTGAATAGACACAATGCTACAGTTTTCAATAATCTGAATGGGGATAACTGTGGCGACTGGCGACTATATTCTTTCTGTGTGTGTGTGTGTGTGTGTGTGATAAATGGTAATGTCTACACCTTTCTATGATATGTTATTGTATATGCCTTGTGTTTTTATTGTTATTTTCTTTGCTGATGTTGGTAAACACTTTGTTACATGTGTTTAAAAAGGTGCTATTTAAATAAAAGTTTACTCATTTATGATGGAGCTACAGCTCTTTTTTAGTACACTAAATAAATACTGTGACAGCAGTAATAAACTGTTCACATAGCACCTTCTTAATGTTACAATGTGCTTGATAGTACAATGTTACAATGTAAACTTCACATTACAATGTAACAAAACACTACACTGACTCATATTTATAGTACGAACCTTGTCAGTGAACTGTCAGAATCAGAATCAGAGATCCTTATTGATCCCCAGGGGGAAATTTTTGGCATTAGAGGTGCTCCTTACAAGAAAAAAAATAAAATACATATATATATATATAGTGACCTATCAACACAGATACAGTGGCAAAAATAGATAGTAAACAGAATATATAAAGGTAAAAGTTAAATTATTATCTATGAGGGCAAAATAACAAAAACAAAATTTCATGAACTGTAATCCAGGTAAAATTCTTAATTTAAAGTGAATTGATTTGAGGTCATATCGCCCAGCCCTACCCTCTTGACTTGACTGTGCTCCTAAGTGTGAACACTTAACACAACTAGAAAAGTGCATTCAGTAGAGTGCACAACTCCACCAGGCCGCCGCCAGTGCCAGTCACAGCCACTCAAGACAATTCTTGTAATTCCAGCAGATGTGCCGCAGCATGTTTCAGAAGTGTCCCAAAAATTAATAAAAATATGCATCTTGTCCATTTGTGACTGAGCCACAGGGTGTTACACAGAGCAGATTGAGTTCTTCTGCTAGCAGGCACAGTGTGTGAAATGTAAATATGATGTAATTTTGATTATATGTAATTATGGCCACTGAACAACCAAGTCAGAAAATTTGTGGTCCCTACCGGCCAGCTTTGAGTAGTAGAGTGGTCAGCAGTCAATGACAAAGTAAAACAGTCGATAAGGCAGGTTTTTCAACAACTGTCAATCACTGCAATGACAAGTCATAAATATGCACACCAATTATTTGGCTCATTGGTCCAGTAGTTTGAGATTAACTGCAGAAAGACCGATACACACACTTCTATACTTACATGCACACACATGGCAAAACAATGATCCCCTCCAAGCTTGAAATCCTCCTTCCTGGGGTGGAGGTGTCGATGGGAATTTACAGATAATTACTCTCCAGTCAGATATGGTTACAGGAGTTGTGGTCCAATTGAGGTTTGACACAAACTTTCTGAGAAGTAAAGTGAAATCATTCAGTCAGTCATCGACTGATGAAAAGCAGACTGGACACTCAAGCAGAACTTGTCAAGAATGCTGCCAATATAAATGCTCAAAGGGTGTGGCTAACATTTCAGGTGCTACAGATAGTCTATATGATATAGGCCTGTTTTACCTCAAGAAGTGATTTAAAAAAAAAAAAAAAAAAAGCCAAAATATATTTTCAAGCCATGTTTAGCTGACAGGTAGTATCGGCCCTTGAATCCAAAGACAAGACAGTGTTTAATTCAGATTGAATGTTATCAATCGAAAAAATGAGCATGTTCCCCTTGATCAGCCAGTGTTCATCAGAATAAAGAACTGTGCCTGTTTCAAGGAAGAATTTAGGTCCATGTTTCAGTAGGATTATCTTTATCAGATGATGATGATGCAGCCCGCCTGTTCTAAAAGAGATTTATTATGGCCTGATTAGTAACAATCGATTGATTTGTGCCTTTCACCATGTGTGGCACATGAAGATTTATGATCTTTACTCTCTGCACCTGCTGAGGGTCACTGGAGCATTTCAGTAAGCTCTACATTAGGGATCTATTAGCTGCATTTTAGATGGCAGCAGATTAAGTAATGTGACAAGTGTCCTGGTTATTGTCACTCACTACTTAATACACAATGGTCAGGAAAGTTCACAGTTTTAATGACAATGTCTCATAAGTCAAGATAATGTGGGCACACTGAGGTTCTTGGAAATCTGGATCTTGTAACAAGAGAATGAGACGCTGGGCAAATCATACTTTAGGTCCATAAAAAATTTATGTGATACAGTTCTGCTAACCTTACTTCACCTCTTTTTTTTTTGCCCCAAAGGGTTCTCTTTTAGGGGGGCAGCGCTGTACAGCAAGCATCATAACTATGTACATTATATCTTGACATTTATTAGCTGGTTGTCTTACAATACAAATGGACAGAAACAAAACCTGAATTACCCAGATTCCTCTGTGTGAAAGAGGGCACAGATATCCAGCAGTGCAGCAGTATTTAAGGGTCAGCCAGGTCTGGGAACCAACTGACAAATTGTGACCTACCTGGATTTAACATGGCGAGGCTTAGCTCTGAACCCTCAGAACTAGTGCATTTTTATTTTAAATTATGCAATACTGCTCCTAACATGGCTCTCTATAATTAGAACCACAACTTGGTGAAACTCTATCTTTAAGAATCTTTGAGACATCATGTTGAGCAATCGAGGTTTAGCCTAGAGGTAGGTTTTTTAAGGCTATATTATTCAAAAACAGAAACATCTCAGTCAGAGACATTTACTTCAAGGAATTCATTATTCATAGTAAAATGGTGATACAGTCAGATATGGTGGAAAAGCCGCCACTTTTTACGGGGGGCTTTCAAAAACTGGACAGTTAATCCCCCTTACGAAACATATACATGAACGTAAATCTCAGTTAAGTCAAAGGTTAGGGTTGTGGAGGGAGCCGCAGCAGCTTTGACATGAGCGTATTAGCAGAATAATTGTGAGACTTGTCAGGTTCAAATGGCAAAACTGTACACTTATGGTTGAACAATACTCATCAGCTGATTGCCAAGCAGCCAGTGGATGTGAATAATAAATCAAACAGGTGATGACAGCAAGATAATGCAAGCACATCTTCAAACCTAAAGCTGTGTACGTGTTTCTTCAGACACTGTCTATAAGAAGTAAAACATGCTCTAAAGTCAAAGAAAGAAATGTCTTTTTGTGAGGGAAGACTTGCTATCTACTGCTTGTACTTGTAGCTTTTGTAAGAAGAGGTGACCTTTGAACTTTTTGGGCAGATTTTTTTCTGAAGAATGTGTTTGTGCAGTATGGATTGAATTTACACCTCACTGAGGTCTGATCACAATGCAAACCAGGCCAACTTAAGACCGCAACACAGTCTGATAACGCTGTTTTCTGCGTGCATTAAACCTTGCCTGAAGATGTGTTTTTCTTTTGTCAGATGCAGTCATTGTCAGGTGTAAATGGGGTCTGTGGTGACATAGCTTTTTGTCGTTGTTCTCAAAGACCACATATTCAACATTACACTATTTTTACAGTGTCATTCTTGCCTCTTGTCCACAATGCTGACTGCGAGTTTTATTTTGTTTCCATTTGTTCCAGAAGTCCAAACTTCATCTCCATGATCTTAGAAAAGAGAAAAGATGCTTAGAAAAAACTGCATGTGTATGAAGTTATGTAATAACAGTATTACAGTCCAGTAATCAGAACCATTATTAGCAAAAAAAAATCAGAGAGACCTCATGTTTCCAAGCATCCTTTATTCTGTGCATAGACACAGGGATCAATTAGGCCAGTGACGTCATGATGCTGTGAATGCGTCAAGAGCAGAGTTGCCTTTGATAATACTCATTTACACCAGGGAAATGGTGTGTGTATTGTGATGATGTGAGACAGATACTAATAGAAGGACTTAGGATAAGAGAGAAAGTTGGCTGTGGCACAGCAGTGGTTCACTTGGGATCTCTTGTTTCATCCTCTGATTTCCCAACATTAAACATGAACATATGAGCCTCACAACCCCTTTTTTTCCACTCTGTCTTCTCCACTTTCTTTGAGTTTCACATTTACCTTCTTGTGTTACACCTTCCTGTCGCTCTGTCACCTCCCTCTCTTTTCTGTTTCTATCTGCCTTTCTGCCTTCCTCACACAGGGGATAACTCCAACTCCAAACACTGCAGAGTTAAAACAAACCCATTTTGCCACAGTGAAAATAAACCACTTTCTCTTCTTCTCTCCCTCTCTCTTTCTCTTCCTCTCTCTCTCTCAGTCCCCCCCTATTTAGCCGCAGTGAAAATAAACTGCTTGGTCTCTATTTATTTTTTGTAGGAAGACCTGACCTCCGCAGAGTTTCCTTTGGGCCATTTCATCCTTAACCTGCTTAATTTCTCTGTTAGAACAATGTAATCTGGAACCTTGCGCTGCTAATTTGTGACGTGTGAACTTATTAGGAAACCAATTAGATGTCAGTAACCTCTCATGCCAAAGTCCATCATCCCAATTTTGTGATTACCCTTTACTTGATCTCACAGCAGATGTGATTTCCTAAATAAGGAAATGTTGTTTTAAAGTGCTACGTGTACATTGATGATGCATTGTCCCATGTCAGAAACTTTTGAGGTCAGTGGTGAAACTAAGCAGCTTTTTCCTCTATTCCTGAAAAGGTGACACATTACAGATGCCAGGAAGTGCAGCATATATGTGGACGTCAGCGAATCCATGGCTCATGTGCAGGAGATGCAGGGAGAATAATGATAGCTTTGCACGTGGGTGTGTTGTGGCCAAGCATGCGAAGGGGGTTTCAACAAGTGTTAATGACCCAGAAGTCCCAGGACGCACCGAACTTACTCATTTTGGCTTCAGCGGTCGAAACAACTCAATAGTTGCTGTGGTTACACAAGCCAAATGTTTTCTGTCTAAATAAAATTGATGGCTACCACCAAGGTATTTGCATGAGTGCTGAATAAAATGATGGGATAAGGTGTCCTATTTACACACTCTACAGTAAGTCATTTGAAAGAGGAGCTCTGACATGCATAATAGTCTAAATCCAGCACTTCATCATGGGCAAGGTTTAGATATAAATAAAACACACACCGACTGCACTAATATTGGTTTACATGTGTAAGCAAGAATATCAATGAAGAAACCAACGATGTATCCAGAAATTCATGAAAAGTAATAGAAGTCTCATAATCCAAGCATGGATACTAAAAATGTACATATATTATGAAAAGACGAGGTAATGAAAAAGAGTAGCATGACATGTTTACTTGACTATTTAAATCTGGTTACAGTTTATCATGATTAAGGTGTTTACATGACACCTTTTTGAGACTTCAACTACACTGAGTGACCAATGATATAGGGAGGTTTATAGAATGTAATTCAGTGCAAACCAATAGACCTTAATGGATAACTAAATGTTAGGTATGGTGTATGTTGGCACTGCTACTTTTCTGTTACTGATTAAACTTCTTATTTTGTGCATTTTTAGGGTTCTTGTCCATGTTGGTCAGTAAAGGTTGAGCTTGACAGTTCATTCTTGACCATGAAAACGCTGTTTGAGAGAACAATTTGAACTCAAAGTCTCCTTACTTGCTTGTTAGGGATTTCTAATCAGGATCTTTTTACCGCTTAACTGAGTGAAATCTGCCATTTTATGCCTCTACGCCGGCGGTAGCCATAGCTGGAGGTGTTATGTTTTTGGGTTGTACATCCATATGTCCATCCATACCACGCTTGTGAACTCAATATCTCAAGAACGCCTCAAGGAAATTACTTCACATTTGGCACAAATGTCCACTTGGATTTAATGAGCTGATTACTTTTGATGGTCAAAGGTCAAGATCAAGGTGACCTTATGTCTATCTCATTCTTGTGAACGCAATGTCTCAACAACAACTTAGGCTAAACCGACTGAATTTTGGTGGTCAGCGGTCAAAGGTTAAAGTTGCTGTGACCTTACGTCTATCACATTCTCGTAAATGCAGTATCACAAGCTTGAAGGAATTTCTGACATTTTTAAATCTTTGTGACATGCATTACCTGTCCTCTAGCAATCATATCACAACTTTGCAATGACTGAAAATGGCGTCAATGAGGCCATTTGGTTCGGGCAAAACCAAGGTGTTAACTCTGGGTCTGAAAAGTGAAGCTTTAAACCTGCATTCTTTCTAATGGCCAGCAGGGGACAACTCCACTGATTAAAAAAGACATCTGATTGTATTAGTCAATCAGTAATTTATTTGTCACATCAAATTACACAAAGTAAAACTCCAGTGATAAAGAGGTCTATGTAGAAATTACCCTACTTCCAGTCACTTTCGGCTCCAAAATAAAAGATGAAGACAAAATGCCAGACTCAAGGCCTCAGAAAAGTAGTCCACAAACCAATGGGAGAAAATGGTTACATCTACTTTTTTATACAATCTATGAACAAAATAACCCATAAATAACAGGAAATTTGGCTAACGTGATCATCAGGCTGAATGAACGGAGTGAAACAACAGCAACTCTGACAATTAAGATTGATATTGCAGCTGGAATTAGACTGTATGTTGGAGGGTCAGTATTTCAATATAATAGTTCTCAATGCAGTCTAAGAAAATAAATAACTTAATGAAACAAATTGGCATCTAAATAATAACCTGAAGTAGAGCAGACAACCCTCTGACACAGTGTCAACAACATTTTAAAAAGTCTCAGTTTCACAGCAGTGATGTATTACATTGTTGGCTTACCAGCGTCTTTATTTTTCCATTTACTCAGTGTCAATGCAGCTAATGTGTTTTGAATGAAACTTCTATTCACTTTATTTGAGACTGCTTACCTCACATGCTCTGTCAACAAATCAGCAAACATTGTATCCCTAAATCATTTGTTCAGGCTGATTGTAGGTTGATAAACGCACTGTAAGTATTCTCTGCCATCAGCTGTAGAAGGTTGGCAGCTCCATGTGCACCAAAAATTTTGATACTAATGCCAGAAATTTTCTGTACAGCATAAATTTTTCCATGTTTTATTTATGAATTCTCTCATGCTGTATCTCTTACTCCCTCGTGCCACTTTTCATTCTCCCTTCTTCTGTTGCTTTTCTGCATTCTCCCACCTCTGTCTTTTGGTCTCGCCGGACTCTCTTTGAGTTTCTCCTACTTTCACACTTATCTCCCTCCAGCTCTCATTTTTCCATGCCATTTCCCGGGAGCTCTCGTATCTGTTTCTCCTTGCCTCTCCATCTCCCTCTCCTCTCACACGCTGCCAGCTCTCCTCTGTTTTCCAGCTACACCATTATATCATCATCATCATGTAGATGCAGTATCATGCATTGTTCTACAGTAGAGCTTGAACCGTGTAAGGAAAAGACAGACTACCTTTTGTCTTGTAAAATCACTACCAGCTTGTTTCCAGTTTGTTGGCCATGCCTGTATTTGGGTGATAAACAGCACTGTCTCCTCTTCCCAGAATCCCATCTACTTTGAGTTGATTGTTACTCACTGAATGAGTCATTAATCACTATTTACTCTCTTTGAGGGTTCCTTCTTTGGGGGTAACATATACACTTTTTTCTGTTAGTGTTTAATATGTTATCTTTCCCATAAGACAGTAGTGGGAAAGGCCTGAATCTGCTATTTTTTTTTGTCAAGCCAGTGTGTGCTCTACTGTTTGTGCTGTGAAAGGTTCACGTTATTTTTAAGGACACTGACCTTAACTGAAATAGGAAAAGGATGGTTGGAGCATCAACCTTGTACTGCCAGCATGTTCAATATAATACTGGCACACAAAGTAAAATGTGAATGGGATGTGTCTTTGTGCGCATGCATATGTGTGTACACACTTCCAAGAAATCTGGACAGAGAGCTTATTCATCTGTGCATCTTGTGTGAGCCTTTAAAATGGAGATAGTGGGTCTGCGGTGTGTCACTTTGCCGGATCAAATGAGGAACACATTGAGGGAAAATTGTGTGCATGCATGTGTGTGTGTGTGTGTGCGTGCGTGCGCACGCATGTGTTTGTGTATGTGTGTTAAAAGCCAATCTAGTAGACAGCTACCCTGGCAACATCTGGCCATGCATCCTTTTTAGCTCCTTTAGCAGAGAGAAAGACAGTATTGTTTTGAGGCAATTATACTAAAACACACAAACATCCTGCAGCAAAGCATGTGTGTGTGATTGACCTACCAGAATGTAGGCATACATGGGAGTATTTAAGTGGGCAGTTTAGTGTAGGATAGCAGTGTGTACTTTGACAGTTCATATTAACATTTAACTTATGTGCATGTATTGCTACAGCTGGATTAAAAAAAAATCATTAAAACACAATACAATTTATGCTTTCTCATAACATATTAACATTAGTTCTTGATGCCATTTTGGAGCATAAAAATAAACACCTGAGTGTAAAGTGCAAGAGACCTTAAATACTCTGAATCAAAGGTTGTTATCAGGCACTATCAAGCAGTGCTTTCTGCCAAAACTGTCTGCTGCTGCAAACTACATTTGCTGAACTAAACTGTGTCTGAACGGCTCTGGGTTTACACAGTACCTGTCGTCTTGACAACAGTGACCCATGGTTGCCTTATGACATCATTGCTGGGTCTAATTAGGTTGCTGGGGAAAATCCCCTGCTCTCAGCCCAAACAGCCAGACCACCACGTTTCACATCAGCTAGCTAGCATTCTAGGAAACACTCTGTGTTTGGGTGGAAACTCGTACACACATTAGAGCCAGCGCTAAGATAAAGATGCACTCAAAGACGTTTGACATGCCTACCACTGGAAAACAGTGTGCAGATTTTGCTGAAGTATAAATAAATAGACCTCATAATGTCCAAATACTTTTCAGGTTACAATATATATGTATTTTTGCACATTTATCTGTTTACACACATACACATGCACTTGTGCGCATGAACAGCACAGCAGCTGTGAGTAGAGGGAGCCAAATAACAAAAGCACCCCACTTCTTAGAAGGAAGGAAATTGCTCCAACCTTTTCTACCTCACCAAATGTTTTAAAGCAACACATGCATGCTTCAAGCACATACAGCATGTCACATCTGCAGCATAAAGGCCCTCTGTTTCTTCATCACTGTTTTCAAGAACAGAAATTGCTGCTTAATGAGAGACATTTATAATGTTTTGAGTCCATCGAACTTTTTTGTACTTGGTTATTCTGGCTAACCCCCCTCTTTACTTCTGTAATTAACCATTTTTTGTAGTGCAGTTAAATTAAAACATGCTCTCTTAAACTGAGAATACCAAGCCAAAAGACAACAATAGCTATTAGGTAAAATATTTTAGAAGATTAGTTTCAGAAGATTTTGTTCATTTCCTCAAACTGCAGCTGTCAGCTGACAGAAATAATGTGTGTCAGACTTTTTTATTACACTCAACTTTCCAAATATTGTATAAATGAAGATTTATTTTGCAGAGATGAGAGGAAAAATGTTTTGGAACACAGTGTCAATATTGAGCCAACGACAAGACACATAAACGGGAAAAAAAGAGGAGAACATGGGTTAATGAGTCTCTGAACAACTTGGCATGTTCAGTGATTCATCTGTCAGTAAATCCTCTTTGTGTGGGTTTTTGTGTGTCTGTGCATGTGAGTTTGTGTGTGTGTGTGTGTGTGTGTGTGGGTGCTGCGCAAAATGCCAAATCGCCCTCATCGATATTACCCGATGGGAAAAAGGGTTCTTACCCACTTTGTCCAATTGGAACATGAGCCAGAGCAAACAGGGGTGTAACCTTGTAATGCATCAAGGCGTGACTCCACCAGGGTGTGGTGCCTCAAATTTATCTGCAACTGCATGTGTATGTGTGTGTTAGAGAGTGTGTGGGTGCCTCAGTCTGTGTGTTGTAGAAAGATGAGGTGGATGAGAGAAAAGAGGGAAGAAGAAAATTTACAAGGTGGATGGAAAATTGGGAATGAAGGAGAGAGGAAAAATCACAATGAAGAAGAAAAGTACAGAGAGCGAGAGGGATAGAAAAAAGAGCAGAGAGGGAGAAGGAAAAGGAAACGTTCATTATGATGTGGTTTTAGTGATTCACTGATTGATAACTGACTGATTTATTGTTTATTTGTCTCAAAGAGCAGTGACTTAAATCTGAAAAACCTACTAAAATCACAGTCAGGAACCTGGACAGTTGATTTAGTGTTTTTGCTATAGACTCATCTGAAGTATGATTAATCACATCAATCCATGAATGTCAGAAGAAAGAAACTGGAAAAGTGAATAAAGTGAATAAGTATATTTCCCAAAATGTCAGACTGTTTCTAAGTAGACAAGCAGGCATGTTTTAGTGCCAAGAAAAAACAAAGCTTTCTCTAATATCCTTAAATGGACCAATAGATTGGCATACCTGGGGTGTTAAAGTAGAGGGCTTCAGCATAAAAACATAGACCATAGACCAAAAAAAAGTTGATCCTGGCTCAACCTCTTCCCTCAACCAGTCTTGTACTGTTTACCATGCCGTTGTCTAAACAGAGACAGTTAAAATGTCAAAATGTTTGATTTAAACGTAATGTTATGGAGATATGTATCATCACCTGTAAGCAAGTTGTAAAGAGAACACCAGCATATCATCAGCTTTTAAGTTTAGACCATAAACTTGTTAGTGGACAATTGCATATTTACAAGTCCAGTAATCTCTACATATGTATATGCAGAATCTGTATGGGACAAGAATGGGGCAAGATTTTGGTATCGAATAGAGCTGCCCTCTGAAAGTCAGAGATTCGAATCATCAGTCGGAGATCCCTCAGTCAACTGAGATTCCTTCAAGTTTTTTTTCTTTTGGTGAGTCAGTGTGCAGTGTACTTCTGGGCATGTTTCAGCCCCCACATTTTTGAACAGGCAGCTAGGGACACGGTGGCACGGCCCAGATGAGGAGATGTTTTGCCCTTTCAGGCTCAGAGATAACACTATCATCTGCCTTCTGCTTAAAGGTGGTAACTTAACAGCTCACAACTTAATACGATACAGTGTCTGGCTTTTATTTGATTTCAAGTGTCGGCAAAAAATGTTTTTGTACAATTCTAAACCGTTGTTAACGCATTTAACTTAAGGAGATTTAACTAAAAATGTGAATGAGAAAGTCTTGGCCCAAATATGGCTACTGTCAGACTGATACCCGCAGGGTTCCGAGATTGCACATCCACCAGACACAAAGTAATTTCAGCATTTATTTGTAGATGTGATTCTGCACAGCCGACAAATACAAGCATGATTATCATACTTTTGTAAACTTTGTTTTGGTCTCCACCAATTCCTGAGGGACGTATCTGGCTCCTTAGCTGCTCTACTACATAAATTCACCAGCTGGTTGCTAACAGTGGGATTTTAAGCTTTTTTTTTTTCTGAAAACAGCGGCCTGCTTTGGAAAAAAAAAAAAAAAGATGATACGAGACCAGCAAGAGTGAACCAAGATAGTAAAGGTGCAGACTGGGAAATAGGAACAATGGGCTGCATGATGCTGTAAAGCTCAGTACAGCACACAGGAACCTTTATAGTGATGTGATTATTTGCTGTGTGTTCATCACTAACATTGATCCATTTCATATCACACACAGTGATTTGCTCCATTACACGTTCTATTTACAAAAATATTGATTAGAGCAGCTTTTTTCAAACCAGTTTGATATTAAGCCAAACACCAGATTCGACCGACATATCGAATTTTACTAGGTGTCATGGCTCCCGAGTGGTACATAATGCACTGTGTTCCAACAGCAAACAAGCAGCAGTCTGTTGTGTCACATCACCTAACATAGGAGCTCTCTGTGCACACCGAATCCTTTGAATATGCACTTGTGTTGCTCCATGTAAACAAATCAAGTAAATATCAGCTGTTTGCTCTAGATCAGATTAAGGACGTAACTGCTTCAAAGATGGGCAAGTAGACTATTTGCAGTCTTCCTACTTTGTAATGTTACTTTTTCTAAACAAAAAACACGCATTGTATTTCATGGAAATGACATACATGGCCAACAGCTAGTGACCTAGCTTGTTATTAGCAAGGGTCATTTAGCCCACCAGACACGTTCAGCTCCGTGGTGATCTTTCTCCAGCCAGCCATCACCTTATTTAGGTTTTTTTTATGGTGAAATCATGAGGTTTCATGAAGATAATTCCTCAACTTAACTTCATTAATCAACTGTTCATCATCCATTGTGGTGCTTTCAAATAAAGCGACAGATATAAATAGAAAGATGTCATCCAACAAAAGTTTGGCTGTCAATAGCAGCGCTGCATCACTCGCTGTCATTTAGGACGACTGCTTCAAACCCCAAAACACATAAACTTTGTTATAAACAAATACCATGTGTGCCACTCTGCCTCTCCCATCTCCTAAAGTGTTATCTCAGTCATGTTGCCAACACCTACCTCAGCAACCAACCAGCTCACACCTGGTCAGACACTAGTGGCTTCATTGGTCCATTTATAAACACATTAATATGTTAATCACATTGTCATATTGCTTATTATTAATGCAATACATGTTGGCTTTAGCGCTGCAATGCCATCAGCACAAGTTCCCAATTTAGGCTACGTTTTAATTTGCCAGAATGTGTTAAAATGAGAAATTTTGTTTCAGTCAGTTTGCATAAAATCTAACTGGTGTGAGTTCGTACACTGACCAGGCCCGCAAAATCGGAAATCGACCCAACTCTAGCAGCTTTGAAAATGACATAATTCAGTCAAGACTAAAAACTACATTGCAAATTTATAAAATCTTGATCAAAATTTTAAAAGAAATTAAGATTTTAGACTGAATAGACTAATTAATAAATAATTAATTTCTCTCTTAAGTCAGTTGAACCAAGACCCCTACAGTACTTGAATAAATAATGTAAATATGTTTTGTGAGCAAATCAATTTTGAATATTTGTTTTGACTTGGATGAGTCAAAAATGTGATGATAACTTGATAGTTGGCAATTTGATTTAATAAAATGAGCTGCCCTGTCTCCAGACAGTTTGTAAGAACTCATTAATGGTTTCTGTCATCCAGAAACGTGCTTGTTGAATGCTGTCACCTCTCTCTATTCCATGATGCCATTCTTCTCCTAGCACGGCTGTTGCTTTGGCTAATGGCTCCCATGAGATCACTTCAAAGCCAGCTTCGAAGCCCACTGAAAACTGTCTGTTGATGGAGACAGGGTCAGAGTGACACACATACACAACATTCACACATCCAGGCATGCATGCACAGACACAAACGGTCAAATGCTCAGAGCACAGAGTCCCGTCTGTCTGTGTTGCTAGCTGACATCACCTTTTTATGAAGTGCACCCTGTTTTACAGTGGCTCAGACCTTGTTTGGATTGGACTGAGCTATGAATTGAGCCAGGCTGAAAGTAATACTGCTAAAGGGAGGATCAGGGGAAGGAAACCTGGAGGTGTGACTTAGAGAATGTAACCAGACCTGAGGCCGGGGCATTTTAGGTCTGGGGAAGTTGGGGCCAGAGCAAAGGTTAGTAGGCAGGGCAGAGCAACTAAAGCTGGAGATGGGATTGATTTAGTGGTGGAAGGGGGATGGCTCCTGCTCTGGCTTGGAGCACTTAGCGCAAATATGGGTATTTGTTGGTGCTCAAGGGCAGGATCTGAGAGGGAGTGGGGGTGGCGGTGGGGGGTGGGGGTGTTTAGGTTTGCATTGTTAGGTTTGGTTTGGCCCAGAGGTTATACTTATGAATGGTAAGCTGGAGTTACAGAGATAAAGAAAGTAACAGATTTACTCATTTTATTTAATTTAAAGTGGGCTCTGCCCTATTACAGACAGCACTTGTTGGAGGAGGAGCCATTGTATCCTAATTCTTTTTCTCAGCTGGAGTTTAACCAGCAACCATCCAGGCACCTTCCTAACCAGATGAGCAGGGTAGGAAACACGAGACCTGAGCTGGAGAATGGATCTGAGAATGAAACTCCCCGAGTTGAAATCACATTATATCACATCATTAATCTCACTCATTTTACACTACTAATCATGGCTCTGACAAGAGCAAGGCGTTGCAGTTGGCAGGCCAGCATGTTGAGATAGACATTTTCCAGCAGGCTCTCGGCACACTCTGAAGCAGTATTTTCAGAGGATTAGACGGACCTTGTGGTATGGCGGTATGTCTCTCATACCTCAGCTGCTCTCACCGCAGTTAAAAGGTTTTTGTCGGGAATGCATCTGGGTGGGTAGCTGTGGGCATGTCAGTCAGTGCGTCAGTTTTAGCTGCTAAAAGAGACAGAGAGAGTGACTGAGATAAAGCTAAAGGCCAGTGACATTTATCTAAGCTGCAGTAAAAAAAACAAACAAAAAAACTCCTTGTCATTTTTGATATTTAAAGCACTCAAAAACTGAAAACCATGCACTGGTTACTCAAGTTAATATGCAGGGTTTAAATTATACAGCTCCTTTCATGCAGTTAATGTGCTCTTCTTGAGCTTTGTGAGCTTCTCTGTTGCTACGGCAACACACAGGTGAGCCTGATTATTCCCCAGTCTGACTGTCACACCTGATCACAGTCAACTGGTTATCCTCCCGGCCATGGAAAAAGACAATCACCATCCTGCCCCAACAAGCCATAAAGAAAAACATTCCACAGTATGTTTGTTATTGCATCTAAAGACAGTCTCTTTCTTTTCCACCATCAAATAACTGCAGATATGGTTGGGTACTACAAAATCAGTATTTTTAAGGGTACAAAATGAGTTACATTGGTACTACCGAGTACCCATTCGCGTTAAAGTCATCTGTGCCAAACAGATGCCTGAGGGTGCATCTGGGTGAGAAACACTAGATTTAGACAAAAGGTGGAGGTGCTACGTAGTGCTCCGAGGCCTTAAAACCAGTCACAGAGATCAGATGCCAACAAAGCAGCTCAAATTGAGACAGGGGGCTGAAGTGCCCAAAAGCCAGGAAGCCCGCCATGTAGCATTGTGGCCGCCTTGTTGGCTTCCTAGCTAGCCAAAATGATTGCTGCAGCATGATCTGCCACGACAGTTTCGGCGCCTGGTCTGTTTCCTTAATAACCCTCTATCACTGCTAGATGAGCAGACGCATACTTAACACATACACAAGCAAGACAGACAAAGACAGAAGATCAGCTTAGCTTAGAAAGTGAGTACCGAAAAAATGGGTGATGACAGTTCTGCAGTTCTTCCCATGGTCCAGACATAGGAAGAAACGTTGTCAAGGAGCTCTGTAACAGGCAGTCCCATTGTGATTGTATTTTTCAATAAACTAACACCCACTGAGTACAGCAAATTGCCTCAGGAAATTTAACAGCTGCCATTGCTGCTACAAACAATGTAGCAGTGTGAAATAACCTAAAAGTTTAATCTACCCTTTGATAAACACCTACCTAGAACAGCTACTGTCCAAGCCAAAACAGTATGCATAAGGACCTTGCATGTCTCGACAGAGAAAGGTGTCGTATTTTTCACTTTTCTGAAGCCAAAAGTGCAAGAGGAGAGATGTGAAAGATCTCACTCCTTTGTTTGCTCCAAGCTTAGACACTAACTAAAGCTAGCTAGCGTAGCACATTAGCACATCAAGGCAGTTGAACAGTGATTAGAAGTTACTGCTGTTTTAACTTTCAGTTAGGTAATTGTAGCAATACCATTTGAAGTTGGTTGCACTTTAAATTAATTAAAAAAGTAATTGGCAATATTCTGACTTACCCTGCTGGGCAAGAGCATTGTTGTTCTGGTTAATGTTTGTCCTTCACGTGAATTGCCAAGATTTGGGGTGCCTGATGCTTATATTGGGGCCAGTGAGCTTTTCCCAGTATTCTTTTGTCCTCTTCAATCACAGTACTCTGCTGACAAGCTCTCAAATGCACATTGTAGTCTATTCTGTGTACTCCGCACTGATATTTCATAACCATTGTTTTAGAAATTTGCTGTTATGTCCTTTTGAATATCTCTCACTGATAGAGTTAAAGATGACATATTGACATGCAAGGTGCAAAAGCTTGACAGGGTTGACAACAGTAACTAAGTGGGGCGAGACTTAGCAAAAGGTCAGTTCCATCAGAGACATTAACATTTAACATTCACAGAATACTGTCTAGTATGGATCTCTTAAGTGCAACACACACCGCCGCCAAATGCAGCGCGTCAAAACGCCCATCTCCATTATATTCTATGAACAAACCCACACTGGTGCCGGACGACGTGCCGCTCTGCTTCAGTCCACTGCTCTATTTCCAGCACGGCTGGCTTTCAAAGGGGTATCTGGATGCTTAATGTTATTAAGTTTTTTAATAAGACGATTTTGGTAAGAACTCATCTGTGAAATCCAAGTTGTTGTTGCCTCAAAGTTTTTCCTCTTCTTCTTCCTTTACTAGCAGTTTGCAACCATTAGCAATTAGTGCAGGTACAGCCACCTAGCGGGCTGGGGTGGGAAATACACTTTAGTGTCGACAGTGCCACTGCGTGCTGCTGCACGCCGCTGCCAATGTGTGTTGGGGGGAGGCACTTGACGGGCACTTGACGGCCACAGCACCGCGCCGGTGGCAGTATGTGTTGCACGTTAGATTGTTTTTTTTGTCTGTGCACTTCGGCAAAATATTGGTTGCTTGCAGAACAGAAGCTGTGTGGTTGCTCATGGCTCAAGAGCTATACTTGTGTTTGTATAAATATATGTGATTGTACTTTCCTGAAGAGTTCATTACTATGGATACTCTGCTGCTTATTTTAAACATCAGTGATCATCAATCATCAGTGATTCAGCTTGTCATGTCTGATCGTGTCTGTGGATGCTTTTTTGCGTACTGAACAACTTTAAGGTCATTGGGCATGAGATTACTGATGGGTCTCAGATGAGTTGACATAGCATACATATGATATAGTTATAATGTGGATGACCTTATATTTAAATGTTCAGGTCATCACTTATGTGCTAAGCCATGTTTTCTAGCAGGGTCTGTTATTGGGTCTATATGTCCAGTGTTCACCACTGACCTCTATATAACATGTTCTCTCAGTAATGCTGGAAAGAGGTAAGAAAATGGGATTTCCCCATGGCTGCATTTGTAGCTTTTGTTTTCATTTGCTTTACCTTCTGTTGGCCATGTGTGCGCACTGATTATTTATGAAGTCATGGAAATGCATAACGATATTCAGAGCACTACTTGTACTGAGCAAATGAACTGTGAGAGTTGGGGTTATGTTTTGATTGTCACTTATATCACCACATCACAATGGCAACTTTGCATAAATGCTCTTTAACTTGCTCAAAACCTGTAACCTCTCTGATATTGGTAACAGAAGTTCCTTTGGCGAGCAGTTTACCTAGAGCCAGTAGAAGAAAGCTTTCAAGCAGCTAAATCCAGATGATTTATTTCTGCAGCAATCTCCCTTCCTCACCATTAGCAAATGAACAAACTTGGATTAATGATTTTTTTTTCAGCATATATCACAGAATAAAATTCCAGTAGGTAAAGTACACTTGAAAAAGTCAGTCAAATATATATCTGCATTAACGTCTGAGACCCTGCAATTGCTTTGGGAGGAGGTTTGGGCAAAAGGAGAAACATAGTCGAAAGTAAGAACATTACGCTTCTCATTATATGATATCAAATACTACTGATTTCCCACTATTAGTGGTATTGTGGGTGACTACTGTATTATAGTTATTCAAGTCTAGCAAAGATCAGCATGATTTGGTTTTGCTTTGGCAGAGGAACACTTCTTTTTTAAAGACTGTTGAGAGATAAAGTGGACATAATTCTAACTTGAGTGAAAGACTTCGATCCCCCCTGTTGTTTGGTGAGTGAGTTGCTGAATGAGATCATTTTGGTCATGAATGATAGCCCTCTTTTCAATTGAAGTTAAAGTGAATTCATCATTTTAGGTAATATACATGAAGCCACTGCTATGGGACTGTTGGCTCATGCAGGTGTTAGTGGAAGGAGAAAAAGAAAGAGGGAGAATAAGAAGAAGAAAAAGAAAAAGCTTTTCAGTCCTATAAAGATGCCCCAAGCTAATTGAAACTACAGTGAGGGATTATGCTGACAAAAAAAAAAAACTGCAAGAAAAAAGTGACGGCAGATCACATACTTTACGAATTAGTGTGATTGCCAATACACACACTTTTGAGAGGTGATGTGAAAATAATGTGAGTAGTCTGAAGACTGATGAATTCTCAGAACACTTTATTTTTCAAAGCTTCTAGGAACGCTCTGAAGGGACTCTGTGGTTTCACGGTTGTTGTTCGCCAACAGGAAGTGCTTGCAAGGATAGTGGTCAGTTTATTTGGTCAGAGTTGGAATGTGTTTATGGCAGATTGACACATTTTCAACACTGATTTGGTTCCATTTTCTGTCATCCAGAGCCATCTGCCTAAGAGTCTTTGGCCAAACAAGTTTCCACCAACAGTTAGTCATTTATACCCCACAGAGTGAAGAAATATAATGTGTTGAGGGATGGTAGTGGAGGAAAATCAGTAGTTCTACATTTACTACTACATTTATCAAGACTTTTATAAGACTTTAAACTTTATGTCATATTTGATTGTAACTTAAGGAAAAGTATGAAAGAGAGAATTATGCTATTCAGCAAAAGTAGTATATGACAATCAAAGTAACAGTATGATAGGCACAGGAACACCAAGGTACTATGTCAAAGGTGAGGGCCTTTACACACTGGAGGCATGACATGTAACATGAAAACAACAGCAATGTTAATTTGCTTAATTAGGAACACTTGTTCAAAAAAGGTTTTGATTCAAATAGATTGATAGATGCAAATTTGTGACAACCGATTACCAGGTATCTGTCGACTGTCCGGCAGTCTGTCTCAGGTGTTGTTGTATTGCCATAGCTACTGAAAGCTGTTTAATAATGTTTTCTTTTAGCTAAATACCACAGATAAATTAATGTGTAGGAAACCATGGAGTGGATATGGTATACGCTGCCTTTGTCAAGGTTGAAGGAATAATAAAGTTTGCTGTCTTGGTTCAGACTATGGAGCCTCCGTGTTGTTTATTAATCTTTATAAGTGTAGGTGCATTGGTGTGATTAGTTGATTTCTTTATTTGCAGTGCAAAAGCTCAGAAAAATCAACTTCGTTATGAAAAATAATTATGCTGCTTTTTTGTCATATTCATATAATTTATAATATTCATGTTCTGCATCAAAGTACTCTTGACAAAAAAGTTTTTCAATGTGTGAAATTTAAAAAAAAAAAGATATGCCCCCCTGTGTAAATGCCTGATGTTTAGTCTGTTCTTTCTTGGTCTGGAGTACAGATTTAATGCTGCTCAGGTCAACTTTTGTCATTTAAATCCAATGTCATAGTTATGAGGCTACCAGAACTTTTTGTAATCACAATTTTCAAGCTCCATGGTTGGAACTTTATGTATCTGTTTACCTCAGGCTGAGAGTAGCTGACTTTTCAAAGTGACACAGCAATATTTGGTGACCATAACAGTTAGCTTTCACAGGGGTTCTGTGGAACTTGTTGCTAACATCTGTGAATTGTAAAGAGACAAATTGATCCTGATGAAGGCCACAAGCCAAAACATATCTGTCTTGCAGTAATATTGTTCTGTATGCTACAAGTATTGCTAGGCTTGCAACCTCTTCTGACTTCTTTCCCTTCTCCATGCACCCTTGGAAGTAGGCGAAGTTGAACCAGAAACCCCCAGTCAACATCTGTGATTTGCCACAACTCTAACCATTAAATTATTGCCGCAGTAAATTACAGTCAACTTGAACCTCTCAACCTCTCAACTTCTCCCCCCGACTCCTATTAGAAATAGTGTAGCGCAAATGAGGCTTTGTGATGAGTATAACCACGTATGGACCACTGATACCTCTGAATGACGACCAAATAATATCTCTGATTAGGAGAGATGAAGCCATAGAGGGCAATTAAACAGTGCATTTTAATTTGTTCCATCTGTCCCAACGAATCACTGGGTAGCTGAGCTTGCCCCAAAGCCTGAAAAATATTGAGATTGATTTTTTACCATACCTTCCAGCTGCACTTAGGAGTTGCAGTTATTTTATGGAGCTATCTATCACAAAATTATAAGTAAATTACAGATGATTTTCTGTGTCATGTGAAACACATATTATTCAAACACTGATACAAGGACCCTCTTTGAAAGAAACAATCACCTGAATGAAATCCCATATGGTTATTTGGTGAAACCTTTTAGACCTAAAATAGATGCATCTGCCTGCAAGGACCTTTGGATTAGCACGGTGACTTTTGCCCCACATTTGAGGCCACATCCTCTGCTGTGATCTCCAAATTTAATGTCTTCTTTCCTTTCCCTCTCCCTTCACTCTCTTTTCACCTCTTCCCTTGCACTCCAGCCCCCCTGCCCCTTGCTCTCGGAGAACCTCCTTTTTCTCAATTTTCTCTACCCTCTTTCCTACTTCTTGTGCCTTTCCCTCCTCTCTTCACCCCCCACCTCCTCGACCTATGCTTTTGGTATGTTAGTAACTAATGTTCCTGGGGGGGCTGTTCAATTTGGAGAAAGCCTTACCCCCTGCATTGACATCTGTTGCCTTCTACCAGTGAGTCACACACACACACACGCACGCACGCACGCACGCACACACACACACACACACAAACACTACATCTGCTTCTCTTAAATTGTGTTAACCCCCTCACATTCTCACTTCTTCTACAATCCTCCAAGACCCTGTTTGTCCTCCTCTTTCTCCATCACTCACTCATCGATTTCCTCCCTTTTTGCCAGCTCCCTCTCTCCTCCCATTTATTTCTGGCCTGCTCTTACCCCCCACTTTTGTCTTTATCTCTCCCATCAGGTCTGTTAGGGGAACAGGGCTACCCCGAGACCAAGACTGTAAAACAGTAGATATTGCACAAGATACATCACCTTTGCTCATACACAGTCCTTCTGTTTAACTCTGATTCACAGTCTGGGTCTAATGTGCATGGAAGCTGTTGGCTGTTATTATTCCGAAAGTCCATTATTATGCTCTCAGTGTGTGTAGTGAAAAATGGCCCTTGACCCTTTTCCTACTGGCTTCCTTTCATCTTAACCACTGCTCATGGTTTACTCATCTACAGTCAAAGAAGCCATTTGACTCATCATACAAAATAGTTTCAACAGAGTGGATGAGAAATGTATTTCTCTTTCTTGTCATGTTATCCACGATAAATTCTTCAGTAATAACCTCAATTGCCTCCAGTTTTTAGATGTTTTAGCTGTGTAACTTCATGGGTGGCTATGTTGGTTGGCCCTCTTTGGTTCAGACTGAAATATCTCAACAAACACACAAGTTTATACAAGGCATATAAGTTTATGTAGACATTCATGGTCTCTCAAGCATTTGGTGATCCCCTTACTTTCCATTTAGTGCCACTATCAAGTCAATGAGTCATCAAATACTTGCAAAGCTCATTACATTACATCATCCTGTGCTATGCTATGCTTTGCCAATAAGCAATTTTAGCATGCTAACCGGTTAAAAATAGTGGCATGCTAAACTAAGATGGTTGAACACAGAAAACATTACCTGTTAACACATCAGCATGTCAGCACTGTCACTGTGAGCATGTCAGCGTTTCACTAAAAAACACTGCTGTGCCTCAGTGAAGCCTCAAGAGGCTTCTAGCATGGCTGTAGTATGTAGTGTGAAATGATTTATTGTAGAAATCACACACCTTCGCTAAAGGTAGGAATTAGGTGTTGCTTAATCTTGATAAACAGATATGTACATATGTATGCAGAATCTAGGCAACGGGACAAGATTTTGGTAACAGAAGCATTCTGGTTTCCCTTTGTAGTCCAAGTCGTATTGACCAGTCAACTTTGAGTGGGCTTTGGTTGCATGCAGCTTAACAGTCCCAGCGGAAACCCAAAGAGGCGGAACGCTTTAGCTGAAATGCAATCCAGGAGCCCATTGGCTATGGTCTGAAAATGATTTATCTTTTATCTTTTTTCAAATTCATATGCATTCATTTGCAGATATCTGTTTATGGAGATTAGTTATGTTGTCTGCACCTGACTTCACCAAAACCTTCAAAATATCGATGTTGCCCCCAAATGTTATATCATTGTCATGCCATAAGCCATAGGTTTAGAGATTGGGTGCTGTTGAAATCAAACTTGTGCTTTTCCATTACATCCAACACTAAAAGTACACAGGGCCACCCTGTTATGTAACCCACACAGTTCAATCTCCACAGTCCTCACTGAAATGATCAAATTCGGTTGAATGTATTTGAAAAGTAAGTGTAATGAAAATCAGACTGTCTGACCACTTTTATATTATAGAACCAAGTTTAAGGCCAGCTATGTCCCTTTATAGTAGAGCACCACTCACAGAGAATAGGACTGAGAGAGTTAACTGGCAACTTTGCGCAATCAAAGATGCTCTTTGCCAGGTGGCATGTTATCTATTAGCTGTTAACTGTTGGCAGATGTACTTTTCCTGATCAAGTGTTAGTCCATCCCATTCATGTTAATCCACTTTCAGTACCAGGCTTCATCACATTTTCAGTTCCTTTGATTGATGTTGTCTGAGGGGGTCCCAGGGGGGAAAGAGAGAGAGGAAGTCAAAGAGAGAGAGCGAAAGAAACAAACCCTTCTATCCATCACGATCACTGATCAAATCCATGTCTTAGCCTTATGCCAAGTGAAAATCAAAACATTCCCCCCTTCAGGATTTAAATGAAAACTCCAAATCTTACAGTCTGAGAGCCAGAGGAACTTCTTGTACCCTAAGATACAAGTAAACCACCTCATTGGCCTGCGGGAAGATCAATGGGTGGTCTTATACACAGGCTTTGAGTGGCTCCAGAAGGTTAAGCTGCTGATCTTGTTTAATGAAAACACAAGGAGGAGTGGTTTTCCAAAATCATACAGGTATTATTTTCTTATTTAACCTACATTACTACGGCTGTTCCTGTTTAGCACCTAGTTTCAGACTCCTGTATTGTGTAATTGTCATGTCACATATCAACTGTAGCATCTCTTAACCACAAACTAACATTAACTCTAGCAGGTAGCTGAAGACCCAATGGGCTTCAAATAGTTTTATACATTCAAAGAACCAGAAACAACCAGATCCAGTGTATAACTGAGACCTCTATTTATTTGTGAAAACATGTAGCCATACCCGGCTGATGAAAATTTGATTGAGCCTCAGCTTTGACAGCAGCAGAATGACTGTAGTAAACATTAACAATAAAAAAGAGTGAGAAATGCAGCTGGTACAGGTGTAACAATACTGCAGAAAATAAATAGAATAACTGTCTCAGATATTCAGAATTTATATATATATATATTGATGAATACATTTTTGTACACCACCACTCTCTACCACTCTCTACCACTATCTTTATTTGGTTACATTGGATAAATAATTGGATGTAAGACTGTCCAGAGTGGAACATCACAGGCTTGCAGCAAGGACACAGTGTCAGTATTAGTTGTTATTATGAATTAAACCCCTGCTCTTGTGTTTTTTACAACTCTAAAGTTGGTCTCAACATTTTTATTGCTATAACCAACTCACTTAGAGGCATGAATTGCATGATTGGCTTGGAAGAAATTCCTCAAATTATAATATGTGCATAAAGTTGGATTTCAGCCACAATCCTTGCAAACCACTAACATGGGGGAAATTTCTGCCACTTTGGGAATAGACCGTTAAATTTGCCAAGAGCCAAGATGTGTTAATGATTACGCAGTTTGATTTTAATATAGATCAAACAAGGCAATGCTTCGCGCAATATTAGGCTCATTTCAGCTTTTGTACTTTTTTCTGTATATGTAGGGTATTTTCATTGTGTTTAGAAGCTATCCTCATAGGGCACATTGCTACAGAGACAGGTATAGCATCTGTGCTGTGATTTTGGTGCTTGTGTTAGATTAGTTACAGTAATACTGAGGTTTGATTAAGACATTTTGCAAGTGCAGGGCACCAAATGTATGTACCCATGATGTCACTGGGCTTGTGGCTATGCTACTTTTCAAGAGAGGCATTCACACATGCTGGAGCTCGATGTTTCCACAGGGGACAATAACTGTCAACTTTAACAAGAAAACTCATCAAATTGTGCAAAACACTTGTACTGTAGATTTGGTGCACAACGCAAAGCTCCACTGACATTCTGCAGAACGCAATGTGAACAGTACGCCAACATGAAAGACGTCACCTACATTATTTCTTCCTGTGAGTTCATTGTAAATAAATCTAAATCGTTAAGGTTTGTTCAGATCTCACCAGTGTTGGTGTAATCATAGGAAAGTACCACAGCTATATGTTTAGTTTGTATGTATTCAAATTTTGGTGTTTTCTTTTTGCTGCTCCATCCCTTTGGTTTCTTCTCCGCCTTCCTCTGTTCATTCTGCAGCCGTCCCTGCCTCTTCTTCACAGTGCTTTAACGCTGTTCCCCGGCTCCGTCGTCATGTCTACCATATGCTGCGTATGTTTCCGGGACTGCAGCCAAAGTTGAGTCAGGGAATTACATTGAGATTTACTGGTGCCAAGAAACACAGCAGTGTGTTGCTTTAGACACAGACACTTGTCCAGTTCTCTGGAGGGAAAAATCAAGTATTTGGCTATGATGTAATGGTATTCCCCCTGAATAGACAACTAAAAATGACACATGCTTCATGTTCAATTAAGAGTCAAAATTAGTACTTTGAAGAGTATGTTTTTGACAGTGATTTAGAATCCAGACTTGGTTGATTTTTGAAGCTACTTAATGGAAACTACGGAGTGAATAAAGTTCTCTTGATGGTAAATACAAGTGAATTGTATTACCAGTGAAATGAAATGAAACCAGTAATAACAAAACTCACAGTGCTCAGGGTGTTACACTGAACTATGCTACTGAACAGAACCAGAGTGAAACAGCTATTCTGAATCATATCCAATCATTGTTCTGAATAAGAAATTTCACTGAGACCTGCAAATAAGTGTATTTAATGCTTTCCACATTTCTGAACAATTAAGCTGTGTATATAAAGTGTTTGTGATCACACATTGTGTTGTCATGACCTCTGGGAAAGTTTATCTTACTTTAAAAATGAAAAATTATTGCCATGTTTTTTTGGGATGTTGAAGCTTGACCTTCCATTGTAGTTTGTTTCCTCTGATACAGTCAGATATCTGTCATGTAAAGAAATGTGTGGGTGTGTTCGTGTCTGTTTGTTTTAGTCATAAACTCTAGAGAAATTGGGGGGGGGGTCTGACACAGCATAGAACAAATAAAAAAAATGTGTCTGTTTATCAGACTAATCTGCCTACACTCAGTAGTTCAGAAGCAATGACGGTTAAGTTTCGTTGTTAATTTATAACAGCAGACGTTGCATTACAGGAATGACTTTTCCTGGGTGGGACTACGGCCCTAAAAGTAGCTCTGTGTATTTTGCCGTTTTTGTATTGTTAAACAGTATTTGTCATGTCACAGAAATCACTTTGAGTGGATCTTGGGATTTGAATGTTATCTTACTGTTGGGATATGTTGGTGTTTGTGTTAAGGTGCTCTGTACAGATTTGACACCTGCCTGCCCTTGTTCTCGGCTCTCTAAAGCTTTGTGCGCCTATTGCAAGTTGTGCTGGCTGTGGCACGGAGATCCTTGAACACTGCTAGTAGACGATAACCTTATAATTTTGAGAGTAACACTTGAAATTTACACACACAACATTTTATTTTTTTAATTAAAGTATGTATTTCACAATTTGAAGTGCAGGAGGGGTGGTGCACCACCACACTTAATGGCCCATATGCCACTGCTCAGATTGTCATTAAACTTTACAGAGTAGTTAATCAGACAAAACTTACAACAGATAAAGATGCTAAAGAGGTTAAGGTTTATGCTTGAAATGTACTAGTTCATATGACATGCTGTCCATCTTTGACAGAAGGTCAAGTGTTTATAGCTGTTCTTAATGGCCTCACCCAAAGGCGAGGTAAAACAATGCAGTAATTCTTCTAGTGGGGATAAAGTCACAAGCTTTCAGAAATCTCATGTGGAAGATATTCAGTATTGGACTTGGTTGTATACATTAAAATGCCAGTAATAGTGGTGTATAGAAAGAAACACGAGAGCATGAAGTGGGTGTGAATGCTGGATTGTACATTTTGGACAGTTATTGAGAATGTCAGACACAAAGTTTCAGATACTGATCAACCATCCAAAAAGGACTTTGATTGGAGTATACAGTATTTGTGCACTCATTCAACAAACTACAAAGCAGTAAGGGAACAACATAATATTGATACAGTAGCAAATCTTGTTCTATGACAAATGTCTGGCAAAGAAAAATAAGATTTAAAATTCAATGGCAATAACTGACTTCTTAACAAGGACTTAATTTTAACAAGGACCTTCCACAATGGGAGGAATTTGTGGCACAGTTTCAGAAGATAATTTTCAGCACTTAACCACCCACTTGGCTTTCCCACAGATCTGCCAGACCAAGATTCACTCTCCAGTGCAGAAGCCAATCAGTCTCTTGGCGAAATTAGTGTAATTCGACACAATCTGTAACTCCTTGAAAACGTTTTATTACCAGTAGTGTGTAACCACAATCATAGATCTATGTTTCAGTCTGGTCTTGCCTTTATATTCTTTGGACATGAGGACAGCCTCTCTCATGGCCAAGTTATAAAAGGTTTCATGAACAGCTACAACCGCGCTGATGATAATGATACACAAAGCATCTGCTGGTGGTCTACATCCAAACCAAAGCTACATAAAATGGTTACGCTAATGGATCATTTTGTCTCAAAGCAAATATATCAGTGCTTCAGTATGGTGAGAGCTGGCTTGTGCTGATGTTTCACACACTCAAGTCTTAAAATGTATTCAGCAGTGTGCAGGACATAAAATGCACTTTATATCCTGCAGAAATGTGACAGAGAAGCTTTCGGAACACTGAAAAACATGGTTCAATATCCGTTTGACCGTCATGCGTCTTGGCATTTTAAAGTGCTCCACCGTTAGCTTGATTCATGATTGAAGAAACATTCAGCTGTACAAATGCGGTTGTCAAAAGTCAATGTCAGGCAAAAAATTACACACAAAGTTTTTGTGGGGTACTGAAAATAGAATACCTTTGAACATACAAATTCAGTTACGGTATATCAGTGATCTGTGTAGCAGGTGTTTGTTACCAGCCGTGGGATCCAGGCTCTGAAAAAGATATGTGGGTGTCTTCATGTTCAGACAAATACTCAAAGAAATGTTGCCATATGTGATGTTTCATGAGGAGCTGAACATCCCGACAGGCACTGGTTTACCAGTTCTTGATAATTTATCTCCCTGTAGAGTTGGATATCTGTGGTGTGAATATCATCTGGGAACCACTCCCATGATATACAGTCGACACTGTCGATCCAGCTGGCTTCTTCTTTTTTTCTTTTTGTTTTCCTGAATACTTTGTCAAGTTGGGCAGCTCTCCACATGGGGCACAATGACAGATTACTTTGTGAGATGGGACCAGTGTATATCCAGATTTAAATGTACTGCACCTGAATCGTTGGCTGCAGTTCCATTTGGATGCATTCCTAGAACAGGACATAATTCATATACTGTATGTATCATGGTCAGAGCACTGATTTTTCACTTGGCTAGTTGACAGATTTGGCACTACGAATCAGAGTGATGGGTATCACATTAAGAAAAACAATGATTCTATACTGTTTCTGTCTCCATGGCCTTGTTCTGACTGCCTGTCCAAATCAGTTTTGTGGCATATCCAGATTTAAATACAAATTGATTTTATAAAGTCTGGACAGCAAAAACCCACATCAACATTTTGAGGTGGTTTGAAATACAACTTCAGATTTCTACAGGTGCATCTCAGTCAGGACGCTCTGCTCTGACCATTCAAATTGGATGTCAAAGTGTCATCACTCACGATGCAACACACTATAAAAACACGTCAGATCCAGGGTGAAGGGAGTGCTGAGCAGAATCTGTGCTGCTACAAGTGCTATGTTGGAGATTGTCTGGTGTGACAACTTGACAGTTTGATTTTGTTGAGGGCGAAATTTCGGACCTCTATTTTTTCTCATGCTTCTGCATTTGAAGTTACCAATGTAGCTACATAGTTCCTGAAGCCTGCGTCGTTACCACGCCAATGCAGATGGGTTGGTGATGTCTGGACACAAAATCACTTGCAAATAACAGTGCGAATAACAGATCTGATTCTAAAAACAAATCTTATTTGCCTTCAAGTCAAAAGTCTATGTGAGTGTAGGCATGTGTCATCCACGATGGGGGGCATCTGTTTTAGAGAGGGAAAATTCTGGTTTATTTGGTCCTGGGTCTTGTTTTTGTTGCTTTGGCCAATGATACTTGTTTTAATGATATCTGAGAAAATGGTAACAAAGTCCAAGGTCGATAGGTGGTAACCATGTCGACAGTTTACCCAACACACTGATTGCACCCCAACATGTATGTAATAATTCCTCACTACATAGGAGAGTTATGCCTGCACAACTACAGCAAGTGTTTTCAGACTGAACTACTTTTTTTTTGTTGGGTGGGAGAAATTGTTTTGGGTGGGTTGCTTAATTTTGGATATTTTATTACCGTTTTGGTGGTTTCCACCAATGAAAAGTTAGGCTATATTCCAATAAATCAGCCCTTTCTCTCATCTGAGTAGTATGACTGAAAATGTAAGGGCACTAAGTTCAGCAGGCTCAGCTCGTCACACAATGCCTGCTAACTGATGACTGTCAATTACCAAATATCATTTCAGTTTACTACACGTATGCAAAACTCTTTTTTCTATTCCGAAGTGCATATCACAGCCAATACACTGGCTAAAACTATTAAGAAATGATCCTGATTATAATCAAACAGAGTTATACTTACAATGTTAATTCAGTATGATAGAAAGAATGTTTCCTTCTGTTTACTTACACCATTCAGACATGAAAAACTCTAAAGCCGGTAGACACGTTTCCTTTTACATGTCAGAGGTCATGATGCTCCAGCTGTGATGCATTTGGATTACATTTCACATTAATATGATGGAGAGTAAAGAGACTCTTCTCACAAAAACACCTTGACTATTGAACGCAACATTTTGGACAGCTCTCATTTAGATAACAAATGTTAAAGTGAGTCACTCCCAGTGTCATTAGTCTTACTGTGATATGTTTTACATGGCTCTGTGCCATGTCTCACATACTTTCACAGTTGGAACAGTGTTTTTCATCAGATCACCGGAGGGGTTACAGTAGCTGTTCATTTTTAAAAGTCTGCCTGTAAGTTTTAATATCCTCCTCTGCAGCTCGGCTTGTCAGGTATACAGTTTATCAAACAAAGACTGATGATGTCCAACTGGCTGGGGAAGTTTTTATTCTTATCGATATGATAAAGACCATTTGCTACAAAAATATTATATCTTTTTAATTCTTCTAACTTGCTTTATTTGTGTTTATTTTCTCTAACCTGGCACCAGTTTTAATCTGACCTGTGGCAGCAGAGAGAGCATGACGCACATATGCATTGCTAACACTGTAGTCAATTCATTGAGTTGTTAGCTTCAAAGTACAGGAACAGTATGCCAAGTTAAGGCCGGTAGCACAAAAACCTACGTACTCACACACAACCTTTCATCCCTCTAAATGCATTCAGCTGCCCAAAGTGACCCCCCCTGCTGTTCTTACACCATCTCGTACTCAGAGGAAATGAAGGAGGCCAGTGCGGCTCTTAATTGCTGGCAACTGATAACACACGCAGCACTGGGGATGCACATAGCACTTACAAAAAGTCACAGATGTACCACAATAACAGCAGTGCAGTATTATCTTATCAGCAGTCACTGGACCAATTTATCTAAATAAGTCAAATGTCTAGTCAGACTGCTGTTCAAGCTCCCATCACACCTTTTCTTATCACAGAGGTAAAGGAGTCTGCGGAGTCCTGTAGTTCAGGGACAAACATTTCAATCATCAAAACAAATGCTGCCATTGTGTGTTTCTGCAAAGCATGAATATGTTACATTTGTACATTTCATGTGCAGTGGATGTATTAAAACTTAATTTTTTTACATTACAACTTAATTTTTTTGTTGTGTTTGTTATGTTAAAGCCTGATTAGGTTTAGGCACAAGAACCACTTGGTTAGGGTCAGGAAGACATGTTTTGGCTTAAAATACCAGGGTGGTCGCCCCAAAGACAGATGGAAATGTCTGGAACTGTTGTGAAGAAACACCTGCTTTTGTTGCTACATGTATAACTGGACATGTCTCACTCTGTCGTTAAAAAACACCCACTTTTGTCAATACACATATGGCTGAACACGTCCCAAACTGTCATGAAAAACTAGGGCTGTATCCAACTTAGACTTTTGTCGGTCGAATCAGATTCGGCCGTTTACTGTGAATAGCCGACAATTCGGGGGGGTTTTTCCCCATAAAAAGTTTTAAAGTTTGATCTGGCTCAGTGGACTTTCAGTGTGGCAGTGGCATTAATATAATATAGTAAACAAGTTAATGGCACTAATAATAGATCAGAAATGTGCATCAAATAAAAACCAGATACTGTATTGTATAAAGCACCTGTGAGCTGTAAAGTTACCACTTCCAAGCAGAAGGGGGAAGATAATGTTATTTCAAAGCCTTAGGCCTCATTTACACCGCAAGCGATTCGTTCGCATAGTGCTCACGAATGGTCGCTGTTTACTCGCGTTTTTATTTTGGCAAGCATGTTAACAGGTTAGAGCATTCACACCGCATCCATTCTACGCGCTGCTCGAGTTGCGCAGCTTTCGTGAGCAAGCAATCGAAAATTGTGTTTGCATGTGTTGTGAACTCTCTCGGCCACCATAGACATCTCCCCCTTGACCAAACGAGACCTGACAGCTACATGTTTCATGTTTTGGAGATGGACGACCACAAATTAATCAAGGAGGTCGAAAAGCATGTTGACCTTTATGATGTCCGACATCCATTGTATAAAGACAACCGAAGGAAGGACAAGGCATGGGCAGCGGTCGCCACAGCAATTGGCTTTGATAACCCTAAGTAGCTAATACAGTTTTGCCATGTATGCTTTGTGACAGTTATGCACATGCTAGCACAAACCTGCCCAACCTGGGCTTTGGGTCCAAACTCACTTCTTCTTCTACTGCCACCAACTGTTAAGGTGTGGTTTGTATTTCGATGGGACAGCAGCAGTGGCTTCGCGACGCGTCTGTTCGGTTTTGGTGTGAATACATGTGTGCTGCTGCTATGCTTGTTGACCGCTTTGCAACCGCTTCGCTAAAGCATCGCTTGCGGTGTAAATGAGGCCTCATGGAGTCCCATTCCTCACCCATCTGTGCCGTTGCATCACATCCACTGCTGACTGTACCAAAGAGTATTGTCAAAGTCAAGAGCGTTCACTTCACAGCAAAATCTTCAGACCAAACCATCCCCAGAAGTACACTACACATCACACTGACAAGCAATAAACAAACAGAAACGACTGCTCGACTCAAAGCAATCTCAGTCGAATGAGGGGTCTTTGACTGATGATCTGCATCTCCGACTTTCAAGTGGCAGCCCCGTTTTAAAAAACAACATTTTTTTCGGTACAAATACGGCTGGACCTGCTTTTGTTGTACAGTTGGAAAATATTGTGAGTTGTTGTTAAAAAACAGCTGCTCCAACATTTAAATGTTGTATTCAACATTTTTTTCTGCCGACTGGGTTGGGACAAATTAAACTTTGTGTACAGTGTATATCCTGTGTTCATTTAAATGTGTTTATTTAGTCATTTACATTAAAAATTAGACACATTAACTGTGTATAAGTAAGCATATTGACATCACATATAACTTGTTTTGAAGTAACCACTGTGATGTTGTTTCTCAGTAACTAACCATAGAGCCTGTTCCCAGAGACTTAAAGGAGAAAAAACATTAGGACAGCTTCCCTATATAAACATGTCTGAGTTACCAGCATCAGAAGAGAGAAATTTTTTGGGGGGGTTTGTGTCAGTTGTCAACAAGTGTGATAAGAACAGTAACTTGCTGCCTGATGCAGAAACTGGAGAAAGATTACATCAAACCAGTCACTTTGTGGCAGTATTTGGATTTTACCACTAACACATTGGAGTGACAAAGTTCGTAATCTCTATTTCAAAATCAAGCCATGGCAGGGCCTGCGCAGCCACCCAACACCAAACTCCATTGTGTCTGTTGTATTTATTCAAGGATTGGGCCATTCCCTCCTTTTCATCAAGCGCTGTGTTATAACTGGCGGCCACTCTGAAAAGTAAAGACGCAGACAAATTGAAGCGATTTTCATTTTGTCAGCTTACTGTGAGCTTGTCCAGAATGAGAAATTAGATCTGTTATTGTTCAAATAAAACAGCAGTGGGAAACTTCAAACTGTTCAATTTGTGTTTCTCCCTGCAGACGAGACAGAAGCCAATCCAGCTGGGGAAGAAAAAACCCTGCAGTTCAGGAGTAAAGATGTTTTGCCAAATCAATATGAAAGAATTACAGGAGAGCCAACTTGTTAGAGTTGTTATGGTTCTGAGCGAAAAGGTTCACGACTGCTAAAAGATAATTTCAGTTGTGGTCAACATTTCGCTCAGCGTGATTCGAGTGGTCACATTTGGACCTTACAGTTGACCCTCTGAGCTCATAGCATGGAATAAATTTGCTAAATCAAATTAGGAGCCGTTTCATTTAGGAAGAAAGGGTAACAAATGCAAATGACTGTAGAGTGCTTACATTAGATTTAACATTGGATTTCCTTTACACAAAATATGCCAATTGACCATTTATGAAGCCTGCAACCTTTAGTTCCTGTTCCTCCTTTCTGCCAGCTTTATGCTCCTGCACAGCACATGTGCAGTTTACAATGTTAGTAGTGGCATTAAAACTTAAAAAATGTATTTTATTTATTCAATTTTTTTTTGTCAAACAATGGGTCCCTAATGTCAGACATTGACAGAAGCAGGTTATCTATTGATTTTGTTGGTGAAAAGTACCACTGCTCCTGGCATATTTTATCTGCTGTTGTTGTCTCGCTAATTAAGCGTAAGTTAGCTCCCTGAGTTTACAGGAATGAAAGAGAACCATTATTCTTGCACTGCAGTGTGGAGGTAGTTTGCCCTATTATCAAAATTAAAAAAAAAACCCAAAGAAATCGGGCTATTTCATGCAAACATAACAAGACCGAGTATATTAAAGGAATAGCGTGTGAGATTTTGCGGCATTTTGTGGTGAGGATTACAGATTGTAACCATCTGATAATTCTCCCGGTTAGAATTCTTTCGGTGTTCATTATTCAGGAGGTTGTAATCTCTCAAGACAGATTCTGCAATTTACACAGTAGAATCTGTCGGCAGCCCTGTGTGAAAGACGACTAGAGAGGGGGGGAGGGCGGGGCTTTGAGTTTGATCGATGCTGTGCTTTAGCCAATCACAACGGAGGGGGCGTGGCCGAGACATGCAGGTGTCCCCAGGAAATGTGTACCTACAGAAACAGCAAGCTCCACGTCCATAGCGACCGCTCCACCCAAAACGCCGTCTCGTCAACGTGGAAAAAATTTATTTTTTTTCCAGCGGATGTCTTAGTTACAACATGATTGAGCTAACTGGAGTAGTTTCATGTCGTATCCGACAACGGGAGGCTTTTAACAGATGATGTCCTGAGCTTAGCTTTGCCAACTGTCCCTGTCAGCTGCAGCCACTGATGCTTTCTAGACATCGTGATTTCCCATAACTGAATAAATACCACACATAGCAACACAACTAGCTAAATCATTTTGTAACTAAGACATCTGCTGGAAAAAATATTTTATTCACAGACCGTTTATTGAGTTATTACCTTATTTTTATACAGTCTATGGTTATTACAGACACCGCTAACGGCTAACGTTAACAGCTAATGGTTAGCCCAGCTAATCTACGATAACCATGTTAATTACAAAACATGCACACAGAAATAGTAACGTTTGTTCAATCATTGTGTTTATAGACTTAACAAACATCAGATTAGTCTACACAGTGATATAGTGACGTGAAAAATGTGATAAATAGCTAAACGCTGCTGGTTTTCTACCCAAAGTATTTGTAAACAACACGGTGATTCCCTGGGGGCACTGCCGGAAGTGAAGGGTGTGAGCGATTGCCGAGGCCCCTGCACTTCCATTCGTCGAAAAACTTAGGGCTGTGCCTCCAGAGGTAAAGGAAGGGAAAAAAGGTTGTTTTTTTTACCGATGGATTTCTAGATTGAGGAGGTTGTAACAAAGAGCTGAATTATCTGCAGAGGCTTCTTCCTCTCCAAAACAACCAGACCCAGTGATTTAAACTGTTAAAAACACTGAATAGAGCAGTTCCATGTTGCAAATCAGTGTTTCTCTGACACTGTTCGACATATTGGGGACAGGCCGCTAGCACAGCTAGTGTGCGCTCAGCTTTTTCTCTACTAACTCAACATTCAGGCATTCAGGAGGTTTTTAGCGAGAGCCGAGTTATCCGCAGAGACCTCCTCCTCTCCGAAACAACCACACCCGGTGTTTTAAACCGGTAAAAACACTAAATAAAGATGTTTCACTTTAAAAATCTTTGTTTTTACAACATCTTCATTGCATAGGCCTGCTAACTACAGTGGCCAACATGAAAACGCAAGTGGACCTATCTGGAGACAGTGTTTGTCCATTCTGGGCTATCAGAGAAACATGGCTACGCAACATGGCGATCATTGTAGACGAGAACCTGCTTCCAATACAGATATTAACAGCTAACGAAAACACAATGATTCTTATTTTCAGAAAACATACTTACTATATTATATTCCATATCTACCAATATATCTCCCTAAATCCAAACAGCATGTTTCAGTTTTCACTTTACAAGAGAAAAGGCATTGAGGTGGTAAACCAGCAGATGCGTTTGGCAAATTTAATGCTTAAATGTTAAATTTTGGATTGCTGGATTACAATGTTCTCAAGTTCAATAAAGAGCAGGACAGAGCTAACATTAGCCTAAACCATGATAGGCTATTGTATCATCCAGGACCAGCTTCTACATGGTGGATGTGCTGATCATGAATGGAGCTTTTCCAAATGTAAAAAAGACACCCCCCCTTCACACTCTTTAAAGTATCGTATTACCACAGCCCCATGCACACCACTATGCCATGTGCAGAAAGCATGTCAGGCCTGCCATGCCTAGTTACATTTGCTAAGATATGATTGGATAACTGCTGTTCAGAGGAAGAGTTTAGTGTATAATAAATTGTCTCCATTGCAATAATTCCAGCAACACTGTTATCTGGGTTTGTTTTCTTACCTTCAGAGGCCACACTCCTGTCATGCACAGTAGAAAAACAACTTCCACAGACCTGAAAATTTGCCTGAGCTCCATAATCCATCACAGTAATGACGAGGCCTTTATTTGGCTTTGTCAGAGTTTATGTTTTATCGTTATTTCATTTTGCCTTAGTTGTGTGTTTTAGTATCAGTGTGTGCATTATGTTACGCTCTTCTTACAGCCAATCACCCGTAGGAAGAAATGGAAGTCTCTGCCAGGAAATAATCCCTGACAACATGACATCTTACAGCCTGAATTGTCACATTTATTTTTACTCAGGGCTTCGTTTTTGCCCTGACAACAAAAGTGATATTTTATATTTCATGATAAAGGGGAAATAAATACTTTTTAAAAACAAGATTTATGTTAAAATTGCATTAAACAACGCTTGGGGAATTTTAATAAAACAACAGCATATGAGACAAACACAAAACTATTACTGTGTTTAAACAATTGTTTTCTTACATGTTTTATTTTATGCAGAAATAAGAATCCAGTATAAGTTTTCCATTGTGAACACCTTTTTAACATGGCCTGCTTTTCACTGTGTTGGTAATCTTTCAGATAATGTCTGCTGCATGGCTCCTTGGGGTGTAGGGCATGGCTGTAAATAGATATGAAAAGGAAACTAAGTGGGTGATCATGTTGTTTCAGCCTTGTTAACAACACACTAGCGGGGACTTCCCCCACCATGTGCCCACACATCACCCAAACTCCCTATTCCCAAGCTGATTGACAGTTTGAAAACGTCATCTGTCAACCATCCAATCAGCTGGCTGCGAAGCCACCGATAATATTCTCTGTTAGCCAGCCAGCTGGTCAGTTGCTCAGGCTTTCAGCCACCCAGAGAGCAAGTCACAAAACAGTGCTTCAGCCAGCCAGCCGCTCAGTCAGTCAACACCTTTTGGTTCTTGCTATCAGGAAGAATTTCCTGTCACTGTCCTCCCCTCCTTTAACACCTGGAAACACACACATGCATGCATGCAGGCACTTGCAGAAAGACGGACACACACAGACACAAGCCAGCCAAATGGCAGTCCCGCCACACTTTGTTATAACTTATTCTCAAGCACACAGCAGTCTCACATCCTTTCAACAGATGTTTCTCTTTCAAAAAATCAGATGGTCTACCTTCAGAGCTCTGCGGTCGCTTTGGCTCACATGTATTCCGTTATGAAAAACCACAGGACATGGAAGGATCTTTGCACTGTAATTGGCTGTTTTAGCTCATGATCTTATCCAGCATGACTCACCATGAGTGAGTAGGACAGATTTTAGTGTTGCCTCAGATGAGCTATCACAGGATGAGCACGATGTGTTATGCAGGGATCAAACCACAGAACTCTATTCAGTGTCTGATCACCACAGTGGGCAGGTTATTTCTCACCTTTTAGATGTACAAGTTTAAAGGTTCATAAGAAATGACAAGACTGCTACAGTAAGAGTTTTTATATTCAGATACTCTGAAGACGTTCCTCATAAACAGCAGCTGGTCAGATGAGAATCACTTTGTTACTTTTAAAGATGCAATATATTTAGTTTAAATAACGTCTAGATGTGACAGTTTAATGAAATCACATACACACACAGCTGGCCTTTGCACAACGATTAAACACAAGCAAGATATTACTTGAACACAGACAAACAAATTCCATTCCAAATCACATTTCCAACTACATGCACACACTTTGACACTCTGAGCAGGTGTATACACGTTCCCATGAGACACATTAGAGCCAAAACAACCAGGAAGCAAATGGCTATAGCCAATAAAACAATCCAACTTCTCCTGTTGCTTTTTCACTACGTCGTCTAGACAGAAATGCACATTTTCTAACAGCCTTCCCAGAGTCTGAAATCTTCTGTAAAAAGCATTGTGAGCTAGTCTGATTCCTGCTCTAAATCCTGCTCATAATTTCCCACCTCTTCTGCATCCATAAAACAAATCTTTTGAAATTACTTTGGCTGAAGGTCATAAATCTATAACTGTGGTTTAAGAAGGGGGATATATGTTCATTATATTTCGGCTTCCTCTGTGCTTTGTGCAAATTTACAGGTTCTTATGGTCTTCTAGTTTTGGATTTGATAATATTCAAACTGTTTAGTGTAGTCACATACTCCTCATGGTTTTAGCACATTATATGATCACTGAAACCTAAAATGCATTAATGTCGTTAGGATGTTTTTATTAAAACTTTTCTCTATAAATCCTTCATCTGTTTGTACAGTATTTACAGAGGTTTCATCTGAAGTCCATGTTGATATTAAAGTAATATGAATCAGATGCATTCTTAGTTCTACTGTACATGGGATACGTTCTACATGTTGATGTACGAATTGAACGAACTCCATCATCTGTCTATCGCCTCTTTCAGCTGTAATGCCCAGCTGTGGTTTTTCCAGTTTTATAGTGTGTATAGGTTCAGTGTTTGTAGTACAGGCAACATTATGTCATCTTCGTCTCCTTGCTTTCCCAGCTAGTTTGCTGTTTATTGGCTTTCTTGAGCCTGGACTACGTACACCATGGTAAACTGCAGCAACAGGAGCCAAACATATGGCGCCAGTAATGTTAATAGTTGGGAGACACAGGAGAGATCAGACAGAAGACAAGGAAGCCATTCAGATCTTCTCTTACAATACCTCTGGTAGCTATATTTTCCATGCAGTACAAAAACAATATGGAAAACAGACAGAGCGGTTTGATAGTGAGAAACAAGCTAGCAGCTTTCCTCTCAAGTGCACTGATCACATCTAAATAATATTTGAATGAATGTGACACTTTAAATTTTATCACATTATGCTTGACAAAAGGCAGAGCAGACTATCACCCTGGATCATATTTTAAAATGAATGTCCCATTTGGAGGGGGGGGGGACGTCCCAGCACACACCACCTCTGCAGGGCTGACAGTAGATAATGAAGCTTTATGATACTTGGTGCTTCACACCGCTTCAGACTCACTTCTTTGCTAGCTCTTATTGGTTATTGCTGCTTAGTCCTCTTGAAACATTTTAGAAATAACTAATTTGATCATATAACACCTGCTCTCAGATCTCTGCCCTGGCCTCTGCTTAGTTTCAGAATTTATTACAAACTCCACCCGTGTACAAAGCCCAGAGCTAACTTGCTCCACGGTTGACCTACTCAATTAATCTAAACAGATTTCTTGTTTCATTTCTCTCAGGTCTTCTAGTTGTTCTGAGGCTCACATCAGAAGTTGGTGAAGCCAAAATTAACAGCTTTTAATAGCAGACTGAAAACTTTTCTATTCTCCTACTTGATTAGTTTTTTAAATTGTGTTTAAAGTGTATTGGATTGTTGTAGTTGCTTGTTTCTAGAGTGTCTACACACATGTATGTTTTCCATGTGCATAAATATGTTTTTATGTGATGTTGTCGGAGTTACAATCTCAAAGATCTCAATTTGTTCTCATTGGCGGCACCAGGGAAATAAATGCAATTGCAGATGTACTTTTAGATATCACCAGACATTCAAATAGTGTTGCCTGTGTGATGTCAGGCATGTCACTGACGTGTGTTGCGTTAACTTCGTCTTCCTCTGGCAGACCAACCACACAGTGCGCCACTAACCAGTACATTGCACTGGTTTTCATCAGTGGGCCATAACCTCAATCACCATTGTGTTACCTCATTAAGTGATAGACAGTGACTTAACAGATATTTATTAAATGAAAATCTTCAGGATTATTACCTTAGATCTCACCTTGAATGAATGAAATGGGCCATATAATAATGTTTGCTTAGGAGAAGAAGTGGAAGACTTGGGCCCAATCCCAACACACCCCTTGCCCTCACCACTTAGCCCTTACCCCTCATTTTGCGCGTTCATGTCTTGGAGTAGGGTGTCCTAATTCTTGATGGGATAGAGGGGCACAGGGGAAGGTAGAAGGCGCAGGTTTTTCAGAGCCTTATTCCAAACCATATGATATGAAAAATCATTGGCAGAAAGACTGTACAAGCAATAAGAGAAACCTACAAATGTATTTTCTTTGTTAATAAAGATTTTACATTTACGATAATAATGTATTATCTTAGGTTATTGTCATTTCAATATATTATGCTCTATTTTTTTATATCCAGTATATTAAAAGAAATCCCTAGTATGCTGATTTCTCTGTAGCTAAATGACTGACTAGCTAACATTACATTGTTATTGGATGATTTTTGCATGACAGTCTCACATTTTGATATATTTTCATGTTGCATGCCCCCTGATTGATGGCATGTGACGCCCCAGATTTAACTAAAGTCCCACAGCAAAGTTGCTGCATTTGTTAATGCTCCTCTAATATCAATGCACTATTGGGGTAGGGGCACAGTTTGCCGAGATGCCTAGTAATGAAGCAGCTTTCAGGTCTGTATATGTAAACACTAGCATACCGATAGAATATCAGGGTCTTGAGGGTTGTCCCATTTCACAGGGGATGTTCTCAACCACTACCCCTTGTAACTCTGTTCTGAGGGGCAAGGTGAAAGGTAGAAGGTTAAAATATGAAATGGGATTAGGCCTAAGAAGGAGGGGGAGGAGGAGGAGCAGAAAAAGGCCCACCAGGACTATCTGACAGCACTTTGTCCCTTCTCCATGACTAACCGCAATAATAACTGCTTATAAAGCAGGTACAGGTCGACCTGCTTAAGTCCTCAGCTCCACTGAATGACCGCCAACATGGGAGCAACTTTACAACGTGAGCTATGTTTCAACATGACAAGGCCTTGGTTATAATGCCTCCTCCTTGTATTACAGTGCTCAGTGCAAGCTTGGGACAGTGTCAACTCAGCATCTGCTACTGTGCTTAGGATCCAAAACTTTTTACTCTTAGATACTTAGAGCATGGTTTATTTCTCTCTGTACATTGACCAACCAGAGAGTAACAAGTTTTTGTCTTTTACTCAGCCACAGTTACCATTATAACGTGTGGCTGTTTCTTCAGAACAGCAACCTCAATATTTTCATTTGTGTCCATCACCGTGTAATGATTTTAGTTTGATGATTTCGATGAAGTGCTTGTTTCTGCTGCCCCACTTGGTAAAAAAGGATTAACTAGGATTACATATAAAAAAAATCTATATGAAGTACATTGCTCCACAGAGGATGGAGTTATTGTAGACACATGTTTCCAATCAGTGCCATGATTTATAATTTGCATGTGAGGAAATACTCTCAAAGAGGCCATAACAGCTTTATTGTAAAAATGTAGATAGACGAGCACAACCACAGTGCTTCATTTAAGAGCATTTGAGTCAGTGCTAGCATATGCTGCCTATTAATGTCATGATCTGATACATATGCTTTGCTTATCATAATGATGTGGTCCATCAACACTGGGCAGATTTGTTACAGCAGCTTGAAAAACAAACCACCATCTACTCAGCATACTGCAAAGTGTGTATGTCGAGGCCCAGTGTTTGAGCCTCCTTTTTAGTGTGTTTCTCTGCAAAGTTGTGGCTAGCCTCACTGTGAACCACACCTAAGCATGTTGTAAAGACGACTCACATGCATTCCTGTGCTATACACAATAGCAGCTGTAACAGCAGTCCTTACCAGGCTATGGCTGTGGTATTGTTGACACGTGCACACCCACAATTAAAAGATAACGCTGGTGTGGTTTTATGATTTTCTCACTTAATGCCCATGACAAGCTTAAACTAACTAATGCAGCCCATCAGAGTCAAAACTGCAGCTGTCTTTCATGTGATGCCAGGAGGAAAGGAGGTTTTCTACGACTCTTAAACATCACAGACTCCCATTGTTTCTAAAGAACAGCTGCACTTAGACATGTAGTTGCTTGACTCATGTAATACATCACCATGTGTATTGCAGTTTTTCCTAACATGACTTAATAACACAGCTAATTATTGAATTTAATGGTTACTACAATCACTTTTTCCATTACAGCGCACAGTTATACACCTCTAGTGGCAATGAAGAGGCAGACAGCCCTGAATACCCACACAGGTGTTGGGAGTTAGTTCCGGTTAATTGCCCCTCTGCTCAGGATGATTATGGGTGGGGCCATGTTGGCAATTATGTGAAGTGCCCAAATCCTGGACACACCAGGATTTACAATAATGACAATGAAATTGTCATAATCAGAGAATCCGGTGAACAAGGCAAAATTAAGCCATGCAAATGTTCTGTGCACAGTTGGACTTTGATTAACTTCGACACGCAAATTAGCGCTGTCCACCAATAACAAATTGTCTTGACAGTGAGTAGACCTTTAAGAGGATGGAGAGTCCAAAATAGAGGAAGCTATTATAGCTTGTGTGTTGTCATTCACTTTCATTTAACCTCCTCTGTCCCTCAAAAAAGAAATGGACAGTTTGGAAACAGGAGTCAATGGTACAAATATGTCTTGTAAATGAATGTCAAGCTACCCTGCAGTTGAGTTTTCAGTCTTGACCAAAGTGATGGACAGACCAAATGAGCCAACATAGCCATTGCTGGCTAAAATTAATGGGAGATTTTAAATCTATATGTGCAGGGTTACAAAAAGAGCTGTTTCCTCTGGAAAAATGATGGTGGAATTGACTATTAATATAACTACATAATAGGGCTCTTCTACTATGACCAATATTTATTGCAGCATACAGGATCCATTGTGTCAGCAGCTTAAAAGATGAATCCAACAGTTAGATAGAATAAAATGGAAGCATAAATCCATTGTATAATACATCCTGTTAGTGCTGCCATGTTTTATTGTACAACTCATTTTGTTGAAAAGTAATATTTGGATCAGTTTTCTCCTCCTTTCATCATTTTAACCGCCTCATCATTTTGACCACCTTTCCACTGTTATAAACTACAACCACATCTTATGGCCATATTGCCCTTGTTCACCCATAGATGGCCCATTACTCTCCTCCTCACTTGTATGTTAAAGCTATTCCCCCACTCTGTGGTCACAAGTTATCTGTGTGGGAGAACACAGCCCACCAGTGGTGCTCTGTTACTGTAACAATTTGGCATGTTATGCTTGAGAGCAAGGGAAACCGATAGTTGCAAGTGGACGATAGAAGAAAGCGAGCATAGAGAAGCAGGAAAGGGTAGATGGGGGGAGATCAGCAGAGTGGACAATGTTTTAAGTGTTGGAGCTTCTATATTACTAAGTTTTGAAACATCATATCTCAGTTTACATAAGATGGATGTAGAGCCAACTGTTGAACAGATCTTTCCTCTTGCTCTCATTTGTCTATCTTCTTTTTTTTATCCCCATCTCTTCTTTTCTGTATTTACCGTATATATTTATGCAGACTTAAGTATACAAATAATGCATCAAGATTCATGCTATGTCACAACTAGCCAATGTTATGTTACATCCTTTGGTTATACCTCTGGGTATAGATCTAGCTACTTTGGATTACTATTCTATCTATCTATCTATCTATCTATCTATCTATCTATCTATCTATCTATCTATCTATCTATCTATCTATCTATCTATCTATCTATCTACACTTTGTATGTGTTTGCAATTGCAACACATACAGATTATTAGAGATGTCTGAAAACAGTTTTGTGTCTTGTATATGGTATTACATCATTTCCCATGTCACTTCTTGCATGTGTTAACATGACAAGACACATTTTGAGACCAGACATACTTATCAGGGATTCCTCCTTGGGAAAGATCTTGTTATGTGTGACCTCCTACTGCTGATTGTGTGAAAACCACAATGACTTAAAGGCTCCAGATTACAAGTCAGAGAGTTGTTGAGTGTGAACAGTACAATAGTTTGACGACTTTGAAAGTTGTGTGGTGTGAACTTGACTTTAAACATCTTGAGGACAGCTGTAGGCCAGGCAGTTGTGTAGTCTATTACTTGTGGTTGTCATAGTTTGATTCCTAGCTCATCCTGTCCACATGTTGAAGACCCTTGAGCGAGACATTGAACCACAAATTTCTCTAGATTAACAGGCCAGCGCTTTGCATGGCTGCTTTGCTGCCATGACTGTGTGAGTGTGAGAGTGAATTAGAGGTATTGTGAAGCATTTGTCTTGTTGTCTGGTTGAAAAAGTACCACGTATGTGTCTTTTATTGTCTGAAAGTCTAACATCTTCATATTCGATGTATAAAGTTTTCTCTTTTTGTGAGTGATTGTCCACATGACTGAGCAGTCAGAGGTATACGTTGTGGTAATCAACCTCTGCTGTTTCGGGATTAAGTTTGTCAGAAAACACGCTGTGTTCTGATGTTTTGCATGTGGCTGTATCACATGCTAAACATTAGAGCCTGTTTAGCATTAAAGTGTTCAGGAGTACAGTAGACCATCAGTGGTTGTGTGTAGCATTTACACACGTAGAATACACATGTACACACAGACATACACATAAACACACACAGATATTTGCACACATATGTAGTTTACATCCGATTATTGCAGCCATATGCAATGTTACCCATATGTTAAACTAACACGTGTGCACAGATGCTGCTGCACATTAATGACGTTCATCCACAGCGCCTAACTGTTAGATTTCCTTCCGACCGGACCATTATCCACCATTTACATTGCAATTAACAGTATTTGCGTAAATAGTGGCCAGTGCCATAATGGAAACCACCTACACTTGTTACAGCACCATGACCATGTGATACCAACTTGTTACCAGACTGTTCAGGAGGTCAACCTCATAGCATCTATTTTAGAATATAAACATTGGAAAAGGGAAAAAAAAAATGTTGCCAGGAAAATATAGCAATACAAACAAGTACTAATACAGCTGAGAAAAGAAAAGGAGAAAATAACAATGGCAAAATCCTGAAAGATTCAACTTGACTTCGTACAGAGAAAGAGCGACCAGATCTTTTAATTTTCAGTTAATTAACAGCTGTACACCGCATGAACGTTTAAATACAAATTTTTAATGATAGCTGAGAGTTTGCATGGAAACTTGCAGTCAACCCAGAGTGCAGCTGGAAGCAAACAATCTCTTGAAACCATCATATTCATGCTTGTTCCAAACATGTTCACTCACCGCACTTGGCCAGACTTAAATTGTACGCAGCCTGCAAAGGGTCTGCTGGTAGAGTTTTTTTTTTTTGTCTTGACCAAAGGCACCGCAATATAAATTTATATACTTGTAATGTAAGTGCTTCCAATTTTATAGTCACTTTCGGTTACTGTGTGTGTGTCATGATATAGAGTAGGTGTTTTACAGGACAGTAAGGGTCATAAAATTGGTTTTGTTGACTCATGTTCCTGTAAAATTACAGGCAACTTCTGCACATTGTTTTATATCAGTCTGTATTATAACTATGATATAAAAAGAATACACACAGTGAGCTGGGGGTGGAATTTTGATTTCAAAGGTGGTGGGGGACACAATTAGTGCAGGCGCAAACCCTCTAAAGGGGCTGTAGTTCAGTCAGATACCCCTTTCCAAGGTAGAACAATCATTTCCATGTTGACAACTGGCAATTCTTTGCAATGTTGGAGATACATGAAACTGGCAAATTTGTTTATTTGTGTTGTCATTTTTAGTCATAATTGTAACGATAAAAGATATGTAGTTAAAGAGGCAACAGATAGGATTCGGGTTTTTTTTTTTTTTTTTAGCTTGGCACCACCTAGCGGTCAAGCGTCTTGTATACTGTTTGCTGAGCCATGATAGTTAAAGCACTTTCCACCTAAGTTATTACATATATTTGTGTAATCTACAAGTTTATTGTACTGTTTGTCATCTGCTCGCTTTCAAATGTCCGCCACGGACATTTACACAATGTCACGGATAAACATGGGTAAATGCATGAAAGAAAATCATCACATATCACCTCTGATAATGGTTTATTAATTTAAAAACACAGTGTGCTCGTTTAGCACACTATTTCATGTAGTTTTTATCTGCTGGAGGGTCGTGTAGGGGAGCGTAGCGCGACAAAAATAGAAGAGCATCCTAAAATAGAGAGATGTCGCGCTGCTCCTGTTGCCGGTGCAGCAGCTGTAATTGATAACGGGGCGAGCTGCTACAGGACTTGCGCTGCAGAAGTGTTGCGCTGCTCCCATTGCCGGTGCAGCAGCTGTAATTGATTACAGGGGGGCGAGCTGCTACAGGACTCGCGCTGCAGACGTGTCACGCTGCTCCCGTTGCTGGTGGACCCCGGCCGTAACTTTCAGCTCCGTCATCACTGACGTGTTTTGTGAAAGACTCGTCAGAAATCAGTGTGAAGCTGCAGGTTCCAATACGCACACACTTTGAATTGTGCTCTACATAGTAATTATGGACTGTATGTACTGAGTTGAATTCTGTGGAGACAGGCCATTAATTTAGCAAAATAAAATGACAAAAATATTATAGTATATTCACTGTCTGAGGGCTGCCGTAGAATGGCAACGAGGATGTCAGCCGACCAACACTCGCTACCCAGTCCCTGGTTGCGGCGATTTGCGATGCTGGCCAGATAGGAATGAACTAGCAGCCAGTACAGTACAGCCCTCTCTCGGCTAGCTAACATTAAGCCGTGTTATTTAGTGATCCATTTGAAAGAAAGCTAGCTGGACACCGGTGTTGAAGCCTTTTTGGTCACGGAGCTCCCTCCATCTCTTGAATGCCTGACTGAGGTTTACTCTTGTTTTTCCTCTTCTTTTATCACTTTCCTTTTTGTGCATCCTCGCCTCCTCAGACAGATTAGCTCATTTTCTTTTGGGAGGCCGTTTTTCACTTATCTCCAAACTTTGACCGTCTGCCATTGTGCTCCTGACTCAACTATCTCATGCCCCGGCCAGTTCCTCATAAGGACCAGCTCCAGTCCCCGATTGGCTGACCGACCAGTTTGACAATTCAGCAAGATTTTTTCCGCAAAAATTTGTCCCTGGTGGAAGAAGCTTATTGCAAAGATTGCAAAGCCATTAAGTAAGCTATGTAAATGCTGATAGTCTGATTTTACTGTCTATGCCCTGTGCAACCCATATTATTTTGATAATGATATATAGTATATAGGCAAACATGCTGTCTGTTGCTTCTTTAAAGACGGTTGTCTGACCTATCTGATGTTTCTGCTGTGTTTATTTTATGTACTTTGCTGCTTTACTATCATCTTTGATAAACCAAATCTACCAGCACGGTAGCCAAGCAATGTCCTACTGTAGACGGGGTTGCAGTAAAACGCTATGTAGCCACCAAATAAATATCAGTGTCTGTGTAAGTGTGCACTATATTTGAATATCTTCTCCACACACTAATCAATGATGTATAGATGATGTATACAAAGTGTAATGTAATCGTAATGTAACATTAGCTAATGTAAAATTGTTTCTGAAGTAGGGATGTCAGTTTGGCTTAGCCAGCATGAATAGCCTGACAACATTAATTGGTTACTAATTGGTTCATTTTTTAAGGGGAAAAAGAAAACATGCAAAATGATATGAGAAACAAGAGGCCTTTCCTTTAGGTCCTGTGCATCACTGAGTCAGTGTGACCTTTAGTACCTCATTTCAAAGCAAGTAGCCTTGGCTGCTCTGCACTGCACACCACCAGGCCCCCAGGAAATTTTCTAAACAATGGTACTGCAATTTCCGAGGTTCGTCACGTTATACCATTAGGCCCAAAAAGACTTTTTCCCACAGACATACATTAGGAAAGAGACATCTTTACATCATGCTGTGAAATTAGGGGTGGCTATCGATTCAGATTTTCCAGATCGATTTGATTCGATTTAATTCAGTTAAATATCGATTCAGTCAAGTATATTTCAATTATGATACAAAATTTGCTTGGATATTAAGATATGTTCTGAGAACTAACAAAATATATTTAACAAGGAACCCTCTGTTGCATTACTATTAGAAATACTGTTTACAGTACAAAGCAGTACATTAGTCATCATGTACTTTTATTTAACATTACCTGACACATACAAAATGGAATATTTTAAATTAAATCTAATCACAAGGCAGACAATTTAAATAAAGTGGCTACAAAAATGTAAACAAAGGACATCCACAAGTTTGCTGCCTGTAACCGTCTTATAAAGCTTTTTCCGCAATACGCACACATTGACTGTATCAGAAGAGAAACAATGTAGGTGAACCCTGAAGCAAAGTGAACTCTCTTCCTCAAAGAGGAAGTTTGTTCCTGGCCGCAGAGCAGAGTGAACCGTCTTTCTTCTCAGAGGATCTTTGTCCCATCTCCGTGTCCGCAGTGTAAACATCTTTCGCTGGCAATTTGACAGTCATTATAAACACATTATGACCCTTTGGAAAAGTTTCTGTGTGATACCTGTGTTGTACATGAGCTAACGTTAGCAGCTAAGGAAGGACTGAGAGGCTGTCCAGTATGTGTGTGTGTGTGTGTGTGTGTGTGTGTGTGTCTGAGGAGCATCAATACGTTAGCTTGTTAGCCGTAACGTTAGCCTTGCTGTTTGTCATGTTAATGTTATTGTCGGCACCACTAATTAGCTTGTAAAGCTTTAGCATAGTTAGTTAACACATTTGTTATCGGCCCATGTGTTTACTGCTACAGCACATTAATAAATCTTTGGTTTATTTGCACAACGTCTCCTCTCTGCCATCTTTTATCATGCTTGCTAACGCTAAGTTAACTTTACCAGCAGATCTGTATGAGGCACAAACTGAGACGACAGTTAGCGGCGTGCTGATGCTTAGTGGTATTTCTTAATCTTTTCTGTGAAACTGATGTGCATTTAATAAACATGCCTACATTATTAGTGTTATCTTTTTAGGGGCAAATGCGAGTGAGAAAAATGCACCGTAGACCCATGCCTTCAGTGGACACGCTCCCACCATTGTTTGCTGCTCTGTCTGCATTCAGTGTCCGGCTGTCTCGCGAGATCTCTCGCCATGACCACAGGTGCTAAACGCTGATCTCGTGAGCTTATCTGGGTTGATAGTACTGCTGCTGCAGTCTGCTACTGGCTGTACAACACGTCCACGGAGGAAAATAAATAGTTATAGTAAAAGATTGATTTTTTAATTAATGAATCGATATTGTGCCATTTAAAGGAAAATCGATTCGAATCGATTAAATCAATTTTTTCAACCCAGCTCTACACAAAATTACTTGTTTTACTAATACGCTTTAATCCATTCAGTCCAATAGCTTTTGGAAAGTCTAGAAGAGCAGCAAGATTAAATCATTTCATCCTCATTTAAGTTAGCGAAGCGCTAAACCAGAGATAGCTGACTGATGGGGACGCAGTGGCGAACATTTGGGTAATTTCATACCATGGAAGTAGAGCTTTTTTGGCTTCATGTGCAACTGAACAGCTTTCATAAGAATGAACAGGGTCCCGCCTTCAGTGCTGCATCCAGGTCTCTTAATACCTCCATGCATACCACCCGACATGGGTGGGAGCTAGCTAACAGTGCCACTCATTCACAGTTACCACTGGTAATTCCATCTCACCAACAGGACGTCATTGCAGCAACAAAGTAGCTACTTGCTGGTCAACCTCCACGTAAGTTGGAGGCAGTGAGTAAGCAGCTTCATTTTGAGCTGCAAAATCCCTCAAGGACTGTTAACTATGTCAGTACCACTATCGATGCAGAGACTGCTAATGGTGCTAACAGTGATTACATAGTTAGCTTGGACACAAATTATTTGTGAGGTAAAGGTCAAACTTACTGTTTCTCTTCCTGTGTGAACCCAGACTGGGGGGTGTGGTGCTCCTTTGTTATGGTTCCTGAAAAACAATCACAATACAATAGAAAACAGCTGCCCAGCGATACACAGTTACTGGTGGATGTGCATCTGAACGGTTGCATGTGTGTGAGTGTGTGTGTGTTAAGGCCAAAGGAAATAAACACAGGGCAAGAATCTAATTGTCTCCAATGTCATCGAGCACACAGACTGACTGTTAAAAGATTTCTGTGGATCATTTCCCACTGTGTAAAGTTTATCTGAGACGTGTGCATGAGACAGCTATATCACTTTCAATTTGTGTGTTTGGGTGTAGATATGTGTGTGAGTGCATGTATTTGTGTGTATATGTTTGTGTTTGAACGAGTGGGTGGGCGGAAGTATTGAATATGAGTTGTGTGAGTGTGCGTGTTTGTGTGTGTGTATTTTGTCACTGACAGCTGTCATCTCCCATCTGTGGGAAAAATACCTTCCCTCCTGTCTGCAGGGGGTATGACACACAAACAGACACAAATAAACACACACAAACATGTGAATGATTTATTTACAACCATGTCAATTATGAATATCACACCATCATAAACAGTCAAACACAAAAAAATACAATACTTGTCAGTTCCACATGTGCTCATTTGACAATCATCACAATACAGAATGGATTGGCAGCAAATGCGAAACACAATAGCGCACAGCACTGTCTTCCCATGGGCGCGCGCACACGCACACACACACACTCACGTCAGTGTGGGTGGGATTGCTGCTGGAGCAGACACACTCCGTCAAACAGAGCTGTGTAGTTTACAGCTTGATCACATCATCCTGTTGATTGGCTGGCCAAACTAAAAAAAGGTCATCCTGGGACAATACTCAGAATCCCAACTGTTCTGTGTGTCCGTACAGATTTGATTGTGTGTATGTTTGTGTGTGACAGAGTAAAAACACTAGTTTAAACCATTTTTGTCTACTTTTTCACATTTCATATCCAGATTTCAGACTGTACACCTACAGATGTTCGCTTAAATCTTACAGTGAAAAATGTGGTAAAATTGAACAAAATGCATTTGATGTTCAGTCTACTTACATGCTTTATCGTGAGCTTTCATCCACATCACCAGCAGTGGAGTTTCACAGTCCACAAAAGTTAGAAATGTCTGACAATAGAAACCATTAACTAGCTAAAGCTGCACAGACATTTTGATCACTCCCAGAGTTACTCAATATTACTAAATATCATCCATCTGCCTATATTTACCACCTGTGTGTGTGTGTGTGTGTGTGTGTGTGGTCCAATGTTTATTGTATAATAACTGAGAAATGCACAGGTAAGTCCAGCTTGTAAAACTTTTAATACTTATGCCACAATGTCTATTAAGCTCATTTTGTTGGGTGGTAAGAGCTGTATTTGCACATTCAGCCACCTGTAAGGGCACCTGGCGATGCTTGTTGCCATGGTCACCACGCCTAAAATATCTTATGTCAGGTAATGGTGCATAACAGCTTATGAAGCAGGTATTTGTGTTGGGTAATGTCGATGTCATACAATTTATTTAAAAAGAAGAGTAGAACAGTTTAAAAGATGTTTTCGATTAGTGGATTTTGCTGAAACACATTTTGTTTATGTGCGAAAATATTAATGTACTGTATATAATCTAAGTTAGTTCAGACAAGAAAGACAAAAATTAAAGAAAACTTCAGCTGAAAAAAGGCTTTTGTGTTGACCCTGTGAGGAAGAAGAATTTTTGATATTAGAATCCTATATATATATATATAAATAAATAAAAGTAGCGTATTTGTGATCCTTCCAGGAACCTGTATATGGAGCCTTGACACTGGCTGTGAGGTGGTCAGCTATCAAAGTAGTACGGACTGCAATGAAAGATGAAACAGTTTATATTTCCTGCAACTACAATTCTCAATGTTGTGGTGATGTCATTGGACAATAAGAGAGAGATGGAGCACCAGATAGGTGGCAAACCTAAAAAAAAAAATTTAAAAAATATCATACTGATACACCTTTCTGACATTACACTGTGATATACAGTATGATGTAACTGAGCTACTTGTGATAGAAGTCATTGTAGTATGTATGTCATTGTCTAGCTGATGTTGTGGTTCTCATATGCATGTAGTTATGATAGTTTTATTGGTTTAGTGAGTGTCAGATGTGGGTGTGGTTTAGACAGGTGGTAGGAGGTAGGTCAACACTGATGTCGCACTTGGGGGTTGGTGGCATTGACTCATTAGCTGCCATCAGTGACCTGTGAGAGATGTTTGGAGGCCTCTGACTGTGAACGAGCATGCCACAAGGGATACCCGAAGCAATACATTCTGAGGACAAAAGAGACTTAGAAAGCAGTTTGATGCAAACCACAGCAAACTATCAATGTATATACATCTTTTACTCTGGATAACCACTTCAAAGAGTGAGCTGGCCAACTGGATTGACAGAAATGCACCCAAGGGCTGTTCAAAGTAGTCTCCAAGCTTGTCGTGGGAAGCAAGAGCGGTAGCCAGGAGGTGAGTCAACCACACACGGCCTGTGATTTCAGTCACAGGCTTCTAGAGGTAGATTAGTTTTGACTCATTTTACATTCAAAGAAGTGGCCTTAGAACGTGGAACTCTGTGGCAGCAGCACATTTAAACTTATTATAACTTGCCAGTCATTCAATAAAATATTTTCAGTAAAACTACTTAATGCATTCAGTGCCTGGAGGGACCTGTGAAACTAACATCCGACAGATGTGTCACAAAGATCCATGTGATTTGATGACTGTCTCTTTTATGTTTGAAGAGGAATTAAAATGACCACTATGTTTATCTTATTCCTATAGTTTAGCCTAACTTTTAATCATTTGCCTCCTCCATTGCTATATATTGGCCCTGAATGAAAGACATCATTGTGAGAGAAAGACAGATATTATGTAAGTGTGTGTGTTTGTGTTTCGGAGAGTCTTCCAGTAACTGTCAGTAATTCATGGAAGTTGCTGCATCACTGCCATGTAATACACAGAAATCCACAATGACACACAAGCTTGGATGCAGTTTTTGTATACAGTAAACCCACAAGCAAATTACTTCACAGATGCAAGCATGCATGGACACACACACACACACACACACGTGCATACACTTACAGCTGTGCAAGTTTAATTTGGGTTTCAGCTTTCCATGAACATACATCAGGCGTTAGGCTCCCATCTCCTCTCTCAGCGCAGGAGAGCATCAGCCAAAACCAACACACTGGCTGTGTGTGTGTGTGTGTGTGTGTGTGTGTGTGTGTGTGTGTGTGTGTGTGTGTGTGTGTGTGTGTGTGTGTGTGTGTGTGTGTGAGTGTGTGTGTGAGTGAGAGAGAGAGAGTGAGACAAGGAGATACACACAGAGAAAACAGACCAAGAGTGTGAATGAGCAAATGTGTGTGTGCTTGTTCACACATACCTCTTTGTATTTACATATGCAATCATGCACGTGAGCATTTAAAGATGGCAGCTTCTCAAACCCCCCACAGATATAAAACATGAGTAATGCAACTGGGGAATCATGTCTTTTTTTCTCCTCCTCATATTTCTCTCCTTCTCTCCTTCCTCTCTGCTGGCTGGATATTGTAATGCAGTAATTACCCTCAGTATGAGATTTATAGGGAGGCTTACACTAACTGTAATGTTTGTGAAGATTGTGGGGGGAGGCAGGGAGACTCGCATTTCACAGCACGGTTCCACTCAACATTGACACATCACTGTTGGTAAAAATCATGCTGACCAAACTATATTAATGCTGATTCTGATTTGAACTTGCACCAGCTTGGATGAGCAGAGATTATTAAGTAAGAACAGACAAGACACACTGGCCACGTTGCTGACTTTTTCATGGGTAATTTTTTTTTTTTTTTTTTTTGTCGAGTCAGGTCAAAACCATGCAGTATTAGGGCAAATGGATGTCTTTTTTTTTAACAAGTCTAGGAGATCAAATTGTCAAAAACTTTACCTCTCTTGACTTTTAGAGCTGCTCTAATCAATTTTTTCTATAACCAATGAGTCAAATGAGCACAAGCAATGTCAACAAGTTCTGATAAACACTCTGCAGTCTTCCTCAGTTCTACAGAGGCTTTTTGCATCTCTCAGCTTATTGTATTGGTTTTCCAGCCTGCAACTGTACAGCTGGGGTAGGCAGTTTAATTTTTGTCGTCATTTGGCAAAAATCCCATGATAAACTTTGAGCATATTGTAATTTAAGTAGACTGAACTACAGTTCTGCAGTTCCTCTTGGCTCTGCTTTTAGGCTTCAGAAAATCTAGGCTGTGACAGGAGACTTTAGCCAATCGCAGGACATTTCAGAGAGAGGGCGTTTCTATTTGCTGTTTCTATTGGCGCATCCCTTCAGTTAAAGTCTGATTAAGTGATGGAGAATCCTGCAAAGAAAGTTGCTATTGCCACATTGGTTACAACTACATACACAGCAAAGCAACCCAGAAGAAAGGAAGACATACTTATCAAAAAGAGAGTCTGACAATAAACAAACAAAAACACTTGTCAATATTGGTAGAGACTGAGAGAAAATGTTGCTAATAGTTTAGTCTTCTGCACACCAGAGCTAAAGGCTCAAGACTGTGGTTTCAAGTTCATGTATACGTAGCTAATGTTAGCTAGAGCCTTGAGTCAGAGTGTGTTCCCTGCCTCAGTCCCTGCCACTGCAAACCACCAAGGGGAGAGCAGCTCTGGAGAGGAACCCACAGTTATCGGCTGCAGCAACCCGAATCAAGACGGAGCAAACCCCAGATAGCTCAGACTCCCCTCCAGGTCAGCAAACTTTATGTTACAGCCACGACACAGTTTAGACCTGGCACTGACATTGGCCAACAACCTACTGAGAGACCATTCACCATGGGGTTTTCGCTAGCTAAATTTGAGCCACTACAACCAAAGGTCCGTGTCCCTAACAGGTGCTTCCTACTCTCCTCCTGGGGAAGTGGCCCAAAGGGAGCAAGGCAGAGGGATTGGACTTGTCAGATAGCTAATCTTTGTCTCATATTTGGACTGAGGTAGGGATGTCCCGATCCGAATATCGGATCTGTATCGGCCGCTGATATTAGCAAAAAACGTGCATCAGATCGGACTGCATGGAAAAATGCTGATCCCAGAACTCCGATCCAGTTTTTCATGGAATCCGATCCAGGTTTTCTGGCCAGCCCAGCGCTCCACGATTTTGTAAACTGGCTATTTGTTTTCTGCTCCAGTTTTTTGAGAGTGATATTTTTATTTGGTTTACACTCTCGCTGTTTAAGTAAAGAGCACTGATGGCATTGTTTTGGGCACAATTAGTGAAATTGGAGCCATGGATGGACTATTGCTTGTTTAAACAGTTGTACAATATATTTTTTTAAAAGATATTTTTTCGGGCATTGTTGATTTATTTTCTATTTATTAAGGGGCCAAAGCAAACCAGCGATACTTTTTATTTAATGTTAATGTTCAAGTTTAAATTTTGTTTATTTAACCCTGTTAACAATAAACTGGTCAGTTTCTCATACCAACTGTTGTGGATCATTCTAAATAACCTGATTAAGTAGTTGTTCTTGTTAGAGTAATATCGCTTGATCAAACCTTTTCTAACATGACTGACAACAAAATAAGTGAATATGTATAATATGCGCTTGGATTGGATCGGTATCGGTATTGGCCTGAGGCCTAGTCCACACGAGCACGGGTATTTTTAAAACCGAACTTTTTTGGCCTCCAGTTTTTAAAAAATCTGCGTCCATACGAGCGGTGTAATAAAAATACCTCCGTCCACATGACACCGCAATTTCCACTATCAAGCAATTTAATACACATGCCAAAGCAGTAGGTGGCGATATAACTCCTAACTGTAAGGCCATTGTAGCCAATCAGAAGGCAGTAAAACATAATTACCGGAAATAGCAGCAGTATTTTGTTTAGGTCCATCCTCAAATCGTCTCTCGGACACACTGGACTGGGTAATAACACAGCTGTTTTCTGTTTACGTCGCACACTGTGACGTCATACAATGGAGACAAGACAAAATAACTGCGGTTATCGTGTCCACACATGACTGCTGACACCAGACTTTTCCAAAAAGTTCACCCTGGACTCCGGTTACAAATAACTCTGGTTACAGGGGCCGAAAAACTGCGGTTACGTGTGGAAGAAATAATAATAATAATAATAATAATAATGACAGTAGAAAGATACATACAGGATACAGTGTGCTCACTGAAAAATTAGATAAAATAAAATAAGATTGGATGCATCAAATCAATTTAGTTGGGGTCCAGAGAAGTGAGGGTGTTTACATATGTGATGATGGGTTGCCATCTTTTATCAAAATTGGCTGCTGAGCCTCTTAATGAATATTTAATTTTTTCCAGAGACAGAAAAGACATTAAATCACTCAACCAAGAAGTAGCAGGAGGAGCATTTGGGCTTTTCCAATGCAATAGAATACGTCTGCGAGCTATGAGCGAGGCAAAAGCAACAACATCAGAGTTCTTCTTAGTGAGACTAGTTGGAGTACGAGGTATCCCAAAGATGGATATCAGTGGGCAGGGTTCTTACATGATGTTTAGGGCTTTGTTTAATGATTTAAAAAAACATGACCAGAAGTTGACTAGTTTGGGACAAGAAAAAAACATATGAACATGGTCTGCTGGAGATAAACCACATCTACCACAGATATCATTTGTGCCTGGAAATAGCTTACTAAGTCTATTTTTTGTGAAATGAATTTTGTGGAGAACCTTAAATTGGATTAAACTAAGACGAGCACAAGAAGATGTAGAATTGACCCTGATCAGTGCCTCCCTCCACCATTCATCTGTCAAATCAAAACCAAGCTCCTTTTCCCAACTATCCCTGACCCTCACAAGGGAGGATATATTTGAAGATGATATGATGTCAAATAATACTGAGATCTTACTACGAGCCATTGGAAGAGAGAGTACATCAGTGATAAGAGATCTCATTGGAGATTGAGGGAAAGATGTAAAGTGTGTGCGGGCATAATTCCATGCTTGAAAATATCAAAACATATGAGAATGAGGTAAATTGTATTTAACACGGAGATCATTAAATGTAACAAATAAGCCCCCTGAATATAAATCTGAAAAACGAACCAGACCTTTCTCTTTCCACAAAGCGAAAGCTGTGTCTGCGTTGGAGGGGGGAAATAAATGATTGTTGCAAATAGGGCTTAATGGAATGGGTGTTGAGAGTCTGAAATGCTGCCTGAATTGTTTCCAAATTTTCAGAGGAAAGTACAATTGGGTTTTTAATATAACTAGGATAACAAGAAGCTAGAGGGGCACAAACCAAAGCCGCTAGAGATGAGGGGTGGCAAGAAGCATTTTCCATTATGCACCAGTCTAAGCTGGGAGAATTACACCAGGCATGGATTTTTTGAAGATTGGCAGCCCAATAGTAAAATAATAAATTAGGCAGTGCAAGGCCCCCATCTGATTTGCTTCGTTGGAGAGTTGTTCGACGCACTCTTGGGTTCTTACCAGCCCAAATAAATTTAGAGATCTAAAGATATAACCATTTCAGCAGCTTGGGATGTGTTAGGAGATAGCACAATATTTAAAAGTCTTCTAATGTTAGATGATAGTTGGCAACCTTTAACGAACCCTGTTTGATCTAAAGAGATGATGTCTGGTAGACAAGGATCTAAACGGCATGCTAATACTTTGGCTAAAAGTTTTACATCTGAATTTAATAAACTTATTGGTCTCCAGCTGCTACATTCATCTAAGTTCTTGTCTTTTTTAGGAATGAGCGAGATTGAAGCCTGATTTAAAGTTGGAGGCAGAAAGCCCTGTTTCAGTGAATCATTAAACATGTCTAATAACAAAGGAGCGAGTTGGTGGCAAAACGTTTTGTAAAAGTCAACCGGAAATCCATCCGGCTCTGGAGCTTTATTAATTTGCATTAATTTAAGACACGAAATTATTTCTTCCAACAGTATGGGTTTTTCCAACTCCAATTATCCATTGTGCTCTTATTTGCAGGAGATTCGGATTGATAAAGATTAGAATAATAGGAGGCGAAGGTGGAATTTATTTCAGCTGGGTTGGTAGTTAGGGAGTGAGAGGAGTCATAAATTTGTGATATGAAATTTGAGGCTGACAGACGTTTAAGTTGGAGGGCAAGGAGACGGCTGGCTTTGTCACCATATTCATATTATGTCCCTTTGGTCCGTCTTAAAAGGTACTCTGCTTTATCTGTAGAGAGAAGGTCATAATCAGATTGTAATTTGACCCTTTTAGCGTACAATTCTGGACTAGGAGAGTTTGAATATTCTCTATCTATGCTGAGAATTGCATCAATAAGCTCTTGCTGTTTTTGTTTATTTTTCCTAGCCAAATGTGTGCTGTATGAGATGATATCCCCCCTAATTACTGCTTTTAATGTTTCCCATAACAGAGAGGGAGATGTGGACTCAGATTTATTATTCTCAAGGAAAACACTAAGTTTTAAAAAAAATGTAATCATAGAAGTCATCTTTAGCTAATAGCCCTGTATTAAACTTCCATTGTTTTGTAGTGTTAGATGAGAGTGCTAGATCTAAAATGTGAGGAGTGTGATCAGAAATAACGATAGCAGAATATTCAGTGAATTTCACAGCAGGTAGAAGAGCTCTGTCTATAAAAAAATAGTTGATGCGGGAATAAGCTTGGTGAACTTTGGAGAAATAAGAAAATTCTTTTGAGAATGGGTGGAGCAAGCACCAAGCATCTATGCAACCCAACTGACTCATAATAGATGATAAAGTCTTTGACATGGAGACTAGACTACGATGGGCCCGATCTAGTTCAGGTGTGGAGTTTGCTAGCGCCTCTGCAGCTACTTCCTTGAATAAATCTGCCATGAATTGTCTCAGGTTGTTACCTTCAATGTCTTCAGGAAGCCCAATCACTCTTAGATTCTGACGCTTTGAGCGAGACACCAAGTCCTCCACGACAGCCTGTAGAGCACTATGCTCTTCTGTTAGCAAGGTTAGCTTAGAGCGTAGCTCCACTACTTCTTGATCCAGGCTAGTGATGTCAACCGAATGGGTCGTGAGGGCTGTTTCCATCTCCGAGATTGTAGACGTGTGTTTAGCCACGGTGGTGGTAATGGACTCAAGAGCTGAATTAATCGGGGCAAGGGCCACGTTCAGAGAGGCGGTGAGCGCTGCAGTGGTGCTTTCCCTCAATTTTTCCAGTTCGCTAATTAGCGTTTCCAAAGTGAGGGAGGAAGGCCCTGACGCCATGTTGCTAGCTCGAGTCTGCTGTTGTGCCTGACCTCTTCGAGTTTGGCTCATTCTTGTGTAGGTTCAGTGCGACGTTAATTAAAAACAAGTAGTTACACCGAAAAAATAAACTTGAAAGAATGACATATCTAACAAAATTTCTTGAAATTGTACGGAGATCTGCCCCACACGTCCGTCCTCTACATCGTCAAACCGGAAGCCCCAGTATGTAGCGTCTTTGCAGCAACATCCATATTTGAAGCATTATCTACTGTAATGGCTACATATGATTCTGACTGGTTCGTGGAGGCATAAAACTGCAAGACGGTATTTCTAGTTTTTATGCCTTTGAGCCAGCGATAGCCATAGCCAATGGCATTATGTTTTTGGGTTGTCAGTCTGTCCCATTATTGTGAACATGATATCTCAAGAACACCTTAAAGGGATAGTACACCCAAAAACGAAACGTTTTAGAGTCCTCACATCACTTGCGGAGAATCCCAGAGGAGAGGGGGTAGCAACACAACTCCACCTAATGGAGGCTTACGGCCCCCCTAGATTAAAACATCCAAAAACACATAATTGAAACCACAAAATAATAATACTCGTCCGTAGTGATCCAAGTGTCCTGAAGCCCCGACATAAAAAGTTGTTTGGAAAAATGTCATTTTAGCCTCATTGTAGCCTGTAGCTCTAACTGCCTCTCTGTACACTGTGCTCACGTGTGCGCTCTTGCACGCGAGACCAGCAAAAGCACGTGAACACACATGAACGCGTTGCCCATGTTTCACGGTCTTGTCCAAAAGGAGGATGGATATTAGACTTTTACTAGACAACACTAGACAGTTGTTGGGTGGCAAAAAAATACTCCAAATGAATTAAAGTCTACCTTACCAATTTTATGAGGCAGTAACCATGTGTTGCAAAAAAAAAAATTAATGCAGGTTTAATGAAACAAATCCACTCATCCAGCAAAATAATATACATGATTTCTGTGTAAATGTTCATGTTTGCTTGTACAGTGCAGATTAGGGAAATTACCTGTACAGCCATTTTCCAATAACATATCTAAAATTTTGCCAGGATTAGTAACCTAGACATTACAAAAGAATGTAATTAAATGTTGCACCATTCGTTTCATTGTGACCATTTCATGCCATTTTACTATTAGTGTCTTAGTGGTGACTTCACTAGGGCTTAGTGGTTACAGTTATATCTGCAGCGTGAGAGCTGCCAAAACAAGAAAAACATGCTATAATGGGATCAGAAACCTTGTGAATGTTGTTGACGTTATTCACCATGATGCCACCAAACCAAAGAGCGTCACAAGTGATTACTGAAAGGAAGATACAAAGATATTGATGACAAGCATCAAAAGACATGTGGTATAACACAACAGAAAGTCCCCCAGCTTTCGCACTTCCTGAGAGTATGACCACATTGCCGTTTATGTACAATTTGCAAGTTTAATATGGAAATGTTTTTTTCTTCTTTTATTGCCAGTTGCATGTGTAGGTGGATTGGCGTGGGGTGTGTCTGTTTTTTGTTTGGTTGTTTTTCTGAACAACTTTATTGTGTGTGCGGTGAGGTTAATGACATTGAATAATGCAGTTTGCATCATCCAGTAACAACAGAACACATCATGGTCATCAGTGTTTCCAGGCCTCTGTCTTTTGTGTGGTGTAATGTTGAAGTTTGTGAACAGACGCTGCATTGACTCATGAACATGACCCAGATAGTAAGCAGGGGAGGCCGCCAATAGATCAGTGTTTATAAGATCGAGATCTGATCGACCCTGAGCTGTGTGCCGCCTGTTATTGTAGAATCTCTGCACAGCTTTGGCCAAACAGCTTCCTCAGCGTGTTTATAGCTACAAGACTCACTCATGCCGCTTTCATCACGAAGGATGATATAGAGAAGACCTAAAACATTGTGTGACTTTGCCACATTGCTTTGTGTTAACCTTTAGTTTTCTTCTCATCCTACATATGCAGTTATTTTAACTGAAACCAAAACATTTCAGAGGTTTAGAATGAAGATCCCGAGGCTCCTGTATGTCTTAGTAACAGTGATGAGAGGTATTTAAATGTATTTAAAGAATCACTGTCTTTAGAGGAGAGGACAGGGGGGTAGAAATGTCAAAGCCTGGATTTACACAGTAAATAAACTATTCACATCACAGATTTGAGTTTATTGTGCAGGGATTTTCACTCAAAATTTGGCAGTCTGTGGTAATATATACGCAAACTGTACCCCACCACTGCGTACAGTTTAGAGTGATTTTGCAATTTTCTGTCATTAAATGGTGAATTGTTATATATGAGGGAGAGGCATATAAGGAACCAATTCAAGTATCGCACTTGGCAGACACATAACTTGCCACACATCTATATTGGCAAGTGAGGCAAACTGACCTTATGAGATCAACACAATTAAAAAGGGATATTTCATACACCAATGTTCTGTTCGGAGGAAGCTGTGCATGGAATTGGCGTATCAAACATTGCTGCCTCTGTGCATCTGTAAATTATTTGCTAATGTTTCAACCACATCATATTTAATTATTTGTGTTTTTAATGTTTGTAATTACTTTCAGTGGCTTTTAAATGATCTACAATTTATTAATGATAACAACAAGCTGTTTACTGATCAATTACTAATTTAAATAAATTATTTCTTTATGAGATATTCTTTATCATTAATAGGTTTTCAGATGATGCACAACAGATGTGATTTGATCATTCCTATAAAGTGTCAAGAAACTCATAAAAGGCATCACTGCTGCTTTCAGTTGGTTTTCTTATTACAGCAAGCTCATAAAAGATGTGGACAGTGTTACTCTTCCCTTTCATCCACATCCTTATAATACCATGACTGTATCAATGGTTGGCAGCAGCAGAAATGTCCCTATACTATAGTCCTGGCTTTACCCCTTAAACATGACCACTGCCCTTTTATTTATGTTTCACTCTTGACCTACTTTTTGGTTAACTCCCATCCCTCTCATCAGTCGGAGCCAACACACTGCTCTTTGGTGATATCAGTTTTCACAGATCTGCTCAAAACACTTCCAGCTATACAAATTAGTGATGAAGATCAATAAAAAACAAATGTCAGTATATGCAGAGATGGCCAAACACACAGTGACACATTGTGCAATCTGTGTGTGCACACAGCTCACATGCACCCAACTGTAAGGTCATGGACCTACATCAACGCTTGGACAAATAACACTGGACTTTTTTGTCATAACTTCATAACTTACGTTAATTACCCTAAGACTAAACATGAGCTAACCCTGATCCTCACCGTGATCTTCACACTTAAACCAGAGCTTAACCCTAAAATTTAAAGAAATAGTTCAGTGTTTCAAGAAATACAAAAAAATCTTAGAAAAGAATCCCACTTTCACATCTGTTCGTTAAATCTGAAGCTAAAGCCAGTAGACAGTTAGCTTTGCGGAAGACTAGTCGTCACTGTGAGATTGCCAGACAACCAGCAGAGACTCTGTGAAGTAACTAGGAAGGAAGATAGGAAGTAACTTCACCATGTTAAAAAACAGTCGGTATATTCTGAGTAAAACCACAGCTTCTTGATATAACAGAGCGAGGCTAGCTGTTTCCCTATGTCTCCAGTCTGAATGCTAAGCTAAGGTAACCGACTGCAGGCTCTAGCTTTAAATTCAGCTTATGGATGTGAGTCTCAGTCTTCACATGTCACTCTCAGCAGGGAAAGTGTATTTCCAAAAGTGTCAAACTGTTGTTGACCTATGTTTGTCCTTAAAGGGCTGAGAAACTCACAGTGTATGAGTTGTCTGGACATGGTATTCAACATGGAGGTGGCTGAGCCAGGAGCTGGCAGTTAATGGTGCCTACTCTATAAACAGGGCCAAACAACAGCAACAGTGCTGATAGAGTTTAGAGTGTTAACCAAGGGGAAACTGAAGGGTGGGGGTTTGACTTCGCACTGACGCCATCCGTATATCAGCAGTAACCACCATACGAGTGCAGTGGTGGTGGTGATAAGGTAGCCAGTAGGATACATACATGCCCTAACATGCTTACCACAACAAGCCAGAGAGAAGCTCAGATTGCAAAACACACAATGGTAGCGTGACTTCACTGCTCAGGATGTCCTTACTCCACTTTATCTTTATATATCAAATAATGGTATACTGCTATATTTATGCTCTGAATGTTGCAAACAGAACCTTTAAATTGGTGGTGAGTCTGTAAAATCATTTGCATCAGGATAAAAATGGAGCAAAAGATTAGAAAAAATGGTAAGCACTACGTTTGGTATGTGATGGAGGTGGCTGTGAGGACTTTTAAAGTTTTAAACAGTGAATCTGATCATTGGAAATGTTTCCTGTAATATCAAAGGATATGTCTGTTTCTCTGACAAAACAGCTCGAAACTGAGGAAATCTGAGGAAAGAGGAAATCTCAACCTATCTAAGAGATTATCATGTCTAGCCACCTACTAAAAGTCCCTCAAATCATCATCATCATCGTCAGATCAGTTATAAAAAGTGTTATGCAACTTATCATAAGGTCCAAGCCTTGCTCTTCAACAGACCTGAGTGTCCGCCCTGCTTAAGTGTCCTTGAGCATGGTTTCCATGTAAATCAAACTCTGGATACCAGTAGAAGCTGTCAGAGTATGGGTCCTGACCGGATCCACAGTTTGAGAAACACCTTCTCTCTCCAGCCTTTTAGATTTTCTCACAATTATCCACAAGGAACACCCTGGTGAGTATCTTTCTGCCAGACCTCTACATATGTTGGCCAGACAGCACCACACACATTTAGTCCAGGTTGTGGAAGCAGAAGCGCCACACCCTGCAAGACGACCAGCTTGTCAATGAATTTGGCAGGCTTGTTTATGCATATCCAAATGTATCCTTTATTCTCCTTCCTTTTTTCGTTGAATTTGATTTTTCAATCAACAAAAAGGATGAGAAAATCTGGGTTTATGCAGAAAATACCGACACACCTAGTTTAGGATGGGGGAGAAGGAGGTATAGGCGGAGGTTTCTCTGTGACCTCTTGCAGTTGTAGCCGGCCTTCAGCAGAGTGGCAGATGTAGGTTAGGATGACAGCAGCAGACAACAGAAAGTTGTTTTAGAGAGGTCAATGCGGGGTTAAAGACAGGCAGGGTGGGTCTGTTTTTCCCCGCCAGGAAAATTTCTCCCATCTGGGACCCCTCCCTCACAACACAGGAATAGCTTTCAATAGTTCTTAATAGCTTTTCAATATTACCTCTGCTCCGGGTGATTGTGTCATTTGAAAGCCTCATTGAAGGACATTTTGATGGTTGTCCACTAAGATTTCTTTGGTCTGCTTGTCATCATTCAAGTGATACATTTATCCAAATTTTACTGGAGAAAAAAAAGAATAATTTGAGTTCCACGTCACCTACTGAGAACATGATACAGCTGTTAGAACAATACACAAATGATTTGTAAAAAAGAAAAAAAAGAGAGAAGTTATGACAAAACAAAAAAGGCCAGGGGTGGCTTGTAGGAAAAACAGTTTCATCAGCAGAGCCAGCTGTGAGGCCAGCAGTCTGAGTGTGCAGTCAACTGTGATGATAAGGAGAGTAGCAGCAGATAAAGAGGTCTAAACTGTTTGAGTTGGCCTGGCTCGGCCTGGCTCTGGACTGTGCTGCTAAAATAGGGTTAAGAGAAGAGAGCCAGGGAGATAAATGTTTGTGAGAAAGAGAGACTGAGACAGAGGGACTGATATTGAACAGAGGTGTCACATACACAAAAACACAAGGAGTTGCAGAGACACAGACAGGGTCACAGGACTCTGGAGAGTTTATTGTCAGTTTCCTGTTGGCCTTTTGTTTTTTAGAGTCCCACTGAATGTAGTTTACAGACTTTTCTTTACAACCTCTGTGTGCATCTGTGCAGTTTACGATCAGTATCTGGTCAGCTATCTTTCTCATCTCTGTTCAGGAAACTAAACCAGCTCATTAATGGGCGGAGTACTAAACAAAAAAAGAGAATCAGCACTCACTAATAATTCATTATAAAATGGCAAAATTCATTTTTTTCTGAGTACTTTTAACATGATCCACATATCAGGTTTGCAGGATGCTAAGAGGTATTCAGAACAGAGCAGAGCGGTACAGCTCACATCCCACCCACCTCTTATGGGAAACCAGCCTGTAATGGTTCAGTCTGCCTGGCAACCAGCCCAAAATAACAGTCTGGATTGAGGATTAGAAAATTGTGTTAGATTTAAAAGACGTCTACAGTTCTGTGCGGCAACTGGACTAGTGCTGGAGTTGTGGTTACTGTAATTTAGCCATTTGGACTTCATGTTGATTGTGGTTCCAGGGCAGGTCCCATGTTTTCTCAATGCTGTAAGTAAGATTAGGATAGCGTTGTCCTCTGCGATGATGTGATAATCTACGAAGCTTGGAGAAATTTTGTGCAGCTCTTCAGGATAGAGATTAATTGATGGGGTGGCTGCGGCTCAGGAGGTAGAGCAGGTTGTCTATTAATTGTAGGGTTAGTTGTTGTATCTCAGGTTCCCCCTGACCGCATGAACCCCAAATTGCTCCCAATGGCCAGGCAAGCTCCATCAGTGTCGGCGTGTGTGGGAACAAGTGAGGGGGAGGGAGAGAAACATTTTAAAGTGCTTCGTCCTCTGAGGCACAAAGCGCTATCCAAGTGTAGACCATTAACCATGGAAAGGTGTAATATGATGTATTACATAGCTTAACAAGTCTGTGTAAAAGCCAAACTGTTGTGTTATTTCTGGCTGGGTAATTTGCTTGTTGCTTGTTTAATATGTGGACTAAATGTATTATGACAATGTCTATCCCTACTGAGAGCATCACTGCAGTGGTAAAATAAAGAGTGTGTAAACCCTACCTTACGTCAGATACTCTTTGGTGGGATGCAAGGGCCTTGATGATAAAAGATGGACCTACAGTTTCAGTGTCCGTCGTATAAAATAATCTCAAATATAATCTTTACGGTCCTAATTATAGATCAGTGGATTGTAACAAAATACCTACCTATCTACAAACAAAACTGATGAAAATATCACTTACAGAATAAGAAAACAATACATGATTAAAGTAGGTTCTTGAATTCTAATCTAAGCATTATACAGCAGGCTCCTGTCTTGTGTTTTTCTGCCCTCTCAGAATTAGTAGCCTCCATGTCTCTCTATCACCTGACTGCTGGGCTGGTTCTGAGTCAGCTCCTCTCTTTTCCGTCATCTTTACTTTCTTCATGTTTCTGTCTCTAATATTGCATCCTGAGTTTCTCCCACACATCTGTCTCTTCTCTCTTGAAGGAGAAGGATGTTACTGTGTGGCTTTGACAGCCTGAATGAGAAGAAATGTCAAATACATGACTGCTGTCAGTATTTCCCCTCAGTGGCCAAAATCAGCTATGTTAAAAGGGCGAAATCGTTTCACTGCTAGGTTTGCTGTTGTGCACTGCCTGTAGACCAAAACAAAGTGTGTCTTGAGCCAAGGGCTCCGAGAGGAGGGAGGAAGTGGCGATTCACATGAACGTACATGAACGCGCAGCCGGACCGGCTTGTAAACAAGGGGCTGGAGATCAACACAGAGAGAGGGTGTGTGAGGTCATGCTATACTTCAAGTGAAATTACACCCCTCGTTCTTCACATAGCGATTTTTTAATTCCTTTAATCTAGAAATTATGAATTTTGCTTATTGCCCCTTTAAACACTGGCGTAAAATTTAAAATCAGTACTTCAGCTGTAAATTCCTGTGTGAAACAAGAATCCTGCTGAGTCTGGCCCCAACTTCACTGTGAGACGACCTATAATCCTTTGACCTCTTCTAAAGCTTCTGCTCGTCACCTTCCTCTTATAACACTTATTACTTCAGACCCCCCACCAAAGCCCAGTCTTCAGACTTGATTAAGTTTGCTCACTTTCTTGGATGGTGGAAACATATTATTGCTTTGCTGTTTTAATTTAAGCTTTAAGTTGTTGTTATGTAGTTACAGATGCTTCAGGGCAGTTTTACAGATTGCTTTGTCTGACAGTTGTTTCATGCTCTGAGCAGATTTCACACTTGACGAAAAGCAACCATGGAGGACGCATGAACCGACATTAAAGGACTCTTAACGCTAATCTGTTAGCTATGCTAACACAGGATTTTTCACCCTTGTTGAAAATTCAGACCTCAGATTTTTCCCACCAGTCACCGTTTTTTATCTTTATTCAGAATAATAATGAAATGTGGGCAATTCTAACACTGCCAATACTACGAGATTATTCACAAGGTTTTTGCAAAAAAAAATCTCCACTAAAGACTTACGTCAGGATGCACGTATGTGTGCATACACAGTTTGTTTGTCGGGTCAAATCTTTTTCTTTTTAACACTGTATAAAACCTCTTCCTGACTGGATGTGATGCATATGGGCAAACATCAGATTGTTTCATTTTTTTTCCCCAATGAAGATGTTGTAACCTGCTCCATGCGTCAATGAACAGGCTAAGCAACATGTTGCTTGCTTGAAAAACTGTTTGCCCTCACTCTATTTTGCGAAGCCTCGAGCACTTCCAGCCTATTTTCAGAGCAACAGCAAGCCATTCCTCTGGTTTGATCATCAAGGCTATATAGGCTCTTTGAATGTTGTTGTCACTTGTGGTATATCTGGACTTTTTTTTTTGCGCTCCATCCACCAGAGTTTGTTTGCTTGCTGCACGTTAGGAATAGGTGCAAGGATACAAGCATTTATGCTCCAGGTCTTTCAAGGCTTCCATGCAGAAGATTAATGAAGACATTACACATCTGAAGGATTTGATACTATTTTTCAGTAGCTTTGTACTCTGATAATTAGGGCTGTCAAAATTGCTCAAAAATGACGTTCGAATATTCCTTCTAAAAATAACTCAGAGCTTCGAACCATTCAATTTTTTTTTTTTTTCGCATTATGTCCACAAGAGGGCAAACTAATACAAGGAAACATACTTGTATATGTATTAATACAAGGAAACATAACTACGTGTAGGTATTTTTATTTCAACATAAACGTCTTTGAAAACATTTACATATCTACACATTAAAACCCATAAAACAATTATCTATAACATTACGTCATAAACGACCGCGGACCTCTCGCTCGCCCCCCCCTCTCTGACCCATCAGGGCCACACCGCCTGCGGAAGCGCTGCAAATAGCCTTGAAGCAAAGCCAGTTTCCTTTCGGCGCCCATGTTAACCGATTGTGTCATCCACACCGGCTGCTCCGCATCCGGCCCTGCAGCGATTGTTTCGGCGTCTGGTCTATTGTCTGCGCGAGCCGCGAGCGAATGTGTCAAGCCGGGTGATGGAGACAACAGCTGGGAGCAGAACCGCTTGTTGACCAGCGCGGAGAAATGCGCATCTGATGTGAACGGAAGTGCTCCGGCTTGCGCGAGAATTTCAGTGCGCCTCGTGTGGCCCTGGTGCAGTGCATTCAGTGCAGCGGCCCAGGCCAACACCCACTCGCAAAGAGGACAGCTGCAGTGGTGTGTTTTTTTCTCCACAATTGAATATCAATTTTCACATTCGAATGTCCATTTTTTTCCAAATTCGTTGACAGTCCTACTGATAATGCAATGTGTGTCTGGGTGCATGTGTGTGTGTGTGTGTGTGTGTGTGTGTGTGTGTGTGTGTGTGTGTGTGTGTGTGTGTGTGTGTGTGAGTGTGTGTGTGCGTGCGGCGTGCGTGCGCGCGTGCTTGTGTGTGCAGTGGATGCATCCACCATCTTTATCAATTGTTATCGACTATGAGGTCTGTGTACACACAAATATGTGTGTGTGTGTGTGTGAGCATGAGACCTCCAGAACAGAAGGAAAGGACAGAGCCAATGAAAGACAGTGAGAAAGTATTGGTTATCTGATTGTAGCAGCTTTTTAAGGACAGAAATAACCCAAGCCTTCAAGCCCGCTCCCCCACAACTGTAACCTGACTCAGCATGATGACATTTTAGGCGAATTACCTTCCACCCTGTCACGGTCAAATCGATTATCCTCAACATCTCTGTAACATAGACCGTGCTTACGAAATCAAAGTCAAACTGTCTGGCTCAACCTCCATCATAGAGTTTAGCGCAGATATGGAAAAACGGAGTCCAACTTAATGTGAGATGGAGTCAAGCATGATGGAGACACAGTGAGAAATTATGTGACAGAAAGAGAACGGTAGAAAGTGTGCAGTAAAAGTGGTGCACAAAGAAACATAGACACAACAGAGCGACCATATTGTGAGAACGCAGCCTTGTAATGAATCCCATGTGTATAACAATGAAACTAAATCGTCATATTAGCCAGAGGCAGACAAAATACTACTGGGAAAATAAAGTAAGATTCTTTTTAAGATTAGCTTAAAGGTGAACTGAAATCAAAATTACTTTTTGCTAAGAAATCGGTATGTATAGTCTTGAGGTTTGTTTTGCTTTTTGTGGTTATGTGGTGAAAGTAATTACCTGGGGAAAAAAAGGAAAATTTGGTTACAGGTGCTAGTTACTTTCATTTGAAAAGAGCTGGCAATACTGTCAGAGTGTGGTCACTATCTATGTAGCATTCAGCTTGGCAGTGGTTATCACAAATAAGTGGCACCGGCTTTTTTGCAGCTCAAGGTCGACTTACCTCAGGGGAGGCCAGAGGGTGGCCATCATGTCTGTGCAGCTACAATGCCCTGATGGTGGGGTGGCGTTACCAGTGTTAACGGCAAAAGTCTGGTGCAGCCAGGTAGCTCCCACCTGACCCTGGTGGTGCACAGTGCAAAGCAGCCATGACTAGCTAACCTGTGGAGACCACAGTGTGGGCAGTGGGCACTTTGTATCCGCAGGTTTATGTGGCTGGTCGGCTGTCTTGTCAGCAAAGCCAACAGAAAATAAGATGAAAGGTAAGACATTTACAACACAAAACATTAACATTTCACCATCTCTATATGGATAGCGCTTTAAAAATGCACCGCTAAAGCTCACTTAATCAATGAGCGCCAGACTAAATGCCTGATGTTTTTCACATTTTTTTGCCTTTTTAATTTTTTTCTTAGAAACTAACTCGTTAGTTACTGATTAATGGATGTCAGGCTATTGAAAGCAAATTAACCAAAACTGACATCCCTATTACCAATGGAAACTAGTTACTCTAACTGTTTGAGTTGAGTAAAAACTAAACAGCCCAGAGGGTCCTCCCAAATGTTGAATGTCCTGAAGATGAAGTATTAATTTGGTAACCATTGTGTGGACATATTGGGTAAAAAAAAAGGGAAACAAAACAAAGATTTTTGTCAGAGATATTTCTAGCAAGTCCTAGTTTCCTGTTATTTTTTTAGTCACTTTAATGTGTCACCTGACCTGGCATCTCAGGAACCTTTAATTCAAGGCAGGTGCTGAGTGAGTGTGGTAGGTGGGAGATGCAATGGGGTTACAGTCTTTCACTGCTGCCTATTTGGTTAATCTTAGTTTTTATTGTTTGATGAAGCCTTAATACCCCATTGAGTTGAACTTTGTTTAGTGAAGGCCTTTTTTGGGGGAAGTGTCTGTCTAGGGATTTTTGTTTTCATTTTTTAAACATGACAGTCAAGATGATCAGTTCATAGTGTCATCCTCCAACTCTCCATACATACTGCAAATCTATCAACTCTTAAACCAACCAAAGCAGCCTGGATCATCAAACCGTGAACTAGTACTAAACTGGGACTCAGCTGTGGAGGAAAACACAAGACACCAAAAGCAGTTTATCAAATCCAAATATTTACTTAGGAGGTCAGGGGTCAAACACATGATGGTAGTCAGCCAAGGCAGAAAGGTCCATTCAGGGAAATCACACAAAAAGCGAAGTCCACAAATCCAAGCAGAGTCAAAAACCAAGAAATCAAGCACAACGACAAAGCTGGAAAGCATGAACACAATAACAATGACAATCTGGCAACTGAATGGGGGAAACTCTGGGCTTTAAATACACAGAGGTTGACTACTAACTACACAACAGTTGAGTGGAACAAGACACAGGTGAAACACATGAGGTAATTAACGAAGACGGGAAACTCCGGAAGTAAAAGAAACACTAAACACAATGAGCACACATTTCAATATAAAACAGGGAAAGGATACAAGCACATGAGCATAAACTCCACAGAATATCACACAGAGAGTAAAATGAAACCAAGGACAGTGAGTTTATCATATCTCCCGTTATTGCATCTGTGGGCGGCTATCTGAACTTATTTGGGTGCTGCAGTCATTTTCTAATGCTAACATTCCTCTCTTCTCCGTGAGCTGGAGCCGGGAGCCCGTGAGCCTGCCAGGCTAACGCTAATGCTCCAACTCCAACTGAGCTGGGCTTACGATCTCATGGAGAAGAGTTGGAACGTTGGCATGGCAGCCAACTAGTGCTAACGCTAACGTCCCCACGCTTCTCGGAGCCGAGAAGCAGGCTCCCGTAACGTTAACATGGCAGCCGACTAGTGCTAACGCTAACGTCCCCACGCTTCTCGTCTCCTCAGTTGGAGTTGGAGCGTTAGCGTGGCAGCCGAGTAGTGGTAACGCTAACAGGAAAGCAGGGAAATAGTTAAACACAGCAGAGACCGAGAGTGAGTGAAAGACATCGCTAACTTCTAAACTAAGCCAAACTAAGTTGGCTGTTTAGGTTTCATTTCCTCGCCCCTGTGGCGAGTGAATCTGCCTTCAATGAAAGCGGGGCCAACAGGTGCTTCCTCCTCATGCTCCACTTCACTCGGCCACGCTGCCAGCACAGCCAGTTAGCCTCCGCTAGCTTCCCAGCTAGCGGCTCTCCGTTTGGATCCAACCAGAGCACAGAGCCCTGGTTTGTTATTCAGGTTAATGTGGGAAGACACAGCGGGTATATCGGGCAGCTGAGTCAAGCGGATCCTGCGGAAGAAACACCGGGACCGTCTGGATGTGATAGTCCGTGGAGATGCTGCGGCACTCGGCGGCACAGACGAGGTGAGTGGGGGGGTGGGGGGTGTTGGAGAGCAGAGGTAGAGAGAGGAGTGGCTCATGACACAATTTGTTTTGGTCTACAGGCAGTGCACAACAGCAAACCTAGTGGTGAAAGGATTTCGCTTTTTGCCCCTTTAAGATCACAACAAGGAAGAGTTTCAAGGGTAACACAAATGCATCTGTCCTAAATAAATTCTAATATTTGCCATCCCCAAATCACAGGGGCTATGTAAGCTGTTGTTCAGAAAACTGTGCAGATATTCAAGCATAAGCAACACTAATCACAGAACAGTGACGATCATTCGGACCACTGTTATTTGTGATACGGATTGCCATGTTCGATGTTACCTGCTGTTTATTGAGGCCCAGTGGACCACAGATGACCCCTTGTTACATAACCCACACAGACAAGCTTAGCTTTGTATCATGGGGCGAAGAATATCCATTTCACTTTGGGGACTCGGCTCTTCTTATTTTCTCCTTGCTCATATCAAACTGTCAGATCTCACTTTCTCCATGCAGATCGGCATCAGCTTGCCTGAAGGATAACAATATTAGTGTATATTGGTTCCATAATAACTCCTCTACGCTTCTAAATATGACCTAGTTGCTCCTGTCGTATCGCTCTGTCGATCTGAGGGTCTGCCTGTATTGAGTTAGCGAGATTGACATGGTGGTGTGTTTGGGGGGCCTGAGCTGCCTTCTGTATTACCACACACTGTCAGGTCTGGCTTACATATCCCATTAAGGGTGGAAAAAGAGATAGGCAAAGAGGGATGGAGCGAGATTGGAGGGCTGGTAAGAGTCAACAGAGGAAGAGTAAAGGATGGATAGAGGAATTAAAATAGAAGGGTTCAGAGAGTTAAGAAAATTGGAAGCAGCAGATCGAGAGAGGCCTGAGGGTAGAGATGGGGATGTGTTATCGAACAAAAATAAGGATGCAAAGACAGACAGCTGGGGCTAAGAAGTTTTTATGCCATCACAAAACCTCTTCAGATACGATCACGTTATTCTTCTGTTCAACCAAATTGCTGTGCATTATTGGTTAGAGTGATGCAACAGTTTGTGTTGTATTAACAAACCTGTCTCATAAAAATTAAGTTTATATACCACTAATTGGTATGGCCAGTTTAATTTTGTGGGAAAATGGAATAGCTGCCTGGATTATATTGTGTGGCAACGTTTGTTCAAGTAAGGGAAATGCTATGTTTATTTACCAAACCTACCTAAGTCACTCGTGTGGCTACATTTAGGTTGTGGTTAAACTCAGGGAAAGACTGTGTTATGGGTTAACATGACGTGTCCTGTGCTTAAAGTCATTGCTGACTTCTTCAGTAATCCATGATCTACTTGAACCTTAACCAAGTGCTGAATGCCTAAACATAACTATAAAAAAGTTACATGTAAAGTACAAGTACATATTGTATTGCAAGAGTAGATGTTGTAGGAAGACAAATGAAATACATTGTCAGTAAATATTTAACTGATGAGTGCTGTAGAAGCAATTTGTGACTTGCCAGATAATTAATAATGTTTCCTAATAATTATACAACAAAAAAGACTGTTCTCCCCCCTTAAAAATGACTGTAGGTTATTTTTACAAGCAGCATATTATGACTCATATTTACGTTCAGTATGCGTGGCAAGGAAGTCAGGTGACATAGTGTAAGTGTCCATCGCCTGCCGAGGCAATATTCATGCTGAATGTGGGCAGTGTGGGGTGTGATGCACACGGAACGTTAACTTGCTAATGATTACCACCAATTATGATGTTAATGCCACATTTTCCATTTTCTTACATTCCATGCCTGTCTCCTGACTCACTGCCAGTCAGGCTGCATCTCTTATGTGGGGCAGTTTGCATTAGACATAGCAACAATCATTGTATCATCCACACATACTTCTTTGCTATTGGTAGAGGCTGCGCCGTCACCAGTCAAATGTCACCAAAGTTGAACTTTGAATTTGCTCTGCCACTGGAAGCAAATGTTTTATTTGTACCGTTACTCACACTGAATTGAAGTGAGCAGGAGGTGGATATTTTCCAATGTTGATTTCATGCAGTTTTCTCTTAAGTGATAAAGTCAGTGGAGATGGATGGATCAAACGACACAAGACTTTGACCCAGGAGATTGACCCAACTAAAAGTTGAGTTATTTTAGGTTATGCGCGTAACTTCTCATTACATACTTAAATATCACATTGTCAAGTACTTAACGTCACATTTTCACAATACATTACAAGTACATAACATGACAACAATTGGTTGGAGAACTTATTGTTAGAAACATAATTGTAAAGCAGCATTTCGTTTCCCTTAAAAAATATTTGCTGTTGCATATTTGTAGTATAAAGACATAATTTGTAGGAGACAGGGTTGGTGATAAGCGTGATTATGTAACATGGTGGAATAATCTCCTCATATCCATTTTCACAGTGCATCGCAGTCTCTGATGGCCCTCCATCCACACCTGCATGATCAAAGTGTGACAAAAGTGAACTCAAGTAACAGGGTGGCACAGGGGAGATGAATGGGACTGGAAAGAGGGATGGGAAATGGGGCAAAGTAGAAATAGAGACGGCAATATGAGGTTGGGAGCTAAAGAAGGAAGAGGAAATGGAAACCATCTGCAGGCACATAGAATTTGTGTCAACCTCTCACTGAGAGATAGAATTGGATGGTAGAAAGGAGAGAAGGGTTGTTGAGTGAAAGAGAGATATCAAGAGGGCCAGCGGTGTGGTTCCTCTTATCCTCAAAGCTTCTCTTTTTCCCTTAGTGAGATACCACCATCTGAAAGTGGGCCAAGGGGGGAAAACACACATGGAGTTAATGCCTTTAATGATAAATAGTGCTTGTAGGCTTCTCTGGTTTGCATTTCTGAAAGTAAAAACACACCGTAATAAAGTCCACAGGGCCAACATTATGTTTCTATATTTTCAGCCAATCACATTCTCAAATCTTAGAACTGATCCTGAGAAAAACATAAACTACAGACCTGGTTGTTTTATAATGTCAGCCACACAGCAGTGTCTGTTTTCCACAGTTTAAATGATTTTTGTCCAGACCAGTATTAGTATCTTGTATTGCACAATTCATGCCCTAGAGAAGCTGTAGGGGTGGAGCAGGGGAGGACAAACCTCACTTAGCATACGAAGATGGAAGGCCGACAATGCACAGAAAAATAAAAAATTGAAATACTTGAATTAAAAATCTAGAACTAAATCACATGTCAAAACAATACTTCTGCATGCTTTGTTTATTTGTTTAAATTGTGAAACTATGAATAATGTTATTATTAGGGGGCCAAGCACGCGGGGGCCCGAGGAATGCGTATGCAAACAGACGCGTTTCCCAGGACCAGCAGTGCTGGTCTGCAGGCTACACTGTGCATGAGAGGGCGATGCAATTTGGAAGGTTGGTCTAGACCCCTGCATGTACCTCAGATGCAAAAAATGACACATGTACGCCTATAGGGGGCCCTATAACTAAGACCAACGCGTTGTGGTCTATAACTTCCAAACGATATGTCGCACATTCAAAAGCCTTATATCCTTGGATTCCTTGAATGGAGCTGCATCACGTGGGCTAGGCCACAACCATTTCTGCCTTACGTACTTTTTTCCTGTCAAAATTGCGGAAACTGCAAAACCCACTTTTTCAAACTCCTCCTAGGGATTTCGTCTGGTCTGCATGAAACTTGGCACGTACACTCCCAACATGGACCTGATCGAAAGTTGAGAAAAGAATTTTGCTCGGTCAAAAAATGTGCAAATTATTAACAAACAAATTTTTGTAGCTCGCTGTAAAAACGCGAGCTGTTCAATATCTCAGTCAAATTGAATGCTATCAACACTAAATTTGAGATCCACGGTAGGCGTGTCACTGTGAGGACGTGAACCTAATTTGGCGAGTGTTGACCATTAGGGGGCACTACAAATATGGGAAGTTTATGTCTCCTAAACGGCTACACCGATTTTTATGAAATTTGATGGGTACGATGTAGGGCCATTCCTAAGGCCATATATTAAAGGTGGTCACGACTGGTCAAAGTGGGCGTGGCTTATTACAAGATAAACAACAAACCTTTATTTCAGCTGAACTATTGTACTGAGAGCTGTGAAATTTAGAGAGTATATGTAGAAAAGGACCTCCCATACCAAAAATTGCGCAGATACTCCACAAGGTGGCATTGTAACAGATGCAAATGCGTTTTTACCTGCAACTTCCACATTTTAAATCACATATTCATAAACTTTATATCCACATATTCCCTGAATAGAGCTGGATTTTCTGACATAGGCCACACCCACTTCTGCAGCAGGTTTCCTTCGCTATGTCGCTACACATCCAAAACCTACTTTTTCCTACTCCTCCTACAGATTTTGTCCGATCTGCATGTAAATTTGCACAAGCCATCTCCAGATGTCTCTGATCAAAAGTTGAGGAAAGAATTTTGGTACTCCAAAAAATACGCTAGGTTTTTTGGTTTTTTTTGCTCGCTAAAAAACACATATTGTTGCATATTTGTGACTAAATTATATCAACATGACACTTAAGACACTTGTTCCAGAGGTTGTTCAGAGGCTCTGTGCCAAATTTGGCCTGAATTGGCCACTAGTGGATGCTGTAAACCCAGAAATATCATGTTTCATAAAAGTTGATCGGATTTGTACGAAAGCATGATGTGGGGTCAGTCCTGAGGCCAGCCGCAAAGTTTGGCAATGATTGACCAAAGTGGGCGTGACTTATTGCAACAAATGTATTCATAACTGCTTGCAGTTCTAGTTTTATGTTATAATCTTTAATCAGCAAGACGCATTTGGGTGAATATTATAGACCAGCATTATGTTCTTTTTTAATGTACCTGGTGGGACATGTTCACATTGGACTGATCTGCATAAAATTTACTCCCAAGATTTTACAGTTGTATTTTCTGTCAATATATGTGTATCAGACAACTGAAGGTACTTGGTTAAAGATTCACAAGAATGAGATTTTCACTGTTTTATTTGAGTTTAGAAACTCAGCACAGTTCACAGTTGGGATGAAAAACACCATCAAAGTTATGGTTGTAGATGAGGTTAAAAATCTCTATGGGTTGTCAACACCAGATAATGGTTGCCAGGTTGCCATTTACAAGTGATAAATAGATGAACTAAGGGCTAAGTGCAAACACACAGCCTCCACCCTGTTACTTTACCTTGCCTTTGTCTTTAACCCTATGGGCCCGAACGACGCATAGTGCGTCCTAATTCACACCTGTTCTTCTCAATTGATTTTCTCCGCGACCGTGCGTCATAGCAAGAAGCCACGCATATCACGTGAAACAGCGGACTCGTAGCTTTCCGACAAGACCAAGCACCTGTCAGTAGTTTAATGTTTTCACAGATTTAAAAAAACGATAAAGTTACACTAAAATGATGTATAACAGAGCTTTCATGCAGCTTTGCACACACATTTCTCTTAAATTGATTACTCGCAAATGCAGGCTCGCACTAGAAATGCCACACATATCACATGAAAGCGCAGGACTACAGCTTTCCAGTGATACCACACACATCATTGTGCTGTCATTCCATCACGCTATAAATACAGATTGATTGTCTACAAAATAAAAACCTGACAAATTTTTTTTATAATCCGTCTTGTTATCAGTCACTTCATATAGTGAGGAATATCGTATTTTACCATGTCTTAGGCTTGCGTGTGTTTCTCCCTGTCTATCCACATTTGTAGTCTGGCTTTCAAGATGCAAATATCTCCATATTGTCCAGTTGACACTCCATCAAATTTTGTATGACCTGACCAGCGCACTTCACCTTGCGCAAACTGACAACTGTAGCCTAATTATGCATGCATGACAGGGCCGTAGTCACCATATACATTGAGGGGGACATGCCTTAGCCTCTGCTAGCGGTCCTCCGGTAACCCCTGTGCAGTCGGGACGTTGGGTAAGTGTGCGCCAGAAGCGTAGCTCCAAGCTGAAGCCCACAGCTCACCACCAGCCTGTTCACGTGATTTTCTCCATGATAATAATTTATTTGAGGAATTACAGTCAGGATTTAGAGTGCATCATAGCACTGAGACAGCACTAGTTAAAATTACAAATGACCTTCTGATTGCTTCAGACAAAGGACTCGTCTCTGTACTTGTTTTATTAGATCTTAGTGCGGCGTTTGACACTATTGACCATCAAAGTCTGCTACAGAGAATGGAACACTTAATTGGCCTAAAATGTTCTGCACTAAGCTGGTTTAAATCTTATTTATCTGATCGTTTTCAGTTTGTTGACGTTCATAATGAATCATCCGCACGTACTAAAGTTTGTTTTGGAGTTCTGCAAGGTTCTGTGCTCAGACCAATCCTATTTATTCTATATATGCTTCCTTTAGGCAACATCATTAGAAATCACTCCATAAATTTCCATTGTTATGCGGATGATATACAGTTGTATTTATCTATGAAGCCAGAAGAAAGTAATCAATTAACTAAACTCCATAACTGCCTTAAAAACATAAAAACCTGGATGAGCACCAATTTCCCGATGTTAAATTCAGACAAAACTGAAGTTATTGTTCTTGGCCCCAAACAACTTAGAGACTCTTTATCTGATGACATAGTTTCTCTAGATGGCATTGCTCTGGCCTCTAGCACTACCGTAAGAAACCTCTGAGTAACATTTGATCAAGATTTGTCTTTCAATTCTCATTTAAAACAAACTTTACAGACTGCATTTTTTCATCTGCGTAATATTGCGAAAATTAGGCCTATCCTGACCCAGAAAGATGCAGAAAAATTGGTCCATGCTCATGACTGGATTACTGTAACTCTCTTTTATCAGGTAGCTCGAGTAAATCCTTAAAAACCCTCCAGCTAATTCAGAATGCAGCAGCACGTGCACTAACAGGAACTAAGAAACAAGATCATATTTCTCCTGTTTTAGCTTGTCTGCACTGGCTCCCTGTAAAATCCAGAATTGAATTTAAAATCCTACTGTTAACTTATAAAGCTCTAAATGGTCAAGCCTCGTCATATCTTAGAGAGCTCATAGTGCCTTATTCAAGGTTCAAGGTTCAAGGAGTCTTTATTGTCCCCGTGGGGCAAATCGCTCTACAGCCAGCAGAACAACAGTCAACAATTTCAGAGTAGTTATTATCCCACCAGAACACTGTGCTCTGAGAATGCAGGGTTACTCGTGGTCCCTAAAGTCTCCAGAAGCAGATCAGGAGCCAGAGCCTTCAGCTATCAGGCTCCTCTCCTGTGGAATCATCTTCCTGTTGCAATCCGGGAGGCAGACACCATCTCCACATTTAAGGCTAGACACCATCTCCACATTTAAGGCTAGACTTAAGACTCAGGCTTGCCCTGTACCAGCCCCTTGTTAGGCTGACTTAGGCCTAGTCTGCCGGAGGACCCCCCTATAATACACCGGGCACCTTCTCTCCCTCTCTTTCCCTCTCTCTCTCGTATCCTATTACTGCATCTTGCTAACTCGGCCATTCTGGATGTCACTAACTCAGCTTCTTCTCCGGAGCCTTTGTGCTCCACTGTCTCTCAGGTTAACTCATATCGCAGCGGTGCCTGGATAGCGTGATGTGTGTGGTTGTGCTGCTGCCATGGTCCTGCCAGATGCCTCCTGCTGCTGCTGCCATCATTAGTCTACTGTTATTATACACATATGAGTATTATCACACATGTATATTGCCAGATACTAATATATATTTTCAACATATTGTACCACAGTAGCCAGAACTATAACGATAATATTATTACTTTGATGAATGTTGTTGTAAGCTACTACAGATTACTGTCATTTTATTACGCTGATCTGTTCTGTACAACATCTATTGCACGTCTGTCCGTCCTGGAAGAGGGATCCCTCCTCAGTTGCTCTTCCTGAGGTTTCTACCGTTTTTTTTTCCCCCGGTAAAGGGAGTTTTTGGGAGTTTTTCCTTATCCGCTGTGAGGGTCCAAAGGACAAAGGGATGTCGTATGCTGTAAAGCCCTGTGAGGCAAATTGTGATTTGTGATATTGGGCTTTATAAATAAAATTGATTGATTGATTGATTGATTTTTGACTTGTGAATGAGTCAGTGGAATTTCTTGCAATAATGAACAAATACTGACAATCATGTCCGCCTGGCACAAACCACATGTTTTGGACAACAGTGAAGTGACAGATGTCCCAGCATCATGGTTTTTATATTGCCAGATTCCAGAGACTCTCCTCTCGTCATATATGGCAGAATATGTCAAATTCCAACTTGCTATGCTGAGATACATGTAGAAATGTAAGAATTTAGTAACACAGATTTGTTTTTTTCATTGATATAAAAATTAATATAAAATACAGGCACGTAGAAATCTGGTTAGCCCAGATTGTCCTGAAAAAAACCCAAGATATAGCATGTGTATGTAGCCTTTAGAATGACTGTGATATGAGCTTAAAAGTAAAGGCAGTAAAAGTACCCCAATAACACCTAGGGTCCATAGGGTTAAATGTGCTGTAAAACGCTGGTGCAGAATATTACCGTTTCCTAGGTAGCACAGAAGGCCATTTGCCAAGCTGCTCTTTTAGCAAACCATCCATGCTTGTTCTTGATCATGGGGCTATGAGGGGGGATGTTACCTGGACTTTTCAGTTGAAATACCACCTCTTCACAAATTATGTTAACCCTTTACACTTTTGATGTGGTGCATTAAAGACAAAAAGATCTGCTTTAACCCTTTGACCTTTGGCTGACCTGTTAAAGGATCTGACTCAACCTTAAGGCGTCCATCATTTGCTGAGTCACTTCCACATGTTTGACACAGACGCCACTTCCAAGAAAGAGCCACATGTGATGGTTGTGCCCTCCAAGATAAAAAAAAAAAAAAGAATTACACAAGAGATAATATTCTCCCATGTATGTTTCAGTAAGTTAAGTTGACAATGTAAATCCCTTTGGCCTTTAAGTTACGTGTCAAAGCAGTATATTTAACTGTGAGTGTTAAATCAGTCCTGCTGCAACATCTGCACGTTTGATGACCCCAGACACTGCCAGGCCATAAAGTGTAGATCAGTGTGACATGACAACCTATACAACCCTAACCAATAATTGAAACAACTTTATATTAAGATTGATGACACTGTATTATAGGTGCTGTGTAGGTGAGCAAAGGTGCTGTAAATTTTCCCACCACACCGACTCTGAAAAAAAAGCCTGAAAAATTCATCAAAGTGCGACTCGCTGCAGGGAGGTGAGATGTGGAGATAGATCACTCAGCAGACTCCTGCTGGCGTAACCTGGCTGCCCCAACATATGATTCATGAAAATGGTCCCTTTAAGTTCAGTTTGGCCACCTTTTCAACCTATAGAGGGCTAATACATAATACATAATATACACAGAACTTGCTCTTATATAAGAGGCTTTGAAATGTGATATAATACGGCTGATTACACCCCTGCTGTCTTTGTTCAGTGGCTGTGACATTAGAGGAACAAAGAGGACAGATTTTGGTTGTTCTTCAAAAAAGAAAAAGAAAATTTGGGGTGTGTCTCGTTCTTGCTTTGGCAATATTTATTTCAAATCGCTCTTGTTGTGAGGGCCAGTGATATTCCTGGAAACGTTAAGTATTACTCAATATCACTGGGCAACCACTCAAGGATTCCTTCAGATATTTATCCACTAATGCACACTGAATCCTCAATGAAAATATTTAGTCTCAGGATCAGGTCTAATGAAACTATATATCCAACCTCTCTTATCATGCAGAAAACCATTTTGGGTCCTAAATATTTAAAATTATTCAAAATAATGTCTTTTCATTCCCTCAAGTGCAGCACAGACAAACTTTTGTCTGAAGTAGTGGTTTAGTATGGGAAGCCAACTGTTTCAGAACATTCTGGATCAATTAAAAACAGGGGAGGGGGTCACACTGTGACGTTGTACTATAACACAGCACAGCACATCTATTGGTGTGTGTGTGTGTGCATGTGTGCTTGCAGCTCTAAATCAGCCTGTGTGTGTGAGTACCACCGAGTCTTTCTCAGCATTTAGGCGTGTCTTTCTAGTGTATTTGTCTGTGTATGTCTACATCTGTTTGTAGTTCTATATGTTTTTGTAGAAAGCTGCTTTGATACTTCAGTTGGCTCACTACAAACCCTCTAGGGACAAAAAGTCACAGAATAAAGGAAACCACAGCTTTTTAAATTTGTCGTTTCATTAAGGGGCCTGGCACAAATACAATGGAAGCTGTTTTTTTTTTTTTTTTGAAATTACAGAAATCTTTTAACTTTCTTTTCATAAGATCAAAACTTGTGCACACTCACCATAATAGAGTAACAGTTAACATAATTAACATGCAGTATTCAAAAGTTACGATCTGTTATATATAAATAGATGTGGCATCTTTCAACTCTTTTTTGCGCTCTCTGGGGCTGTACCAAAATGCTCTGCACTGTTAAACATTGTTAAAGACATCTACAACTGCACAAAGCTGCCATCATTACAATTTTTCTTCCTCACATTATGTGACAAAGTAGGAAAGGTTCAATGTCACTGATGCAAACGCTGCAAAAACTTTTTAACAATAGCTTGAGGAAAGCTCAGGGCCAAACATTTGGGTTGTCTTTGTTTAATCTGCACATAAAAGAATGTCAAAATCATTATGAATCCTTTGGTTCACAATATGTCAGAATATGAAATAGGAAATGAATCCTGTTATATTGAGGAAGGTGAAATGCAGCACATTGGTAAAATGGCACAATGTCATTGTCAGGTTCAGGTTTGCTCTCATATTCCCAAGTCCATTTTAAATGTTTGCTTAAATAATTCCATTTTATATTCATGCGCCGTCACCGATACTTTTATAAAGCTGTTGTTTTCCCCTTTTGTACCGGTAGATATAATGTCAAAAGAATAGGTGAGGAAAAAACATTAATGACAAAAGAGAAAAAATGACTATTTTCCCAGTTTTGTTGCAGATAGATTTTTAAACACAAAAGGCTAATATCAGTTGATCATTCATTTATTTGACACATGGAATTTTACAATATCCAGCTCCAGTGAAAACGTTATGCAATCAGTTCCTTTGATTGCGCTGTATTTCAGTCCTTTTTCCATCCTCTGACATTGTCAGCTGCTTTGTAATTGTCCACTTTCACGAGTGGTTCTGGTCATAGTTTCTGCATGTGGAATGATGTTACTGTCCACACATCCTGACCCCAACAAGCATCATTCCTTCTGAATACAGGCAACACTCTGTAGCTGGGGTCCCAACTCCTTCCCCACCTCTAAATCGATAACGCTTTGGAATGTGGTGCTAAAGCCCACACTGAGTAAATGGAGCACCGGACTAAAAGGAAAGGCTTCTTGTATTTTACGTAATTTTGTTATTTTCTTTAAAATGAAGTGCTTTGTTAACCGACATCCCTAATGTATGAAGTGATCAATCAACTCAATTCAAATTCAATGCAAAACACTTTATTTATCCCCAGGGGGCAATTTGCAAAGGCACGTAAAGTAGTACATTAAAACTGATGACACTGATGACATGCAACCTTGACAAAATTAATTAAATTTTAGTCAAAATTAATCTGAAACAAATGAAAGAGACTTTTGGCCAGTTACAGTTAGCACCACCCTTCAGTCAGCAGGCAGCCAGTAGTGAACTAACTGTGACGGATGGATGCTAAGAAAGCCACAACTAACCTCATTAACCCCAACCGCCTCTGATGTCCTCGTACAGCCTGACCTCCCTCAAACACAGGGTTAACTACCGCAGCTTTTTGAGAGGCTAAGTTGGTCATTTGGGGACTCATGGTGTGGTAACGGGAACCTTGTGACCCTACATCCTTTTTAAATTTAAATAGAAAGCATGGCTGATTGAGAAACCTGACTGTATCTGGATTTGTTGCTCACAGCTTTCAAAGAACCAAATCCTTCTCCTTCTGCAGAGTGTTTGAGTCTGTTATCAAGGTGGACAATCTGCGTCAATTGTTTTTAAAGCTGCGGGGAGGAAGGCTTCATAAATGTCAAATCTAAACACCCCATCATCATCAGAGACATGACCATCCATGAGTCCTTCTTTGTGAACCAGAAAGTGACACACTAAATATTTGTATTCAGTAATTGCATTGAAAAATTAAGCACTCCCAATGATTATTTTTCGTGGCTCTGCACTTCCAGATGTCTCTAATTCTGGTGTACATTTAACACTTGCTGACAGATCACACATGATGACTTATACAATAATGTATATCAATACAGTGTTTGTACAGTAAGCCCTTGTATTGAGAGTTCAGCCAGTCATTAGGAGAGTGACAAAAATAAATACTCATCAAAGTTCTTGTCATGTGATGAGAGCCACCCAGGACCTGAAAGCTTTGCACACAGTAGCACTGGTTGTAATTATGGCTGTGCTTTATGGTCGAGCTTTACAATGTTTTCCTATTTGTTTATCGAAAGGGAAACCACAACTTGCTGTAAACTGTGTGGATTAGTTAGATTTTAGATTAAAAAGTACTTTATGTGGCTCCTGCTTGTTATCACAAAGTGCTGTAAGATTTTCCACCAGCCCCACCATCTGTGGTTTAATGTAAACCCAAACACAATTAAAAGCTTGTTATTAGTCTGGTAAAATATTACTAATACTAGAGTGCGTTTGTGTCTTTGTGGCTATGTGTGTGCGAGTGTGTGTGTGTGTGTGTGTGTGTGTGTGTGTGTGTGTGTGTGTGTGTGTGTGTGTGTGTGTGTTTGCGAGTGTGTGTGTGTGTGTGTGTACAGAGTTCATGCATTCATATTCAGGCCATTACACCTCCTCAGTTGGACAATGTTGACAGCAGATCAAGTTTTGTTTCTGTGGAGAATATAGTCCTAAAGACAGAGCTGGATCATTGAATGCCAGAAAAGACATTTCCCAACACTAGTACACAAAAAGCACCACTGGCTTCTCTGAATTGGATGTGCCGAAGCCAAAACTCGTTTTACTGTCTTCATGGGAGTGACTGAGGTTTAAACAGAAATAAATGATGGGTAAAACCTCAGCAGTCTACAACCAGAACAAGTTAACATCTTTATGATGTAATGTGTTGTAGCTTCAGACAGTTTAGTACCGACCCTACAATCAGCTGTTTTTAAAACATTTCCCTCAACATTCTGAGCTCTTTCCAGATTTGGTTTCATTGCAACACATTTAATTTAAAATTCTGTTGCAAAAGAAATTAGTGTGCATATTCTTGCTGTTTGTTTTGTCAAAGTTGTAATGGCCACAAAGAAGAAAGTAATGTCTTTGAATTTCTGCATTATTAGCATGAACATGCAAGATATTATTATCCCAAAGGGCAACGATACTGACGATATAATTTCCTCATGAGTTTCCCCAGCTTGACCTGCATGTACAGCTCAGCCAATCACAAACATCCTTTTTACGCATGCCCTAAATGTACAGCTAAGGCCAGCCAATCACAAACCTCATTTCCTGCTTGCCTTGGATCTACAGCAAAGCCTAAAAATAGTTTTGTTGGAGCAAAATAAATCATTCAGCACACTGTGTGAGTACAGATTTCAACCTGCAGCAGCAACGAAAGGCGAATCCTACCGGTTGTGGGTTGAACAGGGGTCACAGACAGGAATACGGCAGAGTGCTATGGCCGCTGCAAGATAACACGGTTTACCGGCGTTTTGCCGTACGTGAAGAGCCTGGTGACGCAAGGCTACCAGCGACCGAGAAGCCCAGCTCCAGGTGAATAAGTTGGTTTCATGACTGCCCAGTAGTACCTGAACAGCCGAGCTGTGGCTGCACACAGGTATGTGACATGGCAGAGGAGAAACGAGCCATTCCCATTTCCACAAATCTCACCCCACTTTAGGGACTGTTCTTTACTTGTCAGGGGAGGAGGGTGGCTGGTTGGTTTTTATTTTATTTATTTATTTACTTTATTTTGATCCTACCTATGTTAATCACTTATTGATGCTGTTTTTGAAGTATGAATAAGTCAATAAGTAATTTATTCCATTGAAATACCATTGATGTATTAAAGAAAAGTGATTTATCTTTTTATAAATGACAAAAGGCACATCTGCCTCATTTTCACTGTGGTATCGTGATACTACTCCGAACCGTGATACTTTCACTGGTATTGTACTGTGGGTCCCAGTTTTGGTACCATCAACACTACCGAGTACTGTATGAACAGTGCCTTGCAATAAAAGACACGGTGGGGACATCTGGGGCCTCCTGTGTCAAGCCCAAGCAAGGTAATTTAGAGTTAATTAACTTATCCTACATGTCTTTGGATGGTGGGATGAGGCTGTAGTACCTGGAGAGAATCCACGCTGACACTGGGAGAACATGCAGACTTCACACAACCCACAAGGCTCAAACCCCCCACCCCGGGTTTGAATGAAGAACACTCTAGCTGTGAGGCGACAATGCTAACCACCAAGCCCAACACAGATTTGTTGTTCACATTGTAGCATTATCATGGAAACAGCAGGGTGCGTCTGCTAATGCAAAAATATTGAGTTTATGGCATCCTTTCATCCCAACGGCATCCCGGGAAAGATCTCTGTTTATCCTAAACAAATTTTGTATCCTCCCTGAGTGACAGGATGCTGTTAGTCTTGAGTCCTGCTTTTTAGCTTACGCAAAATTGATGTGACGCAACAGAAAAACAGCAGCAGCCACTGAACTCACCAGTGCAGTAACATTTTGCCTTCCCTGTGAGTTATGTTAACAGTGAACTTGTCATTGACGGAAAAGCTATAGTTTGCAGGCTATGGTAGTGACGTAACCGTGAAATTGAAACAAAGATCTGGTGGCTGAAAATCAAACTGTTGTAAAGCAGCCTTCTGCCATCTAGTGATTTTTCTTTTTGCTCCTAATTTATTGTTAAAATAAGTTATTGTCATTACATTTTAAATCAGTGATTTTATTATTATTATTATTATTATTATTATATGATATATTATATGTTATTTTACCTTATGGCCTTAGCATGGTACATTCCAAAAATATATCAATCAATCAATCAATTTTATTTATAAAGCCCAATATCACAAATCACAATTTGCCTCACAGGGCTTCACAGCATACGACATCCCTCTGTCCTTTGGACCCTCACAGTGGATAAGGAAAAACTCCCTAAAAAAACCCTTTAACAAGGGAAAAAACGGTAGAAACCTCAGGAAGAGCAACTGAGGAGGGATCCCTCTAGGACGGATAGATGTGCAATAGATGTCGTACAGAACAGATCAACATAATAAATTAACAGTAATTAACAACAATGAGACAGAAAGAGAGAGAAAGAGAGATAGACAGAGAGAGATGCAGGACAGACGGTAATGACAGTAGCTTACAACAACATTAATAAAAGTAATAATATTATAATTAATAATAATATATTAATATCTGATAGTATACATGTGACAATAATCATATGTGTATAATAACAGTAGAAGTATAACTAATGATGCAGCAGCAGCAGGAGACATCTGGCAGGACCATGGCAGCAGCACAACCACACACGTCACACCATCCAGGCACCGCTGCAATACGAGTTAACCTGAGAGACAGTGGAGCACAAAGGCTCCAGAGAAGAAGCCGAGTTAGTGACATCCAGAATGACCGAGTTAGCAAGATGCAGTAATAGGACACGAGAGAGAGAGAGAGAGAGAGAGAGAGAGAGAGAAGGTGCCCGGTGTATTATAGGGGGGTCCTCTGGCAGCCTAGGCCTAAGTCAGCCTAACTAGGGGCTGGTACAAGGCAAGCCTGAGCCAGCCCTAACTATAAGCTTTATCAAAGAGGAAAGTCTTAAGTCTAGTCTTAAATGTGGAGACGGTGTCTGCCTCCCGGACCGTAACAGGAAGATGATTCCACAGGAGAGGAGCCTGATAGCTGAAGGCTCTGGCTCCTGATCTGCTTCTGGAGACTTTAGGGACCACGAGTAACCCTGCGTTCTCTGAGCGCAGAGTTCTGGTGGGATAATATGGCACTATGAGCTCTCTAAGATATGACGGAGCTTGACCATTTAGAGCTTTATAAGTTAACAGTAGGATTTTAAATTCAATTCTGGATTTTACAGGGAGCCAGTGCAGAGAAGCTAAAACAGGAGAAATATGATCTCGTTTCTTAGTTCCTGTTAGTACACGTGCTGCTGCACTCTGAATTAGCTGGAGAGTTTTTAAGGACTTACTAGAGCTACCTGATAATAGAGAGTTACAGTAATCCAGCCATGAGGTAACAAAAGCATGGACCAATTTTGCTGCATCTTTCTGGGTCAGGATAGGCCTAATTTTTGCAATATTACGCAGATGAAAAAATGCAGTCTGTGAGGTTTGTTTTGAATGAGAATTGAAAGACAGATCTTGATCGAATGTTACTCCGAGGATTCTTACGGTAGTGCTAGAGGCCAGAGCAATGCCATCGAGATAAACTATGTCATCAGATAAAGAGTCTCTAAGTTGTTTGGGACCAAGAACAGTAACTTCAGTTTTGTCTGAATTTAACATCAGGAAATTGGTGCTCATCCAGGTTTTTATGTCTTTAAGACAATTATGAAGTTTAGTTAATTGATCACTTTCTTCAGGCTTCATAGATAAATACAACTGTGTATCGTCCGCATAACAATGGAAATTTATAGAGTGATTTCTAATGATGTTGACTAAAGGAAGCATATATAGAGTAAATAGGATTGGTCCGAGCACAGAACCTTGCGGAACTCCAAAACAAACTTAAGTACGTGCGGATGATTCATTATGAACATGAATAAACTGAAAACGATCAGATAAATAAGATTTAAACGATCCGATAAATAAGATTTAAACCAGCTTAGTGCAGAACATTTTAGGCCAATTAAGTGTTCCAGTCTCTGTAGCAGAATTTGATGGTCAATTGTGTCAAATGCCACACTAAGATCTAATAAAACAAGTACAGAGACGAGTCCTTTGTCTGAAGCAATCAGAAGGTCATTTGTAATTTTAACTAGTGCTGTCTCAGTGCTATGATGCACTCTAAATCCTGACTGAAATTCCTCAAATAAATTATTATCACGGAGAAAATCACACAGCTGGTCTGCGACTACTTTCTCAAGGATCTTGAAAGAAAGGGAAGATTAGATATTGGTCTATAGTTGGCTAGCACCTCTGGATCCAGGGTGGGCTTTTTTAGGAGAGGTTTAATTACAGCTACCTTAAAAGACTGTGGTACATATCCTGTTAATAAGGATATATTGATGATGTCTAATAAATGAGTGTTAACCAAAGGTAAAACCTCCTTGAGTAGCCTAGTTGGGATGGGGTCTAAGAGACACGTTGATGATTTAGATGAAGAAATCACTGCGGCCAGTTCTTGAAGAGAAATTGGGGAGAAGCAATCTAAATATATATTAGGTCTTACAGCTGTGTCTGAGGTATATGGCAGTTATATCACAGTTGTACAGCTGTCAGGACATGAAAACTAATGATCTGTTATAAATTGAATTGTGACCTTAAAATTGAAAGTCAAATGGAATCATGACTTTGGAGAATCATGACACCCCAAGTGATCAGTAAATATTTTCTTACATTTGTATGGTCGGACACAACAAATTGTTTGTAGGGCAAAATCACTTCAGTGTCGACAGCCACACAGGCAGTTAACCAGCTGGGGAGCTGATGTTGTTAGCCATTTTTTAGTCCCCCTCCCATCTGCGATTTGATCACCCCCTGCTTGCTGCTCTCAGTGCATGTGACAAAGCCATGAAAGCTGAGCAAGCAACCCTACATCGACTTCTGACACAGAACTGGGTGTAAAAATTGCCAAAGCATTAAAAGTTTCCAGGAGCAAAGGATGTTTCAGCATTTTCAACCACTGTGAGTTTTCCTAGAGCTAATTACTGTGTGCCAGTAGAAATAATAGTACCACTTTTGTGCCAGCCCACACGCACACACACACACACACAAACACACACACACACACACGCACACGCACACGCACACGCCCACACACACTTCCTGTTACACACTGGCTCACACAAACACAGTGTCCAATTTTGCCCGTTTTTGCATTCAAGTGGGATATCAGCTGAGGGTCACTGCAGCTGTTCCTGCCTCCTACTACACCTGATAACCACCCTGGGAGCAAAACACAAGCACACACACAGAAGCATTTCCGTATCTCATTCTGTAAGACACGAGATAGGGAGCAGTCACTTTTCCATTGGGCTGGTCACTGAGTCTGTTTACCTCTTTCATTGTCTCACACACACACACACACACACACACAACACACACACACACACACACACACACACACACACACAGCCACAAAGACACAAATGCAATCCAGTATTGTGTTATTGTACCAGAAAAAATAATTAGCTTTTAATTGTGTTTGGATTTACATTAAACCACAGACAGTGGAGCTAGTGGAAAATCTTACGGTACTTGGTGATAACAAGCAGGAGCCACATAAAGTACTCTTAATCTAAAATCTAACTTATCCACATGGTTTATAGCAGGTTGTGGTTTCCCTTCCCATAAACAAATAGGAAAACAGTGTGAAGCTCACTTACTGTACAAGGACATTCAGACAACTGGTATCTATGATAAATAGAGAACCAAATTGTTGGTGTTTCCCTATTACTCAGGTTGGTCTTGGAGGGGCACCGAGTGGCTCAGTGGTTAGGGTGGGTGTCCCTTGTAAAAAGGCAAAGTCCTTGCTGCAGCGGCCCTGGCTTTGATTTCAGCCTGTGGTCCTTTGCTGCATGTCATCCCCTCTCTCTCTCTCCTCCTGTCACGCTTAACTTTGTCCTGTCAAATAAAGGCAAAAGCCAGAAAAAAGTCTTAGAAAAAAAGTGATGGTCTTTGGTTGATTAGGCAATCTCATTAGAGCTGATCAGATCAGACTGATGGATGAGAGGAGCAGCTGCTGCAGCACAGTACAATGAACGGTTTCACTTCCAGGTTGCTATGCAACATCCATGTTTGGTGACTAAATTGCAACTGGTTTTGTTTTCTGTTGGTCTCCAACAGTGGTCTGCAGCTTGGCAGGAGTCTTTTCTAGGTTCACCACCCCCTCCACCTCTAGATGACAAAGTCATCTAGACTGCTAACAAAGAATTTGTTAGCAGTCAGTAAGATACATAACAAAAGAATAAAAATATTTATTGATTAAAAGGCAGAGTATATAATCTCAACAAGAAGCAAATGTGATGTGGTATCGGATCATTTTTTCCTTTGAATAGCAATTGTTTAAATTGTTTGACTTCAGTGAAAATTCTCTGATATGTGTTTATTGTGTGGGAGTAATCATCAGTCTAAAGACAGATATATTATATTAAGTTATGAAGTTTCTGCAGATTGTCAAACCTTTTTCAAGTAAGTGGATAAACTCTTTAACTGGCTCTAATTCTAGGTGAACTGTAATGCTAAATGACAAAGGGAGTGTTACTATTATCACCATTACTGTTATGAAGTTAAATGACACTGACTATAGAGTAATGTTGTGCACATTTTCTAAGAAGTAAATCATTACTTTCCAAGAAGAATCTTTCCCCAAAGGCCACCCACCCAAAATTATACTATTAAGTTCAGTGACTTTTGAACTCAGTTGACATTAGTCAGGTAAAATGGTAAAAACGCATGTCTCAACCCCGAGCAGACATCCTAGATCCCACACCCATAATGACTACAGCCTGATTCTACAGATCCCGCTTTAACTTTCATGACCGCAATTTTCTGTTTGATTACTTCCTCTCCTCCAAAGATGAAAACTCATGCGCAGAGAATAGAGCTCAGGTTGGAGAGCTGTGGTATGTGGGCATGTGTGTATGTTTCATCCACATCCATGCAGGCTGTAGAATATGTGTGTGCCCATGTGCATTAGTGTTTATTTCTGTGTGTGTGACGTTCAAGGCAACAGCTGGTTCTCAGATCTATGTGTTTGAGTTCTCTCTACCTTCAGGCACTGCACCTCGTTCTGGGTCAAGTGTCTTTCAAGGTTAACATGCAAAGATCTTACGTTTCACTTTGTATAATTAAAACTGGAGGTTTGTTTATGACGCATTCACCTCAAAACCAGTCGCTCTCATCTGCTGATGATTGATGGCCTATTGCATAAAGAGAAAAGTATGAATGTGTGTGATGACAGGACTGGCAAATTTCATTTCATACCCATGAGTTTTGTTGTTGTTGTTGTTGTTGTTGTTTTAAGTGAAGATAAAACCAGAAAAGATGTGATCAATTATCAGCTGTATACTAAGGTATTGTTTGCACTGGTTTCTACAGATTCCTCTCCAACCTTTCCATGCTACTCTCATTCAAATCAATGTTTTTATTATTTGCGTTGATACGTGTTGTATCCTTGAAAATGCCTATTGTGTGATTATATTTGATATATTTTTTGACCGTAGCTTGTAAATCAAGCAATTGCAGCAGTAGTTGGAGCAAAACCTCAGCGATTTAAGACTATTCTGACACACTCAGTTTGTATAAATTTCTAAAAGGATAAAATGATGACGTGATGGCATTTTATATCCAAAGGGTCAAAGGTCAACTTAACTTTGACATCATAATGTTGTGAGAAAAAAAAAAGCTTTTCTGGCCATTACTCAGCATCATAACTCAGGATCAGGTGGGGGGATATGTGATGACACACTGAATTGGTGACTCTAATTTTGGGTGTCCACCTTGAAACTGTGCTTGTGGTATAAATTTTCTGTGTCGCTGGAGGGAAGATGTGTGTGAAGAAACATGTTTTCACAGACATGAATGTAAATTGTAAGTGCAACTTGAGTGGTTCACAGGCATACAACCACAAGGCAGTATTTCTACACACACCCAATACTCGCTTTTAGAGCGGACTAGTTGCAACGATGGTATACATGGCAAATGTAGTGAGGTAAACAGTATATTAATTGCAAAATTATACTCAAGCAAAGAAGGAGAGTAGAAGTGCAGTTCAAAATCAGGACCATAAAAAGAACTCCTTATAGAAACATTATTTTTACTCACTGGTACTTGTAACGTATTACTACCCACCCCTGCTGGGTCATCAACAAGAATTTAAAAGAACTCTATGACCAAACTCATTGCTTAGCTGGGATCAGTCGCTCCACAGTCCAGGAAGTCCTGACCAAGAAATATTCCTGCACATAATGGCCATAAAGCTGTGAAAATGCATTGTAATGCTTTTGTTTCTGTACAGATGAAAGATATAACATATTTATAAATGACTGTTAAGAGATTCTGATTGGTTGATTTTTTTTTTTTTTAACCTTTGGACAGAGCCAGCCTGTATTCCCCTGATTCCAGCCTTTAAGCTAAGCTAAACCCAATAGCTTTTCATTTCAGCTTCATATTTATTATTCTTTCAGCAGGAAAACAAATAAGCGAATTTTCCAAAATATTGAGTTGTTTCTTTAAGCTGACTACAGCCCCATTGTTCATAAAAGACAAAACTGCCAACTTTTAACAAACACCTTGCAAACCTACAGCAATGAGATTTGGATACTAAGATACATTTTGGATGCAGTATAATTTTAATGATGCTGCTGTGTTGAACTTCAGCCATGTTTGTGAGAGGATGACAAGAATATGTCGACGTTTTTGAAAATATTTCTCTTGGAGTTACACATTTAAATAAAGCGCGTGAAAAGGCCAAAACCCCTTAAAAAATTAAAGATAATGCTGATTATTGAGAAAGGGACAGAGAGAGCAAAGAAGGAGAAAAACCAGAAACAGACAGTGAATGAAAGGGAGGGGCTTCCTGAGAGTAAAAGAGAGATTAGTTTTGGAGTAGTTCCTGTCGTAATTTTAAAGGGATTTCCCCCCTGAGCCACACAGCTGATTACACGAGAGCTTTAAACCTTAAAAGGACGATTGAGGACAAGAGGACAGTGATGAAACTGATGTTGACAGTGAAAGAGAGGACGTTATTTGGATAACGACCATGGTGGTAGTGGTCATTATGATGGAGATGAGCTTGAACACTGAGAGGCTTTGAATTATGGATGTGGTTATGAACATAAGATTGAAAATAATGATGAGGATCTCTTATGCACTGATCAAAGAGGAAATCAGGCAGGGGTCGATCCTAAAGTAAATAGTCCTATGACCCAGAGCTCGATTCACATGTTAAGACTTAGTCGGCGTATTAGCTTGAGGCAAGTTAACAACATGGGAGTCTATCTGTCTGTCTATTTCTGGTTAGAAGAAGATTAAATTGGCGCCAGTGGCATGGATGCTCCAGGTGTGTGTGTCACAGGTACCACTTCTCTAGGCCAAAGGCTGAAATCCCATTTTGTGTATGTATGTGTGTGTCTCTGTGTTCACTTGAATAACTGGTCGGAGTTGATTGGTCACAGATCTGTCAGCCGACCCTCGTCTCCTCGCCCTAAGGCTCTACACAACACACACTCGTGCCCACACACATTCACATAATGCAAGGCCACCCCCTACATAGCAGCTGCTCTATATCCGTGTGCCAGCTCTTGTCCCTGGCATCGTTTGCGGTTGCCCCTGTACCATGGACAAGCAGGAGAATATCAACAGTGAGATCTCCCTCCAGTGGGACTGTCCAATGCACACACTGTACGCACACACAGCGCTGGCCAACGCTGGTTGAGCTGTTCCCAATGTTTTTGAAGTGTGAAATTGAGCCCAGATGCTCAATAAAGCAGTGGGAACGAGGAGACAATGTGTGTGTGTGTGTGTGTGTGTGTGTGTGTGTGTGTGTGTGTGTGTGTGTGTGTGTGTGTGTGTGTGTGTGTTTGTATAGTACAGATTCCCTGCCCAGGACTATTCATGCCAGACTTGAAACAACTGTATCAGTTAGCCATGTCTTTATTGCATTAATGTTTACTCAAAAACAATGTTAAATCACACCTTAGAACACATTTATCACAAAAGATGTGAACTAAATTGTCTGTGTGTGAGCTCAAAATCAACCCCTCTCTCTTCCCATGATCACTTGCACTGTCTCTGTCTCTGTCTCACTCACTCACTCACTCATACACACGCACACACGCGCGCACACACACACACAACCACACACACACACACACACACACACACACACACACACACACGTATGTACAGTAAATGCAGTGCCTTATTTCCAATCTAGTAGTCCACCCTTAATTTTCCCTCTGATGTGGACCGGAGAGAGGTCACAGATGCACAGAAGAAGTGTTTCCACTGGAAAGTGAGCTCACGAGACGGGAGTGTGTACGTAAAGATGCTCTGGCATCTTGTGAGTTTCCGCCTCTGCTAATTACCAGTTGGAACGGAGTCACAAAGGTTTCCTATCTCTGTCTGTGTGTGCATGTGTGAGTGTTATCCACTTCCGTCTGTAATTTAATTTTAGACGGAGCCAGGGTGGGTTCCCTAACACATCCACCCACACATATACACACACACACAGATTTAGACACATTCTTGCAGGTGGAATTTGCTGTTTTTGTCTAAGAGATGACAGTAGACCGCAGATTTGATGGATGTAACAATTTTTGACTGCTTCTAGAGACCTGTCATACTTATTTTCAGGTTTCTACTTGAATATTTTTACCCGTTTCAATGTTCAAAAAAGACTTTATTTTCCATTACACTGTCACTGCTGGAACACCTGTATTCATCCACTATCTGAATCACTGTTTAGCATCTGTCTTGTAGCCCCCCCTCCAGAAAAAGCCCTGTCTCCTTTGAATTGTCAGCGTTTCCAGGTCTTCCATATCTCGGCATCTCTGCACTGGCATTGCAGCTCGGGGAATGACTGTAACAGAGTAAAGGAACATGTTCTACCGTTGAAAATCACCAATAATGGCTTCCAAACTCAACCGGACATGTCCCAGCCTGAATCTGATTGGAAATTGGAGAAAAAGTAACATCAGCGGCAAAGATTATATCTTTCCCTGACGTTAGCAATGTAGCTACATGTAGCGGTGTAGGCTACATAATGTAAACACTTAGAGTTGCGTGCCTGGAACAGATGAGCACATACAGAAAACCATCATGAGCCCATGTCAGCTTTATGCAAAAGTAGAAAAAAAAGATGTTGGAAACAGAGTATTCAGAACAGTCTGAGGCCTTAGGGTTTTGCTCACAGCGTTTACAATAACACACATTTACCTCATTATTTGAAACACTGACCATGTTTAATATGAACATCCAACACTGTAACATTAGGACAGATAATAAGGAAAAGTGTAATAGGTCCCCTGTAAAGGAACACCTGATCTTATTCCACAGCACACCAGTAAGAACAGTGATATGGTTTGTTGTCAGCTATCACTGCTCTGAGTGGGCTCCTTATTCCCAACCAAAGTGTGGCCCCTTGTGATCACTTGTGTTCCACCAGACCATCCAGTCTTATCTGGCTGACCACTGCTTACTGAGATGCAGCTAAAGGGTGTCAACACCAACATGAGGTATATTTCTCCAGTATACAGGATGTAATAAACCTTTGTTGGGGTCAGGCACTGAAAGCCTCTTATGATGCTAGAACATAGTAAGATAACTGTGACCTTAAAAATTGGGGTTTTATGGCAACCACTTCAATTCTTTTAACAAACTGACAGGTGGTCAACTGTCCACACATGCGTCATGAGACTGTGATGCAAGTCCAGCTTATATCAGCCAATGATGTAATCATGAGTCATTAAATAATCCTCAGTGATATATAGCCTGTTTCTAGGTGAGAAAACATCAACATCGAAATTTGAAAAAAAAACTTGGGTTATTTTACTGAGATGCTCTGTTTTACACCACATTTGTCATAAAAGCTTTGTTGCTGATAGTGTACTTTAGCATCAAGCTAGCCTGCCAGCAAAACGTCCATCTACCAACACCTCTAAACACCAATAACACATTATCACCACTGTTCTTTTAAACATTGAAAAGTCCCATAAAAAAACACAGAATCAACTGCAAAGACTAATGTTCAAGAAGCTTTTTTTTAAAATCGGAAACGGAGGCAACTTAAAGGAAAACATAAACATACTTAAGTAGATACACATATATAATACGCTACTCCTAAACTGAAGTCCCTGTGTGCTAGTGGCCAAGTTCCCAACAATGGTGAGTTCTGTGTCCCACTGAAATCCTGTGGGACACAGAACAAATGGCTGAGATGCGATGTGCAGGCTGTGACCAATGGACAGGAGTGGGATAAAGATCCACAGCTGACTGTTCAGCAGCTGTGTAATGGACATTGAGATCACTGCTCCCTTGCGGAGCATCTATTCACTGTGAGGACAGTCCTGTCAATAGATAAATCTACATTTCCTGCTGTGTAGCATTTTTTTAATTGTGTTGAATTCCCAGTCAAAGAACACTCAGCTGTTCACCGCAGTCATACGTCAGAAACGTGGCTCTGTATGATGTGGATGAGTTTTGACCATGTGTTTAGAGTGTGTATGCATTCTTGTCTTTGTATGTATATATGTTAATGTGTTTAACTTCACTGATTTAGGAAACATGTAAGCAGTGTGCACAGATGCTTGTGTGTGTGTGTGTGTGTGTGTGTGTGTGTCTGTCTGTCTGTCTGTCTGTCTGTCTGTCTGTCTGTGTGTCTGTGTCTGTGTGTTAAGGGGGAGAGTTATATTGAAAAACAACTTTTTCATGACTTCATCACGGGGTGTGAGGCCGCCTTTAGTTTCACTGCCAACCATGGCACATATCCCATCCAGGGCACGAGCCAATCGCAAATGAGTAATCATCGTCGTGGAAACGTGCTGACAAATAGGCTGATGTAGTGGGAGCGACTGTGATTATGCTGAGGTCAAAACAATTAGCTGCATCTGTCTGACAGTTCATTGTGCTCAGTCACACAACATTGTATGCATTTGGAATTTAGAAAAAAATTGTCCAGGCAATAATCTTTATCCATAATGTTACTTTGCGTAACTAAAACACTCCAATGTAGAAACAGATGTCAACCCTGGTGAGTGAAGCAAGCACAAATCTGCAGCATATAACACTGTTCAAAACACTCTGACCATGGCCAAGTAAACTGTATCTTTATGTTTTGTAATTCCATCTCTGCAGAGTTGAGTATTACGCTGTGTGTTGCAATGGAATTGTGTCAGTTTTATATACAGTATTATATCCCACATGTTGCTATTTAGCTCAATAGAAAAAAAGTGTCTCCCATTGCACCCAAGCTGTTAATACCTTATGCATGCATGTGATGCCAAAGACACCAGTGTTAGGCAATAGCAACAGTGATTGGACTTACACTTGGCTGAGATTCATCCAGCAGAGTGAAACACTACTTTAATGTCACAGAAATGAGTTGGGACAGACAAAGCTGCATGGATATCAAGTGGAGTGGAGTCATGCTGCCCAAGTGCATCAGCAGTTGGCATAAATGCATTTAAAAGTGACTGAACTGTGAGGTATAAATGTGTGACTTCAAACCCAGAGAGCTGTGCCAGTGTCATTTCAGTAGAATAATCGTTAAATAAATAACTTTAATGATGGAGTCACACGGATTAATTGCAGTTGGTCCCACTCGGTCCCACAGTGACGTCATAGATGCTTTAGGCTTTGCCAATCTGTCGCTCTGTATTGTGTGAATCAATATATGAAGTGATTACCATATTCAGTACCCACTTGAAGTCATCAGTGTAATGCTTGGTGTTTGGCAAATAAATGTCACATCTCTGGTTCAGTTTGGTGTGGAGGTGGTGTTTTGTGGAGCCATCATATCATTAAAAATAAATGAATGCCCTTGGGAATATGATATAAAAGCACTCGATAAATTTTAACGGCAATCTGCCAGTTACTGTGGATTGTGCAAAATCACTGGCCTAAATACCTAGCCAATGGCAGGTTTACAGCCACAGTCTAAATCCAGTGACACTGCAAAATGGGTCTCTTCAAGGGCTAATCCTCTCTGAGCACGACCATGAATATGCAAAGTTTCTTTCATGGCAGTGTGTACATCAGATGTTGGTGTATTTTCTCTGCATAGTTAAAATTAGAGGGTGGTAATAGATTAGGAAAGGTCAAAGGGTTCACTGAAGATACAGGCATTCATCCTCTGGGGACCAGTGATGTGCACATGGAAGTCTCATGGAAATCGGATTTCATGATCATTTAATTTCTCCTCTATGTCCCTTGTAGATGAAGTCAGCATGATACCCACCAGACAGACAATAAACACAGGCTATTGTTGTTGCTTTCTGCTTATGTTCTGGCTTTTCTGTGCTTAAAGTTACCTTGGCAGCAGGGGAATTACACTGACTGGTGAGCATTTGAATCCACTCTTGTTGTGGCATCACATGGGAGTCTTGGGGGTAACCACCCACAGACACACAAAAAATACACACGTCAGCAGTCGTCAGCAGCAGCATTGGGTAACTGTGTCACCTTGTGAGTCACTGTGACCGGGAACACCCACACAGCAGATTCTAGGGAGCCCTGGGAGTGTAAGTCAGTGTGTGTCTGTGTGAGGGTGCTTGTGTGTGAGTGTGTATGAGTCTGTGGGGGGATTAAGGGCTTGCCCAAACAGTTGAGCAATCCGATCTTCAGGGGGGGACTGGTGATAAAGAGAAGCTTGTTTCACTCTGTTGCTCTCGGCCTCTTACTACTTTTACTAACTTTCTGTCTTCCCTCTTCTTTTATCATCTCTCTCAGTATAAAATCGATACAGCTGATGGGGATTTTTAGCAGCAGCTGGAGAGTTAGTCAGAATGTTGGGTTGATAGTTGCTGGTTTGTTTATTTAGTTGTTGATTTTTGATTTTAGGTGTTTCTGACTTGATCTGATCTGACGTCTGTTTCTGACTTGATCTGATCTGACGTCTTTTCTACTGTATCACTTTGGTACACAGTGCATTGTGCAATCATATCGTTGCTGGAACCTTTCAGTGGCTCTAATGTTTTCCACTAACTGAGAGACACCATACCAGTGTCACAGCTCTCCTGTAGAGTTACATGATGATTTAGACTGTTCCCTGTAGTGAGCTTGATGTTAACATGCTGCCTGATCTAACTGAAGATGTTAAACTGAGCATTACAGACTTTAATGACCTCAGATTTATTGTTGATTGTCATATACAGTATGAGAAAAGATATGCAAGATGTGAATACTGTGCTCATATGGATTGGATCATGCAGAGACTGCAGTATGTTTGTATTCAAGTCCATACTACAAACAACTTTTTATGGCACTCCACTGTGTTGTAGGCACGGAGCCCAACACACTGAACACATTGACTTTATATAGAAAGGAGTTATTTTCTAAACCTCCTCCAAAAAGAGCTTTAAGTACCGATTATCTTAGTAATTAATGAGTCAAATGTTTTACAATGTGACTGTGTTTCTGACTGACGGTGACAGCCCATCTGTTCGCCATCGTCGAGAGATTTGTCTGCCACATATTTCACTACACTGTCACTGTTTCAATGCTTTTGTCATTACTTTGGTATTCAAGGTCACCATGCGCTTTATTCATTAATGCATGACAACCATTTAACTCATCAGTCATCTTCTTATCCTTGTACATGCTTTAAAGAGGTGCCAGCTGCAGAGAATGATCATGTGCGTGTGTCCATGCTCCACACTGGTCAGTCTTTGCAGAGGGAGTCTAAATATTTTTTCATAAAGCAACACTCATGCATTATGAAAAAAGGAAATGTTTACCAAAATAATGTTGGCTTGCGGTTTCCTTAAAACACATTGTCAGGAAACCACAAGCCAACACTGTTTGTTAAACTGTACACAGCAAGTAAGTGAATGGGAACCACACAGTTAGGAGAATGTAATACTGCCAATTAATTCAACATATCTTTATGATTTCTTTACAGTCACTTGTTTTATTGTTGGTTTTGACAGTTGTTTATCCATGTACTAGTGTATATGTGGTTGAGAACATTCCTTTAGCACATGACACCTAAACTCCACTCATACATAAACACGTTCACACCGGCAACTGTAGGTAACATTGTTGTGTTGTAAGGGAATAAACAGACTGTTTCTGATGTTGTTTTTGGCTCTGATGCTGCTGTGCCATATCATCACAGTATCATGTAGCTGGGAGCAAATGTTACTGGCTTGAACTTTCTCATCATTATCATATCTCTCCATCAGTGCCATCAGCAACTCTTAATAGATCACACATCCTTGGACAGGAAATACATTTGGCTTTTCACAGTCTGCAGCGAGTAGGTTTATTTTTCTGGGCACCAGCACTGGTTTGGTTATGTTGCAATGCACAGTGGTTTGGAGAATTGGGATGTACAGTGTTTAGGTGGTTGTCCTAAACAGCCTGCCTAAAGAAAACAGAGTGTGTCCTTGTACATCTGGCTGTAGGGCATCAGAGACTTAAAAACTTAAAGGGCCTGAAATTGAATTAAACATATGTCCTAACTATGGACAATGGGATCCTACAGCACACCATTTTCTGCAGATTTATGGGTTTTTTTTATGTCTTTCTGTATACAAAAGGCTGCCTCAATTTGAAATTATGAGGCAGAATAGCTTTACTGCTGTTACACAAGATACTGGTATGGGAAGGATTTAACAAGGGAGTAAAAAAAAGGGGTGGTAAAAACATCAAGTTTTTGTTTACATTTAGTGTTACTCAACAAAATGCATTGTGTGTATCCTTGAGGTCTAACTAACATGGTGGTGAACATATTTCTTTCCTTGTAAAAACATTTGGAGCACAGATTTCTCTTTAAAGTTTGAAAGTTTGCTTTGTAAACATCTATGTTTACTGGCTTGCAGCCTTCTCTACTGCCTTTGTTGATTTAAGTGTTTCTTGACATGTTACTGCCACCTGTAGATCAGTGGAGTAGTGTAAATACCATTGGCTGGATTGAGCTAACAAAATGGAAACCCACTCATTAAAGTGTTGCCTAATGGCATTAATACTGGTCAAAAACTCTGCAGGGGCGCCTTTGATACACAATGAAAAAAAGTAGTAGTAGCTGTTTGGTGTGGTTCAGTTGAACTCAAGTTCGTTTCCCTTCTAAATGCGGTTTGTTTGGGCAGGTGTGAACATAGCACTTGGGTGCATGCCAGAACAACTGGACCGAGACCTTCTTAAAGTGGTGGTTTTTGGTCTGGTTACAAAAAACAAAATTCCTGTGTGGTAAGAACGTGTTCAGACCTCAATCCGAACCAACTGTAGTCACATTACTCATTTTTTGGGTTAAACAAGAGCATGTTACAGTCACAGAGGATAATTAATGTGCGCCTCCTCCTGTACTGCCTTAATATGCATATTCGGCACATCCAATGCACCAAAATATTGTTTTCTAATTGGAGCCACGCCGCGTTTTCAAACTGTATGGTTTGACTAAAATGAACAATGCAAGCAATATATTACAAGATGACCAACACTAAAATCAACCCGTGTAGTTGTCCCTCCATTGTGACGTTAGAATGTGTCACATTTACCGTATTTTTCCAAATAGTAGCCCGGGCGTTTATTTCACAAAATCGATTTTGACCCCAGGCGTTTAAAAGAACCAGGTGGCTCTTTGCTCAAGGCTTTTTTTTTTTTTTTTTTCACCAACCTGCACCAGGCCGTTATTTGCTTACAGTTCCTGTCCAGTATGTTTTTTTAGTGCAAAAATACTGTGTAATGTAGGGGTGAGTTTGTGTACAAAAATCTCTGAACATTTAGAGTGGGTCATTTTTTTTGTGTACACGGGTTTCACCGCTGGGTGGTGCTATTGCATTGTACCAGTAAAGCCCCAGTTATCCGAATACCAACCGAACAGGCCATTTAACCAACAGTTACAGGCCGCCACACCGAAATATCGCCATTCCGACGGTCCGTCATCCCAAATTCTGGTCCCTGAGTCCTGACAGTAAGCTATGGCGAGCCTGTAAAAGCTGTATTCCCCGTGCATGTCAGCGATTTTCACCGGGGACGCACGTGAGTAATTCAGGCTAACATTACTTGTTTTTCAGGGAACTCTTCTGGTAATTTTATTTAAAGGCATGGCATGTAGGTCCACAGTAACTTGTTATTATTATTATTATTATTATTAGTAGTAGTAGTAGTAGTAGTATTATTGGGTCTTATAAGAGTGGGCTACAATGAGTACCGGGCCATCAAATCGCACACGTGATCACAGATTTTTGAAGTGGGAAAGATGTAGCTAGATGTATTATCTGTTTTAAATACATGGTTGTCTGTCCATCCGTCCATCCGTAGCACGAGTCATGTGCACCACTTCACCACCGACCCGTGTGTAAAAGGGCAAACAGTCCCTCACAGAGGGACAGCCATGAGGCAATGAATGAGGAAATAATCGCCCGGGCATTTAATCGGACCGGCGTTTAATACTCAAAATGGGGTCAAACCCCCGGCGGTTATTAAATGCCCGGCGACTATTTGCCTCCGGGCGACTTTTTGGAAATATATGGTATCTTGCAAGTGTACTCTTCTTCAACATTTTGTTTACTTCCTGGATTTTTGCCACATGGCTATTTTGACCAATCAAGAGCAGCTTTCTCGTACAGGCATTTTATGCTGCTGTGAGAACACAAACCAACTCTAGGCGATTTTGCAACTTTGTAACAAAATTTGTCCCTGATTTGGACCAAAGCAAGCAAACCCTAGGTCTGAAAGCACCCTTAGACTGTAAAAAGTTAGGTTTGATCCGAAACAACATTTAATGCCGTTATTACTGTTTATCCTGTTATGATAGTTCTTCATAGCATCTCCACAGAGTTCATAATTCGGTTCAAGATGTGATGAAGGAGCCAAACTGCAACTTCATGATCCCTATGCGTGGTAAATACCCCAGGACACCCGAGGATCCTCCATTTTATAATGCAGCATACTTTTTAACTCATGTTTGGTGTGTTTTCTAAACAAACCTCTGACTCAAACTGGGGCCGTGAAAATCAATGCATCGGAAACATGTGGTGGACTAAAGCAAATAGAGGGTTACAATGGACAGACGAGGGACCCTCTTAAAGGAAATCTGATTTCATCAGTTAGTAAAAAGCCTCAACATCCTGTCTGTCTGATAAGCATGACAAGATTCAGTGCAGTTTGGTAATTCCTAGCAGAAATGTAGGTTAGGGTCTATGACAGTGCCCTATATACTATAGAGTAATGTTTTTTTCTACGTTTTCAAAACAATTTGTAGGCTCCATGTGAAAAATTCTTCTTCTTATGTAATAATGTAATTTTTTACATATTTTTGCCGTAGTGTTGAGCAGCCATTTTTAATCTGTTGTCTGACCTCTGCTTCATCCTATTTCATGCTGAGGTGTAAAATGACTTCATCTGACTCATCTTAATTCCTGACCACCAACTTCATAGATAATTCTCTAAAGATAAATTTAAGTGTATACAGGTGGTGCATACTGTGAGATGTGGTTGAGTGGAACAGAAAAGCAATGAGAGACTATAATGTATAGAATTTGCGGGAGGGAAGACAAAGTGAAATCCCTCAGGCAGACAGCATAAGAAGGCAACATTAATGCTAAAGACCATGTGGTAAACTCACCAAGGTGCTACACTGTTGCTTTGAAGAAAACAGCTTGAGCCTTGTTTTGATGGACACATGCCAAGTTCAGACACCCAAAAAATAGGGAAAAATTAAAATGTGCTCCATGTGCTTCCCACTTGAACACTTCATGGCCTGATCCACACAACAGATAATCTGAAACAGGGCTCAGAATAAAATTATGTCTTTTACAATAATTACAATTTAGGAAGAAAAGATTCTGTTGAAAAATGAAAAGGAAATAACTTGAAATTAATGTCTTGTTTCCCCTTATAAATTCCCCACAACCGTGTTGAGTCAAGATTCACCAAAAAGCTGACGTTTTAGATATAACTTCACATTCTACTCAACACATGAACCCCTCATCCTCTCAAAAATTGAGCTTTAAGTGTTGCCAATAGCCTTTATCCCTCTAAAACATGCACACAACCTTTAAAGCAGCTGTGCGGAACTTTTTACCATTAATAAAATTGTCCCTAGTTCGTATCACCCCCCCCTTGAAGATCTGGATATTTATTTGAACCCAACAGCGACAAAAAAGTCTTTCTCTATATGGCTATTTAGCGTAGCCTGGCTCGAATTGGACACAGCGGAAGTCAGCAAACCAGAATACGGCACCCAGAGGCGAAAGTAAGTCTGCACGGCCACAGTGGCCCGCAGCCATTAAACCACAGAAGACGAAGGAGCCGTGTTTATGAGTAGGATTTAAGAAACAGGCTAAATGACATGTAGTAGGGAGTAACCTCGTGTACAGTAGCTGGTGGTATGCACCTTGGAGTTGTTTGCGATCCGCCAATAAATTTAGAGAAGAAGAAGAGCTGTGTTTACAGTGAGTGTTCTTCAAGTAAGCGGTACGCAACGGGCATTGCTGAACACATAACAGTTTTACCAGATGCATCTAAGGACTTGGTTGTACTTTCGATGTCATGGCAGATAAAGAAGGAGCACCATTTAAAAGAAAAAGAACAGGAGAATAGAAGAAGGCTAAACGGGACAGTGACAGGGCTCGAGCCCAAACACGTGTAAACCTCGGTCGGGCATTCACCAAGTGGAGAGAGCTGAGAGATTTGAAAGGTTTTAAAACTGATCCAGAGTTGGCCATTTTTCTAATCGACAGGTATGTAATTTTTGTTTTTATTTAGAGAATATACCACAACCTGTTAGACGTTGTTTCACTTCAATATATGACGACGTGGAAGTTATAAGCAAGCTAAATGTAACGTTAGCTGATGTGAACCGCTTTGTCTGGTAATGTTACAACAAACGCCACAAAATTATCAGTGACTGTGACCATGAACACAAATATACAGCAGGCAGTTGTCCTCAGTTTATAAGAAATTCAGAGCTACACCAGAACATTTATGATTTTCCTCTTGCTCTCCAAAACAAATGCATGCGGTAATTGCCGGTTGCAGTCGAGATTTTACACCACCAGGCTGTGGGTGTCATATCGCTTCAACCAAAGGGGGCACTATAATCAACGAAAACGTGAGGTTCCGCACAGCTGCTTTAAATTGAGACTTTTCGGAGATGGAACTGATTATTCTGCCTGTCATTTTCATTGTTCACCATTTTAGTACATGACTAATAAAGACAGTTTATTAAAAACACAAGGAGTGGGCACATTAGAAAACATTAAATAAAACCCATTTGGAAGAAAATAATTTAATACATCACAACAGTTTCAGTTTTCTATGGCTTAAAAGTTTTGTAGAATTTTTCCAGGAACCCCCTAAAAAGAGACTTTCTGCTAATTAGCCTGAATTTATGTTTTGACTCTAAATGTTTTTTGTTTTTTTCCTCAAAAACAAAAATTTGGGACATGGTCACAAGACAGTTTTTGAAGAGACGTGTTTGTAGTTTCATAGATCACTTTTCACACATTGTTCTTATCTTGAGTTGGACTGAATTTACTATTCGAGATATCTTCTGAGGGATGTCTTAATGAAAAGTTTGAGATGAAATTTCATCATAAAATCAGATCTAAAGACCTAAAAACAAGCGCAATATGCTTTTTTCTCTTAGCTGTAAACAAACTGCATGTGTAAGTTATCAAGTGTGAAAGTGAAATATGTTATGTGAGTGTTTCTGACAGAAATGAAGTGACAGGATATACCCCGAGATCATAACCAGATGTTTAACTTGACAATTCTAGGAAGGTGTGTGTCTGCATATGCACTCCAGTTCCCTGTGATCATATAAATAGTCATGATAGCAGTGGAATGTGGGCACACAGGTCAGTTGTTTTGTACTGTCAGTGTCTCTCACATCAACCATCAGACCAAAGCATTACAAACATACATATTTATCATGTGAATGGAGGAAATCATACATATTCATCCATAAGTTCACATATACGAGTTGTCAACATGCACATTCCTGCACTTCCAAATATAAACAAAACCACAAAGTTTTCAATAGTTCATATTACCAGCTGACTTACAGATGATGGCAATATCACAGGCAGACAGAGAGAGGCTGAATTACAGTGACAGATGTAAGGGGTAGTTCCCACATGTAAGGCCTAGATCATTTACTGTGATGGGGTCGAGAGGGGTGACGACAGGGAGTGGTTTCTCCCCTTAGAGGGAGACGAGATTACAACAGTTGCCACTGATCAATAATCAGAATAAATTAAGAAATGAATAAGTAAATAACAAAAGGAAACAAAAATGCCCACAGTGGTCAGTGAAGGTACAAGGAGGTCTCCATCACTGTCAGGATTTGTGGTTGTAAACATCAGCAGTGAGACATATCTTTTAGGAAGCAGCATGAGGTGTGCAGTCTGTCTGAATATGTTTCTGAGTGTACATATGCTCTGTCTATCCTAAAATCCAAATGATAAACTGATGGTCCAGATGGAAGTGGTTCAGGAGTTTGGGAGCCAGAATGAGGCTGTGTTGTGTTAAAAGCTGATGGAAACAGAAGCAGGTCTCTCAAGGTGTTTATGAACAGAGTCAAAATGTAAAAGCTGCAAACAGCAGGAAACTTGTCTGCGTGATACTGTGCTGCTGTGCGCATGCTGAAATAGGGACATTTCCAGCACTACTAGGACGTACATTTCATTGTTACTGAAATACTTTCATGTCTACAAATATTTCACTACACACCAACTGCATGAAGTGAACTTCTAGTCCATGTGAAAATGTGAAAACCAACTTCTTGGCAATGTCAATTAGTTGGTTGACTCATCGCTTTGGTCTACAGTGGAATATGTAGACCACTGGATTGTTGTGGAATTCTTTACATTCATAACCTCCAGGGGATGAATCCTACTGATTTCCTGACTTTACCCCTTGTGCCACCATGAAGCTGGGATTTGAGTGAAATATCTCTACAACAATTGGATGGATTGCCATGACATTGGTAGGAACATTTATGTCACCCTCAGGAGGAGTTGTAGGTGCTTCGGTGATTTCCTGACTTTTCTTCTAGTGCCATCATCATGTCAAAATTTGATAAAATCTAAGACTTTAATCTATGGCCAAAGACTTGCAAACTAATGACATTCCCATCAACCTCAGTTGTACTGTGCTTAGATTGTGTTAAGATACTAACATAATTAACATGTCATTGTGACCATGGTATCATGCTAACATTGGCATAAAACTCAAAGTGAGCACAGCACAGTCAGTTTGTTTGATCTCTTCACCGGTTTGGTGTTACAGGCTCACAGAGCTGGAAGCTGGGCTGCTTTCTTTGTCCTCTCATGCTCCTGCAGCGTGACTCTTACAGTCATTTATAACACAAATTTTCTTGTAAATAATATTTAAAAAGATACACTGAATCTGAAACACCTACAGAGGTCATTCAGGAACCCCAGGCTTAACCTTCAAATACATGAGTGTTTTTTCAAACATTCCTACATACCTTGGGTGATTAGCAACCCAGCGCTAATATAATGGAGATTAAGTCATATGACAAAATCATCTTGCTTCTCAGAATATATTTTGGAAGTTTTAATGTTGTAAAATGAGTTTGTTTTTTCAAAACCCGTCAACAGATTTAAGCATAGCCTCTTATTATTCATGTTAATACTGTACTATCTTGCACATAGCCTACTGTAAGTTTTAACGTACTGGCTTCAACCAAACCTAAGTAAGTCTGCACAGTAGTCACAACTCATGGTCACTTGCTTGTGGTTATTGCAACATAATTTGTGCACTGTAAATACAGCTCCAATGTTTCATAGTTGAGTGTAGATGGACATATAAGATGTCTCCAGTATAATGTGGGAGTTCCTCAGCTGCAGCAGTTCTGTTACTGTACTTGATAAACTAAAGACTTTACGAGAGTCCCTGAGCCTTTGGAACTCCTCACACCTCTTTCCCTTTCTTCAGACACAGCAGGTGAAGGCCGAGCTTTTCCAGGAAAGTGTGGCGCTTGCGGGATCATCTGGCTTCCTGAATTGGAAATTTGGCCTGGAGAGGCACTTGTGTGTCTGTAGCAGTAAAGTTGAGACAGTTTAGGTACCTATATTGGTTCCATCATCAGTCCCAACTTCCCATGGGACCGCTACGTGAACAGCATCTTGAGTGTTGTCACACCAGAACTTCTGTCCTCCAAGCTGGCGTCGTCATTCTTTTGCTCCACTTCTTGCTTTTAAGTGATCTGATTCCTAAATGGCACAAAAATATCCCTCAGTATCATTAGCCGTATCTTTATAACTACAACAAAAACAAAACCCTCCAGTATAAAAGCCAGTGCTGCTCTGCACTAAACCCGACAACCAGGTGCTGCACATGTCACTGCAAAAGTTGGTTAATATAAACAAATGTTTTCATCATTGTGCCTATTTATTCATGGTAACAGTGAGAAAACTATGCCATCATGAGGCCAAACAGGAAAACACAGTATTACCTGCTATCGCTTACATCCAGTATGCCATTAAAAAATATAACTTTACATACCTTAAATCTTTTGTGACCATATAAACTTTTATGAGAAAATCATTTGAAAAACAATGCTTTGTATAGTTTTTGACATGTTGATACCAGAACATTGTTAAAGACAAATACTTGTAGTTTGAGAAATACCTGGAAGTTTGGAAGTTGACTGCTTAGTTGAATGAAATTAATAAATTAGACAGGGTGTAAAATAGCTGTGGTTGCTAAAGACCTGGGGCCGTATCTTAGCGCTAAGAGTTGCTCCTAGAGACAAAATTAAAAGAAAATTCTTAGAATTGTGACATTTTCTTGGAATTTCCCCTTAAAGTTAAGACTAGGTCCTTGTAAAGATAAAAGTTATTCACAAAGCATCTTGGACCGTAAAAGAGCTCCTAAGGTGAAAAACTGTTAGGAGCAGGGAGGAGGACTTTTAAGAGGCTTAAGAGTTTCATGAAGCAACACAATGGAGGATTGCTCTTTTTACCTCACAGGGTCCCCCTACAGACAAAAAGACAGTATTGTCCTTTACAACTGTCGCAAAAATATTTGTGCGCATGCATTTGTTGACAAGCCAACGATACCAGTGAACTTCCTGAAGCTGGCCGTGTAATGCGCGATCGTCATGTCTTCAGAACAGGTAAAGTAGCCTTATAGCATTTTGTACATGCATGATTAGGTCGATTGCTTTATTTATTTATTTATTCTTTTTTGAAACTCAGAAATGAGTTGCTCTCTGCATGTCAGGGCTGGCCTCCTCCTCACAGCACGCGCACATACACACACACACACAGACTCAACAGAGTGAAGTCAGACAACAGCAGAGAGGCCGCAGTGCAGATGAAGGGAATATAACTTCAAGATGACTCTAGTTGACGACAACTACACTTGTTACTGTAAGTAAGTCCGATGAAACCTCTGCCAGCAGGTCTGTCCAGTCTCTCATTCACCACTATTATGATTTACGATCACGGCCAACACAAGCACATCGCGCTCGCGGTGCTCACAGCAAACTGTTAAAGACAAACTAAAATGAAAGCTGTCTGTATGTAGGCTAACACTTTATCTTAAAATGTACCTGAGGCAGCCGATCTGCAGACAGTGAGTCTCCTAAGTAGAGGGTAACAGCAGTAACAGCGCCAGGTCACCATCGGTGGGGAATCCCTCCTCCTCTTTCAGCTCTCGCCAGCGTGTGAACGCCGGGCTAATATTAATCCTTGTTCGAGCTTCTTTTCTTTGTCTCCTTGGACACCTTCACCTTCTTACTTTTCTTTGTCGCATCAGCCATGACAACCATGTCGAACTTCGTTCACCATGGTTCAGCTACGCTACTGTAAAGAGAGGAGGGGGATATGATGTATGCTGTAAAGCAGTCAAATTTTGTTGTCTTTTTTGAGTCTGGGTTCCTGCCTGAACCCCGAAACTGCATAATGCCAGTGCAAGTGAAACAGACGTTCTCAAGCAATGACAGAGGTGTCATCCAACCTATTGTGAGTTGATGTACCATCACAAGGATCTTGGATATATATTTTGAGGGCTCAAAAACTTCATTGTGTTGCTTTAATCAGATGATAAAATGGTGGAAACACAAATAGGTCGGAGAAACGGTCTCTAAACACAAAATGACAGTGAGTCAATGAAATGCTACAGATGAGATTGTGTAGGGATAATGTTTTTGGTCAATCTCATCTAACAAAATAACACTATAACGCCAGAAATAAAATTATCACAATACTAAGATATTTGACAAAACTGGAAAAATGCAACAGTGCAGCAGTGATGACTTTTGTCTGTCCCAACCTTCCATCAGCAGACTGATCACGGGAACACTGACAACACTGTCAAGCTCATATTATGATGCAGTTCATTTCATGTCCACTGGGTGTCCTCACACCTTGCAGGCCCACAAAAGGGCGTGTCTGTGACAACCAATCACATCACACCTAGCAGTAAGATAAGACAAAAATTGTCCCTTCCTTGTTTAGAGTTTCTCTTAGAACTTTACTAAATCACCTAAGCTAGGACTCCTTACTAAAAGTTTTTAGTCTGAGTTAGGAGCTCTCTGAGAGTATCAAGGCATTTAAAGGTTAATGAAAACACTTTCGTCCATTGAAATGACAGAAACTTCGTGTTATGTCTGATGTTAGCCAGCCTGGGGGAGACACTGAATGACAGGCTGGCAATTCTTAACTTTATTGTCATCAGTCATTGTTCAATCCATTTTTCAACTGAACTTGATTCAATAGGTCATTTTTTGAACAACTAAAATAAGGCTACACTCATGGGAAGCTATATGATTATTTGTCCTAAATAAAGTTTCTCCTCTGCCTCTTGTTTATTCTTCATGTCCTCTACCCAGCTTTTACTTTCTCCCTGTTTAAAAGTTCTCCCTCTGCACTCATCTGTTCTTCTCTCTTTACTCTTCCTCGTTCTGATACTGTTTATTAGACTCTTTCTCTGTTTCCTCTATTTGTTCATTAGTTAAAGCTTCTTGATTTATGGTGGGTGTCACTAGCAACGAAATCCTAACATCTGGACCTCTGCAGGACCTCTGTGATCGCACACATCAACATGAAACATTTCATAAGTGCGCACAAAACACAGAGCCGACAAGTTCACAAGTGCACAGCTGAATGCACAAACACAGCAATAAAAGCATACAGATACACTGATTTACTTTACACACACACATACACACACAAATCACAACCTTTCCAACATACAGTGCGCACATCTCCATTTATTGCCATGACAATGATCAAAAACATTCCCACCCTTTCTTCCTCGTGACCCCCCTGAAGTCAATCACACACACGCAACACACACAAGAGTCGTGTGGAGTCATGAATCAGACCACAGTGTTCAGATCCAAGACCCTAAGCAGCAAAAACATGCTGTAGGTGTTGCCACACATTGCACAGGTCACTGGACAGTCATGATAAATTACCAGGTTTTTGTTTGTTTCTTTTTCTGGTGTTTATACAGGATGTTACTCACTGTCCGGTTGCTTACCATAATGTGTATAATTAAAACTCCCTTCTGAATGCTAGGTAAATTCCTTGCAATGATGTAAACTGTCCAGTATATATGTGTGTGATTTCTAGGAAATAGGCCATAACATTATGGTCTCAAGGCACCTCACGATTCTGTTCTGATTCAGAGGGCTATGACACGATCATAAAATGATTATTGATGCATCTCAAAGAATCAACATTTCGATTCCTGTACATGATTTAGTCTTCTCACTGCGTGACTACTTGCTTCTTTTAAAATATAACTTATTTGTAATCATCCATAAATATATAAACTGATGAATGTACTTGTATGCAGTGTGGCTGTTGTCCTTGCCCCTTTTCCCTTCAATGTCACAGAAGCCAAAATGCCTCCATACACTAGCTTTTAAACCAGGAGGTAGCAGTCAGAAAGTATCCATCTGCAGTTGCTCTTGCTAACCTGGTATGAGATATTTATACCCACATAGTGTCCAGTGTTTACATACTGTAATATTTCACTGGATATAGTATTATGCAGTTTACAAACTGTTGGTTTCATACTAAGGTTTCGGACATACTAACAAATTTCACTTAGGCTACTGTTTTAGCAAATTGAATTCATGCCAAACCATCACTGGTGTCCTTATTCCGCTGAAATAAAATCTGAAACATTACTAGCAATTGACATGAATGGGCCACAGTCTTTTTATTTTAAAAAGTTAACTGCATTAATTAATGAATTAATTCATTTGAAGACACATGCCTGTCTCTTGCCTGTATGAGAATAACAAAATAAAGGGGATGCGGCGTTCTCTGCTGTGTTGTTATGAATATTTTGTCTCCAGCAGTGGAAAGCAGCATCTCTGCTGTACTGTTACCTCGGGAGATAGCTAAGACGCTGTGCAGGCCAGGCACAGGGTTTTTGAATTGAAACAGACTGCGCATAGAGTTTATTTCTTCACCATTTCTTGACCGAAAAAAAAAAAAGTCTAAAAAGTTAATAACTTACAATTTATAGTTTCTTGCATATCTAGAATTAGAATAAAAAATTTTACAAACGAAAAAACACTTCTGGTTGCTGATCTAAGCGCAAGCAGGCAGATGCGTGACTCAGAGCAGCATGTGTCACTGACACCAGACTCAGAGCGCAGTGGACCAGTGGAAAATGTCACCATTAGCATATTATTTTACATCTATTAAATCTATTTTATCATTATTTTGAGTCACATTGTTGAAAGAATTTAGTTGTCTGTGTTCAAGCAGGATGATAGGTCTCCATTCATTGCACGTCAGGCTTTCTATTTCCTTGTCAGAGATGGTGTTGCGTTCAAGGTCCCCCCAAAAAAACGGGAGAATTTTTTGGGTCAGCTGTATAGTACACTCTACAGAACCAGGTGATGATATGATATGACATGATAGATGTTCTCCCTTAACTCACCAGTAAAGAATACCTTTGTCCATTTCAAATAACCTGTGGCAATAATAATATCCCTGTTTTCTGACTTACTGTGAGACTTTTTTAGGCAATTCATGCAACAATCAGACCAGGGGCCTTATTTATAAAGCTTGCTTATGCACAAAACAGGACTTGAAAGTGGTGTACGCCACTTACCACGCAAAGGTTGTGATTTATAAGTAAGAGTGAGTGATAATTGTTTCATAAAAACGTTGTAAAATCCAACTCAAATCCTGAATTGAAATTCTTTCTAAATACGTATTTAATCGGCACTGCCTCTAACGTCTCATTGTCCATTCTGTGAGCAGGAGGGGGAGAGGATGGCACGACTGCATGGAATAAGTTAAATATTTCCAGTGAATTTATCATGTCTCGAAATACAGCCATTAAGCACAACCGTTACACTTATTTCATCAGCACTACTTAGACATGTGCTGCTCATGTCAAAACCGGCATGAAGAAACATGTTCGTCTATTACACTTTCATCTTTGAATTGTATTTTTAAATTACACGTTGTATTTTGGGACAGGGATACCACTGGTTCATGCTGTAATTCAGGCCGGGAGTCTGATCAGACTAATTGCCATAAACATATAAATACTGGGGTGACCCTCGTGCGTAATTGCGCAAGATGGCACTGGCACATACTCCTTTTTGGCTCCACCTTTAATAAATGTGATTCTTTATGTCGCACATCAATGTCAAACATTCTCACATTTAAAAGCAACACAATAACTACATTATTGATAAAGGAGTAGAAATATTTGGTGTACCTTTAGATCAGACCACTTTTTTTTTTTTTTGGCTCTGTCACTGTCCGTGCAGCCCCACAGACACAGCTGACAGCATCAGCAGCACTGATGTGTTGCCACTTTTTTTTGCTTTCTTTTATTAGTGATCCCGCTGCTGTGGCCACCAAATGAAATCTTTCTTCAGTCCTCCACCTCCCGTTAAAGGGTCTCTAGCTCAGTCTCGGAGAAATTCCGTTTTTTTGGTTCGTTTCTCACACCTGTCGCCGTGACTCACGAGAGAACACTCACATGCCGGCTTATTTATATGCAGATCGCATTCATGAGGTGATTTGCATGACCATTTATGGTTGAACTATGGCGTGTAGAGGGCGGAATATGAGGCGGATCTGGGTGCGCACAACTCCAGGAGGTCTGTGGTTTATAAAGAGAACATTGCGTGCAAGTGTGCGTGCGCACGGTTTTATAAATTAGATTATTTTTTTGGGCACGCCATTTTCAGCTTTTGTGCGCACGTCAACTTTCAGTATGAATCCTAAGCACTCTTTTATAAATGAGGCCCCAGATGACTTCTTTACCTGGCCTAATGGGGCTGGCCTTTATTTGTCCGTAAACGGACGGCATGATTAGTGTTGCGTTCAAAAAAGGCAGAATATTCAATTTTTTTTCCCTTCACAATCGAATCCCATGCCATCGAACGAAGCTTCGAATTTTTTTGGGTCAGCCCTAAATCCCACATGCAGGGGGCTAGCGATAAGGTTGTTGTTTTCAGGCAAGTTGGCCTTGAATAGCTGATGTTGAGCTGTAGAGCTGTGTTACTTGTTATGACCTAAGGTGTATTTTAATAAACCTGCCTTTGGTTTAATTTATTCTTTCAAGCTTTATTCCTTTTCATCTTATCTGGGTTCTGTTGTATGTTTGTGCTCCATAGATTTAATTGCAAACTACAACTGTTTAGTAAGTTAAAAATGCGTTGCTACTAACGACAGCTTGAAGTGGCGATGAGGTCTTAAGGTTTTTTTGGAAGGTCTTAAAAAAGTCTTAAAAAGGTCTTGAAATTAACCTCAGGATTCCTGCATATACCCTGTCTGTCTTTTGTTGAAATACTAACTAATACTAACTTGAGTGTGTCCAAGCTGTACACTGTTCAGGTGCTGCACTGCCTTTGCAGTTGAGTTCTGCCTCTTTCATTCCATGAGGTTATTTATTAACACTAATTTAGATAATCGATTACTGACATTTGTAAATCAATTCCGAATCATCCACATCTGCATCAGTATGCATCCAAGAATCTTTTATCTTTTGTTTTTTAACTACCCTAACCCTTGTTTTAATATGGGAAAATGACTTTGAACAAAATATTAATCACAGCAGAGGAAAACAAGTAGGAAAGGGACTTCAACTTCATGGTGGCACTTATTCATTGCTTGAAGACTGGACAGTTGTTGTCTTTGGGCTTGTGGACAGAAGTTAAGAGTTGTTTTGATTTAGTCAACTCAGAAGTCAACAGATTTGTGATATGTCATGTGAGTCCACACCTCTGCTTTATAGAATTGAGTAAGAGCATCCTAATGGCCAAGACAAGGCAAAACATCCCCATGATGACAGGAGTGCTCTAATAATTACGCTCCCCTTCTTTATAAGCTTTTTTGGTAATATCTCCATGTCCAGGTTGAGATATAAAAATGCACCTGCAGTACCTAATTTTGACAGTAAGGTCATGTGGAAGTGTCACTTTGTCACTGCCAAAACATCAGCTCAACTCAATTCAGCTTGTAGTAGGTGTTTAAAACACTGCTGACACCAGAGCAACACTCCTTCATCCATTAACGGCTCTTTATCTCTTTTCTTTCTCCCCATGTCTCCCCTCATTTTCGGTGTTTTCCTGATGGTTTTGGACTCAGCGCTGCCATAACAAATACATTGTTGCTATGGTTACCTTTTGTCAAAGTCCCAGGAAAACCTGACAGAGCATCACTTCTGAGAATGAACTCCCTAAATCCCTGGGCTACAAGTGTTGCTTAACACTATATGATTATTAATAAATATTTTAAAATACCTTTATTTTAAATTTTATTGTACTTTATCTCAGTTTGATGGGGCAGATGATTTAAAAAGTATTGGTTTCTATTATGTTGATTGCCTGACAAGTGTCACAAAAGCCTAATCTCTTGTGTTTTTTTCTGTTATGTTAAGCTTTTTCTGTATGATTTTCCCAGATGAGCTCACCTACTTTCTGCTCCTTGACACACCTGACCACAGCTGATGCCTGGTTAGCATAACAGATGTCAAGTGTATGAGGACTGTCAGTATGTCTGAGGGTATTGCGGTGTGTCTCGGGGATAGTAAAAGATAGCAGCAGGGTTTAGGGCAATGAAAATTTATTTAACGATACATTCCCCACAGAATTTCTTGATTTATCCATGAATAAGCGCTTGATGCCTCGTGGCTTGAATGTAATGGTTTACGTGCTGCATGTGTGTGATCGTGCTGTGGGGAGTCTACTGAGCTGAGGGACTGAGGTGTGGCAGGGTTAAGAGGTCAAAGGTGGTCTCATATTCTGGAGTCACTGGTTCTTCCCTGGAGATGAGAAAAACAAGTGAAGCCTTGGCCAGCTATGGCAAGCTTCCCATCATGCATTGACTTGCTATAACGCTTCAGACTGCAGGAGCTTAATATGAGTCTACAGTGTTATTTCCACAGTATTCCTATGTTTCTACAACACTGAACTGCAGCTACTGCACGTGGCAAAAACATTCTTAGTTAGCAGGCCCTTTAAGCAAAATTGTGTCTGCAATTTTTCCATACTTTTGTCCAGATTTTCCCCACAATGTGAAAACAACAGAAAACTAAAATAGACTGAATACAAGTAGAAATGTTGAGGTCCCCATTTCTCCTTTGAAGTTGGGAGTTCTCACAAAATCATTTATCAAGATGACAAAACAGACTGAAATAACAGAAACAGTGTAGCCCCACATTTTCACTGTCACTTCACTTCCACGTATTCTCGGGATCCCCTCAAGCCTAATTTGGTCATTAGAAGAAAACTCACCACCTCACATGCTGTTGGATATTACTGTCTGCTGGTGTTTTTGAGTAGTTTACATAACCTTGTGTCAAATTCCTCCTACTGATTATAGCATTACGTAGCAGCACTTCAGCTCTGTTTTTGTGCAGTGAAGGTTAACTTCTCATGCCTTCAGTGTCAGCACATGTGCGTGTGTGTATGGTTGTGGAAGTGCTGGTACTTATTCTTTGTTATATTTGGGTAATGTCATGGCAGAGTAAATAACACTACAGGTCCATGTTTCTTGCAGTGCACATATAGAAACACTTGAGGTGTGTTTGGGTCAATTTGGTAAAGTCTTTTGAAGCTCGAGTCCTTGAACTATCACTGTGGTTTCAAAACTGGCATTATGGTGGTTGGATAATGATGTTTTTAGCTTGCGTTTCCACACAGTACAAAGAGAAGTAGCTGGATTTTACCACATCAAAGCCACAACATCAACATGGGTAAGGTAAGCGTTTAAGCAATGACATATGGGCTACAGTGTTAACTTCCTTATTATCTAGTCGTCACCAATGTTATTTTTTGTCACTTTTGTGGCTGATGGCATACATTTATTTACATTTCATTGATTCATTTTGTTCATAGCGACATACAAAAGAGGTACAAGCCAAGCCACAGTAGATCAAAGAGAAATCATTGAGAATAAAGAGAGAGAAAGGTATATCAGGTGACTAAGTCCTCACAGGGAGGGAGGCCTTCCAGTGTTTCCTGAAGACAGAAAGAGATTCTGCAGACCAAACTGAGTTAGGTAACTTCCAACACTGAGGTACCACACAGGAGAAGAATTTAGAATGAGGTTCCCCATCTTGCACGGACTGTAGGGCTTGCTGATGTTCATCGGCTGGTCCAAACAATAAGGTTTGTATTGTAGATGTTGTCATAGAGGCAAGCATTCGTGAGTTGAATGTAATGCAAGTAGCAACATTAAAAGAGGAGTGAGATGCTGTTTTTTACAGAAAGGATAGAGCTGGGTATCATTAGCATAAAATCTAAAAAAAAAAAAAACACGCGAGAAGATAATTGGATTAAAGCAGCTGTGCGGAACTTTACATTTTCGTTGATTATAGCGCCCCTTTGGTCGAAGCGGTATGACACCCACAGCCTGGTGTCATAAAATTCTGACTGCAGCCGTCGTAAAATCTCGACTGCAACCGGCAATTACCACATGCATTTGTTTTGGAGAGCGAGAGGATTAACTAACGTCAGGTCAGTCCAAGTAATTAGTGGGAACAGCAAAATTACTCAGTAAATTCTCTTGTCGTGTTTCTGTTCTGATCTAATCCTAACACAGCAAAGCTGTTAGCAGCAGCCTTCGCTTGCAAAGCTAATGTTACTAACGTTAGGTCAGTCCAAGTAATTAGTGGAAACATACTAACGTTACACACAAGTTAGTAGTAAAGTAAGACCTGTTCATAAATGTTCTGGCGTAGCTCTGAATTTCTTATAAACTGAGGACAACTGCCTGCTGTATATTTGTGTTCATGGTCACAGTCACAGATAATTTTGTGGCGTTTGTTGTCCTAGACAAGAGCGGTTCACATCAGCTAACGTTACATTTAGCTTGCTTATAACTTCCATGTCGTCATATATTGAAGTGAAACAACGTCTAACAAGTTGCTGTATATTCTCTAAATAAAAACAAAAATTACATACCTGCAGTTTTGGGGAAGTTACTTTTAAAAATTAGTGTTAGCTCGTTACTCGTTACTTCTTAAAAAAAAAAGTAATCCCTTACTTTACTTTGTTACCCTCTGTGAAAAGTAACTTTTTACGTTACTCGTTAATTTTACGTTACTTTTATGGTGTTTGACTTTGGGTAGAACCCCATCTCATTTCCTAAATGTGAAAAAATTTACCAGTTTCCCACTGGTATTTACCACTATTTGCCTATTTGCCAGACTTGCTGCATTACTGAATGAGGAAAATATTAATATTCACAGACACTATCTTTGAACAAATAGTGTCATATTCATGAACAAAATCATACGCATCAAGGGATTTATATGCCTTGAGTTTTTCATGTGTATAAATGCTGGGTTTCTCCACAAGATATTAAAAAATGTCCGGCCAATGTAGCTTCAGCCATTTCGTTGGGTCGGTGACCCACTGACCCGACATTAAGTACAGGTCAGGAAACCTCACTCCGTTGCTAATTGTTAGCTTATTACAATAAGCTAACCTGTCTTCGGTTGACAAACCGTTAAAATAATCTGAGGAGGCATGTGTATCTTCCATATTCCTCATACGATTCTTGATTGTGATTAACTGTCACAGTTCCTGCCTAGTGCGCAGCTGAGGCAGACAGGCAGTGTCACCGTCAAATCTGTCCCCGGGAAAAGTAACATTGTGCCCAACTGACTAAGTAACTACGTTACCATGTTTTCAGTAGTAACGCGTTACACTACTTTTTACCCAATAAAAGTAGTTACGTTAAAGTAACGCGTTACACACAACACTGCATACCTGTCAATTAGGAAAAGGGCCAACTCGGGATCAGTTTTAAAACCTTTAAAATCTCTCAGCTCTCTCCACTTGGTGAATGCCTGAGCGAGGTTTACACTCGTTTAGGCTTGAGCTTTATCACTGTCCCGTTTAGCCTTCTTCTGTTCTCCTGTTCTTTTCTTTTAGATGGTGCTCCTTCGTTATCCGCCATGACATCTAAAGTACAACCAAGTCCTTATAGATACATCTCTGGTAAAACTGTTAAGTGTTCAGCAATGCCCGTTGCATACTGCTTATTCGGAGAACACTCTGTAAACACGGCTCCTCCTTCTTCTGTGGTTTAATTGCTGCGGGCTGCTGGGGGCGTGCAGAATCCCGACCCCAGCAAAGCTATGCTAAATAGCCATACAGAGAAAGGCTTTATTGTCGCTGTTGGGTTGAAATAAATATGCGAATCTTCAAGGGGGGGTGATACAAACTAGGGACAGTTTTATTAATGGTAAAAAGTTCTGCACAGCTGCTTTAAGAGAGGTGGTTTATATTAAGAGAAGGGGTCCAAGCATAGATCCTAGGGGTACACCAGTGAAAGAAAGTGATGCTTGAACTCTTTTCCTTGCCTTGCCACTCTGATGGAGGACTCAAACCAAGTAGCACTTGACCTGAGATGCCTAGTTTGGATATGGTTGACAGGAGGTTTATCATGTCAAAGGTTGCTGACAGGTCCAGCAAGATAAGATCTTATACCTGGGCATGACTGTGTTACATAGGGTTAGGGTTAGCGATTAGAATTAAGTATTCATCAAAGCCAGGCAATAATCGACCATAACCTGTGATGCATTGTCACAGATTCAGTGAGACCTTTGACTGTGAGAAACAAGAGGGTGAGAAACATGTAGTTTGTAGTCCCCACTCATGTTTTCCCAAGAGTTCCTTCTTGGGACCCCTCTGTCTGAGGCTAACCAGGTTAAAAACACACACGCACACACACACACACACACACACACACACACACAATCACACATACGAGCACAAGTGTGCTAATGCATATCTCCAAGTTGACATACGGACGTTTGGCCCTCTAGAGGATACTGTGAAAGCGCACAGGCAACCCCTCTTAAGCCAGTGGAAATGATGTAAGTTAAAGCATACAAACAATGCACACACTAAATCCCGTCTCTGGTCAAACCTGTAAAATGTGATATGTCCTTTAACACACTCAGCTGAAGCCGTGTTAAATGTAGGCATAGAAGCTGTGTTTCTATTGGGGCTTAAATAAAGATTTTACTGCAGTCATGGAGCAGTTTGAATCATTAACCTATTTCAACACCCGAGGTAACACTATGAGCAGCTTGAGTCTCATCAAAGACCAGCTCTGTCAGTCGTAGTGTTACTCACTGAAAACAGAACACAAACTAAATTACAGCCAATTGTTGATGAGCGTTTGATAAACACAAAGTTGTTTTTTCTTAATCCAGACTTTGACATGACAGTATAATGGCTGCAAGGAGGGCAATGGAAACTGACCTCGTGTGGTGTTAGGAGAAGGTTGACATCAGGTCCTGTATGTAATGGCTTTTGCTTCAAACATATCCTGGAAAGGCTGGTGAGCTCATGGAAAACCTTGATCTTTTACAAAGAGTCTGCAGATCCCAGCTGGTTTTCTGGCTTCTCTTTAATGGCTGAATCACAGGATGGCAACAAACTACTGAAATGCTTTTGGGGGCAGCAGTAGCCAGATGATTAGTAGAAGAGACATTTACGTGGAATGTAGCCGGCTTAAATTCCAGGAAAGGCTGGAAAAGTGTGTGTGGTGGACGCGACTTAGCACGAGGTCCTTTCTTCTCCCCTAATGGCTCCTGCCAGAGTGCCCATCAGCAAGGCACGGAACAATTGCTCATCCCCAAACAGATCAATGCTTCATTGATTGGCATGTGTAAAGACTTATTTTCACACAGTGAAATAAATTCTAGTTTCCCAGCAAATTTAAATGAATATCAAGTTTGATTTCAGTGATTTTATCTTGCCTAAAGTTAAATTCAAACAACTCACAGTCATATTGTTCAGTGTCCTTAAATATGTTGGACTGCAGATGTCCAGTCAGTGTTAATGGTAAATGTAGTCATTTAAAGCACTTAATTTCACAGTACCTGCTATATTGACCAAGAGAGCTGAATTGTCCTCCACACGGAGCCAGAGTCAGTGCCTACATATACCAGGACATAACTATTACCTAGCTGGCCAAAACACAGCGTTAGATGACAAAAATATTCACTCAATGGTCATCCCTGCTTCCAACTTTGTCAATTTATCGTCAAATTACTTTGCTGGATGCAGGAAGACCAAAGGGTTTTGCAGCTGCAATCTCAGCTTTCTCTGTCAACATGGCACACGCTGAGGAATTTAGTACTTCAATCGACAGCATTTACCATCAACACTGTCCAGACATCCACTTAAAGGGTGGCAAATTCTCACTTTGAAGCTGCATTTCTTTTACTTCAGAGTCAGTATGTTGTGAAGACAACACTGCTAAAATCTTAGCAAATAGTTGGCTGATGGCATATCTATCAAACATGGAGTAATATTAGCACTGACATTCATTGTAAGTCACTTTTAAGTCACTTTTTTAAGACACTTTGCTGGCCAACTTCTGAGGGGAATAGCTGACTCTATAGCAGCTAATTACTGCACTTTGTTCATCAGCTATTTGATAACTGTGTCTGTGAACAGTTTGGTGCTGAGCAAGCGGTGCTTGGTGGATTTTTACAGCTACCTGCTGTGTTTTTTTAAGTGACACAAGGGAGATTAGAGCTGTGAGAGTCAGAACAATACACTTTTGGGCCAAAAACAAAACAAAACAAAACAATGAGCTGAAAGATGTTAAAGTGCTCTGTAGAGCTGAGGGGAACTGCAGAGCAGGGTGACAGCTGTTGATTTGTACATACAAGTGACACCTTTCACAGTGCACACAGTCATTTGACCCATTGTTAATGTAAACATTTATTTGTGCAGCTTTAAGTTAGATAAAAGAACACTATTGCCTTCATGTAATTCATCAGAGCTTTCAGGAAGCACTTATAATCACTGTTGTATCAATTCACACTATCAGACATGATGAATCGTCATTTGATAAACTCTGTAGAGAGGCTGTTGTAAATATTAGTGTCAAAAAGAGATAAATTGTCTGTCGTATCTCTTCTTGGAAAGATCATTTGCTTATAAGTTCAAAAAGGTAAATCCAAAGTATTTATTAGCTCTTCTTCGGATTTATATATAGGGAAGTCCGCTGTTTTTGAACTTAGACAAATGGAGGTGAAGTGTTTACTACGTTCTTTTCATTTATCATTAGAGCTTTCAAGTGTGTTTTGGTAGTTTTGGAGACAAATTGAAGGGAATGTTTACTGCTCAGCACAATTTGGGGCCCTGATCTACTGACCCACAGAAGAGGATATGAGAGGAGGAGGAGAGGGTGATAAGGAAAGACTTAACGGGATATGAAAAGGTGTTTCGAGGCAAAGCTGGCAGCCATTCAAACAATGAGTCCATTACAGTTATTAAGCCACAGCCACACATACAATAACCTGCATTGATTTAACAGTAACGAAGCAATTAGGAGGTTATTGCTCCCATTTCTTTGCTTGCTTGTTAGTGTGTTAGTAGGCTATCTAAAACACATGTTAAAACACATTGTAATATGGAATCTAAGTGTTTTATGAAGTTTTGGATCCATGTGCAAATTAAATGTTTTTAAGTATGTTCCTTAAGAAAGAGTGCAACATTTTGGAAAAAATGCTTGTTATTTAAACAAAGGTGATATAATGTGGTAACAAGTGAGCTGTAAAGACACTAGTAGGTGGATTTTGTTGGGTTTGGAATGAGCCAGACTAAATGTTTTCCTTTGTGCCCAGTCTAAGCTAAGCTAAGCTAAGCTAACCAGCTGCTAATAACAGACAGAAATGTGAGTGGTATCGTCTCATTTAACTCTTGGCAAGAAAACAAATTAGCATGAATGAGCATGCTTCCCAAAATGTTGAACTATTCCTTTAATACCCCCCCCCCCCCATTTAAACTATTACACTAACTTCAATAAAAAAAAACTGGCATGTGTGTTTATGTGGACACGTGTTTGCAGAGGTGCATACAGTACGTGTGCTGTGTGCCCACATGTTCATATGTTGTTTTACCCATTTTAAGTGTATTTGTGAGGTCCAGAAGTCCTCAGTAGGACATTACAGATACTACCTTTGGCTACTGTTAGTCCTTCAGGGTCAATGTCAGGATTAGCCCTGAGTTAGTGTCTGTATATATTTCTGTGTGTGGCTGTGTGTGAGTTTCCATTACTTCAAAGGCTGTCTGTGGCCCCTGAGGCCCTCATAGACACCACGCAGGTGTTTTCTTTGAGTAGACACATACTGTCAACATTTAAGTCAGGAGCCAAAAGCTCTCACACTATAAACCCTGGAAGGACACCCGCTTCTTAAAGAATAAAGGCTCTTCACCCACCAAACACTTGTGCTTTAGCTTAAAGCAATCAACATCTGCTGGACTGAAGTGTTAGATATGGCTCCTGCTGTTGCTATAACATGTGAAAAAGCTTTTAAAAGTTCATTCCTTAAAGTTATACACTTTCACAGCCTGTTGCTTTGAGAATAAAAGCATACTCAGGTCACACTCTGACTACTTAGCTAAGGTGATATAACACTAGTGTTTTTATAGGCCCTGGGGTAGACAGAGTTTAACACGTGTGAAATACTTCAGGTCCATGAACCAAATAGTTTGAGAGAATTTTTAGCTCAGAGAATGCTTACAAAAAAAAAGGTCTAGGTGAAGGACAGATCTTCAGACAGACAACATGGACCCCTGTCACAACATTGTACTGTCTGTTGCTCAGTCAGCAGCACAATCCTCCAGATGCTCTCGCTCAGTTATTTTTTCTCTTGAGTCTCAGTGTGTAAAGCACACGCTAACAGGAGTCGGCCACTGACCTCTCTCACCTGGAGGGTGAACAGTAACAGGGCATGTTGTCTGTCTGGCCGTCTGGATGGATGATCGCATGGCTGGCTGCTTGGCAGACTGTTTGTCCACCTCTGACTCTCTCTAACTCTGTCTTTCTGACTTCTGCTGTCTCTGTCATGCTACATTTACTCAGAGGGATGTTTCTGGGCAGGAAGTTATAGGAATCTCATTAGTATTAAATTGTCTGGACAGAGATATATAGCTGTGGTCATTCATATTCCCTTTACGTATGAAAATAGATTAATTCATTTCAAACCTTGTGAGCATCACTGCCTACACACTTCCATGTGTCCTTTATGTTGGTATAGAAACATCCACCAGATGGCACTCGAGGGCAGAGTCAAAAGTTTCTAACAACAAACATGGCAGCAGTGGAGGTCGTGATAATGTACCTTTTAACAGCGGCAGCGTCATAGATGTTTGTTTTGATCCACCATTTTTAAAATGTCTTCATCGTGTTCAAAAATTGTGTCTCATTTGAACTACACTACAGTACCCCCACGATTTTCGGTGGTACTACTCTGTTTCTTCCGTATCCGTAAGCTTTCAGAAAATGTACAAACATTAGCGCAGAGTATGGACAGAAGGCTCTGTCCATGTCTGTATACGTATCTATCATTGAGCAGAAATGAGCCCTAATATGGCTTTTCCAGTGACAATTTTGGCAGCGCAAAAGTCAAACCATGCCATGTTGACGTGCATTTCCATTACCAATTGAGGCATGTTGAGTTGCGCTCAAAATGGACCCGAAGTTGAGTTGAAGTGGGCCCAGTCCCCCCCAAGCAGGTCATGGTGATGTCAGATAGGCTTTGTCATCATTCAGGGATGATTCAGTAACATGTTTAAATAGCTTCTGCTGCTGTTGCCAGAAATAGCAGATACTTATACGAAATCGTAACAACAGCCTGGAAATCCATGATGACACGTAGCCGTCTACCAACAACTACTTCACAGAGCAATAGTAAACACCACACATGAGGGCATTGCTTTAAACGTCACTGACAAGCAGATAATCAGCTAAAGACACACCTTCATGTAGGTAGCCCTGTAGAACTGAGTCAAGCCAATCCAGCACTGATATGGAAAAGGGTTATAGATGATACCTCACCTTTCACAATTAGCCATGTCCAAACTGGTGAAAGCAGCAAGTCACAATGACATATCTGAGGCAAAAGGTCAAGGAGGCAAAGGACATATTTTGCCACCAAGACCCCAGATTACTGGCATCATCTAATGTAGTAACAATGAGCACTTCCATTAAAAAGTATCGCGGTTCTGGACACAATGGTTCATTTTGATGTTATCTCAATACTAATTTACCTAAAATAAAATTACCTGGATGTTTAATCTACTATGAAACATTTAAAACTTCATAACAAAATTGTGTAATTTCTTGATTTTCATTGCTCGTCCACCAAGAATAACTCATTTGTTTTCAAGTTCAAAAGGTCAACCTAATGTCTCATTAGCCTGCAGAATGAAAAAATCAAAAGTATGAGTCAGGAGAGACTCATTAGCGATGTTTAGTCTGAAGAGAGGGAAGACATGACTGGGTCAAACGGTCCGTTCAGATCACAGTCAAATGATAAGTAGCCACACCTTGAAGAAGAAAAGTGTTTCTTGGAAGGCCACTGATTGAGGCCAAAATTTAAAAAGTTATGATAGAGAAGAGATTAGAGAGAAGAAAAAAAAAACTATCATACAGGCAAATCATACAGGATGGGAAGCCCATGACACAGCTTTTGTCTTGAATAAGACAAAAGTTTCAAATATGCCCCCGGTCTACATTTGGCACCTGCTGATACTATAGAATTTACAACACATACACCTGAATCTCCCATATGGGCAGCAGAACTTTGAGGGTCTAGTTACAGTGTAATCTTATTAAATTCTACCCAGGCCTCCTTCAGCTCCTGGCCCGGAAGGGGAGCTGGAGGGTGAGCACCTAGTGGTCACAATTTAACCCACAGGGGCCCTGCAGCTGAACCTGATGAGGGCACCTCCCTGTGGGTTCACCGCAGGATAAAATATCATAAAGGATCTTGTGCACTGTTCTAGCAGCATATACTTTACAGCTGAGTTTGTCTACATAAAGAAAAAGCAGGCATTGACATAAACATGAGCTATAACGCTGTGCTAACACCGCAGACATAGTTCAAAGAGTCCTTCTTAAAATCATTCTCGTGCACCAGAAATGTACCTTTGATATTTCTGGAATGTACGATGTTGTGAAATGGCTTACAGAATACAGTTACCATGTAGTTGGTGGTGTTATCCTAAAACAAAGCCTTGAGTCTGAGGTGCAAAACCCAAACAGTCTGGAAGTCCAAGCAATCATTTTCCCATGTCCTGATGAAGGCCAACTGGCTGGTTTGTTCATGGTGACATGACCAAATAAACCCTCTGCATTTGGTGTTTTTATCTTGAATACTCGCAGGCATCAAAAACTGCACAGATGTCAGTGTAAATCTATGGCAAAGCATATATACAATGATGACAGTGTATACTTTACACCTGTGTGTGTGTTTGTGTGAAAAAGCCATTTAACAGCCTTTTTTGTGCACTAAATGAGCCAAGGTATGATGCAATATTCCCTTGGTAACGGAGTCAGTTTTACATCTAACATTGGCTAATTCAACACTGAAACCGGAGGGACATGCCAAACAGGAATATGGTGTGTCCCAGAGGCTCTAGTGTCTGCAACCAGTAAAATGCTCAGTTTTCACTTTTGGCAGTTGTGTTCTTTAAAGGGAATAATGAATGATTGTTAAGGGTCATGCACCATTTCATGTGCAAAACAAATCCCAGCAAGCTGTTTGCAGAACAGTGCAGTAGTTTCTTAGGAGTAATGCAGTCCAAGGGTTGTAATCGGCTGCAGTGAAAATAATGACAATCTGTAAAAATACAGGTCTGTAATATCTAGTAGTGTCTGAGGTACACACTCACTCTGTGGACATATTTCCTATCTCTAGTCTGCAGTGTGTGTTATGAGCATGTGGCCAACCCAAGGTCTTTATGATCCTTCTATCAGGACTGTAGAAGACAAATATAAAGGGCAAGAAGGCATAGAGGTGCTTCTGCAACTGTTGTGATGGTATTTAATTATTGTATTTGTAATTTACGTATGATCATGTTAATAATGAGTGAAATCACTCAAATACATTATGTCTACAAATACCTCATTTTGTTATGCCTCCATCCTGGTGACACTGGCATGACATGGCATTATGTTTTTACGTTGTCTGCATTTACGTCTGTACGACGCAGTCTCATGAATGGGATATTTCAAGAACGCCTTGAGGAAAGTTTTTCAAATTTGGCACAACTGTCCACTTGGACTCATCAATGAATGGATTAGAGTTTGTTGGTCAAAGGTCAAGGTCACTGTGACCTCACAAAGTATGTTTTTGGCAATGATTCAAGAATTCTTATGCTAATTATGACAACATTTCACACAAATATCTAATAGGATAAAATGATAAATTGATGACATTTTGTTTCCAAAAAGTCAAAGGCCAACTTGATTGTGACATCATAATGTTATGCAAAAACACTTTTCTGGCCATTGCTAAACACAGTAACTCAGGAACAGAAGGGTAGACATTTGGTCAGATAGACATGTATCTGACATGTCCATGTTTTAGAATATGTAGCTTCTTTGCAACAAAATCTATATTTGAAGCTTTGTCAACTGTCTTGAGTCTCGACAGACATGGACATATATTGTTACTATAAAGCATACCGTAAAGCGTTATATGTCGTGCTGCAGTGCATCAACAGAAGACCACACAGAGTTATTACTACTTTAACTAAAAGGTCTTTATTCTTCCACTAATGGATTAGGCTCAAATCAAGTGTGGACATCCACTAATTAAACTTGATTTCTCACCTTAAGAGACAATCTCCAGAGCTATGGTTCGCCAGCCAATATTTTCTTTGCAATTGTCTTTGTAGTGGCAAAGGAATTGTGGGTCATATCGTTGGGGATATTTCTCTAACTCAAGATTTAGTGTCTCCACATTCATTATTTGACACTCACAAAACAGCAACAGAGTTCTCTTTATACATCCATGGTGAGAAGAGGAGTCGAGCTGCCACAGGAGCAGAGAAAAGGAGCTGCTACGGTATGTGCAAGCAGAGGGCAAGGAAAAAATGCCTCTAATTCAGGGGCAGCGAGGCTAGAAATAGGACAGTTGCTTAAAAGAATACTCAGACGATTTGGGAGTTATGCCCTTTCTCTATCATTTTCATATTGAGACAACATGATGGACATTTTTTTTGTGTCTGTACGTCCAGTGGGTCTCAGCAGTTAGTATTGCGGCTTAGCTTAGCGAATACAATTGAAGTCTATAGGGGGTCAGTAGCTTGCTTGGTAAAAGTGAACAAATAAAATTTACAGAAACCGTGAAGCTGGTATTTCTGCTCATGCATTTAAAATAAACATGTTTAAACATTAATTCGAAAAACGAGAGTCCTTTTTAGTCATTTTAGAATAAGCTTGATACACCATACCATACAGACACCATACATACCTGTAAACAAAACTCAGTTGTTTATTTAGCCTAACAATATCTCCGGATATCCGGAGTAGCTGCAATGGACAACTTTGAACAATATCGTGATATCGTCCGTGTCGTGTCTTTGTTTGCTTTTACCAAGTGACCTAGCTTACCTGTCCCAGAGCCAACTGTAGCTGTTGCTCACCGGGGTATCCCTCTGCGCAGGACGTAAACACACCATACTTCCATGTATCAAACTTCTTCTAAAACGACTAAAAAGGACTCTTGTTTTTCGAATTAATGTTTAAACATGCTTATTTTAAATGCATGTGTAGAAATACCAGCTTCAGGGTTTTTGTAACGTTTATTTGTTCACTTTTACCGAGCAGGCTACTGACCCCCTATAGACTTCAATTGTATTCGCTAAGCTAAGCCGCAATGCTAACCACTGAGACCCAGCCACTGGAAGTACAGACATAAAAAAAATATCGATCATGTTGTCTCAATATGAAAATGATGGAGAAAGGGCATAACTCCCAAATAGTCTGAGTATTCCTTTAAAGTGTCTAGCAACCACCACTGATGCACGCTTTTTGGTGCTGGTGTGTTTTGGCCTTTACTTGTCTGAAGGCATCCAACTGTGAGGCAGTAATGCCAGTCTTTTATTGAGATCATACCACCAATTGCATGTCATTTATCCAATAATATGAAGCATGAATTATTTTCCTTCAAAAACACAGTACAATGTGATGTCTAAAATAAAACATATATACAGCCATACTAACAAAATGCAGTCAGCAACAAAACAATAGGCAACAGTAAAACAAAAGCAGCCTTTGTGTAAATGAAAACAAACTTTGTCTTTTTCCCAAAACAAATGCAAATGACAAACATATAAAACACACTGCACATCCACACAGATTGTACACGTTCACACAGCTGTCATCGAGGTTCTTACATTTACTTTCCACAGCACATAATGAGCGCTTTGATCATCAAAAGTAATGTTTACCTGCAGTGTCTCATATGGCGTCCGCTCTGTGCCCCTTATCACAGCCAAAGTGAGTGAAACCATAGGGTGACCTCATGCTAAGATGTGGCCCGTTTTCCTGCTTTGGTTTACAACCAAACTTCCTGTCTTCTCGGAACTTAGAGACCAAGAAGAGAAGGTGTGTGTGTGTGTGTGTGTGTGTAGACAGCCATGAGAAAATTACATTTGTGGCTTTTGAGACTTAAAATTCAGATTATTTGAACGTGTGTGCCTGCCAAAGAATGTATGTATGTATGTATGACACGTGGGTTAAAACGAGAGACAGAGACATAGGGAAAAAAGGTTACATAGAGGGAGGACTTATGAGTTATGACATATGGATTATACACAGATAAAGATAAAGAACAATGCGGAGAGAGAAGAGGGACCGACCATATGCTCAGATGACATAAGGGTTTGATTCCACACTCCAATGAATTATAACATTGTTTGGTTTCTCTACACAGTGAAATGATTTCCACACTGTTACCCGCTACTCCTCTTTGCAGGGATGGAGCCCTGTGGATATGTGTTCATGGGAGAGGCAGAGTGCCGACCCTGGAAAGGCTCATCCTGCTGTGAAGGCTATTGTGCACTCGAGAGTCTCCATATGGACTTTACTACTGACAAGATCTGACCAACATCAGTGCATGACTGTTATAGGATAAGACAGTGTGTGCCTGTGTCTGTATGTACGCACACATACAAGTCATACCTGTAATCATTATATTGATGTAACAATACAGTCAGTACATGTTGCATAACACATGTTTTTGCTGTATGTGGACACAAAGCACACAGTGTTTTACATTGTGTAAGTGGAAGAATGTCAAGACAGAATATCTCCAGAAATGAAAACAGCAGTTATTACTGCAAGGAAGAGTTTATTTAGAGCAACAGTTAAGGTTTAAAGCGAGGATTAAGGCCAGTTATAGGTCATGACTTACCCATAAAATACAGGCTTGGGTTGGTGCATCGGCCTCTCCTACATCTGCTATCTTTTTTCCCCACTCTGCTCATAATTAGGGAAAGGCAGATATGTCAATTCTCATTCAGAGTATGCAAAAATTAAGCAGTATAGTGTCAGTATGGTGTCAAATTCACAACAAACTAATCAAGATAAGGTGGAGTAAGATTCTGTCACATGAAGTCATACAAGGTACAAATCCAGTGAAATGCAATCCCATCAGCTCCTTTAACTTGTGCACTGTAATTCAGTCCTTTTTTATGCCTCTTCTAACATTGTAGGCTGCTGCTTTATAATTGTCCCTGTTTCTAGGTGGTTCTGGTAATCCATGGTTTCTGGTTGTGGAACAATTTAACTGTAGTTTTGGGGACAGTTGCTTCTATTGTTTTACAAATTAAATCCACCACCGCAGAATTCGTTGATGTCATAGGTGACGTTGACAGGGGTGTCCTGGAACAGGCTCCAGACTTGGCTGGAGATTGGCTCCATCTCAAACACCACTGGGGGTGTGCACTGTAGTTTGTTTTAATATCTTGACCTCAACAAGATGGCTGCATGGTTGCCCCCCTAAGCTGTTCACTGCAGCCACCTCAAACAGTGTTTAACAATGATCCAGAGTGGTTATTCCCCTTGTGGCGCACAGGGAGTTGGGATAGCAACCTCCATTCTATCATCTCTTGCCAGAGTCCTCTGCTCAAGAGTCACCTGATAGAATGGCACTGTCCAGGATTTAGCCACGTTTTGGTGAAACAAAGGATATTACAGTTCCTGATATACTGTTGGAAACTGATGTGGGCACAGAAGTTGTCAAGTTTATTATCTAACGCCTGTACAATCGCTAGCAGGATGCTAATTCATCAATAAGATCCACACAATCTGGATCACAGCTTTTGTTTGATACCTCCATGCTTGCCACAGGGCCTACAGTGTACGTATTGACGCAGAGATGGTCTTGCTTGTCCATGTGGTCAGGATCACAGCTGGTGCTCATCTTCCTCACCTTTTCCTTGATGTTTAGTGATGTTTACCTCACCATAACCAAGTGTTTTAGTTCCGTAACTTAATCTCATGTAGCTTGCGTGTACAGATATTGTAGAAACCAGGAAAGGCACAGAAGGGATGAACATCTGCTAATCCAAACCAGAAGATGAGAGATACGTTGGGATGTAAAGAAAGGCAATTAACAGAAAGATGAAAGAAATGTATTTTCAAAGCTGTGATTGATGTGCATAGTTTTCATTTTGTGCAGACATTGTGCACACTGTAGTCCAAAGCCAGTGCAGCTTTGTATTTTCTCCAACTTTGTCCTTTAATTTATAAATACCTGCCAAGCTTTGTTCCCACAGCTAATCTATTGCGAGGCATCTAGTGTTTAAATTGGCGTGTGTGTGTGTGTGTGTGTGTGTGTGTGTGTGTGTGTGTGTGTGTGTGTGTGTGTGTGTGGATAATTGCATATGACACAGAAGCAGACGGTTTAAGTGTCTTTGAAGTCCCTGTCTAACCTGGCAGATCCCACAATGTGGTTCCCATCAGTACCAAGCGTGACTCTGCAGGGGGGCAGAGAGTGAGCACGGTGGAAGCCATGGTAGCTACAGTAATTACAGCAGTGCACTGTCAGTCACAGGCTTCACTTCTGTGAAGTCAGAGGACACACAGACCAACATTATATTAATATATAGGTAATGCGAGAGAAGAGAGACTGGAGAGCAAAGCGTGTGGAATAAAGGGATTAAAAGAAGAAAGAAAAACCACACTTCCTGGAGGGTATGGAGAGCATACCCAGTGGCTGGAAATGATTAAGTGATTTAGAAATGTATAATAAGCACTGTTTTTTTTACTCTGGGAAAACTCTGGGAGAAACAGGGTCAAACTATTAGCCTTAATCAACCATGATCCACTGGCATTGAGGGGTTTTAGTTTCATATGAGTAGCGGTCCGCCTAAATGAGCTGCCAGTGGACGGCCCTGCTCAAAACTGTATCACAGCACCACTGTGCATGTGGTCCAATAAAGAAAATGTAGGTAGACAAATTTCACTATGCAGACATGATTTTGCTGTCGCCTGAGGCAGTTGCTTTTGGAAATTCTGACCCCATTCTCAATCTTGTCCTCTAACAATGAAATACATTTTGTGGTATAAGATCACCCAAAATACTGGAAAACATATGTCTCCTGATTATTGTGAATGAATTTAAATGACATTCAGTAGCAGCATTTCTTCCTTATGTCAGCCAATGTGGATTGTGGAGAAATGTTATATACTATTCTCGCTATTTAACATTTATAAGCAAACAAAACAATAAAGAAAGGTTTATAATATAATATTATGTGTATATATGATTCGCTGTGGAAACAGAGCGAGGTAATTATTAATTGAAGAACAAAATTAAAGATTATAGCTGCGGCGCAGCGATAGGTCGGGTCCAAGCATTTTTAGGCAATTCTGAGCAACCTCTGGAACCTAAGACGGTCATCTACCACTTTGAGCTAATTGGCAAGTAGCAACTCAACAGTGGCTTCACAAATTGAGTAAGCCATTCATTGTTGTGTAGGAAAGCAGCCATCCGTGCATGGAACGGCAGATTTGAAACCACTATAAAAAATTCAGTTATTAAGACAAAAATCTGAAAATACACATATTGCATCTAGACAGCATGGAGATGTTGGTAGTTTGTTTGTAACAATGATTGATTTGCTCCATAAGTGAAAAACTGATGTTTAAAATTGTCATTTTTACATTGACTCCAATTGTTCACATTAGAGCAAAATTCAAAATGCTGTCAAAAATTCAGTTTTTGAGATAAAATTCTGAAATTTGCCACACATCATCTACCATGACTAAAATTTTGTCATTTTTTCATGAACATTGAAGATTTATATAGCAAGAATTTGCATGTATATGTTGACAGTATCGTTTACAGTCAAACATTTTGATGCACTGTAGGCTCAATTTTTGGTAAGTCAAAAATCTGAGAAACATACTTTGTGTAGGACAGTCTGAAGATGCTCTGTAGCAAGTTTGGTGTCAATTGAGCAAAAATTTTGGGAGGAGATAGGTTTAAGAATGTTTACAGTTTTTGAAAAAAAACCAGTGATGAACTTCATAATTTTAACAGGTTTAAATGTACAAAAGTTTCTTCAGTATTGGGGCTACAGTTTGATGAAAGTTGTGAAGTTGTAGCACGTATGGTTGATTTGTTATGAGTTTTCAAAGTTTTGAACTTTAGATGCTTGCTGTAGTGCCACCATCAGGACTATTAGCTTGAGTTTACAGCTGAGGATATCTGGCATGAGACTGGACCTTTGTGCAAAGTTTGGTGAGTTTTCACCCATGGGAAGTATGATTTCCTTGGAAGAAGAAAGAAGAAGAATACCTAGGATTACAGTAGTGTCCTGGCAGCTTAGCTGCAGGGCATCACACATTTGTTTGTGTTACCAGCCCTGCATATCAGTTTGTCAAAGGTGCAATGTTGCACATGCTCTTGCCATCAAGGCTCTGTTACCTGTTACCGAAATCCTGTAACCTGGAGTCTGCATCTTCCATAGACTGTACAAAAATAATGACAGTCGCCACCATGATTTCAACTATTGGGTCGTGTGGACTCCCGTATTGAAGCCTTGAGTTTGGGATGTTGGCCGTTCTCCCTGGAGTTCCTCGCTGGTTTGCTGCTTCTCATTTGGTGCTGGAGAGAGCACACCTATTGGTTGCCGTCAATGTTCATGTCATTGAACTTATGATAATATTAAACATGTTTGATTTTGTTGGAACTTCAAGATGGGAAAAAGACTAACGTCAGACAGTTTGGACTGAGTTTTATGACCACCTTACACCAAAGAGTAAGATTAAACTTAAAAACTGTTCTTGCATTAACACAAAGTACTAACTGTGCAGCAGGCTCCGACGTCTTCCACCACATGGATGCCTCAGATTTGGATATCACATGTCTTTCAGGGAATGCTGCAGTTGTCAAACTGTGTAAGTCCTTATCACCTGACAGGTTAATGTATTGTCAGCTCAAGTCTAGCCCCACCACACTGTACGTGTCTACACGTGAGTCCGGTTAAACTCATAAGCATCACCAACCTGATCAGCAGATTCATGTTTTGCCACTGTGATGCATGAAGCGGTTGTATGATATGAGAAATGTGAGAGAGTGTGAGTGGAAATTACATTTCAAACCCTGCCAGCACCTAAAATGACTTTGCAGAGTTTATGGGCATTTGTCTGAGTGACAAAGGAAACAGTGTAACTTTATGACTGTTAATGGAAAAAGGTGTCAGTGACGGACTCTCTCACTCTCTATATGAAGTGGGATGCTGTTATTGTTTCCTTCGTAACAGCTCTCTCCATGATGATTCACTCGCCTCTTTTACTTGCATTAAAACACGTGTGCCTATGTATGTGCATGGCCGTAAGTATGTGAGTGTGTTGTTTTGAAAGCTGCAGAGACCCTGGTTGCATGGTGTGGGACCCTGGTTGACCTGTCTGACTGAGGGATTGTGAGGAAGGCTTAAATTCATCAAGAGCAGGAGGGGAAATGTTGAGGAGAGGCCAGCACTTGATTCAGTCACTCTATCTGCCTTTGATTAGCACAAGGGCATTTGTGTGTGTTCATACAGATATGGATGTAGTTTGAGCAAGGAAGTCATGCTTTGAATTTTATTTATTGTTAAAATTATACTGCTATCAGCAATGGTTTGGTTTAATCATTGGGAGACATGAAAAGCTCCACATGTTGCTTGTGGCACATTTTAAAAGGTATCAGACTGAGATTTTAGCTTCTTTCCATATATTTTAGAGCCTTTTAGATTGCAGATCATGTACACACACACACCTGGGTGCATGCCCAAAAATACACACAAGGCTTAATGAGCAATAGATTGAACCTTGAACACAGTATTCTGTGTTGTTTCATCATTAGCTCTGTCTCAGTCTTTTTCAACACAAGGACATGAGACAATAATGTAATGTTTCTTTGTAGTGAATAACCTCATTTTCTGTGTATATCAGCCTTGAAGAATCATTTTAATGAAACACATATGCAGAATGAAACGATAACATATATACTGTATTTACAGTGCCATAAATTGTACAGCGCAGATCAGCAGTGAATAGATCAACTCTGTCACAACTGGCTGTTCAGCTCTTTATGGAGTTTGAGCAAAACAATGCAACGAGATGAAAAACATCTTGATAGATTTTAACGATGCAACGTGTGTGTGATTTGGAAACCCTGCAGTGGTGGAAAGCCCCAGAATATAATACTGTACACTTCAATGAGCTGACTTTTATTTAAATGACTGTGCTTCTACCTTATCAGGTTTTTCTTTGACCTCTTTGGATGATGTTTACATGGGCTCAGTGTTTGGAAATCACTGATTTGGACTTGATTAGGATTTTGGATTTGACTTCGTGTGTGGTTGCATTCAATAAAACTGGCATCTTTTCCTACTTTGTTGTCAAAAGTCTTGTTCTTGATGCGCCCTCAGTGCGGAAACCCTTCCTGTGACCTTCTGCAGGTGCCATGGGTGCTTTTTGTGGGTCACTGATAGTATAAGTGATAATGACAGAGTGGAGCTACCACTCACCTCCAGTGACCTAGAAAATTAGAAACACGAGTAAATCCACGGGCATGTTAGTGACCCTGAGGTTGTATTTAGGCACAGTGGTGCTTTGAGCTAAAATGATAACATCAGCATGCTAACACACTGATAGCTATAAGCTATCAAGCTGATTCTAAGCAGTTACAAATTTACCATGTTCACCATCTTAGTTTAGTGTGTTAGCATGCTAACTGCTAATTGCACTAAAGGCCCAGTCCCAAGACCCCTTGTCCCTAACACGTAGCCCTTACCCCTCCGTTTTGCATGTTCACGTCTAGGAGAAGGGTGTCCTGATTCTTGTTGGAGTAAAGGAGTATGCCGAAGTGTTAGGGCTACATGGCCCCTTTCACACAGAGGTTTCTCAGAGGCACACTCTACTATATTTTTCTATGTATTATGGTCCTTTTTATTTAATAACAAGCAGAACTAGAATGCCGATGTGTCAGGAGCTAAAGTGCTAGCTAGCTCACGTGACATTTTTATTGCAGCAGAGGTCAAAGGTGATAAAGTTGTTACTACTTCTCTGACATCAGTACAGACTGGCAGGACAGGAGCACGGGTGGTTAACATTAGACTGCAGAGCACCAAAGTTGCCTGGTAATGGAGCATTGTTCTTTTTTTTTGATGACTTGTTTAATCAATTGATAGCATGAAACTTGGTTGGGAATGAATGACCAGCGTCCTTACAACAGCAAAAGGCTGACTGTAGCCCACACAAAAGAAAACCACCACTGCAGAAGAAGGCATTTTTGCAATGTCCGGCAACACATCTGTTTAAGTAAATGCCAGCATAGCGATGATGTATGTTCCATTTCACAGGGAATGTTTTCAACCACCATCCCTTGTAACTCTGTTCTGAGGGGCAAGGTGGCACCAAAAACGAGGGGTAGGGGTAAAAATATTAAATGAGATTGGATCAAAGTAAAGTTGCGGCTGATGGGAATGTCATTAGTCTTGCAGGTATTTGATCTAAAAATCAAAGTATTGGCCAATTAAAATTTAGATCAGATGGTGAGACTATGGAGAATGACAGGATCACAGATTCATCCTGAGGATGATCAGCGCTGCAGTACTAATTTCAGAAGGGTTGTAATCTTGCAACAACAGTTTTAAAGGTAGGATATACTATGCAGGAATTGTCAGCTACTATTTGTCAACAGCATCGCCAGCAAAAGGGAAAGTGAAAGCCAACCCCAGCTTTGTGCACTTGGCGTTTCGTCTCGCTATTTTGCAATTTTTCAGTGCTGTGTCTGTGATTTTTGAAGCTTCCTCTCAGATGTTTGCTCCTTACCTGGTTGCTACCTCTTATGAGGTCTCAACCTCACCTAAGCGCTGTGCTGAGGAATGACCCAAACACAAAATAAAATGAGGAATACACATCGTGGCATCAGTGGCTTAGTGGATAGAGCAGGCGCCCCACGTACAAGGCTGTTGCCGCAGTGGCCCGGGTTCAACTCCAGCCTGTGGCCCTTTGCTGCATGTCATTCCCTCTCTCTCTCTCTTGCTTTCAAACTTATCTGTCCTATCAATTAAAGGCAAAAAAACCCAAAGAAAATACACAGCTACACTGCTTCTTGTGGGTTTTTTAATCAAAATCTTGTATAGTATAACTTTAAAGAAGTGTGGATTCAATTTAATGATAATTTGGGAGGCTGTTTGAGGTGAGGTGCTTTTGAGTTGTACTTCATTCTGCTGTAAAGTTTGTGATATTATGTTATATATTATGTTATCAGTGAGGTTACACTAAAACAGACACTGAACATTCTAACCTTTATGAAGGAAAGCTTAATTGCAGGAGTGTTGTATTAGATTTAGCTAGGTGTACATAAAAGTGTAAGTGAGTGTAAATAGCATTAGAGTGCATTAGAGGAAACCTTGAAGGATCACCAAAGCCAGTACCTTTCATCCTAAGGTGACCATTTATAATACTCTACATTTCATGGCAACCTATCCAACAGACAAGTGTAGGACCAATCAGCTGACAGGCCGACGTTCCCATCTCTAGAACCATGCCACTAGCATGGCTGAAAGAAAAAACAGTATTCATGCGTTAGGTTGTTGGGAAATTTTTCTCATGGTAAACATTAGTTGAATGACGCAACTGTGATCTCATGCTGATGTAATAATGTGGATTTCTAGACCACAGCTTTACACTGTCCGCCCTGGAATACTGAATAGGTCCATTAGGCTTTCTCTTATCTCAGAAAGGGTCAGAAATACAGATAAATGTGGCTGTGTGATTTATGACAGGAGTAGTTGTTGAGTCTTCCCATCTGAGACACCAGTGACTCAGAGCTGTTTCATGAAAGCAGTTTTGTTTAATTGACCTAAAACCCTGAAATTTCTGTGTATATACTATATGAGTCTGAGTCACTAAGTCCAATGAATGACTGTAATAAAGAAACAAGTAAAGCATGTTTGTGAAGAATACAGTTGTGAAAAGGTCTTCTTTTTGCTCTCGTCCCCTCTGCCAATCTTATATTCTTTTTCTGGATACAGCTTTAGCAATACCCCCAAGTGGTCCACTACAACAATACCCTGTTGTGTCAATAAGCCAAATGTACAGTATGGCAGGTTTCAGCCTTTTTATGACGGTGAAAGGCAGCCAAAAATGACTGGTAATTTGTCTTTGTGTGGTTTGGTGTGTTTACAATGTGCTGTGGATTGACAAAGTTCATAAGAAACTGCCCTGTATACTTGGGAGATCACATTCGTTCAGTTTAAAGTGTTAGAAAATGCAGTTTATCGGTCAAATATTTAGCTTGGTGACTATTACATTTACAAGTGTCAGGGAATTGCATTGTCCTATAGTTACAAATGATACTCTAATAATAATCTCTCCTATAGATGAATGCAGTGTGAACTTCTCCACTACTCTCCTCTTGCCAAAAAAGCACACTCATGTAGTTATGAATCATTCACAGTGTCCGTTTTAAAGGGTAAATCAATACTGGTTCACAGATGGAAGAAATGCATCTGACCACACCTAGCTCAGTGTTGGGCTACAGGTGTTTCCCATCAAGTGTAAAAGGGAAAACACCTGCTGTGACATCACTGAGGTGTGACCAGAAATGTGCTTAAAAGTTTCAACTCACGGCAGATGATTCCTGTAGTATGTGATGAACTTTTCTTTTAAACTAGAACAGCAGTTTTGGCTGATAAGTCCATTCTCTAAAAATATTGTATAGCATTGGCTTGAAATATTTGATGTATAATGTCTGATCAGTGTGTTTAATTGATTGAATGAAAGGCATTGAGAATCTTTGTAACGATGGTTGCAATAAAAGTAAAATACAGCTTTGTTTTCCCAGCAGAATGCCAATATTTGCAGAGCATTTAGTACATAATGAAAGTCACCAAATGAATATGTTTGCATTGTAAGTTTCTGCAAACCATGAGTACGTTAGATTTGCATGCTCCATGCATATCATATTAATGTTTCTAAAGTGACGTAATATATGAGCTGACTTATTCATTGGGAGTTGGAGGGGATGGTGGATGGCGTGTCATGTAGATGAGACGCCTGCCAAACTGTAGACCACTGTATGAAACCAACGGAAAAAAACAGCAGTTGTCTTCTGGTGACGCTTCCCAGCATTTCCTCCAATGTTTGTGGCACAGAACCTGGTTGTTTTTGCACATTGCGGTGTTTCCCAGCAGCGTTTGAGCCATCAAATATGGGTATTTACACCAAAACATGATGTTTTCCTAACCATAATCAAATGGTTTTTGTGCCTAACCCTAACCACACCATTACCACAGCGTTGTTGAGAAGTTTAAATGTATGTGCCACAAAATAACGTACAAATGTAACGTATCTGTGGTTTGCAGAAACATTCAATTTGATCATTTTTTTCTGGCGATTGGGTTACCATTGTAGTTCTCTTATCCCTCTTATTGTAGACGTCTCATGGTGGTTGAATCATTGTGTTTTTGGCAAGACTTCCCTCCTCTTGAAACCTCACCAACTAACAGCTTGAGTCACAGGAACTATTCTGACAAGCTTGAACAACCCAGGTTCAACAAAAGATAGTGTCACGTGTCAAGGGCCCATCTGAGAGATAACCAAGGCCAACTGAAGTTCATTGTACTGTAGGGTAACACAATTCTCAGACACTTACACATCTCAGAAGTAACATCAGACATGGGTCTGCTGCTGAATGAAATCTGGATGTGTTATTATCTATTCTGGCAAAACAAACAACTATTCTGCTGTTGATCATAACTTCCTGACCTCTGACCCCTAACACTGCATCAGTGGTGCGATAAGGGGTCCAGTTTAACAGCCATGAAAGTACAACAGGCTCATGAGAGAAAAAAGCCATACACAGCCTGCAAATTTATAAAGAGCTCATACACTCAATTTATTTTTATAGATTAATCACACTAAATAAAAAGGGAAGCTGTCGATACAGGGAAGAAAACCCATTGAAGAAGAAGCCTCGAGGCAACAAAAAAAAATTGTGAAAAAATGTGGTGCAAATAGACTGAGTTAAATCTTTGAATTGTGTGCATTTGCCAGACCACCTACATGCTATTTCACAGTGAATGAGTATTACAATAAGCATTTCTCCTTTATGGCACCACTGGGGAAAAAAGAAAGTGTAATCTCATGCAATCTCATGTTAAAGCTATGGTAATGACATCATCATCTTGTTTGAAAATTTGTGTGTTAAAAATTAGCTTAGGAATAAAGACATATTGTCACACTTCCCCCAAACAGTGCTTTTTTGTCAAGTAGTTACAGAGTAAACAGAAGAATTGGAAATAAAAAGGATAATCTGTGGCGAAGATTGATAGGTGCTGTTTAGTTTGTTACAGCCCGGAAAAGAGAAAAGGGGCATGAGGTTCATTAAGTGATGTTCTGTCAAAAAGCAAAATAAGCAAATCCATTTGCAGCAGGGGCATCAAAACTTGGGCAGTAGTACAGTGTGGTTTGTTGTTTTAAGGATTGGCATCCTTTGTTTTGTCGCTCTGGTCTCCATCAGAGAAGCCCAGAGCTGGGTTGGATGCACATATGGAACTGCTACGTTCTCCCTGTGTGTTTATGTTGCTCAACATCTGTTGAAAGTAACAACACTGACCACAAAACTCTGTGCCAAAACATTGGTTCAATATTAGCATATGGGGGGATTCAAAAGCACACTGAGTGAAAGCTGTTACAGGAGATAAAAGCATGAAACAATGTCACTTCCCAATAGCTTTTTAAGATACTTGGTTTTATTGAATTCATAGAAGGTCTAGAGATGGTTATAAAAGCAATAGATGGGTTTGAAACTAAACATTATTTCAAAAATGACCTGCTGAGCAACCACATGTCCATACTGTCCTATACCTCCATATGTTACCCTGCTATGTAAAAGAAAGCAACTGCCCAAAGCGTTTTGTTTTACTTATGCACTGTAGAACTACATTATACACACAAAAACACTGTATGTCTTTCGTTTTATTGTCAGTGTTGACCTCCTCCAGCCTCACAGGGGATTTCTTCATAAAATCAGATTGTGTTCAAGTCTGGACACACATTAGAGACACGAGCAGCATGCTGCAGAGGTCTCTGTATCACTGATGGAGGCTGGACAACTTCCACCGTGCTGCCAGTGTGTAAACGAAGCATTACTGTGAGCAGCTCTGGTGCACATTAGTGATAGTGCTGCAGTTGACTCAAGGACACAGACAGCGAAGGAAAGCGCGAAGGGAGAAAAGGGGCTTTCCATTGCCCTAGTTTCCATGACCCAGTGTGTGTGTGTGCGCGTGTGTGTGCGCGTGATGGAGAGTATGATCAGCTCTTTGACGAGAACTGCAGCTTTAACTGGCTCACATTCAAAAGACAAGTGAGAGAGAATGTGATAAACAGGACAATAAGATACGCAAAGGAAAAGAAAAGACAGAAAAACTGTGAAATCGTGTGTGTGTGTGTGTGTGTGTGTGTGTGTGTGTGTGTGTGTGTGTGTGTGTGTGAATGGGTGTGTGTTTGCACTCTCACAGGTGGGCCAGATGCACATCATTCTTGTGAAGTTACTTTGCAACCACAAACTCTCCTGTTACTTCCAGCACTTTAGTTGCAGTAAAACTCATCAGGCATCAAAGAGCATTCCCATAACTGGATTAACGCAGTAACAGTGACTGATGCTGGTGAGGAAGACAGGCTGCCGGAGACAAGAGAGCCGGGACTAAATATTTGTGGTAAATATTAACGGTATTGAATTCCAAGGGGTCCACTAAGAACCTTCTGCTCAATTATTGAAGCCAAACGAGTGTGAATCACCAGTGCTGTTCCACACAGTATACTGTACTGTGAGTTATGATATCCCTCTGGTATAATTTAAACAACAGTAAGAGTATACAGCCACACTAGCAGCTCTGTGAGGCACAGCAGTGCTTTGAGCTAAACGCTAATGCCATAATGGTAGCATGCTCACAGTGACAATGCTAACAACCTGATGTTTAGCAGGTATACTGTTAAACATGTTCACCTTAGTTTGGCAAAACTATAAGCTAAAGAGTTGTTTATTAACTTAATCTTATTCCAAGATCAAACCTACAGGAGACCCTACAACCTACTGTATGGTCAGACAGACAGTTTTTTTTTTCTTCTTTTTCTGTGATCATCAATTAACAACGATACACTTGGATTTTTCCTCCTTGTTGTTGCTGGTACGGCTGCAACTGCGACTTCCCTGCAGATAATAGGATTATATTCTGTGTACCTTCATACTTGCAGTGTGTATTTTTCAATCTAGTTTGACTAATATTACAAGTTTTTGAAATAATACTCGCCCATACTTTGCCACACATTCAAACTTCTCATTTTCATATTAGTAAGTCATTTGGGATTTTCATTCGACGCTCAGGACTTGCTTTCTGCTCACCTAAGCATGCACCGCTACTTCCTGCAAAACCATGCTCATGCAGGTGAAACTGTGTTTTTAGGGGGCCCGAGGCTGATGGACATGTCATTTGGTTTGCAGGTGTATACCAAAGAATTGGACAAATTAAAATTTAGACGTGATGATTGTGTTAGAGGAAAAGTCAGTAGATAATGAATGTCTGTACTAAATATCATGACAACAGTTGATTAGATGTTTCATTCAAAGCCATAAATGTCAACCTTGTAATAGTGCTACACTTGAAGTCAGAGGATCACCAAAGTCATGAGGATTCATCCTCTGGGAACCTTGAATTTCTGTTAAAAAAATTATTATTTTTTTACATAGTAAGATTGAGAAATAGATTTCTATGGAAATAAGTCATTCTGTGCTACACAATGTCATGTAACCTCAAGTGCCGCCCTTGGCTGTGCCCAAATTATGTCTCATCTCAGGGTTGTTCCCAAGGGCTTGATTACACCACTGCTATAATCATATGAAATTATTCAGAACCCTATTTTCAGCTTTTTGTTTGAGCAGTCCTAAAACAACAGACAAAACTGCAGTTGCAGCAGTTTTGCAAGCAGTAAATGTTTTGATGCAACACATAGGCTGAATCTTATACATGGCAGACAACTTTCTTTTAGTGTCAAATCAGGTAACAATCTTTCTGGAACATAATGAAACCAATCAGACAACCCACATCAAGCTCTGATTAAGTAGTATGGATTCACGGATGATCAGGGGTACTTTGGGAGCTGCTGCTATGGGAGAAAATAGGGTTACTTTTCCACTCTCTCTCTGCCCATTAAAGGCCAACATGCCATTTCCACATTAGACATACTGTAACTGTGGGAAACAAAATAAAATACAATTTAAGAAGGCAAATGTGCACTGATTACAGTTCAATCTGCAATCTTTGCAACAAATGAAGTTAACATAAGATTCTACATCGTAGCCCAGCCATTTACTACGAATCACAAGCTGATCCAACATAGACTGCGTTCCAGTAAACTGTCACTTATAAGAAGCAGTTTGCTGCTGGCGTGCAGCCCGCTGCTCTACACAAAACACTTGCTCCACATTCATCATGTGAACCTGCTCTACATTGCAGTGGGTGTATTTTGGATGTAGAAGATGTAGATGTAGAAATGTAGTGAGTAGAGCTTGTAAACATGAGGAATAAACAAGAAGGTGCTCCTAACCTCATCAGAAAACAGCCTGTTTGGAGCTGATTTACAGTCGCATTCCTGAAGACTGTCAACAAAGACGCCATTTACTCCAGTTCACTCCTGGTTTCTGTAATTAAGGGTCAAGACCCCCAAAATTGCGGTTCCCTACTTGACAAGAGTCACAAGTCATTTTCAGGAGAAAATGAATCTCATTCATGAACTGAGGGAAACCTGAACAGGGAATGTTTTGAAGCTTGGATTCAGGTTAACTGCAGACAAAAAGTAAAATTAGCAGCAAGGCCTTACCCTGTTGAGGGAAAAAACTCATTTGCAATTTTCTTGTGACCATGCAGCTGCCATTAGAGGAATTCCCTCTTTGGGATTCATGTCGGCTACCAGGCTGCTTATGGTTGCTATCCATTCATTTGAAAAACTAGCATGACTAAGAGTATACAGTCAATGTAAGCATAGCACTGCTTACTGCTAACATGCTTACAAAGACAACTATTTAGCAGTGTTTACATTACGCATCTTAGTTTAGCCTGCTAGCATGCTAACATTTGCTAATTAGGACTATGGCCAGCTATGTTCCACATTTTGTATACTGTACTGCAGCTCTGTGAGGCACATCAGTGCTTTGGAATAAATGCTATGCCATCGGTACAAAACGATCAAAATGAAAATGCTGACTAGCTGATGTTAGCAGATGTAAAGTTAACCATGTTCATCTTAAGCCGGATTTATACTCGTACCTCAGCTCTATGCAGAGCCTACACGTTGCCGGGTTTCTGTGAAGTGCTGTTAAGTTGATTCAAAACACACATTAAACATAGCTTAATAGAGACAATTTCAAACCCAAGTACACAAATCAGCTTTACTATAACTCACAGCATTCACAGACAAAGTATTTGTCATTTGCTGGACACATTTTCCCCCAAAATACAATATGCTAGTGTTTTTAGCACAAGCCTACAGCATCTTACACTGTATAAATTAGCGTAGCAGCTAGTGGACTTTTACTCTACTCATATGAAGCCAGGGACAACAACAACATTTAACAAAGGTAATGTTACAAAATTCAACTCCATTACAACTCACAGGGTTCACTGACAAAACATCTGTCTTATACTGAACACGTTTTCCAAGCAAATACAACATGCTAACATAATAAGCACAAGCCTATGGCCTTTTACATTGTATAAATTAGCTACTAGCTGAGATTTCCTCTACTCATATGAGGCTGTGAGAAATCACACACAGGGCTTAAAATTCTATTTTAGTGGAGGCTTTATCGTCTTCACAATTTATTGTTTCTCATCTGTGGAACAAAAAAGGATATAAAAGCTTCATTCCACTGAGGGAAATGGTTTCAGCTTACAAAAATAGACAGGCCTGTGTTGTTGTGATGTGTAGTTACATTTCTGGGTATGGCATAGGGTACGGCGTAGAGTACAGCATTGGGCACAGGGTACCGGGTATGGCTTAGGCTACGGCGAAGGCTTTACGTCAACACAAAGCCTATGCCATAGGTACAGTGTTGATTTGACGCAGAAGTGTAAATCCTGCTTTAGTTAGGCAAGTTAGCATGCTAAAATTTGCTTATTAGCACAATTCAACTGAGGCTGATGGGAATGTCATTAGTTTTGCAGGTATTTGGTCATAAATGAACGTATTAGACAAACTTAAATGAATGTTCATAGCAGTCAATCCAATAGTTGTGGGGACTTTTCACTAAAATACAAAAATGTTATCCTCATGTTGCAACCGAAATGGTCGACCAACAGACAAGCGACCATCAGACTGAGATTTCCATCCATAAAGCCTTGCTGCTAGCATGACTAAAAGTGTGTGACATTTATCAAAAGCAGAGCTGGCTTTCCCCACTAATGTTTTCAAGATAATATCACATCTACGTTTTTTCGGGGTTCCTCATAAAAATATGTAAATTGCTTTTTTGTGCTCTCCTTCATAAGGGTGTTATCAAGTGTAGATTTGTTTATAACAAATGTGTCATCTATACATTATTTGAATCATATGTATGGTTATTCCCACATGTCGCATTACACGCAACACACTATGTTTATCGACCTAAATAACACACATGGGTGTGTTAAAAATGACAGCACACACAGGTACGAGGCTGTGGTGGTGCTGTTTGACATCAGTTTATCTCTTAGATCAGTCCCACAGTGCAGTGCTCACTCAGCACTTTGTAACTAAACCCAGATGTTGGCCGGATGCTATGCACTGTGAGAGTGACATCACACCAAAGAGTTGTCATATTTACACACCTGGTCCACCACTACTACACTGATTAGATTAGAGCCTCCTCATTAGTGTGAGTCCTTCCTGCACCTACAGTCACACACTACACAAACCGCATCATGAATTTTGTATAGAATGTGATTCATTAGTGTAATGCTCTATTAAACTAATACATGACAGGCACCCCGACTTCCTTTAAGAGCCTTGCAACAGGATAACATGTCTGAGGCAATGTCCAAATTTGCTGCTGAGGGAAGACGGTTAGTATTTACACAACCTCAAGAGGTCACCTCTTAGAGAAACATAAACATAGATCATTTAACACTTGTGAATAAATGAGCAATGTTGTTGTTATTCTGGTGAGGAGCCTCTGTATTAAATGGCAGAGTTTGGGAACTCAGCCTTTTTTTGGCAAGTTACAATTTCTGCAAAGTGAAATGCTGAACTCGATTGTTTGCCACGATAGATTTGCACTGATTACAGTGTACTGATTACACTTTCACTGACAGGAGCAGTGACTCTGGATAGGATTTAATTTCTTTGGATGTCCATCTGTCCATTACCTATAGAATATATATGATTGAATACAGCATGTGATCTGACTTACCCATACAATCTTGCATTTCAAGTCTGAGTATGCTGCATTTGCTAACTCACGTGTCACAGGGAGACATGTGACACAATAGTACTCCAGTTTTGACGAAAACCTCAGACATCATGATTTTCACCACTGAATTCCAGCATCTAAAATGGCATAAAATGACCCAAGAAGAAACTGCATTACTGTGCAGTTTACCACAATTTTGCATAGTGGCCCACATTAAGACTCTGTCATTGAATGAGACAGCACTGTTCTATAAAATGACCAAATGTGGTATTAATCTGTTAAATTTTCAGTTTTGATTTTTTTGAGACACACTAGCGCAAATATTAATATGGCAAAATTCATCATTCTCATTCATTCGCAGCAAATGAGGTGGTTATTGCTCTTGTGTGACATCCTAGGGAGACGCCAACTCTCTCTGTTTATCAAGCAACCGTCTCCATAGTGATAAAGGGAATAGTGTCCAAATCCAGAGCTGATGTTGCAATATTTAATCCTCTGATTGAATTACCAGGGAGGAGCAGAGAGAGAGGGAGAGAGAGAGGAGGAGTAAAGTTACTCCAATTCTATAAACACTCACTGTGGTGAGGCTGTATCTAACAGTGTGAAGGGTCCAGTCGTCACTAAGGAGGGTGTGCCATCATCAGTACTACTGACAAGTTCATATTTGCTGTCACCGTAAAAGGCCTTTTATTGCTACAACGCCCCTGCCTTGTCTTATCCAAACTGTAAACTCCTCCTGGGAGTTTTTCTCAGAACACTCTGAAATGATTGTAAATGGTAAGGTGTATATTCTGTAAAATCTTGTACTGAGTTTTAAAGCTGCAGTAATCAATAGTTTTATATTATCAGCAACGAAGGACTGTGTCTAATGTGAGAAGTGTCGGCTGCTGTGACAAACCTACACATTATAATCACCCTCCTCTGCATTTCCTTGCAACCCTATCCATTCAGATGGGATAAACATTACACGGGGAATAGACATAGATATTCAGCAGGACAAAGCCTCCCCAGTGGGTTGCACAGGAAAAGATGTGCGTGAGAAAATTTGAGTCACAAATCGTACTCTTTCATGGTGTCATAACTGAATAGTATCGTAACACTAAGACATGATACACATATTGATATCATTCACTGTGATTTACACTTCCCAAGGATATCATCATCTTCATCCATCATGAATAAATGTTCACTAATCCACTTAGAAATCAGAAAAAAAGAAGGTTTATAACTTTCCTGGGAATCATCAGGTTTTGTAAGTTGTCTTCAGTATCAAAGTAATCCAGTGATACTTGTCTGTACATCTGTGGGTGCATTGAAAACAGAAACTGCTAATAGCTCATTCAGCATACTTTGGTGCCAGTTTGCAAAACTGGAAAATCTGGGGCTCAAAACAGAATACCACCTGTAGCTGACATTACATAAGCCCATTTGATGAGATTTTACGGTTCTAGCTCTCCTGATGGCTCTAATTTTTTTATGCCTCCCCGCCAATGATAGCCGTGGCCTGAGTTTCCGTGTGAACACACACTTCTGTCTGTCCACCCATCCCATTCTTGTAAACACAATGTCTCATGAACACCTTGAGGGAATTTATTCAAATTTGGCACAAACGTCAACATGGACTCACAAATGAACTGATTGGAATTTGGTGGTTGAAGGTCAAAGATAAAGGTCACTGTGACCTCACAAAACATGTTTTTGGCTATAACTTGAGAAATTATATGCTAATTATGACAAAATTTCACCCTAATGTCTAATAAGATGAAATGATTAAGTGATGGCATTTTATATCCACAAGGTGAAAGGTCAACTTCACTGTGACATCATAGTGTTCCTCAAAAACACTTAAATCAGTGTCATATCTTAGGGACAGAAGGGGTGACATTAATCTTGGGTGTCCACCTTGAAAATGTGCTGATTGTATAGATCTTCTGAGCTGCTGGGAGGAAGATGTGTGTGTGAAGCATCTATATTTTCATAGACACAGATGTTAACTGTGAGTGCAACTTGACTGGTTCGTGGAGGCATATAACCACAAAGCTGTAGTTCTAGTCTGTTGTCATATTGGTTCCCAAGTAGGGCTATGTGTTGGTTTTATTGTTTCTCAGCACATTTATCAAAATACCTTCCTAAAGTTATAACAGATCAGATTATCTGTTTTCAGATTGTCTTCACGCCCCCACATCGCCATAACATCTATTAGCTAATACCACTTTTACTTAACTCATTATATTGGTTATTTCAGGTATTGACTTTTGTACAACTGAGCTTAACATAAGTATTCTTTATAAGTCTTGACTGTGGCCAGAGACATGATTGTGAGGACTAAATGCAACACTATGCAAAATCTGTAAACAAAACATAAATGTTATGCAGCAGATTAAATGAAGTGAGTAGTTGTAATTGAAGTAATTGGAGCAACTGTGCTGCAGATTCATAAATGTGATGTTATGAAAATGTTGGCAGGAAATAGACGACTTCTTGTAAGTAACAATGTGAGAACCTTTGCCTTATTTGGCTGAGTCACAAGATAGCAAGTCCTTTAATTCTGTTATTGTAGCCATTAAATTCTCTCTTTCATACGCACACATATTTTTCCCACCCCCTCATTACCCCCCCCGCTCTCGTTTGCTCCCTCATTTGCCCCACACTCGTCCACCCCGCCCCCCTCTCTGAGTGGGTTGTATACACAGTGTGGTTACAGTCTCCCCAGCCCATTAAACTATATGGAAGCAGTGTGAGTCTCTGTATTGTTGGTAGTGAAGTCCAGTCCTCTGAGGGCCTTGTAGTGTGTTATTGCACAAATTCATCACCATTAGGCAATCATGGCACAGCACTCCTGTGTGGTTTAAATACACACTGACAGAAGCTGCCAAGAAGAGAAAGTGTGTTATGTCTATGTAAAGTTATGTATAAGGAATTCATTTTGGACACCAAAATGATTCATTATTTCCTATATCCTAACATAATAATGGCACATATTCTGCTTTTACAAATGACAAAAAAAGACTGTATGATGCATGCCTGCATATATTTAACACAGCCTTACTACCATTTTGCGGAGATGACACAATAAAAAATCTGCTTACACGGGCATTGACCAAAAGCAGGCTCTCCGGAGCGGGTAATGCAAATTTGATTTAACAACCAGTTGACAGATTGTGGCTGCAATAAAAATGACCATAAGAGAGACTTTTTGTCTCTATTCCATGAAATGAAGAAATGCTTGGCTGGTAGAAACTGTAGGAGTAATCCGTAGCAGAGTGCCAGTGCATATTCAGCGCCATAGAAGCTCACACAAATGTTCGAACATGGATTAGATGACATGGAAAACAATTAGAAATTCAAATTTAACAAGCTAACTGGGAGACAGAAATGACACATACTAGAGGAGATGACTTACTTCCGCTGCACAGCAATAGTTTGATATTTTGGGAAATATGTTTTATATTGCTTTCATTTTACTGTTTCTTGCCAAGAGTTAAATTAGGAAATTAATACATGTTTTTATGCTAAATATGAGGCTAGGACTAGAACTTGCAAAGCTTAGCTTTAGCTAAAGGATTTGGGGCAATAGCAGGTGGAAACTAGACCATAACTCCCCCTAAAACCACCAACTGTCATTTTTGCATTTTGTTTTAAGATTGTAAATTAAACAAACAGCACTAGACTCTTAGATAGTGAGCTTTAGAGGCGTTGGTAGGTAGGTGTTACCTTTGGACATAGCCAGGCGAGCTGCTTCTTCCTGCTTCCAGCCATTATCCAAAGTTAATGTAACATCACCTGGCTTTAGTTTGATATTTGATGTATGGATATGACATTGGTGTCGATCTTCTTGTCTATGCAATCTCTCACAAAGAAAGCATACAAGCAGACTTTTTATTAGCTGTTTAATAAATAGCCTGAGGTATAAGATAAATAAGAAGACTACTAGTACTTAAGCTGGTATTGTTCTCTTATAACAGTACTAAAAAGAAATTGAGCTATAACATTAAATGTTTCCAAGAAGCCAAATAATACCACACTGTCTTAATACCCTGTCTGTAATCCCTCACATTACCCCTCCCATCATCTCTGCCCTGGCTCTCACTCTCTCATGGCTGCATGTAGAGCACCAGGCTCCCATCCAGATCTATTTAATGGTCCATAATGCCGCACCACACAGACATGCACACACATAAACATAAACACTAAGAGCACGAAAGAAAAAGAGAAAGTTTTCATGCATTCTGCCAAGTAGGTTGTTTATATGTTGCAAATGCACCCACTTACCTCTGTGTTAAAATCATTCCCGCTGACATTATCTCTGTTGTTTGTCTTTGCAGCAAGTTCATAGAGCCACAGTTGCATGTAAATTTGTTGTTACAATACTTTTATTGTTATTATATGAATATAATGTTAGGTTGACACAATGGCATAGTTGTTTATCCCCCCTTCTGCTATGTAATTTAGGATTGCAGAAGACTTGAAGAAGTGAGGGTTCATGTGACTATATTGTTTCAGGGCTCTTGCACCATTTTAAAAGTCAAGTTCAATAGTTTTTAAGACCTCAATTAAGACTCAAAAAATGTCAAAACAATTTCTTTGATAGAAAAGTGGGGCAACTTATTGAGCCCATTTTCCTTCATGTGTTCAGCACTGAGAATACTGTAAGGTCAAACTTTTCCATTCTCACAGTAACAAGTCAGAGAACAGGTCAAGCATGACAGTCGGTTTACAGGTATAATATGCAGGAATTGTGGGTATCTGTTTGTAAACACGTGCTTCAAACTTGGCAGCTCCTCCCTATAGCTGATTGGATGTACACTGCAAGGTACTGGGCTATCGTAGGAAGTAAAGTAAAAGCCAGTGACAGAGTCACTCTCATTCTGGAACAGGCTTTGTCCGTTTGATGTTTCACCTCACTATATTTGCGTTTGTTCAGTGTCTGCGATTTCTTGGATTTGTGCTGCTTAAGGTCTGGCAAATGGTTGCTACCTTTTTATGAAGTCCCAAACTCACCTACATGTTGTATTGGCTAGAGGCTTCACACCACTGCCCAAAAGTTGTAGCCCAGAAATGTCCCAAATACAGCAAAATGAGAAGATAAAAGAAAATTCAGGCAGCAGGCAGGGTCTCTGCAGATAAATACATCACCACACACTTCTGATGGGTCAAGTGATATTTGAAAGGGATTACTGGAGAGACCAGTTCCCTCCAAGGACCCACTCAAGTACACTGAGGTCAACAGAGGCTCCTTACAGGAAGAGGCCAAGGTGCGATACTGGAGGAACCTTGTGATTGTGTGAGTGTTAAAGCATTTTACAGGAACTTGTAACTTAACATATAGTCATTGCCATTTAGGTCACGTTTAGGCCATATTGGTAGGATTTCAGGTGGCCTGAGCACTTACATGTTTTTGCAACTTTTTTCTCAGGGTTGTTTTGACCATTGTTCCTATTGATTATGATAACATTATATTCACCAGATTAATTGCTAAGATTGGGACACATGACAATTTCAAAAAATAAGTCCTGTTGTGCAAGAAATAAGCAGCGTAGGCCCCAGCTCAGCCAGGTTATTACCCACACTACTATAAAAAGTATTTTAGTGCCTTTGGGGTTGAAAGATGTTTTTAGAAACTTTGTATCTTGCATTTGTAGTTTCAATCACAGCAGCTAACCCAGAGTCACAGCCATGAAAAGATGTCAGACCTTCTCTCTGGTCCCACATCACTTTGTTTTTGTCAGATCATACTGAAGCAGCTTGTGGATGCAGCACTGGATCTTCAGGGTCAGCTCATCTTCACTGTGACATTAAGGTGGAGAAAATCCTGATTGGGACATTTGCACAGGATTAAGGCTATAAAACTGAAAAACATCATATTCTATGAAATTTAAAATACCAAAATACATATAATAATACAAACTCAAACTTGTGCATTAGGAGCATTTCAATTAATTCCACCATGGCTATATTGAAACATCATCATTTGTAGGTATAAAAAGCTCATTCTAAGGTAATGAAAACACATTGACTAGGACTACTAGGGCTAGGGCTGCCACTTAATAGTCAACCAGACCTTAGTGACTAGAAAGGTCATGAGTCGGCAAGATTTCACTTAGTCGCAGAAAAAATAACATTAAAATAAAAGGTGAAACTCTACTAGGAGCTGTGCTTTGTCAAAATAAATCAAAACCTATATGACTGGACCATGTGGAAATTTAATTTAATAGGGCCGACACAGGAAGTGGCCACACTCAGCAGTAAGACAGGAGTCACTAGAATTTACAGAGCTGGTACCTGCGGTTTTACACAGGCTAGTTAATAACATGTCGGGTTGGAAATCCAAAGTGTGGGATCATTTTGAGGAGATGAAGTACGAACCCAAGGTGATATGTAAACTCTGCAGGCACACATTGCCTATCATTCGTCGACTTCAAAATGTCGCATCATCTGAAACATGTAAGTTGCTACATGCCCATTAGCCACTTAGCAGACCTGTTTATTACGCTGTTGGCAAAGCAGCTTTGCTGCCAGCATAATAAACAGGTGGCTCGCTCAGTGAGTGACATGCACAATATATGTATAATTTAATAATTGAATTGGCGACTAGTCAACTAATGGCCCTAAATGACAACTATTAGTCGAATAGGAAAATTCTTAGTCGGGGCAGCCCTTCTAGCAACACATGTCATTTCTGCCAATATCAAAAGATGCCAGCCCACACCCGCTCTCGGGCTCTGTGTCACGCTGCTAAAACAAATCACAGTAAATGCAAATAAGTCTTAAAGCCACTCCTTCATGAAAATATGCAGTTGGCATGAAATAGGTTAAATAGGCTTTCTGTGCACACAGGCCAAAGCCTGAAAATTAGGCTTTTTCCAAATTTTATGAGGCACACACAGACCTTATTAAAAATCACTAAACACATTTCATATATGCTGAGTTTCGCCTCGTTCACAGAGTGCATCACAGGTGAGTTTAATGAGGCTCACTAATAATGTCTCCTCATGCCACTATATGTAGTCTTGGTTTTGCCAAAGTTAACAGGTCCACTGAAGTTCTGTTTGTTGATTACAGCTGTTTGTAGGACTCTTTTGTCTGAGTTTATTCAATACCTGTAGCCATCATACAGCAGCAGGATCGATATGAGTATCTCCAAAGTGCTGTGTGCGTTTACTTTGCACTACAGTGGCAAAAAGATGTAACAATGGAAGCACATTTTACTGTACCACAAATTACTGTAGCAAGATTGAAAAGGTCAGGCCACCCGAATTCCAGCTAAAATTACTATTTTCTCAATAGCCTCTTGTATCTTTCATCTAGACAGTTTTTGTCCAGGTTTTGGAGGTTTGTAGATGATTGGAATTGAAGCTCACAGTATTTTAGAAAAGCATTTAAAATTCAACTTCTTTTCAGAATCAGCACCCAATACAGTGGAGCTGGCAGATACTCCACAGAATTCTCTACAAAAGAAACAGTCTGTATAAAACTGAGGTCAGTTGAAAATTGCATCTCTATTGTGTTGGGAGAAATCTCTAAGACCCCCCACCCACCAACACCACCACCAAAAACACAATCTTTCTCCAGCTAGTAGTTGAAAGACCCTCACTCTCTCTATCACTCAAGCTCATAAACACAGATGCGCGCACACACACTCTCTCACACACACACAGTGCTCTCTGTCTCCATCTGTGACCACCCACTCCCCTGATCTCTGCAGGAAGTTACTAATCCGTCGGTCAGACTTGATCATGATGTAAACACGGGCGGTGTACCCCCTCTCCCAAAACCTCCCACTCCTGTTTCTGCCTTTTAACAATTCATTTGCCTGTTCAACTACTTAGCAGCGAATTACTGGCATCCAGGATTTATCTGACCCCCCAGCCCTCGCTGCATCATTAACTATGATCATTAGTGGCTTATCCACAGCAGGGCTCAGTGAGATTTGCTATAACCAAGAGTGGTTTTGAAAATTAGAATTAATGCCAACTAAGCAATGCTGAAAATGGATTGCATTTTCAATGTTACCACAGTGGTTTTTCAGACAGCATCAAAATGCATTTTAAGGTATGCCAAAAAAACAAACAAACATTTTGCGCTCAGATAAATTTAATTTCTCATTCCTTAGACATTCTTCAGATGCTCCCAGCACACTGATGCTGGGTCAGTGGCATTAATGACATTTCCAAAAGCCTCCACAACAATGGCATCTGTCGTAAATTGTGCATCACTGTCTCACCACTACACTGCCTTTGGTGCCTGTGCTTATTTACATATTCCCACAACATCCCTCATCAGCCGACATGGGAAAATGTTGGATGCAGTCTGCAGTGGGCATCTATCAAAGTCAGCAAATTTAAGTGCATTTTTTCACCCACATTAACCCTTAAACATGTTTTTGTTTGTTTGTCTTTTTAAACATTCCTGTGCACGAACCTGCAAGTTAAAATACATTTCAGCATGTTTGTACTATACTACAGATCACAGTCACTTGCTTGTGGTCAGTGCATCATGGTTGTGTGCAACGCTCCGCCGTTTGTTGGTCAAGCATGGGTGGACTTCATATCTGTGGGACTAGCTCAGCTGCAGCGGTTCTGTTTCTGGTTAAGACTTTTAGAGCATCTCCAGATTTTGGAAGTCCTTGCACCTCTTTCCTTTTCTCTAGCCACAGCCACAACAGCTGAAGGCCGAGCTTTTCCAGGAAAGAGTGTCACTTGTGAGATCTTATGGCTTCCCAAGTTGGAAATTTGGCCAGGAAAAGTACTCGCACATTTATAGCAGTAAGGTTGAGGTAGCTGACGTAACTGTATAAGGTTTATTCATTAGCTCCGACTTCTCTTGGAATCGCTACTTGAGCGGTATCTTGTCTGTTGTCTCATTCAGAGCTCTTGTTGTCTGAGCTAGCTTAGTCATTCTCATGGACCAGTTCTGCTTTCAGAGGATCTGATTTATAAATGGCACAAAAACAAATTTAACATTGTCAGTAGCCTCGGGTACATCTTCATTTCCAAGGCTGCCGTCATCAAAACCCTTCAAAATCAAAGAAAGTAAAGTTAAACCTGACACCCAGGTGCTGTCCCATGATGTAACTGCAATAGTTAGTTAATATAAACAAACTTTTTCATCACTGTCTTTATTTATTCATAGTAACAGTGACAAAACAGCACCATCATGAGGCCAAACAGGAAAACACAAGACACCATCACCTGCATCCAGTATACAATGAATAAAAAATAAATAGAATGTAACTCAAATATATCTCAAGTCTCCAGTGACCATATAACCTTTTTAGAGAAAATCAGTAGAAAAATGTTTTTTTTAATCATTTCCAGAATATTGTTATAGACAAATATTTTGAGTAATTCCAGGGGGTTGAGTTCTTAATAGAATAAAATAAATCAGATCGGGTGAAATAAAATCCTGAGTCACTGAGGATTTGAGGTATGCGTTTAGTTAACAAACCAGATTGTGTTTTTCAGACAAGATATCAGTGTTGGGTGTGAGCTTTTTTTGGAACAGAGTTAAGCGAGAGGACTGAGTTCAAACTAAAGAGCTTTTTAGTGGAAAATTGGAAATGCCAAAACAAAAGGGATCAGCACAGAGCTACATTACTTCTCTCTTCTTTGTTGACTTTGCAGCAAACAGCTCCACAGTGGTGAGGCTTCCAGTGTATACAGAGGGAAGATATCATTTGTGTCGTACAGTTTCATTTTCTTTGTACGTACTGTGTGTGCACATGATGGCTAGTGGCTCAGGAGGTAGAGCAGGCCATCCACTAGATCAAAAAATTAGTTCGAACCCCTGTCCTCCAGTTCATATGTAAGAGTATACTGAACCCCAAAATAATGTGTGTAAGTGCATGTGGCACCTTGTACGGTCGCCCAAGACAGTGGTTTTAGTTCAGGTCATTAGTTCATGGTCCAAACAGTTTTATACATTTAGTGTCATACTTGTGGTTGGCCATGTCATCAAGCCAGTTTGCTGTCTCTGTCAATTAACTGTCCATTCGTCACTCACTCTTCAGAAAGAAACGGCACTTCAAAATAAAAAGCTTTACAAACCTGACATGTTTGACTTGACCACTTGTGGGTTCATGGGTTCAAAATGGACCCATGAACCTCACTTTTGGAACAAGATCCACCAGTTGAGAACCACTAGCCCAAGGCACTAGTAGCCTCGGCCACCAGTGTATGAATATGTGTGGGTATGGGTGAATGTAGCATGTAGTGTAAAAAGGCCTTTGGAGGACTAGAAGAATGCAATACAAATGCAAGTCCATTGACCATCTTCTTGACTGCCCTTCTGCAATAAATGGTGTGACCAAGACACATGCTATTCAGTGACCCATTTGCAGAGGAAAATGACCAGAACTTGGCTAGACATAATATTCCAAAACCCAGTTCTTCACTTTTAGACAGTGTATTTCCCGACTCTTTTACATCAGAACATGGATGAGGTCAGAGTTATAGATGTAAACTGGAAGCAAATACTGCTCTTGGCTGGTTGTATATTACTTTGTGGCCTAAAGGAGTCAAATTTTATCACAGTGGGCGAAAGATATTCATATCACTGTTAAAGTGCAGTGTCACTGTGATTCACTTCCCCTTTGAGTCAAGCTATGCTGTGGCCAGACACAGATTGTGAGTATTTAACTTGATTTATTACACTTCCTCCATGGGCTGCATCTCTGTCTCAAAGTCAGGGAGCATATAATTGCATTAAGTGTCCTGGATGTTTTCTTAGAGACACTGGGGAATAGAGCCAGTCGTACACCCTTACAGATCAAAGGACACAATGGAAAAGAGATAGAAAATTAGACATAGAGAAAGTGAAGCCAAAGGAATCACCATCATCGTGATGCAAGTGATTATTTCTAAGTGATAAAATATCTTGGTGGTGTCCTGCTGCGACTGATATTGCGTGTGAAGCTAAGGGCTGATAACACAAACAAGGACAGCTGTGGGACTTACTCATCAAATACACAAAACAAAACTGTGCAGTGATGGTTTTCTCAGCTCAAATGACAATGCAGAAGTGTTGGCGGATAAAGGCTGACAGGGAAAATGATTAAAATACTGAACTCGTATCCAAAACAATTCAGAGAATTTAAAGTCAGGAGAGATTTTATTCAGTTACTTCTGTTGCAGAAGGATTTCATTACTGTAACAGTCAGTGCTGTGCATTTTTCACCATTGTGAAACCAGCCTCATCTGTGAACAGCTGAACTCAAGCGATATATTTTGTTTCATTAAATGCTTTAAGTGAAAGTGTATCCGCTAAAAGACTGGCACTGTCACTAATGATCTCCCTGTAGAGGCACTGTGGCCTCAGTGAACTCAGAGGTAAGTTTCAGCCAAGTGAAGCACACAAGTGCAGTGTTAAGTGTTGGATACAACAGTCCAGTATACAGTTCTCCCAAATCATACAAAAAACAGATTTTCTCACTTATCTTAGAGGTTTTTGGCCATGCATGCCATACACTTTAAGGGACTATTTCTTCATTTAAAAACAGTTTCATGTCATCAGTTTTACAACAGTTTTTATCTGTTGACAGTTAGAGATGTGGATGATCCAGAGCAAGTGAGACATGGGTGCCTTTTTAAGGCACGTTTTTTTTTTTTTATTTGAAAGTGCTTTGAGAAACACAAGCAAAATTCCACTTTCCTAAAATGTATTAACATACCACTGAAGCAAAGTGGGAAAATGTAGGATATATACTGTATATGTAACACTAAGTTGGCCATAGGCGTGAATGGTTTTGTTTGTCTCTATGTGTCAGCCCTGTGATAGTCTGGTGACCTGTCCAGGGTGTACCTCACCTCTCGCCCAATGTCAGCTGGGATATCCTCCAGCACACCTGCGACCCCTAACAGGATAAGCAGTTACGGAAGATGAATGAATGAACCATTACTGTTAGTGTGTATTTTTACATCTTCAGTGACCAGTGGATACTAGGTCAAAGAACCCCTGAGGATCATATTCCACCATGACAGCTATCATGGCGTCAGAAGTTAGAGTTAGACTAATTTTAGTTGGTCTAAGGCCAAGTTAAATTTGGCAAAGCACCATTTAGGTAACTGTGTACCTGACACCAGCCTATAAATACTGTCTCTCTCTCTCTCTCTCTGTTCACATCATCACACATAGCTTCTGCATGTAGCCATTGTTGATCCGAGCTCGTAATAAACGTGCATTAAGAAAGAACTCCGTGTTCGGCCTCATCCTTGCATTCTCCAGATCATCACAGAAACCCCTACTCTCAGTTACCAAATACAAAAAATCAAGCTTGAATAAACTCATTTTTAAAGTCTTGCTGTGTTTAAGTTCTTAATGATCAGTGATGACAAAAAATGCACAGCTGCTATAAAACACTGACTGATGCTTTTATCGTAAGTGTATGTATGCATGCATGTCAAAAAAATAAATAATCTATCTCCTTAAAACTGTTATTCGATTATTAAAAGCCAGAACTATTTTAAGATCAACACGATCACACGCACACATATAAACACAAATACAGACATACACTTGTACATGTGTTGTGTTTTTTAAGAACTAATGCACTCAAAGCTTTTGAGAGGTTTTCCCATAGGGGTTGATCCTGCCAGAAACATTCAAGATGTACTTTGGCTTCACTGTCTGAATGATCATATGTTTTATTTCTGATGCCAGAGTTTGTCCTGACCTCTTTTTTGCTGCTTTAAAACAATAGATACTCTGTTTGACAAAACCTAAAGAAACTTTACGATGAGTGATTTATTCTGAATGTCCAACTCCAAAGTCTGTGAATCACTAAGACTATTTTTTGTTTTTGTTGTCACCTTTGATACTATTTTGTAACTTATGTCAGAGCTAAGGTAAGAAATTTATCCCATATGTTTAAGTTTAGCTGGAGTGCTGAGCCTTTTCAGAGGATGGATAGCTATTATAGTCCACCTTATACTTGATGAGCTGTGACAGGAGTACGCTAACGTTGGCAAAAAAAAATATTTTTTTTTTTTATTAAGAACCCCAGTATCAGGTCCCCTCTGTGAGGAGTACTGTAACTTAGCCTACTGCCCTACTAAGACAAAACAAGGTAACTATGTACGCTGCTCAAAAATTAAGGGAACACTAAAATCACACATCAGATGCTGATGAACAAATTATTCTTTCACTTCTTTCTCACTTTACTGATGTACATTGTATAATTTGTTGAGAACAAAATGATGTAACATTTGTCAATAGAAACAAAATCATCAACCCACTGAGGGCTCGATTCCTACTGTTCCTCCTCACACAAAAGAGCAGATACCGGTCCTGTTGCTGGGTTGATGCCCTTCAATGGCCCTGTCCAGCTTTCCTCGTGTAATGGCCGGTCTCCTGGTATCTCCTCCGTGCTCTTGAGGATGTGCTGGGAGACACAGCAAACCTTACTGTGACCCCACGTATGGATGTGCAATCTGGGAGGAGCTGAACTATACCTGTGCAACCTAATTGGGCTGCAGGACACTAACAGAACACAAAACTAGAGAAGAATCCGTCAGCAAGGATAACAAGAGAGCAACCACATGTAAAACCATTCCCTTTTTGGTGGTTGTCTTGCTTTTGCCTCTCCATTGCACCTGCTGTCACTTTCATTTGCACCAAAGCAGGTGAAACTGATTTATAATCACATGTACTTCCTAAAGAAAGAGATTGATATCCCTGAAGATTAACTGACTTGGTTTTATGCTGTGACGATTAAGTGTTCCCTTGATTTATTTGAGCATGTATTAGTCATGATGAAGACATGGATTTGCAGTAACTACAAAAGCTTATAACCAAACTAAACTGCAGTAACTGCATTATGGCTCGGACTCTCGAAAATGCTGTCGCACTCACTGCGCTCTCTCTGAGAGACAGGCAGGTAGACAGCTGACACAGGCAATATCAAGCTAAAGCTAGCTTGTGAGACCAGGCCTCCAAGAAATTCGCCGAGCTTTGAAGCCAATTTTCACAGTGGAATTACACCATTATGTGATCCCCTGCAGCAGAAAAAGACCCATTGACTTACATTGTAATAGAGTCATCTATAAGTCAGTGGATACATTTTATGAGCATCACAACAAGTTAACAGGGTGATAAACTGGAAGTAGCCAGCTTGGCTACTTGGAAGTCTCTAGTGCGGCTGCTCAATGAGCCAAATGATGTGGAGGCAGCACCAATCATTTGGGTAATTTTATACTCAGCAGTTGAAAGTTTTAGCTTTATTCGACACTCAGCAACTTGCACACAAATAAACATTGTACAGCCTCCGATGTTGTAACCAGGTCTCTCCATGGTAACTGCCACCTTAGCTTGTAACTCAGTGAAATTAATGTGATTGGGTGTTGAAAAGCTACCTTTAAATCACATATTTTATGTCCTACACTGTTAATTAATTTATTGAATTGGTTTCATTCCAAATATTAATAGTAGATGAACTAACATCACCTGACATTGATTTGATTAAAACTTGATTAGAGAATTTAATTAGCATTATCTATTATGTGTTACTCCACACTCACACACATAGCCTTCAGACAAGGTCAGTGTCTTTTGGCATTTTCATTTAGCCACAGTGGGATATTTTGTATATTTGTTCTTTGTTTGATTTGGTGGCTGCACTCCACTGTTCACCTTCATCATCAAATCAAGCATTAACAGGTGGATTATGCTTGCTTCTCAGAGATCACACAGTATTCGCCTGCTGTGAGCGCACACTTACTGCCTCCACTGTGTCTGCACAAGAGGAAGCGTGTCTGTTATTTGATTGTGTGCGTGTATCGCTGCCTGTTCTTCCTCATCACACAGAGCCTGCTAGAATGAAAAGCTAGCCGGCTAATTAGTATTTGGCCTTTGGATTCTCTCTGACGACCCCATGGCGTTCTGTGTCCTGATTGGCTCTGACACTGCAGGTCAGCCGCTAATTGGATCAACACAATTACTCACATTCTTCCCGTGTTGAGGGTTTTGCCTCATGTGTTGAATTTCATTACAAACCCATGAAAACACACAAACACAGACATGCATGTACACACATGTCAAACACTTCTACTCAACTTTCCATATGCACACACCAATGCTATTGTAATCTCTGACCTACATCTCATTCTCATACTGTTGGTCGTACATTTGATGATAAGGTGCTGTAAGCGGTTTGCAGAAAGTTGTAATCGTATATGTTGAGTAAGTGAAGATTTAAGGGGAGTTAAGATTAAGAGTCGGCTAAGTGCTTTGCTGACAGCCCGAGCTTATAGGAAATCCTGTTTCAACTCCAGTTTCAGAACTTTTAAACCAACATGTCAAATATTTCACTACCTCTCGAATTTGACTGTTTTTACAACCCCTTACTTATGTTTTGTGTTTAGCGGTCTTGCCCGCGGGTTCCTCTTTTCTCCCCTCTGCATGTTCATGTTTTTGTTTTTACTCAAACTTTTTTCGCTTACACAAATACTCCTTTGCCTCTGTCTGCTCGCTCTGTGTGTTTCAGAAATTCTTTTCATAAAAGCCAAACAGATTGTGGCATATTTTGTTAAATCAGTACAGTCACTTCAGACATTTAGATGTCACCTTGTGTAACATCTACATATTTCCGCTGCTTGTTTTTAAGTGTTAGGCAGACATTCTCACATAGAAAAGCAAGTCCATCTCTGCATCCAAAGCTACACTAGAGGCAATGTAACAAGTGTGGAGGAATCAGACACAGACTGTGATGACTGTGTGAATATTTCTGCTGAAGTAGCATCCTGCTAGCCATTGATTCACTGATACCAAAGACAGTGGATAAACCAAGACGGTCCACTGTTTACATACAGTTTCCTGTATCAGTGTCACGTGGGATTCGCGACCACCACGCCCCTTTAAGAGACTAACAGCAGGTCCTGAGTCCATTGACTTCAGTGGGAGAAATGAACGTGATTACAGATTATGGCTTATTATTTCGCCCCATAGTCACGGAAGCAAATATAGGACCCATTTATCACAGAAAATTTACTTTGTTGAAGACCTGTCTCTGTCTCAACAACACACTCTCGCGAGATCTGGCAACAGATATCTTCTCTCTGGTGCTGAAATCAGTGCAGTTTCACCAAAGATACTGGATTAAAAAAATATTTTTTCCAGCGGATATCTTAGTTACAACATGATTGAGCTAGCAAAGCAGTTTTGTGTTGCTATGTGTGGTATTTATTCAGTTTTGGGAAATCACGATGTCTAGAAAGCATCAGTGGCTGCAGCTGACAGGGACAGCTAACAGCAGCAGCAAAGCTAACATCAGGACATGAAACTGCTCCAGTCAGCTCAATCATATTGTAACTAAGACATCCGCTGGAAAAAATATTTTTTTCACGGACCGTTTATTTATTTAGCTTACAGCCAGTAAGGGTACACACATGTTGACAGAAGCGACGTTGGGGATACTCGTCTTTGATTGGCGGTTCTCCATTGTCTTTGATTGGGGTACAAGGGACAACACCTACTTAGGAGACCGGAATCGATACCATTTCATACAATGGGAGTATATTGTAGGTGGGCCATCTTGTAGTAATCCAGTATCTTTGCTGATACTTGGCTAAATCCTGATAGTGCCTTTTACGTGATTTTTTTTTCTATATGCTGATCTCACAGAGCAGAGGACTCTGGTGAGAGAGGGGTAAGAGATGATTGCTTCATGGTGAATGAAGTAGGGCTGAAACGATTCCTGGAGTAACTTGAATAATTTGATTACTCAAAAGGCTTCGTTAAATCCAGTACAAATACACAGTGTGTTGTATTTCGCATGGATGGTTGTTTCTGTTGCACAACGCGCCTGTTATTTTCACTGCTGATAGCCCACACAGCTGTAACGTGGATGTGAAGCGCGGATTGCAAATCTATGGAGGAGGAAGGACATGAAAAGAGCGAGAGACAGAAAGAGTCAGAGTGTCAATGGTTTAGGATCATTACAAGTTAAAACAAAAAGGAAACAGTTCAGTGTGTAGTGGAAAACGGAGTTAGCATACCACAATAGCACGTCCTGATTGTCACAGCATCTAAGTAGGAAACATCCACTGATCCGACACAACAGGGTACATTAATGTCACATTTAATTGCATTTAACCTTAATCAGTGATAGCTAGCTGAGATTCAGACCACATGTACGTGTATTATGGCTTTATAATTGCTGATGAATAACAGAAATCAATGCGGTGGCTAGTATTATCTGGCAGTGTAACATGTGTATTACCAAAGTTTTGTTGGAGAAAATTGGATTGCACGGAAGATAGAATGCTGCGGTCGATTTGTTAGAGCCTCAGCTTCATTCATGTTGTTAGTCACACACAAATTAACACACATGCACCCCTTACTCACTCAGTCATGCACTCATGCACACATGCACTCCCTAAATCACTCTCAGACACACAGAGTGAAAATGGAGCCTAAATGCACAAATCGAGTACAGCAGGTATATTAATTTGGATTGCAGTAAGAGGGGTCAGCAAGTGTAAGGCACCCCTTGACCACAGTGAATGGGTCTAAACTATTCACAGGAACTTAAAGTATGACAATTATGAAGGCCATGTAATCAGTATCAATTAAAAAAAATATTTATACTCTAAAGTCGCAGTCGTACTTTGGACAGCTTTGTCCAGAGGGTTCTGCCATGTTCAACTGAGCAAGAATAACGTTGTTGCTCATTTATCTAATTTCAGAGACTTTTATTTTATCCTTTATATATTACTATTGCCCTTAAATAAAGCTAAAGTAATTTAATGAAAACAGGCAGTATTTTTTATCTGAGTACTCGATTAATTGCCACAATAATCGACAGAATACTAGATTACTAATAGAATCGACAGCTGCAGCCCTAGACTGATGTGACAGTGGGCATGTGGGGTGCTGTCCCCTTCCTGTTCGCCCTGCGCCACAAGGGCTGGGTGGACACACTGGATTGTTGCTGTGCACTGTTTAGGGACAAATGCAGAGCAGACTTCTTGCCCTTGTTCGCAGGGAGTGACCATATGGCCATCTTGTTGAGGTCGAGATATGTAAACAAACTATTACACCTGCCCCAAGTGATGTCAGAGATGGAGCCAATCTGAGTCTGAAGCATGTTACAGGAACACCGCTGACGTCACAGATGACATAAATGAATTCACTGAGACTGTGGTGGATTTGATGCTTAAAACAACAGAGGCAACTGTACCAAAAACTACAGTTAAATTATGCCACAACCAGAAACCATGGGTCACCAGAACCCTCCAGGATGCTCTCATCAACCTGGCTTACAGCTGATATGCTTGCTGTATGCTACCTGGTGGGCACCAAATGACAGACAAAGTTAACAAAGTAAGCGACAAGCTGGTGGATACGGAAGCATTTAGCGGAGAGCCAGAAGAGTTGTCAGAGATGAATCAGTCTAAAAAGAAAAGTAATGTTGTATATTTTTCAGGTGGCCAAAAAAACTACAGATGCTAATGTAGCAAAGTGTCTGTTTTGTAGCACAATCTTCCTTTTAGAATTTATAGGGACTAATATGCTGCCGTGTGGCCAAAAACAAACAAAACAAAAAAATACAACAATTTCGGTATGTGTTTGGTTTAATTTAACTGAGGCCAGGTTGAAGTTCTTTAATGATGCTGTGATATATAGGTCGGTAAATCACGTGGAGAGAGAACAAAGGAGGAAATGTAGACATATACCACAAACTAATTAGATATAAATCTACTGAAAAAGACAGACAGAGAAGGAGCAATGAAGAAAGAGTGTGTGTGTGAGAGAGTGAGTGTCCGCACTACAGAGCAAACCACTTCAGTTCATCTGCTGCCCATTTGGCTCCAATTAGCATGCAGCCCCCTCTAGCTCCAGCTCTCCTTCTCTCCCTCCCTCCTTCCCTGCCTTCTCTGTTCTCTCTCTGCAGCCCCCCCTCATTCGCTCTGCTTCCTACACCATACATCCCTGACACAATTACCTCCAGTAGCCCTTCTGATCAGGCAGTCTGTGCGGAAGAGAAAAAGCAACTACGTGCACGGATGCACGTGTGTATCTAAGTCTCTTTGGGGGTATATGTGTGTATGTGTGTGTGTGTGTCTAGCCTCCTGCTGCCTTTTTCCTTTTTCCATAACAGGCCACCACCAAGGCAGACCCCCCCTGTCTGTTTTAAAGCACACACACTCACAGACTGAACAAAGCCCCCACAGTTAGTCAGTCAGTCCACTGAGCTGCACGGGGGTTGGGGTTTGTAAATGGTAACATATTCCCTTAGCTGCATGGGCATAATGAGCACTTATGGGGATTTCAACATGCTAGATCAAAGATGGCTCAATGGCGATCCATTTTCACATGGAGGAAACAAAACCATACTTTGTCTTACTGTTAAATTTTTGAATTTTACACACAACTGTGAATAGTTCAAACCCAGATGTGTTTAAATTGCAGCATTACTTTCCTTAATTTGACACCAATACAGTTTTGTGCAAGTCAGTGTTGAGAATTTTGCAGTTTCAGTATTATGTCATGTTTTTCTATGTGGTCACTTGTGTTGTCATTGTAATCAGTTGAAATATCAATTACATTTCTGCACGTTAGAGCACAGGGATGTGTTTGTGTTACAGGACGTGACTCCGTAACTATTAATTGGTTGTTTAACCACTGTGACCTTTCATATTGAGATGACATCATTCTGCACACACACACACACATCCATGGTCAAGTTATTAATTCAGGTTCTCTCTTGGTTGCTTGTGTTTGCGCTCACTCTGATTAGCTTGGGGTCCCCTCAGGATGAGCTCTTATTGAGTCATTTGGAACCCTGATCATTTCAGACCACCCAATGATGAGCACTGCACATGACCTCTGACTTCTACTGTGCATCACGCCCTTTCTCCGTGGTATCTGTTCCAGTCAATATTTAATGTCAATACAGGAGGTCACGAAAACAGCCTCAACATGAAAGTACCAAGCAATTGAGACTCTGAGGTGTGTGGTTGCTACATCTGCTCACCATTTCTGTTAATGTAAAGAGGGCTCACTTTGCAGATCCTCAGAAAGACTAAACAAGGCCAAGGGTCAGTCGTGCTAGGAGCACGTAGGCACAGTGGTGCATTGAGCTAAATGCTAACAACAGCATGCTAACATGCTCACAATGACAGAATCAGAATCAAGCTTTAATGGCCGAGTAAGTGAGTACACATACATGGAATTTGACTGTTTTTTTTGTGTTCTTGATGTACACAGAAATAGACATACAGTTAAAAGAAGGACAACAAAGATGAACAAACATTTGACTACTATCAGAATCAGAATCGGAATCAGAAATACTTTATTGATCTCCGAGGGGAAATTATTTGCATTACAGGTGCTCCTTGCAAGAGTGGAAAGATAAGTGAAAATATAAGAAATTTAACAAGAGTATTTACAAATATATAGTTCAAATAAACAGGATTATTAACAAAAAATAAAAGTATTTATCTATATATCTATATATAGATAGATATATAGATATATATACATATATGTATGGAGAGAGAGAGAGAGAGATATTGTAACCTAAACAAGATTATTTAAACAATATATATAGTATAAATAGATAATACACAGAATATATACAGTTAAGGTGAAATGGGGTTATTGCACAAGTTAAATTAAATTATTGCACATGTTGACAGTGGGTGAAATAGTCTCAGGGCCACTCAGAGGGAGGAGTTGTATAGTTTGATGGCCACAGGCAGGAATGATTTCCTGTAGCGCTCAGTGGTACATTTAGGTGGTATGAGTGTCCCACTGAGAGTACTCTTTTGCCTGACCAGCACATGGTGGAGTACTATAAACATCTGACTACTATGTACAGGCATGCTGTTAGCAGGCATAATGCTTACCATTTTCACCATTTTATTTTAGCACATTAGCATGCTTATATCTGCTAATTAGCACTAAATACAAAGTACAGCTGAGGCTGGTGAGAATGTCATTGGTTTTGCATGTATTTGGTCATATAGCAATATATGAAATAAACTGAACTAACTTTGACCTTCTGGCCCTGTCTACACATGTACAGATATTTCTAAAAGACGATATTTTCCCCTGAGGTTAAAAAAAAAATCTGTCCACATGATCATTGTTTTACATAATATCTCTTTTCACACTATAATGCAAAAACAAATCCAAATGCTTGCTGGCGTTAGCTGTCTTCAACAGTTTCCACTTGTTGCAACGTTACCAAACTGCACAGAGCAACATTACCTTTCTCAAGACAAAAACTTGAAATTGAATCACCATTGATTCCCCTTTAATATAAGGATGAAGGAGCTCTTGCAGCAATACCAGTGTCAAAACCCAGCCCAAAAGCAATGACGAACTCGGAGAGACACAGCGCGAACTCAAATCAATCAATCAATTAGTTTTATTTATAAAGTAAAATTAACAGTAATTCGTATGACACAATGAGACAGAAAGAGAGAGAGACAGAGAGAGATGCAGGACAGACGGTAATGACAAAAGTGTATTTATTTAAATAAAGCAACGTAAATAAACATAATGCAGGTATGGGGTGTGTTAGTCAGTGTGATCAGTAGTGTACATGTGGATGTGTGGAGCATGTGAGATGTAATGTTGTGGAAATAACCTAAAATAAATTAGAAAAGCCAAACAAAGGTATGGGCACTGGCGAAGAGTTGGGAGAGAGAGAGTGCGCGGCGTCCTTTTCTGTCCACGCACCGGGCCCAGGTGCTCGTGATCCAGACAATTAAACAGCTGATGACCTCAGGGAAAAGACAAGACATCATGTCACCAATTACGTCATCAACATAGCCTGAACTAAACCAACCAACGCAGCCAAGCAGGGGCCGTCACACCAGTGATGCTCTGGACATTCAAAAGTTTTCCTTCTACTTCTGATCGACAGCACCCCACTCTTGAACATGTAAATGGTGAATGGACCTGTATTTGTATAGCGCCTTTCTAGTCATCCAACCACTCAAAGCGCTTTTTACACTACGAGTCACATTTACCCATTCACACACACATTCATACACTGGTGGCCAAGGCTACCATACAAGGTGCCACCTGCTACTCAGTTTTTTTTAACACACAGATGGAACAGCCATCGGGAGCAATTTGGGGCTCAGTATCTTGCTCAAGGATACTTAGACATGCAGACTGGAGGAGCTTGGGATCGAACTGCTGATCTTCCGATTAATGACCCGCTCTAGCTCTGAACCACAGCTGCCGCACCATCTGTTGTTACTCTTTCTTTTGCATGCTCATTACACAAAGTAACAATTGACATGCGCAAATTGTCTAGATGACATCATCATTTCCCAAACATCAAGTTTCACGTGTCCACACAGATTCACAGTAACTGGAGTCTCTAAATATCTGCATCTTAGAAGGTGCTAAAAAAAAAAAATTATTGACCTAAAACTCCACTCCAGAGCTCAAAAGGAACAAGAAAATGTAAATATCTGTATACGTGTAGAGAAGGGCTTATAGTATTGATTCAATCTTCAATCTCTGGACACCACAGACATTTCTACCAAATTGCAGGACTTTCTGTCAAATAATTGAAGACAAATTTTACGAAAAATAAAAAATGTCAACCTCATGGTGGCACTAAGGGACAAGTCAGGGGGTTTGAATGTTAGTACAAAAATTTTATGGCAATCCGTTGCCATAGTTGTTGAAGTATCTCAGTCCTGACCAAAGTGGTAAACCAACTTTGGTGAGACCTACATTATCATTCTAAGAGCCACATGTATAGCATGGCTAGAAATCGTCAGCAAAAAAACTTGAAATAAGCCATCAGCTGTTTTTGCTTTAGCTTGTTTACTTTGGTAGCTGCTGATTTTAGATTGAGGTCAGATTAAAGCGGTTTGTTGCAGCATCAGACCTCAAGGCTTGAAGGTTTTACTTTTCTGTCCACCGTCAGTGAACAGGATGTTGCTGCACTGTGCAGATGTTCTATGAAATATTCCTACCCTGCTCACCTTCGTCCAGCTAAATCTCTTTGATAAGTGTACAACTTTTCCTTTCTGGCTGTCACTCTTAATGTAGTATATGGGCTTTTAGAAATGTCTAGTATGCACTCATATCACATCAGACCGTGGTCATCGGTCCCTTGGGATAAATAAAATTCTATCTTGACTTATCTTACCCTCTCTGTACAGGATGTGATGTGAATGCCTCCATTAAACTTTGCATGATGCGACACAGATGAGATGAATTGCATTGTCACTTTCATAATACTGTACACTGTTGGGCTTTTTTACAGCTGCAGAGTTTTCCCTCAGTTGTAATGGTTTTAATGTGTTGAGCCACTATGTGTCATTGTTCAGGATTACAAAGTGTTTATCTGGTGCGTCAGATTTGGGGATTTTCTCTTAACTTATCTCTAGGTTGTGACAGAACATCCATGGAGGAAGTTAAAGTTGACAAGATGAATAGTTGCTAAACAAAACCCAGTTTTAGCTGGTCTGATCAAAGTGGGACTTGATGAGTCATGAGTGAGTGAGCATGAATCCCAAGTCAAATCTGGAGTTTGGACTGGACAGAAAGTTGGGCATGAGTCCAGCTTGTACTCTTAATTTTCTGATTCATACCATATTTGAGTGCCATCATGCACAACAAATCATACATACGTTACATTCCTAGAAGATTTGGATTGATGCGCACCCCAGGCAGCTGGTGGTTTTCATCTATTTCAATACTATATCAAAGTCATCTTGCAAAGGAGAAAATCTGACAACATCTCCAGAACAGCTGCCATGATTTTCCAGTTTGAAAACTGGAGGCAGAGAGGGGTCAAATGTCCAGTCAGGCATAGGGAGAGTTCATGGTGATCTCTGAGTGGAGTACAAAACTGTCAGTCATGTGTCATATAGTCTATTTTAAATGGCCGCAGTGGCTCAAGCAAAAATTGTGGTATACAAACAGTTAACTGCCACAGGAAACTAGTTACATTAATGCAATGTGTGCTATGTCCATATCACTATCCAATGACTTCATTTGGCTTTGACCAGAAGGCTACAGTACATGTGTTTGGTAATGAGCACAATGCACAAAAGATATCCAGAGGCTGACCATTATGTTTTTTTTAACCAGATACGGATGTGAATCATTCTTCATTGTAATGCTCAGCCTCAGTTTAAATATTCAGATTCAGAGAATGGCCTGAGGACTACGTTAACTCAATATTTAGAAAACACTTCAAAGAAACCACCAAATGGCATAAAATGCTCCAGCCTGCAGATGGTGAAGGTACAGCAGTGTGGTTCACCTTCTCAAAGCTGGTACAGATGTCCAGTGGTTTTTATTTCGGGTTAGAGTGGGGACAGAGGCTAACCAACTGACAGTTAACAAATGGTCTCCCAGCTTTTATTGAGCTGGGGAAAGGAAACCAGAATGCCACTCAACTTCCTCTAGCCGCCACACACACAGACATACGGTGGCTCCCATACATGCCACTAAAAAGAGATGAGGAGGGGACTGACTGCGGTCACATTTACAAGAAGACTGCACAGCAGCCTACAGTTTCAGTTTCCCAGGCAGATTTATGAGGGATTATATTTCAGTTTGGGGTTAGTGAATATCCTGCTAAGCACAAATACTCTGATCTTATCAGCTCCTGCTTCAGATTTGCGATTGTGTTATTTCAGGAGACAGATAGACAAGGAGCAGCTTGTGACAGTAATGTATTTTGGATGGGGCCTTAAAGGGGCCCAGAAGTGGGCAGGGGCCCTGAACGTGTCAAAGGTTCATGAAATGTATTATGTCACAAGTGTTGCTGAGATGTTTTCAGGGGGCCCAGGATTTCCCCAGAGAGCAAATACCTCCACCAGGACTGCGCAATCCTCTAAGTTTATATTATTGTTAATAATAGAAAATGTCATGTAGATCTGGAGATCTGGATCTGCGTCAAAATACACATAATGTTAGATACAAGTACTGATTTTTTAAAAATAACTAAGTCCAGGGATGAGGCTGTGGAAAAGGATGAATTTTCCTTATTTTGTTGCTCAGATTATTGCTGAGGCCCTACAGATTAATAAATACCATCAAATTTTGCTGTGTCAGTCAGAGCAGACATGTACATCCGTCTTTTACATTTCACTGCAACGGCACAGTTTTACAGCAGATTATGTGAAAAACAAAAAAACAATTAGAAGAATTGGAAACCAGATCATCTCTGAAATAAAGATGTTTTTTTTTTCAATTTGTCATGACAACTTTCATACAGAACGCCAATATTACTCTACGAAAAAGCAACGTTTTTTTAGAAGTTGGTTAATTTTTTATGAGCTTTTGTAACACAAATAAAGGCATCAATCGTTTATGTTGTGCCTATTTATGAGGCTTATAAAACAACATGAAAGCTCTGAAGTCCAAACCAGTGCAGCTAACTTGATTACTTCTTTTGCTTTCAACCCAAAGCAGTGTAGATCAGGGGCAATATATACAAAGCGTCTTAGAGTGCCATTTTAGTCTTAAGTGCTGAGAATTTGCGAAATTTAGTCCTACTCTCAAACTTAAGAATAAAAGCTATTTATCAACCTTCTCAAGTCTAAGAGTCACTCCTACTCCCCCAAATATCTAAGACACCTCCAGAGGTGTCCTAAGTGGTTAGGAGTTGCCAGTAGAGGATGACACTGAGGCGAGAGAGACCCGTGCGAATGTTCCGAGAGCGGAAGGATGTCCTGGCTTTGTTTGATGACGAGCAGCTGATCAAACGGTATCGTATTATTTTTGTCACAGATTTAATAAGGGACGTCATCTCATCAGTAACATCACGCAGCAGAGCTTTCAGAATAAAGGGTCATCACAATGCTTCAATATCTCGCCACTGGAAAAATGCAACAGTGTAACGCTGATGATTTTGGGCCATCACAACCGTCAATTAGCAGAATTGTTATGGAAACAATAATGGCCCTTACTGCTCCTCTCCTCATCATGCGATTCATTGACTTCCCAACTACACCCCAGGTAATTCAACAGAAGCAAACTGCATTCATGCAAATAGCTGGCTTCCCTGGAGTGGTCGGTGCAATCGATGGCAGACATATTAGGATCATCACTCCAAGCGTGGACGAGAGCGTTTATGTAAACAGGAGGTACCACAGTATCAACACGCAAGTAGTGTTTGATGCAGACTACAACATCTTGGATGTGGTACCCAAGTGGCCTAGGTCCACCCATGACGCAAGGATCCTAAATGAAAGTGGCCTGAAGCAGCTGTTTGAGAGGCACATTGTGGCACCTGGGTGTCACCTAATTGGGGATAAGGGATATCCCTTACGCCGCTGGCATCTAACCCCTTTTCAGATGCCACAGACACAAGGCCAAATGAACTATAACAGGTTAGCCCAACGAAATGCCTAATTGTTTTAAATTTAAAATGTTTAATTAAGTTTATAGAATATGGTTTAAAAGGAAGGTTTATTCTTGTCACAGGGCACACAAAAGCACAAGAAGTGTGGTGGAGAGAGGGATTGCCCAGGTGTTTTTTTCGGACCTAATTGTATTGCAGAGTTTTGCACAACAGCGACCGGATCTTTGCTCTCAAACCACAAAAAAATGTGATGGCACAACAGTCTCCTTCAGGACATTATTCTATGCTTTCTTTTGATTTTCACATTGGCTAGTCATCCTGTTTAATTTGTCTTCTGATTAAATCAGAACCGTTGAAATAAGTTTTAGGAAGCCTCTGCAAGTAACTGGCTCCTGGCAGACACTCTGTGCTGCAATAAAATGGTTAATCAGCAGTGTCGTGCACTGTAGAGCCGATGCGCTGCTGGGTCTGCCGGCCTGAATAGAATATAATGTCTATAGCCTTACTGTTGTGTACAGCCTTTATAGACTGAGCTGAGTAGTGATGCGCGGGTCGACCCGTAACCCACGGGCCCCGCAAATGGACCTGTGGGTCAGGCAGCAGTGATCGTCTGTTAAATCAGTCTGTAAATGATATTTTGACATTATTATTATAGTCTATTAATCTATAATCTATTACTGTCATGACATCTGAAGGTACTGATGCGTTAAGCAGGTGACAGTCCGCAGCCGTTTTCAAAACACACTTGGGTCACGCACTCCAAAAGAAACTTGCTGAAACTTTAAACAATAATTTGTACAAAACGAGAGAAACAAATGTTGACAAAAAAATAAAATAAATAAACAGCTACAAGTTAGAGGGAATAGTAATAAAGTGGTAAAGCTTGGCATTGATCCACAGCCTCAGACGGATGCCCTCAAGCGTGCCATGCGCACAAGCTCCGTTGGTAGGCTATACTATATTTTCACATTTTTAACAATGCAATTTAAAAGTTTTGATTGTTATTGATAACCTGGTTACCACTGTCGCCTCACAGCAAGAGGGTTGCCGGTTCAATCCCGGGTGTGGGAGCCCCTTTGTTTGCATGTTCTCCCCGTGTCAGCGTGGGTTCTCTCCAGGCACTCCAGCTTCCTCCCACAGTCCAAAGACATGCAGTTTGGGGACTAGGTTAATTGATAACTCTAAATTGTCCGTAGGTGTGAATGTGAGCTTGAATGGTTGTTTGTCTCTATATGTCAGCCCTGCGATAGTCTGGTGACCTGTCCAGGGTGTATCCTGCCTCTCGCCAGATGTCAGCTGGAATAGGCTCCAGCCCCCCCGCGACCCTCAAGAGGATGAAGCGGTTAGAAGATGGATGAAGGAATGACTACATTTAGCACCAAAAAAAAAGTAAATAAAAAAACGGATATCAAATACCAAATTTTCATAACCAATACCTACCCACAAAAATCGAATATTCAAATATCCGAATATTTGGGTACAGCCCTACTTGATGCATCTCGATCCAAACTGAAAAATAAAGAATATGGCTGAAATATCAGAAATGGTTCTATCGTTGTTATGGTCAGGGGCGCCGCCAGGGATTTTGGGCCCCATGAAAAGAATTTTTACCGGGCCCTATACACAGCTGGCTGTGAGGCCGTCGAAAAATTTTTATGTTATTTTACATAAAACTATGCATTTTGATGGTATTTTTGACTATCATTCCCATATTTGTGAAAAAAGAACAATCTCTTCCTGGAATGCCACATTCCTCCCTGACAAACCTGAAGAGGATCCTGGACCTGGCTCTGTAGAGTGTATGTGACATAGCCTACATAAATTATATAGTATTTCCTATAATGTAGCCTAACTATTCTAATAGCATCATAGCCACAGTTTCAGGTGGCCTCCCACCATTTTGTTTGCTTTCAGTGATTCGACCAAAAATAACAAAAGAAAATGTGATTTTCACTAACAATCCCCCACTGCTCACTGTTTCCTCTTGTAGGTCTAATTTATCTCCAAAACTGTAGACTCACAGGTGACATACTGTCGACCCTTTGCTTCTTTCTCCTCTCCTAGCTTCCTTTCTTTCTGTTTTTGGCTACCTGATTTTTGAGGCATATTGCCGTCGCCTCCTTACCCGCTGTCTGTGACAAATTACCAGCGCACTGCAGCTGATCCAGTCTGACTGAACCATTTTATGTAAATAGAGAGGGCGGGTGTTAATGTTTCCAAAAGAAGTAAAGTTGTTGTTACCAGTACATTGTAAATAAAATATATTTGTGATTATTAGTTAGTTAATAACTTAGTGTCATATTATTTTTTGTCAGTATTATAATTTTATTAGGCCCCTCTTAATCATGGACCCCTAGAATCCTTCTCCTTTTTCCCCCCTTTTCGGCACCCCAGTTTTGAGGCATACTGCTGTCTCCTCCGCTTTGCCCGCTGTGGCGCTGTCTGTGACAATTCGCCTGTGCGCTACCTGCAGCTGATCCAGTCGGACTGAACCATTTTACGTAAATAGAGGGGGGGAAGGGGGGGCCCTGCAGGGGTTGATGCTTCCAAAACAAATAAAGGTATTGTTACCAGGACATGGAAAATAAAACATGTGTGATTATATGTTAGTTAATAACTTAGTGTCATTATTTTTTTCTGTATTATAATTTCATCATCATTAGGGGCCTCTCTGGGCCCCCCTCCATCATGGGCCCCTAGAATCCGTCTCCTTTACCCCCCCTTTACGGCGCCCCAGGTTATGGTTATGACTTAACAAACACACATTTTAGACATTTACTGAACAGTAGCCTGGCAGATATGCAGCAACAATTACACACATATCTCTCACCAAAACTCACCTAGGCTGCAGCGCAATATCCCTATAGAGTTGTAACAGGAATAATTTGGAAACTCACCCTTTTGAAAGCAAATCAAACTTCATTGCAGCTGGATCCTGGCCGCCATCCAACCCAGAGATGCTGGCGTTATCTTCTCCGAGTATGTGCTGCACAACCTCTGCAACTGTGCTCAGGTCTTTGCCAGGGGGGCCTCTGCCTCATAAGTTTATGTTTTTGCAAATTTGCGTCACTGCTGGCAAATCATTTCACATCAAAACCTTTTATTGAACAAGTGTTGCAAATGTCCATCGCTGCCAGTGTGAATAGTTTTGATATGAAATATTCACAGGTAAGAATTTTGCATTTTTGTGTTTACCCCTGATGTGTTAAGGTCTTTATTCTGCAATCGTAAACAAACATGGAGACAGAGCAGCTTTCTCTTACCTCCCCCTGCACTCGCCTCTTACTGACTGTAGCCAGTGTAGCCTACATAGATATTACAGGCAGCACCTTTGATTATGACTGCTCTAACAGGATCAAATGATACCAAGATTAAGTCCTGAACCAAAAGGATGAAGCTGTTAATCTGTGCAGGTTTGTCACTTTCAGACAGTGCACACTGGTCCAGCTCCAGTATAATAGAGGTGCACAGTACAGTACAGTGTATCCACTCCCCCAGGCACTGTGGCGACCTCCTAAATGACCAGCCAAAACTAAATTTGTTACACAACACCGAGAGGAAACAGCATGAAATCAGGTAGTACTCCAGATCCCATACTGGACATCAAACAGCGTTCTCAAAGTTCAAACAATTTTCCGTTTCAGCGACCACATGTCCATTCACTCCTGTTCCTGTCCATTATTCGAGGAAGCTGTTTAACCCGTGTCTGTGACCGTGGGTCAGTCATTTAATTAAACCAGTAAATCTGAGTGAATCAAGCTGGAATAAATCTTGCTTCCCAGGTGAGTCCAATTCAAGTTGACCGGCTCAGGCTGCGGTCACAGCAGTGCCCCCATTCACTCGTTTGTTGGGTTTGGTTCACTTGGCTGTAAACGGACACCATTAGCTGGTAGGGTTGTTAAGCCACTTTAGGCCAATTAAGTTTCCTTTACACGCAACACGCCCAGCTGGAAGGCGCATGTTTGGGTTTCTGCAAAGAGAAAAGGAGAGGAAGACAGAGAGGAGAACAAGATGTGGAAATATTTTCCCCCCGCATTTTTACATTTACATCTTTTGATCTTGCATTTAGCTCAGAGTTTATTATTGTGCAATGTTGGTGTACTAATTAAAGACTGGCATGACCATCTTCTGGTGCAGGAGTTACCACGGTTATTGTTATGATGTAGATGAGACAGCGTAGGGAGTGAGAGGGTGGATAGGAGATTGAGAAGGAACAGCTCGGCAGAAAGGTCAGCTGAGGCGAGATTGAAAAAGTTAAAGCAAGTTAGGGAGGAGTAGGGAAGGAAGAGGAGAGGAAGCAAGGCGGCGAAACAGAACTTTAGTGTTGTTTTTATTCTGTATCCCACGGTAATTTGCAATATTTCCAGTCTTACTGGAGGATTTTGACATGCCTGACCTGACTAAATATTCACCGCCGTTGTTTATTCAATATCTACAAGACATAGAGGGAAAAGCAAAATGAAGCAGGTTTATAAGTGAGAGCTGACAGAGGTGACAGATGGTGCTTTCAGATATGTGTCTTCTGAGTAACTTTTTTTTTTTTTTTTTTTTCTTGTGGCGTGACATGTTACTTATACTGTGAACATTTACATCCTCCTGGACAATAATTTGCAACTGTACACTGTAAAAACTGACAATTTATTAACATGTGCACATCTTACATATTACTATATTTTTCTATATCCTATTCATCAAACCATTGTTTATTCAGGGAAAACTGGCTGAGCATTAATGCCCTGAGATCACATTCAATGGGGGATCTTTAAGGGATAAAAGTATATAATAGCAATTGCAATGAAGTGATGGACAAAGCCCATAAAAACAAATAAATAGCAGCAATGTCTATCAAGACTACTTGTTACATGTATTTGGTACAAAAAAACTAAAAGCTAATTTACCAAGCTCAGTACTGATCTGAGGAGTTTCAAGGGATAAAAATTTCCCGTGAGCGTGTGATTAAAGATGGATTTGATTTTTAAAAGGGAAGTGAGGTAGAAGGGTAACTTTCCAAGTAATGCCTTTTTTCCCCTCTATCAGTGAGAGAACACCACCCTATATTCTGATATAGCTCACAGTGGTGTGGTAAATCGGAGAACTGTGGTAGCCATATCAAGTGATTTCAGTGTGGACTGAGCTGCATGCATATACAAAATACCACTATAATCTAAGACTGACATTATAGTAGATTGAGTAATTGTCCTTCTATTTTCTAAAGAGAAGCATGACCAAAATCTGTACTATGCTCCCAATTCAATTCTGACTTTCTTTGTGAGCTTAAGCACATGTGTTTTGAAGCTTGTCATCTAGCCAGAGGCCAAGATCCTTGTAATCTGTCATGCGTTCAATGTGGGTGCCATTCAGGGAACAGATAGAGTATGCATCATGATCGCACTTCCTTGACCTTGTGAACATGAATTTAGTTCTAGGTTCATTTAAAATTAGTCTAAGGTTTTTTTTAAGGATTTCAGCATGCAGTCAAATGCACACTTAAGTTTTGAAACAGCTTCCTCTATAGAAGGTGCACAAGCATAAAAAATCATATCATCTGCATAAAATTGTGCTTTACAGTTTTCTATAGACACACAGATATCATTTATGTACAAAATGAACAACAATGGGCCTAAAATTGAATCTTGTGGCACACCATTTTTTAATTAAAAAAAACACTGAATTCACTCCTGCAGCTTTTATACACAGGGGTTCTATCGTTGAGGTAATCCGATACCACAGCAAAAATTAAGCAGATGTGCCTTTTGTCATTTATAAAAAGATAAATCACTTTTCTATGGGCCTAATTCATCAATGATATTTCAATGGAATAAATTACGTATTGACTTATTCATACTTCAAAAACAGCATCAATAAGTGATTAACATAGGGGGGATCAAAATAAAATAAATAAGTGAAATAAAAATCAACCAGCCACCCTCCTCCCCTGACAAGTAAAGAACAGTCCCTAAAGTGCAGTGAAGTTTGTTGGCCGTTACCTGCCACAAAGAGAGAAATGTGAACGGCTTGTTTCTCCTCTGACACATCACATACCTGTGTGCCGCCACGGCTCAGCTGTTCAGGTATTTCTGGGCTGTCATGAAATCAACAAAGAGGAAATGATTGGACCTGGAGCCAGACTTCTCTGGCTCCAGGTGATTTGGACGGCGCATGGACACTCACCCTCTTGCAATTGGACTTTGAACTTATCCCACAGTAGTGGTACCGTGAGGTACCGTAGTACTATGGTACTCCAACAATGCTAGCGCGGGTGGCTAATCAATCATGCGGAGCATGGTCTCAATTTGCGTGACACGTGAAAAGAGACAGAAATGCTGTGCAGTCCCGCACAATGCGGGATGTCTGGTCACCCTACTTCCACTGCCACTTGCAAGCAGCAGCTAGTAGGGGGCCCCATTAGGGGGGATTCCAACGTGTTGTCGTTGTTGCAGTGTCTATAGGGGTTCCATCATATTGTCACTGATATGGACCAATGTCAACCGTCTCTGGGGGGCCCCCTTCCAGCTCAGGGCCCTAGGCAATTGCTTAGTTTGCCTGTCCGGTTGCGACGGCCCTGCCCAGACTGACAGGGATTTAATAACATTTGCAGGCAAAAAGTACAAAGCTGTTCATTTACAAAAGATTCACATTCACAACACTTTAGCTAGACATGATAGTTTGAAGATAGACCTATAGCTGTTCAGATCATTTGTGTCTCCTCCTTTATGTAGAGGAGTCACCTGGGCTGACCTCCAACTCTTGGAATTGAACCAGAGCAGAGTGTTAGATTAAAGGTATGTATCAAGGGCACAGCAATGATGGAGGCAGCAAGCTTTAAGAGACATGAGTGTAACTGGTCTGCGTCCAAGGAGCTTTTCATGCACTTGGAATTACACAAAGCGTGATAGACTTCAAAATGGTTAAGTGGTCTAAATGGGAAAAGAAACATTTCTTGAAAATAAGACCCCCTCTCTGACATCATAGAGACATTGAGGCTCTGGTCTATCATATATGCTATTTAGTTGATCAGAGAGCCTGATTTGATAAAACGATCATTAAAAGCATTACAGATTTCCAGCACAATCTGTTAAGGGAGGAAAGATGAAGTAATGCCTTTAAAGAGATTTAACCACTTTCCAGAATTTTGCTATTTTGAATTGTCTTATTTTTATTTTATATTAAGTCGATACTTTTGTACCCTTTATTGTTATGCTCCAAATAACCAAGTCAAAATCCTTGTATGTGCAAACCTGCGTGGACATAAATCATTTCTGATTCTGACATCTGTGAAATAGGATGTGAAAGCTGAAACTGCAGGAACTATGGGATATCTGTAATCAGAGACCAAAATGATAACATGGACAAACAGATAAAGGACTAAAGAATGCTGTGGCTTCCAAATAACAGAGGAGAGAGGAAGACAGTGAAAGCGAAGACGGAAACACTTTAATGACTCTGAGAAATACTGTATATACTGAACAAGAACAGGCAGAAACAGCAAGACAGATGGGAATGTTGTGAAGATTTAGTGTTCTTTAAGAGATTATAGCCTTACTCCCAGGCCCTGCAATAAAAAACGTAACAATAAAAAAACAACCAAGCTATTTACTAAATGTATCCACAGCACTGTTTACAGCCTCGTCTTAATTCTACTGCTGGATGCATGTCAAGTTCCTACCAGACGGGAAAGAGGAGGCACTCCGAAACACTATATACACAGACATGAAAGGGAAAACACACCCCGTAATAGCCAGCACATTGTAACAGATTACATGACGTTTGTCTTGTATACTTTGATTACAGAGCAACAGCACAAGTGCATCATGCATATGTAAACCACGTAGATACACACTGAAACCAAGGGAAGAGAGGGGTATCTGCACGTACAAATGACTTGCAGGAAACAAAGTATCAGTGACAAATGGGATAGTTGCACAACAGAATGATGCTGTATTATAATTTGATATAACCCAATGCTTTAAACAGTAACTGTGTCTGTCAGGCATGTCCACACTGCTGCACTTAATAAGCCACAAAGAGAGTATTGTTACTGTGTGTATGTTGTTTTCTCTCTGCTGAACCACACTGAAGTAAACTTACAGGCTCTTTTGGCTTTACACAATTTTTAAGTTGAATGTTTTCAATAAATGCTGTTCAGTAAATTGCATATCAAAATTCTGAGGTCTTGGGAGTCATCCATATGAAATACTGAACATAATTTGCACAATAGATGTTTTATTTTTTATTATAGTGAGTAGATAAAAGTGATAGAAGTGCAAGAATATTGCTGCCCTTGGTGTTACTTAATATCATCTTCTTTCTCTTGTTCTTCCCCGTCTTCACTGTGGCGTCCTCATCCTGGACACTGAACAAGCTCATCCATCCATTCATTTATTTCCCTCTGCTTATCTTAGTCTGATTCATGCTGGCAGCAGTTTTATTATGTACATCTCCTATTCTGTAGTTACTCCTGGGGGATCCTTAGACAATCCCAGACCAGATGAGATAATACTTAATAATACTTCCAGCATGGTTGCTGCAGGGTCTCCTCCCAGTTGGATATGCCTGGAATAGCTCCACAGTTTGATGTCCAGGAGGCATCCTAATCAGAAGCCAGAATCACCTCAACTTGCTCTTTCTATACTGAGGAGCAGTGCTTCTACTTCAAGCTCCCTCCAAATGTCTGATGTCCTAACCCTATCTCTAAGGGTTAGCCCAGCCCATTGCGACCTTACAATGAGTGTCCACATTGTAAAGGACACTCAGTTTGGTTGCTTGTATCCGCAGTCTTTCAGTTATTACCCAAAGCTCATGACCATAGGTGAGGGTTGGAATGTAGATCAACTCGCAAACAAAGAGCTTCACCTTCAGGATCAGCTTCCTCCTTTCTACAACAATCCTGTACAGTGTCTGTATTACTGTGGCAGCACCAATCCACTGGTATTCTCACGCTCCATCTTAGGGTGCCAGTATGATCCAGTTTAGGTGCTTGATGGATAGCTCAACATTGTCTAGAACCACATCCACCCACACCTCTTTGGCGTCAGAATTAGCAGGGCTGCATCCAATACTTTGTGTAGCTTTCTGAAACCTAAAAATCCAACATTGATGCCCACTTCACATAGTGATAAGCCAGTTGAGAAGGCAGGTAGGATTTGAACTCTCAGGCTCTTTTTATTTGTTGTCAACACAACATTTCGGATATGCAGAGAGGTATTGTGTCTCACCTGTCTTTATGACGGCAGGCTTTTCATGCCATCTTTGAGTGCAGCCATTCTGAACAGCCAAAAATACTTTTGCATTTTCAACATGGTGGGATGACATGTCAGACAAACAATCACCTTAAGGCCTTACAAGTAAGCCTAGCAACCCCGTGAATGAAAATCATTTCAGCCACTTTTGCCCGTGGTTTGAATCTTTTGGTACTAACTCAAGCTCATGGCCATCAGTGAGGGTTTGAAAGATGATCGGCCATTAAATTGAGAGGCTCAGCAGCCTTTTACTGCGACAGTGCGGTTACTGCTGATGAGCTATTGAAGGTCAATCTCACGTACCATCTTACGATGATTTGGGAGAGTTACTTGCTCACAAGCTGAAGGGAGCAATCCACTGATTTCCAGCAGAGTACTGTGGCCTCAGACGGGGGCGGACAGTCATGGTCTCATGAAGTCAGCACAACCACATCATCTGCAAAAAGCACACATGCAATCCTGGGGCCATCACACCAGTATTTCAACCAATGCTTACGTGTCACGCCCCGTCTGTGTCTCATAGTGATGTGAAGGCCACAGGGCTGAAACACATTGTAACATGGGTAATGCTGCGAGCCGTGGTTACGTTCAGGCAACAAAACTACTTGGTTAGGTTTAGAGAAAAGATCATGTTTACAGTTAAAATCAGTATGTAACGAGACATAGTTACATCAGTGTATGACGACCTTACATTGATTGCCCAATGTTACTTTTAAACAACACTGACTTAAGGTTTCACACTGGACTGAACTGTGGTCTCCTGGCTGAAAGTCCGGTTTTGTTTGACCCATCCACCTCCACTCCCACCCACCCTTCATAGCTATTTTAGATTTAGTCTGAGTCTTAGTCTTGAGATGAAAAATACTTATTAGTTTTGGTCACTTTTTACACATTTTTATCCTTCATAATTTTAGTCGACCAAAATCCGTGACATTTTAGTCATTACTTTATGTCAATATGTTTTCTATATGTTTTTTTTTATCTTTAAACTAATCCACTTAGGGTACTTTGTGTATGAAAATATAAAAAATTAGAATCAAGGTGACAAGTTGTTTAAAAAATTTTTAGACAAATAATTTATGAACAAACTGACATTTCCCCAGCATTCAGACTGGTTTAAGTTGTGATTTACAAGCACACACTTACTGATCATCATTTGAAAAGCTCAACATCTCTCTATTTATAGTTTTAACAGCTTTGACACAACAAATAACTAATCTGAGACAACTAGGATTTGTACCCAAGTTCATTGTAAACTCTGACTGATCGATTTCACTGTTAAAAATACCTTGATTAAAGCCTGAATTCATTCAAAATCTGTAACATGTTAGTCTAGAGGTTTTAACTTGTGTCCTTTCACAGAGTTAAACTATAGTTTCATCTATGTCAGAGAAAACTTACCTGAGTTCAGACTGTTTACTTACATCACAGCTACACTCACAGATAACTGAGCCTCCTACCTGCTGTCAAATGCCGTCAAACCATAAACCTTCCCGAGACAGTCCGCACTGAGTGGAGTCCCACAGGGATCACGGCTGAGTATTTAATACTGAATTACAACTCACAACTCGCACCAGCAACTGATACTGCTCCATTGTGAGTGTTTTTATTGGCTAGCAAAACATCCTGGTGCAGACTATTTACTGGTGTTCGCCAGCCTGTCGCTCATGCAGCATTTAAAGATAATTATAACCATGACCGTTCTGGGCTTTCAATGTCCGATAGTCAGCCATTAACATTTTCGTTACATTTCGTCTTGTCAACAAAAATGAAACATAGATTTCATCTTTTATTATCAAGATCTATTTTTAGCTCATCATCGTCTCGTTTCAGGTACGGAAAAAAAAGAGGTTGAACAAAAATGTTTGTCAGAGTTTTCATCAACAAAATGAACATTGCTTTTCAGACTTTATTGCTATTGCTTTATACTACACCAGTTGCTCTCAGCATCAGCTATTGCCACAGACGGGTTTACACTGGAGATAGCTGACAGCCCGTTGTGTCTCACAAAGATGCCAGAGGCTGCCTTTGGTGCCAATATCACACACCAAAGGGCGTGACAAAGCAGCGATATTTGACACCCTGTGAGTGAGAATGGGCTGGGTATCCTCCACACTGTGAGTGCCACATAGTTAAAAGGTGACCAGTAACACCTGGAAGGAAGAAGAGGATATAAAAGAAAAGCTGCCAGGAACCCCTCTTTTGCTCTTTTTGCGACCTGTTTTCTTTCTCATCCTTCTTATTTCCGTTCTCTGCTTGTCCTCATCCACCAATTTCATTTTCTTTCCATCTCAACCATGTCTTCTACCTCTTCTTCTTCCTCCCTTCTCCTCCTCACCTCCTTCTGCTTACCTCTCTGACTTCACCCTATTTGTTTCACCTCTGCTATCTCTCTCTCTACGCTTTCCTTTCTCTCTCTCTCCTTCTGTTACTGAAAGCCATATGGTGTGATTGTAACCATGTGTGTGTTTGATGATTACAGTGGTAGCTCTGTCAGGCTCTGAGAAACTTAACTATAACACATAGAGGTGGCACCGACAGACACACAGATGTTCACATACTTGCATCATGCCAGCGATGACTCAAGACAAAAGACGCACATATCAAACGCAAAGCGGAAGCAATTCCAAAGAATCTCTTCCCAATTCATGTCATTGTGGTAAATATTTTCATATCATGTTTTTGTGAAGTGACACTAACCTAAACCACAAGGATAAGTGTTTCACAGAAATGGAAATAGGGTGATGAATAGTCTGGTAAATTGCCCTCTTCCTCTTTTGGTGTGCCTTGGGGAAAAATAATCGTGCCAAGCTCTGTGCATTGTGCTGCTGCTTTGCTCAATTAGAAAGAATGCTGTTTTTGTCTTGCAAAACAAAAGAATTACGTAGATTTGAAATCAAAGAAAGCTGAGTTAAACAAGGACAGAGGTAGGAGTGGAGAGAGTGAGAGAGGAGGAGAACAGTGATCTGGTTTCCTCTTTGTAATGACTTGTAGGATTTTTAGGCTACACAGCACACTCTTCTTCATCAAGTTAATAAAAAGAGATAGGGTGCTTAAAAAACACTGTGTGATAGTGTATTGTATATTCTCACACTGTGTGAAATCACTGTGTGCAAGCCAAGGAAATCATCTGAGGAATGTTGCTCCTTTGAGCAGTGTACAGTAGAGAGATGAGCCAAAGAGTTCGGAGTCAAGCTCCTCACCTGAGCCAACAAGACAATATTCAGTATTGTTTAAAAGGCACAACTCCATTGTAAATAGCTTAACACAAGGCTTGGTCCTTTTCTGTGAAACTAGCCATCAATGATTCTGTGTATTTCCTAAATCTACCAGCACAGTGAACTTAATTGACCTTGAGCATCTCTGGACTCAATTATTTTAAGCGCTCCTCTCCTGTGACTGAGAGAGGGTCTGTGCAGTAGTCTTTTCCAGAAAATTTCCTCTGCTGTACTATTCTACTCTTCATTGTGTTTGGTGTCTAGCTCTTAGAGACTTCAGCGTGATACTTTGCCAGAACACATTGTGGGAGCACAGCTGTGGCAGGATGGTCTCTGTAGCCACTAGGTCATCCCTTCCTTCTCCTCGTGCTCTTGTGACATGAACAGTACGGAAATAGAAAAGTCACAATCATTTGCGTCTCTCCTCCTCTTCTTTTGCTGTAACAGCTGTGTCATGGTTAAACCTGGATGTGGGAATGGAAGTCGCTTTGAGGTTACAGCGGTGTTAACAGGATTTTTAAAAAAAAAAACGCCCACTGGATGAGCTGTCTGTGAACGCATTGTTACCAAACAGCTTTCTTGACTATGTTCCAACTGTCTTCTGTCTGAAGTGGCCAAAGCTGCTCGCAGGGGAAGTACATGCACAACCTGCAGACACACACATTAACACATTCACAAATGCACACTAACGCACCACAAGTCATTACAACTACAGCATCTCCATTAAACAGTGTAATCTCAACAATGAAATACGGCAACAGTAAAACACTAAAATGGGCCTTTTATTGTAAATATAGGAAAGCCATCTGGTCAGCTGACTGTTCCCGAGTTCGTTTAGATGTTCCTATGTAGCCAGCAGATATCCTGATACCTAGATAATAGATGCATGGGCCCAGACTTTCTCTTCTATGTGCCGGTCATTGTTTACAGACCAATTAGCAACTTGAGACCCTATATACACAGAGTCATGGCTCCCTATAAACAGCTATCTGCATGTGATGCAAAGAATTTTTAAAAACAGTCAACAAAACAATGAATTGTCATCAGACGATAGCAGATGGGATCCAAGACTGCATTTCAGCCAGTGCATTCTGCCTCTTTTGCTCAGATTGTATAGCAGTTTGTTTACCTTCTTACCTTGTTTACCTGGGGAGTGTTCCCTGAGACCTACATTCCCTCAAATCAGTACCTCTGCCAATGAGGTAATGTTTTCACAACTGTAATAACATGAGGAACCCTAACCCCAAACCCTAACCCAGTCATGGACGGGGTGGTTCGGATGCTGAGGGAATGTAGGACTTAATTTTGGATGAAAAAAAAAGAGTTCATGAGGGAGCATTGGGCTGACCCCCCTGTGTGCAGCCAGAACCTCCTCAAATGTGAATGACCAATACCCCTCAGACTACAAACAGAAACCACAATGCTTCTGATACCAAATTCTTGTCCTGTTGTCGAGATTCTGCATTCATATGCAAATATGAGTTTATAGAGATAAGCGCAATGCTACAGTTTACAGTAACTGGGCATATTTATTACACAAATCTACAATATATTTTAATTTATTTTAAAACTATGGGTCTTTGATTTCAGACAGACATACCTGTCATTTTTATCTCACCACTGCTGACAGATTTTTTTTTCAAATGTAGCTAGCTAAGCGGTTCTTGAGCTCTTTAAGTTGTGTACAAACTCTGTTCTCAGTTAACTTTTTAATGTAATCTACTGAGTCATTTGAAAATGAAGATCTTGAGAAATGTTTTTAAATATGCATTTGTTATCTGCATACAACATGCTAACTCTGCGCCATCTCATGATACAATAAAGACTGAGGCAAAAGAAACCAGATCCGAGGCAAAAAGTGAGCGTCCTCATCACTTGATGATCCAAGAAATAAATATCAGCTTTGTTTTAGTGTTGCAAAGTGGTTAGCACTGTCGCCTCTCAGCAAGAGGGTTGCTGGTTCGATCCCGGGTGTGGGAGCCCTTCTGTGCAGAGTTGTGTTGTATGTTCTCCCTGTGTCAGCGTGGGTTCTCTCCAGGCACTCCGGCTTCCTCCCACAGTCCAAAGACATGCAATTTGGGGACTATGTTGATTGATAACTCTAAATTGTCTGTAGAAAAAAAAACAATTTATATTTAATGGTTGTCTGTCTCTGTGTGTCAGCCCTGCGATAGTCTGGCAACCTGTCCAGGGTGTACCCTGCCTCTCGCCCGATGTCAGCTGAGATAGGCTCCAGCCCTCCATGACCCTCAAGAGGGTGAAGCAGTTAGAAGATGAATGAATGAATGAATATTTGGATACGAAACTGTCGATTAAAAACCTTAGTCCTTTCAGCTAACTTGTGTGCTTTATTGTTAGCATTTTCAGACAATTTGAGGATGTATGTATGTGTAACTAATGAGTGTGGAAAACAAATCTCAGATAAACTACAATTCAGTAAAAAGCAAAAGACAGATCTATTGCTCAAAACTTTGCTAAACATGTGGGGCTGATCCTCAGACAGTGTAGGTTGTACCAGTCCTGTAGAAAGCTTTTGCTGATGTTATTCCACAAAATAGCATAGTTAGCTAATGTAATGCTACTGTTCTTTGTAAGTAACTGTAGGTTTTAGTTTTGGAGAGGAGAAAAAAAATCAAGATCTTCCACACTCATTGTGGACTGAGTATCATTATAGTAGTGCTCCATGCACTCCTCATTAGCTTGTTGAGAAATCCGAAGCTTGATAGAACTGCTGTGCCGAGTTACAGTTGCTTAACATTTGCGTCAGTGGCAATCAGCAGCGTCTTAAAAAAACACATCGTGGACAAACAAATAAAACAACAGATGAACAGAAGGAAAGATCTCTGCTGATGTCATCCTGTGGACAAATAAAATAACTAGGAGAGCAGGAGATGCTATCCAAGTCTGGTATTCCCCGCTAGTGTTCACATGCACGCCATCTATTATGGGCCAACACAACTTCCGTCTGACCACACACTGACACTTGAACTCCTAATGAACTATTGAGACCAAGTCTTCTCTAATGTAATCTATCGTCTTAATTCTACTCCCCTCGTTCTCTCTCTTTGTCTCATCCGCTTCACTTCCAGCCTTTAATCTCAACGTTGTCAACTTTCCAGTTCCTGAAGTGATTTTAACCCTGTCATGTTGGTAAGTAACGAGTAAAAATGACCATACACACTTTTACTAAAGCAAATATAACAGTTGAAGACTTTGTTGTAAAGATGAACTGTAAATGATGTGAATAACCTTCAGTGACAGCAGTTATGAATACGTTTCAAGATGATTTAAATATAAGCAAAGTTATTATTAGATGCATTGAGAGTTGGTAGCACTTCCACTGTCAGTGTGCCTCAGATAACAAGCATACAACCAGTTCAGTCCCAGATGGCAGGTTTAGGGATCGTACATAGGAGTGGTTGTGCAGCCATGTAGCACCATCTAGTGACCTTCTATTTTTATCACATTATAGATACACACACACAATTTACTGTCTATGGGATTATAATGTGTTTTTCTACCTTTATTCTTTCTCAAGGGCAACCTGATGAGAAAATCTAGGTTTAAGAATTGATTTTTTTTTTTTTAACAAACTCTATTAGATAAAAGACACAACAAAGTCTGTCTGTACAGTAACCCAAATTCATATCACCTTGGAGCCCATGAACACCTTAACCATGTTCACTCTTCCTTTCATCATCTGTTTTCAGTTAATCAGCTGGATGTGAGCTTTTCAAAGGAAAGTATGGTTCTAAAAGATGCTGTACTTTGTATCAAAGTCAAAGTCAAAGTCCATTAATTTGTCTCCCTTGGGAGAAATTTGGATTGGAGACAGGGTACTGCTGCTTTAAACAGCACGAAACATACAAACAAAAATACATAAAAGACAGTAAAACATTCAGCATCTAAAAAAAAACAACATACTGGTAACCAGATAGGGACCAATGTGCAATTTGCCATGCCTTCACGTTGAGTTAAAGTGCTGGTACACATTAGAGTGCTGGCACATATTAAGGTGCTGGTACATATTTAAAGTGCTGGTTCACATCAAGGTGCTAGTACACATAAAGGTGCTAAATAAACCGTACACAGAAAAAGAAAAAAAAAAGTACACATTAAGGTGCTGATACACCGTATGCAATACACAGTACACAATACCTGCTTACATTTGCTCATTAATGAGCTTGACTGACAACGGGACAAAGGAATGTTTGTACCGGTTGTGTTTACATAAGGAAACCCTGTACCTTCTCCCTGAGTGCATTAGTGAGTATTCGTTAAACAGAACATGAGAACTGTCATTTAGAGTGTTTTTTGCCTGAGTGATGACGGCCTGATTGAACAGTCCCTGAGGGTTAAGGGGGGGTGACCCATAATCTTACCTGCTACTCTGACCAGGTTGAGAATCTGAGTTTTTGATTTGACATTTAGGTTCCCAAACCAGCTGGTGATACCGTACCATACAATGGACTCTATTGTTGCTCTGTAGAAAATTAGCATTATGTTTTTGCAGACACCAAACAACCAAAGTCTACGCAGAAAATGGAATATATAAAACATCCCTGCAGGATAGGACACTTGTGGTGAGAAATGGCAGTGAAGGAAAAGAAAATTAGCACCAGGGTGACCATGAAATCAAAAGATTATGGTCCAGTTGTTAAAAAAAAAAGAAAGTGTTATAAGTGTTCCTAATATTACAATTCACAGGAGCCACAGTTGCTATGGAGAAGAGGCGAGTCAAAGGCATGAATCAAAGCTGTAGCCTATCAGAATCAAAAGTCTTCTTCATTGCACTTGGGAACAAAACACTCTCCCATCCTAATCCAAAATCAACCCAAAATCTAGAAGTGAAGTCATTTATTATGCTGAATGTATCTCTTAGGTATCTACAAAACATAAACTTAAGCTCTGGCTTGTCGTTAGTCTTGTGAACTACAGAATTTTGAGCTGGGTCACCGCTGGGGTGATAGCTAATTTTTTTCCTTGTATCTTAAATTTACACAGGCTTGCATCTCTGACTTTTTATTAAAGAACCAGGTATTCTCCAGCTCAGCTGCTCATATTTTGTAGTGCTGATTTAAAGGACCAGTGTGTAGGATTTAGGAGGATCTATCGGCAGAAATTAAACATAATATTCATAATAGGAATCGTGTTTTTGTAAGCTTAGAATGAACCCTTTGAATCTGCACAGGGCAATGCATCCTCGTACAGCAGTTTATATGATATCTAACAAATTAGCACCTCACAAATGACATTCTCACATCACATACTTGATGTAAAGCTACGTAGATTAGGTTTAGGAAAAGAAACATTGTGACAAAGTACCTTCAAATAACTCACTTGGTTTTTCAAGGTCACAAACACCTGTCTCCTGGGGGAATGTCCTGCGCTGGTTGACCCATCCACCGCACAAACCTGCCTCGCTCGTTGACTCGCTCCTTACTTCCCTCTTTCTGTCAGTGCATTGGTCACATAATTGCAGCCTTCCTGATCATGTGGGTCATGCACAAATTACTTTATCACGATTATGTGTGTTATATACAGTATAAATTGTAGTGCAATACTTGTCATAGGTACAAACAGTGCATAAGAGCAGCTTGCCCGGGGTGTGGATCGTCTTCCAAGGAGCCCACCATGTTGCACTGCCATGTTTCTACAGAGGCTCAGAAAAGACAAACCAAACACTGACTCCAGTGGGCCTTTTGCATTTTTACATTACCTGAAGGCCACCATAGTTTCTACACACTTGAGAAGGGAGAGGGGAGGGGTGATGATATTCAATTTGTTGGAATCTGCAACCTCACCACTAGATGGCACTAAATCCCACAGACTGGACCTGTAACCTGTAGCGTTAAATGCCCATCTAAGCCTTGGATGTGTCCCGGATGCCATGCCATCAACACTGTCTGCATAGCAAACAAAGGGGACCTGTACTACCCAAACATGTCACTACAGTAAGAAGTGCTTTGAAGGACTTTTATTTTTTAAAAAGAAAATAAAAAAGGAAACTTAATCACTGTAACTTCAATCACTGGAGATTCTTGACTGAAGCTGCACATCTTGTGTTTGTATTTTTGTTCTGTTTCACAAGTCATTTCACATTTTATATTTTCCAAAACTTAATCCTGGACATGTCAGCATCTCTCAGTTGGTGCAATATTAGAGCATGACTGCAGCACCACTGTACATACATGCAAAGTGTTTTGCTGTTTGACCTTATGAGAACAATGTGCATGTTCTGGTCGTGTAAATGTAAAATACTCTGACAAAGTTGTACTTGGTTTAGGGATGTGACTGCTCAGTCCTGTGAAGGTAAAGTCTGACCCTCAGCTGTGAGCTGGTTGTTTTGTCCCAACTAGTCTCCGCTGTTTTGGCTCTTACTGGTCAAGTATGAAGCTGTTTTGCTCTGTCTGGCTTGAGTTCTGATGGATGAGTTCACAGAGTAGAGAATATCCAGACCAGCAAGTAAACCACTCTCTTTCGCATTCTGACTTGGTCCTCCTTTGGAGTATATCTCTGAGGCCGGGAAGAGACAAGAAGGCTTGTGACACCTTGTCAGCTCAATTGCTTTCACATATCTGTAAAAGAAGAATGAGACTGGTGTAATTGCAGGTGAACTGTGTGGTTTACAGAACCCAGACCAAGTGATCAACAAAGCAGTCGCCTTGGTGGATGAAAGCACTTCACAAGCATTCCACTGATAAGGATTCACACTGAACCACTGCAAGGAATGATTTGGAAAAACATCAGTGACCACTTTAACTGATTCAAATAGTTTGTAAAGTGGTTTTGTGTAAAAGGATCAAAGCAGACCCATTGACAGCTTCATAAAAGATATTTTGGTCACAGAAAAGACCTGAATATTAAAATTGTTAACCTCCACGCAAGGTTTTAATGCCAGGCCCCGAAGACACGTGAAAACCTGAATCAACACCAAAGTAAAATATTCTGGAGGTGAAACAGTCCTTCAGAGCAAGGTTACAGAAACATACTGCTCTTGAGCTTAACTATGCCCTGATGTTTTAGCATTTCCACTCATAATATTGTCGGACAGGCAATTTATTAGCCTTCCTTTTATGTTTATTTTCTTCAAGCCAAGGGAATTTGTCTCCATGTTCTGGTCTGAGTGCAATAAACAGTGTTGAAAATGCTCAAGCAGAATATCAAAAACAGTATACTTAGTTTGACGTGTGGCTTCAGGAATAGCTACACCAATTTTGGTCAGTCACAAACTGAGCAAGCACTGCTGGATAGATAATGGATCAAATCATATAAAGACATGTTGTTGCCCTTGTACAAACAACTGTTTCTGGTGAACCTTTGTGGTGAACTATTCTTCATATTAGAAGTGATTTGTGGTTACACTCGGAATACGGATCCAGCTGACGCCACCATTTTAAATGAAGCCAAAGCTCCCAGCAGCCAGAGATACCTTGCTCTGCTGATAATAATTAAATACAAACGACATTGACATTGCAGAGCAGACGACTGTGCACTCAATTACAGTCAGGTTGGAACCGAATAAACCAGATTAGACTTAAGTAGATTAGCCTTTACACTGCACAAGTACAACATTTCATGCAACACACTCATACATTTAATCTGTATTACCTTAAGCATGTGTGATGTCTCAATTATCTCTATCATCTCTGTGATCGGACCATCTCCCTAGACTGCTATTAGGCGTGGGGAAATCAATTAGGAAACTTCATTTTTGCCTGGATTCACCCAATGGCCAGTCTGGTTAAGTAATATGCCGAAGTAACACACCGCTGACTGACATAGACACAATATTGTGACACACGCAGAAGCAGGCTTTGCATAATAGCTTCAGTGGTGAATAACTGAGCATACCTCAGCCTCTGCAGCACTGATCTCAACAATTATTTTTCAAAATCTGTCTTCAGTTCACCAACTGTGTAGAAGCACAACACGAAATTCACAAAATTCTGGTCTGACACATGATAATATCAAAATGAGCCTTAAAATTAGATGTCTCATCCTGCCCATGCTTGTTAGTTCTGGGTGATCCTGTCCCTCTACAACCCTTGTCTACACCCCAGGCAGACTGAGTCCAGACAGCCCTTATGTTAGGTCGAAAAGTTATTGTAACGGAATCAAAGGCGATCACCTAACCGCCAGCCAGGGTGTGGTTCTCCCAACTGGGTACTGTAGCAGCGCAGTACGCAGTAAGTCAACTTAGGACCCCGGGCCAAACCTGGTCTGCGATTGGGTGCTAGGTCGCTTGCTGACCTTTCTTTACATCACAGTGAAAATAAATAAATTCACACTGAGAATTAATTTCTTGTACTTTGAATGTAAATAAGGTGCTAGAGTGCATAAAAAGGCATCAAAGTACAGCTTGTTCATCAAAACAAAGTGGCAGGGAGAATCTCCTGAGCCCCCCGACAGAGGCTGGCTAATAAGTTAAGTTAATATATCATTTAATTTGATAATACAGTTTTTCAAAGAAAGATGAATCCTAGGAATTGTAATGTTTATTCATTTTATCTTAAGAAATATTATCAGTGTTTGTTTCATAACTGGCCCCTGGCATCCTATCATGAAGCGAAAGTAGCCCCCGGGCATAACGAGTTGAGTGTCCCTGCCCGTAAGGCTAAAGAAAGACTGTGTCAACCAGAGACTTCAGCCCAAGTTCAGGCCTCATGTCAGCACCTACTTGAGTGTCCCTGAGCAAAATAATAATGCTGCAACTGAACCGGCACTCTGACCTCGCTGAGAAAACACACTTCCCGCTTTATTAAAATAACACTTACTCTGTGATAATATAATATTTTCATTCTGCAGTCCAAATGTTGTACATGACTCCACCACTGCTCCATGAACAACGTGCTGCATGCATGAGCCAAGGTCAGGATCAGTTCTGAGGAGGAGCCAGTGGAGGTCACTGTTGCGTGTGAGCTCACTGAGCCGTCTGTGTCATTTCAGGGCAGTTTGTCTCCCCAACACAAACTGTGAGTATCAGCTGACCCCAGACTAACCTTTGTGGATCCAGATGTGAGTGTGTTTTGCGTGTGTGTGTGTGTATGTGATGAAAGGTGGGGATGTGTGCAGTTTCATCACTGCAGAACAGAGCAGCTTCCACTTGAGAAAGCACTGCAGCAACTCCTCACCTCACATCACATGCACATGCATTCAGAGAGAAACGGGGGGAGAGGGAGAGGGGTGGGCGGGGTGACGGAGGGAGGGTGGGACTTTTGGGGTAACAAACGCCCCCTCTTTTATACTGTAATATTCAATTAGGTCTGAGCGGAGAGGCAGGCAGGCAGGCAGGCATCAGCACGGGGACAAGTTGACGGCAACAAGGCGCAGTTCATTCATTTTTACACCAGCAGGCATGCTTCATGGAGCCACCAGCACTCCCCCCGCCGCCTGGACACACACTTGTCTCACTTTCCTCAGCCTCTTTCTGAACTTTTCACGGCAATAACACTATGGACCCGCTATGGACGGACACCGGCGCTCCGGTACGGCATGCAAATACGTACTCTGACGTCGGCGATCATGTGGCTTTTGGCGTAGATCCTCCTTGTGATCGCCAATTTTTTCTTTCCTGTCGCCTGTTGTCTGCTCGGGTTATTGGACCGCCGTGAGAGTGTTCAAAACACATTTGGCTCGTTTGTGTGTTCAGCAGTCGCTTTGGGATTGTACCGCACTACCTGAGCATCGCGCCAAAACGGTGGGCAGGTAAGAAATGGATAAACTCTTGCTCTGTTTTTCTCACGGCTCTCGCCACACGGCTCCCCCTCCTCAAAAGTCCCTCAAGTTAAAACTGCATGTAGTTGTTTTTTTGTGCCTGTCTCTTGGCTTGCGCTGCCTTTGCGTGGCTCCCAAACACCCACACGCCTCTGTATAAATATTTTAACTTGTCTAGCCGCATGAACTTTGCCTGCCCCTGCCGTTTACACCTGCGTGCTGAGACAATGTGTCCGACAAGTTGTTAATTGGACGTTTTCTCCCCCGTGTTTAAGTTTCACTTTGATACGTTGTGACCGCGGTGGGTGAAGGCAGAGAGGAGAAACATCGTGTCTACTTTTCCTCCTCCCCGTGTCGACATAACCAGCAAAACATGGCCGTCCTTTGCCGACATGTTGTTACGTCGATGGCGAGAGGGGGAACATTTGGGGAGAGTGTTTTTCTGCGCCCCACTGTCACATCTCGGGCTGGCCGGTGGAAACGGCCGCGAAACAGCGCACCGCCGCCGGTGGAGCCGCTCGCATTCAGCCGTGCTGAGGTTTCACTGCAACTTTTGGAGTCCGACGTTGTTTATAGACTTTGATTTGTGCGACTCTTGTGATGTAGGCGTAACGTCCCCCTGGTGATGCCTCCTCCCCTCCGAGACCACGGCTCTCACACTGCATGCAGACACACAGACACGGTGCTGTAGCATAGGGGCTGACTTATATCCTGCCAGTGCAGTGGGCCTGCAACTGCTGTGAAAAGTCAGGCGTGGTTCTTTATATTCACAATATCAACTTTGGTAATGAACCCAGCGCCCCGGACTGTAGGCAGTGTGTGCGTGTGTGTGTGCGTGCCGCACTCCTCTGGAGTCAACACACTCTGCTTCAACCAGAGGGAAATGTGTCCTCAGTGCACCCAGTTAAACTCTGTCTAGGCATAGCTGCAGTTTGATTTATTTCATTGTGCTGTATCCTTCATATTGTCCTGCACTGCATGAGACAGCATTAGTGACTGAGGAGAAATATGAGCAGAGGCAGATTGAGGATCATAGCATATGCCATGATTATAAACACGTGTACAGTGAAGCTGTAAGTGCCATAGGTCAAATTGGGAAATTCTGCTTGCTCTTAAAGGGCACTGCATACTTTTCTAATTTATTCCAGCATAACAGTAATTTTCATTTCATGTCCTATAGGTTTATTACTGGGAGACGAGGTCACAAAGTTTCTTCAAAGTCACTGTAAACTCACCAACTCAAGTAATGAGTTGCACGTCTCCATCAGACATAAGTGAATTCTATTCATGCCCTACACAATGTGTCTTTTTGCTTTTTGGAGATATGACAGAATTTGGGCAGCAGTACTCAACACTACCAAGAGACAATATTCAAGATTGACATTGTACGGACACTGCCCATATTATGCGTCTTGGATATCGGCCATGACTTGACCCATCTGCATTTAATACAGTCTATTTGCCAATATTATTTTGAAATTAATTCAGTTTCCTCTATTTGTTACATTCATTTAGTCACAGAAGGCTGCCAGCACAGTTCTTGGTGACCCCGTTCTCACGTTACATTACAGTTCCCTTCAGCGAGCTTTATTAATTTAAGATTTTAGATAAAAGACGTATTGGTACATGCCCTAAAATGAGGTGGTGGAAGAGGAAAAGTTGTATCTCTACAAACTACTATATGTCTAGCATTTATGGGCCGGTAATTGTGTTTTATTCTGTATTCTGCCTGTACATAATATGGGTTTATTTTAGTCCATAAGTATTGAGGATGATGATGATGATAAAAATTAAATTGATGAGCAAGTAAAAAGACAATTCCAGCAACAGAGACGCTCTGGCTCCCTTTTCCATTTACAATCAAATATTGACTCTGACAGCACGTAGGTTTGGTTTGAATAGCATTTCATATCTTACATATTGCCTGCTGTGATCAACAGTCCCTGACACAGATTCACAATGCTATAATTCAGTGCACCTGTTGACTGGTATACAGTCTCAGACCTCTGACAGGTCAACACACTCAGTCACTACAGGTGGCCCAATTAATTGAAAAGCATTTAGTGTCTGTTATGGGTGCTGCTTTTCTGAGTAAAGCTGTCACCCAGTCTGCACTCGCATTCTTACTGCGAGTCTGATGAAACATCTTGTTCATTAGACGACATTCCCCTCATACTGGGATGACCTACTATGTTGTATTTCTAAACATTCCTTGATCAGCAGCCCAACGGAGCTCAATCCGTAAAAGATGTAAGTGGTTTTGATCACAGCGCAGTTAGCCCCCCCGTCATACCCGTTACCAGCAATTCCTCTGGGTATAAACTTGGCTTCGCTCACTAAGCCATGCACTCTTGCTCTTTCCATGTGAGTAGTAATGTGGCTCATGTTTGTTCTTCACATGGTTTCCACGTGTGATCTGCCAAATCACAGATAATGTTATATAATTTACAATGACAACTGGCTCGTTTTTATTGGTGGCTGAAAAATCAAAGGGTTTCTGTTGATAAAAGTGAACCGACACATTTTAAATTACACACAGTTGCTCAGCGTTTTGTGTAGCCAAGCTTTTTTTTTGCAGAACAACGCGGGGAATTCAGCCAAAACTAGGCATTTAAGGTGAATTATGAATGATTTTCTTGCTTGCCCAGACAAATAGACTGTTATCAAATCAGTGTACTAGAATGAAGTGGTGAATATAAAGGCTGACAATTAAAAATCCCTGTTTTTGTCCAGTGTTGGGCATACAGGACACAACTGAATTGTTTTTACAGGTTGATGGTGCAAGATTAAGGCTGTTGTTAAATATTTTTTGGGGAAATTGTTATTCTCAGTATTGCACAGGGGATTAGAGAAATGCACAGATGTCACTACCTTGTTGTAACCTCAGTGATTGTCCCATCATCACTACGCTGTGACAGCAGTAAAGAGAGACAGAGAGCGTTTTAGTAAGGAGGGATTTTCTAAACAGCCTAAAATCATTTGGTTTGTTTACAGTGAGGAGTTTGGCAGCTATTATATTTCAAGTGAAGCGGCATAAAAAATAAATCTACTCTCATTGAATCGCCTCTTTTTCCAGTCTTGCTCAACCATGCGGTGTTTCTCAATGTGCTGTGACCTCTTAGAATGTCACAGCCAAAACATCCAGCTGTGAGGTGATCTGCTCCGTTTGTTCCTAGAGGCGTTTATTCGTTTACTGTAGTCAGATGGTGGAAAATGAACAAGACTCAGTCTGTTACATTCATTTAAATAGAAACCATTGGTGTGGTCTGACAGTGAAGAGAGTGCACCACAGTCAAATATTATTTGTATAAATGACGTGTGAGATCTGATTGTTGGCGGTCGTCTTTCCTCCAGATGTTGCATGTGTCAATCATGGCAGCAATTGAAATTGTCTGACGCATTGTCTCACTGCTAACGGGAACTAACCTGGAGCAGAAGATTGACAGCAAAACAATGAGAAAGCATGTTTGTTTATGAGAAATTAAAGGGGGCAGGTAGCTCTGTTTAAATACTGCTGTCCATTACTTGCAGTCAACTTCAAAGTCAATATGTGTCTAGAAATCAAACCAATTTGTTGTAATGTAGTAAAATTACTTTTTTCTAATTATTCATGCAAAGTGTCATATATAGCCTAAGTGATGATAGCTGTGTATTTTACCAATTATAGTGATAATGACAAACTGCTGGTAAGTCACATTTGGCAGTTAAAGCTGAAGATATTAGATATCATCTAAATTGATCGTGTTGACAGCCGTCAGTCTTTCCATTAGCTGCTGAGCTAATGTTACTTTAGCTTATGTTACAGTTTCAAAGGCTGACAGGACAGGCTGCTGTTCCGTACTAAATGTCCAGAGATCTCAATCAAAGTAGGGATGTTCCTAACAACTAATTTCACTGACATTTAAACGGAAGTTTAAAATTAAAGTAAGAAAGCAACTTAATCTATTCGGTTAAACATTTTCAGAAGAAATATTGCATATATTTTTAGAGCCATTTTTTTAAAAAAAAAATCACGTTTCAATAACCAGGTTGGATTTAAAATGCTGCTGAAATGTGGGGCCCTTTGTAGGCTACCATACATAATGACCATTGCAAATTATATGACAGCTCACTGAATATAAGTTGATAAATAACATTTATTGAAAACAATATTCTTTAGGGCAATAAATCCTTTGGAAATGTGGCTGATTATTACAACCACATTTTCATTGGGTGAATGCAGTCGCATAAAATAATAATCATTTTAATAATAAGCCGTACGGACTAGTATTTTTGGTGCCAACAACCAAGGGAAGCGATGTCTAATCAACTAGTCTACTAATCATGCACATCCCTACATTAAAGTGATTGAAATGTTAATGTGATTTACAGCTGAAGGATTCCAATTATTGTCTTCCATCTGCTAGCGTTAGCAGTCGAGCACTGACCAACAACTAGCTCGATAATGAAATGTCGCTAACGCTATTCTAACCATTGTTTGTAGCAGCTAAAAACAAGTGCAAGTGTACATGCTTACAATGCAGCGTTACCTGGAAATTGCTAGTAGCAGCCAGTAGTACATTTTATAGTTTTCATAACTCACAAAATAAGTGTTACAGGTTGTTAAATCTAAAGAATCCAAGGCATGCTAACAGCATTGATCCTGCCATTGATTTATATAGGGACAGTTTGGCACAAAGAGGTTTTAACGACAGGACGTTTTATGTTTTAAAGGGATCATAGTTTAAATGGCACACTCTTGCTCAAACTGGCTGCTGATAATGGGCTTGTGGTTGATTTTATAGGAGTATATTTCAGTGAACTATATTTCCTGTTTTGTTCTTACACTACTTGTTTAGGCTTTGCCGACCAAAGTACCATATGCTGCATGTGAGACTAAATGTACTGGTCCTGTATTTTTGTGTTTGTGTTTAGATCAGACCTCTTTCTTACATATGTGGCCGTTATTTTTAGTGCCAGCTGACCTGCGGTGGGTTTCAACATGTTTTTGTTTTTCACATTCATCAGGAACATCCAGCATTTCCTGCCCGCACATCACACTTCCATGTCTAATTCAGAGCTATATAATAGCTGTCCATTCTCTTGGTGAAACACTGGAGTGAGTCATCACGGGTTGGAGGACGGAGGGTTGTTGTCATCACGGCCTGTCGTGCTCAGCTTGGCTCTGTGATGACATCACCAACATCTACGCTATGCTTTTGTTCCAGTGTTTTCGGCTCAGGTCCTCTCCGCCGTGCCTCCGCCGGCTCCTCAGACGTGTTGTTAGGTGACTAAGGCAACCACAGAGATGAGCTCATCACCTGTAGGTGGGGCTGAGCGGGAGCGTGATGGAGGGAAGTAGACAATTAGAGAGGCAGAGCTGAGGGGTTACGTAGGGACAGGAGGAGAGGGAGCATGAAATCAACACTGTATGAGAGACTGTGTGTGATGTCTGAGAGAGACAGAGTGATACAGAGGAAGAGACAATTGAGTGACACTGCATGAGGGTAACGAGGGAGGAAGACAGAAGTGAGAAGCCGGTGGAGACTAAAGACCTGACCTGTAAAAGCAATTTTCCATGTTGGTGTCATGTCAGTTTTTGGTGTAAAAGGCATTGATTTGCTAGCTCATGTCATAGCTGGATTCCTGGAAATATTCAGCTGCAGCATTAGCGGAAACCAAAGCAGCAACATTTCCAGGTAAAGCACACAAAAGGTCACAATGCTCCTACATATGATGGTTTTGTGTGTCTACTAAGGCAATCCCATGCTCTGGTGCTCTGCTGGAGACAGTGTTGCCCGTCTGTGCCCATGCAATTCTTAACAGAAAACTGCAGTAGAATATAAAGAATTAAAGGTACACCTGTGGTCAGAAATCCAACCGAACTAGAGGTGTCGCAAAGAAAACTGGTGACACCGAGAGCCAGAGTGACAAAGAAAAGAAAGACAACACGAGAGACAGGATGTCTAAGCGGTGTGAATGAGAAATAAGAGACGGTCTAGCAGTGAGAGACTGCAAGATAATGTGTGTGTGGGAGAAAGAGCAGGTACACCGGACCCCACCATTAGTATCCGCAGTCGGTCATTTCATAAGCAGTGTGTTTTATTAAAGACCTGCTTCATTGCTGCATTGATTATTATTTAAGTCTGTGGGTGCAAAGCAGTTTGTACAGCGGTGTGCTTCTACACGTGTAAGCATGTATTAAATTTCCCCGTGTATATATCACCCAGCAGTCTTTGCCACTGCAGTCTTTAAAAACTCGAAAATGCACCTGACTGTGGTTGACAAATTAAACCCTCAAAAATTAAATTCTGAACCTAACCACCACTCCATGCAACTGTCGAAAAAGTTCACACCTTTGCACACAGTTGGTGTCGGTATGTCATGTATGTCGTTCATGCCCGTGTGAGCATGTGTGTGGACTGTGGAGTGGCTCCCTGTCTCCCATCCCACTGTGTCCTCCAAAATTCAAGTTTGGAAAAAAAGAGACAGAGTGGGGGGAGAGGAGAAAGGGAGAGCTTACTAAAAGGCCTTCTGCACTGCACCACGTCAGCCGCTGGCAGAGCACAGGCACACCCCTCCTGCCAGCGTGAGCCCAATGAGGAGAGGCTGGAGACAATTCCCAAGCCACACCCACTGCAGGGAAGGCAGAGATTGACAGGTTGGAAATCTGGCAGCACAGGAGCACTAAATGCTTGCTGAGACTCTTATAAACAAAACAAAGGACTCCAAAGTCTCCAGGCTTCCACATTTGGACTCGAGACAGAAACATTCCCCCTCTCATGCGTGCACACACAGGCAAAGGATGCATTGTGTACGTTAATATTCATATTTAACCTAAACATTACATCATGTTGCATTTGCGGTGATTACACTGTAGTTACCATCAGAGTGAAGTTATCTAGATCCCCTCCTATGTCCCTTGTCGTTGTTGACCTAATTTGGAGGCTGCTGGTTGGGTGCAAGATGACCCTTGCCCTACTCTAGGTGTGTGCTAGTGCATTCACTGTAACTAAACCCTGCCCAAACAAAAAATTAAACAAATTCAATAGCATTTTAGCAGTGGTTTAAGCTCTTAAAAGTTGACATTGTGGAGAACAAGGTTTCCGTGGGAGAGTAATGTGGTGTTATCAGTGTGACTAGCTGTCTGTGCATAAGGCCATTAGGGAGAGTGAAAGAGAGGAGCATAGAGCTGGACAGGGGGAGCACAAAAAGGACAGCAAAATCAAGTCAAGGGGGCCCATTATCATGGAAGCTAAATAAAACTGTTTGAGAGGGATGGTTAACCCATGTATTATTCTGTTTGCTGTAATGAAACTCTGCCCTGCACCCCATCTGCTTTTCATTTCCACTCGCAGCCGTAGGATCAAGTGAATGCTCGCTGACGCGTTGGCCTTCGTCATTGGGGTCACTTTGTGAGTTTATATGGGGTTGCAGCAACAAACTGGATTGAGAGAGCCTTACATGTTCCGTGACAGTGTGTGCGTTGGATACATATCAGTTCCTGATGTTAAGCAGGCAGCAAAATCTGAGCCATAATTTGACTCTCATGTTCGCTAAAAACATATTTAAATTGCTTATTTCGAGTCTTTTGTCTGAGTTAGATTTTGAAATCCATTCAGATGATGATGTGCTTCCTGATGTTTTACGTGTGCACTGGCTTCCACAGGATCGTTCTGACATGCTAATAACGTAAACTACTTGTTGTCATGTACAGACTACATGGTGTAAACCATACCGTCGTGCAGAAAAAGTGAAGTTGAGCTGGATTTTCAACATCGCTGCTGTGGTGACACTGATTGACCTCTGCTGGGTTTCTGCTCCTGGATACCAGCACACACTCACGCACGCTTTCTGTTGGTTACAGTGTTACCATAGTAACACAACCATCAGCAGCAGAGTGGGTGACACTTGGATATTTTTATAGCTTGCCCTTTGTGTGTGTGACGGTGGTCCTGTGTGTGTTCAGTGAGGAGACAGGTCTGCCAATGTGAGACTAGTGTCTGTGTTCAATGTTACGTGGACCAGAATAAACGGAAGACTGGATTTTTGATCCAGCACGGTGTAGTCTGCTGGACAGTATCCATCCATCTATCCATCATGCTGTATATAGGCCACTGTGTTTCTTACAGTGGTTGTAGATTAAATAAGGTCACAGCAGTGATGATGACCAGTCTGGCTTTCTGGTACTTCAAACAGAAAGTGTGGCAGCCGGTCACAAAAGCTGGTGTGTGTGTGTGTGTATGTATGTGTGTGTGTGTGTGTGTGTGTGTGTGTGTGTGTGTGTGTGTGTGTGTGTGTGTGTGTGTGTGTGTGTGTGTGTGATATTGCAAAAGTAGCCCCTGCATCTTTAAGTAGATTAGAAATACTGAAGAGGAAAAAGTGCTGATGTATGAAAGTGTGCAATATACACAATCTATAGGAAAAATTGCTGATGGGACCAAATCTAGTTGAAGTTGAAAGAGCATGTAGTAGTAAAATCTGCTTTGTCACTCTGATAGCAGTGCATATATGTCAGCCAAAAATTAACCAGAAGTTGCAGTTACTGAAGTTTAAAATTTAGAATCATTGCTGCCATTAGTTTCTCAACGGTAAAAAAAAAAAAAAGTCCTGCTCAGTACATATCTTGGTCACAGATCCTTAAAAGGATAGTTCAGATTTTATAAAGTAGGATTCATTGTATGAAGTATTTATCCATAGTTAGTGCACTACCTACAGTAGATGGTGGACAGCACATCCCCAGTTTGGAGAAGCAGGCAGGAGTACTGTCGTAGAAGCTAAGCAATGTATTGCTGTGGACAGGGTCAGCAACAGAACGTATTTTAGCCACCTTGAAAAGTTCTGACTAAATAATCAATAACAGTTTAAGTTTACGCTACATTCCTTGCCACAGACGGCTCTTTCCAATATAGGGAGGATCTTCAGTCTCCCATTTACGCTCTCATCAAAGCCACCAAAGATTTTACCTTGCTGAACACAGGAGCTGCTGGTGTGTCGCTCCCTCAAGCACTTTGTTTGTGTTGCTGTGGGACTTTGGTGAATCCAAACTAGAGCTTTTAAACGTCAGTCAAACAATGACATAAACAAACTAACTTATAGAGGCAGCAACTCCTGTGTGTTCAGTGATGTTAAATTACTGTTTTTTTCAATGGAGTCTGGATTTGAAGAGAGTGATGTAACAGCCTCAGCTTCCCTTCATAAATCGGTGTCTGACAGCAAGGTAAAGCCATGAAAATATTCTGAATATGGCGTTTTTTTGAGCTGATGCTGTTTTTTTTGTTTGGGTTGGAATTTTTTAGGTGGCTAAAATATGTTTTGCTGCTTACCCTTCCCCAGCAGTACATTGCTTACCTTCCGTGGTAGTACTCCTGCCTGCTTCTCTAAACATGGGGTGTGCTGACTGACATTTATTGTATATGATACACTGACTTCAAAAAATCAGAACTATCCCTTTAATTACCTATATTTAATGGAGTAGTTTTCTGAAATACACTCCTGTACTTTAAGTTTTGTTCCTGTTATGTATGAATGGAAAAATAATGAAAACCATCCTATATTCCATTAGCTTTTTTTCTTTACCACTCATTATCAGCATTGGCCTCAGAAATCCATTATAGGATGGGGTCCAGTGACAAAACAGCAATTACCATCATTTATCCACGTGTAGTCTTTATCCTAGCCCAGCAAAAGTATTGCTGCTCTGTTGCTATGCAGAACATACCAAGCACTCAAACACAGTGCAGCACTGCTTTGCTCTAGAGGAGCCGCGTGATGAGATTTAAATCAATTCTGCGACGGTCCGAAATTCTGCCTCTCCCACCCCTGCTGGGACACGTTGTATTAATGGTGGCGGTGGTGGTGGTGGTGGTGGTGCTTCTCATCACCCACACAATTCACACACACACACACACACACACACACACACACACACACTGTCCTCCTCACTGCAGTGGCTGACTTGTGGACTAAGCAGTCAGGAGGGAAAACACACTCGAATCAGAGAGAGAGAGAGAGAGAGAGAAACACACCCCATACAGCAATGCCCAAAAAGCAGTGTGTGCATGCCCTCTGTGCAATATGGGTTTGTTACTTGTGAAGTTAGCTTCACAAGCTACCAAGTTTTAGGTAATGGAACAGAAAAGTCAAGTCACTGTTGCAGTCAGTGTTTTCTGTGCTGCTTTCTTGTCTTGTTGTGCTTGTTATTAAAGAGCCTTGGTGTTCCAGCTGGTTTGTACTTCATGCATGGCTTCAAGTGTGAGAGCTGCAAAGGTTACCATCCATATGCCTTTGTGTTTGTGTTGACTGCATGCCTGAGAACTCTGGCACTCAATTGGCTGCGTGTGTATTTCAGGCAGTGCATGGCCTTGCAAGAGACTCAAGTGCACCTGATCAGTCTGGCTGCATTATATAATTTTGTATTTGCTTTGTGTTATATCAGCAGTGTACACTTGTTGAATGACATTTTTTCATGAAGCAGGGCTAGTCTAAACACTCTTTCTACTGCCACACCAAATTCAACTCTCAGATTTAACACTTCAGAGTTTCTTTAAGTATTCATCACTTTCTGAAATCCACATGAACGTTTTTCACAACGGCATCAGTTGGATCCATCGCGCAGCATTTTTATGTCTCTTTTAAAGTTGGTTTGTGTTGGAGTGGTGAAGAACATTTTATTAAAACAAAATGATGACCACTGTGTTGACTGCATGCACAATTAATCAGAGCACACAAGGCTAAGTTAGGGTAAGATGGGGCAAAACGCCCCCCTTAAGAGCAAAGTCAATTTACTGTAAAATTAAAACATATTTGGATTTGAGTTCAGCATGATGTTGCATAAACCAACGCACTGTTGGGAAAAATAAATTGGTAGAGTAGCCAGTTTTGTTGTAATAGCACAAAAAATTAAATCTTGTTAAGGGGCCCCTTATTGGGGCACCCCAGGGTCATCTCCAGCCATTTTCTAGCATTTACAAGGCTATTTTTTTAACAATGTCTGGCATAGTGCTAACTCTACACGAGGGCTACATCACATCACTTCCAGTAAACTTCACAGACAACGAGGGCAAAACTGCATCATTTTTAACGGAATATACTCTGGTCCAGCTCAGCAGAAAAAAACACTATAACACAAACTCCTTCATGTTAGTGTGTTCACCCCAGAGCCTGCTTGTTACCGGCACTGACAACATTATCTTCACTTCACCTGTTAAACTGACTCCAGCAGTTAAGATAAAAGACTCTTGACTGTGCTGCTGTTATAACCGTACAGACCTGTGAATTAACCACGGACACTTGCCTTGCTCATGGACTCAAGGTGGTGTGACACTGTAGAATTAATACAAGGGAAACACAGGAATGGATATGTGGCATGAGTATTTTTTTTTAAAATTTAATTTTATATATTTTATTAATCCCCGAGGGGAAATTCACTTCTTTCACTCTGTTGTCAATTACGCACAGGTCCGAACACGCACAGGCACAAACAGGACCTTACCATGCACTAAGTGGAGAGATGTCAGAGTGGGGCTACCCATGACGAGTGATTGGGGGATTGCTCAAGGGCACCTCGGCAGTGCCCAGGAGGTGAACTGGCACCTCTCCAGCCACCAGTCCACACTCAATATTTCGGTCTGCATGGGGACTTTAACAGGCGACTCTCTGGTTCACAACCCAAGTTCCTATGGACTGAGCTACTGCTGTCCCATTGAGCTACTGCCGCCTCAATAAGAGGCAATAAGAAGTTTTTTTGGCCTGGCAGGGGTTACCATTGGCCTAGCAGCCTGTCAGGCCTGTACAGTTGTAAGTGAAAGTAGGGCTGAGCAATATGGAGAAAATCAAATCACAATATTTTTGACTGAATACCTCAATATCAATATTGCAACAATATTGTAGGTTAGACTATTGGTGCTTTGCTTTTACAAAATACACTGAGATTTTTGATAATCAGTAACATGGATATAATGACTAAAGGACAATTCATAGTTTACATGTGTCCACAAGGCTCCATGAGGGCTCTCTGCAGTCCATGTGATGTCAACGTCGTCATCCGTCCATGTGAGGGTCTGCGCTGACTTCTGTGTTCAGCCCAAAGTTTGTGACTGTGTAGACTGTAGGAGTGTAGATCACCAGTTTCATCACAACACGATATTATATATTGATTCTTTGGACAACGATACAATGTTACAAAGATGCATTACAAAGTTACCATTGGATTTCGATTTGATACAATTCAGGGGTCTGCAATCAATATTAGGCGATATTAAACGCCCATTTAACAGAGTCTGTTACAGAAGAAGCTGCCACCCCTTTCTTTTTTACTTTTGGCCATAAAACTCATAAACAACACATAAATGATAAATACAGTAAAGTTCACTTTAAACTGACTCCACTAACACAAATAAAACTGCAAACGGAATAAATTAACCTTCAGGGCATTCTGTCATAAAGTCCTTACTGTAAGAAATCTTTTCATTTGAACTCAAACCATCATCTTTTTCATAAATCTGGCTTAAAGCCCTGAAGGCAAACTTCTCGAAACAGCCAAAAAACACAGAATAACAACAAGATCGTTCAACAAAAGTATAACATTCAGCTCAGTAGAAGTAGCTAAATCAAAGACGTCAACTACAGTGCTTGCTAAGTGGGTGGCAAATGTGTGCAGACAAGGCAACATCATGAAAGACTCTGGTGTACGGGACGTCCTCAGTTTTCCATGTTGTGACCAATGATATGCCTTACCGCCGCGGGGAATAATAGTGTCAGGCGTACAGTATCTGTATGGATCAGAGAAGGCAACTAAACTGGAACTCCTGAAAAGTGCAAATGCTGTTGCATTAACCAGCAATCATTGGACGTCAGTGCGTAATGAACATTATCTCAGAGTGCTCCTTTGCAATTCCAAAAGTGAAGATCATGAAGTAAATTCATTTGATTCCCAATCAGGATGCTCTAGTATGAATTGCTTTGCTATGTTAATATGAATTTATTGAAATGTGAAATAATGGTATTTAAAACATGCAATAAAAAAATGTGATTCTTCGGGATTAACTATGGAAATTAAACGATTGGCCATGTTAAAAAAATTCAACAGCCCTTTAAAATATTGTTATATATTACCCAGCTCTAAGTGAAACACAGCTCATATTTGCTTCCCTTTCACGTCAGTTGCAACCTTTTACCTTAACATCTGAACTGCAGTTACCATAGTGATCCATAAGAAGTTCTTTCCCAATAATAACATCATTACAAACTTCAATCATGACCAGTTTATTCAGGGACAGGTTGGCACAGGGCCATCTGGTTCAAATCGATGTGTTCTAACAGTGGATATCTACAACAGAAGGCCACACTGCCTTTCCAAAATTCCAGTTTTTGGAAGCACAGCCTGAGTTATATTTTTCCCCCTACTACACTTTGAGATTACATCAATGAGGCACAGAAATAGGAGCTGAGTGGAGGGTGCTGCTGTGACTCATCTGTTCAGTGTCATTTTCTTCTCACTGCTGTTTGGATAGATATCCTTCCTATTGCACCACTATATTTCTGTTGTATTAGATCATCTGTCTGTCTTCATACATTAGACAGGCTCAGTGGTACGGAGGATTTGTATTGATTTCCCCCGTGTTTCTCTCCAGTATGTATGCCAGTGTGTAGCCTAAACTGATTACTGCCAGGGCTGATAAATGTATCTGCTGCCTGGCAGCATTAAAGGTAACTCCTTCAGAGAGATGGCTCGACTAATATAATGCACCAGTCAGACAGACAGCCAGACAACTGGCAAGTACAGAGAGACGGGCAGGCAAGGGGCTGCCAGGCTGGGTATTCATACAAGTTTAATGAGCATCCAGACAGTGGGGAGTTTGTGGCTTCAGCACGGAGCTCGCTCTGCACACAGACGCTAACTGGCTGACTAGGTTAGACACACTAACGAAAAGGTGGGAGACTGACTCTCTGACCTGGGTTATGAAAGCAGCCGAGTTTGAGTGCAATTATTTTTTTGTACTGGATATAAAGTGAAAATAATTATGTGAAAGGCTCAGATGGCTGACTGAAACATTAGTGTTAGCACTTTTCTTTCAGCTCCACAGCTGAGATGTTTACAGTCAGACAAACAAACAGCTCAGAAAATAAAATTCGTCTCTCAGGGACAACAAATGATTATTTTCTAGACTGGAGCCCATTAGTAAGGTTATTATGAAAGTATTATACAAGTTATTTTGATAAAGTTAATGACTGTCGAATAGACTTCTACATTGCCCTGCTTACTAATCACACTGTACCAATTATCTTTTCCACGATAGCATTCAGTGCTCCCAAGTAGTCAGTGAAGGCAGCAGTAGAGCGGCCCCTGGCCTGCTGCCGCTCAAGTAAAGAGAGGAAGAGGATTCTGGTGCCAGTGTATCGTCAGTGTTCAGCACTCTTTGCACAGGCTTTCCTCTTTGTTTGAGACAGTCAGCTCACACAAGTTTAATTTGACCGCAACATCTCAAACGGCAGAGCCGCCTGTGTGTGTATATTGTGTAAGATAATGTTCCCTTTTCTGAGGCAGCTTCTGCCCAAAATTTGTCATGTTGTGAATTTCTGTAAATGACTCAATAGGCACTTACTTAATATGCAAACCGGCGTCTGATGTCAGACAGTCACTTGTAGCACATTTTTGAGAAGCCCCAGGCAGCATTTATGAGTTGACAACAGTGACATTGTAAAGCTATAGAGCAGTTGTTTCCTGCTTACTAATATAGACGTTGCATAAATGGAGCTGCTCATCCTCTCTCCCTGCGTTTGTGTGGGTTCAACACACCAGTAGGAGGTAAAAACAGTCTGGCTACCAGCTTTCTCTCTTCCATCGTGCTCACAGTCAGATCCTCATCCAGCCACTGCGCTGTCACCCATCAGCACACACGTAAAGTGTTGAGGCTGTGTCAGCAGCAAGGCAGCAGAAGTTCAGCAGGTCGGATAAAGTGGCACTTCAGATGCAGCTGACAGATGCATCTCGAGCTCCCCGTCACCAGATGTTGGCTACATTGCTTGGTTTTGGGCGGACTTTGAGGGACAGAGTGATAGTAAGTGGAGGACTGAGTATGTACACTGCGGTCTTTACAACATGCATGTTCCGAAAACAGGGTTGGCAGGATAATTAGGATGTCTGTAACCTTTTCTTCCACTGGACTTAAAGTGTCTATGTGCTGTTCATGACTAGCTGCTATTGTTTTTCTCCGTCTGACTGTTCCTTGACCTCCCCCATCGACTTAAGTGAAGCTGTAGAAACCTCACAAATGCACCACAACACCATCATTCTGTAGGAATGGGATTTTCCAGGTTTTCAACGCCTGTCAGCTATTTCTGCTAGATTTCTGTTTTCCCTGAGTATTTTTTTTTTCTGTCTCTAAAAACACCAAACACAGGTGTTCTGGTCATCCCCGTACATACAGTGTCTGTCAGTGACACGGATGTAGCAGCTACTTGACTACAGCTCTACGTCCACGGTTGCTATAGCGACACCATGGCAATGAGTCTGCATTCTAATGATGCCTCAGTGGGTTGTATGAGGAGTTGAGATATCTCGGGACAATGAGTCGACTGGCGAAACGACAGCCTTCCAGCCTTGAAGGGTACAGTGCAGTGTGATTAATGCGCAGCTGGTGAAGAGGCCCAAATTAAGCATGTGACACTTTGGCGGGACTACAAAGTACAGTTGGAACCTGCTGAGCTGGCAGAAGACCCTAAAGCAGTGATACTCAACTTGCTAACGACGTCTGCTGACCATTTTCTAGTTCACAATGTCAATAGATTGATTCACGCTGGGATTTTTTCCCCCATACTTTGAATGTAAATAAGCTGCCAGAGTGCATAAAAAGCATCTAAATAGAGTTTGTCTATCAAAAAAAAAGTGCCAGGGAAGGATCCCCCCTATAGCGGAGGTCCGGGCTGAGCCCTGAATGTCCTCATGCGACCGAATTTGTCTCTTAGCAAAGATGAGTGAGGACAGCAAACGTCAAAAGGCTAAAACAGGCAATTCATTTCTTATATATACACATAGATTTTATTAATGTCTGTGTATTAACTGGCCCCTGACCCTCTGTCATTCTGCAAAAGTGGCCCCCAGGCAACACAAGTTGGATATCCCTGCCCTTAAGTCTTACTTTTTTCATATTTACTGTTACCCCACCCTTTTGCAGTGTAACTGTACAGGTTTAAATATGTTCACAGGGTGGGGTTAAACCTATTTCTTCTGTCAATATTTACCCATAAGCGTCACATATTTAGGTAGTGTTGCATACAGGAGATTTTAATTTGGGGGAGGACTTTCCTTTGTGCTTGCTGTGTGCTGACTTGGTTTTATGGAGCCTCATTACGTCTTGATAGAGGAGCACCACTGCTGCATCGACTCATTTGATTTTTACTCATGTGAATATGAAGCTTCTGCATGAGGCCTCCAGAATATCAATAGACTTTTCCAGCCAGATAAGCTCCTCTCTCTCCGCTCATTACAATATTACCCTAGGAAAGTTTCCTCTGCTCACTCTCCCTCAGCTTCTCTTAACTGCCTCTCCTTCGCGGAGGTGTCATCTCAACAGAACCCAAATAAAAGCTGCTGTCGGCTTTTTAAGATATGTATCTGAAGCTGCTTTGTCTCTGCTTTCTCACTGTGTTCACACTCTGCGGCACAATCTGATTTATGATTAGTCAATATTTCTCAGGACAACTTGTCTCACTGACAGCTGTAGACCTGTCAGCTGCATATATTTGCATACCAGCTACGCTATCAAACCACTGCTATCAAAGTGTGATGATAAATGTTTTTACTCTACATAAATAGACACTAGAAAATCCTTTTTGTAAAACTTGCCCAAGCTGGTCCATGAAAGTATTATGTTTTCGTTTTTCAGTCTCCGTCACCGCCTGAACTCTTCTAGTCTTTGCCAAGTTACTGTAATTAAAGCAGGTATGTGTTTGAGGCGGCCAAAGTTCATGGTTGGTTCATGGTCTCAAAAATTATTGCTCATGTTGTTGCCCTAATTATACAACTGCTTGTTTTTAATGTATCAGAAAAACTGTGCCAATATTTATTTCATCAACTTGTTTACTAATCAGTGAATAGTTAACCCTAATTTATCACAGGCATATGCAGTTGTTTTTTCATCACCACATGAGAGGAAAAAAAACAGACATTAATTGATATACTCAAGGTGGCACTCCAGAACATCTTCCAGTGTTGGCAGTTTTGCAGAAAATGTAAATGTAGCAGAAATCATACAACACAGAAAGTACAAAAGCCGGTATCCTAGGGCTTCCATTATCGATTAGCCTGACGATTATTTTGACAGTTAATCTGAGGAGTCTGCAAAATGTCAGAAAAATGAGCCAGAGCACGAGCTGATATATTCACACTGCTTAATTTGTCCAACCAACAGTCCAAAACCCAAAGATACTCAGTTTACTGTTATAGAACACCCAGAAACATGCAAATATTCACATTTGAGAAGCAGGGACCAGAGTATTCCTGGCATTTTTGCTTAAAACGTGACTTATGCAGATATCAAAGTTGTTGGCTTTTTTGAAATTTTTTTTTTAAAAAAACACAAAACAAGCATTTCAGCTCTACATTGCATTAACAGTGACTTATGTATTGTCTCTTCTCCAACACATCTGCCACTTCCTCCTCAAGGTTTCATGATTCATTTGAAAATGTGTCATATAGTCTGAGATAACAACACTTTGCGTAAAGTTGTGGGGTTGTATGTGTCTGGATTTCTCAACACACCACTCCCTCCCTCCATCAGCATGAAACAACAAATACTCATTAAGTGAGGTAGTGCTTCTTCAGACCTCCAGTGTCCAGTGATTGCTCCTCAGCCCACTGCAATTAGTTTGTTGTAAAAGGCGTTGGCTTCTCTTTTCTTTGCAGCACCAGTGTTGTACTGATGAGGCGATCAACAACCTGTTTGTCAGCTTCCTTTGACCTTCTTCACTATGAGCCATTCTTGCCAGCCGGCTGACTGTTTTGACTCTACTACCTTTTTTGGGTTGTGGCTCACTGTAGATCCACACGGGACACCGCTGAGCTTAAATAACACAGCATGTTGCCTTTCTTGACACGCTCAAACCAGCCTGTTTGTTGCCTGATGCAACACTTTCTCAGAGGCACTTAAAAGGTTATCTAAGGTGTTTCCTCTCCCATGTTTAATTTTTGTTCACTCTCCCTTATGTATAAGCCAATAACTCAGTTGTCTCAAACATTTTTACAACAAATTCATTCTCATAAAGTTGATATATACGGTGAACGTGATATTTGCTCCATCTTAATTTCTGAAACTTGTATTGATTGTTCATGTCAGTCCAGATGAAATCTGTAATACCTCACCAATGTCCTTGACATTTTTGCTTCCTACTTGCACTGAAGTCATATGCTGCATCTCTGCTGCATGGTATGGCACAGCTCTACCCAGTGTGATTAGCTCTTTTTTGGTTTTTAGTTAGCATAAGTTGTGGATGGTATCTGGTGCCTTGTGTTTTTTTGGTACAAGCTGAGTTGATAGTAGAAGGTGGAGTAAAAATACTGCAGATCCTTGATCGCTGCTACAAGTGTGACACGGACATCCTGCACAAACCTGCCATTTTTAAATGGCCAAGCTATGGTCCATAGAGGTCTCTAGTGATGACATCTGTCTGCGGGCTGAGGTGAAAATTAGTGTCACCCTGGTTCCCTGGTGACGTTTTGGGCACAAGGCCCTTCCTCAGACCTTGTGCCCAAAACGTCACCCATCCATGAAGTGATTTAATTAAATTTTATTTGCATTTTGGTGTGCGGACTTCTTTTCCTTTATCTTATACGTTTTGACTTTTGTGTCCAGCACCCAATCCTTATTTTTGGATGTGCGCGCTTCCTCATTTGTAATAGAACAAAACATGAAAGTCTCTTAAGCTTGTGTTAACCACAGGCACGACCTAACCCAAAAACTCATTCAAAAATCCCACAGACTTCAAGATGAGGAAACCAAGAGTGCAAAAAGCTAACTCAAATCTGGGTTTTAGGACTCATTCCTGGGGCACTCTACAGTGACAGCAGTTTTTTTATTCACTCAAGCCAGATTTTTAAAAAAATTCAACTGTACACTACGCTCTACAATTGACGAAGTGCAGACGTCCCTCTGTTTGGTTGCTGATGAAAGGATTCAGTGGGTGTCGCATTGAAAATGATGCTTTGGCAGTTTTAAGTGTCGAGTGATGAGCGGAAAATGCCACCCACACTGAGGGGGTTCTCTCCCCAGTGGAAAAAAAATAGTGTAAAGGACATGGTACCAAAGATGAGTTGAGCTGAGTGGTGTAGAGCCAAACCATGCAGAGGAAATGAGGCAATAGCTAGCAGAAGTAGAGGACATGAAGGTAAAATAAGGCTTTGTAAACAAAAGAAGGCCCAAATAAAAATGTTGGTCTAGTTGTCATAGTAATCTGTGTTCTGTCTTTTCTTTCTTTTATCCAGGTAGCATCCTGTCATGCAGTTCCAGGAGGTCTGCCAGCACTGGAGCTGACACTGTCAGCGAGCCCGGCCTACTCTACGCTACAACAGTCCCATCTTTACCAGACCTTCACCTTCCTCTGCCCTCCCCTCGCTCCAGCCACTAATCTTCCCCCAGGGGACCACTGTTCTTCAGACTCCTTGGCTGCTCACTTCCATCCCAGAAACTGTCCTGTGCTCGCTACCTCTCCGAAAAGAGAGCCCGGGCCTGTATCAGGCTTCTAGTATAAGCCAGGCCCCCTGGCTATTCTTTGCCACCTGAGATTGTTTATCCACCCACCACTCTGTGAAAGTAGTCCTGCATCCTGGGCACCTCAGCCTCCTTGATATCATCACTGGCCCAGCAAAGGCTTCAAGTGAGGGCAGCTGTCCACCCAGACAAACACAGGATCCATCATCATGTCCAGTCGACGGAAGGCCTCCACTCCCTTAATGATCCGGCCAGAGCAGACCATGGTGGAGCTGGATGATGATGAAGAGGAGTCACATGACATGGAGGTAAACTCTCAGTATGCCTTAGTATTACAGAAGCAGCTGGCTTTTCTTTAATAGGATGGGCCAATTAAATAAGAGTTCATACTTCCTTGTAATTATCCTAATCTTTTTCTTCTCTAGGATAAATTTTCTTGTGTCTCTGTGTATTCAGTGGATGTGTAGATTTGAGAACGATTTAATTCCTAAATCTATGAAATGATGCAGACACATCTGATATATTAATGTGTGTTTTTGTACAGGGAATATACAATATTAAACAAATGCCATTTCTTGTAAAGTGTCTATTTATTTCTGAAAACTGCCATCTTCTAGAGAACAACGGAGAATTACACAGAGGAGGGACCTATGGAAACAGATCTGTCAACAGAGGCAGAGCCCTCTGTGGAGTTGGACCTGATGGGCAAGGCCTCAGAAACTCCCATGGCTCCAGACAAACCAGCAACCGAGCCACCAGACCTTTCCAAGCCTCAGCGCAGACAGCAGGGGGGCTATGAGTGTAAATACTGCCCCTTTTCCACGCAGAACCTCAACACTTTCAAAGAACACGTAGACGCCAACCACCCTAACGTCATCCTCAATCCCCTGTACCTGTGTGCTGTCTGCAACTTCAACACAAAGAAGTTCGACACCCTGACGGAACACAACGAGAGGTGTCACCCAGGGGAGAGCAACTTTAAATTCAAACGCATCAAAATGAACAATCAGACAATCTTGGAACAGACAATAGAGGGGTGCAGTAACAATGCAGTCATTTACAACACTTCCAGTGCCATTTCCGGCAAAGGGGACGAACTGGGCTCACCACCACTCAGCAAACCCTCCACAGTCAAGATCGGTAAACCAAAAATAATGTCGTCAGATATTAAACGGACAGATTTGGGTAAGCTGACCCCCGATCTGTCCAAGAAGCCAATCACAGCAGTCAATGTGAACGGGACGGTCATCATCCCTGAGTCGACTCTACTCAAAGCAGAAGGCCTTTCTCACATCATGCCTTCCCTACAGCGGCCTCTAAACTATACTCAGGTAGGACACCCAGTGGAGGAACAATGCTCATTTTTTATATGTACTATTCCTCTACAGTTAAAGGAATAGTGTGACATTTTGGGAAATACACTTATTTACCTTCCTGCCAAAAAGTAGATGAGAAGGTCAGCACCACTCCTGTGTCTGTACATCAGATAAAGCTGCAGTCAGTGAGCGCTGAGCTCATTATATAATGTGATGAATGAGCTTTAGATGTGGATGTTTTTAATCTAACCCGGACAGAACCAAGCTACTTGTTTCCCCCTACCTCCAGTGTTAATGCTAAGCTAAGCTAGCTGTCTCATTGCTCTGGCGACACATTTGGCCTACAGACATGAGACAGTCTTCTCACCCTTGAAAAGAAAACTGAAGTATTTCTTCAAATTCTGGCACTGCATCAAAAGTTAGCTTTTAAAAGTGGAGAAGTTGTTTGTCAAATTAACATTTTAATGTTTTGCTGGTAATGTCTTGATTTTATGGGTCTGTAATTTCCTACTCATTTCCTGGAAGTTTCCTGAAAAAAAAACCAATTTAATTAAGTGTTAATTATAAGGAAACAAGATGCAGTGTTATATCGGTGCACTTCAGTTGATTAATTCTAAGTAATTGCTAAGACGAGTATACAATTTAACATTTAAGGAGAATGAAGTTACTAATTATACATTATTCATTAGTTTTAAGGAAATTTTAATTTTGATTTTAATATGCACCATGCTTAATTGTATGTTCCTGTGTGAACAAAAGAACTGAAAACAGGACTTGAAGCCATCATTGGAGGATTAAAAATGGCCATCAAGTCACCATTGCTTACTGTATCTGTACAGGTGCCGAAGATCGCAGTGCCCCTCAACACCACCAAATACAACCCCTCGCTGGATGACAACCTGACGCTCATCTCTTCCTTCAACAAGTTCCCCTACCCAACACAGGCTGAGCTCTCCTGGCTCACCGCAGCCTCAAAACATCCAGAGGAGCAAATCAAAGTCTGGTTCACCACACAGAGACTCAAACAGGGCATCAGCTGGTCACCTGAAGAGGTAGGAATTATAGTAATGACAATATTTGAGGCACTCTTTCAACTCTCCTCCCTTAGTTGAGGTTTAGTGTGTTTCATCAGGTCTTTTTCACAGCTCAGAAGCCCAGCTAAGGTTTCACAAAGTCTAAAATTTTCTAGCTTCTTGCATTTGAAATGCTCTCAGTCAGCTTGCATTCAGATTCCAAGTGCTGAGTTCGATCACTCTAAAGTCACAGCTCAAAGAACAAGTGCACTGATTGTTGTAATAAGCTTTGATCAGAGGGGTATTCCAGGTAGGAGGTTCAACAAACCCTGAGTCCAACCCTGAACTCTGAGTTGATTTACCCTGAGATGGGGAAACTCTGAGTTACCGGTTCCAGAACAGCTGATTTGAGTTAGTTCAGTCAACTCTGAGTATGATCACTGAGATAAGCCGACAATAAAAAAACATCATCAATGGAGCTCAGACTCCACAATTCACCGCGGCAACAGGTAAATAAAAGACAGCGCCTCCATTTTAATCCAGTGGATGTAGAGATATTAATGCATGTGTAGCAGACAGTGCACGTTTATCTTTAAAAGAAGAGCCTGAGTCAGAGCGAGGAAAGTGTAAATACGTTAACCATAAAGTTAATAAAAAAGTTTGATTCAGTGTTGTCCATTTATTCATCAATTATCAGACTTACATTTCCTTAGTGAAAATAAAGTGGTGGAATCTGACTGCGTATCAGGCTGTAGATACATTATATTATATTAATATATAATAATATATTTGTTCAGATTTAATCTGATGGGGAAAAACACAGGAGGCAGCAACTGAAAAATAGAAAGATTTAAAACATATAGGCTAGGCTATAGATCAAAGACATAAAGACATGACTGTAAACTCACAGTCTGACCCAGTAATAATATGTTCGGTGATTTGCACTTGAAAAGACGTTGAGGTTAAAATACATAGATTTTAAAATGTTGGACATCTATTTGTATCTTGACTCAACAGCATTCAGTGACTTTATTTCAGCTACAAATGTAGTAAATTTAAAGACACTGAAATGCTGCACCATTGCTCACTCAGAAATATTAACATATAATCCCCAATATTAGGCTATAGGAATTATGTTCCATCAGTGCGACCAATGACATCAGTGATGGAGAACATTAGTCATTGATACTACGTGTCTAAAGCTTCATACTGATTTTTAAAATTTAAATAATGAGACCTACACATTATGTGCAATAAACATTTCGGAGCTGCTCTTACACATTGCACAGTGCACAGTGTCTCTTTCAGGAACGGATAACTCAGAGTTTCCCTCATTTCAGGGTTAACATACTCTGACTTTTCACATAACCCACTTTCTGGAATACCCCCCAAGTCATGAGCTTTCATTTGAAGACTGATCTGTGTTGTTATAGTGTGCATCAGTCTCACTTTTCATTTCACTTTACATCAACAAACTAACAACCAGCAGTCTTATAGACCTGTCAGATGAAAGTGTAATTTCTTATTTCTTGTGATGAATTTTTTTAATCCAGAAAAAGGTATCTATATATATATATATATATATATATATATATATATATATATATATATATATATATATATATATATATATATATATACATGTATATATACATATATATATATATATATATATATACATAGATAGATATACACACATATATACAGTATATACACACACATCGTCAGTATACATTGTCACTCTCCATTTTCTGTCTGTGCTTTAAGCTGCTGTGACGTGAATTTCCCAAGTGTGGGATCAATAAAGTTTATCTTCTCTTATCTTATGAATTCAACAGGAAAGTTAAGCAAAAATGAAACCCTTGTTAACAATTGCTTTCCTTTTCTGACAGGTGGAAGAAGCCAGGAAGAAAATGTTCAACGGTACCATCTCCTCTATGCCTCAGACCTTCACCGTGGTTGCTCCTCAGCTCAACTCCCAATCGTCCACCAACCAGTCTACAGCCTCCAAAGCCATGCAGTCGGCAGCTTCTGTCCTGCAGCCCCTCCCCTGTCACCTCCTGGGGCAGACGAGCCTCGTGCTGACTCCTGTTGCTAACGGCTCCACTGTCACTTGTGCACCGCTGGCACTCACCGTGGCTAACCAGGTATAACAGGCAGAAATGTTACCTTGCACAGACACAAGAAAACAAGTTAAGAATTAAATCAAACTGTCGGTCAGATATTAAAAAAATACAAAAATATGGATGTGAGTGATATGCTTGATTTAATCTGACAGACTTGATTTAAGGTAAGCAAAGTTTCCACCACGTTTACCACAGGTGGCACAGTCGCTCAAACGACCCCTGGCCTCCCCAGTGATCGCCACAGAGAGTAAACGACCCTCCATCATTCAAACCATCTCGGCGCCCATGGCCACATCCAAGCTGGCGTCTTCCAAAGTGCTGAATTTCACAGTCGACCCCAACAAAACAGCTGAGCAGCTAACAGTGCTGAGGTCCAGCTACACACAGTGTCCTTTCCCCGAGGAAGATGAGGTAAGAATAAGTGAGTGAAATGACATTTCTTGTGCCGTGCCTTAGGAGGTCTAAATAAATGTGAACAAATTTTGGCATTGTAGCTGCTTTGTTTTTTTGTTTTTTAACACACCAGTGTCATTGATAAACACACTTAGTGTTTCATTTTCTGTTGTATTCTGTCATGTGATAGATCTACAGGCTGATAGAGACCACCGGGCTGTCCAGAGGAGAGATAAAGAAATGGTTCAGTGAACAGAGGCTCCTTAATCTCAAAGGTATGTGGTTTTATCAGTGCCACACATCTTAAATGACAAAACACTCCGATTGTGATTAACCGCACATCTTTCCACAGGTTTTAAACAAGCTAATTTTGCATCTCAGAGGTGGATTTTAATTGCTAAGCCTTTAAAATACAAATATACTGAGAAAGCCAGTTGTGCTTAATCGTCTTCTGTAATCAGCTGATAATGATTTTTTAACTACTGTTTATGCTGTGTTGTTTAGTAATATCAATTACCCGTCTTTTGAAAAGTCGCTAACATATTTTTGGTCCTTAACTCTCTCTGTCTGTGTCTCTGTTTAAGGCGTTCCTCCACCTCCAGTGCTGGTGAAAGCAGAGGTGACACCAGCACCCAAAGACAGTCCTGTAAAGAAAGCAGTCCCCAGTCAGTTTCCCCTGCTTGAGAGGGTGAAAGGGAAGTCATCAGAACAGCTGAAGGCACTGGAGGAGAGTTTTCAGAGAAGTGGCACTCCGACCGAGGCAGCGCTAGGTAACACTGTCTACCAACCCTCTCACAAACAAATCAATGCAAAGGGAATGGTTGACATTTTACAACTTGGACCCTATTTTAAGTGACTAATAGGAACAACAATTTTTTAAATCGGTCCAGTATTGAGCGAGAGCACTGCAGCCAGCAGTGACGAAATAGGCTTCAACGTAACCACTTGGAATAATTGCATCGTTAATATACATCTACTAAAAGTGCTTGTTTCTACCACTGACTCAGGCTGAGAGTGTTATTATAAGTGACAACATTATGGAAATGATCTCTACAGTAATAGACTTTTTGTTACAGAGTAAGATCCTTTTTGTTAAACCAGAAACAATCCTGAAATGGCCATCACCAAACCACCAAACTTTATCTGAATTGACAGTGTTTTTATATAGAAACAGCATTTTTTCCACATCTAACGGGGTGAAGTAAGGATTTATTTTAACCAAATTAGAACTGATGATTGTTTGAACAGTGCACAGACAAACCAGGATGGTTTTTGCGAGTTTTATTTTATTTCTGTCACTGTGAATTAAGTGGGTTTCATGATGATAAAATCAGTGTTTATTTAAATAGTGTCTGGTGGCTTTTGCAGTGGTGATTTGGGGGCTCTGTGGTTAAATACAAAGGATCTTACTCTTTAATTTAATGGAATGGCTCTGTAGGGATCCTTTTTAGATATTGTTAAACACTTCAAATAACAATCTGACTCTGTCGGTGACAAAAACAAGCACTTTAGTGGATGTGCAAATATGCCTTGAGTCGTTACATTGCAGCCTCTTCCACCACTGCGTGCGACAACAGGTCTCAATACTGGACAAATTTGTTGTTCCCATTAGTCACCTAGACACAAAAACATGGGAAAATGGGTCCAGGCTGGACAGTACCAAACTTACCCTTTTAAATCACATATCTCAAGTTTTCGGATGCAGAGAGTTATGATTTGGTGTTAGCTCATTCTTACTTTGATTCATAATATATAACATAAGGAAAAAAGATGGAGGAAGGGACAAGTATTAATGCCCCTATTTACTCAAAAATATATTTAGACTTGACTGACTTCACAGTGGTGAGGAAGAACACATCTTGTGTCCAGCAGTTTAACTTCTCAAATGAAAAACACATGATACCTTAAAACATTGTCCTTTTCATTTACAGAATTGCTAAATGTTGTAAAAACGCTGCCATTTACTGAGTGCATTTATAGATTCAAACAACAACACAGTTGTTTTCTTGCTCATTTCCTCGTGGAAAATGTGGGTGTTTGATGTGAGCACATTATACACATTTTTGCCTGCAGAAACACAAGTCAGCCATCCTGCAGGTTGTTCGCTAATGAAGCACGAGATTGTCTTGCCAGTTACATCTATTTTTAGGATCAGTTTACATTGTGAAGTTTCTGAGAAAAAAAATGTTACAGAACTGTTAAAGTACACATTATAAAACTTACTGACTGAAGGAGGATAAATTGGGTGAGAGTCAGATGGTCAGCTGAGCAGTCGGTTGTGTTCTTGTCAAAATCCTCACTCTGTAACTTAGATGCTGAACTTACTTAAAGAAGTCCAGTGGTGTTTTCTTCTATTTATACTAGCTCACAGCATGTGACTTAATTTTCTTTCACCCCAAAGGAGCTGCAGGCCTGTCTCTGGTGGGTTCCTGCAGACAGGAATAGTATAAATGTTTTTAATGAGCCCATTTTAAGTCCCCTGGAGAGAGACTGAATTCCCAGGTTCCAAAAAAAACGTTCGCTCAGAGGTAACGCAGCTCATCTGATCCACTGAACTCTGTCCTGCTGCAGACCAGCTAGCCCAGGAGACCAGGCTGTCCAAGACGGAGGTGGACTGCTGGTTTTCGGAGCGCAGGGCGCTGAGGGACAACATGGAGAAGGCTTTACTCAGCATGTCTTCAAAGAGCACGGAGGACAGAGCGGAGCGGCCGGGGGTGCTGCTGAACGGGGCCTCTCATCGAGAGCACAGCGGGAAACCTCTGCGCTCCTCCCCTCATCCACCTGTCCTCTCGTCTTCTTCCTCTTCCTCCTCCTCCTCATCCTCCCCTCCTGTGCTCGCAGCCTCCTCCCCTCATCCACCAGCCCTCTCCTCGTCGGCATCACCTCCCATCCTCACTTCATCGTCCTCCTCTTCTCCCCATCCTCCCATCCTGTCGGCCTCCACGAGCCCGGCTCCCATTTCCAGCCGCTCCCTCACCCTGCTCAAAGAGGTAAGAAAACATGTCGGCGTCAGTGCTGATTAGATGACAGTGTATTAGAATATGACAACAGTTAAAACTGTAATGCAGGCTATAACAAAGATGATATCGGGATGTAAATGAGTTGTGACTTTAAAGAGATTAATTGATGAGATGGAATCTTTTTAAGTACAATCTAAAGTGAGACGACGTGTAAAATTGATTCATCTTGAGAAGGTGCTGTGGTGGTGCTTGAGTAAAAACTGTGATTGACACTGCATGATAAGATTTACTGATACATCAATATTAGAAATGAGATAAGACAGCAGGTGACTACAAGGTCAGATCTGCCAAACTAAAGAGAAGGAGCTGGAGTAGCGTTTTGCCTAGAAAACGGCAGTATCCCATAGGATCACAAAACCTATAAATGGAACATATATCCATGAGATGTCTCTCGTAAGACAGCAGTACTCTTTTATGCTCTGTAACACAGATGCAGGCTGCCAGTTAAAAAATTATTTCAACTACCGCTCGCTAATTTAAAAAGAGTCTATCAGCCTGTCAGCAGCATCCAATGTATTCATCTCATCACCCAAACCCACATAGCACATAAAGGTAGATGTGTAGGATGTTAAACATGATTCTCAGCTGAATTGAAAAAAATGGAGTCAACCACACTCCTGCGAGCCCCTGTGATGCTTTTAACTGCTGGAGAGAATCTGGCAAGCGTTGACACACTGCAGCAAAGCTAATGTAAGTAAATGAGGCAACTGTTTACAACTGTTGTAATCACATTGTGTATCCATAAACAAAATGTTATCTACATAGGGGAAAATGCCATAAAGCACTTTTAAACATAGCTAAAGGCCTTTACACAGCAGAGGAGTGATGAATAAGATCTAAACTATTCCTATTGGCATGATGTCTTCCACACAACAGGAGTGGTCGATGCCTTTATTTGCAGCCCTAGAAGCTCAGAAAAATCTACCTTGACCCTAAGAAAACTGTCTTTTTGCTTTATAACATTTATATTTTCAGTGGAAGTACTCATGACAGAAGCACTTTAAAAGAAATATATTAACATTTGAATTTATTTCATGAAAATAAAAACGCCCCCAGTGTGAAAAGGTCTTAACAGTCTAAAGTCATGCCAGCAACTCTGTTAGGTTGCACTTAGATACAGCAGCGCTTTGAGCTAAATGCTAACAACGGCATGCTAACATGCTCACAATGACCAGGGTGTCTGCAGGACACAAGATATATTAATACTTTCAAAGTCTTAGTATATCTTAAATTTATAAATGTAAATACTGTCTTTTTACTTTATACTTGCACTTACCTGTTGGCAAATTGTAGGTTAACCTAACTCTCTGTAATAACCATATTCCTACATAAAGCCCACTGCTGCACAAGACTACATACTGTATATACTGCTTAAGTTTATGCTTACCTGCTTCAATAAGAAGATTTGAAAAAGAAAATATAATGATTTAAGTGTCTGGTAAGTGCAGACACCCTGAGGATAACAGGATAGCAGGTTTACTGTTTACCATGTTCACCATCTTAGTTTAGTTCAGTTCAGTGGTGGAGAAAGTATCCAGATTCTTGGATGATGAACAATGCAACATATTCCAAAATCATCACTTGTGACCCAACTGTTCCCCTTAAGAAAGTGTCAGCTAACTCTCTGTTATGATACCTGTTCCTGGGGAAAGCTTGGCACAGGTCAGGGCTTTATAAAAAAGTAGCGATTAGGTGCCATACTGTAAGCAGCAGGTTTCCAAGAGACACAGCATCAAAAAAAACCACAAATATAGTGAGGCAACACATCAAACAAGAGTGAGTCTGGGGTTTACTTTCACTTTAGCTGACGAGTGTGTTCACAAACCTTAAAACCAAGGCATTCATGGGCTAAAACAGTTATTAAGAAATTGTACACTTTACATCTCATTTTGTTGATCACCTATACGTGTATCTATCAATCATGAGCTCTGGCAAGTGGTGTCAAAGACATGATATTAATAGAAAAGCAAGGCACAACCTATTTTCCACTTTCCCTGATCATTGAATCCAGAGTTTTGTTTATTACACCGGCCCTATAAAGCATTTTTATTATGAAACAGTGGATGGATTTAATATAGTTGTTAACACTATCTGTATTGACAGATGTTCTGTCGGACTCAGTGGCCATCTCCTGAGGAGTACAGCCAGCTCGAGGTGCAAACAAGCCTGGGACGCACCGACATTGTCCGCTGGTTCAAGGACCACCGCTCAGCGCTGAAGAATGGTGAAACCCTGGACTGGATGGAAAGTTTCCAAAACCAAAACCTTGCAGAGCAGCAGAAAGCAGGCCAGGAACAGAACGGCCAGAGCTCTGAGAAAAACCAGAGTGTTTCCTTGGACGTCAAAGCTGTGAAAGGTGAGTGCTGGAAAAGAAGATGGAGTAGAGAATACTTTTCTTTCTTAAAATCACGTCGTAAAGTCTATACCCTTTTTTGACTCTGTTTTCTCTGTTGTCGTGCACATTCTAATTCTACCACTGTTGGTGCAGTGGAGGAGGCTGGTGAGAACACAGCCGCTGCTACAGAGCACTCAAAGCTATCCGACCAAGACAAAGTCCAGTGGTTGACTGACAGATTGGGCCACAGTGTGACCGACCTGAGCCGGACCAGACCGGACCAGACCAGCTCTGGCGCTGCTGACAAAGGGAGGTGGGTGGAGAGAGGGAGACAAATCTTTTATCCTATATTTATTTTCTTGTGTTAGATGTTATACAGACAGAAAGACCAGCTTTTTCAAGGGATATCTGAGGAGTTATTTTCGGGTTTTTGTGAGAACAATCTAAAAATACAGCACTGTATGGACAAGTTGTGGATGCTCAATTATTCTTTGCACTTGTTATTTGTTGCATCAACCACATATTCGTGCTTGGTTTAGGACATTTTTCACTGAAGCATTCAGTATGCACATGAAAATATTTCTTTGATGTTTGATTCTTGCTCCTAGAAGGAGTCTGTTTGTGTTTAAACTTTGTTTGTTCTCTTGCCAGGTGGGTAAAGGTGACTATGGCGGTGGGGGAGGAGAGTGAAGCGGGAGTGGAAAGACAGAGGATGGCAACAGACAGTGAAGTTCCGACCTTGGAGCAACCAGGGAGGGTCACTGGTTGATGGTAGGTTGAACTGGTGAAATATCCTCCTAAAGAAGCTTAGTATCTGATTAGAAACTGGGAAACGCTGCAGAAAGTAATAATACACTGGAGTAGCTCTTTCCACATCATACATGCTCCTAGTAGGATGAGAAAATATTGATTAGTCTAATTTTAAAGTCTGTAACAGATTGGTGTTGATTTGTGGGACTTGGCTTGAGTAAACAGATAAATAAATGGTGATCTGTTCCTTTAAGATGCCACAGCTGCAGTCTCTAGCTACCCAGGAAGTTATTAGGGTGTAATTACCTCCGATTGGCCCTTCAAAAAAGATGGCATGCTGGGATGGCAGGATGATATTTGGACCCACACCATCATTAGCATCAAAGATGTTGACACACGCGCGCACGCACACACACACACACACAGAGAACGTTATTGTCACAGGAAGGCAGAAACAAGGGTGCAAATGGGTTATACTTCTTATTTTATTATTTTATCCAGTAAAGTTTTGTCTTTACTCCATATGTAAAACCATTATTTAGCTGTTAAGTATTTCTGAATTTCTCAGTGACAATCACAACCAAGCCAGCATTTTCTCAAATCATACTCTGGAAATAATGTTGAGTAGAAAAGTGCAGTCAGTAGAGTGGAGGTCAACACCAAGCGGCCGCATTCAGGTTTCAGCGCAGCAGCCCAAGCTGCTTTTGGACAACTTCCAGCAGACGCACTGCACTGCATCTCAGAAGATAAGATATAATAATGAGAATGAAGGTACTTTCAATAACTAAAAGAGCCACAATTATTTGACCTATGTCATTCAAAAAAAAAAAAAAAGAAGCAAAAATGGTGGTTTATTAATCTCGTATTGAGTATGGAATTAATCTGCAGAGTTCAAAGTGAGACCAAACTTTTCCATGGATGTGAGTTTTTGAGACACAGTCATGACAGAAATGTGGCCTGAAATAGACGGCAAGTCCTCTTTTAAGTTAAGACAATTTGCAGAAAACTTGCAGCCCCTATTGGTCGGCTCTGAGGAGTGAAGCTCAGCAGTCAATGTTGGTATAAAACAGTTAATAAAACAAGTTTTTTAACATTTGTGCACCACTGCAACCACAAGAGATCCATGAGCATTAAGTCATAAGGGTGCACACAAAATACGAGGCTGATTGGTCCAGCACACACCCTCACACACACCCACACACACATGCGCTCACACACGACCAAATGCACAATCCCCTCCAGGCTTAGTAAGTAAAAAATAATATTACACTGAACTATATTTCCTTTGAATGCAGGAGAGGGAGAACAGTGATTTTTACCTTGAACAGTGAGCCCATGTTTATTTCAGTCCTTGTTTCTGTCCAATTCTGTTCCAGGTCGAGTAAATCATTGACTGCTGAGTCACCAACCGTCATGCGGCTGACTCAAGATGACTGAATGTGGAACCAGTGATGTAACTGTCTGCCTGTGATGTCATCACAAAGCACCAGGGACGTTGGAGTTCCACTGTTAAAACACTGACTGATGTGCGGTGCAGATGCTGACATTAAGAGGAGTGCCAAAGCTGGACTTGATGCATTGTTCTTACTACTACACTTTTTTTATTTTAAGAAGCACCCTTGTAAATATTTTTCTGTATTACAAAAAAAAGTTTGTACAGTTTTACTGGGAGGGCAAGTTTTGTTACATTTTTTTTAAAAAAAGTCGTGACTGGTGCCCCAAAACCTGGAATGTTTTCTTGTCGTCGTTGTTTTAAGATCAAAGTGTATGATAGTCTGTTATTCGCTGATAATCAGTCCTATTTTTTTGAAAATCAGACCTGCTCATTATGAGTAGTCTTTGATGGCACTTGCATATATCCCTGTGGTAGTGATAGATATTTACATGCTAGGCTCATCATCTCAAACTGTTAGGAAACTTTTCCTTTTCTCCTGCAGCGTCACTTCGACTCGCACTCATAGAAATACACTGATGGAGGTGGAAATCACTCAGAAGTGCTTGAGTGGCAGTTAGACGGTGCAACAGTGTTTTGGGCAATCTGAACACACAACATGACGTAGATATGATTAATCACATAGAGACGAGAGCGGAGTGTCTGTTTGATCGCACCATGCTGCCTTTTCTGCTCTCTTATCTGACATTTGCCTCAGAACTGGGTACACTACAGACTGGTGACGATGATTTCTGCTCATCACTTCTTTGTTTGAAAAACCCCAACTTGATATATCCTTGACTGAGCTTGTCAAGAACGTTCTGGTGAAAGTGTTTCACACGTGATGAAATAACTGAAGCTCCTGTGATCTGTGAACACACCTTGTGGAAGGTCCTCCTGTTCAAAGCTGGATTGGTTTTTAGTTGATTTCTGTACAGTCAGTTCAGAACACCTGACAACGGTGTTTCGCGAGTTACAGAGAGAAACGATTTTCTGAACATCAGCAAAAAGCATTTGGAACGTCACAACAGCCAAAGCTGTCATGTACTTCTTGCATGTGCTTCAACAATTTTCATTTTTTTAAAAACTCATTTTCAAAAATGATTTAAAGGGACATCTGTGATTTTACTGGTCAGATTGCAAGTGCTTGCCATATTTGTGCAACAAAAAAAAAAAAGGTTGAGTTGAACTGTCATTTAACCCTGATTTGAACAGCAGGTGTATGGCTGTCTGCTGGCTGAATGTCTGTTGCTGCTGCTGCTGCTGCTTTAGTTTCCTGTTCAGACAAGTATCTGGGATACTGTACATTTGGTTGGCTAGAATGGAAAACCGCTTGCATTTTTCATTTTCTACTTTAAGTCTGCTGTAACTCAATAAATACACAACCAACTGTCTCAAAAGTGTCGGTCTTCCAGTGTAAACTGCATGCATCAAAAACCTGGACAAGGTACAGAGATTAAGATTTCTCATTTACCTCAGAACAAAATGAATTTGTATTTCAAGTTTGACAGAACCTCAGTGCTTAGTTAAAGATATACTATGAAGGATTTACTCAAAAGCAGTGGATAGACTCACACAGATGTAATCCTTCTTGATCATCACGTGTGGTAGTGTATTTTTCTGCAGAGACTCTGCCCTCTGTCCATATTTTCTTATTATTCTCTGTACTCAGGACATTTATGGGCGTGTACCCCCACAGCGCTCAGGTGAGGTCAGGGCTTTATGAAAAGGTTATGACCAGGTACGACCTGGTGTCAGACCATAAGCAGCAGGGATCCAAGAGACTTAACACCCAAAAAACAAGTTAAGTATAGTGAGGCGAATTGCCAAATCAAAGTGAATCTGGGGTTGGCATTCACTTTTGCTGGCGACTGTGCACTGGCTTGTAAGGTCACTTTAAAAAAATTCCACCTGTATATCTGGGTTTGGTTGAACCTAACAGGTGTTTTTGCATATTTGTAGTGAGGGTTTTAATCAACGGCTTCACCTGCTCCAATTATTTTAGCTCACCATGTGTTAGTCGGGAAACATGTTGGTGACACAAAATGCTACATGTTTGAAGTGTGCTCCTCCAGGTGGCACCCATGCTACCGGAGGTCAATCAGACAAGTTTGTGTGGCACTTTCTTTCATACTTGTATTATGTATACATTCCTTTTCATTGTCATTTTAGCTTCCAGCCGGAGCTGAATCAACTTGCTCAGTGTACGGTCCCTCAGTGCGTGATTGAAATTTAGGTGTGTGTGTGTGTGTCACCTCCTCTGCAACCTATGTTCATCCATAACACCCTTCGATGTGTAGGTTTGTAGAGGCGTTAACAAGTAACATAATGACCAGAATTCTGGCTTTACGTGCACTTTGTTTGATGCAATTAACAAATTGAACCAAAATTGAGAATTAGAGCACAATTGCCTTGTTGCATTTGCATACAAATAAAACCCGACAGGCTGCCAGTAAACTGCAGAATAAAACTATATGTATTACAATTAAAGCTGAAACAGTTTGTCAATAAATTAGTCGATTGACAGAAAAATAATTTCCTAGTTTGATGATAATTTTTCAAGCGTTTCAGCTTTTGTTTTGTTTTATATCACAGTAACATTAGTATATTTGGGTTTTGAACGATCGCCTGACCAACAAGCAAAGTGTTTTCACTATGTTATATTTATGAAATAAGTGATCCATGACAAATAATATTTGGCACACTGGACTATGACTGGCTGAGCTCTCCTGATGTGAGGGAAGAAAGTGTTGCATGAAGGAAACATGGTTAGTTTGATAGAAACACACTCAGACTCGTTCATCATTTCAATAAACAACTGTTATATTTACAAAAAAAAGAAGATCAAAATCCCATCTTCACCTCTCTTTGATTAAGATGAGATCTTAAGACAGAGGAAGATCAGGTCTGTGCCACAGAGACTTAAAAAACATTTTTACACCCATGTAAAATCAGACCTGGAAACAGTGCTCTCTAAATAGCCCATGTTCTGCTGAGAGCACACTCCCAGTGCGTTGGTAATTACAATGTAATCTGATATGGCATCACAGAGAGAAAGAGAGAGAGACACCAGAGTCAAAATCAACAGCGTGCTGGTGTGCAGCTGCAACATCTCTTGTCCTGACAGTCCCATGGCAGGGTGCAGAGAAACAGTGGAGGGGAGGATGAAAAGAAGAGGACAGAAAGGAGGAGGGAAAAGGGGAGGGGAGATCAAGATTCATTACATTAAAAAAAAAAATCTATTTATTCATATTTTGTTCTATCTGCTTCACATGGACACATCCGCAGTAGTAGTAATAGTAGAGCTGGGTGAATTCAGCCTATGGCCGGTCTGAGTCCTGCTGTGCGCTGCTGTCTTGGTTAAAATGCGTGCTTCCTCGAATTTCATCCTTGTGTGTCCTTAAAAATTTAACATGAACGTAAACTAAAGTCAAGGTTTTCTCCCAAACGCAAGAATTAGAAAAAGCAAGCACTTTAACCTCAAACACCAACTGCAGCGCCGTTTGTTTTGGGGATTAAACAGGACGGGAGGGGGCGTAGCTCTCTCTCTTCTTGTCTCAGCTTATTCACCCCCCAGACGGAAGCCTTGGCCCCAGTTGTGGCGTCCTCCTCTCCCTCCTCCTCCCCCACCTCCTCCTCCTCCCTGCTCCTGGGCAGCTGGTCTGCTGGGGGGGACTCCAAAACCTGACACCCCTCCCCTCCTGTTGGGGAAGAACCGATACCTGGAGAGAGGAGGAGAGAGATGTGGGAAGGGATGAGAGGGGAAGTGTTAAACTCAGATCAGTAAAACAGATGACTTTAGACCATTTTATAACCAATAATTAGCGCAGTTTTATCCTGAGATCTGGCTACATGGTGAGGCAGATGCCCACAGCTTTACTACAAATACGTCCTAACAGTCCAGTTGGTAAAACAACACAAGCAGTCACACAACTTGTCTCATCATTTCATGAAGCATGATGAGCTCCTGAGCGGCTCTAATGTCCTCGTGGTATATCTGTTAGTTTGACGGGGCAGTGTGGCTTTTGTTATGCGTCACTGTATATGGCTGACTTAGCTAGTTTCCTCTCTTGGGATGAATCCAGAACTACTCAGATTTCTAAAATACTTGTATGAAAGTGAAACTCAAAGCGCAAAGAACAGATGGTTCAAGTTGAAACCAAGAAGAAGCTCTGAAAGATCTAATTAACCTTTTTAACAGTTTAGGTAATAATCTGAACTTTTTTTGTGCTTGTCTTTCAAAATAGTGGTTTAGGTGATACAGACAAAGTTCAAGACATGATCAGACCCTGTCTGATAATTGAAATGGTTCCCCTTGAGCCCTGCATTTTAAAGCAGCAAGCATGTAACTAAAGCTCCACAGCAGCCATTGTGGCCACAAGTGAAAATCATGGCGTAATGGTTAATGCTAAAACTGTGTTAGATAAGTGCAATTGAAGAAGAGGCAAACTGACTCAGTTACACATTGTGATATAGCTTACATTGCTAACATTAGCCAGCATAAGCTACTGGTCACACCAGATCAAGTACGGCTGGAGCAGCCAAATCCCCAAGTGTGTTGTAATTGAATGAATGTTTTATACCTTATGACTTACACTTTTCATTTGTAAGTGGGAAACATGTTATTTCTTCATTTAAAGCTTACATAGTCTCACTTAAAGGATGTGTATGGAATATTCTTAATATCCCTAAATCTCAGCTGTTGCTTAGTTTATTATTATAACCTCAAAAAAGCCAAAACTCCAGAATAAAATCCAGGTTGGAAAAAAAACTTACAAGAACTCTGGTGTGGAGAGGAAGGAGCGTCCTCCCAGGTCCATGGGGTATTTGAACATGAGGAAGAAGTAGAGGTGACCCACCAGGTTCCCCGTCAGTTCATTTACAAACCTGCACAATATCAGCAAAGAGAAGAAGAAGAAGAGTCAAACAGAACAGAACTAACATTACACAGGGCTGGTGTAACATAAACACATTCAGTTGTAACACAGGCTGCTTATCTGGATGGATTCACATCTTTGATTCAACTAAATAAAAACACTTACGAGCCTCCAATGATGAAGTTGAAGACCAGGATGACCCAAGGTAAATAATGTGCCTACAGAACAACCAGACATAAAATCAATATGACTATCAAAATAAGCCTCGCATCGTAGTGGTATTGTAATGATGACAGTCCATATGATAAAAACCTGCTCTGATAAGATACCTTTAACTGATAACTAAATAAAACTTTATTATTTGCAATGTAACGAGCGTTGGTGATAAAACATGATACCTTGAATCGTGTTCCGAACCAGAAGGACACGACCATGTCTTTGTTGAACTGAGCCCAGACGTAGAGCACTGACATGATCATTGGGATCATCAGCAGCTGATCATAACAACAAAAACAACAATATGTGAATCAGCTGAACACCATCAACAAAACAGCTGTGTGAACAAGGTTTCCTGATAATTTTTCAAATTTTGGTCAAATTAGGACCAGTGCAATATCACCTAACATCTGAGGGTGTTTCATAAAGCAAGGCTTGTTGTGAAAAGCCTGTCTTGAGTGAGCCTGACACACTGAACCAGGATTAAAGAAATTTTTAAAACACTTCAGCATAAACAGAGCAGACACACTACGCGTCCCTGTGTGAGACTGTTTATGTGGAAGTGTTATGAACAGTAAGGTTTTAGTGAAAACATGTTTTGATATGATTTGCTGTTGTTACACACGGCCCCCTTTACTTCGTTCATCAAGAATTTTCTCAGATTTTGGATTCTTCCTTCACTGTGGAGGCTGGCAAGAAGTTTTCCTCACAAATTTAAAGGTCACACGGGGTGAGTAATTAACACACATATGGTCATATTTAGAGTGTAAGTGCTGAAAATTGATGTAGCACACATGTACAAAACACCCGGACATATCAAATAAGACCTTTGCCAGGTAATTTTTAGTTGTGAAAAGACAGATTTCGGGAAGTAAGTTCATTTAATTTTGTGACATTTAAAAGATGAGAAAAAAAAGTGAAAATGGTACTTAATAAGCCACGGGTCAGAGATATTTATCACTTTAATTGCAGTGCATTTTCAAGCTCAAATGTTGACTGAAATACTGGGCAGATACTTACGACTAAAAAAATATGAGATAGAATTTTAAGTACACAAGAAGTGCAGCTTGTGTCAACTGTGGCATTTGGTACATGTACTGCAAACTGACATGCTTAAAACGCTGTAGTAAACAATAGGGCTGGGTACTGTTATTCAATAAATGTACGGTACAAACCAAATTAACCCAGTGACAAGTAGTACCAAAACTTTCCACTCAAATGATACCTGCATTCAATGCGATAATGTGATTGTCTCACTCCTGCAGCAGTTACAACCTGTAAAGTCTGTAGTGTCCTGAAGCTGAGTATGGTGTATTTGACATAGGTGGGAGACCAGTGTGCCGAGATGCCACCAAAATGTTTGAAGGTATGGCTATACTACACACCTATAGCAGAAAAAAAGTATCGAATTAAGTACTCTATTGAGACTGATATCACTTTAAGTGTACTGGTATTGGTAATGGTATCATAATTTGCTGCCCTAATAAGGAGCGCCTTTCAACGATTCATTGTACCACTACTTGAGCCTGAGGTGAAGCAGTTCTTTCTTTAAGTGAGCCTGGTTTAAGCTGTAATCTTGCATTATGAAACACTCCTCAGATCTCAAGTGATTATTGCAGTTTCTATATGCTTTATGCACAGTATACATGGTCATAATTTCATGTTGTGGTATAAAGACAGAGAGAGAGACAAATATTCTCACCCGCATGTTCATGAGCAGCCCGGTTATCTATAGCTAGAGTCAAGGACAACAACATCGTGGCTCGATACAATCACAGCTGGAGCCTTAAGATTAGAGCAGCTGGTGACTGGAAGGTCGCCAGGTCAAATCCCCAGCCCGTCTGACTGACACCTACCACTTCAGCCTCTTCCCCTTGCATAAGGAGGGGTGGATTTTGCCCAAATTTGTCTCACAAACAAGAAATGTCTGTGAGAAGTCAACACAAGCTGACAATCAGAGCTGAACTCCTGACAAAACGGCAGTGTCGAGATGTGGGCCGGGCTGTACTGCTTGTGCTGCATGTGACCTAGATTAGGTTTCTCTGCTCTGCAGGGGTAGACTGACACTGGGCCACTGGCACAGAGCCACCCTGACATGGCACAGTGCTGCAGAGACAGAGAGAGAGAGAGGTACAAGAAAGACAGACAAGAGAGAAATGCAGAGAGGCAAAGATAGCAGCAGAGAGCTAGGATCAATGGTGGAGTGGAAAACAGGCCAACAGGGATGCAACCTCCGATGTCCGAAGGCAGATTGCAATTTATCATTAAACAGGATGTTTTAGAGGGCTGGGGGTGATGCCATTTGAAGGATACAACAATGCAGATCCAGTTGAAGAGGAGCATGAAGATATAGTCTGCAGGCCTGCCATCAAACGCCCCTGGATACCAAGAAAAAGATCAGCACAACAAAAAGAGCATCCAGTGTGTGTGTGTGTGTGTGTGAGCTACTGAAGCCTGTAGTCTCACCTGTCTCTAGCCGAGTGGAGTAGTGGTAGAGGAAATACAGGTTAACCAGGTACAGAAACCCAGTATTAGGGGTTATTGGGAAATACAAGGTGGCTGTCACTGGTCTCCAGAGCTGAAACAAACAGACGAGACATTAGTTTAACAGAGATGTAGTGCGGCATAAACATAGCTGTGTTTGTTCACAGATCCAGACTTTAAAGGCTGTCCTTGTAACACACATGAAGTCTCATGTGGATTGTAAATGATAACTTCTAAGCACAAAGAAAACGTAGCACTAGACAGCTGGTGTTCCTCTGCACAGCCACTATTAGATTCAAAGGTTTTATTTGAAGGTAACAGACATCAGATCAATACAGCATTTAGGAGGTGACTTCAGGGGTGATGATTACTTCCTGCGTTAAATTACTGTTAATCAAGAGGAAAGTGACAGGGTATAATTACAACATACAATACTGAGGTGCGATAAATTGTAAATGTGCCTAGGTTATAATTAAATATGCTGCTTGATTATTATTCACTGATATTGTCCATATTATAACAAAAGATGGATATGGATTTGAAGCATTTGAATTTGCAATAAGCGTCCATCCATGGTTACCCTAAAACCTGGAACTCTGTGTCCAGCAGCTCTCATCTGCAGCCTGCTGTGTGTGATAGTGGAAGCTTCAAGGGTCTATGAACAGTAATCAGAGGTGTATAATATTGTACTGACTGAGTTGCCATATAATAATAATGGTTTTCATTGAGATCTTCACTTAGAATTAATAACCTACAGTATGTCATGAGATTGAGACTCAATTTTCTTATTCAGTTGCCAAGCAACAAAACAACTCCAAGTAAGTAGAGTAATACAATAATAAGCTATTCAGCTGCAGACAGTCTCTGTGACTCTCTGAGATATCAGTAACTTATTATAGCTGTCACACCAGTTTGCTCTCTGGAAGGTTAATCAGTAGGCAGTCATATAACACCAGAGTGTGATGATTGCTCAACTAACAAATGGTGGAAGGAATATTCAAACCCTTTACTCAAGTGAAGATAGCAGTGCAACAGCGGAAAAGTGGTCCAATACATGTAAGAGTCACAATTCTTACTGTAGTAAAAGTACAGAGGTATTAACAGGAAAAGCAACCATAAAAGCATAAATTCTGCTACCATGCTCGCAAGTAGCAAGTTTTATATGTTATATTAACTAGGTAGGTGTTATTAAAGTGTTAATGTGGAGGTAGCATTTTACTGAAGGTGGAGCTTATAGTAATTTCTTCATACACTGTTGGTGGTTTAATTTAGCAATAGTGAAAATATACCTTTAAGAAATAATATAATCTTAATCTTCAAAGTAACCATTACCTGTAAAATTATATTTTAAATTAAGACAGAAAAGCCAAATACTGTCCTCTCAAATAAGTACACTACTTGAGTACTTAGTAACTTTCCACCACTGCAATAAAGCGGCTTGAGGAGGCTATTTTGATAAATATTTACCCCCTGCCTCCTAACCTTGTATGAACCGGATTGCTGTGGATGAACAGTAAACATGCTGTCTGCAGGTCTTAAATCAGAGAAGGAAAAGCCCTTTACAAGTAGTCTAAAATATTTTTTTCGCCTTAAGACATGCACAACAGTAACACCTGAAACATGACTGCTTTTATTCAATCGAATATTAACAATGCAACACTTCGGCTACCTTACTGTCTCTTTAAGTTTGCACTGATGGTAAATTAATTTTATACCTTTTTTCAGTGTTGCTAAATTAAGTAGCATTTTGACAGCTTCCGGAAGTCATAAACTCCTACGTCTCGCCCTCTCATTGGCTGTCACACAGCACAGGCCTGCTCAGTTAGCCTAGCTAGCCAACGGCTAACCACCCGACCAACTCCAAAACACAGAGACCACAACATTTAAGAGCTACTCACATACACGCAGGTGAACATAGACAAAACATACTCACATGAAATCTGTTAAAGACGAGCTCTGGAAACAGCATGAGGTTCCTGAAATCTACCAATCCCAGTTTTCCAATAAAGGGAACAGCAATCGAGGCAGCAAACCAGGACCGGGTGATGAAAGGGATGCTTCTGAACCAGTCCCCGATATCTGACATCTTTCCATATGATTAGTGCCGAGTTATAACCATGAAACGAGAGCTCCTGTTTGAAAATAAATTAATATAACCCAAAAAACTGCGACCCCTCGCTACCTTTTTATCAGAATGCTCCACTGCTAACTTTACATGACGTGGCTAATCACACAGAGCTAGCTTTACATATGATAAAGGTGCTGAGATCAGAGCGGAAACATCCGGTTGAGCTTTTCAAAGTGAAAGCATCGCTACTACTACTAATAGCACCACTTTTCAATAAAAACAAAACTGATAAACAACAAAAAGGGGAAATATTGCCCAGGGCCAAAGTGTAAGGGGGCCCTTGAAAAGCCTTCAATTAAAAGTTTGGTTTTGTTAGGACTTTTTTTTTTTTTTAAATAATAAGTGTCATAACTAAATTAAAATTGGGCAATAAATCAGTTTAAACACTGACCTTTGTTTAAAAACAGAGTGGAGGCTCTCTAAGGGCCCCTCTCGCCCCTTTAGGGTGCAACATTGTTTAGTTCGCCTTTGCAAGGATTCGTCTCTAAACGCAGCTTGAGCCAAGTGAGTGACTTGTGGCTTCTGGAGCACCAGGAAACTTGGTTTCCCAAAAAAAGAGAAAAGGAAATAAAGGAAAGGGAAAGAAAGCAAACTGACATTGTGAAAAAATGGAAAGTTGTGAGAAAGATATGGATCAAAAGGAGAAGGGCAGGGGGCCCACAGAGACTGATTATGCACAGGGCCCAGAACTGGTGCCACTCCCCTGACACCCAGTGGTGATTATGGAGAAACATTACATTTCTGCTCGAGTCATGTCAAATATTCTGCAGTTCATTTATTCTGAAGAGTATCATTATTATATTAAACTATATCGTGCTCTTAATTTGAAGGGAACATATTAGCACCGGATGTATTTTATTGTGTCAAAGCAATATATTTTGGTTTTGCTTTGGATTATTACATTACTTCCTGTGATATTTGCAAGTGCTCCCGCTGGACCATTAGGAGGCAGCCAGCGACCCAACAGGCGTGTCAGACTGATGCTGCTTTTCTTACTGCAGCAGCCACCTGTGGAGACTCGAGCCAGTGAAGTGAAGAATGGAGTTGATGTAAATAAGAGGAAGTATAGCTCAATGGTTACTGAGAAACAATACTACTGTGCTGCGGGGAGTGACACCTTTGACTGGACTGCTGTAAGATGTTTCTGTAACTTATAAATCTGAGCCTGAAATAACATTGTTTCAATGTAGTTATGTTACAGTCCCACTTGTTGCACCCATCATACAATTCATTCACCCATCATACATTCATACAAGTATGAACTGTAAACACCTGAATGGCAAACACTCTATATATAACATTATACTGTGTACTCCCAAAGGATGTCTCTTAAGAGACATCACTAGAAACAGGTGACAGTTGTTTATCACTATTTCATAACAAGGATTTGCTTTACATTAGTCAGCCTCATGGGAATTATGACAAATATTGTGGTCCAGTTATTGCCATTACTATGGCAACATTTCTTATCAGTACTAGCTATGGCCATTTTATGTCAACATGTCTGTTCTTCCACCTGGTTGATTTCTGTACAGTCAGTTCAGACCACCTAAAAATTGATTTAGATTTCTACACGGTGGAAGAGTTTCAGCTTTTTTTGTTTTATTTCACAGTAAAATAAATATCTTTGGGTGTTGGATTGTCACCTGACCAAACAAGCAAAGTGTTTTTCACCATATTCTGACATTTATATAACAAGTGATTAATGACAAAAAATATTTGGCAGATTAACTGTTATTGTTGGTGTCACAGTAGTTAGTGTCAGCCCTAATTGTATATTGTACATACGGTCACACTGATTCTCAACCAGCCACACTGGGACATGACTGGCTGAGCTCTCCTGACGTGAGGGAAGAAAATTAGTGTTGCATGAAGGAAACGTGGTTAGTTTGATAAATACACTCACAGACTCGCTCATGCTTTCAATAAACAAGTTATATTTTTTAAAGAAGGAAACATCAACTGCAACAGTGTTTCTTGTGTTAGCAAAAGGGAGGAGAGGGGTGTACCTCTCTCTCTTCTTGTCTCAGCTTATTCATCCCCCAGAGGAAAGCCTTGGCCCCAGTTGTGACTTCCTCCTCCCTGCTCCTGGGCAGCTGGTCTGTTGGGAGGGACTCCAAAACCTGACACCCCTCCCCTCCTGTTGGGGAAGAACCGATACCTGGAGAGAGGAGGAGAGAGATGTGGGAAGGGATGAGAGGGGTGGTATTAAACTCCAAAACCCCAGAATAAAATCCATGTTTTAAAAAAAAAACTTACAAGAACTCTGGTGTGGAGAGGAAGGAACGTCCTCCCAGGTCCCTAGGGTATTTGAACATGAGGAAGAAGTAGAGGTGACCCACCAGGTTCCCCGTCAGTTCATTTACAAACCTGCACAATATCAGCAAAGAGAAGAAGAAGAAGAGTCAAACAGAACAGAACTAACATTACACAGGGCTGGTGTAACATAAACACATTCAGTTGTAACGCGGGATGGATTTACATTTATAGTGGAGTGGAGTTTGTGTGTGTGTGTTAAATAAGTTAAAAATACTTACGAGCCTCTGACAATAAAGTTGAAGATCAGGATGGCCCAAGGTAAATAATGTGCCTATAAAGCAACAGGAAATATAATTAATATACTGTTAGAATTAGCATCACATGGCCGTGATAAATATTATTTAGATAAAGATCTCATGATGACAGTCCATACCATAAAAACATGCTCTTACCTGCTCTGATACGACTGTGAAATATGGGATACCTTAAACTGTTTACTGGATAAAACTATTATTTGTGATGTAACGAGCGTTGGTGATAAAACATGATACCTTGAATCGTGTTCCGAACCAGAAGGACACGACCGTGTCTTTGTGGAACTGAGCCCAGACGTAGAGCACTGACATGATCAGTTGGATCATCAGCAGCTGATAACAACAACATGAACAACAATATATGAATCCAGCCAAAAACCATCAACAAGACAGCTGTGTGAAAATCCTTCCCTATAATGTTTTAAATTTTGGTCAAATTAGGACCAGTGCAATATCACCTAACATCTGAGGGTGTTTCATAAAGCAAGACTTGTTGTGAAAAGCCTGTCTTGGGTGAGCCTGACACACTGAACCAGGATTAAAGAAATACTTAAAACACTTCAGCATAAACAGAGCAGATGCACTACGCGTCCCTGTGTGAGACTGTTTATGTGGAAGTGTTATGAACAGTAAGGTTTTGGTGAAAATGCATGTGTTTGGGAAGTGCTGAACATATGACTGGATAAATGAGACTTGGATTATACTGCACAATTTCTTTAAGAGTTTTTGTAATGTTATGCTTTTATATGATTAATTGCTGTTGTTACACACAGCCCCCCTTTTCTTCAATTCATTAAGAATTTTCTCAGGTTTTGGATCCCTCCTTCACTGTGGAGGCATGCATGAAAAACAGAGTATTCCTCACAAATTTATTGTAACACGGGGTGAGTAATTAATATACAAATTGTCATTTTTAGGGGGGTGAAGTATTTCTTTAAGGCGTTTTCATAAGGCCAGCTCAGAGCGAATGTGATCAGATGAAGTCATATCTGCTTTACGAGCTGCTTGTTTTTGATGTGTGGGTTATATAATCTTTCTTTGTATTGTAAGTGCTGAAAATTGATGTAGCACACATGTACAAAACACCCTGACATATCAAATAAGACCCTTGCCAGGTAATTTTATTTTATTTTTTATTTTTTTTGGAAAAGGCAGAGTTCAGGTAGTCAGTTAATTTAATTTTGTGACATTTAAAAGATGAAAAAAATGTGAAAATGGTACTTAATAAGCCCCGGGTCAGAGATATTTATCAGCTTACTTTAATTGCAGTGCATTTTAAAGCTCTAATGTTGAATGGAGTACTGTGCAGATGAAAAAAAAAATACGAGCTAGAATTGAAAGTATGCAATAACTGCAGCTTGTGTCAAATAAGGCATTTAGGACATGTACTTTAAACTGACACATTTAGTGTTGTTCGTAGCAACAGGGCTGAGTACTGTTATTCGTTAAATGTAAGGTACTGAATGAACCCAGTACCAAATAATCAAATAATGTAAGGTGTATTTGACACAGTTGATAGCAGCGTGATGAGATGCCACCAAAATGTTTTAAAGTATGGCTATACTACACACCTATGGAAATAAAGTTTGAATCAAGTACTTTTCATTATACCATTGGTATCGGTATCACCTTAAGGGTACTGGTATCATAATTTGCTGTCCTAATAAGGAGGACCCTTTTGAGAGAAACTTTTAAGAGGACATTTTTAGTTTTAGTTGAAAAGATTAACTGTAACACTATTACGCCTGAGGTGAAGCACATTTTCCAATCCTGTATTTTAAGTGAGCCTGATTTAAGCGGTCGTCTCACATTTTGAAACAATCCCGAGATCTCAAGTGACTGTTGCAAGCAGTTGCTATATGCTTTATATACACAGTATACATGGGTCATAATTTCATGTTGTGGTATAAATACAGAGAGACAAAAATATTCTCACCTGCATGTTCATGAGCAACCCAATTATCTATAGCTAGAGTCAAGGACAACAACATCGTGGCTCAATACAATCACAGCTGGAGCTGACTGAAAGGTCGCTAGGTCAAATCCCCTCCCTCCCTGGCTCTTTGGCGAGAGAGGAGCAAAGATAGCAGCATAGAGCTAGGCTCAATGGTGGAGTGGAAAACAGGCCGATAGGGATGTTACCTTTGATGTTAAAGGTAGATACATTCATTCATTTTCCGTAACTGCTTATACTCTGGGGGGTTGCGGAGGGGGCTGGAGCCTATCCCAGCTGACATTGGCCGAGAGGCCGGGTACACCCTGGACAGGTGGGGTGACAACCATTCACACTCACATTCACACCTGCGGGCAATTTAGAGTCACTGATAAACCCGCGTGTCTTTGGACTGTGGGAGGAAGCCGGAGTACCCGGAGAAAACCCACACTGACACAGGGAGAACATGCAAACTCCGCTCAGGAGGGCTCCCTGGGTTCGAACCCCCCACCCTGGAACCCTCTTGCTGCGAGGCGACAGTGCTAACCACTACACAACCATGCCCCCTTTGCAATTTATCATTAAACAGGATGTTTTAGAGGGCTGGGGGTGATGCCATTTGAAGGATACAACAATGCAGATCCAGTTGAAGAGGAGCATGAAGATATAGTCTGCAGGCCTGCCATCAAACGCCCCTGGATACCAAGAAAAGTATTAGCACAACAAAAAGAGCATCCAGTGTGTGTGTGTACACCACCGAGGCCAGCAGTCTCACCTGTCTCTAGCCGAGTGGAGTAGTGGTAGAGGAAATACAGGTTGACCAGGTACAGATACCCAAGGACTCCTGGGAAAGACAAGGCGGCCGTCACTGGTCTCCAGAGCTGAAGCATATAGAAGAGACATCGGCTATCATACAGCACAGGCCTGCTCACTTAGCCTCGCTGCTGGGCTTAATTCAGAGTAGGAAAATCCCATTACAATTAGTCTAAAATACTTCTTTCCCCTCATGGCATGAACAACAACAACACCTGAAAGCCAACTGCTTTTATTTCACCAAATAAAGAAGAATGCAACACTTTGACTACCTTACTATATCTAGAAGTTTGCACTGATGGTATATTAATTTACATCTTTTTTCAGTGTTGCTAAATTAAGTAGCATTTCGACAGTTTTCAGAAGTCATAAAATCCACGTCTCGCCCTCTCATTGGCTGTCACACAGCACAGGCCTGCTCAGTTAGCCTCGCTAGCCACCAGCTAACTAACCGACCAACTCCAAAACACAGAGACCACAGCATTTATGAGCTACTCCACCAAACACAGGTGAACAGAGACAAAAACTCACCTGAAATCTGTTAAAGAAGAGTTCTGGAAACAGCATGAGGTTCCTGAAATCTACCAATCCCAGTATTACAACAAAGGGAACAGCAATCGAGGCAGCAAACCAGGACCGGGTGATGAAAGGGATGCTTCTGAACCAGTCCCCGATATCTGACATCTTTCTATGTGATTACTGCCAAGTTATAACCATTAAACGAGAGCTGAACCAAAAACTGCGACCCCTCGATACCCTTTCTATCAGAGGTGCTCCACCGCCTAATTGTACACAACGTGGCTAATCACACTCAGAGATCAGAGAACATCCGCTTCCGTTTTTCCGAAGAAAACTTAATGTGCCACTTCCTGGAATTAAAAGTTTTGGTTTTGTTAGCAAACATAGTGGACGCTCTCTAAGGGCCCCTCTCACCCCTTAAAAGTGCAAAATTGTTTAGTCCGACCCTGCACATGGATTCATCTCAGTGCTTAAGCCAAGTGAGTGATGTACACCGTCATATTGTTCTCCAAGTAAGGCAAATTTGGGTTCCAAAAAAAAAAAAGAAAATGAAAGAAAGGAAAGGGAAAGAAAGCAAACTGACTTTGTTAAAAAAAAAATAAATAAAAAGAGAGAGAGAGCAAGAGAAGAAGGGCAGGGGGCCCACAGAGACTGATTATGCACAGGGCCCAGAATTTGGTGTCACTCCCCTGACACCCGGTGGTGATTATGGAGAAACATTACATTTCTGCTCGAGTCATGTCAAATTACCTGCAGTTTATTTCTTTTGAAGTTGTTTGAGTATCATTATTATATCAAACTATATCGTGTAGGATAATTAATAATTTGAAGTGTTAGAAACCGATGTTTATTGTCTCGAAGCAACATATTTTGGTTTTGCTTTTCATTATTACAGTACTTGATGTGAAATTTGCAAAAGCTCCCGCTGGACCACCCAGAGGCAGCTAGTGACACAACAGGAGTGTCACACTGATGCTATGTTTCACTCTTCTTATTACAGCAGCTACCTGTGGAGACTGAGGGTCGAGCCAGTGAAGTGAAGAATGGAGTTGATGTAAATAAGAGGAAGTATAATTCAATGGTTACTGAGAAACAATACTAAGGCAAATTATATTACAACAGAAGCAAAGGTCACAATATGAGATAGGTTTTTTTGTGTGCTCAGTGAATGAAGGTGATAAGATCATTACTCTCAATTCTGTTCAGTTCAGTTTTATTTATAAAGCCCAATATCACAAATCACAATTTGTCTCACAGGGCTTTACAGCATAGGACATCCCTCCGTCCTTTGGACCCTCACAGTGGATAAGGAAAAACTCCCCCCAAAAAAACTTTAACGGGGAAAAAAAACAAAACTCTGATGTTGGGTTGAAAAAGCACTAAAGTTATGCATCTAATTAATATTCCTTTTTAATAGTCACAAATCACAACTCTGTAACTGTCTGCTTTAGTAGGATATTATACTGTAATTCATGCTGACCTTGTATTTTATTTCCAGGAATATGTGAAGAAAAGTTCTAAAAAATCGTTAACAATGCATTAAAGATTATAATGCTCTGTCTTCAGGGTTTGATAGTGTACACCTTAAATGACACCTTTATTTTGGGAGGTAAAATTGAAACTATGGAAAGTACAAGCATATTAAAGACTCCAATTCAAAACAAAGCCTACTGTACACACACACTACAACTCCCACAATGCACGCCTCTGTTTACCATGTACGTCAGTTCCGGGCGACAGAATAACCGTCCTCAAAACATGAGGAAAAAAAATCTCCTGACACTGAAGTTGAAGAAATATGTTTTTGTCGAGTCTGATACGCTTTAAGGGGACCTTTTACTCTGACTAACAGTAAATGACGCTGAGCTTTACGGCTTCTTTGGCCGTAACTTAAAACTAAATATAAGGTTACTGAATGTTGCGCTTTCAAATTTCGCGCTGTTCGCTCCGCCTTTAAAGAGATTAGCCGGGTAGCTTGTTAGCTAGCGTTAGCCATGTTACTTTGAACTGGAGCAGCAACATTAAGTTAAGTAAGGAGGATATTCTTCTGTTTTGTGTAAGTATGCTCTGAGTTTCCACAGACGTCTTTAAAATGGAGGTGACGGACATTGGAAACAAAGAGGAGGGGAAAGTCTGGCATCGAAAACCAACAGCAGGCAAAAGGTAGGACTGAAAGGATGCTGATTAGTTGTCTTGTGCACCTGATGCAGCGGGGAGTGACACATTTGACTGGACTGTGCTGTAAGATGTTTCTGTAACTTATAAATCTGAGCCTGAAATAACATTGCTGAAATGTTGCTATGTTAACGTTACAGTCCCACTTGTTGCACCCATCATACATTCATACAAATATGAACTGTAAACACCTGCACGACAAACACTCTATATATAACATTATACTGTGTACTCCCAGAGTATGCCTCTTTAAAAGGGTAATTGTTACTGTTCTTGTTCAGCCACTTTATTTTCAGGGTGTAGTGTAACCACTAGAGAGCAGCCACGATTCACTGAAATGTGTTGCTTTTCACCTGAATTTGTGTTTGAGTGTATTTCCCTGTATATATGTCTATGGTATTTCTGCCTCTCAGGTGTGTTATTTATTATCCTCAGTGTGTTAGTGACGGTGGTCCGCACTACTCACCAAGCCAAGACTGTGCGTTTCCTCCATGTGGCCTTTGACACCACAGGAGACTCCTTCCTGGCTGGAGATCACCATGGCAACATCTATGTCTTTGACATCACTAGAAACAGGTGACAGACTGTGCTCAAAAGCCCTAAAAATAATAAGTGGTTGTTTATCACTATTTTGTTACAAGGTTACATTGTGGTCCAATTATTGTCATTACTATGGACACATTTTTTTTTATCAATACTAGCCATGGCCATTTTATGTCAACATCTCCGTTCTTCCACCTGAGTATGGTCTATTTATTGCAAAAAAATACTTTTATCTTGGTCCCAAATATTCTTTTCAAGGTCACAGACATGACATTTTCTGTTGCTTATTTTCTGGAGCAGGTTTCGTCTGGTGCAGAAGATTGGACAGGCCTGCACTGCTCTGGCATTTAGCCTCCGCAGGACCACAGAGTTCCTTGTGGCCCTGGCTGACTATACCATCAAGTGCTTTGACAAAGGTAAGATGAACACATCCACACATTGCTTTATTCTTTTAATGGTTAGAGTGTACTCTGTTTGTTTAATTCTTAGGACTTACAGGATTCATACAAGTTGATTTTTCAGTGGCACTTGTTTCTTTTAAAGCAAGTGCCACTGCTTTCAGACACAAAGCAGGTGGTCAGTTTGGAAGGAGTGTGTCACCTGATTTTGTCCATCACTCACCATCATTTTAACTATAAATTAACTTGTTGTCTACCTCTGTTTATTTGCACAGACACAAAGCAGCTGGTCAGCTGGATGCGGGGTCATGAGGGAGCAGTGTCATCCATTTCTGTCCACAGCTCAGGTCGCTATGCCATCACCACATCCTCAGACACCGCTCAGCTCTGGGACCTGGACACCTTTCAGAGGAAGAGGAAGCTCAACATAAGACAATCTGTTGGCATTCAGAGGGTAAACATCCAGAGTGAAAGTGACATTTACAAATAGTAGTTTGACCAAATCATGAAGTTAAATATTCAGCTGAGGACTGACATAGTTTGTAAGAGTGCTTTTTTGGGATTTGTTTGATTTTAAGCTGTTAAGACTTAATGTCCAGTAAATTTTATTATTATTATTATTATTCTATTATTATTAATGTTTCTTTTCACTTTTGTCATGGTCGTGGCACACTGTTTGTGTTGCAGGTGTTTTTCCTGCCTCTCAGTAACACCATCCTCAGCTGTTTCAGTGATGACTCCATCTTTGCTTGGGAGAGCGACACCCTTTTCTGCAAATACCAGCTTCCTGTCCCTGACTGCGGACCCAAAATCTCCTATAAGGCCTTCGCTGTCACACGGTGGGTCACTCACTTAAAACCTAACTAGCTCAGTGATTTTATGGTTTTCCAGTGTAGTTCTTCATTTCCCACCTTTGGCCTCTAAACACTTCATAAACACAATAAAAGTTAAAGTAAACAGGGATCACAAGGCTTCATCAAACTCTGATACTCCTGACTTGTGTTGGCAGTGATGGTAAGAGCCTTGCTGCTGGTGGGCGCTCCAACCTGCTGCACTTGTGGTGTCTGGACAGCAAACAGCTGGTCAGGGTGATTCAGATGCCCACGCAGGTCCGAACCGTGCGACAGCTGGAATTCCTGCCCGACAGTTTTGACGGAGGAGCCAGCCAGGTACACGGATCACAAGACTCCCCATCTCTTCTGTTCTCCTGCAATGTGATCTTGTTTTAAACATCTTTGATGTCATTTGCCTGGAAGAGGTCCTGTCTGTGTATCTAGGAATGTTAAAAAGCCTGTAGTCTGTTTCTGTTTGGCTGCAGTAAGCATGTGCGCCCTGTGTGTTTCTTTTTTTGTCTGTGTAGACACTAGGTGTATTGAGCCAGGATGGCATCATGCGTTTCATCAACATTCACACCTGCAAGCTGCTTTTCCACATGGGTTCCCACGACGACGCCATCACCACAGTGGCGGTCAGCCCTAACGGCCGACATGTTGTGGCCATCATGGATAACGGCAGCATCAACATCTACAGTGTTCAGAGTCTCACACAGGAATTAAACAAGGTGACAGTCAGTTGTCATTTTCAAGGTTCAAGATTTGTCTTATTTGTAGATAATAAGATATTGATCTGTATGTGTATTAATATTGTGTGTGTGTGTGTGTGTGTGTGTGTGTGTGTGTCCCTCACCCAGCCTCCTCCCTCCCAGGTGGCAGTCGTCTCTGGCGGTGAAGCTGATCAGGACTTGTCCAATCTTAAGGTCAAGGTCAGGTCAGAGGTCGTTCAGAGACCAGCCAAGAGCTCAGGTAGACGAACACAGGTGAAGATACTTAGACCCCCTGCTGGGTCTATGGCTGACGATAAAGAGGTGAGAACAACAGACAAAGCATTTTCCTTCCCCTGACTAGATGCAGTATTTGAGTAATTTGATAGAGTTCATAGTTTTTGTGTCTACCAACAGAATGACCTACCTGCTGGTCTCAATAAGAAGAGACTGGTGGCTATGCTCAAGGCCTTTGGAGAATATCCTGCTAAATACAGGTACAGATTACTTTTACTAGACTTTTAACATGTACTTTGTAAGTTTTAAATCTAATTTAAAGACGCACCTTTTTTCACTTGCTTTTAGTTCATTCTGTCTAAGGCTGACCAAAGGTGTTTGTCAGGTCCCCTCTTAACTTTTTTGTTCTAAAGCCCTTGTGATGTTTTTTAATTCGTTGTTGGTTTAATTCAATTTCCCCAAACTTCCCATTTTATTACTTAAACTTTGATTTTATCATGCTAGTTGGTGTTTTTTTGTGGGGGTTTTTGTATTGCTTCTTCTCTTTTGTACTTTTATTGTATTACACTATGTATTTTTTCTTTTTGTGCACCTTAATTTCTTAAATGACACCTGTATTGAGGCAGATAATCTGTCTGCACCAGAAACCACTGTGGGGCAACATCTGTTGTTTTTAAATGTGCTATATAAGTAAAGGATTCAAGTAGAATTTATTGTCACATGCAGCAGACACTACAGTGAAATTGAGTTGCCCAGATCCACCAACTGTGCACATAAAAACAGTTTACATTTGAATAAATACACAATAGGAAAATCTTCATCAGTAAAACGACTTAATTCAAATAAAACTGTGTGCAAAAATACCAGCAGGGGTTATCTTTTCCCACAGCAAGACAGTGTGCAGACTGTTGTAAATTTATAACCACTAAATTTTTTTAACTTGAAGATTTTTACGGTTCATTTATGTGTCTGTGTTGCAGGATGTTTGTATGGCGGTCTTTGTTGTGTCTCCCCGAGAACCATGCAGCTTACAGCAGTCTGAATGATAAAGGCCTGCATTCAGCCTACCTCACTCTGCACGATAAATACCCAATAAAAAGTCACAAGCTGCAAAGGGGACTGCAGAGGTACTCTCTCTCTCTATCTCACACACACACACACACACACACGCATAAACACACAAATGCAACTCAGTATAAGTATTTTCTTCTTTCTGCAGAATTCTGAGGGTTTCTATCTATTTTAAAATCTCATGTTCAACAAATCCATTATTTGGTTGTTTCCTTTGCTCCACAGGGTTTTGTCTGCCTTAGCTCACTGGGCAGCCATCTTTGGAGAGGCAGAGTACCTTCCTCTGATAGCCTTCCCTTTCGTCAAGCTCTTCCAGAACAACCCAATGCTCTGCTTTGAGGTTGTGGCCACTGTCATAGGTACTTTCTGGTTGTAATTATAAAATGCCATTTTCCCAAGGCGCAAAACATCATGTAAATATTTGAAATTTCAACTGAGCGATTTTGAATATTTTCCAATGTTTTGGGCTGCTGCTTTGAGTCCAGAATCTTTAATTACTACAATTAGTTTTGAGCACTGAAAATGGCAGTGCGACATTCATACACATAAAACCAAACAACACTGCTTCTCTGTGTTCCCAGCCAAAGTCTAAGACTTGTAAAGGATATGGAACTATTTTTATTTCTCAAACTTATTTTAAGTTTTTCAATTGTGGCTCTATTAGGTATCTATCGTCAGTCTGTTAAATAACTGATGTTTGGTTGTACAGTGAATTGGTGTCAGCATTGGTTCGAGTACTTCCCCAACCCTCCTCTGAACATCCTGAGCATGGTGGAGAATGTTCTGGCTCATCATGACAAAGAGCTGCTGCAGCACCTGGTGGACTGTGGCATCACCTCACAGGTAACAGCAGTACACAGCTACACACAGCTGGAGGAGAGCGGTAGTCAGACAGGCTGTCCTGGAGTTCAGTGTTTCACTCCCATGAGATGTTGAGATTTTATTGTATATGTTTGTATCTGTCCCAGCTCTATGTGTGGCCCCTGCTGGAGACCTTGTTCTCAGAGGTTTTGACTCGTGATGAGTGGCTCAGACTCTTTGACAACATCTTCTCCAATCATCCTTCGTTCTTGCTCATGGCCTGTGTGGCCTACATCACCTGCTGCCATGAGCCTCTTCTGCTCTGCTCCCAGAAACAGGACTTTGAGGTCTAACTACCCTCTGAAAATACAGTCAGCCTAACAGTCAGTCTATTATTGTTTGTGTCTCGCCTTTCTTAAATCTGCTGTTTCTTTTCCACTCAGTATTTTTTCCACCACCGTAACAACCTGGATGTGGGAGCCATGATAAAGGAAGCCTACCGGCTCATGGGCAGCACACCAGCTGACATCCATCCCAGGACTATGCTCTCTGATTTTACAGCACTGACCAAAGGCCAGTACCCTGTGTTCAACCACTACCCTGAATTCATAGTGGAGTACCAGAGCAGGGAGAGGGAGAAGATACGACTGCAGGAGATGGAGTATCTCCGTGAGAGGTGATATTACAGAGAGGTTATGGACAGTGTTATGAAGATATGCATATTTAATTAGCTAAAATAAGTGTTTTATCATACATTTCAAAGTCATTCATGAGAAAAGATACAACAGATGAAATTTGTGTTTATCTTATCAGGCAAGAGGTGTCAGCCCTGCGTGCAGATTTTGTGCGTCGCCAAGCTGAAGAGGAGGCCTACTATGCACAACAGGTAGATATGTTTTTTTAAGTAATTTTAGGAATACATTTTGTTGTAATGTTTTTTTGATGTTGTTGTTGTTGTTGTTGTTTTGGCTTGCTCAAATAATTTGTATGTGTAAAACATGCCTGAAATGGAAATTAAATAACCTGAATACTTTGATTTATTTGAACAAAGGAGCTGCTGCAGAAGGCAGAGGAGCAGCGCAGAAACATCCTGGCACAAGAAGAGGAAAAACTAACACAGCAGAGAGCAAAGTAAAAGCTGAGACACTTCACACCTCTGTGGTTAAGTTATGAGAAATACAAGAATGATGTGATTTAGCAGAGTGGGTTGCTGACACTGCTCTGTCCTCTGCAGGTTGGCAGCCATGAAGAGAGAGCTGAAGGTGAAGGAGTTGCAGCTGCTGGATGCAACTAAACGACGTTTCCTCAAACACCAGCAGGACCTGAGAGCCTCACAGGTCCGAAGACTAGAGCAGGAGATCAGTAAAAAGGTAAACTGATGATTAAGATTCATGGTTATCCTTTTATATAAAGGAGCTCACATTAGGAGATCCGGGGCTGTAATCCTAACCTCCACTGGTCAAAGTTTATCATCGTTAATGTGCCTCTGTTTGTTAGAATTATCAATAATTTTTCTATGGCTATGGACTTAAAGGAATACTACATTCCCCCAAATAAACATTTATATATCAGCAATTGATTCCTTGTTACGCTGAATTTGTGGAGAAAACTGTTTTTGTTGCATGCCTCCATGGTGATCAATGAATCCAAACACAGGAAATTCTTGATGGACTGAAGTGAGACGGGTCTGCATTTAACAACAACAAAACTATTTTAAAACATCTTTTTAGAAACTCATACACAAGTCGTGCAATACAAACAAAGTCTCATTTATCCAGTTGAATGCTCAATACCTCCCAAACAAACAGCCCTTTCTGTTGGGGAGCTGAACAGGAAGTGGAATTCAGCTGTGCTCTATTCAAAGCCAGACTACATCGACAAAAACAGTAATTTTATCTTGCTGAACATGAAAGCTGCTGGTCTACTGCTGCCTTGATCAGTGAGTGTGTGTTACTGTGTGACTTTGGTGGATCCAAACTAACTCTTTAAAACACGAAAGTAACACAGTAGCACCTCCAAACTGATCGAGGCAGTGATAGACCAGTGGCTCCTGTAGTTAGTAAGGTAAAGTTACTGTTTATGTGAATGAAGTCTGGCTTTGAAAACAACTTAGATATGTTTCATTTTCTGTTAAGTTAACATGCAGTGAGTGGTATTCCTTTAATTACCTTCAGTTTTGAGCACTAACCCAACAGTAACTTTTATGTTGTGCTACAGATGGATCTGCGGGAGCGAGAAACAGCTGCTGCAGTCCAGGATCTAGAGGTCCGACAGATGGAGCTGGAGGCTCAGAGGAGACGACTTGAACAGGTGATGAACAGCATGCATGCAACCTTATTTCCTTCCTTTCTTCCAGCTTCCTCTTTTGATTCATTTCTCCCTTCCTTCCTTCCCTCTCTCTCTCTCTCTCTCTCTCTCTCTCTCTCTCTCTCTCTCTCTCTCTCTCTCTCTCTCTCTCTCTCTCTCTCTCTCTCTCTCTCTCTCTCTCTCTCTCTCTCTCTCTCTCTCTCTCTCTCTCTCTCTCTCTCTCTCTCTCTCTCTCTCTCTCTCTCTCTCTCTCTCTCTCTCTCTCTCTCTCTCTGTGACCATTTATCCTCCAGTGATGACTCTTCTAAACCTAGAGCATATTTTGCTGTAGAAATGCCTGGAAGCATAAAACATGCTTTCTCACTGGACACTGAATAGATCAAAATGTCTGATAATCAAACACAGATCAGCTTGTAAGTTTTCTGCATTAAGTGTCTTACAGTCGAACACAGAGGTTCATCAAACAAGAAATAATTAGCTGATGTGACAGTGTAATAATTTTGAGTCTGATGGGTTCTGTTTGTTTTTTCCACCACCATATCCCTCAGCACCTGTTTAAGGAGCAGGAGCGCATGGGACGGGAGGTTGAGGAGGAGGTGGAGATGAGGATGAGGAGGGCAGAAAGAGAGGAGGAGCGCTTCACGGAGCTGCTACAAAGCACAGAGACAAACATGCAGGTTAGTGCCACATTCCAGAGTGGAGCCAGTGTAAAATTATCAACATATGTCAGCACACGATCTGGATGCACTCGTAAATCCATCTGACGTCACTTTACAAGAAACTATCAAAGCCACATATGCATGTAAACTCTGATTTTGGCACAGGTGCCAGTGACCTTCTCCTCTTGTATTCCTGAACTTTCTCAACACACACACACACAGGCCCTGGAAGAGTCCCTGGCGGAGGCGTGCCAGCTGGGCTTGGAGTCAGACTGGCAGAGAGAGGTGGCAGAGCGCCTGCAGCAGGTCGATGCCGAGCAGGAGAGGAAGAGGGAGAGACTGGCAGAGCTTCACAGGCAAACTCTGGCAGAGGAGGAGAGACTGGCTGACACCCTGAGAGATGTGGCAGGAAGGAAGGTGAGAACAACAAGAGTGTGTTTGTCAACACATCAACTTACATGATGTATTGGCTTGTCTACATACAGTTATTACAACTTAATTTACGGGCCTTTCTGTTATCTTTACAATCAGTGTTACAGAACAGCTCTTAAGAATGAAAAATGATATTTGTTTTTCCCCACTAAGAAACATCACAACTGACCATCAGTGTCTGAAATACTAAGTATTTTAAGTTTCACTGAAGACAAACTGTGGGATCTGGAAAATAAGTTGTTTGTTTACTGTTACCAGTTAGCCAGTAAGAACTTGTTAATTTGCAGTGGGATGAAGTGATGAGTACCAGAGCCCAGTTACAGGAACAGGAGCAGCAACAGCCTTCAGCAGACACAGGTTATTATTCCACACACACATTCACATTTTGTTTGTGGCCTTTTATCTAAACTGTCCATCATCCAGACGCGTATTTAATGCTACAGTGTTTGCATTGTGTCAGACGGTGAGAGAGAGACATGGGTGAGGTCACCTTGTTCAGCCAGAGAACTTCCTCAGAGACCCAGTGCCACCACTGCTGTTAATGTTGGGACCAGTGCTGCAGGTTCAGCAGTCAGACTCAATACTGCCATCTCCCCAAAGCAGACAAGAGCCAACATGGTGTGTCTGAACAGCAGCTCACCTTCAGAGAGCACCTCCACCAACTGTAAGTCATTGTAGATATTCCTGTTTTTTTGAAGGCTACAAAAAGTGTCGGGGTTTTTTTGTTTTGTTTTTAAGTGGAGATAAAGTTGAATGTGTATCTGTTGAGAGTGGGACTCTAACTAATCGATTCATCTATTAATTGTCTCTACACCACTATTGTCTTGAGTTTCTGTATCAGTGACGTTGCTGTATGTCCTTTTTTCCTTGCTTTCTGCAGTTTCCCTAGACCGAGGCCGGGCCCAGCTGGACAGCAGCGAGAGACAGCTACTGAAGGAAATCAGAGAACTGAGACAGAAGCTGGCGACCAGAGCCAGAGAGGGCAGCTCAGCCTCCTCACAGTCTGTCCACACACTGTCCTCTGTCTCACAGTGACCACAAACTGTTCTCTGTCTCCGTAGTGTCAGAAAAACATATGCTTGTCTCAATTGAGCTACACGGACAGAAACAGTGACTCAGACTGAGGAGCACACTGGCTAGCTGCTATCTGTTAGTGCTTATATACCATTCTTTAAACAACAGACTATTAAAACAACCAGACTCAAACATATTAACTGTACATCATCAGCCACTGTCTCATGAAAACCCATGTCTTGTATTAAAGAGACTGTTCATCCCATACGTATTTTTCCTCTTGGCTGTAGCGCTGTTTATCAAATCAGATTATTTTGTTGTGAGTTGCAGTGTTGGAGATATTGCTCATAGAGATGTCTGCCCTGCAGTAGATGTACGCCTCCTTCTGGGCAGTGATATGGTTGGCAGGCGTAGTAAAATAGTCCCTACATGAAACTGCTTACAACAAGATCTGTGGATTATTCTGAATACCAGGTCATGATTTCTGGAAAGAGACATCATTGTATTTTTTTGGCACTCTGAGCACCAAAATCGACTGCCATCTAGTTCCATTATATATACAGAAGGCACACATCTCAACAACAACTCGCATCAAAAAAATCTAGATAGATAAATAGCACTACATGTAGGAGGATTTTGGGGTGAACTATCCCTTTAAGACTTTTTGATTCTGTTTACTTCATGTGATGTGCACATGATTGTTCAGCTTGTGTCATCACTCTTAGATCCAAGTCATTTATCATTCAGTGGGTTCTCTGAGAATATGCCAACAAGCAACAAACGTTTCATTCATTTATACTCAGTTCTGTCTGTGGCCACTGCAGACACAGACAATGGCCATGACCATGAAACAGCTAGTTTTGTATCATCACAGTCCATCTGAAGGTGAACATCACTCTGTGTTACCATAGTAACAAACATAACTGTAGGTACAATGTTTGTTAGTTCAGTAGTGTCTACAGTGCAGTATAACATCTTGTGGCCATGGTACACACAAACTATTTTTCAGTTTCCCACTTTATATTTATGGTTGTTATTTTGTAAATATTTTTGGTGGTGCTCCATTTTAAATTTTTATTCCAGTGAATTTTATATGATTTTGTGTTATTTAAAACTGGGTTTGGATAAAATGTTTTTTTTAAATATCCTGATTGAGCGTTCTCTTTCATTCTGCCTTATATACATGCATCACATCTCTTTTATCTTTGGTATTGTACAGTGATAGTAGCAGTTATTAGGCTCATTCAAGGTGAACTGCACCTCGCCTGGAAAGTGGATGCAATTAGTAGTAGTAGTAGTATCAACCACACAAGATATGTTTGTTAACAGTTTAAACTTTCATTGTACAACATAAGACTAAGAGCTTATAATCAAGCATTTAATATTACAATTACACAGAAAATTAGGATTTTCTGCAAAATGTGGTGTTTGTTGTCAAAACTGAGAGCCAATCAGCTCTTCAATCAGGCAACAGTCAGGCATTTCCCATTATGCTTGGGGTCTTGCAGTTGCAACAGTGGTGGGTTAATGTTTCCATGTGTGCATGATGTCAGAGCAAGTTTGGATCAAGTCAGACAAATCTAACTGGCATGCACTGTCTGATGATCAATTCTGCTCAAGCCTGGCTCATGTGGAATGAGCATTATGATTTGCAGGCAGTGCTTCAAGGTCTTGTGGTACCCATTCAGATATACACCAATCAGCCAAAACATTAAAACCACCAGTAGGTGAACTTGAACATCTTGGTACAATGCAATGCTCTGCTGGGAAACTTTTGGTTCCTGGCATTCATGTGGATACCACCTGACATGCAGCATCCACCCCAACACCACTGTGGACCTAGTACAACCCTCCCATGGCCATAGCGCTTCTTGATGAAAGTGGCCCCCCAAGCAAACAATGTGCTATACCTCACTGCAAAAACTGGTCAGGAGTGGCTTGAAGAATATGACAAGAAGCTCAATGCATCGGCCTGGCCTCCAAATTCCACAGATCCCAATCTGATCATGCATTCATGGGATGTGCCAGTACCCCAGAGGTACCCCCCATCCACTGCGGGGCCCTCTTGAATCAGACCTGGTTCTGGCATGTCAAGGCATGGACACAGTGATTTTTGGGGTGTCCTGTGGAGTCTGGCACCAGAGCGTTGGCGGTGGATTCTTTAAGACCTGTGGGTTGTGAGGTGGGATACTGGCATGTCCCACAGATGCTCGATCAGATTGGGATCTGGGGAATTTGGAGGCCTGGTTGGTGCCTTGCACTCTTTGTCACCTTCCTTGGGCCATTTCTGAGCATTGTTCATAGTGAGGCATGGTGTATGTTCTGTTAGGGGGCCACTACCATCCAGGAGTGTTACTGCCATGGGCCAAAGGTTTTCCAGCAGAACACTGCATTTTAATCAGATGGTCAGAATGATTTAGTGGTTTTAATGTTCTGGCCGATCGGCACATTTTAATATTGAATGACATGCATGGAAGGATGCTGCAGGCACCATTTCTGATATACAGATTGTGTAGATAGTGTATCAAACACAGACAATATGTAATATGAAAATCGAGTTCCTAGGGGCTTCCACTTTTGTTCTTAGAATTTATATTGTGCTAGACTTTGGATCAGAGGTATCGTGTTTTGATCGGATAGTTTGGAGTTTGTGTTAGGGTGTTAATGGTTTTTCTGCTTATGTCAAGACAATAGGCAATTTGTCTTTTGCCACCCACCTCTATTCATAAACCACAAACAGATCAGGTTGGACTGCGGCCAAAAAGTCAAAGAGCAGATACTATAAAACACCTGAGGACCTTTGTTCTGCAGGTCTACACTGGGTGTGCCTGTAACTGTCTGTCTCTGCCTTTGGTCCTGTAATCATTCAGGTGTTGTTTGACATGAGCTAGAATGACAGCCATCCCCATTTCTGTCAGTCATTCTTTTCTTTCCCTCCACCCATCATTTATCTGTCCTCACATGCCATAAATCACTCTCAGACCCTGGGAGGAAAACAGTAAAATCAGTCCCTTGTTTTCTCTTCTATCATCCTTAATCAACAACTACAAACACGCACCTGGTGCCTCACACAAGTCAAGGAATATGTCTTAAAGCCAAATTTCACACCTCACGCATAACTGCCATACACTTTCTTAGAATATTTTCCATGTGTATACATAGACATACTTTCTTGTGTATTTCTGTCTGTCATTAGCAAGTATTTGTATGACTATTGCTCCAAGCTGTCATCTCTCATCACTTGTGAAAGAATCTTGCCCCAAGCGGGGGCGGGACTACTATTTTCTCTTTACCTTTCTGTGTGCTTTAACCTGTAGGTCTTCCATTCGTGTAGGTAACCTGAGGATCATGCACAGCACAGCCCAACTGCAGTGAGCCAGGTTAGCATTCAAGTCCATCATCCATGGATGAGAGCAGTGTTTCGGTGCTGTGGTACAGGACATCAAAACCCCTGGGTAAGGTGAGGCGAAGGGTTCAAGACCTCCGCATCCCCTCCTCCTCTTTCAGTGACTATAAAGCCAACAGACCTGCGTTGGACCTGAGCCACAATGAGAGCGCTCGACTGGCAGTGGACACTCTGCTCAGCAGGGGCTTAGAGGAATACCACGAGGTGCTGAAGGCAGAGGGAGAAGTGGACTTTCTGTCAGATCAGGAGAAGATTTACATCCTGGAAAATGGGACCGATGGCAAGACAGGTTGTAAATGTTTGTTTTTACATTGTTGTAAATCATTTTGACAGTTTGTCTTGTTGTTTGCAGCATGTTGTGTTTAAAAGACATAAGTTTCCTATCAGCTTAATTCATTGGATAAGAAAGAAAATGATTGCTTGTGTTACTTTTTATTGATCATAGCTTTATTCTTTACGCAGCAGAACTTGGTGCATCTGATGATGATGATGATGACATAGACTTTGAGAGCTCGTCTGCTGGCTCCCAGACTGCCACACAATGTCCCACAGTGTCCACAGACAGTGATCCTACTGTGGCAGGTTTGGATCTGAGCAGCTGATACAATATTACAGGAGTAGAAAACTTTTATGGAACCTAAAAAAACCCTACTCTAATACTGGTGTAAAGTGCAATCTTTCTGATGTTTGAACTTATAATATTAGAGGTGTTAAACTCCTACAGAGACTTCCGTGTATCAGCCCAATGTACTTTCATAGCAAATCATTATCCCCTCTCATTCGCTGCCATCTCCGATCATGTTTTTGTGCCTTTCAGGTGTGAAGTGGAATGATCCTGTCCTGGATGAGCCCTCCGCTGTAGTTTATTACCAGTCTGGCAGCAGAGCAGCCGGCATGAAAGACTTGGTCAGGGAGTTCATCAGAAAGGCTAGAATGGTTTGTGTGGATGTGTGAAGAGAGCAGTTTGTTTGTTTCTTCATGTGCCTGCATGTAAAAAAGCCATGCATGCCTATACATGTGAGGGATGATAACAGTTGTTGGTATTTCATCTTGAGTGCTGAAATGTCAAATTCCCAGCGAGTGATATCTGGCTGTGCAGGTCTTTGTTGCATGGGTTGACAGCTTTTGTGGCATGTGACTGTGTGTGTGTGTGTGTGTGTGTGTGTGTGTGTGTGTGTGTGTGTGTGTGTGTGTGTGTGTGTGTGTGTGTGTGTTTATGTGCAGGCCCTGGCCATAGTGATGGACAGCTTCACTGACGTAGAGCTGCTGTGTGACCTTCTGGAGGCGAGCAGGAAGAGGAATGTGTCTGTTTATCTGCTGCTGGATCATCTCAACCTGAAACTGTTCGTTAGCATGTGGCAGGACCTCAAACTCGACGGCAAAAACTTCCCTGTGAGTCCATTTCCATCCACCTGCCTGTTAGAGCCTGCATCAAAATTGTTGGAAATGTGTTTTGCTTTGTGAAAACCTGTGGAGAGCCAAAAACATTTTTGCATTACTTTAAAGAGCTCTGGTCCATAAATACAGTACTTCATCCTCTACTTTTAGATGAAATAATCAAACCAGGTTTTTATTTTCATCCAAGTTCTGCATTACATTTCTATTGGCAGGTGTTTCAGCAACAAAGCACTTCCCAAAGACACCCACAGGAACAAAGCTATTCAAGTTTATAAACTCACAAATCCAAAGCCTCACTTTCTTAGAGAAAGAGCAAAAAAGTTCAAATGTAACCCTAAGATTTAAAATATGAAAAAAAATTTAGCTTAATGCTCTGAAAAAGAAAAGGAGCTGCATTTAAGCTTTAGATTTTTGGGTGAATGTGAGTGAGAGAGAACCCTCCATCCATCTTCATTAGTGTCATTTAGTCATTCTCTCCCTCAACTAACCAAAGAGCCACAGTTCAGTGCACATTAGAGGGTTTTTTTCCATTTACATGGTGAAAACATGTGGATGGTAACAACAGGATTGTTCAACACTGTCCCCTCTCTTTATGTCTCACTGTGTCATACGGATTACTGTAAATTTATTATGTTGGTCTGTTCTGTCCAACATCTTTTGCATGTCTGTCTGTCCTGTAAGAGGGATCCCTCTTGAGTTGCTCTTCCTGAGGTTTCTACCATTTTTTTCTCTGTTGAAGGGGTTTTTTGGGGAGATTTTCCTTATCCGCTGTGAGGGTCCAAAGGACAGAGGAATGTCGTATGCTGTAAAGCCCTGTGAGGCAAATTGTGATTTGGGATATTGGGCTTTATAAATAAAATTGTATTGAATAACCTCTCTGTTGGGGTACTCAACACACTGGTCTGACACTGTGAAGCTGAGAATACTGCTGTCCGTACTGATAAGCACCATAGCCAGACTGTATGAGGTAGACATGCGCCTGTTGTGTCTCAATATACATCTGTTTTTTCACAAGCTAATCTTTGATCTTCAGCAGGATGCTGAAGCACAGGCACAATAGTCTGATCATGGAAAAGCAGAGGATTTTTTTTTTCCCAAAATATGTTTCTGGGCATTTTAGCCTTTAATTGACAGGACAGTCTACCATGAAAGGGGGAGAGAGAGAGGGAGTGACATGCAGCAAAGGGCCACGGGCCAGACTTGAACCTGGGCCGCTGTGACAACAGCCTGGTACATGGGGCGCCTGCTCTATCCACTAAGGCACCCACGCCCCAAGCAGAGGAATTTTGAGAATGCAGTGCTGCCACTGCTGCATGCGACCAAAGAGAAGAGACATTACCTTTAAGTCTTTAGTCCCTTAAGCTAATGTTGCAGTTTTTTATTGCATGAATATAACTCATCTGGGTGATAAAGATTATTTACCTTTATTAAACTTAACTATCAAACTGTAGAGCCACAAACTGCAAAGAAGTGAAAGTGAAAAACAAATTAAATAAATTTAATTATTGATTAATATTCTTGTTTGTGTATAGAAACTCTCAGTAAGCAGCGTCCAAGGACAGACGTACTGTACCAAGACGGGCAGGAAGCTGACCGGTCAGATTGCAGAGAGTTTTATCATCACTGACTGGACTGAGGTGCTGACTGGCTCATACAGGTACACACACCCACACACATGTAAACACACTAATCACATACTAAGCAAATCTTGTTAAAATGTTTGTGTTCTTTTAAGTGTTTCTCTAATGTATTTGCTTTTCAAGTCTGTGTAAACTTTACCTTTACCTTTGTCTCTTTTCTTTTCAAGTTTTTGGCTCTACCATTAACACGTGTATGCGTTTGTGTTGTCTCCTCAGTTTCTCCTGGCTGTCCTGGCAGGTCCATCGCAGTTTTGCTGTGCTTATAAAGGGCAGCCCGGTCATACCTTTCCATCAGGAATTCCTCAGGCTGTACTCCAGCTCCAAACCAGTCCCTGGCTTTGTCTCTTTTATCACTGTGCCTCACACTCTCCCTCTTTACACCACATCATGTGCAGCTCAAAACGCTAACAGTGATGCCAGTGAATCAAAATCAAGCCCAGCAACAATGTGCCACACGGCTCAGAATGGAGATGCTCAGAATACTCAGACCAAAGCAAAAATGCCGGTTTTATCCAGTCCACAAAGTGCAGAAATCTACCCCAGCTTGGATAATTCCCAGCTTCTACACAGAGCAGGCAATGGTACACAAATACATGAAAAACCTCCAATGTTGCACCCAAAACCTCCTGTTCAAGCAGAAACACTGCAGAGTGTATCTATTGGAAAGCCAAAGCATACAGTGGGAGCTTTCTGCACACAGCATGGTGCACAAACAGGTTTGAAACCTCTGGAGAAGAATCAAAAGCAGACACAGAGTCACTCAAACCCTCTCAGTCAGACTCAAGTCTCAAACATTCAGTCTCAGCTCAAAAGCCTTACTATCACCACTCCAGCTGAGAAGAAAGAGAGGGCTCAAGAGTCAAACCCTCTGCACAGTGCTCCCCACGCAAATGGACAGCACAGGAGTGTCAGCTATCAGTCAGCTTTCAAGAAAAATCATGAGCACCACAATGTAGGTACTGAAGGTATTTTCTTTCGACAGAGGAACAGGGACAGACTGACAGAGCCTCTGGGGGTTGCTACAGGTCTAAACAAACAAAGACAACAATGGAACTACCTTTTTAACTTTAAACCACAGGTGGACTTTCTATCTGATAAACCCAAAGTCCTGCCTCCTCCCACATCACAGCAGAAACAAGCAAAGACAGGCCTGCGGTTCCGTTTAACCCAACCAAAAGGATGCACATCTAGGCAACAAACTAAATTGTCCACTTTAGGAACCAGGAGGCAGGATCAGCCCCAGAGGAACCACCAACCTTTGCTCCCGTCACACAGAGCCATAGAGGCTCCAAGGTCAAAGTCAGCATCAGCAGCCGCAAGAGCTCATCTTAAACCTCAGCTGCAGCCCGACTCCAAGCTGTTCTCACCAGGTACACATCTACAGCCCCACACCTCCCAGCAGGCAAGGCCCCCTCCAAAACTAAACTGGATGACCCAGAGTCGTGCTGAAAGACCCAGACCTGTGGCTCGCCACAACTCCTTCGACGCCACCTACGGGACGGGACAGATGTTGGGCGGACAAGTGGGCAGGAGGCCATTGCACAGCAGCATGAATACACCACTAAGAAGGAGCAAGAGCATGAATGACAGACACTCAACACGCCTGAATCCAAACATAACCAAGACCTGACAGAAGAAATGTAAGTTTGACCTTTGGTGTTATTTAAACTGACATACTTGGTCACATCCATTCACCCTCACACAGGCACACATATAATCAGGTCAATAAAACATCTGTTCATATGAAACATGCAGAATATTCTACTGTGTAAAGCTTCTGGAATTTATACTAAACTGGTAGGCACTGGCACTGGTATTTAAACAAAATTGTGAAATAAGATAAATGAACAAAATGTTGATTTAATTTTGCAAAATAATCAAGGTTTTTTTTTTTTACTAATATGTTTTAAAATCTGTGAGCCTTCTGTCAAATATAGTGGAACTAGATGTCACTCAGCGTGTGCTCAGAACGCCAAATAATACATTTAAAAAAACTCAAGAGCAATGTCTCTTTACAGAAATAATGACTCAGTGGCTCACGATAATCTACAAACCTTGTTGTGAGCAGTTTTATGTAGGAACTATTTTCTTCCTATCGAACTACACCCACCAGCCATATCCCCATGCAGAGGGAAGCATGCATCTACTCATGAGCAAGAGGCTGGTGGTCGTGGCAGCACGAAATGTAAATATTAATGCTGTCCTCTTCGGCTGAGCTGTAACGTCAGCAAGCTTAGTGGTGCTAGGTGAGCTAGCAGTAGATGCACACTTCCTTCTGCATGATAAGATGGTTGGGAGGTGTAGTTTGGTAGAAAGTAAATAGTTCCTACATGAAACTGCTCACAACAAGGTCTGTGGATTATGTTGAGTGACAGGTCATGATTTCTGGAAAGAGATGTTTCGTTTTTTTTTGCCGCTTGAGCACCACAAGCCGAGCGCCACCTAGTTCTGTTATATTGGAGAAAAGGCAGACATCTCTACGGCCGATATCTCCAACACTCGGAAACTCACACCTGATCAATCTAGACTGACTAGAGAAAACATATGTCTTTTTGAGTTTTTTTTTGTGTGTGAACTGTCCCTTTAAAAAGATTGTGTGGGCAGAATATTCAGGTGATTTTCTAGTGTTTATGTTTTTTCAACGGCTCTGCACACCCACACAGGTGTTTTGAGTTACTGACTGATTAAAGCTGCTCAGGTTGAAGCTGGGTGATGTCACTTCACCATAATGATTAATATTATATATCAGATACGACAGAACTAACAGGGAGGGAGACGTCAATCATGCAGCATCTGAAGAGGTCTAATCAGGCAATTAAGTGAAAACATCTGTGCAAGTGTACCTCATGTTGGGGCTTTTATTATCCATGTAAAAGAAGAGAATAAACTCTCCTCTAACCAACTGATCTTTATTATTCTATGATTTACTTTACAGCTGAGGAGCTGTTTTATTATTCTGCTATAAAAACCGTTAAGGCTGTCTTTCTGTTACAGTGGAAAGTTTATTATAGTAAATGAAAAGGTGCCAGTCGTGAGGGATGATTCAGGGAACAGCTAATGTTGGAGCAGACAGCTCCTTTACTGTGAAGATAAAGGCTTAAATTTTAAGTACCATATAATAACAGGCCTTTTTCATGGCAGACATTTGACTTGTCATAGCAGAGGCACAGGTGGAACTAATAACATTAATGATGGCTCTGTACAATAACAGCACTGGAAGGCACACCTATCATGCTTTTCCTGCTACGACATGTCCAAATGTCAGCTGGCCTATCATTTGTTTTCAGCACATTCAGGTTACTGATGCACAAAGTGATTTGAGACTATTTCAGGAACAAAAAAACAACAACATTTTATTAAAAACATTCTTAAGATATGAACGTGTTAAGGCATGAAGTGACATTTTATGAAGAACATTCAGCAACTTTAAAATATCTCACTTTGTTTCCTGTCTTAATGCAAAGCAATCACTGGAACAGATCATGTTACACACAGTCTGAAGTGTATGACACATTAATAGGTACGTCTGACACTGTGAGATTAACGACGACTACATTCACCGTGCAGTTCTCCCTGTGACAAATTCTGTTACAGTTTAAGAGATTAAAAGTGATTTATACGTTTTGATTATTGTGCTTCTTTTGGCATTTTGAGATTGTCAGCATTCATTTTTGTATTTGACCTGTGTTTGTGTATTTCTACATGTATACAGACTTGTTACATCGAAAATGTCCACGTCTGTTTAAGGAGTTCTAACTTTTATCTTGTGTTTCGTTCGCGCTTTGATGGCTCTATACAGTGACAGGACCTTCGATATGTTCTTTAGTCACTTCCTGTCAGCCAATTTCTCTGTAAAACAGTCATCATCGGAGCATCAGGACTTTGTGTCTGTCTGCGTCTGATGTTGACAGCCGTCAGTCTCCTGCACGCCAATCAGTAAGATCTTGTTCCACCAACGCTCCCTGAAGCTCTGCACACACACACAGGCCAGACTCTCCCCATCCTGGTAGTCCTCCCTCATCTTCTCCGGGATCAGGTCCTCTGACATCACCTGCGAGATCAAACAGAGAGAAACTGAACCTGTGCTGCTGCGTAAAAACTGTCAGCTGACTTTAAATGAGCTCAAAACACAAGTTAAACCTAAGTGTCAGGTTCTGACACAGCATGTATGAACAAAACTAGGAGTGTGTCTTCACCTCAGTGAGAGCCTGCAGGGATGTTTCTTTGGGATTCAGCCTCTGTAACAGCTCATCTGTCTTCTGTAGGGTGCTTTCAGTGCGCTGCAACACAAAGGATGACTGCTGTTGCCGGAGGATTCTCAACAGAAGTCTGGGGGACGCAGAAAACACAAGGAGATATTTTAAGAGCTGCCGATTTCTTTTGTAAAAGTTTTCATTAGATTTTTTTAAAGCCTACAAACTCCTTTCAAGAAGTTTACACAACATCTGCACCAACTGCTCTTTCCAGTGACTTTCAACTACTGTATGTAACTACAGTATGTAATGAATATTGAATTTTGTGTGCTGTGTTTGTGTGACATATAGTATATGAAGCATAGAGGTTGCAATCACTAAGCAGTACCTCGTCCTGATGAAACAGGTGCAAGCTTTCAGCCAGATTCTGTTCTCCTCCAGCTCTGCTGCCTCCTCCTGTTGTTCCTCAGTGTCTCCATCATTCTTCTCTTCTGGTGATACACACCTCTGTGGGGAACACGATCCTGATAAAGGCGAACACAGCAGATCACATCACACCATGAAAAAAAGGAGCAATTTTCCTGCATATCTGACTTTTAAGAAGGGAAATGAACTCCATCCTACCTGTGGTCCGGTCGCTCTCCAGCAGCTGCAGACACGTCTGTCCCAGGTTGTACCAGTGCCAGGGGTTGAAGGGCAGCAGGCTGCACAGCTGCTGCAGACACGACATCTTTGATCCTACGGCTCCAAAATGCTGGTAGATGCTGACCTTCAGTAAAAGTTTCAATTAAATAAGAATGTTGTTACATTTTCACAGAGAGATTTGGAGCCAACAAAAGGGGAAAAGTGTTTATATCTGTGTGTGTACTGGCTAACACTGACCTTAAGCAGCAGAAGGCCGGTCAGGTGACAGGTGTTGGAGGCTTCTTTGCTCTGGAGAAAAATCATGTATAGATTACAACTGAGTTCTGGCCATTTTCTGAGCCAAAATTTCTAGACAGATTTTCTTTTCAGTAAATACAAAATGCAACTTGCTTCTTTGTACAGTTTATCTATTGACCTCACAAAGGCAGGATCATACAGTTTGTAAACATGCACCACAACTACACAGGCAGAACTAATGTCTTTTCCCAGGTAAACAGTAAACAAGCAAACAAACAGTTACCTAATAACAGATATTTCCTGCTAGGTAGCAGACATGGCCACGGCAAAGGCGCTTAAAGGCAAGAGCAAAGGCAGCTGCTTTCAGGAGTGGTGAAAGCTGAATACTGTTTCACTTGAAGATTAAACAGTTGTGTTTCTGTCATTTACAAGTGATTTTTTTAATAACCCATATGATGCCAGAGGCAGCAGGCCCCAGGTATTTTCACATTATCTAATCTGGCCCCCATTGAAAACAAGTTTGGACACTCCTGGACTGCAAAAACCGAGCTTCATTAGTGGACAATTTTAACCAGAAGACCAACAATAAGCAAATGCAAACTCCACTATCACTATTAAACTATTAGAGAGTTATGTATAATAATCTAAAATGACAAGTATACCGAATGATGAAAAAGATCCCTGTTTGACAGCTGACTTTTAATACTGGAGCTTTCTAAGGCACATAAAAGCATCAACACATTCTCATAAAGCTGAAGCACAAACAGTAGGTAGTGAGTACAAACATGTTGTGAATAATAAGCAGTGGCTGCCTGGAGGGGAAGATAAAACCATATAGTGTGCTGTAACACATAATGGACATACTATATATACAGTAAAACCCTCTACTCTTTACCACACCAGACAGAATATCTGTCATGGTGAATTGTTGTTGTCTTTAATAATGATGTAAGTTAATGGCAGTAAGAGCAAACAAAAGCATTATTTAAATCAACAAAACAGCAATCAATGTAGTCATTTTGGAATTTTTTTCTTCAACACCAACATATTTCATAATAACAGCAGACTGTTCCAGTTGCAGCACGGTCACTGTTTTGCACGGAAAAGCTCATCGAAGAATTACCAGTAAGTGGGCCAACTCCAGCGCCCTGTCTCTCTGTCCCAGTTTGGTGCAGCATCGAGCCATTCCCTCTAGTACATCTCTTCTGATGGTCAGGTTGTTGTCAGCGATCCAATCCAGGCAGCTGCTGTATGAGTCCAAGGCTTTCTATATCCACCACACCACGAGGACAAAATGCAACAAGGCCTTTAACATTACAATGACAATGAATGAGGTATGAACGATATGTGACAACAGAGAACAGCATGGTCAAATCCAGTGTTGTATTTGCCTCCAGCAACCTCTGTTGGTACTGTTCCTGTAAACATACTGAAAATCAAACTGTTGTTCAAAATACAGCAAATTACACCTGTGGTCAATATTTCAACAATTCAAATCTGGTTTTACTTCACTAAAGAATTTTGGTGTGATATGGCTGAATGTGTTTTCAGAAGTCTTTTTCATGTCATCTGGCAAATGTTGCTGTGTAGCACGCTGCTAAATATATTCCTTTTGTGCTCTGTTGCGTTGAACATGTTCATGTTTACATTTCAGGAACAAGTCACGCAACCGGTCCTGTTTGTTGTTATCTCAGCAGCAGCTCTACAGAAACATCCAAATGCTGGCCCATGATGACTGTGCTGCATAAAAGCTGGCTGATAATATGTAAACATCTGAAGGACTTTGAACTGAGAGCCTCTACTTCTTTTTCTGTAGCTCGACACCAATTTACAACTAAGCACTTGAAATTAGAGATGATTGACTAAACTGAATGTTAAATTACCTGATAGTTCCCCTGTCTCACAGCTAAGTCACCTCTAAACTTGTAGACTTTCTGCTTCTCCAAAGGATCATCTGTGTCGAGAGCCGTACTCTCACAAAACCACTGCAGAGAGAAATGAGAGAAGATGACAATTTAAAAACACTTAATGCACGATGCATTATTTACACATACATGTCATTTTAGATACTATGTCATTTAATGAAAATAGCCGGACAGTGATTCCCATATGTGGAGATCATGTACTTAGGAACTGTTTGTTATTTATGAGGGGAAGGGGTGGTGCAAAAAGGGGGCATGTCAAATATTTTTTATGCACTGGGGAGGGACTTATGATTTTTTTTAAATTTTGGCTTAGGAGAGGGATATACAACTTTATATGGTTGTATTTTGTATTTATTCTACTGCCAGATTTCAATGAAAACATGCCCTTATCATAGCCTGAAATTATAAAACCAAAGAGGGAAGAGGGACAATCCCTGAACATATATAAACTTTGGGGGTTTTAATCCTGTGTTTTTAATTGTATGCAGAACACCTTATTTGTGTTACATGCAATTTATAGTGTGGTTTATCTTAATTCAGCTTATATTTGTTATCTTTGTCTGAGGTTGTTGTTTTGGTGTTCTGCTTTGCTTTTGTATTATGTGTATGAAGACAGGTATTTATCATCTCATTTGTTATCAAATTAGCATTAGCTTGCTAGCCAGCAGCTTTTCTTTTTAGTTCCCATCACAAAGCCTTGAAGGCAGTCTCACTTCATCCATGTGCAGCATCTTATAGGCATATTTTGGCTCTGTATGTGAACCAGTGTAGTTGACACTGAACAGTCTCACCTCTGGTTGACACAGTTTGGCGTTATAAGACGACAGAGCCACAGTCACTCGGTCTCTCGCCTCCGAAAACATCGAGTCGTCAAACGTGCTCCCAAATATCTCCATCCGGACCCGAAAATGCAAACTTCAACAGGTAAACGTGTCCAGAAAAACACAAACGGACAGTTAGACTCGTGTACTGTTTGTTTACACCGGGAGACACCTCATGTTACGCAGTCCTTTACTGTAAAGCGCACGACTAATGCAGTGTCCAGGGTTAAAGGTTCCGGGCAGAAAGGTTCCGACAAAAAATAGCCTTTTTTCTTTGATTTTTTTAGTTAATTATTTTATTTTAGCACGAGAAAATATAGAGAAAAATTCGGGGAATAGATGTACAAAGACGGAGGATATAATTGAGTAACAATGGTGTGAACATGCTGCAACAATCAAATAGAAAAAAGGAGCAACAGTTCACATTATGAAATCAAGAGAGAAAAGGATTGTTTTAAACGAAAAGGCAACAAAAATAAGAAGAAATAATTAAACATTTTAATATATTTTAGCAACTTGAAGTCGTTGGCAAGGTTATAGCCTATAGGAACACAGTGAAAGTGGGAATATATTCTTGTATGAATATGATATTTACCCAAAATAATCATAAAATTAACAGTATCTGCAATGTTTGCATTCAGCTTGTCCAAAATAAGCTATATCATTGTAAATAAATTACAGTATATTATCGCATTCAGCCCACATCAATGCAGCAAAAATGAATTGTTCAAATACATCTGAACTTTTATTTAAATTGATATTAACATCCTTAAAAACAAATATTGTGACAGGTAAGTTTTCATCTTCATAGTGCTCAACTTAAAAAAGATAACCATAGGCCTACATTTAAACAAACAAACAGTACTTATATATATTTTCTATGCATTCAGACGATAACGTATACAGTAAATGTCATCTAATCAAATACATATTGAAGGCAATGTAAGTGTTTTACATCAGAAAAGGCATATATAAAATATATTTAACACGAAGGGCAATGCATTTTCCATTTGCGAGACACCTCAAACATTTCTGATTTTGTTTATATATTTTTTTAATATCAAAATTAATCGACATTATTTGCAAAGACCATTTAAATGTCAGGATCCCAGATTTTCAATAACATAATTAAAAGATGTTGTATGTTCTAACATCAATGATTTACATTTTTTAAATGGTGATTTTAAAAAAACCCAGCTATCATGACATCATTATGTTACAGTATCATGAATCACAAATTAAGGATCGAAACATTGACACAACTTCAAACATATTGCAAACATTTACAAAGTGAGCGTATGCATGACCAAAATGAGCTACAGACTGAAACTGATGAATCAGCTGTTGCAGTTACTAAAAAAAAATGATTGAGTGTTGTGTAGTTGTGTTTAGGTGACAGTGGACATGCTCTCATCTTCATTCATTCTGTCTGTTGTACCCAACCTGAGACTGTTGCCTAAAACACATATCAGAGGAGAATTTGTCATAATACCACAATGACATAAGATCTGAGAAAAACAAAATATTGAATTCTCTTACTTTGCACAAATGAAATTAAACTTCTCGTGGTCAGGCTTGCTGGACCAGAGATGGTCCTCTTTTGTCTCCATGGCAACGCTCATGTCACACTCCTCTATCTTTCCATCTCGATCCCAGTGATTGAATTTTACACATTGATCATTGACCCAGAACCAGAAGTCCAGGGTGCAGGTGTAGCGAAGGCCCAGCCACACATAGGGAGTTTGGGCTTTCTTTGCCTCCAGCTCAGCCCAGGCCTGGGTCTCTTCATCAACAATGGAAGCCAGGTCCATGTGTCTGTCCTGGCAGTAGTAGAGGGCATCTTCCCACGTCTTGTTCTCTGGGATCAGCTGAAAGGGTGATTCTAGAAAAAAAAACAAAACCCACACATATAAAATGTATGAAGTGAATAAGTGACCATGCAAGCAAATCTGAGCAGGATTAGGGCAAACACACAACAAGAATTTTGTTTTTGTTTTTTTACAACAAAGACTTTCTGATCATGGCTTCGTCCTTGTCTTTCAGCTTTTATTCACTGCAACTCTTCCTCTTTCAGAATATAAAACAAAAGGCAAAAACACAGAATCAGACAGTATGAGATGGAAAGTTTCCCATTGAGTGAACATCTGAGAGAAAAACAGAAAGGTGGCACACGAATATGAGCCCTTGTCATGTGATTTCTTAATTACAGCATGCCCTGCCAGTCTCCTTGCAAAAACATGTGACATCTGAGGATTGAAATACCGAAAACTTCCAAATGATTTTGTTATTCTCTCCTACAGTGTGAAACCTGGGAAAATACTACATCATACACATGTGTATCAGAATATGATTCACCATAAATCAAACCTTCAGCCCTGTGGCCATCACTTGTTGTAGTTTAGTGCAATAGGTTTTTACTTACTGTTTGTCATAATACTGAATGTTCTTGTATTAATATGCAGTTTGGCCACATTTAACTGCAAAGAAGACATTTTAGTAAAGTATTAGCTCATCTCAAAGCTACTCACTTTGTGGATGAGAACAGTTATTATACCTTTTTTTGTGCTGCAGATGTTCACTTCACACAGAATTAAATTCCTGCTTGCCGGTAAGAACACAGTGATGTAGCGCCCTGACATTTTTGCATTACATTTAACCTCATACCACCGGCCTGGTGTGAAGTCTGTGATGTTGTTACACCTGTAAGAGAGGAAAAGATGAACATAACGTTAGAGGGAGGGATAAGGGGGGATCTTTTAGGGTTCTTAAAATAACTTCAACTGCATGTCATTCAAATGATACACGCCCATGTTGTTTATCCTAGTATACTGAGTAAATATTCTTCTGTTGGCCTGATATTTAATTCAGAGTATTGAAGACCACATTTACGTGGCATTGTTGGAGACCCTTGATTTGCATTTAGAGCAGCCCAGATTATTATGGGATGGATTCAACTGTAGCAGATTTGTCAGCTAAACATTCAGTTTGTGAACTTAACTCCAACATAGTTTAACAAAAACAGGTTTCAAACTTAACTCTGCTGTTCACATCAAATTCCTAACCTACCTACAGTATGTTTTGTAACCTAAAAATAACATCAGACAATTTTTGCCTCCTTTAAGGTAGCAGTGAAAATGAGTAATCCTCAACATTTGTTATGTTGTGATTTTAGAATGATGAAGTTAGAGAACAATTACACACAAAACAGGATAATTTCTTTTTCATTGGCAACTATCATGTTTTTCCCAAACAATGTACAGATTTTTAGGCATTCTGTCACCTCAAATGGTTTAAAAAATAGCGAATATAAATGTCATAAATGGAACCTCGAAGCCTGAAAATGTGAAATAAAGTAATTCAAAGTAACATGTATTGAGGCCTACATGCAGTTGGTGGTTCCATTATTCTCACGAGAGTTCCCGATGAAGATCTGAGCACCGCTTATATCAGTATTATGCTGCTCTATGTTGTAGATACGGATAGAAGAGATTCTGTAGACGCCCAGCAGGTCAATTCTCCACCAGGAGTTGGGCAGTTTCAAGGTGTGAGCACATTTTGACAGATTTCCATCAATAGCTCTTTCAGAAGTGTATTTGACATCGTTAGCTTGGAAGTCTGACGATTGGGATGTTGTCACCTTCTGTGACAAAGCTGTCGTCAAAAACAGAAAAAAAATACAGAATTCACCTAAACGCATTACTTGCTCTTACATATTTAGCATAGGAATACTGTTATACTTTTTTGCATCACCTGAGAGAAGTCAAGCTGAGTGTAAAAAAGCATTGTCCTACCTGTTTTAAGGTCTTTTAAGTGTGCACATCCTGAAATGTCAGAGGGTTATATAAGAATTCCTGTTCTCATTTTAAGTTTTTGATTTCAGTCATGTCCAGTTACTAAAAACTATAATATTAACACCTGGCAATACAACAGCAAGCACAGCATCCTTAATATATAATATATAGTCAAGTTTCTAAATACTGTGCTACATTCAGGAGTGTAGAGCAGCTGAACAATTAAGTATTAAATTTTTTTATCCATGATTCACTTTTTTGAGGATCACCCCCAAAATTCTTTGTCACTGACAGGCATGTGCACAAAGTGAGCTACTTACCAATCAGAGACATTAACAATAGACTCCACAGCATCTTTACTGTGGAGGAGAAAACACAGCAACATCAGCTGAAAGGGGAGAAGTCCGATGTTCTATAAAAGTGCCCACAGACAAATAAACTGATCAGAAAAATCAATTTCCTTTCAATGGCACTAATGTATCGACCTACATCTGAGAGGAAGAAAATACTGTGAGGACTCTTTAACATTACAAAAGTTGAAAAATGATCCTTTAGATCGCACTAAACTCACTCACCTTGTCGGCCTTTCTTGCTCTCTTGCTCAACAATTTTAAAATGATGCCTTCTCCCAGCTATAGATGCATTTGTTCTTATCTCCCCACCCTGACTGCTGTCTATAGGAACACATACTCATCCCAAACAACGTCATCTCTCCTGGTTGCCAGTTGGAGTCCAGCTCTTGTTTCCATAGTCAAAGCAACCCAAGACTTGTATTTACAACTTTCAAAATACAGTATTGTGATTGTAATGCTCTCTCTGGTCAACCTACAGGGCATGACTGTTCCCACAGCTGTAAATACGTCTGCATCTCCCTGACATTTGCTTAATAACAATGTTTTGTGTTTAGTACAAACATATACAAATCTGTCCCCACTGCCTCTGGGTAAAGTACTGTTATCTGTAGGTTTACTGTGAAAGATATTTGATAATAAGTTAAGCATTATATTTCAAAGAACAACTTTCAACTTGTGTTGGACTCTAAGAAAATACGATCTGATGGTTCAGTTAAAACACTATTAATACCCTCAACAGCAACAATAAATTCATCACATGACTACAGTAGCTACAGTGAGGAAAAGTTAAACCTCAATGAAACAAATGTGAATAATGATTGTTTCAATGGGACACTATGCACTACTTTCCACTCTGAATCTACATTTATTCCAGACTGCTTCATTTCACATATATTCAAAGCAAAACATGCAAAATGTTGCTCACGAGTGCACATCTTTTGATCAAAATTTATTGGGTTTTGTCCTCAAACAAGTATAAAATATAAATCTTCTCTAAATCAAGCTAGAAATCAAGCCAGAGCCTCAACAACAGCTGGGATTTTAAATTAACATTGCACAAGTTGTCTGCCTCACAGCTGGTAGCTATAAGCTGAAGATTGCAAGGACTGCGGAAAGGGAAGTGTTAGCTTTCTAAAGCAAGCCTGCAGAGGCGAACGCACACACACATACCATATTTAATCAGAGTTTATGACAGATACTCATTTCAGATGTACAGGCAGAGTGAGAATAACTTAGTGTAGATGGAAACGTCAGTTCCGTAGACACAGAATAACACCAGTTTAAACTGTTTTGGGTTTTAGGTCAACATTAACATCCTTTGCAGAAAGTCCAACCTCAAGTTAATCAGTTTCATTCCCACAATCCCCTCTGATCGTCAATCAGGTGTGTCAGACCATGGTGGATTTTTACAGGACTGAAATCATAGCTTATTTTTTAAAAACCTGGGTGTGAGGGACCAAATGGCACTGCAAATACTTCTTGTCTTTAAATTAACACCTACCCATTTATTAAAGCAGAGAATACAGTTAGACCATTATATGCCACAGTATTTGTGTCTACGGAACCAACTGTAACTTAATACCATAGCTGAGAGATCACTGTCGTCACTCAGTAAAACAGGTGCTGAAGCATGAGTTGTATTGAAGCAGGGAACAAAGAAAACTCTTCATTTTACGGTTAAGAGCAAAGCACGCTTGTTCGAAGCTATAACTTGTAGTTAAACTGCCAACAGGAAAAATTAGATCAGGAAAACAGAAGGCAAAAATTCCACTGTCAATGAGCTTAAAAAAACATTTATACATACAGTATATTACAACTGTGACAAGGTGTTTTTTTTTTGCCAAAAAAGCTGGCTGCTGTAGAGTGAAAACATTTGAATCTCTGATTGCTGTAAGAAACATTCAACCATCTATCTGTCTAAATACAGAAAACGAGTGAGGACTATAGCGAGAAGTATAGCGAGAAGGATACAGACATGACATGTGCACAATAGGACATCAGGTAAACTACTCAGATCACAATGTTAGCTCTTAGCTCTACTGCACAAGGTTAACTGGGATACATGATGACTGTTGGATATAAAACCACAACTCAGGGAGAAGACACGCTATACATGATATTTAAAAATGAAGGTTTTTCAGACAGTTATATTGTAGTAGATCAGGCTGGTTCTGTTTCTACTTTCTAACAGACAGAAGATCATTAAAGGGGTACTCCAGCAATTTCTTACTGCCATTACACAAGTTGGGAGGCTCATAAGAAACAGATAAAAAGAGATGGTCAAAATGTGTGCAGCAGAGGCTTAAACGTCCTGACTTTAAGTCTATAGTTAGGTCAAGCTGCAATAATGCCCACTTTTTCCAAACCCCACACCTCCATTTTTTAGTGCCAGTTCACAGTTCAAATTTTAAAGCACCAGTGTGGAGGATGTAGTGCCATCTATGGTGAGGTTGCAGACTACAACCTCTCCCCTCCATTTCCAAGCATGTAGAAAGCCTAATGGCCTTCACTTTAACGTAAAAATGGGAAAGGCCCCTTTCTAGAGCCAGTTTGGTTTGTCCAAATGGGGGGGTTTCGTAGAGGAGGACACACTCCCTATGTAGCAAGGGTGCAGGTTTCAGTTCATACTGGGGGAACACGTGAAACAAGAGATTTTAGGGTCCTCCACAAGAATATTTTGAGTTTCAAACTATTAATTTCTTGCTCTCTGGTGAAATTTTATACACAAATTTACACTTTTTCCTGCATCAATTTATGGTGAAAATGTCTTTAATTTTGTCAAATAAAAGTCCTTATGTTTTTATTGGGTGAGTGACAACGGCATGTCTAAATATTAAGAAAGGCCATGTCCCCACGTAGATATATAAATGGCTCACTCTACACTAAGCTGAAAACACAATGCTTTGTTTCGTGTATTAAACACTGATGAAAATATAATTATGAATGTTATATTCTGTTTCTGTTAGATCCTGCTGAATCCCGCACACTGCACCTTCACGTCTGAGATGACCCTAATGACATCACTATAACATTGTCGGGGTTATTTTGAGCCACAGAAGACATTACACAACCGTCTTTTTATAAGCTGAGTTGTACTCCTCATAATGAGTTAACTTCATGCGTAAAATCTGTGGAGTGCCCCTTTAAGCAGCTTTGTTAATTTTAAATAATTTAGTGCACCTTTATACAACAGTTTAGTTGTAAAGCCTCAAATCTGGACACATTATCAGCACCAAAGAAAAAAAAACAAAAAACTTTTTCGCCTTGCGACCAGGACATTATTTTAGCAGTTCCTTCAACTAAGTGCATGTCTTCCTCTATTGAGTTCTGATTTCATATTTTTTGCAACAAAGTACCAAAAAGCCACTTGGGCAACACTGGCTGAACTCTAAAACGGTTTCTATTTCAAAAAACACTACTCTATTGTACATAACGTATGAGTCTGTCTTGTTAACAGGCAATCCACTGATGTCTGGAAAGAGTTGTAATGACACAGTTTTCATAGATAGAAACATATAAAACCATTCAAAACAGACAGACTATAGTAAAGACAGAGCACACTGTAAAAGACTGTGGGCTGGATACCTGGAGGTAGGATTAAGCCTAACCTGTGGACTAAAACAAGCTAACTGTGGACAGCCAGTTTGTAGCAGGTGTAGGAAGAAGTGGATGCAGTACCAGGATTCATCTAAAGGGCACAAAAGATTTGCCGTAGAATAACTGCAATTGTTGTGATAACAGTTTAGAGCAAAGAGCCAAAAATGTGCCCATGGTTGCAGTCAACTTGAAAATGAACTGGTATTATCACTGCTACACAAAGAATTAATCCCAGATTTGGCTTCTACTGTGCCAAGTATACCAGCCCAAAATATTGTATGTACAAAATGAGCAGTTGTTCGTCTTGATTATTGCATGCAGTATTAGACAAAAGGTATACCTTAACATTTTGAATTTGTTGTTTTTCATGACCAAGCACTTGTCACATTACGCAAAAATGTATTAAGCTCTCCTTCGGTTGCTATAAAAAAAAAGCTATCGTAGCTATCTTACAGCTAGCAGACAACATTGCTTTCAAGGATACTCATTAAATTGCTTTTCGGACAGCTAAAGGTGCCAACATGTAGTGTGACAAGTGCCTGGTGAAAAAAAATACATTACAATTCCCAACACCAAGGTATCCATTTAAGGACTTACAACAGAAGTTTCCAAAGTCAACTTCAGAGTATCTAGGCATCTTTTAGCGTCGGCAGAAAGCAGAGCTCGGTCATGCATCACAACTTAGTTTGAACAAGCCTTCCTTACGAATCACCCAACAGTGTGATTTCCAAAGCAAATTCTCTCTTATCGTCATCTGTCGAGAGTCGGTGAAATTCTGTTCAAACAAGCGTACGAGCCACGTAGGCACATAGGTTTATCTGCAAAGCTTCATCAGAGTCTCTCCCCTATTTGTGAAGAACCGTGGTCGAGACAGTTGTGGGACTATTGTCCTGTCGATTCAATGCGGTAAAGCGTGAGGAAAACAATTAGAAAGAGGAGCGTTATTTGGTAGACTTCCCACCACAGAGGGAATGCTGTGCTGCTTCTTCACAACAATTCCTTCCACGAGAGAAAGTGAATTTTCCAAGAATGTCTGTTTCAATTTTTCCGACAATATCAGTCTTTTGAAGATGTCCCTATAGCCCTGTCTAGCTGTCTGTCCGATGTTGTAGGCAATTAATTGAGACAGAGAACCGACAGGACACTGCTAACATTTACAGAAACATGTCTTGGGAAGTGCACATCATGAGTCTAGGCATTCATTTTACAAAAGTGAACTGGAGAAGAGGGGTAAGAGTCAGATGGGGGCATATGTGGGAGCATAGAAGGAGAGATGGGAGAAATTCCCATAGTTTAAAGCAACAATACAAAACATGACAACAAATATAACACGTGCATTTTTAAAAGGACAAAAGCTTAAAAATGGGGCTCAAATTGTGCAATTTAGCGGAAGAAAGCAATGGGTGATTGTTCTACTGGGTTTTTGAGCCTTACAAACATCCAACTATGAAACAACACATATTGTTAGAAAAGTGGATAAATTGATTCCTCCTCCTGACAACACACAGAGGATAAAAAAAGGCAAAATACTGGTTCAGTTTGTAGTCATACAAAACAGATTTGGTCTCTCAGAGCCATTTTATGGTATAATAAGAGATTAAGGTGCCAAATCAGGATTTAGTCCACCGTGTACACAAGTGGACAAAGTGCATTTTTTATAAGTTTAGTTTAGGTGCTTCATGTTTATCTCTTCAGTGCAGACTGGAGTCAGATTATTATTTGAAATACTGTTTAAAGTGGACATAGACAATTTGTTTTAACTTATCATTGAGAAGTAAATGTTGATTGCACAATGTATGGTATATAGAATAATGACAGCATCAGTGTTTAGATGGGTTCCCTATCAACGCTGAGCGATCAATTATCAGGATGTTTTTGACCAAATACATCTGGTACGACTGGTGTCTTTTTGATAATCACCAGTAATGACTAATGGGGCAATAGAATAGCTAAAAGTTCCTAAAATTACATCACTTTACTGTAATGCAGCCTTTGATATAATGTATTAATATAATATTGATAAACTGCCTGGCCCTAGTTCCATTGAAGCCCTGCTTTCACTATGCAGCTATGTCTGCCACCCGGCACCATCTCCAGGGAAAATGAAGGCTCCATTTACGGCACAAAGGAAGTGCATCAACCATTGCACTACTGAAACAGGAAGAGGATGGTGCTTATGTTTTCCTGTTCTAGCTATTGGTAGGTATCCCCAGTTATCAAAGAGTATCAGTATAAGTTCTATACACTTACTATCTACTAGTTAGTTTAGTGGAAATGGCAGACCACGAAGCAACTGAAGTAACTGTGGAAACTCTACCTGGCAAAGGAAAAGGAGCCCCTTCGCTAGGCTCTGAAGAAAACGGAATGAAATCTAGATGTCTTTGCGGGTCATGGCTAAATGGTAACCCTAGATTTGTGAAATTCTCATGAGCAGCTGCAGTATATTGTTATCTCGCTGTTTTATGGCATGTCAATGCTGTGGTTAAGGTCTGGTTAAGTTTAGGCACAAAAGCACTTGATTAGGGGTTAGGGAAAGATGATGGTTTAGGTTAGAATGACTTGAAACATGTAACATAAAATGTCATGTTTCAGATTTTTGTGAATCTGGGGTTACCATCAAGGCATGACTGGTTTTGTGACAGTGGTGCCAACGATCATACCACTAAGATATGATGGGAGGGGGTGTCTGTTTCCACTTTAACAGTATTTCTTAAAGTACAGGTCAAGACCCAAAAAGATTCACAGGCCTTGTTTTTGACATGAGCAGATGAGCCCAAACCTAAAGGCAAGGTGTTGGTGATTTGGTGATGATTGCAGTCAAGGTGACAACTCATGGATTGACTTACTTTAAATTTACAACAGGGCTGCAGCTGGTGCTTACATTTACATGGTTTGGGAAAAACTCTGCAATGCTGCATCCCCCAGTTCAGACCATCAATTGCACCCATCAGAAACCCACCTCGAGTTCATTCTAAGCAAAACACTGCAGCAAACTATATCGGTTTCTATTGTTATTTCGGTGGACCCAAATGTCTGCCTCACAGTGGCCATTATTTTGTTCACATATGGTGCCTTGTAAACTGCAGCTCACTGCTTGGGAGACAACACATTCAACTTTGGAACAACAGCCTACTGTCTGAATCACCCTTAGCACAGGATGTGTTCTATCAAAAGGTGAAAAATTACTTTAAAAACATTACTAGCAGTGCATACCAAACACATACTGTGGCGTTTTTCCATCAGATCTGTATGTGTTCAGCTAAAAAAATCTATCTACTATTAATACTAATGAAAGAACAAGCTGCTATAAAGGGAAGACTTGAGTAGACATCCTGTGTTTTAAAAGCATCACGGCATTGGCATTCATTCAGCAGTAAGGTGCTTTGTCTCATATCGTTTGAGGCGTTTATCTCTGGGAAATAAAACACCCGACTTTCAGTGTCATTATCGATCAGCTCAAACAACCTGCTGATTCACATCCGGTCCTTGCAATGATCTTCACAGGTGCTAGAAAGAAAAGATACTGTAACATGTAAAATCAAGCAATTCCACAAGTAGATGTATGCTGTTTCACTGGAGACATTGCTCAGCAGTGACATCTAGTTGTGATATGATTTTAAGCACCTTTGTAAACACACATATGAGTCTTTTTTATGTGTGTGTGTGTGTGTGTGTGTGTGTGTGTTGTTAGTTTGGGACCAGGGATGAAACATTCATAACACTGGAGATTGAAGTTTGAATTTAGGCCTGCTGTGCACAAAACAGGCTCCAAAGAAATGCAGCATAACTAAATAAATCTCCCTCACTGGCTTCATTTGAGCAAGCAAAGAGTGCAAATTTAACAAGGGGCGATAATAAATCTCACAGTATTTATCAGGTGCAATCAAATGTATCAATGTGTCTGGATACACCATCTTTTAAGGTACCTATTTCATCTCAACAGGTTTCATCATCTTCAGCTTGAAGATTGCACTTTATGGTATTCTTTTTGACAAAACATTTGTTTTTTAGGCTTTATCGAAGTTTGCTTCTTTCGCATGATTCTCTTTTGAATTGTTACAAATTACTTACAGTGAAGTATTGAGAGAGTGAGCTAAAGCTAATAGTCCATGTGTTAGTTTCACGTAGACGTGATGTCAGAAATATTTAAATACAGTGAATTCATATTGCGAATGAGCACATGATGCAAATCAGTGGCAAAAGGACATGGTTTAGCTAACTGTCTTCCAGCATCGACCATACCACCATTTCTCTTGTAACATTCTGTAATGTTTCACCGTGCTCTCCACAATCATTAGTCTTCAGAGACCGACAAGGATTTCCTGACGCTACGTGACGGCTCCCAAACCTCACTGTCGTCTGTATCATCGCCGTCGTCCTCCTCATCTCCTTCATCGTCATCGTCCTCGTCTCCTGCTCCTGTGCCGCTCTGTTCCTCCGTGGCTGTCGACGCCTCTCCTTGCATAACCCCTCCCTCTCCTGCTTCATCTCCATCTGTCCTTCCTCCAGTCGCCTCCACGAAGGGATCTGCCCCCATATCCAAGCGTCGCTGGACCTCGGCGAACCACTCCCTCACCTTATGACAGAGAGAGAGAGAAAGGTGTTAACTGTGTGATGACAGCAGGGCTGTAGCTACTATCACAGATAACAGGGTCATGTCCTCTGTGATATCTTTAGGAATTCATATAAATTTTATGTGATGACAGACTTTGGACTGAGGCGTTAATAAAGTGAGTCAAAGTGGCCAACATGAAGGATGTAGGATTTTGTTTTTGGTTCTTTCTTTTACAGTTTTGATCTTGATCTTCAAAGTGCCCGTTAACTGCTGTGTTTCATTTACAAGAAGATGAGTCTGCACTGCAAAACTAGACACATGTCACTTTATAGACATTTATGGCTAATTCTGATCACGTTTTTGGACTAAACATTTTAACATTTGTCTGTTTTAGACACAAAAAAGAATAAAAGATCAATTCAAAATAAACAGTATTTAGTATTCTCCACCTGAATTACATACTTGGCAGTTCAGAGAAAACTTTGACGTGACCTTTAGCCCACAGTGCAGGAAGATAACATCTACATAAATATAATGAATGGCTGTATAAACACATATATTTCAAATACTCAAAAAGTTTGGTTGATAAAACATTTCACGGCTGGTTGGAGTTCTGCCGGAGGACTTTGCTCTCATGACCTCAGTATTTCCTGGTTACGGGCCATGGATCCTAATAACCATTCATTTTAGATTTTAAAAGTGTTTTCTGAGCGTGTTTATACAAATGTTCTCATATTTATACCTAGGACTTCTCCCAAGCAGCAGAAAGCCCAACTGCATGCACATTCCCCTAAGAGCTTCCTCATGTTGGCTATCCTATATACATGTATTAAAATATGTTTTACATACATTGAAAAAAAATACACAAACCCCAGTATTAAACAAGCTTAATGCGCAGAACATCAGTCAAACGTTTAGCTTGTTGCTCTTTATAATTCATGTTACTGGGGGGTAACATGGGACCACACAATACAGTATTTTTTTAATTTCATTTTTTTTAATTTGCAGCATAATAAAAGCAATATAAAGGCAGAAATAAGTACAATTTAATATCTGTTGATTTATCACGTCATACTGTTATCACCATATTCAACATTACTGCATATTTTCCTCATATTGTGCAGCCCAAGGTTTCATGACTATGACTATTTATATCATATATTGGGAATGTCATTGTGTCATCATTTCTCTATTAGAACTAACTGCAACCTTTGAGGCAAATTTGTGATTATATATGAATAAATTTCACTTGATTTGACCACACAGTTTGAACAACCGGGAATCAAAATACACACTATTGATGAAACGGAAACAGAACATATGAAGGGGTACAGTGACAGGATACAGGACACAATGACACATACCTAAGTCTTCTCACATCCAAACAGAAAAGCATATCATTACCTGTTCGTAGCTCATGTTGGTCTTAGCGACGAGCTCATCCAGGTCCTGCTCATTGAGAAAACGGTACTTCATGTAGTACTCCTTCAGAATCTCCCTCCCACTCTTGAATTTCTTCGATGGGGGAAATCTATCCACATCTGCACTGGAGGAGGCAGACCTTCTTGGCTGCTTTCTGGTTCGAGACCGCCCCCAACCACGATTTCGGCCACGTCTTTTTCGACCGCCACCGCCGCTGCTTCCCATTTTATTGCTTCCTCCGCCATTTGGCCCTTCCACATTGCCACTTTGGTACTGAAAGAACCATTTCAAGTTACTGTTCTTCCACGAGTACCGAGAGTCCCCAAACCAGCTGACGATGTAGGACCGAGGGAGGCCGCTCTCCTCTGACAGCTGGTCGTACTCCTCTGGTGTGGGCCACTGGGTCCGCACAAAGGCACTTTTCAGAATATGGAGCTGCTCCGGAGTCTTTTTACTCTTATCTTTCATGTCTTTGTTGCTGCTGCTGGGCAGCTGCTTACTGCGACTGCCTGGAGGAGTTTGACTACCTTTACGAGATGTGGAGGCAGTAGGAGAGGAAGAGCTGGGTCCTGCTCCTCCACCTTCTCCTACTTTTGCTCCCTCTGTCTCCATCTTTCCTCCCTCTGAAGAATCCGGGGAGGAAGTACTGACAGATGGCATTTTTCTTCTCTCAGTGAACCAGGCATCAATCTCCCTCCGCGTCAGTTTAGTCTCTGTCCTCAGGCGGCTCAGTTCTTCATCTGATGGGGTGCTGCTCTTCTCGAAACTTTCCTCCAGCACCACCAGCTGCTCCGGAGTCTTCTCCTTAAACTTCTGCAGGGTAAAATCTGGGAACGTATTCCATGTTTTGGTCCGTGTCTCCTTCTCCTTGACAGGAGGAGTGCGCGGAGGATGGGGAGATGTGGGGGTCTCATCACTTGAGTCAATAACAATGGCAGTGCTTGCAGTGCTACCACAGCTGCCACTTCCTCTGCCCCCTCCGTCGTGGAAAACAATGACATGGCTGTTTTTGGAGTTGCGCTGATTGTACCTGGTATCACTGAACCATTTCTTGATCTCTCCCTTTGTGAGGTTGGTGAGCTTCATCAGCCGGGCGATTTCTGCATCAGTGACAAAGTGGTTTTTCAGGTAGCTGGCTTTCAGCTCTGCCAGCTGCTCTTTGGACTTCTTCGGCCGCAAACTGAATGTGTCAGCACTGAGGGCTGAGTTCTCCTTAGAAAAGGAAAGGGAGATGTATATGTTAAATAAGGGTTTCTTTCTACAATGTTATTCTGTAGAGGTACCGAATACCTGCTGAGAGAAAGACAATATGTCTACAGATGAGTTGTGTGAAATTTTTTGAGTTAACACATACATTACATAAAACTGACCTGACTGAGGTAAAAAAAAAAATCAGAAACTTGCTTGTTGACAGCACACAAGCAAAAAGTATTTTCCTGAAAGGCAACAGTACTTGCTATCCCCACCTGTGGAGAAAGAGAGGGAGGCTGAACAGTGGTAGCCCGTTTCAGCTCACTGTTTGTTGGGGTGGGCTGGCAGGAAACTCTGCTGGAGCTCTGGGACTGGCTGGGCAGCCCTGCCACTGTCAGAGTGATGGGACTGGTCACTGGAAGGTGCCCCCCTGGGCCGACCTACACAGAATCATAAAATAGTTACACACAGAATGTGAGGATGAGATAAACAGGGGTGTGTGTGCAGTTTGAAGTGACTATAGCCAAAATTAATAATACTTAACTGTATGGACAGAGCCCTAAACTGGTTTTAGGTGTGTAACTGGATTTACGCTTCTTGTAATTTGTGAAATACAAGTCAGAGCAAACTATTTACAGTGTATAGTTTATATTGACCAGCCCTTTTACAACTCTAAAGGAATAACTGCCTATTTAATCTGGTTCAGTTAGGAAAAGTCAAACTCATGTCCATGTCCAATCTTAAGTTATTAATACAATCCAAGTCAACCAACTTGTTTCAAGTTAAATTAAACTAGAATTACCACCTGGCGGTTGTGTACCTCCATAAACCAGTCAAGTTGCAGTGACAGTTTGCATCCATGTCTATCTGGACTCATATGTAGCACTGACAGTAGACAAAACTGCAAATATGGATGATGCTGCAAAGAAACTAAAACTTCTAAAACATTTATGCTTCACACAGCACAGAGGATCTATACACTCAGCAAAGTTTCAAGGTGGACACCCAAGATTAAAGTCACCATTTCAGTGTCTGACCAAATGTCTCCTCTTATGTTTCTGAGGTATGGCTTTGAATAATGTTTAGAAAAATCACATCATATCCTCCTAATCACGTCATCGTTTTATTCTATTAGACATTTATTTGAAATTGCGTCATAATTTGTACATGAATTCTTGCATTATGGCCCAAAACATGTTTTGTGAGGTCACAGTGACCTTGACCTTTGACAACCAAAGTCTAATCTGTTCCTCCTTGAGTCTAAGTGCATGTTTGTGCCAAATTTGAAGAAATTTCCTCAATTTTGAAGTACTGCATTCACAAGAATGAGACACATGAGGTCACAGCAAACATGACTTCTGACCTGTGACCAGGTCGTCCTTGAGTCCAACCGGATATTTGTGCCAAAATTTGAAGAAATTGGACGACTCAAAAAAACATAATGTCTCCGGCCAAAGCCACTTAAAATGAAGCTGTGTCAAGCGGATGTTTAGTGGAGTGGCTTCAATTAAGACCAGCTAAAGCAACGTTTAATCAAACCAAAGGAGGCGATTTAGGTCAATGTCAATCAAACCAAAGCATGTCAGAGCTACACCTTCAGATGACTGGGTTCAAGACAAGGCAGATCAAAGCTGAGTCCTGTTAGATATGGCGTGTTTTCTTTCCTTACCTACCTGTGTGAACACCAAGCCGGGCTGGCCCACTATTTGGCAGGTCTGAAGAATAGACTGCAGGCCGTTGGCAGCTGCCGAGAGCTGATGAGCAGGTATGACAGTGATGGTCTGAGGCACCGTGTGCACCGTGCCATTAAACTGTTTCCTCCGGGCCTCCTCCACTTCCTCTGGAGTCCAGCTCACACCGTGTTTCAGCCGCTGGGCTGAGAACCACACCTGGGTGTAGAGCAAGTTAATTTGACTCCACCATTTACAAAAAGGCAATATTTAGTAAACTTCACACTTACATTCTAAATCAAGATTTGATGTGGCTTTTACTTAATACAATGCACAGAGTAAGGAGCTTGTTTGTATCTGTTTTACATGTCATATGCTATAAGCTACCCAAAAAAACCATCCAACTTTCATCTACCTTGATCTGCTCCTCTGTGAACTGCGTCTGTGCTGCCAAGCTGCTAATCTCAGCCATGGAGGGGTAAGGAAACTTCTTGTATGTGCTGCCCAGCAGGGGGTTGGTGTCCATAGCTGCACTGTAGGATGGGATACTACTGAGGGGAATCAACAGCTGAGGCTGAGCTGCTGCTGCTGCTGCTGCATTCTGCTGGGCCTGGAAAGCAGAAAGCACCTAAAATAAAGACAGAGAGGTAGGAGATGAGAAAGGTCTTGAGTGATAATGCTATACAGTGGCAAAGAGGAGACACTGCTCATGATCTGCTCAGCAAGCTGCAGTCTCTGAACAAGGCATTGGATATCTATCAGCTGCAGGGCTGCTGTTGACATCTAACCTCTCTGGTGAGGATTTCTAGCATTGCAGCCACCCATTATACAAAGCCTACCAACCGTTTTTAAGTGCAGAAAACATGCATTACTCTTTCACAGATAGGAGTAAACAGAGTATTGTCACACCCATGCTACTGCAGTGAATTTACTATACCCTTGTATAATCAAGACTCTGTACCTGTGCCAGACCAGCAGGCAGAACTGTGGGGTTTAAAGTTGATGATTTCCTCTGCTGATCTGAGGACTGGTTGACCAGCAAGCCGCCTCCCCCGAGCTTCATGGAGTCGTGTAGCAGCATCTCCACAGGCGTCATCGGCCCAAGAGGAGCTTCGATGGGTTCCTGCTCTCCTCCCACTTCTCCCTCGCCACCAACACCAGAACCTTCCACTGCCTCATCTGCTGATTTCAGGGACACGGCGATCCTCTTGGGTTCAGATTTGGTCTTCATCCTCATAATGGGGGTCTTGCTGAGGGAAATGGCAGCCACCGCGGCAGGGTCTGCTCCTCCCTCCTCGGGTGTATCACACTGTTGCTCCTGGGTTGGCTGTTCACTGCTCGGATCCTCTGGAGGGTTTGTAGCACTGCGTTTGAGTGAGGGGGCGAGGACTTCACTGTCCTCTACAGCAGAGATACTGGGCTCATCTATGACAATAGTAATACATTTATTACACAGTTTGTGGATATTTCAGACTAACAATGAACCATTGCCATATACACATGGGAGAATGGGCCAAAAAGAATCTCACCTGTATCTGGAGGGGTGGGGACAACCACAACTGCCTGACTCAGCTCCTCTGCAGTCGGCCCCTCCTCTGCTCCCTCCTTCAGCTTCCCCTCCTCCTCCTCCGCCTCTTCCTCCTTTGCCTTTTCTGTTTTCTCTTCTACCTCTTCCTGCTCCACTACATCAGACGGCAGCACCATGCAAGGTGTGGTCGATTTCCGGCGGCTCGACATTGTCTAAGCAAACTCTGCTTACTTTTACTCAGGGTGAAGAAGATCTGGGACAGAAGAGCTGAGGCTCACATGTCTTTGGTCAGGTGGTTTTGCTCACATGCGACATGAGTCCTTGAATTATTTATTTCTGGTGAAGGAAACAGTAAATATGAAAATGTCATTAGTGATTTGTCAAAAAATGATTTAACTGCTGGATGTTTTATACCAAGTAATTCCTTGACAATTGGCCTTACACAGCTTCTTCTATTTCATAAGTCGAACAAAAAACAGCTTCACAACTGTGAGAAGTGGTTTGTCTTTTTTGGGGGAATTATGACCTATTTAAACAAGTGAAATAATTTTAAGCTCTCATGCTTTATGACAATACAGTTCCCATTAGTTTTGACTTGAATGAGACTCAATAATTACTTCACAAAACAACCAATAGATTTATAAGTAGTTAGTTGCATCCCTAATTACAACCATAGTGTAGTAAAACAACAATACATACTGTATGCATATGAATGCAATTATTTCTGGAATTCAATATAAGTACACATTTTCAGTTCATAGAGAACAAACCTAAAACTCAACAAAATATTTTCTTTGTCTACTAAAAACATGATACTTCATAGGTAAACTGTGTGTAAATACACAGGTGAAAACTGCCCACGGGGAGGAAACATGTTGTTGCACTTAATTTAGTATGATGACTAATAACATGATGCAACAGATTGAACAATTGCAGTTTTATATGAGATTTGCTTTTATCACCAATAGTAAAAAAAAAAAAATACAAAAAAGCTGCAAGGCATGTTCACATTAATGGGCAATGCTACGACCTGCAATCAATAAGAAAGTCGATCATTTTGCAATAAGATTTTTTCCTGTCATTCACTGATTTTTCTGTTTGATTGTTTTTATTATATTGTTCCTTTGAATATAATTGAATATCTTTGATCTGTTGCTCAGACACAACAAGCAACTGGAAGATTTGTGAAATTGTGATGGGCATTTTAAAATTATTTTTACATTTTATGCAACATCATTTATAAATGAAGAACTAATCATGGATTGCAGCCCTATTTGAAGCTATTAATTCAGACAACTGAGATTTATAAAATCCTGACACAATATGAAACCACATGAAAGACAACTATAGAACTGAACTCACGCCCACATCTTCATTATTAGTGTCTTACTCTACTTAATTTACAATATGATGAAGTGTATCACAGGGTAAGTCAATTTTTTGGTCTTCTAATAGTAGCAGGACTCATAGTTATTGTATCACCAGAATATTTTAAGCAACACCAGGATATGACTAATATTAATCATAATTTCACTTGATGATTGCCGCCTTATTACGACTAGGTCACTCACTGTGATAGAGGTGTTGCAAATGTATAATATAATGCCCACTTGTAAGACAACACAACAACATGCCTGGGGTTCCTGATTTATTATTGCTGGATGAGTCGGTTGAATAGATTGCATAGTGTTAACAATAACAATAACGTTACTGTGTGCAGCATGCTATTCTGCACTGCCACCATTAGATCATTTGCATTAACAGTTAGCACATCACTAACAATTTCGAGGTGTGAGCTAGCTAATTCCTTAAAGTAACGTCAAAGCAATAAATTAACATAACAGGACATGTAACTTAGCTCTACAGCACGTAGCATGTATATGAGGAGGGCCACCTAGCCGGTGTTAGCCGGGGCAGTCATTATTATTGATCATGTCTGGCGGTAAACTTACTGGAACTACTGAAATGTGCACTGTGTTGCTACCAGGCTGTCGAGACGAGGCGACGAGTAATTTCCTGGGTCTCAGCAGAGCAGCCTTCTGGTTCTGTCCGGTGATGTGTCTCCTTTCCCCGGCTAACCATTCAGCCCCAGCCTGGCCGGGACTACGGCAGCTAGCGTTCACGTTATTTGGGCTTGCGGGTCTCCAAAACCAGGCAGACAGACAGACGGACCGGTCTAACGGCTACGGCTCCCGTCTGCAGATGCTGGAAACACCGGACATCTCTCTCCTCGTCGGAGCAGGTTATTAATGCCCGGGTCGCGCCTCTGTGAAACTTATATAATCTAAAACGCGGTAATTACACTCATTGTATGGCCGCTGGTGCTGTGTTAATGTGCTGACCTAATTCTCTGATATTTTTTAACGGCTGATTTTTTTAATGATCAAACGGCGTCATCATTCACTGATACGTGCTGACGTCATTCCTCAGCGACTCTCGGCGCTCAAAAATCTTGGGAAAATTAGCAAAAATATACGATATTCTACCACTAAAATACAACACTTATGGTGTGGTTTGAGATGTGTGCTGTCCAGGAAAACAGTGGTACTGAAAAACGTTTCAAACGGGCTGTGAATTCATCCGTTTCCAAACCCGGCTGTGTGCCAACCTGTCCTTACATGACCTGTCAGGGCAGCAGAAGAGAAGCTACTTGAGGACAACACTGACATTGCAAAGTCTCCTCTCTGAACACCTGATCTCGTCTTGTTTTGCAGTTTAGACTTCACTGTTCATTATTTCAACCTCACGCACTTTATGTTTAACTCGGCTACACTGTGAGGCGCTTTGCATCTTGTTTATGATCCTGCTTTGTTAGCGCCATATTATATATTAACACTAACGTTACCTGTGCGTAAATAAAATGCGGTAATAGCCAGCTGAGTCTGCAGGTAAATAATGTCACAATAAAAGTTAAGCGTATCATTGGTTAAAATTACCTCAGGAGGTGAACACAAAGAAAAATGAGCAGGGTGTAAGTAAAACTAGTCAGTGGGTGTAAAAATATGACTGCTGTATCCAAAATAGAGAAAATGAACGTCAAAATAGAAACCGCAGTGTATACCCGGAAGAACACTGGAATTTACACACCACTGCACACCTGTATTTTCTTTTTTTGAGTATCTATTACAGATAAAATTCAGTATTGTATTTCCATAAAGCTGGGGGGCTGTTACAGACAGATTCAAAGAAAATGGTCAAAATGATGCAGTAGATGATGAGATGTGTCTTTAAATGCGTGTGACATTGTTGAGACTTCAAAATCCATGAATCCTACACTTCCCATAATGCAACTTGATAGCTTCTTTTGTTAGACCCTCCACATACCAGGTAAATACCAGGTAACACTTTGTAACATGGGCTGAGGACACCAAACAAGTTGATTCAAGTGACAAGTCCCCTTAACATTGTGTTGGCCGAGTGAATCAGGGTTTGCCATTAAAGGTCACACCACCTTGATGAGCACACAAGAAGGCACACAACATTTACAGGAAACTCGTTTATTTAAATATAAACAAAAGATGTAATACAAAGTTTTAGCTAATGCACAAATAAAGGTGCCTGTAGATTTCTATGAAAATAGCACCAAAGTGTATTTACACAGCTGAGAGGATGAGTATGATTATTAAAAAAAAAATCATATTCTTCCAGTAGGAAAGTCAACAGAAGTCTTCAATCTCTTGCTCCAACTCCTAATCAAATGAAAACAGCAGGAAACAACAACAGATTAGAAACATTAAAGTACTTCAGGCAAACGTAACCATCTACTGTATGTATTGTAATATTCTGTTGCTACAAGTAATCACCACTAGATTTCACACCTCTCAGATAACACTGCAATAATAAAACATGAGAAAACTGGAATATCAAAAGCCTCCTCTTCAACAGACATTTTGATATGTCATAACAGGAAGGGCAAATTTGCGAATGGATGGCAAAGGAATGACCCACCCCATGCTCCCTTTAATTGGCTAGTACTGATTACAGTTGTTGGTTGGATTGGTTAAGGTTTGGCAAGTCAGAATAAGACATGCCACTCCTTCGCTATCTTCGGATTCGCAAATTCGCCACCAGAGAAACTCCCAAATTTCTCAACAGCCAGTCTGTGGCTGAGTGCAGTCAAATACTGACCTGTATTAGTGAAGTTTTGTTGTAGTCTCGTCTGTGTCTGTAGATACTCTGGCAGAGCAGAGCATAGAGTTTCTCCAATTTGTAGACCTCGTAGCCTTCAGTCTTGGTCACTGCTCTCTCCAACAGCTCCTGAAGAATTAAGGAGAAAACGCAAAAGAGAGGAATGATATGCAAATTACATTCTTCCTGTTGAGATAAAGTCCAAGAGTACAAGATGAAGGAAAGATGAGATAAACTAACCTTGTCATCTGTTTATAAGAGCTCCTACGAGTAGTCAACATGCAGAACACCCATATAACCAGTGACTATAAAAAGACTGAGAATAAGCCAGACACCCACAATATCCCACGCACCTTTAATTTGTCTCTGTTCACCACCAGAGCAGGAGTTTCCTGGTCCAGGATCGGCAGAGCTTTGTCAACATCGGCCATCTGCTGCTGCAGCACGGTGTTCTTTAGTGCCCGAGTTATGCGCCTCACGCTGCGCTCTAAGGCACAAGACAATGCATGCAAGTGTTTAGACAACTGTAATAGATGACAGTGTGCTGATAACATTGGGATTATGTCTTGTTATCTCCAGAACACTCCATTAATTTTCTTTTGCTTTAGGGGATTGAATGTCTGCATCTTTTATTATCTTTACAGCTCAAATTAATGAGCCAAGCTTTAAGTGTAAGACAGTGTTAATATCAAACCTGGGCCTGCGTCCTCCTCTCCTCGGACAGCTGCAGAGGCGTCTGTGGTTGAGGTATCTGTTGCTTCCACCTCCATTGGTTCAGCAGGGCTGTTCTGTTCTGCCTCCTCTACAGTAACTACCTCGTTGTTCCTTTCATCTGTCTGAATTACAGTTTGACATTTCTCAGTCTCAGTTTCTATCAACTTTTGACTATTAGTTTCACCCCTCTCCTCTGTGTTGGACTGCCCCTGGGTATCTCCTTCTGACTCAGCGTAGCTGTTCTTGTTAGTGTTCACTGAAGTGGTTTCACTGTTCTCATTTTCTGCCTTTGTCAACACTCCATTTTCCTCTGACTGTCCTGGTTGATCTATGACAGCCTTATCCACCTTCTCTTTATCGTTCTGTGTCTCATCATTTTCTAGATTCCCTGTTTCACACAGGAGGACTTTATCTTCAGTAGCTTCACTCCTCTCCTCTCCTCCCTCCTGACACACCTGCTCCTTTGCAGTAGGCCCAAAACTACCTTCCTGAGTTGGTGCAGCCACTGACTCCACATCAACCATCATCTGATCCTCCTCCCCTCCAGTCCCCTCATCACACTCTGCTCCTCCTCCCTTCTCAACCTCCTCCTCATCGTCCCCATCATCCTCTTCCTCATCAGACCCCAAGTGTGCATCATCTCTGGACGTATGAGGAGAGCAGGAAGGTCTCCTCTTTGCATATAAGCCATTAGACCAGCGACTCTTCCGCCTTTTCTTCTTTTGGGCTGGAAGAACAAAATATTTTTTTTTTGTGATTTTTTTTTTTTAAGTAAATCATTTAATTTTTTGTTATCTACAGTAGTTTTTACCTGTGTTTTTCAGTGTTGTGACAGCAGAGGCACTTGTAGTGGGAGTGACTGCAGCGGTGGGTCCGGCCGGCTCTCTTTGAGGAGTCATGTCAGTGATTATGGCCTCAGCAGGAGATTTGGACTGTTTGGGAAGGACGTGGTAGAAGGAGGGAGCAAACCGGGCATTGGAGCAATCTGAGGTAGTCAAAAAAAAGAAAGCACAATGCTTTTGGTCATTCTACACCTTGGTGAATCTCTGTTCATTAAACAGATGGTCTAGTTTAGGTGAATGAAACAGTACAAAGGATAAATAGGTGAATAAATGCTCAAGCATTATTATATTATTATATATATATATATGTTATCTTTGTCTTTTAAATTTACTTAAACAATGGGAATATTAGTATGGATCACACTGTCATTGTAAATGTATACTGTCATGTTTGTTTGGTATGTGTGGACCCCAGGAAGAGTAGCTGATGTCCTGCATCAGCTAATGGGGATCCTAATAAATAAATAAATAAATAAATGAATAAATCTCAAGTCATTTCTGTGAGAAGGTGAATGTTTTAAATAAATTGGGTGAGTAGGAGAACTGAAACTGAATATAGTAGTAACAAATTAAAAGCAGAAGCGTGTGCAAAATAGCCTACTATATAAACGTTTTCAAAATTAGTCCCTACATAATGGTCACTGAGCCAAGTCTGCCCATGGGAAAACTAAAATTATCTGTACTGGTTATTATTTTACAACTGAGCTCACACAGAGTGTCTGTGTATTCTCTTTGGCTGTGACAATGTCAATTATGTGATGCTTGCCTACTAACTATGTGTACGTATACACAAATACACATAGCCGTTACCTCTTGTGCTGCGCGAGACTTTGATCTCCACACACATCTTCTCAAAATCTTCATCCAGTTCATCTCTGATGATAGCATGGACGGTGTCCTTCAGTGCACATGCTCTGTGGCGGATCTGACGGTCTGGAGGAAACATACACACACTGTCAAATGAGCAAAAATGCAACTTTTATACTCAAACAGTTGCAGTACACTAATCCTGCCAGTATTATTACTGTATGTTCTCTGTGAGGATGGTGAGTGTGTTTTTTGCTGATCAATGTGTGTTACCTGAGGGGTCCCTGTCTGGGTTGTATTCAAGGGCATTCTGCCAGATGAGATCCACGTCTTGGAGGAACTCTTTGACTGTCCCATACTGATGGAGGTCAATCTTTGAGAGAACTGTTGACAAGTCCATGGGTTTCTTGATCACCTCAGCGTAATCTGGCACCTAAAACACAAAGATAAAGAGCCTGCCGTGATTACGACGTTGGGGGAAAGGGATCAAACTGAAACTGGATAAAATGATGGATGATGGAGGACAGTACAACAACAGACCTGTTGGGGTGCAGACATTTTTCTCTGTTAAGTCAACAGTGACTTAGCTTCAAGGAAGGCTTTATTAGGGAATATGAGATGAGACAAAATAATGGAATAGCTACCTCCTCTAAATCCACAGGCTTTGTAAAAGCCTTGAAGCGTTTATCTTGGGACAGGCGGTTGGTGACATCACGCAGAAACAGGCGGAGCTCCCTGAGTGTATCTTCTTCCTGCTCCTCCAATCGTTGGATCTCCTCTACCGTCAGCTGACGTGGCGGAGGTGGAGGGGCGACAGGAAGCACCTCCAATGTATTGAGGACTGAAAAAAGTGGAATGTTGACAGATGCGTAAGTGAGAAATAAATTTACATCAAGTTAACACAAGTTAAACAAGCTGCAGAAGCTTGTGCAATTAGACAAGCTAATCCCTTTTAATCAATTTAAATCCCTTTTGACTGACAGAGCAGTGTGAATGCATATGTCTCTGAACTGATGTTGTCACTTACATTGATGTCCTTGACCTGTTTGTTGCACAAGTTGTTGATGTATACTGTATTTTTCATGTGCTTCTATTGTTTTATATGTGCTGTAATCAGGGCATCCTTGTAAAAGAGAGCTCTCCTTTACAAGGATGCCCTGATACTCTCAGGATGCAATGATGCTCTCAGTTTAAAGGTTACAAATAGCTATAAGAATCACAACATACTTTTTTCCTGCCTAAGAACAAGTATGAACCCCGAACAATGCTATGCTAGCCCCCGGTTTAAGGGGGACTAAAGCCCACTTTATCTACGGATCACACAAAGCTCACTTAACATCTGTATATTATGACCACACTCATCTATTTCTCACCAGCTTTCCTTTTTGAGGCAGGGGCCTTCGCAGCCTGATTGAGGATTAGATCCTCAAAGAAGTTTCTTCTCTCTCTGCTGGTGGGGACCTTGATGTGGAAAACCTCTCCATACTCCATCCTAAACAATTCCTGCACCTGATACAAGAAAAGTGAGAGGTGAGAGAAGACTTGATGATGAGTATTTTGTCTGTCAGAGAGCATTCTTTTACATATACCAGCTTATTTTTACTCCACAACTATTTTCTTAAATGCTGTACCCTCATGTATCACCACTCTAAGTCGGCAGGGTGTCACTCTGCTTCCCATACCTCCACGCTGAGTTGGTCATAGTGCAGGTTGCATGTAGCCAGAAGCAGTATAGGAGCAAAGGCAGGGATGGAGCTGAGCAGGCTGAGGAAGGTGGCTCGTAAGGCCGGACCCACTGTTTCCCACCACTGTCCAATGTGAGGGATGTACAGGATACTGGGAGAGGTCCGCTTTGCTTCAACAAAGATCTACAGAACATATGACATAGAAACATTAATATATGAAATGGATATTTAAAAAACTGAATGTAGTTTTACAGATACATAAGATGGGGGACAATATGATGAGCCAATAAAGGCTAAATGCATAAATCAAAGGTAGAGAGGAGATGTACAGAAAGAAGAAACAGTCAATTAGTTTGAACAACCACTTTAAAAATGAATGACTTGTCATTTTAAGCAAAACAAAAATGGGAGAAAAAAACCCAACACATTTGGGTTGTTTTTTTTTCAATTTAATATAACTGCAAATCTTATACTTTGTGTTTTTTTTGACTGCTGGTGATAATAAATGAGCAACTTCCAGACATCCCTTTTAGTAACCTGATGGCTCATTCACTGCCATCATCATGGCTCTTTCATTGAGTATTTGTAGTACATATTTATCCCCACTGCCCATGATGTAAGGAGTGGGGCCCATGAACTACATTCACTGTGGCAGCCATTTTGGCCAGTGAAGTCCACTGAAAAGGACTCACTGAATTTGACAAGGCTGCAAGAGTAAAGACTACCTGTAGTCCAGTGGCTCTCAAACCTTTTCGTGTCAAGGACCCCTAAACTAATAAACATTAGGTCATGGACCCCATTTTATGAGATGTCACTTCAGGGACCCTAGTCTGTAAAGATTTTGGTGTTAGATATGATTTTATAGTTGTTAACTACAGTTGAGGAAATAGCTGCAGCGGCAGTAAAACCTATAATCAGAATGGTCACTCTTACTCACTTCACTCCCATCGTGACTTAAAATATGAAAAAAAAATATTCCCAAGTCTTCTAGGGACCCCCCGGAACTCCCACAAGGACCATCTGAATGGTCCCCAGACCCATGTTGAGAACCACTGCTCTAGTCTACCTCAGTCTGTTGAAATGGAAAGGGTCCAACCCAAAGACCTCTCATGAATTGTCAAATGTTACTAAATATGTACATAAATAATAAGTTACTGTTTTATTTTGCATGCCGATATCTCATTTACCTGAGCACAAGTCTCTTCTGGTGCAGTTGCGCTGGCTCCAAACAGCACAGCCATGTCCAGTGTGTACACAGTGAATTTCTCCAGAGCATGGAGGACAGCAGGCGCCAAGTGGGAGCTCTGACCTGAGCCTGGTCTGCCCTCCAACAGCAGCCTGGGACGGTAGGACGTCGGGTGGCTCAGCACACTCCTACAAGCCGACAGATGACAGATATACTCAGTTGGATAAAGCGGTAGAAAAGGACTCATTAATTCGCCTAAAAGATCTTCAGAAGGATTTGGGTCACTGGGACACATGACAGCTCGCAGCACTTCTAAAGTAAAGCTAAGATAAAAAAAGAGGGAATAGAAGTGAGACAACTGCAAGACCTAACACTACATTGTGTTAATGCCTAAAGCTCCTGACACACCACGCTGACAGTCGGCCATTGGTCAAAGGTGGGCCGTTGGTGAGCTTCTGCCACACTCATCGCCCCTTGCGGCCCTCATCGGCTTTTTTTCCCTTTTTTTGGGGGGAGGGGGGGCAATTCAACCTGTTGAATCAGCATTGGTGACAGTGGAGCCCGTCAGTGAATGAAATCAATGTGATTGTCAGTTCAGCTCAGTGCACGAGAAAACAAACAAAGTTCACTGTCACATGGTAAATATGCTCTGTTCTTTTAACATTGGATTGCGTTGTTAATGTGCTAACTAGCTAACTAGCGTCAAGACTGTCTTTCGGTTTCCCTTTTTGATTGAGGATTACAGACTACCACTTGTCTGCTGATATGGAGAGTTATTTTCTCTCACACAGGCACAGAACGTACGTGCTGGTTGACCATCAGCTGCAGTCTTTGCGGTGTGTTCATGTGCAACTTTTTTGGGCAGAAACACAATGACATCAGGCGACGCAGCAGGAGGCCTTTGTCGCTGCTGGTTCACTGAAGTCAGTTTGGTGTGTCTGGGCCTTTAGATACATCAGCAGTCTTTTGCCACATATAGAACTACGACCAAGATTTCAATTGAGAAATGATTATTTATAAAGGCAGTCATAGTCTGAAAGAATAGGGAGACAAATAAACCCCTGCTTAACATTCCTTCCTGAATAATGGCGAACCAACCTGTTGAGGTTGAGGAGTCCCGTAACAGCAGGTATTCTGAGTTGGGAGTGAGAGGTCTGTCCACTGACTTCTGAGTCCTCGTCCTCACTGAACATCAGATCATCCTCAAACATGCCACAGGCTGCGTCTGAAAATAGACACACATGCACAAACCCACAGCGCAGCAGTTATTCCTGATCCCCTAAGGGGTTGGCAAATGAACAATCACTCTAGGTGTGTTCTCTTCGGTAATTCTTCGGAAACAAGACCACACCTTGTTCTCTCTTCCTCTTTAAGCCCTGCTCAGCGTGCGGGAACAGTCTGCTGACAGTGTGGAGGATGTTCTGCAGGGTGGAACTCAGCAGAGGACGAATGGCAGGTATCAGGGCCTTTGCTGGTGACACTATTGCCCTAAGAATCACAATAAGCGTCATACTTACAACAGAACCAACCATATGCAAGAACCACTGAAAACGTAAGATTGATGTTTACACTCCTACTAATATTCAGGTTGGTTACCTCTGGGCAGCAGGAACCATCTTGGACATGGCAGACATAAAGTCTTTGTTTGTGATAGCGATGGAGTTGACATCAAGCACGAGTTTCTGTGATGAGGAGTAGATTTGTGGGTAGCGACGCCGCAGTGCACACAGTGCAGCCTCTGAACACACTGCCTTGATGTCTGCTCCACAATAACCTGGCAAACAAAAAGAGATAGGTGTTCAATCTGTAGTTGTAGGTGTGCAAATACTTGTGCCAGTGTTTCTCCTGTGCAAATGATCTGAATGGAGATAAAGAATAGTTTTAGTTCTGAGATACTGGTTTTGTCCTGGATTTATACCGGTATCATTTCCAGTAGTTGTTGCACTTCCTGAATAGAAATCTCTTTCTCTAATGTTCAAATCAAATCTAACAGTACTGACAATTTTAATCTACTGTAATTATTTGTCCTGGGGAAGTTTAGTAAGATTTGCATTGTATAAGCTGTTGGACCACTGTGTTTCTCCATCATATGCAAACATACCAACACATTTATCTGCCAGTTCCTCCAGAAAAGTGTCAGACAGTGGCGGAGACCAAAGTCTTGTGTGGATCTTCAGAATGTCTTTTCTTGCCTGCCATACAAAATAAGATCACAGCATTTCAAATTCAGGTATAAATAATGTATGCGAGCTAAAGGGCTTCTACTGTTTTAACCTAAACTCATTTCACATTTCTATGTTGTCTCTCTTTTTTTTTTTTTTTTTTTTTTAAATCTCTGCTAAGCATTAAAGAACCTCTACAGTTTCTCACCTCTCTGTCTGGCAGGCCAAAGAGAAACTCTCTGTCGAAGCGCCCAGGTCTTCTCAGAGCTGGGTCGATGGAGTCCAGTCTGTTTGTAGCTCCGATCACAACAACCTCTCCTCTACTGTCTAATCCGTCCATAAGAGCCAACAGGGTCGACACAATGGAACTACAGAGACAGAAATTTTTTTTACGTTTTCTACCTGGTCAACGCTATCTCCCAACAATAAAGATATAACTGCAGTAAACTGAGTGGAATTATTTATTTATTATTTATGTACTGCAAATCAAGGACTTTCCTTTCCTGATACATGAAACACCTACAAGCTCTTTTTTCTCATCAGCCACCAATCACCTCAGTTGTCTGATGGCAACTCTATAATTTTGGTGCATTCACTGTGATTGTTCTCATATGAAGCATTAACTCGGCTTGTGACGTCAAAGCTAAATGCTGATTAAGATGAATTAATTTATTTATGTTTACTTATTTTTGAGAAATCTAGCAGCCATATCTGGCAACCCACTGCATAATCTGACATAAATTTACATTGTTCCACTCTGCTCATTACACACATTAATCTCAGTACAATCACCCCACGTGTGCTGTACAACATAAGAACAGGGGTGCTGCTCACCTGTGGATCTGGTCCTGACGGCTGGACCTGACTGGAGCCAAACCGTCAATCTCATCGAAGAAAATGATGGAAGGACGCATCTGGTATGCCTGAGAACAATTCAATAAGAATTAAGCTAGTTGCTGATCACATTATATTCAGAACTAACACTTGACACTGTGCAGGGATTTACTTATCTACAAGTTAATGCGTTACAATAAATGTTTTCAGATATTCTTTGTTGACAGGTTTCTCTTCTGTTGACGACAGAAGTCAATCACACTTGCAACAATAGCAGAAAAAACTAAATCTGACAATCTCCATCCATCCCAAAAAGCATGTTGTACGTTGATGAGGAGTTTGGTTTACCTGGTCAAAAAGCAGTCGTAGCTGTCTCTCAGATTCTCCCACCCACTTACTGAGGCAGTCAGCTCCTTTCCTCATAAAGAAAGACACCTTTCTTTCACCTTGACTGCACTCGTTGGCTAGTGCTCTGGCTACGAGGGTTTTCCCTGTGCCTGGAGGACCGTAAAACAGACAGCCCCTAAAGATAAGAGAAAATATGACAGAGAACAAAACTGGGGATTTTATTGGAGTTCAACCGCCACTAAAATAAAAGTAAAGTCTGAGGTAGTGGTAGAGAAGAGACTGAAGGGACAAAGAGATGGAGAAAGGGAAAGGGTTATACACTATTGACCAAAAACAATCCAATCCAATGGTAACAAAGCTCTCTCCTATATTACAGAACTTGGGATCTTAAGTATACGAATTCTTTGACAAGATATAAAGGGACGGCATGAGTCTGTTCCTTTTGGAGCACTTGCAGTAAATTACATTTTAAGTCACAATGAAATATGAACGCTAAACTACATTTTCACATGTTATCATCTCAACAAACAACCATTATTTACCTTGGAGGTTGTATTTTGAACCTCTCAAAGACTTCTGGGTAGAGGAGGGGGAAGACCACCATCTCCTTGAGATCTGAGATGTGTCTGCTCAAACCTCCAATGCTTTCAAAACGCACCTGGAAGACAAATAATGTTGTTTATATTGTTTGCTTTTGGTCTTCTCAGTAATTATCCTGTTGGAATGTGGATGCAAAATATGGCATATCTGCTAACCTTATTATTTTATTTTTTAAGAAGCACCATAAAGTGCTACATTTATGTCAATACAGTAATATTTGCCATCATGTCAACACCTTAATTATCAGACTACTTCTGACTACTGTGTTTGCATCAGTCCATATTTGGATGCAGCTTACCGTTCTGTCAATTTGCATAGGGTCCACGTCAGCAAGGCTGGCTCCAATCTTCATCCTGTCTTTGTGGATCCCTAGCAGGTCTTCTTTCACCAAGTTCATAGGCAGACATCTGCAGATTAAAAACAAGAAACTTTTAGATTATTTTGCTAAAATATTGTGGATTTTATAGATAGACATTTTTTAGAATAGTAAAAAATTACACTGTATTAAACACATTAAATTACTGGTCTTATTTCACCCATATAAATTATTAAGGGGGGGGGGGGGGGGGGGGGGGGGGGGGGGGGGGTGATACAGCATAGGGTGTGTGGCAATATCGTATCAATACACAGATGCCAAGTATCAATCTTTTATTATACACATTATTAATTTTTGCAAATACACATTTTAATACAACTTCTAGTACTGGAATAGTAAAATCAATTGCTTTTTCGGTCCACTAGATGGTGCTGATGTCTTTTATTCCAGGTGAGGTCAGCAGAGGTCTCAGTCAGCAGTATTTGGCAGGAAATTCATCAAAACAAAGATGGAGGCATCAGAGAAAAATCAGAAAAGCGCCAGTGCGGTTTAAATCAAGCGTCTGGACTTGTTTTGAATTTTTAACATGAGGGAAAAGAGGACTTGGATATGACAATGATTTGCAAGTAGTGTCATATGAGAATAAAATACTCTGGGAATACTACAAACATGAGGGCTCACCTCACTATCATCCGGAAAAAACCCATTGAACCTGCTCCATTGAAAAATCAACCCACACCGGGCATACTTAGCTTGACAAAACCACCATCCAACTCTGAGAGAGCTAAGACAGTAACACAGACCATCACCTAATTCATGTGCTAAACCTGTGTTCATACAGCATTGATGAACACAAAGGCTTTTGTTACACGCTAAAAACACTGGAACTCGGGTATGTGACTCCATCCATATGTTTTCCCACCGACACAGCCGTACTCCAACTCTACAGAGAGGTGAAGCATAAAGTTGAGGAATCTTCGGGTACAGCAGGAGGAGTTAGAGCCCTGCATTGGAGCCCGGGCCAATTAACACACATAACTGCACATATATATGTCCATATATATGTGCAGTTATAGACCTCCGACCATATCTGGGTATATTTCGTTTCCTTTCAATATTAAGATTATTTAGAAAAGTGTTTGAAGCATTTTTGGGGTTGTTTAATTGATGATTTTGTTTTTTGTAGTGACTGTGTGCGATGCAACTGCAAAAGTGCGCAGCAGCGCACAGAATACAGTCATTAAGTTAAATAAATTCATATTTAACTTTATCCTTTCAATCAAAATATAATGAATATAGCTTAATACCACACTAGAAACCCCAATTTAACTATTTTAATGTCCGCAACATTAACAGCCTACATGTTGTTATGGGAGGGTTTTTAAAAAAAATAAATAAAATAAAAATAAAAGGTCTGGCTTTTTTTTCGGGTTTGGGCATGAGAATTCTGAAAACCTGGCCCTGGCCTTAGGGGGTGGAGCCCCGGCCCGGCCGGCCTGGGCCCAGGTAATAGGCCCATGCAGGGCACTAGGAGGAGTGGCATTAACTTGTGAAGCCTGGGCTTCAAGGTCAGCAGATTCATATGTGGCTATAATGACACATTATCATTAGAGAACTGGTAATGCTGAATGCTGTGTCACGTTCTCCAAACTAAAGCAGTACATGATAGTCACACTGAAGAAAACATTGCGGACCTCCTGCAAAATGCAGCACAAGAATGGGAGATTGTGGTTGTAACAGACAACACTCCTAATAAAGCCATTGCCATTCAGTTGGCAGGATACTTGTAGGGCTGACACAAAAAATTCGAAGCTTCTAAGCTTCGTTCGATGGCACGGGATTGGATTGTGAAAAAAAATAAATCGAAGCTTCTGTGCTTTTTTCCCGTTTTTTGGGGGGAGGCCTTAAAGGCAACACTAACACCGTCAACGAGCCATGAGTGCACTCAGAGCCGCTCTGAGTCTGGTGTCAGAGACACTTCTGATCCTCTGAGTTGCGCATCTGTTTGATTGTGTTGCAGTGTGCGCCGAGAGTTTTAATTTAAGGTGCTCACAGACTCGGGCGCATTATAAGCGGAGCGTTGAGCGCACTGAGGAACACTGCTGTTATCTACCTGTATTGTGTGACAGCTGCTGACGCTCTCACCTGTTGACTGACCTGCTCCTGTTCTTACTTCTCCGCCTCTGGAATTTCTCATCATCTGAAGATGAGGAAGTGGAGTCACTGCTGTGGATGGCGTGTCTCCTTCTGCAAAGGCCAAAGATCCAGCATTATTTCTCATTCTATCTATATCATTAAGACTATCAGCTTATTCACAGCAAACAAAACAATCACATTATTATGTTACACTCCACAGGGAAAGGACGGAATAAATGCTGGTGAGCAAAGACAATTAGTGTTTAAAACTAACCTTAACATACATACAAAATCAAACAAACAAAAACATAAACAACACCATTACCACTCACTAATTAGTACGTATTACAATTTTAATATATACATACACATGGCTGATACAGCAGTAACAATGCATGAATTTAGAGGAAAAGGCAGTATTTGATTATGCATCATGTGCAACAATAACACAAGGGTGGCTCACTTAGCTGCTTCAAATGACATCATCATCATCATCATCATCATGCATGACACCCGACTAATACACTGCCTGAGCAACACACAGGGAGGGCCTGACTTACACAATTTATCTTAAAGGCTCAATGTGATACATCAAGAACACAATAATTCAAACAATTGAAATACACAAAATACGGACTAATAGAAAGTCAGTCTTCCAAATTGTGTCTTTCTTTGTTGCAAACAATGCTAAACAATAATTAGGTTCCGGTGATGTTTGGTTTATCGTCTCATACTTCAACCAAAATGTGCCAAACCCACCAATAACCATAGTGCTAGCAAAGACAGACAGCACTCCAAAAACAAACTACCGACTAACAATAAACACCAACAAAGTCTACAGACAAGTAATGAGGGTCTTACCTCTCAGAACTACTCCTGAGGGTGGGATGAAGAGAATCAGAAAAAAGAGGAAAAAGAGGAATTTTGGAATTGATTTTACATGCGATGAAAATATCAATTGCTATCAGAGACAGCGCTATGACCCACAAGGGGGTGATCCTGTTGTCCTGCTCTAGACACTGCATTACTCAGGACACTATTTCTGACTGCCACACTAAGTTCGAAGAGTATTTCATGAGGTATTAACAGATCCCCTGATAGATGTTTTATTTCAAATGGCTGACGATGGCTGGTGTCTGAGCCGTCATACTAACCTGCTGGTTCTTCTTCTGTTGTAGGGGCTCCTCGGGGCCGTGGAGCTGAATCTAAACCTGCGTCTGGTGGGAGACGAGTGTTCCTTGAAGTACATGCCGCGCTTCCTGGGCTCTCTGGGTTCTAAGAAAACATTATTCAAATAAATAAAATTAAATTTGCATTTAGGACAGAGTGTAATTTTCAGTTGTTTCAAGTCTTTCACATTCAGGCACATTATCTGCCATTTAAACAACATCATTAAGTTGAACAAAAGCAGTACCATCCTGCGGGGCCTGGTAGCGAACCACAGTTTTCCGCTGTCTGAAGTCGTAACGCCTCTGATTATCTTCCTCTTCCTCATCCTCGCCATCCTCGTCATCATCTTCCTCCTCTTCCTCATCATCATCGTCTTCCTCCTCCTCCTCCTCCTCTTCATGATCACCCTCATCCCCTCCTGTGATTTACAAGGAAAAAAGGGGGTTCCATCTCGTTTAGGTTTCTGTAACAGGTAAAAAGCACCCGTGTGTTTCAGGGCCGAATTACTATTTCTTGAAACAAAACAATTAAATTATACAAGTCTGCTTTTGATGAAGTTAAACAGAGATAACTGATAGAACTTAAAATGAAGGAATTTTTCTCATGCATGCAGGTGTTTCTCCTTTTTTCGTAGTAACATGAGGTCCTTGGGTGTAAATGGACCCAGACCTGTATGCTTTATACACCATTCCTGGCTATGTACCTTAAGTGGTTTACTGACCTTGGTTCTCCTCCTCTGTGTCTTTATTCTCCACATCTGTCCTCAGAGACCTCAACATTCTGCCTCTGGTGTACACACCCAGCTACTCAGAGGAAACAGGTTAAATGCTGATGAAGTCACTGTTCTGATGGTTGTTACACATTGTCACATTGCAAAATCACCTGTCAACAAAAACACTAAGACTACACAAGTAACATAAAGGTTGAAATTAAAAAGTTCAGTTTCCTGCGTGAGTTATTACCTCTTGTTCATCGTCTCTATCTCTGCTCCTCAGTCTGCGTCTCATCTTCTGCATATCGTCCATCTTCTGGAGAACAGCTTCAGCAGTGCTGTGGGACAATCAGAGGAAGAGCAGATTTTATCAAAGAGTATCTAATGTTATTACACATTAGCCCAAGTTCTGCACCCACAGCCCACTGTTTATGTCATTTGTTAGATACCACTCGAGGTGACATCAGCTTTTAAGTACGTTTTTATGAACATTTTATGAACATTACATTAAAGTGACTATAAACTGGAAATACAGACAGCAGAACACACAGAAAAAAACAAACAAACAAACAGATAGGTATGAGGTCATGGGATGTTCAAAACATCAAGGCAAATTTTGTTTAAAGTCAGAAACCACACATGCTACATAGAATAATTATGAGAGATCTGTCTCATGGCTAAATAAACACATCATTTTTCTGTCAATTCTTTTAAAGTCATATGGGGTACGTCATCTGTTCTAGAAGACGTAAGTGTTTAACAATATTGACAAAATGGCTTTTTTACTTGCTACAAGCAAGATCTTTAGAAGGTAGGTAACATCTTTACGTAATCCATCAGGGATATGTCCAAAATAAATGGTTATGAATGTTGAACTGATGCGGAAACCTGATGATTGTTATTGTCTCATACATGAGACCTTCATCATATATTAATATATACGTCCACATTACGCTACCACAATTACTATTTATATTAGTATAATATTATTATTAAAATTAATGTTATTGTCATTACTGTTTGCCCTGCTTCTGTCTCAATTTCTTTTCTGGAATACTGTAAATTTATTATGTTGATCTGTTCTGTGCAACATCTATTGCACGTCTGTCTGTCCTGGAAGAGGGATCCCTCCTCAGTTGCTCTTACTGAGGTGGTTTCTACCATTTTTTTCTCTGTTAAAGGTGTTTTGGGGGAGTTTTTTTCTTTATCCGCTGTGAGGGTCCAAAGGACAAAGGGATGTTGTATACTGTAAAGCCCTGTGAGGCAAATTGTGATTTGTGATATTGGGCTTTATAAATAAAATTGAATTGAATTACAGGTTTTGAAATGATTATTGCTACGTCCTTCCTGAAAGTCGGAATAGAAGGACAAGATCAGAAAATATGGGCATGATCACCCATCCGGCAGCATTGCTGAGTGTTTAGACTTCTGTTTGGGCTTTTCTAACAGAAGTCTCCCCAGACCTGGGAGTTAGTGGAGGTCAATAGTGTTTCCCAGGCATTCGCCACACCTCCTTGGTTATTTCAATGTCCAGCTCTTTCCCCATCATTGTTTCACAGAATCTGTAGTGCACTTAGTCAGTGATGTGATGGCGTGGTATAATTTGCTTACTAGATTTTTATTGATTTCTGAGTGGATCTCTTGAATTAGTACCTTTAACTTTTTTACAAAAATAATCACAACGCTGTAAATGCCTGTAAAATTCCTGCCCACCCAAGCCATATGTTTGACATAGATCATCAAAACTGTGACAAATCAGCTTTATTTTGAGCTGGAGCAGGGAGGTAGGAGCCAAAAGAAGCTGGAGTGAATGCTGCTGAACTCACTTAGTGATGAGGCGGTCGTAGAGCACTGACTGGTTACGGGAATCCAGTTTGTATCTGGTGATTCGGGAACTGCGTCGCACTGAACAATCCTCCTCTCGACTCCGTAGATTAAAGCGGCTCCTCTTGGGAGTGGATGACCCCTCGACCTCATCTGGAACATCTGGGGCAACAGAAAAGGTTTTTGTTAGCTTCCTTATCATTTAGACCCTGCTGATGAAGAAATGGCACTTAACTGAACTGTACCTGCTTGCTGCTTCCCACTGGATGCTTTCACCTCTCTCTGCAGCCTGGAAGATTTCCTGAATGGAGGAAGAATACTTGAAATCAAAAATGAATTCCTCATGTGCATTCTCATCTGAGTTAAAATGTACATAGTTATGTGCACACATATTGCAAAAATGTTAAATATCCCCAATGTAGTTTGATATGGCACACATATATTAGGAGAATTTATTGCTGACATTAAGGTTGTCTACCAATGCCTCTGTATAAAATGTAGGTCATGTGGCTAGCAGCCAACGCAACTCAATGCTCTACATAACTAATAAAATACTTTTGACACGCGTTTTGTCACACCAAGTTAAGAAAACTGAGACTTGCTCAAGTAGGTTGAGTGCATTGAATTTTAAAAAGTATGGGAGTTCCACCAACCCAATAACTTCTTGTACCCCTTAGAGAGTAGCTGGTCAAAATGTGCCAACAATATCATAGTAAGTGTGCCTGCATCACCTGAGGCATCCTCCAGAGTTATCTTCATTCAGAGGGGAGCTGGTCTTTGGTTCCATGTCTGCAAAAGAGACTTCAAGTTTCTCTCTCTTTCCTCGGGTCCTTGTAGAGTGATGGAGACCACTTCCCTCCTCCTGCTTCATATCAGCATGTCCCTGGCACGGTCAGAATAGAAGTTTATAGGTTTACAGCACATATGAAAGGAATGACTGTCTGCTCGGTTGAATCAGAGGTTCAAATCAATCATGGTCTGGAATAAGGAATATTCATTGAACTGTAAATGAATTTACTGTAGTAGAATATTTGAGGATTATTCCTTTAACATAAATCAATTGTTGTTGTTGTTTTTCAATGGGGAAAAAAATACACAACTTTCAAGTCCTGACTGCTGTTTGGCAGTGACGTCCTGTGACTAGAAAAATACAGACTTGCTTCCCACAGCAACATTACTGACAATGTCTTAGTGTTCTTCAGTCACTAAACCACTGTCTGCTCTATGGATGCTGCAGACAGCTATCTCTGCAGGCACTTTGTTGAAATGCTTGTCATGTGTCTCAATAGCCGTGATGATTATAGATTAGAAATAAGGTCATACAAGTAAAACCAGTCCACTCTAATTTTAGAGATCAACAACACAACTTCCATTCACATCAAGCATGCATGCATAGACTAGGTAGTTTTAAAACTGTGGGTAATCCTACAGAGAGCTGCCCAACAGTTTTACAGAACAGTGCCTCTGAAAATTTAGGTTACTGCCTATAAAGCACATTAAGTAATGCAATTGCTGTAATGTAGTAACAGATAAGTCTCTAAGATAAATTTTAATGAATGACTGAGTAAATGAAAGAATGAATGAACAGAGCCCCACCCCCTCTGTCCAATGAACCATCCAGCAGGCAAACGCAAGACACCAAAACACAACACTGCACTGTGCTAGACAACTTAAGCTTGACATCTGGGACAATTATCTGACAACGGACAGACTAGTCCAATATAGTAGTTTAATATGGTCATGACACACTTAACCAAACATTGCAACTGAATGTGCATAATAACTGTGATTTTGACTGTAGAGTATACAACTCGTCGTTACAAATGAGTCAACAAATGTCCCACAGACACTACAGAGTTTCAGTAAAATGTTAGAAAGGATCACGGGTGCTCATTCAGACAACCTGACAGCACCGTTAGCTGACAAACTGACAAGCTGTGCTAGTTAGCTTAGCACGCTAGCAAAACTAGCACAGCAAAGTTATGATCACAGATAATTTATAACGTTACATTAAATAAATGGCAACCAAGGTATCTAACCAGCCGCCCGGGTGTATGTGCTTACATTCACTATGTTGTTTTCGGAGCTGCTGAAGCTGTCATCCAGGGCCCGGGAGGAGCGGGTCAGCCGGGCGGACTTTCTCTGCGACGCGGGAAGCAGCGACAGAAAATCGGTGCTTGAATCCAACTCCATCGACCTCCTCTTCGGAGTTGTTGCCACCGACTCGGCGCCGACACCGCTGCTGCTGCGTAGTATCACCATCTTGATTCCAAACCGACCTTATACTGGCACGAAGCGACGGTTAACCAGCCGTTATTCTGGTTCAAAATGCGAAACGTTTACGGTGCCGCCAACATAGCAGAGTTAACGGTAAATGTCCACCAGCTGACAAACACAACCTCCTCACTAAACCCTTGATTTCTGGCGCCATAAACGTCATCGGAGGTGATGAGGGAAGTGCCTAAGAACTACCGCCAGGAAAAATAGATCTGTTGACAAGCTTGTAAATGAAGCCGATTTATATAAAGTAAGTTTGTTCTTCAGTGATTTGCCCCATCGACGCCGCAGCACATTTGCATGGTCGCTGTTGTTGTCATTACATCAGTCATGATATGTGTTAAAACATTATGCAGGCGGAGGGATACGTACAAATTGTGAAAAGCTGTTCCGGTTGATGTAAGAGCGCGCTCTTCTTCGAAAAGTGCACCAGCGCGCGCTCATTATGTACACAAGACATGTATTGAGAACATATTCATGTTTTTTTACATTTAACAATAAAGCTGTTTCAAACTGCCCAAACAAATGCACATTCATTCAAAACACAAAGTCGACATCAGCTCATCATCTTTTATTTGAATAAGTGACAGATACCAGAAGAGAAAATACAAACTCTAGAATTATTTCTAGCCTGGAAAAAAAGTACATTGTGTAAAACTGCTGTACAGGCAACCAGATCCTAAGTGTAAAATTTCAAAACTTTCCATTGCATCCTTCTTTTTGCTGATACTCATTGCCAGTGTCTGAGAGATACTCATGAAGTGCAGTCAGGAGAATAAAGGGAAACTGTTAATGTTCAGGATGAGACCAATGCTCCTTCTGGTCTTTAGTAACTGCTAGCCTTGTTACCTTTTTAATTTTTTGCTTTAAGTTCAATCAGAGGCCATTTATCACAATAGTAACAATTGAATTCTGAGTAAATGCATGAAGCTACCATGCCTGATTTGCAAACAGTATTGCCTTTGCAACAGTTACGAGAAATAAGAAAGGTGAAGGATTCAATGGAAGACGTGAGATTTCACTCATCAGAGCCCACATTCTTTTCCATGTGCACAGCAGCCAAATGCCACGTTTCACTGTACCCAGGTAAGCATTTGACAACAAAGCCAATTAGTTATGTGATAACATGAGGTTGTCATCTCAAAGCCACAGATGGGAGTTTAGTCAATGCTGTTTTGAGTAGCAGCCACATTAGCTGCATACAAAGTCTGTCAGGTCTGGGCATAACCCCAAACACAGTCTGATTCTGACGACTCACATACATAATCTTGGATAACTGTCTGAATAACCGTGGTTTACAATAATGCGTTATGAGACCATTGGCTACTGTGCTTTTATGTCTTAAAATGTGGCCAAAAACCCCGTCACCAGGGAGTATGTGTTCACGCAATGGCTGCCAGGTAGTCTTTCACCTCCGCTGGGGTGAGTCTTTTAAAGCCGGCCTCATTGCAGATCCCAACTTCAATGTTCTCCTCTGTCATCTGACCCTCAAAGCTCTCCTGAAACGCAAAGATGGGAGAGTGTATATGACTGATAAAAAAAACAGACAGATCCCATAGCTTAGGGTTTTTATTTGATAACAAACGTTATACCTTCAGTGTCAAGATGGCTGTGTGGATGGCATCTTCCAGCTCCAGATCATTGTTATACCTGGAGAACAAATACAAAGTGGTCATTGAGCAATCTGTGATGTGTAAGAGTTGTGAGAGCTTAACGTACCAAACACCTCAACTTTGTGTACTCATGCTGCACTGTATAATATCTGAAGTCCTTAAATAATGTTCTAGGAGCCAAACTCTTACTGTTGAACAATTTACTCCATTTAGGAGTAAACTGCCAAATATGCCAAATACAAGTACCAAGGCCATCCCCATTTATACTGTTGCTGTACGCTTCACTTTTATTATATTCTTAATACAAAAAAGCCTTTAACTGTATTCTTTAATTGTAATCTTACCTTTTTTCAAGGAATGTTTTTCCATTCACGTAGTTCTTTCCCATGGCTGTGGCTTTCCATGCAAAATATGCACCCTGCCAGTGAGGAAAAGAGGAAAAAAAATCCAGCAAGAAGTTATGCTTTTGACATAGTATGGTACATAATCTTTACACTGGCATAAGTATAGACTAAGAGTGACAATGGGTCTCATTCACAAACAGTGTGTACGCACAAATCCGGGATTCATCAATATTTTCTTACCCGAATTTGTTCTTAATCTGCGAACAAATTTAGAATTGCCTCAGACCATGCGTACGCACAAATGAGGAAGGCCGAACTGACTTAGAAAATGCAAACACATACCTTTTAAGTACATGCAGAGTCTATAAAATTCATTCATTCATTAAAAAGAGATTTAATAAACATTTTTTAAAAATCAGTAATTTACTAATATATTGGCCAAATGTATTAAATAACCATGAAATTGACACACGTTCACCCTCATCATTGTGACAATTAAAATATTAACAACAACATGAACAGAAAAAACTATCACTCCATCAACGTGCAGATGATCTGTAATGCCGACTGCCATATCCTTCACGCTGTGGCCCGCTGGCACCCACGACTCATTTACTTTGCAAAACAGTACAGTGGGAATGCGGCTGTGAGAAGTGGATGGCTTGTTGGTGAGCATCTTTTGTTCTGGTCTTTTATTTCAATTATATTAAGTTAGTATTTTTAGTAAGTCTCTACTCCGTTAATGCTAAAATGTTATATTGTTTGGGTGACCGGGATATGGCCTTAAAACATGGCTGATGACATCATACGCAAACCCTGAAACCCCTCAAGAGGTGCGCTATAATAACATACATGCCCAAACACGCGCCGTAGAGCGCACTTTTGGCGTGCTTAAGGGCCGTTGGATGTGTTTGGATAAGATACAGCCAGTGGCAAACTACTTTATACCCCTGAGAAGGTGTGCAAGATCATCCTGGCATGCTGTGTCCTCCACAATCTTGCAATGGTATGGCATTCCTGTAAGACCCTGCGCCATGCTTCTAACAAACTGTGAAATTCACAATTTCTCTCCTTGCGTAACCGCTTCCTTCATTCATGAATCAACTCTAGGCAAGCGGTTTCCTTATATGGAGAAATGGGGGCATGGTAGTATGCTAATCACAAATTGTGAGCACGCGCCTGTCAATTTAAAATGATTCTGATTCACACACATACGCAAGGTGGTGAGAACAAAATTGGCCGGTGCGCAGGTGTCATGAATCCCACTGTGATTTTGCGTATGCACTTATTTTGTGCGCAAAGTAAGGACATTTCCACGCACATATTAGTGAATGAGGTCCAATGTCTGCAAAATAATTCTTAAGACATTTAAGGAAAGTGTGGAGCAGCTCTCAAAATAAGATATTTCTGTCAAGCGACACTTTTCAACTGCTTTGAGTGCCTAACCATAAATTTGGCTTTTATTTATTAAAATAAAATAATCTGTAAACTTTGAGCTGAAAAGAGCACAGTAGCTGAAAACGAATGCTGTTTTTCAACAAATGTGAAAGTTAGTAATACAACATACAGAGGGGTCTGACTGGAACAGGTAGGGGTGGTCTTCATCCCATCCAGCTATCAGCAATGACACACCAAATGGACGCACTCCACTGTAAGGACAAAAAATAGCAGATTAAATCCAAAAATTCTTACTGAATATATCTTACCTCAAAAAATGTAAAGGTGATGTGTCTATAAACAGAGCATGTATTGGTCCATCTTTGTGTATACTCACCCAGACTGTGTGTACTCCTGCATTACAGAGGCCACTCTCTGGACAAGTTGGCCTGTGGGGATTGGCTCCTGGTAAACCAGGAAGTACTGTTGTGCCAATTTCCGGGCTCGTCGCACTAAAACCCTGCAAGGACAACACAAATCATTAATTTATGTGTGCACATGAAGTTCAGTAGTCAGATAAAGTCGGGTAGCAACATGCTGTCTTTTAGGAACAAAGTCCTGAATAAAGTTTTTTTCCTTGTGCACATAAGATATGGATACAAGCTGGGCAATATATCAATATTATTGTGATATGAGAATAGATATCTTCAGATTTTGGATATTGTAATATCATAAGTATTGTCTTTCCTGGTTTTAAACACTCCATTACAGTGAAGTGATGTAACTTTCTGCTCTAGCTATTCTATTGTTTGTCTTTACCCAATTAGCCATTACATCCACTTTACTGATGATTATTTAGCAAACTCCTAATTGTGTAAAAAAAAAAAAAGTGAAATCATCAAAAATCAAGCCTGCAATATTGTCACAATGTAGATATTGAGATATGTGGTCAAAAATATTGTGATGTTTGATTTTCTCCATATTGCCCAGCCCTTGTATGGATATGCTTCATACTCATAACACCAAAGACTAAAACTCATAATTATACTGTACAAGTGTGTGCACAAGGCAAAGTACTAGCATGAAGTTTAACTCAACAACACTGAAAAAGAAGAAGAAAAAAAATCACCCTGGAAAATCACCTAGGAAACACTTTAGGTTTTAATAAGTACAAATTAGTCTCCAACAAGATATGTGCTTTCTTGACTGTAAAATCTTAGATGCCCAAAGCTGTCCTCAAAGCAGTATATCAATCTAAAACTTTTATGGTGTGCTTTGCAAAATAGTTAAAACATGTAAAACCTCCAATAAAATAGACTGGATAAGGCTAACAATATTGTTGCTTAAGCTGCTTATCATTCTCGGAACCCATCAGCTGTATTCGGCATCTAACTTCAGGCAGACGGCGATACAGCCTCTGGGGGCAGACCCCCGATTTTTTGGCATTCCGGTTTGATTTGGGTGAAGGTGGCGACCTTCTGTTTCCAACCTCCGTTTATATATACAAATAAATATGCTGAACCATTGTGATGGATTCAGAGTTTGCAGTGACGCCAATTATGTTCCGCCTCATTAGTTCACCGCATGGACCGTTTAACCTGGCAACAACTGCAGCCGGTTCAAACATGATTGGTCAATATCACGCGGACTACAAACAGTCTACAACCGGAAACCAGGGCTCTTCTACTCTTCTTCTGGAGGCAAGATCTCCAGGGTTTGCCTACAGACACTGCATGAATGTAGAGTCTGTATATAGAGACTAGCTGCTTATGAACAAGCGCAGTCCGTCTTTACATTTTCCCCCTATGGTGCATTTAAAAGCAGCTGACATCACACAGAAATATACTATTTATCTAAAGTTAAAAAAGGAAACCTAAGCTTCTGAAAAAACAAAGAATCCCCACCTGTAGTCGGGCCCCATGCCGCTGTAGACCATGCCTATGTGTTTAGTGATGGGCTCCACTTTGTGGACACTCTGCTCATCATACAGAATGGACTTTTGTTTCTTCTCTGTTGCAAGGACAACTCCATTGGAAGCTGAAAATGAAGGACAATACCACGATTAGAGGCCTCACAAATCATAACTGATAATTATTTTCTAACCAGCTTCAACCACGTCATGGTATGCATAACCTTTAAGTATGCTGGTTTCTGCTTAGGTTGCTGCAGCAGTGTCTGTTAGGTGGGTATAATGACTTGTCTGGATAAATAGCACATCCTTTATTATTATGTCCAGCAGTTTGGATGGCAAAGCAAAGATACAGTGTGGCTTTACTTTCTGCATTACATTCACACAGCCATTGCTTATTTTATTTTTTTTGAAGTTTAAGGCTAATTAAGCATCACTAAAGTCACACTGCCCTATGCACTGTAGTCTTCCACAATGAAGTCAGGAGATATTACTCTGAAGGTGTGGCAATACATCAGAACCTGTTAACATCCACTCCATGTGTTACTTCACCCTATAACAGCGAATTGCAATTTGGCATTATAAACGTTTCCAAGCAGAGTCTTGTTCTGTTCTCTGTTATCAATCAGACATCCAATGAATGTTATTTAAAACCTACAGTTTAATATGCCCCACACACTTCCAGGACTCCATACCTTTGATTCCCACTGACGGTGCTCCGGCTGCTACAGCTGCCAGGGCATACTCGATCTGGACCAGTTTACCCGAGGGGCTGCAGGATGAAACACATGATGCTAAATTAACATGCTATGAAGCGGAGGAACATCAACTAAACCATATAAAGATACAGCAACATTTGCAGTTTGAAAACAAGACAACAATTGCCAAAGACGAAAGTGAAAGGAAAAGCTAAAACAACCCACTCATCTGAGCTAGTGTAGCTAACGTTAACTGTTAGCTAAGCTAACGTTAGTCTCTAAAAGCTTATAATTAGCATGTAAAACTGACCTGTTTCGGTCTATTTAGTAATATTCTCACAAAGAACACAATCAGGCGAGGTTTGCTTTTGACATGAGCAAAAACACTGACACTTGACGGTTTAATTTAAAAAACACGTTAGCCGACATGCTAACCGTTAACGTTAGCCGATTCATTACACTACCCGGCAATGACAGTGCATCGACTACAAAGGCCCCCAAAACCTTATTTTCCCGTCAATATGGAAAACTCTGCATATACTTTATCAAACTGATGTACAACAACAACTCTACTGGCTGAAAGTTTAGATGCTGTTTTTATATTTCATTGTAATTTTGACAAAGTTTACCTAAATGTGGTGAGGGAGAAACTGTAGCCTCGTTCCGCCATCTTGTTCTTCTTCTTCTACTCTGTGTTGCCTGGAGACCTGCAAACCCCACTAAAGAGTGTACACTGCCACCTATGGACTTAAATTAAACATCCACCCTACTGCTCCACAAAGAAAACAATGTTTAGCTGTGAATATACAGAAACAATTTAGATAGAAATAGATTACAAATAATCTTTACTAAAAAGGTTAATGATGCATCATTCTACTGCATTATCAATTATATTGAAGCAATTCTAGTGAATGACTAATCTGGTTACAATAAGAGAGGAATTTGAAATTGATGTGGGTCGTTTTGTACATTCATCTATCAACTTTATCAAATCATTATCTGGAATATATAATACAAAAAATATAGACACATTTATCTACTAAGACATGTATTAATTGAGATACTTTCTCCTGCACCCTGGAAAATAAATAAATGCCTGACTGACTCAATTAAGATAAGATAAGATAAGATAAGATACACCTTTATTGATCCCACAATTAAGAAATTCCAGTGTTACAGCAGTCAAGGGGAAAGAGTCAGATTAAAGATGTCAATATTTAAAAACTAGGCATGCAAAAAAAAGTACAAAAAATACAAGAAACAGCAATAAATAATATTAATAATAATAATAATAATAATAATGAGCAGTGGATAAAAAAAGTGAGCAATGGATTAAAGTAAGCATATTTAGTGCAAAGTGAGTATTGTATGTGCAAACAAACAACAACAAGGGGGACAGCAATGCTTATAGTGGTGTTTATAAAGTGTCCATAGTGTCCCTAAAGTGTTATTTAGATGTAAATTAGATGCTTAATCAGTTTTTATTTATGTTTTTGTAGAAGTTCTTAGGATGTAAAAAAAAAAAAAAAAAGTGGGTTGATGGCCACATCACATTACATTCTTCGATTACCCTATAAATTATTCATATTCCTTTAGTCACTTAGTCAAAAGAATCAAACAGGGTTTGCATAAAAATTAATCTAAGTTGTGAGTATTGTTTTAACAGGGTAAAGTAGTGTTGTGTCAGTATTCCAAGTGTTATAATCCTGGAGTGTCTAACTCCCTCTCTGATGCTCTGTCCGTTGGAGCTAGATCAAATTTAAAAAAAAATCATAATTGATATATTGTCTGAAGTTTAATTTTTACACAAGTAATATTCATAATGGTTTAAATAAACAATTTGATTGTATTTTCTGATCTTTGCTGTGCAACAGTTTTGTGTGAAAGGAATTAAAAGCCTGTCCCATAGAGACGCCTGTCTCAGATATAGGCCTGTAAATTTAAGTGATTTAAGCAAATGGAGGTTTTATGATAATTAATTCATAATCAATATGTTCCACAATCACAATATAATAAAGCAATTAAGTTAAGATAATTATTACAAGGAATGAGCGTACAGAAAAGAAATGATGGGCTTAGTTTAGAAAATTCACCTGGAAAGCATCACAATATTTGGTGAGCTACTGTAATCTGTAGCAGTACATCCTGTCCTCAACACACTGCAGAGAGAAGTTGGTAAAGTTGACCGCTAGATGGCAGTAAGACGCCTAAATGCATCTTGCCTGCCGAACATTAAACAGAAGAACAAATATAATTTGTTGTCGCTGCTTGATGACGTGTGAGCCTCCGTGACCGTGAGCAGTTTGACATGTTGGACGCATGGATGTAGTATACTGGAAAGAAAAGTAACGTGCGGACAACAAACATGATGAATTTATCAGCGTTGGTTCACAGCCTCAGGCGCTCTTTATTGCACATTGAGAGGAGACTCCTGCAGGCGGCCGGACTGGACACACAGCTGGGTGAGTTCACTGAGCTCAGGACGGTAGCTAATGCTACTGCTAATGATACAAGCTCTGTACCTGACTAACACACACACACACACACACACACACACACACACACACGCATTGTATCCCTGTTTCTCTTTTCATTTTAGTTTGATTATATCTAACATTTCACCTCACTAACTTTGACCACCATCTTTCTACATTTGCTCCCCTTTTCTGTTCACACTGATCTGTTTGACTCCGGTCGCAGTGATGATGTTCAGGGTCTGTAACTGTTATTTCCTGTGTGCAGCTCCAGCGCTGGCAGTGAATGGCCCCAGCCTCCTGCCTCAGCTCCACAGGGAGGATGAGCTGGAGGAGCAGCAGAGCCCGGAGCAGCCTCCTGGCCTCATGGACAGCATCCTGTGGATGGCTGCACCAAAGAAGAGACGCACCATAGAGGTCAACCGCACCAGGAGGAGAGCTGTTGAGAAACTCATAAAAGTCAAGGTACACTTTGGATCTTTTTAACTTGTCATTTCACCTCGAAACGCAACTGTAACAAAATGTTGGCATAGGTAGAGAGCTCCCTATTTGCACTGATTGGGAGTGATTAGCAAAGGTTTGGAGGTATCAGCTGTAATCCAGCCCTGTACATTTAAGATCAGTAGCCTTTGGTTCATGGCATGTAAATCTTCAAAAATCTTCAAAACTCAGCAGAACATTTTCTTTGAAAATATATAAAAATTCAATGTTAACTCAGATAAATGCTGCACCAACAGCTTAATAACAACAAATAACCAGAGCCAACAAATGAATACATTGTCATTTTTAATCTAGTTACCACAATGTATGGGACTTCTAATAACATCTATATACATTACAGATTAACTGTGAAGATTCTTCACTGTCAACAAAGAACAAAAAGTCTGAATGCAACTCATTGGCTGTTATTTTTAGGATTCCCAGTAGTTTAATGTGACTGATGGACACTTAAGTGTTATTTAATTCATATTAAATACAGGGTGACTAATGGTCATCAGCAGTATTTACAGCCAGCATAGGATTTTTTACTCAGTAAGTACTTACTACTACTTAGATCAGTTTATAAAAATGGTATCAGTATACATCTAATCAGTCACAATAATCTGCACACCATTGTAAAACTACTTTATGCTGAGGTTGTTCAAGCACTGTATATCTCAGCGTGCAAGGACATAAGTGTTTTATTACAAGAGGTACAAGTCCCTTAGAATAGAAGAGCTTGCACGCTAACGTCTGAAATAGTTTTGCTGCTCCATAGTTTGACCCACAGTTTCTTTGTCTCTCTGTCTCTCAGACCAGCATCGAGCCGTGCCCAGAGTGTGGCCACTTGAAGCAGAAACACATCTTGTGTGCCTTCTGTTATGCCAAGGTGTGCAAGGAGACAGCTAAGATTCGTTGTCAGATAAAAGCGATGGAAGGCGGCCCACTGGGGGCCCCGACTGTGGAGACTGTCATCCTGTATGACGGTGAAACACCAAGTCAGCAGGACAAGGACAAGAGGATAGTGGAGATGCCCAGGAAGAGGCCGTACTGGTTCAGCTATTGATGCTGGGGGATGCATACGACGCACACTGATTCTTTACATAATGTAACAAACAGCGTTTATTTGTCCAGTCTGTTGTTTGTTAAATGAAGAAGGCTGATGTGTTAGTTTTGTTTCCACAGACAACTTCCATAAAATGATTGATCAGCACTGACATCAGGAGCCCTGATAAATGCTGGCACATCAGACATACGTGTTCACTGATCTCTGTGAACATACTGATTGATGTGTGTGTTTAGGGCAGCCTCAAGTTCATTGGAGTTTAAAGCATCAGATGTTTTGTCATGCTTCAACTGTTATATTTCATATTTTCATCTGAGATATTTACTGTATATTTGAATGTTTGAGAATAAATTCATTATTTGAAAAAATAATTTTGATGTATCTGCTTTGTTCACCTTTTAAAAATAAATGAGACCATGCAGTTTACAAGGCAATGATTACATCATTTTATTTTAAAGATTACTTTTTGGTCTTTAATGATAGGACAGTCGGAGGTGTGAAAGGGGAGAGAGAAGGCCACGGGCTGGAATCGTGCCCACAGCTGCTGTGGCAAGGACATTGCCTTTGTACATGGGGCAAGTGCTCTACCCATTGAGCTAAATGGTGCCCCTATATTAGTTTATTTTTTATTAAAGGTGAATGAATGCTTAATGATAAAGTAAGAAACAGTGAAATAGTTTTTATGGTCTGTGCTCTGTTGTTGGCATAATATAAGGGGATTAGTAGTGTTTGCATCTTCTATCACCTCTTATTAAGACCACTAATTGTGGTTAGCTGGGCTGTCAAACTTAATTTACTGGTACTAGTAAATTGAAATGTAATGACAATTAAAGATGAAGAACCTACGGGGAGTCTGATGTCTGTAAAATCTGTGCAGCTGATTCATAAAAACTGTACATAGCGTCACAATAATATTCCTGCTCATATTAAATAATATTCATTCTATGTTAATGACTTGGCTGTAAGATTACCTTCTCCTGACGGAAAACTACTTGCCACCTCCAAACTTGAAGAGATGCCCGTTTTTGTTTATGAATGTATGTTTGTGTTGCCACAGTAACGCCTGTTAGTGGTGATTCAGCATCAAAGTTCGTTATCTAATACTGGCTCTTGTGTTGCGGGAACAGATTGTTTTTGCTGGGATGAGTCCAGCATACATTCCACTGCTTCAGTCACACCATCATACACTGATTCAGTTTCACCCTCATATGACTCTGTCATCACTGTCAGAATATTTACATCTTCAAGATATGAATAAACTAAAGAAATCATTAAGTAATTAAAAGGTCAGAAATGTCACGTGGAATCAAATTACTTTGTAAGGTGTTACATGTACAGAAGTCTCACACCTGCCTCAAAAACGATTCTCACATCCATCCATTAAAAGTGAAATGAAAAAATACTGGAGGCACAGCTGTTGAACTCTCATTATTCCACATTCACAGAGAGTATAGACGGACTAATGGGACACAGATGAGAGTAAAACATTCACAAATGGACGGTGTTGATGGTGCCAGAGTACTTTTTTTATAACAATCAGTGAGTCACCAACATGAACTTTGTATTGTATAATATGATTTTGGCCGGAGAACTGACCTGGCTTTGGATTAATGAGGTGGATTATGACTGTCAAGTGAGTGATCTTATTGCTCACAGCTGTTTCCTTCCTGCAGCATGTGGTCTATGTGAGAGACATCTGAGGAGTTAGGGGATAATTTCTTGGACCTGATGGGATGACGCCTGGAGCCACGTCATTCACAGCAGATTAGTCATTTATAGTGATTTTTCTCACCTATCTATCTATCTATCTATCTATCTATCTATCTATCTATCTATCTATCTATCTATGTATCTATACACACACACTCCTACATGTATATACATTTCCCCAGACCAACACTCACATGATCAAACCAACACCTTGCTACAAATAATTAAATGGTACACTGGGGTAAATTGTATAAGTTGATATTGTTTCTATCATTTAATCATTTCAGATGACGTCTCTTAACAAGGATCAGTTAGATAAATGTATCTGGTGAGAGTTTCCTCTGGGTTCATCTGGTTGACTCGTGTCATGGAAACAGCTAACTCTCATTTTCAAATGAAAACCAACCTTCAGGATGCCTGGAGTGAGGACATTCACTACATTCACCACAAAGTGATGCACGGGAGTAAAAATAGAAACAAGACTGGATATTTAAGACATTGCCAAACACACTCACATCTCAGACTACTTGGCACACACACAGATAGAGAGATACACACATCGATGATGACGGATGATTTGATTGCTTGTGTTCTCCCTTGAGTTTTCTGAACATTTGTCCTGGCACGGGTTTCTTTTTTTTTCATGGAAGTTGCTGATATTCACACTCTCGACACAATCACACCATCATGCACTGTGTGAGCAGAGGAGGCTGCTACCTGGTGAACTCCTTCTGTGATCTCCAGGAGGAGAACCAGTGGAAGAAGGAGAGCTATGAAGCATGTTGGCTGAGCCTGGTCATCGAAACGAGACCACAATTGAAGTAAGTGGCTCTCACTTGAAATGCTGCTTTATTCCAGATAAAGTTTTGTGTGAATCATTGTCAATACATGTTGTGTTTTCTGATGTATTTTTCTGTTATGCCAGTCTTAACTTTGTCTAGTGTTTGTAGTATACTGTAGTGCTCAGTATGTTGTGACAAGCAGCAGGTTTAAGGGCAGCAGAGCCGCCCATGTTCTCACTATGTTTCTACTGTAAACACATGACATAGACATGCTGTGTTTTGACTTAGAGGGTAAAATCCACACTGATATAATAGGCCCTCATCCTGATTGGTGCTGCCTGTAACTGGAAAACATCTATAATATGTAATGGTATGATCTAAAGGGCAACCAGTTTAAAGTTTCAACCAACCAAGAGCAGTGAAGCAGCAGCCCTCTTGAGCCCTTAAATATGCGGCTTTAGCCTTCAGTCTCTAAGTGATTTAAAAATAATTCAAAAGAGATATGATGATCACAGCACCACTGTACTTGTAAAAAGCATATATCTTATGTGTATGTTGTGTTTCAGACTGACTCTGTCAGAGACAGACAGCGTTCGCAGAGAGAGTTACAAGCAGCAACAGGTGACCCACTTCATGGTGGAGAGGAGTCCCAGCCAGATACTGAAGCTGGGCAGCACCAGCAGAGGCATGACAGAGCACCGGCTGCCTTTGTTTCACACCGGCAGTCACCTACACCATGCCACAGCCACCTTTGGGTCCACAGAACTACAGCCAGTCATGCTAGGGAGGGTGACGACTGAAGTGGATAAACAGAAAGTGACTGCTTTAACGCAGGACAGCAGCAAGCCGGTCAGAGAGAACTTCAGAGCCTCCGGCCTGATGTCCTCACCAAGGGAAACCTCTCATCGGGTGAGGAGGAGGGAGTGAAGCAAGAGAGTGGAGAGTGTTTAAAATTGCAGTCCGGAGAATCTAATATAGCGTTTGTTATGGTGATTTACAGACAGTGCTGGTACTAGTAAATTAAAATGCAAGTCTTAATTGTGTAAATCATCTTAACTGTGACTTTTGGGAGAAAAAAAAAGATTATTAGTATCATCCTAATGAAAGACTTATATGAAAAAAACCCTGGTGGAATAATGATGAAGAGATTAATTCATAAATTTTGTGTTGTACTTTGCAAAAAATGTAATGACATATTATTCTTATATCATGTTTCAGGAGACAGTTATGGCTTTGTCATTGTCGCTTATTTCTATGCCTAATAAAGCCTCATGAAACAGTGTCTGGAAACTCAACTTATCTGCTGTTTTACACTGAAGTTTTTTTTTTTTTTAATTTACAATTTTGATTCAACACATGACAGAAGGGAACATACTGACATACTACATATAACATACATAAGACAATAACACTATACAAAAATGCAACATCGACAACAACAAAATCAGACATAACAAAAATTGGGGTAGTTGAAGTTGAAGTTGAAGTTAGCTGAAGTTAATAAAGTGATCCTGTTAGAGAAAATAGAAATACATTTGCACACATATGCTCTATTAAGTTTGGGACTATAGTTTAGTGTTATGTAATGTGGCCATGTTTGCATGTATTTCTTGTTGTGTACTGTTTTTTTTTAATATATGTATAATAAGTTTTAGGTTAAGGCAACATGCAAACCAGTTGCTTTGTCTCCTTTGTGGTGCAAAGAAATAAATCCCCCGATTAATTTTAAGAGTTGATGTTTGGGTCACAGAGATCTTTCTCAAGACATATCAACAATCATAAAGTGATAGATTACTTAAAATACAGCCCATGGTCGCAGTGGTGTAGCAGTAGTTGACAGACTTTGTGCACTGCTCTGTACATGGGTAGGTTACGGAGGAGGATGTGTGTATGCTCTCCTGTATGTTCCAATGGCTTTTTGGTGGGTACAGGCTGCGTACACCTTCCACTATACCATTCACATACTGTAGCTGTTGTATTCAGTGATCATTCTTCAGGATACAAATCCAGTGACAGCGCTCCCCTGTGGTAAGACAAGTTTATACAGTTAAATACTTGGGTAATTTTGTCAGTGCTTGTAAGATTCTAAGGAGAAAACAAATAGTCTGCTTGGTTCTTAAACCAGTAATTTATTAGGAGAATTTCACAGAGTGGTTAGAGTCAGTACATTTGAATTTATGGCATCATATCCAGCACTTAATCATTACATCAAGTAATGGTCCAAAAAACACACAACAGCATAGAAAGGCCTGGGAACCCTAAACAAATCCTACAACTCCAGTTAATCCTTTCATTGCAGGGGTGAAGTGTGACGTAAAGGTGCTATTTGACTATTTTTGCTGCAGTATTGTGGTATAGCGTTGCACGACTGAGCACTACTTTGTGCTCTATCCCCTTTTTAGATTCACATGCACCTTCAGTGTCCTGTCTCCCTGATAATTAAAAAGCTCTCACAAACCTGAAGACGAGAAATTTAAAACAAGTTTTCAGACACACAACTCTCTTGGCTTCAGGCCATGTATCCTAAATGGCAACACACGTCAGAGTGTAAAGAGAGATGACATACATTGAAGGGAACTCCAAGTTATGGACAGGAGTGCTGTTAAAAACAAATTAAATCCCACATATATCATGATAAATATTTCCTACAATAGCCCATCAGCATATCTATGCTTGGTACCAACACACTCCAGAGACTTCAATGACTTTCCCGTAAACATAATGTTACAAAAATATTGTTAATGTGATTATGATTCCTGGCTGCTTTGTTCGATTTTTTTCCTGAAGACACTTACAGCAACAAATAGGTGTGTATTATCACATCACACTGAGAACAGTTAATAGGAACCCTAAATTCATACTTGAGGTGGAGAAACAAAAAATTCCAGACATACAATATACGCTCCAAGCAGTAATTCATGGCACTCAGAGAATGTGACTTAAATTGACACAAGTATTCCGACAACATTTTCCAAGGGGTTAACTTATAAAAAAATACATCTCTAAGTATTTAACTCAGTTATGTATCCAATATGGATATCAACTGAGTTATCCTAGTGCATTTTTATCATTATACATTTTTTTCGCAGCTAATTTAAAGCTAATGAGTCATAGTTGGGGAAGTTATGGTGATGATGTATTTCAGCATGCTCAAAACCTGACAAAATATTTTTTCTTCTTCAAAACTCTGAGATCAAGGGAGGAACTTTCAGATGTTGAACATGATCTTGTTGTTGTGCGTTTCCATAACATCCCTGTCAAGTAAAGATATTTACACAGAGTGAAAAATACATGCATTTTCCATCCCTGATCCACATACTTTCAACATTCTTCAAAGTCAAGTGAAAAACACCAGCTTGTGTTTATCACTTTGTGTGAGAGTGCAAGTTCCCTCCTAATATCGCCTCTTCTGCCCTCTTGTGTTTCTGGACGGTGACCTGCAGCTGCCAGTACTTGAGGTACACCCACATGAGGCTGCCGTTCTTCCTCTTGTCCATGTTTAGCAGGTCTGCACAGTACTTATCTCTCTTAAAAATATCCTTCAGATCGGACTCTAGATTCAGTTCCGCCCCGATGGGATCTTTGACAACCTTAAGCAGCATGTTCTTCTCCATCTCCAGCCGCTGGTCACGAGGTTGGATGAGGGAACAATAGGCATTCTGGCGCTCAACAAGCTGAGCCTCCAGCTCCTTCAGAGTGGCGGTGGCTCGCTGGTACCAGTTGTTCTCTTGTTCCAGGGCGTGATGCAGCACAGCCCCTGCAGCGCCGGTCTTTACCAGCCTTTGCTTCTCGTCCTCCAAGGCCTCACGCTCCTTGTAAAGGGGAAGACAGTGTTTTTGGATTGAGAAGTTTCAAAGGGAAACATGCACGATAGCAGAATTATTTGACAAGATTTTACCTGATGCAACTGTTTCCTTTCTTCCATCACCTGATGGCTCTGTGAGACCAGGGCCTGCTTGTAGCCTTTGACCCTCTGTCTCTCCTTCTCCAGCTCCAGCTCTAATGTAGCCGCTGCCCTGCGCCTTTCAGTCAGTGTCTCTTGGTACTTTGCCTCCATCTCACTTTTTATTATGGAAATATCCTTGTCATACTTGGCTTTGACCTGCTGGATCTCCCTCTGAGACTCCCTGGTCCAGATCCAACCTGAAAGCATCATGAGAGAGAGACATTTTTAAGATGTTTAAGATACGCTGTCATGATTTTAAACTCAAACACGTTTCTCAACCATAACCATTTCCTGAAGTGCAGACTGATTGAAACAGTCCTGTAACATCTGCTTGTATCTTAAGTTTGATAATGTTAGTGCAGTTAACATTAAAATGGCATCACCTAAGAATAAAAATGAGCAAGTATTCAAAAGATAGGCATAGCAGCATAATAATGTAGTCCCTAACAAAACCTGCACTGTCTTTTATAGGTCAGATAATTATCTGTGTATAGTGAACTTGATGCCGTGTCCACATAAAAACTGCTGTTACTTTTTAAATTTGCATTTAATTAATTGCAGCTATAAAACACTATAAATATACTGAAATACAAACACTAAAACTTTAAATATATCCATGGGATAACATATGACCAGTACGTGCATTAAACCACTGTGCAAATTTGTTCAAGTATTAGTTTTAGGAATGCAGTGAGGTAATTTGGAGAAGAAATGTGCAAATGTGCGCACACACACACACACACACACACACTCACTCACTCACTCACTCACTCACTCACTCTCTCACTCTCTCTCTCTCTCTCTCTCTCTCTCTCTCTCTCTCTCTCTCTCTCTCTCTCTCTCTCTCTCTCTCTCTCTCTCACACACACACACACACACACACACACACACACACACACACATTTCAGAGGTAAAGTTTACTTATTTATTTATTTATTTGTCAATTGGATCCCCATTAGTTGATGCCAAGGCAGCAACTACTCTTCCTGGGGTCCATGTACAAGAACATTCATATTACAAAATTAGAAACAAGATACAATACAATACAACAACATTTAAAAAAAATGTTCACTCACTGTTCACATGTTCATTCACTCAGAGCAGTCCATTTTTTAAGACACTTTTTAAAATTTACTCTGTTAGAGATTTTTTTTAGCGAAACAGGTAGTGAATTCCAACAAAACAAAACTGTTTTCTGGATTGCACTGGTTTTAGGTGTTGGAACTACTATTTGACGTTGTGTTGCTTGTCTTGTAGTATGAGTGTGTCTGTCAGTGATATACAAAATTGTAGCATAAAACTCTTTAGGTCTAGCTTGAAACAAAACATTCCTAAAAAATATAAGAAGATTGCACATTAATCTATCCTTCACTTTAAGCCAGACGAGAGCATCATGCATGCTATCAACACTAGTCCTGGGTGAGCAATGAAGAGCCAAACGTGCTGCTCTGTTCTGTGCAAGTTGTAGCTTCTGAAGATCCTCTGTGGTTGCACAGGACCATACAACTGAACAATAATCCAAGTGAGACAGAACTAGTGATTTTATAACAATATTGATTGAATGATCAGTCATGAAATACCTACATCTCCTGATAGCTGACATTGCACAACCCATTTTAGTGATGATTTTGTCAATGTGATAAGACCAGGAGAGCCGTTCATCCAGGGTGACACCAAGCAATTTTACATTTTTAACTTGCTCGAGGGTTAGACCTTTCATTGAGAGAGAAAGGGACAGCTCTTTTTTCAATTCATAGTTCGATCCAAAAATGATACATTTCGTTTTTATTACATTCAGAACTAGTTTGTTATTTTCTACCCAATTTGATATGCATTCAAGTTCTCTCTGTAAGATTTCATTAAGCTCACTCAGGCTATTAGAGGATTTATATAATGTGCAATCTTCAGCAAACATTGTCATAGTTGATTCTTTTAACACCCAAGGCAAATCATTCGTGAAAATGGAGAAGAGGAGAGGCCCATGGCAACTTCCTTGAGGGACACCCCACTCCGACCTTCTTTTAACAGATAGACAGCCATTGAAATAAACACATTGTGATCTGTCATTCAAATAGCTCCTTAGCCAGTCAACAGCATTTACACTAAAACCATAAACAGAGAGTTTTTTCAATAATAGGTCATGATCAATAACATCAAATGCTGCACTGAAGTCAAGTAAAACAGCACCAACAAGATTTTTGTTATCTATTTGACTCAACCAGTTGTCTGTCATCTGTGTTAGAGCTGTGCAGGTAGAATGATTAATTTTATAGGCATGTTGAAACTCAGAATCAAGGTCATTAATGGAAAAATAATTTAATATTTGATCAAACACGATTTTTTCTAAAAGTTTACTCAAAACAGGAAGAATACTAATTGGTCTACTATTCTCCTTACTGAAGGGACTCCTATTGTTCTTTGGTATGGGAATAATTTTAGCAACTTTCCAAGCATGAGGAAATATGTTCTGTTTAAGGCTCAAGTTAAAAATGTGACATACAGGTTCCGCAATATAGTCTGACATTAATTTAATTAATTTACCATCATGATAATCCATCCCAAACTGCATGTCTTTTTTTACCGAGGCCAACATTTTTCTCACATCCTCAACTACTACTGGTTTGAAGCTAAACTTACAAGTTTTATTTATCATGATGAATTTCTTGATTAAGTCTTCTGATAATGTGCAGTTTGAAGTATTCATTTTTTGTCTTAAATTCTCAACTTTATTGACAAAAAAATTATTAAGATGATCAGCAATTTTATGAGGTTTTGTGATAAATTTGCCCTCTGACTCTATAAAAGAAGGATTGTTTGCTTTGGATCTACCAAATATATTATTAAAGGTATTCCATAGTTTTTTCCCCATCATGCTTTAGATCATTAATTGTTTTTTGATAATACAGTTTCTTTTTTTGTCTGTTCATTTTTGTGACCTTGTTTCTGAGTGAACGATATTTGATCCAGTAAAAAGTAAATTCTTTATCAAGCCATGGGGCTGGTGTGCTTCTGACTGTAAATTTTTTCATTGGTGCATGTTTATCAGCCACAGTCCACAGCATTTCTAATAACAGGTTCAATGCAGCATCTGTACCTGTCTCACCATATATTTTATCCCACTGTTGGTACTTTATATCATTAATAAATTTTTCTTCACAGAAGAATTTGTACGATCTTTGCATAACAACTTTGGACTTTGGAGAGTACATTCATTAACTATACATTAATGCTGTTCTCCCACGTGTGTTACCTCACAACAGACACACTCCTAGACAGATGTAAGCAACTTACGAAACGCAGCCAGCCCCAGCATGGGGACCAGCAGGGCGTAGTTCCATTGGTTGCCATCACCGGCCCCCGCCCCCCTTCCTCTGGGGTCTGGTTGGATGTTCCATCTGGGGGGGTCATTTAAGTTATTCATGGAGGCTGCGCACACAGACGAGACCAAAATATATAAGTGTGTGAATTTACATTATGGTAAATGTTTACATGCTGCAACACAGAGAGCAGGGAGGTAGCAGTGGCTTCTCAGTCACACACTGATACTGCAGTCATCACAGGTCTCTCATACATGGTGGTGCCTGTACATAAATGTTAGCAGCCCTAGCAGCTACAAGTTGGCTTAGCTATAAACAAAACTACGTAATTATTTTAATGACAGGCCTCTTTCACAACGAAGATCTGAGAGTCTATTGACTTTGAAGCTAACCAGAAAGAGACAGCATTGGATTCACTATTCAGCTATTTAAAAACATTAAGGTGTCTGGACAGTCTGTGTGGCATTGGTGAAATAATGTTGCAAATAAAGCACAAGATTGATCAAAGTGATTAGCTTGTTAGCATTTACCTAAACACCGACTGGCAACAACAACACCTGCCTGACATGACTTGGAAGTTTGACAGCCCAGCTAACCACAAACAAGGCTAGCTATAACGTTAAGCTAACATGCTAGCTAACATTTAGCTTGCTGGCTCATGCTCGTTGGAGTATTTAACACAAAAATAACATGGGACATAATAATTTTGTAAGTCCGACTACAATTCGGGGCGAGTTTGTTGTGTATATACGGTGCTGCGTCTCACCTTGAATGAAAAGTCTAGGTCACTTATACATTTGTTCCTGCACACCCTAGTTATACAATTTTACGCTTTAGCAGTCCATCCATATTGACCGGGTGTATTTGTGGGAAGTCACTTGTATCAAAATCGCATTAAATGTGAAAATTAAGACTGTATATACTTATTTAGATTTAATATGGCGATAACTTACACCGTTTTGCAGTTTTATCACGTAAAAACTGTTTTTAAAGCACAGCGATTCAGTGCTACATAAGTGTTACCCCCGTTTTTAGAGAGTGGTTTAGTCCATTGCTACGGAATATCTTGTCCTCCGCTCTGGCTCTGAATCGGTCCCTCAACCAACAACATGGCGAGTGTTCGTGCTGCCTCCTGTCTCCTCTCCAAGAAGATATTATCTAAAACAAAAGCAGTGAGTAGTTTCAGTTGAATGCTGGATCTTTCATCTGTCTATATGTGCTCTGTTCGTGTGTTTTAATTGTATTTCTCTTTACGCTGAAAGGAAGAATTTTACTTCACGTCGAGCTTTCGTAAGCGGCAGATTCTGACTTGCGTAAGCTGTGTTATGTAGCTCAGGGTGTTTCAATGTGACACCTCAAAGAAAAGCCATTATGCGAGTCCAGCAGATGTCATATGTAGCTATTCTATTTCCATACAGGTCACATTATATTTACAGAGCGATGTTTTCAGTAAACTTTTAACGTAACTGAGGAATTTCAACATGTTCACAAGGGTTTCTTCAGTTGCCCTTGTGGAAAGCAAGTATAGCTAATTTGTGTTAGCTAGCCAATTGTTAACTGATACAGTGCCAGTGTCTTTAAAGGCAACTGTAGAGTAATTTAACATTACCATGATGCCATTGTTAATTAAAAAATATCATAAAGTAGGGTCTACAAAGTGGGCTGTAAAATTTAAATGTAATGACAACATATTAATGCTTAATCACAGACTGTTATGCAAGTGTTATTAGGAATATAAAGCTGTCTGTATTATGCTAATAATCATGCTAATGTTTGCTCATTAGAAGTTTCCTGTCGGCATGTAGCCCTCAGTTTGGTTAATGATTCAGTGGTGCTGCCTATGTTTAACTTACCCATTGATATCAATTGTCCTCTTGTCTACAAGGTCCCTGCTGCTGCTGTTCAAGGATCCAGGAACTTTCACTTCTCCATCTATGGCAAGAAGAAAAGTGCTAAGATATCTGATGATGTGAGTTACATTCAGTCTTTAATGTAAACGTGTATGTAGTGGGGCTATTAGTGTGGATGCATGATAGGATATTATTACATTGTTCACTGCATCATCAGGTTTCCATATCAATGTTACTACCATTTGATATTATACAATAATAACCTCAAACTGGTGGTGCACACTTGCAGCACTCTCCGCCGTTAGTGACAAATTCAGTTTCCAATATTTGCATGCTGCTCTTATTTGGATGTTTTACAGTGACATCCCTCCTTCGTTTTTTTCAGATCTCTACTCAGTACCCAGTAGTGGATCATGAGTTTGATGCTGTGGTGGTAGGAGCTGGAGGAGCAGGACTAAGGGCAGCTTTTGGACTTTCTGAGGCTGGCTTCAACACTGCCTGCGTCACCAAGCTCTTCCCCACCAGATCTCACACTGTAGCTGCGCAGGTATGATAACATGTTATGAGTTCAATGAAGATATAGATTATTTGTATGTTTTTCAAACCCCTCTGCATTCATTAAGTAACAGCACACATAAAATATTTGTTATCCAAATCCAAAGCTTTCTATAAGTACAGTCGACTGCTTTTCTCAAAATGTATTGAACTGTTGAATATTGATCTGGTCCACAGGGTGGGATCAATGCAGCTTTGGGGAACATGGAGGAGGATGACTGGAGGTGGCATTTCTATGACACAGTAAAGGGATCTGATTGGCTGGGAGACCAGGATGCTATTCACTACATGACAGAGCAGGCTCCTGCAGCAGTAGTTGAGGTAAGGTTACACACACCTGCACATCAGCGGTTATGTGAGCTGACAATTACTGGCTTTTCGGCACTAAATGAGGGAAGTCTAGAGAATATGAGTCATTGAATTAGAATATATAACATAAAATTAAGAAAATTAACAGTTGCCTTATCTATCAGATTTAGATAAGGCCTCAAAACCATACATTTCTTTTATCCGGGGAGGTTTGTGAGGGAGATAAGCTCCTATGGTGGTATTTCTAGTGAATAAATTTTCGTGTTTGGGTCACACCCTCATGGCTCTCTCCACATACCCATACAACACAACAGCAAATCTCAATGTCATGTTGCTTTGTCTCTTTTTTAGCTGGAGAACTTTGGCATGCCGTTCAGCCGCACTGAAGACGGCAGGATCTACCAGAGGGCCTTTGGGGGTCAGAGTCTTAAGTATGGAAAAGGAGGCCAGGCCCACCGCTGCTGCTGCGTAGCAGACAGGACAGGACACTCGCTATTGCATACACTTTATGGACGGGTAAGTCCTCACACTTATTTTTCATCCTTTGTCTGACTCAGTCCATACATAAAGAAACCAGTTTTTCTGTGGAGTACCAATGTGTGTTCAGTCTGTCTACCCTTCTGCCTTTTGTTCAGTCGCTTCGTTACGACACCAGTTACTTTGTGGAGTACTTTGCCCTGGACCTGCTGATGGAAAACGGAGAGTGTAAAGGAGTGATCGCTCTGTGCATGGAGGACGGATCTATTCACCGCTTCAGAGCACAGAACACTGTCATAGCTACTGGGTAGGTATCACAGTCACTGTAAACCAAAACATAAAAAGTCGACACTTGTGTCGTCTTTCCTAACTCAAGTTAGCTGCCATAGTTTGAGAGTTGATATGAGACATATACAAGTTTATGAATGAGTTATAACTTTCCTTCCAGGGGTTATGGAAGAACCTATTTCAGCTGCACATCTGCCCACACCAGCACAGGAGATGGAAATGCAATGGTGACCAGAGCTGGCCTGCCCTGCCAGGATTTGGAATTTGTACAGTTCCATCCCACAGGTGAGAAAAATGAAACTTATTAACTTATTAAACAAAGTCATAAAATAGATCTACCAAAGTGTGAAAGCCAGATGTAGGTTTGAAAGAAGGATGTAGCTGAACAGCAGCTACATGCATACTTAAGACATGTCTACATTGTTTATAGTTATTTCAGTTGGTAAAGGTATTCTAATAATGAGCGTTCAAAGTCCATTATTTTATTGTTGAGCTGTAAAAGTGCGATAAGACCGTTGAAATAGTGTCGGCTCTGTTTCATTTGCAGTCTGTTTGTCTTTATGTGTAGTGGTCATTGTTATTCTCTGTTTCTATTTAAGTTTTAATTGTACCAAAGACAAATTAGGAGATCCTGAGTGATGTTAGTTAATAAGTCCGTTAATACATGGATTTAGGCTCATTATTTCTGGGCCGATCTGTAAGTCTGTTCAGACCTGGCTGACATTGAGCTCCGATAACAGACCCCACTTACATAAAGACAAGTGGTCATTTTTATTTTTGTTCCTGCTGACATTTGACACCAGACTCCTCAGTTATATGTGTGGCCTACAGGAGGTCACCAAGGGCTAAGTCACTGCAGGTTTTTCTCACCTTTAATATGATGCACCGACATTGCAAGTTGCGCCTGGTAACAGCATACCTTTCTTATATTGGTAAAATATTTTAGGTATCTAGAGAAGCCTTTCACGGTGAAGACTAAAGTGAACCTCCAGAATAATTACAGACTTTGTCATTAGCCAGCTGAGTCTTTTGTGGGAGTTTATAACATTAACCGATGGCCAGTCGGAGCACAAAACTATCTTATAAAAATGTGTTTATTGCAGAACAATAAAAAACAGTAGCTCAAGAGGGCTAAAGGGATTGTGTAAAATGCTATCAGCACATTAAGAGTTTTACATCAGAGCATGATGATTTCCTTTTTCTAACTAATACATTGTACGAATATCAGCACTGCAAGCAATTTGAGTGTAAAAAGCAAAAAATTCTGATGCAATGAGTAAAATCATTGTGTAAATGCCAAAGTAAATAAACTTATCTCTGCTCAGTCAATAAAGCTCACTGTTATAGTCTTTACTGAGACAGTATTGTCATAACAATAAAGCGTTGATGTTTTTATGTTCACAATGTGGACATTATGCTTCATTGATTACAATGTTGTTAAAATCTATTACATCAATCATACTTAGAAATCCTATTTTTTGCGAAGATAATTGGTGTTTAGAGCTGTAGTTGGTAACTTTTATAAAAGAAAGAAAGACAAGTGCAGGACATAAAAGCAGAAGTTATACAAAATTAGTCCGAGACATACTGTAAGCTTAAACTGTCTCTAAATTCACATAGCATTCAATGAGACAGATAATCTGTGAAAGAAAGAAAGATCTTATTCCTCTGCCTTCTCTATTGCCTTGTAGTGCTGCTAATGGCCTTACTGCATGTGAATGAAAACAACCAATCAGAGCTGAGGAGTCTCATGCAGCTGTCAGTCACTGCTCGTGAACTACAGTTAAACTAGGCTGCACTGATCAAGTATCAGTCAAGACTCTGTCACTGCATTGTGTATTTCTCACCTAATATATTTTCAGAAACATATTGTAGTGTTCTGTTTAGCTGTAAAAGAGAAAGTTGGTCCGGCTGGTGAGTGGTGCTGGGTACTTTGGTCGAGTGTTTCCAACATGGTGGTCGGGGCACAAACCTAGTTTGATTGTTTGACCACACATGAAAGTGATTGACATGATTATCAGCTGCATTTGAGACTCCTCGGCTCTGATTTGGTATTATCAGTGTGCTGCTGTAGATTCTAGTGAATGCCATCAAAAGCGGGAGGAAGAGGAGGACGGACATCATTTTTTACAGACTATCTCTCACTTTCAGTATATGTTGACAGTTTCAGCAAATGTGATACAAAGTTATTTTCATAAAGGTTTTCAGCTTTATGAGTTTACTGCATATTTTACTCATGTTATTCATCATTAACATTTGGATCCAATAGCTTGAACAAAACCTTATTGCAGAGCAGGTTAGATGTCTTGTATAAGTTACCATAGTAACGCAGGGGAATAGTGTATCCCACTCAAAACACAATTACAGCTGTGAAACCCAGGATTTGGTGTAAGTGTTTGCAATGTTTGTATTCGTGAAGAAAATAACTGAACTGTGTCTCTTAGCAAAATGTGAGTCTCTTATAACGTGAATCTTTTCAGGAATCTATGGAGCCGGCTGTCTGATCACAGAGGGTTGCCGTGGCGAGGGAGGGATCCTGATCAACAGTGAGGGAGAGCGATTCATGGAGCGCTATGCACCCAACGCCAAAGATCTGGCTTCCAGAGACGTGGTGTCCCGCTCCATGACCATAGAGATCAGAGAGGGCAGGTATGGACAAAGAGTGCGTGCGTGCGTGCGTGATGTGACTGTGCATGCAAAAATGTAATAGTTCATCCACACCTAAATCATGTCTTAATTCCTGCCCGTCTTTGTTCTCTTAGGGGTGTTGGTCCAGACAAGGACCACGTGTACCTACAGCTTCACCACCTGCCTCCCCAGCAGCTGGCCACAAGGCTGCCCGGTATCTCAGAGACGGCCATGATCTTTGCTGGAGTTGACGTTACTAAAGAGCCCATTCCTGTGCTGCCCACCGTTCATTACAATATGGGTGGAGTACCCACAAACTACAAGGGACAGGTAGGTAATGTTTGCACATTTGTGTGCATCCACACACATTTCCTCCCCTCTCTCTTTTAAGTACTGAAAGGACAAAGTGAAACACATTAATTTTTTTCCCCCATCAGGTGATCACTCACGCCGATGGACAAGACAAGGTGGTTCGTGGACTGTATGCCTGCGGCGAGGCGGCAAGTGCCAGTGTCCATGGTGCTAACCGCCTGGGTGCTAACTCTCTGCTTGACCTGGTGGTGTTCGGCAGAGCCTGCGCCCTGACTATCGCAGAGGAGCACAAACCTGGTGAGGACCTATGTTAAATAACATAACATTACCACTGGCATCTGTGCACCTGTACACATCACGTGCTTGCTTCACTGCTGACTCTGGTGTTATGTCTTCTTTCCAGGAGAGACACTGTCCCCTCTGGCGCCCAGTGCAGGAGAGGAGTCTGTAGCCAACCTGGACAAGCTGAGGTTTGCCAATGGAAGCTTGAGAACCTCTGAGATCAGGCTCAACATGCAGAAGGTACACACAAAAAACATGCACACAAACGCAAGAGGTCATTTTGTAAAAGAAAAATGATTTGGAAAAGTCATTGACAAGAGTGTACGAATAGGTAATCAAACGTTACAAAAGAACGTGTTAAGTCACTGTACATTAGATGTCATATTCTACTGCTGTGTTTCCTCTCCTGAGGTCCACAGAAAGGTCTATAGACAAACATAAATCACGTGTCTCTCCCTGCCTTTCCTCACAGACCATGCAGGCCCACGCTGCAGTGTTCCGTACTGGCACAGTTCTGAAGGAGGGATGCGACAAGATGGACGCCATTTACCAGACCCTGGATGATATCAAGACCTTTGACAGAGGTACAGTTCCACTTTGTGTGCCTCTTTCTCTCTGTTTATAATTCATTTCCCCTCCGCCTGCAAAACGTGACACACTGTAAGTCATAAAATACCTTTCCGTTCCTCTGCTCCAGGCATCGTCTGGAACACAGACCTGGTGGAAAGTTTGGAGCTGCAGAATCTGATGCTGAACGGCATCCAGACCATCCACTCCGCTGAGCAGAGGAAGGAGAGCCGGGGAGCCCACGCCAGAGAGGACTTCAAGGTTGGTTTTACCATGCTTTTTGTGTTTATGTGCTTCTTTTATTCATAGCATTTTCCTCTGCTTCTCCTCTTTGCCTATCCATCTTTCTGTCAGAGCCAGTGCCTTTTTCCTTCAGTTATTCTCTGCTTATTTTGGTGACATCAGTCTCTACTCTGGCTATTTATTTTTGTTTCTGTGCATAATTGTGTAAAAAGGCAATCATGACGTGCCAGTCTGTACTGCGGTGCATCTCTCCTCTGACATGATTTTTCTTCACTATATTCCAGGATCGAATTGATGAGTTCGACTACTCAAAGCCTCTGCAGGGTCAGGAGAAGAAGCCCTATGATCAGCACTGGAGGAAACACACACTATCCTACGTCGACCCCAAGACTGGAAAGGTACAGCCCCCCCCCTCAGTGTGTGGTGCTAACAGCAGCAATTTAGGCAGCTGTTGTTTGTCATTACGAACTTAGAAGGCCAGAAGAGTTAATAATATGTGATTTGTTTTGTCTAATCACAGGTGACCCTAGAGTACCGCCCCGTCATTGACAGCTCTCTGGACGAGCAGGACTGCGCCCACGTCCCTCCTGCCATCCGCTCTTACTAAGACCATCTCCTTCCCCTCTCCTTCCTCTCCTCTCACATTCAGTTCACTCATTATCTTCTATTTATAAAAATACATTTCCTCTAATAGAGATAACATTCTGGGACAAACTATGCTCATGGTTACACGTGTATCCATTTAGTATGGTTAAATACAAAGCTGTTTTGTCTATAAACTCGTCTCACCTTCCTGTTCCTCTGTGTGCTTTGCCTTGATTTAATCTACATGCAGCAGAGAAGATATTTCAACATGGATCTTGTGACCTCTCACACTGTGTGTGCTGGTCCTATATATGTTGTCGGAAGCTCAAGACAAGTGGGCATCTTTTAAGACACTATCTGAAGAACAAAAAGATAGAGAATAGTAAACATGTGTTGCACGTTGTGAGCTTGGCTTTCTGTGATGACGCCATACTCTTGTTTATCAGTCTTGCATTGCAGTTTTTGAATATATCTTCTCTCCTATGGCTTTCTGAAGTGAAGAGATGGTGGGAGTGATGGCAAGTTTTGAAATGCAAATGTCAGAGACAGGACACAGAGGGAAGCTTTAAGTATGTAAATATTGCATAAATGTACAATAAACATGACGAGTTATACTGTATGTACTTGTTGAAGTGTCGGGTAGTCTTCTCACTCATTATGGCCTTCAGTTGTGGACACTTCTTGTGATAATGTGTGTGGTTCAAATTATTAAGTACATCATCTGTGTCTTGCTCAGTAGATAAACAGCTGATAACTTCATTGAGCTAAAGTTATTTATACTTCTTCACTCTAAAGATTAACCAAACAAAGCAGCTTGATGCATGTGCATATATAATTAGCCACAATATGGTGTCACATCTATTGGAACAATGGCTTCTTAATACATTTTGGTGTTGCTGTTGCCTTCTCTTAAAACAGGATAAATCACAGTAAGAGGTCAGTGTCGTACACAAAGCAGTGTGAGTGATTGTGCTTTTCACGTTGCTGATATGTGTTTTTCCAGAAGTAATGAATTATTCTGGGCACCAACATTTGTGTCGGATGTAGTGCGTCAGGAGCACCTGATGATAAAAGCAGTTGCTGTTAAAATTGTGTGTGATGTAGAGTTGATGGGAAATCTCAAACTGCAACTTGCCACTTTGTCACTTTGAAGGATGCATTTGATGACTTAATTTATTTGCCTGTTTTTAAAAAAGGCGCAAGTTAATTTTCTTCAGGTTTTGCCATTTGTACTTATTTTCATTTGTTCAATAAAGTGTAGACTATGCATAGAAATGAGCTTTTGGTTTGTCTTTGTCTAACGGGCGCAACAGCACAGACGCCTGCAAGGGTGTAGATTTTGTTTCAACATTGGAGGGGACCCATTAAATAGGAGGTTTTGGGCTCCTGCCAGAAACTTGTGAGCATCAAACACTTGATTTCCTGCATTCTGGGGAATTTTTATGCATTAATTAGTGCCTTTTCCACATTTATTTAGAGTGGTCATGTCTTAAATTTTGTCAAAATATAACACTTGTGCTCATTCTCATGTTCTAAGTATTGAGGAGGACGTGTCCCCTGGGTCCCTCCCAAAATCTACACCGATGGACACCTGCAAATTTCAATACTATTCAGTTAAAGAACCCTCTAGTAAATCCCACATGTACATAACGTTTTGTTCTTGAATTACAGGGGCTTGCACCTTTATTGTGTTTACTGCCTGTTAATGTCCACTAGGAGGCAGCAGACGGTACATTATTCACTCAGAACTTCTGCATCAGGATCACAAGGTTTCAGAACAGTACAGAGACAGAACATTTGTTCTTCATGGTTAAGGGCTGTTACTTGTCTCACCACAAAAGTGTTACTGTTTAACATTATTCAGATAATGGGCAGTAATATGGTGACTGGTGCAGTTCCTCAGTTAAATCCCTGCTATAAGCAGTGTTTTCACCTTACAGGAAATTCTGCAGCAGGAAGTCAGTAATTCCTAAACAAACACTGAAGTAACCCAAGCCCATTTCTATATCCTGTCCAGATGTACAAGCCAAACTCAGAAAGGTCAGAACTGAAAGGGATGGAAGTAGCCGTATCGCTCCGTATTCACAAAAACCAAAGTACTGTTGAGAGTAAAGAAAGGGAAAACAATCTTCTGTTTACCGTTGTGCCACTCCCTGTTTGAAGTCAGTGGATGATTACTATCTGTACCTGTATGGAACAGCATCTGAAACATGATCAGTATGTCATCAAACTATGATCTCATACTGGAACGTTTTTATTATAACACCACTGACTGAGTTCCCTGTTGGATAAAGATTTAGCAAACATTAGTGGGAGTTGGCACATAATTGAAGTCACTGCAATGTGACATTGACGTTCACAAAAGCAAAGATAAGAACATTAGCTGAGAAAATTTCATGTTGAAGCAGCTACAAGGAGTTTTTAACTTGTTAATAAACAGTCTCATTTTAATACTGCTGCCTCTACACATAGGCATAGATTTCAGGGGGGAGGCAGGCCACATGCCCCCCTCAATATATACTATATAATATATACATTTGTCCCCCACAATAAAACATTACAGTAGAAGAAGACTTTTATTTTGATGGCATTAAAGACATTTAAACCATAAATGGATGCAGAAAAGGCATGAATTGGTGAGGAAGCAGGTTAGGAAATCCCCCGCCTTAAAAACCATTTCTAAATGAAAAGTTTGGCAGTGCTGCAGCAATAGGCTTCTACCAACATTGTTTTCAGATATAGGTCTGACAGATTTATCTTTAATTTATTAAAGCAGCTGACTGACAATATTTTGCACACTGTCCATTATCTTTAAACATAACCACAGTGAGTATTGATTGGGGTTTTTTCCAGAGGATTATCTGAAGCAGCATTTTACATGAATTAGACTACTCACTGTTTAACTTCAGAAACCTGGCATCTCTTATTCTTCACAAGTGACTCAATATTAGGTGTGCAAAGTCATACAGTGGGCCGGATTGGACCCTTTGCACCACAGAGCGTCACAGGAAGTCATTCCTGCCTGTGGCCATCAACCACTTGGAGTGCCAGTCACTCTGAGTCAATCAACAGGCATTTGGACTTTATTCACCTGCTGCATTTATAATTCATAATTATGTAATTGGTGCAAAGATTCAACTGTGCAATATTTTTCAGTATACACCTCTTAAATGTATATATATATGTATATTTATTCAACACACAATGCACTTAACTGTACGTACTTCTTATGTTTACTCATGTTTTTTCTTTTTCTTTATTTTGTAGCTACATTTTTACACTTGCAGCCTCTGCTCAGTGATGATATATATTTTATTGCAAATATCTTATCTTAAGTAGTAGTGTTGAGCACTGTAGCATAATATACATTTTATTTTATTGCACATTTTCATTTCTATTTTATTGTATTGCTTCATATTTACATACTTCTATTTCATACTCTTATTCTTACTTCTTATAATTCTCTATTTGTTACAAATCTTGATTTCCCCTCGGGGATTAATAAAGTATTTCTGATTCTGATTCTAGGGTGGACGGTGGTGTGGCGGTTAGCACTGTTGCCTCACAGAGAGAGGATTCCTGGTTCAATCCCAGGAGGGAGCCCTTCTCTGCAGAGTTTGCATGTTCTCCCCGTGTCAGCGTGGGTTTTCTGCAGGTACTCCGGCTTCCTCCCACAGTCCAAAGACAAGCAGGTTAGGGAAAGGGTTAATTAGTGACTCTAAATTGTCTGTGGGTGTGAATGTGAATGGTTGTCTGTCTCTATGTGTCAGCCCTGTGATAGTCTGGCGACCTGTCCAGGGTGTACCCCACCTCTTGCCCAATGTCAGCTGGGATAAGCTCCAGCCCCTCGCGACCCTCAAGAGGATAAGCAGTTACGAATGGATTGAATGGATGATTATGATTCTGGTGGGCCGCTTCTGGCCTGCAGGCTGTATGTTTGACGCCTCTGCTTTAATAGACGTTTACAGTGAGACAGGAAGAGTTAAGTGTGTAATGTTCATGTACAGATTTTAAGTAAGTAATTGTGGTTATCATAGGCTTGCTCATGCCATGTAATGTGATTTATCATGTAATGTTACCCACTATGACTTTAAGCCAAGTATGAATTTTGCAAGAGTAATTCTCATATTACAATGACTTTCACTATGTTCCTTTCTGCTTGTAACTACATAAACAACACACTGTATCAGACAGTTCTGGGAGGTGTGAAGGTCAGTGTTATTACAACAGTGTGTTTCTTCACTGCTTGTGGTTCTTCTCAAAACACACACTGAAGCAACCACATGGCTGAAGAAAGCAGCGGTTATAAGAAAGCAACAAGTCACTTGAAACCTGTGTAGCCACAACACTTTGCTCCTCTCTGTAAAACAGACACATCATCAGAAGCATGGCGTGCTCTGTCCGCCTATGCTGGAACTGAGGTTAAATGACAGATATTGGCTGTTATTTATGGCGTCCACGGCAGATGATCCAGGCCTGCAGAGAATTATTAATCACAGGCAACTGCACTTTTGCTAAAGCACTGAGCTGGAGAGAGAATAAGAAAAATCATGTCCATTTATAGCCTAAGCTTATTTGCAATGCTTTTCCCTTCATGGGCTTTAAAATATATACTTAGTGAGTGCAAAATAATACACAGGCAGCTATGCAAAAACAACTTAAGTAGAAAAAACGTATTATAATGAATCCACCATTGAACTAGATGACATCAGAAGCTAAGTCACATGATGCACAGATGCCTGGTCACGCTTCAAGACAGTGAAGATCCATTTTGGGTTTTGTGGTTAAAACGTTCCACTGGAAAGAGAAAAGCAAATACACAAGTTGCCACAACTAGTCCTTAAGATAAGACGACTTTGTGGCAATCCAGTTTCATCAAATCAAACCTAGAGCAAACATTTTATGGAGGTTTGAGCAGTAAACAGGCCAGATGCTCATTTCTGGTCACAAACAACAAAGGTCTCATCATGTTTTAGGTGACCACAAAAAATATTACGATGAACCTGAAAGTACACTGAGCCCAGTCAGATGTCTGGTGTTCAACAGCAGTAAATGGATGGTGACATTAATATCAAGGAAGACCTTTCAACAGGCAGTTAATGGGAACCCACTGTGCCACAGTAATAAACCTGGCGTCAGTTTGGAGCTCGTTGTAACAGCAGTGACCATAGCGATGGATGACTAAAGAGAAGCAGGTAGAGAATGAAGAGGAAACACTTTGAATAATTACAACAGTAGTAGTTTGGAGAAGAGAGTTAAGATAATAAAGTAATTGTTTCAGTATTTTTTTCTGCCAAATTCTTGCAGGACCTCCAGAGGTAACTGGAGATGGTGATGTCGAGAACATCTTTCTAGAGCTGGTTGAACTGAAAGATGGCACTGATACAGATTCCATAATGCGCTGAGAAAAAGTTTACAAGATGCTGGCTTTGATGATGATTTTTTGCAAAGAAATCTCATTAGCATTGCAGCTGATGGAGCTTCAGTTTTGACAGGCTACAAAAATGGAGTCATCGCTAAACTAAAACGTGAAATCCATTCACTCCTTAGCTCACCATTTGGAGTTAGCTGTACATGACTCATTGAAATCTGTGTCTGGCTGCAGTCATTTCGAAGCGTTCATCTCAAAGCTATACAGCTTGTTTCATCAGTCCCACAAAAGTGCACGGTTGCTACAAGAAGCAGCAGATGACCTAAACATTCAGATTCTGAGGATTGACCAGGTCTTCACGATAAGATGGGTTGCCACTAGTTTTAACACAGTGAGAGCAGTGTGGAAGAGTGAGAGAAAAAGTGAGGAAAAATCTCATTCTGACAGTGTGAGGAAGAAGTACACTGGGCGGTTAAAGTATCTCACCAATGCAAGTATTGTGTGTGACTTAGCCTGCATGAAAGATGTTTTAAGAGAACTGCAGAGCCTCTCTCTGAAGCTGCAGCAAAGACACTCAACACTTGTTCACAGTCACTGCTACATCCAACAGACAATTGAAAATCTAACTGCAATGAAAATGCAGGGTGGAAAGTAAACAGCAAAGGCTCAATAGAGCATCTCGGCTAGCCTGTTTAAGGGCTAATAAACAGCACACAATATAGTTCAACACTCCAACTAAGTCTCTCCACAAAGTCCTCGGCAGCGCGGATGGTTTGGAGGGTAACACCCGATTATCAGAGGTTGTTATTGGTTTCGCGATTTTCAGGTTGGGCCATGGATCTTTAGTTGGTGGGTCAGTTAACGAAATTTACTGGTCATAGGTGTAGGTGGCAGGGTATTGCATATCAGACCCCGGCAAGACTCTGGCAGAGACGCTGAGATACAGAAGACCCGGAAATGCTGACCAGAGCAGAGCAGACTGGGCTTTTTCAGGAGTGGGGCTTAAGGAGACAGACGCTAAAACAGAGTGTTTCAGACAGAGGGTGAATAGGTGTTCCAGCATCGTATGATAGAATGAGGAAAAGCATGTAGCATGTAAACATGTTCAGGTAGAAACCTTAAACACAAGTATAAACCTGAAAATAGGTCCTCTCTGATGCGTTTTAAAACTCCAATCCAATTTTTTAATGAAGCACATTTAAAAATGGCAGTTGACCAAAGTGCTGTACAATCACAAAACACACAAAGACCAGCTAAAAAGACAAGGACTTCAGCCAGTGTAGGGGCCAGCCTAACATACAGCGGCAACTTGCTCCAGAATTTGATCTCCCCTGTGCGCCAACACTGATCACGGCACAACCAGAAACAACTGGTCAGCAGGCCCGAGTGACCTTGATGGGAGGTGTTGTTGTAAATGTCAGAGAGATAAGCTGGAGCTTTAATGATTAATAGGCAACAAATAAAATCTTAAAAATCAACCCCAAAACACACAGGGAGTGAAGGGAGGCCAGTACAGGGGAAATGTGCTCTCAGTTGCGTGTTCCTGTTAAAAGGCAAGCTACAGCATTCTGAATCAACCTCAAGCGTGAGAGAAAGTCCTGGCTAACAACAACAAAGAGCACATTACAGTGGTCCTGCCGGGTCAAGATAAACGCATGTACGCCCCTTCCAAAATCACTAAATGGTAAAAAGGACTTGAGTGTAGATAAGAGCCACGGCTGGAGAAAGATTGGTTTGAACACTGAGTTTATCTACAGTGTATATGCCCATTATTGCACTCAGATTTTTTCAGTGGGTTTTACAAATGAGGAATGCAGGTCCACATGAGGAGCATCACAGGCACAGCCAGATCCAAGTATCAGGGCTTCAGTTTTACTCTCATTAAAAGTCCAGTGTGTAGGATTCTTTGGCATCTTGCAGTGAGGTTGCAGAGCTGAAACTCCTGAAACTTCTGGGCTACAGTCGAAGCGCCATGGCGAACTCCATGGAAAAAGACCCGCTCCATATGCAGATGTAAACAGCTCAAATTAAGGTAACAAAAAACATAATAATTCCTATTTTCAGGTGGTTATAAACTAATCAATATTACACACCATTTCCGCCAATAGATGCTCCTAAATCCCACACAGGATATTTAAAGTTTAAAAAAGTTAAGGTCATTCAAGCTTTGATTTCCTTGAGACGCTGCAAAGTTTTTTAAGAGTTTGCATCTTTCTGTTAAAAGGGCAGGTAAATTTGCATGTCATCTGCTTAAAGGTACAGTATCTCACATAAGTGAGTACACCCCTCCCATTTTTGGAAATATTTCATTATATCTTGTCATGGGACAACACTACAGAAATGACACCATGATATAACTAGTAGTCAGTGTACAGCTTGTATAGTAGTATAGATTCCTCTTCCTCTGAAAATTACCCAAAACACAGCCATCAACATCTAAACAGCTGGCAACATAAGTGAGTACACCCCACAGTGAACATGTCCAAATTGTGCCTTAAGTGTCAATATTTTGTGTGCCAACCATAATTAACAAGCACTGCCTTAACCCTTTTGGGCATGGAATTCACCAGAGCTCACAGGTTGCTTCAGGAATCCTCTCCCACTCCTCCATGATGACATCATGGAGCAGATGGATGTGAAGACACTTTGTGCTCATCCACCTTCAGCTTGAGGATGCTCCACAGGTGCACAGGTGAGTTTAGGGCTGGATACATACTTGGCCAGTCCATCACCTTCACCTTCAGCTTCCTCAGCAAGGCAGTGGTCATCTACTAGGTGATTTTTGGATCATTATCATGTTGGAAAACTGCATTGCAGTCAGTTTCTGAAGAGGGGCGATCATGCTCTGCTTGGAATTCATGTTTCCCTAAATGAACCGAGCTCCTCAGAGCTGGCAGCACTCATGCAGCCCCAAACCATGATGCTGTCACCACTATGACTAGACTGTAACTGTGACTTGACTGTAGGCAAGGGACAGTTGTCTTGGTGCTCTTTCAGCATGTGTGGCACCTTGGTGAAGCTGCCCCACATTAGAGATGCTGCCTAGCTGACAGTAAGTAGCATTAGCTAGAAAGTTAACTTTAGTTTTCTGTACTGTCCACGTTAAGCACGAATATCACCTTGGCATGCACTAGTCAATTGTCTGCATTCGCTCAAGTGTGACCGCACTTTATCAGTGGAATGAGATGTTATCACATTTTTTTCAGTTCGTCTCTGAAACTATATTGACTATAGAACTATAGAACTATATTGACTTGAATTGAATGTGCAGTTATCATCTGGTACACTGCTTCAGACTAGCCTCTGGTGGTCATCACATACCTGACGGAAACCAATTAAAGAGGCAAGGCAAGGCAAGGCAAGGCAAGGCAAGTTTATTTGTAGAGCACAATTCGTACACAAAGTAATTCAAAGTGCTTTACAGAAGAAGAAAATGCATTAAAATCACAATACAAAATCAAAACATAAATAATCATTATAAAATGAACTTTAAAAGAGAAGAGTGCAGATAAGATCCTTTCAGTCATATGCACAGTGAAATAGAGCTGTTTTGAGCCTAGATTTGAACATTGTCAGAGTAGAGGCCTGTCTCACATCTTCAGAAAGACTGTTCCAGATTTTAGCTGCATAAAACTGGAACCCTGATTCCCCATGTTTAGTCCTGACTCTGGGCACCAGCAGGAGGCCGGTCCCTGAGGTCCTCAGAGTCCGAGATGGTTCATATGGCACTAACATGTCAGAGATGTACTTTGGTGCTAGGCCGTGGAGAGACTTGTACACAAGCAGAGCTGCTTTAAAGTCTATTCTCTGAGCCACAGGAAGCCAGTGTAGAGACCTGAGCACAGGACTAATGTGCTCGTACTTCCTGGTTCTGGTCAGGACCCGAGCAGCAGCATTCTGGATGTACTGCAGCTGTCTTACGGCCCGTTTGGAGAGGCCAGTGAGCAGGCCGTTACAGTAGTCTAACCTACTAGAGACAAATGCATGGATAAGTCTCTCCAAGTCAGGTTTAGACACTATACCTTTGATTTTAGCAATGTTTTTTAGATGGTAAAAGGCTGCTGATGTTATTGATTTGATGTGGCTGTTAAAGTTCAAGTCTGAGTCCATTATTACCCCGAGATTTCTAACCTGATTTGTAGGTTTTAGAGAGAGAGACTGGAGGTGACTGCTGACACTTTCTCTTTGTTTCTGTGGACCAAATACGATGACTTCAGTCTTGTCTGAATTTAGCTGGAGAAAGTTGTTTTGCATCCACACACTGACCTGTTGGATGCAGTGACAGAGTGAATCTACTGGTCCATATTCACCTGCTGTCAGTGACACATAGATCTGAGTGTCGTCTGCATAATTGTGGTAGGACACATTATTACTTTGTATTAACTGGCCTAAAGGCAGCATGTATAGATTGAACAGAAGGGGTCCCAGGATTGACCCTTGGGGCACCCCACAGGTCAAGGCCATGTGGTCTGAGGCACAGTTACCAATTTCAACAAAGTACCTCCTGTCTTCTAGATAGGACTTCAACCAATTTAGAGCATTGCCAGAGATGCCCACCCAGTCCTCTAATCTCTGTAACAGGATCTCATGATCGACAGTGTCAAAAGCAGCACTCAGATCTAGCAGGACTAAAACTGAGACTTTGCCTGCGTCAGTGTTCAGGCGGATGTCATTTGTCACCTTAATAAGAGCAGTCTCAGTGCTGTGATGGGGTCTAAAACCCGACTGGAAAACATCAAAGGAGTTGTTCATTAGGAGAAAGTCAGTCAGCTGTTGGTAAACAACTTTCTCAAGGAGTTTGCCTAAAAACGGCAGATTTGAAATGGGCCGGTAGTTGTTCAGTACTGTGGCATCAAGACTGCTCTTCTTTAGGAGAGGATTTATGACCGCAGTTTTCAAGGCCTTTGGGAATGTTCCAGACTGTAGTGACATGTTAACTATGTGAGCGAGTGGTGGTAACAAACTGCTCAGCACAGACTTTAGAAATCTAGTGGGTAACACATCAAGGCAGCATGTAGATGAACTCAGACTGGTGATGATCTCTTGGACAGTTTTGTCAGTTACAGGTGCAAAATGAGTCAGCTCTAAGTGTCTAGGTGGCCGCAGGGTTGTTATTGGTGTTGTGGAAATGATGGCCTTTTTAATGGTCTGAACCTTGTCGCAAAAGAATACTGCAAACTCATTACACTTAGATGTGGAGATCAGTTCCAACGGCAGTTGAGCTGGAGGGTTTGTTAATCTGTTCACTGTTGCAAATAAGACACGCGAGTTGTTACCGCAGTTTCCAATAATTTCAGAAAAGTACCTCTCCCTTGTTCTACGTAAGATCTGGTTGAACACGTACAACTTTTCTTTGTAAATTTCATAATAAACATGAAGCTTTGACTTGCGCCATTTCCGCTCGGCCCTCCGGCACTTCCTTTTCTGTGCCCTGACCGAGTCGTCATTCCTCCATGGCGCCTTCTGCTTATCTTTAACCATTTTAACCTTCACAGGGGCAATGGTGTCCAGAACAGTCAAAACACTCGAAGTAACAGAGTTCAACAAATCATCAACAGTAGAATTAGAACATGAGGCATTTTCAAAGTTTATCATTTCCATGAACAGAGCGCCTGTGCTGTTATTTATGTGTCTCCTCCGAACAACTGCAGGACCAGCCGGTGGTTTGGGAGAAACAGACAGGTCAAAGAAGACACAGAAATGATCAGACAGAGCAACATCAACCACATTGACATTTGAAATATTAACCCCCTTTGTAATGAGCAGGTCCAGAGTGTGCTGCGCTCTGCTGTGTGTGGGCTCACACACATGCTGAGTCAGGCCAAAGGTTTCAAGGACAGCACTGAGCTCTTTAGCATTTCTGTCACAGACATTATCCACATGTACATTAAAATCACCTGTAATGACCAAACCATCAAAGTCTGTGCATACAATTGAAAGCATCCTGGTAAAATCATCAATAAAACTTTGACGGTGCTGGGGAGGCTTGTATATAACTACATAGAGTATGGACGGAGATTGTTTTAGCTCCATTTTAAAGGATACATACTCAAATGATGAAAACACCCCAAATGACAACCTGTGCGTAACCATATGATCTCTAAATATTGCACAGACACCTCCACCCTTTTTGTTTTCTCGTGTTTCAGATTCAAATTTGTAGTTGGGTGGAGCTGATTCTGTTAGAACAGCATTACCTGTGTTTTTGTCAAGCCATGTTTCAGTTAAAAACATAAAATCAAGATTATATGAAGAGATCAAATTATTAATTAAAAATGATTTGTTAGACAAGGATCTGACATTAAGCACAGCAAGTTTCAGATTAGTTTCAGTGGGACTGGACATTATCTTCTTACAAGGGATATGGATTAAATTTCTCTGATTGGACTGTCTAACTGTCCTTCTGTAATCTGGTCTATGTGGTGTGGCTGTAGATATAGCACTAGGGAAGAATATTGTCTCACAGGGCCCCAGCTTGATATTACCTTTATCATGGCTGTAAGTCCTGTGACAGCAGAGGCCCTGTGCATCCTAGCTCTTAGGGATACCAGCTCTGGGGGTAGGCAGGGGAGGACGAGCAGGGGGAAGTTTGGGTGATGGAGATGAAAACTGAGGGGGAGGAGCTGGGGGAGCTTTAGTTTGTGAAGCAGGAGAGTTGAAGCTCCTGTGTGACTTGATATTAGGGGTGAGGGGAACCATCTTAATTCCTGATTTGATCAGGCTCTCAAGATGGTTGGGAAGGCCCATGGGGGAAGGTGGGGATGGAAAGGAGAGGGAGAGGGACAAGGCTCTAGAGGGGGTAGATGTGGCAGGGGGGGCCCAGGGCTGGTCTGTGGGTAGAGGAGGTGATGGGGGTGCTGCCGGGTTTGAAACTTCTGCTGGGGCCGTCACAGACGAGTCCAAGGCCTGTGATGAGGGCCCGGGGGGAGGTTGAACCGATGGCGGGCCTGAGAGAGAAAGAGAGACCTAGATCTTCTGGCGCTTCCCCGATATAAACCATCCAAATAGACCAGACACCACAAGTTGTTTTTCTTTTAATATACTATACTTTATTTATAAAGAAATTTGTTATACAGTGAATTTCTCCTTTTTCAGCTTTGGTTAAGAAAAGAACATACAGACATTACATGACAAACAACACCCAGGCCATACATAACACACTATGCTTTTTGAATGGAGCCTTGTCAGCCATTTTGGCTCCACTGTTGCAAAGTTTCTGCTGATTTTGTGTGAAGCTAGGCATTCGTGTTCAGCTGGAATAAAGAGGAGGTGCAATTCATAAACAGGGTGTCCGCGGGGTCTTAAAAAGTATTAAAAGTTCAGGGGCCAAACAGAGGAGAAAAAGACAGTAAAAAAAATCCTTCTCATCTTATCTGAGTTCTGTTGTATGTTTGTGCTCCATAGATTTAATTGCAAACTACAACTGTTTAGTAAGTTAAAGATGCGTTACTGCTAACGACAGCTTGAAGTGGCGATGAGGTCTTTAGGTTTGTTTGGAAGGTCTTAAAAGGTCTTAAAAAGGTATTGAAATTAACCTCAGGATTCCTGCATATACCCTGAAAAATGACTGGGAAGAGGAGGAGATCAGCTTATAGTGTGTCAGATCAGATACACACTCAGCTTTCCTTCTTTTACTTCTTTTACTTAAGCATGTCTCTCTACCTCTCTGAGGTTTTTTTTAAGTATCCTTGGTTAGTTATTTTTTTAAATGTTATTCTACGTTAGTATACGTTTTCGAGGGTTAGATGGTGTTAGTGCATATTTACAGCCAACAATTCTGTTGAAAGGGCAGCAACATTTGGCCCATCCTACAATCGGACAATTCTCTGCACAAGACTTATGTCAAAATAAATTCTGACACATTACAATTGACACATTACATTGTGTACTGATATTCATTTGCTATTCGAACACGACATGTAAAAGTCTCTTGGGATAACACTTGCACTCTCCACATGTGGAGGAGCAACACTGAATTAAGGCGGAACTCTTAAGGCATCCAAGTTGCAATAAACTTTGTGTCAAAAACAAAGTGTTGATTTTTGATGAATGAACAGCACATCACAGACAAAAACTGTTGGAGAAATATGAATCTTTGGAAGGTTGTAGTGGTTACTCTACAGTGTTGGAGAGTAAGGGATTACATGACCATCTATTGTTGATTAATATATCAACCTTTCAAAGGTCTTTTAGCCAATCAGATGACTTCAGTGTTACAAATTTTTAACAAACTCATCCTGATGATCAATAATGTTCCTGATGTGGTCTGATTACCTAATGTAGAATGAGAATGGGGAGATACAGGAAAGATGCTGAAACAGATTTAGTTCAACATGCTGGACATCACCACTACATAGACAATGGTGAGGACCATCATTCCGATGCCGACTCCCAGGGCCACATGGTTCAGTGTCCTGGCCATCCTGCTGCTCCGCTCTGCCCCCATCCGGTCCCCAACATGGTTGGCTTCACGGGCCTGAAGTTGAGAGAAAATGTTTAAAATTAGACATTAGTGAGGTCAAAAAACAAAAAATGCAAAAAGAATTCTCCTGTCATTCTTCTACTTATAAAACATACTCACGCATTGATTATTTTCTAATATCTGTTGAATCAATCAATCAATCAATCAGTCTTTATTTATAAATTGCTGACTAATGTCACAAACTGCTGGTATGACAGCATAGTGATTAGTGATCATGCAGCCGTGTCAATGAAATATGCCTGGGTAAATTTACTCAACATTCTCCAGAAGATGGAGGTTTCAAGTATACTGATTGCAAGATCCATCCTTTCTTAAATTCAGAGGAGCCTGGATAGATAATTATTTCCTACTAAACACAGGTGAAACAACCACCAGTGTAAGGTGGGAAGCATTTAAAGCATATATAAGGGGAGAAATGATTAAGTACACAAGCTCCAAGACTAAACAATACAATGGGGAAATACAAACATTGGAAAAACCAGAATTAGAACTTTATGAGAATAATGACATGGACAAACAGCAAAAATTAACAGTAATGAAAACTGAATACAATAAACTAACAACTGCAAAAAGTTGCTAAAGACCTCTTATGGACCAAACATACTATGATCAGGGAGAAAAGCCAGGCAAATTACTAGCTTGGCGGGTTAAGAAAATTCAAGCCGAAAGAAGAATCAACAGTATAACGACAATGTCAGGCGATTTAACAACAGACCCAACTGAAATTAATGCTACCTTCAGAGACTTTTATGAATTATTATACAAGTCAGAATATGCAGGAGTTACACAACAACAAGAAGCATTTCTCTACTACAATTTCAGACCCTATCTGAAGATGAAAAAAAAGAGCTGGATGGTGCATTAACAATAGAGGATTTTTCTGAAGCTGGTCCTGATGGGCTACCTATAGAGTTTTATAATAACTAAACTAGTGATTCAATCTCTAATATTGTCCAATCTAGACTATTGTCCTGCAGTATGGTCTAGTGCTATACTGGAAAATATAACAAAGTTGCAAAAAGTACAGAATAGGACAGTTTGCATAGCGCTACACTGTGGCTATAGGACAAATGTTGCTGGAATGCACACTTATTTAGGTTGGCCACCTGTTAAAAATAGATTGATTAATTTATTCATTACTAGTATTTTTTTTAAAAATATCATTGCAGCAAAGAAACCATCTATTTTGTATAAGAAAATATCTTTTAGTTCAGATAGACATGACTACGTGACCAGACATGCTACAAGAGGAAGTTTTACTTTACAAAAAGCAAGGACAAACGCAGTTAAATGAATGGTTATATACGTATAGAGCTATGCAAGACTGGAACGCGCTCCCAGAACTCATCGCACAAGAAAACAGTAAAATTAGATTCAAAAAGTTAGTTAGGAAACATCTATTGAAGCTGAAATTACATCTGCTGAGGTAACAACAAAATATGAACGTTCAGTTGACTGGTTGATGTGTCCTGAGAGAGCGTGTGCTAATGAAACAAGGAAAACAGGAGTCATGCTTATTGATGAATAAGGATAATATTGATGTACATTACTGGGTTAGTGAGAAAGTGGAAATTTGAAGAATATAGACTTGTTTTTGTTTTGACATTGAATGTGAGATTAACGTGTGAAATCGAATATAAATTAAATTGCTGGACTGATTACCGGTATTAATTAGAGTTTTTTTCTTTACATGATACATATATAGACATCGGATGAAAAATATTTATATGTAAATGTTACATATACCCTTTGCTGACTTGTAGGAGCTGTCATGTATGTGTACTGTCTTATGTTTTGGTTTGTTTTTCTGTATTGTTATGTGTGATTATGTGTTGTAAATGGAATAATTGTATTGAGACAATGTAAAGACTGTTGAAAGGACCCCAGGAAGAATAGCTGTTGCTGTACAACAGCTAATGGGGATCCTAAATAAAACAAACAAACACACACACACACACACACACACACACACACACACACACACACACAGATAAGCCGCTGCCAATTAACTTGCCCTGCTGCTCGCGTCGGCATTCCTCTGCATATAACTGACACCTGTGTTTACTGAAACTCTCTCTCTGATACATACATGTACAGATCTGCTACCAATAATTAACTTGTCCCATGTCTGGTGGCAATTTACTCAACTGAATGCTTCTGTTAACATAATGAGTTTGAAATGAAATACCAAAAAGGCAATTACTCACAATACTCAATACTCTACGACTATCAGTATCACTTTAAGGGTACTGGTATAGTAAGTTTTTAAATGATACCCAGCCCGAATACTAAATCTGTGATAACCACACATGTGCATCACATTATCAAAGTATGTCAGTCCCTTCAGGATTTCGAGGGAAAAAACCCTTGAATTTGTGTAATATAGTATGGGCCTGACCTGCAGAACTACATCACTGTAAAAGGAGTAAACGACCCTGTATTTGTATTCTGTAACCCCAGTTCAACAACAGCCACTGTGGCCATTACAGGAAAATGGTAAATGGTAAATGGTAAATGGTAGCACAAGTAGAGAACGGCTGCAAAGTCAGCCACTCAACTTAACAATGTCAGTTAGACAGCAATATCTTTAATTAGCCAGCATGAGCTACTGGTAATGCCAGCCCAAGTGTGGCTGAAGCAATGAAACTCCTGAGTTTACTGAAATGAAAAAGGGTATGTCTTCCTTATGAATTAAAAATAAAACTCAACATCTCATGGTGTGCTCGCAGTCATACACAACCCTGGCTCTGTAAAGGGGAAACAAAGTGGCCCAATCTGGGGCACAAAACATGATTCAAGCCAATCAGCAACGTTATTGTTTGTGCACACAACAGAGGAAAGGCCACAAATGTATAAAAATAAAGGCAGTAGGAGCAAGAGGGACGGTATATCTTGTTAACTGTGTATTTGTTTGGGCTCCAACAGCAACACTCTTTCTCCAAAATCACTGACTCCACCTTTAACTGAATGTTTACTTGTCCAGGCAGTAGTACATAAAGGGACAAATTCAGTACTGGCAGACAAAACATCCAGACTGCTCAGTTTTTAAGGTGAAGCTTTAGCCAGAACAACATTTCAGTGGGAGTGTTCATCAGTAGTGTCATGAAGTCTGAGTTCTGGCATGCCAAGAAAAATACCTCAACTGATAAGATAAAAGAAGAGTCCCTGCATGGCTTGGTGGAATCGCTTGACTGAGAACATGTCCACAGTAGTATAGTGTGGACATGTATGAATTTTATCAATGATGTAGTAGTAATATGGATACAATCCAAAAAATGCATCTTTTTCTCTAAACTTCTCTTCTTTAAAAACAATATTGTTATTATTATTTTCAAAAACTCCTCTCTTTGAGGACATGATCATGGACTAACAGCCATGTCTGTAAAAACAGTCTGTAGCATCCAGGTACTCCAAAAACTCCAAACCAACCTGTGGCTATGACTGTCATGATCCAGGGCTTTCGTTAGTAGTCTTAACTCTAGGATTTTGTTTGGTGGGTTTCCTGTTTGTGTTCTTCCATGTTTCAAGTTCATTCACGGTAAAGCTATTTCCTGTAGATTCACTCCTCGGGCCTTTCCCAAACCGCCTCCTACACCTCCCTATCCACTTTCACTCTGTGTCGGCCACATAAAGTGCCATCCCAAATCAACTAGTGAGGAGTGGAGGTGGGTTATAAAACCCTTTACAACGAGCCTGCACCTATGCCAACTTACTGACCATGTACAATGCAGAACTGTGTTCGTCATGCAGGAAGCTCTGAACAAATTAAGTTCCACATGACTACAGAGAAATATAATTTGTTTAAGATAACACCTTAAATGCTACATTGTATTTAGGATCAAATCTATGCCTCTCTAGTGTCTATAAAATGACAGTCATGTTTATTTTATAATAAAGTGTAACAGAAACTGTTGCAACAACGAGCAGCGTACAAACAACAGAGTGGGAAATGAGACGATGTTTACAAAAGTAAAAGACAAGCAATGGCACCAGTGAATCTCAGGAATACGTTTTGTTCGCTTTTATGTATTATTTATTTGTTTACTTATCAATTCATTAAGATTATCTATTTTAATGGCCAATGCACAATATAGTGAATCTCAGGAATACGTTTTGTTCCCTTTTATGTATTATTTATTTGTTTACTTATCAATTCATTAAGATTATCTATTTTAATGGCAAATGCATAATATACGCTACCAAAAATTTGGTAAACAGCAGCATGAATTAAATAAAACAGATGCAAACACATACAACATTAAATGGGAGTAATTTTACTTTCCCAAAGTTTGCCACTGTATTGACACCCTATGTCTTGATGTAGGGTTCTTCATTCAGCTGTTTAGGTGACTACAAACGTACTGACACTCCGAGACGGAGTGGTGTGGAAAGGCCCCTCATGTGTCATGTCTGGTTTTACTTCCTGTCTTTGAGTGTTTTCCCGCCTTGGTCATTACTTTCGCTCACCTGTTCTTACTCACCCACAAGTGCCGTTGCCTCATTTACCCAGCTACACACCTGCCCTCCACCCCTTTTCTCCACCTGCAGTTCACCCCTCATCAGACTAGTTTGTATTTAGAGGCCGTTTACACGTACACGGTGATTTTGATAAACGGAGACATCTTCCTTCGTTTGTGCCCTTTGTTTACACGCAAACGGAGATTTCTCCTCTGAAAACGAGTCTTTCTAAAAACTCCGGCCAGAGTGGAGATTTTGGAAAACTCCGGTTGCGCGTTTGCATGTAAACTGAGATAAACGGAGATAAAAGGAGTTAAACGGAGTTATAGGCAGCCAACTTGCGCCTGTGTCAAAAGTGCGACCTATGTTGCTATGGTGACAGTGGATACATGGAAGGCTTGAGCTTCTCGTTACACTGCCACCTACAAGTTTGGCATGCTCTTGTGTAAATATACATGGGTAAGTGTAAACGAAGATCTTTTTGAAAACGGAGAAGGTGAAATGTCCGTTTATGAAAATAGCTGGTAACGTGTAAACGGCCTCTTAATAGTGCGTTCCAGGCAACCCGTAACTCGTGTTTTCACAACCTGTAACCCGTGAAAGTGCACTGGAACAGCAGTCAAACCCGTAACTTCCCACCCGTGAACTCATACCAGATCGATGTACTCCCAGTTACGATTTCTGACGACACACAGCCCTCTAAACCAATTACCTTACTCCTCTAAACAACAATGGCAGCCCTATGGATGCGGTGTTGATGCAGGTGATACATGGTGAGAAATAGACATAAAATAACCATAATGTCAATGCATTATTGGCAGCCGCTCTAACAGCTGGTTTCTAATGCAAGAATAAATCAATACAAAATACGTTTCCAAACACACAGATAACATAAAATAAAAAGTAGCCCATAATAGCATCTGTGACCCTATGTGCCGTTTCTCCTCCTCCGTTTCACTCAAATGAGCAAGGAGCAGGCACTTTTGGCAATAGCAATAATGGGGAAGCACAAACGAACGGTTCCCCATTTTTAACGTTAAACAGGAAGTAACTGGTAGTTTGCCGTAACTTTCCTGGAATGCTACAAAGTCATTACTCGTGACTTGAAGTCCTGACTTACGAGTTCAAAAGCCTGCCTGGAACGCACCATAAGTCCTGGTTTTCACTTCAGTCTTGGCTGGATTCTTGATTTGGCTGTGTGATGTTCAGTTGCTGTTTCCCTGAAACAAAGCTTGATCTTTTTGAGCTCCTGTGTTCTGCATTTGAGTCAACCTGCTCCAAACCATATGTCAACCGCTAAGAGGCAAATGGAAGTAATCATTACGGGTTACATGTTCCTCTGCGTAAACTGTAATTTGTCAGATTTACAAAGCAAGTATTGCTTCAAGGATTTGGTATAGTTCATAGAGAGCAGTCGATATGAAGCACACCACCCTTTTCATACAATACAACCTGAGCGGGTGAAGCCAGATTTAATCCCTTATTAATTTCCACTATTCATGCACCATTTGGTGTGCAAATGCAGAAGGAACTGATAGATTGAATACAATTGTTTTCAGACACTTGTTGTGTAAAATGGAACTTCAATGTTGGAGCAAAACTCCATAAAAGGACATAAGAGGAATTACTTCTTCAAAGGGAAATGACAAAGTTAGTTTCACCCCCCCCCCCACACGATATTAGATTAAAAAAGGAAAAGCATGAAACCTGTGGTCCAATTGAAATGACTAGTCTAGTACAGGGAGCCCTGCGCCTTTAACAAGAGAGCTGCCCAGAGTCTTAATCAAATCAAACTCCTACTCTCACTCCTACACACCCCTATTGTGTATTCGACTGTGTGTGTGTGTGCGTGTGCGTGTGTGTGTTTTGTGGGTGTCGTGAGAAGGCCCTGTCTGCTTTTGTAAAGCTGGTCATGATTACCAGCAGCTGTCTGGCTCTGCCTCCTGTTGTAAAATCTGTGGCTCTGTCCCCACGGCCATGCATGATTTATAAACAGGATGATGTCCCAATCCAACACTATTCTTTACAATTCACAGGCAGCTCAAGAAAGATGTTGCTAAAATGTTACTATCTGATGTATAAGCAATGTCAGCATCACCTTTAAGATTGAAGAAATTCCCTCATACCTGTCCATTAAGCATAAAGCCACAGCAGGGGACAGTTAGCTTAGCATCAGGAATTGAAGCAGGAGGAAACAGCTAGCTTTGCTTTGGTAACTGGTTATATGAAGTTAAGCCCCTTTTCCCACTGGAAAAATACCCACTTACACCCACTAACATCTGGCTTTTGTATTGAATGGGAAAGGTCACAATCAGCATTCACACACAGGTCAAACATCTCTGCAGTAGTCACGGGTATGTAACGGCTCCAGGTCCGATTAGCAGTTATGAAAATAAGACTCCCAGGAGGCTGTGCTAATTTTCCAGAGACTGAATAAGTGACAGATATAAAAAATAGTAACCACACCAACATTTCTCCAGGCGCCATGCTAATTCTACTGATTACTAACCTGTTTTCTGGTGCGTTCGTGACATCAAACATGACACACTAGAAGTAAAGTAAGTGTACTGACAATGGGAGTCCAGGGCCTATTTTTGGTGGGGTTTCTTGCAGTTAAAAAACCTGTACATGGTTACTTTTGGTGAAAAAAGGAGGATTTTAATTGTGGCTTTGAGATCTCCCATCCAAATAAGGACTAGATTGATGAGCCTTTATTCCCTTCAGCAGTCAGGCTGCACAACAAAGCACACACCCCTCCTGTCTCAGCCCAACCTCCCCTCCTCCTCACCACTGTCATAAATAACCCCAGACTAGAACTCTGAATCATGTCTGCACGTGTTTACTATTTTTGATTCTTATTTTTATTACCCCTTTTATCTAATATTTAGGCTATGTGTGATGCTTGCTGTTCCAATGTTTTTATACAGTGATAATAAAGAAACTTCACTGTCTCCCAAAATGTCAAGTTAATACTTCAACTGACCAAATTTGACTCACAAATACTATTATCTATTTTTAGTCTCTTTTTTATTCATTAAATGTAATTAAATAACATATTTCAACTGGACAAATAACACTGTATTACTGTTTTTGTCAATGACTGTGTTGTTCATTTCTAAAATGTTGAGTGCTCATTGGTTGATGGGAACAAGGGCATCTTTGAAGGCTGGATGTAGCAAGCAAAGGGCGATTACATAACATCCTGGTAACGTCAACCTGATCAAGAAGCTGTCATGAACACTCTGTCTCCTTAGTCTACAAGATGCTTTTAGTTAATTAAAAAAACTTAACATATTTGCAGTTTCAACGTGATAAGACAGCTTAATCAATCTGAGCAAACGAGAGCAACTCTGTCCCAGAGCCTTAATCAGAGAAAGATGCTGCCTGGAGCCGTTCCCACTGGGTGCGGCACTGTCTCAGCTATTTAATACTTAAAATTATGTTTTATATAATGTGGTCAATTAATCTTTCAACAACTTGATTAAGCCACAATACATGCTTCCTACTAACTGATTATATGTAATATAACATCCACTGTAATCATAGTGGATCCATTAGGTGCAGTTTCACCTATTATCCTCCATGTAGATTTTATTTTCAAATTGTTTCAGTATCCTAACATTGAGTCAGTGATGATGAGTAATGAGATTGCAGTTGTAAACAATGCCATTACTGCTACTTCATATAAAAATCTCACATACACTCAAAGTTAGTTTGATTGGGTGATTGGCAAAGTATCACATCTATAACAATATGATGGAGGAAAAGACATCTGTATTTCTACAGAAAATCCCAGAGAGAAGTTAGTCAGTGTGTCTCTGTCCCTCCCCCCACTACACAGAGAGTTCCAGCTGGCTGCTGCCCATCAGCCGGAGCTGGTATTCAGAGCCTCATTAAGGGTCTTTTCAACAAGGCAAGTTCTTGTAGTCAGGGGCAAACAGGCCAACATGTGTGTGTATGTCACTGTTACACTACATACAGTATGGACTTTTACAATGAGGTTGTGGAAATTCTCAAACTTGACAGAATCTCTTCACTCAAAACTCACTTAGTTTCACATTCCTCCGATTTTAAAGCAAAGGGAAGGACTTGAATTTCATATGGTCATATTTTCTCATACCAAAGAGGAACAAGGCAGAGCATTTTTGCAGAACTCTCGGTTTTGACGGGTATTTAACTACATTGCAACACAGAATAGTAACCAAAAACACTCCCCACGTGAAACAGTCTGTGGTGAATGCCTTTTGACACTTCCAATAATATACCTTAAATTGTTTCTCAGTTGAATTACAGAAGGTCACAAGTAATACTGCCTCATGGTTGTATGCCTCTGTGAACCTGTTGAGTTGCAATTACAGTTTGCATCCATGTGTGTTCAGACTCATGGAGCCATGACAATAGATGATGCCTCAAATATAGATGTTGTTGCAAACAAGCTACAAATTCTAAAACATGAATGCTTCAAACACATCTTCAACCTGGGAGTGCAGAGGATCTACACAATCAGCACAGCTCTGAGTTGGGGTGGAAAAAAAAAAATTCTTAGATGCATTGTGATGCGGACGTAGTCGATTCTGCATCGATTCACAAACGTCAATAATCAATTATCTAAATGTTTGTTAATAATGTGACGAACTTAATGGAACTACAGAGGCACACCTTGACCGTGAGGGCAGTGCAGCGTACGCACAGCCTACAGCGTGGGCATGCTAGCGTTAGAAGTATATTGTGAAAACTTTCCACATCATCACCCAGGGACTAACGTCAATTGCTGCAGTGTTACCGACCTAAAACACCCGAGTGGTGAATTAAATAACTCTCTGCTCAACCTCCCCCTCCCCCTCATGTTGATTTTATACTCACAGGAGACTGTAAGGTGCTTGCAATCACAAATATAGAAAATTAGACATGAGTGAGGTCAAACCTCAGCAATGGCAAATGGATACAATTCGACTGGCACCCCCTGGTTCAAAAGCCAGGGTATGGAAGCAGGTTGAAGGGAAAAGTGACCTGGACAAGAGCCACATTGTATGCAGGTAAATTCATCTCTTGACTTAATTATAGATCACTACAACTACAGTACGCTACGTTTTAAAAGTATCAGGTAGTTACACAGTGAAAAAAATAAATCATGTATTGAAATCAAAAATTTTGAGTCACACAGACGCATCAATAATCATTCTATCATTGAATTGCAGCCCTCTGAATCGTAATCTAATCGGATCGTGAGGAGCCTGGAGATTCCCCTACCTTCAAGGTGAGCAACCAAGACTTGTGTGATCAATTCAGTATCTCATTAAATGTCTCCCCTTCTGCTCCTGAGTTATGACATTGAATAATAGCCTGAAGAGTGTTTTTACAGAACATTATGATGTCACAGTGAAGCTGACCTTTGACCATTTAGATATCAATGTCATCACTTATTCATTTTATCCTTTTAGACATTTGTGTGTTCCGTTCTGTATGAACTATTGACCTATGGCCAAAAACATGTTTTGTGAGGTCGCAGTGACCTTTGACCACCAAATTCAAATCAGTTCAGTCTTGCGTCCAAGTTGACGTTTGTGCCAAATTTGAGAAAATTCCCTCAAAGTATTCTTGAGATATTCAGTTCATGAAGACAGGATGGATGGACAGTGCAGACACATTGTGCAGTAGTGTTTGTGTTCAGTGATCTGTGGTGTAGTACTTAAAAAAATATTAACAGTGTACAGTATGTTGCAATAGAAATTACTTCATTTTAGGAAAACTTAATACATGGCTATCAATCACAATAATAGCCTTTTGCATGGAGAGAAAACGACCCTTTCAGCTAAAATAACCACTAAAAAAGGCAATATTTGTTTTAAGAATACATTAATATAAAACTCTAATCATGCTGTAACCCTGAAAGCATTTCTTGTAATGAGCTAAGACTGGCCCCTTTAAAATATCCAATTCACAACAGCAGGGCTTGAAGCAAAAAAAAAATCCTGTGCCTGAATTTTTTTTAGAGGGCTGTGCTAGGGGGGTCCGGGGAAGAAATCCACAAGAACATTTTGAACATTTGACATCTAAATGAATTAATCTGGTGCACTTTGTGAGTATCAATCAAGTATCACATCAAGAAGCTAGAATAACAATTTCAAGGTTTTTAATGATGAAATATGAACAGTTCACCAAAAAAGGAAAATTTGGTCATCAGCTACTACAAAATGGTTGGGCCGGACAATTTTAGGCAATTCTGAGCAACAAGAGGCAGAATAGGAAGACAACAAGAACATCTGCATTATAATAAAATAAAATTATAATGTACATATTACATCTCTCTCATGTCTAGACCAAACTGAACAAATATTTATAGACGGACAAGCAACATTATAATTAAATAGGATTTTTTTTTTTTAAATTTATTTTATTTTCAAAATTGGCCAGATTCTCTCGTCTTTTCTGTGTCGGACTTCCTGTTTGGTACGATCCGCTCTATCCAGCTTGACAGAAGCGCTTGCGGCTTGCGTGAAAAAAAAAACTTGACCAGACTGAAGAACTGAAGCGCTGCAATGCACGAGCCTCTGCGGGCGCTCCGCTCTGCTTTATTATGTCTATGGTGCAGACAGTCAGATAGCTTAACATGGGCGCCGATTGAAAACTGCCTCCGCAGCTGGGCGCTGCGCTTCGGTTCCACGTCCGGTGTGTCTGGCGTGACTGAGAGACTGTGAGAACTTAAGGCCCGCCCTACTCTGCCTCTTATTGGTTGGAGCTCCTTGTTTACCTTGAGTAATGTGACACACCATTGGTAGTTGGAACTATCACTTTGCTTTGCTTTAAAACGATTGGTTAAATGACTGTTGCTATGGAAAGATGATAAAATATTCACAAGAAAATAATATTCCTGCGCCGGAAATCCGGCACCGTGCCGGAGAACTTCAAGCCCTGCAATAGGTCATTTAAACTACTCCTGTTACATCAAAGGCCATAAAACCAACTGAAAAACCACACTTCTGCTGGGAATCCTGTAAGTGGCACACACATCTCTCAGTCAAAGGCTGATATCAAGAAGTGAAAGAAAATTTACAACTGCCGATAAACCCAGCCGTGCAGTTTCTTTCCCCCCTTATCAGCCTTTTTCGAAACTGAGTGAGTATGTATGTTTAATTCCTCCTTTGCAAAGTAGCTGATACCTGATATCAGTCAGAAACACTCGGCAGAGCTCTGCTTTTAGCTCAGAGATAACAAAAGTGCCACATTTCTATCAAGTAAATACTGCACCTAAGGTTTATTATCAACCCATAAAATGGGAAATGAAAGCATGGCACACAGAATTAACAAGTGACGCTACTTCAAAATTTCAAGTGTTGAGTCAGTTGTTCAAAGAATAACTCAACCTACTAACTTCAACTACAACAATTTCCTGGTTGTTTTCTTGAGGTTTCCTAAAAAGAAAATGCAATTGGGTGCTAATAATAGGAAAACAGAGGCAGTGTCTAAAAATTTAAAATATGGAAAGTTAATTTACTGATACTGAACAATTAATATTAACTTGGGTTCAAGCCAAAAAAGCAAAAGCAGTTTGTACCAAATTACACAAGTTTTTACACTTTTTTTTTTTACACAAGAAATGTCTGATCTATCATTTTCTTAATTTATCAGGAAAAAGGTTTGGCAAATGTTCTTCAACAAGAGAAGGGGGGAAACATAGGATCTCTTTACAAAATAAAAGAATGCTGACTGAATTCTCTTAGATTACAACATCTTCTGAAATGCCATGTATATGTACCATGTTATATCACAGGCTGTTTTATACGAATAATATAAAAGCCCTTGCATCGGGTGAATGTAAGGACTCTTCAAGTTCTTCTTCGGATCTGCTGCTTCATTGCATCTTCGTATCCTCAAATCATATTATACAGGCTGATACACTGCTGCATTAATTGTGTTTGAGGCTTTTTACAGATTGGCTGCCTGTCTACTGTCATGTCCTCCTGTCTTATTTGTCCTTCAGTAAAGTCTGTGTGCGCTCTCTGTGAGCGGGCCTGTCTGTGTGTGGTTTGCCGTGCATTGAGAGCAGTCTGTGAGGATGGATGGGGATGAAAAGCGAGGGGCTGATATTTGTGAGAAAATTGCAGAAGGCAGGACTAAATAGAGCTGATGAAAGTGAGGATGGAACAGGTGCCAAAGGCCTGCAGGGCCCCTTCTCATACAGAACGACCAAGAGAAACCCAATCTTGACATTACGTTCACCTGTAACAATTTTGTAAGACCGGGCTGCACGCTCCTTATGGCTGAACCCACTGGATGGTGAAACGAAACAGACATATAACATGTGCGGCGCTGCCAGGGCAGACTGGAACCACACTCCACCTCTTTTTCCCTCCAAGTGAGGATATAGAATATTTTCAGTTCTCATAATCTGGTTAAAATTCAGTGCTTAAAAACCCAATCATCACTAAAGAGAGAGCCGTGCAAGAGCCAGTAAAAACAAATGGAATGGTCAGTCTGTAGCCACTACGTGGTAAATAGTGATGATGAAAAGGCAGCAAAACATTCTTTGATTTTACAGTTATAATTTACTAATGTATTAAACTTGCTGCCGTAGGAACTGTAGTTACATAACTTTTGAAATGAGCCACAACTTAACCATGCACTGCAGCACTTAAACAAACAGCACTACACCCTGACTGTGTCGTGTTTATGATCGTGCTTATGTTATATTATTGTATTAATAAAAGATAATGAAAGTAAATTCATCTATTTATAGTAATTATGGATCATTACAGTTACACTACATTTTAAAAGTGGTCACACATCGAGAAAAAAAATGAGTCATGATTCATCAATACTTGTTTTAAAATCACACCGTAGCCCTCTAAATCAGAATCTACTTGAACTGTGAAGTACCTAGAGATTCCCACTCCTACCAAACACCCTCCACCCCTAACCTTCATACCTCACAATTCAGCCTTTATCTGATTGGCTGATGGTGGGGTCAATGGGGGAAAAGCATCCCACTCTGTAACACTCCTCTCTGTGCCTCTGATTGACACACATGAACCTGTTTTCGTACTAAACACAGTTATATCCACAGATGCAGGGACACAGGCTCTGTGTTCTGCAGGTAACCAGGGCTCATGTGGCTGCTGTTGCTTGTGCAGGCTAAACAGGCGTAGCCTCAAGGCCACAACCTATTTCAGGGATGCCTGCCTTCTCAAAGTGGGCTCTGTGTGATTCTCAACTTCAAACGTCCACTGGATCGGTCTTTTAAATCCCCCATCTGGGATATATTATAGTCTGGCTCTCTAGAGTGAGACCCACATGGGGCACAAGCCTGTAACCGACACTATGTGTCATTATGGGTGACACACTGGATATATTTAAACACTTGCCATGACAGGCCAGACATCACAGTGACTCAAATTAGCTTGGATTAATGGATTAATCATTTCACTTTGAAGCTACACCAATCAATATTTTCATTCCAACAGTGGATCAAATTTCAAAGCGTAACGTTAAAAGGTGTCACTCAGAGTGACAAACCCACGGAGCATTATCACTATCTTTCAGCTCATTGTTTTGGTTTTCTGTTCTGCAGCTCTCATATACGATGATTCCAGGCTCAGTCGGCAGCTGTTTTGAGCAGGACAGCTCTGATAAACTGCCTGTATACTATGTACCCAGCACCTCATGTCATGTAGTTAAAGTTAGTGACTAGCTGGTGAACACAGTGGAGCATTTAACAGCTAAAATATATTTCTTCTTTCTGAATATTGGAAGTAAATTCATCAAGACGAGTGATGTCAACAGTTAACTGTTCACGCCTAGAATATTTTTGACCATTACACGTCAGGCCATAGGCGTTTCTAGCCCATTTTTGGGGGTGCTGAAGCACCCCTAAATTGAATCCCAGCACCCCTAAAATTTGAGAGATTTTTTTTTTTTACTGTATGTCCTTGTTTAACAAGCTAGAAAAGTGTCAAAACCATACAGTACTTGATTCAAACGTAATATTTTAACAACAAAAATACAGCACCCCCCCTTGCCTCAAAAATGGTTTGATCCACCCCATCCCACCTTTCCCCGACTTGGGCTCTGAGCGCTCGATCTGCACAGAGCAATGCGCTGCCTTCCAGAGTGGGTGATATGCAATAGTGGTGTAAGTACCTGGCTTAAATCAGGATATACAGGACATTTATTAACTTCTACCACTCAATACTAACACATTATTATCAGTACCAGTTCCCATTTTTGCTGCATTTAATCGTAGGTCACTGTTTATGTTGTTAGGTAGGGGTTAGCTGACGTTTTTTCTAGCTAGGAAACGTTACAGGTGGTCAGTACCACTGTCCTCTGTTTGAATTGGAATGAGAGAAGCTAGCCATTGTGTCATGTGCATGTGTTAATATTAAAGCCAAGGTGCTACTGACTAGCTAACTGACTGGATGCCCATTAAAATTATAACTCCTATTGTGTGTGTGTGTGTGTGTGTGTGTGTGTGTGTGTGTGTGTGCATACATTGTACCATGGGCAGGGTTGCCTCTCTTTTATTATTATTATTTTGTAGATTTCAAGCACTTTTCCTTTTTTGAAGTGTATTTTTATTTATGTATTTGTATTATATAATACAGACAAGAAGGGAAAAGGCAGAGACAAACACTGAAAAAGTCAATTACTGTTAATGTGTTAATGTTACATGTTGTGCATTGCATTTCAAATAAAAGTCCAAAAAATAAGTCCAAGGTCCATTTTTGGTATTTTTGGTACTCACTGTAGGGGGCTGGTTTACTCCAGAAACATACATACTGTTTATGTGTATGTTGAGGAGCTGCTGTATCAAAATGAGTTGTCTTCCCCCAGAAATAACTGTTACAATATGTTTCTTTTATGATTCCAATCCATTCCTCTTTTGCTGTGGCTCAGCATTTACATAATCTTTATCAGATTTGATGGTTTAGTAACAGACTTTCCCAAAGTGTTGTGCTTTTCTTTCACAAATGTGGGAATGAAATTGCGTAAAAATGTACAAAACAGTGAAATTTATCTTGCCTGGCCGGGCAGCTCTCTGAGTGCTCAGGAGCCCTAAACCTCTGATCCTAGAATCGCCCCTGCGTCAGGCTATAGATTTATTTTGCTATTCTTCAATTAACTACACTGCACACCCCCCAGATCTGGTGGGAGCTACGTAACAACACCACTAGTTTAACAATTACCATTAGTAACACCATCCCGACCCAACAGCATTGCTATGGAAACATTATTGTGCTCACTCTCCGGTCTCCCCCTAAGTTGCCCCACTGAGCCACAAACCCCCCTTTAGCATTGTTATTGATGTTGTCTGCTTTGTTGGCACAATCAGCAGTGTCAGCATGGCTAGTGGGGCTAACATAGTTAACAATACCAAAGGGGTTTTGTGGCTCAAAATGAAGCCACCTACTCACTGGGACTATATGGAGCGAGATTAGAGAGTGGTTACCGTGTTTCTGCAGCAGTTTCCTGCCACTAGGACAGCTTTACTGTTGCTAATCACTGAATGCACAAATCAATTAATACAGGTTTAATAAATAAGAACATAAAAGGCAGGTACATTTTAAAATGATTATTGAAAAGGCAATAGGCATAAAAATTAAGGATTTAAAGACACCTCTTTTTGGTCGCAATAGTACCATGTTCACAGAAATATGATTGCAGCTACTACTGTGAATCTCTTAGAGGAAGTCAGTCTAACGCCACATTTGGAAACATTTTCAGGTATGTTTTCCACTGGCGAAATGCTATGATGAAGAGCTGTGGGTGGTTAAACCACCAACACACAAAATCAAGTTAAGTAATGCCGTCCTGTTGCAGTTAGGTGGTTATAGATACTGAGCAAGGGAAAACCCAGCTGAGCAAATATTTACATGAACTGTGGACGCAGCTACTTCTGTATTCAGTATTTCACTGTGCGTTCAACCGTGACACAGAAGTAATACACTTCAGATATCAGAGAAAACTATCAAGGGTTAGGAGACTTGTCTTCAGCTTACATGTTACTGTAAGCCTGCTGTGTTGTGGTATATATTATTTCAGGTTACATCACTTACTGCACAGCATGCCACGCTGCAGTGTACTCAGTGATCTCACAGCCATCTTGACTGGCAGGCAACAGGTGTGTGCCTCCAGTGGGACATGAATCTCTAAAGCTGGCAGCGGCAATGCTCTAGAAAAGCAACGCATTCCTGAGTGTTAAAATATGTGGACTTGTTCTGATAGTCAGCTGGAAAGTTTTAGATGGCTGCATTCAAACTCTTGGGATGGGAAGTTAATTGGTGTAACGTGTTTATGGTGAAATGCAGGTCTGAAATACTGCAGTGCAACAGCCATGGTTTTTTTTAATTTTCATCATGTGCCTTATGATTTGGGGTTTTTATTCATTTGCAAAGTCCACTGATCAAAAATAAACAGTGAGTATGTTTTAGGTGTAGACTGAGACCACCCAGGTGCATCACAGAACACCATGGGAAGACTTTTCTACCAGTTGCTATCAAACTTTACAACTCCTCTCCCTTTTGCAGAAATGACAGCTGACACAGTGAACACTCAAATCCTAATATTTTAATATCATGTGCAATCACTTAGTTACTTTTTTCAGTATCACTGCAATTATTAGTTTTCTATTCTGTTTTAGCTTTCTTATTTTTTACTAAATGTATCTTACTTTAATTTCTCATTCTATTAGGCACTGGCTTTATTCCTTCAACATATCCTCATACAACAGATCTAACATAAAAGCACCCAACGATTGCCGTTTCAGAAAAGTTACATAGGTTAGCGTTGTCAAGTGGAGTTACGTAAGGTAAGGGTTAGGAGAAGGAACATGGTGACAATATACCTTAAAGAACTTAAAGTTCACTTGGTTTTACCGTGTGAACTTTAACCCAAATACCATTCTCCTGCCTGGGTGAATGTTCTTTGACCCTTCTTTGACCATTCCACCCCCCAACTTGCCTCCTTACACTGACCCTCCGTCTTTCTACAACTTCCTCAGTGCATTCAGTCAGTGCACTGGGCACATAATCGCAGAAATTATATGGGTTATACACTGAATACTGGTTCATGATTATGTGGCTTATATACTAATTGTGGGCATCACCTTTCATAGGTATATATTTTGTTGTAATTCTTGAGCAATCTCTGGCACAACACTTTCCTTCGGGATAAATTTAGTTCTATGTTATCTCATTGTAAATGGAAGCAATGTCCTAGGCAGATGTTTTACATCAGCAATGTTAAGTATTTAATCTGATATTTGAACATGCAATAAGCTATTTTCCTACACTTGATGACTTCACTATTGTTGCAGCAGTGGGGATCTAAAGAAGGACAGGAAGTTGAGATCATATCTTCACACTGTAAGTTGCAAGTTACTGTCTGGATGTTCATCACTGTCAATAAGAGCTGAGCTGTGAGGAAAAGCTCATGTTTAGTGAAACAAAGGACCGTTTGAGGGCTCTGTCAGAAGAGAGGAGTGGCTTGGCACTCGACACACAGAGCGCTAATGTCTGATCTGACAAAAGCATTTCTTGTCCAGTAACTCCAGAGGCTGCTGTGTTAAAAAAATTCATCTCTCAAGTCTCATCCTGGGTCTAGCAGAAAGTTATTATTATTTTCTCCACATGATCAAAGTCCTCCAAAGGGAGAACTGGCACACAGTGGCTACATTTCATTCTTGTTCTATGTTGCAAGTGCTGTTTTTCTGTGCAGAGAAGAGAAAACATTGCCCTACTGTCAACTGAGGTTGAACTGCCACAGAGATAATGTCAAGTGAGACAAATTCCAGCAGCCAGCTCCATATCTCCCCACCACTCCCCCTTTTCTGGTCTGTTATTTCCTATCTTGTTTCCGTTTCTGCCCTCCTTTCTGTTTAGCGCTCCAACTATAAACTCTGATACAGTTTGATAAAAACCATGACTGTCCCTCTTTGTATCATTCTTCTCGACTCCCAATCTCAAAGTCTTAGTCACTTTATCTCAGTTCTTCAGTATTCTTTTGCCTTTATCTTTCTCCTGCATCTCTCTGGGCGTTATCTCTCCTCTAATTATGTAGCCACGTAGGAAAATAATGGGGACTCAGTAAGCTGCCCACTAACAGGCCCTGTTTCCTCTCCCTCCCCCTTTGCTGTTTTTCTCTGTCACTTTTCAACTGGAATCGGGGGAGGGTCCCTGCACTGCCAGACTGATTAGATCCTGATGACCATGTGATGGCCAACATTCATGCTATTTTAAATGCTATTTACAGGCATTTCAGAGAAGTCAGTGTTCGTGATGACTCTTGCGATGTAACACTGCAGATCCAGACCCAGACAGACCCAGATAACATTTGTTGTGAAGGAAATGGGACAAACAGGGAGCGCGTGCATCTTCCTTCCTGTCTGTAAAATATTTTCGTCTTAACCTCGAGGGTTCAACCACGAACAGTTTCGGAGTAACTGTGCTGCTGTGTCTGAAGGGTCTTTTTAACATTCAGGTTCAATGCAGGTTGGTGTTTGTGCTTGTGCAGTTTGCCCTCTCACTATTTGGCTTGGCTTATATGTGTTTGAGTGGGAGTGGGGTAATTTAGATGATAAAATGTGAGTTGGTGTCTGCTTGACAGATGCTTCACTGGCGCCAAGAGGAGGAGGAGGAGGAGGAGAGAGAGAGAGAGAGAGAGAGAGAGAGAGAGAGAGAGAGAGTGAGAGAGAGAGGGGGACATAAAGAAGAGACAGGAAAAACAAGAGAGATAGAGGTCAACAGTAGCACGGGTCTGACGTCCAGGAAACACTACAGGAAAATTAAGTCACTCTTGAGGCTGCACTGAGGATCAACAAATGATTTTCAACTGTTCAACAGATCTGATTTACGGTGTTAACCCTGCACGGTTGAAATAATTGAGATCCTTGTCTATCGGTGGAATAAATGTCAAAATGTCCTTCTTTTCTGACGAATATTACCAATGAGAACCTGGTGATATTAGCATGCCTGTGTTTTTGTCTGTGCACCTGAGTGTTCGCATACTGAGGATAATCGTTCATACTGGAACAAAGACGCCTTCACCAAACATCGCTAATGCTACCACAAACTGCTGTAGTTAAATCCTAAGCCCCATCTTTAAACGCTGTTATTACTGCAAAATACAGGCATCAACTTTTTTCTAATGGCAGCTTACAGTTCAGCTGTGCAGGTGCAACCCAGTATCAGGCAAATCAAATGTGATAAATTATTGTGATATGTAATGCATAGAAATGTAAATAACTATTGTATGGATTTAGTAGTATTTTTTAACATTTTGAGAAATATGCTTTGTCTTTTCTTTGTGAGATTATATTTTCCTTCTCTCAGTGAGACCAGAACAAAACAGGACCTCGTCCTGCACAAGGTATATGGCGGAGATATGGAAAATGGCAGCCAGTGGTGAAATAATTTTTTTATTGGTGCGTCGCTTGGAGAACATCATCAGCTTATCATCGACATGAGACAATTCAGGATTGATCAGTGGCACAATCGTTATCACAGTGCAGCATTGTCAAGGAAATAAAAAAGGGTGTTGTATTTACTCATCAACATGACATCTACTGTCATAGCAGATGTTGTAAGATTACAGGAATGTCGGTATTAATATCCTACATATCTCTGAGTTTGACGGCGGGCTGGCAGGTGTCAGATCTGTGCAGAGCACCAGAAGGAAAACACTGCAACATCACCGGCAGTATGATAATAACATCCAAACCTCAAGTTTCACTCTCCGTGGTTAAGATTCTATGTCTTCTGCTTTTTCTCACTCTCTGTTATTGTAAATGTTTACTACGGTCATTCTTCTGTTCTAAGAACTAAGAAACTAAAAATTAACTAACTAAGAAAAATTTGTTGTCATTTTACATTATCATTTTACAGTCTTGTTATATTCATCTTTTAATAAGAATTTAAATTGTATGTCCTCAATGTCAATTTTCCCCGTGGCATCGAATGTCAATATTTTCAGAGGATTTGTATCGAAGTTGAAAACCCAAGTATCGTGACAACACTGCCAATACAGTGATAAACTCAGGTCAGCACTGTAAAGCAGAATCAACAAACTTCATAACAATTATGTCATAAATGTTTCAACTCTAGTGTTTCAAATAATACATTTTAATGCCGGACGTATGTGTTGCCATGACACCTGCTATAATGACCTCAAGCTTAAATGATATCGAACTAATCACCAATCAGAGCAGCTCTTACATCACCCTGCAGCCTCCACTTCCTCAGCACTGACATAAATCTAATTCCACACTGATAGTCTTATCTACCCAAAGCCAGTATGAAATGTGTAAATGCATCATGGAGACTGAAGTCTGTTACAGCTGTGTACACAACAGCCAAGTCCTTACAGTATGTGCACAGCTTTGTGTTGTTTCTGTTCTTGTACCAGACCGCTGACCGAAAATCTAATTTAAATCTGCGCTGTCCATTTAATGAGTGGAGCCATATGTAAGCAGCTATTTTAAACTGTGATACACATGAACTGCCAAAACACAGTTTTTGTTACCTTGGTAATGAACTTAAAAGCAAAGTGCTCAGTGCAATAATCCATTCATTTCTACATTTCACTCTTATTTTTTGTGAGTGTATCTATTTTTGGGCACATCAGGCAAAAATACTTAGAGAAGGTGACTCTGGACACTCATGCACATCCTGTTTTAACTCTGCTCTGCTATTCATTGATGCAGCTACAATCTTACAAAAAGCATGACCAAAGGAATGAAACGGCTCTGTTCAGAAAGAATGACATAGTATGGGAAAACTGTCTGTGTGTTTTTGTCTCTTGTTTCAACATCTGACTGTATAGGGCAATGGTTATGAAAGAGGAACTGCTGACGTGACCTGTTCTTCTGGTCGATCCCTGTAAAGGTCTTTATCATTTCATACATTTTAAGTGTCGTCATATGATCTGTACGGATAAGTAATGGCTGATAAGTGTGTGATAAATCAAAGGAAATGTTGACAAGCTATGTTCATGGAAAGCAAAGAGGCAAGATTATGACACGGATGTTTTTAAGATGGACAAGAGTAAAATAGGTCTGTCTGAGTAGCAGGTGGAATTAAACGTCATTTGGATTAAAGGTGTTGTAAAAAGATGTTCTGCCATTCCCTAAAACTTCATCTCTTTAAAATTCAGCAGGCCTGCTGGTAGCTCTGCCATACAGAATGGCGTGAAGAACAATTGTGAAATATGCTGGAACTTCTGCTATTGCTCAATCTAAACACTGCACTGAGAGACTAGGGGGAATGGGAACGTGTGGTATCCAGATTGTAACGTAAATACAGCAACATATGAAGTCATACTGGGATTTTTCCATGAGGTTTTATAAGCTGAGGCTGAATGCGAATAAACACTTAGGTTTTTATCCCTTACTCAGGTCTGTTCAACATCCACGTCTCAATGAGCGATCAAAAATTAAAAGGCTCAAATACATTTGACGTAATATCAGAGTAGTCTTAATGCAATGCAGGAAACCACAGAAGTACCAGTAAAGGATTGGATCAAATCTTGAAAATGGGCTGTTTAAAAGAAAAAAAAAGGTATTCTGGAATTGGATTAGATCACACAATCCAGTTTATATTTCCATGTGGATCAAACCTTCAGCATGTGTTCAAAACCTTTTAGTGGGATTGAGACACCTTTGATCCAAAATATCATGATTATCCTGATTCCAGCAGAAGGGTGGATTTAGGGTGGAACAAAGTATATGCATTTGTTTATATTTTGCACTTGATTTCTGTCACAGTTACAGTGATAAAGTAGATGAAGTACACACTGGGCTCCCTACTAAGCCTGTCAAGACAGTAATGTGAAAAATAATCATCGGAACCATGAATAAAGTATTTTACATGATATCAGATGAAGTGGTGATACTAATTAGCAGCGGAAATATTCTGTTTTAGGCACGGCAAAAGTCATATTCATCGGAGTGAAATGTAAATGATAGCCTATAATCTCATAACATAATGAGACGATGTGGAAGCACTAGACGTAATCTTCAAGTATATAAAGAAGGTGGATTATTTTTCTAATAAAAGACAATGTTTGGTTTTTACTTCCAGTGACAACACACAGGTGTCTCTTGTTAATCTGAGCTGCACTAATGAAATCAGAGTGTAAAGACAGTCAAACTCTCAGCTATCACTCCAGGGATAAAATAACCTTTGCACAATTAAAATGCAGCTAAAATCCTCATCATGTGTTTAGTGTCACAATTAATCGATTGTTTAAAGCTCTGTTTTACAACCAGAGTGGAAACAGGAAGTCTGGAACAATAAAATTATTCTTCTGGCCTATAAAACTACTCTTGGGACCTTTCACTAAGGACTTTTGTCCATTTCAGAATATGTTTTTCCATTGATCTGACTGGTCAGTGGTCTGGGTGTTGATAGGTTTTTATCCGATCCTCTGAATAGCTCTGAAGCCCAAGTAACCACCGTGATTTATCTAAGTAGAAAGCTGAAATACTGCAAACCCAGAGTTGACTCTGAAGTTGCTCTGCGAGCTCCAAATCCTGCTTCACAGCACAGGCCTCTGGACTTTTCAGCTATCATAACAGACTACACAAATAATGCCAATATCTAAATGTAAGTACCAACTACAAATACAGTTTTCATATATTTTTCAATATTTCATTTTAAGAAATATAAAAATGTTTTTCTACAGAAAAATGTCCCAAATAGGAGTATTGTCTAAACCTGAGTAGTCGACAAGATCTTAACATTTTAACTCTTATGACCCAGTTGAACCAGAATGCACTGAACCTGCACACGTACTGCTGACATGAGCCAAATCTTTCCACTGATAGTGGTATGTCCTTTGTCCACTGCTAGATCTGTTTAGACATCACATAAATAACCTTATGACTTCAGATCTTTCCTCAGATTTGCCAAGATGTAAACAAGTTGTAGCTAATAACAATCGAGCTCTGCCGATTTTGGCTCACAACAGATAGATCAGTCTTTGTGTGTATGTTGATACACAAGTAACAAAAACTTGCAGGACAGAAATGACTAACAACACTCCATATAAACACACTGAGTGGAGTTAGTGAGTGGACATCGCCTTACATAACCTTCTGTGTGTGTGCTGAAGTTCACGTTTTCTAAAAAAAAAAAAAAAGTTACTCATTGCTCACATTTGGAGCTGTAAAGTTGCCTCACGCAGCTAATAATCTCTGGGAAAGGCAGCCATTTTATATAATTGACATCATTTAGAGTGTGCTGATGTGCAAATGTGGATGCACCAAAAACAACATGAGTATATACTGTATTTCAAAGCTTTGCATAACATGCATATATATATATATATATATATATATATATATATATATATACAACAGTTGCATTTATATGCACAAATCCCCTAGAATTTTTAATTTGACACAATGGTACAGCCATAAGGATGCTTTGATTTTTATTATTTAATTCAGTATGGACATAATGGCTGAATGTCTGCTCCACAATACAGACGCAGCATACTGTCTCCAAAGATGCACCAGTCAAACCACCTACTGGGTATAAATATACTTTATTGGACTTTGCTCTGCACATATTAACCAGAGATTGTTCATTAAAGAGCAGGAGAGGACTGTGCTCTTATCTACTGTAGGAACAACAGAGACTGTTATTACTGATGATCAGAGCACAGACAGAAACAACAGCCGTGTACACAGTCTGTATGCGGGACTCCACTCAGTGTGTTGCTTTCAAACGTTAAAGTAAACGCTGGATGCTAAATGTGGACTAACTCTAAAAATAAAGTTAAACAACTGCTGCTTTAGAAGGTATGCCACAGCAATGTGTTTGCCACTAGCACTCACCCACACACACACACACACACACACACACACACACACACACACACACACACACACACACACACACACACAGCCTAAACACAGTCTAATAAACTGATTTGGCGGGCTAGAAAAAAAGTCAGCAACTTTAAATGACTTGGTAAGATGTACGTTTTTTGCAGTGTGACATACATTTGCAAACTTTGGAGCTCTCGTCCATATTTAAAAAGTCACCATCCCACATACTGGGTGGAGACAAGCCCAACCACATAAGAAATTTACCTTTTAAAAAACATCTCACAGCACCTTTACAGCTTCAAAAAAGTCCACTTTCCATGCCTAAGCAAGACTCTCGGTGAGTGTACTTACATGTTTTAGGGCCAAATAAATGTTATACTTTGCTTTAATCTCATTTAAGAAATGTTTAGGAGGTAACACAAAAGTTTTTTTCCCCTCTGACGATTAAAGACCAACCACATGGAAACAATCAACCCACATTTCCTCCATAAGGAGTGTGCACTTTCCTCATGTCATACCACTTCAATGAGACACAGTGCAAAAACAAACTCATTAACTTTTTGAGTTAGTATTAAAACTACATTCCAGATTATACTGATAGGTGACTCTGATTTTGTTTGACACTGGATTTGAGTTTTCTTTTTTGTATTAAATAATCCCTTAATGTTTCCCTTAATGTAATTACTTAGGAGCAGAGGAAACTTGGTGATGATGGCAGACGAATGTCTGAGGATATCAAGGAGCAAGAGGAAACATAAAGCAACGCAATAAAGAATTGTCAACCTTCAGGGCTGAACAATGAAGGCAACACTGAAGTGCCAAAAACAGCATTTTCTTGAATGGCTACTTGAGGCTGGCTCAAAAGGAGAAATCAATGAAGTCACCAGGAACAGCGTCAGCCAATTTCATTATGCTGAGCTGAGTACGTGGTTGAAATAATGTACTTTTTACGATTATGACTATCGTCTCCAAGTTTGGTGACGTCACCGCATTATCTGGGGCTCTGTCGGCGAGGGCTCGGTGGAGAAATCTTTTGTTGTGCACACATGTCGTAAAGAGTTGGAGAGACTCCCACTGACAGAAAAACACGTCGCCAGGTATGAACACTCAAAAGATTATGATAGTCTCCGCAATGCAAAATCAGGGTGAAAATCGTGTAATGTGAACTAGAAGTCTCTAGCGCACATGCTCTATGGGCCCCGATAAAAATATATCCAAAATATCTGGGTAATTTTATTTTATGGAAATTGAGGTTTTATGGCTTCAAGTGCCACTGAGCCCTGCCCAACACTGTATCCAGTTCAACTTGTACATCTATGACGTCAATCCCCATAGACCCCCATGTTAAATGGCCACCTTACAACATGTTTGGTCTCAATGGCTAACTTCAACATTCAAGATAACTGTACGAGGGGTTGATATTTATATAACTCATCCATTTGATGTTTATAAGGTAAAGGAGCCATCTATGTTGTAAAATGTGTGTAGGTTGTCAATTTGTCCTGTAGAGGTCACTGTGTTGTCATGGGTGTTAGCACAGCAGATAATTGCATATTTCACAAGTATCATTCAAATTGTGAAACAAGCATGAAATTTGGCACAAATACTCTTCTAGGTCCACTCTTTTGAAAAAGGGCGCTGGCCACTCAAAAATTCAAAATGTACCTAGGTATGTACCAATATGTCCTATATCAGCATGTAATTGTTATGGAATAAATACATTTGGGTCTAAACTGTTTTATGGGCCTCACATTTCATTATTATAAGTGTTGTTTTTGTCATTACTGATATATGACATGATTTAGCAATGATGACGTACAAGATGGCCGCTGTAAAATTATTGTAATGATATCTTATGATCTATAAACCATAGAAACACAGTTTTTTGGATGTATACATACGTTTTTGGAGTTGTAAATTCCAAAAGACCTATTAGTTTTCTTGTCAGAGAACAATTTAATAGGTGGAGAAAAGCTTAGTTTAATAGAGTGAATGTCAATGCACAACCAGGGCACAATGGTGACATCACTACTGTGGAACTCAGCATGGGGTTCAGTGTCAGCTAGGTGTTGACTAACAGTGATAGTATAAATGAACTTTGTGTCCCAAATACTGTCTATAACAGCCCCCTTCAATTAATTATTAAAAATATTTAGTAGATGTAGTTAGATAACTGCGCCTGAATTGACAGGGTGTGCCAGCGCGGGAGAGCTGAGCCAAGGGTAAGCAGGGCTGTACATGACTCATTCATGTACACTTACCCGGAAGGTGTACAGATCACATGGGACTTAAATGGCACTGGATGAATGATCGGGCTAGGAGTAGGTCACCTGAACCTAGTTGTATCCCATACCTGAATGTGCGGTATCGGTTTGATTAAGGTGTTAAAGGATAAACCCTCGGCCTTAATCAGAAATCAGTTGCATTTTTTGCAATAAAATATCCCCTGCATCGGACCTAAGACAGGTAATGACAGTTAACCTGAACAACAGACTACATGAATGTGGCCGGACACTAAATGATGGCAAACTATTGGCTAAACTGAGTGGTGGTGACGCCATAGAACAGGAGCTGAAATACCATTGTTTATGTCTTCGTGGTCTCTACAACAGGGAGAGATACCACCTGAGAGCCCTTGAAAAAGATTCCTCTCAGAGTGAACCAGAACCAGACATCTTTCCCCTGGTTCTCTCAGAACTGGTCAACTACTACTACTACAGCACTGTGCAGTTGCAAATGTGAGTAGAACTAACAACTTTAACAAAATACACTGTGAAAAGAAAAAAAAAGAGAGAGAAAAAATGAAAAATAAAATAAAAACAAATAAATAAATAAAAGCTGTTTCAGGCAAAGTAACATCCCTATAAAAAAAATTGACCACAAAAATCTGGGTTTAGACCATAAACAGTTTGATTCATGGTGGCCATCTTGAAAAATGGTCGCCATTTTGAATTTTTGAGTGGCCAGCGCCTTTTTCCAAAAACGTGGCCCTTGGAGAGTATTTGTACCAAATTTTATGCTTGTGTCACAAAGTGAACTGAAGTTTTTTCAGTTATCCGCTGCACTATGTCTGCCAACTAACTACTGAACTATTGATTGACAGACAGGTCTAGATTGGGAGCACACATAGTTTTTTTGACCCCAGAGCTGGGCCATGTCAAGTGAGGTGTATGGTGCTCTATGTATTGGTAAACATTTATGTATTTGAACGGTACTGACACAGCTTTATGCATGATGCCAGTTTTATTCAAGACCTGTCCATGCAAGTGGCTTTTAGTGGAGGCTTAGCCGCTATATAAGGCTTAAAGTTATACATTATTAATTGTGTGGCCACTTTGAGTGGCAGGATGGTAACTTTCAGCTCCCAAACAGATAAATAAAAAACAAGTTTCCAAAATCAAGGCTTCAAAACAGGAGTCCACAAAGGAATGGGGGATGTCACAGTGGCTACATCTTTTATTTTTATACAGTATATGTATGTAATGCAGGACAGGGTACCTCTTACTTAATAAAATATTCAAGACCACAAAACATCTCCTTTCTATTGTTACCACCCCCTCCTTGATCTCTCTCCCCACTCTCTCTCTCTCTCTCTCACAGAACTCCGCCCCTTCCAGTAACCCTCAATCATTTCCCCAAACTTGGCGCTCTTGCATGCATGCACGCACACACACACACACACACATGTTCTGTCATGTCCTCCATCAGTTATTTACAGGTGATGGAAAATATATGGAACACTGATTTCATCATACCAGAACTCAACAATGTATGTTTTCACCTCTGACAAGGTAAATACTTGCAACAAAAGAGTTCACTTTTTCCCATCATCTGGTCTGCAGCTCTGATACAAAAGCTAAGTATAGGGTGCTTTTTTTAATATTTGAAAACAATCTCAACAATCTGTTATTACCACAAGACATAAAGTACTTTAATCACCACTACTGAAAATTTAAGACATCTTCTCTGCATTATTTCATTTGCAGTGGGTTTCTTTACAAATTTAATTCTTACTTAAGTGGGATTCTTTTTTTGTTAGTTTAAATGGATTTTGAAATATGCACCACACAGCTGCAGCGCAGACTCGCTCTACATTGGCACATATTCAGAACTAAATGACTTTGATTTCAGTCGGGGAACATTTTGTTCTCTGTGTCCATGCACCCGTCCATGCGCATATTAATACAAGAGAATCAAACTCACTGAGATGGAGTAGATCAGGGCAGCAACTCCAACTGGCAGGCAGCAGCACAGCATGGTGAAGATGGAGTAGCACAAGTAGTCGTTGACAGGGTTGGTCAATGGGCCTTGAGTCACGAACACTGTGGGCTGGACAGTGACAGCGTTCGGCTGTCCTGGATGCTGTCCATAGGGTACCCCTCCATACTGCGGTGGGGGTACATAGCCCTGCAGGCAACACAAAAGAAACACAAATTCATTTTCAGGTCCAATGAAAACGCGTTTTAGAGGCGTGTTAGAGTAGATTTAATGGGGTGGCTTCACACAAAACGAAACTGCAACTCTGCCACAGGGCTCAATGTTGAAATACTCACATGATGATATGAGACATAAACAGGTTTGAACTGTAAATCAGTAAGAAAGAAAGAAAACAAAGATTTTATCTGTTAATTCAACCTGCATGGATATTTAGATCCGCCACATGGCCTGTAAAAGCACACACTCTTATAATAATTCCCTGAGTTTCATTTATCATGTTACAGTCGAAGTTCATGTGTAATTACTGATTTTAATAGCGTCATCAGTTTAAGCACAGTAAGCCCTTACCTGCCAAGAGGAAAGGTGAATAATTAAGGAATCTTTAGAAAACCCTTCAAGACTAACATATAAAGTTCATGATGCAACGTGTGAGGGGGAAAAGGAAAATAGAGTTGTTAAAAGTGCGAGCAACTGAGGGCTGTTATGCAACAGTTTTATTAATACATTAATTGGATGCGGTTTTTCTGTTATTTATTATCAGTATAAATAAAAACTCTTTAATCCGCATTAAATAGGTTGTAATTAGCTTTTTAGCAGTACATATGTGTGTGTGTGTGTGTGTGGGGGGGGGGGGGGGACTACAAAGAGCTGAGAAGCATCCCCTTATCTCACGTGAAATTACTCCACTTGTTTCAATAACGAGACCCGGAGCAGGGCTACATACCTGTTGCTGAGGCGGGTATCCCGGGCCGGGCTGAGGGTACCCCGGGTACGGCTGGTCATTATAGGGCGGAGGGGGCGCGTGGGCCATGGAGGACTTCTCATCAGCCCATCCCGCTGGAGGAGCGCTGGCAGACTTACTGGGGTCCATAATGCAACTGATTGCTCTGTGGGCTTTCAGAGTAAAGCAATCTGCTTTTTCCAGCCGGGCTCGAGTATTTTCCTGAAGAAGATAACGGTATAAATCCACCACTGCCGACTTTGCTTTATCACAGCCCTGCTGCCACTTGGTGAATTGACCAAATGAAGAAGTTCGATAGAATTTTCTCATTAGTGTCAAGTCACACAGAATGAACGAGGCAATTCCGGTTGTGATTTTCAAATTAAAAGTACCAACGAACCTGAATTGAGCTTAGTATTATACACATTTAAAAAAAAAAAAAAACTTAAATACGTGTTATACATTGAAATATAGCACAATGCACGTATTTTTTTTACTCAGCACATTATACATATTTAATATATATAAATATTTTATGTATTAGTGTTGTAGCATAATACATGTTTTTAAAAAATATATATTTACATAATTGTACTTTATACCTCCATTTCTACTTTTATAATTCTCTATAAGCTTTAAGTCAGAGTGAATGTAATCACATTTTCACCCCGGGGATCAGTTCATTATTTCTGATTGTGATTCTTTAAGGGAAAACTACAGCATGTCATAATATGAGATGACATGATGTAAGATAAAATAACCATTCTGGTGTGGGATTAACGAGGCAAAATAAATAAATAAATAAATAAAATAAAATAAAATGACTAGAACACAAATAAGTACATTCATGTGTAGAGGGATTATTCAGTAACAGAGCCAAAATGTAATTGCCACAATGACAAAGAGAGGACTTAAGATACAAAATAGTTTGTAAGTGTACTTATTTTGATTTAAAACGGTCAGGAAATGGACACAAACACTGACAGTCACTCTAGGTTTACTTGGGATGGAAAGCTGGTTTAGTGACATAGCTTTTACAGGGCTCTGGACAATGTTTGGCGAACATTGCTGTCTTCCACACTATGTTTATATGTGTATATCCCCGCTATTCCAAGAAACCTTCCATACACGGACATGGAGTGTGACACATGAATTGTTGCAAGGATAAACTCCTTGAGATCAACTATCTAGTTTCCAAGGAGGACATAAAATAAACATAAACAAAAGCTCTTCATTCCAACACAGATCACTAAACTAAAAACACACCTCCAACTATGAAACAGACATGAGTAATACACTTTAAGGAAATAAACTTGTAATCTGTGAGATAATAAATTCAAAGTAGCTTCGACACATTTCACACACTATTATTCCGAAATATTTTAGGCTTTTATTTCTTATGCGACTCCATCTAATATCCGGTCCTATTCTGGCTACCAATGGACGATTTATGGTGCAGTCTCCCTCATTACTGCCAGCCAATAAGTGAAGAGGGAGGGGCCAATGGAGGAGAGGCTGGGCCCCTCACAACATTCAGGGAAACTGGAAAACAGCAAATACCTACCCTCCTCCTCAGGCAAGGTCTGCTGCATGTGAGTTACAATCAGCCTAAGTATGCCTTACATCATGTTCATACTCATTAAACCATTCAGTGAGCCCATATACCTTATGGTTGGAGCATTGTCAGAAGAGACCACTCCCATCAGGTCATAAATGTTCATAATATAAAGGTTATCTATCATTTAGAACACTGATTTGCAGTGACCCTTTCCTCTAAGGGTACAAGTGTACACAAACACAAGATGTCTTTCAATGTCATTTCAATCTTTCCTCTTGCCATCTTGATACAAAACCAGAATCAACTGGGCCTGCTCAGTTTGTTTATAAAGGTCAAAGAGCATGATTTATTGTTTTATTGTAGCATGCAGTGCACCTGTGTGGAAGCATCTGTATTTGTCATAGATTTAAAGATGCAGATGCTTAAACAGCTCAATGAATAGTTTGATGATTATGAAAATCGGCATAGAAAATAGATAGGTATACCAGTGTCCACTAGAGGGAGCCAGAGTCTGTCTAAGACACAGAAGGGCAGGTAGACACTGGGACATGTTTTAATGGGTTTAACTGAAAGGTAATAATTACACCTGTGCTTGTCTTGTTATGACAAGTCAGCTTTATGTACCTGTCGTTTTTATGCCATGGCTACAGTTTATTTTGATTCATTGTTTTACTCTGCTATGCTTAAACATTAAACACATTGTTCTCATTACACTCAGGATTTCATACACAGACCTTTGTGTTCTTTTGTTGATGCTTCAGTGTTTTGTCTTAAGATTTGTCATTTTGATACAAAGAAACATAAATGGAATTTTTATATTTATGGTTGAAAAGAAATAAAAGTCCTGTTCAAGGGACAATTCACATTTTTCTTCTGGCCTGTAGTGCTTTTAATCAATCTAGATTGCTGAGTGTTGGAGTTTTTGGCAGTAGAGATGTCTACTTTCTCTCGAATATCATGGAACAAGATGGCATTTAGATTGTGGTGCTCCAACCTCCAAAAAAAATGCGTTTGGAAAAACTCAACAGCAATGTGTCTTTCCAGAAATCATGACCCGGTTCCTCCAGATGATCCACTGACCTTGTTGTGAGCAGTTTCATGTGGGAACTATTTTCTCTCTGTCAAACTACACCTGCTAACTGTATCACCCTGCAGAAGGAAGCGTGCATCTACTGCTAGCTCATCTAGCACCACTGAGATAACTAACATTACAGCTCAGCCGAGAAGGATGCCATTAATGTTAAGATCTCGTGCTCTCATGCACACCAGGCTCTCGTCCATGAGTAGACGCATATTTCCCTCTGCGGGCTGAGACGGTTATTGGGTGTAGTTCGATGTGAAGAAAATAGTTCCTACACAAAACTGCTCACAACAAGGTCTGTGAATTATCTTGAGTAACTTGGTCATGATTTCTGGTAAGAGACATTACTGCTGAGCATTTCAAATGTATTAATTTGGCGCTGTGAGCACCGCAAGCCGAGTGCCATCTGGTTCCATTGTATTGGAGAGGAGCCAGACATCTCTACTGCAAATATCTCACACCAAAACAATGTGAACTAATAAACAACACTACAGAGGAAGGAAACACACATATTTTTGATTTTGGGGTAAACTGTCCTTTTAAGACCTTTAGTATCTATGGTATACTTGTAAGTCGCATGCCCACTTCCCTGTCGACAGGGGATTCATTTGTTTGTAATTTCCTCCATCCTTATGTTTACCTTATGTTTACCCAACAGCGCAATCCAATTGAAGACCTGAGTTAAAGCTAACTATGGTGAAATATGTCAATGCTGATAACCTTTGTGTAGCGGGCTGAATCTAAAAATGAATAGCCCAGTTACATTGCAATAACTAAATATCGTCCAGAACCACTAAAGAGTACAACTTTTAAATCAATGGCACTTTACATTTAACAAACTAGTATTGTCTTTGTCACATGTATTTTAAATATGTGCAGTGAAATGTTGAGGTGGAATACTCAGGGGGATCTGCTGAAAGGCTGTATCTGTAAGTCGAATAAGAGTAAAAAAAAAGAGGGCTGTAAGAAAGGATAACATTCAAAAATTACGATAAATCTGTAGATGTAGTATTTGAATTAAAATGTTATAGTGCATATTTCACATCTATTCTCTGAGTGTTAAATGAATCTTGGGTTTTCAGGTCACCTTCTCTCTCAAATACACACACACACACACACACACACACACCCCTGTTCTTCTTTATTGTGAGGACCCTTGTTGATGTAATGCATTCCTTGGCCTCTCACTCTGACCTTAACCATCACAACTGAATGCCTAACCCCAACCACAATTGAAACCCTTTTCTAACTTGACCCTTACAACCATGTGTGAAACCTCCAATAAGCCTTTGAAGGTCCGTCCCGAGGTCAGGAGGGCCCAAAATGTCCTCATTTTCCAAGCATGTCCTCCCTCTCAAGGTTGAAAGCTCAAATTGGTTCTCAAAAAGACTGATGCACAAGTCCACACACACACACTCAAATAAAATTCAACACTTCATTGTTGTTTGTTTCAACAGTTCTTTTATAGAAACATGACAGAGTGTTTCTGTATCTCTGAACAGTGCAATCCACTACTTTCCTCCATAAAGCTAAACATGGGAATTAACAGATTATCAAGAATTATCAACAGCACTCTAAACACTCATGACTACATGGATTTCATATATGTGACATGAAAGCATGGACAGTGGGTTAGGCTGGCCACAGTAAGCGACTAATATCTACATCAATGTTGACCTTACACATACAATACAGGCAACAGAAGTAGTGCGAGACATTGACACAACCTACAGTATGTGGACACTTAAGGAACTTTTTGGTAATAGGTTTGTGTTACTGTTGTATGAGGTCACTTTCAGGTCAATCAACCGAAACTGTTGACAATGAACGACAAAGCATTCACACTGAGTAAATAGAGGGGATTACCAAAGGTTTTATATGTCAGTTTCTTCATTTCAAATCCTTTTCACTTCTAAATACGAATAACAGCTGATTGAAATGAAAGTGACAACTTGTACATGTGTGTATGTATGAAGGTGCAGGCTGCAGATCAGTAGCTCAGTTATCAGGCAGAAAGCATCACACCTCACAGCCGGTACACACACACACACTACTTTCTGTTGTTGTCTAATAATAAAACAAAAGCCTCTCGTTGGATGTATCAAATCCCGCTGCTGCTCCTCCGTGTTATCTGTTGGTTGCAGGTTTGGGACATCAGTGTGTGTTCTGGAAGGTATTTAGCAGTCGCAGGAACGACCTACAGATAAACAGACAACATGTGATCAGTAATATAAAACACACAAACAATACTTTTCTCCAAAACTGAAGTTAAAGAACAGCTCATCTGATTTTTTGATGTGAATCAAACGGTGACTTCACTATTTTAAGCTTTCATTTAGAGCCAAGTTAAGTATTTCTTTTTTCTATATAGCCCAATATCACAAACTTTATTTTTGTATTCATACTTGGCTACTATTATTTCATATTTGTTTTTGGCAAGTGGCTTTGACAACTATTAAAAGATGAGCAGCTGAAATTCTTCACAAGTGGTGAGACTAAAATTTAAGTTGTTGTTATTCATGATAGCATTCTCTGTATGTGAAGAATGAGATGAAGAATCAACAGTGCTCCTCATCCTCAGGTAATGAGCAGAGGAAAGAGAGAGAACAAAGAGCGTGTGTATGAGCCCATGCAAGTGGAAACTGCCTGTCAGTGCAGTATGTCCCTGTGGGCCCCTGCTGAGTTGCTTACATACTGTGCCTGCGTGCGCACACACACATACACACACACACACACACACACACACTGTTTTTCCATATGGGCCACCTGTGTATTTTCTACATCAATTAAACTAGTGCTTGGTTTATCAGTCGCATCTGAAATCATCAGCATCATCGGGGTTCAACTGGCTTGACTGCAAATTTATGACAAAAAAAAAAAAAAAAATCAGCATTACAAACTGAGGGTGAAAGACGTGGGTGCGTTCTCAGCCTCAAGAGGGCGTCTTTTATAGCTGCGGCACAACATAAAAACGTGAATGGTTGCCTCACACCACTCTGCCTCTCCTCCCTTCTCTCCAGGCCAGACACCCAGTGTCCCACCACCTGTTGAACAGCGAGGGCCATTCCATCTGAGTCCAACACTGCGGAGGCTTTCCATACTGTGTCAGTATGTGTGTCAGACACGCGGCCGTTTACAGTGAAACAGATGGACAGAGTAAATATAACTTTAGACCTTAGCAGGACGTCAACTGGATGATGAAATTTTAGGAAGGATAAGGACCTGTGTATCTCTCTACACACGTCTACATACATACAGTTTGTCTACTACACATGCAAGACTAGCTCATTTTAGCTGTTGTTCTTGTTGCTCTTGTCATGTGTCTGTGGTTACAGGTGATCATCTTCTCTCTTGACATTTAGAGTAAACCATAACTACACACGCAGTTTCCTTTGTGGGGTCATAAATATTTTAGTAGAACTGAGTTACAGGTTGAATTACTTTAATTCACTCAGCTGCTCCAGGTTTCATCTCTTGAAGATGTCATCAACACAGTCTTGACTGCTGTTTTTTTTTTTTACTGTAAACACTGTCTCACAAACATGACAGTTAACAAGGTAAGAGGGGGTTTCTTGTGGGTGAGACAACATTACCTTGGTCGGAGAGCATCTGCTGAGCATTGCTTCCTGTCCTCCTTCTGCAAAGAGTAGAAGAGAAAAACAGCAGACGTCTATGACCTTTGGAACTTGGTAATATGTATTACTTTCACAATATTGCATTAGTTTGGGGCTTCCACAGTAATTACACAAATGTTTTTTAACGTTTAACTGTGAAGGATCACCTCTTGGACTGGTTGAACTTGCACCTGCAGTGGCCACCTGGAACAGAGGAAGAAAATGTTGACTTTCTTTATGGTATCTGTGTGTATCTTTGTGTTGCTTGAGGCAGTTTATGACTGTGTGTGTGGTTAGGGTGTGTGCATGATTTGCATCTTACTGAGCAGGATGGTGATGCCAATGAGACAGAGGACAGCAGCTAAAATCAGGCCTCCAACACGCAGTCTGTGGTAGTCTGCAAAACAAGGTCATGGTTACCACATGAAAATAAAACAAACATAACATATAAAAGAAAAAAGCAATGCATTGGAGTACAGAAACATACAAGGACATTACAAGAAAAACATCTTTAAAAGACAGGTCATGGACAAGCAGTAAAATATAACATTACAACATTATAATTACATCATTACTGTTATTATTTCATATTATAAAACCTGCATCTACATGTAAAAAGAGATATACAGCACTACAGTCAATGTTTCAGATTAGCTTCCAAGTTTCATTCATTTTTACATGACAGTGAAAATAATATGTATGAAAAGAATAGATTACCAAAGGTAAATGGGTCATCTTCCACTGTAGGGACAAAAATAAACAAGGTCAGCTGAAAATTGGTTTAAGCGGCAGATACATGAGGATATAGAGAAACATCCACATATCAAACAGTGATGTAATAAAGTCAACAAACACAATGACCTACTTTGATTCTCTCGCTAATGATTGACACACCTGACTTTCAAATACATATATTTCAACTTAAAAGTGCCATTACATTCAATTTTAATTAAAATGTAAAAAAAAAATAAAAATGGTTCTCTTATTATTTTCAGATATACATGTATAAGTATTTTTGTTGGTAAAACCTGTTAACTATGATACTCAACTATTTACTGTAGTTGTATGGACTGATGAAAGGAAGAAGAGACATAATAGTGTACTTACAGTTCTGTTCCTCTGCCAACACCAGGGACACAACTGAAGGAGTTCAGAAGGAGACAAACTTTACAACAGTGCAACACAGCTTGAGGCATCTCATTTTGTTTGTTAGGGATCATAAGGGTGGAAAAGCTGCTGTTGGTTTATTTGGAAAGCAAAGATTAATGTGGTCTAAACACTGCTGGAATACTGCAATTAGAAGGAGATTCCTCTGGAGAAACAGTTATTCAACATACTACGTACATATCCAGATGTCAACCCTCAGCTATTTACAATATCCTCAACAATAACTGTACTCTTGAATATGAAAAACCTTTTTAAAAAAACATAAATGGTAGTTGCTAATTGGCACAAACCACTTTGAATCTTCACTAAGCACAGGCATTAGGTGGTGCTTGTTTTTGGTGCTGCTTTTGTTATTTTAAAGAAATGTGCATGTGTATGTTTTTGTGCATTACTCTTTTCTCTTTTTCTTTCCTCCTTTATACTATGTGCATTTTGTTTGAACCAGTATTGTTAAAAAATGTTAAATGCAGAACAACAGACCCTTTTCATGGACTCGTCACAACTGGAGCAACTTAGATGTGTGTAGTGAAATTAATGAGGGATGAATTCCATTTAGCTCGTATCAGCTTAGGTTCCTGATATCGTGAACGCTCACTCACTGTCATTCTCACTTGAAAAACTTGGATAGAACAAGCCATCGTTAGTATTATTACTGACACCTGTGCTTTCCCTGCTGTAACAAATCCAAATGTCCGCCGTGAGAAAGGCCTGTTTTCATCAATAAAATATAATTGCAAAGAATGCTTCAATTAGTAATTTAACTTAATACTGCAGTAGCTTTATATTTTTAATTTTTGGGTACTTTTGAGGAAAGACAGGTGAGTTACCATGTCTGTTATTCAGAATCATTGACAAATGAACCTGTCAGTGTCAATGAATAAAACACCTCTTAAAAAGCTCTTACATCTTTGTTGCGTTTATTAAAAATCCAGATATGTTTAAAAATGTCACATAGAACTGTGTCTGTTTCATTTCTCCTCATCCTTATCCATCTCCCTTTCACAACACCTGAAGGAGCTGTGGATGTCACTCTCACCTTTCTAGGACTATAACTGTAGAGCACTTTGTTTGCCATCTTACTCACAGCGTTAGGGGTTTGCTTTCTTACAGCATATTGCTATAGGACATATAATCACAGACCACCGGATAGTTTAAAATCTGGAGTGAAAGGGCAAGGGGATGACCACTCATCCATCCTGCTGACTTTTGTTTCACATCAGACATGTTACATCGTGTCACAAAAATATAAACACTTGGGCAAAGTGCTGATGGAAGACAGACCCTCAGACATAATTTCCTCTGCACAGAGGAAGTGAAGCTAACAGGTCACGAGTTCTTGGAGATGTAACATAAATTACTTTCTGACCTTTAAAAGCAGGAAGTAAGTAAATTCAATAAAGGAGGATTTTAAACTGTGATTACATGAGAAGACTTAAAAGAGTTTTACTCACGTGTCATCAACACCAAAGCACAGATCTTTGACATCTTCACGCTGGAGGCTGTTTACCTGCGAGATATTACACTGATATCAGCAACAATGTCATCATACATCATCATAAAAAAGATATTAAACTCTGTATTATCTTAACTTACATTTATGCTTGCACATTGATTGAAAACCTTAACTACTAATTGTGGTGCAAACTTGCCATCAAAAGAAGGCTCTACTGTCAACATGGGGTAAATAACATTATCTCCGGTACCAATGGCACAAATGATCTTTTTTTTTTAAAAGTGCCTGCATGTTAGAAAGCTGATTGAAGTACTCCAAACTGGCTCATACCGGCAGCCAACAAAGTCAACAGAGACCTGATGCAACATTCAGCTTTTCTGTGTTTTCTGAGGAGCACTAAAGGAACTTATACACAGACACATAGAGTCATCACTTCTACAGTACATGCACCCATTCCCTCTGATGCACGCACAAAGACATCTGATTATATTTAGATAGGCACAAAGTGGTCTCCCCCGCTCTCCTTCACACACACACAGAAACTTGATCTGATGTTGATGGCTGCAAAGTGCTCTAATGGAGCCTTAACAGGAGAGCTAAATCACCTTGTGTAATGCATTACAGTGCTGCTATGCAAACGCTCCAAAGCTTCTATCTTTGTTCTTGTTTCAATATTATCTTTAAAATGACTACAAGCTTACTCTACCAAATACAATGTGCAGTACTGTACGCATCGGTGTACATGTAGTCACATGGTGGGACTGTCCAGATTTTTCTTCTTTTAAATGAACTTTCACTTGCTGGGGAAAAAATCCATGAGAATAATATTAAAGCGCACTCAGCCTTCCAAAGCTATTTCTGTCTGTAATGTCATTTTAACCCTATTTCAAGCATACATCAGTGCATAGATAGTTAGCTTTGAGCTTTATTTTTGAAGTACCACTAGTCAATGAAGATATTTTATTTTCCTATGCTGGCTAATTATTAAAAACTGACAAAAAGCTCTTAAATCTTAAACACTTCCAGTCAGAGTTCCCTCCTGACAGTGAGGCAGATTTTACAATAATCCCACTTATACTATCCTTTGGGAACAAATAGATTTCCTGACAGCCGCAATTACAACCCAAACACTGTCTGACTGGTTCTGTGTCCATGCTGTGCTAGCTGCCATGTTGAAGCAGCAGTAGCAGAGGTAACATGTGCACTGGGAGAGGACACACCTTAAGTAACACAGCAGTGATTTTCCACTTACTGTACTTTTCCATTCATAGCGCTACACAGTGAAGAGCAAACACACGTGCCCATTGCAGTATGTAAGTAAAAAGTCGCACTAACTCAAAACGCATGCATAAAAATTACATCATGTTAGTTTAAATGAGTGAGTGACTGATTGTTTATCCAAGAGGAGATCTGAACACACCTTGTCTAGGCAGCCATGGGAGTTATTCAGTCAAATTAGTTTGCCTATTGCACTGATATGAATTTCTGCTGAAGCTACAGCTTAGCCGATATAGCAGTATGATCTGTCTATGGTCTGTCCCTGTCTGAGTTTACTTAGAGATGAGCTTTACGACAATTTTTTGGGGGAAATTAGATAAGTTATCTCATTTTTTATCTAAAGCTTTTGCTATTTGAGAAAGGCAGTAGTAACTGAAGAGAGCACCAAGAGATCAGAAGGGTACTCAGAGAACACAGACCTCTGCCAAGGCCAAATGCCATATCTTACAATGTTAATAAACATGATAAATAATTTTTGTATGTATCTGCCCTGTGACACAGAACCACTCCATACTTCAATGGATTCTTCCTTGGCCCATGCTACACGCTTCCACCAAGTTTAATGAAAATTGGGCCAGTGTTTTTTCGGTAATCCTGCTGACAGGCATACAAACAAACACAACCAAAAACATAACATCCTTGGCGGACGTATAGGTGAAAATAGTGTTGTGGGTTAATGGTAGACATTTTGACAAGTGCTATTGAGCAGTTTATTTTATGAGTGGGTCTCTGTTTGTTTGTCTCATACATGCAGATGCACATGCACACAATAAACGGTCCAGCCAAAATGCCTTGTTCACAACAGACATTTTGACTTGTCCTAGAAGGAAAAGAACATGTGTTACTGATAACACTAACAATGGCTCTGTTCTGTTGTGGTGTCCTACTAAGCCATGGCAGTGCCAGGATGGTGAAATCAAGGCAGCTAAATGGAATTCATCCATCATGAATTTCATCATTTACAGATGTGCTTTCCCTACTGTGACAAATCAAAATGCCTACTGAGAGAAAGGTCTGCCCCTTTACACTATTTCACTGATCTACAGGTGGCCGTAATGAGCCAAGATACACACTAATGCATCGACAAAGTTAGTGAAGAAGAAGAGGACTGCTAGCAAGTAAACGTTAAACAATGCAGGATTCAAAATTGAAAAGAAAAATTGTCTTTGCAAATGTTTTATGAGGAAGAAAATGCATTCAACATGTTTTTTAGACCTCAAGGATATAATGCCTTATAGTGAGTAACACAGATTTAGACATTACTTTTGCTCCATAAGGCACCTTTAAACTCTACAAATCAAACTGACACCGTATCTCTCGGGAAACTTAAAAGATGTTACAGTACAGATTGAGCTCCTAGCAGTTTAGTTTTTTAAGTATCTCTGTGGACACACAAACAACAGTGACCTTTGAGTCCAAATAAAGGAGATGTAAGTAAAACAATGTGTCTCCCTCCTCTGTTGTTGGTATTTAGAGTTTAATAGAAACAGAGAAAGAGAAGGACAGGACGGGTGCACCTCTCCTGGTGCCTCTCCACAGCAACCCAAGGCGAGGCAGGGGGAATGTCGAGGATGGGAAACGGGCCAACAACCACTAGAGAATGGTTTACCTCAGGAGAGAGCCACACAGGGAGCAGAGAGAGGAGGAGGAGATGGAGGGCTAAGAGAGAAACAGGAGAGAGAAGAACAGGGAGAGGGAAGAAGACACAGGGGGCAAACTGAGGGTGAGAATATTAGAAAGGGGAGCAGAAGACAGAGAGACGTGAGTGAGAAGAGTGAGGGAGGGTAAAGACCTGAGAAAGGGTGAGAAAGAGAAATCAGGGGAGTGTAAAAGAGGTTGTGCCTTTCCGTTCGTATCTCAAGACCATATTCTAAAGCAAATGTTAGTGTAAGGTGGAGCCGGAAGGTGAGAGCTGGAGGTGTGCATTCAAATCATTATGTTTATGGCAGGTTAAGAAGCCAGGATCACAGCGCCATGGTGGATAAGTACAGTGTACTACGCCTAACCATGTTTCTTTTCCTGAGCTTTACCTACTTAACTTTATGTTAAGAGCTTGAAGTAACGATGCCATTCGTGGGTGCTACTGCGTTAGATATCATATAAATCATTGCATATGTATTTTTATGAGACAGGTTACACTGAACATATTCAAATTCCTGACTTCTTTCAACCAACAGTTCACAACTCAAAGATATTCAATTTACTAACACACACAAGACAAAGGAAAGCAGGAAAGTCCTCACACTGGAGATGCTGGAACAGGCAACTTTTTAAAATCTTTGCTTGTGAGGATCAATTAATTGATTATTAAAATAGTTGCAGATTAATTTCTGTCAATCGACTAACTAAATAACCAAATAATTGTTTCACATCTAATTTAGTTATTAGTTAATAACAACAAAGAAGATTCATATTCAGCTGCAGCAAAATGTTTGATGTAAACTGATAACCAAAGAAGGCTTTATTACAAATATAGCCAAAGAATGTCTAAAGATATTATGTAATGACGTAGTTTCTTTTCCCCTGCGTACAAATTCCCTGTGGAGCCTCTTCACCAGATCCGCCTGGTCCGGGGATAAAGACTTTTCTGTTCTGGCTCTGTCATGCTACTCTGCCTGTCTCTGACTGTCCCTCCTTTTTCCAGCTCATGCTGCATCTCTCTTTCTTCCTGTCTGTAGGACTATTTTTTCACTTTTTTTGTCCCTTGCTTTAATGTCTTCTGCTCTGCTTCTTTCATTCTGTCTTCTCTCCCTGTCTGTCTGACACTCCTTTCCACCTATTTGAGAAGCTTTAAGAATGGCTCGTTTGTTTGAAACCACTGTTTCACACTGCTCTTGTGCCTTTGTTGAGCTGCTGTGTCCTCTCCAGCCTCTTTAAACCTCTCCATTACTACTTCCTTTCTCTGACACACCTCTGCATGTCCTTACTCCTTCACCCATCCCCTGTCCTCTCCTTTTGTAAGGATCTTTTCCACTCCTTTATCCCTTCCCTTACAAACTCTTGGAGCACAGGCTTTCTAGGCTCCATGCCCGTCTCACGCTCATACACTATCATCATCTCTTTTCCACTGCACTCTTCCTCTCTTACCCAAGAGTACGGTACACAATAAGCTGCAGGGCTGTCAAAAGAGTCCTTATTCTCATGTGTAGTTACTACGTATCAATCACACTGTCATTCACTCAATCAGGGTTTAACCGACTACTTACAGTGCTTACTAAGTATATTTATATTTTGCTGTGACAGTTTTCAGTAGTTCCCATAAAAAAGTCACACACAGAAATCAGGCTGTTCTCATTCACTGTTGGTACTTCTAAAGCAATGCCTAAATATGTAATCATGATCCTGGAGGCTGCGATCATGTTACCTATGTGCTGCAGGCTGCTCTACGTCATATGAAACAGGAAAGCAAAACAGGAAACAGGAAGGTTGAGGTGGTGGACAGGTCAAACAAAACACAGGACTTTAACCCAGGAGACTGGGGTTTGTGTCCTGTATGAGACCAAAAGTCAGTGTTGACTTAGATGTATTTAAAATTACATACATTAACGTCACGTTATTTTGGTCAAAATTGAAATCCCAATCATGCAAACAATTATGTGGCGCACCTGACTACTTGTATTGTTTACATGACAGCATGTCATTTCTGTCTCTACACGGTCGCATGTTTAGAATTCTCCTCTGCTCTCTGTATTGCACATGGCAGAGTTTGGCCCCGATGCACGCGCACACACACACACACACCCCAACCTCTCTCGCTCTCCCTCTGCCATTTTCCGCATGCTGTTTTTGAAATCTTCCATGATCACCTGCCCCTCGTATTATTTGTAGTTCATCTACTTGACTGGCTCGTGGAGTGAATAGAGGAGAGGAGGGGAGGGGGCGGTATTGTGCATGCGCAGCTTCCATAGAAGACAAAATAACATCTTCAGGCGTCCGTGACCAAAAATCGTTTACCCTTGATTTAATTAATTTTGATATCTTTTGACCTCAAAATTGTAATGGCGATCACCAGACGATTAATTGCACAGCCTTATGTTACGTTATGTTATGTGACAAACAAAAAAACCCTAATATAACATATTTTTTTAGATCCCACCCTCTCTTGACTGTAGCTGTTTGTTTGATTTTCTCATTTCACTTCTCTTTTTGTACTCTGAGCTGCAAATCAAAAGGAGTTCACTCCCTGACGGGCTCTACCCCCTCCAACGACGATTCAACATGCTGATTCGGCCGGAAAAAAGCGGACAAGGGCCGACTAATGCCAAGGGTGCAGAACACACTGCAAAAATTTGGCGACAGATGCTCACTGACTGCCCAACATTGATGGATGGCCAACCATCAGCTTGTTGTGTCAGGGCCCAAAAACTATCTGGCTAGATAGCACACGGACAACCAAAAATCCTATTTTTAAGTCCCACTGCTACCAGGAAATGCTTGTGAATGGTGATTATATGGAAAATATATAAGTAGAAAAAATATTAGTCACACACAGAAGCACACAGTGTACAGATACAGAGAAAGGACACCCGTTTGGCTTTGAATATGAGACGTGTTTACAGCCTTGTGACGAAGTTAGGTGGCATGTTACCCATCCAATATTAAAACTGTTTATTGTGTTTAGGGTCAAGGGGCAACTAGACATCGTGTCCAACAAAATCAAAACTTAAAACTTGTACTTATACACATTGTGTATAAGAACATACTTTATGTTGTCTTAATGCTCCTTTTCCCAAAAACCAGAGATTCAATTTGTGCTTCCTCTATTTTGTGTGCACGTAACTGTGTGTGTTACAGGATGTTGAACAGCATGTATCTGTGACTTAGTCCCTGTTTCTATTTTTCCCCCCACTCAACTGTTTGAATGCTGAACACCGGTGTGTGTGTGCTTGCGTTCCTGTACCGCACAACAAAGACAGCTGCCTATTCTCAGTGGCATTTTTTATTCCTAAATTAGCAGCACTGGATTCCTGTGTGCAACACATCCTTTCACACATACACACACAAGAAAGTCTCTGTTGTCGTGAGCTTTACACACTAAGAAAAGTGTGAACCTGCTTTGCAATCTGTGATGAATAATTTGCCTTTACCTCAGCTGAGACACGGTTGAACTTGTTCCTCCCTTTATTTTACAACACACTCAGGAATTTGTCATTTTATGACTATAGTACATGATGTTGCTCTGGAACTGAATGTCTGGAAATGAGATTAATAAAGCACATGACCTCAGAGGGGGTTTGGGATTTTTTAAAAGTAGACTTATTTGTCTCAGTGGCTGCTGAGTAGCTAGGTGATAACAGCTAACAGCTATTGACCAAAGATAGATTTCGACAGATGCAACTTAAGTGTTGACAGGAGAGAATAAAAAGCAGAGATAGAGAGGAAGAGGCAGCGGTTGTTGGGAAATCAGTGGAGACAGTTCACTGATGAAGAAAGGGAAAGAGGGATGGAGAGAGAGGAAGAAGTACAAACAAGATATCAAGTTGGGAAATAAGAGGAAGCAACAGGGGGAGAGAGGGAGGAAGAAGAATTTGAGCCGGAGGGAGTGAGAGAGGGAGGCAGGAAGACGAGGGAGAGCATGGTTGGTAAAGACAGGGAATAAGGAGGGACACATAGAGACAGACAGAGGGTAAGAGGGAGTGGAGCATACTAGAACCATGAGTCACACATGGTAACCACAAGGCTCGCATGGAGCAGCTAGCAACAGACTTCATGCTCCTCACTCTGGAGTCATGATCAGCAGATCAAAAGATGAAGTACATTTCCCTCCTTTCATCTCATTGCCCACCCATAAAACTTACATGTATTGACTAGCACCTACTCTAATAAACTTGTTAATTCATATTTTGTATTTATCACTTATTGCATAACTATAAAGTGTAAATAAAAATATCTGGGCTGGTTAACGAATTAGAAATGATTAGCTGAGTCTCTGCTGAGCAGTAAATGAAAGCTTTGTGGTTACACAGGGAATGCACCGAAGGTCACAGTAAAATCAATGTCTTCTTGTTGAGGTGTCTAAATTTGTGTTTGTGAGACGCCAAAGTGATGTGAGGAAAGGTGAGGAGTAAGTGTGACTCGCCTGAGAACGCTCTCTCTTTCTCCCCCTGCAACTGTTTTCCTCTCTCATTTTCTTTTTTAGGAATTGTGGTCATGTGAGGAGAGGTGAGAACAACGAGCTGAGTGTGTTTCACCTGAGAAAGGAAAGACAACTCTGTCTGTCGCCACCTTTGTTCACCTTCCCTTCATCTCTGTCTCTCACCCTGTAACCTCTGTCATCTCTCTCTGCCTCACTTCACTCTCTCTGAAAATCTGAGTTCATATAAGTAAGGCACATTTAAATCTGTAAAAGCAAAATACAGTGAACATCCTGCAGTTTCACAAGTGTAAGTTGAATGTATGGTTGTGTCTTTCCCTCTCTGTGCATTTGTTTGAAATGATCAGTAAAATACGCTGTGCATATACAGATCACATTATTTTCTTATATGTTAGTCTTAACTAATACAGAGTCAGAGTAACTAATGTCAAAGTACCGAAACATCCAAAAATACATTTTGGACTGCAGTCTCTGTATAAATTCTTGAGGAAACTCTGAAATCAAATTTGTCGCTAATCAAGCCTAGCTTTGCATTGTAGAATGTTGATTTGTTTTGGCAAAAAAACATTAGTAATCCACATGGGGGCAATGGTGCACATAATTTCCCTGGTATTTATGTTCATTTTAATATAAAATCCATGGCTGGAAAGGAGACCAAAGGGGTAATTGAGTTTATTGGTGCCCCACTTTTCCTCAAGATGCTCTGCCTAATGTCTAACATTTTAACTTTCACAAACCACCACAGAAGAGAAGGGCAATCTGGAAAGAGTGTGCTAGGTTTGCAGCATATCTATGGGCATCGCAGCACCACATGCTCAAAATGCAACAGATTTTACATCTGCAGTGCATTCTGTCATTATGGTCGCTCTGAGCATCTTGTACAATTTCTTTCGACCCGTATAAGGGTCGAGTTTTGGTGTGACATTTGCTTCATGATTCCGATCAACAGACACTAAAATCTGATGTCTATCTTTGGCTTCTTGTTTACCAATGCCCAGTCTGTATCTGTAACCATGGGTCACAGAAACACATTGTTAATGTAAAAAATTACAAACAAATGTTTCAACTGTTTACTCATTTCTGTCCTTCTATAACTGGTTAATAGTTTAAAGGTTCAAATTAGGACTAGATGTTACAGTCCCTTGATACACATACTTAAGACTATGAGTGGGAGTAATATTGCCGTCTGGGGGTTTCCATGTGGGAGCCAAAGGGTTATGGTTAGATGGATAAGAGTACAAAAGAGAAAAGTAAGAGGGAACATAGGGTAGGCAGAGCCAAGGAGAGACGTCTGTTCTCACAAAAATGAATGATGACAATTTGATAACCAATTAAATGTTTTAACCGTTGAACAAGTAGATACTTGCAGAGCGTGCGGGTTACAGCTCCTAAAATCTGATTGTTTCCTATCACTGTGAATATTGAGGCTTTTGATTGTAAGCAGCCTAAAGAATGTCTTGATTAATCCAACAAATAATCAATATTTAACAGCCCTGTCTTTCTAATAGTTTTACACTTAACAGCAGAATCTGTCTTTGCTGTTATCTGTCCTTGTCCCAGTCTGTCCTGGTGCCACATGGTAGCAAACTGTTATCGCCACTGCCCTTATCAGCTGGCCTTTTCACACACACACACACACACACACACACACACACACACACACACACACACACACACACTAGCTCACAGTATGTGTTCAATAGAGCATGTAACCATATGACAATATTGAAAAATTCCATAGCAGGAAGTGCTCATGAGAACCAAAATGTCTTTAACTGCTGATGTGTGGGTTTTAATTAATTTGGCTATTTGGTCTACTCTGCTATCTACTACTATCCATTTAACTTAATGTTATTTATTAACAACACGTGAAAAAGACCAAAGCTTAGCATCAAATATAAACACTTACAGACCACATCAATTATTTCATCAGGCTTTGTCTTGGGTTGAACATGGACTAAGGGTAAAACCACATACACAACAACCTTTTATATCAAATAATGCGCTTTAAAACAAAACAAACAAACAAACAAACAAACAAACAAAGCAAAACCGTTTACATGACAAGTGTGACCAAAGCGCGTGAAGGAAAACCATCTTGGCCGTTGCGCACGTTGGCCGTGGGCGCGTGCCGTCCCATTGTGGTGGGCTCGAGGGGAAACGTCAGCCAGATGACATTATAAGCTTACGACATATGTGTTACACGTTACTGTAACATTTTTAACACTGATAACTGATGTTTCTCTGAAACAAAACACGTTTACATGTTTCAATCGAGTCTTTTTAAGTGTTAAAGTATCTCAAGACGACAGTTAATAAGAAATACAGAGATTTAACAACAGTTTTCCATGGCAAAACCACATATTTAGATGCTAGCTTAAATGTACTCTTAAGTTAGCCTAATGTTAGCCAAACTATGCTTCTTTTGGTTAAAGAGATGCACGCGAGCGTGTTTGGAAAATGTTTAACTTCATAAACAAATTTCCTGATATAGAGAAGAAAGATGAAAACACTTGAGAAGACACTCCTCTGTGAAATGTGAGCTAATTTTCTTTGTTCAACACTTACCTTTCACAGGTTGTATGCAGCAAAGACAAAACCGAGGATATTTCTCCCAAGAAGGCGGATATATCTGACTCACAACCAGAGACTTTTCTCCACTCAGTACGCCAACACCCTGCCCTCAGCTCTGCTACACTCAACAGGTTGGCTTGGTTTTAGAAAAAGGGGGCTGAGTTAGAAATGCTGGAGTTTTGTCCGTGAATCCTGATCCCGGGTCGGTTTCTGTGGTGTGGCTGACAGTGGGAGACTACACGGCTGACGGTGAGCGGGGCGTGGAAGCTGATCCAGAGTCAGGACGAGAGCCGAGAGGAGGAGTGAGGAGTTAATGTTTGCTTGTCGACAACGAAGATGTCGAAGTTTATCGAGTTGGGCTCACTGGGATGTAAGTTATGAAGTATGTTCGAGGCAAAACGAAACCACTGCTGCAATAAATATGCACAGGAAGGATATTATAGTTTTATACTGTGGGCTAAATACGGTACATTTAACAATAGCATCTTAATGGACACTCCAAATCAATAACTGCTCTTTCCAGTTATAGAAGTTAAGGTCATTAAAGGTCATATTGTAAGTCAAGCTGATCTGCATTACATATCTGTGAAAAGCAACACTAAAATATTAATATTTGGTTTGGCATAGTGACATTTATTTCCATTTTGGGTGTGTACATCAAAGGTTTCTAACATTTTCGTCCTTATGTTGTCAGAACTGAAATGGCTGACCACATGATTAATCTAACTAGTTTATCACACAGCAAAACATGCAATGAACAGCAGGCCATAAGCATCACATCATGCGCTATTTTAAGAGCTATGCAACATTATGATAATGACTAAACTAAGCAGCATATGTGAGACAGACTTAATTGTGGAGGTCCACCATGGATATACCTCTTTGAAGAGAAGTAACCCTGATTTGCAAATAAGTATTCATTTCAGTATCATTTTGAAAAAAGAAAACATAAGGGGGCTTCATTTATTCCATCTTACTCATGACATTTCAATCTACGAGACTGCTTTCTCATCTTGCATAAGTTTTTCTTCGCTCAGGTCTGTACAGGTGTAATCCTCTGAGCTGGTGTGTTTCCTCCAAACCCCCCAACCACGCACCCGAACCTCTCCACCCCTTGCCTGTCAGCTCTTCTTCCTGGCCAAAACCGGTTTGTCAGGCGCCATATCAGATTTCACTGTTGTCATCTTCCACTTTTCTACAAGGTAAGAGAGGAGGGCGGGGCGGCAGTTACCATGGCAGTTTGGGAAGAGAGACAGAGAGAGAGATAAAGACACAATAAGAGGGAGCAAATAAAAGGGGGAGTAAGTCACATGTTAAAATTCAGACACAGACACAGGTTGTAAGAATAAAAAAACATACTTGCTCCTGGTGGTGCACTTGTTATCTGTGAGACAAAGTAGGATGCGTTACAGAGGCTGCACACACTTCACTACACAGTAATGTCTTTATTACTATTTACTGCTGGTTTAATATACCGGCTTAGTTATCTGTGAGGTTTCAGGACTTACAGAGTATAACGGTGAGTCCTCCAGCAAACAACAGGCAGGCACAGATCAGGCCTGCGATTCGTAGCCTTTCATAGTCTGTTAGACAATAGTGTTAGAAGTCAGGGGGGTGCACTCCACACTACAAAACAAAACTAAAAATAAATTCCAAAGCAAACATCCTAAAATGAATTTGAGAGTCAACTCACATTTGACTCATGCTTCATCTAAAATTTCGCATAAACACATGATAAACACATGATAAACACATGGTACTAGTCTTTTTATAATCCATACAAGAAGCAAAGTCTTACAGTGTAGATTATATGAATTAGGAGATAGGAGTGTCTGTACTTACTGTAAACAAATGGATCTGCAGACCAAACACAAAGGAGGGGGAGGGACAAGAAAGGGGAAAAGAAACATGAGTGACAAAACTCACGTCAGTGGATGATTCAAGATTTTGATCTTTTACTCCAACAAACTACTGACAAGGTCACTGGTTCATATTTCTGGGTTACATTTAGTCTTTTTTTAAAGCATCCATTTTGGGATGGTATAGTACATTTGCCCTGAAGTTGGCCATTGTAATGGAGACAAAGAGAGGTTAATGTGTTTGATTTCTTCCTAAACCAGTTTCTCAACAAACCAGTCTCAGAACAAGATGAGGTGAAAGTAGAGTTTTGGGCTTACTGGCTTCAGTTTCCATGAAAAGGGTGAAGAACACTGCAAAAAATCAGATAAATGAAATGTTAATTTTGTTGAGTGGGAGTTTTCTTTGGCGTGAACAGTTGGTGGCTGTGGCAGAATATGTCTCACTACGGAGTTTTAAAGAAATATGGTCTTAGTGTTTTACGTCATGGAATACTTTTTGAACAGGTGAGCTTTTGTACGCTCATAAATTGCCTTGAAAACAAAATATCTGGAATATTTTGTTGACTCATCTGTTTTGTGTTTTATTCACCTGCCAAAACAGCCACAACAGTTAGATGTCCCATCTTCAGCACAACTAAGAGTCAGACAGAAAGAAGAACAGATAAAGTCAGAGAGAGAAGGGAGAGAACGTGGTCGTGAGAGAGAATAAAAGACAAAGTGAAACGTTTTTTTCCCATCGCTTTCCCTTTGTTTCTCACACATATACACACAGCGCACACTGCTCCCTCTCCCCAGGAAGAATGTCCTTGTTGTGTGAGAGGTCAGTGTCTCGTCAGCAGGGATGCATTCTGGGTGTTTGGAGAGTAAACAGCGGATCATTTTTTGTCTTAGGGTGAAACCCAGCAGGTTTCCAGACAACTTTCCGTCAACTTCCACTCAAACTACAGTGAAAAAAAATCATCGCCTCGGGACAAATACTGTCATGTGCTTTACAGTATCTAAAGGTATTTTTCTGTCACTCATTTTCAGCCTTATATGAGCAGTTGGAAGTTTTATAGATTTTTATTAAGTCTTATGTTATGTAGCTTCCACATAATCAAATAAATCACTGATTAGCTTAACAAAACAAACCCACATAGCTCATTTTATGCTATAAAAAAGTGAGCATGTAACAGGACTTTTAAATGACAACTTCACTGTAACCTCTAAGTGATCTTGGACACCCTTGGGTCCACATGGAGGTTAGAGTCACTGCTTTTTAGGAATTTCAGTGCCTTTCTCTCTGGTTCAAACTAGTTTTCCATGCACAGATTTGTCTTTAAACATCCCAGCCTGTTATTTAAACCAGGCATAGCAAAAGTCTAGATAACTTAGCAACAGAAACGTTTCATGCCATTTACATGTTTGATGTGGCTGACACCAATATGTTTTTCTACATGTAACTTTCAGTAGAGATATACATTTTGCAGCAGCTTTTCAAGGAAATGGACACCAATCATAATACTGAGACTCTTTATCATGCAGTTTTTGTCACTTATCTTCACTCATGTCCTTTGTCTTCAGTGTACTAATGTCATTGCGGCCAGCATGACATTAGCCAAGGTCAAACTGTGGACAGGTCTTTGTCTTCTTAAAATGCATCCTATTTCTCAGATAATGCAACAGCAGCAGACAGAACAGACTCTCTGCTTGGGTTTACATTGATTGTACAAAATTAATCACTAGTGTGGACTCTACAGTTCAGCGTCCTTCACAGTGACTCTGCAAACATCCGCTCCATTCTTTACTCTTTGGTTGACTGACTCACTGCAGTGCTGTGCCTCTTAAATGATTTTAACTCCTGATCCAATATGAAAAATGTACTGTTGTCCATGGTTAAATTAAGCAACATGCTGCTTTTGTCAAGTCAAGACAAACCAGAAATCAACATATGTATGATACTGGCTCGTTGGAAATAGGCACAATGTCAGAAATTATAAAACAGCATGTCTGCTATTCAGTTTGTGATTTCTTTTCTTCATATCTTCTAAGCAATTACAAAGCTTATCTTTCTGCAAATTCCTCTGAGGGCCTCTTCCTACCACATGAATTTCAATCTATCTTTGATAATGCCAAACATTCTGCTCTCCCACTGACACATTCAGCAGAAATGAACATTACACACAAATCACAGCCCTTACAATCAACTTTGGTCATAGAAAGGTGACCTTGGCCCTGAACCCTATCTCCCGTCTTGCCTTGCTCCACCATACCTGTTGCTTACCTGAGCTGACGGTTCAGGAGCAGAGGAGTGTGTGTGAATGTCCCAAGACACTGCCTGGTCAAAAGTGTGTAATTTCTATTTTACCGGAATAAGTAGTGCCTGCCCCTCCTTTTTGTTTGGGGTATAAACTTAGGTGTGTGCAGCATGTCCAGTGTGACGTGTTTACGTATTTGAAGGAGACCAGTGGCAATGTTATCACATAAACATCAGCGTGTGTGCATGGGCATGATGGAGTAAGCCTTGTGTAACTGGCCTCAGAGTGGCCATTTACAGTTAATACACTGTGTGCTTACTGCTCTTAATCTTACACTGAGACACAAATTCAGTTGTTCATATTAATATTTTAATGTTTAACTCACTTTACACTGCCTGTGATTAACTGCTTTGGCACACCAGGGACAGTTATTAAAGCCATTACACTGTGTCTGAACAACTTATTAAAGTAGCAAACTCAGAGGAGAGTCAATTTTTCTTCTTTATTTCAAATGTATTCTGAAGTTTTAGATGAGGCAAAGACAGGAAGAGGGTGAGGGTGTTGTAATTATTTCTGCCCTTCTCCCACTGACTCCTCTGTTGTCTCTTTGCTGTCTGTGGCTCTGTCAGGTATCCAGGTATCTCCCACTGCTCCTCACACTCTGTTGAATAGATTGCACTGTGTTGGTCTTATGGTTGCCAGGCACTTCTTTTACTAACCCTGGGCAGGAGGGAGGGATTATCATTTAGCTTGACTCAGGATTGATTCAAAATCATACAATTGCTTAAAAGTGACCTTTTTTTAAAATTGGAGAATCAGTTAATTTTTACTGTAATAACCACACAGTAAGCTGGTAGAATTGCAACACATAACATTAATCCATTAATCCCACACTGTGCGTTGGTGCCGATTTGTTGGTGTCACCCCTACATATAAAATGCATGTATGCAGAACTGTGTGAGTGCATTCATGTGTCACAGAAGTGATCTGTGACTATTTATACCTTCTCCTGTAACACGCTGACAAAGCCGAGGCATGCATCAGCCTCTCAACAAATGATAATACAGCAAGGACACAGGAGATAGAGAATGACAGAGGCACACATAGAGAGCTTCGAGATGTGTGTGGTCAAGTCTTTGTGTGTGTCTAAGTGATAATACAACAATTCTGGCAATTTGACAGCAGATAGAGCAGCAACTGGTGATGACAACGCAGAGAGAGGGAGAGCACAGAGATAAGATTTGCAGTGGCTTATTAACTCCCAATCAAATTGTTCACATTAACTTGCACTGCAGGGATTACTTAAAATGATTGTATGGCTTTAATGTGGCCACACTGTATCTGTGTGTTGTTTCTGGTGTCCGTCTGTATAAAGCACCAGATGCCTGTAACATTGTTATGTAAGGTTAAATGAAGGTCACTGTGCTCCATGTCAATGGCATGTCACTGATAGAATTAGAGGAGGTAGAGGTAACATAGAGAGGATACTCAGTGAGGTGTTTCTTTTAGTATTTGTAAGATTTTTTTTTTCTCAGCATCACATCATCCCCATCATCACAACATTATGAGGCACAGTGCAACATTAATGTGTGAATATATGAAATTACCCTGGCTTATTACATAGTGCTCTTCCTTGTCACTTAAGGAGACACTAACAGTGGTAGTAAAAGCACTGACCTGTCTTCCATAAAAACTGAAATGTAAAAGTAATACTACTAGATATGAAAGATCAACATTCAACAATTCAATTACAACCAATGTAAGATGCTTCTAAATATTATTAGCTTTTTAAAATAAATACAAAGATCACATTTTCACAGCAGACTAACTTTTTGATAACACCTTGAGAGATAAAACAAAAACCTTGCTCTTCTCCTTTTTCTACTAAAGTAAAAGATAATTCAAACTTGCAGAGAAACAAATATGGCAGACAAAGATCAGATTTTAAATGTGCTGACCCCGTATGGGTTTTGCCTGGTTCGACAGAGAGGACCAGATCGACGCTGCAGAGCGTAAAACCAGACCTCTGATGTTAATCTAGTATCGCCTCAATTGTCCTCCATGGATGTGGGAAGAACTAGAGGTTAGTTGTAGGTCAGTTAAAAAGACTCTAAAGCCTATCATAATGTGATCAATTTGTTACTATTTAACTTTAATTGCAATAGTCTAACCGATGTTTCCTCAGGTATTAATGGGTGTAGCAAGCTAAACTGATTCATTGTTAAGTAAAGGTCATCTTTTGAACACATGCTGAACAATGTAGGTTATCAGTGGACACACACACACACACACACACACACACACACACACACACACACACACACACACACACACACACACACACACACACACACATTCACTCAGACATGTCTCTGTTATGGTGGTATTCAGGATATTTGTCCATAAACAGAACAACTAAAGGTCTAAGAACAGGTTAGCTCACATATCAGGGAGTGAGATCCAGTCAGTCCTCTGATAAGAGAGCTTCACTCAGATCTAGATAAAGATATGGAAATTAAATCAATTTCTACTGGCTTGCTTTCAAAGTCATATTTGGAAACTCTTACAAACTTAGTGGTGGGTCCTCACATGACAAGAGTGTTGTGTGTTTGGACAGTGTTACAAGATATAGGACCCTTTTCCCCTTTCAGAGCCAAGAAATGACAAACAAGATAAATGGACGAACATCCAGGGTGAATACACCACAATGTTGTCTCATTTAATCTTTTGTCGTGCAAACACCCAATGTAGCCAATCATGCTACACTCTGTAAGACTTATATCTTCAACTGTGGAGAACATGAAGAAATCAGACATTATGACAGGAATGTATCATGAGTGAACCGAGGTGTAGCTGAGCAGCTGAGTCAACACGTTGCTTCATTCTGCCTCTGTTGTATCAACTAAAAGACGAGGCAGAATTCTCTCCTGCTGATTGCCCAGTGTGTGTGTGTGTGTGTGTGTGTGTGTGTGTGTGTGTGTGTGTGTGTGTGTGTGTGTGTGTGTGTGTGTGTGTGTGCGCGCGTGTGCGTGTGTGGCAGCCTATCCATGCTGCTCTATCAGGTGTCACAACACACAGTGAGGGGAATGAAGACCACAGTCACAAGCAGTCAAATACCAGTTGTCATATTCAATTGTTATGTACTTGATTAATTGAATTCTAAAGTAATGTAGCGATTGTGTGTTTCTGTTCAACGGGCATGTGAGCAGCTGTGTAGACTGTTTGACTTTGGGTCATAAAAAGCATCTGTGAATTTGGTAACACAATGGGGGAGGTGCGCAAGGTCATAGATTCAAATGAATGGTAAAGTGTCACATGGACAACAACATCAACAGCAACAGACATATCAAAGCTGTGATCAGGTGGTCACAAATAGCCTTTAGCTTCCCCTCCATATGATGCTGACCATTACATTGATTGCAGCTAGTCTCCCCAACAAATGCCTATGCAAAAAACCAAACCATTTTTTTTTTTGTGACCAACTTTTTATTATATTTTTTTTTAGTTTTTTTCCCCCAGGGGGGTAGATAAACAATAATGAAGGAGAAAAACAAAACATCACCATATTTTCCACTCAAAGCATTCACATTCTATACATTTGCCACAATGGAAGAAATGTTCACTGGTATTTTTAAACTAAAGAAAAAAGAAAATTGATAAAAATGAAAAAAAAAACAATAATGGAAACAAATAAATAAAATAATGATAAATAAAATAAAAAACAAATAACTTACTAATAATTAAATATATGGACCTATAATGAGAAGTAAAGTACAGTAAATTGGGCGTCTCGTTTACATAGTAGAGAACCTAACATGAGATAGAGGTCTTAACTTGATCTAAAATGGAATTCCAACTCTCTATTGTTTGCTGACTAGCACCATTTAATCTTGCTGTGGATAATTCTAATAAAACAATGTCTGCAAGTGATTGTTTCCATTGATTAAGGGACAGAGTATGAGGAGGTTGCCATCTGAGTGCAAACATTTTTTTTGCTGTTGTGCTTCCTGCTAGCCAAAAACGTCTTTGATATGAATTTAGCATTAATACATCGTTATCATTAAGGAGCATCATTTTCAGGGAGCAAGGTATATTTATTTGTAATGCTGTAGAAAGATAGTTAGAAACTTGTTCCCAGAAAGATTTAACCACGGTACACTCCCACATAATATGTAAGAAAGTACCGGTTACATTTAAAGGGCAAAGTAAACAATTTGGTGTGTGTGATAATTTCATTTATGGGATTTTTGGGGAGTTAAATAAGTTCTATGGGCGAAATTAAAACGAATCAGCTGATGATTTAGGTTTCGAGATGCCATATAAATATTTCCCCAGACTTTGTCCCAGTTTATATGATGTGTGTCAAGATCAAAATTCCAAGCTTGGATGGCAGATGGTGAAGATGCTGTTCTTTTTAACAAATCTTTATATATTATGGAAACATATCCTTTAGGAAAACTAGATATTTTTTTAACAAAAATAAATAAAGGATGATTGGGTGGCTGAGACCAGAGAACGCCATAGGCCTGCATAGCTGAGCGAAGTTGTAAGTGTAAAAAGAAAGAGGAACCAGGCAAATTATAATAATCTTTCAGATCTGGAAAAAAGGGTCTGAGACCATTAGTATCCATGACATACCCTAAAGTATGTAAACCTGAATTGGACCATTGATGAGATACAAAACAGGAACCACCCTTACGTAATGAGGGATTATGAAATAAAGGAGTTTGGGCGTGCCACTTAATTTTTACGCCAAGTTGACACTGCATGAGAAATTATTGGCCCAAAACTTAATTTACAATGCTTTAAAGAAATATCTGTAAAAAGAAGGTCTTGCTGGCGAATAAGTGCAACAATATTTTTTTCAATACCTATCCACGGGACATCAGTGTTCAAACCAGCTTAATAAAGGTCGAATTGAAAAGGCATAGGAATACAATTTAAAATTTGGGACAGCAAGTCCACCAGCTTGTTTGTTATTCTGCAAAGTTGAGGGTTTGACACGAGCTCGCTTACCTTTCCAGAAGAATTTTGAAACATGTTTATGTAGTTTCCCCCAGTAATCACCGGGAGGAGGAATAGGAATCATAGAACTACAAAAATTGATCCAAGGCAATATATTCATTTTAATGATAGAGATTCTTCCTGACAGAGAAACACGAATATTACACCATTTGTTTAGGTCAACTATGATTGATTTAAGAATTTTACTATAATTCATGTTTACAATTTTTTCAATTGAAGGGAATATATCTATGCCTAAATATTTGAAGTGAGATACAACCGGGATCTGATGAGTCAGAGTACATTTGGAAGGGGTCTTAAGATACATTAAAGATGATTTAGACCAATTTATTTTATAGCTTGAAATTGAACTAAAAGTGTTAAAAATATCAAGAAGATTTGAGAGAGAATGAGAAGTGTCCTCTAGATATAGCAGTATGTCATCAGCATAAAGAGAAATATGATGATCAGTAGAAATTAACAGTAAATGGTTTGATATGTTTAGATTGACGAATAGTTTAAGCTAATGGTGCCATGGATAAAATAAATAAGATAGGAGAGATTGGATCTCCCTGCCTACTCCCACGTGTAATTTTAAAAGAAGGAGAGCACATGTTACCTGTTATTACACTAGCAGATGGATTAGCAAATAATGTTTTAATCATGTTTATAAATCTTTCACCCAGTCCCATATATTTTAAGACAGACCAGAGATAGGACCACTCTAGGCTATCAAAAGCCTTTTCAGCATCCACGGAAAGAACTGCTGAAGAGGCCTTTGCATCTGGAGAAAAATTAATAATATGAAGAAGACGGTGTAAGTTATCTGAAGAAAGTCTTTTCTTCACAAAACCACTTTGGTCTAGGTGAATCAATTTAGGTATAAAGAATTCAACACGACGAGATAAAATTTTGGAAAATAATTTAACATCAGTATTTATCAATGACAGAGGGCGCCAATTAGAGCAATGATTTGAGTCTTTGCCTTTTTTAAGCAAAAGTGAGATTAATGACATGTTTTCATTTCTCCCAAATGAACCTTTAGAAATGGCTGTATTAAACATCTCCAGTAATAATGGACCAAATTGATCCCAAAATTTCAAATAAAATCCTGGAGGAATGCCGTCCCAGCCAGGTGATCTACCTTTGTTCATAGTTTCTAAAGATGTTCTAAGCTCCTGTAGAGATAATGGATCACCCAGTGAACTTGATTCGGCTGCCGATAAGACAGGGAGTTTAAGCCCTTTTAAAAACATATCAATCTCTACAGAAGAAGGCTCACCCTCTCATGTATATAGTTTATTAAAAAAATTAGCACATCTGCGATTAATTAAACTTGGATCAGTAAGCAAATCACCGTCTTCTGATATGATGGATGCGATATTTGCTAAGTGGTCGCTATTAAGTAATTTGTTAGCCAGAAACTGGCTTGGTCGATTGCCATGGAAATAATGATTAACTCGAGCTCTATGGATGGTAAATTCAGCTCTTTTCCTAATCAGAATATTTAATTCAGTCTTAACCTTAGCAAGAGTGGGGGCCACATTTTGAGAGTAGTTTCTCTGTTGTGAAAGCTCCAGGACAGATAACAGATTTTCTAATTCAGATATTTTCTTCAAATGTAATTTGTTAAGACCTTAAGCAAATGCAGTAGTATTATTTCTTACAAAGCCTTTAATGGCATCCCAAAATACACGGAAATCATTAACTGAGTTTTTGTTTATCATTATGAAAAAACTTAGTTCATTTTGAAATTGTTCACAGAATGCGTGATTATCTAGTAAAGTACAATTAAAGCGCCATCTACTGGCTTTTTGTTTGAACTGAGATAACTGGAGTTGACAGTAATAGGCATGATGATCTGATAAACTCATGGGTCGAAAGACTGATGTCTATTAGAATAAAAAGTAAATTTGTTGATACCTGGATTAAATGCACGCCAGGTGTCACTGAGGTTAAAGTCTGATATTACATGTCTTAATGCATTTGAGGACCTAAAATTATAATTAACTGTCTTAGATTTGTCATAGATATGGTCCACCACAGCATTCATATCAGTCCCAATAACCAATTGAACTGGAACTGCAAAAAATTTTGTTCGTAACAGTTGGGTGCATACACACTGACTAAAGCTATTTTCGTACCGTTAAAAATACATTTGAGAAAAGTAATTCTGCCATCCTGATCACTGCCTTTATCTATAATAGAAATGTTAAGTTTATCATCAATAATAATAGCAACTCCCTTAGTTTTATTTCGAGCTGAAGAGAAAGCAGCTACTTTATAACGATGATTTTCCAATCTATATCTTTCTTAGTTAAGTGAGTTTCTTGAGTGAGTACATGGCAACCTCAACTTTATTTCTTGATAAAATGTCAAGACAGCTAGCCCGTTTAATAGGAGAGTTAAGACCTTTAAGGTTCCATGAAAAAATAGCTAGTGAGGCCATTCTGGTTTTAAGAAATAGAGTATGGATATAATATTCAGCTCTTTTTTTTTATTAAAAAGCCCATATTCAGAATAAACAAAAAAAAGGTCCATAGAAAATAAAACCCCTTAAACGCCAAATATATCCCTTTCAAAAAATATGAGCAAATAAAATAGAAACAGTGATTGGCGTCCCTCCCAGTAAATCCTCCCCACCCTGCATAAATAGCACAGGGATGCAGCATAGCTCCAAATGGCAGCCAATCTCCTATAGGTCCTTTAAGGATGCAATGCACTGGTTAGCCATCAGTAAAAAAACCCCCAAACCATTTAGTTTCAGTGAAAACTCATCATGTGGCAGCACAAGTTGGTGATGTAGAGATGATGAGATACAGAAATAAACATCCAAGTGTTGAATTAAAGCCAGATATGTCAGTCTATATATGAAATGTCTGATAAAAAGAATTGCAATTGTTGCCGTGTGAGAGTGTTTCTAACATTGTCAACTTTAACATTTGCAACCTTAAGTGACAGCTCATCCCATAATCAAAAATGTATATATTTTTTCTCTCACTTGTAGTGCTATTTATCAGTCTGGTGTGAGTTGACAAGTGTTGGAGATATTGGCGGTGGAGATGTCTGCCTTCTCTCGGATACTATGAAACCATGTGTGCTGAAAGCGAAGGGAAAAAAAAAAGAACATTCAACAAGAAACAAGACCTTCTTGTGAACAGTTTCACAAAGGAACTATTATCTTTCTACTGAACTACACCCTGCCAACTGTATCATCATTCAAAGGGAAGTATGCATCTACTCATGGAGAGGCTCATGCTTGTGACAGCATGAGATGTAATGGTGTGTTTCATTTGTGCTGGAAAGTCAGCATTTCTGAGTTCCCAGTTGGAAATTTCAACTGGAACACCCCCTGGATTTGGATTTCCAACTTGAAAATTCAGAGGAGGCAGATATCTTAATAGCCAATATCTCCAGCAGTCGACATCTAGATTGATATAGCACTAAAAGTAAGAGGGATAATAGGTCTTTTGTGGTGAGCTGCCCTTTAAAAGCTCTGCTTGATTTTATGATGCAGATATGACGAGCCTTTGAGGGATGACAGAATTTTTTGGGTCTTGTAGGTTTTCATGGGCCTGAATTCAACAAAAACATGCACGATTTTGAAGTATGTATCTATGTGCTGACAGGATGGTACAGTGTACTGATGATGGTGTATATGGCATCTTACCCTCTCTTTAATATTCTGTCATGGGTGATAGAATCTGAACTATCAGAAATTATAAGCGAGTTTTAAGTTTTATCATAATATAATTTTTATTATGCACTTGTCAATCAGAGCTTTTACAAGCTCTGATTGACAAGTGCATCAGTGTCAAATCCAACAAGAAAATGAGAGCAAATAATGGACAAGAGCATATTACAGTAATCATGAAAATAACTGAAGAAATGAAAAGACAATATAGTGCATACACAGCAAACATCAGCAACAGCATATCTACAATTACATCCCTGAGTCAACCTTTGGTAACTACAGAACCACAAGCAACTGGACTTTGCCTTCATGTAAAAACTGTGTAACCACAAAAGCATCAGAACAATTTACTTCAGAATGCAGCATCACATCTAACTTACTTCACTGACTAATTCCCAAATAAAGGAATAATAATTTCTTCATTAGAGTTTTAATTGAATAATGTCAAAGTGCAACATGTGATGGAAACATGAAGTATTGTTTAAGTGTTTTACAAATTGTTATTTCTTTCAGTAATGTTGCAACAGATAACTAGCATGTTACCTGTGCAGTGAGTGCTTCCCTCAAGTGGACAAATCATGAAAGTGCAGCTGACTGATCTGGTATGACAAACACAGCTTAGACCCCCACCAGTGAGTATTTTGCCTTCTTTAGTTTACTGGAAATTGGAATAAAACTGTAAAACATATGTACATACAGTGCAAAGAGCAGCTACTCCTCTATTCCTCATTTAACCAGTGCCTGTCTGCAGGCGATCCTTTACTCAGCACTTTAAGAACCACTGTGACCATTCCGGCTGCGGTCAGTTGCTTAATCAGCAGGAAACCCTTTGTAAATATTTCATTACTATTGAATGTTTAAACAATGAATTCAGACTTTCAGAATTTAAATAGCAAATTTAGGATTTAGATTGCTCTTCAGATCTTTGCTTTTAAACACTACATGCAGTCTGACTACGGCGTCCTATTGTTTTATCCACATTAGAGGACACAACAATACATTTTTACATATGATTTATACCATAAATGCAGTACACATTGATGTATGACACTGCACCACGTGGGGAGAGCAATTTGGCATAATTATTTTTTGATGTATTAAATAAAGTGCTTAATAGTATATTATACACTGGTAAGTGTGCAGAGTCCAATTATTAAGGGTAGAACATGGAAGTGAAGATATTAATGGTGAGTGGGTGGGCTAAGTCCAGCTCTCACTTCACTTAGTTTCGTCAAAAGATTAACTGATCATTTCTGTTTCTATTCTCTGTTGGTTAGCAGTACAAAGCAACATCAAGCAACAAAACAGTCCTGCTTCGCTTTCTGTCTCTGTTTACTCCTTTGTTACTATTGAAGTCATGTCATCCTCTGTTTCTTTTCCTCCTGAAAGCACAAAGACATCACGCATTATCAGTTTGCAATTTGTAGTCAATGCATTCACCAGTAAACTCAGGCAGTGTATACTTACTGAAACACTTCTGGAGATTCTCAGATCTCAGCAGCGCAGCATACAATAAAGCAAACACCAACAGGATGCCGAAGAAGCCCCCAATGGCACAGCCGATGAGAGTGGCGTAGCTGGCGCCGTTATCTAGGAGCAGAGATAACAGGGCAGAGTAAGGAGGGAGAATTTACCACAGAAGTTTAAGTGGATAATGACTGACTGGATTGACAAGCTTGTGCAAAATTGAATCAAAGTTAGAAACTGTGAGTGTTTCTTGGAGACCACTCCAGGGGGATAGTCTGGGTTTATTTGTAATTCCACAATTTATCCTGATTTTTAAGTGTGAACATGACTGTAAGCCTCTATCAGCATTTTTCCATGTAGTAAAACATGTAGACAAGTATATTAAAGGAATAACATGTTGTTATAAACATGTTGACAAAACAATAGCTATTGAATTGAAATAGAAGAGTCTTCACCATAGACATGTAGGACGGCAACAACTGCTCTGGGATTCCTTGACTGCTGACATACAACTTTTGTGTTATTGTCGGAGAAAGAAGTTCCCTTGAGGGTCCAAACAGCCAATAACTCTCCATTCTTCACATCACAACTTCCATAGAGAGCCTGAGGAGAGAGACAGGAGACAAGACGGGAAGGAAGAAGGGTTCAGATGAGGGAACAGGAAAGAATAAGGTATTTAAATGAAATAAACTTGGTGTGAGCTGGGAAATGCTCAGACCCCTCTTGAGAGACAAAGATTTGACTCTTAAAGCAACTACAAGGAGTTTTTAACTAGTTATTAAACAGTCTAAAGAAGAGGAAGAGATTTTCGTGTTATCTTTGACGTTATGTTTTGTGGTATTGGCTGATACTCGAGCAGGATCAATTAACCAAAGAACAAAAAAAGTTTAAAGGGACAGTGATAGAGCATGGGTGAAACAGCAGGTTTGAAAAGATTCATATCCCATCCTGTTTTGTCTGTTTTATTCATGAAATCCACTGTCAGATGTGGTTTTACATCAAATTATGAATTTGTGTTGCTTGCTAAAACAAAGCTGGCTAATGCTTTGGCTAACATTAGTTTAATGCAGCTATAGTTAGCTGCATTTGTCAAGTAAATCAAGCACCCCAAGGCTTTCTGTGATAATGATCAGCATGCATAAAGATTGTGTGAAGTTGAAAGGTAGATAACAGTAAGCTGCATCTTCAGCCAGATCAAGATATTTACAACATGGTGCTACCACTTTTGTCCACAGGGGGTGCCAAAATCAACACAAAATAAAAGTCCCTTGTAGTTGCTTTAACAGAACATGTTAAACAACATTAATAACTTTTGAAACCTTACAGTGACATGAGAGTAAATACAAAGTCAGACGGTGACCACCTCACCTGGGGGACGTCTTCCACGGGGCCCGAGGGGCATCTGAGGGTGTAGTTGCGGTGACTTCCATAGAAGGTGAATGTAACATTTGAAGAAGCTCTGGGCACTCCACAGAGAAACACTGCAGGTTCTCCCACAGCCACTTTGATACTGAGTGGGCGTGTGCGGTAACTGAGAACTGCAGGGTTCGGTGCTGAAGTGCTGGTGGTGATGGAGGTGGTGGTGGAACTGGTAGTGTTTTGAGCTTAAACAGGGATGACAATGTGAGTGTTTATGAGAGGGAAATAAGGAGGACAGAGTATAAAATTGAAATGATAAAATCACTAATTGTAAAAATGCAATAATAAGCTAAGTCACTTCAATTTGTTAAAATCTTAAACCTGTTCGCATCAGGAAGCATTGAAATACAATTTGTTTAGACTGCTATGGATCTTTTTTTGATACTACATGAGCAGCCAAATGTAGGAAACCAGTTACGGAAGCTTACCCCCAAAAGAAATGTACAGTGCAACAGCAACCAAACCGATCACACAGCACGGAGTCTGATTTGGCACAGCGTACTGTGCACATCATCACTGAGATATTTATTGAGATGTTGTTCTGTACAAAAACAAATACCCACCCATCTTTGTTGTGTGCTGTTTACAGGAAGTGAATGCTGCCAGCATCTAACGTAAGCACACCTGAAACAAAATTCCTTCACTGCCCTCATAAACATTTGAGTATTCTAATGACTCGATATGTGTTTCCTTGGAAGATTTTCTTTCTTTCAGACTGTAAAACATTAACCAGGATGAGGTCTGTGGATGTTTTCATTTTAGAATTTATTGATTTTAATGTGAGTGAGAACTGGACACTTTAACTACGACTTAAATCAATCTTACACTGTGAAACCCTGCAGGTGGTTAGTTACCTGAGGAGGGTGCGGTGATTTGGAGCACAGCCAGCAGCAGCAAGAAAATATGAGAAACCTTCTGCTTCCTCATCTGTCCTTTCCTCCTCTCCTCCATTGTTTTCTTCACTCAGTCTTTCTTATTCCATACACTAATCTGCAATTGTTTGAACAATGCAAATTCACTTTTCATTCAACAATAAAGGAATACGTTATACATGTAGTTTTACAAGAGTCCTTGTGTGTTTCTTCATGTTAAATGTGATGTGAATGAATGTAAAAGATTTATGGTGACGACTATAACCTGAGGGCAGAAAATCAGTCAAATGGTTATTTGCACTATAATGATTTTAGATACAGATACAATATATAACTACTATATATTTTAGGACCCATCAAACTGATTTGAGAAAGCGCTATAGAAATATTTTAAACCAAGAATTTTATCATCAGTTACATGAGATATTTGGCCTGAGCTATGACTTGATCCCTTTTTAGCATTTATTAAGTAATTATGAAACTCTGCCTTCCTTTTTAGAAACCTCTACTGATTCAAAGCATCAACCTTTTGATTTAGGAATAAGTCACGATGACATTTATAGATGCAGACAAATTAAAAATGTTGCAATTTATGTTTCTAAGCTGTGATTTTATAAACAATTGCCATTGTGTTGACTGAGGTTTTGTTATCCACAGTTATTGGTTTTGCACATGCAGTAATTTAAATCACTATCATACATCTTTCGCCCATAATCATGATTCTTTTGTCCCCAAATCTGAAAGTTTTTTTGTAAATATAAGAAATAAAGTGAAACATAAAAAAAAGCTTCTTGAAATGAAAATGACTAGGAGATTATTAACACTGACCGCAAGATGAACTGGAAATTCCCCAGCAGGCAGCTTCCTTATTTCAAGATTTTCACTCTTTTTTCAAATACTGCTGATCGTTGAAATTAACTTCTCAGATGACACCTCCTCTAAACTTCAAACTCTGACATATATCTACTGCCTGTGTCTCAGTAAACACTGACCAGAACTGTAGCCTACGTGTCCCCACACACAATGCTGACTCTCTCTTCACCTCTCTCTGTCTCACTCCATCCTCCCACTCTAGCCAGGTAGGAAGTTGACACCGACAAGGCACCTGAAGGAGCATGGACATGTTCCTGATTTACAAAGATGGATTTCTGTAGAGTAGAAACAAACTGGTTGAGCAGGCCTGCCTGGCCTGAGCCAATAATAGCTGCTGAGAGTAACATCAGCGCTAGTAATGCAAGACTTTTCAGCTTCCTCATTTACTTTAGCTCTCTCTGTCACACACACGCACACACACACACACACACACACACACACACACACACACACACACACACACACACACACACACACACACACCCTTACTTTTTTGTCTTTTACAGAAAAAGCTTAGAATATTTGGGTAACACAATTTTACTTTCAAATAAGTTCCTCCTGTCTGAAGGAAAAGCAGGTTGACCGGCTGCCATCACAGCCGATACTGAATCACTTTTCACCACCTACTTGCACTTGTTCTCATTGGAATGCCCTTTACCTTTTAATTGTAGTGTGCTGTTTATTATTAGACATTGAGACAATAGCTTCTGTAAGCCATTTGCCAAGCTTCACCAGAGATGGCATCCATCTGGAGAGCTCTACTGATGTTACAATGCAATGAATGTAGTTTTAACTTTTAGGTTATAACCACGTACATAGGAAATTCATATTGTAGTATTTATTGACATATTATATTCAGTTAAAGCATGCACATGCATTTCTCTGGCATACTAATTTTCATATGCGGAGAGTTGTGGCTCAGAACAGCCAGTAAAGCATGCTGACTTACATACTGCAAAATGCAACCGGATGCAATACAACAGACAGCCTGGTATTTTCTAGCATACTGTGTATTGGTTGCACACTAAATCTTTCTCCTGGCAAACTAAATAGTATAGTGGTATGTGTACTACAAAGCACAGTAAGAGTCCATGCTAGCTGTTCTGCACAAAAAAATACAAACAACATAGTTTTGTGACCATCGTTGTTTTTTCAAATTTGTGGTCGAGAGATGTGACAGCAAACTGAGCAAATACTGCAGAACATGCAGACAGACTCTCTTGTCTTTCCTCATTGCCACAACGCAGATTTCAGTGCCTAGTGGGTGCATGCATGGTGTGCAGCTGAGCAAGATAGATCGGAGCAGAGAGGAACTTAACAGTTAAGTTGTTAAGTGTGAGTATGTACAGCACAGGTGTCAGTTTGTCCAGAAATAAACACTGCAGCTCCTCAAGACCAAGCAAAGTTCCCGTTTCTTGCTACTCAACTACTGGGTAAAGTGAAGCTGGTTAGCATCAGCATGCTAGTTACCTAGCTGCCTTATGAAACACGGTACATGGTGACTTTTAGGTTAACCCATCAATGAGCAATTTACAGCAAATTTTGCATACCTTCATATTTTCATTTAGAGCAAAATTATAGGAATAATTGAATGTCAGTTTTGCATATCTTTATATGATTTACAATACCTCTTGGTGTCAAGACACAGATAAAAGTGTCATTACAAGAACTTCATTTATCCCAGCATATGAAACACATGATCATATTGTTTATTTACGTGACCAGAGCAACATGTCAGAAATAAGTCAATCTAATATAAACTCATCATCCTATGCAGCAGATTTCCCTGAAAACAATAAAGATAAGCAACATGTCCAGATGCAGAACAATGTGGACATAAAGCAGTTTGAGCTGGTAAAGGACTGTGAAAACAGTACAGGAACAGTTTAGAGTCCAAGGTGTTAAGATGCTGCTGGGAAAGAAAACAGAAGAATGTCTGCAACATAAACACCTGAGACAGAGCCAGCCTCTGCTTCCCATAACCTCCTGGGACAGACACAGCACTAAAAATACACTCACAACCAGAACCATGTATGCACACTTCTGGTAACTATACCACAATAAAACTATCCAGTAGTTTTTGACATATTTCAGTCAGTCTGGACCAAAGACTGGCCGACTGACGTCGCAAAAGTGCAAAACAATAGTGAAACAAGCCACCAGACTGAGGTGTCAAGTAGTGATAAAATCTCAGTGATACTGTTAAAGTGTGGGTGTGTTTCAGAGGCAGCCGTTCTCCCTGTATGTAGCTGCCCTTTAAAAGACCTTTGTGTAAAACATCTGCCTTGTGTTCCTAGCTTTTGATGTGATCTAGAAAAAAGAAATAATATTAATAATAATATATATATATGTAAGAAACAACGCGTGCAGACAGTACATAAACTGATGTGAGATGGAAATGAAGTTTCAGCCACAACTTCCCCATTTAAAAATAACTAATTTCTTTTTTTTCTTTTTTTGTGAAATTATCAGCTGACTTTTGCCCACAATCATATCCTTCCTGCAATAACTGTACCACAAACTGCATGTACTTTAAAAAAAAAAAAAGATTATATTTTATTTTTTAAATATATCTAACTTCCCAGTAACATATTATTTTACCCTCCATGACTTACCCTGCACTCAAATATACATGTCTATATATAATATACAGTCAAATGCTTTAGGGAACCTATTGACGCCTACCATCTCATAAATGTGTGACATTGCAGGAGCTAAGGGGCATCATGCTCGTTAATCAGTTCATTCACTGTGTGCATAAACACAATTTTCCTTTCACTTGGGAGTGTCTTTTCTGCCAGTTTGAACACGTTTTTTCTCTGTCAACCCAGCCCAACATCACTCGTTCACAACTTCTCTTTTTATTCCTACAAGGGCTTGGTCTACCTATTTCCTCTCATCTTCCGCCTCCTGATCCATGCTGCTTGCTGCCTTGCCCCCTGAGAGAGCACATCAAATCTCTAAAACTCACATCCATACCAAAATCTTGTGTTTTTCATCGATGGAGAAGATGATCGCAGTGCTGGTGCTTCTGATCCTGAAGTCAGGTAAGGAGAGATAATTATTGGATTTACGTTTAAGTGTTATTCTTTAAAATGCATAAATTAAGTCACTTGTTTCTTTGTTTCCCTTCATAACTAGACTACTTTATAATTCTGAATCATCTAATTTACTTTTATGTATCCTGTCCATTTTATTTTTATTGCACTTTGTTATGTTGTTGAATACATAAGAAATTATATGTTAAAGGTATAGGTACTGTTTATGCAGGACTCTTGGTTACTGTTTCTAAACAAGCTCGCAAGCGAAAGTTAAAGTAATAGCCAACCCCATATTATTGGGGGTTATTTATTTTAATTAAAAATGTTATTTTCACGGGGGATATGGCCGACACCCTCCTCACAAAGTTACATTTTTTTGATGTGCTCATTAAAATCTTTCTCCTCTTCCAATGACCAGAAACTTTGCAAAAATTAAAAGCTCAATTTAAAGCTTTAGGAGCAGCAGAGAACTTGCAGACAAAAATGTTTTGTGTTTAAAGCTTGTTTTCCACAAGGGCCAATAAAGTGTGGTTAGTTCATTTATAACTTGGCTGTTTGGCCTGAATTTTCTGGAAATTTTCTTCTAATTTCCGTTATTATTATTATTTTTTTATCTTTTAAGAACCCATAATTTTATTGTACCTTCTTCGCATCTGAAAACAAATTTATGGTCTTCACATTTCTGATAAATTCACACCCTTTAATTAATTTAAGTTCCATCCTAAAGTTAAAGAAAAATTGTTGCAGAGCAGTATGTCTCCTTTTCCTCTGATTCTTTTTTTAACCCTGTACAAACAGTAATATTTTAACATATAAATTGATATTATGGTCTCTCTGCAGGAACTACGGGTGCTAGTGGGTCAGTGACTTTTGAAAACCCAAACACTTGTGCCTTAAAGGGATCATCAGTAAAGCTTGGGTGCTCGTACACCTACCCAGATTCGGAAACTGTTAAATCGATTGCATGGTTCAAAGGGGCATTAAAAAATGGCACCTGGAGACGTGTTGCACTCTCAGAACTTCCTTCATATCAGAATCGTTATGAATATATTGGTGACCTGCAGCACAACTGCAGCCTGGCAATTCATGACCTGCAGATTAACGACACTGGACATTACTACTTCAAGTTTGATACGGAGTTATATGGAAGGCGGAGTAAAACATCAGTGCACCTGACTGTCACAGGTACAGTTATTCTACATGGAGTGTTACTATTCAGGTTTACTGTTCTCAGCTTTTTCTAATCTCATGCTCTCTGTTTCTTTATTGTTGCCCAGAGCTGAGTGCCGGAGTGCACCCTGACCCAGTGAGAGCAGGAGACAAAGTGACCCTTGAGTGCAGAACATCCTGCCAACTTTCCAACATAGTTTGGTTCAAAGATGGGCGTCCAGTAACCAAACTAGAGTTTGAGGCTAAAGCAGAGGATGCTGGCGATTATGTATGTGCTTCCGAAGGACAGGAGTCAGTGATGTCTGACCCTGTGTTTCTGGATGTTCAGTGTAAGTATGTTTATTATGACACTGTTGGTTGAGACACTGGTATTTCACTGTGTGGTGCATGTGCCTAGAGGAATAGTTTTACATTTTGGGTAAATACTTACTACTGTTTATCAGAGGTAAACTCAGGCTCATCACGTTTTCTCCAAGCAGCAACCTCTGGGGCTGAAAAAAGAAGCCAACACAAGTGCTAAAAACTGCAGTTCTTTGAATGGCCACTTGAGACCCCCATGTTAAAAGGCCCAACTTTACAGCAGAAATAAACATGTTTACAGCCTGGTACAAAAAAAAAAGGTTTCACTCTCTCTAACTATTTTCCTCATTCATGACAACTGCTCGGGGGGAATTTTTTATATGAGTCATCGGTTTATATTGTATTAAGGCTTAAAATTACAAATAAATGAGGGTGTGGTCGCTTTTAGTGGCAGACTGTCTGCCAATAGTGTCCTCTGCTCCTCGGTCAGATCACTGGTCACTTCTGGCTCCAAAAAACCAAGATGGTGACAGAAAAAATGCCAAACTTGAGGTGTCAAAGTGGCAAACTGCAAACCAGTAGGTGATGCTTGGTAGCTAATTTTAAGGCACCCTAGAGGGCACTGCATCTCATTTTCTCTGCTGGAAAGACACCCTGGGGGGCACTTTATTATCTTCTATCTACAATAGGGGAATGCAAAAGGCACATTTGCTGCGTTTTTTCAAACATGGGGGCACCAAGAGAGGTGGTTGCTAAACCACTACTGATGGTAGCTTTGTATTTACCTTACAACCATGAGAGTCAGGCCCATCAATCTTCTCATGTAATTCTCACTAAGAAAGGGAGAAAGCATATTTTCCAAAATGTGTTTTTTTTTTTTGAGTAAAATGCACTTTGATAATTATATTTTTAACAGCACAGTGGCTGTGTTTTTACCACAGATCGCCCAATGAATGTATCTGTTCAGATGAGCTATCCTGCGAACCTGACAGTAGGCACCAGTGTGAACCTGACCTGCCACAGTGCTGCTAACCCTGCAGCAGACAGCTACACCTGGTACAGGGGTACTGCTTCCAGTTTCAGGTCCATGCTGTATGTGGGCTCAGGACAGGTGCTGTCTCTCCCCTCTGTGGAGGCGTCCTACACTGGACTCTACCTCTGCCAGGCCAGGAACACAGTGGGGGAAAACAACTCAACCAAGGTGCTGCTGCATTCACTGTCAGAAGCAGTAATAGTGGGAAATACAGACAGTGAGCATGCAGGTAAAATAAGCAGATAGATTATTGATATACTTACAGCCTGTTCAGGGATTGTACTGATATGTGATCAACAGCTCATCTAATAAGGAATAACAGTTCTAATGTTGCAAACTAGCCTGACTGGCAGAATTTGAGGGAGACAAATTTTATTGGTCACATATATATCTTGAGTTAGATCCAAAGCTACTTGTTAAAATGCGGTGATATGAAATTTAAAATAAATATCAACTACATTTTTAAAAAAAAAAATGTATTTGCTGAAGTATATTTAAAAATCTTAATTTAAGTTTCATTTCTTACACAGTTTTTTTCTACCTCTACCAACAGGTAACCATGTCATTTCCCTTGTTAGTGCGGTCTTAATCACCATGTTGCTACAATTGTAGTGATCTTGACATGGTAAGTGAACTTTTTTATAACGCTCCTGTGCTGTGACATTTCATAGTACGATTGTCATTAAAGGTTAATTGGTTCATACATGCTTTTCTTTTTCATTGTTATAGCAGGAAGAAACGTAATAATGTTGTGGATGAAAAGGTAAGAAGGACCAGGTTCTGTTTAAATAAAATGGACGACAGTTTAACATAAAATGTATAAATGTTACCCTTTTATGTTTCAGGAGAGCAGCAATGATTATGAATACATCGTCATGACCAAAATCAAAAACAAAGTTACACTGAAGGAAATGTCTGCAGATTGCCTCCGCCTGAGCCTGATGACATTTCATTACACTCCATACATTAGCTGAGAATGCCTGTGGTTTGTTGCTGTTTGGAGCTCCACCGAAAACACAGTTGAACAGCAAGTTTGTCAGCATGAAAAATGCAGCAACACCCCTCACTGACTCCTGTATGTGTAAAGGTTCACTCCCTCTCCTGACACTGGAGACAGAAGGGTTATGGTTTGTAACATTATCAAGAAACATCACTCATGTTTATTTCATCAACTAAATAACCATAACCTTGCAAATGTAACTACATCAAGCTATTTCCTCATGAAAGTGTTATTGCTGATTATTTGTCAGTGGAGTTGCTCAGTATGGGTTCAACAGACTGTATCAGGATCATAGTGGTCAAACCAGGATATGCTGCCCCCTTGTGTTTAAAATACTCATGTACATTATGTTCTTCCAAACTTATAAATGTTGCAAATTTTATTAGCATACATTAAGAGTTGAGGTTAAAGGTTTAAGATTTTATGATATTAAAACAACACCAACAGTACAGCGTTTATAGGGTCAATGCATTTTTACATTTGTTTCACACTGTTTACTGATCAACATATGCCTCACACAGATGACAACACTCTGGTCAGTGTGGTAATAATCAGCGATCGCTATTTAATTATCTTATTGTGTACCTCCTGGCGAAAACTAGTGACACCTGTTAACACATTTCACACCTGCACAAGAATAACCATTTCAAATTTTCTGCTGTAATACTTGTATAGATTATGTTTTTGTAAGGCTTTCTTGTCATGTCCTCCTGATTGACAACTTTTCTAATTATTTTTCATCCTTTCATTAACATGTTTCCGAGGCAGTTTGCTTTTTAAGCAGTGAAGTGCTGGAAAATGTAAAGTTAAAAAAGCTTTTTATTCAATCTAAGCTATCACACACTTTGTAAATCTTGGTATTACTCTTCAGTATATAGTACTAAATGCATGTAAAACAAATCTCAGATGACATCGACATAAAACAGCTTTAAAATGAGAAATTCTGAATATATGTAACCAGTCATCACTATACACCTTGTACTGTTCCTTCATTCTCCCATACATTACTTACTGTGTGGAAGTGTGGGGGAACACATATAAAACAAACATGGAAAAATTTTTTGGAACTTCAAAAAAGAGCAATAAGAATTTTAAATAAATGCACCTGCAGAGAACCATCAAACCCACTCTTCATCAAATTGAATGCACTTAAATTCAAGGATTTGGTCGACTTCAAAACAATCCAAATCATGCACAAAGCAAATCAAAATCAGTTACCACAGGGCATCCAAAAGTTGTTTCAAATAAGAGAAAACAAATACAATCTCAGGGGGATATGCATTTTCAAAAAACAACCTGTACGTACCAACACAAAAACACACTGTATATCAGCCAAAGGAGTTCATCTGTGGAACAGCTGCAGCGAAGAAATGAAAACCTGCAAATCACTAAATAAATTCAAACAAATTTTTATAAACCATACTCTGAATGGATACAAGAGAGAAACGGAAACATGAATTTATAACAATGAGCAATGTGCCTTTTTTTCTGATACACTGTCTTTTCTTTTCTTCTGTTTTTGTTTTCCTACACATGCTCGACTGATTTGATTATAAAAACACAATAATAAAAGGGTAGGACTAGATAAGTTTTATTAACTTCATCCTACACCCTTTCGAACAAGGTATGATTAACTATGATGTTATAGCGTTGTCTCTTTGTTTATTTTTTCTGCCTCAGCACATCGTATATTTTATTTTTTTCTTTTTACCTGTTCGAATAAATAAATAAATAAATGTTTGAATTAATGGCTTTATAATATGTGCACCGCTAGCTACCTGAATTTCTCATTAAAGCTGGGATAGGCAGTTTCCTGGAAAGGCAAAAAAAAAAAAAAAAAAAGCCAGATTTTGAAAGTACGACCTCTTCCTGCAGCTCTGCCCTCTTTGTGCTAAGCCTCTCCCACCAGATGAGCACAGGCATATGCTTCATATAGTAATCTGTACAAGTAGCTTATTCATCATCTATGTCAGTCATCCCAATTTTAATTTCAATTGTGATGCTGCTGTATAGTGGCAAGGGTGTAGGTGTTCGTTCAACACTGGAGGGGAACTCAGGAAAGGGGGGTTTGGGGGTCTGCACTCAGAAAATTCTCAGTGTCAAACTTCTGGAGAATTTTTAGGCACCAATTTGCACCTGTTTTGCATCAATTTATGATGGAAATGTTTTTAAGTCTGTCAAAATAAAAGTCCTCTGCTGCTTTTATGTTTTTTTGGGGAGGTTACAAATACACATTCTAGCACTGGGGGAGACGTGTCCCCTGTGTCCCCTGAAATGTACGCCTATGGATAGTGACAATTCTATGAGAATCACCGTTCTCTTTGTTTTATATGGGCCTTTAAAGCCCTTTGAATCAGCTGCAGCCATGAACCTTGGCTCTGATTAGCAGACGGCTAAACTGTAAGTAAACTGTAAGAGGTCTAGTTTTCTCTCAATTCACTGGAATTACAATATACTCAAAGTTTTTAATGATTTTTTTTTTGCTCAAAGACACCAAAAAACAAACTACAAAAAACTGCTTACTCCAGCTTTAACACATCACAGAAATGTTAAACAGTAAACACAGCCAGAGAAAACAACAAGTGATATGCGCATACATTATGTGACACTGTCTCTTTAAATATTTGGGAAATGAAGCACTGTACTTCCTTGTTTACTTAATTAGGATTTTAAAAATAGAGAACGTTTGCACCCCTTTGCTCAGCTCACTCCAATATAACAAATCAGACTAAAGCAAAATTCTAAAAATAGACTAATGAGATGAAGACTTGATATCAAAGGACATTTTGTAAATGAATGTCCGGGTGTCAGAGTCACTGTCCTCCTGGTTTTCATCCTCATGCTCTGGTCAGTATCTGTTAGAGCCTTATCACACTGGAGAGTTTACTCAAAACCACACAGATGTGACCCAGTCCTCACTGCCGACAGCGTTTAATTGGATCATTATGTCCATATTTTGCGTCATCATCTTCATGCTCATCATCATCACTAACAGGCTCCCGGTACCAGCTGTTTCTGGACATTGCTTACAGAGTACTGGGTGCACTCTGTGGCGTGGTGTTAAAATCCAAGTACTTACAACAACTCTGGATGTGGTCGTCATATGTTATTAACCATGGAGGATGTATTCAAATTTACATCTGTCCTTGCAACAGCTCAGCCTACTAGAGCACAAACTAGGATTTTGGTCATTAGAAGGGGCAACAGAGTCTGTTTTCTTGTTTTAATAAATATTCTTTTCTTGAAGATCACTTGGTTGAATCCTGACAGCAGCACAATTGCACTTCAACAAATGGAACCAATGATGAGATCAAAGAGCCAACAGAGTAAAGACAGTTTCTCCTTCAGTTCTGTTGGTTTTCTGATTAAGCATTTAGTCTTTAAAGCCCATTTTCGTTGAGCTCAGTGCATTGAAATCCAGGGAGTAAACCTTTCAGAATCGTGTCCTGCATGCTTAAATGTTCAGCAAAGTCCATCATATGATCTTCAGGTTGTCGCACACTGTATTGCCGCTATCAACAGACTTGTTTTTATTCTGTGTACATGATTTCAGTCATGGCCTCAAGCAGGCCAAACTGTGCTACAGCATGTGATATTGATGCTGGTTTGAAGGCGGTTGTGCTTGTGTTAAAGAGGTTTACTTGGCAATATGAGGCATAGAGGTAACATACAAGTGTCCGAGGGAGTTCCTTTAATTAAATAAAAAAGGTGTCTTATGCTTTTGGTGGTTGTAGGGTGTTTGTCCCAGACTTGCTGAGACCTTAAGGTGCTGTAGCAGTTGTCTCAGTGAGGACATACGACTGCTGTCTGGATGGCTTCCGGCTCCTGAAAGAATAGACAAATAACATCAAAAATCACTGGCATCTACATTAGCACACAAGCCTGCTGCTTGTAGTCTGGCTCCTGATTGCTACATTTTTCTTTCAAGCCCCAACCTCACCTGAGCGCTGAGCCCAGGAAAGTCCTGATCACAGCAAAATAAGAAGAAAATCAGAAAACACAGGCAGAGGGCAGAGTTTCTGCAGAAAAATACACTGCTACACACTTCTAATGGGTCTTAAGTGATGTTTAAGAGGGATTACTTCTGTATATGATTACTTTTAGGATACTTGTTCATAGTATATCTTTATGTTATTAAGCTAATTTCCTTGATTGTTTTTCTTGACAAATAATAAATAATTTATTCATATAACACTTTATGTAACCTAAACACTGAAGATCTTTAGCTAATATTTACACTACTATTGGCATCACCTCAACCTTTTAGTTACACATTATAGTCACATCCAGATTGGATTATTTGAATAGTTCAACCATGGGAATGCACAGTGTCATGATAGATGCATCCCGTGGTTTCAGACACTGTCTAACTTCTTGTTGGTCTGTGTATTACACACTGGATCTTTTTAACTACACACTTCCTATAAATATTACGTCTTTAGATATTAGTGATGCTTATTAAGGGTATTAAAGCAGTGACTATTGTGCTTGATTTTTTATTTCTTATCTTGTTTTAAATCCATTTCACATGTAATATCCACCAATCCAATGGTATCTCTTAAGATTCCTGATGCTGAATGCTGATTAAAAAAATCACATGAAATAATGACAATGTAGTAATACTGATCAGCAGTAAGAGAAGCAAAGAACTCACCTTGCTATGACAATGGCCACTATGGCCATAATAACCAGTAGAGCCCCAACAATCAGTCCGATGATCAACGATTTGCCTCCTGAGGAGTCAGATGGGGACAGAAAAGGGATCAGAGCCAGCACAAATGTCTCAGGCAGAACTCTTTAATACAATATGCATGTGTATGGCTAGACCTTGGACCAAGAACATCCTGGTGCTGAGTACGTCTCCTACCTTTGGGACCTGCGAGTGTGACGCTGTGAGTCTGTGATCCATGTCTGTTACGTGCCACACAGCAGTGTTGCCCACATAGCTCAGTGGTGATGCTGGAACTGCTGAGTGTCAGGCCACTTCCTGTGGGTCTAGCCAGGGATATTCTTGCTGGATAAAAGCTTTTGTCTGCTGTAGGGAGACATGCTGCTCCCTGGTACCAGGTGTATGTGTGGACAGGCGGGTTGGCATCACTGCTGCAGGTCAGAGTCACAGGATGTCCGTCCTGTACCACTTCATGAGAAGAGACGGAGACAGCTGTGTTTCGAGGAGAGTCTAAACAGGAAAGAGATGACAGGTCAGTTACACCTGGCTTCAAGTTATGTGAGATTCTGTCAAAACACTGACTGCTTTTCACTCATTTTTCAAACCAAAATTTAACTGCAGTTTTGAAACTGTGCAGGGAAGTTTCTTCATCCAGCTTATGAAGAAACCCTCTGTTGAAACACTCAGTTAGAAACACCGTGCTTAATTTATGTTCAGTGCAGCAATAGGTGAAATGACTCATTTATAATAATAATGATAATGTGAATTTAAATCAGGATTTAACTTCACTTACACTCCACGTCAATGGGCAGTATTGCTGACTTCTGCACGTTATCTCCAGTCTGTATCTCACAGTAGTAGCTGCCAGAGTCATCAGATGTAACGTCACCTATGTTCCACACCTGCCCACTGTGTCTCGGGCTGGTGCTTGTACTCTTGTACCAACTGAAATGAACCTGTGGACTGGCAGCAGGGCTGCAGCAGGCCAGACGTAAGGCCACGCCCTCTGTGATGTCACTGGACGGGCTTGCTGACACTGTGACTGCACTGAAGGACTCTGGAGAAAACAATTGTCAGGAAAGAGGGAAAGTGTTTGTGAGTGATCTGTGACCAAAAACTGTAGAACACTCTCTGTTCAGGGCCTTGGCTAGGTCAGAAGTCCAACCACCCACCAGAAAATTTTAAAGATTATTTTATTATTTTGAATATTTTTTACTGTTGAATTCATTCACCTGCTTTATTATGTATATTTTGATTCAGATTTTACTCCAAAGGCATTTTTTTCCTCTACAAAACCCAATTGTTGTGGAAAAAACAAAGTTAAACTGCTGCATTTTACTCATTTCTGTATGCTTCTAAAATATATTTGTATCTGCCTTTTAAAAACCCACTGTGTGTATGTTTAATTATAAGAATGGGACACAAAATGCACTTCAGGTCCACATATTCTCAGTAAAACAAACACATTCAGGATGTGACTTCTGTGGGGTCTAGTTGACCATAAAATAATAAACTCTGTCCTGTCCAAGCCTCTTTAACCTGGACCGTATTCTCACATGATTTTGTGTCTAAGTGACCAATAAGAACAACAGTTATTGGAATCAGTCCAGTACTGAGAGAGACTGCTGCAGCTGCAACAGTGAAACAGGCTGCTATTCTCCAAGGGCAATTTTGCACTGTCAAAGTATATCCATGAATGAAAGTGCTTGTTTTTGCCACTGACAGGCTCAGACTGTTATTATAAGGTGTTGGAAACATTATAGAAACAAATCTACAGAGAAATTAAACAATTTTCTCTGCCTTTTGCTGATCTGGTCTATTTGTTACAGTATGTAACCAAGTCTCTGTCATGGAAAAGTCTCATTCTGAAATCTTGCGGACTTTTCCACATTGGCATAATCAGCCAAATACTCAGCCATGACCATGAAAAGCTACTGTTGTTTTTCTTGCAACAAGTCACATCTCACGAGTCTGCAGAACGAGACTTCTCCTTGAGCAAGGCTTGGTCACAATAACAAACACACCAGTAAAGGAGATGGAAAAATGTTTAATTTCCCTGTAGGGTCTTTTCCATATTGATGTCGGACACTATAATAACAGTCTGAGCTTATCAGTGGCAAAAACAAGCACTTTTGGTGGACGTATTTTGAAGGTGCACAGTTGCCCATAAGGAATATATTGCAGCCTGTTTTGTTACTGCAGTTGCAGCTGTGTCTCTCAGTAATGGACAAATTTAAATTGTTTTGTCTCCATTAGTCACTCAGACAGGCGGCACGGTGTAGTGGTTAGCATGGTTAGCAGGAATGGTTAGGTTCCTGGTTCCCACAGCTCCCACAGTCCAAAGACATGCAGGTTAATTAGTGACTCTAAATTGGCCATAGGTGTGAATGTGAGTGTGAATGGTTGTTTGTCTCTATGTGTCAGCCCTGTGATAGTCTGGCGACCTGTCCAGGGTGTCCCCTGCCTCCCACCCACTGTCAGCTGGGACAGGCTCCAGCCCCCCCGCAACTCTCAAAAGGATAAGCGGTTATGAAAATGGATGGATGGATGGACAGTCACTAAGACACAAAAACATTGGAAAATAGGGTCCAGGTTCAAAAATACTTAAGTTTCCCTTGAACATTACACTAAGAGGTGTTGCTTTTACTGTAAAATGTTTTTCCAGGCTTTACGAACTGGACTTAACTCTTCATGGCCAAACCGCATCATTTTTTAACAACAGCATTAGTGTGCAGCTGTCATGAACAATACAATGTAACATGATTGTTTGTACCCAATCTGAGTTTAGCCAAATACAAATACTGTTCTCTTGTTTTGTTCATCCTACAGATTGCCAGAACTTCTCTGTGTTTAATCTCAAAGCATGACACAATGTGGCAACAGAGACAAAAACAAGAAAACAACAAGAGTGTGACTTCACACAGACGTTGCTCAATAACTTTTCAAGAATAACTCTGTGGTGGAGCAACACCAACACATCCCAACACCACCCACCTATGCTCTAATACCTTAAATTACACTAAATCCCCTCTTTTTTAAGCTCAGCAAGCCTGTCCCTACATGTTTTCATCTGAATCAAAACTGTTGGTTGACATTATGAAACAGATTATTATGTCAGGCTGAGTTTATACATTATTTGTATGCTGTGGGTCAGTTTCACTTCTACTTCTCATAAATAGCACAAGCCTTCAGACACAGAGTTGCATAAAGGAAGTGCAGTTCAAGTACTGGTGCTAAACATCAACACTTGTTATCCAAGCTGAATACAAGTTAGATAATATTCTTAGTTTTATGGTTGTTTCTTGAACAATTACCAGCTTCCACTTAATGCTGTCATTGTAACAGGACAGTTACTCCCGGGCAGACCAGTATGAAGCAACAGACAGGCAGTAAGACAGTGTGCCATGAGACAAAAAGATGGATTTAAACAGTCACAAATTAGAGGAAGGACAAACATAAGGACTTTGTGGTTCGTGTACTGGGGCTGGTCCGTGCAAACAGGTTTGAAACAACCTTTTTTTTAAGACCTTGAGATGAATGTGAACTATGGGTGAAAATCAAGGCACAATGATAGAAATCAGTTCCCTTTTAAAAAAATAAATAAGCGTAATCACCATGATGGAAAAAATGGCTGTAATATGATGTGATGATGCTGTTTTGAACTTTATATCATTGTTATATAATTTCCTATGATTGTGGTGATGATCATGCTTTTCTGGACGATGATTAAGGATGATGACGGTTATGATTATGGTGGTGCTGACCATGTTCATTATGATCAGTTGTAGTGTTAGGAGTAAATAAAATATTCCCACCTGCCACCAGCAGCTGTACACCGCTCTGCTCTGGCATCTTCTCTGTCGAGTGGCTGGTGATGAGGTAAAACACATACGCTCCGCTGTCCGACTGCCTCAGATCAGAAATCCTCAGAGAACAGTTTTTGGTTCCGGGTTGTCCCAGGTACTCCACCCTGTTCTGGTAGGATGGATCTGGGAAGATACCATCACTGTGGAAGACGTATCTGAGACAGACAGACAGACAGACTTAGATACTTTGTTTAAACCCTGTGCTATGAGTTTCTGTGCATTTTAAACAATACCTTGATGTGAGACAGCGACTGTCTTCGAGACACCACATCTCAGACAAAACTTTGTACTGTCCTCCTCCTCCACCCTAATCGAGAAAAATAAACAGAGTTGCTAAAAATAACAATAATAATAATAAAAATATCAAGTGCAAGCTTGAAATAGTTTAATGCAGTCATCCTTAATCAACCCCCCTTGTAGCTGCACGTCTCTGTTCACCCTGATTCCAGATCTGAGTCCTGGCAGAGGAAGTCGTCCAGTTACTGCAGGATATATGGCAACTGCTAACAATGCCTTCTTTATTGAATCACCTGAGCAGAGAGCCGTCCTTCTTCCTCGGTTTCATTAGAACTTTGGGGGTAGTCATAGGAACAAGGGAGAACAACAGAGGAACCAGTCACAGCACAGATAGGACCCGAGGGGAGATGAACTGACCAATCACCTGCAAGAATACCTGAGAGAAACATAATATAGCAAGTTACTATATCATAACCACCAAGTTACATTACAATGGGGCATTTCTTTTTTCCAAAAACTGTTATATTTTTATTTTGCAGATTAATTTTTATGCCACATTAATGTCACTTCACACTTCCAGTTAATTCTGTTCAGTCAGTGTTGAAACTCCAGACGGATACCTTCTTCACAATGCTAAATGTGGGTCTTACCTTCCACAGACAGTATGAGCAGCAGCCAGCAGCTCTGTGCCACTCGATCACCCATGTTCTTCTTCCTGCTGTGGTTGTTGCTTGTTTTGTTGTTGTCTCCTGGCCTTACTCTTTCTATTACCTCCTGTCTCCTTCTCCCCTCACTATGTGACTCTGTGATCCAGTCTACCCTCTCTACTCTTAAGTAAAGTCAGTGATGTGGCTTTTTGTCTTTGTGAAATGTGACCAAAGACTTACTGGTCACATTGTCCAGCTTCCTTTTTATTTTCTCTGCCAACGAGGAACAAGAGTGATGACTAGGTTTTCATGTCAGTAAAGGGAACCTATATGAAGCTACTGTACATAGATACTGTATGTGTGTGAGTGTGTGTAGGGTTACTGTATGTGTTTACTGGCTCAGTTGTACCAACAGAGACATGATGACTCACACTTGCTAAAAGTAAAAACCATCACAGTAAATCAGTGAAGTCCCTGCTGAGTTGTACATGAACATAACTACTAACACAGTATAGCACAGTGTGTACACCTGCAGCAGGTCTGCATGCTCAGACAGCCTGAGAGCTCTCGCGCCCTGTTTGTCCACTCAGTAACGTAAGCTGACGTCACTCGCGCCCCTCTCGTCTGCGCAGCTGACCGCACACAGGATCACTCACACTAACCGACAAAAGTTGGGATACACTTTCACTACACTTTGTCTCAATTAGTCCAGTCTTCCAAATGTTTCTCTCTTTTGTGTTAGAAGCGGGCGTCGGTGGTTTTGGTTGATAGAAACAGTCGCTGGAGACTTTGCTGCTCTTTTTCCCCCTTCTCCTTTCTCTGGGGTCAGTAACCTGTGAAGAGAGCAAAAAGGATTTACTGCAAACTGGGATTTATCTGTGCTGACGTTTAAACAGTATTGTCGCCTGTCTTCGAGGCTGAAGTGTTTTTTGGGGCTTTTTCTTATTCTTTAAAGCGGACTAAAGAAAGATATTTGCCACTAACGGAGGCCAGTAATCCACCTGCTGCAAGAAAAGACAGGTGAGTCACTTGTTTCAGTCCTGTAGTTTCATGCTAACTCTGAAAAGACACTGTTAGCGAGCTAGCTGCTAAATTTAGTACCATTAGATGTTTAAAGTTTACCTGGCTCTAAGCTTTGAGCACTAGGTTTTTAGTAGCTATTTGAAATTAAATATAAAGTAGCCAGTTTATATAATTTTAATTACGCCACCATTACAGTTTATCGTGCTGAACCTTTTTAATGCTCATTAGTCTGTTAAGCCTGTTCAACCATCTCCATCTTAAGACCTCTGCAGTCTAACTTATATTGATTTTATAGGCGTTTAAAATATTGTTGCCTGTAAATTGCACTGCTTATTGATACACAATATGAGTTAAAGTTTTCTATAGCTTTTAGATACACTTTAACTCCCTATAATAATGCCTCTGTGACCATTTACTCCCAGTGTTGTCATACATGTATGACTGTGAACTCCTCAATACAATTGTGTTTTCACTGTAAGTTTCTTTATCTCAGAAATATTACATTACACTATGAGAGCTTGTTAGTAGATGTGGTGATCTGGATGGGTGGGTCTTTGTGTGTGTGTGCGTGCGTGTGTGCGTGTGTGTGTGTGTGAATTAACGAAACACAAAGCCAAAACAACTGCTGCAAACCTGTGATGTAACCTGTTTGTACTTCAGAGCATATCGATCAAAAATTTAAGTAATATTATTTGTTATAGTGTAGTGAGTATGTGTAGTATTATGAATTAGTGCTATAGTATGTAGCAAAACTAAACTTAATAACTTTTCAAGCTTTATATCTTATAAGTCTGTCTAACTCAGGGATGGGAATCACCAGAGGCCCCACAATATGGATATGATACTCTCATAATACTCAAGTCACGATACAATATTATTGTGATTTTAAATGTTTTACGATATGATAAGTATTGCGATACAATATATTGCGATATATTGCAATATATTATCTTTTTTTAAATGCAAATTATGTCTGCAAAGGAAAACTTAATCAACATATGTTTTGTCAAATAACATTTGGTTTTCAGTCTGTTCATCTCACTTCAAAAGCTTGGTTTGCATTTACAATATTAATAATTTTTGTAACTAGAAATTAGTACTTGATGTCCGTGTATTGATACAGTATCGTCATGCAAAATATTGTGATCTTTCCCCCCCCACCCCTATCTGGTTAGCTTTTTGACAGATGTTTATTGAAACAAATGTACATTTTACCTCCAATATTGTGTTTGTTTTTCACTTAAGACCCTCAATATTATATTACTAGGCAAAAGTGACTGCCAAGGGCTCAGACCACCTGCCCTGAGGAGTCAAGGAGACTAGGACAAAGGGAAGAAAGGAAGGAAGGAAGGAGATACATCGTTCTCTATTGTTGCTGTCTGCTTCCTACTGTATCCAGATGTATGCTGAGAAAGTTGTGACGGAGGGGAAGATGGGTGAGTGCACATGTTACATACACTGTTGTTCTTGCTCTCATTCTTCACCCCTCCTCTACACACACACATGCACGCACGCACGCACGCACACACACACACAGAGATTAAAACGCTGTGCTGGTCATGCTGCAGCTCATGTTGCCTGTTTTCTGTATTTGGGACCAGACATCAGTCCACTTGACAGTTAACCATTAACTGGTTTGTTCAGAGCTGACTGGCTGTCTCTCTCCGATGATCTCTGGCTGTATTTTTGAAGTTTGTCTTTCAGCTTGGAAAACATACGAGTGGATTGGTTAACATATTTGTTTCATCCAATAAGATTCCCAACCCAGTTACACAATGTTGATAACTGGGACTGTGCTTTAAACAAATTACATGTACTTGCAGCACATAGATTCAGAGGGGGAGGGGGTCATATCTCACTTAATATTCACAACATTTAGAACATTTGCATTTGCCCCCCCACCCCCACATGACAGCAGCAGAGGACTTCTAGTTTGACAAATTTAAAGACATTTACACCATAAATTGATGCAGAAAAGGCTGAAATCGGTGCATTACATTTAACAGAATGCAGGAAATTAAGTCTCTGATGCTCAGTTTTTTTCTGCCTGAAGACCCTGTGTCCCCCCAAAAATGTTGAAATGAAACCTATGCCCTTGCTGGCAGTCATAAACAAACTCACTGTACCCACGCTGCTGTCAATATGAAGCTCTCCTACCTCCAGCAAACACATCACCATCAGTTAACACCACATTTAAAATGAAACCAGAGAATCCACACCTGTCCTGTTACATGGCATGAGCTGTAATGCTGTGTTGGAGGTGTTGGACAGATATGCAGCCTTATGGCTCCTAATGAGTTTACTGCTAATTATTATATGATGCTGTTATAGAAGTAAAGATAAGATCACTTGCTCTGTTTTACTGTTGCTAGAAAGCACTCCTGTCAGAGTGAACTGTATAACTCAAATGCTGGCCCCTTTATAGAGACAATAAATTCACCCTTTATATGTTTTTACCCATAACCCCGCCAGACAACTGCACACCTACCTTACGTTGGGACAAGTTGAGTGCCAGTACGATGAAGCCAGTAGTCTCCCATCAAGTTTTAGTTGAAGACTGACATCATCTCTGTGTCTTCTGCTGTTGTCATTAACAGATTTTCTTGGTGTCCTTGTTGTGCTGTAACTTACGCTCTGTGTCTGAACGTGTTCAGCTTAACGTTTGGTTTTCTAGTTTCTGACTGAAGGGAGTTCACCCAGATGCAATGAATCAGGCAGCGTCTTTGGTATGTGTAATTACAAGAGAAACAGTCTCGCCGAGGAGGGGCACATATGGTGTGGCTTATTTTGTGTGAGTCTGTGCTCAGATTAGGTGGGACATCATCTATTTTCAGAAACAAGCTGTGTTTACCTTAAGCATGATACACGTGTGAGCACGTACAGAGACACAGATATGCACGTTTACACATAAATGCTCCCCTCACACAGGGCAGGGTGTATTTCTAATCTAACTAATATTTACGGCACAGTATGGTTGTGTTTATTTTTACTTTTCTGCCATGACAACCACTAGAAGTATGAGTCAGAGCTGCTGTTTTGTCTTCATCTCTGTGTGTGAGGTTTTCCACTGTTCCACTTGTTATCTTTGCTTTACACCACTCTTACCACATCGAGATTCACATCAGTCTACTCAGGAAGGAAAGATTCTTGAGTATTCAGTTTGAAGTCCTTTTAACTCCTTTTTGTATTCAAAGTCTGAAAATCTGATTGTCCTGGTTTCACATTAATTTCCTAAAGTCCAAATGTCAATGCCTTTAAGAGGACCAAGGATCATTCACCAGATTCTGACTATGCAGTGAGGTGTGGAGTGGGTCAAGAGACCTGATAGACATAAACCTAATATGTAAAACAACAAAAAATGGTACATGGACATTGGCTTTTGTTTTCAAGGTCAAAAATTAACTTTCATGACAAATTTTTAGCACAAACAAGAGACCATAAAAGTGATATTAATGAAATTAAAGCAGTTACTTGCTTGCATGTCAGACCCATCTCCATGACAACAGAAGAAACTGTGAAAAAAAGGTTAAAATCATCATGGCGTCAACAACAATCAACAACAATTACTCCTGGATAGACAACCGGTCATTAATTTAATTGTGGCGATATGTGAAATCAGCAGACTTTTACTGCGTTTACTTCTTTAGTCAATTTCAGCCGTAACTGTAAGATATATAGTAAAACATGGTGGTCTTACCTATCTGAGGTTTCTGCTGTGCTAATTTTGTGTGCTGTGCTTCTTTGTTAGTGTCTTTGATAAAGCAAAGCTGCCAGCAGGGAATCTTAGCAATGTACTGCTGTGGACAGGGGCTGCAGCAAAACCTATTTTAGCCACCCCAAAAAAAGAAATATCAGTTTAAGTGAATGCTATATTGTTATTTTCACCGCTGTACCCTACAAAACTAACCAATCGAGGTAGACCAAGTTGACCAGGTAGACCAGCAACTCCTATGTTTTCATTTATTAATTCAATTTCCGTGTCTGGTTATCCTTTTAGGGGGTTGCAAGGGGGCTGGAGCCTGTCCCAGCTGACACTGGGTGGGAGGTGGGGTACACCCTGGACAGGTCACCAGACTATCACAGGGCTGACACATAGAGACAGACAGCTATTCACATTCACAGCCAATTTAGAGTCACCAATTAACCTACATGTCTTTGGACTGTGGGAGGATGCTGGAGTACCTGGAGAAAACCCACCCTGAAACGGGGAGAACAAGCTTCACATGGAGGAGCTCCCCGGGTCCGAATCAGGAACCCATCTGACCCTCCTGTTTATTAATTACTGCTTTTGTCATTGGAGTTTGGTGGCTTTGAGAGAACGGCGTCAGTTCTCTGTGTGAAAGGGCTGTCTGATGGCAAGGTAAAGCAGTAAAAATCTTTAAAATGTAGAGCATACCCTTAACTGACTTTGTTTTTTTCAGGTGGGCCTTTTTGTAGGTGGCCAAAAACGGACCATCTGAGGCAGCGTTTACTCAGTGCTGTTTCGATTTATCTACGTGACACAGAAAGTTTTTACCCAGAAGTTAATGTAAACAAACATTGTAATTCGGTTTTACAGACGCTGAGTTTGGATTGATTTGTTTGATAAACCTATATGACCAACACTCTCAAAAAGAAGAGTGCCAGAGGGTTCACCACAGGGAAATAGATTTCTACTGCTTTTAGCCATGACTTCTGAGAAACCCTTTTCTGTTTATAAGTTTTTCAGAGACAAACAGTTACAATTTTCAGTTGCATTTTTGAAACTTCTGAAACTAAAAAGCTTTCATATGAGAAAAATACCATATGATGTGTTATTTGTTTTGTCTCTTAAATTACAGATTAACTTATCATTTAGTAGAAAACTTGGCTGATTTATCCAACAAAGGGATTGTTTTGCGTAATGTGGAATGTGGTGTCTGTGCATTTTGTGCTTTTCTCTCAGTGTTGGTGAGGGGAGGAAGTGTCCACATATCTCATCTGCTACACAGCTGCTTTGCTTCACCCAACAGTGTGGTGCTAGAGGGGGAGGGCGTGATGCGTGCAAAGTTAAGGGTATCCCTCCCAACATCCCAGTGAGTGAGTCATGACACAGTGAACCCTTTCCATCCTGCTGCTTCTGTCTGGTCATGTGACTCATGGATGAAGACAGAAATAACCCAGAATAAAATGCATGTACATACAGTGTGTTTGTGTGGATGGGCCAGAAACAGAACGTGATGACTAATTCGTACCTCTCGTGCCAGCATTATTTACCACATGAGCAACAAACCATGGCAACAGACTACCCAGTCACGCTGTGGAAGCCCTAAATGTTCACCACAGGTTGTGAAATATTCCTGGTGGACAAACAAAAACAGTGATGTATTGTGTACCATGTATTGTATACCATCTGTTGAAAATGCATATTTTGCTGTGCATAAGTAAGTTTGTTGTTTACAATTTTGAAGAAAGTATAAGCGTTTCTCGGTTGATCACATCTTTTGGTCAAGTTTTCAAATTGCTATTGGTTTTTAAATGAATAGGCTGTAAGTAAACATGATTATTTGTGTTTCCAAAAGCCAAAGATGACGTCCTCCAATGTATTGTTTTGTCCACAACTCAAAGACATTCAGTTTACTGTCAGAGAGGTGTACAGAAAACCAGAAAATATTCACAATCACAAGCTGGAATCAATTATCATATTAGTTATCAATTAATCTAATAGTTGACAACTCATTGATTTATTAATTTATCGCAGCAGCTCTATTGTAGATGGAGTAAATGTTGCCATCAACTAACTAGTATAACATTCCATCAATACTTACTTAAGCAACAGAGTGGAGAGGGAGTGATGTTGTACTGTATATCGTCATGGCTGTGATTCGGTCATGGGTACGAGGCTGCAGGCCGTAACTTCGTACAGTTGGGCTGATGCAACGTCGGCAAATCTGGATGTTGGCACGGCCAGATTCAGCTTCCACTCTCCCTCATCCTCATCAGTAATAATAATATCCATCTTCTTGGTGTAATGCTATAGTGTCAGTTTACGTCAATGTAGCGAGTGTGACAGTTGGTTAATTAACGGTTGTATTTATATTTATAACATCTGTGAGCGGAGTGATTTTACTGTTACATGTCCCAGTGATGTTGTACTCTATACCAGCACTCATGGAATGCCTCTCGTCCAATCAAATTACTTGGTCGGAAATAATTGTTGTACAAAATACAATAACACACTCACTGTCCAATCCAGTTTCACAACTCTGACTTGCGTTGGTGAACCCTGTTTTAATCTTAAAGCATAATGCGAAAGCTCTACAGTATTCATGTTATTATAATACAGCTTATTTATAACATTCAATGAACTGCACTCACAACTGTCTACCAACTTTAACTATTGTAAAAGTTGGTATTCGCCTTCACATAATACCAGAGTGATTTCAGAAGAACTCTGACTCATGACACACACATGCAGACACACATACACACGGCAGAGGGTGGTCTCAGGTAGACGTGGACACAATAGAGTGCTTGTTCTGCCCTGCAATTTAATTGGGAAGAGTGCTGTGTTAGAGGGAAGAGATCAGGAAAGAAAGAAGAAGAAAGGAGTATGGGAACAAGGGTGGTGGGCAGCACTAGTGTAGGTGTGTATGTGCTGGAGTTGAGGAAATATTGGGGTATTTCCTGGAAAACACAATCTGAAAGAATGAACAGCAGCCTGGAATGTCCCTCAGATAACATGTCCATTGGCATTTATCAGATACTCATCGTCTTCACTCCTTTTTCTCACTCTCACATTTTTCAGCTTCAGTTCTCCTCGCCGCTCTCTGACCTTTGGGTCAGTTATAAATCAATGTTTTTTTTACAATCCAAGAAACAATAACATCATTATCATGCTGACTGAATGTTTGCAAGTCTGAGGAAGTAAGGGGGAATGGAGGACAGGTACCGAAGAGGAGGAGGAGCAGACAGGAGGCACAAAGAGGGGGGAAGAGGAAGAAGAGAGATGGGTACAGAGGCAGATGCAGACAAGGTGCAGGTAGAGTTGGCCAGGGGGAGGTTGCAGTGTAGAGGGAGGGACCAGATGTGAGGAGATAGCTTAGAAGGAGGTTAAGGTCAGTGGATTAGTAGGTCTACACAGCTATCCTGTTTCATGATAACAACATAGAAATTCGGCAACAGTGGGAGCAAACGGTGTAAGTGGTCCTCTACAACACTGGTTCCCTGTCATTCCTGTAGATGTTTACTTTCACAGCTTGGGACACAAGACTCAGGAGTCTATATATAAACAAAGAAAACTAACTTTGAGTTGATAACTGTTAGTGCCTGATAGGGATATCAGTTTCAGGTAATTATGCTTTTGACGGTCCTTAACCCATTAACCAGTAACTAAGTGCCTAATTTTGAAGAAAAAACAAAGACATGAAATACAAGAGTTGCCAGGGCTCAACACGCCTCATGCAGTTGTCTGATCACACAATGAAAAATAAATGTGATGTCTGTTGTAACATTATCTGAAAATAAATTGAGTACCGTATCACTGAAGTGGAGCTTTTCCACCCGAGCTTCATGCACAAGTCTGTTTCACCACTGAGTGTTGAGCAGGACTGATGAGAAAAATTGGACACACTGGACACTTTAGAAGGTAACTCTGAAGTTAACAATGTCATTCACGACATAACCTTATAACGTTAAATATCTCTGGAAGGCTGCATGCAAGAGAAACTTTTTTTAGCCCAGAAGCTAATGCTAACTGTTGTGCCGTGTCAATGGTCACATCCCTTTCAGAAGCTTTGTAATTCATCTTTGAACTGCGGTGTCTTTGTAAAGTATGTCCATAAAGTTAAATCCGATACTGAATGTTCTCTGTGATTATTAATCCGTTTTTCTGTGTCAAACACAGTGATTGTTGCTGTCCATGATGCCTTTGTTGATCCAATCAGAGGCTGTGTTTGTGTCTGACTGTAGCTATCGGTAGAGTATAAGGCAAGTAGCTGAGATGTGCTGGGTTGTGGTAGTTAACTCCCAGAGGTTGTGGGCTCTCTCAAGAAATTAGTGGAGTGTGTGATTGTGTGTGTTAACAAATTAACCCAAAGACTGACATGTATGACTTGTTAAATGTTGACCAAGCCCAGCATTGCTGTGCCCCCTTTAAAGAGGAAATTAAAAATGCCTCTTCACTAACTGATGTGGGTACTATCCTGAAAAACTGTCCAGGAGCACAAAACAACTTTCCTTTGTACATTTACATATGATTTCTTTCCTTCAGCTGTTTTTAAAGAAAATAAGATTGAGAGCATGTTGGAGGTAGACCTTGGCAGGAAGGAAACTTGGCATGTAGAGTGTTTTCTTTGATTAGAAAGGAAGACTCATATACTTACAGTATCTCCAGTTGTTTCCTGGCACATTGATGGAAAGTATTACTGTTACACTCCTGATTGTCTCATGCAGTGTAATAAACATAAAGTCCACTTACTTCCATAGCAGCTCAGTTTTCCTGCTCTTTTATAACAAAAATATCAAACACAGACTTTACAGTCAATAGCTAATATTAATGTACATAACCTAAGGTTACATTTGTCCTTTCAGCAGGGACACCATATTTTCTTCCTTCAGCTTCCATAGCTCAGGGGCCTGGTGTTGTGCGTGCTGGCTTACCGTCACACTGTGATGGCTTACTTGAATACTTTTACAGTATTTAATGCAGCCAAGGAAGCAACACCTTTGTTATTCCTGACAAGTCAAAATGTCTGCTGTGAAAAAAGGTAAAGTCTCCTGTAAGTTGCACCTGTTAAGCTAAAAAAAACATACTCACTAATGATGACACATAAATCTAATAGCTTTACCCAGCTTCAGCAGCCAACATAAATGTATGGATGTCAATTAACTTCCTGAATAAGGACAAGACTGATATCATAATATTTGGGGCAAAAGCCTAGAGAGAAAAACTGTCTCTACACCTTCAGTCATTTGCTCTCCATACCACGGAGCAGGTCTAAACCTTGGGGTTATCTTGCACTCTGACCTTAGCTTTGAATTGCACATTAGAAATATCACCAAACTTTCCCTTTTATCACCTTAGAAATATTGCTAAGATTAGACATGTTCTTTCTCAGGCTGTCACGGTAAAACGTACGCAGTGTTACCTTTGTTACCTCTAGGCTTGACCACTGTAATGCTGCCTTTTTGGTCTACCCAAAAGAGAGCACATATAACTTCTATTCTTAAATCACTTGGCTCATCATTGGCTGCCTGTCAGATTAAGAATTGATATTAGGATTAGTTTTCAGTAGTTTTGAAATCACCAAATGGCCTGGCACCAGCTTATCTCTCAGACATGCTTCTTAGATATGTGCCTGCCTAGTAGGTCTCTCAGTTCCTCCACTGCTAGCATGCTGGTTGTGCCTAGGATTTCAACAGAAATTCATGGGGAATCAGCGTTTAGCCACTGCTGCTCAAGTCTACTTGAGCATCTTCAAAAGAAACCTTAGACATGCGTTTAGCTTGGCTTTTACGTAATGGTACATTTATTGCCCCTGCTTGTCATTGGCATTTTCTACTTTTTTTGTATGAACTTGTTCATTTAAATGTTATTTATTTTAAATATTTTATCACTTATTGTTGTAATGTCTAGATATTCACTTGTAATTCCCTGTCTGAAAGGGCTGTCTGATGGCAAGATAAAGTGGTTAAAATCTTTTGAATACAGCGTATACACTTAAACTGACTGAACATCTCACTTACTTTTTCTGTGCTGCTTTAATCCTGCTCTGTGAAGCACTTTGGGCTGCATGATTGTATGAAAGGTACTATATTAATAAAGTGTGGTTTGATTTGATAGGATTTGTTTTAATTTAATAAGCAGAAGTGTAATAAGCCATAATTATTGACAAACATCCGTGTGGGTGTGCAGGGCCTTTAAAGTGGAATGTTCATCAATATAATGAGCTCGATCTGTGACAAGGCAGAATGACTTCCGTGAAAAATGCCTATTGTTTTTTTTTTTTCATTGATATAGCACAGTGGTTAGTGGCCACATGAAGTTTTTATTAGAGTCATAAAGATTAAAGCAACAGATAACATGACGTAGTCAAGATTTAGAGCTTTCTGATCTGATTTAATGTGTCTATGTCAAGAGATGTAACATAGCCTCCTGCTTTTGTCTGCACTGTTGCTCTTACTGCTGCTGCTGCTGCTGCTGATGATGATGATGATGACCGTTTGTGCAAATGGTTGTTAATGGGAAGTGAAATGAGTTGAGCTGTGTTTAATGATAAGATATGTGCCTGGCAGGCTGACAGCTCACATGAAGAGAGGATCTTTGTGTATTCAATATTATTTGCTCAGTTTCTAAATCTCATCTCCGTTCCTCCACACATGCTAAAGACAGTAAAAACACAGTAGAGGAGGAAAGCAAGAGAAAATAGAGAGAATGAAATATCAGTGGACCTTACTTACAATACCAAAAACACAGGTGGAAACAATGAGATTAGTTTTGGCTCTGTACCATCATAAATTTCCTAGTAAACCATGACAGTGAGCCAGCATGAATGTTTTTTTTAATTTCATAATATGTCTGCACTGAAAATGTGTATTCACTCTAAGTTTTGGGTCGGACTGATAAACTCTGCTCAGAGCAGCAACAGGGGCAGAGAGGGACATACTGAGAGCAACAGCCGCATGCATGTGCACACACATACTGTATGTGCACGCGGGGCAGACTTGGCACTATATCCTAGTTTAAAAGTTTGTTCTTGCTTTGTGAAGAAATGCTAGACTTTAGACTATTGATCGAAACAGTGTCATTTGTACTTTTCATTCTGTGCCAGGAAATGTGCAGCATGCCCCTTCACATGGGACAGTGAGCTGATACCAGTCATTTTGCTGATGTTTGTTGTAGTGTGGCTTAGTTATCCAAAAAAAGAGCCCAGATTAAATACTAGTCTCAACTTCTGCCATGTATTATTTTGTCAAATATTTGTACGTACATATATTTGTCAGCAGCAACACAGTTAACTTCAGTTCACTGTTTTACTATTTGTTGTTTTGATTTCATCACCCAAGTCTTCTTCAGCCACCTGTGTTTGCTGCATGTGCATAATATGGCAGTTCATGTTTGTGTCTCTGTCAAATAAGTGTATGTACATTCATGAATATGTGTGTGTCTGCAGGGAACAGGGGAATCTCCCTGACCTGTGTGTTGACCCCCTGCCGTGTGATTGGGGTGTGTGTGACACTGATGACCTTGGGAGCCATCGGAGCAGCTGTCTGGGCCGTAGGTCAGACCACATGCTTTTACACATACACACTTACATACACATATTTTCACCGAACATATGATTTGTAGATTATACTCTGTAGTGCTCACGATCAAAAATCTGATCATCAGTCTTTAATTATTTGTTAGTGACTGCTGTTTTTGTCACCCTTCTGTAGTTTCATACTGCACAATGGAGGAAGACACAGGACTGTATGATGGTGAGTCAAAGACGACAGGGTGATGGTTTCAAATTCATGGATTTCTATTTACCAGTCTTTTACCAGATTTTAGGCACAGCTATACTTAACATTAGATATCACAGGGATACATCTTATATCTTCTAGTCTTATTGTCTACAAAGGAGCTGTAACTTATGATTATTATATTAAGAAAAATGCTACCTGAACTTGAATTACATATCTTTTTTATGTCCACAAGGGGGAAACAGTATGTGCTTGGTCCTGTTGGTTTGTTCGCAGAAATAAAACACTAAGTTTAACATAGACATTGAAATTTTTGTAAAGCACTTTGCATGAAAAATGCTATAAAACAGTTTTATTAGTTTTATTATTATTCCTATGGTATGATAAGATAATCAAGATGAAGCGACTACTATGCCGCATTTGATTTGTTTTTGTCTTGTTCTAAATCCAGCGCAACCTTTTCTTTACAGCAGTGTGCTTACTGTTGCCATCTTACCTACTTTCTTACTACATTTAGCAACTTTTCTTCTCACAGTAACTTTATTTCTAAAAAGAGACTAGCAACAAATTCAGCGATTATCAGGGGAAAAGCTAGGAATATATTGTTTTCAAATTCATTCATGCATGCTGCTCGGAGTAAGAGCAGTCCACAGCTCATTTGCCAACAGCTCAGGGTGTCTCCAAGTCAAGTCTTGTGGCATGTTTATTTTTGTATAGGCCTATTTTTGATATTATTTCTCTCTTTTTTTATATATATATTTTTTTCAATCAAATTATATTTAAAGTTCAACAAAATCCAAAAAGAGAAGTTCATTTTTAATGTGCAATAAATGCATTATTTTTCCAGATTCAATGAGTTATTGTGATTAATAATTGTGATCTCAATACTGACCAAAATAATTGTGATTACGATTTTTGCAACAACAGAGCAGCCCTATGCTGTAGTTAGTGAAAAACAAATATAAGACAACTACATTTTTAAAAAGGTTCTACAGTAGCTAAAAACAAAAGTAGCTTTGCTGCCAATCACAACAGACTCAGCCCAGAGGTTTAATGCACAAACAGGCAAGGGAAAGATATGTTTGTGTGCGACATGTTGCTGAACAGGAGCAGGATAGAAGCATGTATCTCTGGGCTCATTAAAAATAACATCAGTCATCATCACAGTGAGAAAAAGAAAATATACATTACAGATAAGCAGAGGTGCATGCTATTGTATCAAGCTTGTTTTAAAAGTATCCCTATGTCATTCCCTGCAGTCCAGGTAAATTCTGCTGACCAGCGTCTCCGGGTATTTGACTCGACCCACAAGAGATGGCGGCAGGTGTGTTCCTCCTCAGCCAATGAGCTGCTAGCTAGCATAAGCTGTGAAGAAGTTGGCTTTATCAGGTGAGATATTTTTACAGTTATATCTTGGTGTTTTTATGCAGCATGGTGTGACACAGGACTGAAGTGTGTGTGTTTGTTTTAGTGTGGTGAATTACTCAGTGACATCGGTGCCAGAGGCCAGTGGAGATGGCGGAGAGTTCTTCTGTGTCAGACAGCAGGAGCTCAGCTACAGCAAGAAAATCAAAGACTCATTGTTCCCATGGTAACAAACACCTGCCTGTTTGATCCTGCACCTGTCTCACAGCAGTCTAACCTTCAACCACACTGTCTTCTCTGTTGGTCTTGCTGCCTTTTCTTTCACTCGTCTACTCGGTTAACACAGAGAGCGCTGCTGTTTGGATGGTTTCTTTTCCTCTGTCAGGCTGTTACTAACTTTGTCTGTCTTTGTTTCAGTGACTGTGAGAGCAGGGAGGTTCTCACACTGTTGTGTCAAGGTAAGATGTGAGCTCAGATGTGCACTCCTTCTGTTTGACACACCGCCACACTTTATATTCAGATACCGTAGACCCACCGCTCATCTTTTAACACATGCTGGGCCATACACCTTGTTATATGTGTTTGTTACTCTTCAGCCTGCCAGCGTGTCTGTCAGTGTTTCTGTCCATCTTTCTGCTTAACTAACATTCAAATGAAGATATACTATGCAGGATTTTCCTAAAAAAAAAACAATGTATAGACTCATACAGAGGTAATCCCTCTCAGTCATCACTTAATGACCCGCTAGAAGTGTGTGGGCCCTTTGTATGTTCCTCTTCTCCTCTGTCTCCGGGATGTTTATGGGCGTGTATCCCCCCAGTGCTCAGGTGAGGTCGTGGCTTTATGAAAAGGTAGTGACCAGGTGCCAGACTGTAAGCAGCAGGCATCCAGGACATAGTGTTGAAAAACCAGAAACATAGCAAGGTGAAACGCCAAACCATAGAGAATCTGGGATTGGCTTCATTTTCACTGGCGACAGACTTGCGTAGTACACCTTTAAACCCTGCTCAGACCAAAAATTCGCAACAAGACAAGTTGAAACTTGCAACTCTTCTTGTCACAAGCAATGCACCTGTCTGCAACTTTCTGAAAACCTGCCAGTTCACACCAGTGACTCTATATAGTATACTGTCTGTAGTTTACACCAATGCAGCTAGACAAGACGGCGTAATGCCTCCACAGCAGCGACTCTGTATTTCAGTTCAGACTTTCGGCTTTTCAGGTAGAAATGGCTTCTGTCCGTTCACGCCACTGCAACTTTTTCCCTGCAACATTTGTAAACTGTTTTGTCTCATCGTGAATCTTTGGTCTGATCTGGTCTTTTTAGGTTTTTATGGCACTGGTTTTCTGTTCTTTCACTCACCCATTCTCATTCTTGCATACTCTGTCTTTCGCTGTTTCTATATGTTCAAATCTTTCACCTACAGTTTACCAGGACAGTAAACTCTCTCTTCTGTCTCCTTGGCAGACTGTGGCAGGCGTAGTTTCGCAGCAGACCGCATAGTTGGAGGTGTAGATGCCAGGCAGGGCAGTTGGCCTTGGCAGGTCAGATTAGAGTATGATGGAGTTCATCAGTGTGGAGGAGCCATCATCTCAAACCGCTGGATTGTCTCAGCAGCTCACTGCTTTCGAGAGTGAGTAATCAAGCCTGGATTTTTACAGAAATCAGGTTTTGTTTTTCAGCAGACTAATTGGATATATCTTTTTTATTTCATGCTAGGCGGTATCGAACCGTCAATCGCTGGCGTGTGCTGCTGGGCTCCATCTATAGTAAGCCAGTCAATGCCAACGTAGCAGAGGTGAACACCATTGTTTACCACAGCAGCTACCTGCCCTTTGTAGATGCTAGCATTGATGACAACAGCAGGGATATCGCTGTTCTGGCCCTCACCCACCCCCTCACTTTCAACGGTAGGTCGCACACAACGTCATATACAAATAATCACCTGATTATTTGATTAAATAATGACAGTGATTAGAGATGAGGACAAAGACATAGAGAGGACCAGGGGGACACAGAGAGTCAGTCATTATGGTCATTCACCTCGTTTAGGTTTCCTGTTTCCAAGATTTGAGTCAGCAGGACAAAAGTTCTTTTATTCAACATAGTTATATATCAGCACTGAACAGGATGTAACCACCGCTACCTCCTGTGTGTCATGCTTTCTTATAAATACTCCTCCAGTTAAATATTCACATGCTAATAATGAGAAAGTTACAGTAGTTCTTACAAGAGTCGTCCGTCTGTAAAGTTACTGTCATGTGTTGACGCATGCCAAAGGATGAAAAGAAGTGTGATTTACACAGGCATTATACTGTTGGTTTGAGAAACAGAGGTTAATTCTGTCTTACAGTGTATGTCATACCTCTGCACATTTCTAACAGTCGAACAACTAAATAAAACTACGGTATATCAACATACTTAACGGGTTGTAGACAAATGACAAATATCTCAGTGTAGGTACAATGTATTACCACTACATCTGTCCAAAAAAAAGACAACAAAATGATGAAGACATAGAGGACGAACACAGTGGCTCAAGTTTCTGACATGTAAATGAAACTTGATTTACAGTCATACTGAAACCAGCTCCAGATAAAGTAATTGTGTCCTATTATGCAACAGAAGACACTTGAAGAAGCAACTCTAAAAGGAATGTTTCAGTGTGTCTTGTCTGACATCTAGTGTTTGGCCTTTGTAATTACAACCACAACATGAGGTCCACTGGAGTGAAAATAACACAAGCAAAGGATAGTCTAAGTCAAATGGCTCTTTGTACAATGCACTGTTTCAGTTTTGTTTATAGAGTAATAGAAAATCATGCAGTTATTAACTTTAATCTCCTGTATTGTTACTTTAAGTTACCTGCTTCATACATGTTTTGTTCATTAATTAACCCTTGACTTCGACAGCATGATTCACTGAGACTTGATCTCTTTTATCCTGTGCACAGAGAGTTTGAATGGGGTTCAGCGGGATGCTGAGTGTGACAGCTGCAATCATGCAATGTAGTAAACTAACGGCGCAAATGACAGATGGGATTTTTTCTTCTTCTTACCAACACTAGATATCAGACAAAAGCAAGAGACTGTATGGTAATATGTTTCTGTGAGCTGTAAATTCACCACTTCTAAGCAGAAGAGAGAAGATAATGTCATGTCAGAGCCTTACTGTGCAAAGTCTCTCCTCCTCTGGGACACTGCATCGTGTCCACTGTTGCCTCTACCAAAGAGCAGCGTAAAACTCAAGAGCGCTTACTGTGTAGAAAAATCTTGGGGCCAAAACGTCTCCCGAAGTACACTGCAAAGCTCACTGATAAGTGAACAAGGAAGAAACAACAGCTCAATTTAAACAATCTCAGTCGACTGAGGGGCCTTCAACTGATGATTTGTATCTTCGACTTTCATGGGAAGACTGAATGCAAGGATATAATAAGCTGGAACCTATTAATCTTCAGTGCTACTTAACATGCTTAGAGTATTTAAGTGTTTGAATCCCTGATTAGGGACCCTGTCCTGACAGGTGTTGCAATGGTTTAGATGACTGTGTGTTTGATGGTGAAGTACTACTATGTACACATGTCTACTAATATCTAATATCTATGCCTATGCTTGTGTCTTTTTGTGTAGAATATATCCAGCCTATTTGCCTGCCAGCATATGGTCAAAGACTGATAGACGGACAGATGGGAACAGTGACAGGCTGGGGAAACGTAGATTACTATGGTGAGTCGGCATTTCGCTACAGCTTTATGATGTTATTTTATGTTGGATGACACTGTTTGCATCATGTTTTTGGTTTGTTCGTCCACTGGTCTGTCTGGCAGTTGGTGCCAAGTTTTTAATGTTTTTGTTATTTCTCACTCGCAGGTATTCAAGCAGAGGTTCTCCAGGAAGCAAACGTCCCCATCATCAGTGACGCTGTCTGTAACGCTCCTGATTACTACGACAATCAGATCACCACCAGCATGTTCTGTGCTGGTTATGAGAAAGGAGGCACTGATGCTTGCCAGGTCAGAGTGTGCCTGTGTGTATGCATTCTGGTGTGTTTGGATTTTTAATAAGTGAACTGCATTCTCTAATATGTTCTCATATGAAACTTTATTTAATCTGATGCTTGTTTTTCTGCATATAATCTGAATGCCTGTGTGTGCCCAGTGCCTATACTGGGTTGACTGATATGTTATTGCATTCCTATTTACCTGAATTTTTGTTCATGCTTGCCTGAAATGGGTAGTTATAATGTGCATGTGAACTGCTGTAATCGTCTGTGGTTTCAGGGAGACAGCGGCGGTCCTTTTGTGGTAGAAGACTGCCTGTCAAAGACCAGGCGGTATCGTCTGGTGGGGGTGGTGAGCTGGGGAATAGGCTGTGCCATGGCCAAGAAACCTGGCGTCTACACCAGAGTGTCCCGATTTCTGCCCTGGATATCTACGGCCATGAGGGTGAGTGACTGGACACTTTATTCTATTATACCTGTGCTTCTAATACTAAATGAAATGACTGCCAGTAACTACAGAACAGAACCATAACTGGCTGGCGTTAAGGCCATCTATAAACCACTTACTAACAACACTTTCATATGCAAACACGTGGCCTCATTCTCATGAACAAAAGTATCATTTAGTGTGTAAAGCTGGAGTCTTTTAAACGTCAAAGCATTTCGCATCACAACATATTTATGTACGGCATTGAAAACAGAATGATCAGTAGAGGACTAGCAAATTTTTCTTCATACACACACACACACACAAAACATGTAATTGTCAGATTAAGGAAACAAAATGTCTCAATAAAGTGTTGTACCATGGCCAAATACACAAATGGTAATGAAGTAAGGATGTTTGAGTTGCATACAAAATTGGTGTTGAAGTTTTAGTCATCTACATCTATGTATTTTTTAATTTATTTTTACTTTTTTGACATAACTGCTCTCATGTGTCTCTTTCAGAACTATCAGAGCTCACCAGGGCTTCACAAAATGGCCCGGACATGAGACTCCTGCTCCCATGTTTCCACTTCTTCTACTCTTGGAAGACAATATTAAAAGACTCTGACGATGTCAACAAGGACTTTTGGACGGGGGAATGAAATGTTGTGACGTTGCCATCATATCACAGCTTCCAGATTCTCCTTCTTACCTAGATTTTTTTCTTCTCGAACTTTCCACATGTTAAATGTCCACCAACTGCATCGATGTTAATAGATACTCTGTATGTCTGCAGAAATAGACAGACGGAGCAAAGAGTCACAGAAGTTGACTAACTTTGTTGTTATAAAGTTAACTGCTGATAAAAGCCAAAAATCAAATAATATTAGAATAATGATACTGGATTTAAGATAGCAGATTGATACAAAACTACAGGTAAGAGGAAAAATGTGTATTTCGGATTTTGGAGTGAACTGTACCGTTAAAAATCCTAAATGTAATTACAAGGATTCAAACAATAAGAGACTTCCTCATGTAGAGGTTTTTTCATGTTCTACATGAGTCGCTTTCTTTAGTGACGGACTTCCTGCAGCCAGTGAGCACAGCAGGCCTCAGTGAGTGCAGTGTAATAAAGATCAGTAAAGATCTTATGCAAACTCAACTCTTTTAGTACTTTTACTTTGTGCAACTCGAAGATGAGGGCGGACAGACAGGAACAATTAGAGATCTAAAATGTCAGTAATTTATAAGTGATGCTAATAGATAACCAAAACATTCCCTGGTGAGCTTTATTTTGTAAAATCACAGTGCACATCAAACTACACACGGTAAGCATCTCATTTTAGAATTAAACTCTCACAACGTACTTGTATGATAAATGTTATGTCTTTTTTATGCAGTAGCCTGACTGTTGTTTGAAAAATAATCATTCATGCAAGGTCTGTCTTCTTAAAATTCCCTCATGAACTGGTGAAGACGATGCATATATTGAAATCAGTATTTTGTTAATGTCTTGTAAATATTAGTCAGTGTCTTGTTTATGTAGATGTGTATTTGAGACATGGTACAGATGTTTTCATGATCCACAGATCTTAAAGCCAAGAGTGCAATAACAACCCAAGTCATGTTCTCAGAAAATGTTTCTTTTACTGCAGCATGTATTGATCACCAAATTTTAAATGCTTATGATGTCTCATCCTATTAACTAGCAGGACTGTTCATACTCAGCCATGACCACTGTATAGTATTATATACTAAAACTTCCCCTCTGCTCCCACAGTCATATTTAACATAAACCACAATAAAGTATTTCAGCAGTATGCTAAGTTTGGGATTGTTACTTGCTCACTTGTATGTATTCAGATTACAGTTGTGTCTAGACACAAAGGGACAACTATACATATTTATATACTCATTTGTCACTGTATTAAAGCTCTCAAGACTATACTGGAGTGTAAAAGAGAAGGGTTTCAACCCAATCTGCAAGTTATACATTTTAAAGGGGTGCTGTACAAAATTCAGAGTGTTTAATTTAAGTGCACATGGTCCCCAGCATGGAGGTAGCTGAGCTAGTAGCTAACAGTGATATCTCCATAAACAGCACTAAACAACAGCAATGGTACTGACAGAGCTAAGGGTGTCAGGCACGGGGAACCAGTGGATGGGCGCTACACAATACATCCTGGTATTACTGGTAACAGCCATATGAGCACAGTGCAAAGCAGCGGTGATGCACTAGCCAGTGAGATACACATAAGCATTAACATGTCAAACACAGGGGGAATGTGACGACATTTCCTGCTCAGGGTGCCATTACTCTGCTCTATCTTTACAAAGCAAATAGTTGCTTGCTGCTATATTAACGCTCTGAATGTTACATAGATCACCTTTAAGGTATGCAAAGGCACAAAGATGACAGCACTCTTCTGATGAGCGCAGAATGTTTAACAGTATTTACAATACAGACGTCAACATACATCATCGAAAATCTAATGTAAAGTTCTACTACTGTGGGTATCACTGAATCTGTATCCTGCACCTGGCCTATAGGAAGGATCAGATGTGAACACACTTAAACCCTTTCTAGCACTGATTTCTAGCTCTTGACTAAATATAATGTACCCTCACCCATTCATAAAGTCCCAGACTATATTTCCACTTTTGAAAAAGTGTTAATGTTTGTACATTTATAGCAATCATGCTGTGTGCAAGAGACATAAATATTGTAAAATGCAAATTGTTGCAAATAGTATTGTATTGAAATTAAAACAACTTGCCCATAATCATAGTGTAATAACGAAACAATTATTTATTTATTTTGTAATAAAGTACGTAATATGTAATGTAAATAAGTACTAACTGTACAGACTGCAGTAAAGATTAATTATACCTTAGCACCAGTGGTATAGTGGAGGGTATACGCAGGTATACAGGGTATGCTCACTTCTTTTTCTGGCCATTTACAGTATACCCACCTCACATCAGCCAAAAAGCCATTGCAATATATAGGAGAGTATACCCACTTCCTCCACACTAACCTGCCTATCCACTTAGTAGTACAACCACCTCATCAAGTACCACTACACCACTGCTTAGCACACTGTATCCTACAGGGACACAACAGATTGAATAGAGACAACCATCCCTTTAGTATATCAAAAATAGTAAAATGAAATTTCCTACATCGATATTCAGTAAATATTACTGTACAAACTAGAAAAAACAAAAAGCCTTGCAAACACTGCAGTATAAATGACTATAAAAATTGAACCCTTGTGAACGCAGGGTTGTATTTAGAGTATTGCACATATAGCTCTATTCAACCCCTCTAAGAGACTGACCTCTGAACTCTTCGTAACTTATCTTCAGAGTAACATGCCACATGACAAGACAACACAGGTTTCTTGATAATGACGAAACTGCTTCGGAGGAGCAAAAGGTTTCAGTCAAACTCAGCCAGATTAAGCGAGTGAAGCGTAGATCACAGAGCTGTCATTCTCTCCAGATTTGGACCTGAGGAGGAAATTATAATTTTTGTGAATTTTAACCAAACTGTAGCCTTTGAATATGCTGATACAGTCACCACATACAGATGCTTCAGTCAAGCAATATTTTCATTAATTAACCCTTATAATACTGAACAGAATAAACTTTAAGGCCTGTCGCCATAGAGAGAATTTCATATGTGGGTTTTAATGACCTGACGAGAAGTTTGCATCCTGAGATTATTCACATATGTTTCACACGTTGGGGTTTTAAGGTGGATTCTGATATGTTAAACCAGATTACATTTAGACTGAACATCTGAAAAGTTGGCAGATAAAAAAAATGACAGAAATAATAACATGAATAAATAATAATTCCAGTCATACTCTTAGCAAAATTGATTTGATTTCTCAGAGCTGTATGCTGTTTTCAGACTAAAAGTGATTCAGAGTGTTCCAGAGGTGATGTAATTGCATATAAAGTCTTTGCAAAAATGCAAGTGATACAAATTTGTTCTTAGTGGTGCAAAATGATTGGAGTGCACTAATTTCAAAAGATTATTTTCAGTGGCCGGTTAAACATTTCTTTGGTGAGGAGGGAATATGCACTCGTGACTCCAGTCAGTTATAAAATCTCACAGTCCTACTTATCAAAAAAGGGAGTTTTAGTTTTTCTCTTTTTTTAAAAACATACTGTAATTTTCATTCCTTATTTAGTCACTTTGTTATTGAAGACTACGCAGTAACAGGTGACTACAGGCTTGACAGTGAGTAATAAGGTGCAGTGACATTATAGTGCTGTGATCAGGTCAACTTTTGGACAGTAAACGTACCTGGAGTCATGCGTTGATCTGCTGTTGTATGTGTGATGTGGGTTTCTGGGTGTAATGGTCACTGTTGAGTAGGTGACCTCATCTTCATGAGCCGAGGAGGCCTGAGAGGAGAGGAGGGAAATGACTTCACTTAAAATCTGATTGTTGTGAGTGGAGATGTTACGTTGAACATTCATGTGCAGCATATTTACATCATGTTCATGGCGTGACTTCCTCTGTGAATGGGGTGTGACGTCCGGAACAGCATTAACAGGTGGAGAAGATGGCGACACGTGGATGTTGGCATAAATGCTGTTAGATAGATCTTCAGAAGCTGAAGAGTTCGAGCCTCTCCCACTGAGCCTTAAGTCATACACAGGCTGCTGGAGTGGACACGACAACTCTGATTAAATTTTCTGCTAAATGTAAATGATCCATTTACGGTTTACCGTTTCACTGTAGATGCTGGAAACTTGTCAGCATGTGCTTTGTCTCCACTAAACTTTCTGATGTTGCATAAGCAAAATAAGAAGTTAAGGTTAGGAACAAAATTTCATAATGAGGAAACACCACAGGAATCTTACTTCTTGAACTTATTGTTGGGACTCTTGCTAAACACTGAAAGTGCCATTAAAATAGTTTATATCCTCATTTAAAGGCCTTTATGTCTACTACTTGTGACTTTGAGAGGGAACTTAAAATCCCCCCAGAATCCTTATATGACACTAAATCATGAGATTTAATCAGATTACTGAGTGATTTAATGACTTATATGAGACGTACTCACTTTTTTCTCTGCATGGGTCCTCTGTTTCAGCCTACCAAGGCAACAAAAACCAAAATAAATCAGTAAATATGGGGGAAAAAACATCAATGTTCGTCCACTAAAAAAAGGACATGCTTAATTGTTGCTCAATCTTCGCTGTCACGTTTTAGAGAAGTGGTTCTGTAATAATGGGAAACCCAGCAGCTTTAAACTTCTATAAACCCCTGCTTAGTAAACACATTTTCACTGACCATCCATTTTTCACCTTATTAGAGGTGAGCTGAAGAAAACTGTCAGTGTATGAAAAAAAAGAGCTTTTAAGATGTTTCTTAAACCATCATAACTCACAGTATATGTCTTTGCAACTACAGTCAGTGAAAAATAAATGGAATTCTGTATCTATACTGGGCTTTTTGAATAGATACTAACGCTAAACATTTTCCTTATTAGTAGAGATCATCATTCAATATGTTAAAACACAAAACACAGCTCTAACTTTAACAAAACAAGCAACATATTCAATATATTATTAATATACCTGAGCCGATGGCACGTATGAAAGTGGCAACAAAATGGAAACTAAGATGACACACAGGGCACATGCTGTCCTGCATGCAGCCATGACAAAATCAGGTGAATCACATCAAAAAAGTTACACAACATGTGGAAAACGAGAGGGCTAACATTAATAATGACATGAGTCATTCAGTCACACTCCCTCCCTCCATCATTCTTTGACTCACCAAAGCAAAAGAAGAGCCAACACAAGTGTCAGCAAAACAGAGACTCCAATGCCAGCTACGATTGGAAGGGACCGGCTGCCTGTGTGGTTAGATGACTGTTAGTGGAGTGGAAATCAAGCACTCTGCAGATGACATTTCTAAAAGAACAAAGCAGCGATAAGAGATAATATGACACAAACCATGCGTCTTTTCTTCCACAGCAAGCAGCAACTCAGTTGAGTTGTTTTCCCCCACTGTGTTCCTGGCCTTGCAGAGGTAGAGTCCAGTGTGGGACGCCTCCACAGAGGGGAGAGACAGCACCTGTCCTGAGCTCACATAGACCATGGAGCTGGAACTGGAAGCAGTACTCCTATACCAGGTGTAGTTGTTTGTTGCAGGGTTAGCAGCGCTGTGGCAAGTCAGATTTACACTGCTGCCCTCAACAACATGTGGCGGGTCCATTAAAATGGTAATGTTCTCTGGGCGGTCTGAAAAAGAACAGACAATGAACATGATGCCAGTTTTATTCTATAGTACTATTGCTATGTCAAAAAGATAATCTAGGAGAACTGAAGAACTAAAGGAGGAAAAAATGATTTGCATTATATACAGTACAAATTTGCCTGAATTTTTATATATATGTGATTTAGAGGCATTACATCTGTATGAGTTATGCATTATTTTTGAGGAAAATCCCACACAGTATAGCTTTAACCTTTGTATGATCATTTTATCAGCACTTCCTCTGTCCTTACACCTTTCACATTTTGACACATCTTAATGACAGACAGACAGACAGACTGGAACAATAATAAAACTGAGATGAAGTTGTGACATATGGTAATTGCCAGTTTCATGCTTTCAACTGTCACTTGACTGTCCAGGGTGAATTTTTGACACCTCTTGAACGCAGCTTTAGAGCACAGTAACCCGTGTGTGTCTAAATTGCATGCCTCTATCCACAACAATGCACTTTCTGTAACAGACAGACATTTGAAACTTTTGAGTGTGACATGTCAGTGTACTTACACTGGACATCGAGGTGAACCTCAGTAGAGTTAATCAGGCTGGTGCCCCTCCTGCTGATGTTATTCCAGGCCTGACAGTAGTACAGTCCACTGTGGCTCGGCTGGATGTCAGAGATGGTGTGATTCTGTCCTGAGCTGATGAAGTGTCCGTCTTTATACAGGCGGTATCCACTTTGTGTCACAGGTGGGTTGGCATCACTGCTGCAGGTGAAAGTCACCGAACTTCCTTTGACGACCGATGGACTCATTGACAGTGTGACATTACTGGGAGCATCTGATTGAGAGATGTTTAGCCGCTCAGAGTTAACATATCAGTGAATCACAATGAAATTTCGAGTGTGATGCATGGGTAAAAAGGTGAACGTGTCACTGCATGAGGACATAAATGCAAAGATTAATTGAGGATGAATGGTAAGGAGGTATGGAGGCTGACTTAAAGGCTTTGTAAAAACAGAGACACAGAAACTTTGCATAACAACTTAAGCTTTGAAATTTGCTTGTTATTTTCTACTTACACTGAACATTTAGAGCCACAGAGGCAGAGCTGGCCGCCTCTTGTCCCTGGACAGCACAGTGGTACCTCCCAGCATCCTCTCTCCCAGCTTGAAAGACTGGATTTGGTACACGTTGTCCATCTCTGAACCAGACAATGTTTACAGGTGTCGGACAACCCGACACACAGGTCAGACTGACTTTATCTCCCTCTGTCACAGTGCTCGGCTGCACAACAGTGGTCAACTCTGATTCAGAAACAGAAGCTGATTAATTTATTTGGTAAGTTTTAATTGATGAATCTTTTTCCTCCATTATTCAGTCATTACCTCTTACGGACAAACCAGCAGATGTTTTACTTCTCCATCTGTCGAGTGTTGTCGCAAAATTAAAAAAGTAATGTCCTTCATCATTGTGTTGTACATCGTTGATCCCCAGACTACAGTCACCCCAGGTGTTGCCCACATATTTAAAGTGGTCTGGGGGCGAAGGGAGTCCTGTGAGGTAAACCTGCCTCCATTTGCCAGAAAAATACAGGGCTTTAGACCAGGCGACAGAAGTGACAATATGACCAAAAGGATAGTCATACTCGCACTTGATTACAACTGATGTCCCTTTCAAAGCACACTGGTCTGCGTAGGTCACTCTCCAGTTTCCACTCCACACACCTTTGGGTGAAAACAAAAAAGATACAGTCATGTAAGAAATGTATTGATTGTTGTAAGAGTTTGATCACAGTTACCATTTTTCTAAGCATTCATTAAAAAAAATAAATCTGTTTCCTTACCTGGCATTATCACCAGAATAATCAGAATCAAACTTTCCATTGTTGAAATCAACCTGCACAGGACACAGATCACTATACAGCCTGTTTACAGCAGAGAACAAAGTAAAAAAAATAAACTGTGTTTCTCAAAGTTCATAGTACTCACCAACTACAGCCAGCTAACTATTGCTTCGTACATTCCTGAGGATGATTTTGTGGAATAAAAAGCAGAAGTAGCAGGGTGTCCCCTCCCTGCTTCCTCCCGTCATATCATCATCATGTTCTGCATGCTGACTATATAAAGATAGAAAGCCTTGCATAATATGATCTGTATTTGAACACACACAGGTGTAAAAGGTACCTGGGATGTGGGGAAACAAGCACAATAGATCCATTGGTTATACAGTAGGCCACACTGCCAAGCCACAGCAGGTTACGCAGTACGTTTGGCATCCAACAGAGCTGGGGCCGTGCAAAATAGCACCTGCAGTTTCTTCCACCGTGTCTCCAAATGTCCCACTGGTGTCAAGAGGACATGTTTAAATGTTTAATTGAGGTGCATTAGATATATTATACTGCCATGTGTAATTGATAGTCAACTATAGTGATGGTGCAAATGCAATGGCTAGATGGTTTTGATTTCTGTCCTCTGATGTGTCAATGGTTCCTTGGACCACTGCAGGATTTTGGTGTTGAGCTCCTTCAGGGCTGAATGTGAAAGTTTGAAGTCAAAAGAACATGCGTTTGACAAAAAATAACTTTTAACTTGCTAGCTTTTGTCTCACAGCCTTGCTTAGTGGAAGGATTTTGCTCAGTTATCATCATGTGGCATGGTGAATGAGGGGACGATCATAACCTCCTGTGAATGGGCAGAATTGCACTGGTTTAAATCAGTTACTGGAGTAAATCATGCCTATATGTGTGCTGACTCAGCAGCGATAACATTAAATGAGAAAAAGTTGATCTATATTTAAAAACAATACATAATACCGGAGAGCTTTTCTGAGTTGTATTTTGATATTTTGAATTGACACCTACCACATGAAGACATTTCTACCATAAACTGATGTATTAACTATCAACAAAATACAGGAAATAAAGTGTTTGAAACCTAAACACCCAGAACTCTCACTTGAAAACAAAATCTATGCCCCTTTTTTATATGTTGCCCCCTCAAGAAAAACATGGGACTGCTACATGATCTACAGAAGTTCACAAACTTCCAAAACTTGGGGCAACATGGGCCCTTCTGTCTTTGGATACTGTGGTGAGTGAGAGATAATTTCCACTGAAGGTTTTGCCATTTTCAATCCGGCAAAGAGGGAACGGAGATCACTACAGTAAACGTTCTCTGTGTGGCTGACATGTCAGAAAAAGCTGGTCTCACACTGTCAGGACAAACATGACCTATCCTTGTCCACACGGTGGTGTTACTGGACTGTGCACCCGATGTAGGCAATGCAAATCACTGCTGGGTTACTATAAGAAACAGGTGACTAATATGACTGTGTCTGATTGACGAACAGCACTTTTAATCAGATACAATGTTCCTTTGACTATGTCTGACAAAGGTGAAAACTTTGTTCCTATAAATTAAATTGCTGGGAGCTATCAATATCAGTGTTTCCTCTATTATCATGACACCATGAACTATCATGGCTATACTGGACTGTACAAATTGTTTTGTCATTAGATAATATTGCACATTACCCTACCCAGATATTTCCACTACAGCTTCATGTCAAGGGAGGAAATGTCAAAATAAGGACAAGATAGAGTCACATTCATTGCACCAAACATTTCCTCTGTACCACATCAGTCAGATAGTAAAATTCCAGTAAAGAAAAGTTCATGTTTTTGTGATGCTGAGTGATACGTGATGCTTAATTTCAGGTTTAACCAGCAGGTTTGAAGCTGGAATGCCAGTCAGTATCATTTCAGAACTGTCTAAAGATAGTGATGATATTTTATTTCCCGTCATTTTGTAGCATGTCTGTGGTGCAAGATACCGCAATTGAAAGGACAAATGACCAATAATGCAGCAACACCCGCTTGGGCTGATCATCGTCATTGTTGAAATATGTCGGTAAAAGGTGGCGTAATCTAGTTACAATGGGCCCCACTGCACGCCATTATGACGGGCCCCAGTGCACGCTATCAGGACAGGCATGCTATCGTGTGCATATCATCTCGTCACATGATCGAACAGAGACATGACATTGGGCAACACCGACATACATTTTAGAGCAATCATCATGTCATATCTGTATGTGACAGAAGAAAATAAGACTTGATTCATTTAATAATTTTAAAAGTTTATTTATATTTCATGTAGAATACATATATAATTTTGTTATAGATTTTACTGTTTAAAAAAACAAGACGGATGATGGGCTTGCTTTTCTCAATGGCATATAAAGCAAATGGCACCATGGTTAATTTAATGAGAGTTCATCTCACAAGGATATTTGTGTGATAGTGTCTCATGAGGGGCCCAATCTCCACCAAACACACTGCTGGAGGGCCCACTCTCTCTATGGGCCCCTGCACCTCACGAGCCCCAGTGCAACCGCACTACCTGCACTGTCTACGTTCATGCCCCTGTCGGTAAAACAGTGTAATCCACTGCCCCACATTTGTAATTGCTGGGACAAAATAGTTAATCAAACAATAAAGTAATATTTTTTGTGAGATCAGCCTCTTTGCAATACATTTATTTCCAAGATTAACTGGTCAAATAATATTCCGTTATCAGTTATATATTAGAAAAACACGGAGGACAGACAAGAACAAACAGGAAGCTGGAGAAATTTGATACTCAAGTTAGTATTGTGCTGTGGATTTAACAGAATAAAAAGAAGGTGCATGCTGATGTATTTGATAACACATCTTTATTGCCACTGTATTTATTTTTCTTAGCAATGCATGTTAAATCACCAAACATGGCTCACTGTCACGACTTAAGTCTTATTTTTCAACATACCAAAACATTTAACACCTACTGTAAGTCACTTTTACTGAAAGGAAAGAAGCTCTTGTGTTAACTTGGCATAGGTCTGGTTGATTTGAATGATTGTGTGATGCTAGTCATGAAACATTTGTCACCTCTGTCAGAAAAAAAAACCCCTGGTTTTCATTAAATTCATCCAAAGTCATTCACTGTATCCTTCTAACTGAAAGGCGGATTACACTTTTCTTACGCTCAACAATTTTCTTATTCAGTGCTGTTAATTATTTGTGAGCTGCAAAATTCGCAACATACATTTAGGCTACGAGAATTTGTTCATTTTATTTTTCTTCATTGTAACAAACTACAACATGTAATGCTGCATTATTGCTGGCTTTACTTACACCACATAAAAAAAAGATAGATTTATTGAAAACAAGCAGCTGTATCAACTCAATAATTATGGCAGCATCAGCAATTACAATAAGCCTGTTGGATTGAGGACATAGATGAATACAGTGTAGAAATAATGTGTCAAATAGTGTATATTCTGTGTGGATGTCAAATACTTTTTTTACCCTTTACTTCTTTGACTGATACGTCTTTGAGTTATTTTTATAGGAGACCACTGAATACATATGACTATCTCATTTTAAATGGATGCCAATGATGCTGTATCAACCAGTCACACTGTGTCATCTACATTTACTTGTATCTCAGTGTGAGCCATCGACAAAAGAGCGACAGTAGATAGAGCCTGTATGTGGATATGAATACAAGCAACCAACAGTGTGAGATTAACTTTTTGGTTATTGTTTTGAAGCATTTCTGCTTCATCAGGTAGCATACAGTGGAAAGATGCATAGAAAAAAAGGGGAGGACATGCAACAGAGGTCAGGAGCTGAACTCCCAGTCAGCACGTGTTGTGGTCTGGTGAATGATGGAGGATCTACGACGACATGTCTGACCCAGAACAGCGTAAGGCATCGTCAGAGTCAACTTGGAGTCATTTCCTGACCTACAATGTGAATGGATGCAAAGTGTGCAGGAAGCTGATGTGTCGTTCAGCTGAGGAAGATGATGAGAAAGGACAAAAACAAGCAGAAACATGAGTAAACTTTGAACAGGACAAAATACATTTCTTTTAGCTCAACTTTTTTTATCCTTTGTGTGGCTTTTTCTTTCTTTCAGGGGCACATCTTTGCTAAATTATAATCAATTCTATATATTCTATATTCTGAGCGCCCCACTGTATGTGTGTTGATCATAGTACTCATATTTTCCCATGTGTATTATCTAATGTAGGGACTATTTCAAATAAATAATACACAAAACAGCAAAACTCAACTTGGCAAAAGTGTGCCTCTGAGGTCTGTAAATGACAGCACTGACAGTTGTAAGGTGTCATACCCAGTTGGTCTTTTTCTCCGGGTCAGTGGTGAGACTGTTGCAGTAAAGTGTAAACAACTTTGGTGGAATCCTTCGGCTTTTTGTCACCACCCAGTGGCATGTTGTGGACCTGCACCTGGTCCACACTGAAGCAAAAACAAACAGCAACCATGTGAGTTCATGTGGACATCTGCCTCGGATCAAACCATAAAAGCAGGTCTTCATTTTGCTCCAGAAGCATTAAAATGTTTTTAATGTCCAAAACTGGGATGAGAAATTTATTGTCCTCTCATAAACTCAAGGAAGGTGTTGGATATCACAGAAGACAGAGAGAGGAGACAGAGGAAAAAACAAGGAGCCGAAGGAGTAAGGAGACTAGAGAGAAGGCGATGACAGGAAGATAAAGAAGAAAGGCAAGAGGGGCCAGTGTGGTTGTAAAATAAAATGCAAGACATGAAACAGTAGATTGCTGCTGTGGTCAACAGCTCCGCAGGCAGACAGATGGTGTAAATGACAGAGTGAAAAAGGAAAGAAGGAGACAGAGGGAAAGTCAAAGGGACAGAGAGAGAGACGGATATCTTTAAAGGACAAGAGAAGTGACAGAGACAGAGCAAGACGGTGTGTACCTGGACCTCTTGGAGTAGTGGACAGTGATGTAGTTGGGGGCGGGGCTGTGAGTTTCAACCTCTGTGATTGGTGGAGCATCATTCAGGGGAACAATGGCAGGATGGGTGCTGTCACTCAAGTCCTCTGGCTCCTCCTGCGCATGCACATGCAGACAAAATTCAGATTGTTACATACTGTAATTCTTTTCTAGAGTTATATGAGACTCTTAAATTGTGCACTGAGCTGCGTACCGGTATGTCGGACATCTTGCCCTTTCTCACTGGAAAGATCTGTTGGGCTGACTCATAGAACATGGTGTCAGCTGTCACTGATGGACGCTGGGGTCACACACACACACGCACACACACACACACACACACACACACACACACACACACACACACACACAGAGAACAAGACAAAGAATAAAACTGAGGGTCGTTTTTAATTAACGAAATACCTCATCCACAAAAAAATCTTTAGTATATCAGCTACTTTTTTGTTACATTTGTGAAGACAACTTTGTTTTTCTCCCATGCCTCAAAGTTGAATGACGGAATGGAGAAAAAGGGAGAAAATTCTTTATGAAATGGAATAAAGGGGGTCTGCGTTTAATAACAACTATATCAAAACATCCATTTACAAACTCTCACACAGCTTGTGCAGTGTAATCCAAGTCTCATTTGTCCAGACATGTCCTCATGTAAAACACTTCTACATAGGAGTAACTGGGCAAGTATGTGTCTTTAAACTGAGCTTGTGCATGTCATGGAGCAGAGTTTTAACGCATGTGCTTACCCAGCCATGTTTACCGTCCATGCGTGAGATTGTTTATGCAGACGTGTTTAAAATAGTAAGGTTTTAGTGAAAATGCATGTGTTTGGGGAGTACAGAGCATACAACTGGATAAATGAGACTTGGATTATACTGCAGGAGTCATGCGAAAGTCTGTAAACACATGTTTTGATACAGTTTTGCTGTTGCGAAATGTGGCCCCCAATTACTTCAGCTCATCACGATTTTTCTCTATTTTTGGATTCTTTGTTCTCCATGGAGGCAAGTGAGAAAAACAAAGTTGTCTTCACAAATCCACTGTAACACAGGGTGAGTAATTGATATACACATGGTCCTTTCAGTCATGACCACTTTAGTCAAAGAAAACTTTATTTCCTTTTGCAGTATTATGTCTTGCGGTATGGCTCTGTTCTGGGGCCTCTCAGCCTCTCCTCGGGCCGACATAGAAAGCCTCTTCCATGAGCACACCTCTCTGCCCTTCCATGCGCCTACAGTGTACATCCTAAGGCAGCAAGGGCAGCAGCAAAGACTCCCCCGAAAACAGAACAGAGCAAGCATCAATGAGAAACAGAAATGACACTGATAAGTCAGACAGCATGAAAAGGAGGAGCTGGGGTGGAGGCAGGTTGCAAAGCAGCTCGCAGAGGAAGCAGCAACAGCAGTTTAAATAGGGTGCCCTGAATGTGATTCGCCAGTTGGTTGCATAGAAAGGAATCATGTGATCTATCAGCTGACTACCTTTCACCAATCAGCTGCTGGGCTGTTTGAGAACAGCTGATGTAGCTGGGATGTGAGCTAAACTTGACAATTTGTCCCGTCTGAACTAACGCTATGCTCAGTTTTGTGGCCGAAGCATTTCTTTACAGTCTTTAACACAAACATTGCAATGGCACATTGCTGAAGCTATCCTGACTGACTTTTGGATTTTCTGAGTATCTGAGCATGTCTTTAAATTGTCAGCCACAGGGTAAACAAAAACAAAAAAATCTTTAATCATTTTAAGACAAATTGAAAATAAAAGAATAGGTTCTGTACCTTGTTTGCTACTTCTACTGACTCCATGTCCACTCTGTGCATGTTCTTACTGTGAAGACACGGAGACAGTATCATCAAACTGTAAACAAGTGATGACTTCTACCGCAGAAGTAATGCAAATAAACCATGAGACTGGCTGTTTGAAGATCAACCTGTGAAAAACTGATGAACTCAAAACTACAGCAGACACACAATTATTGTCCAGTTATCCTAAAAACAAAATAAAAACTGTAATTGATTTTTTTAATCATGTGGAAGAGTACAGAAATAGCTCATCTATCAGTGAGTAAATAGCAGTGTACTTCCTGTCACCTGATCATAATGGCCACTGTGAGAGTGATGAGTCCAGCAGACACCCCCACCGCTGACGCCAAGGCAATGACCTTAAGACGACCTGCCAACATAAGGATAATAGAGGTTATCAACATGACTAAATAGAAGAAGAAAGGAGAAGAAATGAAGGCTAACATGCCATGAATAAAAATAGAAGCTCAGCAGATATAAAAATAGAAACAGAGAAAGTGGGGAACAGAGGAAAGAGCCGTGCATCATCTTGCAGGCGTCTAGACTTGAGACTTGTGTTTCCAGTTCAGATTTCCAAACCCAACTCCACTTCTTCAGCTGTCTAGACTCAAATAGTAGTTTTCCACAACACCTCATCACTCCTTCCTCTCCTCTCATAGTGAGAGGGCTTTACATGACTCACCGTGACTCATAGAAAAACAGTCAGAAACCATGAAACCATACACAAAGACGACTAGAGCCCAGACCTCATGCTGTGATAGTGACAGGGAGGTTTTATCGCTCATAATGTCAAACACACAGAAACCTTTCCAACATCCCTTGTGCTATAATCTCAGAGACACTGTCTTTTTCTGGGTCATTGTCTGAGATAATCAGAAACATAGATGTAATAATGTGCCAGGGGTGTTTCACTATGCTTATCAGAGACACCTCATCTTTTCCATTTCACTTCTTGAAGTGACAACAAGTACGATGACTCATACTGAACATACACAGCCACTACAGTGCACACTACAGTACACGCAGGGGAATGTCAGGGGACAGTTGAGAGATGAACCACTAAAGGCCTTTAGACTGAGTGTGAATGTAACTCTGACACCTTATCAACTCAAGTAAATCTCCACATTAAAAAATCCCAGTGTAACTTTTTTTGTCTCAAAGGTTGCTATGATATTAAAGAGCTCTCAGCATGAAGCACACAGTGTGAAGCATTTCTTGCTGGTGTACTGAATATATGGAAGATTTTTTCAGAGAAGAAAATCTAGTGTACAGGGAGTATATACTTTACAACAGTCTAGCCTTGGCATTGGCTCTGTGAGGCTGTATTTAGGCACAGTTTGAGCTAAATGCTCACATCAGCATGCCAAAACAATGACAATGCCAACAAGCTGATGTTTAGCAAGTGTAATGTGTACCATATACGACCACAAGTACTGGACAAATTAAAAGTGTGACCTGATGTCAAAGTTAAAGGATCACCAAAATGACTTCAATTCATACAGAGGGTGAATTGTTTGTACCAAATATCATAGCAATCCTTCCAATATAGGCTGACTAGGGCTGGGCAATATGGAGAAAATTAAATATCGTGATATTACCTTCATATTGATATTGTGACAATATTGCAGGGTTTATTATTGGTGCTTTAATAGGGCAGCTAGAACAGTCTGATAACATCAACAAATGACATCACTTTACTGTAATGCAGCCTTTAAAACCAGACAACAGACAAAAGACAACATTTACGATATTACAATGTCCAAGATAATATCTAGTCCCACATCATGATATCAATATAAGATCAATATATTGCTCAGCCCTGAGCGTGACCAGATGAGAATGGTTCAAATTCAGGACAGAGGAGTTGGGGGTCATGTGGGCATGGCCTCCATTATATTTGATGTCAATAAACAGTAACAGTAAAACATTAAACTCAAAACTCAACACTAAGATTAGTTACTTTTGCTCCTGAAGGTGAACGAATGAACTGTCTGTCATGCGGATAAAGAAACAAAATGACTGTGTTGTATGCATCAGTGTGGAAAACTGTTATATAAAATTCATTTTATCTTCATTTTATCAGTGCGGTGCCCGTCACATTTGTTGTCACTACGCATAGCTGTTTATCAATTTGTGGCACTACTGTTCACAGCAAAAAACAACAACAACAAAAAAAACCTACAACAGCAATAACATGTATAGGCTATGAACACATAGGTAACAGTGCCTGTCTGTAGGCAACACCAAAGTAGTGTTTCACAATGATCAGTATTATTGTTTAATGGGCTACAACTAATCAAAACTCAGGCTAGGTCTAATTTTCAGGACAGGAAGGACAGAATTCGGGACAACTGCTCATAATTTTGGTCACCCTGATCCAATAGCTTTTGAGCCATTTTGCTCAAAACCATAAATGTGAACCTCACGGTGGCACTGGAGTAAAAGTCATTTGAGGGTCCCTGCCCACACACAGATCTCCTCTGGAGATGTGTGCACAAAATGTCAAGGCAATCCATCTGATATTTCACTTCAGAACTGCACTAACAAACACAAATTGCTGTCTTTTTGTTCTGCTGAAACACACAAACAGACAAGCCAAAGATAAAGAAGTGTCCACGCCTGAATGATTATTTACCTCTAACTCGCACAGTGAGGACAGGAGAGCTGTGGGCTCCGATTCGATTCCTGGCCTCACAATAGTATTGGCCGCTCTCTCTGGGGCCGACCTCTGAGAAGGTGAAGACAGGACCGGACTTACTGCCCCACGCTGTACGGAGCACAGACAGGGAGAAGATCCACTTACTGTTCAGAGGATACAAAGCGACAGACAGTCCAGAGGCACACACAGCATGACACCTTACTGACTACAAGCATTTACCACAGGTTATGGTTAGGTAATGATGATTTTGTAATGTTAACCTTGAGTGGAACCACATTTTTACGATGCTAACATTGTACAGAGCCCCCGTCCAGAGTTAAGCGGTGCCATGTGAAGTTGTCCACTGCCGGGTTGGCCTGACTGCTGCAGGTCAAGGTCAAAGGTCGGCCAGCGTCCACCACACTGGAGGGACGAGCCAGAACTGAGGTGTTCTTAGGAGGATCTGGAGAGAGGAACAGAAAGATAGATGCAGAAGGTTAAGGAATGTTTCTGCCTTGTAAGTTATGTTCTACAAAAGGAAGAGCAAGTGGAGACTCAAAAGACATGACTGCAAAGACCGAGAGAAACTTTATAGATAAAAAGAAAATGCAGAGATATCGATGTATAGAGAAAAGTGGGCATATCATAGCACCTTTTCAACAGTGTCACTGAGCAGGAAGTCCTAAAAAAATATCGGTATTTATAACAAACAGACAAACTGAGCCCTGACAAAAAATGATCTTAATCCAGAAGACTCCCAAACATGTCACACACATACAAACAACACACTCATTACTTACAGAGTATAGTGAGTGTAGCAGCAGGGGAGGTTTGGTATCCTAAACGGTTCCACGCTGTGCAGTAGTACTGACCAGCAAGGTGAGCGCGCACTGAGGGGAACGTCATGTTCTGGAAGGTTCCTTTAGCCAACACCTGGTCACCTATGATACGATACCAAGCATATCTGCAGGAGGCAGGATGGTGAAGATGATGACGATGGTGATGAAAATGATTAGAGGACTGGGCAATGTGCAATAATATAATCTTTGGTCCTTGATTATTAGATCATATAACACTGGAGTAGGGTGAATATTAATCAATATTTAAATGGTTTTGTCCATATTGCCCAGTCCTTATTTACAACAAAGTCTGAATACCAAAAGTTAAGACATTTGATAGAAAAAGACAACATTTCAATGACAAATAGAAGAACCATGACAATGATGACAAAACAGAAAAAACACCATTAAGCTGCCATTACATCGGCATCATGTATTTGTTTGATGAATCTGGAGGAGACATATTTGTCATACTGTACCTGCTGGCAGGAGGGTTAGCATGGCTGACACAGCTCAGGTTTACAGATGAGCCTTCTCTGATGTCGGCTGGAGGACTCACCAGCACCCGTGTGTTCTTTGGAGAGTCTGAACAGACAGAGTGTTTGACTTTAGTCCCTGCCACCATTATTGCCTTCAGGTGAACAAAACTATTGGAGATATGACATAAAGACACAACCTGCAGACTTTTTACTTTCAGGTATGTAGGAAAGTAGCCATATAGGCGGGACTAGACACAGTATAATATTATCAATCAACAGTAAAAAGTTCATTGCCATATTTAACAAAGAACAGCAGCCAAACCTTAAATCAGTGCAGGTGGAGCCACTGAATGTTTGATATTTCTGCTTGAAAAATTAACAATAAAATAGTTGCAGATTCATTTTTCTGTCAAGTGACTAATCGATTAATCCATGAGTGCACTGCATTTTGATGCACATCCTTAAAAACAAAGTGAAAGTAGAATCAGCAGTTTGAGTTTGTATCACTTCCTACTGAGTCCATATGACAGAAGATTACCATTATGACTAGAGTTTAAAATAGAGTTGTTGCCTCATCAGTTTCACCCAGACTAACCTCTGACAGATTTACACAACAGAACCTAAGATAGAAACATTAATGCAGACTTCATACTGGTTTACAAAGGGTCAAAATTAAAGTGTTTGCAGAGGGGCAAAGACGCTCAGCCCTGCCTTTGGTAACAGAGCAAACATTCGACAAACTTACAGGTGACATTGAGTAGAAGTGGTTTGGAGCGATCTGTTCCCAGTGAGTTACGTGCTACACAGAAGTACTCTCCTCTGTCTGTGTATTTGAGTTGGGACAGGCGGAGCTGAGGCCTAAAACTGTCTGGGATGCTGCCACTCTCCATGTCTGGAGAGCAGATAAAGACAATCAGATTTGTGCACACATGAATTCACATGACGAGCATCATCTGAAGAGAATGAAATACGTTTTCCTTAAAACTTCCAAAACATCGGCAGTTCATAAATGTCCACAGAGAACTTGATCCTACTCTGCTACAACAAATCATTAAAGGGCCTTTACTTGTCCAACTGCAAGACAAAATTCACATTACAGCATCAGCCAGTGAGCTCATACCCACGACACAGCCAGTGAATGTACTGACACCATATTCTGTATATTGTCACAACGGCAACATGCTGTCCTGTACCTTTGAACCATGCAAAGCTCTCTACAGGTGGAGCTGCATCACTGCTGCAGGTGAGAGTGACTGACGCCCCCTCTGATACCTCCCCGACTGGGAAGACTGTGATGGAGGTGGAGCGGGGACCATCTGGAGGAGGATATATGAGGAAGAAATGGCGATAAACAAGATAGAAAATAGGAGAGAAATAATGCAAAATGTAAATACAGTTTACACAATATAAAATTTGTTTCAATAATATAACATTTATCAGGGCCAATAGCAGGTGCATACAGTCATATGCACCTTGCCATAACAGGATTGTTAAAATACAAGTTTTCCTTGAAGTCACTCATTGTTTTGTAGACTCCTGTTTTAAAGCCTTGAGTATGGCATTTGGGCTGGCACCATTTTGGCTATTTGAAGCCAGAAGTGACCATATTTGGATGAGAGGGTGCGGATAATCCCAATGCTAGCTGTTAGCTTGGTTAGCATGGTGCATTTACAGCTATGAATCGCTGCGATAATGCTATGCTATTTTTTGTTACCAAAAACTTTAACCAATTAAAACAAAGTATACTTAACAAAAGAAAAAATACTTTACTTTAATGAAGTGAAAACACACTGAAATAGTGACAGCTACTACATTTTTCAGCCTCAGAGGTTAGATCTTGGTTGTGTCCCAAAAACAGAACAAATCAGAGCAATAATTATTTACAGCTACTTTCAGATGCTCCCTCTGAAAGCATGTTTAGGCAAGAGCAGGTATTGTGAAAGTGTTTTGGTTGGATAGATTGAAATTACTCACATCCAAGGGCCAGCGAAAGGGATGGTGACTGTACGTTCTGTGGTGGGATTGGTCGACAGGTGTAAGCTCCAGTATGCTGCTGGTCAAAGCGGTTGATAATCATCCATTTCTCATAGGAGCCGAGGTTTAATCCATTCCTGTGTGCAGAGCATTGTATCATGTCTGTAGTGTTAAATATTAACTACAACATAGCTCTGAACCACTGACTGGGTGACCAACGATACACCCACATGTACAATAACACACCTGTACAGAGCAAGGCTCCTTCCTGGAGCAGCACATCCTCTGGCCTGGCAGCCTACAAACACAGTCTCACCGAGGCCAAACATGTTGGCGGGCCTTGCTGGATGCACCTGGACCTGGAGGTCTGAAACACAAACAGACATTCACACGTGCACAAAAACACAAGCTGGATGAGTCCAGTGCAGGACTCAAAACATCTTTGTCATAGCTAAGATGTAACAGCAGCTTTCGTTTGTATGAACCTACCTGTTACATCCAGAGTGATGGTGTTGGGGGAGGTCCATCTCCCCAGCGGTTGGTCTGTCTCAAACCTGAAATGGTACTGGCCCGCATCACTCAGCTTAACAGCTCGAATCTGGACTGAACAGCTGGAGTAGCTGCCCCCGATGTAGCTAGAACCCACGATTCATTTGTCATTTCATTTACGTCATTTCACATTGACAGCATGTCAGCTTAGTTACTGTATGTATCTCATACCGAGCGCGTCCACGGTACGACAGGCTGATCTCATTTGGGTCAGTGTGGTAAGTGAACTCCCTGCGACCCTCTGCAGACACACGGAACCACATGACCCGCCTCACAGTGTGACCTATGGGGTTAAAGAAACCACAAAAAGATAACAGAGGAGAAAGAAATTTTAGCATAATAAGGCTTTTGAGCTCAGCTTAATTGTGTGAAACCTGGACATTTTATGGCTTTTTTAATCATTATAGATATTTGAAAATATTATAAAACTGCATGTAGAACAGCAGATATCATTTACATTACATCAAACTTATTGTTACACTGCTGATAACTGATAATATCGGCCAAACTGAACTTAACTAAGATAGGAAAAGGAAAAACATAAGTAATCTAACTGAACAGATAAATAAAAGAAGATCTATAGTTACAAATAGGAAAAATGGTGGGGTGAAGGTAAAAACTATATTTTTGAAATGCAAAAACTGAAAAATACAAAACTGAATAGAGACAGTTTGCATACGGATTTGATACCTGATGGGTAGTCATAACGGCAGGGCAGAGTGACAGTTGTTCCTGCCCACACACAGATCTCCCTCCGAGAAAAAGACACACTCCACCTGCTTTGGATACCTGCAGGAAAAATACAAAATCATGAACAGCAAGATATGCAAATATAACAACTACACATACACCAATGCAAGGAGGCAAACTAAAACATGCACATTGCATGCGCACCTAAAGACTTATGCAAAGCACATTAAACTGATAAATGAGGAGCGTCTCTACGTCTCTACACTTTTCATCGTCCTACTTTTTAAAGCACCAGTTCAGGGTTCCAAATAAATAAGCACCTACTGGCTGTCACATCCACCAAAAAATTCTTGCCATATAAAATAAGCTACCAAAGGTTTAGGGAATACTTGTAGACTAAAAGAGCTGTAAATTTCACCTGCCAACAAGTAAAAGTTTTCCTTCAATGTGGCTCCTCAGAGAGAGACTTGTTAAACCACAGCTCTGATCAGCTCACAGAGTGACACATAAAATTGGAGCAGTGAAAATGAGCCATGATGTGCAGCCATGGTGTCATCCTGTGCTGCTAACTGCCTGCCTGGCTGACTGACTACCTTGCACAAAAGGCAATCAATACTTATAAATAACTTGAGCGTAAAGGCAAGGGCACCTGGCTGCGGGACCTTAGGTGCATAATGGATCCTATGAGCCATTCATTCATTTTTCAACTGTTGTCGCTTGTTTGAAAGCATGTGTAACATATTTATGATATATCTGGAATACATTACAAATATCTGACAGTTAAGGAGCCAGTTCATCTCTCGTCCTTCTAGGTAATAAGAATATTATTTAAAACCTTGTTCAGTTTTTCACCTCAGGACTTACAACATATGATGACAGCAAAAGTGATTTCTGATGTATTTGTGTTTTTTTTCTTACCTGGTAAAGCTGTAAGGATGGTGCCCAGAACTAACACACCTGCCAACATCTCCGCTGACACGAGCTCTAAAATGTCACCGGAGAAGGAGAAAAGCACGGGGAGACAGAGAGGTGAACTAAACATTTATCATGATAAAAACACCATCCAGCTGATTAAATGTGAAGCACTCACCTCTTAAAGTATCTTCATTCACCTCAGTCAGTCAGACAGAACAGGGTCTGAGGGATGCGTGATGGAGGTGAGGTTTTAGAGCGATGATGAGAGTTGCATGGTGATCAGAATCGGTGGTAGGAGATGGGAGGAGGAGTGGAAGGGGCAGACGGAGAAGGATGAGGAAGAGGAAGTTACTTCAGCTATTGTCCTATATTCCATCTTTTAAACCTTCAACTCTTTCTATTCTCAATTTTTCCACTTCTCCTTCCGAAACAGTTTTTTAAGGTCAGTGATGTGATAAGTCTAGTTTCCTATTTTGTGTTAAAATGTGACATCCATGTGATCATGTCACTTTCACAATTGTCTCTTTTAACTGAGTGCCATTAAGGGGCTATTTTGTAACTTGACTTTGAGGAGTTTTTGCAGGTTTCCTAGTAACCCTGTGGCACCAATGAAACTCCAGGAGGTCAATGTGTGTTCTTATCCAGCTCTCGACAAATGTATTTCCTGAAATAAATGTTTAAAAGCAATGTTCAAAACAAAAAAAAGCTGTAAACACGTACTACATACAGTATTATTCTTGTGTCCACCAACATAAGAGAAAAAATATCTGTGTCTTTAAATGCTAGTTAGTTGCCTTATTGTTTGGTGCTGGGCACAAACTGAAAGACGTTTTTGGACCAGAGGAACATTTTCATCGTTCTAACCGCCTCCCCCTTTCATTGTGTCCGCACCACAAGGACTGGGAATGAGCGTACAGTAGGTCTTAGGACGCCATTTTGAGGGACTTTTTTAGCTCCTATTTCAGCATACCATCTCAGCACAAGAGGAACCTGGAGTGACGCTGATGAAACACAAGTCTGTAACAAAAAAAAAGGGAGGAAAATGTGAACAAACGGACTGACAGTGAAGTCTGCGGCGAAAGAGGAAAGACAATGTAATTTTGACTTGACGAAGCTATAGCAGCCGCCAGCTGGCTAATGTCACTTCAGCGTTCCTAATGTTGGTGTGAATGCCCAGAGCTGTTGGCTCCAAAAAAGCCTGTAGTATACAGTTGGTTTATAACAATAATAACTTTATTAATGTAGCACCTTTTGAATCTACCAATACGAAGTGCGTATCAGAGGTTTTTTGCTGAGAGCAGCTGCCTGCTGTGGTTGGAAAAGACACTGATGAGAGCGGTGACAGTGAATCAAAACAGGGACATGCTTAAAGATGCTAAAATGCTCCACAGGGCTGAGGGGAACTGCAGAAACATGTTTAACTTCTCTGTGAGCAACACCTTTTGATTTAAACATCACCATTGTTCATAGAAAAGTATCCATGAGTGCAGGGTTAACTAAATATTCATCCTGATTAATAGACATACAGAATATTCATTGATCAAATTTTATTGCACTGTAAAAGTCAGTCTTCACTCTCTGACACTGTCACAATGTTGGAGCTGACTCTGACCATCGTGATTGATTGATTGTTGAAAAGACAAACATGTATGGTTCATTTGTAAAATGAATTCAGGCCTGTTGGCATGCACTAATATACATAAGTCAAGCAGAGACTCAGCGGCCCAGATGTCCTCTCATCCACTGCTCTAATTGAGAATTGCTGGCACAGAGAACTACCCACAACCAGACGCGGGGAGGTTCGAGACCTCTCAGTCAACTGTGTCCACTTAGCCTGATGAGTCTAAATGACTTTAACATCCCACCCTGCCACAACTTGGCCAATAGATGTCAGTTTAGCGTCACGACTCGGCCAATTGGCTACTTACCCCAGCTTTGACCCAGGAGTAATGATGATGTACAGTTTAACTTTTCAGTCAATCTCTATTCACAGTCATCCAAGTCAGGGAAGGAAGGGAGAGTCAACTTTAAGGTTTCAAAGACGATATCTTGATATACATCTGGAAATGAACGTTGACGTTTCACTTATTAGCCAACTGATCAAAGATGACGGAGGGGGGCAGTATAAGGGATCAGTGCTGCTGTTAGGAAACATGGAAGTACATCCGATTTATATCCGGCTAGAACTGAGGATCCGAAGGCCTGTTATTTGGACAACAGGAGTATTAAGAGTATTAGGTTAATGCTCAATAAGTTCCTTATGCAGACCCTTAAGAAATATTTTTCAAATTTAGGATTATGTTTTTGGACATTTCTGCTTTTATTCACTAGTCAGACCAGTACACTGTAAAATATTACAAGTTGATCTTACTTTGGAGGCACGCTTGGAACTGGTATGATATGCATCTGGCAGCGGCTGTTTCTGACACTGTGGGCAACTATCGCATTGTAAAGAGTAAGAAAGTCTGTATGAACAAACTCTGGACTTTCACCTGGAAGTCTGTTGTTTGTTTCCCAGGTGAAACTAAAACTCAGTTGAGTTTTTTTCCCATAACAACAATAACAATTTATCTAAAAAAGGTAAGTAAATATATAGCTATTAGTTTTAAAGTTATGACTTATACAGCTATAAAGCAAACATAAATTAAAAAATTAAGACATTAACTTGCCTTTTCACAGCAATTGCTTTTCTAGATTTTTTTTTTTTAAGGTACGCTGTAACACGTTGTCATCCCTACTCACAAATACTGCCACTTTTTCAGTGGATCTACATGTCAAGATGTGGCACACCAGGTACCCTCCTGCGTCTGTTTTGGATGTTCAGTGACAGCGTGTCAATTTACACTTGTTACATTCATTGTATCTTTTCAAAATACATTTCTTTTTTCAGAAGAATTGTACCACATAATATGATACGATACGATACAATATACTTTATTGTGTCTGTAGGGAAATTTCTCTTGGACTCAGGAGCTACACGAGTACTGCTGCCTTACAATAATAGTCCAGAACACATAATTTCTGCTCATTAAATGCATACAGTCTTTTTCAAAATAAGCTTGCAACGTAGGTAAAACACTCAAATGTTAGCTTTACTGCCTTTGGCTTGGGCAACAAAAGCATGTGGATAGATTCAGAAAAAAAAAAAGTTTGGCTTAAAATAACTACTAATAACGGTGGTTACTAACATCATGTAACATCACTAGCGTCATGCATCTCTAGCGTGATGCGTCACTAGCATAGTATGTTTCACATACTAGCACACTATGTTATAAAAAAAACAAAAAACAAACAAACTGAGTTTTGGTTTCACACAGAAAATGAACAGCAGCTTCCCGGGTGAAAGTCCAGAGTTTGTTCATGTAAACTTTCTCACTCTTAATACAGTGGTAGTTGCCTGCGGCATCAGAAACAGTAGCTGCCCGATGCATATCACATCGCCACAAATGGTGTCTCTGTGCATCAGTGTCTGCCGCATGATCGGCAGATCCACTGACAAAGCTGCTGTATTTGATGACTTGGGAGTGAAAACGGCTGGATCAACTTGTCAGATTTTACAGCGAGGATAAAGGGAAAAGAGAGGGTGGTATGAAATGTTACACAGGTCCTCTGCAGGAATCAAAACCATAGAGGTTGCGGTAATGTGGTATGCCTCTTAACCATAAGGCAATCAAGACGCCCTCTAAGAAAATATAATTTTGTTCGAGAGGTCTGCATTATGTTTAGTGGGGAATTTGAAGTCGACTTTGAACAGCAACCCTAATAAGGAACAGAAATTCTCTGGTTGGGAGAGTTACCTTAAAAATATAATCAAAATCCTCAGGATATGAAGTTAAATGATCAATATATTCCAGTTCACAGATTGCTAGGTTGGATTATGGGCTGGGACCTAAAATGGGTCGCAGGCCCTCTAGTAGGTCTCCACATGACAGGAAAAGTTTGCATGATTTAATGACCCTGGATCCCAGGAAAAAAAAGTCATTTTGGTCCCTGGCTGAAAAGTTTTAAGAACCTTCCCCCTCCAAATACTGTCTGTATTATGTTGAGTAAGAAGAGTGGTGGGCTTTGAGCTTAACCTGTAACCACAGAATGACTTCAAAAGGATCACGGCACACTAATAGGTCAAAGCCTGATGTAATCGTAATCGAAAGCAGAGCGGACTAAACGAATGAAGAGAAACAGATGGATGGAGCTAGATTAAGTGTGACTGACCACAAACAGAGAGAGAAAGAGGGTGAGAGAAGGAGGAATGAGAAAGTTTGAAGGGGAAGCTAGATGAGGGGGGAAAAAAAGAGACAAAAACACGATGAGGTAAGGTTGCTAAGGTTGGAAAGAAAGAAAGGAGAGACGGGAGATGAAGCAAGTGAAGCACAGGAAGTCGAGAGGAAACGAAAGGAAGAAAGTCTATAAAGAGGGGGATCGGTTTGTCGCAGGAGAAAGTGTAAGAGAGATGGAAAAAAGTGTGAGAGGGAGCAACAGACAAATGTATGACAGTGTATCCAACCCTTACGGTAGGGAAGGTATCCATCCACTGACCGCAGCCTCCAGGCCAGATGAAGTGTGACCGTCTGGTGGTCAGACTGGACCTGAAGATTTTCCGCTGTTGCAAAACACTTCCTGCCTGCTGTTTTCATGTAATGTGACCGCTCACAGTTTGCTCCCCCGCCATACTTTAAGTTGTACAATATGTTATTTCTATGTTATTCCTTATGCCCACAGATTAGACTCATGGCTCTCCAGGCCCTCCAGCCTTGGACAGACTCCACATAAGCAAATAATGATCCGACTGTCCAACATGTGTTAGTCTTCAAATTGAGTGGTGCTCTCTGCGGGGGAAGTCTGGGCAAGAATGACGATGATCAGAGCTACAATCATATCTGACAAGGTGATATGTTGTTCCTGTGCTGTCTTTTAGTAGCTCCACATGATGACTTGATGAGAGGGATTGTTGCCAAGAGAATCATTGAACCGATGGGGAATTAAATAAAAGCAATAAAAAGAAACTGAGAGAGAGAGAAAGAAGGGGTTTCTTCTTTGTTTAACTGATACACCTTATCAATAAAACACACAGTATTTAGCCACTTAGACACTTGACTTTTATAAATGAGCCAAACCAAACACTTGATGAATTTCTAAAACTCTTAAATCTTTGAAACCTATTGGAGCTCTATTAAATTTACCCTGGTTTTGCTCATTCCTGTCCCATTCACAAACTCTGCTGCAGGGTCGGATTTCTGCTCCTTGTCTGCCAGAGACCTGTCTGTGGCTGCTGTGGTATTCCACGCTGAATGAGTCATGTCTGGTGGTTATTATGGGCAGGCGTTTGGCTCCCCCTGTCTCTCACCCCGTCTAGTGGCAGCAGACAAAATTACATCTTTTTTTGAGCCTCGTCCAGCTGAGCTGACTAGGATCAAGTTCTCAGTTAACCAGGCTAGATGAGTTAAGGAAACATTTTTGGTTAGTGATGTAAGAATACATTGATGTTTTAACTTTGTGTTAGGTTGAAAAAGGCCAGGTTTCTTGTTTTAGAATTAAAGCTGATGTGAATGATGATGAATACACCTGGTTTTAAAGCTAGAAAAAAGTGTCACATGTGTGCTGAGACGAGGATTTGAAGCTAACACTGGGGCTAAAGCAGTGAAACTTTTAGTCTACATCTAATTTGCATTTAAAGCTGGAAATCAGTAGAGGTGTTTTGTGGTGTGAGACTACACTGTATGTCAGTAATCACACAGCCAATTACCCTGTAATACCAAAATGTCCATTGCTCTCAGTATAGAATACAATATATGTTATTATGCACGATTTTTTAATTAAGTACAAGTCATCTGTCACTGTAAGTTTAAATCCTACATCAGTGTATACAGTCATCTGGTCCATGTCTATCCATTAAGTATCTATGTCTTTGCACTATTTGTATAGTTTACAACTGTCAGAACACTTGACTTGATATGGAAATGTAGTTTTTATTTTATTGTCATTGCTGGTCATGGGTCCTTTTAATGTATAATCATATAATATCTATATATCTATGCCTGTTTTTTCTGTTTGTGTACATAATAGTCTTTTCTGTCTTTACCTTTATCTGTCCAGCTTTTTTGTTTTTGTTTCTAGCTGTTGTGTCTGTTTCTGTGTAAGTACATTGAGAGCATCGCAAAAATGTATGTGAACTCATACTTGGCCAATAAAGGTGATTCTGATTCAGTTACCTTTGGGGTGGGGTTAAGAATTGTAGGATGTGTGTTATTTAACGTGCTAATTTAAATTCTGAAGTTCGGTTCCTCTTTTACCAAATATATGAACAGAACCTTTTTCCTGAGCTAGTTGGATAACGATTCATTGATATTTAGTGGACTAACTGACTTGCTCACGAAGTGTTATGGTAATCAGTATAGGACCATAAAGTATTAAGGATCTATTTCGCCAGATTGCTGACTGAGAAAAGACGCATTTAATTTAACAAGAACTACTCCATGCAGAACCAGGAAACCAAGAACTAATCTGTCACATAATCCCATGAAAAACCACAATGTGACGTGTTTACATGTTAGTTTACGTATGATTTAAACAAACAAGTCACAACATGTAAATAAGTGAACTTTAGATGTGCTGGGACACGGATTTTGTTACTGTTGCAAAGAGCCAGGCTAGTGGTTTCCTCATTGCAGTCTTTATGCTAAACTAAGCTAACCAGCTGCTGGTGCTAGCTTCACATTTACTGCACAGATATGACAGTAGATCTTTCCATCTAACTCTCTAACTTTCCCAAACTGCCAAACTATTCCTTTAGTATTTATTTAATTAATTAATTCTCCCTCACTATTAACCATGTTTCATTTGTTTAACCATAACCAGATGTCATAATGTTAGCAGAAAACATTCGAAAAGGTTGTAATTATGTAATCCAGTTGATTATTCGGAAAGATGAGTCAATAATATCAACATTTTGTTTGTTGAGTATGTTGAACTGTTTTAGGAGATTGTAAAAAAAATCTTTTACAAACCAGGTGCTTCATTGGAAAGTGCTAATCGCCTACAAGCAGCAGCTTGTAGGCAGCAGCACACACAGAAATATGTCACAGAGTAGCTCTTGTGGAGCCGTGCAGAATTACTGCTTTGGGGTTCACAGATTATAAATGTGAGGAAAAGAAGAGCACACCTTGTTCATCTCTACTGTCCACATTTTATTCAGTGGCACAGACTTTCTGCTGAGAGCCAAACGACTCTCAGTCTGTCTGTCTTTATTTCTTGTGTTCTCAAATATGAGTAAAAGTCATTTCCTGAATGAGACTGAGAGAGAACATGTGTGTTTTCTGTATGTGTATGAGAGAGAGAGAGACGGTGTGTGGGAGTCCTTGTGTGTGTGCGTGTGTGTGTGTGTGTGTGTGTGTGTGTGTGTGTGTGTGTGTGTGTGTGTGTGTGTGTGTGTGTGTGTGCGCCTTTGATGGTTTTACCATGTGTAGAGTCCCTGTATGAGACTGAATGAAGTCGGATATGAGGGAACCTGTCAGGTCTGGGCTACTGTCGGAAACCCTCCCTCTACTACCTCCTCCTCCTCCTCTTCATCCCACTTTTTACATCTGAGGATGTCCAGGTTATATATATTGTCGTTAGGTTAGTATGTTATATATAATTTTGAAGTTATAATGTATCATTTGGCAAATGTTGAAAACAAATGTCTTGAAACTGCAGTTTTGTCTTCCACTGCCAGTTCAAAAAATGTCATACTGCTGTTTTTAATAAAATAAAATCACTGCAAAGACAGACGGTTAACAGTGTAATAGTAAGGCTTTAGGGTGTTAGAACAACCACCCTCAATGAACTCTATAAGTAAATAAAGTTATTATAAGCCTGAGAGCAAGTTTGTCCTTAAACTGCAAAATCTTGGATGTTAAAAATTGATGACTTGAAACTGGATGTGACTTACAGACACATCCAGTTTGGCAGACACAGTTGAAAGATAAAAAAAACATGAAGGAAATGATTTACAATGCTGTAATTTCTGGGAGTCAGAAAGAAATGCAGCAAGTAGAACAAAACAAACCCATCTTGAATAAGTTTAGTATTGTACAGGTAAAAAGAAAGAAACAAACTGTTCGCAGAGTTAGTCTTCCTGTTATTAGTGTTCACTTGCTTTGTTGCTCAGCCTGGTCATTGAACATCAGCAACTCACTCACAAATGTAACTATAGTGGGTGAAATGTTATGAACAGCATTTTTGTTGAATTACCAAATGGTTTTTTTGCTATTTACATTCTTCATTTGAACCAAAACGGCCAAACACCCACTAAATGCTTCAGTAACAATTGCTCTGTGTTTTATTTGGTGCCAAGTTTATTTTCTGGGAAATACTGTCTATGTTAGGCATTAAAAACATTATCACCACCACAAAATGAACTCTCAAGACAAACAGTTAATTGGCTGTCTCACATTGAAAATCATTGTTTGTTTTGTAGCTTTGGGGACAAATGAGTATGTAACACACAGACAGTGTTTAAACCCTGTGAGGCCCTTAAGAGGCTTTTGATCACAGTTATATAATGTGAGAATCACACCTTTGTGAAGATTATTTTGTTCCATTTTTGTTGAGATTTGGTCAAAAAAGAGTCGACGTAACTTTGGAAAGTTTCCAGGTTTTAGTTGTTGGTGCCAAAACATCAACTCAATCGCATGAGAAAAAGTTGGCATTGTATGTTTCTGCAAACTATGGGTATAAGCTTCATGAAGGTGTGACATTAACGTCACAAAGGTGTGATTCTCACATAACAGTGAATACAACTGTGATCAAAAGCCTCTTAAGGGCCTCAAAGGTTTAAACACTGCCTGAGTGTTACATGCTCATTTGTCCACAAAGCTACAAAACACACTGATTTTCAGTGTGAGAGAGCAAATTAACTGTTTGTCTTGAGAGCTCATTGTTTAAACTTTTTATTTCAACAACACTGTGGTTAATGTGTGGTTAGGTTTAGACACCAAAACCACTTGGCAAGGTTGGAAAAAGATTATGTTTTGGCTCAAAATTCCAGTTTTTTTGGGGGGGCAAAATTCCAGCAGGAAAAGCAGCAATGTCTCAATAAAAAAACACAAAACAAAAAAATGCCTTTTGTGCCACTATCCCAACAGGAAAATTAGACATGTAACAGTAAAAAACAATTACTTGTCATGCCACTATCCCAAAAGGATAAGCTGCGATGTCTCGATAAAAAACAACCATTCTTCATAGACTCTATCTCAGCAAGAAAAGCAACATCTCAATAAAAAAATAACTGCTTTTGCTGCCACTTATCTCAGCAGGAAAGCAGCAATGTCTCAGTTTGGCTCAACTTTGGTTCCTAAGTAGCCATTGGAAACACAGCACTGACTTGCTGAATCAAAACCTGCTTTGTTGTTTGTTGGTCTCGCACAGTGGTCTGAAGCTGGGCAGGTGTAGGTTTCATAATATCCACTCTCCCCTCAACCCCAGATGACAAAGTTAGCTTGTGTCAGTTTGGAAAGGTTGATATGATACATATGAAATGTGCAAATTTAATATATTCATGGTTTGCAGAAACATACAATGCCAACATTTTCCTCTGGTGACTGAGCCGAGTATATTCACTATGGACTAGGCTGTCGGGGGGGAGGTCCTTCCTCAGCTGGAGGAGTTTAAGTATCTCGGGATCTTGTTCACGAGTGAGGGTAGGATGGAGCGGGAGATTGACAGGCGGACTGGGGCGGCGTCAGCAGTGATGCAGGCACTTAACCGGTCCGCTGTGGTGAAGAGGGAGCTTAGCCAAAAAGCGAAGCTCTCGATTTACCAGTCGATCTACGTTCCAATCCTCACCTATGGTCACGAGCTCTGGGTAGTGACCGAAAGAATGAGAACGCGAGTACAAGTGGCCAAAATGAGTTTCCTCCGCAGGGTGGCTGGGCTCAGCCTTAGAGATAGGGTGAGGAGCTCGGACATCTGGGAGGGACCCGAAGTGGAGCCGCTGCTCCTCCACATTGAGAGGAGCCAGTTGAGGTGGTTTGGGCATCTAGTAAGGATGCCATGCGGACGCCTCCCTTGGGAGGTGTTTCGGGCGTGTCCAACCGGGAGGAGACCTCGGGATAAGCGGAGCACGACAAGACGAGACGAGACGAGACTAGGCTGTTAAATATATATATATATATATATATATATATATATAAAAAAAACCCTGCCCTGTTCAGTTCAGTTCAATCAAACTCAAGTTCATTTGCCCCCTAATTGTGGTTCGTTTGGGCATGTGTGAACACAGCAATCGCACTCAGGTGCACACCAAAACAACTGGACTAAGACCTTCTTGAAGTGGTGCCCTCGGTCTGGTTACAAACAAACTCTGGTGCGGTTTGTTTGTGGAGAGAACACAAACCAAGTCTACAGGCAATTATGCAACTTTGTAACAAAGTTAGTCCCTGACTGGGACCAAAGCAAGACAACTCTAGGCCTGAGAGCGGCCTTACTGTTATAGAGGTTACCCTAGTGACCTACAACTAAGCAATCTTTTAATTTGGAAGCCCAAAATATCCAAAGATATACTACAAACTTTAGGGTGGTACCAAAGGGGGAGCAATCAGATTTGGATGGTGTTGAGTCCCACCCTGGCCGCCCTCTGGCTACGCCCCTGGTTTCACGTCGTCCACATGGAACAAGCTCAGTCCAGGACTTTCCTGCAATCCCAACCCCAATCCTAACCTTAACCCAAACCCTGTAATTAGTTTTTTTTTCAAGGGAAAATGGTCCACACAAGTCATTTTCTGGTAATTGACTGCAAGCTGAGTTTAAATGGTCGCACAGACACACACACACACACACATGCACAGTCTGCCTGTATGCAGACACAGGCACACACACACACACACATAAACACACTCACTCATATCCACAGTGGTCGTGCAGCTGCGGCGTGTGTGATAATGAGACAATCCTTGGAGGGGCTCATCTGGACTGTGTTATATCATCTCCCTGGAAATGATCCACAGCTCTAAAATAGGAGTGTTTGCTCCCAGTCAGCTGCAGCATGATGTCATCCAATATAATTCCTACAATCAAGGAAAAAAAGACATTTGATGACATGTGAATGTGCAAAGAACAGTGGTTTCCTTAAATATGGAGATTCTTGCGGTGCAGACTAATTCAGGGCTCTGTCTGCAGCTAATGTTTGTCTAAACAGAGACTTGCCATAAACAGAAAAAAAACTTGTTGCCTGAGCCCTTGCACCTGTCTCTTATTTTCTCAAGTGAATGAACAGCTTAAAAAAAGCTCTCTTTTTAATATGCTAATATCAGTCTGTTTACCTGGGTTAACTTAACTTTGATACATGGACAGAGCCACAAAGTACAAAATACATAATATATATGTATAAAAATGTACCTCAGCCTGGTTTTTCACAGGGGCTTCCAGGTGTTCTACTTTTCTAATGAGTTTCACTGAGCTACTGACTTCATAGCACTCACTAGGTGTCCCCCCCTGCTGTGGCTTATTACTAACTCCACATCTGGACGGGGCAGTTTTACAGTACATTTACAGTTTTACAGTAGAACCATATGCAGACAAAATACTTATGATTGCCTACAAAAGTAAAGAGACTTTCATTTCAATATATCCGTCACTTATCGGCCATATTTTTTCTATCGTCTGATTAGGAAACTGCTGGTTTGAAAGTCAGAGTAATGAGGTTCTTGTGTCATTTTTTTTTTTGGCTGGGAGGACGTGAATCTATATGAATGCAAGCGTGACCGTGTCACTCTCGCCTTAAAAGAGCCTCAGATTGGCCGGGTCTGGTCTGTTTCCCCAGCAATAGCTTTATTAAAGGCTGCATCTGTGTGTGTGTGTGTGTGTGTGCGCGCGTGTGTGGTTTACTAGCCGACTGTGGTGGTTCTCAGGGGACAGCCCTCTCCAGCTGCTGCTTTACAAGACTGTAACATCAAACACACACATACACACACACACTCATACACGCACACACACTTAACACAAAAGTTTGACTTCACACAGCTTTCACTTCAACCCTCAGCCTCCCTTAACAAGTTCAACAAATGAACTCTTCTCACTTCTTCCATTCTCCACATACCACTGATCTTTACCCTCACGCCTCCTGTGGTCTCTCCTTTCTTTTTAGATACTATAAAATGTACATGCAGCACAAGAACGGTTCATTAAATGGCTGTTGTCCTGTTCAATATACAGTGTATGTACTGTATAATGCAGTATTCCAGTGTATGTGGTGGAATAAGCAAGACAAAAAGTCAGTATCAGTTCAACAGGTGTAAATCTGTAGGTGACCCTGACCTTTGACCTACTAGAGCAGGACAGCAAAAAATTTAAGTGATACTTTTAAAGACGGATTGTTTTCACTCTTCAAGGTCTCGTGTGCTTCCCTGCTGCACCACAGTAGTGCAGTCATAAAATGAAGTATGAAATGTTTGGACTTGACCTGACAATAAAACTGCTTTTGTACTTTAATATTTCTTTGTCCACTTTAGCTCCACTTTATCTTTCCCAAGGTGAAACTTTTGGGGGAAAACAGTGATACTTAGAAACAAGTCTGAAAACCAGTGCACTGGAAAGCATTCAGTGTTGACAGAAGCCTCCTTCACACATAGTTTCCAGTAAATTACGGGGATAACCTTTTAGGCATCGCTTGTGATTTTCACAATTTACACATGCCCTGCATTCAGGAACATTTCTGTTTTGTGCCTTTTCACACATGGCATTGCTGGAGCAGATGGGGCAGGAGACAGTCCAGCAGATGGCAGTAAAGCAAAACTCAAGGATGCCAACTACCATAAATCTCAACAGACGAAGAAGATGGGCCAAAGCTGGACATTTCATTTAGTGCCTACCTCTATTAATCACCTGCACTCTCTTGCTCCTCCTGTCTCTTGGGCCCGTCGGCAAGCTGCAGAACACAAACGCCATGCTCGCCTCTGTTACACGTGTACATGGTAGAAAAACGTTTGTGAGACAAGCAATGTTTTTTCATGATCTGCTTGAATCAGAAACATGCATTCGATATATAAAAAAGAACACTAACAGAGTGATTCAAATACATCATCATCCACTTGTGACTGGTTCGATCACTCCATGTGAAAGCGTCTTTTGTCAGACGAACGTAACCTTTAACGTGTTCGTCCCTGCAATGTTACTGCTTTCATTCACAACACAGCTGCACCAGCATTCTTCCTGAAATGTAACTAAGTCTTGTAGTGGCAAATTAATGGCACGGATTTCCTTGAAAAAAGACCCCTGCTCCCATTCACACATGACCAAGTGTGAATTAAAATATTGTCCTTGGGACTAATCTAAAGCTCTCTGTAGCCCTGCACTACAATATATGCTGACTGTGATTGGTTGTTTCTTGTCACTTGGCATATGTTACGCATTGCTGCGCTCCTAAAGTTGAACTTAGTTTATCTTAGGGCACAGCCATCACGCCCTGAAAAACAGATGCTTGGGAAAATCTGTGTGCCAGCATCGCTCTCGCTTTTAAACGTTCCTTCTGCATGTCTACGCTTGACAACAGTTAATTTCAGGCAGAAATCAGGCATGCGTTTGGCCCTAACATTGCCCATAAAAACAACAGGCAAAATATCCTTCACTGCACTGGGAGACAAATGTGTTTTACTCCTAAAGGAGAAATTCACCACATTTTAAGTGTATATACGATTAGTGCTGATGGTAAATGCAGTCAGTTAAAGTGATAAATTTCCCTAAGGTGAGCTGTATTGACAGAGAAGATGAGTTTTCCTTCTTGCAAAGCTGTTATTTCAGTGCCTGCGTGTACAAGGATGCATTGTGCCCGAGCTCGTGACGCTCAACTCCCAAATACTCCCCAAACCCGCCCAGCATGTGGAGGTGGGCATTACAAACACAGCTCTGTCTACAAAAAGTAAAGGCGTCTGAAATAACTTCACTGTTTGACTAGAACAAAGAAAAAACACATAAATATAATAACAATGGTGTTTTCAACAACATCGGACAAACGGCATGAATTTAATAACCGTAAAGTTATCAGCAACAAACATGCGTTATTGTGTAGTGCCTGACCTGTGTATCACCACCCTAGACATAGCGATTACTTTGTTGGCCAAAACATAGCATAAGGTGACAAAAACACTCACTTGCTGACTATCTGCCCTCTTGGCCCTGCTTAACATCCTGATGGCGTGACCTCAACATTCAGTTTTGCTCTCTGTATCAGTCTGGACTCGCTGTTACTCTTAACACTTTCTAGAAATTAAAATCCAATCAGGGCCAATCAGGGACAGACACCATAGTTGACAACATCGGCAGCCAATCAGAGATTGCAATGTAACTCATAACGTAAAATGCTGGCCACAGCTTGCAGAGCAGTAATGGCGCCCCGAGGCAACAAGCGCTTACTCTAATGTTAGTAAACACAGTAATTTCAGAAATAAAGTCAATAACGACAATTAAACAAGAACAAGAGTTTGCAGTTTCTTGAATGAAAAGAAGTTTTCGCTGTTCTTCTGACTTGATATGGCAAAAGCTTGATTTATCAACTAGCTCCATTGGTGATGAAGATGTTTAGTTAGACTAATTGGCTGAAAGAGTTTGTCTGTCATGCTGAGAACTCCCGCACGCTGAGACTGTTTAGGGTGGCACTGAATCCAGACTGATACAGAGAGTGAAACAGAATGTTGAGCACTGCACTTCATCCAAACTCAACTCAAATAAAACTCATGAAAACCATAATGGATGGTTAGTCCACTGTCCCAAAAATGACCAGCTCTGGTTTGGTTGAAATAATTCCTTAATTCACACACACAGATGTGAAATGCTCTAGACGCTGTATTTCCCCCACTGTCTCTCAGCTGACCGTGGAGCAGCAGCTCCCAGTCATTCATCGAAAAAAAAAGGCAATTGTCAAAATATTTGTCCAGTAGTCCAACTGTAGTCTTCAGCACACAAATAAATACCCAGCCTGCATACCCTTACCCAAGTCAGCCACTGCACTCATAGATGATGCCATTTTGGTGGACACAGAGCTACAGTAGTTTGCGATGTATGGCAAGAAGGAATATTTGTTTTTAGACGCATCTCGAGAACACCCCCTGGGTACCCAGAGGTGGAGACTAGAATTGCAAGCTGAAATAGCTTGAAGTTCTTCTGAGCCCCACTGACTGTTTGTGTATGTACTATATGAATACACTTTGTTATTTTCCAGTTTTTAAAAAGTAGATACTGTATGTGTCAAAGACAAGCTTCCTTCGGGACAATGAAGTCATCTTTTCTTTTTCTAATCTTACAAGGGTAGTCTCCGTTGCTTCGCTTCCTCACTGCAACAACAAGACCTGAGGAAGTCACAGCTATGGGCAAAGAAATCGTCCAGCACACGATCCTCACACTTCAGTTCATCTACTTTGCGGCAGGGAATGTAACTATTTACAGCATTATGATCGAGTGAATCAATTTGTCAGTAGGATGTTCTTCGTCACTGGTGACCCTCTTGCCCATAGGTCAAAAACAAATACAGCATCAAGCAAGCAGATGTTTTAGTAGTTTTAATTTTCCTTAGTCTCTTTCGGTCTCCCACTTTAACTGATGCTTACTTGTTACATTTTTTTGTAATGCTATCAATGTTTAGTAGTTTTCAGACTTTTTAGTTTTAGCCAGTGGACTCTATACCACCTCCTAACCGTATCTGTCCGTCACTCTCTCTGCTCCCCCTTTTTGTCCCCCCCTTCCCCCTCTTGCTTTTGGTGATGTGAGCTCCCTGGCATTTGAAGCAGCCAGTCATTACACCATGGAACGTGGTGGAGCCAACCAGAGCCTTAAGAGTTTGGAAAACCATAGTGTGGACAATTTTATTTATCGTGACCTTTTAAATGATGTTTTATGGTCAGTCCTGTTAACATAAGTTATTTGGTTCTCAAACAGACCAGAGGTGAATTGCATTTGAGTAACTTTTATTTTTAGTTTCATGTTTGTCTGAGTGAGCTCAAACAGTGTGGCTCTGGAAGTGATTGCAGTCAAGCAGCCAGGATACAACAGAGCAGGACAGCCTGGCTAAGCTCATATAACCAGTCAGGAAAAAACACATAGCCCAGGAAAAAAAAATACTAGAGCAGTAGGCAGGGATGGTGGCAGCTGGAGGGAAGAAGGAATGAGTGAGAAAGTGACTGGGAGAGTTAAAGAGAAAGTTAAAAATACAGAGAGAGAGAGAGAGGTGAGCTGGTGACTGAGTCAGGTGGTTAAATTGTTCTGCCACCTCATTTGTGGCGATGACATCACAGCTGATTTTTCTTTTAGTCTGCTACTACCGCTCCTCCACTCCTCTGTTACAGAGAGGTAGAGCTGCTACCGGCCACAGTCTTTAACGGCAGAGTCTGGGGAGCTGCTTTTATGTTGTCAATAACTCAGAGCGGCTGAAAAGGAGGCTGCTCTGATTGGAGAGGCCTTTTTTGAGCTCAGATTTTTTAATATCAGTTAGTCTCCATCATGAACGGACTGTAGGCCAGCTGCAGCGTTCTGTACTGAACTGATTTAGATGTAACAAAGCCTTTAACAGTTTCCCTTGAGGACATGGCTCATGTTAAAACTACACAGAGCTTTCAGAATTGTTTATACTGCAACAAAGCAAATATCTTACAGGTGACGAGCAGTGCTTCCAGACTGGCACTCAGTCAACTCCAGCCAGTCCCTTTTTAAGCATCTCTCCATTCAGTTACTGCGTCCAACATTCATATAACAGGAAACAGAAGCCTAATAGTCATGAGAAGAGAGGTTTAAGCGTGCTCAAAGTCTGATTGGCTGAAAAAAAAGTGAACAGTGTCTTGATTTTTTTTTTTTTTTATATTCATTGACATGAACCAGACCTTTCACCTACACTGGAATAAAATGCCGAGGGTAGCAGAGTGTGGAGAGTAGTCTGGTTTGAGTACACTTAGCACATAATTAAGTTAACATAATTTACAATGAGATACACATGAGATACAACACAAGAAATTATCATGCGGCTTGGATATATAAGGAAATATAAAGGAAGATTTATATTTGTGCATTATGGTTTAGCTTCGAGCACATGCACAGCTACACCACAACAACACATGCTCATACAACAGTTCACATAATATTTTACAAAAAGTTATGCACATGGTTTGAATGATACTTTAAATTAGCGCCTCTACTGGTTAGGTATGGGAAAAGAAACATGGTTGGGTGTTGTCATGTTACGTATTTAATGTGACGTGATGTTAGGTACGTACAAAACAACTGAATGTTGACTTTGCAGCTCATTCTCATTCCAAAGTTGTCAAATACCACCGCTTTGTCAGTGTTTTAGGCATCAGACAGCTGATGCCTAAAGCCACCTTTCGTGGTGGTATGATACAGGGCTAGGTGGTTTAAGTATGTAACGTGGCTGGACGTAACATGTCGTCAGATGGTGGTCATAAACAGTGTTGGGTAAGGGTTACTTTAAAAGTAATCAAAGTACATTACTGCGTTACTTTTTTAAAAAAAGTAACCAGTTACTTCACTGCGTTACTCCCTGAATAAAGTAACTCAATTACTTTAAAAGTACTTCCAACGTTACTCCCTGAGAAAAGTAACTCAAGCATTTTAAAAGTACTTTTGAGTATTCTACATTTCCTATTGGGCAATGGACCACAGGGCGCTAAACCTACATTTTTTTGTCTCCAAAATTAAAGTTATGGACGACTTGCCCTTCACTGAGATCCAGTTCTCCCATCACAGCCGTCACTTTGACCAGTAGAAAAACAGAACGATCTGCTGCCATAGACAACTGTATGACAACAACACCCCAGCATTTTTAATATTTCCTCTAGAGATCTTACCACACAGAGTAAAAGGGGGAAATGATGGTGTGAAACAGCAGAGGCACTTTGTCAACCCGCTCAGTTAACGTTACTGTCATTAGCATCAAGCTAGCAAACAATGCTACATCCTCATGGTCGGACATAAAGTAATAACATTAACAAATAGCAGCGGGGCTTTTACGCACCACAGCTGCAGAGGCTCCCAGCTTCATTTGAAACAAACTACATTATAGTCGGTCCGTTATTTATTAATCCCTCTGTGTGTTTATATATTTACTTTTTATCCGTTCCGTTGTCTTTATAAAGTTAACAAAGTCAAACTCAATACTTGTTTCAAATTAAAAGCCCCTTATAACCTCGGCTACCTCCATTATCTAAATAGGCTTTTATTCTGAAATATTTGTCAGAATTTCCTGTGGAAGATACAGTAGCTTGATAGTTTACATATGACGCTTCAAATGTAGCTCCTGCCATCTGCTGACGCTTTTAGGTGACTACAACAACATGTCGGCTGGCACATGAACACACACAGTGACTCAAATAGTGAAAGTAATAAAAACAGGACAAGAATAACCCGATGACATCACACACGCCGTGAAAGACAACCGGGGTTAATTGGTGAGTACCAGCGTGTAGCGTGTACCAGGCATAATGCAAGTCCTGAGTCTGAAATATGTCTGTCAGCGAGTGCTACTCTACCTATTTAGACTCCACCGTAGATAATGGCAGCATTTCTAGATAATGGCAGCATTTCTCCAACCACGTAGCGAGCCACAAGCTGTCTTCCTTCAGACTGATAGGTTTAACGTTATCTCCGTTATTAGAACCAAATGACAGCTGTTGCTGTTTCGGAGCTGAAGGACCAGCGTTCTAAAAGTAACGGAAGTAACTGATGTCTTGTTTGAAAATGTAGGCTACTTAAGGATTTGATTACTCAAACAGCAAACCAACGCTTTAGGCTACTCGTTACTGCAAAAAGTAATCAAAGTAGCCCACTCTAACGCGTTAAAGTAACGCGTTATACCCAACTCTGGTCATAAAGCAGCTGGACGGCACCTATCACTACCAGTTGCGACACTGAATAAAAAGCTGGAAAGTCCCTATGGGAATATGGGAGGGGAGGTGGATGAGTCAAACAAACCATGATGCTTTTTTGTAAACCTAGCCATGTGCTATTGTTGATGTCCTAGTGTTAGTAGCAGCTTCCAGGAACATTAAGAGCAGATGCAGAAGGATACCTACTACATAAGATGTAGATGTGAAAGGCCACTGACAATATGTGATGACTAGGGATGAGAAAGTGCTGAACTTGGTTTCACACAGGACACAAACCCCAGTCTCCTGGGCAAAAGTCCTGTGTTCGTCTACCATCTGACCACATTCCTATGCAGACGCTTAATTGCTCTTTATACTGTGTCATCTGACTTCCTCTTTTACTTCTTCCAATCTGGAGGTTAATAGGTCATGTGATCACATCCTCAGTACAGTCTGAACATAACTAAAGTGAAATTCCTGCTCAGAATTTTCCACAGCATTTGCACCTAAACCAGACTGTCCCAGCTTACAGTTAAACTGAGCATACACGGTACAATTTGACCACGTTTCAGACCCATTTTTTGACTAATTTTAGAGTCCAACTGAATTTTAGCTTCATCGGGAGTTGTTTGCCGTGCAGAGTACAGGGGGGAAAAAGGACTGATCATGGTCTGATCAACTGCTCCGGAGCAGCCATTAGATATTTGGATGAATTTCTGACGACAGACGTTTTGGTGAGCCATCATTAGGCTTGTGCACAGTTGAAGTGTGTATATGTGAGATTGTAAACAGTAACTCTGCTAGCAAACAAACTTCTACCTGCTTGTAGCCCCGGAGCTTTCAAACAATCTTTATTGACAATTGTCAGCAGTCAGAACAGTCCACAGAGGTAGACGGACCCTTTTTATCATCTATTTTACATGTACATTGTGAGCAGTCAGGTTGTGGCTTAACGATTGGACTGCACAGTGTGAGCACATAAATTGTGAGCATTGGCTTTACCTCGCAGACGGCTTACTCATACAGTGGGAAAACTACTACACAAAGTGACAAAATGCTTAACATTTTGTAGCACATCCAAACAAAACAGATAAACAGACTGCTGATCCACCATGTGTTGTAAGTGTGCTGCCGATTTAAATTCCCAGACAAAAAGTGACTGTAATGTCTTCCTGACTATCCTGATGTGGAGGTTGAGATGGCCTTGAGTGACGCACTTCATCCTCAGCTGCCCCAGTGGAGCAGATCAGTGGCCAGCAGCTGTTTGTGGAAATATTCAGTGTAGGTGTGAATGCGTGTAATTGCGTTACTCTAGAGCACAGAGCATCTGTGGCAAAAAAAAAAAACACAACAAAAAACCTTCAAGGTTAAACTCAGACAAGCTGTAGCAGAAAAGAAGCAAATTACAAATGAACACCAGATAATGGATTGGAACCAGACCTCCATCCCTCAAAGTTTCTTTTATTGCCCCAGTGTGTTCACAAATACTGCAGGATTCAAACAAACTAGAAGAGACACCCTCCTGCAGCAGGGCTCTGAAGAATGACGACAGCCTTCAGACGCACTCAGACAAATGAGATAAAAGTCACACAGACTTTAATTTCCCAGCATTTGTTTCATTGTTTTACAGCGTTCTGAGGGATGTCGAATCAAACAATAGCTTTTTACTATGTGTTTGAACCCGGTGCACCGTGAGCGTGTTTGTGAGAAACTCTATCATAAAACGGGATATGAACGGAAAAAACTAAGAGAGCGAGCACGGTTTCAACTGATGTCTTCCAGTTGTGTGACCTCTCTTTCCTTCTCCGTCTTTTTTCTGTCTCTCTGCCTCTCTCGGTTTAATAGGGCCAGCTGTAGAGTCTGGCTCTCTTGGGAAACACAGTAGAGTGTGGCTGGAGCTGAGGCTGAATGAGGCTGAAATTGGGGCTGGTGGTGGTGGTGGTGGTGCTGGCGGGGGTGCAAGTCGGGGGGGCGAGCACTTCCGACCATTTTCCCCATGCAATACACCATGCAGTCTGGAGCGTTGGCAGGCCGCCGCCAACTCTCTCCCCTTCGTCTTCTTTCCCTCCCTCCTTCATTTCCTTCCTTTCCATCCTACTTTTCTTCCTCTGTCTCACTGCCACTGCCTCCATCTCCTTTTCCCTCCTGTTTTCCACCATCCCACCTTCTTTTCTTCCTTTTCCTACTCCTCTTCCTGCTGTCCTTTTTCAGACAATTACTTTTGGTAACGACCCCTTCCAGACGTCTGCTTAGTGGCACCATAACAAGTCTAGAAGCTCTTCCCCTCTCCCCTCCTTCTATCACTTTCAGCGTAGGCTAAGAATGACCGTCCAAGGACTACAATAAATTGCCCAGGTCCTTGGAGTCCCTCTCCCCCTCTAGACGCCTGCTCTGTGGTACCATATCGGGTCCAGACCTGCTTCCGAGTTTTGACAGGTCCCTGACCCGCGCCAGAGCGGTTCAGCTCGGTTGGGACTGTGTGTGTGTAGGTGTATATGTGTTTTTGTGTTAGTGTGTGTGTGAGCGAGGTTGGGCCTGGCTAAGTTGGTGGGTGTTTTTCATCAGACTAATGAATAATACGTCTGAGCTGAGAGAAGAGTATCAAGCGGGAGGAGAAGAGGAGGAGAAAGGAGGGAGGGAGAAGAGGGGAGGGGTAATGACTATCAGATGGTGCTCTACTACTGTGTTGCTGCCGCCACTGCTGCTGCTGTGTCCTTAAAGGAGAACACCACTCAGTTGAAGAATTCACAAATGTGATTGTTATTCTATGAAACTGTGTGATCATCTTCATGAAAAGGTACAAAATAGAAAGAGATCTGAGCGTCTAATGAGTAATAGACCTTTAAAACCTGGAACACATGACAGCAGACCAACAGAATGAATGTGTAAATTCCCATGGTATGATTTACTCTTTGGTCTAACCTGTGTTAAACAATTTACTTTAAAGGGGCTATAAACAATATTTTATGACAATGACAACTTGAAACAAATATGTAAATATGAAAGGGGTGGCTCATGGTGATGAACCTACGGCAAATTATTATCTGAATCTGCAGTTCCTCTTGGCTTTATGGAACTCAGTTCATTGCTTAGCTATCCAGCATGCAACTTTACTGTTTGGTCAACTCTTAGAGTGATGTTTTTGGCTGCAGCAGGCAGCTGTTTTCAGTGAAAGAGCTCTGGAAACAAACTGTAAACTACCTGTACCTGCCCTTTACAGGTACAATATTACAATTTCCTTCACTTTTACCTTGTTTGTTGTCAGAAGCTTTATCTTCACATTTTACACAACCTTTAACTCTGAACAAAATCAATCAATCAATCAATCAATCAATCAATCAATCAATCAATCAATCAATCAATCAGTTTTATTTATAAAGCCCAATATCACAAATCACAGTTTGCCTCACAGGGCTTTACAGCATACGACATCCCTCTGTCCTTAGGACCCTCACAGGATGGGAAAAACTCCTCCAAAAAACCCCTTTAACAGGGAAAAAACGGTAGAAACTTCAGGAAGAGCAACTGAGGAGGGATCCCTCTTCCAGGACGGACAGACGTGCAATAGATGTTGTACAGAACAGATCAACATAATAAATTAACAGTAATCCGTATGACACAATGAGACAGAAAGAGAAACAGAGAGAGATGCAGGACAGACGGTAATGACAGTAGCTTACAACAACATTAATGAAAGTAATAATATTATAATTATAGTTCTGGCTACTGTGGTACAATATGTTGAAAGTATATATTAATATCTGATAGTATACATGTGTGACAATAATCATATGTGTAATAATAACAGTAGAAGTATGACTAATGATGCAGCAGCAGCAGGAGGCATCTGGCAGGACCACGGCAGCAGCACAACCACACACGTCACACTATCCAGGCACCGCTGCAATATGAGTTAACCTGAGAGACAGTGGAGCACAAAGGCTCCGGAGAAGAAGCCGAGTTAGTGACATCCTGAATGACCGAGTTAGCAAGATGCAGTCACAGGACACGAGAGAAAGAGAGAGAGAGAGAGAAACGGTGCCTGGTGTATTATAGGGGGTCCCCCGGCAGACTAGGCCTAAGTCAGCCTAACTAGGGGCTGGTACAAGGCAAGCCTGAGCCAGCCCTAACCATAAGCTTTATCAAAGAGGAAAGTCTAAAGTCTAGCCTTAAATGTGGAGACGGTGTGATTCCACAGGAGAGGAGCCTGATAGCTGAAGGCTCTGGCTCCTGATCTACTTTTGGAGACTTTCGGGACCACGAGTAACCCTGCATTCTCCGAGCGCAGAGTTCTGGAGGGATAATAGGGCACTATGAGCTCTCTAAGATATGACGGAGCTTGACCATTTAGAGCTTTATAAGTTAACAGTAGGATTTTAAATTCAATTCTGGATTTTACAGGGAGCCAGTGCAGAGAAGCTTCTTAAAGAAGTTTCTTAGTTTCTTTCCTAATCAGAAATTAAAATTATTGATAACAAATTTAGATATAATAGAAAACAAATGTAGGAAATAATTAGACATTCCATCCATCCATTTTCATAACCTCTTATCCTGTTGGGGGTTGCGGGGGGCTGGAGCCTATCCTAGCTGACATTGGGCGAGAGGCAAGGTACACCCTGGACAGGTCGCCAGATTATCGCAGGGCTAACACATAGAGACAGACAACAATTCATGCTCACATTCACACCTATGGACAATTTAGAGTCACCAATTAACTTATCGCCAACCTGCATGTCTTTGGACTGTGGGAGAAAACCCACGCTGACACGGGGAGAACATGCAAACTCTGCACAGAAGGGCTCCCTCCTGGAATCGAACCAGGAACCTTCTTGCTGTGAGGCAAAAATGCTAATCACCACACCACTGTGCCACCCTAATTAGATATTCATTCAGTAAATCAATTTGAGGCTTTAATGTAAAAGCTGACAGTGTCCTCATCATCATCATCACAAGCTTCTTCCAAGCAAAGTAATAGCATCTGTCTGTAGAGCTTTTTTCTCATGGTATGCACCGTAAAAACCGAAGCTACATTCGAATGTATATCTAATGTAATTTTAACTTCAAGCTTCATTATAATTTGTGCAATAACCTGTAACTGACAACCAGTGAGGCACATTCAACATGATTATATAAAATCCAGAGTCAGTGTTGTGGACATAGGTCAACACTTTATGTAGTTTTATGTAAATGTCACCATTACTGTGCTGTAATGTAGCTATTTCCTTTTTCATACAACATTCTTCTGGCAAATGCAGCCATGTGTGATATGAAAAGACTTAAAGTCTACATTATACCCAGTCAAATGTTTTCTGGCCTTAGGGCAACAATTCAGAGAGAAATGGATACTGTGTTAGAACAGCCATGCACTCCTGGGACATGCAAATCAGAGGAAGATCATGCTAATGCATGTAATGATGGACCACAGTGAGTGAAGCTGGTTTGGAAATGCACCTCCAGAGTATGGTGGGCAGTCACAAAAATATAAGCATATGTGCAGTTGGGGGCTTGGGTCCTGCTGTGAGGAGATTGCATGTTCTTCCTGTGTTATTGTGGGTTTTCTCGGGGTCCAAACAGTCCAGCGACACGCAGGTTGGGTTAATTAGGTCAATTGGTGACCCTATATTAACCACAGGTGTGAATGTGAGAGTGAATGATTGTCTTTCTCCATGTGTCAGCCCCATGACTCACTGGTGACTTGACCTGTCCTTCTAAAGATATTTGGTTACAGATAACGGATGGATTGATCTACAACACCGATTTGACATTGAACATTACTTTTCTTGTTTTTGGCCTTTATTCAGTTGAACATGGCTAAAAAAGGATTTACAAATCATTGCATTCAGTTTTTATTTACGTTTTACACAAAGTCCCAACTTTTTTGGAATCAGGGTTGAATACACTGTTACCATTTTTGCTACTGGGAGCCAGTATCTTACGAATCTTTATATAATAAATCATGTTTTATCGTCTCAATATTTTCTGAGATCTAAATAAAAAGTGGCACAAAACAAATCAATTCAGTCTTTTAACTCTCTACTCTTAAAAGCTGAACATCATTAGATGATGTCTCATATGTTTTCTTACTGAATTTGAATAATTTCAAGAACTGCACTGATTTTGTCAGGAAGAAATAACAAATTAAAGTCATGAACTTAAGTATCCTGACTATTATGCTAAGATGCTGATCCAAAAGGGAATCAGAACCAAACCCCATTGTTTACCACATGTTGTCATGATTTTCTCCCTTGCAAGAGCAATGAGCTGTTGGATTGCATTGGCACTAGAAAAGCAAAGTTTGTTTTCTTTGGGTGATTTTGATCTTTTCGGTCATTTAGAATCTTGTTATTTCCAAAACCAACAAAAGTCTAACAGCAATTATATCGGCTGTTGAATCTGGGTCACTCGCTGAGGTGAAGCTCATGCAGGTGCGGGAATCTGATCTACAGTAAAGGTCACTGCACAGGACCGGGGTACTGGTTCCATGAAGGCAGAGCTCTTTCATGAGTGACATGATGTAATGTAGATCCAGTCTGCATCTCAGATGTTCAGAGTTGACAGCCAAGCAACTGTTTTCAAACACATTTGATATCCAGTGACCGGATGTGTCCAGTGAGAACTGGGGGAGAAAGGAAAACTATAAAACAAACTATAAAACTTAAGACTTTTGTTTCCATTGCATTCTTGGTCCATATGAGTTTTTGCAACAGTTGCTGTTTTTATGTGGAGGAAATTTATTGTAAATTTGTATTTCCAGCATGACGGTGCAAAAACTAGACAGCGACTCCAAGACCTTCACCCACACAGTGATCTATAATGCAAGCAGCAGTGTTGACCCTGCAAATGTTGCTTTGTTTGATTCAGTCGCCAGAAGAAAATGTTGGCAATGTACATTTCTGCAAAACATTACATTTCAGTCAGGAGAGACTTGTTCTGAGAGAAAAGAATATTTATTTACATGTGTAAATAAGTATGAGAAATGGGAAAAAGCAATTAGACTCAATGGTAATGGTGGTGATGAGATGAGATGAGATGAGAAGAAGGAGCTGAGGATCTGGATGTGAAGAGGAGTGGACAGTGAGCTTGTCCTGGGCTCTGGATAAAGTGACTGGAGGTGATTCTACCTAAAATGACAGCTGACTGGAACAGAGAGGAGAACAGATTTAAAGTTTGGCAGTGGCAACATGAATGGCTGAAGGAGATCATGGCAAAGTTTGATTGGCTTACTAGCAGAGGGAACACCCATAGTCAGCTGATTGGGGTAAGCAGTGGGAGCGGGATAGAGAGAGAATTGTTAATACATATAGCATAAAGAAAGTCTTCCTGAGCTTCATTTGTACATTTCGTACGTATCATATCAACGTTTTCAAAGTGACATAGTTCAGATTACATGTGTATGAGGTGAGTTTCTCATCGTAAGACGGGAATGGTGGATGGCTTGACACCTAGGCGAGACCACTGTTCAAGACCCGCTGTATTTTTTTTTTTACCACATTTCTATTTTAGCAACAACAACTGGGTACTTTGAAGGCAACACATTGGGCCACATTTTAAGCCAAGACGGGATCTTTTCCCAAATGTTTTTGTGCCTTAACCTAACCATACTTTCACCACATTGTTGTCACAACATCAAAAACTGAAAATGGATGCAAAAAGAAATGTAATGTTTAAACATTTTCACTACATATAATAGATACAATTGTAACATATCCATGGTTTGCAGAAACGTACAGTACCAACATTTTTTCTGGCCATTGTTTTGCTTGATTGCACCTTTAGAGGGGTCACTGATTGACAGCTCTAATGCTCTCTGGTTTTTCTTGTTTTATTCTGGGGTAAATTCTGTGTTCTTCCATCCTGACTGCTCAGAGCACTTCCTGTATGTACTGTAATCCACCACTGCAACCAGCACTGGCCCCACTTCATACAGTCAATACCACAGGATAAACACTGTGACTGTGATTGAAGGGTAGAGATAGATACAGAGAAGAGGGAAGGAGAGAAAGTATGGACAGAAGAGAAGAAAAAGAGAAAGTGATGAGTGCTGACTTTAACATTGTGTAACTCTGACAGATTATTCATTGTGCTATTAGTTTTCAGCAGCGGCTTACGGTTGCCAATCTACACAAAAGAGGCATACCAGCAATGGCAGTTGGGTTTAGAGTTTTCAATAATGCACTACTGAGGATTATAGACTTCATAGTTGAGTTTTACATAGGTTGTCAACCTTTAACCGCTGCACAGTTGAAGCAGGAAACAAAATTTAAAGGTCAGCCAGTTCCTTGGAAATAAGAGTTAAGTTGCACGATCATGGCTAATAAAACCCCAAAGATTTTAAGTAGGAAAAGCAGATTAGAGTTTGATGAAGGCTGTGTAAAAGCTTCAGTAAATTCTATGTGTGAACTTGATTTTCCAAACTACACCTCTACACCTGCATACACATTGATTAACTTGTATCTGTAGCTAAAGAGATGAATCTCTTTCATTTTGTTCTGTCTTTGTTTTCTCCCACTAGTGTCTTTATTCCCTCCTCTGTTTGCTCCCTTTGCTGTCTATTCTCATTTTTCTCCTCTTCCAGAGGAAGACAGATTGTTAAAGGGAGTGTAAGTGAGTAAAGTAGCAGCTCCCCTACTATAAACCCCTGAGCCTCCCCTTCATCACAAAAACACTCCACCCAAAAATCTGAATCCCTTGAGAGCAAACTCCTAACAGACCCTCCAGCGTCGCAGCTTGAACAGATAAAAGGCTTTGGCCATGGCTGAATAAACCCATTTCCCGGTTTCAACCACGAGCCCAGCCTGAGCCGTCCAGCGCTGCGGCCGCCCGCCTCCCAGCCTGCTGTCCAGGGACAAACACGGCACAGACGGGGAAGCTGAGGGAAGAAAAGAAGACCCAGGGAGAAAGGCAAACTCTTACTTCACCACTCAAGCTTCTCAGCTTCTTGCTGTCAAGAAAGTGGCTTAACAAAACATCCGTTTGTGCAAACCCAAGTCCCAGACTTACCTCTCGCTGTTGCTGGTAGCCTGCTCTGTTCTGGAAGTATATTTACAACAAAAGATTGGAGAGAGCACAAAACAAGTTTAAGTGCTTCTCAGTCTGCAGGTCAACCTTTGAGCGTAGGAGCAGCATTAGATGTGTACGCGAGGGAGGACAGAATCTGAACGGATTATACTGACTTTATGCAGTCTGAACCCCTCAAGTGCTCAAGAACACAGACTGAGAACAGAGTGTCACCTTCTCAATTTGACTTTTGAAAATCAAAATATGTTGCTACTAAATGATTAATTTTCAAGCAGTCTGATTAATTCAATTATTATTATGTATAATGATGATGAAATATAATAGGCTGTGGCTACATTCAGAATAACAGAATTTTCAGAACCTCAACATACCGGTATGAATAATTTAGGAGACAGCAAGGGGATCATTTGGATTATGCAGACTTTAACTCTGAGAAAAGACGACCCTGCCGTCCAGATGTGGGTGTGTCCTGCTGCACCTTACTAGTCAAAAATGGTTAGCAAGTGACCTCTTGCGATCTGAAGTGCTCCGAAGCTGCAAAAACAGCTGGAGAAAATTAAGCGAGCAAACCTAGAAACGAGCGGGCACATGATCGCGATTACACGCTGCAATTGTAGACTGAGTAGCGTTCAGAATTTGTTTTGTGCTCTGTCAAAACTTCATTGTCAAAGAATTTCCACACTCTGTCAGAGTGTAGTCGAGAAAATGAACAAGTCACCCAGCGTGGAAGACAGATTAGAGATTATGAAATTATATTATTTGACTTGATCAAGTTCTCAGCTATGTGAAGAATAGGCCTCCAACAGAGTTTGGGAAGGTCTTTGCAGCAACTGTATAAAAAAATACTTTGATACAGATTTGAATCAGTCTGAGACAATTGATATTCGAACACTCTGTCCCATATCATGGCTCTGTTACTCCTCTCAGATCGCAAAATTTTACCTGTTTCTTTTACATTTTAAATCACCATCCAAAATATTGAAAGTATAATATTCATATTGGTAGAAATATGTGTTTGAGACGCCTCTATGGTCACTAAGGTCACCAAAGCCACCCAGCACACGAGGGTGATGCGAGTTCTGTTTTAGGGTGGATTTCCCTTGAAACAAACCAGCATGCAGCCAAAACAAACTCCTGCTGATGGTTTGCCTCTTGCCTCCGGTCTCTCTGGCCTGCTTCTAGACAGCAGCCGAGGGACCCTCACCGCTCAGAGGGAGGAGCGGAGGAGTCCTCCGGCCCTCCCACAGGCTATAAGACCAGGGGCAGACGGAAACACTCAGACAGCAGGCACACGTGGAGCAAAGAGGCAGGGAGAGAGAAGGACGTGGAGAGAGGCTAAGAGAGTGAGAGACCAACAGGGAGCAAAAGAGAGTCAAACTGCTGCCACAGACTGGGAGTAGTTTCTGCTGTGGGGATTGAAACAGACAAATGTAGAAACAAAGGACCCAGAAAGAGGTTTAGAGAAGGAAAAGAGGACAGAATCAACAACTATTTGACTTCAGCATGCCATTTTAAATTTGGCTTTTTACAAAGGACTAACAGAAAGAAGAAGTGACCTTTGGGATGTGAAGTGTTTTTGTATAGACGAAGAGAGAAAGCACTGCAGCTCTGAGGTCAAGCTGCTCTTGACCACTGACAAAGGACTAACCCTGCATCATAAGGGCGACATCTGACTCACCTGGTTGAACAGGTTTTGCAAAGAGCAGCAGTTGGGGGCCAAGTAACAGTCTAAGGGGTGGGTGCCAACATCAACAGAAAATTAGCTTCAACAAACTTGCAATAGTTGAACCTCAACAAGTGGAAGCCTCACGTGGATTGACCAGCAGCTGACAAAGCTTGTTACAGTGAAGATGACATTCGCAATGCTGCGCACGGCGCCTCCAGCAGGCCGCTTCTTGTACGGCGATATCGCCCTCCTTTCCGAAGATGATGACGAGAACGGGAGCGAGGGGTCAGGCTCTGAGGAGCGTAACACCAACTCCTCCAACTTCCGCCTGTCCTCTTCTTCGCCATCTGCCTTTCACATCAAGGTGAACAGGAAGAGAAAGCTGTGTGGGACAGGAGGGGGCGGAGGGGTAGATGTAGGGACCATGATGGGGAGGCTCGTCCCCCAGGGGTCCCCTATCCCTGGGGAGGGTCGCCAGAGGACCGCAGCCAACGCGCGGGAGAGAGATCGCACCAATTCTGTCAACACGGCGTTCACAGCGCTGCGCACGCTCATCCCCACCGAGCCTGCAGACAGGTACAGAGCAACATGAGTCACACTGTGTCAGGACATTTTCATGATGTACAAATATCTTCCAAAATATGTTAGGACTACATTTTTTCCATCTGAGAACCAAAGTGAGTCGTCCCTGATGTAGCTCTGGATAACATGCACCTTTAATCACAATTGAATTGATTTTGTGACAGGCCTGTAATCTAACTGAGGCAACACTGCATTTAATTATGAGTGGATATTTCCTGTAAAAGATGTGTCACAGAGTCAGAGCCCGGAAAGTGTCCACTCACATATTCAACATCTGGCAATACTGTCTGTGTGTTCTATAAATATGTTGCACCTTATTTGAAATACTATAAAAGTGCAACAGTGTTATGACAGTGCATGATCCTTCTTTTTAGGATTATTGTGCACTTTTTAAATAACATGCTTTAGTTAATACCTGAAATTTCTCTCTGATTTGATGATTAGGAAGCTGTCAAAGATCGAGACGCTACGTTTGGCCAGCAGCTACATCAGTCACCTGGGGAATGTCTTGCTCCTGGGCGAGGGGCTTCATGACGGACAGCCGTGCCACGCTCCCTCACCACCGTTCTTCCACGTCAACTCCTCCCCCAACCGAGGATCCGACCAATCAGCTCAGCCAAAGCACATCTGTACTTTCTGCCTCAGCAACCAGAGGAAAATGGTAAGCAGACAAAAATGATAAATCAACAAGAAATAAAAACAAAATTAAATAAAACAAAAATACTGTTTATAGTAAGAAAAACCAGTCTTATTTGCTATTTTAAAATGCCACTTAATACTGACAAATATGAAAGAAAATATAGAAGCTTCTGATTATCCGTGTGTGACCTAAACATCTATGATAAATAATACAAAAATAAGTATGAAACTTTTCTTAAGCCACTTTTCAAATGCTACAAACAGGGAACTTAAAATGTTTTTTTTTCCAAAATTAAAAAATAGGAAACCCCCCATATTAGCTGAGATGAGAGAAAGCTGATGATACTGTAAAGTGTGGCTTGTTTTGGGAAACTGTGCAGTGCTTTAGGGTCAGTTTGGTGTTTAAAGCTGACCTGAGATCAGTGACTGTGCCTGTTAACCCGATTGGCCCTGAGGGACATTAAAAGCTGAACCTCTTTAAAGTCCTCTTTTGGGGTGAAGGACTGTGTATTATTGTTCTGTTGGGGGTTCGTTTAACTCGAGCAGGTGGCTTGAAAGTTGAAGGTGCTTTCTGAAACTCGTGAGACGCTACAGTTAGTGATGGAAGTTATTGTTTTTCTCTCAAATGGGGTAAAAGAGGGCTGAAAGCACGCAGCCTTTTTTAACCGTTACTGACAAGATGTGCATGACCGTTGCGTAAAATCCCAACTGAGGTGTTTTTTTCTCTTTTTTTTTAAAAAAAAAATACGAATTTTAAAGTTTACATGGGTATTCATGCAGCGAGTAAGATTTATGACCAAGAGCCCATGAAATCCATCCAAAACCATGTGTATAATTTCAAGAATGTATTGACGTCAGCCTCAGTTTTAATCATAACTGCTGAGGAACTGACGTGATATACAAAAACTCATAACTGGAAATGACTTTGTTCCACTGAATATGGATATTAAAGGATGAAAAATTGTTGTATGTATGTTTAACTAGGTCTTTATTGTACTTGGTCATAAGTTTACACACAGCTTAATAATTCAGGAATATATTTGATTCAGGAAGACAGCACAAAACAAATTAACAAGAATATCACAATTATTTATATAAAAGCTACACTCAGATTCCTCAGACTCAGACAGTCAGATTCCTTATTTCAGTGTCACCAATAGAATTTCAGATCAGAGTTTCTTCCATACTTCCTCCCACCTCAGTCTACACCTTAATAGAGATGCAGAAGAACTTCAAGCTCAACTTATATTTGATTGATTCAACACAGGAAATAGAAATAATCAAGAACACTCTCAGCATAACACAGTCGTCAGTCTGGTGACAAATAACAGGGAATGAAGAATTCCTATCAGCTGACTGTAATCAATTGTACATGACCGCAGCTCCGACTTCATCAAACACCACCGGTCTGTGCAGAAGATGATAGAGAGGTGACGTCCACTCAACTTTCCCCCTCTAACCTAGCCGCTGCCCATTTAGGAGGATTTATGGGTAAGGAGCTGACATCTGGCAGACTCCCCCGTTACCCCAGCAGTGTGTGAAAGCTAATACCCTCCTCAGTGTCTAAACCCAGAGACCCTTTCACTGGGGGATAACCTGAGTCTCAGCAGTGTGCGTCTCCCCCTCCCTGCTGCCTCCCCTCTGAACCTTTGTGAGTGAAAGCCTAGACGTCCTCAGCGTCTGAAACCCAGACACCCTCGGCTGCGAGATAACTAGCCTGAAACGAGTCTTGCTCTCTGTCTCCTTTTTCTTTTTGCTCAGTTTGTCCTCCTTGAGTTTTCCATTTTTATTCCTTTTGTCCTTCTCATTCTGTTTCACTTATTCCTCTTCGACTCCTCTCGTTCCCCCTCCTCTCCCTCAGCTCCCTGCGTATCGATCAGCCTGGTGGAGGTCAGAGCTGTCAGTAGGAGCTGTGTAATACTATCTGCTGCTGTCAGCTCACTGCTGCAGATGCATGACTGACCTGTAAATGCATGCTGTGTGGAAAACAATTTGGAAACTTTCACATGTCAAACCTTCAACTGTAGACACTTTGACACAGTCTAGATGTCAGTCACATTATGCTGTTTCGCATTAGCTCAGTAGCAGTTCACTACTCTACTATGCCACACATACGTTTACTGTTTTGATGTAGTCCACTGAGAGGGTGAACCCAGGTGAGAGTCAATATCTCTTGATAATCTCTAGACTGATAACCCTAACGTAGTCTACACCAATCACAAATAAGGAAAGACATGACAAGTTAGGGAAGGATTTTTAGCTTTGACTTACATTAGATATGGATTGTGCAAAAAGAGTGAAAAGATGTCACTGTCATAAACTGTATCACATGAAATAATTCACCCGGCTGGATTCAGATGACGAATACGTAGTTTAAAGATACAGTCTGCGATTCTAATCCAATACACTATTTTTCAATGAACATCTCCTCACGGTCCACTAGCTCTCCGTTTTGTGTGCACACAGTGTTCACACATAGTCCTGACACTGTCAATAGGAAACAAATAAGTGTCTCTCACCGAGTCACACACTGCTAAGCTGATTACTCTCCCTCTTTCGCGTCTTCACCCACGAGTAACAGGGACACACCATGACAGTAATGAAAAGTAAACCGCATCTGAGATATTGCTGGAGTATCTGACGGAGCACTGATGGGAGGGGTGTATTTGTTGGGCGTTGAGCTTTAATATCAACTCTTTTTCCCCAGAATTGTAGACTCCACCTTTAATTTTGAAAATGGCTTCGTAAATTAATTAAACAGCCGAGTACTGTAGCTCTTTGGCTGGTTGGGGACTGTTTTTGGCAGCGGATTAATACATATTTGGTATCCTAGTTAGCGTTTGCAGCAGCAGAATGGCAACCATGGGACTGGCTTAAAATAAACAACAGTGACTATATTTATTATAACGAAGAAACATGTCACCTCGGGCAGCGGTGTGACTGTTTTATCATTTTTAGACAGCCATAAATAATTACTTTAAATCAGGTTTTAGTACACACACAAAACTTTGATTCTTTTCACAGGATTTGTTATAAATAATAGAAAAATCCAGAATATCACCAGATTTATCCTTTTCAGGACGAGTACAACAGGCTCACCTGGCATATGAATGGTTAACTCTGATTGGCAGAACCTGAGAGAATTTCATTTTCCTTGGAAAAGTGGCTATACAGTGTGTTTAAGTGGGCTAAAGGGCAGAGTCAGTGCTGGTGATTACAGAGAGGAAACGATTGTGAAGGTAAAATGAGACTTTGTGTCCTGAGTGCTCCCTTTGTATGTTTTTATGGTCATTGAGGTTCATCACAGCTGTCAGGTCTGCTTAGACCAGCTGCTTCAATTATGCTTATTTCCAATGTGGGAGAGGGTGAGAGTGAGAAAAGTATACGCTCATTTCCTCTTATTATGTGTGTATACAGTATAACGGTTTCAAAACAAACAGTCTTGTTAGTAATGACTACTGCACTGAGAGGGCTAAAATACTGCACGTTACATATTCAGTGGAATACTAATGTGATTTAATTATCTGTGTGACTTTGAGCACATGATCCAGAGAGATTTAACTGAATACAGGTGAAGGATATATTATTCATTCTTTATAGATTTTACAGAAAGAAATAGAGAAGCTGAGATTAAAAATGATTAAAACTCCTCACCGATGCTGTCCCGTGGAAGCCACATATCTCTTATCAGCTTTGTGACGTGAGGCGCAACGATAAGTTGTTTAGAAACTGAATCGCCAATTATTTTGATAAATGATTATCACTCATTTTTCAAGCAAAAGTGTAACATTTTCTGGTTCCAGCTTCTTAAATCTGAGAAGTTGTTGCTTTTCTCTGACATGTATGATAGTAAATGAAGAGTCCTCAGGTTTTGGACTGTTGGTTGAACAAATGAAGCAATTTCGAATCTGGGACATTGTGAGCATCATTTTTACCATTTACCCTTTTTTTTTTTAAATTTTATTTTATAAACTAAATGATTAGTTGAAGCCCTATTTTTTAGTTAATCTAATGGCTTTTTCATGGTTTATTAAGCTCAATAATTTGGAGACTTTTTTTTTCAATCCACACACAAGTAAACACCTCATCCTTAAGTTCATTTGAACAGTTTAGAAATCACCAAATTTTTAGATACATGGTTTTCTTTGGACAGTTGAGATGTTTAGAGGCAGTTGAAGTACTGTGAAATCCTTCTCAGTGTGAACCTAAAGCACAACTAGTCTTTGTATTTCTTTCTTAGTGTAACCCTTTGAATATGTTGCTGCTCAGTGTGTTGATAATATCTATATAAAGATCTATTCTTCTGGAGTCAAGCTAAACACAGGTAAAGAGTCAAACTCTGTGGGACATTTCCACTCAGGTTCTTTTGATCAGATACCCAATCGTTCCTGGGGTGTGTACGTACACCTGACAAATTTTGATTAATAATAAAAAATAAATAAATTCAAAAGCCTGTTTTAGGGTGGGTCAGGGTAAGGGACAAACCATAGTGCAGCCTTCACATACTGGTGCCTTTGATAGATGCAGCAAAAGACATGGGACGCTCCTGATGGCTACATCTGTAAATGAGATGTACAGGGCTGAGGATAGAGGATTGAGGTGAGCAAAGGGCAGCTCAAATCCCTGTGCTGTCTGGTTGATTGATGCAGATATCCTGTGCTAGGCCTCTCTGCTTCTGCTGATCAGTGCAACTGTCAGGTGCCTGGACTCAACCTCTAGGAGGAAAAAACGCACGATTACAGCTTTTTTAATCATCGTGGCGTTACTATCTGCAGTATATCTGCTCGATGTCACATTTAATGTCCTTAAAATCCAGTTGAGCATCTGCAGTGCTACTTAAATGCACATTTATTTGTGCTATAGGTGAAGGCAGCACACGAGTATCAGTATAGGGCTACTGAATTATACTGAGACAGTGTTTATTCAGTCATACTTTAATACAAAACAAAAACAGAAAGCTTTATTCAAACATGTTAATCTTTCTGCTTTGTTGTCTTTAGGCTGTGACGCTTGAAGCATTTTTACAGCTTCCTCCGCAACTGTAGCTTATTTCTTTTGGCCCGAAACAGTGAGAGGGTCAATTCAATTCAATAGCAAATGTAAACAGAAATGGCGATCCATCTGCCAGTAACAGCAATCATGCTGAACTTTTTCCTTCTAAGCTGGATATGTCAAGTCCAAACATTTTCCAATATTTAAAAATTTAAAGAAGCTCGTTTGACGAATTAAAGGAGACTTTATATGTTTGGAAACAAAATAAAAACCTGGCAAAAATATAACTACTATGATACTTATAGTGTGGTTGCTGTAAATAGACCATTGTTCCTTTGAGATGGTCACACTTAGTGGAGTTTACAAGCATTTTAAGGCACAACCCTGATTTAATTCCAGCTTGAAGGAATCTTATTTATTTGGAAATTCTTTGGAAATTAAAAAGAAATGTGTAAATTTAGTAAAACGGCAAACATAACAAATGATGAATACAGCTCCTAATATCACGAACAGCTCTAATTTACATCTGGGCCGCAGTAAAACTTTTATATGTGATGATTTCTGTGAGTGGCTGGAAAGCTGGGCGTATGGAGAGACAGTGGCACTAAAACTGCACCATGCAACTGGAAACTGACTTATCTGTACTCGTGTGAGTACGTGTGAGAGTGTGTGTGAGAGGGTAAATGAAATGAAAGTGTGTGTCTGTGTGGGTGAGTGGTTGAGAGAGAGAAGAAATGAGTCTGTATTTATCTGAGTTTGTTACTTTGAGAGAGATGTGAGTGACATAGAGTGAGATTTTTACGTCCATGTACACATACATTACACACACACACACACACACACACACACACACACACACACACACACACACACACACACACATTGACTGGCTGGCTCTCTGTGTCTGGAAGTCATTGGCAGTGCAGAGCGGAGCAACAAATGAGCTAATTGTTCTGTAAATGATTTATCCTCTGCTGAGGCCTGTACAGCCAGTGTTTAATTCAGCTGCTGCTATTAGAAACACATTGACGTTGGGCTTTGATGGTGATGTTAAAGAAGCCTGGAAACCGCGCTCTGTGAAACGCCCTCGCTGCCTACACACACACTCACACCCACACATATGACACAAATACACACTTCCATACATGCACGGCCATAGACACACTGACGCACGTGCGTACAGTGCACCACACTCAGAGACTTTTATCAAAAGCATTTCATTCGACCTCTTCAATTTCTTTTCAGCCAGACGGCAGTTCATTGCTTCTTTCTAGACACCCCAAAAAAACCCTCATATATGATTACTCACTTAAGGAGGGCTGGATCACGACTGTGCTTTCAACACTTTCTAAACTAATGGTGTGCAGGAAGTTGTGGAAACAGAGATGGAGAAGGAGAAAGAGAGGCAGAGAAACAGCCAACGACTCAGCGGGATAATCAACTTAGCTATTTATCCTCCAGTTTGGACAGTTGGTTTTCGACTGCACCAAAACTACACTTTGCTTCTTTATAGAGATCAAATGAACCGTGCACCTTAAGAGAGCTTAAACGCATGAATAGGACATGTGCAGAAGCAGGCTAATGACTGCGGTTTTTACAGTCATTTGGTTATTAGTCTGTTTTCACTGGAAAAAGGCATTACGTCACTTGTGTGCATGAAGTAGACGTTTCGAGGTCATAGATGAAAACTAAATTACCCTCATTTACTGATAATGCTGGTGTTGACTTGGAGTTAATGCTTTGCGCCTTATGAGCGGGAGCTCTGCCTGCTTGCCTCTCATTTAAAGCTATGCTAATGAGGTGCATCGAAGGTAGCTAATATACTGCAGGCAATTTTCAAATATATTCTTGCCCACGTTCGGTGTGTGTGTGTGTGAGCTTTGTGCATGACTCTGCTGTCATGCATGGACCTGTCTGTGTATTTTCAGCCCAGATGGAAGCAGTTAAACCCTAATTTAACACCAACAGAAGAAGTCGTGTCAGATAACTAACAAAATCTATTAGCAAAACTATCATTCTGTTGTCATTTGGTCTTCAGGGGAAGGGCTGCTCACAGAGCAAATTAAAGCAAAACTACAGAAATCTGAGACAAGCAGGGAACAAATCTAAAATAAATCTACACAGAGAAAAGCAGAAACTGGCAGTGTGAATTGTGCAGTTTCTTAAAACAATATCTACTGAAGCTAATGAATATTGGCTGTTGCAGGGTGCCCATCATAGATGATAAAGTGCTAGTTGATGCGTAATGTAGCAGAATGTAGTCATCTGAGAGTGGTGAAAATGAAGTTGGGCTTGTTCTGGAGCCATTACAACAGATTATTAAAATGTGGTAACAATTAAATGCATGTGTGGCCGACTGGTGCGAATTACATCTGATTAGGCGCTCTAAGATAAATCTAGTGTTTTTCAGAAGCCATCAGGATGCTTATTAGCAAACCACAGTGAGTATGCAGTACGTGTCTGATGCATCCAAGCCACATAATGGCAGACTGCGGCTTATTTGGTGTGTTAGTTAGCTTAATTTAAAAGACTGATGTGCTATTTATTGCACTTTTTTAATGCAAGGCTCTGACCCTCTAATCGATGATCATTTAATTACAGCTTCACTGGACACTCCAGGGAACTGACGCATATTCACATACTTTCACTCGATAAACTAAAGGGATATTACCAGTTTTCATTTCATGGTTGAATACCAATCTTCTTATACGATTGTCGGGCCTGTACCCAAGTGGAATTATTTTTTCCAACCAGTCATCCCTCTCTTCATGCAGCCAGAAACTAAATTAGATGTTTGTATTTGACAGAATGGCTTAACACAGGAAAAAAAGAGTGAGAGAGTGCATGGAAAATCTGCAGTTATAGGTAAAGGAACAGCCCGGATTGAGTTTCGGAAAAACATTGTTAAAGTTTGAATTTAAGTTGATAAGATGCCGTGAAGAGAGTGTTCACTGTCTTCATATTAAAGTTAAGACAGACTCCTTTCACCTTGATTTAACAACAATATTGTTCCAGTGTGTTAATATCATCATATCGTATCTAAAGTCAACATCATCAGGTAATCATATTAGTGTTGGACAAATCACCCCCCTGGGATGTCAGTGGTATGTCTGTCTGTGTGTGTGTGTGTGTGCGTGCGTGTGTGTATGAGAGAGGGAGAGCAGAGATGTCATCCGACCATGCCCTATTAGTCTTCAGGAGATTGTTTTGACTACCAGGCCAGTCTCAAAGCCCCCCTCCTCCTGTTTTGACTGAACCAGTTCGACTGCAGCTGAACCGCCTCCACCAGTTCCAGCTGGGATTCCTAAGCTGTATCGCCGAGTGCTTAGTGACTCTTGCTGATTCCACAGTAATTGATGTAATTTGGTGAATCATCCAGTTGTCATGCGCAGTTTTTGAGTGAGATTATTTCACGCACCCACTTTCTCCAACCTGCCTTGAGTACTTTAATTTCCACCGATAAATACCTCCAATTTTCCACAGCGCCTTCCAACAAACACCAGAGAGCACGGCTGCACTTGTCTCATCCAGCTGTTGGTTTTATAGTTTTTGTTAGTAGAAAGCACAAAAACAGCAAAGCCACATTTTCCAGGCTGCATGTGAAACATATTCAAAAGTCGTAGAGACAATTCCATCCATCCGAGTGCACCTTTTTTCCCCTGGTCTGTGAAGGATGGTTTAATGTCTTCGTTAGTGACCATTGAGTGTTCCCTTCTTCCTGTATTGCATGGTGGGATAATTAGAGTACGTTATATACAGTCCTGTGCCCTAGAAATAACATTTACTTACTACGTATTTGTCGTGCAGTATCAGTCAACAAAGCATTTTTATTAAGTTTAGAAAAAGACTGTAATTTCAGTCAAATGTTGCTGTAAATGTGTTTTTTGTGCCTTAATTTAACCAAGATTACCATCTTTCTCTACTTTAAGTCATGTCATGTGAGTTCCTATTCATAACCATAAAACTGTGTAATAATTCTTTAGTTGCTATGAGCAAATGAAAGACATTATGATTGAATTATTTTGAAGGTACGCTTGGTATGAACAATTTGAGATACTAAATGCTAAGTTAACACACAACCTAACTGGTAACAAGTCTTGTGGCTGCAAAAATTTCTGGTTCTCTGGGTCAGCTATGATGATAGATTCCTTGGTGAATAATGATTGACCACTGGTGCAAAATAGGGTGTAGGTAAACCACCAATGACTCTTTAATAGTTTAAGACACTATCAAAATCTAATTTTGGGGTTGTTGTTTAAGAGGTTTTTCTGCCACTGTTACTGTGCTAGACATTTCTCAACAGAGGGCAACAGCACAGCACCCAGGAAACAGCCCCGAAAATAAGTAATAAAACGCCACCAAACAACAAAATGAGACACAATATTAAATCTTCGTGAAAAGCAGTTGGTTATAAACATATCTAAAAGAAGTGTACCTGCAAACATGAAAAACAAATGGTTATAGTTCACGTCTATGATGATGGCAATCTAATAATGACCTCCTGCTCCAGCTGGAGGAAGAATTGACAATAATAGTTCCTGTGTCTCCTCACGCTCACCTCAATCAGTGGGAGGACCGATTCCTGTCCAAATCCTATGATCTCACTCTCATTACCGCCTGATATCCTTCCAAACACCTACCCACCTTTGTTGATGTCAGTCAAACAGATTTTTCCAAACACCTACACCTTGTGCACGGTCTGAGAGGAAATGTGTAACAGGTGTTCGGCTGATGGGAGGAAGGCGAGAGGGGGCGGCTGAGAGGGTTAGTCGAGACGATATGAGAAGGGGGAATAAAAGTCAGGAGAGGACAGGAGTGCAGAAAAGCTGCTGTGAAATTTTCCCCCCAGAACCACCATATGAAATTAAGTTTTCACTTGCAAAAAGAACATAGAGAGGATTTCTTTTACATATGAAAGTTGACCCCAAATTAAGGTATAACAGCCTCAGATAGTTTTCCAGCCACAAGTTAATCAAGCATCAGCCCTGAAAGTAATTAGTGAGACGGGGGTGACGTGTGTTGCATATCACTCAACGGTGTGTTCGATTAAAACCCTTGACTGCAGCTTGAAAAGCGAGTGGTGGATGGCCTGAGAAGCGAGCGGAGCAGAGGTTAGGTGGAGGAGGGAAAATGTGATGTTATTTTCCTGGCCAGATAGAGAAAGTCTCCTCACCAGCCAGGAAATCAAGGCCTCTCTGTTCTGATACCACAGATAAATGAGAAGCATATCATTGTGCAGGGCTGTCATGCATCAGCTCATGATGTCACTCTTCAGTCTGCAATAAAATCAGCTACTACCACAATTAATGTACAGCATGTATGCTACTGTACAGAATGTGTTTGTGTGAGTTTACTGCATGCAGTCAGGCTTGATTTACTTTATGAACGCTGGTAAAGTACATACAGTACAGCTCTATGCCAGTGATTGCAGTAAAACAGTATCTATTTCCACAATATGCAACACTTTTTCCTGGAGTGCCATTTCATGACACTATGAAGATATCAAACAGCAGTCTTACACATGTTAAAGCAATAGTTAAGATTTTTTTTTTTGTATGAGGTACTTATCCATAGTGTATTACGTGCAGTCGGAGCGCCCCCAATTTGGAGTAGCAGGCAGGAAGCTAAGCAATGTACTGCTTATTTTAGCCGCCAAGAAAAGAGCTGTAAGACAGCCCAGTGAGGAACTGAAGCTGCTGTACCATTCTCTTCAAAGCCATAAAAACAGTCATTTTACCTCACACAACACAGGAACTTCTGGTCTACCGCTGCCTCGATCAGTTAGTTTGCTCGTGCTGTTTTTGTTGTTTGTTGAAGCACATGAATGAGTCTCAAGAATTGTTATTATGTGACTCTGGTGAATCTGAAGTAAAACTTTAAAACACCAAAGTTACACAATAACACAAACTAACAGATCATGGAAATGTCTCAATATTGGCAGGTCAAAATTAAACTGACCTTCTCTTCATGTGCGGCTAGCTGTTCCCCTCTGTCTACTGCAGGGTTCCCAAAGAAAAGTTTTGGAAAGTATGAAATTTAATTGTAGTAATTTCCAGGTCTGGATAAATACGGAAAAAGTTGAAATATGGAAAATTAGTTGTGTGTCCAGGCTGCTGTCACAAATCTGTTTTGCAAAATATGAAATTCTGAATTTCTAAAGAATAAATTAATTATACAAGCAGTGCAGCCAAAGTGTGAACCACTGCGTTGGAGCATGTGGGCCAGAGCGAGCTTGATGTCGTCGAATGCAAGGCAAAAACTATGGTGTGTGACTGAACGCACACTCCTCCACAGACCAGCTTCAACACCTGTATGTCAGAGCCTGTAAAACAGCTCTGCTCAAAGTGCCTTATAACTGTACCATGTTCAGACATCGTGACCCAATTAGTTCAAAAGAAAATGAAGCAGTGTCTTTGACCAAATAATGATCTATGCAGTGATGTAGTTATCAGAAAAGTATTCAGAACGCCTACATTCTACAGTACTACACCACTGGAAACAGAAAAAAAGGCTGTGCAGACGCCATGAAAATTAAATCATTTAACCTTTTTTCAACTAACAACTAACTAACATTTATGGTCCTTATTTATTAAAGAGACAAATAATTATGGGAGAAAGAATAGTATGATATGGTGTATTCAATATATTAAGAGAGAATCATTTAAGTATAGGTAGCACAGGTTAGTTTGTGTCCTCTTTAGGCAGCGATGAACTGGTCTGAGTTTGTGTAAGCTAAAGTACCTATGGCTACGATCTCATGGCAATTAACATGGTCAGGATGTCACATACATGTTAACAGTTAATTTTTAAATCCATTTACATGATGAACATATTACTATTTGTACTCAGATGTTAAATACGGTCTGAAAAACCTACCAAGGAGTCTGAAAAAGTCTGAAACTTTGAAATGGTAAATGTGAGGAACCCTGTTCCGCTGTCTATGCTGTGCTAAACTGTTGTGTTCCTTTAGATTGATTTCAGTGTTGAATCCTTGATAATGTGATATGTTTCTCTCTCTTGCAGAACAAAGACAGAGACAGGAAGACGGCCATCAGAAGTTAACAATGAGGACACAACCACATGGATGAAATGCTCGTCACTCTGACAGCGCTGTCAGTGATCTCACAGTTACTGCAGCGTGAAGACTTGCCAGACTTGTGATGCATTTCAAAGACTTTTGAAGGACTTCTTTAGCACTTCCAGGACTTTTCAAGGAACTTAACCAAGCATTTCTTTTTTTTTTCTTACCTTTTATATCACTTTACAAGAACTTTTTGTTCTTTTTAGGGTGTTTTCAAATATGTTTGAAACACCTCTGAGAAGTTTAACAGTACTTTTAAAGGGCTTTCAGACGCTTATCAAGACCATGATGAACCTTTCAACAACATTTATATGAGACTTTTTACTGTATTGTTCAAAGACTCAGTGACTCTTTGAGTCTAAGGAACTTCTGGCACATGATCGAAAAACACACAGAACCTATGAAAGACAAATTTGTACTCATCGAAAGCTGTGTGTTATTAATGTGTAAACTGAAATATAAATGTATATTTATGTGACATAGCATTATATTATGAAACTATGTTATTTAACCGGCATTGACATTCATGACAAATAATGTATAAAGGTATAAAACATTGGCTGTTGACACAATTTATGGTATTACGGAAAACAAAATACCCCACAAAAAACATGCTGGAACTTAAGTTGTATTGGTTATTTCTAATAATCATCTCTGAAAATGTCCTAATGCTGGAAAATAACTCAAGATGACCAATAAATTGTTTGTATATCTGGGGGTAAATTTCATTCATATTTTGGTGGTATTTTGAGCGAGTTGTCCTCTCAGATCCTTCTCAGTTCCTTCTCAGTTCCAACCAATAAACATGATAAAAGTTTCCACTGTGAAACTATTCAAATGGTGGTACTTTGGCTCGTTCAGGCAGCTCAGGGAGAGATAATTTTGAAATAAATTCCTTCACTAAAGAAGCAGCACAGAGAGCATAAGTGGAAGTTCCATAGCGACTACACCTGTAGCTCACATCAGCCTAATTCCTAATTTTACTTTTGGCTGTCTCGCTGTCTCTTCTCTCACACACTCCCTCTTTCTCGCTGTCTTTCTTCTCTTCTGGGGCACCAAGATCAGAGCAGACAGAGAGAGACAGGGTTAGAAGATGAGGCGGACAAGAGGGGTTTGAGGAGAGGACGAAAGGCGAGGAGAAGAGAGTGGAAGAGAAAAAAAACGGGGGAGCAGAATTGAATCTGCAGGTATGGCTGCCTGGACATCTGCCCGTGTCCCCTCGCTGTCCTCTTCTTTACCTTTCCACATGCTCTTTTCTCCTCCTCTCCTCCTCTGCTCTTCCTCTCTTTTCCCTGGAGTGCCACTGGCCAGAGTCTGGTTGGTGATGGCTTTCCAGCGTGTTTAGCCACGCACCACTTAGCCTCTCCTTACCTCGTTTTTTCTTTTTATCTCTGTATCTATCTAATCTTCCTTCCTTTTTCTTGTCCTCTTCCCTTTTCTCACTACCTTTTTCACAATTTCCATCCTTCACTCCCTCTGTCGCACTCTTTCCTTTGCCTTTATGGAAAATGATCAGGGCATTAGCAATGTGGAATGTTGCCCTTCCTTTTTTTAAATTGTCACTTTTTTCATTATAGCTTCTCTCTCCCTGTGCCATACACTTTTCCGAGACCGTGAGGTGTGATATTCTGTAAGGGCCATGTGCTCTGTGTTTTTTATGGTTCATGATCACCTGTTTAAAGACAGCAAAATAGTAGATGCAGTGTGTCTATGCCTCATTGGTTCTGCTGCAAAACTTGCAAAATCCAGTTCCAGGGAAACCAAAGTTGTGGTTACCTGAAAATGTGAAAGACATGCTGGTACGTTTCTAGGATTCCTTTACTAGTTATAATAGGTTTCATTACAAAAATGCCTTGAAAGAGTTGGAATATATTAATGTCGTCTGTACCCAGTCTACAATGTCCTAGTTCAGCATTTTAAAACCACATAACAGCCGTGTTTCTCAAGCCATTTTCCACCATCAAGTGAAATGTAAATGAGCCGTTCTTTTAATGGAGGCTAACCCCTGTACTGCACCGGTTTGGTGTTTCCAAATTATTTTTTAACAATGCTAACAAGCTGTTTCTGCGACCGAGGTGCCAATTATGGAGCTTTTTCCTACAAAGTGACAAGTGCCCGGTGAAGAAAAACAACCAACAAAAATTCAAATGTCACTTGATCGTACTGCCAAAACACAGTTTTTAGTGGAAGCTGCCCTGAAAAACAAAGCTGATTTATAGCGTGTGTAATCTCACAAACACCCCCAAAACTATAAACAGCACCCGACACTTGCACAGTTGGTTTTAGAGTTAATGTGTCTGGCTTTTCCAAAGAGTGATGTCATGTAAAGGACACTCACTTTAATGAAATGACTCAAAAAGGTGACGAAGGGGATAAGGTGTAGATTTAATTTTGGGACCAAAGAAAGACTGAAAAAATATAGTTTCATAGTTGATAGCGTGCTTTATGAAGTCTAGCAAGAAGAAGAAGAAAAATGGCAGCCAAATAATGAACTAAAGATTGTTGCAAAATCCTTCCTGGAGAATCGCTTATACCAAAGACAAAATGCAGTTCTGGCATATTATGCTTGAAATGCCCTTTAAATTCAAGTGCCAGAGCAGGTTTTTTCCTCCCTGCACGTAACACAGGGAAACAAAAGACTAAATCTCAGTGCACAGTTTGAGTGTAAGTGGTCCCTGCTGCTTGCTGGTTCCTGAGACAAAGGTTTGAAAAGCGCAGTGTGTCTTGTTTAAAAGATCTTAGTACTATTATGAGCCGATGAGACGTAGATAATCTTACTGCGGAAGGTTTTTTAAAAGGAAGCAATAGCTTTGAAAAAAGCGGTGTGTGTCTAGTGTGTCCTAATGACTTCTGGTCCAGTTAGTCTGAGACTCTGATCTCTCTAGCAGGCCGTCTGTCTGAGCAGCAGAGAGGGGGGAAAAAGGAACTGGTTCCTCCCACACAGACCAGATCAGGTTCCCCCTACGCCTACACACTCACAATTTAGCACACACGCAGATGACCATTTGCACACTCATACGCCAATGAACTTACATATGCACAAATACATGGACGTATGCATGCGTGTGCAGTCACACACTCACATGCGCGCACACGCTTGCACTAAGCAGAAGGATCTGTGATATAGCTTAACTGTCTAATGATCTCTGTATTTTACATTGATGAAAACAGATCAGCTGAGAGGGCAGACTGCTGTGGTGTATTTAAGTGGGCGGTTTTGGACCAAGGTGAACCGGAGGTTGGACGATCAACTGGCTCAAATTATCAATATAATGGTCTCTGACGAAGATGCCCCCATGGAAATCTGGCATGTGAATACTGATAGCTGAAGTAATAAAAAGCTGCCTGTTGAGTCTTAGGTGGTACGAGTGCCAGAGGGGCCGTCGGATGTAGCCTGAAGACGTGTTGGAGAAATTAAACATATTTAGAGTATAAAGGAAAACTGGCAGTAAGTATGTGGAGGCCTAAAAATGGAAAACACAAACTTGTGACCCATTTTAATCACTCATGAAAAAAAAGATACGCATCTCTGGTGAGATCAACAATAACAATACTTATCCTGTTGTGAACCTTAGTAGGATTGTGACCATACATCTCTAAAGGTAACTTGATTTTTCACTGTAACTTTATAAGAAAATGCAGGTCATGTTCTCTGTTTCCCATCTTTACTCCGTCTGTCACTCTGCATACTGAGCCTCCTCAGAAATTGTCCAGTCAATGCAAATGGATAATATGGAGCCAGGCAGGAATGTGGGATAACATTTCTAAATACATATGAATTGAATTAAAAGAAGGTGCACTAAGCAGAGTATATTAAAAGTGGTGTATCTCAATTACTTCCTTAAATGAAGGGCATCAAGTAAATAAAGCTGTAGAAACTGCAGTTACAAGCTGTTGTTGTGGCTAGTGGTCAGTTAGAGGTTCAACTAGCAGCTGCTGTTTGGTGTTGCAGTGCCCACAAACTGCTGAATTGATTTCCCCAAAGTGATAGCATTACAGTGTAGCCTTCATCCTCTTGTCCTTGTACATTCAGCACCCACTTTATCATATTGATGCTATATTAGATGTTGTTTCAGCACCTCTTGTTTACTCTTTGCTTGATAGCATTGACTGAGTGCCATGCTATTGTTCTCAAGCCCATCATTGCGAAATGTACCACTGGACCAAATTCACATTTTTCCAACAGCCTGCTATCTTGAAAACAAACCCCCATTGTTCAAAAGTCCTGATACACACTCTCGCAGCAGTTACAAAGATTCATGGCCTGCAATCAGTCGGCCCTGCCTCCTTATGTCTCACACCGTCTTTCCCCAGTTGATTGGGAGCATCTGTGTATATGGCTGTCGCTACTGACTGTAACCTACCAGCTACACCACTCGATTGCTCCAAACATGAGACCTCTGATCTGACAATTGCTCATGTAAGTCCATGAAGAAACACTAATAACTTTTTTTATCTCAAGGGATAAATACCCCACTACCATCGTAACATCACTGCTGCATGGAAAGTGACATGATGCCAGCAAGATTCGACAGCCTAGGGTTAGGGGTTATAGTTACGCTAGCCCAAGATGGCAAAGGCAATCTGCAATCAAAAGCACTGTAGGGTGGGTCATGGCTTTGCCATTGTAGGAAGGTCCGATGACAGCATTTTGCATAATTATTAGCCATGTGCATATCCCAGCTGACATTGGGCAAGAGGGGGTGTACACCCTAGACAGGTCGCCAGACGAACACATGGCATATACATAGAGACAGACAGCCATTCACAGTCATACTCACACCTAGTAAAGTCACCAATTAACCTATCCTGCATGTCTTTATACTGTGGCAAAAAGATGGAGGGAGCTGGGGGACAGGGGAACATGCAAACTCCACACAGAAGGGCCCTGGTCAAACGGCCGGTTTGAATCTGGAACCCTCTTGTTATGAAGGGGCAGTGCTAACCACTGTAGCACCCTGTTTTATGACTTGCAATGCCAATTCAATCAATTCGAAAAATATTAACTCCTGCTAAATAACTGGCTTTATAGGATACTGGTTTTAGCCCAATCATCCAATTTAAATTTAATAACTTGTGAGTAGGAAACTAATTGGAAAGCTTGTGTATTTCTTGGATCAAAAAAAAAACTTGTTTTTAGTAACCACCACAGTTTTTATAAATAAGTGTTAAACAGCATTTTTTTTTTCAAAGAAGACAGATTCTTGGACTTACTCTCAAAAGCATAAAAGAGTCAGGGTACATTTTTCAACTGTCATAACATGAGAATCAGTGGAGACAGGAGCACTTCCTGTTTTTTTTCCAACTCATCCATGTTTTTCTGCTCAGATGGCACCCAGCTGAATAAGGTCTATTAATTAAAGATGGATAGGTAGCAGTGCTTTTCCTGAAGCGTGACCTCCTGTTGACATTGGAGCAGAAGTTTCCTCTGGTGTCCTCTCCTGCTCCGTAGGCCTGTTGGCCAACTTCCTGCCTCCACTCGAACTGTCTCAATAAAACATAAAGAACAAAGATATAAAAAACGCGGAGGAAAGAGCGAAATGCACCTTTAGGAACATTAGTCTTTCTAACCCAACTGGGACCTGAGCTACGCAAACACACACACACACGCTCACACACACAGTCGCACACGGCAGGAGGCTAACTGCTCCAAGTGGGAGCTGTGCTGCTGAGGGCCGGATGAAAGGAAACACTAAAACTACAACGAGGGAAAGACAGGTGGCCAGTTTGGCAGCTCCACACACTCCTGCACACACTCCTACACACACATACACCCTTATGCACATGTACACAACCTCCCTCCTCCTCAAACCCCCTGTTGTGCACACCTGTGAAAGTGCCAGATCCTGGACCATACCTCGTTCAGCTCAGCGTTCTTCCTACCTCCTCTCTCTTCCTATTCCTCCCTTCTCTCCCCCACGATGAATCTTTCTCCCCCTTTCTCTCCTTCAGAGAGCTCCTCTGTGTAAACATTCCTCTTGTAAGCTAGCAGCCTGGCTCACCTTTAATTGGTTGTTAAAAAGACATTTCCTGCTCATGAGGATACCACCATGGAAGCCCCTGTGATTGCCTGTGACTGTGTGTGTACGTGTGTATCTTTCCCCGACAAGTAGATACGGTTGAGTCCAAATGTGCAACCATGCATGTGTTTATTCCTGTATTGTGCACACCACTTGTGTGATCATCAATTACATTCAGCCACCCGATCACACATGATCACAAAAACACTTGACAATGACAGCAGGGCGCTGGACTGTAAATCACTAAAAGCAGCAGAGCGTAATAAGGACAAACACCTTTGTGGCTCAGAGAAACATCTCCAGTTTCTCATCATCTGAAATGTTGTAAGCCTTGCATAATGTTTGGTCCCCTGAACGTATCCTGAATATAAAAGGCAAGTTGTTTGTCTTCAGCTCCACTTGGCAGGCAGCTTTGAGTGCACTGAAGCTTGTGGTTAAGTGTGATCTGGCCAGGTATCGAAAGCTGATGTTCTTTCTAGAGCCAATGATTGTTTTCCCATTGTGCTCCTCCATTGTTATTCCTCTGGTTTTCCCCTTTTATTAAGAATTATTCTCACTAGTAGTTTACAGTGACTGTCTGGACTCAGTTTTCAAGTCTGTCTGAAAAATATGCCCTTATGAACAGGAGACAATGAACAAGAGACCGAAACTGCAAGGATTCAAAGGACAATAGGTGTCCTGTACTTTTTTATTTTATAAATGCATGATTAATTAAACCTTTTAGGGCTGCAGTAAATAATCATTAATCTGTTGATTCTTAGATTATTGATTTACTATTTATTTTAAACACAAATATAGCGACTGTTTTGTGTGTTCCACCATCTTGCAGTGCCGTCACTACTGCGGTGGAAAATCACAGTGTCTGCACTTGCCTGCCGACAGTGACAGCAGCAAATGTTGTTGATTTTCTAAATGATCTCAACTAACTGATGACAATTTTTCACAAAAAAATATAGGCATTAACTAGTGACTTTCAGCTGAATGCCGCTGTGATTGCTCATAGTAACTTACAGGAATAGTTGGCGTAGATAATAAAAACAGATGAGATTTTTAAAATTGAACATAGTAAAATTGATGTTTACTTTGTATTAATTGCCCTGGATAGAGCAGCAGTGTATTTATTCTGTGGGACCACCACAGCCCCAAGACAATGTAACGTTACCCCACTTTTGTTAGGTAAGCAGTGTTATTTTAGCTGACGTCACTTTCACAATCAGTGTTTCTTTTCCAGAGTTGAAGTTTGCCATTATTGTTGGAGCAGCTGAAAGCTATTATGATTATTATGTGAATTATAGACAGCAGACTATACAGATATACAACAGAATATAAACAGCACTGATATACTGACTCGGCTCTGACTTTGTCGCTCCCCACATAAACACCACAGCAGGGAGTGGAGCGTGACGATACTAACTTCCCATCTATGGGAAAGTAAACTCAGAGCCTACAGGTGGATGCTGGGGTGGAGGCTGGGTGCTTTAACCACACTAGCAGCATAGCTCTGAGGATGGAAAGGTTTGACTGGCAGTCAGTCCACCACTTGATGTGTTGGATGGTTTGCCACTTAATTTGGTAATGCCTTCAGTGCTGTTATCAGATCAGTAATTTCATTTGCCTTAAATGGTTTCTGACCAGATTTAGTGCTAATACGTTTTAGCATGGTAATATGGTAAACTAAGATGTGTGGCATGTGGCAGCCAACTTGGCAGATAAAGACTGAGCAGAGCACAGACAGCTTAGGTCATGACCATACTGAAAATTGAATGTTTTAGATACGGTTTGTGTTTTTAGCTTTTTGTATGTAGTTTTCTGGCTCTAGGTTTTTACATAAGGTTAATAATTACTTCAATGTCATTTTTTTTGGATGTGCAGTTTGGTATTAAGGAACACAGCCAAAGTGGAGAGTCAGAGAAGGGGGACAATGGTAGCACAAGGAAATTGGCAGGAAAACGCTGAAGAAACAGGAAATGGAAGAAAAATAAGCACTAATTCACATTATGAGCCAATGATTAATTGCATAAACTTTCATTCTTAGGCCGCTGATGTTGACACTGGCTGCTGTGCTATTGCCATGGTTTCACATGTGCAATCTGGACAGGGGTCCCATATGTTCAGATTTGAAAGGGGAAACTAGAGGGCACCAATTTTGATCCTGAACCAAACCAGAGCCAGGCCCAGCCCAGGTACAGCTGAATAATTGTGCAGTTTTTTAAAAAAAAAACCCAGTATAATTAGCTGGATTTAGGGACGCGAACCTTGAAAAACACAATTTTCTAATCACTAATCAAACTCATCTGGTGGAAGGCACCAAAAGTATTTTGAGAATAGCTGGAATATCATACAGTGCTAAAGAGATTTACATTTGACATAACAGCTCTGTGCTGTCAGGGATGAAAAACAGAGCCAGACCTTAACCAAGTACAGGCTCAGTGACCGCCAGCTGACAATCAATGGAGACGCATGAAATATTAGCAACCAAAAGAAAACAGAATATATCTGGTAACTGCAGGTGATATGGAGCTCTTTCTCCTTTCCTGCATTAAATTGTCAGCTCTGAGAAACACTGGGTGACCTGCGTAGACTTTTCATCTTGATCTGGGCTGGTGATAGACGGATATTGAGATAGATGGAGGTTGAGACACACCCTGAGGTGCCTGTGGTGCATGTATGAAGGCACGCGCACACAGGGCCGCGAGTGCTGCAAGTGTTTCATCCTTTTACAGGCTCTGTGAATCAGGAGGCACTTTAGGTTTTATTAGCCTCTAAGCAGGCATATACAGATCCAACAATGAACACGTGCTGCCCTTCCCACAGTGAAAACACCCTTGACACACTTATTAGGCACAAGAAAAGAAATCCAAAAGGCAAAAAGATGAAAACAGGAAAATGTGAAATAACTAAAATAAGAAAACGGAGGAAGTCAAGAGGAGGGTGGGAAGAGGAGGAGGAGCAGGTACAGAATGCAGCAATCTTCCTCAGTAATAGATAGACTAGAGAGAAAAAGTAGATGGTTAGAAAGAGAGAATAAGAGGAGCAGCCAAGCCTTCAGTCAGTAGCAGCTTGCCAGAGCGTTGCTTTGCTTCGCCAGGTCCCTGTGCTCTCTGCTCTGTCCTCTCCAATAAGACCCCTAGTTTAATGCTGGAAAATTCCCTCCAAGCTGTCAATCACCCCCTTTAATAAAAACAAAGTATAACATTGCGGTCTCGCTCGCTCTCCGTTCCCCCTCGAGAATTAGAATGCGAGGTTTTGTCTGCGGAACTGTGAAAATCTCCTCTGCTTTTATTAGCAAAGCCCTGGTTCGACCGAAACTCTGGAAAAAATCTGGCCACTCTCCGCTCTGCGTCTCCCATCTGGACTACATTAAAGCCAACCACCTGGACCCAAACCAAACCTGAAATGAAACTGGGGGTATTACAGAAAATAACTCCAGGATCTGCCTGCACACACACACACACACACACACACACACACACACACACACACACACACACACACACACACACACACACACAGATACATATCTTCCTTCATTGACTTTTGCGTGCGTGTATGCTCCACACATGGTTCATGCGGCCTCCTGTTTCTCTCACTTTTTATTTCGTGCTTAATCAGATTTCCTTGAGGAAAACTAGTCTTAAACGGCATGATGGGATCTGATTTGACCGACCGGCCAGTTGGCTGTTTTTTTTTTCTCTCGATTGTTTGGTCAACTGGCTAGCTGATGGGCTAGTTTGGTGCTGACAAGTGGCCTAAAATGGCTGACAGAATGAAGGATTGACTGGCTGACTGATGAGCGGCTATTGCTGACTGACTGAGTGGCAGCTGGCGGCGCACAGTGTGTGTGTGAGATTAATGAACTCTTTCTTCTACCTGTTGAACCAAGAAAAAGTCCTTCAAATTATGTGTTTTGGCTCTGAGTGGACCTTAAGTCAGCCATGTCGTCTTTATATTTACAGCGCAGCTTATTACAGAATATGAAGCTTAACATTTCAGTCATTAATCATACACACATAAGTTTGTCTTTTTAATTAAAGGATAAGTGTGACAACCTATATATTATATAGCATTAAAAATGAATGCAACATTAAGTTGACCTGGACAACAAATATTGTCTGCGTACAAAACGTCTGTTTGCCAGGTAGGAGCCTATACGGGAATCTAGGATTCTGGTGCCACCGTCCTGCACTTTCTATGGCCGCCATTCAACCTGACCACCTCACTGCGATTCTAGCACAGTACAAAATCTAGTCTTTTATTAACTCAAAGAAACTGTCTGCGAACATTTTAGCAATGTAGTAATATACAATAGTAATTACCATTAGACAGTGCTGGTATGCCTGTCTTAGAATGAGCATGGCGTTGTTATTTTTGTGTCAATCCCCCATACACCATCCTGCTGCCATATATAATCACTAGAGCACCTAATAGGTATTAATCCGGCACTTTAAATAGTCCCTAACAAAACTACTATATCCTCCTATTTAAGTAATGTTTGCAGTGCCCTGCTGTTTAGTGAAATTACTGAGCCCTTATAATTGATTAAGGTATACATTTGTGAGAACTTTTAAGGTATAACATCTTTAGTAGGAGCCATTGGGCTTGGGGTTGAATGCCATCAACAGAGTAGGGGAGTCAGGAAGTCATGAGAGACAGACTTACACATTGTCATTATTATGATAGTAAAAGCAAAGAATGGAGAACACTCCTTGCATATATTTTCTTATACTTTCACACTTACACATTATATATAATTGTAGACATACAGTACACACATGAACAGGTAATGGCAATGGTTGCATGTATGCAACTTTTAAAAAAGAAAATAATACATGATAAGTTTTAATAACAAAAAGCAGCAATAAAAAGTGGCAAAATAGCATTAGCAGAGCTTCTTGTATCTGATAAAAAAAATATATACAGCACTGCATTGCATGCAAGCTTATGCAGCATATTCTATTACTTTCAGTAGAGAAACAATTCATCTAGAAGCAACCACATATAATAAGAAATAGACTCACAAGTCAGACTTTAGATGCTTTGCTTAACTAAAGACTGATGACTTTCTCCCTGATTTTGTGTTTAGATGGGCGGATACAATTTCAGAGTATAAAAAAACTCCCTACGTTGCAGAACCAATAGTAAATGCGCAGGGCGGTCCTTCGGTGGCTCGCTGAACTCTTGTGCTTGTAAACATAGTCCGACTAGAAACACGTGTGGCGGTACAAAATGACTCAGCCGTGCTCACAGAAAACGCCGTCAAAGTTAGTGGATGTTTGTCACGTTTGCGGCAACACATTCTCACCAACTAACATAATCTTTTACAAGGCCATGACTCAGCCGTCCGGCCAGACTATGGAGGCAATCGCCTTGTTGTTTACAAATAGTTTCAGGTAGAAAACCAGCAGGGTTTAGCACATTTTTCACGTCACTATATTACCCTTTAGACTAATCTGATGTTTGTAAAGTCTATAAACACAATGACTGAACAAAGATTACAATTTCTGTGTGCACATTTTGTAATTAATAACATGGTTATTGTAGACTAGCTGGGCTAACCATTAGCTGTTAAGTTAGCCGTTAGTGGTGTCTGTAATAACTCAGTAACTCAATAAACGATCCGGAATTTTTTTTTTTTTCCAGGAGATATCATAGTTACAACATGATTGAGCTAACAAAGCAGTTTTGTGTTGCTATGTGTGGTATTTATTCAGTTTTGGGAAATCACGATGTCTAGAAAGCATCAGTGGCTGCAGCTGACAGGGACAGTTGGCAAAGCTAACATCAGGACGTCATCTGTTAAAAGCCTCCCGTTGTCGGATACAACATGAAACTACTCCAGTTAGCTCAATCATGTTGTAACTAAGACATCCGCTGGAAAAAATATTTTTTTCACGGATGAGCACACGTTTGATAAAAAAAATGTTGAGTTACATCACTTGGCATCCATTTTCAAGCTCTCTGTGTGTTTGTTTCCTTAGGGACGAGGAAAGGGGGAGCGCACATTTCTAACAGGGTGTGTCCTCTTCAAAAATGCAAGAGGCGTTGCTTTGTTGCCGGCCATTTTCGCCGGTGTGTTAAACACATTTTAGAAAGGAGTGTCCCCAGACTATCAGAAGGCAGAGATCTCTGATTGTCTGGTGGTGAGACTAAATAAGAAATGGTCTGTTAGTGACATCATAACAGTCGATTTACTCTTATAGAAAAATAGGAATATGTTGGATAAATCTTATAAAGAAAATTTCAGTGATTTTATCTAAATCAAAGGAACTATATATGTTACTCAGAACATTAATGTAGCAGCAAACATCTGCTTGCTATGAAAAACTATAGTGGAGTAACAGCGTCCTGAGCAGACAGTGAAGACATGTTACCTCTATGTGTGTGTTTTATTGTGGTAGACTTTTCAGCTGTGCGTGGTTGTTACTGCATGTGAGTACCTATGTGTGTATCCCCCTGGCTAGCTTGTCATTGCTGCTCTGCACTATGCCTATACAGCAGTCACAGCTGATAATGGCATCCAGGCCCATGGCATCACCACAGAACTGTACCGCCCACCCTCTGGTTCCCCCCATTGTTGACACTGTTACCTATGTCAACACTGCTGCCATTGTTAGTACTGTTCACTCTGTTAGCACCGTTAGCTGCTAGCCGCTGGCTCGGCCACCTCCATGTTGAGAGCTGTGTGCAATCCCGGCTCAAACTCTGAATCACAGATATGCTCTGAATTTCATACACAGTTGCTTTAAACAGCAAATGTTGAGGTGACAGGTGCACAGTGTGCAACAGGTGAAGCTGTTCCATCCCACCTTCTCAACACACTGCAGAATAGAGTGAAGGAGTGGAGCAGAAGAAGATTCAATAGCTTAATACTTTAGAGGACGTGCACATGCAGACTCACACAAGCGCTCTCTCTCCCTCTCTCTCTCTCTCTCTCTCTGACACACACACACACACACACACACACACACACACAGGCAAAGACCGCCAGCTGGTTGTACTCCAAAACCACTCTTAGCCTCCTTAAATCACCAAGGTAAAGTGTTAGTAGAGGCAGAACAAAATGAAATGAAAATAAACATGGCAGAGCAACGTTTACAGCCCAGAACCCGGTATCACTCCCCTCGGTGGAAAACACACCATAAATTACTGCAGATCATTTTGTGGAATTTCGGAAAAAATTGTTCCGCGCTCCAACAAAAAATTGGGCAGTTGATTTATACCAGCATTAATTGTGCGTGCATGTGAGCGAGTGGGGTTGATTTGTGAGTGTGCCTGCTGGGTGTCCTTGTGTGCATCCATTTGTTTATGTGCTAGATTTGTCTTGTGTGAGTAAGAGAGAGGGAGAGAGGAAAAGAGGGAGAGAGATGTTGGTTTTAGCTGTTAGAAGTAACAACGCTGTGGTTTTTGACCATATGATCCTGTACATTTCTTGCTCTGTAGGCAGCTGGACAGTCTCCACCGCTCATAATAACAACAATATGTTCCATATGAATCTCACTCTTCAATACGTCAACTTTCAGCTACAATGCAACCCCGCTTGCACAGATTTGTAGAGTATATATCCTTTGACTGGTACTGGTCTGGAGCCAATACATAAAAAGGACAAAGCACAATCAACAATGTCAAAGTAATTTACTGTTCATTATAGCAACACTGAGAAAAGCTGTCTTCCAAGAGACAATAAAAGGTAGTATAGCAACTGAACTCATTGCTCAGATGTAAGCCATGGTTTGGTGCTAATGATAAACTGTCCTCTATGTCAAAATGATCCAGCTTTGCAATCCTCAACCAACCAGTCCTCATACATTTTAGACCACCAATAGGTACACATACAAATATATGTAATTCCAGTTTTCATTCTCCTTTAAGTTATGTTTTGGTCTCCACCAGTTCCTGCAACACTGTCTCCTAGAAATTTCGTTTGTATGTTACTAAACTGCTTTTTTTATTTAGTAGTTGTGGCAACATTATTGCTGCCTGGATTATGTTCAGAGACAATGTGTTTTCCGGGTGACAAAACACTACATTCATGTACTACACAGGACTTAGAAGAAGATGGTTTGCGTCTACAAAGTGCAGGACTTTGACATCAGAATTCAACAAAGGTCAAGGGAAGGTCGTGATTTTGGTTATATCTTAATAAAAAAGCATAATCACAACGACTCTTGTCGTAGGTTTAGGCACACATTTTGGTTAACGTTAGGGGTTCAGTTAAATGTTGAAAAAAAAGACCACTCAAACATGAAACAATCACTTAACATTTTGCTAATATGTTCAGTATCAACATTTTGCGACTTGCCAGGTACTGAAAAACTTCAAGTAGTAGCCTGGGCTATTATTTGCCTAAATCACTCAACTCAACAGGCTTATATTTGGGACAGGCGTCTTTATGGGACAGGCTTTTAATTCCCTTTTCAGAAAACTGATGCTCAGCACAGATAGGAGGTAAGATTTTTATTTGAACCAGTATTAATATAACTTGTGTAAAAATCAGGCTTTAAACACCATTTTATCCTGTGAAAACAATATTCATAACTTGGATTAATTTTTATGAAAAACACTTTTGATTCTTTTGATCAGTGGACGCTTGCAAACTATGTGTCCAGTCCTCGAAGTAATCAAGGACTGGACACATATTCTGACTTTATGACAACTACAGATGGAGAGAGTCACCGCTTGACTTCTTCAAGACGGTAAACATGAAATTGAATTGAATTACGTTCTTCTCTGGTGCTCATTGTTTTAGTAAAATCAAATGAACCGAGCTAACGATGTGTAGCATCCCAGTATTGATGAGAGTTTAAACATTTATATTTGTATGTGCAGTCTAAATAGCTAACTAATGTGGGTGGGTAGTCAACAATCCAGTTGGAGACATCCGAAGAACTATAAAAATGAACTGCTTGGCAACCAGACCAGGTGTCTAACTGACACATGTATTTATTTATCAAAATGTGTAGCCACACCAGGCTAGAGAAAGAGACTGGCCATTTAATTGGGACTGCGCTTTTGTACATTAATTAGCAACATTTCCTTGTTGTGTTCATAGAAAACATAATGTGGTTGGCACTACATTTTCCTAGCTACCATCTAAGTTTGTGTGACTGTGGCTTTGCTACCTGCTGGTGGATACAAGGTTGATAAGACTGGATTTGTGGTCTAAAAAAACAAAACAATTAGCTAAAAGGTGGTAAAAGGGTCAGAAGAACTGTGGGAAACTGCTGATTTTTTTTGTTTTATCACTTAAAGCAGTGCCGTTGCTGGCACTCACAGTAATTTGATCCATTTTTTAACATAAAAACTTAAGGACTTGCATTTTGTGAGCATGAAATACAGAGTGTGACAGTTATAGTTGTTCCCTGACAGCAGAAGGCTTGTGATGAGCTGTCATAGACAATGTGATGCAGAGTAAAGCAGTAGCATAAACACTTCAGCCAAAATATTCTTCTATCTGAATATGATGAGAAAATTGGTAGGGCCCTTTGGTAGCAATTACAGCTGTGAGCCTGTGTTGAATAATCTCAGCTTTGCACATCTGGACACAGCAATTTCTGCCCAATCTTTTCTTGCTGCACTAAATTGCTCCAGCTCCATCTCACCGAATGGGAAAAATGAGCAAAATGAAATTGTCAAGGCCTTGTCTACATTCTCAGTTCAGCTGAGGTTTGGGCTCTGCCTCGACCTTGGCTGCGTGTTTTGGGGTCAGTGCCCTGTTGGAAGATTGATACTCTGCAGCAGGTTTTACTCCACAATTCCCTTCAAGGGTTCTGCAGTCATTTTGTTTTTAAACCTTCCACTCTTGTGCCTCAGCGTCAACTACTTTACATATTCTAAGCATAACAACAGCAAACTCTTGTATTCATTGCCTCCTAGCATGAGAAATGTGCATTATTTACCTATTCTGAATCATCCTAAAAATAGCACGGTTACTAAACTACAGGATGTGAACCTGAAATAAGTGTTTTTATGAACCCTGACTGCAAAAGAGGTGTTTAAACAAACCAAATTGTGAGTGAAATCTCCTGAAGATCTGACCATATTGTTTAGCTTAAAAGCGTAAGGCTTGTGTCCCAGTTTCTCCCAGAGTTTATTTGTGCTAAAAGCTTGTGGCCAGGGGAGCAAATCAGAATCTCTCGGTTTCAAGTATAGAACAGAATTACCATGGGCATCTCGGCCTAATGGTTTTTTTTTTTATAATGTGCGCAGGATTGTACGCTGGCAATAGCTCAAATGGAAAAAGGGGCATCAGTCACAGGAGTGTGGTTGGAAATTTAACATACAGGACAGTCTGCACATTCTGAGTGACTCAGGAATTTTGAGCGTTCCTCACTCTGCTTTATTGGTCATTTTACAGGACCAATAACACTCGAAGTTTAGTTGTGGATCAGTTGTCTTTGTCCCTGTGGAGAGGTTACATTTCTTCGGTATCAGACTGTTAACCTGGCTTCAAGCCTTTTGCTCTTTAGCCAGTCCAGATTCCTGTGTGTATGAGATAGATTTGTCATGGACACAGACTGAAGGGATTTGTTTGGTCAAGATACCATGCCAGCAGGTAAGAAAGGTTCAGGTTAGTGCAGTATCTGATTTCAGAGTTGGTGATTTAATATAAAATTGGTGGGAATGTGCAGCTGGGAGTGTTGTGGCTCTGCAGGCTCTAAGTTGTATCACTATATCACCAAATGCTCTGAGAACCTTCTACAAGTGCACCATAGTATATCACAAGGTTGCAGCCAGGTTGTGATTACACAACATTAATCTTCCAAAAAAATATTAAGTTACAGGCAAAAAGACAAATTTAATGAAAGTTCAGGTGCTCATGCACTGGTGAATTGCTTTAAACGTCCCTCCATCTACATTCATATATTTTTCCTCTAGCATCAAAAAGGCAATACGAAAGCTGACAAAGATACACTTAAAGGGTCTCACATAAATTATCAGTCAACATGAAAGGTAATGACATCATAAAGGAGCTAAAGACCAAGATTTATTTGAAATGTCAAACTGCTGCATCAGCAATGTAATGTGCAGTTGTCTGACAGTAACAAAAAGAGTTGAGAAGATACACACAGACAAGGAAATACATTTGTACCTGGAGTTACTCCAGTCAACTCATAATTCAAAGAGCCAGAGGGTCAGATTCATGCTACAGTAGCCCACCAAAGCAGACGTGGTGCAAAATGCAAGATGTCTTTGCACAAGTCAAGGTCGTGCAAGATTGGGAAATTCAAGACGATCAGCATTTTATAATCCTGAGAAAGTCGGCAGCTGCCAAAGATTTGACCTGGTGTTCTTGTCAGTTCAGTCTGTTTACTTTGCAAAGCTCACTGTGCTCTGGGGAGATGCAGTAGATGATACTGTATACTGTATGTGAGAGGAAGGATCTATACCAAACTAGCAGCAGTGAGCTGGAAGCACAGGATACGCCCTGTGGAATTTGGGTGCCACGGATTTGTTGCCACTTCCACGAGCAGTTTACCCAGGCAGCTACTGCAGGGTTTTGTGGTCAGGGCGGAGGTCAGAGCACACTGGGCTTTCCTATAGAGGAACAACTCTGGCTGAAAAAAGGAGACGACAACCTCCATAGGCTATACAAAATGTGATCTTACAATCATCTGAATAGCAATGACAATGAGAGGAAAGATGGTAGAGTCTCTCTCTACAGTATATTTGTTTAACATACTTTTAAAAAAACAGCTAAGATTGTAATGTACTGGTCATGTAATGCATTTGTTCCTGGCAATCAGACTGAATTGCCACTTTGTCTCACTTCAGTGATTCATCCTTATATTGTGTTCATGTTAATTGAGATCTCGTTGATGGAGGGCATATTGTGTTTAATCTCAAGGTTGGCTGTTTGATCCTCAGCTCCTCCTGTCAAATGTATCAAAGTGTCCAACAGCCATCAACGTTGGGGTCAGTGGAGCCCATTGGTGAATACAAAACAGGAAACAGAAGTGTGGAAAGCAAGCAAAAAAAAAAAAAAAAAAGGGTGTCTTTCATGAAACGTGTTAAAAAAGTTTCAGTGTTTTTCGATGTTGAAGTAAAAGACTAGTCTTATTGTGTAAAGTCTGACAGTGATTCTCTACCTGAAGGTAAAATCTCTTGTATTACTTATCGCCTTTAGTTTTTCTGCCAAAATTATTGCAGAACCTTATGCTTCACCCTCCTCAGGGCTATTAATGTTTTCTTTAAACCCTCCTCTTGAAAAATGCAACAATTTTCCCACAACATGTGAAAATAATAGCCTACATACAGTATAGTACCTCCATTTAAACCTTAGCAGACCTTCTGATGTGAGCAACCAATGTATACATTAATAAAACCTTGATACAGAGACAGATCAACTCAACTCAACTTTATTTATAGAGCACCCCCACTCACCCTAGAAAGTCAGACTACTTATTTTGACATTTTGGCTTAGCTTTTATTGCATTTGTAAATTATCATATTACAAACCGGACCAAACATTGTTCATTGTATCACTGAAGCCCCCTTGGTGGATGCGTACCACTATTTCTGACATTGTGCAGGGTAGCCTGCTTCTGATATAATAATGTTGCTCCTGCGTATTTCAGCACTGCGTCAACATCACCCCAACAAAGGATGGATGAGTTTGCCCAGAAGCTAGCGGCACACTGTGTGCATTTACTTGACATATGATCACTCATTTATTTTACAAGGCTTTATTACTTTTCTATTTTTATCATAGTAGGCCATGAAACATTGTCATGTAGTCACTGCACAAACACACAAATACACACAGGCACATACAAAATAAAGCTGCGGTTTAATTTGAAAGGATTAGAGCCTTCAGGACTCTATTTCCCAGAAGGCCTGACTCAGAAGAACTACGGACTCCTGCACAGACTCAAATGACAAAACAGACAGGACAAGAGGAGAAACGTAAGGGAAGCCAGATGGAGAGAAAGTAAAGCCAGAACCACACAGACATAATGAATGGAGGATGCTTCAGTAAGACACAATGACAGAAGTGACAAGGATGTCTATTTACCTTTGTTTAATTTTGGAAGTGTTTTTTCTTCAGTATTTGGCTTTGGCACAATAGAAATGGGTGCCATGGTTGCAATTATTATGTTGGTTTTACAAGAATATGATCATGTTTGGAAATTTGAGATTACAGTCAAAACATCTCGAGAACATAAAGAACGGCTTCTGTTTACACTTCGTGCGGACTGGATTTAAAGTGAATTGACCCCAGCAGTCAAATAGTGCAAACACACCATGGCAGATGTGGAGTGATGGGATTTCGGGGTCCCAATAAGTTATGGAATGTGCTTCTGCCACTTGTCTCTGTATGGACCATAAACCAACCTTCTCCTCTACGGACAATGAGTCTCCTTGTGAGAGAGGAAAGATGTTCAGGGAGAATGAGACCAGCCTGCCAACAGAAATAAAGATGGAGGAGATGGAGCACTCTGCAAAAAATGTGGGAGTTTTCGAATGAAAGAAAGAATAAGATCTCCGCTCCGCTGTGAGCCATCAATCAGTTCAGAAGCCTCTTTCTTTTTGCTAGAGGAACAAATGATAATATTTTGATCAGCATAAATTAGATGCTTCACAGTGCATTACAGAATGTTCTCTTTCTTCCCTGTGACAAACATGTTCAATGTAGAGACATTTAATACACCTTATACTCCTAGATAAGCCTTCACTTGATCTGATCTTGCCTCAGAAAATCTATGACAACAACACAAGGGAGTGAAGTAGATTCTTGGCTCTACAATTTCTGTTTTGTTTCTTAGAGGAATTAAAACATAGATCATCTGACTTCTTATGCATTTTATAAAAAGATCCGACTGATTCCCATTCAAGTAATCTCTTTTAGCATCTTATGTTGGACTGTTAAACATTAAATGTTGGAACATGGAGCATGGAGATTGAGTCAGCAGAAAAGTCTCTGGTGTTCTGTTCAGTTGTTGACAGTTTTACTATGTAAAAACAGTCAGACACTTTTTCAAAGAGTAAAAGTATCATGGCTAAGCAAAAGAAAGTAAAACAATCTTTAAATCAGTTTGGTTTGGTATTCTGGTAACTAATGAAAACAGCTGACTTTAAAGTCATAGTTCAACATTTTAGGAATTACAGCTATTTCCTTTAGAAGGAATTACGTCGTGTAACTATCTATGTGCCCAAAACTTCTGCACCTGCAGTGGCGATCATTGACCCTGGGGGGCGCCAGGCAAAGAGGCTCATCAAGTCCTGTCTGCATTGAGCGCCAGCGGACAACTGTGGTCACACGGACGTGCAACCAGTCCTATTCATAGAACAATTGAGGGTTGGTGTTCGCTGACAAATAGTCTAAACTGTTCTTACATTGCACTTCTACATTTAACTCCATACTCACCACAGCCTCACTGTCACGTCACCGACACACACATACACACACTCTCTCTCTTGCACTCTCTCTCACTCTCTGGGCCCACATAGGGGGTTTTGGGGCAGAAGAGGTGCACTGTGTAGTGGCTTTATGGGAGGTTTTATAGTTGTCATTGGAAATTGTACCAATATGAGTGGCCATCCGGGGCCCTATTTTTCCCATTTTTTAGGGGAGGTGAGGGTAAACATTTACCTGGTTCACCTCTCCTGATTGTGCCCCTCTACCTGGCAACTTCATGGTGACGACAAGACTCTCGGGAACTAGCCAGACTATCTGTTTCCTCTCATTAGCTACGCTAATTCCTGGTGCTAGCTCAACATTTAATACACAACCATGAGAGTGGTATCACTATCTCATCCACCTCTCTGCAAGAAAAAGATTATGTTGGAAAAAGTCAAACTATTCTTTTAACAACATCCACAGAAAACCAAGGTCAGTGGATAGCATAGACTATAAAAATAATAGACGGAGCTACCATGACGTCACTCAATGGTTTGTGGACTCCCTTTTTGAAGCCTGAGTTCGGCATTATGGCCGTTGTCATCTTGGTGTGTGGGGGCCAGAAGTGACCATATTTGGGAGAGAGGCTGGTGCTGTGGAGGAGTGAGGGGTGGATCAGACTGAGAAGCAAAGGACTAATCTCTAGACACCTTCACACTCAAAGCAATCCGACCTTCATTATACGTAACTTTAAGCCTCAATAAAATGTAAACAGGGGAGTTATAAAAAATCCCCTCCCCGCACAGTTGTCATGAAGGATGAAATTTGTTTTGTTTTTGTACCAGGCTGTAAACATGTTTATGTCTGCTGTTAAGTTGGGCATTTTAACATGGGTGTCTATGGGGATTGACTGGCTTTTGGAGCCAGCCCCAAATGGCCGTGCAAAGAACTGCAGTTTGGGCACCTCTGTGTTAGCTTCATTTTTCAGCACCAAAGGGTAGCTATAGGCCTCTGAGCATTTTTCTTAAACACCAGGGTCTCTAACTGATGACACTGACATTTTCAACAACTTAAAAAAAGCACAAACTTCAGTAGTTTCACCGTTATTTTTTATGGAGGGAGTTATCACTGAGGTTTCACAGTAAAGGCTGCTAACATTTTAACACAACAACAAGCTGAAAATGGAAAAAGTAGTGAAGGAAACTTTGTAGTGGGATCCTTATGGGAACAAATTGGCTGTGTTGGGGGAGTTTTCTGTTAAATGTTGGAGAGTTAAATATACCGTTTAGTGGCAACTGCAGCTGTGTGGTCGTTATGGAAACAAAGTGAGCAATGCATGACACGGTTTTTTATCAGCACAAAATATAGTTGAGGCAGCATTTTTTTCTACAACAAAAACAGCACACGTGAGGAGCATGCCCAAACTGTCCAGTTAGGTCAGCCATCATTTCAGGGAAACCACCGATACTCGGTGAGGTCCTCAGTGAGGTCAGTATTATTTTTTTTGTGTTGTTTTGAAGCACACTTTGTCATGGCTCTTGTGTCTTGCCAGTGGCATACAACCACATGCAACACAATACGTGTACAGCATGTGTCAGGAAAAATGTTTTTGATGCCAGCAGCAGTTGTGTTGCTCTTGAGGATTTCTGTATTATAGCAGGATTTTCATGACTGTTGTTGTTATTCTTATTTACACAATTCTCTCATGCCTTTTGTTGCTTTTGTTGTGTAACCCTCCTCCACAGCACGAAAGTCATACAGCGAAATTATGGGGCTCCGCCGGTGTTGCTCTCATATGACTGTGGGTCCGAGCAATGGGACCAGTGCCAAACCTACATCAGGCTGCTCCCTTTTTTATTAGTTCTTTTCACATCTAAAAGTGTCTCTCCTGATTGTATCAAACATTAGGTAATTCGTTGCCACCTTTATAGGTGAACAGACACACAGTACAGTGTCATGTTATGATTGCACGTATTGGACAGGTAAAATGCTTATGCCAAGTTAAATTGAATTACAGTTTCTGCTGCAATGCATTACATCTGTTTGAAATAAAAACGGTTGCCACATTAAGGAAAATTCTTTGCTTTGACTGATTGAATGTGATGTTTGTTTCCACTCATTATTTTCCCTAAAGGTATATCTAACTGTAGCGCCAAGGTAATGTAACTTTTACTCTGTACCTCTCCCAATGTGATGTTTAATGCCTTTGCTTTTTCAGCCTTATTTTGTAAATCCAAAGCCATATTGGTTTTTTTCTAGTTTTCACCAATTACCCTCCTACCCGTCAATCCACAAATCTCCCCGCTACATTTAACAGCGATGTCTAATAGCTTAAACTAACTGCAACAAACTATCCATTTCTCCCTTTGAGGTTGGTTTCAATCTTGAAATATGAAGTTGGAGCATATTTAGTGATGGAAACCACCAGAAGTGCTAAAAATACCTCTGCCAGTCTGGTAGCCACGAGGCTCCATCACACACTCATTACCACACGACCTGAGGTTGGGAGGAGAGAAGAGAGGAGGGGATGTGGTCAGGAGAGAGCGAGGCATAGAGCGTGTGTGTGTGCGTGTGTGTGTGTGTGTGTGTGTGTGTGTGTGTGTGTGTTGAAAGGGTTAGCAGCAAAAAGGAAGGGAGAGAGAAAGTAAGGGATGCGGTAAAGGAGGAAAAGAAAAAAGAGTAGAGAGTGAAAAAAACGAAGAAGGAGAGAGGGATATGAGGTGTGTGTGTCTGTGTGTGTCTGTGTCTGCACAGAGTCAAGAATGGTTGTGGTCAGATACATTAGTATTATATGATATTTCCTATGGTCTTCTGGTATTTCTGAATGACGGCACATATTGCAGCCTACTGGGCTATTATTGAAATCTTGCATCACATCATTTCTGAAGAATTTGCAGTTTGTTTGTCTGGACAAATCTCTTTTTCTATGATCCCCCTCTTCATCTCTCCTCTCCTCTGCTGTTTCTCCCCTTCTCTCTGTCCTCCACACATCCAGCCACCTTCCTCTTCTCCTCTCTTGTCTGATTTATTCCCCTGTTCCTCTCCATCCGTCCGTCCGTCTGTCTGGTGCTCTCTGTTCCAGCTGCCGAGTCCCTCCAGGACCATCAATCCTTCTCCTCAACCCATACCTGGCCCTCATTCAGCACACACACACACACACACACACACACACACACACACACACTAGATATCCACACGTGTACAAATAGAAAGCCATGTGCACGTATGCAGACACATGTGGTATGTATGCACGAACAAGCACTAAAAATATATGAACACACAGACACACACACATCAGGAAGCCAGAGGGGCAATCTGATCCTTCAGTCAACCTTGGAGTGAATCACACAGATGGAACTTCCAGGTTCGGGTCAAAATCTGAAATCAAGACTAACAAGGTGATCTGTGGCTCAGCGGGCTGAGGCATTGCGCTGGCAGCGATGTGGGTTTGAACCAGGCTCACAAACAGTCACTGAACTGCCCTCTCCCACTGTACTGTTAATACGAAATTATAGAAATGCTGATGACAACACCTGGATTTGAAAAGAAAAGAACTAAAGAGGCATAGAACCTCCAAGTTCACAAGGTTTCTATGTTTTATATTCAAAATATCCACGTGCTGGGGATTAAAGTGTTAAAGGAATACTTCACCCACAAAATGGCCTTTTATATATATCAATTACTCACCCAGGGTTACGCTGAATTTGTGAAGACAAGCACGTTTGCCATTTTTGGATTCTTCATTCATGCGGAGGCATGCGAGAAAACACACACACACACACACACACACACACACACACACTGTAACAACCACGGGAGGAATGAAATAAAATACGCAAGACTATATTTGATGCTTTACTTTTTTTGATACTACTATAATATAAATAGAAAATTAGAGATTAGATTAAATTCCTGGCAAAACTGAATACATATTACACAATACATATATACACACATTATTATTTACACAGGATACACTAGGGTCCTAAGTGTAGCGGCCCGCTAATTGCTGTGTCCTCAACCACAAAGTGGCCCAGGGACCAAACCATGTTTTGCAATCACTTATAGTAATCAAATTCACATTTTTAGGTTTGTTATTGTTGGTGGGATAGAACACTACACAGGTGGTCAAGGTCTGATTGTTGTCAACCTCCATCGTACCAAAGCAGATTGCTCCGTGTGTTTGATGGAGGAGGGGGTGTGTGTCTAAATATGCTGGAGAGGAGGCCCCCATAACAAATATGATCTCCACTGTACTTGCCCATGAAAATCAGTTTCTTCGGTGAACATAGATGAGCTGCAACAGCTGTAGTGAGGAAACATCCCTTGGTGTGAATTTAAAGCCCGTTGCTGCTCCTGTGCAAACAGCCACAGAGTAAGCACATCTTTCCACTATTAGCAAATTAAGGTAACATAAAATGTTGCAAGGGTGGCGTGGTGGTGTCGTGGTTGGCACTGTCACCTCACAGCAAGAGGGTTCCTGGTTTAATCTCAGGAGGGAGCTCTTCTGTGTGGAGTTTGCATGTTCTCCCTGTGTCAGTGTGGGTTTTCTCCCACAGTCCAAAGACATGCAGGTTAATCGGTGCCTCTAAATTGTCCGTAGATGTGAGTGTGAGTGGTTGTCTGTCTCTGCCCTACGATACTCTGGTGACCTGTCCGGGGTGTACCCTGCCTCTCAGCTGGGATAAGCTCCAGCCCCCCACAACTCTCAAGAGGATAAGCGGTTACGAAAATGGATGGATGGATGGATGGATGGATGGATGGATGGATGGATGGATGGATGGATGGATTAATGGTTGCAGCTTGTTGTGATTTACACTTATGTGTTGGTTGCCGTAAATGCCTCTGCTTGAAGTGCAGAGAGCTGCTGCCCTGAGCGCCAGACCCCCAGCTGTCTTGCACACGCTCAGTCATTAGTCCCTTTCCTCAGGAATATGAGTGTGAATTATTGTATTTGGACATTTAAACAGCCAATTAAGGGATTTGTCTGAGTAAACATTATCACATGTTTTGGTCCATATACATGTCAAAGAGCGCAGAGCTGCCCAATGCAAACACATGACATCAGCATACACAGAGAGAGAAAGAAAGAGAAAGAGAGAGACGTACACAGAAACTGGTGTCGGGAGACAGAAAGAGATGAAGTGTGAGAAAAGCAGGCAGAGAGAAACAGAGGCAGAAACAATAAATGGGTAGAATGAAGTGAAAGAGACAGTAAGAAAAAACTGAACTGGAAAACAAAGGGAAAGTATATGGATATGTTTCTTGGGTGGCCAGCCGCTGGACAATGTGTTTAATACAGTTAACAGTCCCTGATTTATGAAGTGGTAGATGTGATAGTGACGAGGGAGAGGGAAAGATGAGGAGTGAAACAAAGGAGAGAGGTCACATGCAGGACTGGGTGATGATGCGTGAAGGTGAGAAAAGAAGAGAGAGGAGGGTAAGATGAGTAAAGTCAAGGTGTTAATATGCATTGTAGTAGATCCCAATATTGAAAGAGGAGAGGAGACAAAAAGGTAAAAATACAGGAGCGGTAAATAGGAGGCAGACAGAGAGAAAGGGAAGAAGTGTAGAGGAAAGGAAAGAGGACAGGAGCTGGGTATTGTGGAGAAGGACTTGACTTGAGCAGCTGTTTAAACATCACAGTACTTCTTAACTGTGTGTATGTATGTGCTTCGTTATTAATAGCAGACAGCAGTAGTTTAAACATTAGAGAAACCAATCCTGTTTCAAATGGAAAACAGCCTCACTTCTGTAATGCTGTCAAATATAGCCAAGCTCCTTTGTTGTCTAACATGTGATTTGTTTTTACAATATTTTACATTAAGTTTCTATATATCCTTTACTGTTTTAAACTGAAATACGTCTCAGAAATCAAACAAGAATTCTCCAGATGAAGCCGAGCAGTACAAAGTGCTCTCTTTAGGATTATATCCTTAAAGAACTTTTCTTCCTGTGGTGGTTTCTTTTATGGAAAAGTACAGTAATACATTTTCCTTGATTTCATACACAGCTTGTAATTGCATGCAATATTTTAAGAATAAAGGAAAATGCATAAGGATAAAAACATGGAGTAGTTTTGTGGAGACCACTTCGTCTGAGGAAAATGTATTTTAAGGAAAATCTCAACTTACATGACTTCTGGATGTATGAAGGCCCGGAGAGGCCAAATAACTTTTTCACTAGCTCAAAGGCCCAATCTGTAACTTATTGATCATAAAAATCCAAGATTAACATACATAGTTATAGTTTTAAAGCGATTTTTTGTATGCCTCTCATTATACGTAAATAACAGTATAAACCTGATTGATGAATATGTTTAAAAGATAGATAGATAGATAGATAGATAGATAGATAGATAGATAGATAGATAGATAGATAGATAGATAGATAGATAGATAGATAGATAGATTGAATCAGCATCATTAATGATGTCAAAATCAGCATCATGAACTACATTTTGCAGTAGCTTGCTGATTGTTAGACTACATTAATTTCTGCATAGCGATTCAAGTAGTTAAATATTACTTTTCTGCCATTTTTGTCATTAACAACTGAAACTATAAACAATTTTGGACCATTTAATGAAAGGAATTGTTTGATTATTATTTTTCAATTTTTATTTCCCCATGTTTTCTCCATTGTCGTTGGCCCCCATTTGACCACAATTAGTCATAAGCACATTGATATTCACTAACAAATATTCAGAGAAGTTGTTGTATGTTTTTTCAGAAGTTCCCTGGCACCTGAGTAACCCTGCTTGGTTCAATACCCCCACCTGGACTGCAGTTTCTGACGGCAGGTGCTGACTGATGGACAATGTTCACAAAACCAAAGCTGACATTACTCGCACTTTGTCATGATTTATTTTTATCTTTATTTTTATTTATTTTTTTATATATAACCTGGAACAAGTGGGCACTTTTAGCAATAAATACAGCTAAGTCACATTTTTTTTGCTGCCATCTGACTTTTTTGTTTTGGTAGTTTGAACTACTTTTTCTAAGTAGATGTTTCGCTACAGTAGCTTTGCAGCACCCCATATTGCTGTAGTTCAACTTCTTCCAGTGTGAAGTAACTGGTAGCTTATAAAGCTGCTTTTAAAGTAGCTTCCCCAACATTTGTTCCCTGTACCAAAACATTTAACAATGATCTGAGCCGTGAAGTTGTAATCACTGTTTTGTAGGTCTGTGGTGACTGTCAGATAGTTTTTACAGCTGTTTGAAAACAGTAATTAATGAATTTGCCTTTCCGTCTGTTTATGCCTTATGTTAGTTTTGGTCGTCTCTATTATGACAAAAGCATGTCTGCTGAGTCAATTCCACTCACTGTAGATTTGTAAGCTACTGGTTACTTTCAGTCTAAAATTAGCTGTTATACAGAAACAGTCATTATTTATTCTGGTAAGAGTTTGCTCATCTCTCTCTGCCCCTCCTCTACCTCGCTCTCTGTTCCTCCAAAAAGTTTGCTCATCTCTCGAGAGACCCACCTGATGTTTTTGACAGAAGGTGAGCAGAAGTGAAGAGACACGTTGTACTTTCAAGAATGTCACCCTAGCCCTGCCATACCACGTTCTACACACACAAACTCATCACATTTCTCTCTCTCTCTCACAAAAACACACACATGCTCACACACATGCACACGCACACACACACACACACACACATACACACACGCTTGTGAGGACATTCCACTGTCTTGCTTCATCCCTGAAAACATTAACCCTGACACTCGCCCAAACCACTATATGACTGAACTTTTGCTCTTGTGCTGAATTCAAACCGCAACAAGTGGTTGAACATACTTACAAACACACTCACGTAGAAACACAATACGTAGAATTTATGTACGCACATCACCTCCCCTACTGGAAAACTAGTTAGATGCTGAACATGCACTCAAATGCACACCATGCTCGATAAATAACCATCTTGTATGCCACAGTCATATATTGTTGTCTACAAGGAGCTGATGTGCTGAACTTATCTGAATATTGGGATGACCTCCAGCTCACCTTGTAGAGTGTGCGCTTCACATAGGCTGAGTCTTTTGCAGTGGTGTGGGTTTAATTCTAACTGCAGCCCTTTGCTCCCACCTTTCCTGTCACTCTTCAGCTGTACTATCATTAAAGGCAAAAATGCTTAAATCATAACCTTAAAGAAAAGGTTGTCTGAATATCAAACTGTAAACTGTAAATGAAACACATAAGGAGAGAGCGACAAGCGGAAACTGAGAAAACTAAGGACGGCTGAAGAAAAACAACAGTAAAGAGAGATAAATGTAAAGATGACAAAGGAAAAAGACGCAAGAATCAGAGATGAAGAGATGAAGCACTGCTTGTATCATGCTAAGATCTTGATGTGGTCAGCTTTTGCAATAAATTAACATTTCAGTTCCTTCTTACTCAGTTAAAAGACTGATTTAGTATTGCAGTGCTACTGTTGGACTCCCTGTGGACCCTTCTTTAAAAATTATCAAAATCGATGCAGCAGACCCAGACATATCGTCCTTTTTTATCACACAAATTCTTGTGGAAACTTGGTGCCTACATTACTCAAAATGCAGTCCAACCATCAACAAATCAGTTTGAGATTTGGAGAATTTTACCCCCTTCATGTACAAAAATAGATATGCTATGCACTGCCCACATACTGTATGTGTCATTTATGTTGGCATAGATACATCCACAAGATGGCAGTAAAGAGCAAAGTCAAAAGTTTCTGACAACAACAAACATGGCGATGAGGTCTTAACAATGTACCTTTTTACTGATTTGTTCCATTAAGCCACTTTTAAAATGTCTTCATGGTGTCCCACGGTCTTGTTTAAACTACGCAACACTGCCTCCACATTCTCTGGTGGCACTGCTCCATTTTGTCTGTATCCGTAACTTTTCAGAAAACGTGCACAAAGTCAAATGAAATGATCACAGAGTAAAAACAGAAGGCTTCGTCCATGCTTGTATACATGTCTACCATTAAGTATTATGATAGTAGCAGCTAATGAAGCCTGTAGCCTTAAGCAGAGATGATGAACAGGCCACAGAGGTCTGGTAAGCTCACTTCTCTCCACACTGACGCCGACACAAGTGACATCACTTGAGGAAATTTATCAAATTTCTAGCCACAACATATGCAGTAACACTCGTACAACCTGTGAACAGATTTTGATGCGTAAAATTGGTAGAGCCTGTCTTTATCAGTCAGCTCAGATCACGTTTTTTCACACCACATTCCTACATAACAAATTCAAAATGAAATCAAAACAAAGCAAAATATAATACTGGCAGCAAAAGTGGAAATATTTCATCACATGTTTTTTAAATTATTAATAAATAGTAATATCTTTCAGCTCAAACATTCATATTGTGGTTTTGACAGTGGAGATTGGACGTGCTGCTTGTTTCTTCCACTCTACGCCTGTATCTACCCAATTACTGTCATGCAGCTGGACTTATTTCCTCTGCAGATTAAACATTCTTTACCCACTGTATGACTGATAAATTGAAGAGTATTTGATCAGACTGCCAGGATGTCAAATACCACTGTGGCAGCTCAGTGGAATTTGAGAGTGGTTTATTGCACAATACCTTGTTTGCTTCCACAGTAAAACCCAGCCAGAGTAAGGAAAGGTTAAAAACTGGCACAGTCCCACACACCGCTGAGGCTGATTGTAGAGTTATTACAGGCAGTCTATCTCTCAGATAGACAACGCTGTAAGAAGGACTTCATAGAGTCGGTTGAGAGCCAACAGTGTTTGTAGGAAGCTGCCAAATCCAGGTTGAGGATTTCAGATCAGATTAACAGACATCCTACTGCAGCCTCCAAGGGAAACAAAACTCTGCTGTGATGAGGTGACACTTCCAGTCCCTCAGTGCCAGGCCAAAGAAAACACAGCAGAATGGGAGAGGTTGGAGAGGAAGTGGAGGAGAGATATACAGTACTGAGAGACAGGTAGGTTGGAAGGAAGCTAGGAATGAGGGTGAGTGAACAGATTGATCGATCTGTCGCTCAGATCACTGTGGAATAAAGATGGTCCTCCACACTTAGCATCTCAGGGTTATTAGAATTATATAATTTACAAAATATTTTAAGATTTAGACATGACTTCTTTTTTTTATCACTATCATTATCATATTTCTATTTTAAATGTTTCTTATTTATAGATTACTTTCCAAGAGATGCTTTACATGACATTTCAAATTAAGGGCGAAAAGAAACTAAGAAACTGCACATGTGTAAGGTATCTGGATACAAAACATAAAAGTAATAGTAAAAGTATTTTGAATAAAAGCGTGTGAACGTTTTGTTGTAATTCTTGCAGGTCTTCCAAGCTCAGTTTGAACCTCACAGCTGAAGTTACAGCTGTAACAGTTTAGCTGGCAACTTTTGTTTTTCAATCTAAATCCAGCTTCCCTGTTGGAATCAAGGTTTTAGGTACTGAGAAATATAATCAAAAAGGAGCTGTGTTGTAGGGAAATGCCAGGATTTTCTGGATTGCCAGAAATTATATGAGAAAAAATGTACAATGCTGCCATCAACGCAAGCCCAGGTAGCCATCACACTGTTCACTCACTGTGTTTGCTCGATCTGCTCTGCGTGGGCAGACAACACTGCTGTTCATCTGTGGAAACAGCTGGTTTGAGGCCCTGCAGCTTCTTCTTCCTTCTCTGCAACAAGCTTCACATTTTTCGGGTGCCCCAGGTTGTTGTTGCTGCTGCAGTGAATAGGGAGGACATTGACAACAGCTGAGGGAGAAGAGGAGAAGTTTCCTTCAACACAACCAAACCAGGCTGAACGTGATGGTCACCATTGCTCACTTTACCGTCATCCATATTTTGGACCTTGTTAACTGTTTTATGAAATCACCTTCAAAATTATGTTCCAACTTATTTTTTTAAGGGTATTTACATATTTATATGTCTAGCATCAAGTAGGGGAACTATGGTGGCAAATGCCGAAACATGACTGGCCCTATCTAGAGCCAGTGTTGGTTTGTCTGTTCAGGGCTACTGTAGAAACAACATGGTGGACTCTGTGGAAGACTACCCCCTCTGCATGTAAGCTTAGATATAAACAGCTCACTCTGTGGTAATGAACCACAATGATTCTTTATTTTCTAAATTAATGAAAACATAGTTATGAATATTATGTTCCATTCTTGCCAATATATCCCCCTAAATCCTACACACGGGCCCTTTCATGTAAACAGGGCGGGGATCATTTCGGCTAAGCTGGAGCAGTAATTATAGAAAGTCTTGTTCCAGTAAAACTGCTGAGTGAGAATACTTTGTATCGACATGTTTGATTCGCTCTACACCATCTGTTAGCATTAGCTTATCCTGCTGTATTAAACCAACTGTTAACTGTAAGACAACACCAGAGAGCTAACACTAATTAGCCTAGGCATTAGCACTTACCGAGAATTCCCTTAGAGTTTTTCATTTTTGGTATCGATGGTGAGTCTTCCTCTTAAAACTCGATGCTTCTTTGCGCCTCTTTATGAAAATTATGGCAGTGCTTTGCATTTAGTATTGGCAGCTGTGTGCTGCCCTCTGCTGGACATCTCTGACGCTGACTACACATCCCATATTTGTTTTCCGTGCTGTGATTTGATTTGAATGTGGCATGGAACATTTCTGTCACAATGAAAAACTATTCACTCAGTTTCATTTACACATAACAATGTGTATTGTCGGCTGTATCACTTTATTTCACTGTTGGATATGCTTTCATTTCAGCATTAAAGGTGAAAATAGACACTTTTTTTGCTTTAACTTATCATTCTTAAGTAAGTGTTGATTGCACGCTGTAATGGCTATAGAATAATGACACCAACGGCTTTAAGATTGGTCCTCTATAAGTCTCGCTTTCACTATGCAAAACTGAAGGCTTCATTTACAGCACAAAGGAAGTGCGTCATCCATTGTGCAACCAATTAGTCGCTATACCTTGTTACGAAATAATATCAGTGTACGTTCTTTGCGGCTACTATGCCCAGTAGATGAAATGGCAGACGGTGGAGCAACTGAAATAACTGTGGAAAACAAAAACTAACGTGTCCTGTTGTTGATTGTTGCCAGGCTCCGAGGACGACGCCTTGCGACAGTGCCACCAACAATCAATAACACAACTTGGAAATGCTATGGTCTGAAAAACTTTCTGCTTCCACTTTAAAATTTTGTGTACACTGGAGGTAAAACATCGTCCTCAAGAGTATCTTGATGTTTACTGTTCAGAGGGGAGAATCATTCATGTTCCCCTTTAGATTTATTCAGTCAGACAAAGGATTCAAGCCAGGACGTTTACCTTTAAGCGGTGTCTCTCATTGTTTGGCTGCCGTTGGTTTCCGCCATTTTTTAGCTCTGCCAGAAAGTTTGGAAAATTGTGTAAATGCTGCAGCCCCAGGCACACGCCATGTATAAGTGGTGTCAAAGGTTTAAATCTGACTAAAGATGGCTTTGCTGTATTTCATCCCCTGTCCTTCCCATCTTTCCTTTTATTTTCCACTGTATACTTTCTTAAAAGGCAGATACGCCATAAAAAATAATTGTTATAATGAATGTTTTAACTTTGGCTAAAACCTGGCCCTCTAGGCTCTCTATCCAGACTTTGTGGTTTACTGATGCTAAGCAGCTCTTGGCATGAGCGTAACTCTGCGATTAGTGCCCCTTTAAACACTTATAATTCACAGCCTATGAAAATATTATCAGAGAGGGCCAGCTCTCTGCCTGAGGGGGTCAGGAGGTTGTTTTAATGGTACCATGGGCTCAGTGTGTTGAACTGTTCAAGCTCACAGCATTAGGGTTGTCTTAAATCACTTTCTGTGGGTTGAGAATGTGAAGAATAACTATACGAGATATAATCATATGTGTATGGAGTAATGTAAACGCTAAAATTAGGCATAATGCTCTGGCTATTAAACCCATGACATAACTGGAACATGTGGAAATTATTTCAAAAGTTTGAATTATAATGACAAATGGTTTGTTTTTCCAATGTTGTGTATGAGGGAAGCTTGAATTCTCATCTGCACACCCCCACACACCTCCGCTCAGACCTAAATTTCCTGTTAAGTAGTGGTAGGAGGTGTATATGACAGATTTGTCATTTGGCTAGTGGCTCATTTCAGCTGACAGTTTACACAAGGAAGTTTAAATATCAATAAATACTTTGTTCTGCCTCACAGGTGCTTTCTGTTTCCAAGACATAATCTATAGTGTGTGGAGGAAAGAAATGAAGAAAAAAAAAGAAATGTTTTGACTTTGTGAATGACAACCAAAACCAGAGAATTCACTAAAGATATGGTTTTCCCCATATCATGGTTGGATTATTGAATGGGCCCATGGGCACGGGTCCAGGGGCCCAAAGTGCCAGAGGGCTTCCCTAGCCTGCGAAATGTCACTCAAATTAACATTTACCGACCTGGAAGAGACTCTAAATGAACACAAAGAGATGCAAAGAAACAGAAAATTACTGCAAAGAGACACGAAACAACCACAAGGAGACACAAAATTACAAAGAGACATAAAACAACAACAATTGTGGGGCCTTTTGCCTGTCTGTGCCCCGGCCTATTGTTTAATAATCTGCCTATGTCCTATATCATCTCATAACTGATTAATTATTTGTATGCTGTTGTTTTTATTCTTTATATTTTAATTTCCTGGTAATTCCCTAGAGTTGCGAGGAAATGACCCACTGGAGCAATGCACAGACTGATTGAAATTACATGTTTTAAGTTTTAATAATAAGTGTATAGTTGTGAAAGTTACAATTTTGTTATCTGTCTCCATTATTTTTCGACCCCCTGTCAAACAAGTTAAATGACTCACTCTTAATAACACAAAAAACACACACATGACATGGTCTTTACATGAGAATCGTCTGTAACCTTCTGAACTTCTGCCTTACATCAAAACTGATTATTTACAGTTGATTTAAACTCTGACATGAAAGAGATATGGCGGTTAATAAATGTATCACTTTGACACATTCATAGTATTGTGCATTCATTAAACCCTGCTTTATTATTTATTCACGCTAACATTTGAATAAACACAAAACACTGGCCCTCAAGAGATGCTCCGGCATACTACTGTGTTACTGTAAGGGCAAGGTCGCCCTCTGTTGCACAATAAATACATTGCATGGGGTTTCATCCTGCTGTACCACGCCACAGTGTCATTGATTATGTTAATTTAAAATTAGGTTTAGGGATCAGGCAGAAATTGTGAATATTACAGAAAAACAGATGAGTCGAGCATGGACCCTGAAGTGTCTTCAAATCCACACCGTCACACTGCTATCATAGTTACTGCCTGTCCAGTATGGAATGCAATAAAGATGTATTTTGAGTTTCAACTTCCCGTAAAGTGGCTTCACTTTTATCAGGGAAATGGTTACTAAGCATGTCTTTGGTTTGACAGCAAACAGTTATTCAGAGGCTGAAGGTAATGATTATTTCAGCCTATAATATCACCCTGGACAACCACAGGACATTTCCACATCTGTATCTCCAGATATCCAAAGCATTTACATTACAGCACTCACCAACTCTTCCTGACCTAATGCCTTCCCACACTTCCCTGCACTGTTTGGTTGCATCTATGTCCCTTTCACCTCCCTCACCTTGTACAGAGCTGTTTCGTATTACAACAGGGCCTCTTCGTAGTGGTGAGACCCAGCGCGAGGTCAGGTCAGACCAAACATAATGATAGGTTAACGTTTACTGCCCCAACTGCTTTTGCAACAACATGCTGTCTTTTCCCGTAATGTTCGCAGATAAAATATAGTGTTTCCACTGCAGTGAGCACCACAAACATATGAGCTGAGGTCCTCTGTGAAAACAAACAGACGTCCTCCAGAAAACCATCCCGAAACATTCTCTATTATGCATGTACTTCTCCAAACTATTTTGAGAGTCAACAGAGATAGTTGTGGCAAAGAGTCTTGTTAGGACAAGGCATAGTGAACTGCCTTATGTCATTCCTGTACAACATTTCAGCAGTTATTTATTTATTTCATCTAAGACAGGAATTCTACACGCCAGTCTTGCTGCGTAGGACGGTGGTTTGTCCAGTAGGTGGCGCCATAGTATAACTTGTGGTCCCGAGTGAGCCCTGTGATGGTGCTGAGATATAGAAATGTTTAGAATTACTTAAAAAAATTAATTATATATTTTAATTTTACTTTATTATGTGTCATAAACAAGGAAACAGAGCAAGGAAAAAGAAAAGACGAAAGCAAAAAACACTGATTCAATCGAACATGGATGATGAAACTATCTGATTCATACCTCAAACTAAACTCCTCTTTACATTTAGACCACTGTGAGCAGGGCCAGTTTGCTTCATATGGAGGTTACAGGCCTTAAATATGATCTTATGTTGCTTTACAATGCGGAAATCAAACGCCAATCCGAGATGAGAAAGTGCAAGACGGAACGTGCCGTGTGTGCAAGTAATGTTGGTTAAGGAGCGTTCCTTCCTACTTGCGCAGACTGCACTGCAGGGATTTCCCATGTTACACTACTGTACTGTACGTACGCATCTTCCCTCACGTAGGCTCGTTCACACTCTGACACGTGCTGTGACATGAGGAGAGGAGAAGATAGCAGGGGAGAGGACAAAAAAAAATGAAAGGGATAGAATAGAATAAAAAATATCAGAAAAGAGTAATTCGACCTCAGTCTAATTAAAATACTCTTTTATTTTTTTTATTCTTCATATTGTGCTACGTGCAATCATACAATAAATCAAGCCTGTTTAGTGGCAGGATAGCATCTCTCCATGGCAACGTGACATGTTAGTTTCATGACCTCTTACATAACAGTGCTGCATCCATCCATAGGTACACTGACACACACAGCATCCATAGGCGGTCCAGTCTGCAGTCCTTCACAGATCAATGCACAGTGGATGCCTGGTTATAAAACATGTGCCTGTATAGACCAGCAGTCCAACAAGGCCCTGCCACATGCAAGGAGACCAGCCAACCAATTGCACTAATACTGTGTGGTGTTTTTTTTTTTGTTTTTTTTGGACTATTGTGACCTCCAGCTGCTCGTTTCCTGTCTCTGCCCATTACAAAGAAATGGTGTCCATGTATATGCTTCCCCAGTTGTCCATCATATGCACGTGACCAGCTCTATGGGACAAAATGCTTCATCATTCCCCAACGCTTCCACGTTGGCACCCTGCCAGTGTCTCTGTCCCTTTGATGTCTCATCTGTCTTTTGTCTCTGCTGAATATCATCTTCCATCATCGACACACCCCAATGCTCTATTATATGAATGAGATGTGTGAAAAGGATGTTAACCAGGCCAGCGTTTCATCAGCCGTGGAGAGCCCGTGACTACTGCCTCGTTCCAAATGGAGCCCAGCAGCAAGGGATGACGTGACGTCACGTCGCCAGGGCGACCAGGCTCCCCGAGGCACGTGTCTTGTATAAAAGCGGAAGGCGGCACTGTGAAGTGCGCACACAGACTCAAGAAGCATCAGCCGTGAGGTAAGCTGCAACACCGACTCACCCTACAGCGTGTAGAGGCCCTTGCGACGACGAGCTGATACACATTTGCTCAGACTATCTAAACTGAAGACGTTGAAAGTATTTGACAGGACTCAGACGTCACTAGTTTCAAATGTTAGCTTATGTGTCGGCGCACTACAGTACATCACCTTGGTTAAGATACTAATGCAGTAAGCTGGCGCAGTTTTAAATGAGAAGTTTAACATATAACGGTAAATTCGTCGTGAATCTCCCCCAGACTGCTGCTGCTGCTAAAAGCCGAAGATGAAGTGCGGAAGCGACCTTGTAGCCTTGAACTCCGTCTACCATCTTTAATTTAATCAGCCACGCAGCCGTGAAATTACCGTTAGCGCACGAGACACAGGCACGAGGATGAGGAGAAGAATAACGTCGGGTCAAAGCTCAGATAGCATATGGGTCTGTAAAACAGCCTGTTTCGCAGGATGCACGCTGTAAAGGTACAGGAAGAGAAAAGCGAGGGTGGGAGGGGATGCAGTCGTGGCCTTGCAGTCTGGGGAGAGGCTGTCCGTTGTGTAATACTGTGCACTTGAGTCGTTTCGTTGCATCATATGAAAAATCCACTAAAGCTATAAGCATCCCGAAGCATTTAAATGACACGAAATTTAGCCTTGTTGTAAAGAAAATCTGCATAATTCAGTTATAAAGCATTTGTGATATATAATTCATTCATCTGAGGCTAAATCGTAGCGGGTAACGTGACATTGGCAGCTCCCATTGCTGCATCTTTGCGGAAGTGGATTAGACTCCATGTTACGTAACGTTAAACTAATACAAAAGATATATATTTATCACAGCAGAACAATAACCTATATAGGTAGACATGTAGTCGGGATTAAAATGGGGTTCAGCAAAAGCTGTAATTTGACTGTAATAGTTGTGCTAAAAATATTATATAGAGCTGTAATGATGCACGAGGTGAATGAGTGCATGTGAATGGAGGTGAAGCTACGTGCTCCTCCTGGTCCTTACGATGAAGTCTGTCGTCGTTGCGTCATTAGATTTCAGAGATGAATTGTACTCTCGCAATGACAGGAAGCAGAGTGATGCAAGAACCGAAACGGGTCAAACGAATAACCCTGGTTTTATTTCATGTCGAAAGATGAGAGAGGCGTGCTGAAAGCCTTCCTGTGATGACTCTGAAGGGCACAGAGACAGTGTGTAATGTCGCATGATTCTGCCGCAGTTTGACTTCAGACTCGACAGACCTGTTGATGCGGTTTGCAAAGAGGCCTGTGCTTTGGAAAACAACAATAGACAAAGTTCAAGTTAATTTCCAAATTATAAGGCTGCTTTATCAGACACACAGTGTACCAGTGCAACCAGGGTCTAATTAAAAAACTGAATACCGGAACCAGTCAAGCTTGGTTAATGGGGGAAATTAGGGGGACACTAACAGGAGAATGGTTTCAAAAGATTATGTCAAAGCTACACAGTCCAGCTGTGCAAAAGTAGAGAATACTAATGTTTATGAACTCATTAAGTATTTAGTTTTATTTATCATAGCAGTAATACAGTACATAGTATTGGCAATTCTAATGTTTGCTTAAAGTTAGCCCCATTCAGCTCATGTAGGTGTGGTACATGCAGATGCAGCCATGTCTGGCCTTGTCTCACTCTTCAAGGTCATTACTCCAGCTGAGGAAGGTCAAAGTAGGCCCAGTGCTTCTGTAGTGATGCTGACCAACTGCTAACCCATATTCTCAAACTCCTTATCAGTTTGAATAAGGTTATTCTTACTGTGCTTATGTATTTATGGATGGGGAGCCACACCTCCTAGCTCAGACTCCCTGGATGAGTGAAGGTCAATAATAACAGGCCCGATCCTGCCTGAGAAATGCTAAGTATTTAGGCTGTCTGTGTCGCCAAGCTACAGGCTCTATGATAATAGTTTAGGAACAAAATTACATTTGCCATGCATCAGCAGATAATAGCTTTGCAGTATTTTTAATTAACATGATTTATGATTATAGCCTCCCTCTAAATTGATTTCTGAAACTGCCTTTCAAAGCACATGTATAATTTTATTTAGAGTAGGCATTTCTTGTCCAAGATCCTGCCTAGTGAATATATTAAAATGACACTAACAAGACCTTGAAATGAAATTAAGTCTACTAGTTTCATCAATACATTTGCAGTATTAAAATTTTAAACAAATACATTGTGACAGGATAGTACTGGCTGAAGATGTGCCTGCTCTGAATAATATTATTATTATTTATTAGTTACTCCTTGCATATAAGGTTCAGAAGTTAGTAGATTGTCATATCACGCACAATTGCTTTGACAGTCATTATGCTTTTGCATGTGTTGTAGAATAGGGTGTCAGCTATATATCTGAAGATGTCAGCTAGAACATACAAGCAATACACAGGACATGTAATTATAGCTACCAAGGACTACAGCCATTTTATTAAAGAGATATTGAACAACCCACACAAGCTACTCGTGATGTCTCTATGACATTAGTCAAAGAGGTGGACTAGGTTTTCAGGTGCTTGCCGTTAGAAGTATATATGCTTATTTGTCTTGTATAAGATTATTGTCTGCCTGCTACTCATGTTGGTCAGGCCAGCAAACTTTCCTCCTTTTCTGTACACACGTCAGGGCAGGCTGCCTGGGTCTCTGCAGTTAGTGAATACGTCACGCCCACTAAAAGTACATTTTGTTATGAGACTAATTTACATACAGTCATTCATTCCTCTTGAGTTGATTATGACTTGTTCTTTCTTTCTTAACACAAGTTTTCCACTTCAAGGTAGTGTGGCTGTTTCTAGATCGACATTTGAATGAGTGTCCCTCCCCATTATGCTCTGCAGCTGACTTATCAACCAGCCATCCTGTCCAGGATGTGTGTATGTGAGAGAAGGAGCTCCAGAGTGACTCAGCATTCTGCACCAAACTGTCACCAATTTAAGGGAAATAAAACCTAAAATAGGGAAGGATAGACACAACTGGGACATAACATGCCCTTGTACTGCAAAGCAGTTTTGCCAAGTTTTTTTATACAGTTATTCAAAGGTGCAGATGTTTGCTACATTTCTTATATCATGCTAGCTCTGCAAACACAGCATTAAACTGTATTACTGTTCATTACTTTGAGAGACAAGAGGCAGCAAATGACAGGGTGCAAGTCTTAGGAAGGATATCTGTCATCTGCTTGCTGACATAAGCTCATACAGTGGACAGAGGGAAGTGTGTGTGTGTGTGTGTGTGTGTGTGTGTGTGTGTGTGTGTGTGTGTGTGTGTGGGGTCCAGCATTACCTCTGCAGAGTAGTCATATGTCTCTTTCCTATTAACTCCTCTGCGGTTTGATAGAGCACACCTTTTAATAATTCATGATGGGTGGTGTATGTTTGTTCTTGTGTGCACACGTGTTTGTGTGCAAGTCCTGGTTGAACTGCAGTAGTAAGTTACTCCATTCATAAAACCTCTCTCTTATCATCTTTATCTATTCTTATGAATATATCAAGTTATTAAATCATCAGACTACTATAAATTCAGTTTCTGCTGATGTTAATTCGCCTCTGGTGAATTGTCTCATAGAAACAGTCAACCTCCTATGCGTCTGTCCCTGTCAGCAGGAGCTCATGCCTGCTGAGTAGGACACACAGCCTGCGGTGTTGTGTGTGCATGTGTCTGACAGGTGATGTGATGGCGTTGGACACTTAACTGACTAGTTTACGGCAGCAAAGTGACATTGCCTCAGTGATGAAACTATTAAAAGGAAGGAAGCAGGTATACTGCTAAAGAGGAGACAAAAGAAAAGATATGCAAAAGAGAAGTTGCTGAAGTTGAATACATAAAGTTTGACTCCACTTTACTTGTGTGTGTATGTAAGGGTTGTAACTGGCATTTATGGTTTAGTCACAAATGTATATGATTTATGTGTTTCAATGAGAGGCATGCAAGAAGAGAGAACATTACCTAATTGGATAGTTTGTCTGGCCTTTAGCCAATCAGCCCACTGCAGTGGAAAAACACCGGAGAGAAAGAGGGTGTGACAGGGGAATAAAAAGCTGGAGGACGGTCTGAATAGGCAAGATACACTGAAAGAAGGGCGGACGAAGGAGGAAGGCAGGGGGAGTGGCGTAGTGGGCAGGAAAAGCGAGAACGGAGTCAGTGAGTTCATTCACTCACAGTGGCAGTTTTACTCTTAAACTGTAACAGCTTTACACCATATTAATGGTCATCGCTCACAGCATCACCATGGATAACTGTATGAATATTTTATTTAGTCTGTATCCTCTTATTTTGAAAGAAGAAAGGCCTGGCCTTGACTCAACTACGTGAAGGGAAAGGTGTACAGTGATCTGTCTGTGCTCCTCAAAACTCAGGTCCATATAAGGGTGAGACTCTCACTGCTCGTCTAAGACTGTTGAGATAATACAGGGAAAAGAGGAATCAGTGTTTGTTTGGCAAAGTGTTGGTGCTTGACAACAGAGGAGGTGTTGGCAGAAGTGACATACCCTGTTACACTCTTTCCTCTCCTACCTCTTTCATGCTCCCAACAGATTTTGTCTCAATTTTAAGATTTTACCACCTGATGCAGCCAGATTTCTTTGTCCTTTTCTGGTCGACCAGTTATGAGTCATCTTTCCCGCAGTGGGCCCTGCAGGGCACACGCATATGCGCTGGCATGGCGACCCTGTCCTGCACCCCCCGTGGTTAAACGTCGTGTTTGTGTGAGGAAAATGGGTCGCAGCTCAGAGGGAGGGTCGGCTGTGCTAAATGAGGGGGATCAGACTGACAAAGATTTGCGAGGACAGGGGGAAGGAGGTAGCGGGTTGAATTTTAATGATTAGTTTGGGTGGTGAGGCAAAGAGGAGGGGAGACCGGATATTCCTGAAGCTCAAAAAGTGGGGAAGGGACAGTTAAGAGTGAAAAGGGGAGGATTTAAAGGGAAAAGAGAGATGTAGCAGGTAGATGAGAGTAGGTGGACAGTGAAGCTGAATAAGCCAAACAGATTGAATGAGACGAAATATTAAGATGGATGAAAAATAGGTAGAGTATTCAAGTGAGTTGCCGGGTGTACTCCTCATTAATGAGGATTGAATACAAGTAAAGCTCCTCTGGTTGGCTGGTTCCTCGCTTTATCTAACCAATCAGAGGAGGAGATGGGTGCACCACCCCTTGTCAAGAAATTGAGACCCAGGTTTGGTCTGATCTCAGGTTTGGTGATAAAGGCGATGTGCGATTTATGGATCAGGGAGGTAAGATGGAGGTGATGATGAGGGGGGAGGGTTGACTGGTCCACCAATCAGAAGAGGAGGTGGCTGCACTGCAAAACAGTTTTGACCAAAATTATGAGGAAGTAACTTTACTACCACTGTATACATCTGGCCGTCTGTCTGCCCCTTCTTCCTACATTTAATGAGTGTCAGCATATTGCAAACTGCAGTGAACAACGTGAACCCACTTTGCTCTGCTCGACTCAATACTCACTCTGTGAGCTGAGACATGTCTGTGTGAGCTCTGCCACAGACTGTGTGCTGAATACCAGATCAGGGCTGATTGGCCTTCAGTCAAAAGAGGTGGGACGATGTGGTAGAGAAGTAGGAAGAGCTGTTGGCTATATAGTATGCATCAGAAAACATACCGCACATAAAAATCATAATGTTAATGCTCAACATAGAAATCTTATTATATTTTAATTGAACCATATTTTAACCATTTCGAGCAGCGTGGTTGTAAAGGTTGCTATCAAAGATTACAAATTGTATTACAACATATTTTGCATATCTCAGAACTGCATGAGACTTATCAAGCACTAATTTGCAAACTAAACAGTGATACTGAAGTAGAGTATGATGTTGCAGCGCCAGGTTCTGGTTCCTTGTATTAATTCATTAAAGCTGCATTGAGCAGGGTTTTTTCTTGGCTGTTCAGTGTGATCTCTCCCTCTTCTTTCATTGATTGGCCAAAGCCCCACACTGTTGCTAGGCAACAGTAACGGACATGGAGGGGGGAGTGTCAGTAAGTTCGTACTGTGCTGGCAGACTGACACACATGCTTGTACTCCTGCTCCATATTAAAGGCTCCAATACATGCCCAAGTCAGGTTGTTAAAAATAAGCTCAAGGAACTATTAAGCAAACACGAATTTGCAATAGCTGCGACCATCATGCCAAATTTTAGCCTCTCAAGGGTGAATTATAGTCAATATTAGATACTCATACAGACATGGACAGAGCCTTTTGTCCGCACTCTGCGTTCATCTTGTCTTATTTGTGATCGTTTTCTGAAAGCTTGCAGATATGGATTAAACAGAGCAGTATCACCAGAGATAGTGAAGGCAGTGTAGTATGGTTCAAAAGAGACATGACCTTAGGACACCCACGAAGACATTTTAAAAAATGACGTAATGACACAAATCCACAATATAGTGAAAAGAATACTCCTTCCATACATCGTGATGTATTTAGTGACCACCAGCATCATCAATGCTGCCTCGGTAAAAGGTACAATATTACGGCCTCCTCCGCTGTAGCCTTGTTTCTTGTTGTCTGAAATTTTTGACTCTGCCCTCTACTGCCATCTATTGGCTATAGCTATACTATCATAAAGGACACATGGAACTATGAGAGCATTGACGTTTACAAGGATTGAAACAGACATATCTATTTTTCGTATGTAAAGGGAGGATAAATGAGCCTTGATGCAAAAACTGTGTCCGCCAAAGGGTGGGGAAATTCTTGTGGACTGACCAACCAACAGAGTGAGCTGTTGAGCTGCTGGCTCAGCTAAAAATCATTTTCGATGCACAGTGAAGTAGTCAAGTTGTTAAATTCTCTACATTTGGAGCCACAACCCTGTGTCTGGGTCAAACTTTCCACCTGCTTTAGTGAAGCAGAAGAGCCCACTCTGTTCAAACAGTAGTATCATTTGTTTATAGAGCAGCCATTTTCTTTTGGAAAACCAAGCGCAACTGCGCTGTTTACAGAAAAAAGGAGAGGTTAGCATAGAGAGAGAGAAAGCCAACAAGTGAGACAAATAGTGAAAGTGCACAGGCGACAGGGGGAAGGAGAGTTCAAAAGAGAGGAAAGAGAGAGGGTGACTGCAGAGTTTGTGAATGCACAATAGGTAATGGTGGGAACCAAGTATAAAGGAGAGGAATAGAAATGTGAGAACAGCTTGGTCATACTGTATGCACCCTCTCTCTCCTTTCTCTCTGCCTCTTTCTCTCCTTTGGTGACCTTGTATAATGGATGCTAGCAGCAGAACACAAAATGGCTGTTCTGTGTCCTGAAAGGAAGGTGCTACAAAAGGCACACACAAAAATGCCCCAGAGAAGTGTGACCCTGTTGGAAAATTGACTGTTCACAATACATTGATTTTGACTGGCATCAAGCTTACAGTTCCAGTGAGACAAAGCATCTGATTGTGCTCAATAACAAGTGAATAAATCCAGGTTAAAATGGTCAGTAATTATCAACCATTGTTAGAATGAGAGAGACGATTTATCCTAATCTGGTTGCCCCTTTTGTCTATTTAAAGTGCTCCCACAATGCATTTCACCAGATCGACAGCCTGTCCTACATGCTTCCCACTGGGACACACACACATACACTCACAGAGATACACACACATACACTCACACACACACACAACAGATTAGGAGATTACAGTAGTCTAAAATGACAACCAACCAGTTTCAAGGACAACCTGGGTTGCCCTTCCTTACTTGACCTGCGCCTGTCTCTCTCACTCACACACACACATTCAGGCTGGTCAGGCTAGTACCTGGTCAGTGCAACTGAGCTGCCTGCTCACCTGCATGAGTAAATGTTTGGGTACATGTTACATGTAGAACTGTAACAAATCCTAAATGAGTCCATGAATTAATTAAGGTTTTTAGATATTGAAACACCCCTCAAATCAAGCAGTTAGTGCTAAAATATAATGATAAACTGAAGAATCAGCTCCCTTTTTATGCCTAAATTAACCTACTAGTCCACACACAAAATCTATAATGCAGTTTCAGGCAGGTTTTTTTTTTGCCAAAAGGCAAGTCACATGACTTTGGAATAGATTTGGAGCTGAATATAATGTCAAAGTGCATATCCCTTCTTGCACAGACAGATCAAGGATGGTAAAAGAGAGGAAGGAGGTGGAGTCAGAAGATGAATGACACAAAGGAAGGAAAGGAGAGGGGATGCAGTAGGTAGAAAAGATGAAAGCTGGAAAAGTAGCAGGCGAGGACAGAGGAGGTGTGGAGAGGAGAAACGGGCAGTATGAGAAGGAGGAGGAAAGCAGGGGAAAAAGGAGGTCACATAGTTGAATCAAGGCCAGGCTTGCTCTTTGTTCCCTCGGCAGACAAGTCTCTATTTATTGCGTACCAACCACTTTCTCCCTCCCTTCTTATCCCACTTGTTTTCTAAACATGTCCCAACATGACACACCTCCCTACTCATGCAGCAGATGCATGTAAAACATGCCATTTGACTGCCTGTATTTTTCTGTCACTGACAACAAACAGAATCACACCCCTGCGCAGCGGCAGTTTGGTGTTCTGGTGCTTCAGCTCAAGCACCTAGCTCTTCTTATCATACTACCCTCAAGTGCACACCAATGTACTATATCACCTGGGTGTGTTTTCACCCTTTAATGCTAATGCGTCACACTGCCTGTCTAATGCACTGTAAGGCTACTACTACTGCATGTTATCATAGCATTTTCAAATGCATGAAGCTATATGAAGACAGCACATTACTACTAGCACATTACTACACTTTACTCTGTGTGTTTACACAAAAAGATGGGGAGGACGAGGCAGTGGAGAAGACATGCAGGGCAGATAGAAGAGCACAGATGGTGACAGTGTGAAGTGCAAATTGCAGGCTTTAAAATAGCACATGAAATAGATATTTTTTTTCCTAACGCTTTGTGGAGCCTGAACAAGAGCGTTCACAATAAAATAGTGGATTAGGCATGGTCATGTTACAGTACAACAATGTAACACACACACTCATTGTGTGTTGCCAACAACTTAACTAACCTGATTAAAGCCACCTACTGCTGCCAGGGCAACACCAAACACTCGCGTATACTTCGAATGTTTAAACTCTGTGTAAAAGAAAAGAGGGCATTTGTTGGCACATTGTTAAGCTGCAGTGATTTTTGGTCATCTGACTGAGCGTGTCTCCAGCTAGCTAAGTGAGATTGGATGCATTTTCATGTTATTTGAATCATTTTATTGCTGTTGTTTTCTAATGTCAGTGGTTTCTCTGTTTCTTTTTTTTTCTCTCCCTAGTAACTCAGTCCCCCCCCAAGCAGCAACCATGTCAGACCTCTGTGTTGGAATCAATGGGTGAGTTTGAAAACACACACACACACGCACACACACACACACAAATTATATGTACAGGATGGTTCAGATATATAGATTATATGATGAGGTTAGGATGTTGATGAAGCACATTTTTGGGATGGCAGTTCACCATTTTTACAATTTCTGGTGGTTAGTTAATGGTCTTTAAGAGAAGGGCAAAATGCATTAGCTGTCAGAGTGAAATACATTTCACATCATTTTAATAAAATCCACCCTTAATATAGTATGCCAAATTTTGATATGAGAGTGTGCCATTGTGGTACCATGTATGACTATTAAGTAGAACAGCACAAATGGACTTTATCAAATAATAATTGCACAGTAAAAGCTGTACTTAACTTTGATCACATGGTGGTGGTTTGAAATTTGCCTCGTCCGTTAAAATGGAAGGAGTCTCTGTCTGTATGTCAGTCCTTCAATTTTCCTCAACAACCGCTCACCCAAACAAACTTCACACTTGACGCATGTATTGCTGAGGACCCTAGGGAACTGCAATGTCCAGTTTAAGCCCTAGAGATCTATGGGACATATTTATTAGTTGTGTGTTATGTACAAACTGTGCTGTGTATTGAGAGGGGACATTTATTAACTGTTTCATCAACAAATGGCTCACTCTCCACTGCTTGCTACAGTACATTCAAGAACAGATAAGGAAAGATAGAATGGAGATGGTTTATTGTAGTAAATTCAAAATTTTAAGCTTTAGGGATGTAACTTTCAAAATAAAGGATTATTTTCCTGGAAATAGCCTGGTCCCAAATATCTGGCTGATATGATGTGTATACTTTAGCATTGCTTGGGGATGCAGCAATGTCAGAGCAGGTGTATTGAAGCACAGTGTTAAATGTGATGTTGATGAGGATGAGCGGTTTTAAAAAAAAAAAAAGCTGCAAACAGCAATTCTAGAGGCCAAACCATCAACTGTTACAGGCCAATTTTGATCAGGCATTGCACACGTAACAATGATATATCAAAATGACCTGACACCAAAAATGTCCCATGCGTATGGATTCTCTTCCTGATTCACAATAAAAGCTTTCAAGCTGTTGGTCATAGAAAAGCTTTTATTGTGAACTAACAGTGAAAAGTGTTTATCTGACATAAATCAAAGCTTCAGCAGTACAGCTGCAGGAGTGCAAGAACTCATGATTTCTGTTGATGGGCATTAATGTGCAGGGCTTCTCTGTAGCAGGTAAACTACTGGAAGTTTTGTTGGACTCTAATGACATCACAGATTGTGGCTTTGTTAGAGGATTCATGTGAGGTCCCACGAGTGGTCCAACATCCTGAGGAAGTTTCCCACCATTTTCCCAAAATAGCTATTATTAATAATCTCTCTCTCCCCCATCACTCTGCAGTTTCGGTCGTATTGGCCGTCTGGTCCTGAGGGCTTGCCTTCAGAAAGGCATCAAGGTCATGGCCATCAATGACCCTTTCATTGAATTGGACTACATGGTGAGAAAACTTACATGCACATACTTGCTTACAAATTGACCAGTGGACTATTGTATGAGATTTACATCATAATTACCTTCTTAAAATGTTGGGTAGAAAAACAAGATTTAAACTGCAGTATGTTGTTGAAAGAATCTGGTTCACAAAGCAACAAACAAAAAAACTGACCCATAGTTTCTACATTATCAATACCTGAGCTGAACGTGTTGCTTTCTCAATAGCTTGTTTGTCATTTGGTTTTAATTCTCTATCAAGATTACAAACCTAAACACTACCAGTAACTCTCTAAATCCAAAAAAGGAAACTCAGAAACTGTCAAGTATATGAAATAAGATACTATAGTATGTAGTGTGTTAGTAGTAATAACTTAGAGTGCGTCTCTCCCATCCTTGTCCTTACAACCCCATTATTTTCCTCCTGTCTCCTAGGTCTACATGTTCAAGTATGACTCCACCCATGGCCGTTACCATGGTGAGGTCTCCAGTGACAATGGCAAGCTCATGGTTGATGGCAATGCCATCTCTGTCTACCAGCAGTAAGTGAAGTTGATGTTTAGTTGTGAGTAGCATTTGCTGTGAAGATACCAAATATCAATGAGTTGCTGTTGATGTAAACTGGTGGCAACAAGCTTAAGTGAGGCCAAAATCTGGCCAACCGATTTATAATGAATGAAATATTTACTCACGTGCCACTTATGTACAATTTTTATTGTATCAGAGAGATCTCTGTAATAGATGCAGCCACCTCAGTGTTCAGTTTGAATTATTACAGACTTTTTGGTTTTGAAGATGAGGTACTTTATGTCAGTTTCACCTCCTGGTCTTCACTTTCCTGAGTGAATTCCAGGCAGTGGAATGAGGCTTTCTGTTGACTGGGGCCTCACTCATACAGCTAACCCTCCACTGACTACAGGCTGTTGTTTTAGTCCTTTGAGTTAATGGCACCTCCCCTCTGCAAAAGACAACACCAACTAAAAGGAGGGTTAGAGAAGAGACATTCCTGTTCCACTCTGAGCACTGAGTGTAAATTATTGAGGTGTCTCTCCTTGAGTATTCAGGTTTTTTTTTTGGCATACTCTTAACCTCTACATACCAAGATGGTAATTGAAAAATTATATATATATGTTTCATTACTTGCATGACGTTATCCAAAGAGGCTCTGCAGACAATTTTAGAAAGCACAGGATGTACTGTTCTAACAAGATTAACCCTCACTTCGCTCTCACCATATGTAACTTGCTCATTATTTCTTGTCTTCTGTAGTATTCTTGTGTTTCTTGTCTTTTGTCAGCCCCAAGTTTAACATTACTAAATGGTAGTTATAATAATTTCATCTTTGACTGACTCTGTTCTTTATCTCACTCTAGTATGAAGCCAGCAGAGATCCCCTGGGGCGAAGCTGGAGCCCAGTATGTTGTCGAGTCCACTGGAGTCTTCCTCAGTGTGGAGAAGGCCTCTGTATGTACACGCATGCACATATACAGAAACAATTATACAGGCTGCCAGATGGTCCAGTTTCTAAATTGTGCCCTCTTTCTCTCCTGTCCAATCACAGGCTCACCTCCAGGGTGGAGCTAAGCGCGTGGTTGTGTCTGCCCCTTCACCTGATGCTCCAATGTTTGTCATGGGAGTTAATGAGGACAAATATGACCCTTCCTCCATGAACATTGTCAGGTAACACCCCTTTGGTCTTGAACATACGTTCACACAGTACATTAATAATTTTAACAAACATGCTCCTTTTTTGGGAGCAATGTCATTACATATGTCAAGAGAATTGACTGTAGTAGTTAATGAGCATGCCTGTTTTTCTTTTCATAGCAATGCCTCCTGCACCACCAACTGCCTGGCCCCCCTGGCCAAAGTCATCCATGATAACTTTGGCATTGAGGAGGCTCTCATGGTAAGTCACTGTAAATCTGTGTCCATACATAATACTGAGATTTTCAGCCATTGTTGTGAGGAGGCCTTTTTCATGAATGTAACTGTATTTGCAGCCTTGAAGAAGTATTTCACTGCTGGAAAGAAAGATGTTTGGCTGTCTATGCAGTAGAAAGGCAAAGATACTGTTGAAATTGGTGCTACATGACCAGAGAAAACAGAAAAAAAGGCTGTGGCAGTTGCTTTTGCTAAAGTAGAAGAAAACTCGTAATGACAAAAAACAGTCCTGTGGTGGTGGGTGACATAATGCAAGCATGGTGGCCAGCTGGTAACAAACTGTTTTGTATTGAAGTTGTACACTAAGTGAAATTGGTACTGCGGCACTGTCTACTTTTACTGTTTGATATCACTTTTATTCAGCCTATGCTTACATTGTCTACTTTAGCCGTTTGATATCACTTATTCAGCCTATGTTTGCACAATACAGGAAACAGTATGGAGCCCACCTCCTGTTCACAAACTCTCGTAATACAGCTAAACAGTGCACTAAACTATGTTCCAGCAAACATTTTAGACGAGAAATAGGCAATGCAGTAACAGAATATCGGTTCATTTTTTTATCAGCACAGCCTAGTTTTACTGTTTGATCTGAGCTTAGTCCCAGTTTGAGGTCTCTCTCTGTCTCTTGATCTGCTTCCTTACTCTTCGTGTCCTAATGCAGAAGTACATTCTGTAATTTGAGCAACAGCCCTAGAGCCAAGGAAAATATGCAGGATGATGCGAAATCTGTCATCTGGCAGATTGACATTGAGACATGAGTACGGAGGTGGAACGAAGTTTACCACAGTTTATTTACACATACTATGCACATTGTTATGATAGAAAGCTGGTTAAAAATCAGTGGAGTATCCCTTTAAATGTATACTAGAGTTACTGATGTTTCATGTAATATACTCTCCACTTTGCAGACTACAGTCCATGCATACACAGCCACCCAAAAGACAGTGGACGGCCCCAGCGCCAAGGCCTGGCGTGATGGCCGCGGTGCCCACGCAAACATCATTCCAGCCTCCACCGGTGCCGCCAAGGCAGTGGGCAAAGTCATCCCTGAACTCAATGGGTAAGGACAAACACACTTGCTGTCAGCCTGATAATCAGATGCACCTTTTGTAATTCTGCAAGCAGGTTAGGAAAAACTGACTTTTTTTTTTTTTTGTCCATCTTCTCTCTCTAGTAAGCTGACAGGCATGGCATTCAGGGTGCCAGTTGCTGATGTGTCAGTGGTGGACCTGACATGCCGTCTGTCCAAGCCTGCATCTTATTCTGAGATTAAGGAAGCCTGCAAGAAGGCCGCACATGGGCCCATGAAGGGAGTGCTGGGTTACACCGAGGACCAGGTAACACTCAATATTATTTCACATGTACTGTGAAGCAAATACAGGGCTAGTGATAATGTCAGAACTAAAGCTTTAAGTTAGTGGAAGTAGAGTGAGGCGTGGTAAAGAGGTTCAGGATAGGTTATGCGCTTTTGTCCATTTAATTTGGGTGCATGGATTAAGATGAACATTTATTCCTGTCTTTAATGGATTGTGATTCATTTAATTGAATCACCTTAATGGACACTCAGAGATATGTCCTCCGTGACTATGAATGATGTTGTATTTTCCAGTTAATAATGACTTGAATCTGACTTGTAGTGGGGTTTGTGTTTTGCAGGTGGTGTCCTCCGACTTCATCGGTGACACTCACTCCTCCATCTTCGACGCTGGTGCAGGCATCTCCCTCAACGACAACTTTGTCAAACTCATTTCCTGGTTAGTTTTCAATGTCTTGGTCAGTCTCACATGTGAAACAGGGAGTTAGTGTTCATTCAAAGAGGAAAATGAAAACACAGTTTAACTTTCTCAAAGCCAAGCAATTAATTTCTTCTTCTTCTTTCCACCGTCTCTCTCCAGGTATGATAATGAGTTTGGCTACAGCCACCGTGTCGCTGACCTGCTGATGTACATGCACTCCAAGGAGTAGACACTTCCTGTCCAAAAAGGAAGTCAGGAAAGGGACCACCCCAACCATTATCCCTCACCCGCCCTTCTCTTTTACACACAGGCCCCACCCATAGCCAAGTCATAGCATCACAGCCCTTAGCTCTACTACAGTATACGTAGGCAGCAGCAACAGTGTGTTTGAGTGTTCTGAGTTTATCGGTTTTATTTTCCTTTAATGAGACGATCGGTGACAGTATTTGTGTCCGTGTGCCCCCTCTCCACCTCCCACTGCCACTTTAGATGTGTCCTTATGGCTCAGTGCTATGGTAACTACTGTATCCATCTCCTTGTTGGTGTGTTTTAAAGGCTTAATCACCAGTGGACGGAGGAAGCTGAGAGGCAGAGCTACTGTAACTCTGCTTAAGAGTAATGAGACCAAGAAATAAAACTTATAAAACCTTAAGCTGTTGTTTTGTTTTATTGTCATTTTTCTGTGTACTGTTTCCTGTGGAGCCTCGAAATGGACAAAATGTAGAAAAAGGTTATCAGACAAATCAAAATATAACTAAATGCATCAGTAATGTTGTTAGTGAAACAATTAACTTGGAGCACAGGAACTATAAAGCCCTATGCTTTTAATCTCCAATCACTTGGTTGAAAAAAATAGTTTAGTTTGGGACTAGATGTTAAAACCCCTGATGCACATACTTGAGACTGAGTGGGAGTGATAGTTTCTAAGTGGGAGCCAAAGAGTTAATGTTAGATGGATAGATAAGTAGGAAAGAGCATAGGTAGGTAAAATAGTATGGAGCAGAGGGAGGGCAGAGCCAAGGAGAGATGTCTGTGCAGACTTAACTCTCCTCTGATAGGCCATGCACTCTACCTCGCCCTACTCCCTTATTTCATGAGGGAAGAGAGAAGAAACTTTAAAATTCCTTAGTTTTTTTTTTTGTTTTTGCTTTTGGGTATTTGTACATGCTTAATGATTTATCTAGTCCCTATTTTCCCCATTCCCCATTTTCCTCACCTCTCAAGGGAGAAAGATCATTATTGTGAAGACATGTAAAAATGATGTTAACATAAATGTTATATAACAGGGGTCTTCAATGTTTTTCAGGCCAAGGTGCCCCAAGCTGAAAGATAGATAAAGCAGGGACCCCCTACTACATACATAGTATAAAATTAAGGTTGCATATTTAACTCGATCTACATTAATGTGTAGGTTCGGCCTAAAGTGCCATGTATACAGAAACCGTTAAATGGTGCATACAATACTAAGCTATTAAAATTATAATTCTTCACAGATTCATTGATTAATACATCATGGTCTCATTTGTCATGGATTCATGGGTAAGCCTATCATCAGTGTTGTGTGCTGGAAATTAAATAGGCTGTAATTAATCTTTGACAGTAATATGTTGGATTCATGTTCATGTGTAGTTTCAGACATGACAAGAAAAAACTTTCAAAAAATGAATCCATGTACTCAGAGCATTCCCCTGGGTGCTTTCAGTGTCATCTATAACATCTTTCCCAGTACATTGTCTAATGAGCAGCTCCTGACTTTATACCCCATGACATCACAAATTTGAGTTTTAGCACTCTACTTTTTGGATTTGGGAGAGAGCTGTTGATGTTCACTAAGATGTTTGGACTGTTTTAGATCCTAGTAGTAACATGTATATATTTTGAAAATGGGCGTAGTTCCACTTTAAGACATATACCATAACTAATAAGTCAAAAGCTCAATTAAAGAGGGAGAGGACAGATAAAGGGAAGTATTGCTGGACTGAAAAAATTCTCTCCTCTGGGTTCAGTCACCACCTCTGTATTCTTAAAAACTAACCTTTTTCCACTCTATGTGTCCCCTTACGCCTCCTGTAGGAGCGACTCAGTCAAAACATTTGCTTAAACCTCCTTTCAGGAGTAGAGGGAGAGTGACTCCACTGTCACCCAGTCTTAGAGCACTGCAGCCAAACTCAGCATACAGGATGCATCCTAATATAGAAGAAATGTCTCCCCTCTGCTTTTTATTGTCTTCACCACGTTATTCCCCATAAAAAGGAATTGACATGAAAAGCTTAGAAGATGTTTAGAGCAAGTTTGCTGCAGTGCCACCTACTGTTATACTGAACATACTGCGATAGAAACAAAACTATGGGCATGTCTATGAATTGGTTGCATATACTCAATATCACTTTTTTACTGATAGAATTTACAGTCATGTTCACAAATACTAAGAAGAATGTCTCTATCTTATTAATTTTTAACACGCACTAAACATTAAGACCATATTACCGCAGTCTCAGCACATCTGCACTGGCTACCACTAAGATTCAGAACTGATTTTAAGATTTTACTGATTGCTTTTAAATCCCAGAAAGGTCAAGCCTCCAGCTATTTACTGAACCTTTAACTCATTATGAGCCAGAATGCAGCCTTACATCCTCAGGCAGCTTTGGGTTTAAATGTTATTAAAGCACTTCGTAAACACTGATTTTATCATTCTGCTGACACTCACATTTCAGACTGGTGTCAGCTGCTTTTGGACTAAAACACAGTGACACATTTTGTTTGAATGGAAAATATCTTGCTGAAATCCTTAGGTAAAAGGAGCCAGGTGGATAGATGTCAGCCAAGGATGTGGACTTTAGCATCTGTCGACTGGAGAGATTAAAATCTGGTTATTTGCCTGCAGCCTGATTTCCCGACCATGCGTGGAGACTGGACAGTATTGAATGTAGAACATTTGAATTTAGGTTTCAGATTCAGGGGAACAGAGCCTTTCACTGCATCACATGACTGAATTTGGGTCCAATTTGTTTCTGTTTTTGTCATTTGTTTAAGTACACCATGCACTGACATGAAAAGCAAACTGAGGCCACACCAACACTATGGTTCATTCTATTTTTGTTGTTGCTGTTGTATCACATTGTATTTTGTGTTTTTTCTCAGTAGATAAGATCCAATGACTTCAATGTTTCCATTAAAACTTTGATGAGTGAAAAATAGAGATTTCACTTAAGACTAGAGAAGAAAAAACTGAACATCAACACTTGCATTAATTTGTGTGCCCCCAGACTTCATCACAAATGGTCCTCTTTTTATGTAAGTTTTATGAAAACTGTTCATGTTTAAGTCTTTTCACAGTAAAAGTTAATATCCTTATGATTTTAAAGATAGGCTTTATACTATGCAGGATTTTCCTTTATGAATATGAATATATAGACTTATACAACAGCCAGCGGCCAGGTGCCAGACCTTAAGCAGCAGGCATCCAAGAGACACAGTGCCAAAATAACAAGGCGAAATGCCAAATGAGAGTGAATCTGGGGTTGGTTTTTAGTTTCACTTTTACTCATGAGAGTGTTTACGAACAATAACGACAATCCTTCATAGTTCACCTTTGATGAAATCAAACCCGACTTTTACTTTATGTATGGCCTAAAATTCTACATGGCCATTAAATATATTTGCACCCTATGTAGCAGTTTTCATGGTTAGTGGCGGAATCCGCCATTCCTGCCCTTCATTCAAACAGCCTATACCTATGGATACCCACAACATGAGTTTGTTTGGCTGCACCATAAACACATATAAATTTGGTTCCTCTGCTGTAATAATGACAAAGAACTGTAGCTGCTCAAGGAGCGTTTGCTGTAGTATTAACCCGATGGGCCCTAGGCGTTTTGGGGGTATTTTTACTGCCTTTACTTTTAAGCTCATATCACAGTCATTATAAAGGCTACATACACATGCTATATCTTGGGGGTTTTTCCAGGACAATCTGGGCCATTCAGATTTGCCATCATTACATGTCCTCCTATGTGCCTGTATTTTATATTAATTTTTATATCAATGAAAAAAACAAACAAATCAGTGTTACCAAATTCTTACATTTGTGGAAGTTGGAGGTTGACATATTCTGCCATATATGAAGAGGGGAGAGTCTCTGGAATCTGGCAATATAAGAACCATGATGCTGGAACATTCTGTCACTTCACAGCTGTCCAAAACATATGGTTTGTGCCAGGCGGACATGATTGTCAGTATTTTTTCATTATTGCAAGAAATTCCATTGACTCATTCACAAGTCAAAAATGTGTTTTATCTGGAAAAAACATGCAATATTTACATCTAAGATAATAGAAAAATAGTCAACCAAGTGCAATTTTTGCCAGGGAGAAACACACGCAAGCCTAAGACGTGATAAGATACGATATTCCTCACTATATGAAGTGACTGATCTGTATAATGGATTGTAAAGAAAGGTTTTTATTTTGTAGACAATTAATCTGGATTTATGGGAAGACAGCACAATGATGCGTGTGGTATCACTGGAAAGCTCTAGTCCTGCGCTTTCATGTGATATGCGTGGCATTTCTGTGCGAGCCTGCATTCGCGAGTAATAATAGTAGTAATCCATCCAAGAGTAATGTGTGTGCAAAGCTGTATGAAAGCTCTGTTATACATAATTTTAGTGTAACTTTATCAATTTTTTTCGCTGTGAAAACATTGGACTACCGACAAGTGCTTGGCCTTGACGGAAAGCTACAATTCCACTGTGAAAATCAATAGAGAACAGGTGTGAATTTGGACGCACTATGCGTTGTTCGGGCCCATAGGGTTAAACCACACTAGCTGTTACCATGGTAGCCACTGGTGTCACTAAATCAACCAGAGCTCAGATCTTTCAACCTCTTTCTAGTACCCCTGGTTGGGAAACACTGCTCTAGGCTACCTGAAGGATGTTCTTATTCTGATAATACAATATAAAAACTCCATCTGGACTGTAACAGTGGACTAGTTTGGAGAGGTGATACTGGTCAGCTGTGTCAGGTGTGACTGTGTGGGAGGGACTAGGTATGGAGTTGCTTGCTATAAGAGCAGAGTGATAGCTCCTCGCCATCCACTGACTGGGTTGGTAATAAGGGTGTTGCAAACAGACACATCCTTGAGTTGATATGAAGGGAAGACCAACCATGGGGAACAAGAGCAGCTTTGAGGTCACACTCTCCTTCCTGCTCATTGCCTCTCTCTGCTTGGAGGCATCTATCATAAGGAGGTACAGATACTATCCAGAAGAGAAGATGAGCTGGATAGAGGCGAGACAGTACTGTCAGAGGAACCACATTGACTTGATTACTGGGAACAAAGCAGTAGGCTTCAGTCTGACTAAGGCATTTAAGGAGCATAAAATTGAAGAAGTCTGGATTGGTCTACTCAGAGACCCTGAGAATGACACAGCCTGGAGGTGGATAAATGGGAAGTGAGTACCCTGTTTGAATTTATGCAGATTTCAAAATTGTGAAATATACACATGATAAAATTTAGTTGCTAAGCGAGATTTCCCCCATTTGTTTGTTTCAGAAGTGGAGAGGGGAGCTCAGGAAATGACCTCTCACAGAGCAGCAACTGGGCCATCACCAACACAGATCATTTAAACAAGACTGGCTGGAATGGACTGTATCGAGAGACTGGTAAGACCTGGAAGTGGATTGGGGATCAGCCATCTGACTATCAAAACTGGCCACACATAGAGCCACTCAGCTATGACTGTGCCTCTTTTAATCTTGGAACTAAAAAGTGGTCAGGCAGAATGTGCTCCACAGAGCTTCACTTTGTCTGCCATGATGACAACCTGGTGGTGGCGAAGGAGAACAAGACATGGGAAGACGCCCTGAGTCACTGCAGGAGCATGAAAACCCCATGTGTGAGCCAAAGACCCTGCATATACAAGCATGACCTCCTGAGCCTTGAACTGTCTGACTACAGCTATGTCAGAGACAGAATCTACAGAGCCACGACTGATGAGGTATGAGAATGGGTTACACATTATCAAAAAAAAATTGGAAGTTATTTTCACTGCACACTGTCTAAAAAAAGTTATGAAAAAAAAGATTTCACACAGTACTGGCATGTGACCCTTTAAAGTGATGCAAAGTATGCCACTCTTTGATTGTGTATTCTAAGAAATTCAACCAAAGAGTGATTTTCCCCAGTTTATTTTATAGTTTTTGGAAGCATGCATAAAACAAGTCATCAAATATCTCTCTCTCTTTCTCCCTCAAAATGAATAAATAAATAAATACAATTAGAATAAAGCCAGAATAAATAATCACAGCAAAATTGTTTCATACTTACTTTTTTGTTAATCATCTCACAACCCCCCAGATTTATCTTGCACCCTCTTGTGGAAATCACTGGGATGGAATTTGATGGACACATTAAATGTAATAAGCTTCACATGCATTTTTAAATTTCAAGGTTTTCAATTATTAATAATTCAGTTAAAGACAGAAAAAAGAACTGTAAATTGGTATTTAAATTTAATGTGTGTTTTAATTTAATTTCATGTATCATTAATTAATTAATTCATTCATCAGTATCTGTAACCACTTACTCGTGGAGCGAGGTTAATGTATCATTAAAACTAATTATCATTTAAAGTTGTAAAGGCTCTTTAAGATGCATCCATTTATTGATACATTAAACATTAAACACTGAGGGGTAGCTTGCTCCAGTTTTTAAGACAAGTGCACGTTTTGAATAGATTGAATAACTTTATTTCTTTTTGCCAAAAAGTAACTTTAGACTTCAGCAATTAAGGTCATGCACTGTCTGAACAGCGAGATAAGAGATAAATGTATTTTTGTACCCTTATTTTTACAAGCTCCAAGTTTCTTCAAACTACAGCCTCCTTAACAAACCAAGCATGATGGGAGTTAAAGTGTGAGGAGTCACAGATTAAACATTTTTAAAAGCGAGACTGACACTCAGAGATTGCCCTGTCTTTCTCAGGTTTGGACGAGCCTGCGCTTCCTGGGAGGGAAGTGGTGTTGGGTGAATGGAGAGATGCTGGAAGACTGGGGGATGCTGCCAGACTGTCCGTCCCAGTGGAGGCACTGTGGGACCCTGTCCAAACATGACACAAACAACTGGATCATCAGGGACTGCTCTGAAAGAAGAAACTTCATCTGTTACAAAAAATTATTCTGGATAGCGTAGACTGTGTTGAATCAAAAGCTAGTGTGACAAACACTGGGCAAGGTTAGGTTTTAGAGCTTTTCTGTGCTCCCTAAGACATGACTGTTTTGTCTATTACAAGGTTCTGTATTCTACAGTGATAATCTTTTGCTTTAATTATAATTACTTATAATCATTTTTGAAAAAAGAAGATTAGATACTAAGAAATGTGTATTTCCTGTTTTATTTTGCTTGTGTCTTGCCACAAAGATGAAGTGAGAGAGTCCTTCCTCTCTGACCTACCGTTATCAATAAGAGATGTTTGAGGTTGAAAAAAAAATATATATATATATTTGCTTTTGTTTCTGTGACTGTTCACACATTATTATTCCTGTGTATCTGTACTTTGGAATTAAAATGAACAAAACATATTATGGCCAAACTCTAACTTTACCCTGCTTTTCATTTATTCACTTATCAGTAATGTGAACACATTACTTGCTCCCGCTGGGTTCCTTCAGTGCTGCAATCCTTCTCTAACTCCCTAAATGCTGTAAATAAAACACTTCCTAGGGCCTAGTTATCATGTACGTGTGCATGACTGGAGTTTTTGTTTGTTTTTTCATAAAAAACAATAAACAAGAAAGGTAAAGCTTTTGTTTTTACAGAAGTAATAGCAATCTAAATGAGGTAATAATACATTTTCACACATTTACGTGTTAATAGTGCAAGTTCATTTTGGCTTTCAGATTTTTGAAGGTTATCATCAGACACTGAGACATTGCAGTTCAACAACTAACTGAAAGTAGGCCTAAGTGCAAAAATATGTGAAAATGTAAACTTTTGGAAATTAAAGCCACTGTAAATATTATTCATGAACCTCTTGTGTCCAAAGAAACAAACTAATTTTAATAAGTTGGGTATTCAAATAACTTTTAGATTATTACGTAGCACCTTCTCAGCACCAGAAAGTAGGCTATACTTATCTGACTTTTAATTCTAGGAATGTGACACTAACTACTCTAAATGCAAGGTTAGCAAGAGAAGGAAAACAGTGTGTCTCTTTTTTTACAATGCTTAAAGACAGCTAGAGTAGTTATAAACATTCTACAGTTAATACCTGGTAATTATTTTGTAAGCTCAAAATCTTCAGTATTATTTAATGTCCATGTTTGCCTGCTTGTCATGAGGGTTGGATTTCTGACGATATAATTGTCTCGGATTATTAAGTTCCCACCGATGACGGAGTCGGAGGCATTTCGGGGTTGCACCAACCTTACTTCCGGTTGTCATTCAACGAAACCGTTGTACGACAACTTGCTTCTTCTCGGCTCTTCAGACACAGTAAGTGCTGGCTCTGAAAAACTCTACTTCACAGTCGCTACCGTGTGTTTTAAATGGTAATTTAATAAAGACTAGCTTTATGGTTAAAGTCGACAAAGATAAAATATCCTCGGGGCTCGATACAGGAACGTGTCTGTAGTGACACCGGCGTCGGGATTGTAGCTTAGCTAACGTTAGCTAATGTAACGTTGCAGATCACTCACTTCTTTAATGACGTTATTAGCAGCTTTGTATCTCTGTATATGAATAATGAAATACACCCGAGAAACATTTTACCTGGCGGTGACAGACTTGTTATTGCTTTGCAAATGCAGTGAATCAGCCTGTTTGTATCAATGTAACGTTAGCTTCAGTATGACGGTAACGGTACAGGCGACAGTATAACGTTAACATCTTACAAAACTAACGGTCTAATAAAGTACCAGAACACATTAAAATGCAACGTCAGTGATTTAAAAAATTAATTAGCATGTCTTCAAATAATCGTCATACAAATATTGAAGCAGTTAAGCAAATAATCGATTAGTCGATGACAGAAAATTAACCAAAAAAAAAAACCCATTAAGACAGTCAAACCAGTGAGCAAGATGCTACATTCTCTGGTTTTAGCATCTGACGTGCTCAAATCTCAGTCTTATATAAATGTAAATGTATTTATATTTGAGTTTGAGAGTGTGTGAGATCTTGTGAGGTGTGTGTGTGTGTGTGTGTGTGTGTGTGTGTGTGTGTGTGTGTGTGTGAAAATGTTTCACTAATGAAAAAAAGCCTATTATATCAACAGTGTATTAACCCCTATGTTCTGTATCCCTCTTTTTCTGCAGGGAGCTGAATTTTGTGACCAGACATCATGACCCTTTTTCACTTCGGGAACTGCTTCGCTCTGGCGTACTTCCCTTACTTCATAACATACAAGTGCAGCGGCCTGTAAGTATTTGTTTAAAGCAGGGATCTGCAACATACGTGGTGAATGATGCATGACTCTGTACCATATCATATCCATTATGGATGCACCAATTGTGGAATTTTGGTATTATACCTAGGATTAGAATAATAATATTGGTGATAGCCAATATCCATGTTTTGTTGTTATTGATTTGTTTTTTGTTTTGTTATTTATTCCCCCTTTTGTGCCAGGGAAACCAAAGTCATTCAGCCCTTCATTACACTATCTTTGAATGAGCTCATACTCAGTCACACACATTTATAAAACAACCTTTGAAATAACCTTCACAAAAAAAACTCTAACAATAACCTTTCTCTAAATTTATTTTATGTTGCTGTGAAAAAATAAACAAATTTATCATTTAAACAACTGTATTTATTCAAGTTTCTCACCAAAAACTACATTGTACATACTGCCATACTGTACTGCCATTGTACATTTGAGCACATCATGAGAACATTATTATTATTTACCTTCGCCCAGTACTAATTTTTTCTGAATAGAGCCTGAACAGATTATGTCTCAATGTGTCCTCCCAACTCAGCAGTTAGTTCCAGTCATTAGCGGCTAAAAGCTAACTTTAACTAGCATTCGTCCTGTCAATGTCAACTTGTTCACAATTAAGCATTATCAGAGAAACAGTAGGGGTGTTCTCTGACACATTGGTAGTGAGTTTACTGCTCCCTTTTGTTCAGAAGGTGTCCAGGTGAAGATCTCTGTTCCTCACAAACACATTTTCTATTGTCCCTGGGATGACGAGATGATGTTAAATTCAAGCCCTGCTTTTTTAACCTGCGCAAGATTGATGTGACACAATGGAAACATCAGCCACTGCCATCATTGAATGTCATCTTATTTGCTGATAGGCCAATGGCAGTTAACAAGGGGAATATCAGCAGATACCAATGTGCAGCCAATAAATTGGTGCATCACTATATCCATCTGTCCAGTCATGGCTAATGAAGCATAGTTGGGGGAAAGAATATAAAGTAAAATACTGTGTTGTACTACTCTAAAAATTTACTGCCATGGCCAATTTTTGCATCATTATTGCATAGTTTCTCTGTAATCTCATGTTCCTAGCAACATATGGTCAGAGACAAAGAAGTCTGTTCATAATCTGCTTAGTAATGTCCGAGGTTTGGGAGGGGGTCCACATAATCTTCTTAGAACTGTCAAGCGTGCTCTTTAGTTTGGCAGTACTTTTGCTTAACAACATAACTTTTGTTATTGTCAACATTAGTGCACTCTAGTCTTAAAAACATTGTGCCAATTTCTCACAGGACTGCCTTGTATCTGAGGTGCCTCCTTATTTTACTTTTCAGCCATTTAACTCTGTGTTTGTGTGTCCAATCTTTAGCTCAGAGTACAATGCCTTCTGGAGATGTGTCCAGGCTGGAGCAACCTACCTGTTTGTCCAACTCTGTAAGGTGAGTGGGCCTTCTGATAATTAAATATCCAAGTCCCTTGAGCAAATACAACCCCATAATTTATTGATTTTTTTTTTTTTTTTTTTTTTTCAAATTTGCAGTACTGACTTAATGGTACAATCAATTTGTGGAAAGTTGCCTTATGTGTACAATAATTTGTGCAGTAATTCAACTGCTGCAATATGCTTTTCAACTAATAGTCTTATTTAAAGAATATTAAATAAGAATGTGTGTAGAATTAAGGAGGCTTTAGTAGCATCTAGTGGTGGGGATTGCCGATTGCAACCAGCCAAAACTTCCCTTGGTTAAAATTCCTCTAGTGTTAATTGTTCAGGTTTTTACCAGGAGCTGAATTATCCAGAGGTCTCATCCTCTCCAAAACTGACAGACAAAATTATTAAAACGGGTAAAAAAAAAATACTGATTAAATCAGTTTCATGTTAAAAATTCAGTGTTTTTTGATGCTGCTCATTGCTGAAGATCTGTTAACTACAGTGGCTGATGTGAAAAATCAAATGGCCCTATCTAGAGCAAGTATTTGATTTGTCCATTCTGGGCTACTGTATAAACGTGTTGATGCAACATCGCGCTCTCCATTAACGAAGACCCACTCTCTATGTAGATATAAATGGCTCATTCTAAGGTAATGAAAACACAAGGATTCTTACTTTCATGTCATTTTAAACTAAAGAAAATATACTTATTATATGAGATTTCCATTTCTGCTGATATATCCCCCTAAATCCTGGAACCTGAATTCTTACTTATACTATTCTTGTATTTATATTTAACTCACTTTGTCATACGATGAACATATATGTACATATTTATTATTTTTGTCTTATATTTAGTTTTATATTTAGTAGCATAATGGACACATTTCTGTTTTTATACATACTTCTCATCTGCTTTTTCTTGTGATTTCTCTAGGCTTATATATAAGAGCAGCTGTAATGTGTCTTAATTTTCCCTGGGGGTCAGTAAAGTACTTATGACTCTGACTCCATTATAAAGTTGAGCAGAGGAGATTGAGGAAATAACCACAAACTGATGTCATTAGTGTCTGTAAACAGGATTTGCTTATCTTTCTGCGTTTCAGATGCTGTTCCTAGCTACATTTTTCCCCACATGGGAAGGAGGAGCTGGAGTTTATGACTTTGTTGGGGTGAGATTTGTTGTTCCATTGCAGTAACAACATAAAGGAAGATTCATATTTTCTCATATTTGTTAATTATTATAATTGCAAAAAAGAAACAAAGAAAGCTGGTAGAACACCAGATTGTGTGGGAGGCTGTAATGTGTGCTTTTGTTTTCCAGGAATTTATGAAGGCAACAGTGGACCTGGCAGACTTGTTGGGTCTCCATCTGGTGATGTCTCGTAATGCTGGTAAAGGGGAGTACAAGATCATGGTGGCTGCCATGGGCTGGGCGACAGCAGAGCTTGTGATGTCCAGGTAAGCACTAATTCTGGTCCTGCTGAAGGAGCATTAGCTTTACTCTGTGAAATTATTAAACATATATAACAATAAAACTTACAGTTTGTGAACTTCTACGGTTCTTCAGGTGTCTTCCTCTGTGGGTGGGAGCCAGAGGGATTGAGTTTGACTGGAAATACATCCAGATGAGCTTTGACTCTAACATTAGTTTGGTGAGTAGCTGTCCTCTTCTGCTTTTTCACTACTCCCTTCTGTGTGTGGGTTTTACGTCAATTTTTCCTTTTCCTCTCATCCTGTCATTTGACCTCCTGCCACTGTGTTTTCAGTGCTGGCACATTTTGAATTTTCCTTTGCAGTTTTTGTCCCCGCATTCACTCACATTGTTGATAGCAATGATTCATAGAAACAACTGAAATAAAATAACTGGTTATTGTTCCTGTGTTCAGATAAACATGGATCTTCAAATGTTTAATTCTCAGTGTGCTTTCTCTCTGTCTATCCCTAGTTTTATTATATTGCCATTGTATCTGTAATGTAAATGTTTATATGAGGTGACTTAAGTGTGTAAAGAAAAATATTCGTATTTATTTATTTATTTATATAAATAATTATTTTTTGTTTGTTTATAGATTCATTACATCGCCATGGCAGCAGTAGTGTGGATGTTCACACGATATGACCTTCCTAAGAGCTTCAGGCTTCCTGTTACTGTGCTGCTGGCTCTTTGTGTCTACAAGGCCTTCTTAATGGAGTAAGCCTGACACACTTTAACACATACTTATATGCTGAACATTTATTTATATACATATATATCTATATAGCATTTTGTCTTTGGGGAAATTCAGCTTTGGTTTGATTTGATAGTAAAATTAGACTGGAAATCCAAACCCAAATCAAGAAAGATTTAATTCAAATTGTGCTCTCGCGAGAACTCTGGATTTCCAAGGTATAGTAAAATACAAGTGCAAGTAAAAGAAACATGCAGTTCACTGATGATTTTACGGAATTTCCATTTTGTTAAAGGGTTCATTGTCTTAGTGTCTAGATGTTAAACAAAATGTCACCACTAAATACATGACTGTTTACTTGTGTGTTTTATTTACTTGGAAGAATTTTAGAACTGAAGGCTTTAAGGCTTACTTCACCCACAAATTGACCATTTGTATATCAGTCAGTCATGCTGTGTTTCCCTGAATATGTAAAGAAAACATTTTTCTTGAATGCCTCCATGGAAAATGGCAAACATAATGATTTAATGATCGCCTGGGGACCACGTTTAACAACAGCAAAAGCATGTTTCAGTTTACAGACTCTCTGTTGTATAATCCATCCAAATATTGCCTAGTCCTTTCCAGTCCAGTCCTTGCTCTAACCATAGTAGTCTGGCTTTGAAGAGAGAGAAGATACATTTCACTTTCAGTTCAGTTTTAGATTGTAATGTTTTAGCAAAAGCGCATGTGTTTGTGAGGTATTGAGTGTATGACTGGAGAAGCGAGACTTGGATTATACTGCACAGGTTTTGTGAGTGTTTGTAATCAGATGTTTTGATATTATTTTGCTAAATCAATATGTTTGCCCTTTTCTGTGGAGGCATGAGCGAAACAAAGCTTTCTTCACAAGTTCAAGATAATACTTCACTACACATATTGATTTACAGATGGTCATTTTGTGGGTGAAGCATTCCTCTGACAGTCAGTCGGTCTGATGGATGGTTTCAGCAACGCCCGTGCACCACCTTTCCTTATTTAACATTATAACTCACATTGTGTTTCTCTCTCTTTCTCTCGTGCCTTCAGGTTGTTTGTCCATGTCTTCCTGTTGGGCAGTTGGACAGTGTTGCTGGTGAAAGCTGTGCTGACCGGTGCCATCTCTCTCTGCTCACTGTTTCTCTTCGTCACTCTGGTCCACAGTAACTAAGTACAGCTCGGCACCCTGGGAAAAGCCTTCAACACTCTCTTTGGTCCAGACTGGACCCTGGTTGTGATAAATCAGAAGCTGACTCCTGATACCTTTTCAGTCTACATATCACCATACAATCTACCAAAGACTACTGGAAAATGCTTGTTGATACTGGGTAGCTGGACTGGTCTGATGAATAAACAAGGTCAAGCTACCAACCAGTAAGCTAACCAGTGCTACCAGTTTGTTTTGATCAGTCTTTATGGACCATTGATGGAAAACATGCACTGAAGCTTTGTTTGTGTTTAGTCCACCAGTTCTAACTGCAGGTTGAGTGGAGACATCGGGGAAGGTTCCTAAATGATTTGTTTACCTGAGCTGTATTGCTTTTGTTAAAAGTTGAATTTCATACAAAAACACCCACAGATGAACCAAGACTTTTTACATACTTCATTCTTTTTTATGAGTTGTCCAATAAGCCAGCGTAAATGCTTAGATCATATAGTAAGGTGAATTTATAACAATCACACTGATAGTTCCTCTTTATCAATTTATTTATATACAAGTAAATATTACAATTAGTTCAAACCTAACTGTGACGAGATTTTTCTAATTATTGAAGAAATTGTATGAAAGATTTAAAGTTTAACTCAAAAACAGGCCCACTGAATGAATAAATTGAAGTCCACTCAGCATTATGACACACTGTGTTATATTGTAACACCTGTGATTTTTTCATGAAAATAATAAATGTTTTTTTTGTCTTATCTTGCCCTCTGAGTTTTGATTGATCAGACTGTGGCAGTTGTTTGCTGTCACAAATGATCATATGTCATATTGAAGAAAATCATTTTAAACTCTAAAATCTTTTGGGCTCAAGTCAGGGACAGATCATCTGAGCATGCATGATGAAAAAAAAAAATCGCTGAATTTTAACTGTTAATCGGTTTTCACAAATAGATAAAATGTTTCACAAATATGAAACATGATTTTAAACAGTCACTAGGGTCAACACGTGCATGCAGCCCAGGTTTGACTGGTCTAAGTACAGAGGTTATTATTTACACCTAGTTTTTGGTGGTCTCTACAATGAAAAAAAAAATCAAAACTGGCTTTTTATCTTTTTGAATTAGAAACATGGTTAATTATATAACAAATTATATAAATGATCATTGTATTTAGTTATTTATTATTAAACCAATATTAGTTTAAGGTTAGTCCTTGAGTCCCCTCCCTGCTTCATGTTCATAACAGCACATTGTTCTAAGCAGTTGTTGACTCAGTTTTTGTGATTCACATGCACCAAAATTCACCAGAATGCAGAAAAAGAAGTCTTGAAACTAAAATGCCTGCAACTCAGCCAATCCAGGTGGCGCCAAAGGATGGTTGCAGCCCCTTTTCAATAGGCCTCAAGCTCCACTTGCTATGCTAGCATAGGTAGCGCACTGCTTAGCGCTCTTGGTTTTAAGTTAGGACTCATGGCTGTCATGCTGAAAATAAAATAAACTAATAGACATTCACGCATATATTAGTAACACTATTGCAGGGTTCATTTAAGCAAAATAGTGAATAAATTCTGGGGTTTGAATGAAGCAACTTGCATTCATCTTATTAAGATGTCTAACATGATTCCTGCTTTCTCACTTTCTCACATTCGATATTTTTGTAGTAGACCTAAGCTGATCAGAACTGCATCACTACTGCTAATAATAAGCTGATAGATGGATTTATACCTCCTCAGTTTTCTGTATTAAAGCTATGGTCTACGTTTAGAAAGACGATGAGAAAGATTTGAAAAAAGCACAATTTGTTGCATTTCCTCTTCGTTTCTGCCTTTTCAGAGGCAGACTTACGCTTCCTTTCGGCCTTTGCTGGTGGTGCAAGCAGAGGCCGTTTGCTGCTGTCGCTCTCTTTATTTTCCATATTGAAACTCGTGTTGCTGAATCACACGGGGCCTTACAAACCGCTTGTACTTTCAAATGCGGAGGGGGGTTGGGATGAGACCGGATGAGGAGCAGAGGAGTGTCAAAATGGAGCGAGGGGATTGGACGGCGGATAAAAGAGAGAGTGCAAATTTGAGCAAGGAGTAACTCCCATGCGGACCAGATGGCTGTGATTGGTCAATTTCTTTACAGGCCTGCAGCCGCCAGAGAGAATGGATTTTTTTGGTTCGTTTTGCTCTTCACATTGTGTAGCTAGCACTATTGGGCCATAACCACCATCTAAATGATGTTAATAATAATGATCAATCTTTCTAAACGTAGACCATAGCTTTAATCAATATGCTGCAGGCCGGATGGAAAGCTTTGGCGGGCAGTATGCAGCCCACGGACCGCCAGTTGATGATCACTGCTTTAAGTCCACTAATGCTGAATCTTCCATTGTGTATTTTACTGTTGTTACTTAGCAACTTGTCAGATGTTTAAAAGCATGCAATTGGTCAGTCTGTTACATCCACAAAAACGTTCACTGCAGCAGCTCAGTGTATTTCTGTCAAACAGATGGCAAATAGTTCTCTATCTGATCCCACACTTCTCCTATTACATTTGACAAAGAAACACTGGAGTCCTGAAGAGGCGCACTGGGAGAAAGAACAACCTGAATATGCCTGTAAATGGACTGGTCTCCTGATGAAGGGAGGGAATGAAAACATTTTAAAGGAGTGTCAAAGAAAAGGGAGACAAAGAGACTAATGGACGTAAAAGAATTTGGTTTCAAAAACACCTTAAGTGTTAACAAGACAAGATGAAGAATAAAAGAAAAGAAAACATGATCAGAGTAAAAGGTGGAGAGAGGGTCTTTACCTGAACCTCACCTTAAGTCCACCCCTGCGTACAGTCAAGAGTCATGTTACAAACAAGGGATTTCCTTTGTTTGCAGTGATGATGATAATGAGATAACCAGTACTAAATTGGACACTCTCGATGGTGCAGAAGTAGAAATATCTCAGCATTTGAGATGATACCCGAAATTTCCTCAAGCATCTAAGGTGAAACAGTCTCTACCTTGCCTTTCTCACAACTAAGTCAGTATGCAGCGCCCAGGTCAGGCCTTCGATGAAGTGGACACCAAGGTATTTGAAGCTATCCACCCTCTCCACCGAGGACCTGTTGATATTAAGGGGGGCAAAATTTATTTGCTGCTTCTTCCCAAAGTCCACTATCATCTTAGTTTTGCTGACATTCAGGAGTAGGTTGTTGTCCTGACACAGGCAGGTCAGGTCCTCTACATCTGTCAGGTAGACATTATCATTGTTGACTGGGATCAGGCCCACTACAGCTGTGTTGTCAGCAAACTTGATGAAGGTGTTAGGGTCTGAAGTGGCTACACAGTTGTGTGTGTACAGGGAGTACAGCAGGGGACTCAACACGCAGTCCTGAGGTGCTCCGGTATTAACGATGAGGGTAGAGGAGGTGCGTCTGCTGATTGTCATCACTGGGGTCTGCCTGTCAGGAAGTGAAGGATCCACGTGCGCAGTGAGCCCCTTGAGCTTTGTGACCAGCCTGGAGGGAACTATGGTGACAAATGCTGAACTGTAGTCAAAGAACAGCAACCTGACATAGGTCCCTTTTTTATCCAGGTGAGATAGGGTCGTGTGGAGGATGGTGTCTTCTGTAGGTTGGTTGGGACAGTAGTACATGCTTTACTTCCTTATTTTGAAGTAGGTTTAGTTAAATGAATCACCTGTAGACTTTTGTTTTGTTGCAAACTTTGAGCCAAGTTTGGAACAAATGGGGGCTCGTCCGGGATGAATTGTCCACTGTGGTTAGTAAGAGACACTGATTGCTACTTTGTAGCAGTAGCTTAAATTGAAGCATTGGTTTTGGAGGGAGTCTAACACGTGATTGAAGGGTACATATGTCGTGAGTCAGTGTGGCTTGGATTTCAGGCTCAGTTGGTTACACCTGTAGGTATTTGTTAACCTGCCTTATTTTTGTGTTTGCCTCTGATCTGGTGTGAATAAAACAGCCTCGTCAGTGGAACTACTTCCCCGATAGGTATTAGAACGACATCCATCCGTGGATTCGTTGGTTGCTGCATGGTTGCTGTATGGCCACAGCATTTTTTTTGCTTTGGGTACACTTCCATGATTGTCTAGTTAGGTCGCCATTTTTATGGTTGCCTGGCTAGGTGTTTAAATCTCCCACCAGTGCTATTGCATGAAGACTAGGGTTGAGACAGACAGCTAGTTTCCCGGGTAGATAGTTATCCAGGGGGAAAGGACGTTCCACATTGTGGCTGTCACATCGGGTCGGTAGTAAACTTTTGTGGTCAGTTTGGGGCAGGTTAGCCTAGAGTGTCAGGTGTAAGTATTTGGTGTGTGTTTGGCATTGAATCTCCAGTCAGGGACGTAAAGATCATATTTTGTGCGCAATAAAGGATGGCTTGGTTCAGTTGGGGGTTTTGTCTGCTGCAGGAAAAGGTAGTGACACCCAGTCAACCAGTGAAATTTCTCCTCAGGTCAGTCAACCAGAGCTGTCTCGAAAGTTTGTGAGGCCCATAGCTGGGATTGGGATGACTTTAACTTTTGAACAACAAAAAGAACTGTTGATTTTGCAGCATAAATTGTTTGTTCTTGCAGCCATTTAACCTCGACATATGCCACATTAAAGGTTCTGCAAATGTTGTGGCTGATGCATTGTCTCATGCATTGCCTCTCTAATGTGTTTTACCAGGTGTCCCTTTTTGCTCTGAAATACTCTTCTCTCCCTCCTGCTCTTTATCTGCTTCTCCAGGTACAGAGTTGCTGAGTGGGTGTGGGTTGGGTGAGTGGTTTGGAAGTGGATTGGGCTGTTCCGGTAAAATGAGAGAACTATTGAAATGTTCCTATATGGTATTGTATGGTTCAGCTTTTGAGGCACCCTTGGGCCTCATTTTTATGGGTGGCGGTGTGACGGCCTTACTGTGTCTGTTCCTGGCAGGCCGTCTAATCTTCCTGGCCACACCTGAGGATGTGGTCTCACCTTACAAAAAGGCCTCAGTTGGCAGCCTGCTCTCTCTCTCTTTCCCCTGACTGAGCAGCTGACTGCCACAGGGCCAACATGGTGTAGTTTGGTTTGTGAAACATGTTTGTGTTTAGAAGGGTAATGAGCAAATTACACAATTTGCAACAGGAAGAATGATTCATAACAGAGGGTGATACAGAAAAAATCTTGATTTCTGACACAATCAAATTCAACTCCAAGCCATGTCTAGTAAATAAAGCTAGTTAAATTCACGAGGGTTATGCTCAAAATATTTTATATTCTACCTTCTTTTCACACAGCACACCTCCTCTGTAATCACACCCCATGTTTTTCCCCTGTTGCCCCTTTTGTGTTAGTGTAGCTCACTCTGCCTGCACTCTCTGGTTCTCTCTTCCTCCTCTCTCAGCTGGGGTCCCTGGAGTCCAACAAAGCTGTCATTATTGAAATGCCACAATAGGCTTTGCTGTTACCTAATACACATGCACACTACCTTCTCTGTTTACTGTTGCTGCTTGTGCCGTTGCTGCTTGTGCCGTTGCTGCAAAAATCACGCTCGTTTGTCAGAGAGAGAGAGACGGCTGCAGTGACACATTAACATGAACCATGCCCTCGTGAATTCCAGTGGAAATAAGACAAGTGTGACTTCAGGATCAGGGTGGTACCAACCCAGGCCCGTGCGTGTTTATGCACACTCTATGGGATTAATAGTATGGGCGTGCTGGACATTAGGAGCACCATTATTTCCATTCCAGGAATGCATTAACATGGAATCACAGCAACATTTTGTGTCAATACGTTTCTTAGCACCTCTTCAAACACATCATAGATGCCCAGAGTTACACAGAGGAGACTTTTGAGGGTGCAGATCCCAAAGCACCTGCAAATTTAAAATCAATGATTGTGCATACCAATCCTTTAAACCTGGCCCTCATGGTCATGTGGAGGACCAAACTCTTGAGCAAGAAAACAGCTGGGGCCAGAAATGGAACATGAGATGATGAAGCAAAGCGATATGCAAGGGTCCAGCCAACAGGAGCAAGACACACAGACTTTAGGGTGGTTTTGCCTCTTATTTTGTTGTTTTGCAGCTCTTTGGAGTTGTTTGGGTCTGTTTGATATAATTTTGTGTCTTTTTGGTCATTTTGCATCTCTTTGTGGCTGCTTTGCCCCTCTCTGTAGTTATTTTGCATCTCTTTGCAGTTGGTTTCCACAATCAGTGCAACTGGCAAACAACTTAAAAACAATGTTATCTGTCTCTCAATTTATATTCAGTATCCTCTTTATTATTTCACCCGCAGCTATTTCAGCTAAAAGGTGTGTATGCCTGAGGCCTGTGCTATGAAGCAAGATTTGGACTTAGTGATGTGACTTCAGGGTTTTAAGAACTGTGAAGCGGGTTCTCTTATTACCAGGATAAATCACTGTAACTTAAACTGGACAGCTTACCGGCTCTGGAACAGGTTGGCTGTTCAAAGTAACGCATCACGACCCGTCAACACCCCGACCACTAACCATCAGATCACTGGAAAAAGAAATATCCCAACATAGACAAAAGTCCGGAGTGACATAAAAAAGAGTGGGCATATATACTGTTATAGATCAGAAGAATAATTTCATTGCAACTGATTTAAAAAAAATAAATAACATGTGACACCTGTGTGATGAGAACTAGAAAAAAAAGATTATGATTTATTACTGACTGACTCCCATCATTATTAATGCAACAGATGGACCCCACCAGTCATGAACTACATTCCCACCCTTCATTTTGCGATCAGAAACAGTCTGGCATCAAGTGTTTTATGTGACATAATCAGAGTAGTTTGTTATAAGATTACAGGCAGTGTTTTACATTTCACACTGATGACCTTTTACTGTCCCCAAAACCAAACATTCCCCCAAATCGTTTCATCTTATCATAGACGTGGATGTGCTCCCGGCTGAACTGATAGGCTAACTGATAACCAGCTTCATGATGCCGGTTTTTCAGACTGACAATGTTAGGGCCAGATAATAAAAGAAAGAAGAAAGATAAGAAAGGATAGCTCAGAGAAACTCCCTCCCACACTACCTCAGAGAGGCAGCAAGGGAGGGAGGAAGGAGCAGCGCGTAGGTTATCCAGTTCCTTGCGGAGCTTTAAACTATTGAGCCGGCCACAATCATCATGTCGTCCCCCCAGTACATTGAGTACCGCGGGTTTCTCCTGCCACCTGAGGCGCACAGCGCGGAGAGCTTGGAGTATGCGCAAAACTTCTCTGTGGAGGACACCGATGTGTTTGCTGTGACTTACCCCAAGTCAGGTATGGTGTGATGGTTTTCACTTTTCAGCTGTTCGACCAGTCCCTGGGAGATACACATTTTAAACGGCATGAGCATGTTGTTCGGAAATTCACCCTGATTCAGTATCAAAGTCTGTATAGGCTTTATGAAATGATCATTTCAGTGGCTGTTGGTGAATTCAACTGAATCACTCAATCATCATCGGTGTCATCATCTTACCCAAACATTGGAGTCTCCGCTCCCAAATAACGCAGCGCATATGGCAAGCCGTTTTAACATTTAATCACTAAGTTTGACCATCCGGAATTACCACTATAGATATCAACAACGTCATTTTGATTAGTAGTTTACTACTACTACTACTACTAAATTCACACTAGTCTGGTAGTCTAGTATGAATTTTAATTGAAGATATCTATAACGTCATTCTGACAAGTCAAAACTACAGTTACAGATATCTGTAATTCACTTTTTACTAGTAAGATTCAAACTATTTTTGCCATCTACAATTACATTATGACTAGGCCTATCTATAATTCCAGTTTGAGATATCTGAACTGTCATATTTTACTGTACTCCTTGTAGAAAGTTCAGAGGGCTTTTATTCTGAAATGCTACATAAGATTGACCCTATATTTTCTGGGTGACACCCTGAGGTCATGTACTATCAGGCTGGTGTGGAACAGTTGAATAATAACGGGTAGTTTTTTTTAAAAATGTTAATCTTAATGTACAAGGAGCACAGTGAAATATGAAAGTTCAGAGGGCTTTTATTCTGAAATGCTACATTAGATTGACCTGATATTTTCTGGGTGACACCCTGAGGTCGAGTACTATCAGTCTGGCGTGGAACGGTTAAGTAATAACGGGTAGTTTAAAAAAAATATATTAATCCTATGTACATGATGCACAGTAAAATATAACAGTTCAGAGGGCTTTTATTCTGAAATGCTACATCAGATTGACCTGATTTTTTCTGGGTGTCACCCAGAGGTCGAGTACTATCAGTCTGAAGCAGAACAGTTGAGTAATAACAGGTAGTTTAAAAAAAAAAAAAAAAAGTTACTCTTAATGTACAAGAAGTATAGTAAAATATGAAAGTTCAGAGGGTAGTTTTCTTTTTTAAAAAAAAAAAAAAAAAAAATTAATAATCTTACTGTATTCTCGCTCCCTTTCTTTTCTTGAGAAAGGTCTGGCTGCGCCGTCTCTCACTTTAAGATGGAGAAAAAAACTCCCCGGCTTTTTTTATTTCTTTCAACCAATCACAATCGTTCTTGGCGGTACCAGCAACGGTACGCTTGCAAAAATATTGCCGGGGGGAAACAAGTTTTGGTGTAACACACCCACAAAAATATTGCCTACAGGACGCGAACCATGGCAGGAAAATGGCTACATCCCCGCAAGATCAAACACCGCAAAAGTTAGTAAAGGACGTGTTGAAAACTGCTACACAACCGGAGGTGGTACGGCAGGACCTCAGCGGGTGGCTCGTTCCGCCCAATGAGAGGCTGATCTATGCAGCAATCTTCCGCTCACTCACAGACTAATCTTACTGTAGATGGAGCACAGGGAAATATGACAGTTCAGAGGGCTTTTATTTTGAAATGCTACGTCAGATTGACGTGATATTTTCTGGGTGACATTCTGAGGTCATTTTGGAAGCTTGCTTTTAATTTGAAATCAGTCCTGTCTCGTTCTTGCCGTAATGTGTAGTATATGCGCGCACCGCAAAACAACGTGAGGGCTGGCTTGACCTCAGTACCCATCCAGAGGAAATACCAGGCTCTTGCAGCTGTGCAGCTTTGAGTGACCTATGGATGTAACTCACAGGAGGTTTCTTTTTTTTCCCCACTTTATTTATTAGTTTTCACAGTCAAAATTGAAACATTTTATATACACATAGATAAAAGAAAAACTTTTCTCCCACCCCTACCCACCTACCCCAGGGGACAAGCAGAGAGAAAAAAAAATAGATACAGGAGGTTTCTTTTTAAACAGGAAGCTTTCTAATGACTCCTCTCCTCTCTTTTAAAACTAACACTGGACTTCTACTCCTCTTGGACTCATAGCTTGTTGAGCAAAATGTCTAAAACTTAACATGACGTGTAAAATCTTGCAGCATTGTGCACATTATAATGTGTGAAATGCTTAGTAAGTCCAAGTAGTGCTTACTTACTAGACGATCCTCACCCAGCTGACAATTTGATTGGCAAATTCATTCCTGTGAATTCAATAGAGGGCAGTGTTTGTGCTAACAGAACAAGGAACAATATCACAACCTTTGTTTCGGCTTACCGGTATTTCATTATTTTGCATACTCTTAAAACTTAGTCTGGGGCCGTTAGTGGCCGTTTTGGTAAGGAAACGGAACCAGTGCGAGAGAGACAGGGTCCGGAATTCGATGGATGTGCCTTTCAGTAAAAATAAAAGCACCAAGCTAATAAAAATGCGGTGAAACTTTTAATAATAAGAATTAATTTACAAGAAAAGCCCCAAGCCATTAAGTTAATCGATTTTCTTACACCCCTCATCCCCCTAAATTGATGTTGCGCCAGAATTTAAAGTTTTACTATGCTGAACACTTTTAGTCTGGTGAATTTGGTGAATACCGCATCCGCTCTCTAGACCGTAACCAGAATCCAGACAAAATTCAGAGTGAATAAACCATAGACATATATACATAAACACCTCATTGACTGCCGCTGCCTATTGGAGCCGACGTCCCAGCCGGCCGCCATCTTGGATGGGTCTCGCTTCGCCTCCACAGTGCATTCACTTCTATTGAGGAAGGAGCTGTATGCATAAGTAAAATAGAATAACTCACTGAATTTTCAACAGATTTTCACGCGGTTTGGTTTGTTACAAATGGCACACATGTAATTATGATACAGGATGCTTTCGTACATCAAAAATGCGGGATTTCATGCTTTAATGCTTTCTGCAGACAGCAACAGCATGTTATTTAGGTCACAACACAGTTATTTTATTCACCTCAACCCCAGAGTGGAATACATATATATATATATATATATATATATATGTAGATATAGATATGTATATACTGTATAAACACAATATACACAATACAAAACATAGTATAGCATATGTATAGCACACCTTTGTGCACATATTCACTTTTCCACCAGCTGTGCTGCAAATATCCCCTGCTGCTCATCCCTCTCTATATTTTTTCAAATTATCTTGACCACAGTCCCATTTTCATAGTTATAATACAAATACCAAAATTAATTTCAGTGTTTATGTAAATATTGATGAAATGGGTTTTTTTTTACGACTTTGGAGGGATCACAGCAGTCAGTGTAATAAGAATAAGAAGAACTTTATTAATCCCCAAAGGAAATTTCAAAGAAGTCTGTAAGATCATCTATTTAACAAAGTATTATGAAGTCTGATGGCTGTGGGTATAAAAGAGAGTGAGTGTGTGTGAGAAATAAACTCGACCAACAATCAAGCATTTTCTTTATTAAAATATCTTAATAAATGTATTAATATGCTATACTATGTTTTGTATTGGTATATTGTGTTTGTACAGTATGTTTATACAGTATATCTGCATATATATATATATATATATATATGTATTCCACTCTGGGGTTGAGGTGAATGAAAGAACTGTGTTGTGACCTAAATAACATGCTGTTGCTGTCTGCAGAAAGCATTAATGCATGAAATCCCTCATTTTTGATGTACGAAAGCATCCTGTATCAGAACTACATGTGTGCCATTTGTAACAAACCAAACCGCGTGAAAATCAGTTGAAAATTCAGTGAGTTATTCTATTTTACTTATGCATACAGCTCCTTCCTCAATAGAAGTGGATGCACTGTGGAGGCGAAGCGAGACCCATCCAAGATGGCGGCCGGCTGGGACGCGCTCAGGCAGTCAATGCGGCGTCTATGTATATATGTCTATGGAATAAACACCAGGCTCTTCACATGAAGTGCGCGAGGCTACTTAAAACTACTTAAAATCCAGATTGTTAAAAAAAAAAAAATTCTCAGGGAAGGTCAAAAGCCTCCCCTCAACTTAAGGAGAAAAACAAACAACAAAAAGGGGGAAAAAGGAAAAAAGAGAGAGTGCTGGCTTTGATTCATTTTAGTAAGGTGAAGTCGATCATCTAGTTTTGTGTGAATGACTTTTGGAATTGGATTTTAAGAACCTGCTTAACAATGATGTAGCTAAGAAAGTAAGAACATTTGTTTTTATATAAACACACATACATCTAATAAATATTTGTGTCATACACTGAAAGAATCTTCAGTGTCCTGAACAGCAGAGGCCTCCTCAGAGTTTGAAAAAGTTTCCAATATTACCAATTGTTTTTGCAGCATACAAAGTTGTATGTATGTTGGCAGGTCTGATCAGCTGTCTGCCCAACTAGTTTCGAAAGTTGACCAACACTTTAATCTTTTTGGAACCTTGGAGGCTTGTTTGTGTAAAGCGAACATGCATGTGGGAGCCATGTGCTACCTTCAGGGCGCTCTCGGAAGGTTGGGTTATATATTTGTGTTGTTCGATTTAAAATGGTTTTGTGCAGTCGGTTGGTTTTGCTCATGTATAATAACAAAATGAACGCTTCACTAATCGGATATTCATCGAAGAGATGCAGTACACATCTAAATGATTTGTGCTTAACATTAGGGGTCGTGAAGTTTCAGTAGCCTATTTTGCTCGGTCTAATATGCGTGTCTATCGAAGTTGCGTCTTTTCCCACATACAGGAACGCAGCAGGAATGGATCCTCCTCCTCTCGCGATTTATATTCAACTGTTATCTGAATTTTATCCCACAAGAAGCAAAATGTCCTCCGAGGGTAAGTATCTGCTGTACAATGGACTTCTTGTTCCCAAAGAGACTCACTCTGCGGAGAGCTTCAAGTTTGTGGAAGAATTCACCTTGAGAGACGATGACGTCATCGGCATCATATATCCGAAGTCAGGTCAGCGTTTCTGTAACAAAAACACAACTGTCAGACACAAGTTGCTTTTGCCTGACCCATACACTGTGTAAAATAGGTATCAGTGCAGAGTCATGACAGAAACATAGTCCAGTCATGTGACGAATTAATATTTTTGTTGTCCCAGGTTTGAGTTAAGTAAGTGTTGTGTTCTGTACTAGATCATCTCTTGGGAATGTGCGGAATGCTGCAAGATTTTACATGTCATGTTAAGTTTTAGACACTTTGCCTAACAAGCTATGAGTCCAAGAGGAGTAGAAGTCCAGTTAGTTTTAAAAGAGAGAAGAGTCATTAGAAAGCTTCCTGTTCAAAAAGAAACCTCCTGTATCTATTTTTGTTATTTTTATTTTCTCTGCTTGTCCCCTGGGGTGGGTGGTGGGGTGGGAGAAAAGTTTGTTCTTTTATCTATGTATATATATAATGTTTCATTTTCGACTGTGAAAACTAATAAATAAAGTGGGAGAAAAAAAGACCTATGGATGTAACTTCTGTGAGTTACAAAGTGCTTGAATGAAACAGATAAGCAAAGATTGTACTGAGACTACAAAAGAAAAATAATAGCCTACAATACCCAAATAACAATATAAGATTCAAATAAGACTTGTTTATTATAAACAGTATGATAATATTAATAAAAGGCTTTTTTTGAACAGACAAGTTTTACAAAGTGATTTAAAAGATGTCACTGATTCAGCAGCCTCAGGCCCTCTGGCAGGTAATACCAGAGCTGTGTGGCCTTGACCGCAAAAGCCCTGTCACCTTTAGTTTTGAGGCAGGACTGAGGAACAGCCAGCGGAGCCCTGCCTGAGGATCTGAGGCTGTGACCTGGCTTAAAGTGTAGCAGCATGGCAGCAGTGTAGTTGGGGCTAAAATCCTGAAATGCTTTATAGGTGATCAGTATAATCTTCAATCAGTTCAAAACTGACTGGTAACCACTGGTTACTAACCAGCGAAGAGCTATACTATTGAAAACAGGGCTGATACAGTCATGGCATCTAGTGTTTGTTAAAGCTGAGCAATCACGATTTGCATTACATGAAGGCGGTGTGAGATGTTTTTTTTGGCTGAACACTGTGTTAACAAACAATGAGTTTGTCCAACCTTTGTCCACTAGGCCTACTTAATTAATCATTCACAAAATGTCAGAAAATAGTGTGTAAAATAGGGTGCCGTTTCTAAAGTGGCTCATGCTGAAAATAACATCAACATTTTGCCACATTTAGCTTCAAACAATGTTTAAAAACGTGTTGTGAATTTTTTAACATCATCTTTTACCACATTTACAGCAATATTTGTTTACTTAGAAATATATTAAATAGTTAAATCTAAATGTTAAATGTGGCACCTAAATGTTAAATCTAAATATTAAATCTAAATCTAAATATTAAATCTAAATCTAAATGTTAAATCTAAATCTAAATGTTAAATCTAAATGCTAAATCTAAATGTTAAATCTAAATGCTAAATCTAAATATTAAATCTAAATCTAAATGTTAAATCTAAATGCTATATCTAAATCTAAATGTTAAAGGGGCAAAAAGCGAAATCGTTTCACCATTAGGTTTGCTGTTGTGCATTGCCTGTAGACCAAAACAAACTGTCATGAGCCACCGGAGTCAAGAAGCGTGGGGACGTTAGAGTTAGCACTAGTCGGCTGCCATGCTAACATTCTGGGAGGCGATTTTTTATTTTTTGTAGGATGGTAGGGGAAGGTATCGCCTTTTCCGCCTCTGATTGGCTAGAAGGGCTCTCCTCCGATTGGTTATTTGATTTGGCCGTGAAACGTCATCTCACGTTCATGGCATGCTGTCGGCTAGTCTGTTTTGATTGTCTTTACCACCAACAGATGTAAACAAAGTCAATCCAACGGTGAAATAAGTGCGTGCCGTCAGATATATATTAATGGAAAGCACATCGCTGAATTTAAGGTTGACACCTAAAGTGTATGTCCACATCTTAACATATGTTCTCATAGGCAGGAAAAGTATCCAAGGGACGAGGAAACGGTAAACTAAGCGATTTCTCAAGGCACTTTGGCAGCACACTCTGGAGGACAGACATGTGTTGCAACTTTTTCTCTGTAAGTCCCAGCTCTGGTTCACGGAGAAGAGAGGAATGTTAGCGTTAGCTCCAGAGTTAGCACTAGAGCTACTATGGCTACTGGAGTAACTTGCAGCTATGGAGCGCTTCTTCCAGCTCTTCTAGTCACTGAGCCTCACCTCCATTTCAGCAAATATATTGCATTTATCACAGGTACCAGGCTGCCCGCCGGGCTACATTCACGTGCAGCCGGACCGGCTTGTAAACAATGGGCTGGAGATCAACACAGAGAGAGGGTGTGTGAGGTCATACTCTAGATGAAATTACACCTCTAGTTCTTCTTAAATCTAAATGTTAAATGTTAAATGATTGAGCTAACTGGAGTAGTTTCATGTTGTAACGTATCCAACAACGGGAGGCTTTTAACAGATGATGTCCTGATGTTAGCTTTGCTTCTGCTGACCCTGCTTTCTAGACATCGTGATTTCCCAAAACTGAATAAATACCACACATAGCAACACAAAACTGCTTTGTTAGCTCAATCATGTTGTAACTAAGACATCCGCCGGAAAAAAATATTTTTTTCATGGACCGTTTAGAGTTAATGAGTCATTACAGACAGCTAACGGTTAGCCCCGCTAATCTACGATAACCATGTTATTATTTACAAAATGTGCACACAGAAATAGTAATGTTTGTTCAATCATAGTGTTTATAGACTTTACCAACATCAGATTAGTCTAAACGGTGATATAGTGACGTGAAAAATGTGAGATATTTATATATATGTAGCTAAACTCTGCTGGTTTTCTACCCAGAAGTATTTGTTAACAACAAGGCGATTCCCTCCGAAGGGACACTAACAACTCAAAATACACGTCAAATAAAATTTCTCCAAACATGTTTTTTGTTATTTTAGGTAGTTATTATCACGCTAATGTATGTTTAAGTGTTCATTTCCCCCGATAAGTTGGTTTAATTCATTATTTGACTCTATACAGACACACAGTCTGACCATCTCAAGCTATTTTTATTATTATTTTGGTACTTCCGTTAACTATTTAATATATTTCTAAGTTAACAAATATTGCTGTAAATGTGCTAAAAGGTGACACTTGTTTGAAGCTAAATGTGGCAAAAAGTTGATGTTATTTTTTTCTGCGTGAGCCCCTTTACAAACGGCACCCCATAGTAAAATGCCTATCACCATTTAACAGAGCTTCATATTCTTTCTGAAAATAGTTTATTTTGTCCAACCAACAAACTGAATCCCGCTTTCAGGATATCTTTAAAGAATGTCTTTTTTTCTCTACTGTTGTGTTGATTTTGATTCATTTCCTCTGTGGTTCAGATTGTGTGTTTGCACAGAGTAGAGCCCTCCACACATTAAAATCAGTTCTCACAGAAAAACAAGTTGCAGACTGAGAACTGTTTCCAAGGGGTATAACCTCATTAGGATAACACTAGCACATAGTGTGTGTGAGCGTGATGTGTGTTTGAAATGGAATGTGCTCTTTTGCTCAATCATTGATTTACTTTCCATACATCATTCCCAGCCAGGGTCATGGGAACTATTATTTTCAATGTCAATTGCAAATGAAAATCCGTAAATCTGATTCAAAGTCATAGAACAAGGCTGCTCTTTATAATGCCAGAACCTGCTTGAGAATCATTTCATTTTTATGTTTTCTTCAGTATCAAAGTAATCCAGTAATAATTTGGTGTATATCCATACGGTGCAAAGAGGAACTTGGTAATTGTTAATATGGCATACTTTTATACTTTCATTAAAATGTATACAGATACAGACTAAAAACAGGGCTCAAGTGGGAGGTGTTTGGGGGCGGAGTTGTTTTAATTTTGTCTGAGGGGGGGCCCACAATGTTGGACTTTGAAAACCTTTGATTCAGACCATATAATGTTGCTTCATCCAACATGAATTTCCTTAAAGCAGAACTTGCAGCAGTATTCTTATGTATCATCTGCTGCTCTATTCTTCTCTGCAGGTACAATCTGGATGCAGGAGATCCTCCCACTGTTGCTGAATGGAGGCGACCTGACACCAATCCATACCATTCCCAACTGGGACAGGGTCCCCTGGCTGGAGGAGAAAAGACTGGCAGAGGTGGTGGACCAGTTGCCATCTCCACGGGCAATGGTCACACATTTTCCTTACCACCTTATGCCCGCCTCCTTCCACACTTCCAAAGCAAAGGTAAAAGTATGACATCAGCAGCCTTGAGAAATCAAAATATCGTAGATGAGAAAACATAGGTATCTCATGGTACACGAGCGATATGAATGAATCATTGATCATCTTTCTGATGTTTCATAATAATAATGATTGAGATTTTACCGCAATGATTTTTGGAAATGCGATGAATTAGTGGTGCTGCTACAAGTTGCCACAGCTGTGCATAGTGACAGCTGCTCTGGCACTGTTGAACAATCTTGCCAATGAGACACAGTCGGTGAAATTGCACTTTCTTTACCGCATATCTCATTGACAGTTCTAATGAATGGTTGTGGGCACAAGTATTGATATGCAAACGGGTGTTTAAGGGCATTTCTACATCCATTTATGGTGAATCGTGGGTGAGGAAAATGAGGCTTGTGCACGTGTGCCAAGCGCCACAGTGATTGAGATTTATAAAACAGGATCAGACATACGCATGGCTTTATAAATCTGAGTGTGCATACACACAGTTTTAGTCATGAATCTACACAGTTTTATGCATTTGGCCCCTGATCTGTAACTAACATCACACTTCACTTGACATGTTATTGAATGTCTCACGTGTCTTTGCCACAGGTAATCTATGTCATGAGGAACCCTAAGGACATCCTGGTGTCTTCATACTACTTCCATCAGATGGCTGAATTCCTCGAGGATCCAGGAACCTTTGATGAATTCATAGAGAAATTCCTAGAGGGCAAAGGTCAGAGGTCTCATACCACATAAATACTTTACTCTGAAATGTATGAATTTCAGCAGTAGAGTGGTTCAGCATTTTGGTGTATTACCACATGAACAGATTTTGGATTTTGATAGAAGAAGAAAGACAAAGTCAACCCTATTGAGCCGTGGTTGTTTGCATTTATACTGTGGTCTGTTGTCCATGTTGTCTTCAGTGCTGTTTGGAAAATGGACAGACCATGTGAAGGGCTGGAAAGACACAGACCTGGGAGACAGAATAATGTACATCACATATGAAGAAATGGTTCAGGTAAGATATTACCCTGAACTCTCACAGGCTCTTAATGTGCTGTCTCAATAGCCAATTTACACAGCCTTCTCAAGGCCAGAATGTTGCGCAGTTGTTCTGCTTCGCAAATTTGTATTAAAGGCAGAACAACAACAAGGAATGCGTAAACAGAGTTGTTTCACCTTTGAGCTGGCAGTGGAGGTTGTAGAGCCAGTAGAGCAACTGAGGTCTGTTGAAAAAGCAGGCAGGACAGGATGGGTGTGATGTTTTGTTGATGTGTAAATGATTTCTACAGTCATGTTATGCTATGGTTATTGCTTAGAAAGCGCTGCCTGATGCTTGTGTTATATGTCACACTGGAAGCCAATGTAGTTGTGCTACACATCGCATCTGTCAGCCCGCTTGTGCTCTTTCATAATTACACTACATTTATCAAAAAAGACATCACTTTATTGACAGTAGACTTGTAAAATTTATCAAGAGTTCTGCAGACTCCCTGACAACTTTGTGAAACACGGATTATTGCAAATTATTAGTGCCTTGTTTTAAATTACTAAAGTGTATTACAATATCTTAGTTCTTTCTTTTTGTAAAAAAGTTTGTGTCTTGTCCTGGACTGTTTAAGATCCATTGTGTAGGATTTAGGGCAGAGGTTCCCAACTGGTGGGTCGTGGTCCAAAAGTGGGTCGTGGGTCCATTCTGAATGGACCGCAGGTGACTCAAAAACATCTCAAGTTTGTAAAAAACACACTTTATTTTGAAGTACAGTGAATTTCTGCTGTCGATTATTCACTCACTCCTGCTGTAGAGTGAGTGAATAATCGACAGCTACTTAACAAAGACAGCAAACTAGCTCGACCACATGGCCAAACACAAGTATGACACTGAATATATTAAACTGTGTGGACCTTGAACTAATGACTAAGGAGAAATCTGGACCTCGTGGCTGAACCAGTTGGGAACCACTGGCAATAGAATGTATATATGAGTCTGACTTCTTTAGTGTATAATCACCTGAAAATAAGAACTGTTGTGTTTTTGTTACCTTAGAATGAGACATTTATATCAACATAGAGAGCAGGTCCTTGTTTATGGAGATCACCACGTTGCACTGATGTTCCTACAGTAGCCCAGAACGGATAAACCAAATGCTGGCTCTAGATTGGGCCCTCACCGTTATTGCATTTTGACATTTTTGAGTTGGCCACCATAGTTACAGCCCATCTGCAACGAGCAGTGTCACAAACAGACTTTTTTTTTTTTTTTTTTTTTACATGAAACTGTTATATTCAGTGTTTATACTGGTTTTAACCACCTGGTCTGTTTGTTTTGGAGAGGAAGAGACCTCTGCGGATCATTTGGCTCCTGGTAAAAACCTCCTTAACAATGAACACTAAAGGAATTCTAGCCAGGAGAAGTTTCACCTGCCACTTAATCATCCTAAATCTTACACACTGAACCTTTAAGGTAGCACTGCAGATAAAGTCAGATGAGTGCCACAGATGCAGTTATTTCCTAATGCATTTCCCACCTGTATTGCTTTGTATTCAATGCAGTTCTGTTGAATAAGAAGGTGTAATCAGTAACTAGACACGTTTCCCTCAGCCATCTCGCTACAATAGCCCACTTATATTTCCTGCATTAAAAAAAAATCTGTATCAGTGTTTTACACAAAGCATCAGCATGATATTTTAATGACCTGATCATCATGCTATGATAGTAATTATTTAAAGTATGTTGTGCCCCTCTTTTAGGACCTGCCTGCAGCTCTCAAGCGCATGTCTGATTTCCTGGGCCGTAATCTGAGTGACGAAACCATTCAGAAGATAGCAGAACATTGCTGCTTCAAGACCATGAAGACCAACACCATGTCCAACTTCAGCCTGGTCCCTAAGATGTACATGGACCCAGACAAATCTCCGTTCCTCAGGAAAGGTGAGGCTGGCTGTGTTTATCATCACTGGATTGAAACTGATCAGGTTAATTTAGGCCAACACCAGTGTTCAAGTTGCGTTACTAGGACTTAGACTCGTGTTAGTGGATTTCAAAAAAAGGCTGACTTTACTTTATCTACCCAACAGTTCATTTTCTTTCATGAGAGATTTATTGTGTTTATGTGATCGTCTTGGTGTGTGTGTTTTTGTATCAGGCATTGCAGGAGACTGGAAAAACCATTTCAACTCAGAGCAACTGGCCAGATTTACATCGGCCATTCGCAAAGAGCTGGGGAAGGAGAGCTCCTCTCTGCCATGGAGCCTGGATTGACCATCAGTCGGAACAAAGATAGAGAGGGAAACAGTTGTAGAAATAAAATCAAGGGAAGTAGGAAGCTGGTGCTAACTGGGCCAAAATTTTTAGCTAGGTCCTGAATGGAAATGCAGCATCTACAACAGTACACCCTCTGCAGAGAATGCATTTTTGCTATTATGTGTTAAACTTGCAACAATTTTATGGATCTTATTGCAACTTTATGGTCCAGTACTTAAGTTGTTTTTTTGATCCTGAACATCAACTAATTACTGCATGATTGCATTGTGTGCACTTTAACATGTTTGTCTCTACTACTTAGTGTCAAACTACTAATATGTAATTACTGTGGAACAAATGTACAAATGTTTTTTGGCATTTACTTCAAATGTCAACAGTTTTCATAGGGAGGTATTGCCTAAATCTCCAGTGAATGCTTAATTTCTCTGTAACACTCATTTCTGTGTTTTGATTCTTACCTATTTGTGTATGTTTGAGGGAACAAACTACGTTAACATCCACACTGATATGTTTTTGTTCTAAAACACAAAACAATTGCATTCACACTATTCCAGCGTTTACAACCCTCAGAATTGAGACCTTTGAACAGTGAATCTGCTTTTACATCTGGAACCTCCCGTCTACAACGGGCTTGCGATACGCCCGTGTTGAGGACTCAGCTCAGATTCCGGAGTTACTCTCTTATTGTGCAGCCTCCTTAAGGAACCTGCTCCCATTTGATTTGATGGTAGGAACCTCTTGCGGCCGCATGCCTTTGCTGACGTCGACCCCAGCAGGATTCGACCCTGGACCTGGAAGATGAGTGCTCAAACCACTACACTAGGGAGACCCCCAGACCTTTGAACACTGCTGACCCCGATTTAGATTTAAGAACTCCAGGGTTGAGTATTAGTCTGGACAGGCGGAAATTAAGACTTTTGAAAATGATGATGTAGACACTCACACTGACTTCCAGAAAGCGTTTTATCAGTTATGACGTGAAACCAAAACATAATAGTGTGTTGCGATTTAATCCTTCTTTTGAGGGCATTCCTTTCCTCTAGCAATAGTACCACTCTATGTCGCCGTATTTGCTTTACGATGACTCCCAATCTGTTTTCTTGACCGCCTTATACTCCTGTGTTACTTTCAGTAACAGTTCACCTTGTCGTTGGTCCAAGCAAAGGAATCTCTGGTCTTACTTTTTGTCATCTCTATACTATTATCTGTAACTAAGAAACCAACCAGAGAGTAGACAATCTGCTTCCTGTTTACATCGACATGTACATGCCTGGTTAATGTGAATGATCATGTGCTCTCAACTCTCTTATTTCTAAAATGGTGCTAAAATGCTTGTGTTGACAGAGATTGTTTATATTTTACGGTGCTGTCATAAAATGAAAGCTTATTAGTGTGGATGTGTCTCCCTCACAAATCATATGTGACAATATGCTCAACAAAAGGAGTAAAAAAAACACCTGATGTCGTTTAAAACAATCTGCTGCTATCATTGGATTACCGAATGGATTGGATAACAGTATTTCCAATTTTCCCAACGGTCTAAATCTGCAAAACTCTTCAACACAAGAAAATGAAAGGGAGAGAAATATAGTTTATTATGTGTTATCAGGTTCGAATGATTTAGTCACTTATTTACACACTTAATCAGTTATACTGTCAGTGGGTTTTAATCATATACATTTTTATTCTTCGATTATGACTTTTTCCTGGACTGTCGTATTTTACTGAGTCATTAAGTAAACTTTTACAATTCTGGTGTCTCAACTTTTAAGTCATGATTATTGAATTATTACTGGATTAATATGCATTCCTTCACTATCTTAATTGTATTACTTGTTGCGTGCTTGCTTTGGCTTGAGAGTAAAAAGTACATTAAAACTAAAGGAAAAGTCAAGTCTCTTGGTAATTTGTCTTTTTTCTAAGTGTTCTCTTATGTCTGGCGAGCAGCTGAGGAAGGGGGCAGAGTGAAGATTGTCCCTCGCTGCTGGGAGAGGAGAGAGAGCTTCCCCGGAGGTCAGGCCTCTTTACATGGTCCCTCTCCTCCACACTTAGACTTATTTTCATTGTGCTGATAGTGGCTAGATGCAATTTGTGTATTTTCGGATTTTTGTCTTAATAACTTAATTTTTGACAGCCGTGTGAAATCTGCCTTTACACACTAACAGCTGCTGTCTTGCACACAGGTGACTGGCTTAGTCAATTTGTGAAGCCACACATGAACTGTCACTTGCCAATTAGCTCAGTGAGATAAAAGATGGACTTCAGTCTCAGAAGTTGTGAGTTCAAGTCTCAGCTAAGGCAGAACAGATATTCAAATGTGAAAGTCCTATGTTCAGGCATCATGCTATGTGGATTAGAGACTACTAAGGTTAAGATAATTATGATCCAGGCAGTTTTGAGAGACAAATACTCTTTATCAACACTTTTCCCTGTTATCCCTTGTCTTTTTTCCCTGTTTATTTGGCTTAGCTATCAGTCAATATGCAGAGTCTATCCAATAGCTACTTTTACATTTTAAAAAATGTTTTCATCTTTTTCACCATGGATAACATTTAGCTTTAAGCTAGATCAGGCCAGTTTGTTCATAATTGCTAGCAGTTAATGTTATTCTTACTTTCTTGATTTACCAACAACAGGATACACTAGAGTTTTATTTTAATGAGAATTTAAACTACACATAAAGCCTAACATTTCCCAGTCATGGTACAAGTGTTTTTTTTTTCTGCTTAGCCTAATTTTATATTATTTGTGCAGCTTTGCTGCTGAAAGGTAATGTTGATTTCCTTTTAAAATGAAGCTGTAATGGTGCATTTACACTTTTACAAATAGGCCTATCTCTGCTATGAATCATTTCATTATTGATTAGCATTCCAGTTATTTTCTATATTAAATGTTTGTCTATAAAATTATGTAAAATTCATATTACTTTCCTCAATTCCAATCTGGCATCCACAAACATCTCACTTTGTCTGACTAAAGATCCAAAACCATGATAAAGCAAGATTTGAGGAGGATATCCTCAAATCTGCGAAGGTAACTCCAACACTGATGCCTGAAACAATCAATCCATCATGAAATAGTTGTGGATTAATTATGTGTTTGACTTATTGATTTATTGACTAATTATTGCAACTGTAGAATTCCTATAATGAGCTAGAAGAAGTTTTAAACATATATACTGCAGAGTTGTCTCCTGCTCATCAGCTCAGTGAGATAGAGCATAGTCTCTTATGCTTAGAATGCCACCTTTTTTTCATCTTCCTCTTGTTGCTCAGAATTGCCTAATTTTGCCTAAAATTGCTTGGTCCCGACCATTGCTGCACAGCAGCTATAATCTTTAAACTGTTATCAAATCAACAAAGTCCTTCAACCTAAACAAAAAGTTTCTTAAAATGTTTTATTCATCTTTTATTGAGTCCATTTTAACTTTTGCTTTGATCTGCTGGTTTGGTAACCTCAGAATTTCAAATAAGAGCAAGCTGAGGAATGTAGTCAAACTTTGTCAAAAAACAAGTGGCATTAGCTTGAATGATCTTAAATGCCTGTATCAAGCTAGAGCCACTCAGAGGGCAAAGGCCATTTTGGCGAACCCTCTCCATCCTCTTCATGCAGAGTATCAGCTTCTCCTGTCTAAGAGAAGGTCCACTTTCCCCTGTAGGGCCAAATCAAACAGGCATCTCAAATCATTTGTTCCATCTGCCATTAAGCTGTAGGCAAGCTTGTTGGGAATGTTACACCGGGTAAACTGTGATGACTGTATTTATTGTATTATTTATATTGTTATGTAAGATTTATTGTGCTGTTGACGTGTAAGATAAAAAAGAAACCCCAGCATGTTCCTTGACTTATAGTTACTGATTGACAGATTTATAAGTTACTGATTGTCTGATTAATAGTTGCTGTATCATTACCAAGAAGTATAGTGGTGATACAAACGTTAGCTGAATTTCTAATATAAATGGCCTGCTTTCTTAAAATACACAGGTGTTTATATAAATATGATTTTAGATGAAAACATGCAGGATATTGCGAAATCATGATGATCTGCTGGTATAATTACCACAACTGGATTTTCTTAATAAAGAGTTTCCTTTCCTTATACAATGTAGTACAATGTAGTACAGTGTAGTACAATGTAGTTCGAGATGTTAAACAAAAAGAAAAAACTCAACCATGATTCTGACTGTCATAAGAGCTTTATATATAACTTTATAACTTCCTAGTCTATATATATTTTCATTATCTATTCTAAACTATATGTTATTTTATTTATGCATTTTAATTTCTGCACTATTTTGTGTTGTGACTTGTGTGATTTTCTTTTATTAGATATTGTATGAGCATTTTTGGAGAGAGCCTGGGACCAAAGACCCACATTCAACTAACCACATTCACTGGCAATCAGATAATGTAATTATAATTACATTAATATTATGTTAATGTTCTTTGCACCTCACCAAGCAATACCTAACATCACGTGTAGTCTAACCATGTTCACTGATAATATCTAAAATGATGTTTTCTTGGTGTTGCTGCATTGTTGACAGGGGACTTTTTCTTCTCCATTTTTTAACAACTGCAGATATTATCATTAAGAGCTTGTCAATCAGTGTGGTTAGACTAGATGTGATACTGGGTCATGACTGATGAGGTGGAAAGAAATTTAAAGTAATAATAGCATAATAATAATAAAGTCTGCTAGAATGATTAACCTTGATAAAATCTCTTAAAAGCAGCTTTATTTACATTAATGATTTTCAGTTTATGTCTTTTTGGGAGGCCTGTGGACACTGCTTCTGAAAAAATTAAATGCTGTTGATTTTTTTTTTTTTTTTTAAATGAAAGCCACATATTTATCAATTATTGGGGTGGTGGTAGAAATCTGAAGGGCATGATTAGATAATAATGCTAATAATGAATATATACATTTATTTGATATAGCACCTTTCAAAGAAATAAAATTGCTTCACAAAGTACAATGAAATAATCAAACAACAAAACAAAGGCAATATAACAATTAAAACAAAGCAAAAAGAAAGTGAAAGAAAAGATAATAAAACATAGAGCAAGGACCCAAAAAGAAATACAACAGGGAACAAGCACTAGACAATTTAGGAAGGGACAAATGGCATTTTTTTTTTGTTTTTTTTTTTTGTTTTTTTTTTAAGAAGACTGAAAATTGTAAACCTAATGGAGGGGAGTTCCATAGCCTTGAAGCGACTACTTCAAAGGCACGATCACCTTTGTTTTGAGTCTGGAGCAGGGGACAGCCAGTAGGTCCTGCCTGAAGACCTAAGAGACCTACTGGCGATATATTGATGGAGGAGATCACTGATGTATTCAGGTGCCTGACTGTGGAGGGCTCTTTTCGTGAGAACAAGTATCTTGAAATTAATCTTAAACCTGATGGTGTATAGAAACTAAAATAGGAGTGCAGGCTAATATTATTTATTTGTTATTTATTTTGTTATAATGGTATTTAAGTTTAACAGAACCAGATTTATACTTATAGACAACTTATTAGTACCTGCATAGCTCTTCAAAGTCACAGTCATTAGTGCTGAATAGTATGGAAAAAATGCAGCAGCACCACCATTGACTGTAGGGTTCAGTCTAGCTGCTTTCATATGCCCTTCACAACCACAGAGCAGACAAGCTGAGGCATGTCCAGTGCATAGCCTACTATCTGCCTGGCAATAAGCAGCAAAGAGCTGATGCAAAGGAGTGGTAGGTTACAAAAAGGTTAAGCATCTAGCAAGTTGAAAGTGTTTTATTCTATGAACAGAATAACAGCTAAAAGGCCAGTGAAAAAATACAATGCCATTTCATCATCTCCTGTTCTTTGCATAAGCAGGCAGTTGTTTGCTAAAGAATTCACCAAACAAAAGAAGTAATAACACAGCAGCTCTTAGAGCATACATTAGAGAGTGACATTACATAAAGATGAAAGTGTCAGACAGTCCTTAGTCACATAGCATCAGGCCAGTGTTTGTGTGAGTTTGTCTTGAAATCATTCTGTCCCTGTGGATAAAAATAGCTGCAGACAGTCTTTGAATAGCCACCAATCAACCTAGAATAGAAAGTAAGAACTAAATAAACAGTATACCTTCTCACAGGGGTGACTAGCAAGGCGTTACAAGTAATGCACACGAATAAAGAAGCAATTCTTTAAGGAACGATTACTTTTCATGTTCCTTTTCTTTAACTATTTCTTCTCCTTACTTACAATATTTGAGTTCTAGTAATCTTCTCTCCACCTTGCTACATTTGTCATTTATACTTCAGCTATAATGAGTCTGCTCGAAATGCAAGGCCTGAGTGTAGGGAGGAGAGCATGTGAGGAGAACCTCTACTGGAGATGCCAAGTTGCCAGCTGCCTGCAAATAAAAGGAGCACCACTTGTCTTGACCATGATGTGGAGATCATGACAGAGCAAAACCCAGAACAAGAAGCAACTTCGAGCGATGTTCCCTGACCACATCTGGGCACACGTTTTAAACAAAAAATGTAGGAAGACAACAGCTGCATGATGATGCGATTGCTGTGCCTCCAAAGAAAAAATAAATAAATAAAAAAAACACATCTCCACTTTTTAAAACTCCTCTTCTAACCTCTGCAAGCACATTGAAAAATTTTGTACATACTATAGGTAAAACATAACATTAGCACATTTTTCATGTCTAAAGCTGATATTTGATGTTATGCTAATAATATAAAGATATCTTGTAGCTAGCAGTCTGTTGACCTTTAAATTTATTTATGTATTTATTTATTTCATTTTATTCACTTAAAATGGAAAGTAACCTGAAATTTTAGTAACTTATTATCCAGGTAATTTTTTAACTTGTTTTTAAAAATGGTAATTTTTACTTTCACTTGAGTATTTTTTATAGGAGTGATTGTACTTTTACTGGTGTATAGATGTCAGTACTCCACTCACTGCCCATTGATGGACAGGGATTGGTTCTGGACTGATTTTTACATGCCCCTGTATTATCATGTATATCAGTATTGTGTCACTATAATTATGATCAATTATGACCCAGCCAGCATGTATGATTTGTCTTTCGTTCTTGTCTCACATTCTGTGGAAATACAACATACACATACACACATTTTGAAAGCTGCCACCCTGGTAGGAGTAATCTAAGTGTCTGTCAAATGTTTAATATTCAGAACATTTCACTGACAGTGAAGTCAAATAAATTCTGCAGCAGATCATTTATTTACATTTACAGTATTAGGTTTGACCAATAGATGGCAGCTGCACATCACCACTGTTCCTGCAGACTCTGTTCACTTAGTCCTACAGTACACCAAATACATAGACAGTCTGATGGACATGGGCTGACGGATTCTTAGACACTCTCACAAAAGTCCTAATAATAGTAATTTATTTATAGAGTGTGTGTACAATCATGGAAACCTGTTGAGTGATGGTGCTGCTTGAATCTAAGGCTGCTACTGGCACATTTAAATTAACACAAGTCTTTTAAAAAAGAGGAGACTCTTTATTTTAAGGGTAAATATGCACTCAACATTTTTTTGGGCAACCCATCACAGCAAAACGATGTCACCAGGATCAGCCAAACAGCCTTATAGGTGATGCACTGTAAAATGATCATGAGGCAAGTCAATGGCAAATTTGTCAATGATTGCATCTCCCAGTCCTGATAGTTTTGTTCCTTATAGCCTGAATTAAGTTAAAACATCAGATGTGTCATTGATCTTGGTTTGGCATTATTCTAAACTAATCTTCTAATCCTCTTCAAAACCTGCCTGTTCAGAACGGCCTTTCTCGAGAGCCGCTCAACCAAGCAACTCCACACACGACACTGATCCTGATCGCTTCCTGAGATCCTAAACAATGGGATACACCTGTCATTGTATAGTGGTATCCCCTAATAATGCTGGAGTATACACATTATGTAAGTGCAAAAGGGCCTTCATGAGGTCAATGCCCGCTTATTTCAGGAAACAAACAAAAGCATTCATTCCAAAAGTTACATCACTGATTGAAGGTTTGAGTTTGCCACAATGTAACATCTCCGTTGTCTTTCTTTATCTGTTCTTGAATGTATTGTAGCAAGCGAGGGAGCGCGAACTGTACCCAGCATGCTCGGTGGTGTATCAGTTAAAAGGGGTCCCCTCTCAATAGACTTCACAGAGCAGATAATGCCTCACCAATAAATACGGCCTGTATCTCTCAAGAGCTCGCATTTTCTTGGGCCCTCAGCAATAGACTCGCCAATTGTGAAAACAATTAGGTAAACGGTTGTCAAGAAAATTGAAGGACAGACAAACAGACAGACATTTTAGTCAAATTAAATGAATAAATATTGAAATGTTTGAATAATGATAAAATATTTTTATTCCATTCCATAATCCTTTTTTAACGTGTAGTTTCTGCTGACTTAAATGTTTTGTGTAAAAGTTTCTCTTCTCTTATCTGCAGCTCTGTCTTTTAGTGAAAGAGTTATTTTAAAAAATATCACAGGGTAAAGAAAATATTGTTCTGGTAAAATATCCTTAAAGCATTTACTGAAAAATCTATGAATTTATTCAAACTGGTATTCCACTTTTATGTTACAAATTCCATGTCCATGCTTTACAAAAAATTTTGTTTGAAAATATTGTGTTCACCTTTTTCTCTGATAGCTGAAGATGCAGACATCCAGGAGGTTTTTAAATAAGATAAGATAGACTTTATTGATCCCACACTGGGGAAATTCACGTCGCAGCAGCTCAAAGCACAGACAGAAAATGATGCTTGAATGAAAACTAAGAAGAAAAAAAAATTAAAAATAGAAAATATGTATATAAAGAAGAAAATAACAAAAAAAAAAAAAAAAACCCACACATAAAATGCAGAAAGGGGTCGGAGCTACTGTAACCAGCTGCCACTCTCGCGGCGCCATCTCAGGAGCTGAATTATCCACAGGAGTCTTCTCTTCTCCAAAACAAATGCACTCAGTGGTTTAAATCAGTAAAAACACTGAATAAAGCAGTTTCACAAACAAAAAAATTCTGTGTATTTCTGTCACTCATCACAGAGAGGCTGCTAACTACGGCGGCCTACATGAAAACACAATGGACCTGTCTAGGGCCAGTGTTTGGTTTGTCCGTTCTGGTCTACTATAAAATTCGGCGGTGTTGCGTGACAATGTTGTTTTATGTAATAAATGTATTATTACATCATATTGCACTTCTGTCAATATATCCCACCAAATCTTATACACTGGAACTTTACACTGTGTATGTACATGCAGTCAGTATCATCTAGATGATGCTGAAATATCTGTAGTGAGAAATACCAGTCATGTCCTGCTCTCATGTATATTTCAATGATCATTTATTTGACTACAACCACTAAGCCACTAAAAGGTGTTAATGCACACTCCTCAATCACTGTTTTTGTCCTTTATTTTAGCTTTAGATTGTATACAACATTGTAGATGTAATGTTAATGTCTAAGTTTAATTGGTTCATGCTCTAGAATGAACTCCTCTGAATGTGTGTTTGTGTGTTCCTCCCATCTCTCCCTCCCCTGAGTTCTGACACTACCTCAATTACATGGTGGCCTTTTGTGCCCTGTGGAGGGTGTGTGTGCGTGTGTGTGTGTGTGTGTGTGTGTGTTGTGTGTGTGTGTGTGTGTGTGTGTGTGTGTGTGTGTGTTGAGGCAGACGGTGTGGTGCCTGCTCCAGGACACCCACCTCGCTGCCGCCTTGTGCCCACTGGTCCTGCCCTGGGCTGCCCACAGGATGCCAGCCAGCTTTGATGCCCTCCTCTCATCAACATACTGTAGACATACACACTTGCACAAGATAGCCAATAACTCCTCAGAAGATCCTGTGATCTTTTTAAAGTTTGTAAAACTCAGTCAGCCAAGTCCTCTTAAGTCTGTAGTTTTCCTTTGCCCAGAGCGATGCTCACATTTATCCGATGAAGCTTCAATTGAAGACAACCAAATGTTTATGATCAGTTGCAGTGTTTGGAAAAAGCTGCTTCACAATGCCCCTGTAACTTTTTTTTCTCAATTAGCCACTAACTTGCAAAAAATGAGAATTTGGATCCTAGTAAGCATTTAAAAATGCAGGAGGCCAGACATGCAAGCGAACAAAGGAGAATGCATGTTCCAATCTCCACATCAGCTACAGTAGAAGTCTCTGTAGCAGTTTTTATACCAAGCTTGGGAGAATAGGTGGGAAAGCTTGTTTATGCGTGAGCTGTAAAATAACCTGTAATGCAATGAAATGTAATAAAATGTTTTACCACTGCAAACTGTATTTTTGGTGTCTTGTTACACCATTAAGATTAGGTACTTTGAGTAGCCTACAGGAAACAAATCAATCAAAAAATCAGTTGGTGTGAAAGTCAGCTTCAAACTGGAAGCAACCCAGGGCTGTTTTTTGTCCCAAAGATTTTTGGTATCATCATGTTTTTGCACATATCTCCCCATAGTTTAAATAAATACAAGCTTATCACTATATGCTTATTTGCTTTCCAGCAGAGAGTTCAGTGAGAGGATTGATAGCACTCTAATGTCTAAGCAGCAGATATAAAGCCACAGCCAACATCCATTTAGCGTAGCTTAGCATTAACACTGTGGGGTAAACAGCTAGACCGGCTCTGAGCAAAAGTAACAGTGTCCACTCTTTATCGGTTCTAAAACAGCAGCTACACTGCTCATGTGAGCATCGCTGCTCAGGCATGTGGGATGTGCTGGTAGTATTCAGGTTTTACTGGCATTACTAACACGTGGACAGCACCTTCAGAATATCGTCTCAATTGGGGTTTTTACAGCAGTTTGCGACTGTTTACGGTCGGCTCTGTGCATTGTCATGAATGCATTGTGCACAAACCGACTGACTTCCTGGTTGGAAGGAGAAACACACCAACTTTTGAACATTGAATATCAACAGGTTTTTTTATATGTGCAAATATCACAACACTGACCTATTCAAGAAAGTGGTTGAAGGGATAAAAGAGGGAGACTGTGTTTCGATGCCCAACATGTCGAAGAAGGAGGAATGTTGTCTTTTTTTAAAAAGAGCAAAAACTGGAATATTGTGTGCATGTAAACATACTTAATATCAGGACCATGGTTGAAAACATTACTGTCACAAAAATGTTAATGACAAGGATTCTTTACAACCTGCCACATTTGGAAGAATTTTGTCAGCTGCTGTGAACATACTGGACAAGACATGGGACACATGTGACAGTATGGCTAGCAAGGTCTGGGACAGCGTGGAAATGGCTGGCACTGATTACACTACATTAGAAGCCTTGGTAACGGGCTGCACAGACTTTCGCTGCCTTAAGACCATCAGGACCCCAATCAGCCCTTTTAATGGCCTGGATCTGTAATCTCCTTCTGTTCTTAGCAAAGGGATGTGATCTCCTCAGAATATTCAACATTTTCCATCCATCTTTTCTGTGGTTGGTGGAGTTTACTGCACAACTCCTTGTCATCTCTACCTCGAAGCTTGGCTTAGCTAGAAGTGCCGTGAAGACTGCAGCTTTCTGCCCCCTAGTTGCATGTGCATGTCTGTAATGACACTGCACAGAAACCTGTCTATAGCACGGCTGTATTAAGAGAAATGGATACTGCTTTGAAGGCTGGACCTCGTTCATTTGCATGAAAAGTACTTGGTGGTGCATGAAGCCAAAAAAGCTGTATTACCACGGTGTGAAACTACCTGAGTGACCGCCACTGCTTCCGTATCATTGGGCCCATATAGCAGGCACACCAGAGATTTTCACCAGCCGAGCTAGCTACTTTTGGTTTAGCGTCCCACTAACTTGAATGGGGATAAAATGATGTCATTTTGGGCTCCTCTAGACTTACCAAATGTCACTGGACCAAACTGATTAATTCTGGGGGGCTGTGATGCTCCAAAAAATGCATCCACTGAATAACAGACGTTTTTTCTGTCTATGGGAAAAAGTCTTTTTGGGCCCAATGGCATCACGTGACAGAACCAGACTTGTAATTTTATTGTTTGACTACTAAGAAAATTGGCCTCAAAGCCCAGCACACTTTCTCGGGGCCCAGTCGAGAGGTGTCTCGCCTAATTTTTCCATGTGACACACAAAGTGCTCAGCAAAAATAGACAATGAAAGCGGTATTTTGGTAATCATACTGAAATTATACCACCTTTCACTACAGTGTCAATATCTAAATCAGTCACACATATGAAAAAATATAAATATTGATTTGTTACTCGTTTCAAAATAAAAACCTTCAGTGTTTCCGTCAACAGAATCCCTGCATTTGGCTTGCATTGCTCCGTATATGAATGAAGTATTAACTTTTAATTATGGAAATCTTCTAACCGCTTCATCCTCTTGAGGGTCGCGGGGGGGCTGGAGCCTATCCCAGCTGACAACGGGCGAGAGGCAGGGTACACCCTGGACAGGTCGTCAGACTATCGCAGGGCCGACATATAGAGACAAACAACCATTCACACTCACATTCACACCTACGGACAATTTCGAGTTATCAATTAACCTAGTCCCCAATCTGCATGTCTTTGTACTGTGGGAGGAAGCAGGAGCACCCGGAGAAAACCCACGCTGACACGGGGAGAACATGCAAACTCCGCACAGAAGGGCTCCCACACCCGGGATCGAACCGGCACCCCTTTTGCTGTGAGGCGACAGTACTAAACACCACACCACCATGCCGACCAATTATGGAAATACAGTCATAAGTCATATTAACGGTCTGCTCTGCAGCGATCAGCTCTGCAGCAGCAGCAACACCACAACAGCAACGCTGTCTATGTGAACACACGTGTGAGCGGCTTAGCGTGGTAGCCGCTGTGCACTGCTGGGCGTAAGACTCCAGCTACATATTTCCTGTACAGACATGAAAGTATTACATAATATTGATGTGTGATATCAACCTAACTCTTGGGACAAGAGTTTATAAAGGTATTTCCTAAAATGCCAAACTATAACTTTTGTTTTGTTTTTGTTTTTAAAAAATGAAATGTTAAAGCCGCAGACAGACTGAACACAGCACACGTAAGGCCTGAAAATAAGCCATAAATCTTTTAAATTGTTGTCTCATTAAATCTGCAGTCCCTGAAGCTGCATATTTTATACATAATGTTTCTGATGCTAAATTGCCCTTGCTCAATGTCCTTTTTAGATGCATAAAGCCCGCTGCCAGCCCTCCCAAGGGTCATATAGCCTGCTGTAGACATCAGCAGATAGACAAGTGATAACATACAGTGCCACATCTAAACATCCTCTCCTCCCTTTTTGTATGACACAGGAAAGTCGTCAGAAATGCTCCACCACCCTTGTATGCTTTCTTGTAATATACAGTACGTGGCATTCTTTATTTACTTTTTTGATTATTTTAGCATGCATTCGCTACTGATGCTCCACAATATTCTAATTATTTTATATACTACAATATTGATATTGCTTTATGTTTTTTACTTTTCTTTGCTTGTCCTTAATTACATTTTTCTTAATCTAATACCTAACTCATCTTGTGTGACATCATTCTATAGGTTAACATTCATCTATGTTCTTTGGCTCAAACACGCCTGGTCTTTCCCAGTATACAACTCATTTTCCTTATTTAAACTTATGTCAATCAGCCCAGAGCTGTTTAGCCAGTTTGATGATGGGCCTGTCCTCCCCTGCTTTGTGATAGACAATATACACATTCTGTCTGGCTACATACTATCTCTCCCACCCATCCCTCCGCTGTCTAAATACCCTTCATCCTCTCTTCTGTTTACTATAAATGCACCAACAATACTGACCCAACACATCAGCCATATGTTTCCCCCGCACAGCAGACATATACAGTGATAAATTCAGCCATGTAAACAGCTAGGTAGAGTTTGCAGACATACCAATAACCTACATTTCTCAGACACACAAACAGACACACACACTCTTCAGTCACGCCCCACCCAGGGTGTCTGCACAGTTCCGGGCCGTGGGGGCAATTAGCAGTAATGGCAGGAAGCTAGTTAGTGTTATCTGCTGCCATGGAGGCCTTCACTGGCACTGACAGACCCTGGACCAGTCACGTAGAGACACAGACAGTCAGGCAGAGAGCCTGGGAGGGAGGAAGAGGAAGTGGCCCCAGGCAAATCTCCAAAGAGGACATCCATATTTTTTATACCTGCCAGGGTTTATCTTTAATAAATGAGATTTGAGGGAACAAAGAAAATTACTATCTTTTATAGGTTCCTTGTAGGGAATATAATAGAATTAAATAAACATATATGTTCTGTTTTTTTTATTGATCAGAGATTCTCAGTTTTTATTAATCAGGTGCACAAATGTCCAGGTTCAATAAATACTTACACTCACTTTTAAGGTCCCATCTTGTTTGCTACCTCCTTGTTTCTCTGAGCTGCTCTCTCCTGATGACCAAGTGCACTGCCTGAGATCCTCAAGCAAAACTCTGTTACCTGTCACAAAGTCACAGCTATAAACAAAAGGTGACTGTGCATTTGCTTTTAAAGCACCCAGACTTTGTAATGGGCTATTTCTGTCACCTCCAGCCACAGCCTGACGTGTCACCTCTTTGTCAGTGGATGTCAGCGTCAGACACCGATGGTCAGATCGACAGTCTGATTGCAGCACATGTCACGTGAAGTAACATAATGTTTGCATTGGTTGGCGAAACCTAATCAGAGACTTTTTTTGCCTAAACTTAAAGAACTAAATGTAAAAACAAAGTGTTTTACTCACATAGTAATTTTATTTTGAAAAAGACAGTATGCATATTACAAGCAGAAACTGCACATCTGTGAAGATAAGAATGTATTTTGAAAAGACACAATGCATGTAATGAGCGTCAACAGACACGCCGTCTGTGAACATCCAAAACCGATGCAGGAGGCCACCAAGTGTGTCATATTTTGACGTCTAGATCCACTGACAAAGCGGTATTGACGAGTTAGGATGAGAATGTGTTGCAGGGAGAGCAGGCGTACTGAGTCCATGTCCTATTTTAAATCACTTCATAAAACACACTTGTATATAGCAGCTTTTGATTGACTTCAATACTTTTATATTTACTCATATTTACTTGTTTTTTTATTTACTTAGTTTTTTGTATGTTTGTTTTAATTCACTTGTGTCCGGAATGTATATTTGTAACTGCCCCTGTAATTACTTGCTTTGCTGCGTTGTCTCTTTCCACCATGTCTTTCACTGATTTGCTTTTATGTATGAACTTCACTTTGTAACTCTGCTTTTTGAAAAGTTCTTCATCTTTTCTTATTCTCATTCTCATTATTATTATTGTTGTAAGCGTTTAATCAGCAAATTGTAAACGTGCGTTCAGCAGTCATATCTCGTATTTTGAGAGACACACTGACATAATGTCCAAGCTAAGTGCCACCGCATGTCTGCACTGTGGCTCAGAGCTGCAGATATGATGTCTCTCCATTGTTTCAGCAGCACGTCTCTCTTCCTGGACACAGGACACTCCACACATGCTGAGGAGTGGGTGGGTGGGAGGGTGTGTTTTGGGGGGTGGTTGGGGATAATGGATTGAGTAGCGCTGTAGAGCGTAAGAGGATGTGATCAGGGAGGCCCAAAAAAGACCAAACAAAATGAACAACAGAAATCCCTGAATGAGGCTTAGACACAATAACAGTCACGTACTGTGGGTTTGACCAGCTTCAGGTGACATCATCAGACTGGCAGGCGCACATAGGTGGCAGCTTTTGTGGTCTACTGTTAATGTATTGAGCTGCATTTACATCAACATCCAGCAGGACAGTTGTCATACAGCAAGTCCCAATACAAAGTACCAATATAAAGTATGTTATGGGAGTGTCTTTTAAGTACAACATTTTCTCTTTGCGTTACTGTTGATATGATGCTCTGCAAAGAAAACCAGACCAAGGAAATATTTGTACTTAAAAGACCATAAGATTGGAAGACACTTGATCTGGCAAACTCTGACTGGTGATGCTTCACATTAACTTCAGCTGGGCCTTCACAATTTTCTTTTTAAACACAAATTGTGGACTGTGGGTTTTCCCCCTCATCTGTCATTTTAGAAATAAAGCCAGAGTGGAATAATTATGGTGACCAATAATGCTTTCAACATATATATGATATGAATATGTGAGTATTGTGTCAAGATAAGCAGAGGTGGAGAAGGAGGTGGCTTCTGGGGCTCCAGCCCTGAATCTTTTAGTTTTTGTAAAATACTTTAAACTTCGTGCCACTCAAATAATAATTTATGTCCATGGTGTTTATGCTACTGTGTGCTTCTCTGAGGAAAGCTGATATAATCGGGGTGATAGGTAGCTCACTCGTCCATGTGTAAAGGCAATGTCCTTGCCTCAGCGACCGTGATTTCAACCTATGGCTCTTTGCTGCATGCCATCCCATGTCACTCAAGTACTCAAATATAAGTGAGCAAATGACTGTTCTGTTCTGTTGGCTGAATTTGTGATTCAGAGTATTGTGGACCACATTTACTCAGCCTTGTTAGGGAACCTTGTGTAATAGGGTTGACTAGTCCACCTTAAAGGTCAGTCCACCTTGAGTGAGCCCGATCAGGTTCCAGTGGCCATGGGCCAGATGCATAAATGATGTGGATGCACAAACCATGCCTGTGCCTTTTAACCACATATAACTCATATTTATAAAGGAAGATTGTGCAGTGAGAGCCCTGGTAAACCCTGGTAGTGAACCCCCCAACACCCGGCAACCCCCCTAACCAATGACCTATGACACAGCTCATTCATTCATTCTTCAGACCATTCGTACACACATTTATTTCTTGAGTCTAGACCAACCCATAAGAGCCTTCAGCCAGCTACATCATTGAAGAGAGACTACTTGAACATTAAGGAAACTCTTCAACAACCTCTAATATACACAGAAAACTTTTACTTTAACTACAGATGAGTTACTTCGTCCTAACTAAGCAGAAGCTTACAACAATTAAACAGTAATATCAATCAGTCCCTGTGCTATGTGACAAAAACACTGTACCCTTTCCCCTATGGTCAACCACAGTCATGTACCAGCTTTTATTAAACTACTCGATTAAACACATTCATTTTGTTATCATAATATGTTCATAGGATAAATCACACGTTTCTAACTATATACTGACGAAAACTCTGTGTGTGTCTGTGTGTCTGTTCCACGTTTTTCTCCTCACTGACTTGGTCAGTCCATGTGAAATTTGGTACAGTGGTAGAGGGTCATGGGAGGATGTGAATGAAGCAATATTACATCAATTGGCCAAAGGGGGCGCTATAGCAACCGATTGAAATTGCAAACTTTGAATGGGCATATCTCATGCCCTGTATGTCGTAGAGACATGAAACTTTGCACAGAGATGCCTCTCCTCATGAGGAACAAATTTGCATAAGAACCCATAACTTCCTGTTATATAGATTTTCCGCCATTTTGAAGTTTTTGAAAAACAGTTAAAATCAATCTGTTCCCAGGAAGTTTGACCGATCTGCATGAAACTCGGTGAACATAATCTAGGGACCAATATCTAAAGTTCCCTCAAGTTGGAAAACTTACTAAAACTGAGCTTCTATAAGGCAATGAATATTGTGGAGGGCGTGGCTCATCACATAAAGGTGTTTAACATCTCAAGGGTTTCACCGATCACCACGCAACTTTGTAGGCATATGACCACACATAATCTGAGGGGACCCCTCCATTATTGACCCCATCAAACAAAATGGGGGCGCTAATGGGGGCGCTAGAGAGCTAATTTCTTATCTAGGCCAAACTGCCATATCGATTTTTACTAAACTTGGTAGATATGTAGAACAGGATGCCACAAGGTGACTGGAGAAATTTAACTCTAATTGGCAACTGGGTGGCGCTATAACAACAGAAAAATGGCTAAAATGTGATAGATTTCTGTGGCTGCAATCGTACTATCAAATTCACAAAAACTCTGTCTGAATACATTGCTCTTCTTAATGGGTTCAGTTGACTATTTAATCTGCAATTTCCTATGACCTGTATCCCAAACACACACCATGTAAAACTATACGTGGGCAACTGTGCACTCAATGGGTATGGACTAGTAGATACTAATTCAATGACTATTACATAATGTAAGTCACACATCTTTATTCACTGACTGATTCTTTATTTATTACCACACTTTCTTCTTTAGCATTTTTAAAACTCTTTTTCGAGAGGGGCTCCTCTCCTGCACTGGGTCCTGGCTCTTCCTTTAGTGGTGACAGGTTTCTTATTGGGGACATGCAGGTCAAGTTATCGATGACCAATTCTCGTCCTTCTTCATTCTCTTCTTCTGGAGCTTCAGTGGTAGAATGGCTATGTTGTGGTTCTTCCTTTTCAGTAGGTTCTTCTGCCTCTGGGTTCTGCTTGTTCTGTATTTGTGGTTCAACAGGACTACTATCAGGCTTTTTTCCTCTCTGCAGGCTGAGGCACTGATGTCTGTCTTTCGAACCTCTTTGACACCCCTTGTGCTGAATCCTGAATGTTAATGATATCTGTCTCCACCCTTGAAGGTAGCCTTAAAAAATCAGAATTTTTCCTTATCCTGTGTGTGAGTGAGTGATTGTGGGAGTGTGGGTGTTTAAGAGAGAGGGGATTTACTGTATGTGTTTATGTGTAAAACATCTTTTCTTTTCCCCTCATCAACTCCCCAAGGCACCACTCCACAAAAGAAAAGGTTTCAGTCAACACTTAAGCCTTAGATAAGACCTACTAACAAATAATTTGTAGTAATGCGGCATGGAGAGGCTACGTGCCAGTTTACCCAGCACTGTTTAGCTGAACCTCTACCTTGTCCATTAGTGCTGCCGGCCCCGCTCTGACTCACTCCTTACATGTAAATGCACAAATACACAGTATCTGTTGAGGCGAGTGAAACACTCCAACCTCCTGAACTCACAAGTTCCAAGAAAAAAAAGTTCATTTATAAAATATACTTTTCCTCTCTCATTCTCTCAACAACAGGCAACTGACTGAAAATCAAGAGCACAAGAGCTTTTCAACACAGTCATTTTTAATGATGTCGGCTAAATGAGAGGCCGCATGTGTTTGGAAGAAAACATCCTTAACGGAAATTCTAGTAAAATATCAGTTGCTGGAAACCGCTTACAGCTGGCTGCAGTGTTTGGACATGAATTCAGTCACTCATGTGATGGTATGCAAAATAAACTATAAGTCAAATAAACAGGGCTCCATTCTGGTAAAATATTGTTTGTATGGTTAAGCTCGGATAGGGTCAACAACTTCCCCTTCAGTTCAAAATGTCAATGGACACTTGAACTGAAGTGTTCCATTGCAACAGAGGTTATTTATGTGGTCCTTTAGTAAAGTAGTGGTTTAGTAGTCAGTTGATGTTTAAATGGAAAACACATCTGATGTGAATCCTGTCTGAGCGTGTCTGTGGGTCTACTTGTCTTTATGAGGCAGTGGTTTGATCTGTTAGATCCAAACATGCCCTATGAGTCCGAGCACACATGCTTAGTTCCTAGACAAACTGACTACACACCAGTTTACCATCTGTTTTCCTACTATTGTTGTTGCTGAGTGTATTTTGAATTTCAGGGACGTGCAGTAACAATGACAGAGGCTGGCTTCAGATGACACACCGATAATGATCTGAATGTGTGAAGTCATGCAATGTAGAGTACTTTCACAAATTTCACAATGTCCCTGACCTGAAATGTTGTCACACATTACACATGTAAAAAAAAAAGAAGATTTAAAAAATTAGGTCTAGATTTAAGCAGCAAACATTTTGTCAGACTGAGATGCTCAAATTATCCCTCATCCTCATGCTATGTGTATATTACCATATCCTTTAGTTATAACACTTGATGTAAAAGGTTGTAATTCTTAAAATGTGCTCTGCAGTGCTTAGTTCTCACACTCTGGTTGTTGCTGCAGGCTGAATTTTAATTGGAGTGATAGAACATCAGCGGCACATCTGCAGCTGGATCGGCCTGAGTGGCCTTAGATGTTTCGATGAAAGATCTGATGGCGACATTCAGGATTGTTTAGACTACCCAGCTGAAGGACATGGCTTTGGCTGAAAATACATCTCTTTGAGTAGTGCTATACTTTGTACCACTCTGGCCTCTTAACAAAGTCCCTAAAATAATCCCTCAAGTTTATCTTTCTGTGGGTACAGGATAATCAGCAAGGCACTGTGCCAGTGACCGTGCCACAGACCTTGGCTCATATAGCCATACTTTTTCTTAATTAAGTTAATCCTGCCTGTTCACTGGGATTGACATTTAACTGATGTGAAATCACAGATTCTAAGACAATGGACCCACGTTAAAGGACAGTCACCTGTCTGTGTCCTCTGCTAATCCACTACAAAGTTCCTGTATGGAACAAGAGGCCGGAAAAGAGGAGCACAGAGCAGGAAACAGTCCATGTCATTCCCATTATCAGCTAAAGGAGTTGCAGAGGTCTGGCTGAACGATGGTTCAGAATAGACACGACGGGGTGAAAACATGCACATACGGCGTACACGTTGCAGTGTTTGTTTATTAGTTCATGTGACAACAATGGTTGGCGTAAACAAAGTTCTGGATGACCTGAGGGCGTATCTATTACTGTCCTCTCTGTGTATAAATACAAACTTGATAAATATAGCCAATAGCTGCATTGCTGTCACTTTCATATTGATAACAAAGAGAGAGCGGGGAAAAGGGAAGCATTCCTTTTGTTTAGAATCCGGTCTGCTGCTATTTTAGCAACAGTGATGATGTAACGGACGAGAGGATCTGCGTGCAAGTACTGTAATAATCAGACCTTGGATTACTGCAATAATCACATAATTACTGCTGCTTCCTTAAACATACCGGCGATCTTAAATAGCCGGTGGCATGGTCAAACACATCTTGAAATTGAAAAGTATCAGCCAGAGTCATCTCCAAGGTCTGTCATTCCTGTTTTGACTAGCATCAGGAAAAACAATGTGTACCCAAAGCGCACAGCTACTCTATCTAATCTGACTCCAGTTATGCGTCAGCCACAGACTGTGTCAGACATTGTTAGTACACTAAACTTAGCTTTATTAAATATCAGATCACTGGCTGGCAAGTCACTATTAATTAATGATTTTATTATCAAGAGAAACCTTGATTTTATGTTTTTAACTGAAACTTGGTTAAATGAAAACAACAGTGCAGCAGTACTTATTGAATCAGCCCCCCCAAACTTCCATTTTATCAGCTCAGTTAGAGAACGAAAGAAAGGAGGTGGAGTAGCCACTTTATTTAAGGATGTTTACCAGTGCAAACAGCTGTCATATGGGAAGTTTGAGTCTTTTGAATATGTTGCACTGCAGTTCAGATCCTCCTGTCAAGCAGTATTAGTAACCATCTACAGGCCTCCAAAATATAGTGCACACTTTGTTGATGACTTTTCTAATCTATTGTCTGTTGTTTGCATTGATTTTGACTGTGTTGTTATAGTGGGTGATTTTAACATTCATATTGATAATCCCAAAGATGGCAGTGCGAAAGAACTTTTCTACATCCTGGAGAACTTTGAACTTTCCTAGCATGTAACAGAGCCAACACACAATAAGGGACATATTTTAGATCTAATTATCTCCAAAGGGCTCAACATTTCTGAGGTTGTGGTGACTGATGTTGCCTTTTCTGACCATTACTGTGTTTTCTTTAAAATGGCCATCTCCGCTGACACCAGTAAAATTTCAAGAGGTAATCAGAAAACACTATATCAAGGAAAACACCTGTACACTATTCATCCAGGATTTTACACCCACACCAGCTCTGCCCTCAGTCTCTGTCAATGATCTGGTTCATAGTTTCAGCTCTAAAGCTTTGAATATTATGGACAATATTGCCCCCATGAAGATCAAAGTTGTCTCTGGTAAGAAAAAAACACCATGGAGGAATGCCACACGGGTAAAAGCTCAAAAAAGAGAATGTAGAAAAGCAGAACGCAGGTGGCGAAAAACCAAACTCCAGGTTCATTATGACATCTATAAAGAAAGTCTGCGCATCTATAACTTGGAGCTAAAAAAGGCGCGGCAGTCCTTTTTCTCTGAGATTATCAACAAAAATAACAACAATGCATGTACTCTATTTACTGTAGTTGACAGACTGACAAACCCATCAGCGTCAGTCCCTCCTGAACTGCTATCCACCAAGGCATGCAATGACTTTGCTTCTTTTTTCACAGACAAGGTTTTAAAGATAAGACAGGCAGTCTGTAACTCCAACACAGTGGCTATTTCACCAGTGCCTCCTAAGATTACTCCAGTTAATTTGGCACTTTTTCACCCATTAAATCATGCTACTTTGACAGACATAGTTAGAAACCTTAGGTCCACTACCTGCTGCCTTGACACTCTGCCAACAAGCTTTTTTAAAGATGTTTTTAACTGCATAGCATCAGATATACTACAGATAGTCAATTGTTCTCTTCAGTCAGGCCTTTTCCCAACGGCCCTGAAGACTGCAGTCATTAAACCTCTCTTAAAAAAGCCTAATCTGGATGCCTCAGTAATAAATAACTACAGGCCCATATCAAACCTACCATTTTTAGGAAAGATCATTGAAAAGGTTGTTTTTCAGCAACTTAACACCTTCTTGGAGCAAAACAATTCCTTTGATGCCTTTCAGTCTGGATTTCGAGCACATCCCAGCACTGAGACTGCACTTGTAAAAGTTTTAAATGACATTCATCTGAGCAGTGATGCATCAAAGATTTCGGTTCTGGTATTACTTGACCTCAGTGCTGCATTCGACACAGTTGACCATAAGATACTGCTCAACAGATTAGAAAAGTTTGTGGGACTTTCTGGCACTGTGCTAAATTGGTTTAAATCTTATTTACAAGACAGGGATTTCTTTGTGTCACTTGGCAATTATGAATCTGTGCGAACAAAGATTACATGTGGAGTTCCTCAAGGGTCCATTCTTGGGCCTCTTCTGTTCAACATCTATATGCTCCCTCTTGCTCAGATTATGGAATATCATAACATCTCCTACCATATTTATGCAGATGACACACAACTTTACATAACAGTGTCACCAGAAGACTACAGTCCCTTACATCTGCTAAATAAGTGCATTGGCGAAATCAATACGTGGATGTGCCAGAATTTTCTACAACTAAACACAGACAAAACTGAAATAGTTGTTTTTGGCCCCAAAGAACAAAGATCAATAGTCAGTGCTCACCTTGACGCCTTGACACTAAAACCTACAAATCAAGCCAGAAATCTTGGTGTAGTTCTGGACTCAGACCTAAATTTCAATAGTCACATTAAGACAATTACTAAATCAGCCTACTACCACCTTAAAAACATAGCAAGAATAAAATAATTTCTGTCTAAACCAGATACAGAAAAACTTGTTCATGCTTTCATTTTCAGCAGGCTGGACTATTTTAACGGTGTCTTCACAGGCCTGAGTAAAAAATCAATCAGACAACTGCAGCTCGTCCAGAACGCTGCTGCCAGAGTCCTCACCAACACCAAGAGAGTGGAGCACATTACACCAGTGCTTAAGTCACTGCACTGGCTTCCTGTGTGTCAAAGGATAGACTTTAAAATCTTCTTACTTGTCTATAAAGCACTAAATGGTCTCGGGCCTAAATACATATCTGATTTACTTGTACGTTATGAAGCATCCAGACTCCTCAGATCATCTGGAACAGGTTTACTCAGTGTTCCCAGGATCAAAACCAAACACGGTGAGGCAGCCTTCAGTTTCTATGCTCCCCGCCTGTGGAACAAACTTCCAGAATATCTGAGGTCGGCTGAAACTGTCAGCTCATTTAAATCAGGGCTTAAAACATTACTATTTACTGCAGCTTACCAGTGAACTAGATATGTAACTTATTGTTAGGATAAGTAGCTATTGTTTTTATATTTGTCTGCTGTTGCTTTGGCTTTATGTTTGCTTTTTAAATGCATTTTCTGCACTGTTTTTAACTATTTATTGTCTTGCTTTTAGCTTTTGTTTTTAATGATCTATTGTTCCTTTAATGTTTTCTCTTGTAAAGCACATTGAATTGCCTTTTGTATGAATGGTGCTATATAAATAAAATTGCCTTGCCTTGCCTTGCAATGCTAATTATGACTGCACTGTAGCGTGATTGAGTTTACAATACCTTAAACAAGAGAGCAAGTAGTTAAGATCAAAATCCCCATCACAGAACAGCTTACTACACCTAGATACCACATAGCTTGCCACAAGGCTTGCAAAAATTGACTGTTTGGTTGAAATAAGTCTCCCTGGAATTGCTCAACCATCTGTTTGCACTCTTTACCCATAAACTTGTAGGATTTGTGATCAGTCTGACAATAAATTACTTGGGCTCAGAATTAAACTGTCTGCAGATAAGACAGATCACTTTACCTGTCCCCTGAGATCTGACACAGTGAGAATTCAGACATTTTTACTTGTCAATCATACAGTCCAGGGTGGCTTTTCCATTTCACTTCTACATCAGACTGCCAAGTTGTCTACCGAAATCACAAACTTTAGCTAAGAGTACGTGTGTATGTGTCCCCTTAATGATATTTAAAAACTATTTCCTGATTCTCTGTGGGAGCTAATTTCAGTAAGATAATCTTGTGAGGGGAACACATACTTTGAACATATTTTGCAACACACACATACATCGATTAACATTTAAATCAGCCAGTGTTATAGCCCTGCTCCTTAGTTTACGTCAACAATACTTTCAGCTGGAGAGGACGTGTCTGGCATGAGGCATGACACACATAATCACACATACAAACATATGCACACAAACCATTCTGGTGTCATGTGTGCAGGCTAAGCACTGATTATTATCATTGTGTGTGCACTAAGTACTTCCTGCATCTTGATGTTGCAGTAATACTTCAGTGACGTCATGTCGGCACTGTGCTGGGACCGATGGCATGATTTTTTTTTTAAATTTTGGCTGGTTTTGTGTTAGTTTTTTAGTATTTAACTTTGACTTGAAACATTTCTTGTCCTGTTAGCATGAAGAATCTTCTCTAAGTTGTTAGAAATTGGATACGTGGAAGCCCTGCAATGTGGATGAGTGAGACGGTGACATAATTTGAGGGTTAGTTCACAGGCTCCAATCATCAGCCATCATAAACCATATGAATCTGAGACTGTTAATCTCACTCCGCACATTTGTTAAGCACAATATTACAAAAACCACTGATCTGAGTTCAGTCAAACTCAAAGGAACAATGTGTGTCTGTGTTCAGTTTGAGAACATCCTGACAATATTTTTTATTACATTTTACATATAATAACAGTATCATGTACATACATTCAAGCCAACCAGGACTTTTTAGATGAGATTTAGTGATGTTACGTAATCTCCAAAAGGGGACAAACAATTGCTGAGATTTTTGTGTCCTGACTCGAAAAGATTTAATCTCTCAGGGTGAAAATAAAACCATAAAACAGTGAGGAAATAGTATAATGTTTGTGCTTTAGTACTGTTTACTGAGTCAAGCTTATCTGCATAGCAAAGACACATGAGCACATGCACATACACATACAGGTCTATTTCATCGGCGCAAAGGGAAGAGTGTGGGTGTGTGTTCTCCAGTCACGAGAGTCTGTGTCTGTCTCGCTCTCCTTCCTGCCTGTCTCGTCCTCGTGTCTTCAGCTGTCACTTCATTGTTTCTGTCTGTCTGTGTGCTACATGTCGCTGTATTTGTGTGTACATTGTTTTCATCTGTATCATATTTACACAGACGCAAAAATGTATTATGTAAATGTATTATATTTTTACTACATACAATATTTTGTACAGTCTGTGTATTTGTCAACAGCATTGTAAAACAGAGACAGCACGCGTGTATTGTCCATATGCAAACAAGTTTCTGTGATACAGTAAAAGCCCTGTTATTAAAAAGATCAGACAAAAAAAACATCATATTATTAGAAAGACTATTATTTTACCTAAAACTGAACTAAAAAAACAGCATTAAATGTTTTCATAATTAAGGTTAGGTACAGGTTAGTCAATTAAAGAACTTATACTGCTCCAAAAAATTAAGGCAACACTTAATCATCACAGTGTAACACCAGGTCAGTTAAACTTCAGGGATATCAATCTGTCCGTTTAGGAAGCACAAGTGATTGTGAATCTGTTTAACCTGCTTTGATGTAAATGAAAGTGACAACAGGTTCAATGGAGAGGCAAAAGCAAGAAAACCTCCAAAAAGAGAATGGTTTTACATGCTTGACTGGCACTGGCCAGAGAACATCAGAATTGGCAGGTCCACTAGTGGTGCCACGTTCTCGTCACAGATGAGAGCAGGTTCACATTGAGCACATGTGACAGGTGTCACATGTCAGTCTGAAGATGTTGTGGTGAACGTTATGCTGCCTGTAACATCATCCAGCATCACCGCTTTGGTGGTGGGTCACTGATGCTCTGGGGAGCAGCAGTACAACAGTAGTGATTGTCACACCTTACGCTGGTGCAATGGGCCGTGGGTTCCTCCTGGTGCAGGACAATGCCCGGCCTCATGTGGCCAGAGTGTGTAGGCAGTTCCTGGATGATAACGGCATTGATGCCATTGACTGGTCCTCTCGTTCCCCTGATCTGAATCCAATTGAGCACCTATGGGACATTATGTATACACACTACTGAGTCACATTATGAGTTGCTGTGATAAAATTCATACACGTTGGATCAGTCTGTGAATTAAATTTTTTTTACTTCTATCCAGAAACTGCAACTTCAGTATCTTTATCATCCTTAAGTCCATGTTTTGTGTATACATGTGTTTAAAGTGCATGACCATACATTTTCCTATGACCTGTGTCAAAACGCACAAATGCACAGCAGCACTGTTTCTAAACAGATCCAGTTTACACGCTAACAGAGGACTGCTCACTGTGTGGCTGCTGTACACAAGGCCTCAATCACTGTCACTGCTAGTTCCATTTAAAAGCTTATTATAAAGTTTAAGATTGAAGAGTGTATATATAGCAATTGACCAAAGCACTTTGTAATGAACACTGATATCATTGCGTAAAGCCTCTGTGAGAAACTCTGGTCTCTGTTTCACTACATAAACATTTGTGTTGTTGTTGTTGTTGAGCCTTGGCCATCGGTTGAAACAAAATTTTTATTAATTGTAAGAGTTAACAAGAAAATGTGATGTGATGTAGGGCGGCTGTCAGTGTGTGCCCACCCTTGGTAATGGACCTAATTTACTGCCCTCGTTATGAGCACACTCCGTTCTAATGAGCCATAATAGCACCTACTGATAATCAACCTGATAGGTGGCCCCTTTGGACTCTACCCCTTTGGTTGGCTGGCTGGACAGCAGTGTGGGGACACTGATAGGCTTTAAAAGTTGGGAGGTGGGAGGGGCAGGCTGGCTGTTAGCCAATTGAAGTGATAGGACCCAGAGGGCACTAACACTACTTAGATGAAAGGCCAGTGACGTAAGCTGTGTTTGGGTGTTTCTGCTAAGGTATTCAGTTTGCTGACTTCTTTGCCCCATTCATGTTAAAACATGAAGCGTCAAATTTATGATAATGTTACATTAACGCCAACATAAACGATGGCTCTGTTCCATTCACATGTCCCAGTAGGCCATGACAGTTTGACAGTGAGCCAGCATGCACAATACCAGTATCCCAAAACTGAAACAGCTACGTGGAATTAAACAATACTAGTATCGCAATGGCCTTGTAACTCTGTGTGCATGTGTGTGTGTGTGTGTGTGTGTGTGTGTGTTGGTGTGTGTGTGTGTGTGTGTGTGTGTGATCATGGCAGAATGTGGTCCTGGAGACACTTAATGTAGCAGGAACTGCCACAGAAGTGGCCCGAGTACTTTGCCAGGTGTTTGTAACACGAAAGGGCGAGGGAACTCATTCCAGGCAAAGACCTGCCAGAGACCAAGGATCCACCAGAGATCTGCCTGGGCCCCACCCATCACGGAGGAGTGGGAATTCCTTGGTGACTGAATGTCTGTCTCTGTGTTTGTCAGTCTTTCTGTCTGTGGAAAGATTTTGTGAAGTGCACTTGCGTCACAACCGTGCAAGAAGCAACAGGTGTGTAGTTGAGATCAGAAAGAAAGCTGAGTTTGAAGATGGGTGTGGTCCAAGCAAGAAGGCTGGAAGCAGGAGGGTAGGAAGTGGAGAGGGGCCATGGGCCCTCCACTTGACCCCCTGACCCCTGACCCATATTCGTTTTAAGTCACAGATCAATGAATGGCGGCCAGTGTGAACCCAACTCAAAATGTTGTCTAATTAATCGTATTATTTAGACCTGTGTTTTTCCTATTTTGAGATGTCAAAAGGTTTGCTGTGAAAAAGGCCTATTGTTCTTGCTCGCTCAGTAGCTGACATATAAACAGAGCAGAGCCACCGTAGTGTTTGTGGTAACAGTGTGTTGAGTACACACCACTGACTTTAATCAGACTTTTACTTTTAAGTCTTTGAAGTCTACTTTGATGTGACTTCCACTTGACTGCTTATACAAAAGCTTGTTTTTAAACCAGATGATTAAAAGTCATAGTTGACAATTAACACCATCAAATTCAGTTTCTTTTGCAATCAGTGAGTATGGGCTGTTCTTCAAAGTTGAAAATGTTTTCTTTGTCGTAGAATGGGTGTCACTGATTTCAGTATCCTAAAGGATGTAAGTTTTCAGGAAATGTGAATGGTGGCAGCGTGGTGAATTTGGCATACTGTGTGTGCAATTTGTTGCGTGTGCTTGAGAAGAATCTGACCCTTTTCAAAACGAGAGAAAAAAATGATGGAATGATAAAAATATCTTTCTCCATCTCTTCCTCCCCCGAGGGGGGCTGCCTCCCTGCTTTTATCCGGTAGCCTGAAGGAAGTGAGAGAGTGAGACAGAGAGATAGTAAGGTGGATAGTGAGAGGGAGGGAGAGAGACAAAAAAATAAGATAAAAACATATACATACACACATATATATATATATATATACTGTATATATGCATATAGAAAAATAAAGACAAAGGATAGGTAGAGACAAATGTGAGTCAAAGGGGAGAGAAATAGGACGTGAATATGAGAGTGGTCTGGAAGTCATTCGGTCATCGCCTCCCAGAATGACCAACAGTAACTCTGTTGGGGTTAAAGAAGGACGGGAGAGCAATGCTTTCTCCCTCTCTCTCTCTCTCTCTTTCTCTCTCTGTCCCCCACCCCTTTCTTGTATCCTCTCATCTCCACTGCTCTTGTGGCCCTATATAACCTCTGACACAGACCCTCTCCCCAACACAGGCTCCTTGTGTTTGGTGGAGAGGAACAGCAGGTGTCAGAGTGAAACAGAGTCAGATATATATTTCTTTGATTTTTTTGTTAATTTTGTACACTTTATTAGATAAGTATTTGTGCACTCTGTCCATCTGAGCTGACCTGGAAAACCCAAACATTCAGACTCAACAGAAAAATCCGCGGCGTTTTGATTTGAAGTCATTCAGGATTTCCCATCAACAGCCAGGTGAACATGACGAACCAGTCGGCCTTCATCCTGAAGGTGGCCTTGCTGCTGCTGGTGCTGCTGCAGGGCACAGGTAAGATCTGTTGACACCATTAAGATTTTGGAACTACAGACAGTGTTGTAGTGATATATTTTGATACACAATGCATGGCTGAAGTATTAAGACTTGGAGCGAAAAGTAAGTTTATGTTGCTGTGTGAGCAGGGAATAACTACGGAAATAACCAATATCTGACTGTTTTTGTCCCAAATCTAAAGCCTCCATGTCTGTATAAACAAGGAAAAAACAAGTTTCAGTTAGTTTCTGTCTGTTTAAACAGATTGAAAAAGATATGTAACATTCCCATAAACTGTTGACATCTTTCTGCAGCTTAAAAAGCTGATGAATTAAAGACTTTTTTTTTTTTTTTTTTTTTTTTTTTAATGTTTGCTATAAAATGGCACCTTAAAAGACCAACAAAATAATTGCCTTGAAAAAAATGTAAAATGCAAATTTCAAATTAAATTAACTATTACATTATGGGATAAGTTTTGTTCACTTCACTTTGCTCACCTGCAGAGCATCAGCTGGTGATACATAATTGTGTAATTGAGAATTACTGGGTTTGCCTCTCTAAATGTGTTTGGTGAAAAGCAGAAACAGGTGCAAAAGAAAAACTCTTCTCTCCTCCTCTAGATGCAAAGATGGAAATCGTGACTGGTAAACAAGATTTCCTCGTCGGAGAAGAAGTCCTTCTGGTGTGTAAACGTGAGTCATTTCAGTTTCGTTCAATGACTATTGAAACTTGTCTATTTGCATTATATTTTCCAGTGTGAACCTAGAACCTTCAAAGTATTAATTTTCATTCTGTCTCTGCCCCCTCTGCTCATCTCGTCCAGTCCTGACTGGAGAAGGAGAAATAACATGGTATAAGGATGGCACGGATATCAGTGATAGCGACATGGTGACACATGTGGATGAAACTGTCTCTAAATTGGTCATTGAGAAGGCTACAATGAACGATGCAGGCAGATATAAATGTGTGTGTGAGTTAAACAGCGGACACATGGATGAAGCTCTGACACAGATTTATGTTTATGGTACGTACTGGTAGTTGTTGATGAACCTGTCTGGTGCAATAGAGTTTTATTTAGTTAAAGAATACAGATTGGTAACATTTGATTGGTAACAGTGATAAACCAAACCTTCTTTTGATGATATTGTTCATTTGTATTGCACCAAAAGTAAGCATCCCAATCTTCTCCTCTTTTGTCAGAGGCTCTTTCATTTGGAAGTACCCCCACCTATCATGAGTTTCTAGAGGGCACAAATGGTTTGGTGCCATGCATGGTGACTGGCAAGCCAGCGGTGGATGTTCACTGGCTCAGAGACAAAGAAGAAATCTCCACTAATGGTAGGAGCAGCACCCTGGGACACTTAAAGCTCTCCTGCAGTTTGAAGAATAATTTTATGATTTACACAAAACTTTACACATTGTGTAAACCTGCAATGTATTTATAATTCACCTATTCAGTATTTGATTGGTAAAAAAAAGATGCGGCTGCAGTGGTATGACTGAATATTAGACTTTCATTCAGAAACATAACTTTCTTTTCTGTCTTTCTGTGTGTTTGTCTGTCTTCACCTTTTTCCATCACTCTTTGTATCTTTTCCGTCACTTGCTGTCTGTCTCTGCATTGTCTGTGCTCCCATCTCCCACTTCAGCAGGAAAGCGTGTGCATCAGCTGGCTGATAATACACTCATCATTGAGAAAGTGAAGAGAGAGGATGCTGGGACATACTATTGCCAGGCCCAGATCAGAGGAAGGCCTGTCAATGAGCAACTCCCCGTCTCTGTTGTCATCAATGGTCAGTATATTTTCCATATCTAGACAGTGGTCAGTGGTTTGAAAGATAATATAAGACACAAAGTATTTAGAACATGTGTATTTGTCTCCCTCATTAAAATTTTTTTTTTGAAAAAACGAAAGACATGAAATCCATTGATGCAGAAAATGTACAGATTGGTGCACAAAAACTAACCAGAATGCAGGAAATATTTGATTTTCAAGCACTTGTGAGGGAGGGACCCCAGACCCGCTGTTTCATGAGCGCCCCCCCCAAACTGTTGAAATGAAACCTACACCCTTGTAAAGTTCCTTTCTTTCTTGCAGAACCAGTGTGTAACATAACACAATGACACGTTTCCATTATGGTTAGCTATGTCTTGCTGGTTAGGCACAAACAAATTTAACATTTTACCTCAAGCTTTAATTATGCCATGACAAATCTGACGTGTAAATGAAACATCATTTTAAATAAAATACATGTCCCTCCTGCAGTTCCTCCGTCTGTGGGTCTGAGAGAAGAAGTGAAAAGAGTGCTGGCCGGACCAGAAACCAACGTTTCGTTGCTGTGTTTAGTAGATGGTGTACCAAAACCCAACATCAACTGGACCATGTAAGTCCTCGCTTACAGAAAGTTGGTCACATCTTTAGTATCTCCATAAAAGGCACATTATGCATTAGTGTGTTGATAATGTACACATTTAATGTGGATGTTATTTAGTACCAGTAGTTGCTCTGTTAGCTTTTGCATTGCACTTCATTGCTTTCCTTTATGTCAGCTGACTTTTCATACACTTTTTTAAATTATAACCCTTGTTTGGGACAATCAACCATCAGTAAGTTAACTGGGTCGTTTTGTGTGAATATTTACACTAGTGACCTCCACTCTCAATATTGCTATTGTAGCATGACATCTGGTGTGCCAGTTGGTGGAGCAGTGTTCATGTGTGTCCAAAAAACATTTCCTTATCAGCTTTGTTAATGGTCTGTGACATCATCTCTCCCTCCTCCTCATTTTGAATCCATGTGAATAACAAATCCTTACAGTATTACTCACTATGTTTTTCGCGCTGCCTGTCTTCCTCCCAGGCCGGTAGCATATGACCCTTCACATCATCAGTTTAACTCAGACCGCAGCCAGCTGACCATACGGTCTGTTGCCCGGGCTGACTACGGAGAGTACATCTGCACCGCCACCAGCAAGATAGCTGAGAGCAGTGCTACTATTCTGCTTCATGTTTTTGGTTAGTTCAATTTTATTTTTTTACACCTATGAGACTGATAGCTCTGAAACACGCCAACCAGGACAACAATATAACAAGCGTGTGAAAGCACCACCACTCTTACTGCTGCTACACCCTCGGATCCAATGGTTAAAAACAAGGGGCACGTTGAATCTCAAAATGCTGTGCGTCTCTTTGTTATTGTTTCCGGGCTGAACAACACGTTTCTTTGAATCAGTGTAAAACAGGCTTTGAAGTCCTTTTTTTCTCTTGCTGGGTAGGTGTGTCATAGGTGTTAACCAATAAGCAGCAACACGTATAGAAACCAAATTCTACTTTATTTCATACCTGCTTTGGCAGTGAAAATGTATGTTTCTTGTGCCAATAAAGCCCCTTTGAATTTAACTGAATTAAAAGACAGACACAACAGGGTGTTCAACGCACCACCGTTTCTGTCTGATCTGTCGAGTCTGAGCAGGTGCAGGTATTTAGTGGTGATGAGTCAACATATAGAGCTGCTGATCGAAGCTAAGAATGATATTATGACTGAACCTGCTGTTCAACCATGTTGACATATGTGCTTCATCCTGTTGCACTATGGTGACATTTGACATGGTTCATTTCAGAGGCCCCAGAGGTGTTTGTGTCAGCAGAGCAGCAGAGTGTATCAATGGGTGAGCATTTATCTGTGTCCTGTAACGTCTCAGGCCATCCTCAGCCTGAGCTGCACTGGCTCAACAAGAACAATGGACGCACACTGGTAAGCGTATATGGGCACATGACACACGCTTACATACACATGCACATACACACGTCAGCTGTGTCACAATAAAATTTCCACAGTAAGCCTATATGTAAAACATAGTCCTTGTCCATTCTAATCAACAACTTAACAAATTAACAATTGTATAAGCTCCGAGACTAGACAAACACTCACTATCCAACTCACTGACATATTTGCAGTGTGTTGACTTTTAACAGCTACTCCAAAGACAATACATCTGAGCATTTCCAAATTTGTTTGATCCAGTTTGTTCCTTCCTCTGTTAGGACTCCGCCACCGGTCGAGTCCGTGTCGTTGATGGTGTGTTGGTGATTGATGAGGTAGTGCCCTCTGATGGTGGACTGTATTCCTGCATGGCTGTCAGCATCTCTGGAAATGCATCCAGAGACATTGCAATACACAGTAAGAGTTTATGTCTATGTTTGTGTTTAAGAAAGAAAACTTCAGTGAAGGAAAAGTAGATTTAATCTTTACCTATCTGCATACCTCTGACATACTTTTGACAATTTTTTTTCTCTCTCTCTCTTCCCTCCTCCACTCTGACCTGCCTCCTTGTACACAGCCCAGCCTGGTCCACCTCACTACCTGTCAGTCTCACCTGGACCAACTTCAGTCATCTTCTCCCTCAAAACTGCACCCATCGATGGAGGGACACCAATCACAAGTTTTGTCCTGCAGTGGAGGCAAAGTGCAGCAGAACAGTGGAAGGAGATCGCAGTCCCAACTTCAGGTAAAATAATGTCTCCTCAGAGAGGCTTTGCGTATGTGTATCATGACTATCAGGAGAAAATCAGTTAGTGAATCATTTATACTTTAAACTGCTCACACCATAAACATTATTCTGTCTTAAAGGTCCTGTGTGTGGGATTTAGGGACATCTATTGGCAGAAATGGTATATAAAACTATGTTTTCATCAGTGTATGAACACTTGAAAATAAGAATTTGTTGTGTTTTTGTTATCTTAGAATGAGTTGTTTATGTCTAAATTAGGGCATTAACAGAAAAGTCGATTTGTCAACATGTCGACGTCAGTGGCACAAGTCGACACCCCCTGGGAGGAGTCGATAAGTCATGTGTGCCCCCCCCCCCCTCTCTCTCTCTCTCTGTGCTTACGCTGATACTTTATCCTTGACTAAGTGAACATACTTGGGCGTACTATAAGTGGAGCAGATTCCGCGAGGAATGTCCACAGTCATTCGGGCTTTCATAGTCGAGCGCACTTCTGCGTTGTAGTTTCCTGTAAAAATGTCCGTGAAAAATCCCCCTATGTGAAAAATACATGCCGAGCAGTCACTGGTGCGCGGAGCGGAGTCCGCACGGTCGTAAAACCTGAGCTTTGCGCACACAGGGCTTGCGGACGTCCACTTTGAGTCTGCGCGGACCTCCGCAGAGTCCGTTCCGCTTATGTTCCGCCTGAGTGTGTTCGGACCTTCACAGACACACATCACATGTGTGGAGATACTTCACTTTCCTCTGCTGTGTCAATGTGATGACGTCATCAAATGACTTGTCGACTCGACTTCAACTTTATTGACAGATAAGTCGACCTGAAAAAAATCAAAAAAATGCCCTAGTCTAAATACAGAGCAGGATTTCTTTAATGGAGTCTCCCATATTGTTTCTACAGGAGCCCAGAACAGACAAACCGAACACTGGCTCTAGATAGGACCATTCATGTTTTTGCTTTTTTTTGCGTTGGAAATCGTAGTTCTCCTTGACGCTTGCCACACATGAGACGGTTCAGTTCTGTAACCTCACCACTAGATGCCTCTAAATACTACACACTAGACCTTTAAAATACCCAAATGGCATTTAATTATGCACAGTAGCTAATGTAATGTCTTTCTGTGTGCTTGCTTTTGTAGGTCCTCTAACTCTCACCGACCTCAGGCCGTACACATTGTACATAGTGCGTCTGGCTGCCTTGAATGCCATGGGAGTGGGACAGTTCTCAGAAACAAACACCGTCCGCACCCTGGGAATACGTAAGTGCTATCAACACATCAGCAACATACACTGACAACACACACCAAATCAATATTCCATGCTATGTGTGCAGCATTAACATGCGGCATTTGTGTGTCCATATTTTGTGTTTACACATTTAAATCAATGTATAGTGTGTGTAAATATTAATTTATGGTAGTGTATGTGGTATATACAGTACAAGGCATTTCCTCCTCATCTGCCATCACTCATTTATCTTGTTCATCTTTCATGCTGCCATCATCATAACATTCCTATGACATCATCATCCGTTGCCCGATGCTCATTAATGCTGCTGATGACACCATGTAATCCACTGTCATCCATTCTCAGAGGGTAAAGACCACACACTTACCTACTAAAGAATAAAAAAATTAACTGACATGCTCAGCTAATCTGTATTTAGCCTATATCAATAAAGATTAGGTGTTGGTTATTATTCATAACTCTTATAAGTGGATGTCTCCTGTCTTTGCTCTGTAGGTGAACCAGACAGTCCAGTATTGTTGTACAGTGAGATGAAAGTAGAGGGAAACTCCATCGTCATCCCTCTTAAACAGCTTGATGATGGTGGAACTCCTCTGCTGCACTTTGACATGCGATACACACGGATAAGAGACGGTGTACGTTGTCTCTCGTTCTCAATGAATTGTTCTTCGTATGTCCTTTTGTTTTTCTTATTTTTATCCTTTGGTCTTCTCCTATGCTGTCTCTTTATACTCTCTCAGGCTAAAGAGGGGACTGAGTGGAAGAATGTGGAGCTGCCATCCAATGCTGACTCTATCTCACTTCAAGACCTGTCCTACGGGTCAGACTATCAACTGGAACTCAAAGCCATCAATGCTAATGGTTCCTCTATCCCTGTCAGGTTCAACTTCACCATCGCAGCACAGCCTGGTATGTGGCCTCCCATGTCCTACACCAAATCCAAAACCGAAATCCACTGAGAAAAACTTGTTTCTTGCCACAACAAAGACGTTTAGTTCACCTTGACTCTTTTATCTCTCCCAGTGAGCAACCGCATGACCAAAGGCAGCGTGATTTGCATCGTCATAGTGATCTTCTTGGTGGTATTCCTGGTGGTAGATGTCACCTGCTGCTACAGAAATCGCTGCGGCCTGCTCATGTCCATCGTGAAACTCTTTGGACAGAAAGTCCCAGGCCTCAAAATGTTTGAAGACGGAGAGGTAGCCACCAATGGGTGAGTAGGTGCTACAAAAGTCTGTGAGAGTATATCCATGCAACATGAATATTTTAACAAAATAGCTTATTTTTGTCTGTCATCAAGTTGCCATCATCATATTTCTTTTGTGTGTCTGCAGAGAAGTGAAGCTGAAGGGTATAACAACTCCAAGAGCCAGTGTGCATGATGCAGGGGTTCAGACACTCACTAGGGACGGGCAGATTACAGAGGTCACCTGCGACAAAGCCCCCCTCACTAAACACGAGTATGTTCATTCACTCTACAGCACACCTACTTAATGAAGAAAACATATTTGTGTGTTTCAATACTTGTCCAATACATCCATAGACAACTGCAGGAATGAATAGTGAACCAAAGTCTAAGCTTCCATAAACATTTTTCTAAAGTCTGTGCCTGGCCCTCATATGCAGAGCTGATGGCTACATTAATAAAAGTAAAAATGTGCCATGGAACAGAAAGAGTTATTGAAAAATCTGTTGTGGATTTGCAGCCTATTATAAGCAAATGTTTTTTTTTTTTGAAAACAATATTTTTTATAATTATAGCTAGTGTTCTAATTATCCCTCAGCCTTTTGGTGTTTGTCTTATGGCTATTTCTGCTCATTTAGACTGTCACATGAAGATCAAATGTATACCACAGAGTAAATGATTGATCTTTTGCATTTTTTAAATCAACATCTCACTGATGATTTATTTCTTTCCTACAGGAAAAAACTGTCAGGCAGAGACCTGCACTTTGACGATGCATGAGACCAGACACCGGAGAAACAGGAAATGACAAATAAGACGAGTCAACGGACAAGTGGTAATGTAAAGACAAGAAGATATTAAACAATCACTGAGTCTTAATAACTGAGTCAGAACAGTCAGCGATCCCTACCTTCAATACAACTTCCATGGGAAAGGTCAATCATTAATGACAGGCTGCAGGAAAAACACTGATGTTGTTCAGGTTTGTTTAAACTGATCTGTTTCAGACGTCTGTGTTGTTGGAGTGAGAGGACAGCGGGCTGAAAATCAGCTCACATAAAGACTGACACAGATGTCATTTTGTAATTTTTTGTTTTTGTTCTGTGTGCTCTGATGTAGATTAGTTTAAAAGACAAAATTTGAAAAATTCATTTTACAGGGTAATTTTGATGTCTTATGTTTTACAGGGTAATATTACTAGTGTTATAAATTTAGCTTCAAATATTCTCTAAAAGTCACAACAAATGTTTACCTTCAGCCTTTTGAACGTTGTGAACAGATACAAGATCTTATTTTATATTTACTCTTTGGTAAATGTACCATGGATATCCTGTGTAATGCGCTGAAGAATTCTGTTTTTTACTCTTATGTATATATTTTTTATTGTTATTAATGTTTTTATTAACATGCAACGTGGCTGCTCTCCTGATGGTTATATAAGACTAAACATCTTATACTTTCAGATGAAATAACACTGTATCCCGATACTGACCTGTATTTTGAACCATTTAAAGGACATTTCAGCTTAAACTAAACCTGCCTAACCTTTATTTAATTATCATGCACTAATATTTATTGTTTTTAAGCTATACATGAGAGCTATTTATCACGAGAGGCTTTGAACTTGAGGCCATATTTGATTTTGTAATCAGCTCTATTTTAAGCACTTTTCCAGAATAACTTTTTTTTTTATTCTCAGCACCTAAATCACGGGAGCATGTAATTAAAAGCAGCTTTTATTATGATGGGACCAACTAGACGAAACAATGGTGAAAGGAGGTTCCCACACGATGACCCCAAAGACATGTTAGTTATCACTGCTCACTGGTCTGTATAGTAAAGCCTTGCCATAATAGCATATCATAGGGCTTAGGAGGTGATTCACCGAGTGCTGATCCTTTTCTAGAGTGCAAACTTCTTGTGTTTATTTGAATTGAGAACCTTCTCTGGTGTACCTGTAATAATAGGTGTCATGTAAAACATATATACACCCAAACAAAGTTGACCACTGCTGTAAGTTATTTTGGATTTATTGTCAAATTGAAATTTACAGTAAGTAAACATGTTCAGAGGTTCTGTATGTGACTCTGGAGAAAGACAGATGATTCCCAGGTTGTCAGATCATCCATCTTTCTCCAGAGTTGCACACAGCACCTTTCAAGTGAAAATGTCTCGGGTCAAATATTTAACTTACAGCTTTTTGTTTAGAAGATGCTTTGCCGTCTTTCATGTTTTCAAGTGACCTGACCGTCTTATTGAAGTGTTATGATATTGTTGTATTGCATTGAACACTGTACATGACTGTACATACACATGTTGTTACATCTTTTTGTTCGATAAAAACTTGGACTGTAAAAGAGCTTCATGTCTTTTGTGCTCAAGAAATCTTTCTTTTCTCATTTTAATAGCATCTCTGTCACAAACAGTAAAATCATGAACACAGAATGATCTTTCATGGCTGAAAAAATCAGAACTACCATCTGTTCAGAGAGCCATGAAAAGAGGAGATTACACTGAAGACTGAATTCATCATACAAGTTTCTAAAATCAACAGAAACTAGATCTGCGGGGAGGTATACCCAGGTCCAAGCACCCAACACCTCTACATTTTAACACAGAATTTACAATCACACTCACTGTGACTTGTTTTCAAAGGAGATTAGATTTTTTTTTCTCCTTTTCAACTCTTGTATTTTTCCCAACTGATGTACAGAGTATTACGTGCAATCTTTTTTTTTTAAAGACATTAAACAATACAAATATTTTTACGGCGTTTATGCCTTTACACGATTTGACAGTTGTTGCTTGATGCTTTCATCAACTGCCCTAAGTACCTGGTCGTAGCACCAGCAATGCGCCCATCTCCAAGAGCTTTTGGGCAGCTGCTAAGGAGATGTTCCAGGTTTCCCCTTCCTGGGCAAGGGGGGCAGGAGGATGTTTCACTTTTGCCCTAGACATGGACATTTGCAGGACATGGTAGGACATCATAAACAGCTTGGACTTTAAACCTGGTGTGATGGAAGTCTGCTTTCCAGATGTTGGGCCACGTGATCTTTCGTTGCTATGGATATTCCTCTATCAGGCTATCTGCCTTTTCTCTCTTGAAGGGACACTCTCCAAAAATGAAATTCCTTACGCTTTGACAAAATAATCTTTATTACCTTTACTCTCCCAGGTGTCTGAAGACAGACACACTGACTCTTATATGCAGCTAAAGAACTATGTCGTGTTTTTATAAAACAGATGGACAAATATGAAGCCTGAGTTCAGTGCACACAAAAAGCATATGAATGCGCTGGTGTAGCTTTGTTTGACTGGAAACCTGCACTGTATTATTAAAATAAAAGAGATGCTGCCAGTCTTTTGGCTTGTTTTGCTACAGATATCTCATAATATATCAATTTAGGACTGATGCTGTGGCATTCATCAAAAGTAGTTCTCATAAAAATTGTATTCTTCGTACACCCTATGAAAACTGTCACCCAAAGGTTCAAGCTTTCTTTGTGAATACCCAAGGGTTAATTTGTTTTACAGATGGGAAATTCAGCATTCCAAAACAAGATATCACAGGAATACAGGTTTGAAGAAGCAGTGTGTAAGATATTTGGGAGATTTAGGGGGACTTAGAGGTGAAGATTTCTGATTGCAACCAGCTGAAACTTGTTTAAATTCCTTCAGTCTTCATTGTTCTGGAGGTTTTTACTGGGAGCCAGATTATCCCCATAGGAATCTTCCTCTTCAAAACAAACAGACTGGGCTATTAAAAACGATAAAAACACTTAATAAAACATTTTCACATCATAAGTCAGTGTTTCTCTTAGGCTTTTCAAGTTGTCGCTGACAGGCCGCTAGCTCAGCACCTTCTAATGTGTGCTCATCTTTTTTCTCTAATAACATACGAGCTACATTTTCTGGAGGTTTTAGGAGCCAAATTATCTGCAGAAGTCTCCTCTGCTTCAAAACAAACCCACCCAGTGATTTTAAGCAATAAAAGCAGTGATTAAAGCAGTTTGATGTTAGAATAACAGCGTCTCTCCAATGATAGCAAGATAGCAAACAAGGCTCCAGGTACCCACGAAGAGGTGCTGAAAGCTCACCTCCAAACTGCAGAGCAGCACATTGCCTGTCAGGAGGAAAAGATAAATGAGCTCGCCACCAGGCTCGAGACAGAGACGAAAGAGAACAAGGTCTTGCAGAAGCAGGTGGAAGATTTGATCAATGAGCTCCGGAGAGAAAGAGCTGAGAGACAGCATGAGTAGGACCTGAAAACAAGACTTGAGCAACAGACCAACAGAAGAGCTGAGCACTAAGCTCAAAGAAAGAAAAAGAGAAGCTCTTTCTGACTCTCTCAGTGCTAGCCGGGCGTATTTGGTACTTTCATCCTGACCTCAACAGGGAGAAAAGGCTTTTATCCTGGTGTTGGAATCTTTAATGATTTTCCTGGCCTTATTTTGCAGGTCCTGGAGAAAAATAAGAAGAATTCACAGTGGAAAAGATTCTGCCACTTCTTTGATGTGAGGCGGAGATGGAACAAAGGCAGTAGTCCACACATCCATCTGAGACTCCTACACCACAGCAACACAGCACCTTCCCGTCTCAGTAACAGTAACAGAGTGTAGGGTGGCACGGAGGCTCAGTGATCAGCACTGCGGCCTCACAGACAGAACCAGCTGAACTCTTTCTGTCTGTGTGGGTTTCCCCCAAGGATGTTGGCTTTCTCCTACACACCAATGACATGGAGAAAACTGTAAATATGAATAACTGCCCCCAATTATTCAGCATGCAATAAAGAGTCAATAAAAAGCATGTTAAAATCAAAGCTCTGTCTGTATTGTTGTGTTTCTTGGTAGTTAGTTGTATAGGTGTGTTATTAAGTGGTACGACAGCTAACACTGTATACTGAGCGTTACAGGACAGCTGGACAGTTGGAGACAAACTTTGGATACACTACACCAGATATGCCCATCTTCACCTGCAGCAGATGTCATGCACAAACCTTTATGTATTTTGGGTTTGGGGTCCCCTTTTGTAAAGTGCTTTCACACATTGGGCCACATGTCACACATCGGGACGATGATGGAATTGAGGACGATGACACGTCTCCCATAATAGCCAATGGCAGAGGACTTTTATTTTGCTTTAATTTCTAATAACTGCGACTGTGCCGCTAGCCAAGAAGGTGATGCCAGTACTCAAAAGCAATAATTGCAATCTGCCATGAAACAGAAAGAAGATTAAGCAACTATGTACAGATGAAGCAGAAGTACCATAACATTTTCACCAACAGTTGATGAAGGAAAGGCACAAAATATCATAAAAATCACCAGAATTCAGGAAATTCAGTGCTTAATGCTCAAAACTTTAAGTCATGCAAACATGAGACACACATACCACGAGGAAAAATGAATTTGATAATGAGGTAAAGTCCTGCACAACAGTCTCTATAAAGCAGTCTTGTGCTTCAGTACAGCAGTGACAGTGTGTATAGATGTTGAGTAGCAGCTCTATGTGCCTCAGTGCTGTGTCACTGGCTCTGTGTCTCCGCCCCCTGCCTGATACGCTCCTGCTGACTAGTAGCACATGACCAGGCGTGTTTACACCTGCAGTGACAGAAAGACACACAGCGCCAACACTGACTGTGCCACTGACAGGGACGCCTGTTGTTTAACCCGAGATAAGAAGCCTAATTGTCGTGAGAGGTCATTGTATAGCGGTCGCCCACTGGGACTCGGTAAGTTAGCCTCGTTAGCAACGCTGTTGTTTTCCTCCCGTCAGTGATGTGAGGACGCTGTCTGCTCTTCCGTAGCAGCTGCTGCTAGGTTAGCATGCTAGCGTGTGTCAGTGGGTTAGCTCGCTGCTGCAGCATCACCACCCAGGCAGGTTAAAGCCAGAAATTCAGTTATGACACCAGCTACAAAGAGCCTGGCGCTCAGGGTTTAACCCGGCTCACACTGTAACATTTGTTGCTTTTAATGTCATCTGTACGTAGCTTCGTAATCTCACAAGTTACTGTTAGCTAGTTCGTGTTGGAGTCAGTTGGTGGTTGTCATAGTAGCTACAGAGGTGGCCTGGACAGGTAGCTAAAGCGAAGGAAGCTGATGTGATAAGTAACTTTGATATTACAGCAGGTTCAGGTTATCCAGAGAGATTGCAAATGTTTTTGGTTAACGAGGATAATGTTGTCTCAATAATAGCCTTATTGAGGCTGCTATAGAGGTCTGTGTGTCAGCTGTATCCCATCATGCCTGTCATGTTAATTAACCGCTGGGTCTGTGTCAGTCATGTGAATGAGAGAAACTGAATGAAGCTAAAAGAAGACTGTCTTCAGAGAGCTCCTGTTGTGACAACCAAATCAATTGTTGTAGCCATATATATATATATATATATATATATATATATATACAGCTGTCCAGCCAGCATGTGCACCTGGCATGAGCGGGATGTACATTTTTAATATTTTCAATGAACTGCGATACTGAACTTACTTTGCCTTGGTGCCACTTTTGCTGATTGAATGGAGACCAAGTGCTAGTCATTAAACAAACATTATTATTATTTATCAGTATATTTAATAAGGGATCTGCCTGTTTTCAACCTTTCACCATTTGCTGTTCTCACTCATCTTCGCCAAGAAGTAAATCCAGCGGCAGCATCCCTGCACAAGTCAGGTGTATGTTAGGGTATTTCTAGGGTTTGAGGACATTCAGAGCCGTACATCTGTCCAGGAGGGATCCTCCCCCTGTGGCACAAGAAGTATTTCCCCATATAATAGATCACTGTTATAAAAGGGAAGTCTGTGAAAATGTTGACAGGACACCTTGAACTTCAAACAAGGGCAATTCTTGCTGTCTGTATTATTTTTTTATCATGGTCCATGGAGGTTTTATACATTGAAACTTTTCTTGAGCCAAGAAAAATAATATAAGTGTATCTGTGACATCATCACATCATAAAGTCTATGGGCCAAGCGGGAGAAACGCTACTGCGCGTAATCAGTAGTTTTCCCACGCTGTGGGAATAAACCTGGGAGCCATACATTTTTACATTTTATACATCTACAGATTCTTCAATGGACTTTTTTTTTTTTAATTAACAAGCTCTATTTTGATTGACTTTTCATGCTTTTCTTATTTACATTCAAAGTACAAAAAATTGATTGGTTTATTTTCATAGTGAATTCTAAAAAAGTTGTTGGCCACAGAGCTCCCTATCTGGCCCACAGGCAGGAAGTTGAGTATTACAGCTGTAGGCCCTTGATTTATTGCCAAGATATATGACATTAATATTCACTTCATATTCACATTTTATATTTTGTTCTGTAATCTGTATCCCAGGTGGGAAGCTACATCCTTGGCCTCAGGCTCCAGGAAGCCAGCCCTCTTGGTGTTCACCATGGAGGAATCGGATGTGGAACGTGAGCTCTCCTCTCCTCTCCTCTCCTCTCCTTTCCTCTTTCCATCAACTTCTTTAATGTTTGCCGCAATTCAGCTACAGTAATCCATTTGCTCCATTTGACGAAGTTCTATATGCCAGGCCATGCATATTTTCCCCCAGATTTTCCAGTTTTGCTGCACAGCCGTCTCAAACTTTGTCTTGCCATTTGTATTTACTTGGTTTCTCTCTTCTTTCGACATTTTAATCTTCCTACTCAGATTTGTCACTGTTCTGTTGTGTTTGCCCTCTAGAGGTGACCCTGGCGCTACTAGATGCGGCCACTGATAAAGACGCAGAGGTCCAGGAACAGGTCAGAAAGTCTATGTTGACCCTGGGAAAACAGCAGCCAGACAGAGTGTTAGCCATGTGCCAGGACTACCTCCTTAAACACCCAAAGGTAAAAAAAAAAATCAGGAAACATCTCTGTTACACTGTATGTCTAACATCTCTCAGAGAAAGAGAAGAGAAAGCTGGAACAAATTATCAGTATTCCTGCCTGATCTTTAGCCCTTGTCAGACATGCCAGATCAGCATGACTACATGAGCATGACTTCCATTAACTCGACTTTTAGTGCTGGTGTTACTTTTAGTGTCGTGTCAAAAGAGCTCACAGTTACATATAGTGAATGCTGAATGCTGTGCCTGGACAGTGCAATCATACAGTATAATAACAGTGCAGTAATACTGTACACATTAAGTGGAAGCTGCATAGGAAGCCCCCATACATTTGAGTTAAAGAGTGGTACTTCTGTGATGGAAATGTCTATAGTTTTGAAAAAGTTTTGTCTTGACTTAAGTAACCACTGCTAACAATAGTCTGCTGCTAATCTGTTAAATCTGATCACATTTAAAAGGCCTCTCAGAGCCCCCAGCATGTGATTTAGCTTCACATATGTACATGATGTAAAGATTGAAACAAGTAGTGATATGTCCGTTGCTGTCCAAGAGGGTTTTCAGGTTTTACAGATGGCAGTCAAGCAGCATGAATATTTACTGATTATCTTGTGATTATTTTCTCTCTTATTTTCTCTCTCAATCAGTTATCAGTTTACCAATGAAATGTGAGAAAATGTTGAAAATGTCCATCATTAATTTTCTGGATTTGTCTGTAAATGTTTTGTCAATTTAGCTTATAGAAAATGGACTGTAGTACCATTAAAGTTGGGTGCCGAACTGGGGACTGAACTAGACACAAACACACACAGACACACAGACAGTGAAATTAGAAAAGACCAGTAGAACAGAGTTCTGTTTTAGTTGACAAAGTCAGTCCTGCAGCCTGTTCAAAAAGTAAATTTTTGTTGTTACACATAGAGTAAAATACTGAAAAAGTATCATTATTTACTGGTATCAGTTTAACCGTGAATGGTACCCAGCCCCACATACTACTGGGATGTAAATTGACACACACCTCCCAATACAGTTTCTGCACTGCTAACATTTTACCTGCATGGCCCTATAGAAAAGAATAGAATCAGACTAAAAGACTTTCTCAAATGTGGCTTCATGTTTAACAGGAAAATATCCTTCAAATACAGATCTTTGCTTTTTTTCTTGCAGCACATTTGCTTCTCAGAAATTTGCTTCTCAGAAAATGCTGCAACATGCTATCATACTGTCACAGCCCCTGACTTGGTGATTATCAGATGTTGGCATCATTACACTGAGGAAACATCTTGGGAAACATCAGTGACATAATAGTACAGCGGATGTTTATTGAGATGTGCTGTATCATATTTCACTTTGCCTGTGTGAAAGCCAAATGCAAACATTTTACTGCAGATAAATGAATGCTGTGTCATTTATTAGCATTCCATTGGTTTTGATATTGTAATTTAAATGCACTATTTTTCTCTTGTCTCATTTTTCTTCATCTTCCTCACCTCGTCTTTCTCTAGTTGGTCGTGAGCCACAGAGTTGTGATTCTTCAGACTATTGAGCTGATTGTGGGCTGCAGGATAGAGGAGATAAGTTACCCCAGAATAAAGAGCATCATCACCTTGGCCTCAGATGAGATGACGCGATCAAAGGTAAAGTATGAGATTTTAATCATTCATTTTTTTATGTTTCTTGCGAAATGCAGATGATAAATGATGTTTCTTTCTCCATCTTCGTGGTTCACTCAGGAGGTCATCCCTGATTGGCAGCAGGCAGCCAGTAATATCTTGGTTGCTGTGGGTAACAAGCACATCAATGACATCATGGAGGAGATACTAAGCAAGTTTCAGCCAGGACTCCTTCCTCACTTCTTTGTGGTCCAGACACTAGCAAACCTTTCAGACTCCAACGGTAAGCAAATATTTACACACACAAGTTCAAAGAAACATCACAAGGCCATAAGGGAGAACACACACACACACACACACACACACACACACACACACACACACACACACACACACACACAAACAACCAGGAAATCAGAACTTCCTCACAAGGCAGGTATTCAGAGGGGTTGAGAAAGATATAAACCTGTTAAACCCGTCTGAAAAACTGTAATTATAGGACAAAAAGTTTGCACAGCACCTACTAGGTTTTGTTAAGGAGCAGTGTCAGGTGGTTTGGAGATTGTGAGCTCTGAACCTTCTGCAGTTTGAATTGTTCAGAGCCCCTGAACTGATTAACTTATTATAATTATAGTCAGATATGTAAAGCCTGATTTATTTTCAATCCTATGCCCTGCTGTCAAGGTTGCCCCACCCACTAACTTAAAACCTCCATAAAACTCCAAACTCTCCACCCTACAACTAAAGGATTAGGATGTAATTCAAACCTGCAGGAATCAGTGTTGGGGCTGATGAAGGCTTTTTTTAACTGATCGGGATTTGCTATGTTGAGCTGTATGGACCCCTGTCCAATCCTTTTTTTTCTGTTTTTATTCACAAAGCTTTTATGCACAGCAGCACAAGTGCAGCTGTCATCAGCCCTTCAACTCAACATTCATGCCAGTTTGTACAGGGGATGCATTTTTTTATGACTAATCAGTTTTATTAAAGCCCAACATTAAACATATTTAAGGGTGTGGATGCTTGAATGACAGGCCGTCTGTGAAGCATTGCCACAGTCTATAAGTTAGCACAGCTTCAATCTTTTGTCCAAATATGATCAATTCTGGCTCCAAAAAAAACAATGGGGAGATGGCGGTAATGCTGAACTCAAGCTTCAGATTAGCAGTTCACAAACCAGTGGGTGATGTCATGGAAGCTACATCCATTACTTAAACAGTCTATAGGCAAAACACCACCTGTCATAACAACGGCAAAACACAATAGGAGACTGTTAATTTATGTTATTTACCTAAGTTATGAGTGTGAGTTCCTTGCATTTGTTGTTATCTATGGCTTATGGTGTTTCAACACGGGTGGAGCTGAGCCCTTGCTCAGAGAAGAGATAATGACAACCACATTAACCACACCATTGCAAGTGCAACAAAATCCGCGTGAGCAAAAAGCTAATGAGTAATTTTTTTTTATGTATTTCATGCAAAAGAAGTACAGTCGGCGATAATAAACACGGAATACAGTTCATTCAGATAACTCAGGCAAAGGCTGCACAGAAGCAACAAACACTGTATAGTACGATACAGGGTTCCCACAGTCATGGAAAACCTGGAAAAATCTCTTTTTCCAGGCCCAGAAAAGCCATTGAACCGGTGTTGAGTGTAATGAAATTGTTGCAGTAATCCTCCCTAGATACTGTTCCACGGTGTGTAACATAACAGTGATTTTATTTTCTAACGTTTGTTGAAGTAGCAGCTCTAATATGGAACAATGTGTGGCAATGTTTTGATTACCATCACAAACGTGTAAATTTTCCCCACATTCTGTTTTTTCCATGTGTGCCAGTTAGCTAAATTATGTTTGAATAGAGTTGAATTTGATATGTTTGAATAAGCAAGTGGGACAAGAAAAACAATGTTGTGACTGTGTGATCTGACATGTTTCCATACCTATGGCCCACTGCTATATTTAAATTGCACTGCATTTTTGAGATAAAGCAATTGACATATGAAGCCTTGGGTGTTCACTTGTGTTTCAACGTGCCAATTTGCACTTCGGTTTTGTTTTAACTCCTCTGAAAGTAGAGGGTTGTAGTTCAAGCATTTGCGTCTTTATTATGTTAAAAACATAATGAAGTACAAACAAAGCTCGATATGAGCAGATACCAAATGAGTAAATAATTTTAAGAGATTCAGATCTGGATCAGGGTCTAAAAGATCTGCAGCAGCACCTTGGTTGTTGTGTGTAGTGTTGCATGGATTTATTTTGCATAGCACAGCATGTTTAGAGGAAGTACAGCCAGTTTCAGTAGCTGTAAATCATTAACCAGACAGAGATACTTAGAAATTTTATTTAATTTGATGCATCATTTTCACAAATATATTCTCTATGCTTTTCTTTTTAATGTTTGTTCATTATCTCTTAGCATTGGTATTATCAGTGTTTCTCCCTGCTTTACAGAGGAATTGATAAAGAATAATGTAATTTTAACACTGTATTCGTCCTTGTTCTCTAGTTTATGGAATGGTACCCTTTCTCAATGCTATTCTGGGCACCATGTTGCCCATGTTAAGCATGGCCAAACAAGACAACATGAAGTGGGTCTTCTCTTCTGGTAAGAACCTCCCTACACGCTTTTTTTTTTTTTTTTACATTTTCATAATTGTTGAAGTATATTAACCCCCCTTAAAACAAAACTGCCTGCAGGTATTCACCTCCAAAGACATAAAAAATTCCTCCCTTTAGTCTTTCTTACAGTTTTATTATTGCATTGTTTTCTACTCTCCATAATTTCCCTCGCCCTCTGTTTTTTGTTTCTCTTCCTGCAGCTCTGTGTCATTTCAGCGACAGTATCTTGGAGTACCTTGCCAACCTGGACAAAGCTCCAGATCCCACAGTCAGAAAAGACACATTCTCTAGTGAAATCTACGCTGCTTTCGACATCCTCTTTAATAATTGGTTACAAAGTAGGGAGTCTAAGGTAAGGTCGCTTTAGCTCAGTGTTGGGGGTTGAGCAGGAGGGTTTGACATACAGTAGAGAATGAAACCTACAAAGTTGTGTTCAGGTAGTATCTGAAGAAGATGAGTAAACAGGGAAGCTAAGGTAAGCCCACTAAAGCTTGTCATTTTGAATTTTGGATGCAAAGATATAGATGGCAGTCTAAAAGGCATACTTTGAAAAAGCACTGCAAGGTAAAACAATAAGTGATGCATAAAAATCACCACAAATTAAAATGTGATCTGTCTATCCATGTCATGGGAACTGCTGCTTACTAGTATAGTAATTATATGTGTTTGTATTTAGCCTATTCTTGGCCATGATAACCAAGTCTAACAAGTTAACTGCAATGTCTTCATGCTGCACTGCAGATGACAGGGAACCTGTTACAACTTAGGCGTTGAATATGCCAACAAATATTTCAGTACAACAAACAAACATGTAAACTCTGGAGAACAAATTATCTCAGGAGGATATCATACAGTGTTTTGTTTTATGGTCCATTCCTCTGAACTGTGATGAGATGGCCACCAAGCAGATTTGGATTTTTGCAGTCCGTTAATGAATGACCTGTTAGTTGTGTTATCTTCTGAGTGACTGTTTCTTTTATGTATTCTTATGACTAGTGTTTCCCTTTTTACTCCTTCCCTATTTACACACACCTAGATCCTGTTACATTTTTGTGAATCACCTCCTCTCTTTGATGTCTGTAATCTAACGTACTATCTTTTTGTCTTTGTGTTTTCTAGTTGAGGCTAACAGTAGCTGAGGCAGTGGGCTCTATGTGCCATCTGATGGCCAGCGATAAACTGGAGGAGCAGATTCCTAAACTCATTCCTGCCATCCTGTCCCTGTACAAGAAAAACAATGAGCACTATGTGATTAGCAAGGTGGGTATGGGCTGCAGCATGAACGCAGTGGTCTGCCTATTATGGATTTTGTAACTATCACTCTCTCAAAACTGCCTCCTGGCTTTAGTAGGGATTTATTTCTTGTTTTCTCCACTCAGAGTCTGTGCCAAGTTCTTGATGCTTCTGTCAGCATGGGTAGCAGGGTGCTGGAGACACAGCTGGACAATCTACTCACTGCACTGCATCAACAGGTACACATGAAGTACATACTAAATTTAGCACTGTAGATTTAACTGAACCAGGTGACACATAACATAGATGCTCATAGAGGGGGAGTGGGGCGGAAATCATGCTCATAGAGACTGTGCTCTCCTGTAGTTATAGATATACTGTACATCCAGACCAGGTAGTGTTGACCAGACTTTTAAGCACTCTTACACAGGTATTGTGAATGCAGTGTGCAGCATTAGTTAATAAGCGTCTTTAGCTTCTGTTGTGATAAATTTCCAAGTGAAACAGAAAGTTTGAGCAGTGTACTGTTAGGGCTCTTTCATAGTCGACGCACGCAACGTGACCAAGCGACGCGAGCAACACACTTCCTTTCATAGTCATCGCATTGAACACAAGCGACGCGGGCAACGCTTGAAATGCAATACATCATTCCGGCTAGCTAGTACTGCTGTAGCTAGCTAGTACTGCTATTATATTAGAGTGCAGGGCTCTAGAACTGTCATATAAATGGGGTTGTGCCCATACAAGTTCGCAAAGTTTTTCCTCCTCGACTGCCAAATTTCATACCTTCTTCTCCTGTGAATAACAAAAAGTGGTTAATTTCAAGTACGTGACTTGCATTATCACCCCCGCTGACAACGCATGGTATTACATGCGTCGCTGCATTGTGAATCAAAAAAATGGACAACACATTGTGAGGTGCAGGCATGCATCATGGCGGCCAGTGCGACTCGATGCGTCCCAATGCGTTCGCGTCTGCTTGCCTTTGCGTCGACTATGAATCGGCCCTTACAAGAGGGCGGGCTTAGAGTTTAGCATGAGGCAGAGCTACAGTGGGAGTGCCCAGTAACACACCTTGAGCAAACCGCAAGCGTAGAAGCCTCAACAAACACCTCTGCATTATATCAGCTTTACCTGGGTCCGTCTGGTCTGACAGCAGTCAGTTGTCGTCTGTGCAGCACTTTCTATCACAAGACTGGCTCTTTGCCAAACCAACTGTAAGGCACTTTTTGTGTCTCAGTCTTCCTGCTTCGTGACATGACTCACCACATTGAAAGCATAAATCTGTGGCTAAATTGTGGGCATACTGGAGTTCTTCTTTTGCATCCTATATCCACTATATGCTGCTTTCATTTACTTGTGTCAAATGACTGTCAGAGAGTCACTGTAGTCAGATGTTTTTATAATCTCGTGACTCAGCTGACGCTTGGCTCTGTGTCTTGACTATTTCGACATTTTACCACAATGACTCTGCCAGTGTTAATGTGTGTATGATCAGGATTGTTAGATGGGGACAGAGAGTATTTCACCAGACTGTTACAGGGGCACTGCCTGTTACAACAGCTACAGTTATCGTTTCTATTGCAATCAGACACAAAGTTTTACAACTGTTTGTTAATACTAAACTGTGCATGTACACATCTGAATCTGGCAGAAGTTGTTCTTAGAATTTGAAGAGATGACTTTGAAAAGTGTGGTGCTTAACAGATCTCTGTTCTTCCTGTATATGCAGTTCATATTCCCTAAGTAAGAGACTGTGGTTGTAATGACACTTCTCATGTGTCATGTGTTGCTGTAAAAAGAACATGTTTAGTCAGCCACTCCTTGGACAAACAAATAATAGTCACTGCAAACTGCCATAACCATGTATACTATTATTTTTTCTAATAATAATTATTATTAATAATAGTACGTGGGTAGAAATCACATGTTACAGTGAGCCGTTTTTGTTGAGTTTGAATAAACTTATTCGATGATTGTAATTGTTTTTCCATGTAACCGCAATTTCAGTTTTCACCACATCTCACATCATAGCGTATAATTATGTGTAAGGGTTCACAAGCTGACACAGGCAGTCACAGAGGTCAGTGTAACATTTCCTTTCTGTCCTCCAGGTGTCTGCACCTATTGATTACAGTAACCCTCCTACTGTCAAGAACCACAACGAGGTCCTGCGCTGCTTCAGCTTACTAGGTACTGAAGCTCTTCAGCTGCTTGTGTGTGTATCTGTGTCAGATTTGTTTGTTGTTGCCACTGCATTAAATTCTGATAATTTTGAGAGTTGTGTGACAAAGTTTGTGGTGACCAGGTTAAGAGGTGATAGCTAAATGTTGTCCAACAGCCCCAGACCTTTCTATGTGTTCTAGATCTATGGAGTCACAAGAAAAGTAATAAGATCATCCATTAGTACGCTAGACTCAGTGTCCACTGCGACATAATCATATTAACTGTGACAGGCAGTCTACTTCTCTGCCTTTCTCTCTTCTGGCTTATCTTTCATGTGTTTTGCTCTTGTTTTTGTTTATCTGATAGTTAACATATTTTATTGCCTTTTTTCGACCTCCTTTTCACTCCTTTGCCTGCAGCGAACTCCTTCCCAGACCGGATGGTCATGTTTGTTCTTCAGAAGTTGGAGAACAGTAATGAGAGAAGCAGGATGGGCTCCCTGGCTGTCCTTCGGCACCTCATCAACTCCAGCAGTGAGAAAATACACCAAGTGACCCCAGCTCATCCCATATGCACTTATCTGTTAAAGCACAGCCACCAGTGATTGATTTGGCATAAGTCATTCAGCGTGATTGATTTGGCATAAGTCATTCAGCATGCCCTGAATTATGTCAAAGTCATGCAGAGTACAAAATCCTACTTTATGTATCTGTTAATCTTTTCTTGTCTAGTTATTTGTGTTGTTATGTGTCTTGCAGCTTCCACAATGGAGAGCAAGAAGCTGCTTATTTTGGCCAGCATCAGACAACCCATGGCTGACCACAGCAACAAGGTAACACACATGCAGACACGCAGAGTCTCTATGTGACTATTCTGCTCAATCACAATCTCTTTAACATTATTACAACATTATCATTAACAGTTAAGTGGTTTTTGTTCAGATAATCATGATGTTGTTATGTCTCACACTCTGTCTGGCTCTCTCTGTGTCCCAGGTCAAGAAGCGTGTTGTCCAGGTGATCAGTGCGATGGCTCATCACGGCTACCTGGAGTTAGACGGAGGGGAGTTACTAGTTCGATTCATCGTTCAACATTGTGCCTTACCTGACACATATCGGGTACAACTTCTTTTGTGTTAAATATTTGATAAGTGGATTTGTGTGGAAGTTGTGTCTCATAACCATTTTATTCATTTATGTATATCCTTGCATAATGTGGCTCGTGTGATAATAGAAGCTTGAGTGGCTGTTGTTGCTTTATGAATCTTTGAGAAAGAGCATTACTGCTCAAATAGTTTCAATAATCTCCATTTTATGTTTACCAAAACTTATAAACGACAAAAAGCTGAAGAAAACAATTAAGCAAGCAAACACATACATAAGGTCAATGGACAATATGGAAAATACACACCAACTAATATGTTACATACATACATATTAAACATTTATCTGTATATGAATGTGTTTGTGTGTCTCCAGCGAGGCCATAAGCCCATAGATCCAGAGGAGGTGACTAATGAGGCGCTGAGGACGATGTGTGACAACACTCTTCATCTCCTGACCACCACTGTTGGACGACTAGCTGATGTACGTAGAGACTATCCACATGTCTATTCATCCGTCTGATCTGTTCATGATTGAATCATTTGTCATCCCAAAATCATGCAACTGCTGACATTGTTGCAGATGTTTGTTTTACTGCAGTTGGATGTTTCTGAAGTTTGAGTTTTATAATGATTTAGTTGAGATCAGATATGTGTCAGTTAACAGCAGTTGTTGTTGTCCACTGGGTGTTTTAGGTGAACAATGGTCAGACGCATAACATGTCCTTTCTTGTTTGTAGGTGCTATGGCCAAAGCTGCTGTACTATCTGACCCCTTCACAGTACAGCAACGCCACCACTCCTCTGTGTAAGAGTCTGATAGTGCTGGGCAACAAGAAGAAAAGTAGCCAGGAGCCCAGCTTCAACATAGACTTTACACAGGAAGGTAAGAGGAACATTTACTGACCAGGTGCATCTCTGTGAAGGTCATGTGTTGTGTGTGTGTTCCATGTTAGATGTAAATCAGCTATAAAGAGCACATTGCAATGTGAAACAGGGCTGCAATTAACGGTTGTTTTATTATTGATTCAACTGTAGATTATTTTCTAGATTAATCGTTTGGTTTATAAAACACCCGATAACAGTGAAAAATGTCCAAAGTCCAAGGTGATGTCTTTAAATGTCATGTTGTTTGTCAGTCAGTAACCCAAAGATATCCAGTTTGATGTGATACAAAACAGAGACCAGCAGGAAATCTCTATATTTGAGATGTGAAAAAGTGAAAAATTACTTTAACAGTTAATTATTATCAAAATAGTTAACGATCAATTTTCTGCAGACTGACTAATTGTTCCAGCTCTAATTTGAAAGTTACTATTCCTGTTGTTCTGTGTGATCTGTGGCAAGCTAAATATGTCTTACCTCCCTCCTCCAGTGAATCTTCCCTCTCCTCAAACACTAATGGTCAGACTGCTGGTAAGTAAAACAACTCAGTAACACATTTACAAACTGGTGACTTCATGTGGAGCTAAAGCTACACACAGACAACTGTGCTAATAGGTTGGATAAACTACTTTTTTTGTGTCTACAGTATAAAACAAAAAGCTTATAAACATCCAGTCTAATAACTGGGTTGAGGAACTGATTGTAATGAAGTATAATTAATGAATTGCAGCCTCTGGTTTAGACAAAATGTTTGTCACACCAAAAAATCCTTGTAAACTGTCAAGCCTGATTTTCTCTTTAATGCTTCAGTCACAATCTGTGATTATTGTTGTATTAATTTCTAGAGCTGCTCTTACTCTGCAGTATTCAACATGAAGCAGGGATCAAAGGAGTAACACAGTAATCCTACTCAAGTGGTCACTGTATTTGCTTAAATCAGTAAAAGGTACTTTGTAATTTAAAACATCCCTGACAGGTAACTGTATGTCTGCATGTGTTTATGTCCTGGGTTGCTTCTGTGTTTTCCAGGTGAATGCAGCATTCCCATTCAGTAACAGAGGTCATGGAGCTCCGTCCCTCTCTGTCCTTCAAACCCTCAGTGTCAACATCCACTCCAACACAGAGATACTCTGGGAGAAAGAGATACCTCCTCTGCTTTCAGTGTTAGAGGGTATATAAGGAAATAATCTTTTCTATGCTTTTTGGGGATGTCTTTTTTCTCGTAGTGACACTGCAGTAGATACTTATGTCTGCGCCACATGGTTTGCAGCAGACATTTGTAGGGGGGAGGATGTCTTGGGACCTTTTTCCTTTTCATTCACCACCTACAAAAGTTTTTTTCTCTTTAGTGGTCTGACTGTGTGTTGTTGTTTCCAGAGTCAACGGCAGAGAGCTTGGATGAGAAGCACTGGGAGGAAAAGTTGCTAAAGGTGTGCTTGTCTACTGTATCTATGGGAATATTGTTTTATTCACATTATAATGTGTCGGCTTTTTATGTTTGAATAAAACCAAAATGTGGTAATAATAGAATTGTTTCTTTAGTCCATGTTAGAGTGATAATTACCATTTATTTTGTACTAATGGTGTAAATTTTAAGTCTGTATTGATATGAAAATATTTAAATCTAACTTCATTTGATTAAATGTCATTTAAATATTTTTGTCCTCAGCTCTTGTCCAAAACCCTGGCTACTATTGATGATGACAAGTGGGTGAGTCACTTGGCAGCCGAAGCAACAAGATACCTCTCCACGTATAACAACGCCTTAGAAGAGAAGGTGAGCTGATTGAAAGCTATTGCTTTGGTATAGTTACCAACATTTGTCTAGTGGCATTAAAGAAATAGACTAGTTTTGTGGTTTGTCAAGGTACTAGGGCCCCACAGTAAGCCTAATTTAGTGCTTCATGTTGGTGATAATTGAACTCAAAAATGCCTCCTCGTGACCTAACCGCTACAGAGTGTGTGCACAGAAAGGTGAACAGTTAAACCCACCCTCATCAAGGGTGAAGTGTAAAGTAGGAAGTAAAAAATTTTAACAAATGTTCTGCAAAATTAAGTGGTTGCAATTTGGGATAGTGTGGTATTTATGCTATGTGTAGACACTATAACATGATGTTGCAACCTGGTGAGGGGCCCCAACCTGTAGGATGAGAACCACTGATAGGAACACAGTGTAGATGGGAAACAGTACTAATTACAGTTAAGTACAAAGTGTATATGCAAATAATTTACGCAGCATGTTTTCCTCTCTCTAGAGTTTCCTGTATCGATGTATAGGAGTGACTCTGCAGCAGTGTTTCAATAAGGAGGTGGTTAAAAAACAGCTGCAGGAAATCCTCCTCGCAGCACGACACAATGATGCTGTTGAAAGAGAGGTACCTGCAGATGATGATTTGTCTAATGTTATGGTTTTGAAAAAAATCAGAAAACATCTCTCAGTATTTGGTATTGTGTTTCACACCAGAACAGATTAAAGCTCTAACTGATGGTCTGTGTCTGTGTCATCTGTGTCTATCAGGGAATTGCAATGGGTGTTGGCCTGTGTGCCAACAGCCACTTGGAGGGAACTCTGGCCAAGCTGGAAGAGTTTGGCAAGTCAGACGCTTTCAAGAAGTCACCAAGCATCTTCAATCTTCTCAAAGTACTGGAACCTTTTTGATTAATGAAGATCAGGTTGTATTACTTTTGCTGTGATAAAGCATCTGTTGTCTGTCTTCATCTCTACCTCCTTTCCTGTTTTCAGGAACGTAATGACGTTGAGGTAGAGAAGGTGAAAAGCACATTAATCTTGTGTTATGGTCATGTGGCTCTGAACGCACCTCCAGAAAAGATTCTGACCCGCATTGATCAAGACATCCTGCGCTGCATCAGTAAACACTTCAATACCAAGGTAATGTAAATATTTATTTAACATTGATTTGTGATTAAAAATGGCATGCTCACACAGATTATGTGAATATTATGATTTCAGCCGACTAAAGCTGCCATCTATTTGGTATTAGGCAGCAAATTTCAAGACTTTTCAATAATGTCGGTTCACCTTTGTTTGCCTCAAGTGTATTTTTACATTATTGTAATTAAATGGACTCTGTTAGGTTGGTCACTTAAAGCAGGACTAAATTTAAGAGAGCATTGACCCATTGACTTTGTATGTGTGTAACAGTGATCGGCAGTAAATTGTGAAAACCATGTTGCATCACACCTCTTGTGATTTGTCTTTCGTATCTGAGTCAGCATCTCAGTAAACAGATAGGGCCCTGTTTTTGTGGCAGTGCATGACCAGCATACGGTACACAGGTGGAAAGAGGGGCACAAACAGATGGGAGATTCAGTCAAGTGAGGGATTGTAAAGGATGTTGTTGGTATTTGGTGGGAATTTGGTCTTAGACTTTGTACTGAAAAAAAGATGTCCCAGGACCACATCTGATTTTGGTGTATCGTCTTCCTGGTGCCACTTTGGTGATTTTATCAGCAAAAGCAAATATGAAGTAACAATAACAGAATACTGCTTAAAGTATAAATACATTATTGTAATTAAAGTGTAAGTTCTGTATTTTCCAACCTGGACCCATCATTTTATGTCCACTAAAAGTGTTTGTTTTTGCCACACAAAGCCACACAATCTCAGATTATAACTCTATGTATCTGACAACATAATGTAAGGGATCCCAAAAGAGGTCGACATTTTTCTTAAAGAGTAAGATCTTTTTTTGAAGCGGATAGAGCAGGCATCCCGTGTACAAAAGCAATGTCCTTGCTGCAGCAGCTGTGGGTTAGAGTCCAGCCTGCATGCCATCCCCCCACACACACCAGACCATCCTGTCCAATCCAATAAAGGCAAAAAGCAAAAAAAAAATAAATCAAGCAGTCTTGAAATCACCATAGCCAAACACTAGGCAGTGCTTGCATAAAAAACTAGGACCCATAAACTTAGGCCTACAGGTAGGACGGCTGTATTTGTATGTGCACTCATGGCTTTATTACCTCTATTTCATGCAGGTTCTGGGGATTAAAGTAGAGACAAAGGTATTGTCACCACAATACGGGCGCTGTTTCTATTAATTTCTTCTTCTTTTTTTTTACTTACTTGTTAACTCTTCATCCTATTTTTATTTTATCCTGCTCTCCCTTCTTAATCTTTCTCACTACTCTACACACTTGGTGATATTGTCACTAAAATCTTCACTGAAATTCTCAAAGCCAAGAAAACAAAGCTTGATACAAGGAAGCAACTACTTTTTCTGTATGCTTTTTTAGTGCTGTATCTTAGTTCTGTTTCACGTGGTGGAGCACATGTTGATTTTAAAAATGCAGTTTAGTTTGAGGACTTTAATTTTCTTTTTGGAACAGTACTAAGTAAAAGACACAGACCGTACCTAAAGTTGCAGGTGGACTATAATCTGGCTATTTCAGATATGTCAAAATGCTCTACTATTGTGAAATGTAGCACTTGATACACCATAACACAGTCTTTCAAGTATCAAATGCTCACCCCACATATGCTTGAAAGGTGGCTGTTATAAGTTTGTAATTTCCACATTGATTGAGAACAGTGGCTGTGATCAGCTTGAATTGAGTCACTCACAGTAGATTCCAATCATGACCAAATTTCACAGATGAAAAGTATCAAAACATTTTTTAAGTCACTTTTAGTGCCCACAGGGAGTGTTTGATACTTTCAGCTGGATGTAGGGTGGATTATTATTCTGTTGCACTAATGAAAAATCTGTCACATGGTTACCAGATGATGATGATACCTTGCATCTGAAGCACTATGAGTTTTAAAAGCAGTTGGGATTTCACAAAGCCTGCAGGGGCGAATTAACAAAAAATGGATTTCCGCCACTGATAGCAACATGAATTTCTATCCGCACCATCTCAGCATCTGATTCACAATAGATAGGGCACTAATTATGTTGCAGCACAGACACACCCATACGTTATGCATCTGAGTGTAATTTGTCTTTTTTTTGGCATCTGATTGCAAATATCCATTTGTAAAGTTTAAATGTTGCCTTTCCACCAAGAATACAGTCGGCAGAAAAATGGCAGTGAGAAAAAGAAAACTGAAATTGCCTGGCCGACAAGGTGCAGAGGCAAACAAGGAATTTAAATGTAATGGAGAGAAAATTAATTTGGGATTTAAAAGCCCAGTCTGTCAAAGCACTTCAGTTACCACCAACTCTCTCAGGACATTGTCACTGTAACCGCATGTCACTGTTAGCGCTGATCTTTGTGAATTGGACTGTTTTGGCAATGAGGCTTAATTGTTTCTTTTTTCTTATCTGTGCTAGTTTAGCGGCCGCAAAAGCTGAGCAATCCTTTTGTCATTTCACCCCTCAGTGTTTCCTCTGGCCATTACTGAGCCAAATAAGATGCAAACTATTTTTTAAAATGACCAACATTGCTAACATAATGCCAATTACATTACTTTCGTCTGTTTAATGAGTTTAAAGGGAAAGGTTTGTGTTAAATATGCATTTAACATTTGCTATATTTGGCTCTTTTTTTTAAAGCTTTTACAATGGTGCTGCATTATTTATGCAGTTGTAAGCTGTTAGCACGACTAATGTGATGTGCATGGTTAGGCAAAAACACTGCACAACACCACATACTGCATCAACATTAAGCTACCATACCTCCCCTTTTAGATCCATCTCCCTTTGATCTACACATGAGGGCATCTAATTTTTCTTTCTTTCCTTTATTTCTTAACAGTGGATTGTCTTTTAAAGGCTCACCAATGACTTATTCTCTGTGTAAAAGGGCTTTGATTATTTCTTGCTAAATCCTAACAGCTCTTGGTGTGTGTTCTGTCGCCTCTCAGACCAGAGCCTGCGGGTGGTTTGCTGTTCAACCAGTCTCTGATCTCTAATCTCTAATCACACAACTCTGATTTCAAACTTCTCTCCATCCATAGGCATGGATGATCAATCTACAATATCACTATTGGACTGATTTGATTGGTTGAGTGGATTGATTGCTTCATTTTTGTATTGCTGCAATGACTTTGGATTGTGTTTGCTCCGCTGACACTTGTAGGGTTGCATCCACTGCAAGAGGCTGCGGTTGGCCTTGTTGTTTGCATTCCTGACAATTAGGAAAAAGCTATTATCCAATTTTCTTCATATTTAGCATACTTTTCCTCTTGACCTGAATCGTTTAATCTGTGTTTGTTATTTCATAGTTTCTGTGTTGTGTGTATGTATTTGTGTTTTTCTTTTTATTTCAGGACCTGACTATGAAACTCAGTTTGGTCCAGAGTGTTGGGCTCATAGCCAAAGCCATCAGTGAGTGTGTGAAGAAACAAGGCTACATCTTCTCACGCAAACAGGAGCTTATTACTGTTATGCTGGTCAGTAATCAGTCATCACAAACAAGTCGTAAATGTTTAATTGCTGATGCGGCAACATTTTTTCTGATCTCTCTCTCTTCTGTCGTATCTGCACTGGTCAGGATTTTATCAAGGCAGAGCCAGCTGATTCTTTGAGGACTCCAGTACGCCATCTTGTGATGACCACCTGTGCCAACCTAATGTATCTTTCATGTGCAATGACAGATGTTTATCACACACATTCACAAAAATCTGAGGTGTCCCTGCATTCTTGCACCAGGGGTTCAGTCATTTGTCCATTTGTCCAGTGTGTTATCCTTGACCTTTAGTGCTTCAGGCCTCTGGACCCTGCGCTGAGTGAAAATGAGAGCTTTGACCTGCTAAAGGTGTGTGTGAACAGTGTGTTCTCCCTGCCAACTGAGACACACACTCCAGAGAAAACCAAAGAAGAGGACATGTTGGACCCCAAGCAGAGAAAGGTAAAATAAAGTAGGGCAACATTTGCATGCACACATTATACCTCACAAATCTGCTATATATCATTGAATTGTGCCACCACCAATTTTAATGCTCACAACTAGAGTGGAAACCACTTGTAATGGTCATAGTTACAGTGATCAGTCGCTTACATGGATCAAAAAGCTTGGGACAGAATCACTCCTATATGGTACTTTGCCTCAAGTTAACCCGCCTGCTTTCAGCTGGCTACCCGAGGCTGCTGCATGCACATTGAAATCATAGGAAAAAGAAAGTCAGTCGCTGAAAAATGTAGTCTCCTCAAGCTTTTGGCTGCTAGTCATGGAGACAGAAAAAGGAATGTGCACAGGAACAGCACCCAATGCTCGGTTACGCAGTGCCCCCGTAAGGAAATTGCTGTACTGTGTTTTGAAACACAGTAAACTGCATTAGGAATAAAGAAAAAAAAATATGTATTATGTATGTATAATAATCAGATGCTTATAGTAATCGGTATGATCTGCACGGTTCTGATCAGTATGAGCTGCGTCCACTGTTTTAACATTTCTTCTTGTGTAGAGGCATGCAAGAACCTTTGAAACATGTGCATTTCATAAAATAATTTATGTTTTTCTTTTCTCGTCTCTTCTTTCATGTTGTCAAACTAAATATGTACAGGCATTGTACAAAGACACGTTGACTGCACTGCAGGAGCTGCTGAAAAGTGTACTGGCCAAGGATCCCACACCTGATGGTCTGCAGAGTGTCTTCAAGGTGAAGCATGGTGTTGCACTAATCAGCTCTTCTTGTCATAGTACTGAGTATTGGTACTATTTCTATTATTGCAACCTGAGTAGTTAATACTGTGGCTGCAAGCAGTGATAGCTGTTGGCATCACATTGCTGAACATTGCTGAACAAGAGAAAATCCTTAACACTAAAAACACTTCCCACTTCAGGTAATAGCTTAATTTAGCATTTTTTAGGCCATCTTAAAAATAGTTCTTTCAAACATTAGTACTAACAGAGTTGATATAACTAAACAAGTCATGTAAGTTTTTTTTGCTGTGTCTGGGTCTACATAAGTAGTCCTGCTAGCTATTGCTGAATCCCTCCACTTTCTCCTGTGTGTCTCTCCTGTATCCCCATGACTTGTTCAGCTGTCTAATTAAAAAGAATAATTGGCCTCAGTGAGCTGCCACACATCAATAAGTAACTTTCCCAGCTGTATCATACTGCAGCACTGTGTCATCTGACATGACGTGTTTTATTATCCTGCACAGCACATTGAATCATGGCTGAGCTCTGCACAGGACCACGAGAGAGAGAGAGCTGTCACAGCTACTGCTCACATACTGGCTTACTACCTGGATAACCTGACTGTCAAGGTACACACACTTACACTTCTGGTTGTTTGTCTTGTCTTTAATTTCTAACATAACCATCCTGAACACACCATAGATGGTAGCTGTGATAACCATGGGTGTATAATTCTTATTTAAACATAATCAATGATCCAAAGTATTTAGAATATTTTGTCTTCACTTTATGTTAAAACTGACATTTTGTGTGACAGCCATTTTGTGCCTTTCCTTTCTTTGTATTTCTGTGCATCTTTGTATAGAACATGGTGTCTTTCCACAACCTTGGAGCTCTGCTGGGTCGACTGTCTCCACGATGCTCTGACCCTCACCCTGCTGTACGCACTGCTGCTGTGGACTGTATATACTCACTGCTGTACATACAGCTACGCTATGAAGGTACAAAGACACAGGGCCATGACCTATTTTACCATTTTATTTGCAGTCACTTAATAATTATTAGAATAATTATTTCTCATTCAACCTTCATAGTCAAACTATAATCTAAACTTTTTATGTCAACATACAACAACTAGATTTTGTAAAGACTGCTGTTCTGACTGAGTCATATTTTTGTCTTTTTCTTTCTTTGTGTGAAGGTTTCTCTCTGGATTACAAGGATGAAGCTGTGGACGGTCTGTTACCCCTAAAAGACAAACTAGAAAACCCTGACCACTCAGTTCTATATAAGGCCTGCTCCGACCTCACCAAGGTGCAATTTGTATCACTTAGCAAAGCTGTCTTAAAATTTGTAATACATGTAGTCATTTCTTTTTTTTTCTGTGTCCACCATAATATGGTCATACAGTCAGTGTTGCCTTTTTAATGTTTGTGTCAAGTTAGTAGACATAGTGGTAATCTGTACAGTATAACTGTAATTGCATCTTTCCCTGTGTGTGTCAGGTGATGAGTAAGCGTCTGCCTCAGCAGCAGCTGACGACGCTGGTGTTCATGTTGTTTGAAGGGCTGGTCGACAGTCAGGCAAACTGCTGCAGAGCCTCATCTGTCATCCTTAATACTCTGCTGAAGAACAGAGGAGGGGGACTTCAAGAGCTGGTAGCACACACACACACACACATACACAGACTCTCACACAGCCTTTTGTCATATCTGCTGAGGTCGATAATTATATAGACATTAAATATTTGACGCACACACAGCTGTAGTGGGACACCAACGACCGTGCTTGTTTGTAATGTTAGGTCCCAGAGATGCTGGAGGTGCTACATGTGCGTCTGCAGAGCATCACAGAGGAGCAGGTATGAACAGACATTAGTATGGCAATATTCATCATGAGCATTTTATTATTTCATATTATTTTATTTTATTATTCAATATATTTTGTTATTTTTATTGTGCTTTGAATAACAAATCATACAGATCTGATTCTCCATTTTCTGGCTTATTTTGCAACAATGATCTGCTCACTGTGCAATTACATCTTCATTGTTTAGGTGAGAGTGGCAGTGGGACAGACGGTACTAATCCTGGCTTCTCAGCATCTACAGACTGTTATCAATACACTGATTAACCAACCACTTCCTTATGACAGGTAAATATACAAAATCTATATGAACTACTCTACTTCAGCATGGCCACAAAATGTTTCATTAAGTTAATTAAGTCACCTTATTCTTTGATTGTCACTTTTTTAATGGAAAACCTCAAAACATAAGGTATTTCTATCTCTGTCCAGCTGGACCAGCGAGATGTGGATGGCTTTGGGAGCAGACCCCATCGTAGCCAATCAGATCATTGAGATGGTGATGGAGAAGCTTCTCATCATGGCGCCCTACGTAGACCAGAGGGAGTCAGTCATCAGAGGAGGGACAACAAAGGTGGCCACCAATCAGCCACTGGCTGTAAGTCACAAACGCTCACAGACATGTCACTGAATACATTACATTTATTAAGTTAATTATGTTATTCGTACATGATTATATTTAGGCAGATTTTAAAGTAGTAAATGCCCACAAAGCTCTTTGGGTTTTCAGTTTTTTGTCTTCTGGCAAGATATAATTGTTAAATTTGGTAGTTTACTATCGATCATTAGCCATTTTCTTTACGCTGTCTGTGTAGACCGTTTTATTGAGAGGGAGCGAGGATGATTCTCATGTTAACCTGCATGTGTGCCTGTGTTTTCTTTATTTCCAGATGACATGTGGTCTCAAAGAACTGTTATTAAATGGCCAGAGTCAGGAGCCAGCAGTCAGTCAGTTCGCTCAGCTCTTCTCCTGTCTCACCGTCAGACTCGGATCAAGTGTTGGGGTCTCAGCACCGAAGGACAACAACACTAAACACACAGCCTCTCTCCATGTAGCAGGGTGGGCATCTTTTTGTCTTCATAGTTAGTAAAATCAAGATGAGTTGTCTTTATGAACATTTGATTTCAGGTGTATCTGTGGGCTAACAATTTGGTGTCACTGTTTTTGGTGTTTCAGAGTAGCAGCTGATGCCCTGCGAATCTTGTTAGCGCGGGCTCAGTTAGATGAGGTGATGAAAAGGCTGGATGAGGATAATGCCTGGGACGCAATGAAGGAACAGAATACACACATTACTGGAGTTACGCTACTGGCAAGGTACCTACACACACACACACACTAAGCTGGGTGGGCTCAGGTTTGAGATCTCAATTACAAATTCACACTAGAATAAATGCTTGAATCAACCAGTGAACATGTAGCCTGAATTTGCAACACATTTCTGCTAAACTGCTCATCAGTATGAATGTAATGATGCTCAGTAAATTTATCAGGGGTTCAAAAAGATTCAAAACCCTTTAATGAAGGTGTATCTTCGGAGTTGATATTAAAAAGCAAATGAAACATGAACTTTTCCTGTCTTAAAATGTGAATTGAAATATAATTTCTCTCGTCTTTTTGCTTATTTCTCTTTCACATAACTAGTGAATGTGTTTTTAATAAATAATCCATTCTTTATATGAAGGCAATGTAAATTTGGATGTTTGCCTTGTCTCTAGGGCAATGGCTAAGCATGCTGGTCCAAGGTTGCCCGCCATTGTGGAGTGTCTGTGTCCTTCCTTGAACAACATCTATGAATGCCAGAGAATCACAGTCACTGCTTTCTTCTCTGAGGTGATACATCATGAAATACTGCATCATGTTTATTTTTTAGTTTTTTTACATTTGGAAAGAGGCCCAGTATGACAGCATATTTGGGCCACTGTAGGTAAAAAACAAACGTCAGAGGACGGGAGTAATATTCTGAGAAAACATGTAGAAATTTACTGCCGGGGCGTCGGTAGCATAATGGATAGTGCCGGCGCCCCATGAACAGAGGCGATGCCTCGCTGCAGCAGTTGCAGGTTCGACTCCAGCTTGCAACCCTTTGCTGTATGTCAACCCACACACTCTCTCTCTCTCTCTCTCTCTCTCTCTCACTCACTCTCACTCTCACCCCATTTCAATCTGTCCTGTCCTTTTAAAGGCATAAAGCCTTAAAAAAAAAAGAAGAAAAGAAAGAAATTTGCCAGGAAGTCAGATGACGTAGTTTAAAGAGCCACAAAGTCCACTTAGGGAGTAAGGTAAGTCGTGGTGGATGAACAGGTCTAGCACAGGACTTTCATTCAGGAGACCGGGGTTCATGTCCCATTGAGCTGGCCTGTAAAGTATACCTCCACAGTCCCTACAAGGCCAGGGCCCCACAGTCTAAATGGATCCCATCCCAAACCTGTCAGCTTACATATTGATAGGAATTCACATGCACATCGTGATATCATACATTTCCAGAGGCACATTGGTGTAAAATACAAACAAATATCAACAAAAAAAAAAAAAAAATCTTTGCTGGTCCAAAGTTTTCTTTGACATATACGTCAGAGCCAGTGAGGACTATTTAGAGGGTCACAGTGAGGTCCACAAGGATGAAACAGGCTCACCTGATTGTAAAGACAGTGATTAGAATGGGCTACATTACAGATGAGGCAGACGCTGCAGTACTGTTAGCATCAGATGAGAAAGAGACCACCATGCACCCCACAGCTTCAGCGTCAAGTGAGGGAGAGACACTGTGCTCCTGCAGCCTCATTGTCAGGTGAGGGAGAGCTCTGACAGCTTGACAGAGGTTGCAGCACTTTATAGTTTTTAATATTAAAAAGCTCTAACAATTACTCAGTACAATAATCTGTGTCCAATTTTCTAAAGTGGTCCATTAAATTCCATTGTGCAAAGTGTCCTCACTATGAAAGACATTAAAATTTGCTTACTCTGAGCTGCAGGAAAGGGGCCTACTCAGGGTTAGCTGAGGGAAGCCTCACATGTTTGTGTTACAGTTCGGCATATTTTTAGACTTAGTTTACTTTTTTTTTTTTTTTGTTCTCTTTTTAGGATGTATACAGCTGCTGAATGCACGCTGTGTACATAAACTAGGTTCGGCTAAAGTTTATGTCCACAGTGTGCATTCAACAGCTTTATACATCCTAAACACTGACAATAAGAAGTCAGCCAAGTTTAAAAATAATACACTGATGTTGACTCACTGGGGACATGAACCCTGGTGTATTGGGTAACAGTCCCGTGCTTTACCTAGTCATCCACAACCACATCTTCCCCATGTTAACCTTGTCAGTGTTTATGCGACATCACCTGACCTTCTGGCAGTAAATTTGTGAGTTTTTACCCATAAGTTTACCACTTAAATCGCGAAGAATATCCACGTTTTTTCTTATAAGTGTACCAGTTTAATATCAGAGTTTTTTCATGGAATACAACCCCCTTCCTCTGGCTCCTTTCTTTTTTTTTTAAATTTTACCTGCAGTGACCCTAATACACGTTAGTCATACCCCAGTGTTTCATTAAGCTAAGTGAAATGAACAGTAACTGCTCCTACCTGTTGCCATCATCATAACTAAACTACCAATGACTTTTTCATATCCCTAACCCCCATGTAAGTGACATTATGTATGAAAATAAAATGCCATCAGATGATAAAGAACATCGATTGACCAGCAGGCAGAGAGAATTAATAACCTGATATATTTTGTTTCTCTTCAGCTCTTAAACCATCATGTGGTGACGGAGTTGATGTTGATAGATGTGTTAATGAACAACATGATGGAGAGGATATCGGATCCCTGTTGTAATGTCCGCATGTTGGCTGTGCGGGGGCTCGGCAATATAGCCGTGGGATCACCTGAAAAAGTACAATGCTCACACACACACCAGAACACATCCGCTGTGCTAACATATGAACACTAGCTGTTAGATCTCTGACAGATATCATTTTTATGGGATCCTTGTGTCCTTCTTCTTACTCTGACCTCCTTTGCCCACTAGGTGAACAAATATGCCAAAGAGCTGCTGGCAGCCATGAGTTCAGGCATGGAGGAGAAAGATGATCCAGGTAAAGTGACTGCCAAGTCATTTCCTGTGCTGGAAAAAGTAAAGTCACTGAAATCTGTAGTCTGGCTCTCCTGATTGATTGTAGTGCTTCTTAAAGCTTACAGTCTAGTGGTCTGGGGTTTCACTTTCCTTCTTCGCATCCATCATGTTTGTCATACAACATGTCCAGCGTCTCATCCTGGATGTTGTCATTAGTACAAATGGCTATTGTTCATCTCTGGCCTCTGGTCTTCCTGCAGGTAAGCTGATTACCCTCGAGGCCATGTCTGGTCTCTCTAAAGTTCTCCTCTATCTGGACAAAAAGAACGTCCACTTACTAGTGGTCTATATCTTCATGAAGATTAAACCGTTCTTGGAAAGTGTAAGTTTTTATGTATATATTTTTTTTTAAATGTTGTATGATGCTGTACTTTGTATAATCATAAGTATTGTTTATTTTATATTATCAGTGCCTGTCTGCAGGAGTTCTTAAACTTAATGTTACAAGTTTTCTGTAGCTCTGTTCAACCTTGTTAGAAGGTGACACATACAACACTAAGAGTTTCTTCTGGCTCATCCAGGAGAATGATGAGATCCGTTGTGCTTCCATCCATCTAATGGGGAACCTGTCCAAGTTTGGCTCAGGAGAGCCAGTGTTCAAAGACCAGATCCACAATGTTCTGGTCAGCCTGCTGTTACACCTGGTTGACCCAAACCCACAAGTGGTCAAGGTACAGTAGGAAACGTTCATTACACACACACACACACACACACACACACACACACACACACACACACACACACACACACACACACACACACACACACAAACTTTCAAAACAGCTTTTTTAAGTTTCATTTATTTTATTTTTTTAACTGTGTCCAGGCATGCAAGTATTCAATGCGAGTGTGTGCTCCAGTGGTGGGATCGGAGCAGATCACAGCCATGTTTCAGAACCACCTCCATGAAGACAAGAGCTTGCACTACGGAGAGTTCATCAATGACCTCACCAAGTACCTGGTGAGACACACCCAGTCAAACATAAAGCATGGATGAATAGGTGCACCTTTTTATAAAGTATGAAATGTATTCAGATAATGATACTATGGAAATCTGAGCAAAAAATCCAAATTAGTCGTACATTTTCTGGCTTTAACGCAAAAATGTATTTCACCTCACAGATTGTTTGCAAAGGCAGAACAGATGGTGTTGTTTGAACCAACAGATCAGAGATAGTTATTGTTCTTTGCTTGTTTTGTGGTTTATAGATTCAGGACTTTCCAGGCATGCTGAACTTTTATCACATCTCAGTCATCCAGTTCTTCAAGAGCAACTGGCCTGAGGTCAGAGCAGGAGCTGCCATGTTTATAGGTATGAGAACACCACTCTGTTACCTCGCTCCATGCCATAAACATTAATGTCTAAAAATTTTTGAACTTGAGTTTATGTATGGATCAGAAACTGTGACCATGTTAACATGTACAAAATACTAAAATTTTTGCCCTCATTCTGAAAAAGGGAATATTCCTACTAGCTCTTGACGGGGCTTACGAAAATGAAGATTCCACTAATATTCCTGTTAACATGCAGCCGTGCATCCAGGATTAACATGCCCTAATATGTCCTTTATCATGTTAAATATGGAAAAGTAGTACAACTTGTGCCAGGATTTTTTCAAAGATTGGCGTTGCGATATTTGTACATCATGAAAAACCTGTTGATATCCAAGTCTTTCATAATGTTTAAAAGTAGGTGTGTTTTTCCTTTCAACCAGAAGTATGGGCTTTTCTTTTGGGCATCCATCAAAAATGTAACATTCCATAAATGTTAGCATATTTGGAGTGATAGTGGAAAATTAGTGTGCATGTACATGTAGTCAGTGCGATCCTACTGTATATGATGTGACCTGATGATGAGGTGTGTGTGTGTGTGTGTGTGCGTGTGCGTGTGCGTGTGTGTGTGTGTGTGTGTGTGTGTGTGTGTGGTGTGTGGTGTGTGTGTGTTATCAGGGTTTCTGCTCGGGAATCTTCCAGAGGAGCATTTCTCCCACCTCAACATGGGCACCATCACTAAAGGTGATTCACTGCACAATTACCTTCGAACAGGTAAACTCATTCTGTTTGTCTCCTGGCATTGACTGTGTATTTGGTGTGTATTCTGTCCTCAGGTTTAGTGATGCTGCTCCAAGATCCAGATCCTGTGGTGAGAGTGAAGGCTGCTGAGGCCATGGGACATTTCCACTGACACACACACACACACACACACACACACACACACACACACACACAAAGACAACAACCTACATACAAATCTCAGTGTTTCCTTTAGTCACAAGTGGTAGGTTGCCGCTACATAGAAGACAAGAAAAGTAATATTTATGATTTTGATTGCAGTTTACAGAAACATTTAGAGCCTATCATTTAAACGTGCAGTCATTTTAAGTGTTCAAGTAACGCAACTGCACCCTTCATTAAAACCAAAACAGGGACCAAAGCAGGAAGAGCCAGAAGCCAAACTTTAAGATTGACCAATGTCACAAAACCATATAAAATCAACACTGATAGTACTTATCCATGCACACAAATGCACATATATTTAGCCGTTAGCAGCTTCTTTGACGCTTAACTATGGTACTTGAAAGGAAGTGATAATTCTTAACTTTATTTTAGTGACCAAAGACTGTGTTGCTCTTTACAGAGAGACGTTGTCTGCAGTGTTTAGCATTCTGTCAGAGTGACAGTACCAGAGATATACTGTGTTCTATCAATGAAATACACCATGTACTGAGACGTTTCTAATGCAAATGTTAAAACACATTTGAACTTAAGTAAGAAGTTTTTTAGAATCGATACAGTTTCTTCAGATGTTATGTGAAAAGAACAGTAATGTGCATTTAAAGTACATGAGAACAGTTCCACATGGCTGGTAGCTGAAGTGTGTGTGAGTGTGTAGTCGTACCAGCATTTCATGATAGTGTTGTGAATGTTAGTTTTAGTTTCAGACAATCTCTTTGAAATAGTTCCAACGAAGCGGGCTTGGTATTACTTGCTGGCATGACAAGAATTCCTTTGGTCCACCTGAGACGGCTGCTTTGACCACTCTCTCTTTATTCTGCACACATTTTATGATTCCGTTTCACATTACCGGTCACAAGAGCGTTCAGCCGCGTTCTGTATGAGCACTAATTGCCACAAGAACGTCGCCAGGCATTCTGTGGCAGCCATGATAAATGCATCTGCCAACTGATGTGGTGATCCTTATCGTCTTAGTCAGTTGCATCGCCATTTAACATTTACCTGTGAGAGGTGAATATTACGTTGTGTTAGCCAGGTTAAACCTACAGTCCAAAGTCTGAACCAGCCAGTTCCTGTCAATCAAACTATTACTTACCAATGTTGTTAGGCAGAACAGACCAGTGTAGCCAGTTAGTGCCAAATGTTCACTGATAAAATATATTATAACATATATCATAATAGCACCATAGAGATGCTGTAAATGATTTTCTCTTTGAATGCACTTAATGTTGTTTCTATGTCATTATTCCATCAAATGTTTGTACAGTTTTAGGCTACAGCTGTTGGTTTGCAGGTCTCTTACTATCATGTAAATATATGTGTGTGAGTGTTGTATTGTGTAAGGATGTCTTTATGTTACTGAAACTTTTATGTCTCCAAATTAATTCACTCTGCCAACAAGAAGGAGTGCGAAAATAATCCATTATGTGTCTTTATTTTAATCCATTTGGTGACAGAAAGCATCACATAGAGAGTCAGGTGAAAGCAATATTGTTTGTTGTAGAATACATGATTATATGTTTGTCTACCTTAAATATTTCTGTTGCACTTTCATGCTCTGTCATGTAATCCCTGATTTTTAAGAACTGAAAGGCAAACGAGGAGCTGAACCTGTTTATACTTAATTTTAATTTTCTTCACAAGAGATGAGACCTTTTTTTGCCCTTAGATAATTGACAAAAGCTGGTTTCAGCTCAGTTTTTGATTATGTAACAGGAAAGAAAATGTTTTCCCTAAAGTGTAGAAAAAAGCCAACATTCATACTGTAAAATTATCAGTCAATTATAAACGGCTGCTCCCATTGTATTAGACGTTCAACAAACAGGGGCTCGTGGCTTCCAGCACTTTCTAACACTATGGCTTGGTTTAGGGTGAATGGTAAATATAAATAATGTTCCGAGTTTTAAAAGCTGTTTGAACTTTATACCATTGATATCATTTTTTTCATGTCATCTACCTGTTTTTTAACATGTTGAATGCTGTTAATGTCCCAGTGTGTGTCACACGTGGCTCCATGTGTGAATGTGTGCATGTCATTTTTCATGTTACTGGATCAGAGGAGAGAGTGGATGACGGCAATCAGTGTATTTAAAATAAAGAAATAAACATCCATCAAAAATGTAACTGGTGATTTCTTTGGTTTGCAAAATTGAATGTTCAACATGAATGTACTTTTCTGTTTGTCCATTCGGGGGCAGTAAAGATCAACGTACTGTGATCATGCAACAAGGATACCAGAAAATATCTTTTTTTTGTTTAGGTGATTCAACCTCTTGATGTTGTCCGAGATCATTTCATTTCATGTCACAGTGTTCCAGAGTGTACCTAAGGTGCAGTTTTTCTTAATGCAACAACAGAAGAGATTAGACATAACTTAAACACAAAGGTGCACTAATGAGTCAAATAATGCTCCCAGCCTAATTGCAGCATATTTCCCTCACCGCTCTTTATGTATTCCTTGAGTTGTTGCCTGTTGTACTATCATATTCATCATTAATGTAAATGTTCCAGCGTAACAAAGCGTTAAAGTCGTGTTTTGGGATTTTATTTTATGAGCGGCTGTGTGTCATGTTCACATGATCTCATATTGACTCTGTCGGTCTCTGTGTCTGTGTGGACTGACCCATGTTAGATTGGGAATTTGCAACTGTCCTCTCTTTGTGTCTTATAACAGCAGCAGAGTAAATATGATCCACTTGAGCTCTTGTATAAGAGCTTCATGTGCAGACAGATGGTAAACACTGCTATTGTTTGTCTCAGACAGCAGGATAATTACATATGAACAGATGTATTCTTGCGCTGTACATGATGATTTGTGTCTGTGAGTGGGACAAACCACTGACCTTGGCTTGTTTGCTGTGTCTTGCCTCCTAATGTACACACATATATATATATAGATAGTGTGTGGAAATGCATTTAGTAAATTAATACACCTTATGTAACTTAAAGGTTCAGGTGAAGAAATTAAACATTAAAAAAAGTGTCATTCTGTAAGTACTGTAGTACTGTACATAGATCACACCGTACATGTACATAGGTCTGTTATTGAATGACCTTCCTTTGTGTTGACAACATTCTACTTATGAAGTAAAATGAATTGTTGAAGACAACAGCAAATGAAGCGCTTATGTGGGTTGCAGTATCATGGTATCCAGGAAGGTGCTCTTTGGTCAGGAAGTGCAGTACATCTTGAAAAAACAAAATCCAACATCCAACGTGTTTTTAATGTACATCATGAACTAGCCATTTATTAAAGGCCTTCTAACTTTTGCACCAGAGAAGAGTTGCCTTGGATTTAGTTTTTTCAAGGTCTAAATGAATTGTTCTTGGATCAGCTGGAAAATGCATCATCACAAAGCTGACACCAGGGCTGCTTTTCTGACACCATGAAAAGTTGACTCTTTAGAGATGCGTGATTCTCACAGGGCATTGCGGTGCAAACATACGGCCTCTGGCGCTCTACCTCTGAATGTTTTCCCTAAGGCCCCAAGTCTTTAAGGGTTATAAAATACCATCAGCTGCGTGTTATTTACATAATAATATAATGTTGTTTATCCCACTCTGCTATTCCCTAAAGAAATCTAATCAAAGTGAGTAAATGTTCTTCTGTTGGTCTAATATTTACCTCAGAGTATTGAAGACCACATTTACGTGGCATTGTTGGGGACTCTTGATTTGCAGTGAGAGCAGTTCAGATTATTATGGGATGGATTCAAATGTAGAAGATATATCAGCTAAACATTCAGTCTGTGAAATTTACTCCAGAATAGTAAGTAATGCTGTTTATACTTATCTTCTGCTAATGTTATGTAACATAAAAATAATAGTAATATCAGACAATGTTTGCCTCCTTTTAGGTGGTATGAGTTCAAGTTAGTCATCGTCAACATTTGTGTGATGAATTCAGAATATGAAGACAGCCAGGGGAAAATTTGATATTTATGATGTAGCTTCAACAGGATGATTTTTTACCTTATGTTTCTCCTAAATGATGCACAGATTTTTATGCACTCTATTATCTCAAATGACTTGGGGGAAAAATTCACCAGAGTAGCAAACCCCTGGACCCATCAAGGTTTGGGCTGAGCCCTGAATGTTTACAACGTCCGGCTTTACTCCTACTGGGAGCATTTCACAGCACAGTGACTACTTTTACTTTGGATACTTTGAACCAGTTTTGCTGATACATAATTTTACTTTTTTGACTTAAATGTTCTGTATTCAGGACTTTTACTTGTGGTGGAGCACTCTCACCGTGTGGTATTAGTACTTGTACTTCAGCAAAGTATCTGAATAGCTCTGCCACCACTGGATTCTGTACTCTTTTCTTTTTGTGTGAGAATATTTGTATAGCAATTACAATAGTGTGTCTCTGTTTGTGTAATGTAATGGGGATAGAGCAGATAATCTCCTGTCTGCATGCATGTGTGGACAGTATGTATGGAGCTACATTAGGGTCAAAAGTTCTGTACTTGAAAAAATTAAATTTGAAACTGAAAATTCATGTGTTGATCTTGAATTTTGAAAAATATAACAATGTAATTAAAATAAGAATAAGTGTATGAAACGTTTTTTCAGGTTAAATATAATTTTGATTCACTTTGGTAATTATTTTGAAAAAAATCATTTATTTTCACTTCCATATTTATTTTAACATTTGAGGTCTTATTTTTTTCAGTTGCATGTTTTATCTTTTCAGATTCAGATCTTATTTTTTACAGTTTCAAATCTTTTTTTTTTTTTTTCAGTTTCAGACTTTTGACCCTGATGTGGCGTGGGGGGCGTGGCATCAACTGAGAGGGGTGTGGAATCATGAGTGACAGTGCCTTCAGGGAACGTAGGAACTAACATAATTCTGACTCAACACTTATATACACACCATAGTCATGTGATTGGCAGTGTAAAAATTGATGCCAGTGACAAACTTCCATTTAGAAATCTATTTTAGACAGTACCGAGCACCAATTGTGGTATAAGAGCGATAAGTTATGCCAGATTTTGCAGTTCAACAGCCACATTCGAAGTGCTGATGTGTCCGATTTCACTGTCCGTGTCCACTTCGCTTGCGATGATTGCGTCCGGTCGGTCGGGTCAATCTGCTGGAGCCCATACATCCAGCACACAGGTGAGAAATTGCTTCCTCATCCAGACGTGTCCCCTGGATGAAACCTTTGAGCATGGGGAAAAGGAAACAATCCTAAAACACCTCCCTACTCACCTGACATGGCTCCAGGTGATTTTTGTGGCTCCAGGTCAGGTGAGTAGGAAGGTGTTTTAGGATTGTTTCCCAGGAGGACGGATATCACATTATTTACAGCAGCTTCTGTTCAGTCAACAATTAACCACCCAAGATGGCTGACATTGGGGCGTTAGTAGTAGAGCAGGTGCCCCATGTACAAGGGTTCAACTCCAGCCCGTAGCCCTATGCTGCACGTCACTCCCTCTTCACGCTTGTCTGTCCTGTCAAATAAAGGCTAAACATGCCCCCAAAAAATCTTTTTTAAAGATGGCTGACATTAATCTTTTATAACTTATATAACCAATTAAAATTGAAGATGTGTTTCAGAGCCACCTCTAATGCAGGAAACTGGCTCATTATTCCAAGTTTTAGAAAAGCCTGATTTATGTAAACAGTGGACTCTACTCACACTATCCTGGCTTTCATGTAGCCCTGGTGAATTACGCCAGATGTTCATGTAGAAGGACACCCATAGACAGACACGGTAGGCAGAGACTACGTGAAACGCTTGGGATGAGCCCACCAACTGTGCCTTGGAAACATAATAACTCTGTAATCCTAAAAAAGAAAGCATTTGCATTTCTTGCTGATGTAAGAGGAAAATGGAGCTTTATTTTGAATATCATTGAAACTGAAAGTTGGTAGAAACATAATATTTATCACAGAGACTTAACCTTTAAGAGTGCATACATACATAATCTTCCCAAAAAAAGAACAAAAACACTCTTCTATTCATATCTACAGTACTTGTAATCCCGATTCCTGCCACAGAGGTCCATTATGTAATGACAGAGAGACTCCAAAGCATCTCATAAACAGTAGACAACACCTTGTGCTTTCTGAGACATATCTTGTGCTTTTCACACTGCACAGTTTTAGCCCAGGGTTCCCTTCAGCAGGCAGGGTTGGGGGTGAGAGTTGGTGCTATTTTAGCCCCTTACTGACTCCGTTACATTAATGTAATGTTGTATCGTGCTGTTTTTGTTGCAGATGGTTTGAAATGAAAAGACTTTTTTATGGTGTACTTTTGTTAAGTTGAAGTGAATTGAAGCTCTGGGCTGCAGTTAGCTGAATGCAATCAAAGATGCAGACTTCCCACTTTTGGTCCAATTTGCCAACGACATCTACGTGGCTCATTAAAGTCCAATATAAGGCCTTTAATACATTCTGAATTGTCAGTAAAATTAGACACTTAAACAATACTTAAAGCAACATCATTTTGAGTCTTAAAACACTGAGAATAGGGCTGAAATTTATATACTTTTTCTTTTCCAATTGTTCAAAGCCAGTTAATATTATGTCCATTTAAAAACATAACAAAAAACACATTACTTAATGGTGCACAAAACCAATGAGCAAATGTCTGCTATGCTGTTAACACCAGTGAATATAACCTTGTGTTTGTCTCCTGCTGGACCTAAAGGATACTGTGGGTCTGGTGATATTCTATAATTTTCATATTATCAACAAATCCCATGATAAAATGCCAACAATAAATTAAAGGACTAATAAATAGTAGCCAAAGCCTTAATTACCCTCTGTGTCATAGAGCTCCAGTGTTGTCCAAAAACAACAAAGCCCATTTATGAGTCACGCCATTGCACTGTTCGAGTGATGTTTTTTTAAATATAGCTGTTAGTGATCTTTCTAAAAATGAAACCAGAAATGTGTGAGGTGTATTTAATAATTCATGTCTTCAGTACTGTAGGAACAAAAGGGGCTTGAGGCTGGGAGTCACACACAGGGTAGAGAAGTCAGAAAGTATCAAGATAGACTAACGCACTGTTGATCTTTATTTTTTTCATAGGATTTCCTGACACTAATAACAATATAGAGTATTTTCAGCCATATCCTCAGCATTTGTGTTAAATACAGTTGTGACATACAGTGGGAGTGGTTTGAAAAGTGCTCTTAATTTCAGCATGGAGATTCAGCGTCCATAGATTGCAGGATTTGCTCTGTTGGGGATATTTTCCTCCTCTCTGCTTATATATAATGATGCTAAACTCACTCTGGGATCCAGTCAAGTCAGCCCTTGGTTACAGTAAGTGCAGTGTGAAAAGGGCTAATTATTTTTTGTAGACGTTTATTGGCGGTGATGGGGGTTGTAACTCAGGTTTCAGCGAAAGCAAGCCATTGCCTTTAGGAGGAGTATTCGTACTCCTCTGCACTGCGTCGTCCAAAGTCCATCCAGCCTGTGTAGTCTCTGTCCTTTATCCTGTGGCCGGGGGCTGGACCGCTGGCTCTGCTGCTGAGGGAGGATCTGGTGTGGTAGGGAGAGCCTGGAGGGGACAGAGAAGCACACTCGTCACTCTTCATGACACTGATGATGGGGTGAGGATAGGAAGATGTCATTCTGCTCGGCAGTGCACTTTTTCCTGACTGTACAGTATAATAAAAATGTATAACTCTGAATGAGGCTGTTGAAGTAACTCATGCTGACTTGTTTTGTTTCCACTGCCGTCTTTGTGTGTTTCAATGAGACCAGTGAGCTCAGCAGGTCTCCCAGTCACACAGTGTTGACTTGAGAGAGGAACAGAGACACACAGTGACAGAGGGAGCAGAGAGGCGGTGGAGGAGGAGGCAACAAGGAGGAGGTATGGAAAGATGGAGGGAGGAGAGAGATAGAGCTAGAGGGAGGCAGGAAAATGCCAGATGGTGGGACTGAGACTCAGCATGAGTGACGGCTGATTTTCCAGATGGATGGATGTTGGGAAGATGGAAATAACAAGACCAGGAGCAAGATAAGACGAGAGGAATGCTGCGTGTGTAATGAGGTGAGATGACCAAAGGGAAAGACTTTCGCTCCAATTACACTTTCTATCAGTCTCATGCTGTACATGCAACCGCTCACCTTTCCTGGAGATGAGTCTGGCCAGTAGCTGGCTCAGGCTGTTACGAGCATCTGCGTCCTCCTGGGGTTGGTTGTAGTTGGCTAGGCGCCCTGTGGGGGGCGCCGGAGCTGAGCGGGTCTGGCGTGTGTGGTGGGCTGAGGCGGGAGACATGCTGTCTGAGACCAGAGCCTCACCCTCAGCTCTCTGGGACTACAGATTATAAGAAAAAAAAGCAAGAAGAGGGATGAGGAACAGATCTAAAATCAAAGTCAGAAATAATCATAGTAAATGTATATATCTGTAAGACAACCATTTCCACCAATTAAGAATAAGGTGACTTTTTTTTTTTTTACTGTCTTTGGACATTCCTCATGCTTAGTACCCAGTAAGTCTAGCAGGATTGAAACATTTATCACTTTCCATCGTGGGTCTCCTGTATTTACTATATGAAGAAATTTATTGTTAAATACTTTGAAGTGTTTCTTTCATTAGAATTCTTTGGGTGTGATGGATATCTCAGAGAAATTCTTTTTTTTTGTCCCACGCAAATCTATGCAGACACATTTGAGGACACTGCTAGAGTTGCTGCATACAAGCTTTCACTCCCACCCCACCAACTAACTAGAACAAGAGCTTATGAGAAATAGACAAAAATAAAAACAATAAGCCAAAAAACCCTCAGAGGAGAACAAACAAATCTCTTCTTCCTCATGCTTTCTAACTCTAATGCTCTCCACATAAACTCTATTGGAATGGGGGGTCAGTTTTGGTGCTCCCCCTCTATAGGAAGATCCGTCACTGGCCACTGTGTGTGTGTGTGTGTGTGTGTGTGTGTGTGTGTGTGTGTGTGTGTGTGTGTGTGTGTCTCTTACCATGGACTGTGAGGGCAGACTCAGGGAACCGCTGGACAGAGCAGCCAGGAGAACGCACACACAGATACCTACATTCATGACTGACAAGAGAGAGAGAGATTATTAGCTGGTTATGGCCAAGTAAGTAAAAAAAAATCCACAAAACCTAGTGCGGTCATTTCCTATTAGCTCAGTTGCACTTTACTGTCTTCCCACTGCCTGTTTTTCTCTTTTATTGTCTCCATCCCCTTCATTAAAAATGTGCTTCTGAGGGGAAAATTCACACACAATGTGGGTTTTACAGAAAGCAGCAATAAATCATTTCACAGGCGTTGAAGCACAGTGAGTGGTGGTGGAGGTGGTGGTGCGTGTGGGTGTGTGTGTGTGTGTGGGGGGGGGTAACCTTTGATGGTTCAGCTGGAACCTAAGGCAAACATCATTTTGTTTTTTCTTACACACTCCCTTTGCTCAGCCTGTCACAGAGTGAGGGAACAATTTAGCATTTGACACACACAGGCAGAGTTGGTGTGTGGCGTAGTCTTGATGAATGTACACTGTCAGCATTGGCAGAATCCCAAAGGAAAACACACCAATTATCTCTAAATCTCCAATTTGCTCTTTGTGCTGTTTTTAACAAGGTTTACATGAGAGTCAATGTTGACGCGGCAGCACTGACAGAATGAATAACATTATTTTTTGTTACTCTCTTGCTCATATAAACGGCTCGAGACATAAATGTACTGAAATCCTTTCTTGCAGCCCTCATCTTCTCATAATCTGCTGTTTATCTGCTTAGATAATCAACAGTGATTGCAGATTTGATATTATATTTTGCATGATAAAGCTGAAAAACTGAATAAAAGATGGCATAATGTCACATTTTTTATTAATTTTCTGATTAATCTAAGAGCCTGGCGAAGCAGCGTATTAGTTGTGATGGATGATGCTTAATGCCAGAGGATTCTTTCAGAGCAAATCATCCAATTAGATAAAACCAACAACACCAGTCGCTCTGAGGCGTTCCATCTTCAATAATTCAAAACTCCACTCTCTCTGTCTGTCTCAGTGTTTCTATTACAGCGCAGAGCTCTCCATGGATCTCTGTGGATACATTTGTTTATGATTACTCAGAGTCTTCACTCAACTGCTCACTCTTTTCTTTGTCTAGTCCAGATCTCTGGTTCTTTACCAAGTCAAAGCATGGTCCTCTTGGCTGCATCGGAAAGCACACACACAGGAGGGTATAACAGAGAGATCAGACTGGAGTCTGACTCCCACGGCAACTACTTTTATAATTCAGTGGATACTTCAACGAATAACCTTCTCTCCATACAGACACAGAATAAAAACTGAATGGTACAGTAACTCTTCTAGTTATTGTTCACCAGACATGATGCACACTATCAGCTCTCTCCATCAACATACAGCACAGAATATTGAAATGAAAGCCTGTAACTGTGTGGTTATAAATCAAATTATATCTAAAATGATATCTGTGTAATTTTATCACTGTACCACAATACAAGTCCATTTGAATAATTGTGTTTAAATCGACACAGTGGGGGTGTAAACAGTCATTCACTTGATGCTAATATAATTCCTGTTAGCAGCTGGTCATTGTCTCTAATTCATTATTCAGTGGACTGGTAATGATGTGGTACTGTAATGTGTGTGAAAGCCGTCCCCCCTCCTCTCCTCTACTGTCCTCAGAAAAAAAAAGAGGAAAAATATGAATTATTTATTTATCTAAAACACCTCCGTGGTCAGTTATTGCATGGAGATGAATATTTCACCTTTTTTGGACACTAAATTGCACTTTTTTAACTTACTTTTATCAGTGAGCACAATTCTGCCCATAATTTTTGCTGAAATAATAACTAGAGTATCGGACATGCATAAAAATATTGTATAATATAAACTAATATTACGCACTTAAGACTTAAGAGAAGAATCAAAAATTCCAATGTCATCATCTGATTTTTTTGTGGACTCAGACAGTAAGGTAGAACAGCTTGACTAACAGTTGTAAATCAGCCACCTTTCACTATTCACTCATTCATTATTACATATTTTTCAACACTTGTCAGTGGTGCCTCATCTATCTGCACAACATGTTTTGGAGTATTTGTTCCCTTTAAGCTATTACTCAATAAAGTGAAGAAACTTCAGTGAAGAAAAAAAAGAAATAATGAAAGGAAAAAAATGAATAAAACTAAATGTGAAAACAAAACATAAAAAAATTACACCTCTCCCTCTCAACTTTTCAGGTTAAAGGTACCATTTCTGTGTTGAGAAATATGAAAAACAAATAAGACAAATGATTAAAAAAAGAAAAAGAAAGCGCCTTTAAAGATTGGGTTACCTACAGTATCGTTTGTCCATCTGTAACATAAAAACTGGAAGCAATTTATGCCATAAATTTCAGAATCAGTTTTTTCCTCTTACCTGCAGTTGGCGTGGAGCAGAAGATGCTGAGTCTGAAGATGCTGAGCTTTGCTCCTCCAGTGTTCAGGCTGTGAGTGAGTGTGCCAGAGAGGAGACCATGGTTTATACTGACACACAGGAAGGAGGAGGGGCTGGGACACATGGGAGGTGCCTGTTGCTGGCGCAGAAACCGACAGCACTGACGCAATTGAGGACGCAAACGCGCACACATACTGCAATCGCACAAACGCACACGTACACTAAACTATGTGGAAAAAAGGGTCATGACAAAAGTGACAGCTTTAATTGTGTCGCCTCCTCTTTGCTCACCTGTGTGAGAAACAAAAAGGGGAACACACACCCAGGCACGTACACACACACACACACACACACACACACACACACACAGAGTTATAGTGGTTTGAGTCAGTGAAAACAGAAGTTTAAAGGCTCTTTAAAAGTAGAAAGCATTACTGTGTGTCTGAGCATCTAAGTGACACTCGCGCACGCACACACACACACACACACACACACACACACACACACACACACACACACACACACAGATAGATGGACAGATATGAATACACTGAGACAGGGAAGTGAAGATACATTGAAGTACAGAGTGAATGGACATCTCCTGTGAATTTGTACCCTGTATACATATATATAGATGAAGATAGTAAGTAAAAAAAAATATTTCTAGTCAGTCACTGTGTCACAGCCTTTCTTTCAAACAGAGCTGAAGCAGGATGCAGTTTAATGCCCCTCCAATTTCACCGAGGGCGAAACGACTCTAGGTGATCAAAACCAGGGGCATAGTTTAGGTATGACAGGCCATTAGAGTTTCATAGAGGAAATTTCTCTCTGGTGCTTTCTTTTCTTCATACCACCCGTGATCACTGATGGAGTTCTGATCAAATTAGTCCGAAGTGACCACTGGCATGTTGAAGGAAAAATGCTGCTGATAGAGTTTAGAGAGAAAATGTTTTTGCCTCTCAGCCTGCAAGATTTCTCTGTTTCATTATTAACCGTATGATCAGTCAAATACATGATGCTGTGGTTTGTGTGGTTGTTATGAATAATAGATATCAGAAACCTAATCATTCATCTATGGTGACACTTTAAATCTTTCATGTGTGATATGCATTATATTTCGCTCTGTAACTGTAACACATATGAAACATAGATCCACTGAATATAGAGGATATACATACTATAGGTGTTTTTTTTATGTCTGATAAAATACGATAGAAACTGGCTCAAAGTTAAACTACGACACATTTTTAAACTGACATTCAGTGTTTTAGTCTGATGGAAAGACTGAATGGCATTCATACATTTAATGGCATAAGCCGCACACTGGAGTGATAACATGAAGCAGTAATGCAGTTGGTTTCTAAAAGGTTCATTTAGTTTAGTTTTTTTTTTTTTTGTTATTTCACAAAGGCATTAAAATTATACATTTATGCGCAACAACCAGACACCCTGTGTTTGCTAATTTGCAACACCTGCCCACAAGAGGCTTCTTAAATGTTAAAATAGTAAAAAGAGAAACAAAAATACATTCACAAGTGGCTAGATAAACGAAAGAAAGTCATCCGCACACCCATACATAAAAATAGATCCAGGAGGGTCACTTCCTATCCAAAAAACAAAAACAAAACAAAAAACAACCAGGTGATTTTAAACCAGTAGAAACACTGAAACACTTCATGTCAGTGTTTCGCCAACACAGGACCTGCAAATGTGGGCTTACCTTTTTTTCTCAGATAACTTAAGATCCAGACATTCAGGAGGTTTTTACGGGAGCAAAATTATCCTCAGAGGTCTTTTCCTCTCAAAAACAAACAGACTTGGTGATTTAAACCACTAAAAACACTAAATAAAGCAGTTTACTGTTAAAAAAAAAAAATCAATGTTTTTCTGATGCTTTTATTTTGGAAGGGCTGCTAACTATGGCCAATGCGAAAATGCAAAAACACGAAAAACACAAATGGCCCTGTCTAGAGTCAGTGTTTGATTTGTCCATTCTGGACTACTGTAGAGACATGGCAGTACAAAATGGTGATCTCCATAGATGAGGACCTGCTCCCTATGTAGATATAAATGGCTTATTCTAAGGTAAAGAAAACAGAACAGTGCTTATTTTCAGGTGATTATACACTATAGAAAACATACTTATTGTATTATATTCCATTTCTGACAATACATATCCATGTAATTCTTACATACTGGACCTTTAAGTTAGAATAGCTATGAAGCTTTTGAACATATTGTGTTTTTGATGCCACCTCAGTGTTTGTTTGATCATAATTTGTATTGCCTTGTTATTCAGTGATATGGTAGGTTTTATAGGCGACTGTGAGGCGTGTGGCGTGTGAGGTGTGAGAATACCATGGCATGCACACAGAGCTGGGCCATGCTGAGTGGCAGATACTTTTTTGCAGGTATTACACACTTGTTTAAGTGAGTCTACAATGATTCCCAAGTACTTGACATTGTCAACCTCACTGATAACCTCATTCAAGCTGCAAGCTCTGCCTTTAGATTTGAACTCTCTTTTAAAAGCATCAGCTAATCAGTGATTGACTTCTTTATCCACATAACTAAGCGTTACCTCAACAGTGTCCTTACTTCAAAAGTCAAATCACAGAACTATTTGAGAGAAAAAATAATTAGTCAAATAGAGTGTTTGGTATGCAGCAAGTCATAGACATGCACGACTGTGCTTCACTTGCCAGAATCCAGCTATTATTCCTGTTATGTCTATTTAGATCCTGATTTGCTTGCAGGTCTTGTCCAAATCATTTAAAATTCTCCAGTCGTTCAGCTGCTGGCGAGGTCACAGGAAGGCTCTGAAGCATTTTTGAAAAATGTTTTCACTCTTAAGCTTTGTGTAGTCCAGGACCTGAAACTTTAGCTTCCCAGGGGATCTTTGCTGACACACAGGCTGAAATGGATAAAGTTATACTGTGTTGGTCTGTTTTGTCATTGTTTCAGATGTCCTTGGAGTACAACACTAAGGCAACAGCAGACCAAGTTTTCAGAGTATGAAACTGAAACCAGTCAGAAATAAACAATACTGACTAACAAAATGAATAATGCATGCAACTATCTAACTATGATGTGGTAATTTCAAAACTGTACTGACAGATACTTCCCTGTATATTAACTTTTCAAGAGATCAAGGATACATCTAACCATTTTGCTCTGTCAGTGTTAAAATGACAGTTTCACAAGGGTACTGCTGCAGACAGGTTACACTGGCAGCATGTTTAATGTAACTGTGAGAGAGACTCTCTCTCTCTCTCTCTCTCTCTGTGTGTGTGTGTGTGTGTGTGTGTGCATGATGTGATGTGTGAGCATGTCAGACTATCTTGGTCTGGCCTGGTGTGTTTTTAGCTCTACTCCAGTATGTTAATGAGTCTAACATTAGCCTGTGTCCTAACACTGTCATTAGCAGGTGTTTCACTTTTGATGGGACAATCACCTACACACTGTCATCGGCACCTGTCTTACTTCCACCAGATATGTGCACAGACACGGCATTCTGAAATTGCTCACCATGTTCAAACCTCCTGACCATCTTTTGGGGTGCACAACAACATTGAACTGTTGTGAATAATGAAGTTGTGCAGGGTTGAGAGGATAAAGGAAACATATCCAGCCAGTTGCTCTACAACATAGCTTCACCTTTTGTGGAAAACATTTACTGTTTACCTGCTCCACTGTGTTTCAAAATCTCATCCGTAGTTTCTAAGACACTGAGTGTGCTTTTGTGCAAACAGTCAACTGAACAAATGGCACTCCTCTCCCACAGGGTTTCATTACAGAAGTACAGCTGTAGGCCTCATCAGACAGCTTCTGTCTGCTGATCTGGGGGAAAAGATGAAGAGTCTATAAATAAATAACAGGTGTGATGATGCTACATTCTCTGTTTTACAAACTTTAATCTGGATCACACTTTTCTTTTACTCACAGTAATACTGGCCTGCGGGCCAAATGTGGCCCATCGACCATTTTCTAATTTACAATAAAAATATATTGATTCACAGTGGTTTTAATGCCTCTGCGCCAGGAATAGCTGTGGCCGGAGGCATGATATTTTCCAGTTGTCTGTCTGTCCATTCATCCGTCTGTCCGTCTGGCACAAATGTTCACTTGGACTCAATGATGAACTGATTAGACTTTGGTCAACAAAGGTCAAAGGTCACTGCATGCAACATATCAAGAAGGCCCTAAAGGAGTTTCCTTATATGTAGCACAATATCCACATTGTTTCAAGAACAAACTGATTAGAATTTGGTGGTCAAAGGTCAAAGATCATAATAATTAAAAAATTCATACACTAATTATGACAAAATTTCACATACATGTCTAAGAGGATATAAAAAGTGATGACATTTTGTATCCAAAAGGTCAAAGGTTAGCTTCACTGTGACATCATAATGTTCTGCTTAAAACACCTTTCTGGCCATTACTCAATGTAACATCTCAGGAACCAATGGGGAGACATTTGGTCGGATACTGAACTCGTGACACTAATCCTAGGTGTCCACCTGGAAACTGTGCTGATTGTATAGATCCTCTGTGCTGCTGGGATGAAGAATTGTGTGAAGCATCTCTGTTTTTGCAACATGCATGTAAACTGTGCACTGAGGCCTACAACCACAAGACTAGGATCCCCCGGAAACCCCTGACATAAGTTTGGGCTGAGCAAATCCTGAAAATGCCCCTGTGTACACCTGACCTGGCTCTTGGCAAAGATGATTGAGGACAGGCAAGTCATTTATTATACTGAAAAACAATATCAGTGTTTGTTTATTAAGTGGCCCCTGGCCTCCTGTCATTTTGCGAAAGTGGCCCCTTGGCAAAGCAAGTTCAGTATCCCTGCAATGCACGTTCCAATCAAAGTGGGTGCTACAGAACAAATTTGGGTTCAGTTTCTGGACAGGTGACACCAGAGAAATGAAGCAAGTCAGGGCGATGCCCTCTACAGACTGAGCTACATTTAGCTTGTAGCCAATCTCACATATATAATAGTTGATACAGTGATTAAATAGTGCGTATTTCTCCTCAGAATTATACAAACACACACAGTGAGCTTGCATCCTATAGGACCTCTTGGGGTAAAGGTCTGTTCATGGAACAACAGAAATGCACAGTAATTATAATTATTATGTTACGGCTCACTGGACACTTGAATAGAACAGAGCCATTGTCATGATCATAGTGCTTCTCCACCTGTGCTGTGCTATGACAAGTCAAAATGTCTACTGTGAAAAAAGACCTGTTGCCATTTGTCTGTTATTGGTTGGAAAATATTTTCCTCCACTTCTTAATTTCTTCAGACATTTGAGCCACAGCTCCACTGTAACTGAGGCTATTTCTCCCACTCTTTATAGAGAAGCTACTAAAGCCTGTGAGCACCTCTACACTCACAAATGACATAGCCAGTGGTGGAAAAAACAAACACACCCTCTGAAGGTCTTGGAGCTGTGTTTGTTCTGTTTGTTGCTTTTTGCTCCTGAAAATTTGATGAAATAGCTGCGAACTTTTGGAGCAGCCCCTCATGAGCACTTTCTTATAATCTGTTGGATCATGTTTGTGCAGCTCGGCAATAATTGATAAAACATATTGAGCTGGAGAGAAAAGTTTTTAAAAAAAATATGAGGGAAAAAAGTGCTGTTTTACTACAAGCAACCACACACACCGCCATCTGAAATAATCAATAGCAAATATAATCATAAATGAACAAAATAAATTACCATTATTATTATTACTGGTTCTAATATTACGGTGTAGTGCAGTTCTGGATGGGGTTTGTGCAAGTGGTGTTGCTGTATCCCAGCAGAAACTGTTGCTCGACTGCTGTGAGAAGGTACAACCAGTGTCAACCTCTATACTGTCTCTCATTACTTTCACATAAAAAGCAGGAAACTAGAGCCTAATATGAGTGTAATGTAGGCTAGGATCCATTAATTAACTAGTGTTAAAACTTATTGTTTGGTTACTGTCGCCAGTGATTACACTTCACTTCAGTAAAGGACATGCCTAAAAAGATGATGTGCACGGCATGGCACAGTGGTGCAGTGGTGCATTGTCACCTCACAGCAAGAGGATTCCTGCTTTGGGCCCATGGTGGGAGCCCCTCCCCACATCAGTGTGGGCCCGAAGGCTATTCCCGCTTCCTCCAACAATCCAAAGACATGCATGTTAGGTTAACTGGTGACTTTGAATTGGCTGTATGTGTGAATGTGAGTGTGAATGTCTGTCTGTCTGTCTCTCTGTATTAGCCCTGCGATAATGGAGCTATGGTTGTAGACATAAGATAAATATTTAAGTAACTGCATGAAATGAAAACAAATATTTGTGGTGAAAATGGGACGATTAGCAAGAGTTGATAAATCAACCAACACTAATGTAGCTATTATAGATGCATAACCTGCAGTAAATTAGCCACACATTCACTTGGCGACCAACAATGGTGCTCACATGTGCATTCAACTAATGTTAATGTCTGTAATATCTTATATTTGTCAGGTGGCCCACATTCAGTGCAGGTGAAGTTATTTATGTTGCACTGCATATGTAATTTTTGTAGATAGTGTTAGTAGCTCTTTTTAATTGCACATTTTTGCAGTACACTGTATAGCAGTACTTTTGACATGTTTTTGTGCAGGATGGTTTGATGGAGGAAATAACTGAGTTTGCATCTGCTGCATGTTGCAGCATGATTTCACTGGACCATCTGTAGTTTTATTTTAGACATCTTCAATTGAAATAACGTTGTGAAGGCATTGCTGATATCTTAAATGTAAATCCTGCCTACCTTTGCCACACCTGCAGACTGTTTGTTGTTTGTCGGATCACCTGCTGCGCCTCAAACGCACCTCAAAGGTCAGAGGTGTCATGGCCGCGGTGTTTTTGTCTGTGCTGGACCAACTCTGAAGGATTTACTGTCCATTGTGAGGAAGAGGAGGACCACTGTTTCACCTCAACAAGCTAAGTCTTTGCTGCTTGTCCTAACGTGTGCTGTCGGATAATGTTTTTGCCTTCTTCACTTGTTGCTCGTGTGTTCATGTGCTCATTGTGTGTGAAGTTGCTAACTGCCAGCTGCTGCTGATATCTAACTAACTATGGGCCCAGCTTGTTTTGGGAATAATGTTCCTGCTCCTTCTCTTGGATGTACATTGATGTGATGGTATTAGTATGCTAATAATGTAGTTAGTGGTTAAAATATATCCATGTTGGCGTTTTGTGAGTAAGCTGTGTAAGTCATAGGTTGCCATGGTTTACATATTTCCCCTGAGGTGGTTGTTGTGTTTTGGTTAAAGAATAATATGGCTATTTTCTGTTGACTTCAGTGATGTAAATACGACCTTCATCTTGCTCACTGCTTATTCACATATTCATTGGCCTGTAACGTTATTATTTGTTTCTTGGGGAGCTCTGTATGGTCTTGCTCTACATCATATGCAGTTAATACAGAATATTGATGGCTGGTTTGCTGATGTTAGTGACAGCTGTATTCATAACCACTCTAGCCTTTGATGGCTACGATTATAAACCTAAAAAGATTTGCTGTTAGCAGTAGGCCTGCTGTAACTTTTATTTAGTAGTAAATTATTGTGGTTGGGTTTTATTTATTATGTAATTGTTGTATTTGTTGCCAAGTAGATTTCCACATACAAGGAATTTGTTCTGGTGTATTGGTGCATGACATAAACATAGTGAGAGAAAATGAAATGAAAATAAAAGAAAGTGTTGCAAAAATCAAGACATATAAATAATTAAAAAAACATAGATTTTAATATACATAAATTTATGCAGAGTTAATATATTATTTAATTTAAAGATGAACTTTGCTCTTTGCTTTTGTAACATTATTTGAAATGTCAGTTCAGCCCAGGCCTGGAGTTTAAAAATTTATCACAAATACAAATTAAACTTTTAGTAGCCCACTAGAATAATAAAATCAGTTGCTTTTACAATGTGCTGCAATAACAGTGACTGACATGAGATGAACAGTCTAAAATCAAATTTGATAATACAGATGTCGACAAAGTCTTCCTTTGGAGACATATTTTGCAGTTGAAAAAAGTTATAAATTGCAATATATCACAATATTTCTTCACAGTATTTCTTATAGCAACATATTTAAAATCCCAATAATATTGTGTTGTGATTCAAGTATCGTAGTAATATCATATGGTGGTGATTCCTATCCCTATTTCATTAAATAGATCAATCCACTTGTATAAGCATTAATAACTTTCAATAGGCAGTGTGACATCAGATAAATGAATTTTTTTATTTTTTTTTTAGCAAAAATAACTATTTATTCAGAAGGTTATTGATTTAGACATTTATACATATTGCAGGAGCTAAGGAGTAACTCTGTTACTCTGTTACTGAGATGTTTCACCTGTCCTGACCTGGCTGATGCGCTTGCCGCGCTTGATGCCAAAGCTTCCTTGGTTGTGTTGTGTTCAGAAAATGAAGTGCATGCTCCAGTTCCATCACAATCATCGTATATATTCATACCAGCACACATAAGGTTGAATAAATGTCAACTTTTTCATTTTATCCAAAACCAAACACACAACTTACAGCATACTGCACAACCTTCCATGCCACAGTGGTCAAAAACAATTTGCCCTTCCTGGGTCAAACACCGGACAGCAAGAATGTCCTTCCTACCTTTATACACTGAACTCAGGTTACATACAGTACATGGTAAATACTATTAATGTCGGCTAAGTAAAATTTGCCTACATATTTGGCTCTTACGCATATTTGATCATATATCAGATATACATTCATGTATGGGATTGTTCTCTAAGGAGAAAAAGTTGATAACATTAATTAATATTACAGGTTTAAGACATTTTTCCTTGCTCAGTCCGCCTGTCCGTGGGCGTCGTGGCTGTTAGTTATATTTCCGCCCTTGTTCAGGCAACGTTTAGGTACCAGCATGGTTTTAAAGTATCATTTTAGCACCGGTATTGGGGAAAAAACCCAAACGATACCCAACGGTAGCTATACACAGGTCTTTGGTTCATGATGACATCACTTTTTACATCAAAGAAAACATATGCATGTTAGGAATGCATTCATGTTTATTCCCTCTGTCTCTCTCTCCCAGCAGTGAGTCATGGCACTTGAGTTAATTGCAGCGTTCTGTTGTGTGGGACAGAAACCTCTTCAGTAGATGGACCCTCTTTTTTGCTCTAATCAACTGGCTCATTCTGTATGGTCAGACATGAAGGGAAGGCTGGGGGCAGAGATGAAGATAGAGGGGGCAAGTGGTCAGGGACAGAAATAATGTTGATGATAAGAACATTAATCCTTTGAATCATCTTTTTAGAAAAAAGTGTATTACTTTTGAAAATAATCTGTGGCAGACTGTCTGAGGCCAGTGGATAGCAAAAGGGTCAAAAGAAAGATCTGGGAAGTTGTGGAAAGACTGATGATTTTAAATTGAAGAGGAGAAATTGAAATGTGCTGACAATGGGACACAGTCCAAAAATTAGAACATCATTTTGAGGCACATCAAAACTTAGCCTATTTAGCATGTAATTTGATAATACTGAACATTATGATTTTCTAATTGTCTGTCATCATCGGGATTGTTTTGATTGCAGATATTACCTCTAAAGTCTGTCAGATTAATCAGAGTCTGCACATCCAGGTGAACAAAAGCCTGTAGGAAGACCTGTTGTTGTCTCAGTCTGAAAAAAAAAACCATTGCTTGTTTTTTTATGAAAATGCACTTCCAAGACACATTTATGAAGACCTACATATTCCTCACCACCCTTCACACACACTTGCCTAGTTTCATGAAGGTGTGCAATTAGACTAGTTGACTAGTTGATTAAATGCTGCCATCATTGCTAGTCGGCACCAGAAATACTAGTTTTTCAGTATTGTACAGTACAGTAAATGTTTTACAAAGGATATTACATAGTCCTATATTTAAATTTGTGGGATCTGAGCTTTCACAAATAGTTTATCTAATTTCTTTATCCATCTTTTGATTTATTTTCAAAATGAGTCAAGCTGTTTTGCGTGAAAGTCTACATTTTTGATGTGATTTGTTGATACTTGTTTTTTTTAATTTTATACATACATGTTCGAAAATAACATTAATTAATTAATTCATTAATTCATTCATGTTACTAATCTTTAGACCTACCACTGAACCTAATACTGTGTTTTTTTTTACTTTATACTTGCACTTACCTGTTAGCAAAATGTTGAACAACCATATTTCTGCATAAAATCAATCTACATCTGTATGGAACCTCATATATCCTACTTATGTTATACTGAACTGCAAAGCTTGAATAATCAGTCTTGAATTTGATTAAAATAACTCTTGAAAGAGTCTTGAAAAGCTTTTACAAGAAGTTCTGAATAATTGTTTGGGACTGTAGCAGTATGTTGTGCACATCCATTTCATAGTGCAGAGGCAAACTCTGGCTAAATGATTTGTGTATTAATCTAAAAAATATCGGCAATCGGTAATCATAGTAGTGAAAGTATTTCTTTGTTGAGATATTTCAGTCTAGAACAAAGTGGTGGACTGACCATCACTGCCATCCACAGAGCCAGGCCGATGGCATGGCTAAAAATGGAAGCTTATCCATCATTAGTGAATCTCCTTGTAGGGAGACATTGATCCAAGAAAAAACATTAAACTAATTTTACAACTTGTAAATGGTATATTACTGTAATTACGGCCCTTATTTGTCTGCCCAAAGTGCTGTGGAAAGTAATGCGCCCCAAATAAAATTAAGAAGGGCCACCCTATGATAAATGAATTAATTCTTTCCTGGTTTGGAGCAAGGATGTTTTCATGCATTCGAATTTCCACCAATGAGCAGATGATTAATTAGTTTGAGAAAAGAAGCATTGTGATGGTGTGGTAACATTTTAAATTAAACCAAATAATTGTTCTTTTTCCAAAAAGACACTTTCCCTCCTGTTTTCTCAGCAGCCTGAAGGAAACCATGTTTGGTGGAAAGCTATGAAAGCAAGAGTAATTATCTGCTTAATGACACTGTAGTCTGAAGGAAAATGTAGAAGGTGCAATCATACGACATTTGCCACATCGGTTTAGTTTCTCCTGACATGATGTCTTCTTAAACTTCCGTGCTTACAATGCACAGACTTTGAGCTATAGTCCACAGGTGTTGCTGTGCGATATTGCTCGTTGAACTCCCCTTTCTCAGAGGAAATAATGTTGCCGCGCTTTGTTGCCCTCTCTGACTTTCTGCAGTTTGCAGTGAAACTTTCTAACGAACCACTAAATCCAATTTGTCATGTGCAGTTTTATCAAAATCTGGAAAAGGGCTTAATAAGATATGTTCACATGTTTTTACTATTTTGAGAATTTATTGAAATGGCTGTAAGCTATTTAATTTGAAATAAACAATCTGTGAGTTCAGGCCTGGTGCGCAGAATTGCGAGGTGTTGTTGAGGCATCTTAAGAATGAGTTTCTCAGGGGAAATAACGCAAGCCTGCATTCAGCTACTTTTTCTAATAGATCCTTTCATCAATACTAATGCTTCTCTCTGGGCCATAAAAACTGTGTAAGCTCTGAGTGTGTAGCCTTTGCAGTATCAGTTGCATGTGTCATGAGTGTGTGTGTTTGAGACGGCAGTAATGACAGTAAGTTTTGTGGCACTTGGTTAAACAAGGGAGAACTGTGTTGTTATTAGGAGAAATATTCAGTCTGAAATGTTATTAAATGTTCCAGGAAGTCTGCGGAAATATCCTTAACTGTTCTGAATAATTAGCAAAGAGGAACTTCAAAATGCTGTCCTGGGGTGGACTAATTTTGTCTTGCATAACATACAATATAACAGAAAGCGCTGTGTAAGATATTTTCACCAAATTTCTTCCTGTAAAATATTTTATTGAAACATCCTGCAAACTGGGCGGCACGGTGGTGTGGTGGTTAGCACTGTCACCTCACAGCAAGAGGGTTGTCGGTTCGATTCTGGGTGAGGGAGCCCTTCTGTGCGGAGTTTGCATGTTCTCCCCATGTCAGCGTGGGTTCTCTCCGGGCACTCCGGCTTCCTCCCACAGTCCAAAGACATGCAGTTTGGGGACTAGGTTAATTGATAACTCTAAATTGTCTGTTGGTGTGAATGTGAGTGTGAATGGTTGTTTGTCTCAATGTGTCAGCCCTGCGATAGTCTGGCGACCTATCCACGGTGTACCCTGCCTCTTGCCCAATGTCAGCTGGGATAGGCTCCTGCCCCCCCGCGACCCTCAAGAGGATGAAGCAGTTAGAAGATGAATGAATGAATCCTGCAAACTAACAAACTGACACACAAATTACATGAAAATATATTATTACCCAAGGGGAACTTTGCTGATTTTCAACCAGCCCTGTGTCATCGTAGTGTGTAGATGAACAGGGTTTGGTATTTGGCTTCTCTGTGTGCTGTGAACAGCCTGCTCATTTGCTGGCCGATATATTGTCAAGGAGCTCCGGGCTGACACAGCACAGGGGTGGGGAGCCAAATACTAAATTTGCACACACTTTGATGACACAGAGCTGGTTGAAAACCGGCAGAGTTTCCCTTTAAGTGCTCTGGAGGTTGTACAGGCTGGTGTGGAGCATGTTGTGCCCATTTTTTGGTTTCACTTTATAGCTCTCTGTATGTGAAAGTTCACTCTGTGGCAGAGGAGTTGTAGAAACAAACAATACAATCTCTTTGCGTTTTGTTCTCAAACACAATAATTGAATAATGGTTGGTAATTTCTCCTTGTGCTGGTTGCTCAGGCGCAGTGTCTTCACTGCGCTACAATAGCTACAGGGAATCAAGATCAACAATCAACCTCCCTGTCATCCACAATCTTGTTTCTCCTCTCTTTTCCGTGCGCCTCTGAGCATCCCTCTTCTCCAGCATTCTTCTCATCTTCAGCCAATAACCATGACTCAAGATTTTCATGCTCACCAAATATGTTAAAAGTTATATCACGAAAATACTCCATCTTGGTATCTTGTAAATTATTATTTTGAAGCGGTATTGGCTACGTTAGCCCGATAAAAAAGTAACTGTTGTCAGGGCAGCGTTCCTAGCAACGCTGGGCTACATAGCAATGATCATTACACAGTAATATCAGACCTCTGAATGCCACGACTGACCAATCAGAATACAGCATTTAATAGAGCCGTGTAATAATGAATAATAACTAATGGAGGATACAAGACCAGACGTGATGCTTCAAAGAAAAATCTAATTTCTTTGTCAATATCGGTCAGAATACCAGACACTGTGATGACAATGTGGTTGTGTACTTGGTAGAAACTGTGAGATCTGACTGAAATATCAAGATAGTCATTACTTGATAGGGGGTTGGAAGGGAGGAGGAGGAGCGGAACATGGATGCCTTGAGTTTGTCTCGTCCTTCTTTGGGTCAAAGGCCAAAATGATCCTCACTGGTTTGAACCAACAGACCTTCTCCAGTTGCATCATCTGAGTGCAGTGAGTGAAGCCAGCCTGTTGTATTGAGGCACTTTTGGGAAACATTTCTCAGTGTAATGTTAATCAATGCTAATGTGATGTGCAGATCAATGCAACCTTTTTTGGGCTACTTTTTCAGTGATAGATTTTCTCATAGATTAGTTAAGAGACCTTGTGCTATTTACAGTTTATATCCTGATTCAGCACTACAGTGAATGTGGAAGTTCCCATTTCTGTATCTCACAAAGAGAGAGATGCTCGAGACAGAGAGAGTAGACTGGAGTCTCTCCTCCTCTCCTCTCTTTTCTCCCTTTGTTTTGACAGTTAGTTTAGACAGTTATATTGCCAGCCTGAGGCAGTCTGTCACTGGCAGGAAATGGAGGGGTTTTGCTGGATGAATGGAAAAAAACGTGTTGGAAGCAGTGTGGTGAGAGGCTGCACACACACACACGCGCGCGCGCGCACACACACACACACACACACACACACACACACACACACACACACACACACACACACACACACACACACACACAGATTGATCTATAGGAGAAATGCAAGACTACATTGACATTAGCTGAAGTGAGGCAAGGTTTCAACAAACATATGCATGAATACATTTTGTGACAGTTTGAGGAATTGGTGGTATTGATATTTTTCACTTGGCCAAATATTTCTGTCTATTAAAAAGTCAGGTGACCTGTTCAGAATAAAGCACCTGTGTGACAGGCATTTGTAGTCTCTTGTTTGAATGAAAAGACTCCTCTGTGTTAGTTTTCACTGGTTATCTAAATTATTATTTTCACTAAAAGGTTATTGCTGATGGTGAGGTGATTTGAGAGGTGCCCAGACTACATTCTACACTATGAGAGTGAAGTGCAGGGAATAACCAAACGATATATATTCCAACAGCGCTCCTAATGAACGGTCCAGCTCCAAAAAATATAAAAACATTACATGGCAGTAAATGTTGTTATCGTGGCGGGCTACCTCAAATAAATAAATGTGTGGGAAACCCTGTTGTTCATCCTCTGCAATGGTCAGATTGTGGTGTGTGTGTGAACATTTAACTATATCTTTGCCATTTTGGGAGTGAGGATGTATATTCTCCCATCCTGCCTCAATGACACCACAGTATACTGTAGATTGGCATGGAGAGGAGGTATGTGAGAGAGCCCAATTTGATGTATTTTCATCAAAAGTATGTATGTGCTGTTTGGATATGATGACTAAGTGGGTTGAGGCAAATAATAGAACAGCTTTAAGAGTGTAGTAAGTTCAGAAAATTTCATAATCTTACTGTAATAAAGACTTTAGGAAAAAAAACACCATACTTTAATGTCCATCTATGATCATATCTAGTCTTGTGTCCTGATATTGGTATGATATCAATGTATTGCTCAGCCCAACTTGATATGATAATATTATTACTTCAGGGAGCCACTACACTACAGGATAGATTGGTCTCTGTAGGCTGGCCCATATGTGATCCATCATTACAAAGATAATGAAATAACAGCAAAGCCAGATCACCGACTCACACACGGACACTCTGTTACTCACCGCTTGCTATCTGTCCTTATAGCTCCCTATGGGTGTGAAATCAATACGAGTCCCAACACCCACCAAAAGCGGCAGGTGAGAGCGACTCAGGAGAAGCCACTCCATTCTGTGATTAACCAGCAGGCGCTGGCTATATTGTTCAACTCCCACAAGGTGTGTGAGGTGTCACTGTGTGGGTCCGTCTGCATCTGTACCTGTTATCTGTCTGTGTCTGTGTGTGTCTTCCTCCAGGCAGCATGGCACCAATATAAAGGTGACAGGGACACACCATTCAAAAGATAAACTGAAAAGGGGAAATGAAGACATGACACCTCAGAGACCAGCCAAGGGAAGAGAGAACGAGAAAGAGATGCATGTAATATTACAAAGTGCTTGGAGAGAAACAGGTGCAACGTTATTGCTGCACTTTGTTAGAAATGTAAGGTGGTGCCCTCTTTTTTTTTCTTAGATGTGCCTCCAATGATGGTCAGCAGCTGAGACTTAATTCTGTTAGGAACACGACAAGAATCATTTCTTTCTCATTGTGTCACTTTTATTGATTTCAGAGTTGAGTCAGGGCATTCACATCAAGGTTTTATCAATTTATCTCAGCAGTAATGTGAGTTTGGCATTTGTCAGGCTCTTCTAATGTGACGCTCCAAAAAAGATTTGTGCAGGCTTGATGCAGACTGTCCCAGAGCTCACAGACGCCCCAGACACATCATTAAATGAACATGAACACATGTTGAAAGAAACACAAAATGAATGCAAGCCTAAAAGCGAGGGGCTGGTAAATTAGAGGGAGTTGAATTTTGCAAGGCATTGCTCGCAGTTGGTGTATGCAGTTAGAATGCCAAATTGTTGATATGAACCAGGAAGTCATTTTAGATTGAGAAGTTGTGGGCATATATGACTTCAGTGGTTCTATGCAGCATCAGAGCAGTTGTGGTGAGAATTAGAGATGATGAACTACATGTGTTGCCACTCAGGCTGTACCCAAATATTCGGATATTCAAATATTCGTTTCTATGGATAGGTATTTGTTATGAAAATTTGGTATTCGATATTCTTTTCTTTTTTTTTTTTTAACTTTTTTTTTGGTGCTGAATGTAGTCTTCTGTTGTTGGTAAATGTAGGTTATCAATAAAACTTTTAAATTGCATTGTTAAAAATGTGAAAATATAGTATAGCCTACCAACGGAGCTTGTGTGCACGGCACACTTGAGCGCATCCGTCTGAGGCTGTGGATCAGTGCCAAGTCCACTGTGAAACACCAATATGGACGATGACATTTTTGCTCATGATGTTGGGTTCAATGGTCAATGACTGACAGCCATCGGTGATGGAAAATCATCCATCAGCCCAACCCTGGTGGCCACATGATAAAGCTGAACTGAAACAAACAGTCATTCAAACTATATTCTTGTTTGTTTTGACTTTTTTGGTCAAAATTGTAGTACACAAAACTTTCTGGCAATATTTAGAAAGAAAATATCCTCTTGAGACTTGAGTTTTTGTTTGGTATGCATGTTTAATTTGTCCTAGCTGTTTGGGATCAGTAGGACTTAATAAGTATTAATAAAAAAACTCAACATTATCAACGATAATTAAGTCCCAATGTCTTCATATTAGACTTTTGTGTTGGGATCGGCTGCAGACTGAATTGGCAGAGATGGCTGCCATTTTGTGCTCTACTTCCACTAGATAGCACAAAGAAAGCATCCAAGAACAAGGACAACAGGTCTTAGTTAAGTAGAATGAAGTATAAGGGTCAAGTTAACCCAAATGTGATGTCCTCATATGAGGACATAGGGTCTCAGGGGGATATACACGTGCAGACAACAAACACATAAGACACAATCAAGTAACCATAGACATAAAAGATTAGGTGTTATTTATTTTTTCCGAACTCTCAAATTTCAGTCGCTGCCGAAGTAAACACCCACCCAGAGACCTGAAGCTTAGACATAACTATGGACCTAACCAATGTCCTAAAAATGATAGTAATATGTATTTACACACAGTAAAAAAAAGTAATTGTATCAAAGCTGAATCTTCCCACAAGAAGAAATACAAAAACCTTAAACCAAAATAAAACTAATGAATGGGTGCAGTGGAAACAAATTGAGCAAGTAAATCATGACATACAGTCATAATGTACCGTCATTGCATAGGCTACTGTAAGCTCTCTCTGTCACCTCTGGATGGCTTTTCTTCTGCTTATGCTGTTAGCAGAACTGGAACAAGAGCACATAGCTGTCATATTAGCTGTTCAAAACTAGAGTTGTTCCGATACTGGTACCATTGGAAATGCTGCTGATACTGTTTAAAATGCTGGATTGGCTATTGGCGAGTACATGAGTTCATGCACTAATTCATTACCACGTGATTTATTAGTAAATTTGAAAGTAGTTTTACACTCAGGTATCACAGCAGTTGTCCTGGAAATCAATTGCCTTTTGCTGCTCTAAAACAGTAGCTTATGCAGCAGGTTGTCCTCTGCAGCCACTGGCTAATGATGTTTTAGAACAGCGAAGAAGAATTGATTTCTGGTGAATGTTGTAATGTTAGCTGCGAGCAAAATGTCAGCAATTTGGCAATATTGAAACACTGTAAAGTCCCATCAGTTCAGGGTTTAACCTGAGCCATGCCATTAAACAATGATAGCAATCATTTCACATTCTTACAGTGTTAGTAGTATACAGCTGTTATTTTTTTATTAATTGGTAAAGGGACATCTCATCATCATTTAAAAACTCTTGATTCTTGATTCCCTCTATTATTATTATTATTAATGCATTGTTTTCCTTTGTTTGAAGTTTGACTGGCACTCTTTTGATGACGTCTCCTTGTTGCACCCTCTTCTGCAGTGGCACCTGACTGGAACCAATATTCTCATAACAGTGCTCGATGGAAAAGCCATTAATTTTGCGTTTTCATCTGCTGATTTTCTGAAAATTCAGTTAGAATATGCAGTACATTAGGATGGAACCCCAGCTATAGATAAGGAATACTGTTCCCTCGTCATTACCTATTTTGCTGTGTATGTCATTTTTATGTCTCCAGACAGTGACTTAGAAGCAGTGGTGGGTTCATATTGGCCTTAATGATCAACATAATGTGAGATGCACCTGTGAACCAGTTACACAGGAGAGACATAGATGAATAACGTATTTGATACTTTCACAGTAGCTTTGTGGTGTACACACACACACACACACACACACACACACACACACCCTTACACAGGGGTATTTGTGTTGCCAGTATGCTGAGGTAAGCTCAACAACCTCCACATGTGCAGTATATACATTCACAGTGCCTAATGTCTAATGATCTCTGCTTTGCAAACACATGTTGAACATAGATACAGATTATACAGCACACTGCTGTATTTACTGTCCTCTTTCATCTGTCTTATATAACATTGACATGGTGTTGATGGATAGTATGCTGTTCTCAAGTGCCCTTTGTTTTGCTTTTAGAACAGTGCACACACACACACACACACACACACACACACACACACACACACACACACACACACACACACACACACACACACACACTCTCTCTCTCAGTGACCTTTGCATAACCACAAGGATGAGATATGCTCCAGCACATAGGTGCTGTAGACACGGTGCACTTAGTCATACATTCATTTTATATCCAAACACACACACAAACACACACACACACACACACACACACACACACACACAAATCAAACAGTGTTATCATTAGCGTGGGTTTGATGATCTGTCATCATAAAACAGACGAGAGTTGCATGTGAATCACTCGATCAACAACCTATTGTTACTCAGGTCTCTATGTAATTTGATAGAGAGCAGCTGGATGAGCAGCACGCATATTCCTCATTGATCCTGCTCTCTCATGACGAATTTGTTCTCTTAATGGGGTCACAGATAATTCTGCATTTGCCTTTTTAATTCTGCTCTCAGCATCAGCGTTGTCTCTCACAGCATCATATATGGTCAACTGTTTAGATAGAGGAGGGTTTCAGCATTACTCATCCTGTAACTGTATTGTACTGATTTCCTCTGGTGACTTAATTTACGTTATGCAATTCACTGAGCAACAGCTGCTCTTTAAGTGTGGAATTTGTAGGAATAGTTAGGCTAAACATTTTATTCCCTATATTGCTTGGAATTAGATGAGATCGATACCACTCTCATGTCTGCTAAACGTGAAGCTACAGCCAGGAGACTGTTAGCTTAGCATAGCGCAGCACAAAGACCTGAAGCAGAGGGAAACAACTTGGATCTGTTCAAGGCACCTCTAACTAATGTCAGAGTCCTGCATGGGTCTGTTTTTCAAGCCTTGTTCCTCAGCAAGAACTGCAAGGTGCAATGCAATACCCATACCACCACCCGCACATATAACAGATTGGTTCCACAACCTGACCCGAACTGCAAACAAAAGATCTGCGGCCCAAACCTGAAACTGCAAATCCAGTTAACTGTTCAAGTTGGCAGCACTTTTAAAGTGATCATTTCAGGACATTTCATACATGTGACACTAAGACAAAAGGAAAAACAATTCCAGTGAATATTTCTTTTGCTTACTCTCATCATATTGAGCAGCACATCTTCACAGTTAACATAACTGTTAATGATGCACCTGACTGAGGCAGCTCTTATATGCCAGCTGGTGCAGAAGACAAAGCCGATAGACAGAGTCAGCAGTCAGGGGATTAAACTTCAAGACATTAGATTATTATTATTCTCATTTTATTTTAGTATATGTATTATCCAACACCTGGGATCCAACTTGCATGTTCATTTTTCACCCAGAACCAAACATGGAAATGAATTCAAGACAAAAAAACATCCTGGAATCACCTTTTTTGTGGGTCACCTGTCCAGTTTCTACGGATACCCGACCTGGTGCAGGACACTCATTTCTTTGTCAGTTGTGCCAAACTATGCTAACCAGCTCATATTTATCATAGACACGTGAGTGGTGTTGAGCTTCTCATCTGCAATAACTTTTAGCAAGAAAGCAAAATGGTGAACTATCCCTTTAAAGATAGTTAAGCTAACAAGTTATCTGCAAGTTTAATTCAGAATTAAGCTAAAATAATTCTAATGTTTTTATTTGTCCAATAGTTTATTAATACTGCTGCACACTAGCGTTCTCGTGTGCCTTTCATGTGCAGGAAAGAATCTAATAATCATTAGTTGCTGCTTCAGACTGTTGCAGCTGATCTGACATTAAATCTTTGTCCTGAGACATCAGAGGGAAATTCAATCAATTTTACAAAAGCAATGACCGAGGAGGATTATCGTAGCTTTACAAACATAATTCCTCACAATCGTGTTGAAACAAAATCTTCAATCAAATGATCAAATCATCATCAATGAACTATTGAGACAGCTGATTTGGTCAACATCCTGTTTTTTAGTCCGTAGTCCTTTGATGCATTTTGTTATGGTTCAGTTTCCATCAATCAGAGGCTAAATTTCATTTGAAATTGCTTAAGTGGAACTGTTTAGTCACAGTTAAATGGATCCTTTTCATGGTAGATTGAGATAAAATGGGTACTGGACAAGCAAATCAGATACATCATTCACTGCACATGAACAGACTTGCAGGCTTGATTCACTTAAAATAAAGTCTAAATACATGAGGCAAATCTCCATTGACAGGGGTCTGAGAGGGGTGGATTACCAGTCATAGTTTGAATGGCCGTTTTAGTTTAAACATTTCAGTTGCCCACAGGTGATCTTATAACATCACATATGTTATTATCACATATCTGAGCTGCGCTTGGGAGTGGCTGTTGCGAACTGTCTCCTAATTGATTTACGCACCATTGAGACAATTTGTTAATTAGAGGAGGAGGAAAATTAAACAAAAACAAAAAAAGAACAGAGGACACGGAGAGATTGACTGTTCTGCACTCAAATTGGAAGCGTCTGGCGTTTGGTCACTGGAACAAAACAGATTTACATATATCTGTCACGACTGAGTGGGTTTGATCTTCAGAAAGGAGTGGGCGTTCAGCTGGTATGTTTTCTTAACTTCCTAAACAAATCTGTAGACTGAAATGGTCATGCATTTTTCAGGTTGTTTGATTTTTCACACACATTGGTGAAGCAGGGTCAAAGAATATCAGGATTGCTGGTCTCAGTCCAGAAGATTTAAAGCATGTAGCCTCAGGTTCTGATGGGTGAGACAGATGATTCGAGAGGTTGGAAGAAGAAAGGCACAGTGTGAAGGAGAGAGGTTTAAGTGGATCAGAGCCACTCTGTAGAGTCACTTGTCTTTCATTTGGGACAAAGAAACAGTCATCTGACACACACAGTGACAGGGACAGTCATTTAAGAGAGGGAGAGAGAGAGAGAGACACACACACACACACACACTGTGAAATAATGGCTCGCTGACACACTGGGATGGAGTGTTGTGTGTTGACCTTGTCTGTCTTTCAGTTTGACTAACAATCTCTCTGAGTGTTAAAACAGCCTGTCCGAGGATTAGCCTTGTGGAAAAGAAAGACCAGAAATGGCAGCTCTTATTTTTGTTCAGAGTGTTGTTTCATTCATATAATCCGTGACCAATTAGCAGATAACTGGTTTATAGAAACAAACACAGCAGAGAGTGACAGAGGCTGAAAGAGAAACAGAGGAGAGGGGACTCAGCACAGACAGTCAAGGTTATTGAAAGATAGAAAAACAATAAGAATGGCAAAGTTTGTCAAGAAAAAATACAGTTGTAGAGTTTATTAGACGCCTGCAGGTATTGTGTACATGTTGTGCAGCAAATCAATAAGGCGAGAGTAGAAACAGACTTCTTCATAGATAACACATAAATTCTGATGGTTCCTGGGGCTGAAGTGACAAAATCTATGTACAAAGCAGGGAATCAAATAACACATTATTCAGTGAGCATCCTATGTGTTTTTTATGCCAAGCGAAAGTCATGATTTTAATGTGTGTAAAGCACAGGCTCATTAAAAGCTTATGTACTACTCAAAGCAGACATAGTGCATACTAAACACACAATGCAATGCACAAAGGAAATGGAGATGTTCTCAGCTGGGAAAAAAATGTAATAACTAGTGGATGGAGGTGAAACGTGTCTTGAAAGATCTTGGAAAACAAAAGTATTAAATCTGAAGAAAGACATTTTGCTTTGTGTTTGTGAACTTTGGCATTGACATTCCAGAGTCACAGTTTAATGGATGTCTGACATCATGTTGTGTCTCTTCCTGTCAGGGTTTCTAGAGGATTCTGGAGTACCAAAAATGCCCTGTGTCAATCAGTTTATTTTTTATTGTGAATTAGAAGATGGTTGGCAGACAAATTGGCACTATTAATCAAATGTCCTGGGACTCAGTTTAGAAAGGAAAAAACTCCAGATCAGACCACCAGAGGAAATTTAAGGAAGCTTTGCTTGAGCTGGGGAGTGTTTCACAAAGCAGGTTTAGTGAACACTCAGAGTCTGTTAACCCTGAAATGAGGGAAACTCTGAGTTTTCCGTTTCAAAAAGGGAGGTAACTCAAACCAGAGAAAGAGGGGTAACTCCAGCCTGTTTCAGAGAGAGAGGTAACTTAAGCTCTCGATCAGTTACCGTAGTAACAGACTCTATGAACCTAACCTGGTCGGGACCAGGTTTTTCTCAATGAACCTCGAGTTTCTTTCTGTCTCCGCCCTCTTTCAGAGCCGCACACTCCATTTGATTTCCTCATTCATTCAGTCAGCAGGCAAGTTTTGGCGTAGCCTAGTTCTGCCGTCTGTCATTTTAAAAAATCATTAAAAAAATCAGAGTCAGTATATGAGAAGTCCATTAGGCACAGTAGGTGGCGACTTTTTTCACTAACATGGCATGTCCTTTTGATAACGATCCCGTGGATGAAGGTGCAGCATTACTGCTGGCTTTTTATAGTTGTGGTGCTCGCGCTTAACTCCAGGTGAAACTACTCCGAGTTGATTAAATTGATTCAAATCAGCTGTTCTGGAACTGGAAACTCAGAGTTTCCTATCTCAGAGTAGATCAACTCAGAGTTCAGGATTAGACTCAGAGTTTGTTGAACCTGCTTTGTGAAACGGACCCCTGAACCGGCCTTGATCCAGAAGTGGGTGTTAATGGAAGCCATCAGAACAAGGACATTAGTAGTTGCTCCCTGGTTTTCAGTTTTGTTAGAGATGCACCAATTTTGAAATTCTGGATCAGTACCAATGTTTAAAATGACAATTTGGCTGAGAGCTGATATAGTTATTTTTGTTGTTGTTGTTTATTCTGGTCTTTGTTGTTATTAATTCCCCTTTTGTGCCAGAGAAACAAAGAAATCTGCACTTTAAAAAAATAACTGAACTGTTTTAAAGTAATTAAGCCCTTCATTATAATACCTTTGAATGAGCACAAATTCAATCATACAAATGTATGAAATGGGGAGAGGTCTACCATATATAATTCCTCTCTAATATCTTTTTTATTGCTATGTGAATATCAACAAATTTCTCCTACAGACAGCTGTATTTATTCAACTTTCCTGCAAAAAAATAAGTTTTACAATATTACATTAAACACATTATAAGACTGCTATATTTTACCTTTGCCCAGTGCTCATGTTAACTGAATAGACCTTGAACATATCATAATGCAACTTTAGTGCGTTAGTTTTGGCCACCGGACACAGATTTGCTGTTACCAGTGGAGCATTATCAGGGAAACAGTAGGGTGCGTCCAGTGATGTGACAATAGTGAGTTTACTGTGTCCTTCTTTCTGTCCATCTCTGCTCGTCCCAAATACGTTTTCTTTTGTCCTTGGGACCTGTAGGGAAATTAATCTTTGACTGGAGCTGCACAAGTAATGCTGCCTTACAGTAATAGTCCAGAGGAAAACAGCACTGCACATCAGCCATTCATGTACTGCACATAACACCAGCACACAGCAGAGCACCCTCAACAAAGCACAACACAACCCCGAAAGCATGAACGACATTATTCAAAATCTTAATGGGGTTGGCACAAATACATTTTTAAACAATTCAGTTCAAATTTGGGCATCCTGTATCGTCTGCCTGAGGGTAAAAGGTCGTACTCAGTGTGAAGAATGTGAGAAGAGTCAGACAGAGCCCATTTGCCAAAAAGTAATTGTATTCTTCTTGGACCTGTTCATTAATTTAAGTTTGTGGCTGTTTGTCTTGAGCCCTGTTTTTTAGCCTGAGTACAACTGATGTGACACAACAGAGAAACATCAGCCACTGCCATCAGTGAATGTCTTCTTATTTAATGATATGCCGATGGCAGTCAACAAGGCAAATATCTGCCGATACCAGTGTTCAGCCCATTTATCGGTGCATCCCTAAGTTTTACAGAATCTGTTCCTAAGGAAGTCCACTACTTGTTGTCCTGCAAAAAAATGCAAGTAATTGTTGCTCTACCATTCTCTTACCACCTGCCATCATCCATGACATATAATGATTCATCATTAGCAACTAACAGGCTGTTGTACTGTTTTCTTTTCGCAGAAATCATTCAGAGTACCCACTAAGTAGTGATTAGTCACAATGCTGTTGGTGTCTGACAGGAAAAAGACTTCCAGTTAAAGTGTGACTTGCACATTTTTTCACTTGAACCAGTTGCTATCAAATATATAGTGATGAGAATTAAGACAGTATTCAAACCTAACCTCTGAGACAGAAGTGGCTGTAACAGAATTTGATGTCTTAGTCTTGCCAGTCCTCCATAATATCCACAATGTCCTCTGTTCTAAATGTTTGTGTATTCTGAACCTTTAAATAAGTTTTTCATTTGTTATTTTCTTCCACTCAGCTGTTGAAAATTTTAAGCTGACACTTCATTACCCTCGAATAGAGATTTTAGCCAATGTTCCATATAAAACTGTGGATTTACTCTATTTATCCATCAGTGTGAAATAATCTTTAGTCCACATCATCCGTTCATGTGTTTTATCTCTTATTACAATAATCATCCACTGGCCAGCTCAGCGGATGTGTCCATCCATCTCATAGCTACTTTACCTTTACTTCTACCTACTCCTTTTCGAACATTTCTTTTCATGTCGGTTTTTTGTTATCACAACATTGTTTTAAACTATGGTTCAATATAAAGTCATTCATTCATAGCTGCCAGTTTGGCGCTTAGACTGTCATGATATGATCACATTTAAGCGTTTAATGTCACATTTTTCTTATTCTGTGTAACAGCAGCCCAAAAATGGTGTTCACTTCCCCTCAGTGAACACGTCCACTTAAATCATCTTACTGATTTAAACCAAGAGAGGCTGAACTTAAACCATTAAAACCATTACACAAGATGGAAGATGAGTTATGATAGGGTCCCCTAACTAAAGTTGTAACATTTGTGACTGACTTTAAACAGTTTAATGTGCAAAACGTCATTGACAGAAGAAATGCGCAAAATGAGCTTTAATTAAAAATGGATTCATACGTTTTCAATAAATGACAAAAATTACCTGAGATGTAAGTCACGTTAGAAACTATGATGTTTAGTGATCAGTGATGCGTTTAGTTAATTTTACTGACTGCTATCAGTTCAGATTTTAATTTCAGCCCCACACAGCTTCTTTCACTTACAGCACGAGCACCTTCGACCTGAGAGGGGAGAACTAATGAGAACCACCGCTACAGTCCATTCATCACCAGGAAACCATAAAAAACTGACTTCATAATTCCTGGTCTCTGCAGGCGGGTGTAGACACACGCAGTCTGATTGGGGGTACAGTTTCTCCCTGTAAACTCTCTGTGGGGATTAACCATTTGAGCTTATTAAATCAGGACGTACCACAATCCATGTAAGTGAAAATGGCCTCAATTGTGCTGGATCAAATCTTTTAAATCTATCTGAGATTAAAAAAAGAAAAGGAAAAAAAAACAGAGAAATATAGGGCTTTACATAATGAGGCGATGCTTAGGATCACCACAGGAAGTAATCCGCTGAAATTGAATCTTTGACTGCTGTGACTACTGTTGGAGAAACATTCAATTAATTCACATCTACTCTTTAGAAAAGAAAACAACCTCAAATAAAGGAGGAGACTGTGTGGCAATGGAGAGCCCGCCACCCTTTCTTGGTCCAGTGCTAACCCAGAGAACCTTATAGTCTGCTGCTCACATCGCCAATCGTATTCTTTTTGGATGAGGGAAATAAGGGTTGCTGTGTGCAGGGTTTCCTGCGTTCTATAGCAGGGGTGGACTTGGAATAAAGACAACCTCCAGTAACATCATGGACATTTTGAAATGAAACACTACCTTCAAGAAAAAGAACAACCACTCAATAAATACATGGCATTTCATACAGCAAATGTCATGTACGTAATTAGTGATGCGTATTGCTAAGGGCCTAAACAGCCTTGAATTAGAGACAAGATGTGTCAGGATCTTGATGGCTTACCACTTCTGCTGAAAAATGACTGAGGGGACACTGAGACGTTTTGTACCAGAATGAAAGACATATATAGATGGTGGTACAGAGAGCTTTTGTAGTTCAGTGTCTTTTGGAAGATGGAAGAGCTTTATTTGACTGAGCAACAATCTGTGTGTCCCAGACAAAACAAGTTTGATTTCTATGTGTTCCTTTTTCTCAAACTGCAAATTATTAGGCTCATGTTTACCACCTGGTTTAATTTCTCGCCTTAGATGACACTGTCCTGTTACTTGTGTGCAGGAATTCCCTAACAAATGATCAAACTATCCAACAGGGCTGACCAATACCAGAAAATATTCTAAGTGTGACTTTTTTTTTTTTAATTTTTACCTCTATTGTGATTTCTGATTTAGTATGCATTTTTTTCAAAGTTCCTTATCTTATTATTGCTATTATTATTATTATTATTATTACTGGAAAATGAGTCAGTAACAGTATTTTAGCAAATCTCAAGCTGAAGTGCACACAGACTATGGCCACTGTGAAATATTTAGATATCTCAAAGCCACATTTAAAACATATTAACTGTTCCTGCATCTGTTTCCAGACCCTGGTCAAGTTGTTGATGCTCACTTTAGGGCTTACCCAGGCCCTAGGCTAGGGACATAGTTCAACCTTGCCCCGAATTTTTCCCAGTGGGCACTAGCGGCATTGCAGTGAAAAAGTCCCCTTTGGCCCATGAAGCAATCTCCCCAAAGACCATTATAAAGGAGATTAGAGGAGGAGTAAAACTGTTGACAGGACACCTCAAACAGCAATTCAGAAAGTATGACTCTTTCTATTATGAATTTTTGATCTATGATGGATTATATATTTGTAAAACTTTTCATGAGCCAAGTAAAGCAATTTAAAATCTTTGGCATCAACTCAGTAGCTTTACCTGGTCTTGAGGAGCTGCAGTGTGTATTCATGGACAAATTGAATCCTACACTGTACATTTACTACCACTTAACAACTTTACCCCTAATTTCCCCTCAGCTCCCATCACCAACACCTCTCTGCTCTAAACGCATCCACTGTCCCTCTTCCTCGCTTGCTTAACCACATACTCACTACACACATGCTTCGCCGACACCACGCACTATTCCCCGAGCTATTCCCCTCAGGAGTAACACCACTCTTACAACAATTCTATTTTCACAAGTCAAGTACTTTTCTTCATCTACTCTCATTAACATATGTCACGTTGAGCGTAGGACAGCGTGCGTGCACGTGAAGCCCATAGGGACCAGCTGTTTACGGCTCTGGTTGGTTAGATTGTTGTAGCATTAAAAAAATCAGCACATTTGTAGTTTTGAAATTTCAATTTCATCAATTTGAACTCTATAAATTGTTCAGCTCTAGCAGCCGGGTTTATAATTTGATATGATTTGCAGCTGTGGATCACGTCGACTCTGAATGCTGAGTGAATTCTTAGAGGACAGCAAAAGCCCAGACTGGAAATCATCAAATAATAATGTCTCTTCTGTTGGTCAGTAAATACAGCCAGGAGCCTCTTATCAACAGAGAGCACAGAGTACACAGACACAAACATGCACATACACAGGTAACACAGATAGTAACTAATTAATTATTATTAATCACTATTTTTCACAAAGCAGTAAAAGAATTGTATCTTTGCCCTTTACATACACACATAACTAATGAGCTCCATCTATAATCCAAGGTACTGCTCTGCTGACAAGAACCGACTTGACACATCAGTGGGAACACACACTTGTGTCTACCACACACACACACACACACACACACACACACACACACACACCAGCTTACACACACTACCTGCTGTCTCCTATGATTATTACCATAATGGTTTCCTGTGAGAATGCTGAGCAGCATGATGGGTAAGGGTCATTAGTGGTACAGGTGGGATCATAAATCACGTTTAACACTGGTGAACTTTTCATTAATGATAAACGCACACAAAAAATCAATATTACACTGCATGTGTCCACTTATGCAACATGCTCACAAAGAGCCATTTGAAAATCAAATAAACAGCAGAGATCAAGTTAATTTTTTGACCTTCTAATTGCAAATTTCTCCCAGACAAAAGGGAAAAAACATGTGTGATACAGATCATATCCACTGTCAAAGAAAGGAAGAAGAAAATATTCCTTCATCCAAAATAGGCTCCAAAAACAAACATTTTTTGCAGCTCGTGTAACCTGCTCTGTTTTAACTTCATCACGTGTAAAAGATGTCTTAGTTATACTCCCATGGGGCACTGTGAAACCTGAGACAGCTGAATGATTAATTGCACTGACTTTGTACAAAAAAATCAATACGCAAATGTCTCTGTCTCCTAGAGGATTATAAAAGTGTTGTCCATCTATCAAGTGTCATGACTGTAGTATACAGTACAGTGTGAGAGCAAGCACATATTTATTCAAGAACAGATGTATTAATAATTTTTTTTCCATTGCTGTGTAAATGTTGAATGATATTGTTGATAATGTTACATAGGGAGCCAAAGCAATAAGACTCGGGTACAGTATCACGACTAAAACAATAGACTTTGTACATTTAAGAAAATTCATTCCTTACAATTTTGATAGTTGAGCGTTCTTTTAGGTAAATGCCAATCAGTAGCTGTTTCTAGCCCCTTAAATGTGAAGATGTACAGCTTCTCCTTTGATTTTACATCTTTGCAAATTAAATGTCTGTCAGTTGCAGCTCCACTGCACCTTAGAGGAATTCTCATAGCATTGGCAAAAATGGATAGATGCACAATAAATAGTGATAGTAACATTAGAAAGCAATGGGTAGAAATCATCTCACTTTCACAGAAACATCAGATCTCCAGTTTTCTCCCCCACTTGACTCCTATTTGATGCACAGAAGTGTATTTGGATGTGTTGTTATTGACACCATTGATCCAAAATCCATGTTTGAAACTACCATGAATCTTTAGTTGGAGAATGGTAGCAGTGAAGCAAGCAAAAAAACAATACAACCAATATTTAGCTATCTGGTGTAGTGTTGAGCAACATGATGGTATACACTGTGCTTTGTTAAAATGTGTCCGCTGGTTGAAATTTGGTAATACCTGTCTGTTATTCGGAGCTGACTCTATAGCAATGGCATTCTCGAGTGGTCTTGTTAATCTACAAGTCAGTGGGGTTTGGGCAGACACGGAGGAGCAGACTGAAGCCGTAAACACAGAAACCTGCAACACCTACAATTATTGTTTTCAGGAACCGTAAATCCTCCATTTTGAAAGAATTTTCCTTTTACTCACCATTGATATGAAATTACATGTACAGTGATAGGAGATTTTTGCTGCATCTCCCACCCCCAGTCTGGTGTATGTGATTCTTTTCAAACCCATCATTTTTTTCTAACAATTCGTAATCAAATCAGCAACACAATCATTAACATGGCAACGTCTCAACCATGGGGGTCAACTTAGGGTCAGTTCAGTCATTTCAGAATGTAAATAGAAACTGCTTATGTTTTACTAATAATGAGCCCTTCGTCACATCAGATTGTAAACTTTGTAAACAAGTTTCTGGCTTTTAGAAAATTGCACTTTTCACAAAAAGGGTGAATATGAACTCCCTCCATCCCTGATGTATTTCAGTTCAATGGGATGCTGCTCGTGTGTCTGTTTAAAGATTGATTTTTGAATTATCATATCATGATTTAGCCAACCTCTAAAGATTGAATCACTCTTTATTCATAGGATGTATGAGGGCAGTTTAAGTGGAAGACACTTCTGATTTAATAGGAGAAGCCACTAAGTGCAGATCCCCCAAGCGTTACACCGAGGACTCTGTTTGGTTCATTTTATCAACCAGAAAATCATAAAGTTACGTCACATTTACAGCTGGACCATAATGTTGTTTAAGGGAATATTTATAGTGTGTATAGTGACAGTTTGAGAATTTTAGCTCACCATCACACAGCAGTTTAAAACTCACATTAAAACTGTGTTCACTATTCAACCAAAGACATAATAAGAGAGAGTGATGCAGACTGCACTTGTGACCGACCCTGTTCTCACAATGACAGAAGGAGAGAAAGAGAGTCCACTTATGATGTGAGCAGTGCTGATTAGCAAAGCAGTGTGCCTGTGCATACTAACAATTGGCATGAACTCCGAGTTAAGTGGCCGCATGAAACAATAAAACTAGCAGCAGAATAACTGCATGTTTGTGTCAGTTTCTTTTATGTGTTGTTTCTATGATGGTATGAGTGTGTGTGTGTGTGTGTGTGTGTGTGTGTGTGTGTGTGTGTGTGTGTGTGTGTGTGAATGTGATGTGCGTATGTATGCGTCAGCACGGTGCTTATGAACTTGCGTAGCAGATGATGTCATACGCTTTGGTATGGGGCACTCTCACACTGGGGGTAGGACACAGACACACATGCATTCAAATGAGTGCATCTATTTTGGTTTCTATTACTTTTGTGGCATGTTGGCTCTATGAGATGTCACACCACAAATAATACATCTAGATGGGAGTGGAGAAAAAGTAAAAAGTGCCTATGTTCAGACCTTGAAATTTGTGTATCTTCAAGATCATCTGTAATGTTAAATATTGAAGTCTAACCTGTCAGGTGATGTTTTAAGAACCTCATGTCTGTTTACTTCCTGTCAGCTCTACAGTAATATGACTTTCGGTGGGTTTAAAAAACAAAAAAACTATGGCAAAAACGTAGTTTCTTCCAATACTAGAATTAAGATAAAAATATTCACAAACAAAAACCCTAACGGTCAGTGATAAGTAGTGTTTAACTTTTGATTGAACACTCAATTAAAACCCTTGGCGCACACTGCAGCACAGTCAAACAGATGCGCAACTCAGAGCATCAGAAGTGTCTCTGACACCAGACTCAGAGCGGACCGGTGGAACTGGAAAATGCATATTTTACGTTGATAAAATCTATTTTATCATTATTTTGAGTCACATTGTTGAAAGAATTTAGTCGTCTGTGTTCAAGCAGGATAATAGCAGGTCTCCATTGTGTGTCGGGCTTTCTATTTCCTTGTTGGAGATTTTTTCTTTTTTAATTACATGATAGGCTATTCTCCCTTAACTCACCAGTAAAAAATACCTTTATCCATTTTAAATAACCAGTGGCAATAATATCCCCGTTCTCTGATTTACTGTGAAACATTTTTAGGCAATTCATGCAAAAATCTGACCGGATGACTCCATAACCATGCTATTAGGCCTTCTAGTTACTACTTACGTTTTTCAAGTGATTTCCCAAATTTGTTGTTGAGTTGTGAGATGCCAGTTGCTTTTGGCAAATCTGGCACTCTGCTTTCTGGGGGTTGTCGGGGCATATTTTAAAGTGCAACCATACATCTGATGACCTGTTGGACATGTCTGCCAGCTCTGAGTGTGCTCATTGTCAGTATCGGACTGGTGGGGGTTAGTGTTGCGTTTAAGGCCTCCCCCAAGAAATGGGGAAAAAAAGCGCAGAAGCTTCGAAAAAAAAATTTTCACAATCGAATCCCGTGCCATTGAACAGAGCTTCGAAGCTTCAAATTTTTTGGGTCAGCCCTAAAGGAAAGCACTGTCAGGTTTATGTGGAGGTTGGTCAATGTTATGGAACTTCAAGGGTCATGTCCACCAGATCGTTTTCTTGATGCCTTGCAGTGGGAGGGCTTTGTATTTACACCGTGCTACAAACGCTGTTGGGCCTTTTTTTCCTGAGTGCCAAGACTTGCAAAGTGAAGTAACTAACTGAAGCATGAAAAAAGCATTTTGACCTCTTTGATTAAGTTGGACACACAGAAAACATTACTGTAGACAGAAAGTAAACACATGTAGTGGGTAAAATGGAAATAAGTTACACTATATTGTGCAAGTAGAGAACAGCTATGTTTTCTTTATATAGCCTACAGTCATCTCCAAATGGTTTTCCTCAATGGTTGGATATCATTCGGAAACAGTGTATATTGGTTTTTAATCTTTCCCAGAGAAAGCGGTATTCCTGTCAATCGGAGGCTTTGAATTGATGATGGGACATTGGCTTGACGTTGCTTGATAGTTACACAGGGGACATTTCTTATTAGAATGCCACTTCAGGTTAGACTCGAGCGTCCCGGACATAGTAATCATGGTGCCAAAACTCATCATGCAAATAGTCCAATAAAGGCTCCAGCTCTCAACAATAAGACTCACTGTATAAGGCCTTGGAGCTAATCTCTGACAAATACACACACACACACACACACATTCAGACCAACATCTCAACCTTGTATTATAAAATGAAGGATAATAGATCAGTGTCATATGACTGTTCGGATAAAAGATGGATAAAAGAATACGGCATTTTCACGTAAGAAAATAAAAAAATGAACAAAAGGTTGTATTTTATTGCATTTTAAGCACGCAGCAGATCATGCATTGATATCTAAAGGCTGTGCTATTTGATATAACATTGTTAATATAAATCATGTACCGTAATATGAGAGAGGTCACTTGTTTTTATGTTTATCTATTTTTTTATTTAAACCGTATTTAACCAGGTAAGTCCCATTGAGATCAATGATCTCTTTTACATGGGAGACCTGGCCAAGACATATATATAAAAAAAAAAAAACCAGTGTGGCGACTTGCAACTTTCTTTCTAGATTTAGCAACTTTTCAGACCCTCTTAACAGCTTAATTTTTTTTTGTCTAAATTAGAAAGCTTATTCAGACCAACAGGGGAAAAGTGAGGGATACATTCAAATATATTATATTGTATATGAGTACATAATGTCATCCAACTTTTGGAGCTAGTACTGATATTGGGAAAGAGTTGGCAACACTAAATTAAACAGCATCATTGCCAGCATTACTGTATCACCACACGGAAGGCAAGCTAACGTTACAGCTCAGGTGAGGAGCCATTAATGTTTACATCCTTTGCTTTCACAAACATGAGCCTTTCGTGAATGAGTAGATGCACACTTCTTTCTGCACAGTGTTATGGTTGGTTTGTGTAGTTTGGTAGAAAGATAATAGGTCCAACATGAAAGTTCTGTGGAGCAACTGGGTCATGATTTCTATAAAGAAACATTGGTGTTGAGTTTTTGGTGCTTTGAGCACAACAAGCTGAGTGCTATCTATTCCCATTGTATTAGAGTGACGGCTGACATCTCTCAGGCTGATATCTCCAACACAGCAACTCACACCAAAACAAAATAGATTAATAATAAATAGCACTGCAGGTAAGAGGAAAAATAAGCAGTTTTGTTTTGGGGGTGGACTATCTCTTTAAGAGAATTATCAACCAACAATACAGTTCTCGTCAGCTCTGTGGAGCGTTTCAGCTCCTTGTTTTTGCTGTACAGCTGGCAGTTTCACTGTTTCATTGCTCACGCACCATCGGTTTCAAATGCTGCAGTCGGTCAGTCAGTGACCTTGATATCGTGGAGCATTTTGCAGCTAATCACACCATTTATTACAGGTTATTTGCTGGTCCCATATTGCCAAAATAAACAAACAAAACTACAATAAACATTATTTGTAGCCTGGTTCCTCTTCACAAACATCATTTCTATAAGATTGTTTTTGTTTTTGAGGTATATGGTCATGAGAGTGCAACTGCAAAAAAAAAAAAAGGTTTGAGGTTTGTTTGTTGAGGAGTTTCTGACATTGTTTATCTCAGGTTGTTAGTTCTGTCAGATGGTCTGACAGCTCTCTGTAAGTTACATGTACACGTATCCTCTGCTAAAAATAACCGTGTCAGTGCAGAGTTGATGGTAACAGTGGCCCATCAGAGGGAGATGCTCGGATTGGTTAATCTATACACAAATGGTTCTGCACAGGCAAAGACTGAAGTCCTAACACCATAATGTGACATGAAGCACACAACAAACAGCAAAGATACACACACAGAGCACACTTTCTTTCTCTTTGCTTTTTCCTCTCCTCTCCAGTCTAGGTTCCCTTCCTTCCCTCTCCTCTGTTGGTGACCATTACAAGCAGCCATAAAGACATTAGGATATCACCAGAGGAGATAGGAGCCATAAAACACCACACACAGAGTAAAATGTGACCCTAATGTGTATTAAGTACACAGATCAGCAGGATCCATCTGATATCCAAAGATAAGAAAGCTAACAAACTTCCGTTATTACCATGTAAGGTGTAGGTGGTTGACATGAAAACCTGCCTGTGGTGGTTTAATGCATACTGTACAATAAATATATCACATTATCATTATTTATTGGTCAAGTTGGGATTTATTGAATGCAATCCAGTTGTCACAGAAAACTTGTCTTATTTACTCCCAACATACAAAATCTGTAGTCATTAATAGTTGTAGTTTGATTATATTGACTCAGTAAACATAACACAAATTAATTTTCCAAGCTCTAATGACAAAAAAGTGTATAGTTGATATTGTAATAAATACAATATATATTATGCATATTTTTTTTTGAGCATTTGTAAACTTTGGAAATTAACAAAAGCCTTAGGTGGACCTCAGGTGCTTTCCTTTTTTTTAATGACAAAATATGCTGTTGACAGATTACCTCGTAAATAAAGAGTAGATTATCTGATATTTGAAGGGTAAAGGTAATTTTTGTTGAGTTTGGGTTGTCCCCCTTGACTGTGTCTGGTATATTGTCTTGATTGGTCAGTCAGGGTCCTTGAGGTTTTAAAAGCTGATCCATCAGCACTTTCACTTACTTTTTTCCGGTGGCATCCACCCCTCATCCTCTTTTCATTTTGCACCTATTTCAAATCCATTCTTTCATCCCCAACATTACGCTGCTTGCGTGAGCAGAGCTACTCAGGCGTGGCGTGGCTGTGCTCAGCTGTGAAACATCTAGGGAAAAGGAGTCTCGCCTATTTGCAGCATGACGCACATGGTTTCCAGCAGAAATATACAGTGAAAATGGTCTTTTGATAATTATATTGAGATTATATAACCTTTCAGTACAGTTTAATCTGGTACAGGCACAAAGAAATATAAATATTTCTTTTGAACTCAAGCTTTCCTGTTACCATTTTTGAAATAAGAGCCCTCTTACAATGTGTCAGCAGCATCCCTTCATTTGATAACACAAGGCTTTTTATTGTGAAATACTGTCTTGACTGTGTTAATGAATATGCAGTGGCTTGCACTAGGGATGCACAATGATATTGGCACTTCATCGGTAGCAATTCAATTCAATTTTCAATTCAGTTTTATTTATAAAGCCCAATATCACAAATCACAATTTGCCTCACAGGGCTTTACAGCATATGCCACCCCTCTGTCCTTTGGACCCTCACAGCAGATAAGGAAAAACTCCCCCAAAGAAACCTTTAACGGGAAAAAAATGGTAGAAACCTCAGGAAGAGCAACTGAGGAGGGATCCCTCTTCCAGGACAGACAGACGTGCAATAGATGTCGTACAGAACAGATCAACATAATAAATTTACAGTAATCTAGCCGATCAGTATCAGCCGATATTGGCTTTAAAATGAACTATCAGAATGATAAAATAACAAAAAATAAGTTGTTATATATTGGATATCTGCAAAAAATCCAATATCGCACCTCCCTAGCCATACCTGTCAAGTTTTGGATTTGAAAATAAGGGAAATTTTTTGGTGCCCACCGCGCAGAGCACTATGAGCCTCCACCATAACGTTATTCCTCTCTGTGATCCCCGTTCAACCCAGAACTTCCAGGATTAGCCGTCCTTTCTGCTGCTGGTTGAACCGTGATAATGGGTGCCCACTCCACTAACTTGACGTGGAAATGAGCGGTAGTCTAGGAAACTGGTGAGTTTTGTTTTGTTTTTGTTTTTTTGGACGAGTGCCCTCACACTGATTGCGCCCTGGGCCATCCGCCCACATTGCCCATAGCATAACCCATCCCTGGGTGTACAGGAAATCTAAAATAACCACTTGTCAACCAGACCCGCTGTCGACACTAACCTCGCTCACTAACCAACTGCCACCTAGGCTACTGCAGGTGGCAGTTCTCAGGAGGCTAGTGACAGAGTTCAGTTTGGAGAGGCAGAGGAATGTTTTTTTTATTATTTTATTATAATACGGGATGTATGTGTGTAGTTGATGTAGGAGGTATGAGACGTTAGTACGCCGGCCGGGTGTGGTGTGTGATGTCAGACAGATGTGCCCCAAGAAGAAAGTGAGGCATGTGCTATGTTGTTTACATCGAGCAGCCACAGTAAAGAAGCCTACGCAGTTCTGCATGCTGTTTTTGAGTTATTTCCCTCTATGTAAAAGTCAGACACTGATGAGAGAGGCTGTGCATCATACCTGCAGTGCTGAAAATAAAGTGCCGTTGTTTGTGTGTTGTTACCACAAAGAGCTAACACAAGCTAAAAGAGCTAATGGTCTTCGGAGGTCCCTTTACTATGGTTCGGGGATCTGACAGCTTGGAGTTGGTAACACTTATTTATCTTATTTACACAACGGCATGTCATTTATGTCCCTACATGGTGCACGTCTATAATCCTCCTCTGCTCTCTGTGTTGCGCACGGCGGAGTTCAGCCCTGCTGCGCGCACACACACAGGTGAGCACACACACACAGACACAGGTGTGCACACACACACAGACATAGGTGTGCACACAAAAGCCCAGAAGAACTAATTCCCTTTCTTGAGAACAAGTTCTTCCCCGCTTGCTGCCATGTTGCCAAGTGCGTGGGGGGGAGCCCACTCTGAACTATGGGAGCCCAGCGTGGAGCGGCGGTGGCAGATTTTAAATAGAAACTCGATTTTCATTAAAACAAATCGGCCTAAACTACAAATTCGAATTAATCGATAAAATCGATTTATCGCCCAGCCCTACCTTTGTGGTTTGTTTACATTATAACAGAAGTGCATATTTAATAGCTTTAGTGTGGACAGAGAGAGGACACAGCGTTAGATCTATATATTCTCAGAGGGAATTATTTTCAAAGAGCAAATGACCAGACCAAATGTGTCAGAGATTTTTCTGGGCAACAAAATGTAGGATTACGGACACACGGGTTTAGCTTTAGTTCAGATGATTGATATTTAGGTTTTTCTCAAACACCTGGCCAGTTATTGACACCCTGTTGATAATATGATGATAATGATAATACACACAGTATGAAGCTTTTGTGGCTTTTAAGTCCATTAACTGTACATCTGCAACTGATGGTGTAAGTGGTCTCAGCAGCCATGTGGATGACAGTAATTTACTGTAGGTGAAACATAATGCACTGTGGGATAATCACAGCCTCTTGGAGGCCAGCAAGTACTGGCATTGGCCATTTAGAAGATAGATGTTTGTCTGTTTCATATACAGTACAGGCCAAAAGTTTGGACACACCTTCTCATTCAATGCGTTTTCTTTATTTTCATGATATTCCTGTACAATATCCCAGCCACTTGGTTGTACCTCTCCATGTATGCTGATCCCTGCATCTTACACCCTGCCACTACGTGCTGGACCCTCTCAGGGGCATCTTTGCCAGCCTGCACCTTGGGTCTGATCTGCTGTGGTAGGCCCTGGCCTCTATGACCCTTGTGCTTAGGGCCTGTTCTTGTGCTGCGATGATCAGTGCCTCCGTGCTGTTTGTCAGTCCAGCATTCTCCAGCCACTGGTAGGTCTTCTTGATATCAGCCATTTCCTCTATCTGACGGTGGTATGCAACATGTAGGGGATTGTCCATCCATGTTTGTTCCTCTACCTCTTTGCCCTCGTCAGGTTTCTGTTGGCTGAGGCATTCACTTAGCAGCTTGTCCTTTGGGGTCATCTTCTTGATGTATTCCTAGATTTTGGATCTTTCATCCTGGATAGTGGCTCTGATGCTCACTAGTCCTCAGCCCTCCATCTTTTCGCTTAGTGTATAGCCTCAGGGTGCTGGACTTGGGGTGCAACCCTCCATGCACCCGCAAGTTCCCATTCTGCTAATAGACTTAGACTTAACACTCAACAGATTTTTAAATTGCTTTTCTGGGCTTGAGAAAAGTTTTACAAATAGAAAACTACCATGGCTCAAAAATTCAGAATACAAAGATTTGTGACTGACCTTGTGTGCAGTTCGGGGTGTCCTGTCAACAGTTTTACAGACGTCTCTTTTACAATGGTGATCCATAGGGAAAATGCTTTTTGGGTTGCAGGGGATTTTTTTGCCACAATACTGGAAATGACTGCTTGGAAAATTTTGCAACAAGGCTGAGTGGCTTTCGTGGAGGCCTGTTGGCAACCGACTGCAGACCATTCAACATTATGGATGACACAGGTCTAAGGGACGTGCTCAGGTTGGCATGTTGTAACCAGTCATATGCCTTACTGTTGCAGAGAACAATAGTTTCACACATACAGGACCTGTATGAATTATGGGTGTGACAATTGATATCGATTCAATGATCAACAACCCAGTGTCATGGATACAAAGTGAAAACATCGGTCCATATAATCACCTTTAGGTTACGCTTTTATTTTGAAATTCTTTGTCACTGTGAAAAAGCAGCAGGTAGATGGCAAGCAGCCTAGATAAAGGTGGAGAAGATAATGCTATATATTGGGGAATAAATCAGCAACGTGGAAATCGTTTTGACCATGACCCTTGACAGTTATTATTGAGCTGAATGTTATGCTTTAGTTGAATGAATCCATGTTTCATGGCTGTTTGGAGAAATCTGCCCTCAGGGCTTTAAGCCTGATAACCCTAAAGTTTTAGGAAAAAGGTCATAGTTTGGGTTGAAATTAAGATTTCTTCTATAAATGGCTCTCTGGCAGAAACCTTTACTGCACTTAAATGGTACAATTAACATTATGTATTGTATGGCCAAAAACAGAAAAGTGTAAGCTTTTGCTGTAACTGATTGTGTTAAATGGGTGTATAAATTATTGTCTCATATCGATGGCAGGGTCCTGAATCACATCACATCAAAATAATACGGCAGACTTGTAATATCAGCAAATATTGTATCATTGTCCAAAGAATCGATATATTATCATATTGTGATGAAACTAGTGATTTACACCCCTAGTATGAAATCAGAGAAAGCAACTTAACTGGTGCTCCTGAAAAGTGCAAATGCTTTTTATTTGATTCCCAATCGAGACACTTGGGGTAAAAATTGCTTTACCTAGTTAGTATGGCCTTCAAAATTGTTTTGAATTCCATAATCGAATTTTAAATATGCAATTAAAAATACGATTAATCGCAATTAACCACTAAAATTCATCAATTAATCACTATTTTTTTTAAAAAATGTATTATTTTGTATCAACACCTACATCATCTAGCAGACTACACGTCAAGAAGTACAGTGGCTAGAAAAAGTATCAAGACTTCTTAATATCTTCTCCAGTGGTGTGCAGCATCTATACTGTCGCTGATTCCAGTGTTTAGTCTCCTGTTGTCATATCAGACTGATGTACCTGCTTTCATAATGACATCAATGTGACCGGGCAGCCCTGCCGTCATACTAGCACAGTCACAGCGCACACATGAGACAAATTTAGAAACAGCCGGAGTTAATACTTAATACAGCAAATTAAATCTCTCTAAAGACTCCTAAACTCTCCGGTCTATGGTTACATAAGCAAATAAATGAGTTGAACACATGCAAATAAAACTTTATAGGTAACAAATCTGCCATGGCAGTATAGACATGCTATAATACATGTTTCCTTCACTGTTAATCAACAGCACTTAAAACTTGTGAATCAATGGAACAATAGTTACCTGCAGCATCAATAAAACTGCTGCCTCACTTTGTACTTTAACTTGATCACATATTCTGTATTTAATCAGTACATAACACTGTACGTAATGAAAATCTAAATGCTTAATTCTGACAAACATAATCCCTCTCCAAAAACACAGACACACACATAAATAAATAAAAGCGACATCTCTGTCTTCATGTCATGTCGTCTTGTTCTACATCCCTCCGGTGACGCAGGTGATATGAGCAGAGACTGCTAAATATAACCTTGCACTGGAAATGTCATCACTGTCACATTCCTAAATAAAAACCCTCGCCACAGCTTCATATATAACCAGGATACATGCTGGTGTCCCAGAGTAAACTTTTGGGTTTGAATCCTCTTGCATCTGTGCTTCAGTTCATCACCACCATTGTCATCTGCCTCTCAGTCTTCACTTTCTGATCTCTATTTCTGATGTGTACAATTTAGTAATTTGTGAAATGCAGCATTGAGAAATACAAATTATGCATGAGAGTATGTATGTAATTGATGCAATAAAGGGATGACAGACAGGTTTCAACTGGGAGACATGAAAAGCAGTATGGCTTCTCGTGGCAACTTCAGCTTCACAACTGAGGGGTTAAAATTAAAAAATCACTCCCACTGACAATACCTGCAGTGCCCTTGTTGTGCAAATTGACCATTTTGTTGTGGCTTTATACCTGCATTTACTCATGCTATGCTAATCTATTTTCAATGACTGTGCTGTAGCCATTATTTAAAAACAATTTTCATTTGTAGTTACTGAAAAAAGTATCAGAAGCCCCATTTCCACTTAACACTTGCGGTAGGGTACCATAGGAAACAAAAGTAACCCTTTAGTCATGGTACCTAGACCCTAGCGTTTTCCACCACAAACAATAGTCTTAAATATGGGGGTTTTTTTTCACTCACTGCTCCGTCCAGAACTCGCTTTATTTTGTCATTACCGGTGACACAGATGGAAGAATTATAACAATGGTGATGAAGTCCAACCAGCCATAGACACTGCTGATAATGGCCAGAGAAGAAGACAATGATGAAGCTCATGAGAGGAGCAGCAAGAGAGTCAGGCGCTTGTCTGACGTCATCCTCATCAGTGATTCCGACAGTGACATTGAGAAAGTATACCCAGCGTCAAGTCATGAAATGAGCAGCGGGCAGTTCAGGTGCCTGTCTGACATCATCACCATCAGCGACACAGACAGCGACGCTGAGGAGGTCGACCCAGCATCAGTGCCGTCCTGCGTCCTGGCACCAAGTGATGCAATGAGCAGCAGGCAATTCAGTAGCCTGGCTGATATCATCTCCATCAGCGACACAGACAGCAATGCCCTTTCATCCTCAGTTACTGTCATAATTAAGATATTCGACTATTAAAAGTTCCAGTTTCCAATGGAGTATGTGAGAGTGTCCTTATTAAAATGTAACTGTTTTGTTTTCCATTGTTTTTATCGAATCTGCTCATAATGATAGCTACTCTCACCAATTTTTAGTTCACAAGGCAAACGTATTTCCTCACAAAGAGAAATGGGGGTGTGGCAGTATGCTGATTCCAAACAGCAGGCATGCACTTGTCAATTTAGAATGATTATGACTCACTAACATTCACATGGTGGTAAGGACAAAATCTGCCTGTGTGCACTTCATGAATCTGACAGTAATTTTGTGGGTGCAGTTATTTTATGCACAGCAAAAGAACATTTCTACACACATATTAGTGAATGAGGTCCATTGTTTGGCAGCATATTGGTCGAATGCCAGCGAAGAATCAGCGTTCTTTTCCACCACATAGAAATAAATGCAAGTTTCTTTGATTTCTTGAACAGCTCATCAAATGGAGATTAGCATGCCAAATAAGGAGGTGATCTCTTGATCTCCTTCTGTTCAGTCAGGCCAAACTACCAGACTTAAAGTGGCTGGAATTTATTCTTGTTCTTTTCACTTGTGTATAATCTCATCCAGTTATTCCCCTCTGTGATGGAGGAGAAAACCTGCAACACAGGATTGTAATTATGTTTTATTTAGGTGTTATGCACTTACTTAGTTTTCATTCAGATTACTTTTTTTTTTTTTTTCACGTGAGCTGTCAGTGTCGCAGGAAAACAAAATGGTTTTACCCTGAGAAAGCTGATGATGCCTGATGTGAGCTCATGTTTTTTTCCCCCCAAGCAGACTGAGTGAAATTCAATTCTACTTCATTTGGCTTGATTCAATTTGCTGTCTGGCAAATTCTTATCATCTAATGGAAATATTGTTAAATTTAAAAATGTCACAATGAAAATGTAATGAGTGTTACAGACACACATTCAGAGGCCACAGCAGCTGAAGACAGTAACTCTCATTTTGTTGTTCCTTCAGGACCTGCTGCTAATCACATGACGGATGTTGCTGCTGAAACAAACAAATTGAAGATAGTTATCATGTGCTCATATTGTCTCAAACAATCACAATATTGCAATGATTACGTCAAAGCGTGAGGAATGCTCTCTAAAGATGCAGCGCTATTTTGGATAATGACGTATGCTCTGCTTCTCACAATAGTACACTAATACACATTGCCACATTGAAGTCACAGTTTTTCCTGTAAGACACATTCAAACTGGTGGATTCATGTTTTTTAATTACTGTATGTATTACACTTGATGAAGTGCACTAACTGATTAAGAACTCCAGATCAGTGACATGGCTTAAAGTGCTCAGAGGGGGATATTAGTATGACTTCTTGCAGACATGGTGACCTAATACAGTGACCCAACTGAAAACAGACTGATTGAAAAGCTCAAAGAGACTAAAGGGGAATGCTGAGTGCCACAGATGTTCTTACTTTATACTGAGAGCCCTTTGAAGCTTTGTAACACAGAAAAATCCCAAATTCATCTATACAGGCAGCAGCACAGCTCATGTAGATATGCAGTGTTATAGTAATACAGTGGAATATAATTGGAGATACCCTTCTAATGACAGACTGCAGCTCTGTTATATTGTTGTTTGCATTATAAGCACACTAAATGCTGAATTTTCAATCGTTGCAAAGCCCCGGAAGGGGAAATGGGGCTTACAAATGAAAAGTTGAACTCATGCTGTAAAACAAATATTACATCAGTTTAATCATTGTGGGATTTTGTACATATTATATAATATTATAGCATATATTATGATATTAGTTAGCTATTATTAGATACATTTTGTTCTATTACTCTTGTCTACTTGTGCTACAGTTGCATTTTTTTTAGTATTCAGCAATATCCTGCAATTGTTACTTGTGGCCAGAGTGGCTCCTCACTGTAAGACTGTGAAATCTGTTTAATAGGCACAGTAAATATTCAACTTGATTGCAAGAATAAATGTTGACATTGTATGTTTTGCATATAACGGATACATAATATTTGTAAGTTATTATATAGAGGTTAAATATAATTTTTACCTTTCAAAAATGCTGTGATAAATGTGCGGTCAGGTGTAGGCCCAAAAACCACTTGGTTAAGGGTAGGAAAAAAGTTTTGGCTTAAAATACCCAGGTTTTGGTGGCAAAAGCCCCCACAGAAATTACAGCAGGGTTCAGTAAAAAAATAAATGGTTTTGGTGGCTGGAAGTGCAACTAAGTCTCAGTTAACAAAACAACCATTTGCTTAAAAACACCAACGTTTGATGGCTCAAGCCCCAGACACACCGAACGGACTTCAGAGAACTACAGCTGACGAAAGCTCCTTGCTGCATCCCCTCACGTCGCCTGTGTCTTGGCCAAAAAGTTACACGTGAACGCACTGCAAATACCTCAAGAGATTGCTACCCAGCAGGTGCATTCTGCACTTGCTTGAGAGGAAATTACTCTCCCCATCAGCAGATGGCAGTAATCTGTAATCATCAGTAGAAAAGAGAAACAGGAAGACAAACTTGACGCTAGTTAGCCAGTTAGCACATTAACAACACAACCTGATACTGAAAGAACAGAGCATATTCATAGAGTGCCACGGAACAATAACACAAACCATCAGAGAACGTTTCTGCTAAAGAGCTCAATGGCTAAAGAAAAAAAATCTTATCTTATATAACAAGTTTGGTTTGGGCTCACTCCCTCTTGACTTAAGCTCTTTGTTTACTTTCCTCACTTCAGTTTCAGCTCTCATGCACTAAACTGAACAGCCTATCAGAGTGATTGCATTCACCACCGGTGCACCACGCTGAGTCAACACGCTGAATTTTGCAAAAAAAAGCCAGCTAGTGCCAATGAGGGCCAATAGTGTGGGACTCACTGCAGGGACATGGTCCACGGTTGCTCACCAATGACCCAACATTGACCGTGAGCTGACCGTCAGCTTGTGGTGTCAGGGCCTTAAAAAGCTGCTTGAAGACGCAGCAATGACTCGCTAAAAAAGAGACACTTTTGCTGTTTGTTGGTCTTGGACGGAGGTCTTCAACTTGGAAAGTGTCTTACCTCGGTGTCATGCCATCCACCATCCCCTCCAGCTCCCAATGACCAAGTTAGCTCTTGTCACTTTAGAAACGTTAATATGATGCAGACCAGATGTTACGTATGTGCTTTGCAGTAAGACACAGTACCAACATTTTATTCTGGCGACTGGGCTTAAACATGAGCTCATGCAAAGTCTTTGTTGTTTTTCTTGCAGAAAGTACAAACCAAGTATTATAATTCTATTCCAGTTCATCAATCATTCATCAGTTCGTTCCATCAATTATTTACACTAGTGTTTGAGATGTTTATGTCTCCTTACTGTGTAGTTTAATGTCTTATAAATATTGAGTAGCAGTTATTATTTCTGTCACCTCTGTAATTAGAGACAACAGAAATAAAGATGACTGGCGGCAGCAGCCTAGAATTGTCTTTTTAAACAGGACAGAAATGAAGCAGCAGGAGACGCAGTCAGCTGATGACTTGACAAGTGCCTGGAGGGCATTCATCTTTCAAACAGGGTTTGGGCTTTTTTAAGCTGAAAGAGATTGCAGTAGATGTGTATTCTGTGTCCAAAAGTACTGTTTTTGTGTTTAAACAAAAAGTGTATTTTAGGAATGTGCAACTTCATATGTGTTGAGCATTTATTCCCTATTCCTTTTTTTTTTTTTTTGAGTAGTTTGATGATAATTCAGAATTATTTTCAAAGTTAAATTGTTCTTGCATAAGTGTAAACTTGTAAAGTCTTTACAACTACCCCCACCTATAGGGTTGTAATGTATCAATCTTTGCAAATAGTGTGTTTGTGTGTGTTTACACTGCTTACTGTCCTCCTGCTTGGTCTCCTGCTTGCTTTTTGCTCTGGTGTTCAGTTATTTCTTTCAGTTGGTTGTTATTTGGCAGCCACAGTAAGTGGTTGGCTGATATATGGTCTGCTGTGTGTTAAAGATGCTTCATGCTGCTGGAAACAAATTAAATAATTGGTAGTGCACTGCAGGATGTTCATAATGATGACTGCCAAAGGGGAAATCAACTACTCATGAAAATTTAACTTTTTCAAGCTGTAAGAGTTCTGCAGTAAACTTACAGAATGAGACATATAAAAGATTTATGTCCACACTGTGAATATGAATGAGATAGAGGCTCTGACTGAGGTCAGTTAACATGAGATCTCATCACTATCATGTCTGAACATGGATGGTGTATAGACATGGTTTGTGGTTGCAAAAGCACATGAGAAGTACTGTACATGTGAATGCATGCTATGTTTTGAAAATGACCTTATCTGAAATGGAGAACTTCTGACTTTTTGGTAACTGCTTTGACAACACAGAGCCAGATGCTGTATTTAGTGAGTCAGACTTAAAGTACCCAAAGTCACTGATAAACATTTAGTCAGGCTGTGCAGAGATTACCATGTTTCTGTGTTTTTTTATAGAAGTGGCAGAGAGGAGAAAAAACTGCTTGATGGCATAACAGTCATGCATTTAGCCTGTGAGCTCCATGGCACAGCATGTATCTGTGTGCCATCTTCAAAATATTGAAATCGTGAATTGCATAATGGAATCATGACAAAGACCTAATCTATGAAACTTGTGTGCAGTTAAAATGTGTGACCAAATGTGTTATCATATGTTAATACATGCATCAGCACCTAGTGACAAACTGACAACTATTGCTTTAAGTAACATTTCATATTATCTATCATATACTGACATTCAGTTTATCCATACTGTGTTGTACAAATAAACAATGCACTGAATTGTGAGTATCACTCAAAGAAACACTGCGTTTCTCACAGATTTATTACATCCGGTTGTCCAGAGAACATATGTTTCATTTGTTTACACTGAACTAGATGACCTCTAATGGCTGCACTTTAAACCCTGCGGCTGGTCTGACTGTGTGTTTGTGTGTGTGTGTGTGTGTGTTTGTTTGTGTGTGTGTGTGTGTGTGTGTGTGTGTGTGTGTGTATGTGTGTGGGACTCAAACAAAAACAGAATGTCCAAGAGAATCGATCAAGTCAATCTCCAAAAGCAGAATCGACTTCACAGCTCTGAGCTGCCGTCAGAGGACTGACATCAGTCCGAAGAAAAAAAAAAAAATGATAGTGTGGAATGAATTCTCCATAAATAAAGTGTGAATGGGGAAAATCAAAAGTTTTTTCAGTGACTGTAGAGGCAGTTAGTTTGAGAATAAAATAATAATAATGTAATAACAGTTATAATAATTTATTTATATAGCACTTCTTAAAACATACAGTTAAAAAAGCGATTCACATTTAGATAGGATACACACTTAAAAATACAAGCACATGTTACCCACAATTGTAAATACATACATACATGTGTATATACATATCCATAGGCAAGAGAAAACAAAACTATTGGCACACAGAGAGAATTTATAAAAAGGCCAACCTATAGACACAAGTTCACAGCAGCCAATGAAGCGAAACTCAGATTCAGCACTTCTGATGAAACAGGGAGGGCTGTCTTTACAATTCTTATGATGATTTATCTTTTACCACATAAATAATTCAGTTCATATAAGCCTAACACAGACTCTTCTACTGAGCGTCTAGCAGCAGTGATTAACCTAAATATTGAGATTCTGATTAACAAGAACGAAAAAACTTTGTGTTTTCTACATAGATCATAAACCCATGGATATTAAAATGACCCATTGCAATTGGTTCCGAAATATAAATGTTAAAGTGCTTTTTCCTTTTTATTTGGAGCTCACACTGGAGTGAATGAATAACAGACAGCTGCTTAAGAGAGACAGCAAACTGGCTTGACGACATGGCCAAATGCGAGTATGATGCTGAATATATTAACTTTGTGGACCTTGAACTAATGACTAAAGAGAAATCTGGACCCCTTGGCTGGACCTGTTGGAATCCACCACTACACTTTCTCATCTTACAAGTACTTTAGCATGCTAACATTTCCTGATTAGCACTTAACACAAAGTACAAAAGAGGCTGATGGGAATCTCAATAGTTGTTTCAGATATTTTCATATTTCATATGAACATGGACCCACCTCCAACCCTGTATCCCGTTCTATTTATACATCCATGTTTACCCTTCCATTGGAGTGAATTAACTCAGGACCTGCTCAGTCTCCTAAAGGAAGGGGACAGTGGTGATATCCATGTGATCCAGATACAGGAAATGACCCGTAAGTGTGCTGTCTTGTTTCTGAACAGTCTCATAAGTGAATACTTTGACCTGCAGGTGGTGCTAGATGAAAGGTCAGGGGATCATTAGAGTAATGATGAGTGCCGTCACAGAGTCATAGAGGATTCAGTAAATTTCACCTAAATCATGGCCTCATAGCTCTTGTTGGATTTGTTTTCTCCAAGTCTTCATGTAGCAGAGGGACAGAGGAAGCTAAATGACCAATGTCCTTTCCACAGACATAACAGAAAGACAAGTGTTTTGCCCACAACAGCAAATGCTGACAGCGTGTGGGTCAATTAGGCTGAAAAGCCGTCCTTATGGTCACTGTGTGAAGGATTGCTGCTGAAGGACATTGGCTCTGCAGCCCATCATACTTTACCTCTCAAGGACATGATCGCACATCCTGCCACTCAAGTGGACCTTTCTGTGCTGCTGTTAATTACTCCGTGCTTAAGAGTCTCTTGAGTAATCTTGGCTTTGAAGCATGCATAGCAGCTAAAGCAGAAGAGCACAGCAGAGATCCAGACTTACCTTACCTCAGGACACGTCTGTAAAATTGAAAGTCTTTCTATGAATCCATTCTAATGGTAGTTCATGGAGCATATGTATATTAAGATACAGAGTTCTTGAAGGGGATACTTAACCTTTTTTGTTTTCTCTTTGATAATTCGCAGTAACACCATCTAAAGACTACATGAAACGAGTGCAGCATTAATCTTGAAGTCTGCTGTGTTCTCGTTGCTCCATCTGATCACCTTCCTCCACAGATGACAAGATATAACAAGCTGCCCAAATATTAATCTGCACGGACCAATTACATCACTAGACAAGCTGACCAATACATGCCAGGGGAAAAAAGATTCCTCTCCTCTATCATCTCATTCTTCCTGCTCGTCTTTACTCTTCTGGCCGCACTGACTCAACTCTGCAGAATGTTTTTCATTTCCCCTGTGGGACCACACACACCTGCTAGTCCTCCGCTAAGCATCAGAAACCATTTCATAACCATCCAGCGCTGCCTGTATCCATCTGTCTGCTCTCTTCGTTTTCATCTCCATCTCTCACCGTCATCCAGATAAAGAGTGGTTTTGCTTTCTGTCATCTGAGTTGCTTCTCTATCATCTATCACTTTGTCTCTCTGCTTTTACACCCTCTGGTTCGGGAATTAGTGTATTAAGAAAGAGGACGCATTCTTTGATACATAATTAAAATGTCCAGCCAGATTTTCTGTCCCCATCTGGTTTGCCAAAAGTGGAAGATACACCAAGCAGGTAACAGCACATTATAAGCTTGTTTCCAATACCAAGCTGCAAAAGAAAATTCAGTTTCCTTTTGCATCATTAACAGTTTATAACTGAAGAGAAAACAGTGGTGGTGCACTCAGCGTCGTGTTGTGCTTGTCTTTGCTGAGACACCCTGTAGGACAGACAGGTTGGAGGAGAAGACTGAGCGAAGGATCTGCAGAGCTTCATTTTAAGGCCAGTGGGAGCACATATGGGTTTGCTCGACCAACACTGGGTGCATTTCCTAATCTTTCAGAGCTGGTTTGCTTGCTTTTCCAGGCTTAGAGTTGGCTGCTGTTTTTGTTTACACCAGCTGTCAGTCCTGTTCTCCGAGACACACTGCCACCCTGTGGAATAAAGCTCTAACTGCAATATGGAGCTGCAGAAGTTCCTCAATGCACTGTAGTCTACATCAATATACAGGGTAATGTTTATGAATTAGGGCTGCAAGACATGAGGAAAATATGTGTTAACATCGTTGAATATCGCGATGAGATTACTTGCAATGAATAAACAGATATTAAAGTGTTCTCAGTTTTGTCTACCTGCTGCTTTTAGAATACAACTAAAATACAACAAGTTGATTGTTGAATTAAAAAGAAACAAAAAGGAATTATTTCCAACATTATTTTATTGAACTACTTTAACATTAGCTGAGACTTGGGTGTAATCACTAACTAAACTGACTCAATAGGTTGTTTCGATGTACACTTGGAAATGTTGCTCTTGGACCCACCTCTCAGTACACACAGATATGATACCACCTTGTTCTTTAGGCACAAATTAGCAGGCGTATGTATATATGTATGTATAACAGAGCTTACAACTAGAAACATTTTATCAGCTGTCAGTTGTTAAAGGGGCAGTTCACCCCAAAATAAAAAATACAGATTTTGCCTCTTATTTGTAGTACTGTTTATCAGTTTAGATGTGTTGGTGATATAGGCTGTAGAGATGTCTGTCTTCTCTCTAATATAGTGGAACTAGATGTCACTCAGCCTATGGTGCTTAAACAAACTGAACAGCAATGTCTCTTTCCAGAAATCATGACGTGGTTACTAAAGATAATCCAGAGACCTTGTTGTGGGCATTAGGAACTATTTTCTCTCTACCAAACTACACCTGCCACCCATATCTCTGTGCAGAAAGAAGCGTGCATCTTACAGCTCAGCCGAGGAGGATGAAATTAGTATTACATGTCACAAGCATGGCCGTTTTGTCCATGAGTACATAGATACTCTGCTTTCCTCTATGCAGTTATGTGGTTAGCGAGTGTAGTTTGGTAGAGAGAAAATAGTGCCTGCCATCTTGTTCCATTATATTAGAGAAAAGGCAGACATTCCTACAGCTGGGATATCTCAAACACTCGGCAACTCACACCAAAACAACTGAGATTGATAAATAGCACTACAGGAAGTAGGAAAAATATGTATTTTTGATTTCAGGGTGAACTGTCCCTTTTATGTGTTTATGGGACAATGGTGTTATTTGCTGTGAGTGTCTCTGTGTGTGATACGAAGGTGGAGCAGTGTTGCTTTGAGCTGTGACAGTGTTAACTGTTTGATAGATGTTCCTGCTTACAGTATTGTAGCCAAAAGAAATTGAGGTATCGCAGGCAAATGAGTGTCAGAGGATAACGTGTGGTGTGGAGGTAGGAAGGAGCTGTTCCCTTTACTGTACTTCATACTTAATGCCAGTTCTAACGGGGAGCCAGTGTAATGAATGGAGAAGCTAGTGAGGTTGAACATGAGCCAGACTTTCAATAATCTTACTATAATGATGAAAACTCTTTCTGTGGGTGTGTCTGTCTATGTCTCTGTTCCACGTTTTTCTACTCACTGACATGGTCAATCTATGTGAAACTGCACATAGGCATTGAGGATTGGCATAGGTAGAAGGTGACAAAGCTACCAGTGGGTATGGACTAGTTCAATATTATTCATCATTATACAGCATGATTTTATGCATTTTCATATTTTGGCATATATCGGAAAATTGCTCTTATCAATGTGATACTGATTTCCACTATATTATTCAGTTGTATTACTGGGAGTAATTCATGGGCACTTAATGAACCATCAGGGTTGACACCTTGTTCTCAGACCTCGACAGCAAAGGGCGTATGATCCCATAAAAATCCCTTGAACTAGCAAAACTTTAACATCCTGTCAATTTAAGCTGAACTCACAGTAATGATTACTGCTGTAAAATGATGAAAACAAGTCAGTCTTTATGTATTTATTTTTATTGACGGTACGGCCTGTTCTGTAGAATAGAACACCTCATTCCCTGAACAGAAAAGTTTGTTTCCCTCTTTACTGAAAATAAACAACTTAATTCCCTGTATTTCTGTTCTACTGTTACAGTTTCATCTTTAAAAAAAAAGTTAACATGACTATATGTGTTGCATACATTTACAATGCAATAATAGTTCCCAACACAAACCGAAGATAAATCAACATACTGTACAAATAAATGGCCCTACAGCAGGTTTACTGTTTGTAATAACTTACATTCAGATGATTCAGTGGAAACACACAAAAGCAAGCACACACCCAAACACACACCAACTCCTTGTCGCTTCATATCATTCTTAAATACTGTTAATTGTTTTTTTACCCCCCAAAATGTGCAACTGTTACGATAGGCAGCATCACTGCACTGTAAGCTTGTAGACAGCTAACTGTACCCATTGTTTTAAATGGAAATGTTTCTATGCAGCCATTTTAAAAGCCCCAAAGAAATGTTTTATTTTTTAACATAAATGGGCCAATGAAAAATGATTTAAAATGTCAGTGCGACCGTTAAAAATATAAATACAGTCTGCAAAAGTCCTTCACTTAAACATGTACAATGGACATTCAGTTATACACGTGCCTCTAATAATCCAAGTATTTAATAAATATATTTGATGATTATTAATCTCCCGCTCAATAACATCAACCCCTTAATCATTAAGGATTTCAACAGATCACTGCCAGCATCACAGCCAGCCATTTTGTCCATTCATTCAGTGTCAGTCAGACAGTCAATGGCCCATTCCAATGTGCAGCTTCAGACTTTAATTGACACACGAACAGCATGAGGATGCAAATGATCGATGTTAATGTGGCCAATAAAGTGTTTGTGTGAGGGTCATATTCAAAATATGGACTGATAAAACTTAATGTTGCTCTCTTTTTAAAATATAATAAGACGTAGGGGTGTTGAGTCTGGACAGTGGAACTGGGTCAGTGACACCAAAAATTTCCCTTCAGCAAAAAATTAACACAATCTCAGTCTCTTGCTCTTAAAAACCAACATTTGGATATTTCAAGTCACTCCTTTTACATTTACATTCAGAAACATACACATTTTATAATGCTTAATATTGCTGTTTTTTCACCCCCACATTTGTTTGATTTTGACAAAATAAATTATATGGCATCATTATGTATGCACGTGACAAGCAATATGGGAAAAAGTGAATCTGACAAAGCAAGTTTTGTGTTTTCTGCCGGTGTGCCTCTTGTTGTCTGTAGTCACAGTGTTTGAACAGGTGTCTGTGTAGCTGGACCTGTTACTGTTCATGTGCTACATGTCCCTGTGGATTATAACTGAAGCGGGTGCTTCACCCAAACTACTCGAGACGAAAACACAAATGTGTGGGGACCCTCAGCAGGTTCAGATGCAAATACATTAATCTGCACAGTTATTCTCATTTACTTGCTCTACTGCATTAAAATCATAAAGTAATCAAATATTACAAACCCATCCTACAATGAGATACAGTATGTTAGCTGTTTTTAGGCACGTAAGAACAGGGAGTCACAGCGAGGTCAAACATTAAAGTCCCAATCTGGATTGTTTTTTTGTTTTTTTTTAATATAAATATGGATTATATAGAGGAAAAAAAAGAGATGCTGGTGGAAAATAATCTCTAGTGCTAACGTCACTGCATGTGACAATATGACTTCCATTTAACTCCAATGCAATTAAAGGCTTAAATACAACCCCTAAATAAAGGCTCTGGTAAAAGGCTCCATTCAGGCCTAGCAGCCAACTTAAAGCTGCAGCAGGTAGAAAGCCTGAAAACTGTTGATTTTTGAGTCTCATCTGAGTTAGGTTTCATTCGTCTCCGCCCTGAGCCCCTCCTACCAGACGAGCACGCGAGTATTTTATCCTACTTGGTTCTATTTCTCCTTCACTGGGAGCCTCGGCTCTCCCTCACCGCGCAGCATCCCTCCCCACCCCTCCCTCGCAGCCCCGCACATATACCCCAAGTTCTGTCTTCGTTTTTTTGGGTTGTTTAGCCATGTAGGCAGTTGCTGTGCTGGAATAGCTATTTTATTTGGTGCACTGTTTGCCATTGCCGCTTGCTCTCCGCTTCTGCCGGCGGCACGGGAACATGCATATGCAGTAGAACAGCCAATAGGAACGCAGTAGTCTGAGCTGACCTTTGATTGGTTGATGCACATTGGCACGATACTGATTCTTTAGAGGCTGAACACAGAGCCATGGTGAGGTGCAGAAACCTATTGTTTGTCTCAGACCACTTGATTTACATTATGCTTAGAGGAGATATTATAAAATTTTTACTCAATTATACCAAAACAATGTTGCCTACTGGAGCTTTGACTCTGTATCTTTACAGTGAAAGAGACTTACTGTTCTTTTCCTGGTTGGCTTTAACAGTAGTTAGTTAGTTATTACCACAGACTGAACACTGGGATAGCAATCCTCAGTCACTTTGACAACATTTTTACAGATATCAAAAAATTTAATTCTGACCACAGATGTCTGTCATTTTTACTGGTTGTTAATGCTTTCTGGAGATTTCTGTGTTGCAGTACCACGGTTAAACCTGCTAGCCGAGCCACATTCAGGCTACAGTTGACCCATGACACAACGTTACTTTAAAGTGCAGCAACAGTAACATCTGCTGATTGAATGCGTGATGGTGCAATCCTGGAATATACAAGCCCCATACCTTCATTTATACCTGTAATCTCAATTAAAAAAAAAACAATGTTGTGTGCGGGCCAGTGCAGTACAATTACATTTCACCCATATGTTGCCTTTTTTTTTATCTCCAAAAGTGCACTCATTAAGGTTAAGGAGGAAAATGAAACTGAAAGGGGTTGTGGAAAAACTCTGCTGTACTTCCACCAGATTGGGCCTTTAATATTACACAGTATATGACACAGTATATTGCACATACAATATACCATTACAGTGGACACAGAGGAAGGCAACATACTCCATCATTGTTAGTCTGACAGTATATGAGTATAACACAGTGTAACAGTGTCAGCCACCACTGGTTTATTCACCACCGTTTCTTTGAGTTTACATTTACTGGTGACTGTATATCAGTTGGAGTCTGGACTGGTTTGGAGAGAGGACTTACTTGAGTCTGTAGGTGGCCTGTACTGTTCATCAGTGTAGCTGTTTGGTCTACTCTATAGTTGCAGGAAGTCTATAAGGTCACGTATGATGTTTGGTTTTATAAATAAATTTGTATGTGTGCACATGTCTAATGTCGTATGTATGTGGTACTGTGAAATGTTATATGCAGTAGTTGTAATATGAGCCACTCTGCTGAATATCTCCCTTTATGTCCAAGTTTCATCATCACTGAGTTGGTCATTGCTTGCTGAGTGCCACAGTCCGTAGTTTGGCCTGGTGTGTCTCTGTTTTATCGTCTGTGGTGTGACTGCTTCATGTAGTGTCTGCGGTATGTGTGTGAACAGTGTGTGATTTGTTTGCATTTTGTCCATTTCCTGTGTGTTCACTGCCTGTTGAGTATGTGGGGTTTGCATCGTATGTGGTATGACTATCTCTGTGCTGGGGGGGCCCCCTGGGTCTTTCATAGCCATACTGGCCCCTACCATGGCGGGATAGCTTCGATTCCTCCTCAGCCCTGCATTCAAACCTGGAAGCCCCCCACCCAGGGCACTGCTCCCCAGTCCAGTGGAGCCAAAGGGGGCTAACAGAGTACTCCCAGATGAAACAGAACCAGCATGAGGGGACAGAGTGCGGAAACGTTTCAGCTTGTCCACAAGTCGCAGGTTCAGCTTCTCTGTTTGGCCTTCATCATCTGTTTGCCCCCCTCGCTCCCGCTCCGCCTCCCCCAGCACTTCCCTAAGAATGGTACGCGCCGGCTTAGAGGCAAGGAAAGTGTCATAAAATGGCGGGTCATCAGCAGAAGGGCTGAACTGAAAGACTGGGCGGTTGTTGGTAGAGGAGGCAGATTTAGAACGAGGGGAGTTAGGTGGGGTGGATGGTTGGAGAAGGAGGGTATCTGGGCGTTTCTTCAGTCGTCTATGTTCAGTCTCCCCTGGTGTGTCCATGCTCCTCTGTGCTTGCGCTCCTCCCACGGGTGTTGAAGCTCCGCTGGCATCCAACCCTCTGTCCCAGCTGCAGGGGTCGTACACTGAGGCAGAAATCCCATGCTCCAGCAGGAGGCGCACCAGGCCTAGGGAGGTACTGGTGGTTTTGGTGGAGTCCCGGAGGTTGGTGGAGGACTCGGCTAGTGAGAGGGAGAGGGAGAGGCGGCGCGGGGTGCAGCAGGGGGTGTAGGAAGGTGTATTTGGAGCAGAGAAAGGTATGGGAGAAGAGGCAGGGGTAGGGGTGCCGTGGCAAGCACTGCTCTGATAAGAGGCCAGAGCCGAGCTGGAGATGGAAGAGTAAGAGGAGAGAAGGGAGTGGAGAGAGGGAGAAAGGGAGGAAAGAGAAGAGGAACAGGGGGTATTGGGTGTGCATAAAGCATGAGAAACAGCATGGGTGATGGGACACAAATGAGTGGACATTAGTTATCAAGTCTTAACACTTGGCTTTTAGTGACAGTTAGGACTCATTAAGAATCACATGGACAAGACCTAAAACATAATCATGCAGGAATTAAACCTTTCTTCTATTTGGGCAACTGAGATGTGGAGATCAGTTTAGGTCTGCATAAAATCACAAACAGCCCCATCGTCAGTGACAAATAACACATTTTAAATGATAATCACAGTCAGGAGCATCAGGGCGTACACCCATTCAATTATTTGCCACACAGTTAAATCTAGTAGCTACAGATTACAAAGAAACTAATCACAAAAATCCACTTCATCCAGCAAATTAAACCCACTCAGGTAGCATCACATAACCTGTATCTGGTCATTGGGTCATGTGGGTAAAGCAGTCATACTCAAGGAGGATGTCATGACTCCTCTTCTCAATTTAAGCAGACCTTTGGCATTGGATGCAAATGATCTTCTCCCAACCAGTGCTGTGAACTGTTTTGGGCCTGGCGTTCAGACAGCTGCTGTTATCGTCTTCAGGAGTTAGGTGTATAGGGGACATGTTATGCTCATTTTCAGGTATCTACTTGTATCTGGGTTTCTACGTGGACATGTTTACATGCTTTGATGGTCAAAAAATACCTGTATTCACCCTCTGTCCTAATCCCTCTCTTTTAACGCCTGTCTCTTTAAGCCCCCCTCCCGAAAAAGCCCCATCTGCTCTGTACTCTGGTCAGCGTTTCTGGGTCCTCTATATCTTGGCATCTCTGCACTGTCATTGCAGCCAAGAGATGATGGTAATATTAGTATATCAGCACTTTCTACCATTCAAAAAAAATCACTTTTCAGCACGCAGCTACATGTAGCAGTGTATCTAATATAAACACTTGCAGTATTGTGACTGGAGCAGATGACCATATGTAGAAGCGCATCAAGAGCTGATGCAGCTTGTCACAAAAGTAGAAAAAAACAGAAACCACCTATTGAGAACGGCCAAAGTTTTTTGCTCACAGGGATGAATTTTGTATACATTTACTTCATTATTTGAAACTTTGGCTATGTTTAATATTGAACATCCGACATTGTAACATAATCTGTATGATAGAAATTAAGGAAAAGCATATTATGTCCCTTTTAAGTCTCTGGTCCTGGGTCTTTTTCCCCATTGTCCGTCCAGTCTTTCGGGTATTCCAGCAGAGGTCTTAAAATGTTGAATGGCCTTGAATTCAGACAAAGGGTTACAATCTCTCTCTTACGTGTACAACAATTAGTTATCAGCTGACTGAAGGACCAGATTAAAGTTACATGATGACACCTGAGCCAGTTCCTTTCACTGAGTGAAGATAACTGTATGGTTAAAAGCTCTGAAAGACAAGAAGTGGTAAATTGATTAGATCAGATCAGATTAGATTATTTCACCAATATAGTTTTTTTTTAAAGGGCAAGACAGAGCACCTATGCTCAAATCCTGATGAATTTAGATTTGATCAATGATTGGAGTTGTCAGAAGCTGATTGTTAGTAAAGAACATGGTGACAGGGAACGTTAGAGGCAAACTACATGTAGGCCAACAACACTGTGACTGTCTGTAGAGTTAGGGCAAATCACTGATGTTATTCTGGTTTACACACACCCACAGTCTTTAGGAAAGCACTCCCATGCATTGCCTCACCCATGTGCACCCCAAAGGGTGCACTCAATGGGTCTGCTCTACTCCGGCCATGACAACCATATGAAACAACTCCACTTCATCTTCCTCATCACATGACCTGCCAAGGCCAATCAGACAGCAGGGACACAGAGTATGAAGTCAGCCAGGTGCTGTGGCATCAAAGTAGCCCTGCCTCAAAATCTACAGGAGGGGAACAAGAGGGGGATTTGCTCCTTGGCTGAGAAGCAGCTATTTGATTTGCAGTATACAGTGGTGTTTTTTTAAAGGTTAAACTACCAGACATTAACTGTTCAGTTTGTTGTCATTCATTTCTGTCAAGGGCTTCATGTTTACAGTTGATTTAGTAGCAGCTCTCTCCTTAATGTGCCATTTGGTAAAAAAATTTAATACAAAAAAACAAAAGACATCTGCCATCGTGTGTTCATGAAAGTACACTACACTCAAAGGTACACACCAAAAACTAAACAATATTGCAGATATTTTCAATCGGAGTACAGTACAATAATAAGTACTCACGCATTTCATTTGCTTACCTTGGGGACACAGAGGTCAGCTGATCAGAAGGGTGGAGAATCCTGCAGGTGGTGAAGGTGTATGTAGAGGAGGTATGGGACATACACTTCCCTGGGAAATTAACTAGAGGAGAGGAGAGGAACAGGAGATTAGAACAGAGGAGAAGGCTGTTAGTACTGAGACAAAGTGTACCAAGCAACACTGTAAAAATCACTGTACACAAAGTGGAGAAAAAACAGACCATGATTATAGTATGAGCCCCAAGCACCAGCACACATTAGCTCCATAATTTCTAGGACAGTGAAGTGATGAAGAGGTGCGCACAGCGTGTACTGTTTCGTTGCTTACAGTGAATGCTGTAATCATTACTCCTGTTCATTAACTCAGACTGCTGAAGCTTTATATTTATGTCAGATACATTTTCAATTGTAGTTTTTTTTTACAGAACAAGGACATTATTTACATTGGAAGCACATGGGGGAACTGTTAACGGCCAGTGTGAACAGGAGTAATGATTACAGCAAGCGAGCTGTTTCAGTGGATGTCTGACTGTTGTCTTAGGGCTGAACAATCACAATTTTATCGAAATTGCAAGATGAACTAGTGCAGTATCAAATTGCAGGAGGTGCATGGTGAAAGCAAAATATACCATCCTGAGTTAAGTATTGTGGTGCTGCAGAGATATCCCAGCCTACACAACTTGTATTCTACAGACTGAAGAAGAAATTGTTTTTTCAGTACAGATCCTCGCAAAGAATTACACCATTATCACTTTGATATATTTTCCAATAAAAATGAGTGACCCAGATCATTCCCTAAAAAAATATCATTAGTCCTATCACTGCAACTGCAGTATTTGTCAAAATAATTATTAGATATGTTTTTTTCTCCAAATTGTTCAGCCCTAGTTTTAAAACAGACTTAAAAAATTGTGAGCTCATGCTTTCAGTCAACTATACGTGTAGTCTTGTGGTTTGTGTTATGGTATTTACATTTGACAGTGACTTAGTCAATGTTGTGTCCTCAGTCTTGCTTAAGGTCAAATTCATCATATCTTTTGTGTAAAAATGTTGACAGTGTATTTTGGAGTTTAGCCAAAGAAAATAGTTAATGAATGTAATGACTATTCACTGGAGAAGAAAGCAAGGTATTAAACATTATATGGGCTATTATCCAGATGCATCTGGCACAATGTTTTACATAATGTGTATTGTACTGACTGAAAAGGGTGAGTGATTCATAAGCAAGACAATGCCGAAAAAAAAGAACAGATGCACTGACATAAAAAGCCGGCCACATTAAGATAGAAAAGCAAAGCTGTGAAGCTGAAGTCACTCTCGGTTCTATTGATGTTGACGTAAACTAACACATTCTGCTATTGCCTTTTTATTCTCCTCTCCTACTGTTTATTGTCATAAAATAGGGTTACAGATTTTTAATGAAATTTTCAGTGTCATTTTTACTGCAGCCTTCAAATAATCCTTGCCGTACTTAGGTGTTTTAATTTTGGGTGTTTCTTCTTTAATTTGGATTTCAGGATTTTTAGGTTCAATTTCATGTTGAACATCTTGTGTTTTTATTTTACCACCATTTTTTAATTTACCTTAAATAAATACATCTTGTATCATATGTGTATGAAGGTGACCGTGCATTGAGGCTACAAGTCAGCTCCTATATTATCCAGCCATGGTGTCATGTGTTCATGTGACTTGGACAGCTGCACTAACAACACCTGATATATGCGTACGTGCCCGCATACTGGACTCAGGCCATGATATTTCTGTGTACGTGTGTTTGTGTGGTACACTGGTGTCTTAGTGTTGACTGCTGGAAGAAATTACATAAAAACTTTTAAGTGCCAACATATTTTCTGAGTCAAATTTATATGAATTATACTAAAGTATGAAAAAACTCTCTCTCACAATTGAGAGACTGAGATGACTAGAGTTGTAAAAGACACCCTAAAGTTAAAGCCCTGTTGAAGAGGATAGATATGGTGTGACTGGTTGGAAAAAGGCAAGGTGTGGCAGTGAAACAAGATGTGAAGTGAGAAGGAAGAGTATGAAGATGTAACGGAAGTAAATTGATGAGCAAAAAAACATGTACTTGATGGGGTTCGATGGCTGCACAGACAGGGGCTGCCGGTGGGATGGGTGGGTGTGCAGGTGTGACATCAGGTGCAGGTGTGTGCATCACATTGGGGTTGTGAGATGTCCAGTGAATGCCTTCCCCAATCCCTCACCACCCCACCCCTCCTCTTCACCCCCCTCCCCTTTATCCCCATGCTCCAGGGTTACAAGGGTGGGTGAATGCAGTGCAGTGACCTCAGCTAAGTGCTCCCTCACCAGGCATACGGTCTACTGCGGCGGCCTGTAAGGCCTGGAGCTCCTTGAGGTCCACGTGCCCGTTCATCTCAGAAGAAGAGGGGAGAGGAGAGGAAGAAGGGGAGGAGCAGGAGAAGGAAAGGGGCATGTTTGCAACATGTCCGTCTTTAACTTGAATCGCCTCTCTAGCCCTGCACAAGTCTCCTTGCAATGTTTGCGACTGGCTATTATCATCGGCGTCTCCCATCTTGTTGCAGCAGACGGAGGGAGAGGAGGTAGAGTGAGGCAGATCCATGGGAGCAGAGCTCTCTCCAGACAAGCCGGTGAATGCGTCGCACAAATCTTCGTCCTCCTCTGGTTGGTCCAGGTGCCAGCCGTCTTCCTGTTCATGCTCCTGCTCGTGAGCTAAAGTGCGAAAGCCCTTTGTGACTACACCAGGTCGATGATCCAACAGAGCACCCATGTGGGGTTGAGCCAGCTGCTGCCATGCGTGGAGAGTAGCAGAGCCTGGGAAAACAGTGTCAGAGGAAAAAAACTTATGTTACCTAAATCTGTCTTAAGATGATTTCTGCCACAAATGCATCTCATGAAAATGATACATGGCCCACAGAGTGGTGGCAGTGTTGGTGATAATCACAGAAAATGTTGGCTTCAAATGTCAAACCAAAAGATGTTCCGGGTTTCAACCTTGAAACACTATACATACCACTAGTTCAATTACTCGCTATCAGTGTGTTATCTTAGGGTAAATTATATCTAAAAATTGGTGTGTTGGTATTGGTATACAGTAGGTTAGTCCGATAATTACATGACTGCTTTCTGCAATGTTTAACTTCTGGTTGCGTAACAACTATAAGTGGCAGTTAAATGCCGTGCTCAAGGGAGCTTTCACTGAATTTAATACTGCTTATCAACCTATATCACATCAGCTCCACAGGATAATGTCTTACTGCTATAAGTTTTACATTTCATTACATGATCATATGCTGTATCCAAAAATGTGCACTATACTGTATGTAGACATACTGCCGTTATATCTGCTCAGTAAATGTCACTTCTATATTTAAATGTGTAAAAATAGATCAGTCCGCTCCATCTACTCCAGTTGTTTGCTGGCAGACATTGTACTGTATATAAACACATACACGGTAAGCAGATCGCCGACACACACACACCAGAGGGGACAAGTCATGCATATAAACAGTCCAACAATCCATGTCACACATACATGTACTCACACAGACGGGACAGACATGCAAAGGCATATTCTCAGACGGTTATAATATTTCTTCAACCAGCTCACACAGACTGTCAAACATACTGCAGTGACACTACACAGTCTGCAATGTCTTAATTTATTAAGCTTCCTGCACCTAGTAAATTGGTCCCATTTCAAGTCCAATGAATGGTTGTTTTCTCATGATACTCAAAGGTCCTTTGAGAGATGTCAGTACACAAACTCATCAGACCAACACAAAAAGAATGAGAGAAAAGGGAAGGTGAGAAAATTAGTGAGATTTTATTCAAGAAAATATCAACAAAGGAAACAGACAAGTTGAACAGAAAAGGGAGTAAAGTGTAAAGACAAGACAAAACCAAAGTTAAGAAAAAAGGTGGAACGAAAGAGGAGTGAAGGGAGAGACAGTACATACATCTCATTAAAAGGCTCACACTGTAAAAACCTAGAGTGCTAGTTTTGTTTTCACTTGACGTCTGGACTGTTTTAAGCAGTATAAAAGCCAAAATTATTTTGTATGAGAATTTTACATACAACCATCATTAGACTTGGAATTAAACCCTACCACATGCTTTATTTGTCTTTAACTCTGACACAGCACCAAGTTGTGTAGCTGAGTTTGAACACTAGGTGGTGCCACGAAACAGGAAATACTTTTGTGACAGCAGTTTTTCCACAATTTTTGATCTCCTCCAGTGGACATAATTCACAATAAATGCTTATAAGGCAACACACTGCACATGTACAATTAAAAAGTATCTTTAGGTTTAGGGCTGTCAGGTTGTTGTTTTTTGGCCAACCCAACAATGTTAGGATATAATGGGACACAATCATATCTTAACTGCCGTCTGCTCTGTACTGTATCAATTCAATTCAATTCAAATCTGTATCTGTAACAAGGGCATCATTGTGTGGGAAAAATTTCTGGCAGCAAATACATCCACAATTCAAATCTACTAACTCCACAACCAAAACGGTATGAAAATAAATAATCACATGATACTCATCATCCTCTACAAAATATGAGGCATTAGAAAACCTTTTGTATTAAAATACACGTGCCATTTTTTAAAAATACCACACACTGACTACTTACTGCAGAAAACAGTGTAAAGTGCTCATCTTTTGGGTTGGGTTTGTGATAAATGTAACACAACATGCTCTTTTGTAAAATGTGCTGACATTGGTATGAAACTGTATACCCATACCATAAAGGGATATATAGAAAATGCCACATTTAAATTTCTGAAATTTAAGAAAAACAACCACTCAGATCTGATTTGAAAAGAAATATACAGCAAAATTCTCTATATAAATTATTAACAGGTGTTAATGGCTTTTTGATAACTTATATGCATCAAACCAGCATCATACAGCAGCAGCCTGTCTTCTATATTTCAAACCAGCAGCGTGGCTGTGTGTGTCTGAAGTAAAATGAGTGCTGGAGATTTAAACTATCTTCCTGTTGTGCCACCACCTCCAGCAGGCCTGTGACTAAAGCCAGCGGAGCTCTGAGGTGAGGCTGTGAGACAGGCAGGCTGCTCAGCTCAGACAAACTGGAGCTCCTCTGCAGGATCTTAGGATCCTGTGAGGCACTCAGAAAGATTTTGGATGGACTGCGGTGATGAAAAATCAGATACCGATTCTGCTGCTGGTTCTGAAGGGCTTGGCATTGGATCTGTGATTGTGTCTGACTCATCTGAGTGTGGAGAAATCTACTGTTTGAATTCTGTGCCTTCTGAAAATGTTCATTTTCATTGTGCGAGGCATTCTGGTTTTGATTCTGTTTGTCATTATGTGGAGGATTAGAAGACTTGTCTCTCTGAGAGGAATAATCACCTTCTAGCGGCTTTACAATTTGCAGCTTCTCCGGCAGGTAGGATCTCGCTGTGAAGGAGTACCCTGACCAGACGCTTCCTAATGAGGGATGTGAGCACAGCGACAACAGGCTCTCCATTGGTGTCCCCGGGCCTCCGCTATTCCCCTCACCTCCCTTTTCATCCTCTTTGGCCAGGTAAGCCAGCTTTCTCTCCCTCTCATCTTCAAAGAAGCGTTTTTCTGAGAGGTAGTTGTCACGACGGAGCGACAGACGCCGCAGGGCTGCCTCCAGATCCCTGCTGCCCGGGGTCCCTGGGGTTCCAGGGGGCCGCTTGTTAGAGTCCTCTGACCTGGGGAGGGGGACACAGTTGACATTGTTGGGTTTCAGTGAAGATTTTTAAAAGCAGTATGTGTCTCTGTCTGTGTTTCATTATTTTGTGAAGCTCAGTTAGTCCCTGTTGTGTTGGATAATAAAAAGGCAGGAGCTGTAGAAATAAACACCAAGGTTACCAAACACAAATAAATAAAAATAGAAACACATGATAAAATGGCATCCCTGTCATTACTGGAGACATTGAAAAAGAAACAGGAAACACACAGAGCCAGACACTAAAAAGTATACAGTACAAAAATCTAAAACATATGTTGCAGAGTCGACCAGTCCATACCCATCGTCCGGACACTCCAGGATACTGCTTGTCCTGTTGTCCAGGATGATCCCACTTCCTGTCTCGCTACCATATATGGAGTTGGAGCGCGGCGTGCCCACCCTGCTGGAGAGCCCTGAGGTGAGGCATGATGTCTGGTTGGAGCCTGGGATGTTGAGGGGTGAGGGGGCCAGCGATGAACGCTGCTGACGCATCAGGTTCAGGTTTTTCACCGTCTGGAACACTCGCTTTGGGTGCAGTCTGGAGAAACATGATTGCATATGTACTCATTTTACATATTTAATATATCAACCCCTGAATATTTCACTATTAAGTTAACAACCCTTTGTCTGTGATTTCATTTCAGGTTATATACCTCTGCTCTTCTACATCTGGATCGTCCATCTGAAGTTCCTTCCTCATGGTGCCCTCTATTTCTGCTGCCAGAGAGTCCTGAAGAGAAAATGAGGGGGAAAAATGTTGAAATTATTTTGTAGCAGCGACCAGAGACCACAGAGACGCTGTGATGCTGACAAAGAATGTGTGCTCACCATCGGGAACAGACCGAGAGAATGGAAACGCCTCGGTGTGCTGAGTGGTAAAGTTTTATTTCTCAGGTTCTTCAGCTCCTCCTGAGCCTCATGAAGCATCTCCATGCACTCGGCATACTTATCCTGTAACTCTCGCAACTGGAGGAAGGGAAAAGATTGAAAGAGATGAGAAAAACATGTTTCGTTATGGATTTAGTTAAAAGCACTTTATAGTGTAGTTTTAAGTATAGACATTAACTGAAACTGACAGGTATATGATGTAACTGGTGTATGGTTGAACAGGTTTGATTCAAAGAAGCTCTAGTTTACACATTGGACCACACAGCAATACTGCAATTTTTATATCATGATCTAGATTGTGCTATTAATATCAGATATATCACATATAGTGCTATAATAGCACCACGACTATTGCGGTATATTGATAGTGTGAGTAGTCAGCATGTGTTAGATTGCCTTACTTCAGCAGTGAGTTGTCGCTGGGCATCTTTGGCTGCACCTAGGTGCTGAGTCAGCTCCTCGTTCTCCACGGCATACTACAAAAACCCCAGGTGAAATAAGATGTGAAAATCACTAAATCCAGTGTGTTCAGTCTCTGCTTCATTGCATTGCACACAGGCTTTGTAGGGAAACAATGGTCATTAAAAATTGAATTGATTTTATCCTGGAGGCTTTATGGCATGATGGAAAAAATACTGCAACCTCAACATGTAGGCACATATTGCTAGGGCACACCAGGAAACCACCAGGTGGCAGCATCGTCACAGTAAACGGTTACTGCTTGCCAGTGGAAATATGAATGGAGTATAGTATTTCAGTATTAGCATTATAAAAAAAACATGCTGTCACTTTTGTGTTAAGAATAAACATGTATAAGACAGGGAAACTGTGTTTTACCTTTCTGATTTCTTTTGTGTAGTTTAAGCAAGTGCTGTCCAGTGGAACAGAGAAATCCATGACAGGATTTCAGTGCATGTTGTTAACAGTCCTCCCACTCAGGAGAATAGTGGCTAGCAACAGATGTGACATATTAAGTTTTGATAGCTAGGTAATAATAGTGTAAACTATCATTAGATATACCTAATGCCATGGATACAGTATTAGACGTTTGTTGATGAAGTAGAGCATGGATGGGAATTGTTAGGAATGCCTTAACTGGTGTGCTGTTCCTAACTGTGGAAACTACAGACTGGCTGCTCAGTTTTAAAGGACAACACTTGCATATATTATAAAGAGGAGAGGTCAGATAGATAGGACAGTTTCCTCTCCTATAGGTGTTTATAGTTAACATGTAAGATTCAGAAAGTGACAGCATGTTTGTTTATATTGCAAACTGTATTCTATACTCCATCCATATCGCTACTGACAGACAGTAACCGTTTACTGTGATGAAGCTGCCAATACCAATGGTTTCCTGGCACACCCTTAGAATATGCGTGTACATGAGCAAACTGCAGTATTTTTTCCATTACGTTATAGAGCCTCCAGATTATTATCCATTTCCAAAAGCAACAGCCACACAGTCATCTTTAGTACGGTCCTTTAAAAGAAAGGACGGTCCTTTTTTTTTTTAGTTTTTTTACAATGTAAAACTTAATAAACAAACATAGTACATGCATTTGAGGTAACTGAATACGAATGAAGAGTTGAGCATATTAAGGCCCTTCAAAAGAAGGGTGTCTGGGGTAATTATATTTTTTCCACTTCTTCCAAATTTCCTCAAATTTAGTTTCCTGAAGCCTCACTGGTAAGGTTATTCTTTCCATGACAAAGATTTCATGAATGATAACATACCAGTTCTTTATAGATGGGGCATCTGGCTGAAGCCATTTCTTTGTAACTGCTTTTCTGGCAGCTACACTCAGTATTCCTAAAAGTATTTTGTTTTAATATTTGTAGATATTTAAAGTAAAAGATCAAAAAGGAGTTCATCCCACTTAAATATAATTGTCGTCCCAAATATAGTCAATGGTTCTGACTAAATCTCACGACAAAAAACATTTACATTTGATAAGGTCCAAAACAAGAGGTACTGGTTGGCTATTAATGTTTAAAAATGGCTGTTGCTCCCCTTTTATAAGACAAAATATAAATAACCCATAAACTGTACTGTACCATCTTGGCTTTTTTCTGGAGGTCTACTATCTGGGAGAGGAGGTGTGTGATCTCCTCCTGCTGTCTGGAGGCATCTTCAGTCTTCCTCGCCAGCTCTTCAGCCAGAGAGGAAATCTGCACATTGGCATCACCTGGAAACATCAAGTTCATCTAGAGTGAAAATCCTTCAAAAATTGCCTCTATACTGCCTCACTGCATTTAGAGAGTGACAGAGTAGCTAGAAATATAACACTGAGCATAATATGGCTCCAGACAATCCGATACTTACGTAGTTCTTTGACACAGTCATTGACAAGTTGCAGCTCTTTCTCCTCGTAGGAGATGGTTTCTGTCTCCAGGTGACTGGCCTGAAGAAACACACAGACATTAATAATCAATACCAAACACTGTAGAGATTATTAATCACTATAATAAATAACTTCTTCTAAAGGAAATTCAGAAGGTCAGGCTTATTCTGTTTGACACTATAATGAAAACAGTACTCCTGCCGACAAACTAAATTCAACAAATTAGATTTTAAATGGTGCTTATTCTTGGCTTGAGCTTTGATGTCGCTCACTATTACATGTGGTTTTATTAGATTTAGAAAATAATAATTTCATGCAATTGTACTTTAGAAAGTAATACATGCATTAATATAGATTTATTGTGAGCAGAAAATGTGTTCCTTAATGTATAAACCATTCATAAAAAAACACTGAGTGTGTATGTGTGAGTATATGTGCGTGTACCTCAGATCGCAGTGATTTGTTTTCTTCCTCCAGATCTTTGAGTTTCTTCTGCAAAGAGTCGAGAGGGAAACTAACTGGAGTTGACACACTGGTTTCACTGGGACGCACACTGTAAACACACACACACACGAGAGAGAAACATGTGAGTCATCAGGTCAATCAATCATCCATTACTATGCTACAAAACAGTGTGAAATGCCCATTATGTTCAGTAGTGTTAACAGCCTCTGTGTGCAAAAATGGTGCGTAAAATGTGACAAAGACACTCATAATACTTACAATGAATTCATCATTCTGAATACATTAATTAGAGAGGAAATAAAAATGTAGTTTTAAACAAATACTAATCACCGGTACATGTTCTTATGCCTCATGCAGCTTATGAAAGCTTAAGGAGGGAGTGTTTTTAATGATGTGTGCTTGTTTGCATTGGACTTAGATTTCATGACATAACAGCACTCCATAATGTTTTACCCAGGAGAGGAGGAGAGATGGTGAAAGGTGAGGAGAGCAGGTGAATGAAAGGAGACTTACGGTGTGGAGGTGGTAGACTCCCCCTCACTCTCCTCGGCAGCGCTGGTATAAAACTGTAACAGCTCATCTTTCATGGACAAGTCATGACGCAACTGAGACACCTGGGTGTGGAGACATTGAAGGATAGATGTAGACAGAGGAACGTTAAAGTAAAAACAGCGATTCTACAAGTCACATTTGATCACCAAATACAGAAGCACACACGCTGTGTCCCTACCTCCTCTCGTATGTGCTCTACTTGCTCCTCCAACAGTTCGTTCCTCTCACTGAGGGCTTTGTTTTTCTTCAGCAGCGACTGTCCGATGCGAGCTGCTAACTCCAAGTCACGCTCTTTCTGCAACGGGATAAAGTTGTAAGTGTTTTAACAGCAAAACAGTTACCAGCCGAACAGATATTAAAGAAATAATTTAACCTTTTGGGAAAATGTGTACTTGCTTTTTTGCCATGAGTTAGATGACACTGATACAGGTCTTGCTTTCAGACAAAGCCAGGCTAGCAGTTTCCCTGTTTCCAGTCTTAGGGTGTTTTCACACTTGGTCCTTTTCAGCCCTCTACACAGACTCCACATACGTGAACACTCCAAGAGAACTGAGACCCCTCTGAAGGTCTGCGTTCCCTGAAAGCCGTACTCAGACCACCTCCGGAGGTAGCTGCCGGCTCCTGCTTGATATTCAATAGGTTGATCTTTCATCTAACTATCCAGGAGAGTGAACTAGCCAGGTTCCCCAAATGTTGAGCCATTCCTTTAAAATGACAGCAGTGTAAATTTGTCCTCTGGGAATAATGAATGCGTAGGACAAGCTGCATCATCCAATTTAAAGCATGAGGGTGGACTCAAGTCTGCAACCATTAGGAATGAAGAAATAAACAACAGAGGGTGACAGAGACACAACATAATGTCCACACATTACTCAACAAGAACCTTTACAGTCTCCTTTAACAAGGACACCTACAGTAATACCTCAACATCTTACTGCCTACAACTACACAAATCTCTTGTGAGTGCAAATCCACTGGAGCCACAGAACACTCCCACCACCTAACACTGAACTATAATTAAGAGCACATTATTAACATGTACAAAAGACTTCCAGGCAGGCACTCCTCTTCTTCTGCACGTCTCAGTGCAATCAATAACAATATCACTGGACATTAATGTGCTGCTGAGCAACACAAAAGTCACACCTATATAAATCAGGAGGTTCAGCTTAGCTTACAAAAGTCTGAATAGAGGATATCAATGCATTGTCTACTGAAGGAAGTTAACTTCAGTACACTGATCTCTAAAAAGGGTGTTAACAATTTGTTTGATGATGCTAGGACATCTTTAAATGCCATGTTTAGTCAATAGCTTGATGGCTTGCTGTTGAACGTCATGGTTCCTTTAACAATGGCACCATTCACATTTTTTATTTATGCAGAGAAAGCCGGCTGAACTCCTCACAAGCAACTGATGTGGATCACTTAGATTTGAATATCAGCTGTCGGCAGCTACTTTTATGATGTGGTTCCATCAAACATCCTTTGCCATGAGCCTCATGAAGCAGCCTGTGTTTAGACTATCAGACCGCATAATAACATTTACCCAATGTGCCCCATGGTCTGCATATACTTTAAGTTTTTTCTACTTTAACTGCTCTTTTTCAACATGATCTTACCTCTTCCAGCAGCCGAGTGACAGCATCAATGTCACTGTAGGTCTTCGTCATCTGGCCCACTCTGTCAGCACACAGCACTGCACAGACACAAAAAGAGAGAAAGGATCAATACTAAATTCCCAACAGAAAACTACTGAGCAGCAGATTCACTTAATCATAAATAACAATAGTAAACCATTTAATAAAATCATGACCATTTAACATTCATCCCAGGCATCATGTTGGTACGACTCTCCGCTCTCCTTTACAGTATTTAGGTTGTATGATTGGACTCCCCTTGCTGAAGCACCGTCAACTTTCTGCACTCCAAATCATATGGGTTCACAATGTATTTTAGGATAAAAGGTGTGCAATATGTAATGTCTACAGGTGACAAAATTCAGGATATATCTCTATCTATTTTCAACTTTGATACAATACCTACAAAATATTCATATTGTATACCATTCTCAATACAGGGGAATAACCTGACAACAAAGACTTTTCTTGTCTTGGTTTATAGCAGAGAACAGCAGAATGAATGTAGTAAACTCTTTAACAATGAGAGTGAGAAAGCTCAGCTGGTACCAGTCTATCGATACTGTGGAAAATGGGTATTGAAACCATTTCAAATATTCAGTATCGATATGAATCAATAAAAAGAAATTTTTGACAACACTACTCAGTTGTATTGAGTTTTCAAATGCATGAATCATGGTTAAAAATCTACTTTTGATCCACATAAACAGTATTTAAAACCACACCTTAGCATATCATAAAGAGAAGTGGTTCCCAACTGGTGGATCGCAGTCCAAAAGTGGGTGGCGGGTCCATTCTGAATGGACAATCAGTGACTCTCAAACACATCAGGTTTGTAAAAAAAAAAAAAAACACTTTATTTTTAAGTACAGTGAATTTCCAGCACAGAGTTTTTAATATGAAATGCCATTTCCTGCTATTGAATGAGTGAATAATGGACAGCTACTTGGCAGGGACAGCAAACTAGCTCAACAACATAGCCAAACGCAAGTATGATGCTAAATATTTTTAACTGTGTAGACCTTGAACTAATGACTAAGGACAAATTTGGATCCCATGGCTGGACCAGTTGGAAACCACAGATGTGGGGTACACAATAACTTATGTGTAGCTTTTTGAATACGGCATTAACCTGCCTACGAAGTCTCCCATCTAAAGCCTATGTGGCCCAACACAACTGCCCTAATATAAATCCTATGTTTATTAAGTTCATAATCTTCTGTGTTATATTGTATTGCACTATAAAGAAAGTTTTTTCCAATATTTACTCTGTCTTCATTGACATAGAATGGAAGAAATGCATTAGTTTTAGTCATCTAAGTATTAATTCTGGATTACCTAACAAGATTATATAAAAAGCTTAGTGTTTCTAAACATTGCTACGTGCAGCTTGTGCTGGTTTACCCTGCAATCTATTTTCCTGTTGTCAGTTCGTGAATCCTGTAATATTCCCAAGAAGTGCACACCTACATGAAACACTCAAGTACACCTTACAGCCCACAATTAATCAACCTTCATACCTGGTGACTCAGGAAAGATAAGCAACTGAATGCAGAGTCAGTGGTGACGGTGAGAAACCACACCCCAGCACTGCCATTTCAGCTATGAGCACAAGTTCATTATCAACTCCTCATGTCCTCATACAAAGCTCTGACTTTAATCGCTTCAATTTAGACTGGAAGTTAAAACAGTGTCAGAATACATCACCTAACTGTATGACGGGGACATGGATCCTGAGAAAAACAACAAAAACACTTTCTCTGCTCCTTAAGAGTGGTTTTATTGGCTCATTAGGAAATGTGTTGCCCAATTGGTTTGAGCTGTTTTGAAGTTACATTCCCACGTCAGTGCGGATAAAATGACTGGGTGGGGATATGCCAGAGTATGAGGATGTCTATTTTTGAACAGTGTTATTAGTCACTTTTAACACAGTCAGTTGGAGAGAGAAGGTGTGTGATGCTACACTGTCTGAAGGTGTAATGTCCAACATAGCATGATGTGTCATACAGTACCAGGAAGCAAAGCCAGATAATATGACAACAAAGAACCATTTAACTATTTCACTTTCCACAGGATTAATGTTTTACTCAAGTTTAGAAACACAAATGTCGCATCAAACACAGACACAATAGAGCCAACTCAGAGGCCTCCCACAATGCAAAAGAGCTGGCGAATGCAAACAATATATTTTCATATCCTCATACACCACAGACTGTGTACTGTATGGCTGCTGGACACAAGGCCTCGGTTGGCTCTGCTTTTGTTAATGATATTTTCCATTGTTATCCATTATTAAATAGGTTGCTCTTTTCTAACAAGGCAATGTTAAATGAGCACAGATGACACTGAACAGTTTCACAGAGGCATTTTGTTGAGGCATTTCTGAGGTTTTCCTCTATAAACCCATCACTCGCCAAACAACTCGGGACTATAAATACTTAAGAAGTGATACAGAAATTCTAGTTCAACAGGGGACTGCACAAATCATCTGCAGCCATGCCAGCAGGTCTGTAAGGCTGTACTTAGGCATAGGAGCAAACATGCTGCTGTTTGGTATGATGTTTATCATGCTCAACATCTTAGCATGTTAGCATGCTGGCATTTGCTACATAGCACAAGAACCCCTTAGTTTTGCAAGTATATGGCCATGATACAGACACACACACACAGTGAAGCCACACAGACATGACCATGCAAAAACAAACTAACAGAAAAACATCCGTACACATAACCTCCTCTCCTGGGTGACCTGTTAAGGCACAGAGTGTTGCCCAGGGAACAAACCAGCATGGTAACAGCCAGGAAACATGCATACATTATGTTTACGTGCAAGGACACATACACACAACAATGATACAATCACTTGTATCTGTTTGCCATCTGACCTCTAATGAGATTGTACACTTGATAGCACAAAGTGCAGCCTGTTTACCTGTCACATTGTCTGTATATGTGAGTGTGTATCTGGTTTCTTTCTATAGAACCTCATGCTGATTTATTTCCATGGCAACACTCCGCCCAAGTTGGATCAATAAGGGTCCAACTAAAAATAATTAATGGATGCTTATATGCCAATGGAGAGCCTTGATAGTGACAGTGGACATTTTACTTCACCTCTACTTGTTGCTGTGTAAAGATAATGTGCAGACAGGAGGAATTAGGCTGACTCTGTAAAATCCAGCAATTCAGCACAAATGGGCAAAGATGACTAAAAATATAAGGTTTCCCTGCACTTCAAAGTAATATAATAATCTCTTACTGATTTATGTTAGTACTCCACTTTGGTCATAAATGGGTGGTGAAGGAAAAGGTGAAGACAGGTTAGAGAAGGAAACTGTAACCTAGGTTACGTAAAAGGAGGTGTAACTTAATATTGGAATGTGATCTGGATGTTTTCTTGGTGTTTTATACGAGGAGCTTGTAACTGAAGACTGACGCACTCACTCACCGTCCCTGCCTCTCTTTCTTTTTATGTCAGGAGGACGATGAAGTTAGTTTAAGTTTAACAGATGACAACAGGTGTAATGTTAAAAAAAACTATACAGGTTCTGCCTTTACAAATAAGTTTAATAACTCAGAGTCCTGAGTTGAAATGTAATTACTCAATAAGGACCTATTAGCAGACTCTTGGTTGTCTGCAGGGGGCTTATGGAGCCAAAGGTCTGGAGTTCTGGCTACCCTGTTGCTACTGGGCAACAGACAACACACAGGTTCAAGGACAACAAACTAACACCAAGACAACAGACAGAAAGGAGCTCGTTATTCTAATCAATACCCCAAACACAGCCTAGATTTCAAAATGGACTGTCAATGTGTGTCAAGTATGTACCATTGAGTACCATTTCCTTATTGGACCCATGTTGATATTGACCTTTATTGCCACCATAAAACCATGTTTATGCCACAGTAACCTCTGTGTCTTATGCACTGACCCAAATACTTAAATTGTACAACGTGACCCAATCGTGTTTCTTTCTTCTATTCATGCATATTTTGTAATAAAATCTCACTTAAGCAGTTTACTTTCAGTCGACCAAATCACTGAAGAGTCCTCCATTGTACCTGCATGAAACTGCACCTGTAGTTTGTATACATATCTCAAAATGCTCGTCCTTCTGTGTCATCATCAGCCCCTGTCTCTCTATCTTTCAGCTGTCTTTCTAACCATGCCTGTGAACAATTCAGAATAGTAACTCAACCCTAAAATGAATCCCACAGTAATTAAACTCAAGCTCAATACTAAGCAAGAATCGTTGCGCATTTGTAAAAACAAATTGTGCAACAAATTGTGGCACTTGGTTTTGAAGTGACAGCTGGGATAAAGAGCCAAGCCCATATTTGAACATGTCAAAACAGCATGCACAAGCTGTGCTGAGAACAGCAACCTGAGGGACTGCACCTGCAGCACGTAGCCACAGCCCACAGGAGACAGTAAACCATTTAAAGGGTTACACAGGTATCTTGTAATTCCTTTCACAATCTACATAGCTTCATAACAAATTAAGACTGAAAAATCTCACTACGAAGGTCAGATACATTGAGCAAGCTAGCACAAAGACTACAGAGAACCAAGAGGAACAGCACAACAGAGATGATGCCCTCGATTACTAAGCAGACCACAAACTACCTTCACACAGAACCTGTTGCTCTTCATCCATCTCCTCTTCCTCCTCCTGCTCTGTGCTTCCATGACTGGGAAGACAGACATACTCTTCCTCATCCTCCTCTTCCTCCTGCTCCATGCTTCCATGACTGGGTAGACAAAGAAATTCCTCATCCTCCTCTGGCTGGCTGGAGTACTCCAGCTCGTCCCCAGTACCAGCAGCTGAGAGCAGAGCCATCGTCCACTCCGGCACTAAGGCTATCTACTAAACCACAAAGCCTGCAGGTGCAATGCCATGTCTCCTACCTGCACTGTGTGCATTTGTGGGTGTGTATGTGTTTTAATCTATGAATCAATACCTAATCTGTGTGTGCCTAGATGTGAAAGTCCACATCTAACAAAGTGTTTGTTCCAAAGAGGACAGTAGGTGTGTATAAAATGTGTCTCTCTAAACACTCCATTGCACATGACTGACAAAGTCTGTCTGTGTTTATCTGTCGAGTGCCATACAGTGTCTCCTAAGTGAGTTTCTGAAAGTGTGTGTGTCATTTGTCCCCTGAGGAAGCTCTGCGAGAAAACCAGATAACCTGACTCCTCCCTGTCTCCTCTGTGACTGGTGAGTAAATGGCCTACTCCACTTTAATGCAGACAGGGGGTTGGACACAGGCATGTACTACAGAGGAGGCTGTCCATTAGCCTTTAAAGTCATAAAACTAGGTTAAAATAGATTTAACACAACAGATGAGCGCATTAATAGTAATCTGCAATATTTATCTTTAACCCTATAATCCTCAACCTGTTGACCCATTTCAACATTTTCCAGGACATTTTCCGGAATGGTTTAGCCTGGCACCAACAGGAGCCAATCAGAGCTGAGAGAGACACCTGTTTCTCAGGTGAACTTCAAGTCCAGTGGTAGCATGTCATTTTACAACCCCCCACAAGTGAAAGTAACTTGGTACAGTCCTGGCTCGGCCTCTATGGTGACAATAGGGCAAAGCAAACAATAATAGACCTGCACCTGTTTCCAGGGTGTGCCAGTCACAGCAAAACCTTTATCAGTGAATGTTTTTACAAATATTTCACCTCCCACCTGTATTATCAGGTGAGATTTATGGGCCAGCAAGCTTAATTGGGGCTAAAAGGCTGAAGCCCCATCAAATGAATAATGGGATATTCAAAGCTTTTACAATATGCGCCATACTGTCAAGTCATGACAACAGACAAACATCTATAGAATGGGCAGTTTACTCATTTTTCCTCCCCCCAATTACTCTTGAATAAAAAAATAATTTCTTGTAGGCAGAAAAATGTAATTACCATATAATTCCCATAATAGATACAGCAGAGTCTCTTAGCAATAGAGTAGTGCAGGAATAACATTTTTTAGTAGGTCAACCAGGAAGTGAAGTTAATGACATATTTTATGACGTAGAACAAAATGTGAAAGTATCTTAAGCTTGTGTTAACCACAGTCCTTACCACAGGCATCTAACTAAAAACCCATTCCGGGAACCCACTGACAAAAGGATGAGGGAACCAGAAGTGCTAAAATGCCAACACATTTCCCGGAGAGTTCTGGCAGGAACCATTTCCAGATCAGAAGCAGCCATTACAGAGGCAGGGTTCTGAGTAGGGGTGGGAATTACCAGAGGCACCACGATATGATACATTCTTTAAATGTGTTGCGATAAAATATATTGTGATTTACTACCTTTTATCAACTGCAAATTTTGTCTCCAAAGGAAAACTTTGTCATCATCTGTTTGTTTTTATTTCAGTCTTCATTTTTATTGCAGCAAATATATCTGTATGTGTATGTATCTAGTGGTCTGAAAAAGCAATTGATTTTATTCCAGTAGGCTACTAAAAGTTGAATTTGTATTCATGAGATCTATAATATAGATGATAAAAAAAAAATCGATATTCCACACAATATTGCCACGAAAAAATATTGCAATACTATGCTGCACGGATTTTTCCCCTCATCCTTAGTTCTTAGAGAGTACACTTATCTTTATGCTCTCAGAGTTTAAAACCAAATCCTAGACCTGCTAGCCAAGAGTGCACACTGTCAACCACTGAGCTAAACGAAGTGATGAGAAAATGGGCCTTTCTCAGGAGACTATGAATAGATCTTAAAGCTCTAAATCCATATATATTGAATACAGAAAAAGCTTTTAAAACCACTGCCCTGAAAACTGGCACAAAAAGACTGTTAATATCAACTTTAAATGCAAAAAAAGACATAACTGGGTCAAGCTGGTCAGACCATGCAGCACCTTCAGTAGGAGCCTATGGAAAATGGACTCAAAAGTAAGAGTTTAATGTCAAACTTTAAACCTGTATCCACAAGCCAGTCTCCCTAACGGTCAACTTTAAATATATGGAACCATGAGTTGAGTCTTTGTAACGGTTTCACAAACACCATCAAGTATCATCCTGCATGCTGGTCTACATACATTTTAATAAACTGTAATAAATGTTACTGTTTTTGAGAATTATTACCATAATACACCATATTGTCAAGACTTTGGCTTTCACATGCATAATGACAAAAGAAATGTATGTTGGTGTCACATGTCTATTTAAGATGAGCTAGTCCAACCAACAGGACCCAGTCTTTTATAAATGAATATGGGACGCATCAAAGCAGCCCAATTTCCAGCTCATTAGTCACTGCTCAAGTGTTATAATTACTGTAATTGGTCTAGAAAACTGATGCCAGCTCAGTACCGTCCTGCATGCTTGAGTAGCTCCGCTCAATGGTCCTATGGATGCAATGCTGCAGGCAACAAAGGAGTCCTGGACAAACACCGCTCAGGGCTTCAACGTACTGTTTTCCCTCTCCCATTGCTTTTCTGGTCACATTCACTCTTTCCACTCCACTTGGTTTTCCGTTTTCCCTTTAATACACTCTCCCGATTTTCACCTAAATTGTTTGTAATGTCTCTGTTGACATGCTTTGTGCAGTTGTCTGGGAGAAAATTACAAAACTTGACAAGGTATTTAGACAAACAACATTTTTGACAGTTACATTAACGAATCCACCCAGCTTAAATGAGATTGTCTGATATGGCTCAAGGCTTTACATCCCTCTTCTTTTGTCCTTCAGACCTCTTAGATTCCTGTTCAGTGTTTTGGCACAGAAACTGTAGGAACATTAACAACAGAGCAGCAACAGCTAGGGAACTAATATCTGTCCTGCTTGCTGACTGAGTTGCTAAAATACAGTGACAAAACTTCCAAGATCAGATAATTCTTCCAGTGAACAGTTTGGACTCCTAAAGAAAATGCAAACTCATGTGATGTAGGGGAGATGTTTACAATTTGGAAGCTATAACCTTTATACACTCAAAAACAATTAATTTGTGCTGGTTTCTGAAACCAAATTAAACACTGACATAAAAATCCATGTTTTGTCTCCCAGCTTCGTTCTTGTTTCCTATAATTATCCTCCCCGTCACATCTCCAGTGGAAGAATTGTCTGCCCTCTTTCTCAGCCTTTCTCTGCCCTGGTTGCCCTCCACCCATCCAGCCATTTGTTTTGAAGGCTGCTGAAAGTGCCAATGAATGTTTGGCCGGCTGCTATCGACAAGGGTGGCTTAGAGCAGCATGCAAATCATTTGGGCTAAATATAAGCCAACCTACTTCCCCATCCCTCCCATGCATACCTCAGAATAACACCAAACCAGCTGCTTTCTATTTCTGCCACCACACTTCACAAGAAGATTTATCAAAGACCCCCCCCTCCCTTGCCCTCGCCATTTGGTTATTTGATCATTTCAGCATCGTTTTAAAGTTGTAAAATCTGTTGTCAGCGTGTAGCAAGAACAGGCTGTTTCAAATAAGTCGAATTACCAAGGACTGGAAATCAAACCTGGGCTAGCTGCCTTGGCTAAATACTACTGCAGACGTTTAAGCTGCACAGCTCACATTGAGGAGGTGCTGAGCTGTCTCCAACTGTTATGTAAGAATCTCCACAGAGCATCCCTGCCACACATGCATAATATAGTGCACATAACAACTAATAGATCACACTCTCTCCCACAGAATGCACAGATCTGTTCTACCAAAAGATACTACTATCAAATTCACAGAAATGCACCTATGTCCAGCCAAATGGAAAGCAATTATCGCAAGTTATAGCTGCACTGAGTGAAATGGATTACATAGCACAATAGTGCATGGAGCATAACAAAGCTGCCTCACAATACAACAAGAGGCAGCCACAGACAGCAGTAGAAAGGTATACAGGGAGAGGAGGCAGGAAGAGCCAGAGGCAGTGCCAACAGGCTGGTAATACACCAAGCTCTGCTATAGCCTGCTGTTAGTCACAGCTGTCACATGACCGGGCTCCATCAGTCCCCCACATGTCCTGACTCTGTGTGTGTGTATCAATCTGTAGAATCATTATTCACACAGGTTACATACTGCTGGTCTGCGAGACAATACAACAAGCTCTCGTAAGAAACTGGGGTACATTACATAATGCACATCACTGCACCAAATTCTACCATTAATGAACAAATTTACAGATTTGCAGCGATCTTTTATTCATTATACTTATTCATTCATTCAATATTGTTTATGATGTTGTTTTTCTTGACATAAGTGGGGTTTTCAGTTTTTTGGGGGGAACTAGTCCTTATTTATGAGCGCAAAGCAGGTAATGCAAAACGAAATAAGTTTTTAATTACTGGGGATGGACTTTGTTTTTTATTTCGGGTTAGGGGAGGGACATCCAACTTTAAAGGTTGTATTCTGTAATAATTTTAACTACCCTGTAATCCCCCAAATTGCCAGTGAAAGCTGAAAATCATCAGTCGATTTTTAAATTTCCAACAGTCCTTGAACATATCATGTGCGACAATTGCTCCTGTATGGAAACATAACCAAATCTAAGCTTAAAATAGTGATATTTAAAATTTTGCCCACTAACCAGATCTTGTGTGTATATATCAGCCGCCTTGTCAAGTTACTGATATAATTCTGGCCGCTGCTGCCACCGTTATGTGTGTTAAGCTATGATTTATTTGGAAAAACAGTCATTATATGCGCAAGTTGCTAATTGTGGTGTGCATGCTGTGATGTGTGTGTGTATGTGTACAGGCCTGTATTTTGATTGATTTGTAGGCTTATGAAATGTTGTTGGTTATTTATGGTGGAGCAAGGGTCATGTGTTTTCCCCAGTCACCCAGGGAGGCTCAAGGAAAAATATTTGTAACTATGGGAGGGTCAGGATATAACAAAGTCACACCCCAACCTCAACCCTTCCCTGATAAACCATCAACAGTACCTTAGCTAATCCAGAGTCCTAACAAAATGGCATTAACATGTCATGCCCTGATATTAAGTTTATTACACTGGTTTCGTTGTCTCTCGACAAACTGTGATTCCTTTCTCTCAGCAACTTTGTCTCATAGACAGTCCACCAGCTGCCAAGATCTTTATGACATATTTCTTCTCACAGTTAACTGTTTGTTACCTGTGATTTCCCTGATTCTCTACAGGTCAGCTGGTATCTCCCTCTTTCTCAGCTGCTGTGATAAGAAGGTAGCTGACATCAGCACAAACAACCCTATACTGATTCAAAACCTGCAAAAAGGAATCACATCCATCCCCATTTGTAATTCCTACACCCACAGCTAGACATATAAGCCACTCTGTGGCTCTGTTTTAGAAGCCACACTGACTCAGCTACCACAGGGCACCTGTTACAACACCTTCTGCATGCCTGCTGTAGCTAGAGCTTTAATGCTGCTGTGTTCGTCCTTAATGTTACATCATTATTTTCTTGTGTTGTGAGTGGCACTCCACAAGGTCACATTCTCCGGACAGTCTTTGATGGAGACTAGCAGAAAGAAATCAGTTTAGTCTGACTCCATTGGGGGTTTAGCTAAAGGCCTGTTATCTTTTTTGAGCTTCAGTACCTTATAATCCACTTTTGTTCTCTTACGTTGGGGGTGTGTGTCTGCCTATTGACCAGGCTTGTTTAATATTAACTGATCCAGCTTAATCCCATCGCCACCTCTCTTCATGTTAACTTCAGCCTGTGTGTCAGCAGGGGACACGTTATACAACCTGGCCAGTGGTTATCAAACAGTGTTACAACATACATACATCAAAAATATCACTTTACATCTATGAACGCAGAATTTTGAAATCCCAAACTCACCTACCAGGAAGTACTTTGGACCATTAAGTCTGTTTCAGTTTCTTTATTGCTGTGATCTGGATCTAATGAACTAAGCAGCTCACTTGTTGTGTCAGTGTAGTTTCTAGACAGCTTGTGTCTACTTTTGGTACCATCAGAATATCACACAAGTCACACTAAAGCCATCACTGTTGTGTTAGGATATCTCAGTTCAACTATCCAACACAAAGTACCATGTCTACATCAGAGGTTTAAGCGGCTTGCGTCAGCTCTTCAAGAACTAGGTTTCACTGCGTGAAACCATCGTCTTACCATCAGTACACTCCTCATAGTACCAGTCCAGTTCATAGTAGTCTGCCTTGACAAACCTCCGACCTCTGACCTGGCCTCGTCTGTTCATCCTCACTGTTCTGACAGACAGCTGTGTTGTTTCCAACGTCCCAGCATACTTAGCCGTAACATCTCTGGCAAATCCAATGTCCCAGCATGCTTTGAGACAACCATTTGACCCTGGGGTCTTCCTAGTTACTGATATTGTCCGTTACTGAGTCAGTCAGTGGCCAGTTCTGCTATACCAGCATGCTTAGCAGTTACCAGCTGGCACACAGTCATTAATGGTGACAGTTTGCCCATTCTCATCATATGTCCTTTCTGTCCCACACTCATTAATAGCAAACTGTCAAGTTAATATGCTCCATATCTGTGATGGTGCCAGTGCCGTTTCTGCGTGTCATCCCCCAGAACTGTTACTTGCGTCATCGGTTGTCAGCAGACAAAAACACTGTCACTTTATCATCCTTTTGTCCATTGTTAAATCCCCACTGTTTCAGCAAAATGTGTCAGTTGCAATCTGACATTTTCTGTTAGTCTGTGCTGTCTCTTTATCCTTTGGTCTCTGTCTGTCTTCTGTCTTCTCTGTCCATTAGTTTTCCTCAGTCCCTCAAAAGCTTCAGCAAACGTGCCAGGTTCTATCCTCTCACGTCTCTATCCATATATAGCTTTCTGTCAATTCATCTTCCTGTGCTCCCGGCAGTCTGTCCTCTGGTCGAGTCTTCCTGAGGTCATATTATACCAGTTGTCTTCTCTTTTGTAACATCCCTTGCTCAGTGACAGCACTAGATCTACACATGGACCCACCGCATCTCTGACAATGACTCAATAAACACAGAGCATCAGCGAGTGAGAGAGAGCGAGCAGCAGCAGTCACGGGTTTTGCAGCAGAAATGATGATAACCATGACACAGTGGGGTGGGTGGAGTTTGAGGATGTCTATCAGCCAATCTGAGGGAAGAGTATCACTACCTTGCTCCCGCCCTCCATTTGTATGTAAGCGTCGCCCCCCCTCCTCTCCTCTACTTTGTCCTTCTGTGAGGTTGCTATAGTAACAGGCTCATGCTCCAAGGCCTGACGCTGAGCGGCGTAGCATGTGAAAGCAGGAAAGCAGTGCAGTGTTGGAAGAGGTGACGTGGCTCGCCGAAAATGAATGGGCATTCAAGGATTGGTCATTTTATCTGGGGAGGGCTGAAATAAGCACGTGCACTATGCATGGCAGACAGAACAATGATGTTTCATCAGGGCAAAAGCAAAATGCAAAATACAATCATTTCAATGACAATAGGAGCTCAATTCAATGTCAACCAGCCTGAAAATGCTAACAGAGACTGCCATGATGCATATGATGGAGATAGCTCTGCACACTCTCATACTTGCAGAATGAAGCTAACACAGGGCCACAGCCAGAAGCTATCAGGCTAAAGGCAGACTCACAGCTGATGTTTACAGGGGGTCAGTTGGCTTTAATAATATGCCTTCAACATAATTCCTGCTAATAAAGTGACTTGCACACTGTTAAATGATAATATGACATATAATTGCTCTACATTTTATGTGTGATACAGTGAAGTCACAACACCTCCACAACAGATTCAGTTACAGTTCATTACTTGTCACTATGTATAGGAATAGATAGTGTTTATGGTCACTACTGGATAACAATGACATATATCTCCATGTTTTGTAATTACAGTAATAAACCATATACAATAAAAATGATCATTAAAGGTATACTGTGCAGGATTGTTGGGTAGTGTCTTCAAACACACTCACTGGCAAAAGTGAACCCCAGACTCATTATCATTTGGTGTTTTGTCTCATTATATTTGCATATTTTACACACTGTGTCCCCTGGATGCTGCTTACAGTCTGGCACCTGGCTGCTACCATTCTAAAAGCCCAAACCTCACCTGAGTGCTGTGAGAGTACACGCCCATAAATGTCTCAAACACAAGAGAATAAGAAAAAAATAAGAAAATGCAGGCAGACAGCTGAGATTCTACAGAAAAATGCACCAACACACACTTCTATAGGGCCATAAGTGATGACTGAGAGGGATTACATCTGTGTTTGACTATATATTATTTTTTGGGAAGATCAGGTTTTCAGTTGCTACACCAAAAAAAAAGAAAAGAAGAAAGAACGACTAAAAGAAGGAACAGTAATGTCCATATAAATACCTTATAACTAGGAGGGCTATGAGAACATCTATCAATGAAACAACCTGTCTCCTCTGAGTAGTGAGATGTGGGTGTGATGTCATTATCATGTCCTCATGCAGTAGGTTACATACTTCAATAAATCAATGACCAACCTGGTGATGTAACAGTCTGAATATTCCCCTGTCAATTCATATTGCTTCTATTTAACCAACCAGAGCTCCAGGGTAAGATGAATATTAGACAGGACACACAACTGTATAAATGTTTAAGTGTATAAATGTATAAATAATATCGCCATATGGCTAATTGAAGATGGTCAAGAGGAATAATATCCCTCCACCCCAACACAGCTCCAATGAAACAGCTTTATGACCAGGATGAAACCAATATGACTCGCCCCTCCTCATTCATGGCCCCCAGGGTGTTGATACCCGGCCATCTGTTTGAGACAATAATGAGAAACAACATGCCTCCAGGATCAGGATATCCAGAAAACATATGAGGGTAATACAGGTGATAATAAAGCACTGCATTAATATCAAAACACCCCTTGCAGAATGTCTCATACTGTTTCTTATGTAACATGACCTTGTCATTGTCTCTTAGCCGGGCTAGCTGTGATGAATGTCAGGGCCAAAGTGACCGTGTCAGCGCGGGGCAACAAGGTGAAGTTACAGTTCTCAGTTAAACCTATTTCTAAGACGCGTGATCTATTTTTAGACTCCGTTTTTTACCCTGAGTCACTTTACAAGCAGACGTGAATTACAACTGAATTATTGATGGTGAAAAAACCCACTTTGCGTTCCCTCAGTTTGTCGTGTGCTGTGAGTGCACGTGTGTTATGTGAGCGTGTGTGTGTTTAGTTGCCTCCAATTGTGTGCAAGTGGGTGTGTGTGGTTTACAGCTGGTGTGGCCATCAACCACAAGGCAGCTCTTAGTTTGATAAGACGAAAGCAGACACGTGCATAAATACACAACAGAGGGCTGAGTGCAAGAGGGAGTAAAACATCAACCAGCAGAGAGACAGAGAGAGAGAGACACAGCAAGTATGTTTGTTGTGGCAACCATGGTCAGCTGTTGCACCAGCACTGATGGGCAGATAGCCATCTGTCTGTCTGTCTCTGTGATTCCTGCTCACTCAAGGTTAGAATAAATCTGAAATCTCTCAGTAATACTGGGCATGATGAGTCATCTGATGTGGAATTACTAAACACTTAGAGCATTGGGGTCTGGACAGAGTTATATTTTTTTTAATTTTTCATTAGCATGTGATGAACTTACGGAAGTATTTGAGGGTCTCCTCTATCTGTTCAGTAGTCAGGTCGAGGGCAGAGACGGGATCCACCAGTGGCGTGTGCAGCCAGTCATCTTGGTCATAGCCGAAGATGGTGTCGGCCCTCAGCTTGTAGACTGGCAGCTGTTCCTCCAATAAGCTGATAATCTCAAGCTCCGGCAAATCAGTACTGTTACACACATCTGCGCAGAGAGAAAGACAGACACAGTTCAGTATTTGCTCTTTTCTGTGACAAAACTTTTTTTGAAAATCATGATGAATAGGCAGTGTGAAAAGGTATTATTATCTTCAGCAGGAATGATGATTCATGATTGGCCGAGTGCCAAATGTCATCACTGGGTTTTTGTAACAGTTTCTCTCCTCATTTATAATCAGTCCCAACAAAACATGTTGACAGTCCATCAGAGCTGAAAGTATAGGATGCCCTCTAGTGGTGAAAAGAGGAACTAACAACCACTCCTTGCATCTAATGTGCAGCACTAACAAATGGAGATCAACCAAAGAGCAGGTTCATTTGTGTCAGAATGCTCAGTTAAATTAATCAAATGCTAGGTTGGATTTGGGGCTGTACAGTTCATACCCTTTTGGTTAAGACAGACTGCAGCAAATTAAAATAGAATTCTGTGTGTTGTGTCACAACCTTATCTGTTAGTGGCTACAATAATGCAACCCTAGCCCAGGGTTTTAGTCCCATCAGGCAAACATTCTCAGATAGTATTCACTACACAGTAACTGTACATTTCAAGTGATCAAATAAACAGCAAACATGGCAGCAAAACCGGTCTACAGTCTGTGCATCTCCTTAGCAAAGTCAACAGCAGCCTCCCACTGAAAACCACTGAGTCAACCAGAGAGTCACAATTTGTGTGCTGCTGTGGAAAACTAAGTAATCTTACCTAAGCTTTCAGCTATGTGCCTCTCTGTTAACACACCACTTTAGTGTGCTATTAAACGGAGCATTCATTTAGGATCTCTGAGTACACATTCTTACTGTTCACACACAGAGTTAAGGTTTCGGTCACTTTTTTCTTTACAGAAATGTTGAATTAAGAAGCTCCTGGTTAGACAGAATGGGCATAGACATGGAAAGAGAATTAACATACAGTAAAAAATAATGTCCTTTGTTTCCCCGTCTCCCTCTATTTCTGTCTGTGTCGCTCTCCTCTGCTGTCCGTCTCTCCCTCTGTCTGTCTGTCTCTCTAACAATGCTGTCTCTCACAGTTTGCTAATCCAGACTGAATGACGGACTGTGCTGAAAAAGGGGGAACACACACACACACACACACACACACACACACACACACACACACACACACACACACACACACACACACACACACACACACACACACACACACACAGCTGGGGAATCATTCAGCAAGCACAGCCAATGAGGTTTCAACACAGAAGTAAGTACTGAACTGCAGTTCCTGCCAGTGCTGATAGAAAAGGGACATTTTACCATTAACTGAGGTTTTTACTTATTTGTTGAGAATAGTGTGATGAGTCTTTGGCTGTTTTGGTTTGAATCTTCCTTTACATTATCACTCTTTTTGCTAGTCAAAATATACAGCAAACCTTTTAAGCCATCTTTCCGTGTGTTTCATTCTCAAGTATTTGATCTTTTTACCTCAGTCTGATAACAATGCATGGAATCAGTGTTTGCCTTCTGGATAACACCACTTGAGTGTTAAATCCCAAACCTTAAAACCTAAAACTAAATCAGTACCATTATGAGATAATAAGCCAGATCTCTGTTTCATCTAATTGCCCCTGTGAAGCCAGGAGTCTTATTAAGTTTAATGTCAACTCTCTGGATGTTTTAACTCATCTTAAAATTGTTTGACTGAAACTCCAAATGGATTTGAATAATCTTTGCACAAATGATCCTGATGGGGATATTACTGGTCGGAATCAAACAAGTTCTTCTCTGCTCTGATATGAAATATGACCAAAGCACTACAGCTATTAGTATGAGTACTGATAGGACGTCGATGAGGATAATTATAGCACAAACCCCTCTATGCTGTGTATGCTGACAAAAGGTCAGTGGAGACAGCAAAAGTGTGTGTGACCCTGTCCATGTTTTTTTTTGGTCAAACAAACACTGCAATTTCTCTTTCTTTTAAATCAACAGAGGCACCCTGTATGAATAGTTTCTATTTAGCTGGTGATTATTTTCAGTTATGAAATGGAAACTGTGTCTCTAAAAAAGTTGCAAAGAGTGCAAAAAAAGTATACAAGGACTGTCCAAAGTGCAAAGTAAACAGACTGTTTGCATGTGATGTGTGTTGTTGACTCGTTCTCCTTTGAGACATGACCTGTTTCACATTGTATCAAACACAGTCCACCAGTAAAGAGCAACTCAAGGGCTACTTTTTATCTTGTAGGGGTGTAATAACAGTATTTACTTATTTTCTACTCTTAATACTGAATAAATGCATTAAAGGAGCACCTTGTAGAAAGCAATTTATTTTTGACTTCATTAAGACTTTCAGTTTAGATATGTGATCAATCATTGTTGACACATGACCGGAGGAGTTCAAGTTCAATATTCAAATGTAAAAATAGACTGCTGGCCAAAAGAACACAACCTAAAGGGTCGTGCCGACCTTACCGTAGCAGCAGCTAGAATTCACCAAATGAAGACAGTTCAAGTTCAAGTGTAAGAATAGGCCACTGTCAGATTGAGCATTAAACACACCAACATGGACAAAGGACACAGAGTCAGAAGGGCATAAAGACTGACAGACAAGTGTCAAAATCAAGATCAGGTCAGTCTGTAAGCTGGGATACACTGGTAATATTTACACAGATCCAAAAACAAAATTCAGAGGTCTAGCAGATCTAGCAGAGGTACAGGAGTGGTAAAAGTGGCAAAGCCACAATTTAAAAATACTCTGTTACACATAAAAGTCCTGCTTTACAAACCTAAGTAAAAGTGCTCTTAACACCCCGAAATGAGCTCCGTCAGTGGTACTTTTTTATTATTATTATTATTAATGCAAGCAACATTTAAACATTGTAGCCGACTAAGGTAGAGCTAATTTTAGTCATTTTATAGTCTGCCGTGTGACTGACTTTATTGTATAACGACTGGATTGTTTTTTATAGGATCATTATAGGTTTTTTAAACCCTATCTGTGAAGAAACTCCTAACTACAGTTGTCAGATCAATGTAGTGGAGCATAAAGTACACCCCTGGAGTCAATGTACTTAGCTACTTTACATAATTGCAAAAGAAGCAATGTGTTAAAATATATATGCCCACTGCCTTACTAACAGTTGACCCACACAAGTACCAACAATGCACGTATACTATGACTACCTGTAGTATCACTGGACTGAGACCCCAAATTAGGTCACCAAAGATCAGATGGTTTAAATCCTATTGCAACACCTCATATGTCCAACATGGCTGCCTCCTGTAAACTATTAAGGTTCAGAAGTGCTACTTGTGGCAGAGAGATGGTTAAAGCACCAAGTTGACCTTTCTACAATACAGTCATTGTAGACTTTTGCCCTTTTAAAACAAATCATTGAACTTACAATGTAGGGTGTGAAGTTTTATATTTTTCACACCTATGAACAGACTTACAGTGTAGGCTTAAAAATACAAACAGTTAACTCGTGAGGGCAGATCCCTGAAGCTGCCTTAACAATGCAAGTCCAAACAGCTGATTCACAGACAGGCAAGAAAGAGGCAAACAAACATAATAAAGATAAAGAGATAGAGAGAGCAAGACAAGCTCTATCTCACACTATCTATCCAAATATTAGCCAGACTCGTCTGAAACTTGACTAGAAAACAAACGAAATTGGCAGAAACCCATGCTGTGCACAGTGTACTCACTCATGGTGCCTGAAGCCCGACAACCACCAACTCTCCTGCCCTCCAATCACATTTTCCAGTGGACCAGGAGAGGGCAAGGTCGCAAGAAATAACACGGAGAGGAGAGAGAGAGAGAGAGAGAGAGACAGAGAGAGAGAAAGAAAGCGTTGGGAGGGTGAGGGACAGGAAGAACAAGAGAGAGGGTGCTAAAAGTTTTGGAGGACGACACTGGGTGTAAGAGACAGAAAGACAGGAAAAGAGGGAGGGAGGAGTGAAGAGGAGAGGAGACCAGAGCCAAACTGGTTCGTCATGCCTGACATGCCAATGACGATATCCACATGGACCGCCCCGCGGCTTTCTCTGCCCCCTCTCTCTCTCTCTTCCTCTGACAGCCAACAAAACCAGCTGGACTCTTCCTTCGAGTTGTACTAACAAAACTCTCTCTCTCTCTTCCTATGCTGCCTCAGTTCAAACACACTGCAGCTAACGGCAAGCCTGAAGCTGTTCTTGTTGTTTTACCATTTGTCAACATTTGACTCTTGAATGGGGAGACATAGACCTGATGAAAGATACTATGTGCTGAGTGCAAAATCATTCTTAACTGCCAGAGCAACAGGTTTAGCATGAAGCAGATTTAGGTCCATTCAGCAGTAATCATGGCGTGTACAACACGAGCAAAGCTGCAGCAGAACAACTGCCAAAACCCCACTCAGTGTGTTTTACATGTAATCCTAAAGATGCCAGTGTGTTTGGCACTGAATGGCACCTGATATAAGTACATTTGTTTTTAAGCTTGTGTATAAATGTCTTGACTAATAGCTAAACTAATCTTTTTCTAATTACTAGTTACAACACTTCCCATTTTGAGTGGTTAGGGTGCTTCAAAAGTAGTTTACACATAAAAAATAGAACAAGAAAATCAATGATGAAAAGGTTTTAATTTAGAAGTGTTTAAATCAATTTTTGGAAACTATTCTGAATGGAAGAGAGACAGCATGACTTCATTTACTCTGAAAATCGGCACTGATGAATGTTGCATCACTCTCTTTTTTTTTTTTAAAGATATTTTTAGGGCATTTTTGCCTTTAATTGATAGGACAGTGAATTGTGAAAGGGGGAGAGAGGGGGGGAGAGACATGCAGCAAAGGGCCACAGGCTGGAGTCGAACCCTGGCTGCTGCAGCAACAGCCCTGCACATGGGGCGCCCGCTCCATCCACCAACCGCCACCGACGCCCCAACTACAGACCATCTTGCAATGGGATCAAACTGGCCACAATACAGTAATCTGCAAGTTAAAATAAATGTGGGCCCGGGGCATAAAGTGGGGTGGCCAATGACCCCTTCCCTACTTCCTTCCCAGCTACTTCCAGCCCCTATCCTCGGACACACTCCCATCTTTAAAGTGAACCTACATTTTGATGTCAGCTACACACTATCTACACAATACTGTATCTTGCATGGTTGTGACACTGCTGTGTTGACAAAATCTGTACAGAGACAAACAGATATATAAACTTGGCAAAATACTTGAGCTATGATTGGTCTCACCTGGACCACATTTCCCCATGACTGTTCACACACACGATGAAAACAATACCAGCTGTTGTGAAATTGTTGCGGCTGGTAAAGATCATATTTTGGACACTCTAAATTCAGCATTGTATGAGCAGGTCCATGCTGCTTTTGAGACTCTCAGTGCACCTCTCATGACAAACGTAAATAAAAACAATGGCCAGACTGTAAACTATAATCCTCTAATACTTAGAACCAGTTTCCTCCTTTGGACCCATTGCACCAAATACTTCAGTGCAGTTCTCATGGAGCTGTAGCACAACCCTGTCCAGAATTAGACTGGGCAACAGTTGAAAGCTGCCGCCGGTCACAGAGGGTAAGCACATGAACTACAGGAGAGTACGTCAAGGTGGTCAGATATCACTGGCAGCCTACAAGAGCTACGTGCGTGAAGCTTTACTAAGGTGCTAAAATGTCTGACTCCAGTATGTGTGTGTCGTTCTTGATATTAGCTTGTTCAAAAACAATAACCACTTATCCTAGAGTCAGAGTGGATGTCCAGATCTATTGCAGCTGTAGTTTTCAACTATAATAAATCTGACCACCATTTTAAAGATAACTCAACTTTAAAGAGAAAGACAAATACCAAGTGATTATTTTCTAGTATTAGCTGGGCATTCAGTTGCCCAAAAACTTCATTAATTACACCACCCACATAGAACAGACAATTATCTTCTGTTTTTGAAAACTGCATTACAAAACTTGCAAAAAAACTTTGCTATTAGGTCAACAATTACAAAACAAACCTGCAGAGATAGTGTACATGTGATTTCAGTATTTTATGATGTTTCAAGATATGGTTCGGTGTTGGTTTTGACAATCAAGAGTGGACAAAGATTTAAGTGAATCTGACCGACTGACCTCATCCAAAAAATGATACAAAATCATTTCAACATTCAGATTTTCTGCATATTTGTGTAAGCTGGTGTTTGTGATTGGTTATTTTCTAAAATATAGGAGTAACACACTCCAAGTAACATAACCAAGCACTGATCACTGGCAGTCAATTTGATTATAGAAAATAAGTGTCTCACACACAGGGGTCATTATAAATATAAACTAATGGAATATCAAAGAGAGATAAATAAAAGTAACATAACATATTTTTGTATGACAATACAAGATGAGAGTAAATGTTTAAAATGGAATATAATATGAGAACTGGCTGAAAAATTGCAATAAAATGTTTCTGTTGTGTAACACAAGATACAAGAGCTGTAAACAATCAAGTACTGTAAGGAGGCGCGGACATGACAGGACATGTGGTTGTATCAGATATGTAAACACGCAGCGTCACATGCCAACAACACCCCTTTCATGAGGCTGAAGAATGAGCCCAAGTAACAAAGAAAGAAAACGAGCAAGAACTGTGCACCCCTTTGTCTGCGTCCGTAAATAATAATATTATATATATATTATTATTATGTAGCAGGGTACAATTGTTTCTGCAATAATCAAACTATTGCAGCCAGTTCAGCCTGTTCTGTCAAGTAAGGAGCAAGCCACTCTTCTTGCTGTCGGTTCTACATTAGATGATTCAGACCTTTTATGTACAAAAAAACACTGTATCCATGGCAACACTGTCAGATGTGGCATACATCTGACAAACCCCAAGTTCAAAATCCTACAAAATGACAACACTTGCAGACGGCCTGCAATAGCTCACAGAAGCTATTTTCTCCACCCATCACTGGGTCAACACAGGTTCACTCCCATGCTACCTGGCTCCTGTCTGTCTGTGTGTGTATGTGCGTGTGATAATGCAAACAGTGAGCAGGAACCAAGCTCTGGTCTGAACATTACAGCACAATGGATGTTTTCACATGCCGTGATTTGATCAGAGTCAGGAAGCAGACTCAGCACTTTGGATTCTACTCCGTTTGACCACTTACGTAACTTTGCCTCTGTCTCACTCAAAGTCCTCTGTCCTCTGTCTGCCTGGTTGCTCCTGATCGCTCCCTCCTCACCAAGCACCCCATAATTTCCCAGTTACTCAACTCTTTACATCACTGCTGGCTGGTAACCACGGAGAATTAACCTCACGCTCAGGAACTGCCCCATGGCAATGAGCTGCTCTATTCAGCTCTTTGTGTTCATTCATCCTCTAGACTTAGTGAAATTATACACACACACACACACACACACACACACACACACACAAACTTTCTCTCTGCGAGGAAGTATTCAACTAGTGATTTAGGCAGGAAGATGTGACAGAGAGAGAAGGATGAGAGGGAGAGACAGAAGCAAATGAGACAAAAAAGAACTTTAAAAGCAACAGATAATAATTTAATTTTTTTATAGTAATGCAAGATACCAGCAGATGGCAGCACTGACCTGACTTGCTCAACATCTCTGCCCTTGAAAGACACATGACTACACTGATAACAGTGTGTTACACTGTTATTTATTGCACTAACAGGTTGCCAGTCTGTTCTGTTCAGTTTGTTTGACAAAGCTGAAATTCAGATGTGATTTTTTTTTTCCTTTGACACAGTCAAATACAAATCTTTAGAGCTCAGAACATTGAAATAGAATATTACATTAAAACAAAGATGAACAATGTTAAGATTTGAAACAACAAGCAGGAATTTAAATATCATTTCAGCACCAGAGAAAGAAAATAGCTCCTGAACCAGTTCTCCAATGTTATTCTTTTCCCAGATTTGCCAAAAGGCTCAATGGCTGGCGCAGTTTCATAGAACATGAGGATGCATTTGCAGTCACACACCATAAGCAAATGCCTTCTATTTGACAATATTCCATTGGATATTGGCTGCCATCCATTCAAGCATACCCAGAAAGTTCTGACAGGCCGAGTGCACTCAAACAGCACCTGAGCAGACACCAGCCTTATCTAGTGCCGTCTGCTGTGACCCGTCAACATTGCAGCTCCAGTTACACTGCACATGTGTCATACCCCATAGCTCCCATGGTGTCAAAGACTGTGTCCCAGCCTACATTTAACAGCCTTGGCATGCATTAGGAAGTAGCCATTACTGCACCGATCCAGTGACCATAAAAAAAGTTAGTTCCCCCATTCCAGTGCAGTGACATCAAATCTTCAAGTTACACACAACATTCAGTAAATTATTCTCCTGAAGAAGCTCTGGTGTTCTGTTCCTCAAAATGAAGCTAAAATCAACCATAACATGATAGCACTGAGCACAATGAGGTTCCCTACTACTATTTGTAGTAAGTAAGCAGCAACCACCACAGCTGAGAGGTGAAGCAAATACATAAGCATATATTAAGATGCAGTTCTGCTTCCAAGATGTCTCCTGCTGATACCCCGGTTCTTGAACCAGCTCCTTTCAAGAGTCTTAGATCCTTAGTTCTATCGAGCAAACCAGCCTGCGTTTCCACCAGCTCTGAGCGGAACCATTATAATCAAGGAGAAGTAATCAACAGAGGGCACAACAGAAGTAAACAGCAGTAGGAAAATGGCAGATCGCATAATAAGCTGTGAGCTTTTATTACAGATATTAAGTTTTGCCAAAAAAAAATAAAAAATAGCCTGGACCAACTATTAATGAGATCACTGCTGCTCCTTTCTTTCCATTTTCTCACTTGACTTCTCCACTGTTGCCTTCTTCATCCTCCCTTCGCAATCAGTAGAATATGACACACCCACTGATGTTGTCATAGTTCACACTTTAGGTGAAGAAAAATCTTTTTGGTGCCAGCTACATCCCAACTTTCTGGGTTCTAACCCATTTTATTTTTGGTAGATATACTCTGAATGGTTCAAAATTAAATGTGGAAACTGGAACAGAACTCGTTCCAAGTTGGTGCAAAAGAAGTATGAGTGAAGTCAGTAAACCAAGACATTGTACCAGTTGCAGTAGGGGTCGAGTTCCAGCTCTGTGGGATTACCGTGTGTGAAAGCCTTTGCTGTGGCTGGGCTAAACGTCAATGATGTCTCCAACCCGGAGACAACGAGACAGGAAATCCAGGTGATCTGGTTTCATCCAATTGGGGAATCAATAACTCTAAACTGCCTGTAGCTGTGAATAGTAATCTATCTGTATGTGTTAGCCCTGTGATAAACTGATGACCTCTCCAGAGTGTATCCTGCCCCTTGCTCAGTGTATACTGAGGTAGGCTCCAGCGCTGTAGGACCATGCTAGAGGTTAAGCTGGTTTGCAAACTCAATACATGGATGAAGCTCCAGATTTCTTAATGCCTAGCTCTGTAGCTGTTGCAGGGTAGAGGATGAAGGGTGCGCAAATAATACAAGGAACCTAGGACATGGTCAAGGGTGGGACGGTGTGTGCTATAGGAGGCTACAGGAGAGGCCTTTTCCTGTTCTTTGTGTGTGTAAGAAACTGCCATAGTCTCAATCACTGCTCAGCTGACTCTATAGTTTGGTGCTGTACAAGTGCTTGGCAAACCCTATGGCCTTGTTGAAGTGGCTTTTGGCCAGGTTCAAGCTATCAAGCTTCCTTTCCCTTCCTCTGGGCCCCATTTTCTTACTGTCCCTCGAGGTCCTAAGCTCCCTGTTAAACAGTGGCTTAGTGCTGCTGCATTTAACAGTTGTCTTTAGAAGTTTCCTCACAAGAGACACAAGATGGTGTGCTGGACTTATCAGTAAGTGTCATGGCCATGTTTTGTACGGTCTCAGCTCTGCCTGGTGCTCTGGAGTCACAAAATTATGATTCTAAAAGATGTGTCTGTCCTCAGTGTTTGTTTCTGGGACAATCTAGACTGCTGAGAGATTAGGACTGCAGGAAAAAAAATGAGAATCAATATCCATTAATCTTTTATCACTTCAGTTGTTACAAGCGTCTGCCAGATACTTGGTCCAGACAGGCTCATGCAGACTGCAAAGAGACAGAAGATTTGCCACAGCACAGCTAAGCTGTGACCACTGGACACGAGACATTAGTGTCCCTCATCTCCCTCGGAGAGTAGGATGAGAGAAAAAGAGAGGAGGAGATGAGTGAAAGAGTTGACAGGGAGAGTCCACTGGGAGCTCCTCTCACATGCTGGCTTATACACAGAGCTGAAGTCCCCTGGAGCTGCTTTATTGACAGGATGTGACATTAGAAAAGGGTCACACAGAGGGACAGTTTTTCTCACAGCTCCACATGCCTCACTCTTACCACCACACACCATCTTTCTCAGACCACAATATTCCTCCCAGCTTATTTCAAAACCACCAGGGATGGTGGGTTTTATTAGTGTACTTTTATTGGATTAAATTCTGATGAAGAAAGTCTTTGATACATATCTTTTATTGAGTCAGACAATGCAACCAGATGGAAGCATTTTTGATAGTTATCTAGTCATCTTGTGCTGACTCAACCCTGCCAAATGAATTCCAGTAAATTTTGTCTACCTATGGTTACAACGTATGCATGCAACATTACCGGTAATGGTCTCTGCATCTCTGTAGGTGGCTGTGAACTCCTGGAGTGCAGCCGGCAGACTCCCTTCACTGACATACTCCTCCTCTTCCTCCTCTTCACCGGCAAATCGAAGCCCTGGATAATGAAGTCGCACTGTGTGTTCGGAAGACTTTTTAGGGGGCGGGGCAGAGGAGCAGGAACAGGTGTGGGGAGGGGAAGTCTTCGGGTCCAGCTTGGCGCTGAGTGGTTACCGATTTAAAACACGACCAGCCATGGACAAAACTTGGACTTGCCAAAAGAGGAATGGGACAAAACCAAATTAGATTTGTCTCAAGTGCATTATTGGACTGGAGCAGATAAGACTGGTCTGGATGTCTCAAGCACAGGACAGGTGGGAGTCGGAGAACCAGAGCCACACACGAGGATGTACAGGGGTTATTCACTGCATCTGGAAGAGGAAGAGGAGAGACAGCAAAAGATAAAAGAAGACTTAGTTTGCAAAGTCTGTAAAGCGTAAAAATAAAACACAATGTAACATTAGATTAATATGTGCAAACATGTTCCTGTCTAATAACAGAACAGAAACAGCAGGATTTAAGTGAAACAACCCTCTCTTTTTTCGCACCCACACCAGGCCCTGCAGTAGTATTTATAGACATGGTGTCACACTCATCTGCGTGATGGCTTCATAAACAGAACACAAGCTAAAGCATAGATAATTATAGACACAACTTCACTTTACCCTTAGTTATCAGTCTATTACTGCAGGCGTACAATCTAACACAATCCAACACAACAGCCTTGCATGTGTTGTATTGTCTCTTTGAGAAGTTTCGATGTTCTGTAGTTGTGATATTTGATCTGATTGAGTTAGACCTAGCAGTTTTTCTGTCAATCAGGGCTGCAACCAACAACAGTTTTGTCCGAAACCCAAAGATATTCAGTTTCTGGTGATATATGGCAAGCTTGGTTCTGGAGACTGCATTTTTCCACCATTTTTTTGCTTTAAAAAAGATTGAAACAATCGATTATTCATCAACAGTTGCTGAATATTGTTTGAGTAATTAACTACACATTTCAGCTCTACTGTCAAACTTATACAGGGGGTCAACATAATATCAGAAAAACCTCTTAATATATCTGCAACCCTACCACTAACCACAGCCTCCAAATGACCACAGACCGTATCAACACCTCTCTAACACACTAACGACCAAAACTGAATCTGAACTGAAACTGAAACATCACCTTCACAAAGATGACTTATTTAAATGTTGTTGTGAGGGGTTCCCTAATTAGCTCTTCACTCAGAAAAGCACAGAGAGGATGCAATAAGAAGCCAGTGATTATAGTCAGCTAAAGCACATGAGCATCAAATGGATGCAGCAGATACAGTAAAGTGTACAGTATAGTCGTACAATGTAGCTTTAAAAAAAAAAATCATATTAGTACACTGGTATAATCCACTGTAGTAACTAACCCCTTTATAGTGAGACACCGCTATCAGTAAAATTAAGAACAATCAATAGTGTCAGTGTCAATAGGACAAAAAAACATGGCTGACAGGCTGAAACGTGGACAAAAGCACAGCATGATAACATTGCGCAGTACTGAAGAGGAACTTGGCTAAGTTTCTATTAATAGTCAACTCTTGAAACACACACACACACACACACACACACACACACACACACACACACACACACACACACACACACACACACACACACACACACACACACACACACACACCAAGACAAGCTCCTTGCTTGATATGTACAGCTGGACTCTCCTCTCTGCCATCATTAAAAACACAGCTGTGGTTTTCCTGTTTCTCTACTTCCTATGTACCATCTTTCTGTCTCCTGTTTTAATCTACACTCATCTGTCTTTTTCCACCCAGGCCTCCTCTTAGACATATTGAGTCAGGTCCTGGTGCCTTGTGGGAAGTAGAATTTAGGTCACAGTTTCCATTATTTAGGAGTGAAGGACCTCCAAACACTGTTGCTAATGACAACAAACCATACAGTCACAGCAGAACATATGACAGGCTGCAATGACATGTTTCTTCTACAGAGTCTTTGTGATGACTGAAACAAAAGTCCCATGGTGGATACTGGGCTGGAAAAGTTAGAAACAGGATATTTATGGATTTGAAAGTCTAATCTGAAGCCCCAAACCTAATTCGGAATCACAGAAGGTGACTGATAAAGAAGAAAGTCTTTGCAGGTCTTTATAACAGAAACACTTCAAAGCCAGTGCCCTGAATCAATGATGCCATTACAATTACAGTAATGCTGACCAAACAACACTGTATTTTTCTAAATTAAAGTTCAGCAGTACCAGGATCAACAGTACCAGGATCTTATATATATATTGTGCCCACAACATTCCCACCGTTTACTGTCCCACAGCAAGGCTTACAATAACAGGATTGGGTTGAGTTTAAAGGAAGTGGAAGATTTCAATGGGCTGACTGAGCCGCTGCTCAAGAACAACAGTAACTGTTATCACCCTCTTGGGGACAAGGTGTGGTTTTCCACTTTGATCCTGTTTATTTTCTTGAAATTCCAATTTGACACATTTTTCCTTATATTGCTTCAGTGAATGCTCGTGTTTACAATACATTGGGTTCGCCCCGACTTTCAATTTGTTTTGTTCCTTGGTCCAAAGAGGCAGATGGCAGAGGCAGATCCTGCCCAATGCAACATATTTCTGAACTGGGTTAGTGCACGGCGATACACATCTAAACACAGACTACATATGGCAGGTGATGTAATGAGTGGGAAGAGCCACTTACAACCACAGGATCTGGGTTCAAGCCCCTGCATTAGCAAGTTTCATGACTGATTCTTATAGAAAATTACAGTGATGTACAGTAGCTGTCACACAACATGAATATGGGTACTAAGGGTACATTTAGCTTTCATCTGCTTAACATTATTTCTGTTACTGGCTCTGGTGCCATAGTTTTTTAGACAAAACTAGGCCTATGCATCAGAAAGAAAGGTAGCCTAAGCATTAGTTACAGTCCCAGTTGTCCTTAATGACCCCACAAAATACCATGTCTGTTGTGTAGTCCAGTGTCTCTGAGGAGATTCTCAAACAATGATGTATGTATCCCTCCCACAGAAGATTTCTCAATACATTGTTAATCAGTTACTCCTTTCAACTCTGACAATATGGACATTACAACACAGACCACAGACATTCAGTTTGACCTCCTAAATGGAAACCAGTGCTGCACCACCCAAACCTCTGTCAGTAACAGCACTTCAAACTCTTTCCATCCAAAACTGACATCAGCCCTAAGAAGACTGAGTCAAGCCCAGGTCACTGTTTTGGTGTTTCAACTTGATCTCCTAAAGACCATAAGATCGTAAGACCGTATCAACTCTTAAACGTAGACACACAAACAGTATACATCAAGCACCTAAAGCAGGCCGATATCCATTTTCAAACTCTGCAGTGTATTTTGAATGGATTTCCAGGGTCATAGGGCCAAATCCACTTAAGTGAGGTCTAACTGATAATATAAACTCGAGTTAGATTATATCTTCATGTCATCATGCAACAACTGATGCATGATGCATGCACAGAATAACAGATATCACACCTCACCATGCAGAGAAATTCAAGCCCAACCTGATCACATCATTACATCGACAACCTGTCAACACATGTTTTAATGTATGTGAACCCTGCAGCAGTAATCACAACAGTGTGCCTGATGTTCTGTGACAGATGTGATAGTATGTAAACTCACAATAATACAGAGGTGTTTGTGTGTTCTCCTCTTTCCATCCTGACATGCATACCGTATATGGATACACTGAGCTACAGTTAATCCTCAGTGATACATTATTTATTAAGGAATGAAAGCCATTTAATGTAACAATATAAATTAACAGTTTAATTTAGTGTAGTTTAACAGTGTAAAGAAAGGCTGTTACAGCTGCGTCGCAAGATTAATTTAGTTTACCAGGATTAAGATTAATCTTGCGTTGACTGATCCTCACAAAAAAAGTTTAGTCGAGTTTCAAATGTATCTCAGGACAACTAATTATGGGTATCCACTTATTAACCAGCCTATGAGCTAACCTTTTGTAGCCAGCTTGCCTAAAAGTTTTGAAACATAGTCTGTCTGCTGCTGGGTGCTACTGCGGCCAATACATCAATGCACAAAACATGCCTGTGCTGTGCAGCACTATTCAGGAGCTGAGTGCTGGGGTTTGTCCTTGCCAGAGGGGATTTCCTTACTCTCAACAGCTGATAATTTAGAAGCACTTTGACTTGGAGCGGAGTTGTTCAACATGTGTGTGTGCGAGTGTGTGTGTCCGTCCTGACTAATGGACTATAGTAGAGACATGCTGGTGGATAACTGTTTCCAGTGGTCATCTTTCTGTGAGCAAGAGTGTATCCATATGCAGTGACTGCCTGGCTTTCAGGTCAAACACAGGAAACACTGTGTACACCATAAACAACTTCCTCTGAATGTTGTTTGCTGTTGAACACTCAGTAGGATTCGTGCCAGAGACAGCTCTCAAACAGCTTCAATACATGTTATAGACACTGTGTTTCCGTCTGCATTGTGAAACAGGTTAGGGCCTCAGCGACAGATGGGATCCATACTCCTGTTCAGTCGTTAGAAATCTGTATCGGCTCTAAACATGTAAACACTGGCTTCATGACATCACCATGGTGAGAAGATCAACACAAAAATCTCCCGCCATAAAATCACCTGTTATTAGAAGCTGAAAGAGATCAGGAGAGTAAACATCGGTTGCTACTGAAAACTGCAATGTCATCATTACCCTGTGTACACAAATATAATTACACAGTAGCCATGTATAAAAGCACAAAGGCTCAGGTGCTGCTGGATAAAATGTTTTAAGTAGAGAAGAATTTGTTCTCAGCCTGAACCTTATAGGTCACACTGACCTGATGAGTTCAGCCTGGGCTCAGATTTCTCTTAAACTCCCTCTGGCATGACTGGGTTAAGTTTCATTTAATCCTCCATTCTTCTCTCTTTCCATGTGAAAGCCCCTCAGTCTTTGCAGCACCTTTTGTCAGGGTGCCCTACTGTAGGTTTAAGATGTTAACACAGCAAAATATTGATGAAAATGTGTATAAAAAAATTCTCCAGTAGTATCATAGGGTTTGCATGACCCTGCGGCGTCAGTGTTTGTTATAAAATGTAACTCGCAGTCAACAGTACCAGTTAAATATGATCACATAACTGTTTTGTGGATATAAGAATGTGAACAGACATTACAACATCCAACAAATCATTGGAGTACGGCTGTAAATGAAGGTCAGTTCAGGCTGCAGAGCTTCCCGTTGGCTTCTTTATGATCAATGGATCCAATCAATACTCCTCTGTTTGACCAGGGATACAATCAATATCGATCAATATTTTTACTCACGAGCAAACAAAGATTTATCAGAGATGGATCTCACAAAAGAAACTGGTAATACAGAGCTGATAATAGGCTATGTAAAAACCTTGCTGTGACAGAAACCTAGATGCTTGGTGGTTTTTTTGGTGACGTTATGCATCACTATGCTCAGAGACTCTTTATCTGATGACATAGTTTCTCCCGATGGCATTGCTCTGGCCTCTAGCACAACCGTAAGAAACCTCGGAGTAACATTTGATCAAGATTTGTCTTTTAATTCTCATTTAAAGCAAACCTCACAGACTGCATTTTTTCATCTGCGTAATATTGCGAAAATTAGGCCTATCCTGACCTGAAAAGATGCAGAAAAATTGGTCCATGCTTTTGTTACCTCATGGCTGGATTACTGTAACTCTCTTTTATCAGGTAGCTCTAGGAAGTCTTAAAAACTCTCCAGCTAATTCAGAATGCAGCAGCACGTGTACTAACAGGAACTAAAAAACAAGATCATATTTCTCCTGTTTTAGCTTCTCTGCACTGGCTCCCTGTAAAATCCAGAATTGAATTTATAATCCTACTGTTAACTTATAAAGCTCTAAATGGTCAAGCTCCGTCATATCTTAGAGAGCTCATAGTGCCTTATTATCACACCAGAACTCAGAACGCAGGGTTACTCGTGGTCCCTAAAGTCTCCAGAAGTAGATCAGGAGCCAGAGCCTTCAGCTATCAGGCTCCTCTCCTGTGGAATCATCTTCCTGTTGCAGTCTGGGAGGCAGACACCATCTCCACATTTAAGGCTAGACTTAAGACTTTCCTCTTTGATAAAGCTTATAGTTAGGGCTGCTATTCTGGATGTCACTAACTCGGCTTCTTCTCCGGAGCCTTTGTGCTCCACTGTCTCTCAGGTTAACTCGTATTGCAGCGGTGCCTGGATAGTGTGACGTGTGTGGTTGCGCTGCTGCCGTGGTCCTGCCCGATGCCTGCTGCTGTTATCATTAGTCATACTTCTATTGTTATTATACACATATGATTATTGTCACACATGTAAACTATCAGATATTAATATATACTTTCAACATATTGTACCACAGTAGCCAGAACTATAATTATAAAATTATTACTTTCATTATTGTTGTTGTAAGCTACTGTCATTACTGTCTGTCCTGCATCTCTCTCTGTCTCTCTCTATTTCTGTCTCATTGTGTCATACGGATTACTGTTAATTTATTATGCTGATCTGTTCTGTACGACATCTATTGCACGTCTGTCCGTCATGGAAGAGGGATCCCTCCTCAGTTGCTCTTCCTGAGGTTTCTACCGTTTTTTTTCCCTGTGAGGGTCCAAAGGACAGAGGGATGTTGTATGCTGTAAAGCCCTGTGAGGCAAATTGTGATTTGTGATATTGGGCTTTATAAATAAAATTGATGGATTGATTGACTATCACTTTGCCTGGCTTCACACATTCATATGAACCTCACTCACTTATTAACATTCCGCTTATGTTAACGGTCTTCAACAGTACATTCATTTTTTCCCCAACTGATGCTCTACACTTAACCTAGTTCTCTGTGCATGGAGCTCCAGAGGGCACGCACACACACACACACACACACACACACACACACACACACACACACACACACACACACACACACACACACACACACACACACACACACACTCTATAAAGCCAACATACAAGTGCCAAAAGCTGCAGTACTTTGAATGGCCACTTGAGGCTGGTTCCAAGAGCGAGTTACTCTCCACAAACCCCCACATTCAAATGCTCAACTTAACAGCAGTAATAAACATGTTTACAGCTGGTCCAAAAACAGTTGTCTCTTTTGCTAATTTCCTTGTTCATTGTAATTGTACTAGGGTTGAATTTTTGTATAACCCATTTACATTTTTATCAAGGCTTAAAGTTACGAAAAATTAAGGAAAAGCCCCTTTGAATGACAGGCCGTCTGTTGATAGTGTCCTTGGCTTCTCAGTCAGATTCACCCTTCGCTCTACAGCTCCAGCTTCTGGCCCAAATATGGTAACTTCTGGCTCCAAGAAACCAAGATGGTGTCCAAAATGCCAAACTCCAGCCTTCAAAATGGGAGTCCACAAACCAATGGGTGACATCACAGATAGTGTCAATTATTTTTGCAGTCTATTCTCTCTCTGGTTTCCCTTTTACAACTCAGATCTCAAGGACTCACAGACGGCAGCTAGGAGGATTAAGATTTTTTGATTATATTTAAATATTAATTGTATCTAATTTTGTGCCAGTGTAAGGATATTATGCTGTTGGGTTATTGATTAATACATGACTCAAGAAATGCTGTCATTTTTCAATGAGGATACTCTATAATCTGACACTATAATTTGGAAGACAAACATCCAGCGTTACATCTGCAAAACTGTGTGAGTTTCACAAGATATTTTTGTTTGGATTTTGTTTCACGCTATGCGTGCCAAATTAGCTAGCTTAGCTAACCTCTGGTTGAAAAAGTGCATCAGTAACTATATTGTATTAACTGTATTATTATTTAATGGTTGATAGGTGGTACTATTTTTTGGCCACTATGGCCTCAAATCAAGGAAATTTATTTCATTGACTTCAGTGTCTCGTTATTTTAATTCTCTAGTCAGTAGCAAAGTTTGACAAACAAATGTTGTAAATCATTAGGCGCCTTTTGGTCCCATTTAATCACGTCCTTATCTGTATGCCAGTTCAGAGCACTTTATTTTATTACTTGTGTTTCATTATGTGGGGACACAATGTTAAGATAAAGCAGAATATTAAAAGGTCTTTCCCGCACATGGCACACCCACAACAGGTGTTTTCACTTTCACAAATCACATGACCTCTCTCATGTTGAGCTGGACTGACATCTCCCTCTATCGCACAGTCATCTCGTGAGCTAAAAATTGAAAACACCTGTGTGCGTGTGCAGGGTCTTCAACTTTTTTTTTTTTTTAAATCAAGGGACTCACCTAATTACATGTCACTTTCCCAATAATTCATTGATCAGAACTCTTGACCCTTCAAGATAAATGAAGGCCAGACACAACCAGCACTGATAAACTAGGGCAAAAAGAACAATTTTCAAGAAAGTTTTATCACTGTAAACGAGAAGTTCTGGTGTATCTCATACAAAGTGAACTGCTTAGCTTGACTTGAACAAAAAAAGACCTGCTCTGTCCTGTCAGGCCGATTGTGTCACTAAAGCATGTTTGAATTCTGATCTCAGTGATGTGATTTGTTGACGGTGAGCAGAATAGGGTTTAAAGAAAAGGAACAGGCATAGAAGAGAAAATCTCTTCTGTCCCTTGTAGCGCTGTGCAGACTCAGCAGTGTGTGAAAAATCATAACCATGATTTTGGTCAATATTGAGTTCACAATTATTTAACATGATTACTCATTGGCTTTGGAAACTTCATGCATTTATTGAACTTTTTTAAAAAAAATGGGGGATTTTCTTGAACTTCAATTATAATTCAACAGGTTTGAGGTGAGACAAAACTTGTCACAGCCTGGTTGCGAGTAAGTTTGGGTTTCCAGGGACAGGTGAAAGAACACCACTGTCAAGGAAAGGGGTGCGCTGGATTTCTAACACAAGACAAAACAAGAGCATCATTGCAAAATGGAATGTGGCTCAATGATTGTTTTATCTCAATTATCTTGTTTTCATAATCGTTTGAAGCAAAATTGTCATTGAAAATCAAATTTAAATCGCCCAGCCCACAGAATGCCTAATCAGTGCATCTGACAAATCACATGGCAGCAAGTTCTCTGTTTTCCATCAAACTAAGATCAAGCCAGATTTTTGTCTGACAAAAGAGATCTGATAACATAACTCCCAGAGACACACACAGTTTCACTTCAAGTGTCCTCACAGGAAGGAGAGACAAAGAGGAAGACAAAAGAGAGAAGTTAATGTGAGATTAGAAGAAGGAAGCTGCTGGTGGATTTTAAAATCCAACAAGTCACATGATCAGTCGAAGGAAGTTGAGACATCCTTTCCAAAATCCTATAAATCCCTTCATGTAATGTCAGGACACCTCCTGGCTGGAGAGTGTTGTGTTCTTTGTTCCTTAGGAGCAAAGTAAAGTGGAAAAGACTTGATGGATGTTCATGACCTGTTTGAAAGCTTTGCTGGGTAGACGGTCCCTGCTTTGATGTTACTCTGAGCAGAGAAGAAGAAATCAGATTCAGGAAGAAGACAGATGAGACGGAGGGTCAAGGAAGGGTGAAATAAAACAGTAGAGTGGTGGAGGGCCTGATGGTGGAGGGAAGAAAGATGTGAAAGAGGAGAGAGTGATAGAGGGATGGAGGAATAAAGGTAGTAATGTAAAATAAGAGGAGTTGTTATTCTGCAAGACAACAGGAAGACAAAGAGAAAAGCCAAAAAAACACAGCAGAGGGCACAGACACTCTTTACGGCTCGGAAAGCCATACAAGGCGTTCGGCTGTATGGCTAATCCAGTTGGAACCGAACAAAGTTGACAAAGCAGAGGAGTCTTGCTAAATCTCTGAGCCTTCAGCCCTGTCAGGTTGATTTTATCAAACATGCAGCAGGTACAGTGTAAACAAGACCTGGGTTAAAGTTCCTATTGTTTTGTTTTGTCCTTACGTATTCCATAAAGATGATTTCCCGCATGTGGAAGAGAGAGACACACATAACAAAACTTCTGGCAATCACATTTAAGTGATACCTTGCCCATTCTCAACCAGCCTTGTATCTTAGCAATGTGTGTAGTATGTGTACATGAACTGTTAGACATCCCTCCATCTTGCCAGCGCCCAGATTTCCCTGCTCATCTTTCACAAACACATCGTCTGGTGGATTTTGCTCGAACTACAGGTTGTACTGCTGCATTGGCACAAAAGAGAAGAGGAGAGGGAGCCACCCCTCTTCGGACTCAGGACTTTCACCTGGAGTGTGCTGTTTGTGTCCCGTGTGAAACCAAAAGTCAATCCAATTATTTTAATAACTACGCTGTGTGCTAGTATGTTTAGCATACTATGCTAGTGACATGTCACATGAGTAATGTCACGTGGCATGACATTATCTTGGTAAGAAACATAGTTATTTTAAGTCATGTTTTTTCATGTTTTTTTGCCTAAACTTAAGAGAGTAAACCTAAAGACTAATGTTCTAAGTTTATTTAGAAAAGAGACTGTGTGAATTTAATGAGCAGAAACTGTACATTTCTTGTGAAAACTGTAGTTTATTTTGAAAATGCACAATGCAGATAATGAACGTAATTGGACACGCCATCCCTGTCACAGGAGGGGAACCTAAAGGGTCCTAGTTTGATGCCGAGGGGCACTGACCAAGCGTCAGTATTTGACAAGTTGGGAGTGAGAATGTGTTGCAAACTCAAACCAACTTCAGATCAAACGGTAAAACAAGACAGAGCTGATCAAACATAAACCAAGATTCTATTACTGCATTGTCTATTTAATGGCCCTAAATGACAACTAATGGTCGACTAGGAAACTTGTTAGTCGCAGCCCTAATCTATTTCTTGCCTAAGATGTTCTCAGAAAAATATTTAGCTTACTACTTAACTGTTTCAACTTATCATTTGATACCAGCCCATCGCCATATTGTTTTCGGATGCTAAAGTTGCATTACATCATCCACCATTGTAAGCGTTTATTGGTTTGGTGTGGCGCAGTGCATTCTGGTAGTTGTAGGTTTTCTACCTCTTGAGCAAAAGCAAATGCCAGAGCCCTTTCTCTGTTTTTTCTCTGGTCATTTAGCATCAACGTCAAAAGTATTTGCATCTTTCTTCTGCACAGACAGCTGAGTTTTATGAAAAGACCATCTTTCCAGCAGTGAAATACTTCTTTATATAGGCTGCCTGAAATACAATACAAAAGGTTCAAAGCACCTGCAGTGCTGTATGTAAATTGCCTGGTACAGTCACATCTGTCATTCCTTGTTAAAGACATTAAAGTTTGTTTATAGGTGCAAGTCTGACAGAGACACACTTCAGCATGATTCACTATACCCTCCTCCAGTCTGAACAGTGTGCTTCACACACAACTGCATTTCATCGTTCAGTGAACTGTAACGCTGACACTAAAAATAACTCATCCTGTTTACAAATTTACAGGCTTTATTTTGTTTTTAAATTGTTTAATTGCATCAAAATTACTACTAGATTTAACAGTATCATGTTGTCCATAACACTAAATTGTTCTGTATCACATCATACAGACTGAAGGATCGTTACTTTGAATACAGTTGTGGTGAAGTCTGTCTGCTTTAATGATCCACATATTTTATTATCTTCCCCCTTCACCTGATTTTGTTTAGAATTTATTCTGAGTTTACTGTGGCTAAACTACTTTTCTGGTGCTGTTATTGTTATTGCAGAAATAAATGGCAGTAATATCAGTATGGTAATATCAGTGTGCCGGGGCGGCATATCAGTCCAGTCCCTGTCAGTCATGATAAAATCCCCTCACTCCTCAAACAGTGTTTATTGAACACACACATGCTGACTCAGGCCCTTTGTCTTGCGGTTTGTATTGTGCTACATTTTTATTGTTTTTCCATCTGAATTTTTTTTGTAATTTTTCAACTGAAACTGAGCGAGCCATAAATCCATAAAGCTACTCCACAGTGATAGTGCTCCATAAAAGAGCTTTGAAGTTAATATTGAGGGCCATATAAAAAGCAACCTTTGACTTTTTCTGTCTTTTGAGGACATTTCTGCCAATACAGCCTCAGTCATCAGTCTCTAGCACACTTACGCCCATGTGCAATATATTACTTACTGTCATAGGACATCATACCAGAATAAATGAACGCAAATCTGAATATTATAACTGATTTACCATATGTCCCAGGCTTTGTGTGTGTGTGTGTGTGTGTGTGTGTGTGTGTGTGTGTGTGTTTAGAGTGAATCACAGAGGTCAAATAAGAACAAACGACCCCCCACCCACCCATCTGTCGGTCACTCTACAGTATTTGTATGACACTCAAGCTGTCTGTTCAGGTCCAGCTTGGCTGTGTGAACATTCTCAGAAGTCTGTGTGTCAACAGTGAGGCCTGCTGAGTGTCCGTGCAGAGACACGGGCCTTCCACAGATCATGTGCTGTTTGTTGGCAAAACTAGCTGGAACCTTATATAGCTTCTGGGGCCTGGCTGAGACACCCTCCTCCTCAGCAATAAAAAAAAACACTGACCCCTCCATAGCTTTCACACTGAACTCATGATCTTGTGTTGCAGCCCGTTTAACACAATCCACATCTTTGTTAAGCTTTACAAACCTTCTTTAACTGGCCTCAGGCTCATTATCTCAGTTGTAACTGGTTTGTAATGGGAAATTAAATAAGCTAATTCTATTTCTATATTAGTTATAATAAAGAAAATCTATAACAGATAACGGGTTTAATTTGAATTCACAAAGTAATTGTATTTAATGACAAAAAATCTTTCTAGCAGATGTGCAGTACATGAAAAGATGTAAATAAATAAACATGAATGCATCACAGTGCACAGAGGTTGCTTTCTTTGGCTCTATGACATCATTTATATGTTTAATATAGCAGCTTATGGTGATGGAGGGTATAATTGGAAAAGTACTGGCTTTTCAAAAGCTTTTAAAGGACAGAAGATGACTAATAACCCTGATGACCCTGACAAGGAGTATTAATAATCATATCACTTGACACTAAAGGCAAATGTTTGTTCACAGTTTCTAAGAAGTATAGGTGTGATAATTACCCAGGCTGCTTGTGGAGACTTCAGTCACTTTTAATGAGTGCAGGCAGGTTTACTCTGATAGGATTAGTCCTGGTTAAATCTGAAATCAATCTTATTAAACTTGCCCACAAGCTGTGACAAACTCACAAGGCTCAACATTTTCACTTCTGAGTGTGCAGGAAACACAGGAAACTCACCACATCAGACAAACATTTGATAAGTCACCACATGGGCAATCTATCACACAGCTGAGTAACACTAACTCGACAAGGAAACGTCATGAACTCACTGATGCAGTTCAAAGAAGTTAAAGTTATATAGCCTGGTAGCGGTTGTCCTATCATGAGCAACCGTTGTCCAAGTGAAACCATGTGGTAGCCTGTTCTGCACCTGCTCCAAAAACTATCACCAAACTTCAAGTATGAGGCGTTCACGTTCTCACATAAGACTTCTTACCGTGCCAGGCTTCCTGTAGAGGCAGAGTAATTCCGTTTTCTGTGTTTGACGAGTAGCTGACCGGTTCACTTCACACTCAGCGCTCCGCTCCCACAATGAGGCTGGTCCAAAATGCTACCATGCAGCCGGTGTTGTGTCAAAGTCTGCCCCCCCGTCGACGTGTGTGTGTGTCCTCTCATTAACCTGGCTGAGCCAAACCTCAGTCCTTACCACAGCCAGTCGTCTTCTGAGAAACTAAACCTCACCCTAACCGTACCCTTACCCCTAACCAGTTGTCTCTGCTACGCCCAACCATACCCCTACCTAAACCCCGACCACTCCACAGAGGGGGGCACCCCCACGGGAAACACACTCCCACACAACACCGGTGACGGAATATAAAGTCACAGTCAGCCGGAAAACACTGCAGGTGAGCGGAGCATTCAAAAACATGTAACTGTAAGTAAGTCCCGTGTCTGTTCACCAGCCGTCAGTGGCTTTTTTTGGCTTCTTTTGCAGAAGTGATGGAAACAAAGCTGCTGAGTAGAGTTGTGGCAAAGTAGAAAAAAATATGCAGCTACATCCGGTATGAAGAATTTCAAAATAAAAGGTATTAATGCTACTTTGTAATAGTTTTGCTCAAAGTACATTATTAAGCTGGATAGACGAAAGTGTGGCACATGAAATAGATATCTTAAAAGAAAGATGTAAACTTTCCTCATGCCTGGGAAATACATACAAAGTGGGTGAAGTCAAATAATTTGGGACACTTTTTGGTAGATTACCAAGAAACCCACCTCAAATTCTGAAGACTAGCCTACCATAAGTGTTATTTTCAGAACTTGTTATACATCTCTGCTATTCATATTAAAATCATTGCCAATATTGTAAAATATTTGTGAAATTGAGGACCGTCAAACACATGAAGACCCCTAACCTCACTCTGATGACATGTTCAGGTAAAATTGATCCAGCTTCTAAGGTACATTTAGAGAGTCGAGTTTGTTTGTTTTTGTTTTTTTTAAATCCATAAAAAAAAACCATAAACACTGAAACCAACTCAAAGCAACATCTGAAATATTTTCATTTTTGACATTATCTGTGTTTATCATGTGTCGCTGTTGTCCTGCTCTCCATGGTGGCCATGGTGGCAGTCGGTGGTTGAAGTAGGAAACTGAAGCTTTGCTGGTCAGCTCTCCGGAGTTGAAGGGAAGATATGCTACCAAAAACACAAAACAGAGGTAAACAAACAAACGAGGAAAAAAACAACCTTACCAGAAAAAAACAAAAGGTAATCTTGGCTGTCTGAGTGGCAGGCGAGCACGATCACAACACAAAAAGGACTTTCCTAATTTGTCACCAGTCATTAAAACAGCCTACTTTTGAAAATCGTGGTCATTATATTTATCTATTCACATACAGTTGTCAGAAAGATGTAGCCTATTTCATGCTTTTATTCTGTAGAATAAATTGCGCTCACAGGAAATGGTACACTCAGCCTCTGCAGTTAACTTTATAGGTTTTAAGTTGTGCGCAGTGAGAGGATCTGTGTGTTCGCCTATTGTTCACTTTTCATTTTTATGCAGTCAGTTGGGGCCCAACAGCAGATTTCTCCCTCTACCAAATCAACCAGGACTCTGTGCAGTCAATTAGCTTGCAATTTTGGAGGTCTGCACACCGGTGGTGGAATGTAACTAAGTACATTTACTCAAATAGGCTGCTGTGTTTTAGTACAGTTATGAGGTACTTGAGTATTTCCGTTATACTTTTATTACACTGCATTTTGAGGCAAATATTATACTCCACTACAATCGCTTTGCAGATTTAGATTATTAATACAAAACATAAAAAATATAAAAAAACCTATACATACATACATATACTTTGACTTAACAGAGTACTTTTTTAATGTTGTAGTCATATTACTATTAACTTACTTTAAATCCATTTAAATTGCTTTGGATTATTTGAATTGCAATTTTGAAATTTAACTGAATTGACTTACTTAAATTAATGGATTATTTTATTTTTTTTTGGAAATTATTTGAAACACTTTGAATGTATGCTCTGGTTAAAATGCTGTCCTTGTAGCTGCACCACAACTCAGGCAGAGTGTCTACATAGAGGGAGTGCTGGGGGAAATAGTGTGAACCTCCAACATGTTAACTTGGTTTATTTCTGCATTTGATTGTATTTATATTTTGAAAAATCAAAAGGCACTGTATTTTCATTTCATAAAGTTGCATTATTTTGGGGGGAGAAGCCCTGAGACTCACAAATATGAAAATGCAATAGGTACCTTTACTTTGATGAAAGTAAAGGTACCTTTACTTTGATGAAAGTAAAGGTACCTTTACTTTGATGAAATTTTACTTAAGTACAAGTAAAGCTACACATCTAAAAATCTACTCAAGTAAAAGTAAAATGTAGTTAGTTTAAAATGCACTTAAAGTAGAAGTTACTTGTACAATGTAGGCCCAATGTAGGAAGAGAAACAAAAGGCCCCCACAACTAGACCAAGTCTAGTTGTGGGGGCCTTTTGTTTCTCTTCCACTTTTTAGGTTTTTTCCACCCAAGAAAGTGGCGTGTTTTTTTCCACACTGAAGGCTGCCCCTTTGTTGTCTCAGAGATATCCATCTCAGACACTTCATCCGTCTCCATGGGTGTCGTGGGTCTGTCAGGGATAGGCTCCTGTTTGTTTGCCTCAGGTGGGACTGTGTCATTGGAGACCTCAGCTTGGTCCAGGTCTTCAGCTGGACCACCATGAGGGAGAGGCTCCTGTTGGTGTTGCTTGAGCTCCGTTGAGAGCTCATGGTTGAGAGAGATCTGACTGTTTAGCTGAGACATCAGCTCCTCCATCTGTGTCTGGAAAGAAGTCTGATCCGCCAGGGTATTTTTTTGGAGGATTCTCATCTCCTCTGCCATTTTGTCCACGAGGGCGTCCTGCACAGACTTAAGGTTTTACATCCTCTGCTGGTCTGATGCCACCCTGTCTGCGTGAGCCTGGATTTCGATGTCACGCTCATGCTGATAAAGTTCTGCCTGCTGTTGCAGTGTGAGGATTTGGGTTTCATACCTTACTGTCATGTCATGGTATGAAACCCTGGTCCTCTCCACTTCTTCTTGGAGAAGCTTGTTTTTTTTTGCTTCTCCATGTCGAGCTCAGCTGTGAATTTTCCTGGCTGATGATATGTGCCACTCGCAGCTGCTCATAGTCCTTGTGCAGGACTTTCTTCTTCTTCTGCCTCACAGTGTCGTTGACCTGGACAGCCATGTAGTATATACTGAGAGTCTCAGGGTCAGCATATTTTTTGACCCTCTCTAACTCTCTTTTGGACTCCTTTTCCCTGTTGATGTACATCTCCTTCAGGGATTTTTGCTTAGCCAGTTGTTGTTTTGTCTCGACTAACTCCTGGCTAAGTTGGTTTTTCTCCTGTCTCTGTCTATGCAACAGGTTGTGAAGTTGTTGGACCTGATCGCGAAGCTCATCGCATTCCATTAATGTGGCATCCAGGGGTCGAACTCTGGGCTGCTGACTGACCGTCCTCCTGTTTCCTCTGAAGACTCCGTTGCACTGCATCTTGCAAAGATTTCATGTCTACTGTTATTATACACAGATTATTGTCACATATGTATACTATCAGACATACTTTCAACATATTGTACCACAATAACCAGAATTATAATTATAATATTATTATAATATTATTACTTTCATTAATGTTGTTGTAGGCTACTGTCATTACCATCTGTCCTGCATCTCTCTCTGTCTCTCTTACTGTCGCATTGTGTTATACGGATTACTGTTAATTTATTATGTTGATCTGTTCTGTACGACATCTATTGCATGTCTGTTGTCCTGAAAGAGGGATCCCTCCTCAGTTGCTCTTCCTGAGGTTTCTACCGTGTTTTTCCCCTGTTAAAGGGGTTATTTGGGGAGTTTTTCCTTATCCGCTGCGAAGGTCCTAAGGACAGAGGGATATCATATGCTGTAAAGACCTGTGAGGCAAATTGTGATTTGCGATATTGGGCTTTATAAATAAAATTGATTGACTGACTGATTGATTGTCACTCGTTGAAAGGTCTGAAGTGTCCTCACAAAGATTTCACCCACAGTAGTCACAAGCTCCTGCACTCACTGTATTTCCTCATTACCGTTGACACAGATGGAAGTCAGCACCTTATTATCTAGAGATAACACCAAACTAGAATTTGCCACCTTAAATAGTACCAGTAAGTGAAAATTCTGACGTGGGCCCACGGATTGGACCCATATAACACTATCACCAGCGATTTCCCACATCATTTTCGACTGTAACAAATAGAAGTTTTGCGCCATATGTGTTTCCTCTCCCATCCAAGATATACAGGATTTTTCTGGTACATCATCATGAGGCACAGCATTTCATATTGCTTTTGCAATTTATTCAACCTTTCACCTCCCCTGCACTACACTCCCCTACATAACTCTCAACATAACAATGAATGATGACGTTATAGATACAAAATATACACAGGATTTATACCCAGTTTAGATGCAGATACACCCACACTAGGAGCAGCGTGGCACAAACTGTAAGTGGAAAATGTAGCAAAAAAAATTGTTGTTAAGTAGAAGTACCCCAAAAACTTGGAAAAAGACACCACATATGTTTGATAGGTGTACATAGACCCTCCAATATCATAATCATTTCACCATGTAACTGTAAAATGTTAAAACTTTGTTTTTGACTTTGAAAAAATAAAGTTCCACTAAATCCAAGAAGGTTTACTTTTGATATATGATGCAAGGGTATAAGAACCAATAAAAACTATGAAACATCACTATTGATATGATAAACAAATAAAACATGCATTTATTCCAAAGCAATTTTGACATGATAAACCTAAGAAATAAATAAATGAACATGCTGAAAGCCAGTTTGTGAGTGAGCATATGTGTGCATGTTGTAAAAGGGTCTGGGTTAGGACAGAGGATGTGTAGTTGCATGCAAGACTCTGTCCATGTATGCCATTAGTGATCATTTCCTAAAAACCTATCTGTCACTCAAACTGGGCTCAACTCCAGCCTGTGGCCCTTTGCTGCATGTTACTCCCTCTCTCTCTCCTCCTTTCACACTTGTCTGTCCTATCAAATAACGGCTAGAAATGCCCCAAAAAATATCTTTAAAAAAGTAATGTGCTAAAATAGGCTTATTGCTTTGCAAATGCAGCTAACTTCAGGAAAAGCTGTTTAGTTATTAAGTTCTGGAAAGTCACAAGTGACATAATTTGCCGCTGGTGTCAGTAGTAAATAAACTCCTCAAAAAAAGTTTGGAAACAATATTTCAGTCAATTATTTCTCCCCTTTAATAACACTAATTTGTGTAGTATTACATATCGTTGGAAAGCCTGATTAGTCTCCTTTACAACGAGGTATAACTTGTAATGATCATGCTTTCGTGGAATGAGCAACACAGCAAAATGTGTGGGTAGTGCCCCCAAAAAATGTGCCAAGATCCCCTGCAATATTCTTCTGTTGGTACTCACTCCTGTTTTGAGCTTCAAGTGCTGGCATCTTTAACCGCTCACTGCAGGAAGCTACACTGCCCACCTGCCTAAAAACTGCCACCATAATCCCCGTGCCCAAAACCTCTGCAATCACAGGGTTGAATGACTACCGGCCTGTGGCCTTGACGCCGGTGATCATGAAATGCATGGAGAGACTGGTGTTGCAGCATATCAAGGCCCACATCCCACCTGGCCTTGACCAACATCAGTTCGCCTACAGGTCCAATAGATCCACAGACGACGCCATCTCCATCGCCCTCCACACCACCCTCAGCCACCTGGAAAACCCCAACACATACATCAGGATGCTGTTTGTTGACTTCAGCTCAGCATTCAATTCCATCAGCCCCAGCCGACTGATCAACAAACTGCAGACACTGCAGCTTGGAACCCCTCTCTGTCTGTGGATCAGGGACTTTCTGACGAACAGACCTCAGCATGTCAGGATGGGCATCTCCACATCCTCCACCATTGTCCTCAACACGGGTGTTACTCAGGGTTGCGTCCTGAGTCCAGTCCTGTACACGCTGTACACCCATGATTGTACTGCCATGCACAGCTCCAACACCCTTATCAAATTTGCTGATGACACGACCATTGTGGGACTGATCAGCAACAACGATAAGGCGCCATACAGAGAGGAGGTCCAGACGCTGGCGGCCTGGAGCAGTGACAACCACCTCAACCTCAACACCAGGAAAACAAAAGAAATCATCATTGATTTCCGGAAGTCAAGGACCACACCACACTCAGGCCTGACCATCAATGGAGTGGAGGTGGAGCGTGTCACAGGCTTCAAGTTCCTCGAACTGCACATCTCGGAGGACCTGGGCTGGACTGTGAACACCACCCACATCATCAAAAAAGCCCAGCAGCGTCTCTTTTTTTTTTTGAGAACGCTGAGGAGGAACAATCTCCCTCAGCCCCTGCTGAGGAACTTCTACCGCTGCACAATAGAGAGTGTCTTGACATATGGATGCACTGTGTGGTACGCCAGCTGCACCACAGCAGAGAAGAAACAGCTGCAGCGGGTCATCAAGACGGCTCAGTGGATCAAGGCAAGGACAGTAACTGGACCACTTGCTCCCCTGCACTACACACTTTATATATATATATTGATTATATATTTATAACTGCCTCTTTTGCACACTTCTGATTTTAATATTTAAGACACTCGATGTATGGTAGCTGCTACAGGAATTGCTGCCAAACAGAGTTTCGTTGTATCGTGTGTACAATGACAGTAAAGCTTCTTCTTCTTCTTAGCACCTAATTGACAGCACTTGTGTGCATGGGTCCTGCAACTTTGTTGAGTTTGTGTGTGCTCCAAGCATCAACATGCCATGTTTGTCCCTTCAGGATAAGGCCCGTGCAGTAGGGCAACTGGAAGCTGGTGTTCCGGTAAGCAGAGTGGCAGCATTATTTGGTGTCAGATACCATGTCAAAACTTAGGATCAGGTTCCTTGAGACTGGTGAAGTCAAAGACAGACCGAGAAGTGGGCATCCCAGGAAGACAACACCCCAAGAAGACCGGTTCCTCACCCTTGCTTCACTGAGGAACCGTAGGCTTTCTTCCAGAGATTTACAGGCAAGAATTGCACAACGGTACCACAGACGGATCTCTGATCAGACGGTGAGGAATTAATGAGGATTAATGGACAGTAGCACCTCTTTCACCCACCTGCTGCGAGATGGAGGTTGAGGGTGTTACCAATTAAGAAGTATGAGTCGCCTGGCCAACAAGGTGGCAAAGGCAAGAACAGTTTGCATAACTTTAGAGGCAAGAGGCTGCAGGGGGGAACCAAATAGGGCCAAGAGAGGATCAGGAGAGATAGTAGTGTTATATGCTGTTGTTGGGATTCAAAGGACCACAGATGATTTATCATTTGGTAAAATCCTCACTGGACAATTTAAAGGTTTTTTCCTCTGCATGCTCTTTGTCTTCAAACAAAGAGAGCTAAGTGGCACCCATCTCCACATAATGGAATCATACCTGCTCCTCTGTTTATTGTTGCAGTTGTTGAGTGAATGAATAGTCAACCTCTGCTGCGTCAAGAACTCCGAAATCCTTCAGGCATTACTGTTAATTTTGGTTGTTGTCATTAATTTAATTATTAATCAAACTCCAAATTAATAGTTTAGCCTACTTTATGAGACTGATATCTTTAACTGGCTATCATTTTTCCCTTTACGGGAATGGTGCCCCACGAGGTGATTTAATGTTAATTAAGTCACATTATTTAACATAATTATTAATTATTAATAATAATTATTAATTATTTCCGATAGCCAATTAAACCCTATTAAGCCTAGTGTGTTGACCCCAACATATTTGGTGCCATCGTGTGAGGTAAATATATGTCGATTCCCAACACTGTGCTTAGAGTATTGAAGATTTCAGACCAAAATGTGGTAAGCCTGGGACAAAACCAAAACATATGGGAATGGTTGGCTGGAGATTGTTTGCACCTATTACATGAATCAGTTACATTGGGGTAAATCCGAGATAGCCTCAAATTAGTGTAATGAACTTTGTGTACAACTTTACACTGTAGGAGGCCGTACCTCGCACAGATTGAAGAGGAGTGAACCAACCGTAAAACATGTTGCCAATAATCATCAGGCAGTGTGGTTCCAAGCTCTTGCTCCCAGGAATCCTTGGGACCGGATGTTGTGGTGTCAATAGCAGAATTGATAAGGCTGTAAATGCTAGAGATTAGCCGCTTTTGTTCAGGATCAAGAGCCAATAATGAGTCAACCAAAGTTTCCGGGGGACCACTAGGGAATTTGGGGTTCTGATTCTGAATAAAATGCCTTGCCTGAAAAAAACAAAATAGGTGGGATTTAGGCAGGTCAAATTTTGTTGAAAGCTCAGAAAAGGACATAAAAGTCCCTTGGTTGTAAAGGTCCCTAAATTTAGTTATCCCTTTATCAAACCAAGTCTGAAATGTCAAATCAGTGCAAAAGGGCAGAAATAGGTGATTGTTTACAATGGGAGAGAGATCTGAGGCTCTATGGAGGCCTAGGCTTTTCCTAATTTGAATCCAGATTCTAACAGAGTTAGTTACCACTGGGTTTGAGGTAAAGTTGGAGGCAGTCAAAGGGAGTTGGGAGCAAGCCAGGGAGTGAAGAGAAAGTTTAGAGGATGCTAGTTCCATATCTACCCATGCAGGGCGCTCTACATCTGCTGTGTTGGTAATCCAGTATAAAAGTTTATGAACATTACAGGACCAGTAATAGTGTAAGAAATTGGGCAATGCTAAGCCACCAAAAGCCTTTGGGAGCTGTAGAACTGATCTTCTGATGCCTGGATTTTTATTGCTCCAGAGGAAGGAACTTATTAACTGATCGAGCGATCTAAAAAAAAGACTTTTTAATAAGGACAGGGATATGTGAATCTATTGGCATATTTTAGATGTGTTTTTTTTTTCTGTTGGTTCGCAATTCATGAATAGAAAGATGAATACAAAATACCTCCAGAAAGCAGCTAGCAGGCAAGTGGTGTTACCTTAAATGTTCTCTCTGCCAGCAGATGACAGTAATGGAGACAAAGTTCTGGAGTTACAGACTGTAAGCTCTTACAACACCATTGTTTAAAACTGAAAAAAGGACACTAATATTTTTGGCTCATCTCTGAATGTAACACTAAAAAGAAATGTGGGAGCAATCTGTTGAGACAAGTGTGTGCAAGTGGAGACGGTTGGCACAAAGTTACATTCACAGCAAGGCCACATCTCAGGGTGCTGACAGTCTCATTCATTGGAGACCTTGTCTGTCACACCGTTTGGTGAATCTGAAGAATCAGCTTTCACTGGAGTCTTAATTTATTCATAAAAGCAGGCTTTGTGTTTCTGAAAGTGGACCAAAATGAAAGGGGGGGACTGCAACACAGCAGGCCCAAACGCTGTTAATCTATGGACACTGAAGAACCATACAGGATTAAGGTCAATACCCAAACCCTGACACTCTGTTGGCTCTATGCATACATGCATTTCTATCTTATTTTACATAATCTGGGGCAGTGTTTGCAGTAAGTGGAGCATTCATTTGTGGCACGTGCACATCTAAAATGATTAGCTAATTTTTTAAACATGTCATAAATCCATGAGTCAAAATCTAGTTTTAAGAGCTTTATCATTTTAGATCACATGCTGGATATTCAAGTTGTATTTAATCAAATTCCCACACAAATGGCTTTGTTCCAGCAAAGAAGGAATGCTTGCTCTGGACTTAATGGGAACTTTGTGACAAGAATACATAGAGTGCAGAGGGTGGTGGGCCAGTCAGCAGCAGATGTGCTCCCCAACAGATCAATCCGAACTCTGTACAGGAGGATCATGTTATTATATTAATATCTTTCAAAAGTGAAATACGGGCTTGATCTGTGGCCTTCTCTCTCCAGACACCGCCATATTGTTTTGATGAAACTTCACTCTCCATATAAAAAGTGACTACGAAAAGAAACGTTTTTGGAAATGAAAATTTGAACATTGGCTGTACCGCAAAAGATGGAAATAACAATAAAAAGTATTACAGTTCAAATACAAGAACATATACAATGTAAAGGGTGTCTAATATACTTTTTAAAGTGTCATACAGTCAATCTATGGTGATTGTTGCTGCATTTGAGGCTCACCATGCGCTGCCGCTGTCTGTTGTGGGCACCCTTGTATCCTAGCAACGCAGGAACATACCATGTGAAGATGGGTAGGGTAAAACCAATAAATCTTTCACAATACTGCCAACCTTTCTCTAAATCATGTGTCTGTGGAAATATTTTATAAACTAAACTACACTTATTTATATAAACGTGATGACTTTGGTATGAAGATGTAGCTTTCATTTTTTCATAAGTGCTCCAGACTCCCCTCTTCCAGCAGGAATTTCGTAGCCCATTAGGCTTCCGCCAACAAACAGCGGGTCGTTGAAGAGGTGAGTTGTAAGTTAGTTTGATAATAAACGTGAGGAATAGCTAACATATAAGTAATTAAGTGGTTTGTGGTTCTCTTCATAGTTGAATGCAATTTTCATGTAATTACGTTACTTTTTGTATGGCATGTGTTACAGTAAACTGCTGTCTAGTCACAAGCGAACAAACTGCCTGTAACGTTACTTTCGAATGGACGATAACGTTAGCGGACCACATACAATACAAGCTAACGTAACCGTTAGCCTCTAATTTCACAGTTGAAGTTAACGCTAAATATGCTTTTCACCTCCCGAAAGTTACATGCCAATTTGATATAATTATAGCAGCTGTATTTTCTAGCCAGCTGAAAGTTAAAAACTCTTTTGTGACCGCTCAAATGGAGCCCTGAGTCAAACAGGTGTTCTTCAGGTAATCAGCCGTAATTAAAATCACCTGGTAAATTTTACAGGCAGCAAATTGTATACCGTAGCTAGCATTAGTTATGGCAAATGTAAGCCTTTAGTCTACTAAATATAAGTTCCTTATATGGTTAACTTAACAGGACCAATACGATATACTTCAACCTTTATGTATATAAAATACAGTATTATGTTCATGAATCTGTTTTTCTTTGACGTTTGGTAAAATAAACTCATGACGCCATTTTGAAATGTGGTGCTGTTATTTCTTTATAAACAGTGATGTTGGCCAATGTCAAACCATAAAAATGACATGATAAGGTTTCATGCTATGGTAATTCAGTAATTGTTTAAACTGTAATTATAAACAATATATTTCAAATATCATGTTTCTTTTGTCAGAGTAAATAACATTACAGAAAAATGCACAACATTTAAAGTAATGCCACAGTCTTAAAGTACTGTTTGGTTTAATGTAAATAGTAGTATAGTATAGTAAATAACACTACAGAAAAATGCACAACATTTAAAGTAATGCCACAGTCTTAAAGTACTGTTTGGTTTAATGTGTGATCTACCTCTGCTTATTTTCTTCACTGATGACAAACTACTCTCTTGATTTATAAACTCAGCTTCTGAAAATGTCTTATGATTATGACTGGACCTTTTATTTCTTTTCCACAGGGGATGGAGAACTTTATCCTGTATGAGGAGCTAGGAGCAGGCAGTAGCTCTGTTGTCTATAAAGGAAGAAGGAAGGGCAATCTCAACTATGTAGCCATCATCTGCGCCGACAAAGCCAAGAGACCTGAGATCACTAACCATGTAATATATTTCTTTAAACTACAAACTTATTAAGACATATTACATTTTTATATTTTTTTTTATATGTTAATGATAAAGCTGTTTAATGCAGCCTCAAGGAAGCCTGAAATTACCAAATATGAAATAATGATTATAAGATTTTCAAGAGTTATATTGACTTACACTTATACTAATTATGCTGTCATCAGAAAAAACAACTCTATGAATTACAATGTTCTAGACATCAGAGATTTGGGCTCTATTTCCAGTTTAATGAGTTTCCTAAATTTCTATCAACATTGTCAACCAAACACTTCCAATTTTATAGGGATACTGCATGTGAATTATGTTTGCTTTTGAGTCTTGCAATAAAAAATAGATACCATACACATTTACAGATGTCTTGCTTCTGTCCCCCTTTAGGTACGTCTCAGCCATGATCTGGATCATCCGAACATAGTATGCTTCTATGAGTGGTATGAGACAAGTGGCCACCTCTGGTTGGTAGTGGAGCTCTGTACAGGTCAGTAATTATTTCTTGCACCCCTTCTAAATAATAATGCACCATTAGATGTAATAACTGACTGCTGGTTTACAGCTATTGCAAGATATGGAGTGAGAAATGCATCTACAGCAATAAACTGATGAGATTTCCTAAACTGAAAATACCCTGATATTCTATGTGATTACAGACAGACAATCACTTTCATGTACTGATTGCTCTCTTGTTTTTCTTTATTCTCTCGGACGACAATCTCTCTTGTCTCTCTATCCATCTGTTTGTCAGGTGGTTCCCTGGAGTCTGTAATTGGTCATGATGGGTGTCTGTCAGAAGATGTGTTGAGGAGGTTTGGATGGGACTTGGTCAAAGGACTGAAACACATCCATGATTCAGGAATCATTTTCTCTCACTTGACCCCTGCTAAGGTTTGCATCTCCGCTTATGTGTTTGTATGACTGTCAATATAACAGCAAAATCATGATATGAATGCAGTAACTCTCCTTTTGTTGCCCATAGATCCTACTGGATGGTAGTGGGACTTTGAAGTTTGGGAACTTCTGTCTGTCCAAAGCAGACACAGAGACACTGGAGGATTTCTTCACCTTGCTCCCTACATCTGAGGAGGCAGGGGGAGGAGATAGCAAGGAGAACTATAACAACATGAGGAAAAAATTGCATGGTAAGACTACTGTCTTTTTCATCATGTTGGTTCTGTATATTTGTTGATTGATGGATAAGCTAGCCAGCCAATTAGCCAAGAGGAGTCCAAAGATGTGCATTTGTTTGACGAATGCATTTGATCTGGGACACAACTGAAATATGCTGGGAGAAACTTATTCGCAGCAGGGAAACAAGCAGGCCGATTTTTTTGTGACAGGGAGGGTGGAAATGCACATAGAGGAAAACTAATGGCAGCTGACAAATAGCTAGGTGTGCAACAACAGGAGTCATGTTTTATATTACGAAAAAAACCTCTCATGTGGGTGGTTTCAGAAGGGCAGGAGCCAGAGGAGGACAAGAGGATGTTGTAGCTATTGTTATGGCGTGCTGATCATATCAGAAACAATGAGAACACGTTATACATTGTGGACAAAGTATGAAAAGTGATCTAAAGAAGTCCACTGTCATTCAGTAACTTAAATAATTGTTTTGCCATTAGCAAACATATTGATTATTCATGACACCTCATTACATGATGACCTTTTGTTTATGATAGCTGTTAAAGCTGTTCTTTAACTATTTTTGTCTTTCCTAATTACTGTATTTGTGTTAATTTTCAGGTCCTCCAACTTACAATGCTCCAGAGGTTTTGCAGGGATCAGAAACCAATATGAGCTCTGATCTCTGGGCTCTGGGATGTATACTCTACTACATGTATACTGGTACACTCACTGTTTCTCACACATACACATACACACACAGACAAACATAAACACATTAACTATCTTTACATACACAGTAATATTCCAATATTATTCGGATTAGGACAATATTCTGAATTTTTGTCATGTAAACAGCATTTTCTGTTTGGATATTCAGCATTAGGCATTTTTATGCGTGAAGCATTTCCAGATTAAGAAATGTGGGATATGCACGTATTAGGCTGGTCTTAGGAGCGTTGTTTGGACAGGTCTACAGCGCTTTTGGAATTTCCGCCTCAGTTGTGGTTTTCATGGCAGTTTTGACACACAACGGTTTACGGTCAACTTTGTGCAGATATCACAATGGAGACCTTTTCAAAATAAGGGTAAAAACCTTAAATATTTTGTGCATGTAAACATAGCCATCCTACTCTGTTGGTTACCTGTAATTCATGATATTTATGATGATGCTGCTGATGATGAACTGAGGTGAAAAGAAAAGATATTAATATTTAAGTTACAGAATTTGAGTACTGTAACCTACAAGTGAATCCTAAAACCCTAAGATGTGAATCTGTTGAAACAGAACAGCACTTAACAGGAAATGAGATACTAATGCTGACCCAACATACAGTATTATACTATACCGTTTACTGTACTGTGTTGTAAAAATAAATCCAAACTGTTGCTTCCCAGGTAAACCTCCATTCTATTCTGATAGCGACACTGAACTGACAGAGATGATTTTACATCAGGAACCACCGGCTCCCACACAGACAGGTGATACACACTCTGTCACGTGCACACACACTTACACAGAGATGAGATGTTTGATAAATATTTTTGTTGCTGCACACCTGAAGAAATATTAGCAGCAATATGATGCCTTGTTTAGGGCAACTTTTCCTTGTATATTTCTGTTAGAGAGGTTGTTTTTTGTTTTTTTTTAATTATGAGGCATTTTTCTATGTGTTTGTTACAGTGTTTTCAGCCAGTCCTGCCAGTAAGGACTTCCAGAATCTTCTCCAAGGCTTGCTCAACAAAAACCCAGTTAAGAGGTCAGGTTCATAGACACACACGCGCACATGCACGCGTGATCCCTTTGTCTTAACATCATGGCTATTATCTTTTACTTTGCATTAAAAAGAAGTCTAGTTCCTGACTCAAGTGAAAGTGGACATCTCGAGAGTGTCTAAACTGCTTTTTTTGCATGTTGAGTTTAGTGTCCCTTTTCTGTGTCCTAATGTTGAGTTATTTTGGTTTTTAATTATTAGGTTAGACTGGCCTGAGTTGCTGGACCACCCTTTCTGGAAACAAGTACAAATGGAGGAAGAGGAGGATGAAGAAGAGGATCAGGAGGAAAAAATCAGCTGTGAAGGGGTTGGTTCAGCTAGCTTGAGGTGTGTATATTATTATTTTTTTCTTTTAATTGTACAGCACCCACAGCATTTACAGACATTTTGTTTTATTGCACACAAATCTGTTTTGTGAAAATAGTAATGCACACAGCAGTAGATGTAGATGGCAAAATGTAATCTAAGTCCAGTCTAGTCTTATTTAATCGCCTGGGAGAAGCCATGTATTTTGAAACACCTTATAATATGATGCAGTACAGTTTAACAGCAAAGCTAACAGCCTGCAGAATTACAATTATGTTTAATGAAAAAAGTTCATATGCTACATTTTTTCCATCAGTTGAAGTAGTTTGTGTTAATGTGTTTTTTTCAATACCACCACAGACACACAGGGATTCCTGACCCTTTACCTCCAGGACAGACAAACAAGCTTCCCAACAGCCATTCAGCCATCACCCAGCCAGCACATAGGATTTCTAAGAACCTGATTTCATCAGAGACAGCAACTGCAACGATTAACAGAACATCAGACAGAAGGACTGATTGCCAACAAGCTGTCAGACACACAACCTCTGGAGCCTTAAGGAATAGCCAGTGCTCGAAAATGGAGATGGGAAAGGAGAGAGGAGGAGATGGGGATGCAATGAGAGGAGATGACCCCAAGCTTACTGGTGCCCAGCAGGCTTGCCACACACTGCAGCCCAATACGTCATTCACACTAGGTAACACATTCCTCTATGTCCTTGTACTTATGCCTCCCCATCTGCAATATCTGTAGCTGCAGGAAATATGTTTTTTAGGTTGTCTGTCTATCCTTCTGTCTGTCTGTCCCATTCTCATGAGTGCGATATCTTACGAATGCCCTGGGGGAATTTCTTCAGATGTGGCACAAACATCCCTCTGATTTCAAAAATGAAGTGATTGAATTTTGGTGGCAATAGGTTAAAGGTCAAGGTCAGTTTGACCTCATAAAACATGTTTTTGGCCATAACTCAAAACTACTTCTGCTAATTGTGACAAAACTTTACACAAATGCCTAAGAGGATATTATGATGAAGTAATGACATTTTATATCCAAAAGGTCGAAGGGCAACTCCACTGTGACATCAAAATATTCTGCATAAAACACTTTCATGGCCATTACTCAACATCTTAACTGAGGGACAGAAGGGCAGACATTTTAGTTTGGATTTAATACTAGTTTTGAAATATCGTATACCACCTTATTCTAGTAGTTATGTCCTCTTTATAGGGCTGTATCAAATTGTTGAAAACTTTGAAGCTTAATTTATAACATTGAAATTTGAATTTGAATGTTGCAAAGTTTTTATTCTTTTTTGCTTTTCATTTCATTCTGTTTGAACCTGCTATTTCTGCACAGCTGCAGATACAGACTAGTCTACACTGATATCATTAGAATTATACTAGAATTATATTCCAGTCGTGGTTGTGTAGGAGTGTTTGCGACTCGTAATCCAGACATTTCCAACAATTCAAGAGCACTGTTACAGTAAGTCCAAAAGTCAAAATGTATTCATATCAAAGATAAATGTAATCATTTCCAAAATTCACAGCATGTTTTTATCAAACAAAATATTCAACTTCAATCCATATTTGTTGGTGTTTAGCCTTTCAGGGACAATGTTTCCTCTGCCATTGCAAAAACTGGTTGCACTACTGCCTGCTGCATGTAAGGTCAGGCACGCACCTGTATTAACAGAGCACTACAATCTAAAAGCACAATAAATTACATTTATTCATGAAAAAATGATTTGATAAAAGAAAAAGACTAACTAATTTATTTTGATGAATCCCTTTATTGAAAGTCAGGATTGTACTTGATTTTTTTTTTTTTTTACTGTTGTAAAGTCTGTAAAGCTGTAAAGTCATGAAAGATGACAAACATACATTCAAAGCTTAATTCAAAATCTCAATAGAAGCTTCAAATGCAAAAAAAGTCATTCAGTACAGCCCTTCCTCTGTATACGTGCACCTTGTGTGTGTGTGTGTGTGTGTGTGTGTGTGTGTGTGTGTGTGTTTGTGTGTTTGTGAGAGATGGAGGTTGATAATTTTAAAGGTTGTTCATTTGACTTTGCATACTGTATTTACTGTATTTTTTATGGGAAGAAAAGAAACAAATTATCATACCTCTAAGCCAGGCTGTTTCTCAGCAGCACCACTGAGAATTTGCAACTTGATACTGTTGGAAGGATAGACACAACAGGCACAATCAGCAAAGCATAAACAAAGAATAATTAGTGAGGTTTTCATTCCTTTAACAACTTATTTTTCTGTGTTATGTTTCACCATAACAGATGTATGAACCTGGCTGTGGCAATCTGGTTTTCTGGATAAGCCAGTTTTGTTCTGCTCTATTCTTTTGCCCTCAGCTGGAAACATTTAGGCTGATAGTGTTTGCTGTAGGTACTATTGTGCAATCTCATCCCTGATTAAAATGTATGCTCCATTTTTCACCTTTGTGGCTTTTACTAGATATGTGTCCTTGATATGCTGTGTGTTATAATGAACCCCTGAAAATTAGATTTCACGTCTTTTGTGCTTTTCTCCCCCAGATAACGTGTCAGAGCTCCGGCCAAAGAGTGGTGTGGATGAGGACAACACTGAAGCCATTTTTCTGTTGAGGTACTTAGTTCAGTCTAACTGCTGCCTGTCTACCTGTTATGACAGAGTTTTCTGGGTTCACAGAGGTATAGCTGTTTTGTCAGGGTTGTCTACCTGTCAAAGCAGTAAGCTAAATGATGGCCTTGTCTAAGGTATACTATGCACTGCAATGTTTCCCAAAAAAAACCCCAATGTATAGACTCATATAGAAGTAAACGCTCTCAGTCATCACTTATGACCCACTTGAAGTGTGTGAAGCTGTATTTTTCAGCAGAGCCTCTGCCCTCTGCCTGGATTTTCTTGTTTTCTGTGTTCAGGATGTTTATAGGCGTATACCCACACAGCACAGAGGTGAGGTTGGGGCTTTGGTAAAAAGTTGTGACCAGGTGCCAGACCACAAGCAGCACACATCTAAGAGACACAACGCCAAAACAATGCAAATATAGTGAGGCGAAATGACAAATGAGAGGGAATCTGGGGTTGGCTTTTAGTTTCACTTTTGCTGGTGAGCCTATTTACAACTAATTACTGATAATCCTGCATAGAAAAGAATGTGAATCTCGAAAGAGTTACACAAAATGTTGTACTCTGTCCAAACTCTTATACTGGACACATACACATCTACAAATACTATACAGGGGTGTATGCGGTATAATACAGTACTGTAATTTGTAAAGTGTGATTTTAGGGTGGCCCCAGTGGTATTTACATCTTCAGTAATACTGTGCCCTACAGGGGATCACTCTCATGTATTCCTATCCAACAGTTAGCCATAACAAGCTAGCAGAATATTTTAATATAATCATCCTATTTTTCCTCTAGCTCCTGTGCCAACTCAAGGAGAAGCTGCAGTATTTCAAACTGTCCAAATGAGACCCGTCCACCTCAGGTTACTACCACCATACACTCTGAAATCTTTCACAACATGTTAACAGCAGAGAGGAGAGGTTAATGCTAATATAATAACAACATAGTCTCTATGCATAACCCAATCACACTACTGCAGGTCTTTTTTTTCTTCTTTTTTTTTTACTATAGTCTCAAATATATTCTATATGTTTGACATTAAAGGCATGTTATCCTCTGCTTCCATCTGCTGGTGAATACTTCTCACCTCCTTTGCTCAAGTTCACTCTTTTGTTTTCTATCTTAGACCAGCACTGGTACTGACATCACATCTTGTGTGAAAGCTCTTCTCCATACTGACTCTGATCTGACTGTCACCCCAATCATGGACAACCCCAAGGTACAGATAGGCAATTATACTGGGAAAAGGCTATTTCAGATTTCAGGGTGTTTTCAGATACTTAAAATAAATCTTTAAATAGACTAGAATAATCTTAAGTAGTAAATGTCCTTGTGAGGAGTTTTTATTTTAAGCCCCTCTCAAAACTAAATTGTGTAAGGTAGACAGTATCAAACAACAATATTGCTTAAGTTTTATGTAACATTTTCACTGTAATAAAAATGCTTGCATGATGAATATGAAAACAGTATGGCAACAGTTTCATGGGAATGAGATATGAAGATCAGACAGCTCACAGTTAGGCTCACAGTGTGGTATTCTCTCTCTGTTCACCAGATTCTTAAGAGCCCTCCTGTGCGATTTGATCCCAAAACCCTTTGTGTACCAGCATACTCAGGTACTGTGGTACTTGTGTTTTTCAAGTCAGTATCAGAGTCTTATAGAAAGTACAGAAGATCATTGGCCCCAATATGTCTTGAGGCTGACTTTTTCCTCATCTCCTCTCCCTCAGTTGAGAAGATGCAGTCCCTGAGTGATGAAGACTGGACTGTCTTTATCTTACAGCTTTGTTCATCCCTTGAAGCACCGAACCCCTCCACTGCTCCTCCTCCTCCTCACTCCACAGCCACTCGCTCCAAACTCAACCTGCTGTGCTACCTCTGCGGTGTGGTTGGACATAAAGTTATTGCTAACAAGCTGATGAACTCAACATTGGTAAGAAAAACATTTATTTACTTAGGATTCCCTGTTGAATATTGTTGCATCACTAGTGGTTGGGTATGACAAGATGATTTTGCAGTTTTAGTGAATATTTTAGAGTTTATTACTGCGTAGCTGCATGGGAGTTCTTGCTCTCAGCTCAGTGACACTGTGGCTGTTTTCTCTATTTTGCTGTAAACAAATACAAATAATAACTTTTTATGTAATCACTTTTTGTTTTCCTCAGTCCTTGTGTTCCCTCTGTGACACATTTGCCAGCAATTTATTTTTACCTGTCAGCAAACACCTTCACCGGGAACATGTAACAATGCATGAAGCTCTTGCTATTGTTTCCGGCTAGTCATTAGTCAAGTGCATTAATGCAGTGACAAGGACATAGTCTCATTATTCCAGTCTCATTTATTCTAGGCTACTTCTGTTTTGTTTGACTTTAAACATGAAAGCCTGAGAACATATACTTTTCAAAAATAAGAATTTTAGTTGTAATAAAACATTTAAAAACAATTTAAGATATTTTGACTACTTTTAAGACATCAGTATTCGTATAATAAGATAGTGTGATGATAGTTTTCTCCAAATATCTCATCTGTTTTATTCACCCATCAGACATTTAAAAAAATTGCAATTATTTAACTCAAGTATGGGCAAACTTAATGCATTTGAACAAGCTTATTAAAAGTCATAATGGATCTAAAAAACATATTTTGCTGTCACATAATATTTCTTACAGATAAGGTTCTTAATCTTGTTTGTCTTTCTTCTTTCTCTCTTTAACTATCTTTCTATCTCCTCCCTCCTTCATTCAGCTTCCAGTATTGACCCAGCAATTACGACAAGCTCCTAACTGGGATGTGTAAGTACATATATAAATATACTCTGTATAAATCAGGGAGCATGATTGTGCACCCTGCATTAAGGTTGGAGAAGTGGTTACTACTGATCCACAGTGAAGATGTAAAGGTAAATAATCATTGTTGGAGCTGAACTACAAGCAGCCAAATTACTTTTTTGGCTGGACTAAAGTAACAAACATTAGAGGCAGACAAGCATCTGGAGGACAGCATACTGTTAAGGATGTGTTCTTGCTCCCTCTCCTTCTCTCCCTCTTTCTCTCTCTCCCTTTCTTTTGCAGTTTTACAGAACTGTGCTTCCAAGTCACTGCTGTTATCACCAACACATAACATGTTCTCTGATGATGATCTGGTGATTAAATATACTTTTCTGGAAAGTCCCAGGTTATTATGAAAACAGGAAATCAGCAGTTTTCACATTTTGTGTTTTAAATGAAAATAAAAATGTTTTCTAGACGGAGCAAGGTTCTCAGAGTGATGGGTCTCCTGGCTCTGCACTGTACTGAACTGGGAGAGGACAGCCTTGTTTCTGAGGTCTGGAACACACACACACACAGACACAGACACACAGACACAGACACACACACACACACACACACACACACACACACACACACACACACACACACACACACACAGTTATTTGTATGTAAATAAATAGGAATTTTCATTCTATATTGATTCCACTGCAATCTCCATTTAGTGTTGAATTTCATTCAGAATAAAGTTAAAGCATGTCTCTGTTCATTCAGTCTTTAGTGGCTAATTCCAGACCAACCCTGGCACTGTAGAAAAAGCACAAAACAAATCATTCTAAAAAAAATCTGTTGTCATTTTTACTTTCAAACAGTAAATGGTTAAAGTCATGTTAAAGTATTCAAAACAAGCAGTTAAACAGGAATTCCCAAACCTTTAAAAAACGTTTTGAGGACCTAATACTTGCAATACCAGTTTACACCATGAGATGCCAGTATGCACCAGCAGATGTACAGAAAGTCTAAATGCATATCTTTGCATAAAAATAAAACATAACAATGAGTGTAGTACTGCATGCAGTGTATTTAAGTGTTTTTCTATTTATAAAAAGTCCTGCTTAAAGCTTTTTCATATTTGTTGAAACTGTCAGTATATTCACACAGCACTAAATAAAACAGATAAAATGCAAAAAAAAAAAAAAAATCAAGTTCATCTGCCTTCTCTTTTGCCTTATAGCATCTCCAGTGGTCTTACTGCATGTCAATGAAAACAATAGATCAGAGGAGGAGGACACTGAGGAGTTTAACGCAGCTGTCAGTCACTGCTTGTGAACTGTTGTCAAACTAGGCAGTGCCGATCAAATATGAATCAAGATTCTTTTACTGCATTGTCTATTTCTCACCTCAGATGTTTTTAGAAACACATTGTAGTGAACTGTTTAGCTGTAATATGAGAATGATTGTGACCCAGCTGCCATGTTGAAAACTGTCGTGTCAATACCAAGCACCGTCCCATTTTACAGCTGAATAGTACACTACAATAAGTTTCTGAAAACATTTGAGTAAGAAATAGGCAATGCAGTATCAGAATTTTGGTTCATATTTTGTCAGTTTGACAGCAGTTCATGGAGTGATATGCCATGATTGACAGCTGCATTTGAGACTTCCTGGCTGTGATTGGTTGTTGCTGCTGAGCCGTGGTCTGAATCTAATGAATGCTATTAAAGGCAGTAGGAGGAACATGATATTTTTCACAGACTATCCATCTCATTATTTTTTTAGAATATAGTGACAATTTCAGCAAATATGGAACAAACTTATATTTTCATAAAATGACTTAAATAGTTAGTGTGGCCTCACAGCGAAAGGGTTCCCAGTTCGAACCCACATGCAGGTTATATTAATAAGTGACTTTAAAGGTTTGAACGTAAGGGTGAATGGGTCAGCCCTAGGCTGGTGTCCTGTCCAGGGTGAAGCCCTGCCTTTTGTCCAGTGTCAGCTGGAAAAGGCTCCAGCCCCCCATGACCTTGAATAGCATGAACAGTTACGGATAATGAAAGAATGAACATTTTCAGAAAAGTTACCAGCTGTAGCTTTGATATAGTTGTGCACATCAATGACGTTTTCTTTGTACTTAAAGAGTTTTATAGATGTTTAATTTAAGTTTGATTGTTATCCCTGCTTTTGTTCTGTTTAGATGCATGTCACCAATAAATGTTTTAGCCCATCATGAAGGGGAAACTCTAATCCTAAAACAAGATGTGGATAGGAATACATACTCCTTCTTCATTAACTTTATAAATACCAGCAGGTGGCGATAAAAACCTACAAGCCAACACATCGTTCATTGGCCTCAGAGATATTAAAAACCTCTCTCTCTCTCTCTCTCTCTCTCTCTAACTGGCTCTATTCCTCTCTCTCTCTCTCTCTAACTGGCTCTATTCCTCTCGCTCGCTTGCTCACTCTCTCACTGATTCACTCACCCACTCACTCACACACCCCAACAAACACGCAGAGATCTTTTTTGGCTTTTACTAGGTTGTGTATTGCCTGTGCAGTACATCGCTCCTAAATGTTGTTGTTTTTTTTATTTTGGTAAAATAGTTTCTGAAAGGTTGTTGTTTACAATAAAACATTATAGAGTAAAATAACAACAATACTCCTCACGTGATCATAAACTGATGAGATGTAGAGTTCCAGCCTATAATAATGCTAATATGACAACTGGAAGTGATTGCAATGCTACTGTAATTTCTTATTGTAACTGTTGAGGTAGTTACAGGTCTGTATTGCCTTTGCAGATTTTTTTAGTTTTTTTAGTTGTATGGTGGTTTTACAGATGGAATCTCTTGATCATAGTTCCAGTGATGATGCACTTGAAAGTGCTGTACATATACACACATATGTAGTTGCAAGCTTTTTAGGTACACCTTGCTAAAACTAATGCAGCCTAACAGTCAAATCATTTTTTTTTCTAAAGCCCAATATCACAAGTCTTCCTCAAGGTGCCTTACAGCCTGTACAGCCAACGATACCTTTTATTCATAGACCCTCAATTCAAACGAGGAAGACCCCCCCCCCACACACACACCAAAAAAAAAGGAAAAGGAAAAAAAGAAACTTATAGAAGATTTTCTCCTCCAGGACAGACTGATTTTAGAGCCATGTGAGGCAAATATTTGATTGTGATATTGGGCTGTGTAAATAAAATTGTCTTGACTATTGGGCATTACTTTTATCCAGGTATACTCAGTAAACTGGCAACTGAGTTGTATGCAGCTACATCACTGTAAAACCCAAAATTATTTTAAAGAAAGTGCTATGAGGTAATAGGACATGCTCGTCTACACACACATTTTCTTAGACAGCAGCAAACATAGATAGTTCAGATACTTTACCAAGCCCACCTGAACACACTCACACACAGACACATTCAGAGTGGTGTTGATCTAATTCAGTGTAAAAGCAGTATGTGTGGAGGTGAGGTCTTTCATCCTAAACAGAACTAAACACCCTTTTTCCTGTCTCTACTCTTCTTTGTCTTCATCTGCTCGATCACAGCTATTTATTCTGAATGTAATCCATTCCGGTTAAAGTATTTCTGATCCCACATCCGCTCTCTTTCCTGGTTTGTCCTTTTCTTTTCTCTGTCTCCACTTGTTCTGACACTTTGCTGCTTCTGAGTCGTCACGGCGATTTACAAAATGGCCGACTGTGGCACAGCAGTGTATTTTTTTTTTTTTCCCCTCGGTGCACTTGTTGTTAAAGACAAATGGCGGAACATATTTTCCGCACCCCTCCTTACCTCCCTTCAGCTACCGTAGGAAGACAAATTGTTAAGAAAAGGACAACGCTGTACATTTGTGCCCGTGTGTCTTTGTGTGTCTGTCCATTTGTGTCTATGACTGTGTGTGTCCTTCTATAGACTCAGCAGGGGTTTTCTCTGTGTGTGTGTGTGTGTGTGTGTGTGCGTGTGTGTGTGTGTGTGTGTGTGTGTGTGTGTGTGTGTGTGTATTTGTGTGTGTATTTGTGTGTGTTTGTAAGTGTGTATGGGCTTTTTTGACACATGTTTGTGTGTGCACTCAGCAGGGGGCCTGTGTATGTAGTTTTCTGTGTTCTGTTTGCCTATTTGTGTGAGTGCATGCAAATGTAATGTTCTGTGTTTGTGTGTATTCTTATGTTATATTGATGCTAACAGATGACCAATAAAACAGCACATACTTGCATTTTGTGTGTGTGTGTGTGTGTGTGTTGTCTCAGCAGGGGTTCTCCTGCTGCAGTCCTGCTGATTGGAGTGTCAGGGCTGGGCTTAGTTACCATGGTAACTGCCATATACTTCAAACCCCCCCCCGCCCCCCAACACACACACACACACCCAAACATTAACACTTACAAACATGTCTGCCTCTCTGTCACTCCCTCTGTCTCACCCTCTCCTGTCTGTCCGTCCGCTATGTCTTTCCTCTCTCCCTTTAGTCAATCTGTCTTTGTCCCTCACTTTTACCGTCTCTCTCCTCGAATAGAATTAAATGAGAATACAATTTTCTGGGTTAATGTTACTAACGCAAGCTTGCTGCTTTCCTTATGCAACGTAGGGAAGCTGTGCTTTCAAAACCAACTAGATATCATTTTCCCCTTCACTTATCATCACTTATAAAGTTTTCTGTGGCTTTTACAGCGGTTTAGCCGGTAAAGCTTCCACTGTGCAGGGTGTTTCATGGGGATATGGAGTCTTAACGCATTCTAAAAGCTCACAGCAATCTTTAGGAACACACATTCAGAGGGCATTCGCTCCAGGAAGACACTACTTGAAAAGTTTGTGAAGAGAGTTTGAAGCACTTGTGTTGTGTTAATATATGACTATTAATGCAAACAAACATTAGAAAACTACAGCACAGACTACAGATCAACACGTTATGGTTAGACAGAAAATATCATGATGGTATTGGTTCCTGGAGATATTTTGTGAAAATATTCTCAGACCTTGTGCTAATCTTTATCCAACATCTGCTAAATTGCGTGTTTGAAAAAAAAAAAAAACAGTGTATAGACACATACAGAAGTAATCCCTCTCAGTCGTCACTTAAGATCCATTATAAGTTTGTGGTGCTGTATTTTTCTGCAGAGATTCTGCCCTCTGCCTATATTTTCCAATTTTTTCTTATTTTCTGTGCTCAGGATGTTTATGGGCGTGTACCCCTACAGCGCTCAGGTGAGGTCAGGACTTTATAAAAGTTAACAACCAGGTGCCAGACCATAAGCAACAGGCATCCAAGAGACACAGTGCAGAAGAAACGCAAATATAGTGAGACAAAACACCAAATAATAGTGAATCTGGAGTTGGCTTTTACTTTTCACTTTTGCTGGTGAGCGTGTTCACAAACAGTTACTGACAATCTTGCATAGTAAATCTTAAACAAAACATTATGTTCTTTGTGTATTTGAGCCATGCATTTGTTGGCTTGTTTTACCATTCGACATACAGGATGCCATATCTGCCACTGGATACTTTATTATATCTGCACATTTTGCAAGGATCGATCTTACGACATCTCAGTAAAAAGCTAGCATGGAAATTAAGAAAGTTCAGTAAAGTGCTGGGTGCTTGAAAATTACAGGGTTACCTCTGACTGCAATGCTGCAATACTGCTTAAAACATCAGTCTCTTCTCTTACTTCAGCAAAGAAAAGCCTCGTATTAGCTGTAAAATAAAGTGCAGTTCCTTCCATGAAGCACCAATAATCCACCAACCTGTTCTCTATTTTTTCTTGTCGCATCTGTCCCAAGTGTAGACATCCAGTAACTACTTTCATGTACTATTTGTATGTGTCGTGTTGGTGTGTGTATGTGCAAGACTTTTTTTTTCTTTTTTTTCCTCTGCACCACTGTAAGAGTGTTTGTTATGCATGTTAATTAAGTGCATATGTTTATGTTTCCTTCTGTGCATTCATGTGCATTATTTGATCTGAGGGAGTGTTGATGCTGAGATAATGATAATGTGTTCTGGGAGGGAAAATAGGTTTTTTTTTTGTGTGTGTGTGTGTGTGTGTGTGTGTGTGTGTGTGTGTGTGCATGTTTATGTTTGCTTTTCCACTCTAGCTCATTGCACAGGGGTGCCTTTTACTACCCTCTGCCCGAGAGCAGCTGCCTGACCAGTTTCAAACACACCCCAGAATCAGCTCCCCACTCAGCCATATATGTTATTAGCGGGTTTAGCTCAGTAACAGAGTGAGAGAGAACAGAGAGCAATAATGTGGGAAAGAGGCAGAAAACCAAGAGCAGTTTCTTTCACAGCACATGTACCATTCGCATCCTTGGTTGATAGTGACACTACATGATATGAGTTTATAGATTATGTAGAAATACGTTTAAATTAGGTCAACCAAAACATATTGGCCTCTGTCCAAGGCTCAAAGTGTGTTGGTAATAATGTTCAGTCCTACTCAGAATTCTAGTTGCAAACTGATGCTGTACCATGCTCATCGATGGCTCAGCTTGAGGATACACTACGGTTCTTGGGCATAAATAAAAGGAAAAAGAACTCTTCTGGGAAAGGGGAAGATATGTTGAGAGAGAACATGACAAACAGACTGTTACCACTTCTCACCCTACAACGAGAGAGAGAGACAGAAGGTGAGAGACAGTGAAAGCAAGCGAGTGTGAGAGAATGATGTAGGTGAGGAAGAAAAGGGGGAAGAGTATGAGATATATGATACATACATTGAGGGCAATTCAACAAGAAGAAGAGAGAAGATACAAGTAAAGCGAAAAACAATAGTGGAAGGAGAGATAGAGAACACAGAGAGGTGGAAAACCAGAAAGTGGAGAAGAGAGAGGGGGAGAGATAGAGGAGTGAGGCAGAACTTGCATCAGATCACAGAGGGGGGAAGCTGGCAGTAATGCTAATGCCAGGAAGCAGTCAGCCAGCAAGGCTGTCTCCGCATATACTTAACTGTGTGTGTGTGTGTGTGTGTGTGTGTGTGTGTGTGTGTGGTGTGCATTTCTTACAAGTGCATATGATTGCATGAATTTGTGTACTTATTATGTGAGTGCATATACTTAATGCCCTGAATACACGTGTGTTTGTGTATACATGCATTTGTGTGTGTCTCTTGCCATGTATTTTGGCGTGTGTATATGAATTTTAGTGGTTTGTCAGAGAGATTGTTGTTGCTGCTGCCCAGCTTATTTCTTTCTCTTTCCCAACCTTTTTTGCCCCATTTCTCTTGTGTCTACATCCCTCCTCTTTTCCTTCACCCTCTTGTCTTAATTTATGCATTCCCTTCTCCTTGTTGTTTCACCCTCCTTTTCTCGCTCTACCTTCTCCTCCTCATTCTTTACCCTATCTGCTTTTACCCTAATCCCTCTGAAGTTTCTCTAATTTTGTGGTCATATTAAAAAGATTCAGCCCCAGTAATTTGATTTTAAATAGTGTATTTTCTGTACACGTGAAAGTCTTCTACCACTGAATAATGACGAGTTGCTTATAGTAGTTGGTGTTGCATGGTCAGACCATGGTTTACTTTCTTATTTGTGGTGCTTATACTACCTTTCTTAAGTTGTAGTGTGATTTGATATGTTTCCCCGATTTTAGGACAATGCAGCAGAACAATCACAGACCAAATAGATCCAAAGATAAAGTTAAGGAGTTGGAAGGCAGTCTTCCCAAGTTCAGTATTTACTTACCTGATTGGGTAACAAGTGTTAAACAGGCCTGAGATCTGGTTTGGTGGTTTTAAATGTGAGGGGAGAAGTGACAGAGTGAGGCAGTTCCTGTAGATGACCTCTAAATGAAAATGAGAACATAGTTCTCTTGTTGTTAGTGAGGACTAGCCTACTTTTTCATTTGGTACACAGCGATGAGTGCAATATTTATCTCCTGAAGTGAAACACAAAGCACAATGATAAACTGCAACATGCTCTTTTATGGTAAACTGAGCACCATGAGAATAAGTCCACAGTCAAACATAGACATGATAGTTGGGTGTACAGTCTTTTTCCTTTCCCAAAGATAGAAGCACGCTGTATTTTCTATATAAAGAAACAAAAACACGTTATCTTAAGTTTCTGTGCCAGTTGTTTCACATGCTGTTTAAAGAGAGAACACTATTTAGCCAAATTCCCAAGTATTGACAAGACTGGACAGTTTCATTTCCAGTACCATTAAGTGTGTGGACAGCAGGTAGATTTCAGCTGAAATCATGTGTTCTTGAGAATAAAACACATTTTGTCTTGTCAGCATTCAGTAGCTTGAGGTTATGTAGTGATGTCTGAAGGTGTTAAAGCATACTGTAATCATATATTTGCAACCACATATTAAGTATGAGTTTATAAGAGTTTATCTCAATTTTTCCAATACTGTATGTCCAAATCCAGGTTTGTTCTGAGAGCACATATGAAGAAATACTACCTTGGTGAAATTATGACATGACATGACACAGTGGAATGTTATTGACACTGTCTTAGAGAGCTGTTGATTGGTAAACTTTTTTGCCATAAATTTCAGTTCAGAGTCTAGTCTAAAACAAAAGTCTAGCTTTGAATATTATTTTTCATTTGATTTTGCAACAATGAAGTAGAGGTGCTGATGGAACTATGTTTCTTCTCTCTTTCCAGGCTGTGTCCACACTGACAGACCTGTTGAGGGATAACCTGAGAAACAGTAAAATAAAGCAGTTCCTGTTGCCACCACTCGGGGAGATCCTCTACCTCATTGCCTCTCAGGTAGACACTGCATTACTGAAGCCAATATGGGGAGACATACCGTGTGTAAAGAGGAGATACTGCAATTAAACATTCAAATGGATCCAAATAAACACTATATAAGTGAGAAATGGATATTTCTGTTTCTGAACTCGGGCCTATATGAAAACCGCTGTGAAGTTAAAAAAATGTTTCAGGGAAATGCACTGATGTGAAGACAAAAGAAAACACCTAATGCTATTTCCATGAACCAATAAGTTTGCGGTCCTTTTCAATTTAAAGAAGAAAAAGACACATCACCTATCCCTAGTTTATTTAGTATGGCTGCAACACCACACTTTTAAATAAGTAATGTGATATACAGTATTTTGGAGTATTGACAAAAAAATCAAAGACGGTCGAGCTATATGGAAAAACCTCTGTAGTCATCGTTCACTGACCCGTGCATTGTGCCAAATCTTTGGTAAAGTGTTCCTTGCTGTGTGACTTGTTGTTATTACCCTCATAAGGGTATTGAATTTGGCATTTTGCTGATTTGAAAGTCACTTAAGCTGACCATACCAGAAGAAACAGTGATGAAAATCTGGGCCTCTGGGAGAATGTTGATTTCTATCACACATGTTGATGAAATCGACATTCTGTAGTGTGGCAGGATCATTAACTAAATCTCAGACAACTACTGCCAATATTGCTTATGCCTATATAAATACTGGACCTGTTAATAAAATACGTGGAAAAAGGGAATACTTTGCCCACAAAATGACCCTTTATAAATGACCATTTGTAAATCAATTAGTCATGCTGTGTTACCTTGAATTTGTGAATTAAATTGTTTTTCTCAGAGGCCTCCATGGAAAACGGTGAACATATTGATTTACTGATTGGTTGGGAACCCATTTAACAACAGCAAAACTACATCAAACATTCGCTCACAAACGTTCACACAACTCATACAGTATAATCAGTGTCTCATATATCCAGTTGTATGCTCATGAAATACATGCATTCTAGCTAAAACCTCTCTATTTTAAACTGAATTCAAAGTGTGACTTATCTATGTTCTTTTTCAAAACAAGACTCTACATGTGTTTAGGAACTACTGAGCATTCGAGTGGATAAATGAGAGCTGGAATTATACTGCACGAGTTGTGTGAGAGTTTTTAAGGATGTTTTGATGTAGTTTTGCTGCACCTACAATGAATACAGTGATCCACTTGCTGGTCACCCTGCTGATAACTCACAACCCCAAACAATAGTAGGATGGCAGACTGTAAAGTGGCTCACATCTAGTTTACTCTCCAAATAATGTGCAAACTACACTTAAAACAAACTGGCCATAACTTGTGTTTATGTAGTATGGACCTTATACTTCTAGGCCCCCAAGAAATGGCTTTTTAAATGTGAATGATGGTAATCAGATTTCAGAGAAAAGTTTCTCTTTTACGAACGCTTAAGTAATTATTTGCGGAATGGCTCCTTTCTTTCGAGTAATGAATCAAAGTGAAGTGAGCACAGCACTGACGCCAGATGCCAGAAAGATCAAAACACATTTTCTTATTACCTCAGTGAGAAAGTCCAATCTTGAGTGAAATGAATGAAACTGAGTGCTCTGTCATTAGGTAATGGAGTTTAAATTTACATGCTGACTAAATTGAATTGAAAGTGAATTGACCCCTGGCCCTGAAAATTACAAGAGAAAGAGTGAAGGAGGCCTCGTTTGACTTCATTAGAAAAGGTGATCCCAATTTATTTATGGTTAACCTCAATCTAGCCAGGCAAGTCGATTAAGTGTAAGATTTTTATTTACAAGACTGATGGATAACCTTCAAAAATCGATCACCCCACCTGATTAAACTTATTACTCTCTTGAAGCCATGGAAAATCTCATCAGTGCCCTGTAGAAGCTCTTAATAAATTGACTCTTCTGCTCCTGCCAGAGCTGGTATTTCTCCAAGGATGCCAGTGTGTTCTTAATGAATAATAACACTATACTTAACTGATTCCTGTACCTCTCTTAGATTTCAGGGTCCTTTGTTGAACAACACCTTAGAAGTGTAAATATTTGTCAGTCACTAAGAGTAACTTGTAGCCTGTTCCAGCATGTTGCGGACAGTGTTGTTGACATTGTCATTGAAGTTTTAGGGTGACAAAGTGTACTTGATATGAGTATTTCCACAAGTTAGTGGAAGAGGTGTGAAGTGCAATAGAGGATTTAATTGAGGAGTAATAAAGGATTTACCTCAAGGTATTGGTAACTGTAAAACATTAAGTATATTTAACTGCTGTGAAAATGGGCTTTTCATAAAACAAGGCTGTCTATGCAGTGGAAAGAGGCAAATACTTTGATTGAAATTGGCACTACATGACCAGGATAAAACAGAAAAAGGGCTGTGGCATTCACTTTTGCTCAAGAGGTAGAAAACCTACAACTACCAGAAAGCACTGCACCAATTGGCACAATAAATACTTGTGCTGGTGGGTGACATAATGCGAGGTGGGCCGTTTAGACACAGAAAACAATATGGCAGCATTTTAGGTGAGACATAGGCAATGTATGCAATGACAGAATTTTGGTTAATATTTGATCAGCACTGCCTAGTTGTACAGCTGATCGTAGTTTGGTGTGAGTTTGAGAAATAGAGAGAGAGGGGCGGGTCTCTCTCTCAATATACTTCTATTCTCTTTGTGTATGTGGTGGCTGGTGAATGAACATGCAGAAGTACTGTCTCTAGTTTGAGCAACAACCCAGGATCTGAGAGATGAGCAAGGAGATCTGGGCGCTGGTATGATGGAGTGAACTTAACCGAGTTCCTTACTATCCACATTGTTATGATACAAAGCTGGTTGAAGATCGGCAAAGTATCCATTTAAGGAACATCCAGAAGTTCAGGCCTCTCTTTTCTCTCCCTACCACAGAGAAACGACTGCATACTTTGATAATGAGAAGGCTAAACCACTGTGATGTTTTACTCCTAGGCCTGTCCAAATAGCCTGTAATAGGGATGTCCCAATCCAGTTTTTTCACTTCTGATCCGATACCGATATTACAGCCTTGAGTTTTGGCCGATACCAATACCAATCTGATCCAAGCTCGTATTATACATATTCACTTATTTTGTTGTCAGTCATGTTAGAAAAGGTTTGATCAAGCGATATTACCCTAACAAGAACAACTACTTAATCGGGTTATTTAGAATGATCCACAACAGTTGGTATGAGAAACTGTCCTGTTTATTGTTAACAGAGTTAAATAAACATACTTTAACCTCAAACATTAACATTAAATAAAAAATATAGCTGGTTTGCTTTGGCTGCTTTGGCCCTTTAATAAATAGAAAACAACACAAGAAATCTTTAAAATGTCTAACATTGAAATTAAAATAGCAGTAAGACTCCACACACTTGTGCTTTGGCCCCTTAATAAATAAAAAATAGATTGACACCACAAAACATTGTTGACATTTAACAAACAATGCAGCCTTTCTTTCTCAGTTATTTTTTTAGTGTCAGTGCCAGCCTGGTGCTGCTGTTTCCTGTGTGTCTGCATGCTGGCCTGGTGGATTGATAGTAAGTGCTGGAGCGGATCACTGGAATAGACTGCTTGAATTGCGGCGTGCTGGGCTGGATTGGATTCCATGAAAAACTGGATCGGAGTAATTGGATCGTCTTTTTCCATGCAGTCCGATCCGATGCCGATGCACGTTTTTTGCTAATATCGGCAGCCGATAACTATCGGAATATCGGATTGGGACAACCCAAGTCTGTAATACATTTAGAACCGCTGCACCTGAAGGAGCATACATTACTTGTGTTGTACAGCCTTTGTACTGGCTGATATTTTTAGAATACATGGTAAAAGATGCTATTACTAGAAATATTTTCATGGACTCATGTCTTACTGTGTTGTTGATATGCTGTCAAAATATGTCGCTGCAGAGCTCTAACAACCACAGACAGCTATATACTGCTATGACCTGTATACATTCACACACACAGAGGTGGGTAGTCCCTTAACACTCTGGCTTGCTTTTTTCTGTGATGTTGATTTACTGTAGTGCCTTTCAGGTTTTCTGTTTGTTTTTGTTTTTTAAATTTAGAGTTGGCACTTTAAAATAAACCCAGAAAAGCTCAGTGCCAATTTCTATCTTTGGCACTGTTGTCAAGATTAGAGAGCACTTAGCGCAGGCTTCTTATGTAAAGCGATGGATGGTAGTGATTAGTTAGAGGTTAGTAGCACCTTCTTGTTGTAATGCTACCTGCTTGTCTGCTTTGGATTGATGATTGGATTTAAAAATGTACAGGTGTTTTTGTTTTTCATTGAATGATACTGATTAGCACAACTTTTACTTCTGCGTGGGCTTCTGTCTCAGACTTACCATTTCTTTCAGTTTAGACTGGAGAATTTGATATTTCTCAGCAGCCCCAGTAAATGAACTGATAGCTGTAAAAGCCAAGCAATTATTTAATTTGTAAAGCTGAGTCTGTTAAGAGCCTCCTGGCGGACTGGGTCGTTGGTTGTCGGGTGCATTTACTGGTCAGGGTCAATGATAAGCTGCATTACTGCCTCTGTGTTCAAAGTTAGATAGGAATAATGACAAAAAATGAAGTTTTATTGGACTGGGACAGATAGTTTCAAGGTTGAAACAAAAACTTATCAGACTGTTCCTAATATGTTGGGCACAGTTGGTGAATTTTTTTTTAAGATGGTACATAAACAAACAAAAACGTTTACTGAAACAGTACATGACCATAAAAACACCATTGATGATCATACTGATTCAATCCTTTGAGCCGTCATATACAGCATATGCTGTTGAGACCTTTCACTGAATACAGTAACACACAATAATATTGACCCTCTTTGAACAGCATCAGTGGTAGCTCATGTCTTCATTACAACCAGTCCTAATGACAGTCCCAAACACAGGATGTGAACTCATCCCGACAGGTGGAATCACTTTGTCTGTTTAATAGCAGGAGGAAGTTTCATTTTTAGTAATGGGGAATGGTCCTTTAAGTGTCCCCAGGTAAAATCAGCCGCTTTGCTCCTCTCTTCTTCTGCAGCACCAGTCAATGACAACGATTAGCTATAGCCTCCAGTGCTGTCTTTATCCTCAAGGTTAGATATAGCCTAGAGCCTAGCACAGTAGTAATGAAATGGGACATTTTTTCATGAAAAGATAAAAATATTGGTTGAAATAATCAGAGTTTTTTGGGATGCAAGATAGTGCTGGTATCTGAGTGTGTATATATATATATATATATGTAGCATATTGTATCAGGAGAGAGGCACATGTTTCCATCATGATCATAAGAGTCAATTCAAAAATAATGAATTGATAACAGTATTAATAAACATTTAAATTAGTTATCAAGCAAAACTGCAAGTTTTTTCTGTTTCAGCTTGTCAAATGTGAGGATTTGCTCCTTTTTTTCAGTTTCATGTAACTGTACATGAAACATCATTGAATGTGGATTATTGGTTGGACAAAAGAAGCAGTTGCCTTGGTCTTTGGGAAATGCGACTAGCATTTAAATCTAGTTTTATGTCCCTGCATTGACGACAGCTATGGCCTGGTTGTTATCTTATTATCATGTATTTCTGTATGTCCGTCCCATTCTCGTGAATGAATTGTGAGTGGATCTCAGGAACACTTTAAAGGGATACTTTCCCGATTTTCAAGCATGTTTGTGTCACCACAGTGACACAGACCTGGTTGAAAATTGGCACAAGTACTGTCACAGTGACCTCACAAAACCTGTTTTTGGCCATAACTAAAGAATTCATTTGTTAATTGTGACAAAATTTCACACACATTTCTAATATGATAGAATGATGATATTTTATATCCAGTAGGTCACAGGTCAACTTCACTGTGACATCAAATGTTTCATAATGTCCATTATTCAACATCTTAACTCAGATAAAGAAAAGGAGACAATTGGTCGGATACTTCATTGGTGACACTCATCTTCAGTGTTCACCTTGAAACTGTGGTGATTGAATAGATCCTCTGTGCTGCAGGGATGATTATTTGTTTAAAGCATCCATGTTCTAGAATATGTTGATGCATTGTCAACAGTCATGGCTAAATATGACCCTGGACAAACATGGATGTAAAGCATAGCTTGACTGGTTGGTGAAGGCAGAGAATGGAGAGGCGGTAATTCTGGTCTAACATATTGCAGACTAAAAGATTAATGGATTATTTGTTGAAGTAGTAGTTGAGAGATGAATTGATAATGAAAATCCTTGTTATTTGCAGTCTTGTTAATTTTAATAAAAACTGTCTTGAGTATGGTGAAAGTGTGAATTCCCTTTTCTACCTCTCATTATGTAATTATGAGTGAGATGTCTGAGTACACAAGCAAAATTAAGGAAAAAATGTGAAGTGCCCACACGTACTATGCTTCTAAGGAAAATCAATATTTTGAAGAAAACAAAGAAGGTTATCTGTTGAATTTGAATAGTTAGGAAAGCATGTTCAGGCGCAGGCATGGTAACCAAGTAATCAAGATGTCATGGCTCCTCTTGCTCTCGTCTCCCCTCCCTGCCTTGGCCCTTTCTTGCCCTTTTCCTCACTCCTCTCTACTTGCATCTCCGCAACGTTATCTCTTTGCCTTTCTCCCACTCCCACTCTACTCCGCCATTGCCCCCCCCCCCCATCTGTACCCCCTCCTCCTCTCCTCTCTCACCCTTTCTCCATGTCTTTTCTATGTCTCTCTATCAGGAGGAGAAGAGAGGCTCCCCAGAGGGACTGTGGTTCGTTCCCGCTGCCGCCTACACTGGCTTAATGAGGAGCCTGCGGGAAGGGGTGAGTGTCTCTGTGTATGTCTGCGTGTGTCTGTTTTTGTGTCTGTGCCTGTGTAGCTGTGACTAAGTCTCTCTCACTGTGTGTGCCTGCGAGTGTGTGTGTGTGTGCGCGCGCATGCATGTGTGTGTGTGTGTGGCAGGGGATCCCTGTGAACAGTAATGATGAGGCAGCTGTGGGGGCCTAAAGCGTTGTTTGCCAGCTGCAAGTCAAGGGCATGCAGAGCAGTCACACACACATGCACGCACACACACTCTTACCTGCATCAAACACAACCCTTTACTGCTCAGCAGCCTGACCTCAGCAGCAATTAGGACCCTCCAGACACACACATACAGTAGATAGAGCAGAAACACAAGCAGAAATATAGATAGCTCTTTCCTTTTTGCTGGCTTTCTCATTTTCTTTCTTTTTTCTCCTCTCTCTCTCCTATCTTGTTATACTTAATTATGTTTCCCCTCTCATATTAGTCTGTCACTAAAAGAAAAATAATAAGTTATGACTTTGGTATAATGGTATAACAAAATGACACACATGTCTCCAGTGATAAAGTTGTGTCCTAAAATGTGTTTAGAAATATACAGGTAATGTGTCAGTGTTAGCATCATGCTACTGACATTTAGGTCTAATTTTGTTAGGTGCCAGTGTTTCCTCCTTAATGCATTGTAAGTGGAAGAAATGTGAGGTTTTAACACATCGGCTCTACTTGTTTAAGTTTTGCTTATGATCAAATTGTGTACAGTGCTTCCATATCACATCGTAAGATATAAAGTGTTCATCTCTGTCGTGTTCATACATGGTGGGCCAGTGCTGCGAAATAAGTAAAAATTTTGGTTGGGGGTGAGACTGATAGATACAGCGAACAGGTAGAGGGAGAGAAGGGGATGGATGGATATTGTTTTGTCTCTCAGAGCTAGAAGGGGTCTTACTGTGGCGGCCCACTATAGCAGAATGAATATAGATGAAACTCTGGTCTGCACAGTTGTCAGCTAGTACCTACTGTTGCTTCATTACCACTGGGAGTGTAGTGGGGGGGGGGTACATGAACAGAGGCGGGGTGTGTGTGACAGGAGCAAGGAGAGGGGTTGAGGGGAGGAGAGAGGAGGTTGACTTATTTATCATTATTGAGCTGTGAGAGTAGGCTGATGGAAACACACACACACACACACACACACACACACACACACACACACACACACACACACACACACACACACACACACACACACACACACAGCCTTAGGGACCAGACACTCATCCCCAGACCCAACCTGCCTTACTCTCTTTCCATCTCTCTCTCCTCTTCCCTTCTTCTCTCCACCCTGTCTGTCTTTCTCCCTTTCCCTGGCTGGTTGTTTTTTACTGTGGATGCACAGGTATATTTGCTATTATATTACAGAGCAGTTAAATAGTCTAACTTTGTCTCATGGGCACTGGATTTCTTGAGTTAACAATGTGGTCACACTATGTCATAGCTTACTATACTTCTACAGTCTTATATTTGCACTGTTGAAATATCATTCCTAATGCAGAAATGCCAAAGATTTGAGGAACATCTTAGGAATACAGGAAGACACCATGTCTAAGTCATCCCAAGCCACACCAGCACAAAAAATTAAATTGATTACATTGAAAAGGAATTACTGTTATTATTGGTTGTTCTCCCAGAAACAAATGGTGTGGTCTGCAGATAGTTGTGAGACAGGAGGGTGATATAATATGTCTCTTACATAACCGGTGTTACTGTAACTTAGAACTTGTTCAGACCACCAGCCAAAATCCATTTTTAGGCATATCCAGATTGTACCCAGATAGATGTTAGCAAAAAAAACACAAAAAAACCCCCACATGAAATGCATGTTTTAACAAAAAAATGGATCCAAACCATTTGGAGTTGGTGTGAAATGTGGTTGTAAACACAGAGCTTTCTGCTCTCTCCTGAAATTTAGCCATAAGCCCAAAATAACAGGTAATCTGAACCTGACAATGGAATTTGTGTCAGATTTCAGAGCCTCTGAAGTAACACACTTGTGTATTGACTTGTTTCACTAGTTGGAGATCCCATGACTGCTCTGCGTCCCCCTTCTTCTGATATCAAACTTATGCTCTTCCTTTTTTTAAAGACTTTTAAGGCCCAACTCTCCACCCTTGATCAGCTCTGGACATTTCAGAATTGACTATTTTTGCTCAATAAACCAAACACAAAGTATAACTCCGTCAATATAATGTATTGGACGCCTTTAAAGTTTATGCCAAGCATTTTATTATTTCCTTTGTCAAAAGTAAACAATCTCTAGAAACTCAATAATTTTAGGACAGTATAGCTGTGATTCGAGCTAAGAAATGATGACTAAGTACAATGTCCACAGATATATTTGAAGACTTTGATAGAGTAATATGGCATTAAGAGTCATCAGAATAAGGGATAACCCTTTTATCATTAATATTTTGATAATTAAACATTTTAGATGAGTTCTCTCTGGAGATGGCTCTTACAGACTCTGTAAGTCTCTGTAAAATGTCTGTCAGCAAACTTTCAGTGTTTGAAATGTTTGCTGTTTCTCCCATCTTTTTTTTTTATCCTCCTCTCTGGACCTCTTCCTGGATTGTTCATGCACTTGGCAAGAGGAGGGCATTGATGCTGAGTCTACATCTGCAGCATCACTGTCTGTGTTGGTGATGGAGATGATATCAGCCAGGCAACTGAATTGCCTGCTGCTTATTACATCAGTTGGTGCCGGGCCACAGGACGACACTGACGTTGGGTTGACCTCCTCAACGTCGCTGTCAGTGCTGCTGATGGTGATGATGTCAGACAGGCACCTGAACTGCCCATTGCTCATTTCAGGACTTGGTGCTGGGCCAGAGGAGGGTACTGGGTGTACTTCTTAAGCTTTGCTGTCGGAGCACAAGCGCCTGACTGTCTTTCTGCTCCTCTCATGAGCGTCATCATTTTCTTCTTCTCTGGCCCTCTTTCTGGATCCTCCAGGCAGTGGATCCTCTTACAGGTTGGTTGACTTCTATGTCAACTTTGGCCTCAGAAGCAGCATCATCGGCTGGTTGAACTTGTCTGCCGTTACCAAGATATTAATCGACAACAGCAATGTTGTCATTTTCATCATTATCAGCAGTGTCTATGGCTGGTTGGACTTAATCACCGTTGTTGAAATTGTCATTGACAACAGCAATGTTGTTATCTTGTTGTCTTATAATATTCCTAAACAGAGCAATGGCTGCTTCCTCCAGGCCATTCATATGGCTAAACAGCAAAAAGGCAATCATTCCATAATTCAGCCACTCATCCTGTGCTAGTAGCACGATCACTTGAGGGTCTGGGGGAAATGGCCCCACGAAATAATTTTGACAACTGTGTTAGCATTACCACTTGTATGATAGGAAGATCATCCACATGTGCAATATACATTTATAGATAGATCAACAAATGAATATCGCTTTGGGGTGTGCAGATGCTTTACAAATGCTGATACAATGTCATGTATCTGCCACACCTCCAACAGACCTCGGTTTGGTGAGCAGTCATCTTTATATATTCACCGTAAAATTCAATGTGAAATCAGTATTCTCCTCAAATAGTTTTTGCAACAACGTTTACGTTTGCAAATGTGAGGTCTACTGAAGGTTTGGTGGCCATTTGAATTGAGCTTCTCTTGAAGTCATCGTTAATGTGATCCTGCTATAATTGGTCACAATATTTTTTGTCAGAATGAGGCCTTTTACTAGTGCTTTATTGGATACAGCTGCACTGGAAAAATCGTCTAGTTAATCCTTTGTAGCGTATATTAATACCAACCTTTGTTAGCAATGACTGCAAGTTGATGAATGCACAGTCACCTGAGTTGTCTCCCCGAGTGATTCAAATCTAGGGCATTACTACTCAGAACAAGCATAATTTATATTTTCCAATAAATAAAATAGTAACATATGCAGTCCTTAGTTTACTTATACATTATTCTCATACTTTTCAGTTTTCTCTCAAAGATATTTTTGGATCACAAGTAATTTTCAGTAATTAAAAGTTAGAAATGTTTTAAAAAAAATTGTATTGTAATTGTATGTAAAAAATGTTTTAGCATAGCAGAGGTATATGTAGGTATACAGCCACAACAATGTGGTCCATCTACACAATAAGGGCGCTGCAGTTATTGTTATTTTCATTTCCATCAATGTAACTTATCATTGAGTGAAGTCTCCCCCTATAGGTTGAATTAGAAAGCATGCATAAATCTTTTCTAAACATAAGTTATTGTTAGCAAGGTATGAGTCATATGGAACTCACAATGTTGTTACAAATGCATAGTATGACAGAATTTTAATATGATTTTTTAAAATCGCAAACTAAACATCCTGTGTTGGATGAAATACTTAAATGAGATTTTTATGTTGTACATTAATTAGAAGTGACTGTATTACATGGCTGTTGATCTGACTGAGGTGAAGAGGTGACAGAGCCAATGGGAAGAGAGCACATGAGGGACTCAGGCTGTGATCTGCCTGGATAATCCAGCCATGGGTTATACAGAGTTGAACATCTGGTCAGAAAGACAGCAGAGATAAAGTTGCTCATCCCTGACAGCAAGAGAGGAGTGTGTGAGAGACAGAGAGAGGGGGAGGGGGTATAGACAAAGAATTTTTTTTGTCTTTTTTCAAATTATGTCAAATAGTGTGACAAATAGCCCAAGGCTTAAGGCTGCTTGAACTGCCAGTCCCATAGAGAGCCAACACCCCAAAGTGTACCTCCATGCAACCTTTATGAAATGTTTTTATTTGCTGATCCAACAAGAAAACAAAGGCAGTCCATTTAACATTAACATATTGACTTGATAATTTTATTGTTACAGCAGTCGGAGCAGAACTTTATAGAATGTTGCAGCGCTAAATTGCCACTAAAACTAGACATATTTTTTTAAAGGGCCAGTGTGTAATATTTGGCATGGGTTATTATCAAATCTGAATCTGAATCTGAATATTCTACCCATTAATATGTTTATATAAGTGTATAATCGCTATAAAATAAAATTCATTTGGTTTTTGTAGTCTTATAATTATGCTTTTATATATATATATATATATATATAGCAAGGGCCTTGCTTTAGAGAGATCGCCATCTTGCGCTGCCATGTATGTACGGCAGACCGAGCGGACAATCCAGCCAGCCAGAGAACGCGTTTCGCATGTATAAATAAACCAACAAAGACAGCGGAAGGAAGGAAGAAGGAGGAGGAAACAGCAGAGAGTGTTAGTAGTTTGTCGATAGAGAGTAGTGAAAATTTTTTTTAGTTATAAAGTTTGCGAATGGACCACACTTACCACGCAACAGGAGAGAATGAACCCGAACCGTCATCTGCGAGGAAAAGAAGACGCAACTTCACTCCTTGTGATGCACTCTCTGCAGCGTTTTTCCTCCTGATGATATATCTCCCCAACGATAGTAGCAGTGAATCCCATTCTGTGCAGCTAGGATTCAGCCTTTCTCCTCGCCCGCTCAACACATGGAGTTCCTCATCTGTATGCTCCAGCTCAAACAGGAATGGCTCTGGATCTGTGGCGGCTACAAGAAACGTCCATTGCAGCTGCTACAGTCCGGAGATGTTGCTAGGCTAAATAAACAGCTGAGCTCTGTTTACAGGCTACGTCTGTCAGTCAGTGTGCGGGCTGGAGATTGGTGGAGCAGAGAGGGGAGGGGGGTCCCTGCTAGGTACTGTAAACGAGTATGTGTGTATTAAGTATGCGTTACGCTAGAAGAGTTTGGGATGGAGTCTTTTACCTCCTGGAGTGTTACCGGAGTTTTTGGAGTGCTCAAATAAACGGGTCTTTTTCCTGAACGCTACTCTGGTCTCCTGCTCGTGAGGGATTCATTACAATATCGTAACATAGTTGAGATTTCTAAATAAACATTCACCTCGTCGCTAGATATACCTACTCCTGAAAAACTTGTGTCTGCGCAAGCCTTTATGTCCCTACAAGGCCACTGTCATTTACCCAACAGGAGGGGTGAGCGAGTGAGCCCTGCGATCTAGAATTTGACCACTGATGTCACTGTTTTCAACGGTTTTCAACCCATTTTACACACTGGCCCTTTAAACCATAAACATGTATTTATTTTCCACGCTATTCTAAAAATGTATTTAAAGGCACTGTAATGTCTCAAGCAGCCCTTATTGTGGTTGCTCATAAAAAGTGTATTTAGTCTGGTGCCACCTGTTTCCAGCTTAAGAGATGCTGTATTAATTTGATTTTAACATTCTTATTTAAAATGGTTCTAGCCTCGCATATGGTCTTTTGGATCATGGGACTGTATACTTTAGCTTTGTATTGATTCCCACCAATTCTTGGGGGAACTACCCAGCTCTCTAGGCAAGGCAACGCAGCTTTATTTGTATAGCTCTTTTCATACAGCATGGAAATTCAAAGTGCTTTACAGAGCATTAGAATATGAAACACAATAGAGGATACAGATTTATGATAAAAGAGTAAAGAGACAAGATATATAAGGTAAAATTAATTACAATATGATTTACAGTTTAAAGAGACAAAAATCACCATTAAAAATAGCTGCGTTGACAAGAGGTGCAAAGATAAAGAAAGTTTGTTTAAAATGATTTTTCAAGTTTAAAAATAAGTTTGCAGACATCACAGGGTGGAGTAGGCAGTGTTAAAAAAAGGAACATTTTTTAGCTTTGACTTAAAGTAAAAGTGGTCAGAGTCGGTTTTTCCAGGTTTGTGCTGCAAGACAACAAAACACTGCTTCACCATGTTTTGTTCTAACTCTTGGGATGGTCAGCCCCATTCGTCCTGAGGGTCCTGAAGGTTCATATGTCACAAGCATGTCAGAGATGTATTTGGGCGCTGTGCCACAGAGTGATTCATACAGAAGCAGCAACATTTTGAAATCAATTCTCAGAGTGACAGGTTGCCAGTGTAAGGATTTTAGAACTGGAGTAATGTGGTCATATTTCCTATTTTTTGTCAGGACCCTAGCAGCAGAATTCTGAACAAGGTGAAATTGCCGAACAGCTTGTTTCGAAAGACCTAGGAACAGACCACTGCAGCAATTATTGTCATTATCATTATAAAAGGCTTCAACCTTGTTACATTTGCTGGAGGAAACTAGTTCTGGAGATACTGGAACCGGAGGGTTAGTTCATCTGTCCGCAGTAGCGAATAAGGTGTGTGAGTTTTCGTTGTTGATGTCAGGAAAAAATGATTGCCTTGCACTTCTCAAGGTCACATTGTAAAATTGTCTGTTAGTAATTTTTGTTTATAGATTTCAAAGTGAATGTGAACCTTTTGATTATGCCATATTCATTCAGCTTTCTGTCACTCCCTTTTCTTGACCCTTACAGAATGAATGTTTCTCCATGGTGCCTTTTGCTTATTACTGACCAATTTCACTTTCTCAGGAGCAAGGGCATCAATTACATTTGCAGTTTTAGAAGTGCAGGAATGCAGCAGATCATCAACATGAATTTTGATTGTGGCAGTTTCCGTTTGATGGGAAACATATTCTAATATTCTCAATACAGTGTCTTTTTTCATCATGTATTCATTTCATCATTTCATCAGATAAAGAAATACCCAAAAATCATCTGATAGCCTAACATCAAGCACAGTGACCTTTGACATATTAACATCTTTAGTCGTAATAAATCCAGAGTGTGTCCTCTATCTGTGGGTTTGCTCTCTCACATGTTGAGAAAGATCAAATGTGTCATCTATGGCAGAATGTTCACTGGTATTTTTTTCACAGACATTATCTATGTGTACATTAAAATCACTCATAATGACTACACAGTCAAATTCAGTTCAAATAATTGAAAGCATCTCAGTAAAATTCTCAAGAAAAGAGTATGTAGGTGGCCTGTAAATAACTCTATTTGAGATACATGGTGAGAATTTCATTTGAGAACTCAAACGATAGCTACTTAAAAAGAAATCTATCCCTACATCTATAATTTGTGGCACAGGCACCACCTCCATTTTTGTTCTGTTGTGCTTCAAACTGAAATCTAAAATTTGGTTGGGTGGATTTGATAAGAGCAGCATTTCCATTCTTGTTGTCCAACCAAGTCTCCATAAAAAACATAATGTCAAGCTCATAAGAGGTACATTAATGAAGTCACTGATTAAAGTTAGGTATTACCCAGGGACCTGCTATTAAATACAGCTAGTTCCAAGTTAGAGCAGGGCCTGAGATACTTTGCTTACAGGTAATTTGAAGTAGATTTGGGGGATTGGAGGATCTTACTGTCACCCTCTTATCTAATCTTTGCTTTGACACTGGAGCTGTTGTACTTGGGATGGTTATTCTCTCCCTGGGCCTTGGTTTGCTAGAGGACAGATAAGGAATAACAGTTCTGAAAACAGCAGAGGCCCAAGGTGTCCTAGTTCCTGTCGACAGTGATAGCAGATGCCCCTGTGCTCTCCAAGGCCATAGAAGCCAGTGGTCTGGGTTGAGGCAGAGGTGGACGAGGTGGCCCATTTGGGGGGTTGAAGAGGGGTGGGCGGGGCACCTTGGGGGCTTTGGGAGCAGGTTAGCTGGTGGGTTGTTTCCATCCCAGACTTGTATACTTTACCAAGTCCTCCATCTGGCTTTTGAAACTAAAGAGGTAGGGGAATGAATGTTAGAGAGTCAGAGGAGAGTGATTCAGGTGCAGTTGGGGTGTGGGGGGTAGTGATGAAGGAGAATCCACAGGGAGGGCAGGTGAAGCAGTGTCATTGTTGTTATCCTGTGGCTGGCTCTTGCTCTGCAGATGAGACTTTGGTTGATGGACAGGGCAGCAGGATGTTTTTTGGTTCCTCAGACAGTGGAGAAAATTGTCTGTTAGCTGCCTCAGTCCACGGCTATTTGGGTGGGGACCCCATTCCTTTGAAGAGGTCGTCCTCTTCCCAAAATAGGTTTAAATTATCAGTGAAGTTTCTTTGCAACTCACAGGTATTAGAAAGTCATGTATTCAGTGCAAGTAGGTGGTTGAATTTATCTAGCCTTGTGTCAGTATTTGGGAAAGGCCCACTGATCAATGATTATACTTCCAGCTTGTGAAGTCTGTTAAAATGTTTATTTATTTATTTTTTAAACTACTGATTCTCCTTTCCTGGTGTCAACAGCTCCCTCGTGCTCAACAACATGTTTGATTCCAGGGTGGTTTGACAGTGCCTGGGAGAAAAGTCCTGTGATGTCACTAAAAATGGCACTTGGATAGCTGCATGATGATCCTTTCATTGTTTACAGTACTGATAACACCATCTCCCACAAGTAGGATGTCTCTCTTCTTCACCTCTGGCACAGATTCTCTGTCCTTGTGTGCCTTGTACTTCTTCTGTATAGCAGTGTTAATTTCACTTTTCCCCGTGTGAGTGAGATCTTTTTTATTCCGTTTTCCATTCATAGAACTGCTTTCCAGCCCGTTCTCACTTAGTTCAGACAGTGGTTGATATTTGTTTTTGAGCCGTATGACTGGCGATGCTGTATTTTATCCTGTGATGCCAGAATTTGTTTTTCTGATTCTTTTCCGTTTTTGCTTAGCACCAAATTAATGCAAGGTGGCAGTGGTATATGTCTGTTAGAGTCTTGCTTAAAAAAGTTTCGTGAGACACAGTATGAACCAGGTTTAGAATATTTGAGGTAGCATCATGGTTAACACTACTTAAGTTAGTGGTAGCATTCTGGTTATATCTGACAGTTTTGGCATGTTGAGCCTGTTGTGGATTTTGCAGGATTCAACACACTCTTATCACACAGACTTTGTTCATACGGCAACTCCTGCTGGTCTAAGGGGGCGATCACACAGAAATGAGACGCTAGAGTTGCGGACGCTTCAAAGACGCTTGAAACACTGGAAGCGCTTATTCAATGCGCGGTAGCTACTGGTGTCTGATGTTCTAAAAGTTGAAAATATTTTATCTTTCCAGCGTCTATGTGCATCTAAAAACGCGCAGCTACAAAAACGCACGTCTAAAAAGACGCTGGAAAATGCCCGTCTAAAAAGACGCTTGAATGCCGGTCAGACATGCCGTATAATAGGAAAACAATGGTTTTACTGACATTGCGTCTCTAGAGTCTCATTTCTGTGTGATCACCCCCTAAGCCATCCCCTGTGTATATACATTTGCAGTGTCTTCTGTAGATGTAGTAGACAAGCGCTTACCCAAAGTTGTCAAAAGTTATCCTCCCAATGATTTAGTAGTTATAGGAAACCTCTTGAAATGTGTTGGAGTTTGTAACAAATGAGAAAAATAGGAAAAATAAAAGTAAAGCAGAGAGCAAAGAAGAACATCTGCACTATAGCAAAGCTATTAGGTGCTGGTCAGGTACTGCAGCATACAGTTTGTTATTAAAGTTGCTGTATTTTCCCATTTAAAAGCTAATATAGTTTTGTAGAACTGAGCTGAGGGGAACCACAGAGATGGGTGATAATTGTCTGGGGGTCTGTCACAATATGCAACACCTTTGTCATTACACGTTTTAATTTGATCCATTGTTATTATGAAAATATTGATTAGGGCAGGTATAAATAAAATATTTGAGCAAGCTAACTGCCCTCAGAAGATAAGCCATATATTGGATGGGGCCATTTAAGATACAGACACATTGATTGTCTCTATTGGTTTTATTTGACCTTGGGTTAAAAACTAAATATTTGTTAACTGCTGCACAATGTAGGGGATGTGAAGTCGGTAGCAGTTTGCTGTGGCCTCACTGTAATTCAGTGCAGTTCTGAAGAATCCATGAGCAGAGTATAAATTACTTCAAATAAAATTTATCTCATAAAGCACATGAGCATGAATAACAAGTTTGTTGAACTACTCTTGGCTGATCAGTAAAGACCTTTTTACAATGTCTAATGTCTGATTTGATAAGTTACCAGCTGGATCCTTATTATTATGAGTTTATTGCTTCAGTGGTGTCTCCAATATTTAGTGATACATTTCTCATGTAGTTTTGTCTGGAGAAGGAGATTGTCTACCAATGCGCTAAATGTAAATCCAGTGCCACACACTGTTTATTGCATGACAGCATTGAGATACAGCGCCAAGACCCTGTCTAATGCGCTCCAGGCAGTGTGATTTTGATGCGTTTTCTGACCCCCTGGATCACCCCAGCCCCCTCCACTGCTGTTGAGAGTTTTCCTGATTTACAAGAAAAGCACTGGAGAGAGGGATAGAGATTGTTGTAGTAGAAGGGGTCGACTGGGGGGGGGGGCACAGAGCCAAAGCGAGCATGGTGGTTTTACCAGTGGAGAGGGGGATAGTGGGGGATGGCAGGGAGTGACAGAGAGGAAGAGAGAGATGGATCAGTATAGTGGGAGAGGGAGAGGAGATGGCAGGGAGTCAGAGAGGGAGAGAGAGAGAGTTGTACTTGGAGAGGGGGAGTGGATGGCATGGAGTGAAAGGCAGGTTTCCAGGCCAGACTTGAGCTGCAGGAAATTATTTATGAGTCTGAACAAGATGATGCTTCTGCTGCCTATGATGGAAAAAAGTGTGTGTGTGTGTGTGTGTGTGTGTGTGCGTGCGCGCGTGCGTGCGCGCCTGTGCAGCAAATGATGTATGAACAGTATTACAGTGATAGAAGCCAGGGGGCACAAGGCAGAAATCCCCCTTACACACACACACACACACACACACACACACACACACACACACACACACACACACACACACACACACACACACACACACACACACTCTGAGCCTATTAATGATTTATCACTATCTTCCACAAAGGAGAAAAGAACAGAGGGGGACTCTCCAAGACAGTCATGGGTCCTACCCCTGTGTCTCTAACATAAGATGACCACTCCACATGCACACTCTCATGCATGCATGGTTTGCGTACAAGCCATTGTGTAATATACTGTAATGTACAGTTACTGTGCAGTATTGATTAGTAGAATTGAAAAAAAAAGAGAGAGAGTGCCATGGTGCTTTACACGCAGAAAAGGGGTGGGGGGGGGGGGGGGGGGGTGATGACTAATAATGCTGTGTATCAGTGCACTTGTTTGTCCACCTGCCTGTAACTGTGAATTGCACACTAACACACGGCCACCAAGAAACTCAGTCTGTGCTGAGTTACTGCTTGCTAAATGAACATTTATGTATGCCATTACCAACAGACTGTTCACACTTACGTATGCACAAGCAACACAGTCATGTGATGCAGTCACTTATGGCTGGTCTGACCCAGTCAGCGACTCTCACATCTCCGGAAACATCACAACAAATTTCATAACAGGCGGCAATTGGATAAATTGACCACATATTGTGAATGTTAATCGTTCCCTTCTCACCAGAAAAAAAATATAAAACTTAATTAAGTGGCATATCTGCAGATTTTAGCCTGGCTGAAAAGCTCTGCAGTCCCAAGAGATGCAATGCATTGTGGGGTAGTTGAGTATGTCCAGTAAGCTCACATTTTACACTCAGAGAAAGTGAAGTGAAGTTGAGATCAAAATGAACAAAATGAAGGCAGAGTTTAGAGATGAATGTGGTCTGTGCAGGGGCACCAGAAGTGTGGGGGTAGAAGGTAGGGAAGGGGCATTTGGCCTCCCACCTTACACCCATGGCCCACATTTATTTTAAGATAGTTATCTCGGCTGGTGTGATTCCATCACAAGATGGTTTCTAGTTTTTCATGGGTTTGTCTGTTTGCCTGTCTACTGGTTAGTCTTTTTTCGCCATTTGTCTATTTGCATCTCTACCTGTTGCTCTTTTCTACTTTTTCTGTCCTCTTGTCTCTTCCTTTTCCTTCACACCCCATTGCCTGTCTGTTAGCCAGCTAATCAGACAGTCTGTCTCTCTCTTTGAGTGTGGCTATTAGGGGTGTTAGATGTTCTGTGTGAGGCTGATAGATGGTGTCTGTGTCTTTGCCATAGGGGCTCATTCAGAACCAGGTGCACTGGCTTCTAAAGGACTTTAATTACAGAGAGAAACCACATCAGACATGTGAACACGTGCACTTGTGCACACACAGGCATACACACAAATCCTGTGTCAAGTCATGTGATGTATTTTTGTGATGTGATCTCTTTCTACTTGAGACTCAGAAGCCAGGTGCAAACATGTTTGGATATAAGACTAATCTACTGATCGACACTTGGAGACAGGTTTTTATTGTTCCATATCTGCCCAGCATTTTAACTCTTTTCATCTGAAAACAGAGGTTTTTCCAGCTTTTTTTAGCCTGGGGTTCAAAGTGTGTAAATCTTATCTGTCAGCCCTGAGCTACAGAATAAGGGAGATTTTTTAATTCAACCCTGTTGCCAGGAAGCTAGTTAGTCTTGTTGAAACCTGACGAAAAAGATGGAAATCCTGTTTAAACTGGATACACCAGTAAGATAAATGTTTTTCAGCAACTGCCAAATTTAGATCCAGGAAACCTGAAATTGAAGAATGTAGGTTTTGCCAGAGTATTATATCTATCTTTAATAGTCTTAAATTAGGATAAGTACCTACTCAGAAATCATGGCTGGATGTTTGAAGTGAGGATGTACTGGAGTCGGTATGTCATTTAATTAGATCTGCCCCATGACACCTCTGCAAGGCTGAATGTCATGCTCTAAATCCACCAAATATTGCTCCCTTACTGATTCTTTTCAAAATCTTTACAAATTAGTGAGGATGAGATACAGAGCGAAAGAAACAGAAGAAAACGTTTTCTCATTTATAAGCTAACTAATGTATGTCCAAACATTTTCTGCAGTTCAGTTTGAGGATGTTTACACTGCAATACCTTTAAGTTAGTTCAGTGAGCATCAAGTCATTTTTAGATCATGAATCCTAAAATTTTTTTTGATTAGTGTGACCTTTTTTACTTCCCCCCTACGGTTACTGTTATTGTAATTTTAGAAACATATTTATCTCCACCCGAACAAACATCCCTCACATTGGTGGAAACACTGGACAAGATGCTTCCAAACATTTTCATACTATCAATATTTTAGAAGACACAGTGTAAGAGCACTGTGAAAGCTTCAGAGACTGAGTCTTGAAAGGTGAAGTCATAAGGAGACAAGGGGCAGTGTAGTTACTCCAGTCAGCTCTAAAATGATTCAGGTACGATAGGACTTGATTTTGAATATTAATACATAAAATAAATCCTGATGAAGATAAGGCCTACAATACAATATTTTTCCAACCTGATGACTTTGTTGATCCTGGGGCTGAGTTGTTTGGAAATAATCGAATCGCCTTGGATCAAACCTTCAGTATGTGTTGTCTGAAACTTAATAGGATTGGGATACCTACTGATCAAAAAAAAAAAAAAAAAGTCAATTTAGAACAGCCCTGATAGGAGCATCTATCCTGTCTTTAGTGCTCACCATTGATGTTTTTACTCATCGGTTCCAACAGTGTCAGTCCCTCCTGTGGCGCTAATTGGCTAATCAAGTCCCACTGCAGCGCTCAGTGGTTGTTTTTTTAAACTTAGAAACTGCTGTTTAATGTCACGATGCCAGACCGGTCAGTCAACTCATACTCAGTGGACCAGACGGCAGCCTGGATGGCAAAACACCGGATTTCCAAATCCTGATCATTAAGATTCAGATTTATTTTATTTTAAAAAGCTGGGCCCTGACCTTTCTTTTAGCACAAACATGAAGTTGACATTCTTGATTTTGGGTGAAATGTTTTCAATCAATCAATCAATCAATCAATTTTATTTATAAAGCCCAATATCACAAATCACAATTTGCCTCACAGGGCTTTACAGCATACGACATCCCTCTGTCCTGTGGACCCTCACAGCGGATAAGGAAAAACTCCCCAAAAAACCCCTTTACCAGGGAAAAAAACGGTAGAAACCTCAGGAAGAGCAACTGAGGAGGGATCCCTCTTCCAGGATGGACAGATGTGCAATAGATGTCGTACAGAACAGATCAGCATAATAAAATGACAGTAATCTGTAGTAGCTTACAACAACATTCATCAAAGTAATAATATTATCGTTATAGTTCTGGCTATTGTGGTACAATATGTGGAAAGTATATATTAGTATCTGGCAGTGTACATGTGTGATATATGACAGTTATTGGATGGATTGCCATGAAACTTGTTAGAGATATTCAACGTCTCGAGAGGATAAATCTTAATAAAGTCACGTTTATTTAATTCAATTTAATCTAGCACTATTAATGAGCCCAAATTTCAGTTTATTCCATTGTTTGTCTTTACTTATCTTCATGACCAAATACCTGCAAACTAACTTCTTTTCCATAAACAGGTAAATCAAAGTTGGCTAATGATGGCTCAGTAAATCATGCCAGTGAGCCAGCATACACAATACCAGGACGTGGAACTGCCTCACCCAAATTGAATGCAGTTGTTATTGAAGTTATCGACTGCACCTGTGCTCTTTCAGCTGTGACATGCCAAAATGTCTCCACATGCTAAACATCTGCATATTAGCACAGTCACTGTGAAAATTTTAGCATGCTGATGTTAGCATTTAGCTCGCAGCACAGCCTCACAGAGCAGCTAGCATAGACTGTAGACTCTAAATCTTGCTCTAAAGCTATTTGCTCACCAATTAAAATTTGGTCTGTTTGGTTGAATAGGCCACCTCTCAGCTTCTAAGAAATTATGGTATTGTGAGAAAAAAAAATGTACCATGATTGTATAATTTCAGTTGTGTCACGTAAAATCACAGATGTCTCATCACTGACGTTCAAACTTTGCAAAGTCTTGTGGGCAAAGTCAAAAAAGTGTTGGATGACCTTGTAGCTAAGTTATCGTGAAAGCAGTTGCGAAAAATTTACCTTAATTTCTTTAAAGTTGACTTTCTGGAGATTTGAGGTTTAAGTAGGACACTGAGTATAATATAATGAGTGTGTTTCTCGGATGAACTTGTTTCTCATACTAGGAGAAATCATAATGAGAATAACTTACTCTTTCCTCTGTCTCCTGCATTTCTCTCTCTGCATCATAATGATGGAGTTTCTTGCATGAGCTACTTGTTTCTCACCACATGTAAGGATATCTCTCTCAATGCATCTCTCGCTCTCTTTCTCTGTCTTTTAGTCTCCCCCTCTTTCTCTTTCTGTGTAGTTCCTGGCAGGGCTACAGTCTATTAAACACACAGACAGTGGGTGCTCCCCCGTGGGCTCATTAGTGAGCTGGCCCGCACGGCCTGGGGAATGCTGGAACAGACCATTCTACTGGTTCCCGCAGGGGTGCCAGAGGATTCATTATGTTGTCATGCTACGTAGTCCCTTGGTGTTGAATGCGCAATATGATGTCCTATATTGGATTAATAGGTAAATCATTTTAGCTCTCTGTTATGATTAGAGTTCCCATGTGGTTGAATAGGCTGTGTCTTTAATTTTGAGGAATTAAATGTTAAATAACTATGGATCACGGCCTGACCACTGATGCATTGTTAAATGTTGAAAGTACATTCTGGCCTCCATAACAGAACCATGATTTTTCTCGATTCTAAAAGGTTCATTTTTTTTTGGGCATAATGTTCTAAAGGGCACCGGGGACATTATTTTGTTATTATTGTATAGTTGCATATGTTAAGCTTTTTGTGGAAATGAAAATGGGGTGTAGATAATATTATAGATAGATAGATAATATTTCATAAGATAATATGAAACATAAGCAGTTTATTTAACCATATTTCACCAGAACTATGATTCTTCAGCAGAAAAGTATGCGAAAAATTTGTCACCATTGGGTCCATTGTAATTGACATGAATTCAAGCTGACCGCAGCTGCATTTGTGTGAAAAGAAACAAACTATTAAGTTTGTACAGCCAGTTTTCAAGCTTAAAGGGACTGTATTTGATATTAAAAGGACAGATTTTCAGTGGAGTATCACTTTAATTGTTGGATTTTGTCTCAAATCTCTCATTTCCTAAATGTTTTGTAGTGCACAGATACTCAATATGAGGACAGTCAGTGCAGTCATGTGTGAAACATTCAACAATTAAGTGGGGCAATAATGTAATTATCTGTCACCTGCACCCCTTTTCAGAATTACCATGATAAATTGCCATGATGAAATTAATGTTTCAGCTGTTATTATGAACCTTTGCCATAAAATGTAGTTAACTGTGTTTTATGAATAGACTCTATTGTATCTCACATCTAGGGAGAGTAGCGTTGAAGTGATGTAACACTGTGAAACACAATAATAACCTGACAGAGGCAATCACTTCTGTTCTACTTCCTGTCTTTCTCCACAATGACTTTCCTGGAAAAACTCATTTCCTCAGCCACAGAGATTTCATTAGCCTGGCCCCATTGTCTGAACACAAACAACTATTCTCTACTCAGCCAAAGGTGTGTGGGCACATGCAGTATACACATAAGCATACACACACAAACACTTGCACGCTAACTCATGCAGACACACACAACCTCTCTCTCGTTTTTGTATTGAGGTGATGTTGAGAGCTAATCTAATTGTCAGTTTGTGATTACGTTAGTTCTTTGTTCATTTCTTCCTTTTGGTGTATGACATTTTTCAGTAATCGAGTTTTGAGCTTGTAACTTAACAATGAACCACAAAATGTGTTGCTTCCAATGGCATTATATTTTATACAAGGAAAACACTATGGTACGCCCTGCTATTAGGTTGCATATGCACATGCACACACAAGTATAGTTTATAAGCTAATCTTTTTAGCTGCGATTGGCAGCCCTGTTACTCGCTCTGTCTGTTGGTCTGCCCACAAAAATCTCCCCAGCCTTTGGTGTCCACAGTTTTTGCCCTAGGAGGCTAAAATTAGGCATAGAGGTCAAGTAGAGAGAGTGTGTGTATGTGTGTGTGGGAGAGAAGGTATGCGTCTCTGTTCATGCCCGTGGGCTAAGTGGGGGAATGGCTTATTGTGAAAGTGCATGACTTCCAAATGGATTCAGAGATTTTGTGGGAAGAGTGTTCATGTACCAAAGGACAGCTAATTAAATACGCATGCCAACTGATAAAAAGGTGCGTACTTGGATGCATGCATGCATGTGTTGCAGGTGTTGAGAATTTGTGCTTGATACCAGTATAAATATTAGACATTCAACACTTGGCTGTTCTAGTGTTACTAACCCTGTGGGTGAATGTGACTTTCTAGCACATAGTGTGTGCAACATTATTTTCTTTCGGTCGGTATCATCTGTATGTTTGCTGACTATGCCAAGAAGGGTCATTCGGATCAGTGACATGTGTGGTGTTGAGGACTCTAGATTCAAGCTGCAAGATTTTTGACCAACTCATGGTCCCAAATCCTTTAACAGGATGGTTCTTAAATGGACTCCATTAACATTAGTCTTAGGATGGAACAGGGAAACAAAATGTTTAATTTTCAGATAGTTTTAATATATTGTTAGAGTGCATGGGCAGCACACTTGATGTTTTATATTGTTATAGGTGTAGTATTTTTTTTAGTTAGTGGATTATACTATACTATTAGAGATGGATATTTTATGTAACTTTCATATTCGAGTCCTTGCATTCCCCAGCCATTCTCCCCAGAATCTGCCTGGTAGCACGAGCTAACACAACAGCAGCAGCTATCATCCAACACTGAGGAGTTTAATGGTACCAGCAAACTAACACCAACACCAAAACAGCTCAACTCTCTTGTTAAACTCATTAATAAACATTAGGTAATGTTAGCCATTTGATGCCAACAGGAAGCCCTGTTGATATGTATGTATGTGCAGTTAGACTCTCACCAACTGTTCCCCAGGGCAGATGGTCACACTCCTGCAGGTGTAGTCTCAGAGAAAGAGGGGGGGACAGTGGGTCAAGGAAGCGTGGAGTGAAGCTCTACATAAAACACGATTTTACCTATTTCAAAAAATGTTATATATATATTTCAAAGAATAATTTATATATCTATCGATCTATCTTTATATATATATATATATATATATATATATATATATATATATATATATTTATGTATGTATGTACACACACACACACACACACACACTGGCCACTTTAATAGGTACACCTGTTCAACTGCTCGCAAAAAGGACCATCTGGACCAAATATGGTGTGTGGACTGGTAGCTGGAGAGGTGCCCTTGAGCAAGGTACCGGACCCTCAATTGCTCAGGGCGCCTGTCCATGGGCAGCCTCCTCGCTCTGACATCTCTCCATTTAATGCATGTGTAGGTCCTGTTTGTGCATGTGTGTGTATTTTGGGCCTTTGTGTATGTGACAGCAGAGTGAAAAAATATATATATGTACATGTGTATATAGTATAAATACACACACACATATATAGAAAACAACCCTCTTAGGGTGGTGTCTGTGTCATCCTCAAGCTCTGGTCCTCTACCAGAGGCCTGGGAGTTTGAGGGCTCTGCACAGTATCTCAGCTGTTCTTAGGACTGCACACTTCTGGACTGAGGTTTCAGATGTTGTTCCTGGACTCTGCAGGAGCCACTCTCCCTGTTTGGGGGTCACTGCCCTGAGTGCTCCTGTTGCTACGAGGAGCATATCAGCTTTGAGTTTCCACATCTGTTCCAGCTGTTCTTTCAACCCTTGATACTTCTCCACCTTTTCTAGTTCCTTCCTTCTGATGTCGGCTGGTATTGCCACATCTACCACCACTGCCCTCTATTGGTGTTTGTCAACCTCCACTATGTCCGGTTGGTTAGCCAGAAGATGTTTGTCAGTCTGGAACTGAAAGTCCCACGGGATCTTAGCCCTGTTGTTCTCAACCACCTTTGGTGGTGTGTTCCATCGGGACTTGGGTACTTGAGTCCATACTGGGTACAGATGTTCCTGTGGTAAAAGACGATCTCTATTCTCTCCTGTTGAGAATAGAGAGCATACTATTTTTTTGCTATTTTGATTTGGTTTGCTTGTTCTAGTTGTTAATACCCCTATACATAAATAATCCATTTCAGCTGATGATGTATACCTTTTTTCCAAAGTGGATTTATGTTATTTTAAAGTTTTTCTGTCTCTCTCTGACAGGATGATTCCATAGTTCATCACATGGCTGCAAAAGCCATAGAGAACATCTCTGCTATTGTCTCTGGCCCCTCCCACCACCTGGTTACCACAGAGATGGCTTCCGCCCTGTGGTACCTGTTCACTCACTCCACTGTGGAGGCTGTCAGAGTCACTGCCATATCTGTAAGTATACACGCCTGAAAACTCACACCTACACCATCATGCAGGCAGGACTGTGTATGGATACAAATACACATACTAACATCTTTGTGAGACATACTAACACAAAAAGACATCAAACACATAATATGGTGGTTAACCAAAGTAGTTCACACTGAAAAGGTAAGCTGTTGGTACAAATTGAAAAAAATATGTTTTTCAAGTTACACATATTTGTTTGAAAATCAAGGTAAAAGAAAGTAAATGTGCTCCGTGCTTGAACTGCTTGTATTTTGTGATTGTTGATGAAAAGTTGTTGTAATATAATATCTCTTGACCGACCTTTGTTTGTTTGTTTTTGCTTTACCCCACAAATATCTAGATGGGCTTCACGTACATGTAATGACTTCTCACTCATGAAGCACTCTATATCCCCCCTAGTCAGACTGCAAATCATACGAACTTCTTTATTAATGGTTGGAATTACAAAATGCACTTGAAAAGTATGTGTCACTCCATGGGTCTGTTCGAAACCGCATACTTACCTACTACTCATACTATCTCTCTGAGTATGTAGTGTGTTTACACTGCGCAGTATGCGATTTTGAGTATGCGAGAAGTTCCCGGATGCATACTAGATTCGCCAGAAATGTTGAGTATACATCATGACCCTACTACTCACACTCAAATTACCCAAGATGCAACGTAACGTGACGTCATCGATCACTTCCTTGCCACGAACAGGACAAAAGAGAAAGAAGTTGGCCGGAAAATGGACACGCCACAGCCACAACTCTCACCGACTCTCCAGTGAGGCATTCTGAACGGTCAAATTCCGTTAACGGGACGAGATCGGTCAAAACGGCGGTTTCAAGCTAGCTACATCAAGGGTAGGTTCGCCTCCCGTTTTCAAAATAAAAGCACAAATTTTATCGTTATGGTTTTCTGTATAAAGAAGGGCATCGGGTGTTTTATTTTGTGAAAATAACCGGAAGTGCGTTGCTCACTACGGCTAGCTTGAGTAGCGCCGAAATCTCCGAAATCGTCCGAACAAAATTGTAAATAGCTGGTATTTGGTCAGATTTTCAACACGTTGTAGTATAATCCAAGTCTCAAACGGCTACTTTCTCACCTAAAAATGTTTCAAATGTTGCTAAAGTTATATATCTACAGAGTTTAGAGCTTAAGTGAAATCAGCTTCAGGCCGGCTGATTTCGGCTCGGACAGGAGCGAAATGCATTGTGGGTTATCATTTAGTATGCTACAGTGTAAACGGTCTGCATACTGTCTGTTGATTAAGTATGTAGTATGTAGTATGGCAGTATGCAGTATGGCAGTATGTAGTATGTAGTATGCGGTTTCGAACACAGCCCATGTTATGTACCAATGAGCACTTGCTTCTTCTTCTTCTTTTTTTTTTTTTTAAGCTCTAACAGCTTTCCACCAAGGACGTCAAGTGCAGCATGACATTACAGCTGAATTGTTACCTCTGTCTGTATATTTGTGTTTATCTGTCTGTCTCTATGTCTCCAGGCTCTTTCAAGGCTAACCCGGGTGGTCCCAGCAGTCTTCTTGGCAATTATTGACACCTGTGGCCCTGCGGCCATCTTGGAGGGCGTGGGTGCAGCGGGGGCCCGGGTCCAGCAGCACCTGCTCACTGCTATGGCCACTGCCCTACTCACCTCACGCATCCAAACACATCGCGTCACACAGAGCAGGGTATGTGTATATTCTATGAAACGCCTGCGTTTCAAAATGTCAAATACTGAATGACGAAAACCCAAATAAATAATGTTTTAATACTTTTTTATACATATTACTAGAAATAAATTCTTCTACATGAAATTTAGGTGGTAACATCACTGTTGTAGAGTTTGATTTTTAGAGACGTTTACGAGGGAAAGTCACTAATGGGAAGATTTTCACACAAGGGCTGAGGGATGAAAACACAACAACATGAGAAACAAATGAAACTAGCTGCAAATTCTCCAAATCTCTACTTTCTCTCTTCTATCTGTCTCTCTTTCTTTCTTTCTTACTTCCTTGCAGTTCATGAACTAACGCTGAACTGTGCATGAACTAATTTGCGATGAATTACTTATTTAATTTTTCATAAGACACCCCATCTAGAGTGTATAGGAAGTGCTAATCTTGGAAAGGCAGAGGGGCTAAAATTGATTTGAAGGTTTTTAACTTGGAGTCTAGCATTGGTAATTGACTCTGAACTGAATTTATTTGCATTGAGCATTTCCAATTTAACACCAGCATACAAACTTAGTACTTCAACTCTGCTCTAATTATACACTGATATGCATTCACCCCCCTACCCCCCTTCTCTCTCCCCTCTCTCTCTCCCCTGGCACAAAGACAGACAGTCCAAGAGTTTGTTTACACAGAACTCTGTTAGTGTATGTGTATTTGTGTGCATGCATGCTAGAGACTGACTGTGTGTGTCTGTGTGTGTATGTGTGTGTGTGTGTGTGTGTGTGTGTGTGCATGCTTACACATACGCTAATTTGTAGAGTGTGTCAGTATCTGGGCTAATTGGCTGAATGAACGCGCTGCAGCCTTCTACTTCAGCAGAGCATTATGGGTAGTGGGGAGGGACTTATCAGCTAGGCACACACTACTGGGCTTTGAAATTAATTAACTTGGTGTGTCGCCTCATAAACACACATGCATGCACATTCTCTCACATTAACTCACACACAAGACACACATGAACACACACACACACACACACACACACACACACACACACACACACACACACACACACACACACACACACAGTTAGAAGCGCATGGTGTTGGTGATAATGATAATGGTAATGAATGTTGGCCAGTCACAAATTTTTCCAACCAGTTACTGCCGCAGAGTTTATGCTGAGTGAATGGATGTCCAGAGTAGCTGTAGGCATACAAGTTTGTTTTTGTGTGTGTGTGTGTGATTGTGTGTGTGTGTGTGTGTGTGTGTGTGTGTGCGCATGTTGTGTGATAATGTGGAGCCTGAGCTGATTAAGTTTTAGCCTGTTAGACGACACATTTTCAGATTTTTTTTTTCATGAACACCTTAGGGAAAATGTTACATTGAATAATTTCTTATTTCTTCGCATACATTATTTGAATTTATTGCAGTAATGTATTTTGATAAGATAAACTGAGAACATTTTTTTTCTCGTACTCTGAATTAACCTACTTCGTTGGGATGTAACCATGCAGACATTCAAGTGTAACTTTGATGTGTTAAAAGTCTGTTCCACATAACTGGCGTGTATTTGCATGGCAAAGCACAGTGTCTTGGACTGTACACCAGCAGAAACATTCACAACCAGTTCACAGTCAGTTTCACTCCATTCATTTGTGCGTTTGTCTCTTGTAGGATTTGGTTTTGAAGGTGCTGCGCTGTCTAGAGAGTCCATCCACAGTAACAAGAGCCAAAGCATTACTACTACTACTTCTGCTAATACAGGACAACACACACACACTGCTATACTGCTGTCAACACAGGTAAATACACACTCACGCCCACACACAAGCATACACAGGCGTGCACATGCACTCATTCACATAGGCAAGGTCTGCAGACATTGTATGTAAATAAAAACTAACCCATCTCATATGTCTAATCTGATGAATATCTGATGCTCCTCATAAACAGCTCTTAGAGTTAGAAAACCTTAATTTCATTTAAAAGCATTGTGAAAGACAACATTAAGGTTTGGCCTTAACTGTGTGCTGTTCAGAAGAAAGTAATACTCTATGTGACCCCTCTCAGCATAGAAATAGCTCTGGAATAGATGATAAACCAGATATGATAAAATATGCAAGAGATCATGTTTATTATGAAGAAAGCTACAAGTTTCAAATCTAATTTCATCTAGCTGATTACAGAGTGGCACTGTTTAAACTTTACTCCACTATACCAGGGGTGCCCAAGGGTGTTGTGTGTGGTTAACTGTTATCTTACCACATAGTGTACGCCCTGCACCCTCTTACTGACAGACTGTACTGAGATTTGGACCAGTGAAGCTTTCTCATAACTCCACTCAGTCTGTCAGACCACTGGCTAATTAGTTTCTGTGGAATGTAGTTGCCCATGTTCACACACAGACTGAACTGTCAGAGAACAAACAAATACCATTTGTGAATTCCATTTCAGGGTGGGATTCCCCTTTAATTATTTAGCTGTGGTTTTCAGAGTGTATTCTCTTGCTCAGCTCTGCTATAGCTAAAACTAAATTCCCTCCTCACTATAAGGTGTAGTGAGGCAAATCTAGAACTGTGCTCTAGGTTTTTGTTTTTACGGTATTATTCAATTGAAAGAAGTTGGCAACTGCAGTAACCACCACAACAATTGCTTTAAATTGTTCATTTGGTGTATCTTATACAATGTCTATTTGTTTTGAAGCCTAGTGTGACTTATTGAGAGGGAAGATTGCGCATCTTTAAGTAAGAGCTTCTCATTCTGGTTAGATGGTATGTAGTAGCTCACTCTGAGACAACAGACCCAAATGCACTGAGGGTGTCTGAAGCGCGTCTTTGGAAGCAGACCTATTTAAAATGGGCGAACATGCACCAGTATTATATTGAGGAACGTCAAACTGTGACTGCTTTGATGCCCTGCTCCAACCTTGTTTCGATTTTGTAGCATCAGATGAGGATCCCACTACCGAAGTCAGTGAGGCAGAGAGGAGAGGTGAAGAGACAGAGAGGCAGATGTGCAGTGAGAATGCACACCAGTTTTGGCAACAGCTGACAGTGGACCTCAGCTCTGTTATCTTAGCTTAAAACTTCAATGCAATTGTAATACTGCCAACAGCTATACTACCATAGGTCCTAACTGTTGTGTTGTTACATATCAGATACTAGAGATGTTAGCATAACAGATCCACACCGGCTCATCTGTCATGTTTACTGACATTGACTGGTCAAACAAATTCACTTGCTACATAAATATAACAATTAATTACTATTGTGTAAAGTTATGATTAGCTGTGCTTTATGTGACTTTCACCCACCTGGGAGAAAAAATCAAAGATGAAATGAGAGGGCTGGTCCCCAGTGGATTTACTAGTGTTCTACTGCCGACTAACTAACGGAAAAAGCAGCTCGCATCCAACAGGTACCCTCCTACTCCCCTCAAATAGAAATGTAGGAAAATGAATAGGGGTATCTAAATATACAACAATTTAGCCTTAAATAGTGACCCTTTCCCAAAATACCTCTGGTTCTGTGATGTTAGCATGTCAAATCTGATGCCACCAGTGTGCCATAGGAGTGATGTCAAGTGAGGTGCTTCAGTTTTAGTTTTCAGTGCACTTGGGCTTTAAAGGAATACTTGTCCCATAAAGATACCATTTGTAAATTCATGCTATTACTTTGTTTCTTTTGCATCCCTACAGAAAATGGCAAACATATTGATTTTTTTGACTGATTGAGGACCATGTTTAACAGCAGCAAAACTATTTTAAATCATCTGTTTACAAACTCTCACACAACTCTTCCTGCAGTATAATCCAAGTCTCATTTACTCAGTCATACATGCTCAGTACTCCCCAAGCACATGCATTTTTGCTGAAACTGTAGTACTGGAGTCTGGCTCTAAAGAGAGCATAGATAAGTTCCACTTTTAGTTGGATTATACTGCAGGAGTTGTGTTAATATACAGATGTTTTGATATAGTTTAGCTGTTAAACATGGTCACCAATCAATCAATAAATAAATATGTTCATTGTTTTCATTAGAGGCAGGTGAGAAAAGTGAAACGTTCTTCACAAATTCAAGGTAATACAGCATTACTCACTGATACACGAGTCCACGATAATAGACAAAATCAGAAAACACTTTGTGAAAGTGACACATTACCACTTAGTTTGAGAAATTATAGGCAATAGAAAGGCTTCATTTTCACATTTTAACTGACTTAGTGTGGTCATGTTATACAATACACTGCGTTAGAGATTTATTAGATTGTTAAACTAACAAATTCGGCCATGCATGCTTTTGTAGAGTGATTTATCTTGAAGCAGAGGATTCACATTCTGATAGAAGCACTCAGAGATCGCTTTTCATCACAGTTATCTGATATTTAAAGCAGATTGCTTTTAGAAGGGAGGCTTCCTTCATAAAAATGCTGCCTGGGGCTGTTAGCAAGGCACTTGTACTCTGCGTAACCTTTGCGTTAACTAGCACAGCAGCCGTGGGAATCATAATATAAATGTATGTACCCTGGACATTCAGTTTATGCTGCTGTACTGTATGTTGTAACTTTACTGGAACTTCAAATGGTTCATTAGCTGGTTGTCCTATGTTTCACCCCACACTAAATTCCACCGCAGCTGTGAGTGTGCATAGTCCACATGATCAGATGCATATGCATGATATACATATACACAGCCAGTTCCCCTGGTAATTTATGACCAGTTGGTATTTCAGTTTGAAAAAGATGCCCTAGATTACTGACATATGGATCCTCATAACCGTCTCTCTCCTTGTCATTTCTTCTCTCCCTCTCTCTTTCACTTGCAGTTTCTTTAATTGAAATGCCTCTCTCGTACACTTTGCTTTCTTTCTCTCTCAATTTGAGACTCCCTCTCTTTGTCAGTTATTGGTCTGTGACATTTTACACGTGTGAATTGCCAGACTAACTTTTCCATGAAAGAGTAAGGTTAGGAGTAGTTAGAGTTAGGCTTCTTGACGCAGCCTATTATTTACAAGTCTTTAGAATGATTTTTATCCAACAAAGTGTCAAACTGAATACACTATTATATTTCCTTTGAATGACATAATCACAAAACCTCTCCTTGGCAGCTGCTAAGGAGCTCTGTTATGTCGGCATCAATGTAGTTTGATATTTTGCAAATAAATACAAGTAATGTTTTAATTATTTTTACACTATTATTGACAAGTTAAGATTATATTCTGTGTCCGTATTATATCATACATAACAGAACTAAATGGGTTTTGAGCAAGCAGCGAGTTCATATAATATCTGACAAAAGTATATGTCCTTGAAAGTGTCATTATATGTAATGAATTCATCTGCTTTTTAAATGTGGCAGTGATGAACACTGATGTTCCACAATGCAGTGCACAAAGGACATAAAAGAGCTGCATAGTTTCAGCTGGTTATAATTAAAATAAATAAGTTCTGGACAGATCCAGGAAATCAATTTTGGGCAAACAATTTTATTTCCTCATTTGGGATATTTTTGATTGGACCGTTCGCTTTGACATCACAGCCATTTTCCAGAGCATCCCATGCTGGGCTTTGGTTTATTATATTTTGATATGAACACAACTAAATTCCTGAAAATCTTAACACACAACTGCCTTTTACACATGACTCTCTCTCTCTCTCTCTCTCTCTCTCTCTCTCTCTCTCTCTCTCTCTCTCTCTCTCTCTCTCTCTCTCTCTCTCTCTCTCTGTCCCCCCCCTACACACACACACACACGCACAAACACACACTTACACTCTCCCTCTCTATCCCTCTCCTCGCTCTCCCTCTGTTCACAGTGTTAGAGCTGTCAGAGTTGACCCGCCTGTCTCTCTCCCATCGAGCACTCTGCATGATTCAAACGCACACACAGACACACGTCTTTCTCTCAGTCCTGATCTCACCCAGGCACGTTGTGTTTAATTAGCTCCTCAGTGGCGTGAAAATATGTGTGTGTTCGTGCGCGTGCGTGTGTTTTTGTCTGTATGAGATAAACTTGCGCAGGCCTCACTGAGGAAGTGTCAAGATTGCCACTGGGAGTGGAGTGTGATGGCTTTCAACAGACACAGTCACACACACACAGAGCAGGCCACTTGTAGGTCAGTTGTGTGTGAGTACTTTGTGAGTCTCCCACAGCGACTGACAGAGAGGTGGCAAGTTTGCCTCTCTTTATTTAGCAATTGGAAAAAATGGCTGCAAGACTTAAAGAGGAACACACAGGGAGAAGTCTCGCAGGGAGACAAATAGGCAGACAGACGGGAAGCAGAGCTTAGAGCTGGTTAGAGAGGCAGACAGGTACCCAGAGACAGACATGGAGAGTAGATGGGAAGATATCCTGATAAGCATTTTGTATCAGGAGGAAATGCTGCATTATATTTCCAGCTGCTGAGGTCTTCAGATAATGTTGACTTTGGCGTTGTTGAAGATGGATTTATGCTTGAACCAAATATAAATAAAGGGTCACCCCAACACCAAACATGAAACACACACTCTGTTCATGAACCTACCATCACTCGTAACTCAACTGACAGGCTAAGAAAATTCAGGCTACAACAGCAGCTAAATCAGACTTAATAATGTCTGTTAGAGTTGAAGGATTTGTTTGTATCATACATGATTTGTGAAATACAATTTAACAAACAAACAAGCTTATTTTCAGATACACTAGCAGCGTGGTTCTGGGGAAGGAAATGTTGGTTTGGCAGTCAGTTTACCGGTCCATCAGTCCACCACTGTGGTCCCTACTGTAATACATGTGTCTCAGCAACTTTTGGATGGATTGCATGGAATTTTATGTTCATGGCACCCAGAGGATAAATCCAGATAACTAACAACTTACTTACGACATAAAATGGGTAGGTTATAGAGCATAAGTGGGCTGTCACTAAAACAACCACCACATCCCGTAGTCCTTGTTGTGGACGCATCACAACCCATTAGTATTTAGACAGCAAACCTTGGCAAGTGGTTTGAATGACTGGATCTCTCTTTGTGGTCGTTTGCACTTGTATTTAGCACTGTCCCTTTCTAATCAGATCGCCTAAAATTCATGTTAATACCAGGTCTAAACAGCCTCAGAATGTAGAAGTGGATCAAAAACCACCCCTCTCTCTCTCTTTCACTCTCAAACGTAAACCAAATTCAGATTAAGCTGTAAAACTGGGTAGTGCTGATTGAAAATAAACCACACAACATTATGTTACTGTACTGCCTATATCTTACCTAAATTGGTCTGAAGAAACATATTTTCATGCACTGTTTGGCTGTAATAGTGAGAGTTTGTAAACAGGGCGTGGGTACCATACTATTTCCTTCATATTGAAAAAGCAGGCTGAAAACATTCAAATCAAACAGTAAAGCTAAACTGCGCTGATTGAATATGAACCAAGATATTGTTACTTCATTGCCTTTTTCTCACCTCAAATCTTTTTAGAAACATGTTTAGCTAACTGTAAGTAAGTAAGTAAGTAAAATTTATTTGTATAGCACTTCTCAACTGTTGATATTACAAGATTGTTTGTCAACAGCTTGCCACTGTATTGTTTTCGGAAGGGAAACTCCAATTATGTCATCCACCAACAGGGGGGTTTATGATTTTGGTGCAATGTTGGGCACTCTGTTAGTTGTGGGTTTTCTACCTCTTGAGCAAAATCAGATGCCACAACCCTTTTTCTCTGTTTTAGATAAAGTTCAAAAGTATTTGTGTCTGTGTGGCATTGTTATTTTCTTTTGTTTTCATTTTGCGTTATCATTATCAATTCTTCATAGTATTTAAAACCCATAACATTCTGTTAAGGTTTTCTTGGTAGTAACTGTTTTTGTACCTAAGGGTCTACAGTACCAACTAGGTTTATATTTCCAACTACACCCATAACAATCATGGAAAATCCAGCAATTACTATTACAGCTTCCCTGAAATGCACTTTATCCTTAATTTAGTAACAGTAGCTGTGTTGGATTCCATATAACTGTGAACTGTAGCTGCTAATCTTTTATGCAACATTATGAGGAAAAACACTGAATTTGTAATCCCTCACTCCCCCCGCACCATTCCCAAAGCTTTGAATCAATATTTGTTAACTAAAATGACCTCTCTGGATATCTCTGCATGTCTCTACATTCATGCTTTATGTGCTTCTGTGTGCTTGTGCACACATGTGGGTGTGTTTATGTGTTTGTAATGAATATCAGTTAGCAGTGGTAACCTTTCAGCTCTGCTATGAATTTATGAATAGAATATTATTGATTACTGTTCGATACAAGCCGTCTGACGAGAATAAAAATGTTCTCAAACTCAGAGCCTGTCTGTCTGTCTCTCTTTTGGCCAGTCTCCCTGCCCCTTCTTTTTTATGCATCCTGTCATTATTTCATAGCTCATTGACCAGAATCATATTGTTAGTGTGTCTTCATCATTTCACAATTTTTACACGTTGGTCATTAAGTCGATACTTCTGAGCAACTCAAAATGAGTGGAGCAGTAAAACCAATGAAATCCCAAAAGCAGTCAGAGTGAAAAAAATCTTTCGTCCTTGAAATATGAATGTATTAGTATAATGCTACATAGATTTCGTGACATGCAATACATGTGTGTCTCTTTCTGTCTAGACTTGTGATGCACCTGGAGAGAGACCTGCGCAAAGCCACTCCCCTCAGAGAGAACCCTGGCCAATCAGGATACCTGTCTCAGTGTCTTGATTTACTGATTGCATATATGAGTAGCACTGCACCATTGATACTGGGTACAGACATATATACACCACACACACAAGTCTCTGCTTGTCTGCATGAGTGTGCTTTCTTCTAGTGTATTTTTGCCTACATGTTTTAATGAATTTGCAAATCAATTTGCTCAACATCTTTTTGATAAACAAAATATTCAACTGCAAATATTTGAGGGTTAACGAAAAGAAAAACTGTGATTGTGTTTTGTCTGCTCTTCTCTTTTAACTGTGTACAATACATTTTAAATAAACTACTTTTGTATTAAAGTAAGTCTCCATTAGCCCTCTACTCTCACCCCTTCTCATGTCCTCTTGGGTTCCGTCGTCTTGTCTCCTCTCTTCTCTCCAGAGGAAGTCTTGTGTGCATTACGGGGTGTGATCGGCAGGAGACACCCATCCACAGCTCAGAGCAGGCAGCTTAAACACACTTTGCCTGCATTGCCTGTAGTGCTGGATCTCATTTCATCACAGGTAACTTGGATCTAAAAGCGTTTTCCTCAGTTATTGATTTTAGTATTCCATCATTATTGCCTGTGATGTTATCTACATAGATGTTGGCATAAATTAGCAGTACGCATTCTCATTGTTAAGCACAGCATTGCCCATTTTTCCTCAAAAAGTTTATTATATTTAAATATTAATACAACTTTAATTGTTGCCTGGGTGTGTGGGCCTGTTACCAAATACAGCATATGCTATAATGTACGTGGCCAGATAGAAACACCTTACTAAAGAAAGTGATACTGAACATCATTTGGGTGTGTGTATAAAACTCCTGCCAGAAAAATAATGTTATTTGTATTCCTGTTCTTCACCCTACCCTCACTCATCCCCTGTTTGTCTGTGTGACCGACTCTCTGTCCTCTCACAGATCTTCAGATCTCAGATTGTAACTGAAGAGTTTCTTGCTCAAATTGGATTGCTGCTGGTAAGTGTTCAGATTTGATTTGTGTCTCCAGCAGAGTGATTGTTTTACCAATTAAAGGCAAAAACATAACAGTGCTAAAACCAGGATCCATCAGCACTTTTTCAAATCGTTTGCCATGTTTAAGTAGTGATATTCCAACAAATGTAAGTCATTGAGACAGGATATCATAAAAAGGAGTGCTGTTATCTATTGCTGTCATTTTATATTTAGGCCGGGAGAAATCAGTGGGGAACCGGTACCACCGCACAGCAGCACATAGTGATCATGTCGGAATAAAAATGATAACAACCATCACTAATTACAATGTATATTAAAAAGTACCACTGTAGTGTTTAGTTGATGTGTCAACTCTCTCTTTCTCACAGAATTATATCACCTCTATAGAGTCCAATGAAACAAATCTGGCTGATGCTTTGGGTGAGTTACTTTCTCACTGACTAAAATATTTACACATGTTAAATAAAAATCCACAATATTTGATTTATTTGGCCAAAGATACGTACAGCCTTGAAGACAGCATACATAGTACATTTCACCTGGAGAAGCTGAGCGGCTTCAGTGCTTGCTCTAGGTAGCAGTATCAACTGGAATACACCCAGCCATCTTTGCAGGGAGCTCTGTTACTGGTCAGCCAGCGGATCATCCCCTGCTTTTATTGAGGAGATGATTCAGTAGAGCTGAATTTTTGATTTTCTCTTAGGTGCAGCAGTATGTGAAGAGTTGATTAGGACGTCTCTGTCTATTGTGGAAGTCTTGAGTCAGCACCATGTTCTCATCACTCCACATCATAATGCTGTAAGTATGTATGCAAGCAAATATGCACCTTGCTTCCTGTCTGTCTACCTGATACAGCAGCTGACTGAATGTTTGTGTTTGTGTGTGTCTTAGTGGCTACCTGTCTGTCTGTCTGATTGACAGACTGTCTGCAGAGAGTTAAGGAAAGAAATATAGGATGGGACTTTGGAGACGACCTGTCATTATCCTGGTATTCTGTTATACTTCTCCAACTGCCAGATTTATACCATACATGTTTTACTGTTTACTCATTCAAAAAAACATAAGTTGTTTTGCTGTGATCGAAAACTTGCAGAAAACAAGTGGGGGCTATAAGAATTGTCAGGTGTGTGTTAAAGTGTCTCCTTGAATATATCCAGTTTTTGTCCATTTCCTGGTTTTATATTCAGTGCGTATCTTCCAGTCTACCAAACCTGTCCATTAGTGGTCAGAGGACAGAGACTTATGCACTATTAGGCAAGACACTAATCAACTATTGAACCAACAGAGCCTCATCAGATCTATGTCTGTGTATGTGTGTATGTGTGCGAACGTGTATGTGCATGGAATAGGACGATGAGATTGTGTTTAATGACTATTGACATATGGAAGTGGAGAGCAGCAGGAAGTGGACAGGATGGAGGGAGAGAAAAGAAAAGAGATGAGGAATAGAGGAAAGGAGCAAAGAGGAGGTTTGCTGCTGCTGATAGTCAATAACACAGGAAGACACTTTAATTACCACCAGCCAGCTCAGATTAACTTTTATTGCCCGCTGGACAAGGACACAGTCATGTTTGAGTTAGTTTACGTCTCTGAATCCTTATTACAACGAAAAGTTTGCAGTTAAATTTTTGCCTCCACAGCCCTCTCTCTCTCTCTCTCTCTCTCTCTCTCTCTCTATACATATATATATGTATATATATATATATAAGTCATTTGATGACGTCATCGCATTGACACAGTGGAGGAAAGTGAAGTATCTCCACACATGTGATGTGTATGGCAAGCCATTTTAACATTTAATCGCTATGTTTGACTATTCGGAATTACCATTATAGATATCAACAATGTCATTTTGACTAGTAGTAATGTCATTGTGACTAGTATGAATTTTAATTGAAGATATCTCTGACGTCATTCTGACTAGTCAAAACTGAATTACAGATATCTATAACGTTATTCTGACTAGTCAAAACTAGTATAGTTACAGTTATCTGTAATTCAGTTTTGACTAGTAAGAGTCAAACTATTTTTGCTATTCATGTGTATGGGGTTTGTCATTATAGATATCTACAATTACATTATGACTATCTATAATTCCAGTTTGAGATATCTACAACGTCATTTTGACTAGTCATAATTAAGATGCAGATATCTACAATGTCATTTTGACTAGTCATAATTCAGTTGCATATATCTACAACGTCAATTTAGCTAGTCATAATTCAGTTGCAGATATCTACAACGTCATTTTGACTAGTCATAATTTGAATTCAGGATAGCTACAACGTCATTTTGACTATCTGAAACTCAATTCAAGATATCTAGAAAGGACTATGTAGATATCTTCAATTGATGATAATTAAAGATATCTTGAACTTGAATTATGACTAGTCAAAATTAAATTGTAGATATCTCAAACTGGAATTACAGATATCTACACTTCAGTTACAGATATCCGCAATAACAATTGTAGATATCCGCATCAACATTGGAGATATATATAATGACAAACCCCATACACATGAATGGCAAAAATAGTTTGAATCTTACTAGTCAAAACTGAATTACAGATATCTGTAATTAGAGTTTTGACTAGTCAAAATCTAATTACAGTATGTATGTACAGAATGTACGAGTATGTTCACTTTGTCAAGGATAAAGTATCAGCGTAAGCACACAGAGAGAGGGGGGGGGAAAAACACACGACTTGTCGACTCCTCCTGGGGGGTGTCGACTTGTGCCACTGACGTCGACAAATCGACTTTTCTGCCCTAATATATATATATATATATATATATATATATATTACAGTTGAGGGTTGTTTTTACTCTATGGGAAAATGTTAAATATGTTCTTTAGACATCCTAAAAAGTTAAATATTTCAGAGATGTAAGCATTACCCATATAATTTAATGTGTCATTGAACAGTTGAACACCCTATTAGGCTCCACACACTTGACACAGACATTTTAAAAATCTGAGTCAACAGCTGTAAACAAATACCATTTAAAAAGAGACTTCAGTCACTGAGCATGATGTTATTGCACTAAATGTACACTCAGCCACGAAAGTTGGTTAATTTCTTTTGGGCTATGCTTGAAATTCAGAAATGGAAGCCAAGTGTTAAACTTTATGTAGAACATTCAAATCTTAGAGGAATAAAACACTGAGACAGTTAATCAAACAATTAATTAGATACTAGGGCCAGGCAGTATATCAATTTTTTACAATATATCGATATATTTTCGAGCAGGATATAGATTTAGACAACATCGTTTATATCTATATAGGGTCAAGTTGCGTCACATAACACATACTGGTGCTCATCTCTCCTCTCTCACACTCTCCGCACAGCTCCGCCCCCTCACAGTTTCTCCATCAACACTCAGAGAGATGCAAAGCTGCTCCTCTGTGTAATCTGTATGTTAATTAGTCTACAGTGCGACATTGGTCTATATGTTGCACAAGCTACGCTACATCGGTCTGAGATGAATAAAGTTACAGCAGTAGCACACGTATAATACTGTGGTCCTTCTCCTCTGTAACTTTAAGCTGCGTCCAGTCAAGCCATGCTGCGCCGATTTGTGTTTCTGTTAGCAGTTTGGACGCCTTGCCATGCTGAGCTGCGCACTAGATCCAAAAGCCAGTCTGCCCGCACTCAAGAGGTTAGCAGTGGTGTCTAGCCAACCACAGCCAACACTTGACTGGCCCCTTTTCTCCTTCTCAAATAAGCGTTGTGTTGCAAGACTCTCCTCACCTCTGTCTGCAGGAGACCAGAGAGAATGTCATTTTTAAAAGTCTTTTGTAGCTTCTAACTGAATCTCTGTGGTTTGGAGTTTAGTTTCTCTCCTGCGTTCTGTGAAGTTGCTGCTTGAAAACTCAACATTTCCTTATTTTGCTGCTTCACAATAAAAGTTTTCCAACAACAAAATAACGGGGGACTTTTATTTTCAAGACTCTATAGGAATTAAAATATGTTTATTACCAAATTAGCAAAACGTATTAGTGGCTTCAATTAAGATAAGTATAATAATACAACAAACAGGAATAGTAAAAGCAAAATCAGCCACAATGAGATGTTGTTGAAGAGCTGCAGACAACAGTTTCTTACTGCACCTCTGCAAACAGCTCACCTCCAACAGGTAAACTTCTTTTACCTGCCCTGCTGTGGAAAAACACGTGCAGCAAAACTAACAGAGGACTACAGCAATAGCCGTGGATCAGTTTTCAGCTGAACATGTAGCTCACTTCGCAGAAAATACCGGGATATGTATCATGTATTGCCCTTACACCAAACCAGTAAAAAGGTAAACATCGCTTGCAGAGGCGAACTCTTTAAAAAATGTGTTTTTACAGGACAAACAAACTATCATTTTGAATTAGCACATGAAGCCCCAGCGACACACTGATGTGTAAATGAAAAACAGGGGTATAGCTGTTTGCAATAAAATTGCCATACATGTAATAAACACCAACACAGTTATTGAAATGTGTAATCTGAACATAATACAATGTCACTGCCAATAGGGGGTGAAAGTTTTTATTTTCTCAAAATGTTCTAACACTCTTCAAGCAACAAAAGTGCAGCAGGAAACATTTTTATCTGAAAAGAGCACAGAAACACACTACATCTGGCTTTCTTTGTGAGTCTGACCATTAAGACTTTATCCACATCTCAGTCAATACTGTCTGAAGCTAGGCAGCACAGGTGTCAATTTGGAAAGGCAATTGGCAAAATAGTGTTGCGAAGTAGAGACCAATGTGTACAATTTCGCTAGAGGTGTGTTTAATTGCAAACTGGGTGTAAAGCAGTGAGCTGTGTTTGTAGTTTTGCAAAAAGTGTGTTATAAATTCACAAACTTAAGTTGTGAAACAGAAAACATTCCTTCACTTTGGCACAGTTGGTGAATGCATTGCCTACAAGTGTTGATGGTTTCATTGACAGTGCTTCAAAAAGAATCACTGTAATGTTCTAACAAATCAGGAAAGAAAAACTGTAAACAATATTGAGTTGAGTCAGTTAGCAAAGTTGGTTGAAATTACGTGAGCTTGACGCTTTGGCAAATAGAGAAAACTACCAACCTGTTTTCAGCTGGCTCTGCAGCAACAACCATTCAGTGTTCTATCCTGTTGTCTGTATCCAGGAGCTGTATGCTAATTATAGCATATTGGCCATTGAATTAATGATATACAGTAGCTTCAGCACAGCAGATATATTGTAAGAAAAAAAAGTAGTGCACTGCCTAATCAACTATGTACATATGAGGTTTGTTTACCAGAAGTAACAGAAGAAGAACCAGCTGTTGCCTGTGATTTGCAAATGGTAAAGAAGTGAAATAAAAAGTATATACATCATTTTATCTCTTCTAGTCCTGTGAGAATACAGATTAAATGCCTGCAAAGCAAACTGAAGGAAACTCATCTTTAGTTATAACTGTGGTGATAGGACAAAATAGGTCTTTTTTGCACAACTTGTACAATAGGTAGAGGAGTAACTAAGTAAGAGAGCAAAAACTGAAGACGAGGACAAGAAAGGATCTCAGACAGTGAGGGGACATGTCAGCCGTAGTTCACAGTTCAGATAAATTGCACCAAGCCTTTCGTCTCTCTCTCTCTCTCTCTCTCTCACACACACACACACACACACTCTCTCTCTCTCTCCCTCTCTCTCTCTCTCTCTCTCTCTCTCTCTCTCTCTCTGCCCAGTCTTTTGATGGTTGTGATATTAATACACACACCATTAAGTGGTGGACAACATCCTTTGTAGTTTCCTCGCTCTGGCTTTCAATGTAATGACCTCACACACACTCACTCAGCATTAGTGTTGTTTCTATGGTAATATTAGTAATCATGCAAATTCATGCAATACAGATTCATGCCTAAATAAGGACTTTGACAGTTGCGGAAGTACATTTGTGTGTGTGTGTGTGTGTGTGTGTGTGTGTGTGTGTGTGTGTGTGTGTGTGTGTGTGTTTGATCAAAGAGATCATTCAATAGTGCATTTCCATAGTAATTTGATCCTGTGTGACAGTGGTCTGTGTGGTTTATGCCCACTGAATTAATATAGTACAGTGTCTTCTATTCAGTTTAATCTAAAAATATATCCTGTTTTCAGATTTGCTGTATATTAAGTAGTTTTTCAGAGGAAAGGCGGAAATTGCTTTTGTTGATATACTTTTTTTCCCTTCAAATGAGAAAACTCGGGACCAAAATGCACTATTGATAATATTTATACTGTTTACGTTCAGCGGTAAGATTGAATATAGACTTTTGCCTATTAAATCCCTCAGCACATTGGCAGTAGTTTTGCTGGTAGATTTTCTACAAGGTAATTTTCTACTGCTATCAGAATTTCAGCCTGTTTTGACCTGAGTTGTTTCATGTTCATGGCACTGATACATTATCTGCAGATGGATTTATATAACTCTAGACTGTAATTGTGCCAGATTGTAGCCTTGTTTCACGAGAGTAGGTAATCAGCTTCTTGCATAGAAGCCTGGTCAGAGACTAATGCTGTGCGACATGTGAAAAGTTTTTTTTGTCTATTTATGTCTCTTGAAGGTTGTGGATTCCATCCTGCCTTCTTTGACAACACTGGCTTTCAGCAGAAATGGTAAGAGAGATGGAGGGTCATTTTTGTGAGAAGGAAGAGAGAATGAGACAGGGGAGATGTGGAAATAGCAGCAAATGTCAGAGTGAGGGAGGAGGGAGTGAAAAAGAAAAAGGAACAGAGGAAATGGCAAATGGGAAAGAGTAGGAAAGAAGCTTTAGAAAGATGGAGGCATGGTTAAGCTGAATAGGTAAGGTGCATACCATGCAACTGCAAGATTCTCAGGGTAAAATGACATCCTTGTTTTGTGTGCAACATAGATTCTGTGTTTCCTTGTTACTTACTGTCATGTTGTTTTAAAAGAGCTTAAGTCCTCCTCTGAGTCCAATTATGTATGTATGTAGATATTCTAGCATCTATATATTTATAGAACAACATACTGTTATGTTATGTTGTGAAATGTTATACTGTCTCACCGATGTACTTGTTTGGCATGGCATTTATTAAATTGAGTTTATGTGGTTGTTTGTTTTATTATGCCTCTGTGCTGGCTACAGCCGTGACTGCAGGCATTAAGGTTTCAGGTTGTCCATTCGTATGTCCCATTCTCATGACCACAATACTGTATCTCAGAACGGCTTTCAGGGAGTTTCTTCAAATTTGGCACAAACATGCTCTTAGCCTCAAAACGATAAACTGATTAGATTTTGGTGATCAAAGGTCAAAAGTCATTGTGACCCCAAAAACATGTTTTTGGCCATAACTCAAGAGTTCATTTGAAAATTATGACAACTTTTCACGCAAATGTCGAGTAGGAAGTGGGGACATTATGTATCCAAGGTCAAAGGTCAACTTCACTGTTACATCATAATGTTATGCAAAAACACTTTTCTTTCCCTTTTTTCAACACAATAACTCAGGAACAAAAGGGGAGACATTTGGTCAGATACTGAACTCGTGACACTAATCTGGAGCCATCCAAAAAAAAAAAAATCCTTACCTACATGTGAACTGCAACTTGACTGGTTGGCAGAGGCATACAACAGCAAGGCGGTAATTCTAGTTAGCTCAGAAGGAAAAAATTAGAATAAAATACAATCATTTTCATACACTGAGCAGGTAAAAACTTTTCACTGAATGTCTTGTTGCCTCAGTCCTGAGCTTCACTGACATCCTGAAGTTGAATCTCACACTTTGGCATTAGTGCTGCCTCTAAACCAACAATTTTCAAGTAAAGTAATAGTGAAATGATGTCATACAGTTGTCAAATTTCACATACATATAATGGTCCCCATGGAAACTAAAATACAACTAAGAAACCTTCTCTCAGCCAAGATTTAGACAAAAGCTACTACTGACTACACACATACAGTATTCTAAGCACTTGTAGTACACTATTTTAATACTCTCCTCCTCTGTGTGCTCCAGTGGAGTGCTCTGTGTTTGTTTTGAGGGTGCTGTCTGAACTCAGTCTTGTCCTGCTGGTCCAAGAGAGTGATGGAACTGAGGAAGATGAGGAGACAGAGGAAAAGAAAGAGAGAATAGAGGAAGGAACAAGGACAGCAGGAGGAGGAGACGATGGAAGCTGCTGTCATCAAATCTTCTCCCTCATCACTAAATCTCTACTTCCAAGGTTGGTCTGACTCTTCTTTAAATATCAGCTTGACAGTGTCACAGGTTTCCTCCTTTATATTTTGTTTCCATAGGAACAGAAAAGAGTTATAGGTCTTCTGAGTGGAAGTTTTGACATAAATACGATGCAGCCAAATTGGTTGTGATGCTTGAGGACAATTAGTGTAAATGAGACCATCATCCAAATGATGATGGAACATCAACAGTTCACTCACCTCCCTTTGACAACATTGTCCTTAACTAATACAAGTGCCCAACTTCTTTTGGTAAATACTAGATCTACATAGATACATACCTAAGCCAATACAGCTGGAGTGGTCAGAAATAACTGAAATCTTTGTAGCTCAGTGACAGCAGGTGATAATGTCAGAGCTGCATATGAGAAAAAGTGAGGCCCTGATTTCTTGAAATAAGACAGGGATGTCCAACCATCATGGATTCTATGATTAACTGGTTTTCTTGGGGTTCCTTACCAAGTGACATGCTGTGTTATGGATGCCAGTAATGTAGTAAATAAGTTATTGATACGTTCCACTTTAAAATGGAATATATAGAGTCTTTTGTGTTTTGTGTCCTGCTTCTGTGGGTTCACATCCCATGCTTGTCAGATACAGCTAACTGACAAGCATCTGTCTTTATGAGTGTTGGCATCAAATAAGCGTACAATCTGTGGAGAGCAGAGACAGACAAATGCCGTTTGCAAAAGTTCACATCATGACAGTACCAAAAATACGAAATAGACATTGGCTTTTGTGGTGTGATTTTCATACTTTCCTGTATACCCTCAATGTGGATCTATACTGTCTTCTCCTATACCATTATTATTTATATCTGTCTTTTTAAGTTTTTCCTCTCTCATGGTTGCCTCATGTGTTACCTCTTGTTCACCTTTATTTCCACCCCCATTTCTCCTCCTCACACTCACATCTCCCTCCTTTGCCTCTCAAATTCTCTCCTCTGCTCCTCATCCTTTTCTCTCTGTCTCCTATTATACCTCTAGTTCTCCCCTCCCCCTCTCCTCCACCCCTCTCCCCAGATCTGTTCCAGTTTACACTCTGTTACTAATGATCAGAACAGTACATTAATTATTAACACTATGAAAGCCAAATGTTGTACTTGTGCATGTTTGTGTCTAGGTATGAGGCTCTTCTTAGAGCAGCAGAGCCAATCCCACTATACGCACTCAAACTGCTGGTATCGATGACTGAACACAGCACGCACATCTGCAGGTACTGCAAACACAGACACTCAATTAGTCACACACTTCAGTCACACACAAAGACAACAAGACACTGTTGAGGTATCGTAATACTAAAATGCATCCTCATTTTACCCTACAGTAACATCAATCTAGAGTGTTTTGGTGTGAGTTGCCAAGTGTTGGAGATATCAGCCTTACAAGTGTCAGTATTCTCTTGAGTACGGTAGAACTAGATGGCGCTTCGCTTGTCGGTCTTAAAGTGCCCACTACAGGAAAGAGAAGAAATAGGTATTTTTGATATATGGGGTGAACTGTCCCTTTAACATAATAAAGTACACTGGAGAGTACGGAAAACTGTGTATTACACGTCCATTCAAGTAGTCCTGTGTTTAGCAGCACAAACATACTTGTTCTTCCCGACATGGATCCATAAACATACATAATTCCTGAAACTGTATGTGCACAATTCGCTTGTTAGCTGAAGACTCTTTTGACCTCACTATTCTGTTTTTTTATCCAAGACCAAGCTTTGGGAAGGGTTTTGCAGTCTTAGCAGGCACATGCACAAATACACACAGGCACATTTTAGTTGCTCTCTGTGTAATGTTTTAATGCCAAGGCCAGTCAGTCCCAGTTCAGCTCTGTGAATCATTACTAGTTGTTTTTTATTCACAACCACACAAACACACTCATGCTTACTATCTGCAGTGATCTTTCTCACCCCTCTTAAAGCCAGTGTTTTCTAAATAAGTAATCAGTTTAGTGGCAGGCTTGAGGTGCTGTATCAGCCAAGATGTGTAAAGACCTGACATATTGTGCTGATACATCTTTGCAAACTAGCTACTCCTGAAAAGCGTTGTTGAAAAGTGTATTGCACACTCTTTAAATATAAGACACTAAGACAAAATTACTGCTGGTGTTGAAGTAAAATTCACTACCGCATAATGTCGAGGTAAATCACTATTCAGGAATTTAAAAACATGTTTGGAGGACGTAGTCATCTGACACCAAAATAAAAAGAGATAATGATGTGTTTTCTGGTTTGGTTGCATGGAGAATCTGCTGAAAGTCTAGCCATGAGATGACTCACCTGTGTGTGTGTGTGTGTGTGTGTACATGTGTGCAATCTCTCATGCATGCACTGGTATATGTGTGTTTGATAGATGTGTTCTGACAGCGGCTGTCAGTAAGTCTTGATTCTCTGGTCATCTGTCTTCTTTTTTCAGCTGTTGACAGAAACAAAGTGAGGGTGAAAAAAGAAGAGGCAGGGAGAGAGAATGGGAAAGGCAAGAAGTGAATAGAAGGGTGGAAGGAAGGATCTAAGAAGGAAGTATGGGAAAGAGATAGACAGGGAGACTGAGTTGAGAAGGAGACAAAATGTTAACAAAGGATGGGAGACGTATATGTGTAAAGATAAGGTGTTTATGGATGAGGTTGCAGGAATCGATATGCATCACCTTCTTGCTCTAAAGAGAAGGCTAGAAAAAATAGGAGAGAAAGGGGAACAGTTTCATTCATTGCTCTAAATTCATCTTTCATTATTCAATACTAAGAATTAATTTACACCAACCATGATTAACCTTCTGTTTTGTCCTTCCTTCATTTCTTACCCGGCTTCCATCCACTTATTTTATCTACTTCAGCAACACTAACTCAACAAACCTCTTATCACTAATATCCCACTCTCCCTCCATCTCCAACCACCCCCTCACCCCCTCCCAGGGTTCAGAGTTCACCCTCATAGCTGAATACGCCCCTACTTCTCTTATCAGTAATATTACCCCCTCTCGTCTCCATCCTTCTCCTCCTCCACCTCTCCTCATCCCCTTCTTTCCTTGACACAAGTAGATGGACGTGAACTTTTCAAATTGGTGTCAGCTGTCTTCTCTCTACATCTCTGTTTTTCCTCTCACTCTTTTTCCTCTGACATTATTAACAATATTTTACATTTTTTTCCTCTGTCTCCCTCGTTCTCTTTCTCTCACCATCTCTAATTTATTAACATTAGTCCACATTTGTCTCTTTCTCTGTGCCCTCTCTCCACAACTCTCCCTCCATCGCTGCGGTTATACAATCAGAAATTAAATTGCCTGGGTCTTGGTTAGATAAGTGTGGCTATGAAGCCAGCCGAGCGGTAATTAGATGGTAAATTGGGGACATTAACGTTGGGAAGGCAGCCTGCTGTTTCTCTCTGCATTATCACAGCCCAGGCACACCTTCAAACAACTACATTTACTATGACCTTTAGCCAAAGAACCTTATGCTGTGTGGTAACATGTGTGTGTGCCCAAGTATGTTTCAGTGTATTCAAATGTATGTCTGTCTGCCCAATGTGTGCTGATGTGGCCTAGCCCTTTCACACATGCCACTTGTCAACCAAGTATCACGTAGTATTTTCTCTGGCATTGACTGTGTTTGCTATTGCATTGTGGTTGTAGAAGAACCTCTTAAACGACTTATAATTCTTGTCTATGTGTTTTTCTGTTCTTCTATCATTAGTTGAAAGCTTGACATAGTGTCAGCCTTGCAAAATCATTACATAGTCACATTGCCAATGTCCCTGGACTAGTGTTAACAGCACCAAGATGGTCATTTTCACACGCCAGAAGTCTGTAATTGCATTTAACAGCCTAAGCTGCTCTCTATTGTGAATGAATACATAAAAAAATATTTTAAAATATTCTTTAGATGATTAAAAAACTCATTAACCCTATGGGCCCGAACAACGCATAGTGCGTCCAAATTCACACCTGTTCTTCTCTATGGATTTTCTCCGTGACTGTTCATCATAGCGAGAAGCCACGCATATCACGTGAAACAGCGGAACCGCAGCTTTCCGACAAGACCAAGCACTTGTTGGTAGTCCAATGTCTTCACAGCGAAAAAAATGATAAATTTACACTAAAATTATGTATAACAGAGCTTTCATGCAGCTTTGCACACACATTAATTTTGGATGGATTACTCGCGAATGCAGGCTCACACAAAAATGCCACACATATCACATGAAAGCGCAGGACCAGAGCTTTCCAATGATACCACACGTCATTGTGCTGTCTTCCCATCATGCTGTAAATACAGATCAATTGTCTACAAAATAAAAACCTGACAAATTTCTTTACAATCCATTATACAGATCTCGTTATCAGTCACTTCATATAGTGAGGAATATCGTATCTTACCACGTCTTAGGCTTGCGTGTGTTTCTCCCTGTCTATCTACATTTGTAGTCCGGCTTTCAAGATTCAAATATCTCCATATTGTCCAGTTGACACTCCACCAACTTTGTATGACAAGACCAGCCACTTCACCTTTGCGCACCCAGACAACTGAGGCCTAATTATGCATGCATGACAGGGCAGTAGTCACCATATACATTGATGGGGACACGCCGGCGCCCCCTGGCAATCATGTCCGCCTGGTACAAACCAGATGTTTTGGACAGCTGTGAAGTGACAGAATGTCCCACCATCATGGTTCTTATATTGCCAGATTCCAGAGACTCTCCCCTCGTCATATATGGCAGAATATGTCAACTTCCGACTTGCTATGGTGAGATACATGTAAAAATGTAAGAATTTAGTCACACAGATTTGTTTTTTTCATTGATATAAAAATTAATATAAAATACAGGCACATAGAAGGACATGTAATGAGGGCAAATCTGGATGGCCCAGATTGTCCTGGAAAAAAAACTACAAGATATAGCAGCCTTTAGAATGACTGTGATATGAGCTTAAAAGTAAAGGCAGTAAAAATACCCCAAAAAGGCCTAGGACCCATAGGGTTAAGGTGTGTCATTTGGGAATAATTGGACCATCCTCTAGGGAAGAACTTTTCAGTGACTAAATCTGTCAAATGTTAAGATGTAACCTTAAGTGTTTATTATCTTTTCACATGAAACAACAAGGTCCACTATGCCCCTTTAAAATCATTCAAGACGAAGGCCTCTAGTTTTACAGAACAGGCAAGGCAGAGGCGCAGCGCACCTGTGCTTCGTTAAACTGGGTGTGGCCAGGCGGATTTTGTAAGTTTGGCACACCGTGCGCGCTGGCGCAGATACTCCTTTTTCCCACCTCCGTCCCCACTACCTGCGCAAGTCGGAAAGAGGGAGGAGAGAAGGCGTGGAGTGGGTTTTACACATCTGATTCACATCACACCAATCAAATGAGCCCCTCTCCTCGCCCTTAAATGTGCCGTGCATAGGCGTAATGAGAGTTTGCTCAGTTCGCCGTGGCAGAAAAGAGCAGCAGCGTCAGACGGCCAAACTTCTCCCAGGAGGAAACTGATGTTTTGGGCCAAGGAGGTCTGCTCGCAGTGTCCGAATATAAACTGCGAGCAGACCTCCACGAGCTGATGATGCAAAGGTAGCCTCGGAGGGGGTCACCACAATCATAAATCAATGTTGCGTTTCTCTTATGCGCGCGCGCTCTCTCTTTCTCTCTCGGAAGTCTCACTCTGTTTCTTTTCTTTTGACTTTTCCAAGATGACAGATGCTGAATATATACTCCCTATCTGATGCTGTGGCTGCTTGTGGTTGGCTGAGAGGGATGTGAACTCAGTAGTTTGCAGCTGTGTTAATCAAATCAGGTTGGGTTTCCATTATGTGTGCCAAACGTGCCAAACGGTGCCAATCCCCTTGGATCTGACATCAGATGTGACAGGACAGTCGATATAGAGATACATTTATGTGCTGATTGCAGATAGTTGCATTGCTAGTGGTTTCTGTGGGTATTTATTGCATCGTTAATGTGCCTGATATTCTGGAAACCTACCTGTGAGGTTATGGTGACGTGTGCGCACTGTCCGCCTGCGCTCCGCCTGCGCTCTGCCTGCGCTGACAGTAGACCTGGTTTCAGCTGGCGAGCTTTTAGCGCACCTTCAGCGAAGCCTTTTGGCACGAAACTGTCACTGCGCCAAGCTGGATCTGTCAATACCTCCCCCTGCTGCGCCGCCACACCCATCTCAGCGCACCTCGGTCTGCCAAACTACCAAACTGAGCGCGCCTCGGGTTGTGCTCAGCTCGAAACTAGCTCTGCGCCAGGAAACTAGAGGCCTAGAGGCCCTTAAGCTGTGAGTGTAGCTGACAGCAGGGCTGCGTGACTAGCAGAGTAGAGGATAATCTAGTTTAGTGGTTGTCCATAGTGTGATAGTTTTTATATTCTCTTTTATAATGGTTGTCTCATCTGTCTTTGTGGTGGTCTGTTGTGCTCTGGGTTGTTCAGTGTCTAGTGTTGTGCACAGTGTCTATTGATGTATAGCTGGTCGTTTAAAGGTGCTCCAGTTTATCATGTCGTGCTGGCCTGGCCTGTCCTCTCATCTCTCAGCCTGTCACCTACCTAATGGGAGGCCATCCATCACATCTACAAACACAACCAGAGACACAGACACACACACACTGAGGCACACTTATATTTACCCCTTCATAAAAGACCTAACATAGGGTACAGATCTAAATATAAAGTGCATCATTGATCTCTGGATTCAGTGATCATGGTAGGTAGAAAAAAACGAACTACTACAGAGATGTAATTAGTGGCCACAACTCCATGTTTCTACAAGCCACCTGGTCCTACAGACAGTGAGTGTTCTCAGTATGGATGAAAGAGATGGGCATGGTTGGTTAAAAGGAAACATGTTTGCAGCCAATCAGTCATGGCCTAACTCCAGAGTAAGGTATAAAACAAATAAGGGAGACTCATTCATTCATCATTCATCTAACATATGTGGCAGAGTGGTTAAAACCACATTTCACCATAAAATCAAAAATACATATTTTTCCTGTCACCGCTAGCGCTATTTATCAATCTAGATTGTTTTGGTGTTAGTGACCATGTGTACCATCTAGTTCCATTATATTCTAGAGAAGGCAGACATCTTTACAGCCGGTATCTCAGCCCCTTTTTATTTCTAAGGTGTCAAATACACATTGCCATGCCCCTAAGCATGTGACATTGGCGCCCTGTAAGCGTCTGCATGAGATGCACTGGCCTTTCAACTAACTCCATTTTAAACTCATCCATGGCAATATCTGACGCTGAGAGCAACTGATGCAGTATAGAAAGTGAGAAAGTCCACATAGGGTGGGAGGGAGGGTAGGTGGACTGGTCAAACAAAACTGTACTTTTATCTTAGAGTCTGCTGTGTGCTTCCCATGTGAAACCATCGGTCAGTGTTGTTTTAACATTTCACAATTTAGGTACAGTTGTGCACTGAAGTTACTCTCGTGATGTACTTGTGTTGCCTAAACCTAACTATGTCCTTTTACAACATGAATTACATGTTACAGCTGTGTGTCACCAAGTGACAAGGCAGAAAAACACACATTTTAAGTGCAGAGCTGCTTGAAAGTCAGGCTGTCTGCAAGGCATCACCACAGTCTTTGAGTCAAAAATGCCCCTTGCTTCTAACCTCTCATCCAAATATGGTCACTTCTGGCTACAACAAACAGAATGGCAATGGCCAAAATGCTGCACTTGAGCCTTCAAAACGGCAATACACAAACCAGTGAATGATGTCACAGTAGCTATGCCAATTATTTTATGCAGTTTGTGTATCACATAGATATGCTAAGGCTAAAGTGTTAGTATTTGAAGACCTGGGAATTAGAAACGGGTTGGGTATCTCCAATACTTGGCACCTCACACCACAACAATCTAGATTAATAAAAAGCACCACAGGTAAGAGGAAACATATATTTCTGATCTTGGGGTGAATTGTCCCTTTAATGTAACAATTCTAATGTTAAGGTAGGTTGATTGCATAAAAATGTTTCGTGCATGACCCCCTGAAGCCTGGAACTATTGCTTGGACCAATAAATAACAGTTTCTGTAATGGCGTGGGGCATTTCTTCTCAGCACGCATTAAGATGAAATGAAACTGGCATTGATTTTTGTGTATAAGTAGGTTACAGGACTGCAGCAAAAGTTATCATATACAGTAGGGAAGACAAAATGTATCCCAACACACTTACAGAACATAAAGTAGTCAATAGACCAGTGAAAGAAAAACATTTAAGCAGTACAAAGGGAATGTAAAAAGTTAGGAGGACTTGGTGGCAATTTGTTACTTTTTTGCTGACCAGACACATTTCTGCTGGAACATCAAACTTTTATCAAAGACAGCCTCCCGTTGATACACCATCATTCTAAGATGGCTTGAGAAACAAAACATTATCGAAAGTTCGGTCCTCAGTGTATGCGTCTCAAAAGTCTACAGACAGGTTTCAATAAGTGATCTAGTGCCTGCCAGACAGGCTATACATCATAATTAAAATGAGGACAGATTTTTAAATCAGTGGACGGGCTTTGTTACCTGCAGCATATTAACGCCAGTCTGACTTCAGTTGGCTTTGTTCCCATTACAGCCTGAATGCTTTCTTGTTTCCTTACACACACAAGGTGTGTGTGTGCATATGTGTTGACACTGCAGCCACACAGTAATTGCTTACAAATCAAAGAACCTTAATCAGCAAGTAGGCAGAACGTCATTGCTGATATAGACATCCATCTCTCTCTCCCTCTCTCTTCTGCCCTCACAGTTTTTCTTCTCGTCTTTCAATGTGGACTCATCCACATCGCTTGTGTTTTCTTCTATCCATTTGTTCCACTACTCTGTCTTCACCTTCCTTTCTCCTCTTCAAATGTAATCTTCTCTTACCTCATCTTCTCCTTGACTCTCATCTCCTCTTTCCATGCCCTTCCCTCTCCTCTCTCACCTCCTCTCACTTCATTGGCTCTTATCGCATCTCCTCTTTTCGTCTCTCTTCTCTCACCAATTCCACTGGTACCAGACAGGAGTTGTTGTAGCGGAACTCCAACCTTAATGAAGATGAAACAGCCCAGTGTGTGTGCATGTGGCCATGTGTGTGTGTATATGTGTGAAAAGTGCAGTGAATTGCCTCTAAATTAAATATGTTTCTCACCCTCGCCTTTCTACCTCTGCCTCAATATGTATTTTTCTCTTTTCTTTCCAGGTTGATTAAACACAGTAGGATTTTACCAACAGTCTTTCAGCTCATTATGGTAAGAGACCAATCTCATTTAATGAATTGATCAATTTTTATTCAGCAATCAGCAAACCACTTGGTCATTCAGTCAGTCAGTCAGTGAATCAGTCAGTCTTTTAAAGAGTCCCACACTCTGCTAATCAAAGTCAAATCAAAGTTATCACAATCTGTATTATTCTATGACATTTCTGCATGTAATTGCAGCTGAGTTGTGTTCTGGCTCCTTCCTTCTCTTTCCCCTTTTACTCGCTCCATGTAACCCTTGTAGAGTTAGTAGCTATGTAAATTAGTCTGAGTGGTGTTGACCTATTAGAGGGCTGGTGTAATTGACTGGCAGGTCAGCCATCGAGAGGAGGAAGGGTTAATAGAGTGAGAATATGGACTCCACTATTAAGATCCCACACAGACACACACACACAAGCACACAGCACTTGTCTGTTATCAGCGAAGCATAACAATGTTTCCAGTAAACAATTTATTTCACCTGACCCTTTTTGCATACGCACAATCTAATGAACACACAAACAGCACAATCTGTTTTCAGCAAACTAAAACGCTTCTGCTGGAGCAAACAATTTATGGTTTACGCACACACACACACACACACACACACACACACACACACACAGACTCACTAAATAATCAGCGTTCTGCATGGCTGCCTGTCCAGCCCCGACTAGCTGATGCAGAATGTTAAACACTCTTATCCAACAGCCTGATTAACTCCTCTCCTGATTGTTTACTTCTGTCTGAAGCAGTCATGTCGGGATCCATTAGTGCCGTCTGTATTGCTCATGTTTGGATTGATTTATGCTGCCTGAAACACTGTGATCTGGATTGATTACACCTGCCACTGCTGATCACACTTGTCATGGAGAAACTCACCTAATTGTATTTGTCTAGATGATGAAGTAGTTCTGCTTCAGACATGAAAGGACGTCAGGAAGCCAACAAGAGCGTTCTTCTCTAACTGGTTGGTTGTTGTGCCTGAGGAGGCAGAAGACTGATCAGAGGGGGTTGCAGTCAAATACTTTTACACACCCTGCCTCACTTATACAGTGCATTCTGTAAATACACCACTAATACGTGTTGAATGAGTTAAGGTGCAGAGCCGTGAGTCACTAAGTTAAAATTCACTTTGGTTTCCCATTCCTCGTCGCTCTTTGTCAGATTTCTACTGCTTTAGTGATGTACACGATAATCCATTCACAGCTCATTAGTCCATAAAGATCACAATAAATTGGCTTTGTCATTTACTGTTTTTTGTTACTGACAGGCAGGTTGTCCTAGGTGTGAATTGATGTCATTGTCTTCAGCCTCAGGCTACTGCACATGATGAGTACCAGCCAGGCTTATCGGCCTGTACACAGATCAGACTGATGTGCACAGACCCCGCAGGCAGAGCTGGTGTATCTCAGAGAGGATCAAATAGTGAAATGAGGGCAGGAGAGAGAAGTAGAAGTGAATTACTGCAGGAGGAAGGAGACGAGATTTTATAAGGAGGAGATAGAGAAGAGGAAGACAGTAAGGGGAGAAAAAGCAAAAGAGGAGAAGGGAGAGGTTGAGGAGATAGGAGTAAGAGGGAAGTGGAGACTACAGCCTTGCTTCCTGTTCTCTTCAAAACCAATTCATTATCAAAGGTCATAACTACACCATCCTGTGATAGACTGAATTAATTCTATCATTTGCTCAACATTGTGCCCCAATAACAATTTTCACAGTAGGCAGAACACTTGATTCTTCTCAGGTAAAATATCTGATTCCTCTGTGTCTTGCATGTGGAGAAATATGTGCAAGTAATGCTGTGCTTCTCACATTGCTAATGTCATGAGTGCCTTTCAAATATGTAACAATTAGCAAAATTGACAAAATTACCATTTGAAAATAGCTTATTTTAGCTGACAACTTTGACATTCAATCCATAAAGTGTGGGAAAGACAGCTGCTCACTTTATACAGCAGCTTTACAGATATCCAGTAGTAGTAAGAAGACATGCCATGGTCCTGCGTCCAGTAAACTGGAGGCCGACTGTACTGCTAAATCAGCGATTTTTCAGGACAAAAATGTACATTTTGCATGACAAAATGATGAGGAAGAAATCCAGTCAGTACACATCCAACACAGTGCCTGCACCAGTTAATATTGACCTTGTTTGTTGTGTTTGGAGCAAAATTTAACAAGGCTGACTTTGCCATGCCGTGTCCAGCTCTCGTAACATATTCAAGGTGCAAGCACTGGGCCCAAAACCTCTCACTGTATCACTGAAGTTCATATAGGACAGATGGTATTCAGGCAACTTACTTTGCATAGGTAAAGGTTATCTAAATGGATAAATATTGGTCATTTGAAACTAAAACTTCCAATTTTGGATCTTGGTTTGTGTGCAAGTAGTTTTGTGATATACTCAGTGTGCTGAAAGATTTATGTTCTCAAAGCAGATTCAGTGTTTAAGTTCAGTGTTTTATGTTTGAAGGTAAATGAGAAGATTGACAATGCTTCCCTCTGGCTCTCATGCTGCAGCCATGGCTGTGTGTATCAAAGTGGTGTATATTGTGTTTGAGTTAAAAGTGTGATGAAAGTCTATGGCCAAAATGTTTATTCAGTGATGAATGGTGTGGAACTTCTATACGTTAATTCTATTTCAATTATCTATTGTAAAGGTCCAGTGTGTAGCCTTTAGGGTACTGTACTGGCAGTAGTAGTAAATAATATTCACAACTATGTTAACTATGCTTTTTATTCGTTTACCATCCCGGTAAATCTGAATGAACTATATATGTGGTGCTCAGGGTTTCTGTTAATTGAACTGAGTGATTGAATTGTGGAGAATCTAACCAAGCTAACGCTGTGTAGTGTATCCATATTGACAGAAGTTTATCGTTACACATTGATATTTTGATACATGATGCTAAGCTGCTTAGAACCAGGCTAGCTCAGATATTATTAAAGCCAAGACATTGTTTATTTGAAATCAGACGAAACCCAGCTGTCTCTGACCCTGCCTTGTTACTATAAGCCTTTCATTCATAATTTCAGGGAGACATGGAGAGAGGGAGAGTAGGTGAGTGATGACTAGGACGAGAGAGCAGAAGCAAAGTGTTCACAACTTGTCATCATGCCTTTACAAGCTTTGGAATTGTATTTATCCTCTTAATCTGGCTATTAAACTTTAATATTCTAAAAGCAAAGACTTTGACTTTATTTATAATTAAAAACAAGTCTAAAATGACCAAAAATAATTATCATGAATAAATGTAACAAATTGCCATTATTATTATTATTATTATTCCTACCGGTTCTAGTTTTATGCTGTAGTGCAGTTCTGCGTGTGGTTTGTGCAAGTGGTGTTGCTGTACCCAAGTTGAAGCTATTGTTCAATTGCTGTAGGTCCAATCAACGCTGACCTGTCTCTATTATGTTACTTTTAAATGTATTAGGCTAGAAAGAGGACAACTAGAATGTAATATGAGTGGCTAGGCTATAAGGCTATGTATGGTTGATGTCATGAAAGTATGTTATAAGAATGAGATAAAAATAAAAGTCACAGTATCATACGTCAAAAAAAAATAGCATTATAAATGTCAATTAAATGTCATGAAATAAAGTCATAGTATGCCATTAAAGTGTCAGACCCTAAAGGGAGGACGTAATCAATAGGTGATTGCTTGGCAAGTTTTAGTTGGTTGAAATCTGCAACCTCGTTGCAAGACGGCGCTAAATCCTATACACCAGACTTTTAAGTCATCACATTAATTTTGCTAATAGATAGCAGATGTAAATGAATCTACATAGAAACGCTCTGACTGTGGACTATTTGTGCAGTACAATTTTTTTTGTTAGCTGACCTGTAACCTACTAATCCTGGCTCTTCCCCTTACTTTTTGTAGACTAACAGTGGTGATGTTACCAGTGGGATGGTCCAAAATGCAGTTGCCTTGCTGTCTAATCTCAGTGGAGACACAGTGTTGGACCTGGAGCCACAATACCAACAAGGTACACATATATACTGTATGTATGTCTACATGCAGTATGCTTGAGAAGGAAAGATTTAACTTTAAAGACCCTACTTTTCTTGCTCTGTACTGTCTCTTGCACTAGTTCTGTTATTAGTGAGTGAGCTAAGTGAGTACTGGAGGCTAGTCTGTCATTGACCCTACTGCAAAGAGTCTCAGTATCATTTATCTACTCTGCTAGCAGTGTTATTGTCATGTTACTTCTTGACATCTTGTTTCCCCCAGTCTGCTGTCCTGCTGCAGCATCGTGCCTATTCTGGCCAGCAACCTTGGCTCTGTGTGTGTGTGTGTGTGTGTGTGTGTGTGTGTGTGTGTGTGTGTGTGTGTGTGTGTGTGTGTGTGTGTGTGTGTGTGTGTGTGTGTGTGTGTGTGTGTGTGTGTGTGTGTGTGTGTGTGTGCGCGCGCGTGCACGCGTATGCGTGCGTGAGGCAAGGCAGTGCTTTTTGTCCTTCAGCTATGGTGAAACTCAATAATATTAGAATTTCCTGTCAATTGCAAGTGATTCCAGAGGGGGGAGTCAAATGTATGGTGTATGTCCTCTTGGAGTGAGGATATTTTCCACAAGTTGGGTCATTTCAGGCCCGTTTTATCACTCAAGAGGTAGTTTGGGATTAGGACTTTAATTAGATAGAAGGACTAGTAAGGCACAATGCTTTGGCATGTAGGGATGTAGCCTCAATCTTACATAAGAGAATGAATGCAGTGAATTAAAGATGCTTGCAAGAAAACATTTATAAACACTGCTGCCTCTGTCTGTGTGTGTGTGCGTGTGTGCCTGTGTGTATGTGTGTTTGCATGTGTGTGTGTGTGCATATGTAAATGTTTCAGGACCCACAGTTCAGTGCTGTAATAGTAACTCTCAGTGGCAATGAAAATGCACACAATAATACTTCCTTTCTTAATATCCTATTTTGGACTGTGTTCATTTCTCTCTGTTTCTGTCTCTATCTTTCAGTCATCATTTTGTGTCTCATTCTGTCTGTCCATCTTTTCCTCTGCACCCCCTGCCTCCCCAAAAACACCACCACCCCTATCAACCCTTCCTCTCCTTCTATTTCCATTGGGTCAGCAGTGCGGCAGTTCAGTAGTCAGCATCATTATCGTCCAATCAGCTCCCCTCTCAACAAGAAACTGTCAACCCAGCACTAATACTGGCCGCGCAATTAACGCTATCTCCCTCTCCTCTCCTCTCCTCTCCTTTCCTCTCCTCTCCTCTCCTCTCCTCTCCTCTCCTCTCCTCTCCTCTCTCCTGTTTGCTGTATTAACTTGTGCTGCTTATCTTGTCCCTCCTTTTCCTCTCCTACCATTCACTTTTCTAATCTACTCACAATTTGTCCCCATCATTTCCTTCCTTCTCCTTCCTTCCCTCTATTCCCATTTCTCCCCTTTCCCTGTCCTCTATTTTGGGCTCCTCTTCTGTCTTTTCCTCTCCTCTCTCCTCCTTCTTTTAGTTGTGGTTTACTCCAGATCAGTGTGGCGATGGCAAGAAAGAAGGGAGAGGGAGAGGAGGAGAGAAGAGGAGAAGGGAGGAAGTGTGTATAATTGGCTTTTTAAGGTGTGACAGAGAGGAGGGGAAGGGTGGTGTGTGAGCATGTGTGTGTGTGTGTGTGTGTGTGTGTTTATGTATATGTCTGTGTGTGTTGGGAGGAAATGAAATAGTCAGTGAAGAAGAGCAAAATAGGGAGATGGTTTTTTGTGCTTGTGTGAATGTATTTGTGCTTATGCTTCTGTGTATACGTGAGACAGAGAGATGTGTGTGCGTTATGTGGGGGGCGGTGGATGCAGGAGCGCCCAATATGTGTGTGAGTGTGTGTAAGAGAGAGAGAGAGAGAGAGAGAGAGAGGAGATGAGGTTTATAATTGGGCAGATTTGCCTCCGACTGAGATAATACCCCCTGGGGAATGAAGACAGAGGGAGCAAAGAGAGAGAAAGGCAGAGATAGGGAGGGAGAACGGAACAACAGAAAGAAAAAGAAGATGGCAAAAAAAGCATGCGAGAGGGAAAAGATGACAGAGCCAGGGAAGCAAAATGGGAGGTAAAAAGGGTAGCAAAGAGGTGACAGAGAGGAAGAATAGGGTACACAGAGAGAGAATGTGGTGCATTTGGGTGAGGAGATGGGGAGGAGGGATGAGAGGATAGAGGAGAAAATTTGAGGTTGAAGTGAGTGACAGTTCGATAGAGGGAGAGAGAGAGGCAGGAAGGGAATAATAACTTGATGTGGGAGTAAGAGAAGCTTCCTAAACAAAGTTCTTATTATTTTAAATGATTGTGAATGGCCCAGTCTTAATTTGTGAACATACAGCAGACTCATTTAGAAGGTCTAGGTTGTAATCTGGATATATAAGGGATAGAAGCCTAAAGTTTTTTTTTCCCTAGAGTGAATTTGAGACTCATTTTGTAGGCACATTGACAAGAAGGCTGCATGATTTGATAAGGAAATGGACACATCTAGAGACATGCCATGCCTCTACTTGTATTTTGGGTTTCTGCCAGAACATGTTTACATGCTTTAATGTAAAACATTTAAAAAACAAAAACACTTATTTTCCTCATACTGTCTGTGCTGGGACACTTGTATTCACTCTCTGTCTGCTATACACCAATTTAGCGCCTGTCTCTCTAAGCCTCCCTCCCGAAAAGCTCAACCTGTTCTTATTGGTCAGCATTTCCTTCTCATATCTCAACGTCTCATTGCTCTGCACCATCATTGCAGCCAGCAGAATGACTGTAATGACACTTTAGCTTGTAGCTGATGTAACAGTATACGCTACATAATGTAAACATTTGCATTAGCGTGCCTGGAGCAGATGACACATTAAGAAATTCATCATGATCTGACTTGTCAGCTTGTCTTAAAAGTAGTAAAAAAGTGTCTGAAACAATATTTAGGACGATCTGAAGCTTGAGGTTTTTGCTCACAGTGTTTACTTTTAATCTGTTTACTTCATTTTTCGAAACTGTTCACATTTAGTGTGAACAGTCTGCTCTGACACTGTAACATTATATATATGATGAAAAACAAGGAGAAGCATGATAGGTCATCTTAAATTAAAATAGTCTTAAGAGACTCCATGTGTCTGCAGAATCCTTAAGGTCTCTGAGGTTCCTCTCTGTGTCTGATCCACTGTCAATCCTTGTTATTTCTCCTGACCTTCTGTGGGAAGCTTAGAGGGTTTTTTTATGTAATTGCCTCTGTGCCAGTGTTATCTAGTGTCTATGGAACTTGCATCTATAAATTGCCATTTGAAATTGGGTTCAGGTTATTTCCCCAAACGGTGTATGAAAAATTCTATTGTGGTTCTCACAGCATGTCCACACCCTTACCCAATCAATTATGCCCCTGGCATAATTGATACCACAGAGATTTGTCCTCCATATTAATGTTTTCCTATTAGCACCCAGGAGATCATTGGATTGACAACTTTACATAACAGTAATCAATAAGGACCTTTTGACAGTAAATGCGAGACATTTCGCAGTGTCTTCAGTTTATGATGTGCATAGATTGTAATGATACCCGTGCTAGTTTGCACTGCAGTGAAAAGTTATGGATCAATAGAGATTTGTAATATTAGGGAATTTCATTTGAACAAAAAAATACACTGAACAAAAATTTAGATGCAAATTTTGGTCACAAATTTGTTAAAATCCATGTTAGTGAGCACTTGTCCTTTTCCAAAATAATCCATCCACCTGACAGGTGTGGCATACCAAGATGCTGATTACACAGGTGTGCCTTGGGATGGTCACAGTTAAAGGTCACTCCAAAATGTGCAGTTTGATCACACAACACAATGCTACAGTTCTGAGGGAGAGTGTCATTGGCATGCTGACTGTGGGATTGTCCACCAGAGCTATTGCCTGTGAACTGAATGTTCATTTCACTGCCATAAGACGTCTTCAATGTCATTTCCCTGTATTTGGCAGTACATACAACTAACCTCAAAGCTGCACTAGTTGGTTAAGATGACTAAGTGCAGTCAAGTCAAAACCTTACTGAGGACCATGAGTATGCAGATAAACTTCCCCGAGTTGGTTTCTGAAGGTTTGTGCAGAAGTTCTGAGGTTGTGTAAATCAATTGTTGCATCAGCTGTTCAGGTGGCTGGTCGTAGACAATCTTGCAGGTGAAGACACTGTATGGAGGTCCTTGGTTTGTATGGTAACATGTAGTCAGGAGTTGTGAGGCCGGTTGAAAGTGTTGCCAAATTAATGGAAACAACATTGGAGACAGCTCATGGTAGTGAAATGGAACATCTATTTCACAGGCAGCGCAGACAGTCCCGCAGTCAGCATGTCAATCTTGGGGCATCTGTAGCATCGTGTTGTGTGATCAAACTGCACATTTTAGTGTGGCCTTTTACTGTGACCGTCCCAAGGCACACCTGTTTAGTAAATATGCTGTCTAATTAGCATCTTGATATTCTACACCTGTCAGATGGATGAATTAGGAGAAGGATCAGATTTTAACAAATGTGTTTGAGAGAAATATATCTATTGAATGCATGAAAAAAGTCTCAGATCTTAATCTCAGACCTGTGCAAAACAGGAGTGGGAAAGAAAGTGTTCTGAACACTATTTTAGTTGCCTAAATTTAACCAGACTAACTTCAGGGGTGGTGGATCAGAAAAGGCTGATAATATGTATACCATTTAACATTCATAATGGAGATTCTGGAGGGCATTGACAGGAGACCTGTTTCATTGTTTGGGTATGAGGTTTGATATGAGTGCAAATTTGTTTACAGTTTTGCTCCTGTAGTCAGGTTATTTTCTTGACTGATGCATGAATATATGATACTTCTATGAGCTATAGGGTGGGATTAAACAAAATTGGGTGCATCCATTCCAAACAACATATAATAAATCAAATATGTTTTCTATTAATTTTTATTATGGGAATCAATAAAAGGGCTTCCCCAAACTCAGTCACAGGCTGTATCCTGTCCAGGAACTACCAGCTCAAGTCCTGGGCCTGGAAAGTAAAACCATTTGCATTTAGTTATTCAGTAAGCACATTAAGCACACACATGATTCAGTTATACCGTGCCTCACTCACTCTATCTTTGAAGAAGACTAACCCAGACACTGCATACATTAATGGGAAAGTCACATTAAAGAAACCATGTACACACTCAAATTGAACTTTATTTAAATCAGCTGAAACATTATCCATTAATCATGTGTAATCAGTTCAGTAGGTTTTTCTGTCCCCACAAAATTGTCTCACTTTGCTGAGACAGTGATGCTCTGAGCCATCCATCCTGTTGATTCCCAGTAGAACTCATTGTACAGCGATTTATAAATAGATAATACTGCAAAGCGAAAGGATGTCTATTTTTAACCTAGTTAAAGTCCAAACTCCAAAATAGGACAGAGCACAATGGTTTTCGCTCATAAATTATTCCTCCTTAAAATTAGCAAGATCACATTTGTACGTATATGACATTTTTAAAATTGACTTGTTAGTACTATCTGAACAAGGATGCTGTCCCTCTGATTACACTTCATCACCTCACAAGAGTACACACACACACACACACACACACACACACACACACATACACTAACTAGAGAGGTATACACACCCACACCTGTCAGTCACAGCAATACTGATCATTGCTTTATTACTTTGTTGTGCATGCTTTAATCAAGGGTACCCACAATGGATCAAACATGCAGAAGGGAACTGTCCATTGGAAATGTACAAAATAAATTGCAGGCCACAGTTGGAAAATGTTTAACTGTCCCGTGGTTTCCAGACGACTAGAGATTCAGTCAGCTGAGAATTAAGGGTTTATACAGCCTGCAAGCAGTTGAGAAGAATAGATGGCAGTAAAAACTCTCCATCAACCTGCAATGCTGTACAAACTCTGCTTTACAAGTGTTGTTGCCATAGTCACATTCCTTTTATAGTATTGATGTAGATCTAAATGTCTCTTGTGGTTCAAGTCAGTCGTTTATCTGTATCACTGAACTGTAACCTGTTACTGCATTTTGTTCACAATTGCTGGTGAAATTCAGTTAAACAACAAGCATCTATGAGCACCAATGAAATATTTATGTCCATGCTAAGTGATTTGTGTCTTTGGTCTGTGCTGTGTTTTGTACATGGGACTAAATCAAAACATTTGACAAGCCACACAGTACTCCCTGTGTGTGACTAACAACTGAAAACACTGGATGCATTTGGAAATAATGTTGGATGTGCTTCAGATTCCTATTCCAGTTCCCAGCTCTTCACTACCTCCTTAGAACTATTGTACCCCTCCTCTTTGACTTTGCTTTGTCGTTGTAGTCCATTTCAAATCAATACATAGTGTGACCTTTGCAGATTAATTGCAGATATCTTTAAAGGAATACCTTACCCCCAAAGTGACCATTTGTATATCAAGTAGTCATGCTGTATTACCTTGAATTTGTAAAGAAAACATTTTGAGCAAATTGGCGAACATACTGATTTGTTGATTGAGTGGGGTCCATGTTTAACAGGAAAATCATCACATCAAAACTTCCATGAACAATCTCACACAGTTTGTGCAAGTCTCATTTCAGATGGGTTTTTGCTAAAACCTTACTATTCAAAACTGAACTAAAGGTAAAACTAATCTATGCTCTCTTCAAAGCCAAACTCCAATACTAAGCTTTTTTTAGTAACAAATGCATGTGTCAAAGAGTAAGATGGTAATCATGCAGATATAACGCCTGGTTTATACATGGCTAAAATATCAGGAATGTTAAGAGAATTTATTAGCTGGATTATATTGTTTTTTTGTTTTGTTTTTATGCGGTAAAGATGGCTGTGCATACTGATGGCAGCTATTCTCAACAGATATCAACAGAATAAGATTATTAACATATATACATGAGCAACTATATAAAGTTTTTATTTGAACAGGACTGCATTGTCACGTCACATTAACAGCAGGAGAGGTCCTTGTCTAACTGAACAGTTCAAAGTAGAGCAGGCCTGTTTATTTAATTATGAGGCAGCTTGACAAACTAACAGTACATCTCACTGACAGCAGGCTAGCTTGATAGCTTTCTAGTGTCTGCAGTGTTGCACTTTCACTCACGAAAATAAACACACTCTACACATTCTAAATAAAGATCTATTGGGATAGAAAATAACACTGGGTGTGTTTTCCCCAGTGAAGACAGTTATTTGACTGTTACCGTCTTGTGCACAGAAATGAAAATAGAGTACAAGTTTGGAGTTTTTGATAGCCAAAGTATTGGCACAGTCAACAATATTGGAAGGCACGTGTCGTGACAACCTAGTGAGAGCTGAATCTATCCAGTCTTCACTTACAGAAATGTGCAGTGAGAGCACCTCAGGGACAGAAGCCTACAATAACTACATAGATCAAGCTGCAAAATGCAGAGTATCCTCTATGTCATGTTAAATTTAATGAGCAAAAGAACATGGTTTTCCACTTTAGTAAGAGCTATTTATTCATGGCTTAGCAGGGGTTAGCAGCTTTACAACCTGTTCTACATGGGACAGTTTTCTAGGGAAGTATAAAGTGAGGTGAGATGGAAGAGACAGTGATATGAAGAGGAGAGCAGAATGTATTTTTAGATGAGCATCTTAATTGAGTTGTCTTTTGAGCTGTTTTTGTGACCATTCTGTGGTCTTGGCTGTGGTGATGCCACCAGATTTCCACAAATGAATTCAACCAGCACAGCTTTCAGTTCTTCTGAAATAGTTGAATGAATGTCATATTTAGTTCTTTTTCTCCCTTGGACAAACTGGTGACAGTGAAATGTTAAACGACTTTTGAGGGAGAGTGTCTCTCACCTTGTACAGGAGCTATCAATCCATAGTGAAGTCGAACCAGAGCCTGCATACAGACTATTACTCAGGTCACACTCAGGTATATTGTTATTCTTTACACTTCCGACATACATGTTGAAGAGAGATGGAGGTGTGTTGGTTGTTTGAAATGCAGTGACTTGGTTTGATTGGTTACAATCTGTGATTTCAGTTAATATTAAAAGAATACTTAACCTGCAAAATGACCATTCCTATATCAATAACTCACCACATGTTACCTTTAATGCTTGAAGCCTCAACAGTGAATGGAGAATTCAAAAAGGTGAACATTCGCCATGATTGAAGCAAATGGGGACTGTGTTTAACAACAGTAAAACTATCAAATCATAACATCCGTTTATTAACTCTTATACAAGTGCCATTTATCCAGTTTCAGGACTTCCCAAACACATGCATTTTCACTGACACATTATGAATTAAACTACCTCGTCTATGAGTAGCAGCCCTGTGCACATGTGTGAGTATGATCTCTGCTCCGGCTGTGGATGCTATGGTTTGTAGTGACATGCACTTAATTATAAGGCTTTTGCAAAAATGCGTGTGTACTAGCATATGACTGAATAAATGGGACATGGATTGTACTGTACAAGTTGTGTGAGAGTTTATAAATGAATGTTTTAATTAGTTATGTTGTTGTTAAACATGGCCCCCATTTACTTTAATTTAAGAAGAGTGTTTGCTTTTTTTTTTGTTTTCTTCGTGAATTCAAGGTAACACACAATATGTTATTGATATGCAAATAGTCATTTTGTGGGTGAAGTATTCCTTTAATGAACCAATGAGCTTGTGAGCAAACTGTTAATGTTTTTTTGTAAATTTGATATTTCATGAGAGTGGAAAGACAGACAGCTGCAGTGCTTCATGTTTTCCAGCTGATGCCATATTTTATTAACATGACTGTATGCATAGTGTCCTTTGATACTTGTACAATGTTTCATGTACTTGACTGTGTAGTCTGTCATCAGTGCAAAATTAGTGTAAGTTTTGGTACCAACAATTCCCTGTATCCCAAAAATCCAGTAACTTTATCCAATGACTTTTCTTGTACTGCACAGGCCTAATGGAGGTGGTGGTGAGCACCCTCTCAGAAGCTGCTCTAGTCCACCTGGATGAGAGAGAGGGGCATGCTGGAAGAAAGGTCAGCCATCTTGTGTTACAAGCCCTTCTGGAGCTGCTTCACAACATCCTCAAACAAACATCTGCTGTCGTCCGCTCTGCACTGCAGGTATGATCACTCAAACACAGCTAATGAGAACAAGAAATGCACTGTCATCTCTTGGTCACCAAGCTGCCGTTGAGCAAGGCATAGAAAAAATCAGAAAGTGCACTGAAAAAAACCCAAACAGTCTAACTTCCAGCACCATATTTCAGTTCTTAAATGTAGTAGCACTGTAATTCAAAAATGTCCTGCCGCAGCAACAGAGATTATGGTCATAAGCTGTACAGTGCAGTGCTGTAAGAAATCTCAAAAGTAAAACTATTGAGGCTCTTTGAGTAACTCAACAAAAATAAATGGAAGCCTCCTCACCTCTGTCTTGTGCATTGTAGCATTTTAGGAATGAATTCCGAGTGATAAGGCACATAAATGGCCATTAAAGCTGGTGTATGCCTTTTCCTGGAAAGTGAATAAAAAGGGCAGAAATTGATAATCAACCTCCTCCTGTAGCTCTCCCCTTTTTTATCTTAACCCTATGGGCCCGAACGATGCATAGCGCGTCCAAATTCACACCTGTTCTTCTCCATGACCGTTCATCATAACAAGAAGCCACGTATATCACGTGAAACAGCGGAACCGCAGCTTTCCGACAAGACCAAACGATGTTTTGACAGCGAAACAAAAATGATAAAGTTACACTAAAATTATGTATAACAGAGCTTTCACACAGAACACACATTACTTTTGAATGGATTACTCGCGAATGCAGGCTCGCACAGAAATGCCACACATATTGCATGAAAGCGCAGGAGCAGAGCGTTCCAGTGATACCACAGACATAATTGTGCTGTCTTCCCATCACGCCATAAATACAGATCAGTTGTCTACAAAATAAGAACCCAGTTAAGTGCATGTCACTACAAACCATACCATCCACAGCCGGAGCAGAGACTGATAAGATCCATTATACAGATCTTAACTTTGTATGACAACACCAGCTTAAAAATAAAGGCAGTAAATATACCCCAAAAAAGCCCTAGGGTCTATAGGGTTAAGTCCTTCCCACCAGGCAGCCATGGGCATATGCACACGCTCCTGGTGCTTCGCATACATTGATTTATATATCTTATTTCCATGTTGAGCTCTTTCTCTTTATCAGACCATAAATAAGACAACAATCATCTCGCTAGCACCCCACAGTTTCTCAGACTTACCCCCTGCCACTGTGGACTGCTTCGCCAGGGGGGAGGGCAGGCAGTGGCTGCGGGGATAGACCTTAAGTTTTGTGGCTATAGCAGCTCAAATTCAGCCATCACAGTGGGCTGGTGGCCAGCAGCTGTGCTGGGTCCAACGGCGGCAACAGAGTTTGGGAGCCGGAGCGGTCCATTCCTCTGGTGCTGGGTGAATTTGGATTGCTGGGGCTGCTGGCTGGGAGTTTGTCTCTAAAGCTACTGCCCACTTTCCTCCTGGTGAGGTGGTCTGCAGCTGCAGGGAGTGATGCAGAGGGCACACCGTAATTTAGACTCTAGCTAACGTTAACTACATAAACATGAACTTGGAGCTGCAATTATGAGCCTCAAGTGCCTGTTAGCATAAGGCTAAACTATTAGCATCACATTGACACATTTTATTACGTTTATTGTCAGACTGTGTTTTAGACTCTCTTTTTGATAAGTCCATCCTCCTTTTTTGGGTTACACTGCAGTGTAGGCAGCAGATATTGCAAATGCTGGAATCAGAGTTTCACTGTCTGAGGGAATGTGCATGGCCTAGATTTTGTAAAGCCTGAAAACAAAGCCATGAAGAGGTGCAGAAGTTTTCTCTCAGTCCACTTGAATCATAATATGCTCAAAGGTTATTATGGGATTTTTACCAAGTGACACCAAATTAAAAACTTCCTACCCCAGCTTTAATTGTTTAAGACTTTAAGGTGGATGTGATCTCAGCTTTGTGACTTTCTACTTTACTAACTCACTCAAAATGGATCAGTGGAGCAAATATTAATATTTGGCCACTATTCTTGCAAGCTACAAACCATGCGTTTCCATTACAGCACTGTAAGTATTTGCAGGGTTTCTGCTAGAGAAGTTGTTATGCCAGGCGGGGGTTGGTTACCGTGTGTAAAGGTGTTATGATTATATTACTTGCCCACTGCCCCACAGTCAATTCATTTTTGCATATCAACGCCACGTTCATTAAATAAAAAAAGCTCGAATTTATAAAATACTAAGCATGTTATCAACACTTAGTAGGACAACGGACGTTTATAAACGAGAATTATAAACTTAAAGTGTGTGGTTGCAGCACAGAGTAGCAGAGCGGGACGTCTGTCCTCGCTCCTGCTATCTGCTGTAAACACATGACGCTGCTCCCATATCTCCCTGGGTCTCGGTGGTTGTTTGTGGCAGAAACTCTCCCATCCTCTGACACGTCCCCGCATCTGTGTTCGCTGCTGACCAGCTGGACACGGAGGACGACCCATTGGCAACAGCTTGAAGCCCGTCATCACTAACTCTTAAGTAAGGGGAAGATCTAATGATGAATTTATGTAACGCAAGTAACGACTTAACTGTTTGATTAGTAACTGTAATGTGATTACTGCATTTAGGGACAGTAGTGCCTTACACTACTCGTTACTGAAAAAAGCCATTTTTGTCGGTAACGCGTTACCCCCAACACTGATTATATACTTAAAAAAATCACTGTGTTACTGCAGTCTGTTCAAAGAAATCCTTAAAGAACAACAATGTCTTGTATCTTTTTTATATGTATTTTTTAAAGGATTGTTAGCTTGTGTCAGTTGTTTTGCTGTATCATGTTGCACTGGTCCTTAAAGGCTGATGTATTTCCCACACTGATTCACCACTATTCACCAATTTTATCTGTTGAGCACAGGATCACCAACAGAATCACAAAGTCAGTTCCCTCAAAATGTTGCCCTTGTATTATGTCCCTAAAGGTGTGTGTGAATGAGAGAGAGTGTGTGTGTGTGTGTGTGTGTGTGTGTGTGTGTGTGTGTGTGTGTGTGTGTGTGTGTGTGTCCATTGATGTGTGCAGTGGGAGCTAGCAGGTTTAAGCAACTGCAATATTGAAGTTGTGGACTCAGGAGAAAGCGGATGAGGTCCCGAGTCCCTGGGACACACACACACACACACACATACACACACACACACATAGAGGATACACAGAGGGGCCTGTCTGGCTATGTCCCTGCGGCCTCATTATCACCACTGGCTTTGTCCTCAGCTTGCCTCCCTACACACAGACGCACACACACTCACATACGCTCACATACACCAGCCCCCGTCTCCCCATAGTGTGCACCCCAGCCCAACGCATACATATTAATGCCTGGACAGGGGGGTGGGGGGACTAAAGGGGAGGCAGGGTAAAAGACTGGGTGGAAGAGGAAGGACAGAAGAGGGAGAGGGAAGGATGGATGATAGAGGGGAAGAGACAGAGCTGGAAAAGGGAGCAAGCAGAATGTGCAGCGGAAATCAATTCTGCGAGAAATGCAAAGCTCATTAAAAAGAAAACTTCGGCCCAAACCAAATTCATTTGGGTAATAAGGTCTGATAAGGAGAGAGGACGTGACTAGACCGCTCTCCCCAAACTATTACTCTGTTGGTCAAGGGAGAGAGAGAGAGAGAGAGAGAGATTATATGTACTACAGAAGAAAAAAGAGAAGGAGAGAGAGAGAGAGAGAGCATAACAGAGAGGAAGTGACTTTGGGGAAGAGAGAGAGAAAATATGTGCCAGTATTAATCACATTATTCCACAGCTAATTGGCCTGAAGTTCCACTGTAGGCATGAACTGAACTAGAATAAGCCAAAGTGAGGGACAGAGGTGCTAATGAGGGGGGGGCAGAAAAAAAGGGAGGAGGTGAGAAGACTGAAGTCTCAATGAGATGTAAAAATAACTTCATGTGACAAATAAAGAAAAGTGTTCAACCTGTGCTGTCCTGAGCACATCTTAAAGTGTGAAAGAAGGGTTAAAATGACACAATGTATGCAGAAAAACTATTTCCTCTCTTGGTCTATCAGTGTGTCTTTCTCTGTCTGTCTCAGTCTGTCAGAATCTGTCTTGGCAGGTCTCTGGATCCATCATTATTGACTGTCAAATCTCTATAAATGATTTAACATGAGTGTGTGTGTGTGTGTGTGTGTGTGTGTGTGTGTGTGTGTGTGTGTGTGTGTGTGTGTGTGTGTATGCGCGTGTGTGTATAGAGCCAGAGGCTATCTTGTCCAGCAGTAGAGATGGAGGCAGCAGAGAAGCTGCTCCTGGAAAACAGACCCCTGAGCCAACTCAGCACACACCTCATTCACATGGTGAGACCAACACTCACAGAGCCGCGTGTGTGTATGTGCGCGTGCTTGTGTAAATGCCTTGCATGCATATATAAATATTTTCTAGGTTTGCTGCTGCATGCATGTTTGTGTACTGTATTTTTTAAATGTATGCCTGATTCAATGAGACAAACTGTGTATGTATTCTTATTTATGCAAGGAAGTGTGTACGTGCATGTGTTTGTGTTTGTGTGTGCAAGAGAGAAAGGGAGAGAGATTTAGAAAGAGAGAACATGTCTTCTTTTCTCAGTGTGTTTTTCATTATGTTGTGTCAGGAATAAGTCTCTGGATATGATATCTACACACAAGTAGTACTTGTATTAGTTATTAGGCTGAGTGATACAAGTAGAAAATACAAGTACTGACAAAAAAAGGTTTGGTGTTGAAATCAACTGTTTAGATTTGTGTTCATTAGTTTGAGTATATCACACACCCTCTGCCAATAACAACAAGGTATACAATACAACCTAGTATTTTGATATAATTGTAACTTTAAGTTTGGTAACATGACATTAAGCAGGAATTAACTTGTAGTATGAGATGGTTACTGTAGCTAGCTATGCCAATGTCATTAACAAACTAATTGTAACATTAGCTAAAATGACATTGGTCATGATCTCAAAATATTGAACTGTATTTTGTTGTTTACATTGATATTATAGGTGAAGGGCTAATGAAAACATGCTGTCATTTTATTTATTAACAATAAGCATGACAAATACATATTCAGCCTATATGTGAAACCAAATGTGATCGGTCAGCTTATAATAGGCCTACTTATACAATGGCATGGATGTGATACAATGTATGAAATATACACTCAGTAGGCTACTTTATTAATTAATGTTAAGTGTACGTTAACAGCTAACTATGCTACAGTGGTATGTAAAATTACTTATTGATTAGGAAGTGCGATAAACACACAGGATTTTAAATCTTAACACACAAGGTATCGCTTGATTTTCCACCGTGGGTCCGGGCAATAGAGATGGTTCCCAGTGCCAGAGGTGAGCCCGAGTCTGGAGCTCTGCAGCAGGATGCTGTTGAAAGTGACACCTTATGCAGCACTTTTCACCAGTTGCTGGTGGCCAGTATAATCACTTTAACCATACACCTGGGAGTGCGTGTCACCTTAGAGATCCTGTAAGCCGTATCAGTTCACAGTTGGGACCCACAAATTAGTTTGAACTGCTTTTAACTAGCTAGTCTGAACTCCACTTCTGTGCTTCTCTGTGGGTAAATTTGAGGACATTTAAAATTACTTTAACATCTAAAGGTACTGTAAAACAGTGATTTCACAAGGGATCAACACCACTTCTGTAAATTATATTAATATTCTCTAAACCCAAATGAATCTAGCTAGACCTGTAAAAGCATCTGCCACTGTTGCTGTAGCTAGATCTACAGCTTCCTCCAAGACTACTTCTCAAACCTTCTCCCACATCTGACTGCACTGTAAGCAGCAACACTACTGATCAAGCTCATTTAAAAGTTCTTTTTTTCATTAGCTCTCCCTCAAAGAAGTGTGCATAAACACAAACATAAACTATTTTCAGAGAGAGCAGTAAAATGCTTGTAATGCAATTTCATTTATGGACTCTGTGTCCTCTGTCCAGTTCCTTTAACTTATCCAAGAATATATGTTACATAGGCTTTATACAACGTATTGACTATGCTATATGTGACATGAGTGTAGGAATGTTGTATAACTACAATATGCTCCTTGCTCTTTGCTTGTCTGTTTGACACAGATGGTTATTCTAGTTCACTGAAGTAATTATACGACAATTATAACAAATATTAATCCCAGAAATGTGCAACAAAAGCTCTTACATCTACAAGTCCCAGCACAGACAGTGATGCAGTCTGAAAAACAGGAAGATAAGACTGAGAAAAATCTTTCTGCTGACAGAAATGTGGTAATGTTATCGTTGTAGCCATTTATACATCCACACTTTCTGACACCATACACCCTACTGAGGATTAAAATCAGATGTTAAAGAATAATCTGATGCAAAATAAGTCCCTTCTTTATCTGCAATCAGAATCACACAATCATAATTGAAGCACTTAAATATTAGTTACAACTTTTTTTGCCTTTTTAATTACTATTTAAAGTCATACAAATACAATAAATTACAAACTGAAAAACAATATAACAATAAAATACCCCCCACACCCCCAAACCAAACATTTGATGTGGCTTATGGCCCTCTGTAAAAGCGTGTTTCACATGAGTACATTTTGTTTCTTGTTGGGTTTTTTTGTTCAGAATCTGGAATGCATCTTATGTCCATTAAATTATACACAAACAGTCCCACTGTTTTGAAAATGCAAATGTTCAGACCACCTGCAGGATGGCAAAAATGGGATTTGAACTCTTAACCTTAAATTAACTGAATAAAGTTATTTTTACTTGAGTTAAATATACTGAATATTTGAAATTTGTCAAAGAAGATTGGGAAATTAAGTTTGGAAATTAATAAAATAGCACAGGATATTGCCACTCCAGCCCTGGCCACCAAGACCAGGATGCCAAACCTGCCTCAGAAGAAGAAAGCAAAGAGAGGGAGGTCACCCAACTTTAAGTACTCACATCAAATTTAACTGTTGGGGAAACAATCCTGAAAAAATCACACACCAGTCTGCTTGTGTCTAGAGTATTGTTTCTAGAGTGTGGTCAAAGAAAAAGTTGTTCAAAATGTGTAATACTTACCAACCTGGGAATATGAACTTTGAATCTCAGTATCCCTGGAGCAGGTGACTTACTCACTGCACCACCAGGAAGATATGGCTTCTTATATACCTTCTGACAACTCGAGGTAATAATACCTCATGCAAAAAACTGTTTTTGTTTGTTTGTTTGTTTGTTTGTTTGTTTAAGGCCTAAAGCACTTACAACAGTCAAAACATTGGTGATAAAATTCTGAACTAAAATCTCACATCATTCTGCTGATTTCGAGTGTATTGTCCAATATTTGGTGACACTTTGATAAAAATGATATGAAATAAAAAATACTGTGCATACTGTACAAATTACAACAAGATATTGAATATCACCGCGGGCTAACTTTTAAACCGATATGAACACCATTTTAAACATGTGGTACCTAGTATCTGAAGAATATGTGTGTGTCAATTTTGAATTTCTGATCATTTATTATGATTTTATTTAAGCTTGGAGTGTGAAATGTCTGGAAATTTAGATTTATTGTAAAAAGGCATGTCCTCTTTAAGCATTTATCACCAGATTTTAAGGGTCGACTGAGTCATGACTAAAACTAAAATGATTAAAGCTTCCCACAATTGTGGTGTTCTCTAGTAGCAAAATACCAAAAGACTGCTTAGCAAAGCTCAGACAAAGCATCCACACATGTGCAACAAATTTGATGCTTCAGCCATTTTTGATTTATGAGAATTTTTGTAAAATTTAACTGTAAGATATGTTAAAAATGTATAACTTCACACTGGGTTGACGTATCAAAATTTCCTTGATAACTTTAAATAAGCCATGTCTGTAAATGATCCTGCCAAAGTTTGGGGTACCCCAGCTTCCTCCCACAATCCAAAGACATGCAGGTTAATTGGTTACTCTTAATTGCCCATAGGTCTGAATGTGAGCGTGAATGGTTGGTTGTCTCCATATGTTAGCCCTGCGAAAGTCTGGCAACCTAGGGTGTACCCCACCTCTTGCCCAATGTTAGCAGGGATAGGCTCCAGAAAATAAATGGATGAAAATGAAACACAAGAAAATTAATAACTAATTTTGAAAAATAACAGTTACAGTTAAGATAAACTACATATAACAAGAGGTCAGTATTACAAGACTACAATATTAATGGTGTCCATTTTTTCTATATAAGTTCAAAAAGGTTGCCATATAGCAGAACATTTGTGAGCACACCCTCTCGTAAAATATCACATTTTCTCCAAAGTCAGATGAAGTATAACATAATTAATTCAAAGTTTAAAGGTTGGAGAAAAATTGTCTTTCCATTTAAGTAGTATAAGCCGTCTAGCTAGAAGAGATGCAAAAGCTATAATATTTTTTTGCCTGAAGACTAAGTTGTACGTTTTGTGGAGCTACTCCAAATACTACAGTAGTGGCGGAAAGTTGTATGGCTACCTCCAAAACATCTGAGAAGGTTTTAAAAATTCTTAGTCAGAAACTAGTTTTTGACAAAGCCACAACATGTTATTTTGGAACTGTGAAGACAATGCAGATTCTTGAATTGGATAATTGTATATTGTAAGCAAATTGAGGAGAGATGTCTCATGTTCTTAACTTTTCTTCCAAACTCAGAAAACTGTGTCCCCAAATTTTCCTCCCACTGACTCCTTAACAAAGTGTTCCAAATTTTGTGAGTTTTTTTAAGGGGTGAACTCTCCCAATGAATCCCAGAATCTTAAACAGAGCTTTGTGGTTATGACCGGAAATAAGTGGAGGATGTCGATTGAAAACTGTGGAGTTGCGAAAATGGGGAAAAGTGTGAGCAGGGGGATGTTAAAAGTTTAGCATCAGTTGATCAAAGGACATAAAGCTGTTATCAATTAATAGATGTCTTATTGCGGTGACCCCTCTTCTAACCCAAATATCAAAACCTCCATCTATAAATTGATGGTGTAAATAGGTGGTTTTTCACTATAGTAGCATAGATTGAGAAGTCATTGAGTAAGAAATATAATCTGAACAGTGACAATTGAATGTAATTGCTTAATGAATGATTGTCTTTGCCTTCTGCAACATTCTTTACACTGAAAAACATAAATATGTGAAATAAGTGTTTCAAAACAGTAGCAGTAAGTTGGATAAGGGAGGTCAGTAGTAGGAAAAGAGAAGGTGGTGGCTTCTGTGAGTTCAAAAGAATGAAATGAAGGTGAGAGGATGAAGTCAGATTCACAGGCAAGGGAAGAGAAAAGGAAGAAAGATAGAGGGAATTAGGGCAAAGGGGAGAGGGTGCTGTGAGGCATTCTGGGATGTTGAGGACAGAAAGGAGGGGGACTAGGAAAATGGGAGGAGGAGAAGAGGAGGTCTCAAGGGACACAATAGAGGTTTTTACTTATACTTGACACATTGAGTGTTGGGTGGGCATCTGTGTGTGTGGTTGTGTATGAGAGGGTTAAGGGGGCAGCTGACACACCCCCGGCCTCTGCACAGCCCCTTTGCCCCATGGGAGATTAGTGGAATAGAAAGAGCAGCAGCGTCAATATGATCCCTGAATCTAATATCATTAAAACTGCAAAACTTGCTGGTGTTAAACACACAATGTGTATTTTTTTTTTGTGGTAGTGGTCTCTTACGGTGCATTCCCGTACCCATACAGCCATACTAATTAGTACGATGGAAAAAGATTTAGTATAGCATATACATAGTATGTCAAATGCAGTATGCCAAAAATACAAGGATGTTCTTCTGCATCTGGTCACATTTTGCAGTTTGTAAGCCAGCATGCTTTTCTGGCAGTTCTGACCCTCTGCACAGCAGAAGATGTGTCACATCAACTGAGCCACAAACACATGATGGTTTATGGCTGGTTGACAGCTGTCAGAACCCCCAGTGACAAATGACAGCACATTGAAGTAACTGATGACCAGTCGAATAGATGGTAATAATAGGAATATTGATTGTTTAAGTGAACAAAATAATAATTATAAATTGCCAACAACATAAACACATGATTATGAAAATATCAATGAGAGAGAAATGCATTTCTAATTTTACTGTTGTGATTATAATATGTTAGAATCTAGGGTTTAAGCAATGTGCATTGCAAAGTACCAACAGCAAAGCTCTCTGGGTTGACCTCTCTCTGGTGAGTTCGGTGAATGGGGTTTTATTCTGTCTCCAATGTAAGGGATGTACAGTATAAGCAAAAGGGTCAAAGTTTGGGGCGCAATGTTATGAAGAAGCAGTATGTTCCTGTTGTGTGTATGCTGCATGCAACAATACCTACTTTTTAACAGCATCTGCAGTATCTACTAAAATTAAAAAGACAAGGTATGCGATTTGGAACACACCCTTAATCAAAAGAATAACCAAAGATGGACTTTGATAATGTCGTAAAGTAGCGTGGAGTCATGGAAGTTGTTGTCTTTGTTGATAAACAACAACCATTGCTGAAGAAAATCCATCTGATGTGAGGCAGAATTCATGTTTACAGAGAAGGAAACATAGTCAAGTTTTATTCACGTTGTGTTTAGTTATGTTTATTCATGTTATGTCATTTCATTCTTATGAAATAACCATTCGTTGACTTGCTAATTTACCATTAGTCAGACCAACAGGTACCACTTAGCAACTCCAATGTAGCCAACTAAAGGCAGCGTTGAAGGTCTCATCCTGGACTGCTCGGACTCCCCACTGTATCTGCAAACTTTCTGTTGCTGACATGGTGCACAGAGTTATTTAATTGCTTTATTTATTTACTGACTTTCTCCCCTTTTAGCTGTCCACTGAAAACCAGGAAGTTTGGGAGGAGTCTATTCAGTGTCTGTCCCTACTGGTCCAGCTGTATGGAGGAGAGGGCTATGACTGCCTGTCACCTTCCTGTTTGCAAAGCTTTTCACATGTGCTGCGCACACAAATATACACAGAAACCCCCCGAATCCAACGCACAACCCTGAGGATCCTCAAACGACTGGTGAGTACAGTGTACATTTAATCATGCAGAGACACACATGGACACAAAAAGACCAACATCTATGCACGGAAGTGTTCACACACATGTCAACATAGCTTGTATGAGATTTAATCGGGTCCCAGATTAGTCATCACAGCACTAAAACATGTTCAAGAATCTTGGCCCCGTATTTGTTTGTATTTTTGGGGGCTGAAATATTAACTGCAGCCACTGCAGAAGGAAAATATTGGAATAATGAAAACAGACTCAGTGCACGTGCACACACACACACACACACACACACACACACACACACACACAGCCCTGCTGTGCTACTGTTCTGAAAATAGAGTGTAGTTTCACCAGAACTAGACTGACAGAGGGAGCAAGACAGAGAGGGAGAAAAAGAGTTGGTTTGTATCTGCCTGTCACTCTCTGTTCGAGGGTCTGTCCAATTTTGTCTGATAGTCAAAATGATTTGTACTACAGGCCAAAGACGACTGACTTGTAAGAGAGCACACTGCAGTAAAGCAAGTGGAGATTTAGTGAAGCTTCTATTGCCCAAATATACCAAATAGCATTAGCTCCATGTCATTACATAGAGAGAACCGTAGCAGCAGAAAGCTAACATTTGTAACAATTAGCAAGGTTTCAACAATGTGGCAGTTTCTTGTCCAGATAGACAAACACAACAATAAAATGACGCTGTTACAATTCACTAATTCAGGTAGAAATTAAATTGAGGCATGCTGTAATTCAACTAAGTATTAAATGACAAAGCCAATAAGAGAGTTAACTAAACCGCCAGTAAAATACTGATCAAAGAGTCAGACTGCATTAGACAAGGCCAGTTGTGATGCAGTCAAACAATGTATCTGGTATGTAATTTGCAGCCCAGCTTTCCTTGGAAATAAATTCATAATGAATGATTCTGCAGTACAAGATTCATGCCCAGTGCCAACATTCAGTGGCAATGTGGGAAGCGGTGTGCTGTTTATGTAGCACAGAGACAAGTAAGTGTGTGGAAGTAAATCATTTTATTTAGATACAAAAGACCAGGGTTTGCTGCAAGACATCAAATGCTCACTTTGTAACCCTTTCTCTAATCTTAAACTAGAACTCTTACTGAATTTGTCTTGGTACAGATACTTCAGGAATAAGTTATTTTAAAAATGTTGGTACTGGATGTTTAAAAGATGTGGTCATTTAATTTAATCCAGAGTTTTGCAAAGTTGTTCAACAGTAATTTCAGCAGCTAGGTAAAAGAGAGCCAGGGTTGGTGAGGGCAGCCCAGTGAAAATTTATCCTAAAAACTCAACATGACCAGTGAAAAAAATTGGCTGATTTTCAGTAGACCCCTATGAATTATGTAAAATGCATTCCTAATGTTTTGGCTTGGCCGTAGGGTCATGAAATAGTTTCTGCACGTGGGACACAAGGTCAGCTGTCACCCTGAGATCATATGATCTGACTAAAGGCTTTGCCTGGAAGCTACCCTACATTTGTAGTAAGTGTGTGTGTGTGTGTGTGTGTGTGTGTGTGTGTGTGTGTGTGTGTGTGAGAGAGAGAGAGAGAGAGAGAGAGAGAGAGAGAGAGAGAGAGTGAGTTTGCGTGTGTGTATTTTTGATTCCTTTCACTAATTAGTTCCAGCCACCTGAACCACCCACACACAAACTCTGTCACACACGAGCTCACAGACTATCCTCTTTCTCTTTTTGTGTGTATCTGTCTGTCTGTTGTATCAAATTTGTCCTTGTGTAAAAGCTCCCTCATTACCCCCTGTGCTAACAGCTACAGTGGCATCAGGGTGTGTATTCTCTATCCTGCTCACCACCCTAAGCAACACACACAAAACTGTGTGTTTCAGCCATTTCCTCATAGCTCGTGGATGAGTCACTAAGCAGCTCAGTGCTAGGAGCAGAACTAATTTATTTGCCCAGAAAAATACCAATCTGCCATTCTGCACATCCAGTCATTCGACTCATTGCACATTAGTTAATTTAAAAGATTTAAATGGTAAAGTTCCCTCAGAGTGGCGCTGCAATACTCTTCTCCCACATTGTACCTTTTTTTAACTCGGGTCCAGCAGCTTAAGTTTTAAAGACAAACTAAGATCAACACCGCCAAACCGTTTGTTAAGTCTTGTATTATCAAACAGCCAATCAGTTGGCAGAAAGCAGAGTGCACCTTTGAAAGAATGCAACAGACATTTAACATCCACAGCGTGCACTTTTTCACAGATATACCGTCACAGACACATAATGACTCACACATTCTGAGAAACACGCACACACACACACCTACACACTCAAACAAGTGCCTGCCCTTCAACAAAGGCTTTTTAATTATCTTTGATTGATTTCAGGGCTCTGTTAATCTCAATCAAAGATCCCGCTAATAGCTTGGAAACTGCAAAAGAGGAGAGAGGGAGAATGAATCAAGTCTGAATTAGTGGAATTTTCAACTAGTCTTCTTTCAACAAACACAACTTTGAAAGACTTAAAGGAGAATACTAATTAAATGAAAAGGGACTCATAAGAAGTTGTCGGAGAAATGAGTATTTATTATTTCTTTTAAAGCAGTTTGTCAGTGTACAACATTTTTAAACTTGGTCTGCCTCTGGCAACACAGAATTTGTCTTCAATGATGGGTCCCTTAATATTTAATTACAATTCATGTCAAAACCACATAAAGCTGTACTATTAAAGCTATAGTTGGTAATGTTGGAGAGCTAGCAAAATTTGAAAGTGGCATCTCCTCTAAGCTCCACCACCCTCCTCCCCCTCCCTTCAGTGCTCCGTCCAAAGCCACGCCCCCACAAACTTGAACATGCATCCTGCAGTACACCGACAGAGAAGCTAATGTTAGCATTGGGCTAATACAAGCTACAAAAATAGCTAAGTTGGCTAATGTTACGTATTTCATGAAAATAACAAATCCCCTGGAAGCAAAACAAATAATTACCTGTCTAACAGAAAGACAGCAACCTCTGCATCACTTTCCAGGCCCTTCACCTCCCTCAGTTGTCTCCACCGTTCAATAGCTGCACAGATGTTGACCATGGTTTGTCCTCTTGCTTTATCCAAAGCCTTTTTCGTCGCAGCCTTTTCTGCCTCCGACTTTCTTTTCTTAGCCTTACAAGTAGCGCTGGAAGTGGTACTTTTGACTGCATTTTCTCTGGCATTGTTCAGCAAACTTATTCTCCTGCTAAGTCGGTATTTCTGCTGAGGAGTGTGCTGAATGTTTCCGGCAACAGTGACACATGATGAGTGCACGCAGGGTGGAGGGAGGGACAGAGGGGGGCGTGGGCAGGACCAGAGCAATATATAAGGATGAGACATGACAGCATCTGATTGGTTCTTTCCACTCGCACCGAGAGGCAGGGATTGGTCAGAGTTTTTACAGGCCTGCAGCTGCCACAGAGGTTGGATTTTTTTCGTTAATTTTTCTGAACACATTATGTATTGACTACTCTCAGGATGGAAGGACCATTTCACCCAGTATAACAAAAAGTGTTTCTGAACAGGATTACCAAGTATAGCTTTAAGTGGTCAGGCAGAAATCATGTTTATTAGTATGTAGTTTTTTAGTGTAAATTGTGTTTATCTACGTTATGGCAAACCTGGATCCGTGAGGTCAGGGAGGATGTTGTTGTCGATGTTGTCCTGTTTTTCCCTCATACTGCTTGTTAATACCACTCTTGTCTCTTGTCTCTAAAAGCTTCTTCCTCTCTCATTTCCAGAGGCCGAAATATCTCAGTGCAGAGCCTCTAAAATGTCAAAGCATAATATGTCGAATTATTGTAACCTTTCACATGTTTGAGCCGGAAACATGGAAAGGTTTTTATCCATCATCGAAGCGGGCGGAGTCGCGTGATGATACAAATAATCATTCCTCAATAGCTTCACTGTCTGTCTGTCTGTCTCTTTCCCTCACACGCATGCACGCACACGCACACACACGCACACGCACACACACACACATATGGATTGTCTAATTCATGCATGATGCAAGTTATTCTAGTAAATGTACAATTCTTTCCTCTACTGTCAGTACATTGTCACTGTACATTGTCTCTTGTTTGAAGTTGATATCTATTATGACAGCCCTGTGCTGTTTCTCTGAGCGGCAACATGTCTGAATCTGTCTGTCTGTCTGCATGTCTTCCGGTAAACGGTAAACGGTATGCAGCTGAATTATGTGCCTCTGAGTTTGAGGACTAGCAAACTTCCAAGGAAAAATAGGGACTGCAGCACACCGATTCACTTACAGCCTTTAACTGTGCAAAATTTTGTTTGCACAAGTTAACTAGGGTGCTCCAGTCCCTTTTCCCCTTGTCTGTCTGTCCTCTACTATCTGTCTGTCTAAGTGCCTCTCATCTGACTTTGAGTTCAGTGTTATAGAGTCAGGGTGTTGGTCAGGTAGAGGTGTGGAGAGAGGAGGATAAAGGAGGAGAGGGGGTGAAGATGTGGTAGAGAGCAGGGATGGAGAAGGGATGATAAGTAGGTGTGTGTGTGTAGTGGTTGGTTGGCAGGCACTTATAAATGTCCCCTCATTCTGATGGGGAAGGCGAAGTGTGTGTTTGTGAGAAAAGTAAGCCAGCGAGGGGAGCGTCTTTGTCTCCTCCTAACCCCGTTGCCTAGCAACAACCATGCTGTGTCGCTGCAGAGACAAAGGTGATGATGTCACCGGAGATCAGAGAGAACACATTCACCAAACACGCGGACAGCGGACATGCGCGCACGCACACACATTCACCGTGCACAGCACTAATATAGGCAAACTCAGTGTTTTTATTTATTCCAACACATTTGTTCCATATCAAGCTGTCACCCTATATTTAATTCAGATCTGAACACATTACTTAACTTAGTTTAAACACTGTAAATGCCACTTTTCAAAGTGAACCACACACACAACCATGCACAGCAGTCTGTACACCAGGTGTTCCTGGGTGGGTGTGGAGCTTCGACATCAGGATGTGGGGAGACATGTCAGGACAGGAATGAAAACACAGGCATGACAAAGAGAAGAAACAAATGATGTAGATAGGAAATTCAGTGAGGGGAGAGACTCTTTAGCTGACAGTCTAATAGAGAGTGATGTTTAAGTTCAGCAGTAGAATTAAAGCAACAAAATTATGACCACGACTGAGGAGCAGTAAGGAGCGCAAAAAATCAAAATGACAATCTGTAGAAAGAAGCAAGGAAAAAAAAAAACACCTATGTGAAAAAGCGCTAATCTAACAGGAGTGTGTGCATGTGTGCATTCAACTGGATTTTGGGCAAATTAGCTCTTTGATCAATTTACTTTGAAGTGGCATTGACAAATGAATGTGATGTCACTCAGTAGTGGGTCGTGGTAACTTGTAAAAAATATTTCTGTGATGATAACACAGACCAGTGGTTCTTGTAATGTAGTTTCCCATGGATGATTTTAAGTGATGCTGTGAAAAGATAAAGAATGTGAAAATTACATTTTTAATGTACAAATGTATCATCATTGGTTTCTTATTATTGGTGAAGCAATGGTCAGAGCTGCTTGTCTTCCTCCTCTGATGAATCTGTCCAATGGCCTGTAAAAGAGGACAGAAAATAATCACCCTGTGTGTTTGTAGAGTTTCAGGGCTGGTATTGTTTTGTTGAGAGGACAGTGATAAACACCACTGAAAGATAGTCATGTTATCATTTATTAGTCCTGCATACAGGGTGTGTGGACATGACATCATTTAAAGTCATGCTGCACTATTCCACAAGTTCACAGTTGTTCAACTTTGAATGTGTGAATCAGTACAGCTGGAGGGTGGCACAGAAACCGTGATGCATTGTTTTGAAATTGAGGTCATTATAACAGTGTGCGGTCTCCCTCTTTTTTTTTTAATGTATTACACTGGCAGACTACAAAGCAGCGATGCTCTCACATACTGCTCAGTATTCATTTATTACCCACAGTATGTCAGACTCACGTCATCACATTTTTTTAAGCATGGACCACTGCCATTTAACTGAGGACTAATGCACCTTTTGTCTGTCTCACTCTGTCCCTCTTCCTTCAGGTGCAGACTGCAGATCAATCTGATTGGTCAGAATGTCCTGAAGGGGCGGAGCTAATTGGTCTATTGCAGGACATAACTATGTCTAACAGGTGTGTGTTTCCAACCCAATTTCCAGAACAAAATGTTGGCATTGAGTGTTTGTGCAAACCACAGATACATTACATCTGCACGTATTATGTAACACATATGTTGAAACTATTCTTTAACTATGCTGTGGTTAATGTGTGGTTAGTTTTAGGTAATCGTAAGTGTTAAAGGGCCAGTGTGTAATATTTGGCATGTTTTATTATCAAATCTGAATCTGAATATTCTACCCATTATAAGTGTATAATCGCTATAAAATAAAATTTGTTTGGTTTTCGTAGTCTTATAATTATGCTTTTATATACACACACACATATATATATATATATATATATATATATATGTATAGCAAGGGCCTTGCTTTAGAGGTCGCCATCTTGCGCCGCCATGTATGTGCGGCAGACCGAGCGGACAATCCAGCCAGCCAGAGAACACGTTTCGCGTGTATAAATAAACCAACAAAGACAGCGGAAGGAAGGAAGGAGGAGGAGGAAACAGCAGAGAGTGTTAGTAGTTTGTCGATAGAGAGTAGTGAAAGTTTTTTTAGTTATGAAGTTTGCGAATGGACCACACTTACCACACAGCAGGAGAGAATGAACCCGAACCGTCATCTGCGAGGAAAAGAAGATGTAACTTCACTCCTTGTGATGCACTCTCTGCGGCGTTTTTCCTCCTGATGATATAACGATGGTAGCGGAGGATTCAGCCTCTCTCCTCTCTTCCAACACATGGAGTCCCTCATCTGTATGCTCCGGCTCAAACAGGTATGGCTCTGGGTCTGTGTCCGCTACAAGAAACTCTTCAAAATCGCGTTCAAAGTCGTCCATTGCAGCTGCTACAGTCCGGAGATATTGCTAGACTAAATAAACAGCTGAGCTCTGTTCACAGGCTACATCTGTCAGTCAGTGTGCGGGCTGGAGATTGGTGGAGCAGAGAGGGGAGGGGGGGTCCCCGCTTGGTACTGTAAACGAGTATGTGTGTGAACTGTGTGTGTTACGCTAGAAGAGTTTGGGACGGAGTCTTTTACCCTCTGGAGTGTTACTGGAGTTTTTGGAGTGCTCAAATAAACGGGCCTTTTTCCCGAACGCTACTCTGGTCTCCTGCTCGTGAGGGATTCATTACAATATCGTAACATGGTTTAGATTTCTAAATAAACATTCACCTTGTCGCTAGATAGACCTACTCCTGAAAAACTCGTGTCTGCGCAAGCCTTTTTGTCCCTACGAGGCCACCGTCATTTACCCGACGGGAAGGGTGAGCGAGTGAGCCCTGCAATCTAGAATTTGACCACTGATGTCACTGTTTTCAAAGGTTTTCAACCCATTTTTACACACTGACCCTTTAATATTGTAAGCAACTGGACGTTTCGCCTCTCATCCAAGAAGCTTCTTCAGTTCTAAGTGACTGGTAGTAGTGAAGGTTGTGACCTTACCGACTCTGAAGCTAAGAGCTCACGTGACCCCTACGACTCTGCAAGGGTTCCCACCCACACAGGGTTTATAGCCTGCAACTTTATACCAGTAATTTAGAACTGAAGAAGCTTCTTGGATGAGAGGCGAAACATCTTCAAGAAACGCAAGCAAGTCCACTTGCCTACGATATTAGCACTTATGATTACCATCACCTGGATGACTGAGAATCTTCACCAATTAGTTTTAGGTACATACACCACTTGGTTATGGTTAGGAAAAGATCATATTTGTTCCTATGAAAACCTATTGGAGGGCACAATCTTGGCAGGAAAAGCAGCCATGTCTGTGTATATAATGACTTTGGTGGCACTTTCCTCACTGACTGGTCACTACAGAACATCCACGTTTAGCCTGAAATGCCACAGTTAACACAGCAATGACTGGCTAAAACACAACTGGTTTTCTTGTTTGTTGGTCTCGAGCAGTGGTCTGCAGCTTGGCATGCATCTTTCCTAGGCGACACGCCATTTACCGTCAACTCATATAATATGTCACTTTAGAAACATTATTATGATACCTATGAAACATGCAAATGAAACACATTCATGGTTTGCAGAATGCTGCATAATGGCAACATTTTCTTCTGGCGACTGGGCTGGTGTTTCTGCTTTTTAAATGCATTTTGTCATATAAAATATCAATCTATTATGGGATACTTCTTCCATAATTTAATTTTGAGAGACAATTTGCGTAAATAACAGAGAATGCAATGTCGTATTTGTCTTTCATGAATGTGGCGTATAGGGCTTTCTAGATTTGTCTATATACACTGAACAAAAATATAAACGCAACACTTGTTTTTGCTCCCATTTTTCATGAGCTGAACTCAAAGATCTAAAACTTTTTCTATACACATAAAAGACCATTTCTCACAAATGTTGTTCACAAATCTGTCTAAATCTGTGTTAGTGAGTACTTCTCCTTTGCCGAGATAATCCATCCCACCTCACAGGTGTGGCATATCAAGATGCTGATTAGACAGCATGATTATTGCACAGGAGTGCCTTAGGCTGGCCACAATAAAAGGCCACTCTAAAATGTTCAGTTTTATCACACAGCACAATGCCACAGATGTTGCAAGTTTTGAGGGAGTGTGCAACTGGCATGCTGACTGCAGGAATGTCCACCAGAGCTGTTGCCCGTGAATTGAATGTTCATTTCTCCACCATAAGCTGTCTCCAAAGGCGTTTCAGACAATTTGGCAGTACATCCAACCGGCTCACAACTGCAGACCACGTGTAACCACACCAGCCCAGGACCTCCACATCCAGCATGTTCACCTCCAAGATCGTCTGAGACCAGCCACCCGGACAGCTGCTGCAACAATCGGTTTGCATAACCAAAGAATTTCTGCACAAACTGTCAGAAACCTTCTCAGGGAAGCTCATCTGCATGCTCGTCGTCCTCATCGGGGTCTCGACCTGACTGCAGTTCGTCGTCGTAACCGACTTGAGTGGGCAAATGCTCACATTCGATGGCGTCTGGCACGTTGGAGAGGTGTTCTCTTCACGGATGAATTCCGGTTTTCACTGTTCAGGGCAGATGGCAGAGAGCGTGTGTGGCATCGTGTGGGTGAGCGGTTTGCTGATGTCAACGTTGTGAATTGAGTGGCCCATGGTGGCGGTGGAGTTATGGTATGGGCAGGCGTATGTTATGGACAACGCACACAGCTGCATTTTATTGATGGCATTTTGAATGCACAGAGATACCGTGACGAGATCCTGAGGCCCATTGTTGTGCCATTCATCCACGACCATCGCCTCATGTTGCAGCATGATAATGCACGGCCCCATGTTGCAAGGATCTGTACACAATTCCTGGAAGCTGAAAACATCCCAGTTCTTGTATGGCCAGCATACTCACCGGACATGTCACCCATTGAGCATGTTTGGGATGCTCTGGATCGGCGTATACGACAGCGTGTTCCAGTTTCTGCCAATATCCAGCAACTTGGCACAGCCATTGAAGAGGAGTGGACCAACATTCCACAGGCCACAATCAACAACCTGATCAACTCTATGCGAAGGAGATGTGTTGCACTGAGTGAGGCAAATGGTGGTCACACCAGATACAGACTGGTTTTCTGACCCCCCCAATAAAGCAAAACTACACATTTCAGAGTGGCCTTTTATTGTGGCCAGCCTAAGGCACACCTGTGCAATAATCATGCTGTCTAATCAGCATCTTGATATACCACACCTGTGGGGTGGGATGGATTATCTCGGCAAAGGAGAAGTGCTCACTAACACAGATTTAGACAGATTTGTGAACAATATTTGTGAGAAATTGTCTTTTGTGTATATAGAAAAAGTTTTAGATCTTTGAGTTCAGCTCATGAAAAATGGGAGCAAAAACAAAAGTGTTGCGTTTATATTTTTGTTCAGTATAGGATGCTCGTTTCTGTCAGTAGTCTGTGCACATCAGTTGAAACCATACCTCAAAGGACACCAGTAACAAGTCATTGTGGATTTAGATATGTCTCCTCCAGCCCTCTCCTTCATCTTATTATTTTTATGCATGTCTGAACATGTCTGCATTACACATGTCAAAACTGACCTTTTCCTAGTTATTAACTGAAAGGATGTAAGCTTTTGCAGGACACTGTCAGCTTAATGGCTCACAAAGAGCACCGAGATAAAATGCATACTTATATTAAAAACAAAACTTCCTCTTTGTTTGGAAGTCTCATAAGATTTCATATCAATAGCAGGAAACATAACCTGCACCACCTCACACACCTGACAAAGTAACAGCTTTGAGTTTGGGAACTGTGCGGTTTGTTTGGAGACAGTAACGATGATGGAAAATCAGAACCAATATCAATACATTCTAGTAGTAGTCAAGTGATGCATCAAGCACTGTTCACCAGCTGGAGCAAAGCCTCTCATGTTGTGGCACAAATCTACACACGAAAAACGTGTGTGAGAAATAGGCCACTGATTGCTACAACTACCTTTTATCTCTTAGATTAATACACAAAATATATTACATTGTTATAAAACCAAAGACAACTTTCCAGTTTTATCTCTGAAGCTGATGTTTACCAGAGAGGCGAACAAGTCTGAAATGCACTGTGTGTCTGCAGGTTAGGTGTGTGTGTGTGTGTGTGTGCGCGCACCTGTATTTTTGCATCTGGCTGCCTTTTATGAGTATGTGGGCCGAATGTGTGTTCCCTCTTTGAGCCGAGGGTTTTGTCCCTGTAGCAACCATGCTTCCTTTGATCTCTTGATGTATGAGACCAGCGACCTGTCACACACAAACAAACACACACACACACACACACACACACACACACACACACACACACACAAACAACCCTTTAATTCTATACTAGTGAGGACACTCATTGACATAATGCATTCTCTAGCCCCTTACCCTAACCGTAATCATCACAACTAAATGCCGAACACCAACCGTTACACTCACCCTCACCTAAACCTACTTCTAACATGAGCCTTTAAACCCAGTCTGAACCCTCTAACAGCTCTTTGAAGGTCTGTCTGCAGGTGAGGACTTGCCAAAATGTCCTCACTTTCCAAAAATGTCCTCACTCTCAAAGTCTCAAACTCAAATTGGTTCTCACAAAGATAGACGTACATACACTTAGTGCACACACACACACACACACACACACACACACACACACACACACACACACAATAAATACACACAAATGGCCCCTTTACCCCCTTCTATATACAAACTCCCTGTCTCTCAATCTCACACACACACACACCCTGTCAGATCAATAATAAAGGTGTATTGTTGTCCTGCTATAGAGGCCTCTCCTACTCCCCCCTCCCTCTCCCCCTCTTTTCTTCTTGGTCACCCCTTTTCTTCCCTTTTTGTCACCCTCTATACCCATTTCTCCTCCTCTCTCCCCCTTCCATTTTCTTTCCTTTTCCTCATTTTCTTTCTTTTTCACCCCTTTCTTTCTCTCCCTCTCTCTCTTGTGCTCTCCCTCTCCCCTCTTCTCCTCTCTCTCCACTCCCTCTCTGGCAGATGAAAGCAGAGATCAGCTCCAGCCTTTGAAGTGGCTGAGACTGGCACACTCCCACTGGTTTAGTGGTAGGAGGAGGGGAGCAGAGGTTTTAGGAGAAAGGGCAGGAGATGAAAGGAGTTATGAGGAGAGAGAAGAGGAGAGGGATGGAGGGGAGGAGGGGGGGTTAATTGAGAGGATGAGAGGAGTTGGGGCAGAGAGAGGAGACGGAAGAAGAGTGGGAAGGAGAGGGAAGGTCTGGGCTGAGATCCTAACCCAAATGATGTCATTCACCCTTTACCATGGCAACCTGAGGAATGCCTTTTCAAACCTCAGCCTGAGTGAGTATAGAGGGGAGGGGAGGAGCGTCACTCATAGTTCTCCATCTTAAAGAAAAGCCCCAAAATCTGATCCTTAGTTTATTGCTGGGTTCAGTCAAACATGAAGCCGTCAGTAGTGTTGCCCTCTAATATCTACTAACCTACTGAATAAACTCCAGGATCATGTCTTTAATGAAGAAATTATTTTTAACATTATCTACTTTTATGTAACTGTATAATATATAAAAAGGTTGGGGACCACTGGTTTAGGAATAGCTCAGCTCTACTGTAGGTACATTTTATAACTGCTCTATATTTGATCACTCCAACAAAAACACTAACGTCACATTATTAGGCATTTATTTCTCTTTATTTTATCTGTGTGTGTAAAACATGTTGGGAAGATGTTTTCAGTTGGTCACTACTAAGAGCAGACGCCTGTATTACAAAGCCAGTTACACATACCTGAGATATCTTTTGGTTATCTGGCTTCAATAACCCTAACATTGGCTGTTTGGATAACTGGTATCACAAAGGTATTATTAGGTAGGTATTATAGGTATTATTATATACGACTTATATATAGCCCAGAGTGAGTAGGCTATTTTTTGGCATTTACTCAGATGATAAGGAAACAACTCCAAATATATCATATAAAATCTCTTTAAAGTAATACCAGACTGTGTCAGAGTGGAAAAGTAAATAATGACTGATGAGGTCTATCTGACCGCAATCTTGCATTTATAAGCACAGAAACCACTTTACAGTGTGGGGATTATTTTTCTTGGTTTCTATTTCTGGTTCTTTGTTTGTTGGTCCATGTTGGGATACCCCCCCACCCCACCCCCACCCCAGTGAATTGATTGGTCAGAGATTGGGGTGTTGACAGTTTATTTTTCAATCTTCTGAAGTCAACCTGCTCCGGTACAGGTTAGTTGATCAGCATAAGTTACCATTGTGATTTATCCCAGTAAAATGCGAACCAGCTTCATAACCTGAAGTTAACCCTGGAATCACCTTGCTGACCTCAAATCCTACTCTGTAGGACAGGCCTCTGATTTTACAACTGGTCCACGCAACTGTTTCACTCCACTGTCAGATTAGATTCATCACCATCTCTTAATATCATAGTCCTCATTGAAGGAACACTTCACCCCTGAAGTTATCATTTATATGTCACAGTTACTCACCCTGATACCTTGAATTCATGAAGATAGACAAAATTCTTTAAGTATATGGAGGCTGTGTTGAACAACAGCAAAACAATATCAAACCATCTGTTCACAAACTCTCACACAACTAATCTGGGGCTGTCACAGTGAAGGAATTTCCCCTATGGTGATTAAGGGTGGCTCAAAAGCACGATATGTGGTTTTAGTGCCTTATTTAGTTGTTAATTCAAATTACTTAATGTATCCTTATTTGAGCGCTTTATAAATAAGCTGTATTATTAGGTTATTGTTAGGCATATTGCTGCTTTTAAATGATTAAGATGACACAGCTTCAAAGCAAATGTAATGCTTGTTCATTAATGCAGAACATGGAAGGGCAATGAGGCTCTATGACAAGCGTAGTGTTTTTTTCAGTGGAGACACTTTGGTTACATCTGGTGTTTATGACAGAATATTCGCAGAAGTAAAAATGACAGCACAGGGAAGAGTACCTCCTTGCTCTGGATGAAGGGAAGGCTAAAGCATGTAGGGAGAGAGGAAGGACCCACCCATCTCTGTGGGATTATTATTAATTTCTAGTGTTTGGTGTGTTTAGTGATGTGACAGTTGGTTTTTGTTATATTTGTCCAGCCCCTCCCCCACTGTGATTGGATGGCTGGGATAAAAGTGACAGTGGTGAGCAGCTGCAGCTTTTAACCCTAAATTGAATATTTTTTAACTCTCAGCAGCCAGAAAAAAAAAGGCAAACGTGGTTTGGCTGAAATGCTTAGTGTAGAATTGACACCCAGTGGCTCAACGCTGCTTGAATCTGGAGCATAGTCAAATATGTGGTGCTCCCATGAAAAAAGAAAAAGCATGAACATAGTGGTTGTGGTGATTGCTTGCCTTCCCCTGCAGTTGGCTTGTCAGCGCAGTATTGCAGTACTGCAGTACTGCAGTTAGTGCAGTAGCCCTTGTATAATCCATTTTCAATCCAGCCATAAACTCACTTCCTTTTAAGACATGCATTTCCACTAAAACCTTATTACTTAAAACACTTCCACATACATGCCTTTAAATTCTGCTCATGCACTTCATTGTGCAGAGTTCAGCTTGCTCAGCTTGCTTGGAAAGTCGCAGTCATAAGACTGGATGAATCACGTTCACTTCGTTCACTGTGGAGGCATCAAAGAAAAATGTTTTGTTGGCAAATTCAAGGTAACACAGAGTGAGTAACTGACTGATATAAATGATCATTTTTTGGGGGTGTGGGAAGGGGGGGCATTTAATGGTGGAGATGGAGATGGTGATATCTCCTATCTGACAGTAGAATGAGGTCGTCCACTGTATTTCTGTGAAGAATCCACTGAGATGAAGAATTTGAATGAAGAAAACAGTGTGAGAGACCTCGTCAGCCACTGAATTCTGATAGTTCTTTGGCTCCATCGCAAATGCTGGAAAACACATAAATTCCACACAGATCCCCCAAGTGTTGGTGTAAGCCGAGTGTGAGCCTAATATGGTTTTGTAATAGCCATTCACTGTAATCTAAAACCAATTATTTCATTTTCCGCTGTCCTTCGAGCAGCTGCCGAGTGTCCATTTAGGACTGTGAAAGTGCAGGGGATTTAATGAGAAACCAAACTCCAAAGTTTGTCCTAAAACTTTTATGGATCCAATTTATGTTTCCTATATTCACAAACTTTCAAGGATTTCTGAGGCCTCTGGGAGCTGTGTTAATTAGGTTAATTGTGTAGGTTTTAATCAACTAAGGGGGTGGGCTTCTGCTGGCCTGGCTCTCAGGCTGCCCTCAAAGACACCTGGGAGGAAGAGGAGAGAGGAGGAGGGAGATAAGAGAGTGGAGAGAGTGGAGAGGTAGGATTAGAGACAGCCTGTAGGTTCTGAGCAGACTGGATGTTTTAACCAAGCCACAATATTGGAAATGTATGTTTTTATAAAATATCACATTTTATTTTGGTTTCAGCTTTTAAGTGTTTTAGATTTACAGATTTATGTGAATCTACTACAGTACATTGTTATACTATATTGAATGTGCAACAACATGTATTTAATGCCTTATGATATTTTTGTCATTGCCATGTAACTGTTTCCTAGCAGCAACATAAATAGAAGCTCATTAAAAGAAAGAACTGAAGTTGTAGAGATGATTATCGGCCAGCCAAAAGACAACTCAGGAAGACTACTGACAAGAGAATTACCAGTACAGAACCAGACTGGAGTCTCACTTCCCTTTATTTATTCAGTCCACTCAGTACCATGCAGCATGCAGAAAGGTTCCCCCAGCAATAAACCTTCAGCAGTTTGCACCCCTTTCATTCTCATTCACAGGACAGGCACATTCATTAAGCCACGGGGCTTATTGTAAGTGGTGATGCTGATAGAGACAGGAGAAGTCTTTGGTGGATTTATCAACCCTCCATGGTCTCTAGAATTGTATGACAACAGCTACGTGTTAGCTGGTATGACAGGAAGCCTTAACACTTTCAAGGAAATAATTTAATGAAACATGAGTTTTCATTTCAAAATGGATCCCACAGACACACGGATTCAGATAAAGAAATTAGCTCTGCATCCACTCATGGCCTTGAGTTTATAATTTATACCTGAGAGGTTACAACTTTTACACATGAAGGCTTTTAGGGCACTTAAAGAATTGACAGAGACTGGTTTGGTCACCAGAGCAGTTTACATGCACACTGGTCAGTGAGACATTTGAACTGTGGGTTTTTGTTAATTTTGTACCAACTGTACAGAGATGCAGTGATGAGATACTGAGACCCACTGTCATGCCTATCACCCACGCCATGACCTCATGTTCCATGACAACACATGGCACCAGCTGAAAACATCATAGTTCTTGCATGGCCTGCTCACCAGGCGCATCACCCACTGAGTTTGGATGCTCTGGATCGGTGTGTAGGAAGGCATGCTCCACTTCCTGCCAATATCTGGCAACTCCACACAGCCATAGAGGAGGAGTGAGCCGACATTCCACAGACCACAATCAACAACCTAATCAACTCTATGAGAAGGAGATGTGTCGCACTGCATGAGACAAATGGTGTCTCATCTGATACCTCTTTGGGGAATCTGTGACCCAGAAAAATGCATTTCTGTGGTGCTAGTCATGTGAAACCCTATTAAATGTCTTTTTCCAAGATAAAACTGCACATTTTAGAGTGCCTTTTTATTGTGACCATACCAACAGACACCTGGGTAGCTATCAGCATCTTGATATGTCACATCTGCCAGGTGGATGAACTGTCTTGGAAAAGGAGAAGTGTTCACTAACATGGATTTTGCCAAGTTTGTGACTGAAATTTGCAGGAAAAAAGTCTCAGATCTTCAACTTAAGCTTGTGAAAAATGGGAGCAAAAACAAAAGTGTTGCATTTAAATTTTTGTTCAGAGTCATTGAGTCAGAGGAAAGTAATTTCACATGGTGTGTTCTAAAGAGAGATGAGTAGACAGCGAAAACAGAGCTTTTAATCAAGAGTAGACAGACTCTTACATGTTCATTCTTCCCACGGGCAGTTCAAAACCAGTATGCCTCTACCCAAAGCTGAACCACCTCTTGATTTACAAGTAGGTGGTTTGGACAGGATAATACTGAATGAATTCCATATTCAATATTAGTCTGTGATTTTACTGGAGAACATGAGTCAGAAGTAGGTGGGAAAAATATGGAGCCACATTAGAGCTGTAGAACGACTTCTAAGAATTATTTGAACTAATGTGTTTTAAAGAATATGTACAGTACATGATTCATTTGCACTTTTTTGGATTATGTTTTTGTCATTTTTGCCTTTATTAGACTGAAGATTATAGATTGGTGGATGGAGATAGACAGGGAGAGGGGTATGATAGTCTTCACCTCAAACTGTGTGTGGTTATTTGGTATAGGGATGTCTGATAATTTGGGGAAAATTAGTTTTACTGTCTATGTCACTAGGTAAGGAATATAATTGTTATACTGTCAGTAACTTATTCTTTCTCTGTCCCAGGTGTCATGTCGATGTGATTCCACTGGCTGCTGAAATCCTCCAGGAGATCTCTGGATCTTAAAAGCATTTTATTGTTGAGGTTTAAACCTGAAGCAAACCAGAACCGCCCAACAATTCACCATGAGAACTGTAGAGATACTTACGATTGTAAGTAACTTATTTCTAGAATCATCAGGGAGGACTGTTCTTTCAAAATGCCAGTTTTGGCATAAAATGTCTAAAGACATCAGTTATTTATTTGTTGAATCTCTCTGTCTATCTGAGTTTTTTTTAGTAGAAACTGGACTGGATGTGTGTACACATAATGTAATATGTTGTTGGTCATTTTTGTTTTAAATAGCTGCTCCTTAAAGCTCTGAGACCTCAGTAAAACTGACCGAGTGGTGTCAGAGTGCACTGTATCCCTCTACATGACTCATTAAATGTGCAAATTGGATCAATGACAGTAATAAATATTGTTGACAGCTCAATCAAAACTTCCATCCAGTGTCCATCAGACTGCACAGGATTACAGCATGAAAGTTAATTCAGACTGTCACAGGCGTCACAGCACTGGCCTCTGGGTTCGTTGAGACACTTCCAGTCAGCATTAATTTTGAAGCATCAGCTCATTAGTTCATGTGTCTGCCATCATATATAATGTGACATAATCACAAATGTCTGCTTTGCCTGATGGTGAATGTAGCTATGAGCAACACACTGCTCAACTACTGCCAGCTTCTCTTTTTCCCTTAATGCATCACACACTGAAATGTGTCTCTTTGTCAGGAATGATGGTGCCACACAAATGAAGAGGTTCTGCATGGTGGCAGCAGGGACCAGTGCCATGAATAGTTTAGCACTGAGCTAATTCTCTACAGTGACAGGCCTGATGGTACAGAAATCACAACTTGTGTCTGTGAGTTACAGGTTACAGCCCTCGTATGTAAGTGATCCTGCTGATCCCAGGTTATCTGGTATCTACCACTAGTGTCCCTAACTGCTTTGATTAAACATGGTGGGATAGAATAATCTATCATCACAGAGGATGTCTGCATTGAAACAGGTGTGTCTCGTTCTGGGCGTGATCACCATACACTTTAGGGGACAAGAACCCCCCATTATTCATTACGTATCAAATTTGTTCCTCTCAATAATGTATTAATTCAGACTATATTTATGCTCACATAATGTGCTTAAAATTAGTCGCCAATCAATTTTGAGCACAACGATGACCCTCGAGCTCATTTAATGAGAAAGCACTTGTGTTCTAAATCTGGATTTAAAAGAGAGAGAATTACTGCTGCTTGGGTCGAGGCGAGACCAGATTCTAGTTATATTGAGACTGCAAAGCATAGGTTACATAACCAGTGACTTTATTTTTGTAATATTTGAAGTCTGAACAGCACATTGACACTGGGGCGAAAGTCATGAAGAAGTCATAGTACAGTGTCTTGTAAAAATGTCATAAAAATTCAGTATAGTATGTCATAATAATTGTCATTTTAAAAAGTCATAATGCAGTATGTCTTAAACATATCACAAAAATGTCAAAGTGAAGTATGCTATAAAAAAACAGTATAGCATAGTATAGTATAGTGTAGTGAAATGTAGTGTAGTATAGTGTTGTATGGTATAGTATGCCATAAAAATGTTATTAATAGTCATAGTCATAATATGGTTCTTTGAAAAGGTCATTCAAAAGTCATAGTATAGTATGTCATGTCGTGTAGAATGTCATAAAAAAGTCATAGTACAGTATTTCATAAAAAATTAAAATATCAGTTGAAAAATGTCAGTTATAGTAGAGTTGTCATGACAATGTAATTTGAAGTCATGAAAAAGTCTTAGCATCATATCATAAAAATGTCAAACTCATAGCATGGCATGACAATGTATAGTTTGTCATAAAAAAGTGCAGTATGTGATATCTGACGAAGTCATGGTCAGTATATTATCAAAATGTCAAGAATTCAGTCAAAAAATACTGCATTGTCTGTGAGAAAAATGTCAGAAAAAGTATTTTAATAAATTTAAAAAATCATAATATAGTATGTCATAAAAAATTACTGTGATAGACAAAAAAGTGTCACAGTATAGTATAAAAATGTCAAAAAAATCATAGTATATGTTATAATATAGTAACGTATGTGAGAATGAACAAAAATGTCATAAAAAGGCATAACACAGTGAGTCAATATAATGTAGAATGTGATAATAATATGTGATATAATATTATGTCTTAAAAACACAGTATAGAACAAGATAACAGCCACAAAGTCAAAGTATAGCATGTTATGAAAACACCATAAAAAGTTCCTTTCCTGAGCGGCCCTCAGTTATTTGCTGGCTCCCTAAAATTGCTCTGTCATCAAACCTTTGAGAACCTCTGATGTGAGTTTTTGTTTCAAAAAGCTTTACATTGGTCAGTTAAGATGTTGAGAGTCTAAAACAGCCCCATGGAGGGAGGTTGGGTCGCAGAGGGCCGACATCAAAAATGGTCGTGTCTCCTCCAAATGTTACGGCCCTGTGTGTTGAGAAGAGCCCTCTAGGCCCCCTAGCCTTCCTACATGCAGCATGACCTGTGAATAGAAAAAACAAATCTTGGACGGACGGGCGCGCGCACACACACACACACACACACACAGCTTGCAGGCTTTCAGTTCTTCCCTCCAGGTTCTCATTTTATATGCAAATCTTACTAATCTCACTAAAGCTGCATCACACACAGCTGTCACTGTTCAGTTGTGTAATATCATCCACCAAGTTACACTAACTGCAATTTGACACATTCTCTGACAAAGATAGCCAGCTGAACTGGCACCCTGCCAAACTGCATGGCCTCCGCAGGTGGATGTGGACACTTGTTTTCACAGTTAGTGGATCACCGGTTTTTCTCACCTTGATACTGAGGTGTCACTTGCTGTGGTAATTGAGGGTCACACCTGTTGTTGTGTTGTTGTCTGCTGTCTGAAAACTGTTGAGCACAAACCCACTCATTTCCTTATTCTGCCTTCTCATAGCAGTCTAGTTCCAGGACATGACTAACTGTTTTGTTACACGGATGTGTTTTAAGGTAGTGTTAAAATGACACGTGGAGGCGTCCAGGTGAAATGACAGTCCATTTTATTGTTTCAGAACACAGCAGGCTACAGCAACCAGCTCCTCCCACTACCCCACCCCTTAGTAACAGCAGACCAATAAGAGCCCTCCTCCACCCCTGTCCTTCCACAGCCACACCCATCCAGCTAGGTCAGCTACACCCCCTTTGGAACAGCAGAGACACATCAGTGTCCACCTTTAAAGCAAGAAAATAGCTTGATATTTGGACCATGATTTCCAATTCATGTTTTTTTATACAAAAGCTACACAATGTTACACTTGATCATCAGAATACAATTCAACTGATTAACTTTAGTGTTTGGACACCATTTAAAATGTGATCAGATTCTTTACTTGGATGGAGCATTACCACTAAAAAACTCAACACTACCAGAGACTTAAAATACAAGGGACTGCAAAAACAAGAGATGAATATCATAATTGAGAATAATGAAAAAGCAAGCTAGAATCAGTTTGTACCATTACAGACTTGAGGAAAAAAAGAATAAAAAAGTGAAACAACCAAATGAAGTAAAAATGAAAAACAAAGTACATAAAAAGGGTTTTTTCAAAAATCAACTGTTGAGATCAAAATCCGTGTCATGTCAGGATTGAAGTCAGCCCTCCGTCAGGCTGAGACCAGAACAGAACCGCACTTAAATCTAGTTTGTCCCAATGGAGTTCCCATAGACAGGAAACTCTGCTTGCTGTTGTTGAGTCTTCTTCAGGCACTTTCTGAAACCCCGCCTCCTCCATATGGGCGAATCACGATGCAGGTTCATCCAGATCACATGATACAGCTGCAAAGGGAGAAGAGAAGGAGAGTGGAAAAAAAGACAGGAGGAATGAGGGGAAAAACAGGAGGTGAGAGGAAGGAGACAGGGCACAGGCGTTGGTTGAGACCACACACACAGATCTTACACGGAGCAACATCACACACACCACATCACACAACTTTGCAATTAGGAGCAGTCTGAACATGCAGCAGCCTCAGTGAGTAAATCCACTCTCCTCTCCCCCCTCAGCCATTTAGTCAGACAGAAAACCTCCCCACTGTGCTTCTACTTTTAGAGCTCACCCCAAAATGCCTCTCATTCATTTCCATTTCTGCTAACACAAGGCTGCAGTGAGGATATTCTTACCTAGTAGAAAGTGTAGTGTAATGTTGGTCTTGGTATTTACAGGTCGGTATCAAACCAGGCCAGTTGGTTGGAGTCGCCAGGTGGCAGGCCCTCTATCAGTTCTTGGGCGTGTCCCAGGTCAGGCAGCCCCTCTACAGGAGGGTAGTCCTGGCCAGGGTGGTGGCCCCCACCCAGATCGTGGTCCATCATGGGCTCCATACCCATTGTGTCCCCTCCGTAACCTCCCGAATGGAAGGAACGGTAGCTTGGGTCTGGGGGAGGAGGAAGTGGGTGGAGGGGAGGCAGGGGAAGCAGAGCAGTTGTTAGAAGCATGTTAACAAACCAAGCGGTCACACAGTAGTATGATCATTCAAACGTAACACTACACAGCAACACGGCACACAGTCCATCCTCCAGCAGACAAAATGCAGCTAAACTCGTGGCTCAGTTCACCGTGTTGAGTTTGGTCCCACCAACAGATATCCATCTGCAGTGGCCAGTGTTATCCAATGTGTCTACCAACTTAAAGTCTTTGTTTTCATGTGGCTGGTCCAGAGCCAGTTAGAGCAGTTAGTGCTGGAGGACTGGAGAGCAGTGCAAATTAAAAATAAACATCCAACCCTCGCTTCTTGGCCTATTGATCAGTCCAAGGTCCTGGGACACTCGAAACATTTAGATGGCCAACTGTGACAATAAGTAAAAGCAGCAGCATCGGATTTCTAAGATCCATCCCTCTTATCCTGACTAACATCAGGGATAAAATCAATCTCCATCCTTAGCTTGAAAGGGTTATTGTCCTTCATTAGTGTCAAGTTGCCTGTGTATCATGACCTTTAACAGCCAGTCCTGTCAGCAGTGATAACGCTGGACAGAAGGAGCTCAGTCGTTGGACTGTAACAATATTTAGTTGTTTATCGACTCAAGAGAGGCAGAGGCGGTCTGTGGGTTTAGAGAAACTCACAGAACAGGAAGGACACAATCACTCAGAACAGAGAAGGCGACGAGTTAGTAAAAAAAAAAAAGAAAAATCAGCTCAAATTGTTTTTGTTGCAGCTTAACTGCTCTGGTGTTTGTGACCTCCCTGTCCTCTCCTGTGTTTCTCCTGGGAGCTTCCCAGCCTGCTCGAGGTTAAGAGGTGACTTACCTTCCTGTCTGTAGCCCAGAGGCTCTCCCTGAGCTCCGATGTCCAAACCCAGGTCTCCGGTCTGCAGAGCAACAGAGAGAGACAAGGATGAGCAGGGGTCAGCACTTTCAATAACACCACAGTTAGTTAATTTTTATTTTCAAGTTATCTTTGTTGCACAAGCGTCTGTGTGTTTGGTGTACAAATACACTGATAAGCAATTTAAAAACAGCTGATTTTGAGTGCTTCGTACCTCGTTCCAGGCCATTGGTTCTGTCCTGAAGAGCGAGCTGGTGAGTTCTACAGAGAGCCGTTTCTTGTAGTCCTGGGGTTTGTCCTCTGACATACGGAACAAAACTGCTGCAGCGTAGGTGGCTGAGGGAAGATGGAGGGGTGAAAGGTCAGTCAAAAAGCACCTTACTACAAAAGCAGTGCTGCAGCAGAGAAGAGACAACCAAGAGTCCAGGTATATCCCCGATTACAGTTACAACAGAAATGTTTCAATTGTCTACATCTCTAAATGGAAAACAGTTATTGTGAAGTGCCTGTGCTTTGTTGAATCCTCAATTGTGATTGGTCTTTGAATGGTCTGTTACTTCTGAATAGCAGACTACTGCTATGGATGCAGTTATGATCGTAGAAGCAAAAAAATTAATCTTAAATGATCATTTTTTGACAAATTATTGATTTCTTTTATAAACTGCTGTGTAATAAGCGAGATAATGTTCAGGGAGCAGATCATTGTAAAATGAACTCCTTCAGTGTGATACAAGACCCCTCCACTTCGTGCCAGCGTCCTGCATCACTCTGTCGGGGTCCATTCTGCAGTAATGACCCACTTGCTGTACATTATCCCGTACATAAGCACTCATTTCTCAGTTTGACTAGACCTTCTGAACATCTGTGTCGCTAAAGAGTATCCATTATGTAAATGAGCGTGTTTTTGTGAACATACCAACTCCTTCGTTGCGGCTGTGCAATAGCTCTGTGAGTGGAGCGGTGGCTCCCTCGGCCTCGATGGCCTCAGCAGCCTCTTTGTCCTGGGCCAGCTCACACAGGACGCCTGCTGCTACACGCTGGATGTTCTCAATGGGAGAATACAACAGCTGCACACACAAACACAGAGCGAGAGTGAGACAGAGAGAACATTCTCAGTTTTCAGAGTCTTCACACATGATCTGAAAAGACGCAACAGCAGAGATTCATGGTGTGCAAGGAAAAACACAACAGGTGGTGCAATAAATGTAACCTTTCAGAACCACAGGACCAACCATGGCAATCAAGGTTTTTTTTTTTGTTTCAAAATTACTGACATTTGTAATATCTGTGGTCCCTATGTGATCCAAAATGACACCTAAATCCATTTAGCTAACATGACATCACAAGAACAGAGCATAAGTGAGATGAATTTTTCTTTTACCTGTACAAAGAGTGGAATGGTGTTGAGTCCTCTGATGACTATTCTGTTGTGGACGTCTCTGGCTAGGATGTGAAGTGCTCCTGTGCAGCCCTCCACAATCTCCTCCATACGAACTCCCTCCTAATGACACAAACACTTCATTAGTCAAGTAACAAGTGTAGGAGCCATTCAGGACTCTCCACAGATAATGAGGTTGTGGTGGCAAGTCACAAAAAACAACTGAATTTGACATCAGCTTGACATGCTTTAAATTTTGTGGGTACTGTGTGAGTGCTCAGTGGAAAGAACGCATGGCACCACTGAGCTGCGTGTCCCATTAGTTATGTTGTGTTAGTGTTTGCTGTGGAGGTGTGAGTTCACAGAAGTATCTAAAAGCGTCTGTGTGTGTGTGTGTGTGTGTGTGTATGTGTGTGTGTGTGTGTGTATGTGTGTGTGTGTGTGTGTGCGCTCTCACCACAAACTGCTGCTGCGTGCCTCCCATGCTTGTACGTCTCTGTGTGTCTTGGTGTGCTCTGACCAGCAGCTGAACCAGTCTGGGGATAGCTCCCTGCTCCCTCAGAGGAGCGTGGTTTGCAGGGCACAGAGCCAGGTTACGGATGAGACCAACTGTAGCCTGACAGACAGACAAACATATTTACATGTCAGCTTCGGGTAGCCATTAGTCACATCTGATAAAGAATCACAGCCACAAGTTGTTTTCGGCAACATATTGTACACACAAAGTATTTTAAAAATGCATTGTTTGTATACATCTTTTAATTTGAAAAGTAATTCCTTGGGAGAGTCTCCAAGTGGTTTGTGTTTGTAATCTGGGACCAGGTTTCACCTCAATCTAGATGAGTTCAAAGCTGTACAAATGTTTTCTGAGTCCATCGAAACAAATGTGCTATAATATACTGTAGACCAAGACTGGTCTGTCTGGTGTTGTGCTGCTTCTACATTGGATTGGGCCTAAAAAGAAGCAAGATTTGCAGATGTGCTTGTGTTTCATGCAGCCTCCAGCAGTATCACACTGCATTCTCAATGCACAACAAAACAGTCCTGAGAGACCCAAAGCTGCCAACATGGATTAATAGCCAGCGTTCCACAGAAGTACTACTGTGCCAGGTTTGGCCCATTATTTTAGATTCGAGGCGTGGTCAAGTGCAAAGTGATTTTCACTGGGAACACCATTATAACAACAGACACAAGTAGCTGACAGTATGACTGTATACCTTAATGAGTGGCCAGTGTGATGGTGGATGCAGTAATTTGACGACCACGGGCAGGCCATAGTGCAGTCTGACAGCATTCTGTGCCATCTCGGCGTCCTGGTGTCGAGACGTGAGGTGACGCAGGGCACAAATTGCTGGTTCTGTGATGTCTTCTCTGTCTCCAGCCCTAAGCACTGTGCGAACTAACGCTTCAATACCTCCAACCTATGGAGAACAGATGAATAGATTAATCAGAGATTCACATTTGCTGTGTGGATAATATTAAAGCATAAGCATGAGTGAGGAAAAAATCTTGTGAAGTATGGATTCAAACAGGACAAAAACAAGCGCTGGTAAAAATCATAAAGACGACTATTTGAAAACAGTTACTAAGCGTATTTAACTGTATACTCACCACTGACGAAGACCCAAGTAGGATCGAACGTCATCATTAAACATTTGTAGTAGTAGTAGTAGTAGTAACTCAACAGGCTTTACTTTTTCTTCATACTCACCTGGCAAACCATCATCTTGTTCTTGTAGTTGTTACAGGTCAGGTTAGACAGGATGCCAGCAGCGCAGGTCACCACATTAATGTCGTCACTTCCGAGCAGCTGTACCAGAGTTCCTAGGAGACCCTCCATTCCCTCCTAGAAAAAAATAATTGTGAAGTTAGCATTAAAAAGGACAGATGGGCACACAGTAACAAGAGCTCAGAGAATGCTTTGCGATGTACTTAAACAATAAAATCCTTTCATGTCTTCCTTCTGAGAATTGTTTTTTTAAAGAAAAGAAAATATTTTAATGTTGGTACAAGGTGCAGTGCTCATCACCTGTTTGGTGGCAGCATCTGATAAGTTCCTGAGAGTCCAGAGACAGTTCTGGACCAGTCTCTGGCTGGGGTCTGTCAGGTGGAGTCCCAGAGCCTGCATACCTCCTGGACAGAGGGACAAAGATGGAAAAAATTGTTATCTGCACCTGTGAAAACCCACAGTATATTTAAGATCACTAAATTATCCCTGTTATTTGACTGCACTGTTTCCATTGCAGTGTTTGCTGTTACAAATGTATTTCAAATAAGCTGAAAGAACCTCACCTATGAATACAGTATATGTATAATGATACTAAAGCTCATATTACAAACAGTTTAATGTCAGACATACCAGCTTCTACAATGGCAGGCTTGTTACTGGAGCAGACAGACAGGACTTTGAGAACACGGCTTGTGGTCCACAACAGCTTCTCGTAGGTGTAAGTCCTCATGATATTGACCAGGGCCTGGGGGCCACCACTGGCCAAGATTATCAACTACACATGAAGAGACAGTACAATGAGGTTAGGGGTTTTAATGTCCTGATTGCCACTATAGCCTGAGGAGCACCTTAACAGACCAATTTACCACACACTTCTCCCTTCCACTAGCCCCTCACCTTGCTTTCCTGGTTTCCATAGGCCAGTATCTGGAGACAGTCAGTGGTGATGGCCAAGAACTTGACATTGGTCTTGTTGAGTAGAGCGACCATTTTCTGTAGACCTCCAGCTAAACGGACAGCCATCTTGGCTCCTTCCTGGTGCAGGAGGAGGTTGTGAAGGGTGGTGATGGCGTAGAACAGGACAGAGTCCACTGGTGAACTGCAGAACAAACAGAGGCTTCTTAGATTACTGTCCCACTGGAAATTAACCACAACTAGAGATGCACTGAGATTTCTCAAAAGGTCCTTCCTCTCCACATCCTCTGCCTTTGATGAGTTAACAGCCAGTAACAATCCTTCATGTCTCTCTTATCATAACTACAAATCCACTGTGTCAAAAAATAGCTATTTACCAATAAGCAAACAAAATGATGCTTATGTTGTTGAAAAACTCTGGATAACAGCCCAAACAGCAGTGTTATTGACCAGAGACAGGGGAAACATCCCACCACATCATTTAGTGCCTTCCTGTACTGGTGAGCTGCAGTACATCAAATAAATGGAAACCCAGGAAAAACACAAATCAAGTATCACCCCATCTTTCTTTCACATACCCAAGCATTTTAACTAGAGCTGGTATTCCTCCAGACTTGAAAATAGCCAGCAGACCCTCTCTGTGATGGGACAGGTTGTGGAGTGTTCCTGCAGTGCAGCGAGCTGTCTCCACATCGTTTGTGTTTTGCATGGTCCTGACAATAGCAGACACCATCTGAGGAGAGCGCATGATGGCGTGGCGAGAGGCTTCTTTCTTTGAAAGCTGGTGGACCATCACTGCTGCTTTATTTACTACAACCTGGAGTAGAGGGACACGCATTAGGGAATGACTGTAATGAAAACAAATAAATCATAAAGAATCCAGAGCCACAGTTTCCGTTGGTATCTACCTGGTCCTCATCATTGAGTAGTTTGGTGAGTTCTGGTATGGCTCTGGTTGCCAGCTCAGCATCATCTTGGTAGTTGATCAGATTGACCACAGCATGTTTGAGCATTTGTGAGGGCTCTGCCAGCCTCTGAACGTTGGTGGGGTTTGCTGCATCATACTGTGTGGAGGGGATCTGCATGCCCTCCTCAAGAGTCTCTGGGAACATTGCTGCACGCACCCGCTGGGCACGCGTCATGGCATACTGACCATCTATGTCTAGGAGACAGAAAAACAGTTGTTTTGTTATATTAGGATTCAAGCTGCTGTTTGGCTCATTCATGTCTGAGACTTTATGTGCAGTAAACAAATCTTCCCCAAAAGACCAACAAGTTGTCGGCATTATGACCTACCTTGTACTTGTTCCTGGGCAAAGTTCTGGTTGAAGCCCTGCTCCCACTCATACATGACCTGGTTGTCGACATCATCTTCCTCAGGGTTGCCCTTCCCACTGAGAGAGGGAGCCGTTGTGGTGGCCCCTGAATGGATGCCTGAATCCAGGTAAGACTGTTGCTGCCAGTGACTGACCGCCGCCTTACGGTCTGGCTCCATGGCCATGTCGAGCTCCATCAGATCAGCTGGAAGGAGACAAGGAATTAGAAAATATAAAATCAACTGAAGGACAAAACATTTAGAAAAGTCAGCGTAACCAACTTAGCAGTAGTCAAGAACAAAAGAAAATGAAATCAGCATTTGCAATTTTAGTACTTTATGTCAAATGAAATGCAGCAAAACCAATTTGGTCAGCTTCTTCATTTCTCAGAAGTATTGAGTTCAAAGCATCTAAACAAAAGCTACACAGTTATTGCCAAGAAGTGTAATCCTACTCGAATGCTCTAACACTTCGCACATATTATGCGGCTTTAGATTAGATTTATTATCAGCCTCCTCTCTGTGTTTCCTTTATAAAAAGGAGTTACTGCTGTCAATGGTTGTTATGTTGTTTATTCAGGACCATTAAGGCTGACTTCTATGCGGGATTAACCCCTATTTCTAATATTGTTGTGATGTATTTGTTGTTATATAGATTGATTGATTGATTGATTGATTGATTGATTGATGTGTTGACCACACCCATGGGTGTTGCCTGCTAATTTTATTTATGTGACCAGCTGAGATGTCAACACGGGTGACCTGATGAAGAGCCGGTAGGCTCGAAACATTGTCCTTTTATACTATGATGATAGAATAAAGTATAATATTTTTTTATTGGGAGCAGCTACAGTGCTGCAAGTCTTTTTCTTTCTTCCTGATCACGTCTTTTCGACTTGGCACCTGGTAATATGGATGTGCGTGTGTCTACCTCTCCTTAATACAATAAGTATAATTGCAATCAGTAATTCAGTTTCAGAATCCTAATTGAAATTTATAGTCATTGCAATAAATGGATTTGTAACCTGCTTCTCATGCTCTTATTTTCCTACAGTTTTATATTCTAATGATGCGTGATTTACCACTAAAGGTCTCTTCAAGCATTAAGTTTGATTTTACGTGTGCTCCTAGTTTCAGATTGAAATCAATAACTAATTCACTTTGCTCTAATGAGAACATATATCTGCACCAGGAGAAGAGTCAGTTTAGAAATGCGGCAAAGCCTAACACACTAGCCAATGCATGTGTATGCAAGTAAGAGACGGAGAGACACAGACAAGTGATGAAACAGAAGCTGAAGAGAGTGAGGAGGTGAAAGAGTTTGAGTGCGTGTCTGAAAACTATTAACTCACCCTGGGAAGCCATGTTCCTTTCTCAAACCGCGGCCGACACAGCTTCCTGATCTGGAACAGGGAAAAAAAAGCAGTCAGTCAAAGTGCCTCAGTGGCATCTCGCCTTCCATCATTCCTGCCCTCTAACCCTGCTCACTGCCAGCTGTCTTTCCTTACAGTCAAACGTAAGCCATTTGACTTTAACAGAAAGATCACAGCAGAGGTAACTGTGGCCCATTAGAAATTAATGGCAGTGTTGGTTAAGAAACAGTCCAGACAAGCGACTTTCCAGTGCTTTCTTTCCTTTCCTGCCACCTCCCTTTCTTGGATTTCCTCTGCTGTTAAAGCCAGACATGCAAACAGCAGCAGCTCACACACAAAGCCACCATTAAATGTAGCAGCTAGCGACTATTTAGGTGAGGAAGGGTGGGGGAAGTGGAGCACTGGGTGGGGAGAAAAGAGGCAGGAGGGGGGAGGAGGGCATATGCATTCTTGCGCTGGCTTTGAAGCTGAAACCACACTCTGCAGAAAAGTAAACACTGGCAATGGCAGGAGAGAGGTAGAGCGAGCGAGAGGGGATTAATTCAGAAAAAAAGGAAAATTGAAACAGAGGTATTTCCAATTCATACTCAAAGATAAATGTTATGACAGTAATGCACAAAAACAGGAAATGGGAAAACTGCAGACGAAAATCCAGGCTAAAATGAGACACAGAAACAGGGGTGTATATCCATACAATCAGAAATCCTTTTGTCAAGCCCTTTCAAAAGTACAGCTGCGGTTATTCCAAGATGAATCCCACAGGAAAATAAAGAGCAAATCCTTTTCAATCATGGCATACCAGTCTGGACATGCTTTAAAACTTAACAGGCACACTGTAGGAAAATCAGGGTACTGCAACAAAAAAAGACACGCACTCATGCCTTACGAGAAAAGCAGAGGTGACTAACAATGAGACAGACTCTCCTGCCGCTAACTAACCAAGTTAAAACCGCAGACCTACGTACATTAAGTCTGTTCCACATAATCCACAATCCATATGAAAATATATAAGACTACACAATGGTAAAAAGAATACCAAGAGCCTTCATTTGACATGGATACTGTTGTGCTCACATTTGTTTAGCACCATCCATTGAGGAAACACATTAAAACTAATTTAACACTACACACGGATTAAAGTACAAACAAGTTTATACACTGTGTATATATATATATATATATATATATATATATATATATATATATATATATATATATATATATATATATATATATATATATATATGTATACACACACACACACATTTCTGTAACATACAGGAAGCATAAACTGCTGTAACATCAGCATGATGTTCTTGCCCTACAAAGCAACTGCAGTATTAGAGGCTAAGAAATTTTCAGATTATATTCAGACCACAGACTGTAAGTCACTCCAACCCTGTGTCTGCAAGCTATCAACTAATGTTATTAATGAAACTAATCAAAAATCGACCCGTCTCTTACAAAAAAGGGCTATTTAGAGCACTGTCATTGGTCCCTGTGGAAAGTTAATGTGTTAGATTAAAATTCTGAGCGGCCCCTTCTTGCCGCAAGGCTTGATGCAACAGGTGTGTGACTGTGTGCTGTTGTGAGGTCAGATGTAGTGACAGCAGCGATTCTGATGTCTGTGGCCGTGAAACATCTCCATCTCAAGTTTCTGTGTGGTCATTCAGAGACGCACACTGAATTTTTAAGAAAGGGACATTATATATGATTTTGGAGGCTGTAATAGAAAACGCAATATAGCACCTCTACCAACTGAATAGCCTTTGAAAGCTTTGAAAAGAGTTTCTGTGCAGGAAACACAGGGTTCTACCAGGAGGTCATTAAGGCAGCAAGAGACTGTGCATTAACATTAGCCAATAATGTTAAAGGTAATGATATCTGGGTGTCAGCCCCTAAAATTTGATCTTTTCTTTTCAGAGGCATAAGCTCAGTTTGGTTTTACATACTGACAGGAAATGCTACATCACAACCTTGAATCTCAGAGGTCCTGATTCAGAGATATCAACCTTGGCTGCTGGCTGTCAACAGGCTGAATATTATGTGATGTGATCACCTTGATAGGTACTTTACAGACTAATCCATCTCGTCTCCTGAGCACAAAAACACAGTCCACTATCTTCTCACTTATCAAAATGAGACTGAGTGTTGTAAAAAAAGACACACTGTGTGGCTTGCAGAGTGCATTTAGCTGACAACAGTTTAGAGTTTGGTTAACTATGACTGACCCTGTGGTCAACCTGTTGAATTAGAAAACTCACCACTGACGTTTAAGATGTGACGGCCTTTTTAAGGAGTGCAATTTTTGAATTTTGGCAGCCACTTACTAAAAAAAAAACATCCTTCCAGATCTTTGATGTCTGCTAATTGTTGGAGTGTCCAGTAGGTTTCAATAACACTCTGTTCAATGAGCTTATGCTTATAAACACTGTACAAACAACAGATATTTAAGCTCACCATTGCAGCTGCTCACTTTGTTCTGCAAGTTTAATAGCTTTTACTTGGGGCTTTAAATATCCTGCCTGCAATACACTCTATACAAGTGGACCCAAAGAAGAATATCATGAAGTTTGAAAGAGCAAAAAGAGAAGACTAAAAGGCCTACAAACAGAAGTGGACATACAGAAAAACACAGCAGCCAGACATGCAGTGGTTAAAAAAAAAAAAATCAGTCTGGCATTGGTGCCAGTGAATGTGTAGGAGTTTGTGGAGTTAAAAGGCTGCCAATATGTAAATACACTCAAGGATAACTAAACTACTGCCCTGAATTACTTCTCTCCCCTCATACCCACACCACCCGAGCTCAGCTGTGTCATTAAAACACAATCTTGAGTCAGGCTCCAAGATTGCTGCTTCTAACCACAAATGCACCAACTCAAATTCACTGTTCACACACCATCCTCCCAAGCTTCGCAGGAATGCCCTCATATAACCTAGCCCTGCCCTAATGGAAGCCATATGTGCCATACAAGGCTGCATACAAATCAAACATACAATCAAAGCACACAGTGGAACCATTTATCATTCACACTGGTGGAAAATGTGGGTCTTTACATCTGGCTTCAGAAACTGAGCCAATGATAGTTTTTTTGATGGGCAAACAAGCGAAGTCTGGTCTCCAATTGGGACACACAAATGGCAGCCTTACCCTAAAGTCAGACTCTGACCATTAACACAAACAAAAAAATCATTACAGTAAGAGTTCCTTGATATCAGGCTAGCAGCCTGGCCGCAAAAATCTGAGCAAGAGGTTTCTTTGAAGCCAGATGTGAAATCCAACATGTAGAGTTGTGCCTGGTCCAGATAAAAGCCATACAATTGAAACCAGATGACTAATGAGTGACACACCAGTTACAAGAGTCAGAAGGCTGTCTAATGCAGTATGTGGGATGAAAAGAGGCAAGTCCCGTGTAGCTATGATTGGATGGGTCCATCTTTATCCACACAAATGTAGATGTAGATGGGGAGTAATGTGCATGCACTCAGGCACGCACACACAAAGCCCTATGAAGTGAAGTGTAATCACAGTACTTTTGTCCCAGGTCAACACTCAAATGACAGGCTTAGTGTTCCAGCACAGAACTGGACGGCCAGGAATAGTGTATTTCGGTCTGTTTCACTGCCCTGAGTATAGTCATGAAAAACATGGCATTCATATAGGGAGCTGGAGTTCATTAATGTGTGAATGACAAAAATAAAGCAACAGAAAATAAAAGGTGAAACAGCACAACTATTTCTGTATATACCCCGCCCCCCACAAAACAGAAAAGGTTACCAATGCGGTCCATTTTTCTGGCTCTATTCAGAGCATAGGGAATACAACTCCTTACATTCGTAGACAGAGCTAGATGAAGGGCAGCTAGGACCTCAATAGTGACACAAAGAAAGGAAATTATAAATATATAAATAACAAAAACATGCTTCCAACCAGTAATAAATGTCCTGCGAGTGGTCTGATTTGTCTGACATACAGGGCAGGAAGTAGGAAACATTGAACCATCAGGATTTCTCCACATGTATATCTTGCTACATTGCACGGAGGGCAACTCAATCAGGATTAGGCACAACGCCAGATGACTGACAACTATCAGGAGATAACATTCCAACCCCCACAAACAAAATAAGACGTGACCAGTGGGTTATTACAGGCCCACAGTGACACCTACACAATCTCATAAGCCCAAGTTTAACCAAATGTCTTAAGACATCATAAGCTAGCTAAGCAAGCGTGAAAGAAGTCTGTAAGCTATGTGGGAAATCTTGCATTTCTAAACAGATTCAGTCTGATAAAAATCTTAATAGCAAATGCAGGAACACGAAGGGAAAAAAATACCCAGTCACATTGCTCAATAAACAAATTTAAAGCAGCCAAGCACATCTAAACTCTCCAATGCTACCTCCTCTCAGAGAAAAGAAAAAATAGCCAGTCTGTCAGCAAATTTGAACCACAGTCTGGCGCAAAGGGAAGATGAGGTGAGCCTCAAGGTTTACCTTTTGCAAAGATGACAGTATTACATTAAAATTACAAAAAATAAATCAGTTTGTTAAACACACATCCTCTAAATTGCATTTCACTCATCTGGCCTGCAGACATGCGTGGTTTAATTTTACAGTGTCTTCCTAGCATGCTGTGGCATTTAAATAACTTATACAAAATTAATTTGTCAGATGGAATACACTCTGCTTGGGTTAAAGAAATGATGCATTTCTTGAGAACAGGACTTCAAAGGGCCAAATCCATCTAAACTCCTGCACAGACAATTTCCTCTCAAGTGGAAAAAAACCCACCAAGCTCAATACATCCATATGAGTTAATGACCCAAACAAGCTGTATGATAGGCACAAGCAGAGAGACAGGAGCTGCCACAGGCATCAGTGTTAGCCATGTAATGTGCAGGGTCAGCAGCACTCACTGCTGGCTGCCAACAATACAATGAGCTCAATGCCTGCAGCCGCTGCAGTGTTTGGTCTGGGTTTTTAACTGCAAAATGATGGATGTCCATGGAGAAACAGGAGCTCCATGATGATGACTTTTCCTTTATTCTACCAAATAATTGTCAGTCTATTTAAAAGGGGTAAAATGATATTAAATAGGTTAAGAGACGTAGAAAAACGCAGACAAATTCAAAGTCAAAGCTTGGAATAATTTATCACCAATAGATGTTAAACTGAGCCTTTATTTATACAAAGTTATTCATTCTTTTTTGACACAGGTGATTTTTATCAGATATATATTTCTGATGCAACCTTAACGAACAGCAAAACTGTCACACAAGTTTACACATTTCAAAATCTACCCAGATCTACAAGTTGTGTAAAAATTACCATGTAAATGCAGACAAGCAGGTGGGTTCTTGGAAAGAGAAAAATTACAGTAATAGGTAATGGCAACACCACTGGAAAGGTTCTTGGTAGCAGTTTTCTTACAAGTGGATTACCTCAAAACAAACCACTACCGGTCTCAAATGTAGCTCACACCTACGCTTCCGTTCAAAAAATGTAAATGCAAGATTTTGTTGACGAGATTGTCTGTTTTTTGTTCCATTGTGTAATCTGATCGGGGATTTCACTCAGGCACCACAGACAGACAAACAAAATATTTGAACCCATTTTTAAACAAACCAAACGTCAAAGACAATGCGGTGATTTCTGGGGCATGAAAACACCAGAGACTGGTGGTTTTAGTTTAGTAATGTGCAAAACTCGACTCTGATCTTGTGATCTTATTATTTAAAATAAACCGGTTTAGTTGCAGAGCTTCCGTGACTGAAAAAATGAAGCCGCTAGATGAGACGTAAACATCCTCCACCCACAGTTAATTCACTCAATCTTCTCCTTACCAATAAAACTAAGACATAATCAACTGCGCGCAAAAAAATTCTCACCACCACCACAACTTCGTCTTGTGCCACTAAAGCACACACACACACACACACACACACACACACACACACACACACACACAGCTGAAGCCATCACACCGCTTGTTTTCAGTATCGGCAGGATGGCGAAGAGCAGCGAGGTATCCAACTTACCCCGTAGTGGCCCGCCTGTCTCTCTCCAGCAACACACACACACACACACACACACACACACACACACACACACACACACACACACACACACACGCGGCAATGCAAAGGGACCAGGCGGAAGAGTAAACACTCAATATAACATTTAATAAAAACAGATCAACACTTACTAACCGTCCAAATAACAGTGTGCGGCAGCCCTCGCCCTCACAGCTGCTGGTGCCCCTGACTTTCCAACACCACTGACTCAAATTTCACACTCTGGCTCCTCCTCGTCTTCCTCCCAAAGCACAGCGGCTGCGAGGAATTTGTCGGTCTTTGTTTAAAAGGACGAGAGGAAAACACACTCTCACGGGCTTCTGACCTAAAATAATATAAACCATTAATTTTTGTTTAGAGCGACTCTGCTGACAGCGAGCTCCATACAACATTAAAGTTTGTAATGGTTTTCAGTTTTACGAACTTCCAGCTAAACTTTCGGCGAATCCTTCACCAGTTTCCCGTGACTTTGCTAACGTCAATCAACGGCCGCTGACTTAAGTTTTAAACATGTAAAACGAAACACATGGCCGCGGTACACCGAGCTTCACACGCGCTTATCTTCACCCCACATGAAGCGTCTGTTCAGCTAAACCAGCTGCAAAAACAGCCGACAGAAAGGCGAAACTCAAGTCGAGCAAACATGAGTCAGAATAGTGGAATGTGGCCAGCAGCATAACAGGGCTAATAGTAGTTTAGCTAACTAACCTTAGCCATCGTCTGCTAACGTTAACTACTCGGAAAAGCGAGGGCACAACATCGGCGTTTACTCCCAAATCCCGAATAAACTAGAAGGCGATGAAATCCATCGGACACATCTACCTAATTGTTAACTACTGCCTTACCAAACATCGACCCCGTGCTAACGTTACCATAAAGTCGGTGATTATCATCTGTACAATAGGTACGTTCCCATTAGGCGGTGGCCGGCATATCCCAAATATCTGCCGTGAATTCAGCTGGCTCGCTAGCTGCGGCAGCAGCATCCCGGCCGGCCCGTACACAACAACCGTCTCCATTCCTGCTGGCATTCAGGGAGAGCCCGACAGGAAAAGAGGGAGAAACTGAGTGGAGCCGATAGTTTGAATGTTGGAGCCTACCCTTGTCAACACAGCAAGTCCGTCCACTCGGATCCCGGGGAGTAAAAACCACTCAGAAAGGGAAAAAGTCGAGGAAAACGTGAAGGCGAGCGTCAGCGGGGAGCCCTCGTCCACTCCCTCCGCAGTCAGTCAATAATGACTTGGCCGGAACAGCAGAGACTGGAAAATGTAAGATGGCGGCGGGTCTATATAGACCGGAGAACACCTCCAGTGGTTACATATCCTGCCGTGCGCTCGAATAAAATAGAAACAAAAACCTGATACATATTTTTATTCATATCACATTTACGTGTCCCCACGTAGATTTACCCACCATAATAACCACATGCGTTGGTTCGGATTTTAAATCAATCTAATGAAGTAAAGCAAGGTAAAATCAGTGTCTACAGCGTGAGTATGGATACACAATTGAATCAAGTTCCGGCAGACTACAAAAGGGAAATCCGATTCCTTTCCCCAAGTTAAACCTCTTGGACTGTGAAAAAGCGGATAATTTCCCTCACCTATGCATGGTGAGACAGAGAGAGTGTCACTGCAAGCAGCATCACTCCTATCACCAGGAGTCCCCTGCCTCAAACACAACAAACAAACATCACTGCCGATTTTTAAAACAGGTTAAACTATTCCACAATAGGCTGAGTTATAAACACAAAATGGAAAGTCATTTCAAAGACACCAAAACCTGGGTTTCATTTATTACACATACATTAATATGACAATCAAATTGGTGATGCCAAGGGTCAAATTATGTTAAATAAGACACAATAATAAACACTGCAGACAATAAAAACTCAACAATGATGTTGTTTGTTGTTTTATTACACTATTACAAACAATGGTATCAAGAGCTAACCCTTATGCTGATGTCAGTTTAAATTGTTATTGTATTACCTACATGAGTCAGTTCAGCAAGCAGCTCTTTATGGGCTTCATAAACTGTGCCATTAGGCCTACAGGCAAAGAAAAAGTCACTGAGCAGGTTGGGTCATGTATCTTGTGTAAGTGGTGCATTTGTGAGTGGTTGTCAGTGATTCCTGGGAACTTGTTGATTACTGACTTACACTCAGTTGTGTTTGTGAGTCAGATCAAATCTCACATTCTCAGAAAATATCTCACAGAGATAATTAATCACTACTGTTGCCATACTTTGAGTGAGAGAAAATCTGAGTTCAGGCAGTTGCATTATAGACTTATTTGATCAAACAATGCATGCATTGCTAAAAGGATTATTTCTTCAAAATACAGTAGTGTTAGATTAACCGTTTTTCCTGACTTAATTAAAAAGCAGATTCATTCATTAAAATTATTAGTGATCTATGGGCATCACTGAGGTCCTTCAAGTGAATAGTGTGATCTCCCCTTTATTCTGAGATCACAGAGTTGTGGCTATTAATTTTCAGATGACTTTCTGTTTGGCTCAATTATGAGTAAGTTAGTGGATAGGCCACATAGGAAATTTAAATATGCATTACAGGTCCTCTCGTCAGTGTTTGGTCCCTTAATCTCTGTGTTATGAAAGGTGGAGAGCAGACTATGCTACCTTTATACTGTCCCTTCATTCTACAGCTATCAATGTCATGGGAAGACAAAGGTAAAATCCTCCCTTGTCATCTGCCCACAGGCTATTTCATTAACCGTTATTTACAGTATGTGGGAGGAACAGGTTACTGAAAGCCAAACTCTAATTCAAAACAGTCAATGCAGCAGTCCCTGGATGGGATATACGGGAATTATATCAACGCAGCCAGAATACACAATATGTGACACATCACCAGGAATGAGTCCACCCTGTGTCATTAGATTGCAACATGGAGAAATTACAGTAAGTGAGAGTGATTGATTTGATTTTGAATGGCTTTCAAACCACAGTGGGAATTACTGCTGTCAGTCACTTGGATATATAGCCATGATTTGTGAAATCAAATGGCTGCGTTCATGCAGTCATGTGATTTCACAGGAGCATGCTGACATAACCAAACAGGTATGAATTCATGGCACAGCGAGTGACTTCAAGAAAACAGGATGGCATAATACTCTGGGATGCAGATACTTTGATTATATTTCAATACAAGTATCAGTGGAGGAGCAGTAGTTTGTTGGTCTGCATTTCAAATATGGCTGTATAAATCAGAGTTGAATAAGACCCAAACTATTCTCCTCTCAATACTAAAGATTGCCCTTGAAGCAACTCAGCCTCAAACTTTTCCAATACACAGTCTTAACACCAACCACTTAGCTGTGGTGGTGGGTGCAAAAGAATATGATTATAAAACTGTATGTCTGAATAGAGATAACATGCAGCATGCTCCTGTTAGATGAGTGAATCATCTGGATAGTTTATTTGTAAATTTCTTCATAAAAGAAGTGGCTATGTGTGAAATGCTGCTTACCCAAATGTCTAAAAATCAGAGGAGCATTTATTTGAGTAGAAGAGCATGTTTCATTTCTAGCGACTGTATTCATATTGTTTTTCCCAACCGTGTTAAACCATCATAAATCAGAATGCAGACATCTTTTACTCCATTTTTACAGACCTTTCAAACATAAATGTCTCTGTGATACGTTTATTTATAACTCAAACTGTATGTTATTTCTGTCACACAATGTCTGTACTTGTAGCAAAAGCCCCATGAATAAATCATATTGAAATATGTCCCTTTAAACAAAGACAGTGGCGGATTGAAAGTGTTTCCAGACATGATGCAACACTGCAGTTACAGAATTGGACTTTAGTTACAATAAAGTTTTAGTGAGGACTAGTTTTGTGACCATCTGTGACCATTGGGCCTGGATTAAGAGCACGGGGTTATAAATCTGATTTAATGCCTGTGAAAATCCTCCTGAAGTCTAATCTGTTAAATTGTGCTGTTAAATTTGGACCCATCGATCACTGCTCCTGTCACACTGAACTTGCTTATATTTCTACACTCAGCCCAATATAACAAAGAGTTTGTAACAAGTGGGGGAAGAGATGACAGGATGCAGCTCTGAATCTGTGTGCCTGATATGAACAGGAAGGGAGTACGTTTCAAAAGGTCACTTCTTACCTGAGCAGGACTTTAGGTGATCGCATGGATTGCTCAAAAGTCTTAAAATGTTTTTTTTTTTTTTTTTTTTGTAGAGGAGTAGTTAGACATCAAGTGAAAAGGGGGATGTGCAGAAACCACAACACCACTGTATGTTCATTGTATTTTATTTGTAACAAAAATAATGAAGTAGGTTTGTGGAAAAACACAGACGACAGAGGCCTCTCACTGTCTTCTTTTGCACTAGTGGAGCATAATGTTATGAATTTAATCATTTCTCAGGGTTTGGATTATGTCTGAGGAAGCATGTGTATACACATTATATTTTCATCTTTTCAAGGAGTCAGTTCAAATAAATTTACAAGTATGTGATGTTTAACCCAATGTGGGTCAGACTCAATCCTCTCTATCCTGGTTTATCACAAGAGACCTCTCAGCTCTAGGACACGTGAGGTTAAACATCCAGTTTTGTTTGATCCTGGGGAGATCCTGCCAAAGATTAATCCATAATGCCTGTGAAATGGCCCTTCATCCAACAGGCTGTGCTGAAATAACACAGACTGTTCTGTTCCCAAACACGTTGTGGCTCTCCAGTGACCCAGTGTTGCACCACTTCAGGGAGCCCACACAGCACTTGTTCTTCCAGCTGGATCCGTGTTCCATCGTGGCAGCGTGAGGCGTTCACTGGACGAGTATTTACACCTGCAATTTATTGATAAACACAGATTGGTATGGACATCAACACAGCGTGTTTTAGAAAAAGCATACTGGAATTGTAGTGACAAATTTGTTTGCATGTAAATAAATGTGGTTCATAAAAATCCTGTAAAATATTAAACTTTATTCACAATACAATGCGAAACACATCTACACTAAGTAGTCACTACATGTGTCAAATGCTAGCTTGCATTGAAGGACATGTTATAATCGATTTCTAGATGTATTTAATATAGTGACTTAATTAGTATTTGGCTTCTATCCAACATCAAAGTAATCAGCTAAACCTGTTCAAGATGAGGCTTCATCTTTTATAATTTATCTATGGAGCTGGTCTAAGAATATTCTCATTTTAAAACACTATCAGGGTTTTAATATTGACTGAATAAATGGTCCAACACAGTGTTTTCCATGTGTGTCTTGCATTTTTAAAAAAGAAACGTGCAAAAGCAGATTAAAAAATTAGAATACAGACCAGCACGCACAACACATATACATTGTTGCATGCTTGCACCACACACACACACACACACACGTGCACACCTTGACAGAACCAACAATTACACTGACTCATGCGCTCATCCAGCTTAATGCATGCTTGCGAGGAACCTGCATGCATTTGTATGTGCCGTCTGCTCTCATTGCACAGAGGACGAGCCCGTGATAACACAGTACCCAGGATAACAGGAATGACACACAATCACATAAAAACAGGTAGGTTTCGCTCTCCCTGGGGGTTAATATTCACAAGGGAAGCACAGGTCACATTCAAGCTCTGCTCTTATTGGCTAAAGCCAGCTCGGTGTGTTTACATACGCATGTGTGTATGTGTACATAATCTTGTGTCTATGTGTAGGCTTGTATTGACATATGTTTGTACCATGTTCTTTACTTTATGTGTAAATATACTGTGTGTATGTGTGTGTGCACTCGTGTTTCTATCTTTGAATGTGTTTCCTTTAAAACTATGGATGTGTGTGTGCTGTGTGTAGAAAGCGTAGGAAAGGATATAGCAGTGTGTGTGTGTGTGTGTGTGTGTGTGTGTGTGTGCCCAAATGTGGGTCTTTACTGTATATATACTGTATGTGTGTCTGTGTACCTTTATGTAATGCAAATGATACCTTTAATAGAACTTCCTATGATCATGTTATTATGCAGAGTTACATGTACTTGGTGTTGCGCAGCTAATGCTGAGGAACAGAGACTGCAGTACAAATCCCCAAATCCCAAGAGAGTGAAACGCCACACACACATACACTAGGCCAAGGCCTGAGGGGTGTGGTTCCTTTCTCTGACTGTGAAAGAAAGGGGCAGGACAGAGCTATAGATAGGGGCAGACAAAACAAACACCCCCACACACACAGGGACACACGCACACGGCAACAGCAGCGCAGGTCAGGGAAGCGCTGAAGACAGGGCCACATGGAAGCAATGTTTGTTTTGGACTCACACTCTCATGTAGAGGGTTGCGACTTATGGCCTTCTTGCAAAACGGCTCTCACACAGCAGAGCAAAACAAACATTATTTCTTTTCAAGAAACTGTTGAGTTGTGGATGTCTCAATCCGAACTCATTTGTTAAGATAAAATATCCAGTTTGGTTAGGAATGTAACATTAGATTTCACTGATTTTGACTGGGAAAACAAGACAAATGAGGCCTAGTGTATTCCATGTACAATGTAAATGAATTATCCACAAAAATATGGATTAAATCAACTATGAAGCAACACTACATCTGCATATCTTCTAGTTTATTTAGTTTGCCATACTGCATGTTTCTGCGCACTGTGAATTTCTTTTACACATGACATGCAAACATTGCATCATCTAAACATCACCTTATTCACCACAGAACATACAGTGGTGAAATTGTTACGATTTTTTTGGACGGCAAAAACATGAGCAGTTACCAACCAGACAGTTACTTTAATCAAAACTCCCTGCTAACCTGTTAGGTGTCACTTTTCAAAGTTGCTCGGTTGTAATCCAGTGTGCTGAGAGGAGGACGAGGAGGATACAGAAATCACATCCTAGAAGAAGGTGAGAGGACACTGCAGGAACCAGATATTTGACTCAGACTACAATGGGATTACGAGGATTGGGCAGTATAAGCCGATATAGGAAACAATGTGAAGGAGACACTTGACAATATTGGCAGAGCTGACATAAAAAAATAGAGTGGTTCTATAATGCAATATAGGAAGCCTTGTGGAGGAGAGATTCTTTTGTCGTCTAAAAACTGCTGAAAGGAAAGTGAACAGAAAGGATGCTGTGGTGCTGAACTAATACAGGAGCCTCATTTCCACAGCAGAGCCAAGTGGGATTTAGAGTTGACCACACCAGACATCAAAAGCACCACTTGCTCATTTAAAACAACAGCCCAGATGACATTTCACCTGCCTGCCATGAATCCTGTATTAGTACAATGGCAGCCAAGGCTCAGTCCCTGCATCTATACTGCATTAGTGGTTGCCATGGTAAAAGTCCTCCATCCCGCATCCATCCTGTGCAGACAGAGAGGCAGCACTCATACCGATTTCTGCTAGAGGAAACTGAGGGTCTGAGAGTCTGAAACAGCTGAAACCCAATGACAGCTATTCACAGTTACACAGTGCAGCTGTGTGACGTGTTAGCATCGAGAGCTACCTGTAAAATCATGCTGAGACTTCTTGCATTGTATCCATCACTCTGTTACTGCACAGCAACAACATGACTACTGGCGCAGCAAGCCTATGGACAGGGGAGGCCACAGATTGCGCTCACCGCTGTTTTTAAGATAATTTATATGCCACTTTTTTCCTGTTTTATTAAATACAAGAGCGGCGGAGGGAGAGGGAGGCCATGCCCTGGATTTCAATCAACATGACACTGTGAATATGCAGCTGGTTCACTAAGCTACCACACTGCTCCCTGATATTTCATTACATCTCATGATGTCATGTTCAAAATTAAACTCCACATGCAGAGATACTGGAGCTGAAAGGTTTAAAGCTTCTAAAAGTCGTTTATCAGCTGGATTATCGTCAACAGCTGCTCATTAAAGCCAGTCACATCTGGATTTATATGCCATTTGTGTCATATACGCAGCACGTCCCAAACTACTGTCATTATTACGGTCATATCATTACAAACTAAGGAATAATTTTTAACAAGCCAAAAGAGTGTATATGTTAGTTTGATGGGGAATAACAGGGGACGTGCAATTTCAAATAGTGCAGTGATTTTCACTCAGGGTGCAGCAGATGTGGTTTAGTTTGACAGAGAGAACATAAATCCTGCTATAATAAAATGATGCCAGCCAGTACTGCACATTACAGCAGCTGTTCCATGTCCGATAGGAGGGGAAAAGTGGGAAATAAACAATATTCATTAACTAAACAATAATCATTAACTGTCTTTTTTATTGCCTTAAAGAAAACAATCGCTGGTTAATATTATTTGGCCACTTTAATCTGACAATTCAAGCAATAACATATCATTAAAACATTGACAATTAAATAAAAAATACTGAGATTGAAAATTCCCTTACAACATAAAAATAAATGGACATGTTACACACACAGGAACCTGAGGCAGGCAGGTACAATGTGATTTAAATTGTAAAACTAAATCCTGTGAAAGTCTGTATGTAAAAACATTGTTTCAAAAGATGACAGTGACACTGTGAGATGACGAGAGTGCTTCCTGAGAGCATTGATTACATTCAGATTAATTTAATAAATGACTGAGCGTATATTCCCACTCATTCAATAATCATAATTTGGTTAGCCTCAACAATTTCAAGCAACAAAACTGACATAAACAGCTGTATCGCATTTATCTCAAATCATCTTTCTGCAGCATAAAACAACATCCTGCACGGCTGGCTCCAGCTCACCTTCAGTTTAATCAATTTAGGAAGCCACTTTTCCTTCAAACATTCCAATATTGAGAAGGACAAGGTTGTTATAGCCATCTTATTAAGAGTGAATACTCTATCATTAGCAAATCAATTGCAGTTTCTATTCACATTTGGAAAGGGTTGAACCGAGAATGAATTGACGCCCTCCCCCTCCCGTACAAAGCCTGGTTCACTGACACCCAGCTATATGTGAGAGAGCCTTTTCTTGTACAAACTGTTTGGAATTGTCCTTTAAACTTCTCCTGCTCCAAAGCAGCTTATAGACAACAATGTCAAGTCGGCCCCATAGACGACCTCTACCATGACTGATCCTCTGTAGGTCTGACTCACTGTGTGTGTGTGCATGTGTGTGTGTTCATGATACAGAGAATGTGTGACATGGACAGAAAAAGAAAGAGTGAAAAATAGACAGCAGAGAGGGAGCATTGTGTATGGTAAACCTCAGTTTAAATGGCGCGCACACACACACACACACACACACACACACACACACCGTCACAACACTTTTCTGTTTACATAGACGGTTGGACATGAATAGCAGCTCATAGCACAGGGCTCAATCAAAGCTAACAGGACTGAATGGAGCTGATAGATTCAATGGCGAGGAGAAGACGCTCCTTTTAAATGTTAAAAGATAATTTGACTTAACACACAGCTGCCTTAATGCTGTCATAGACTCTGCGCACCTTCACGCTAATCTCTGATTCTACAACTCATTCAGTGCCTCTGCAAGACAAACAAAAACGGGTGTTGTTTATATTCCTTGATAACACAAGAAAAAGAGGAGGCAGGAAAGCCTCCAGACACCAGTGGAGAGGTAGATGATTTTATTTATCTTCAGTCTCACCATTTAAGCAGGCGCCATAAATCTAAATTGATTCTAAATCTAATGAGCCTCAACACAATATTGCATGCAAGGACAAAATAAAAGTGACGGTAATAATCAGTGAAATTCCCATTTAAACATGACTCCTGAGGGTGACACTGAAATAAATTAAATAGATTAAATGATGAAACTTGAATTTTGATGCAGAACTACAAAAAAAATCTCCCATTTAATTATTTTGTTACTGGTAGAACAGCCCTGCTGTATTTTCCAACAAAAACTATACATGCAAACACATGCCATCACACACAGCGACCTTGAGCAGCTTGTGCCTATTGAAATCATTTTCAAAAGCATATGAGAAAAATAAGAAGAATAAAACACGCTGTTTGACTTCAAGGCCTTGAAGGTAAATCACACCATCATCTAATTCACAGCACTTAAGCCACTATAGAAATCTTATCATTTGGCTCTATTGTAGGCAAGGTTAAGTGCATACATATGGAGGTATATATTACCTGTAGAGTTAAGAAATAGGAGCATGATAATATATCTGAAAGATGTATTTGTTATCTGTAGAGATAAGAAATATGCAGTATGATAAATATGAAAGGCGCTTCACTTAAAATGATTTTAATTTCAGTCTCTCTGAGTAGTCTGATATAAAGCTGAAGAACATATGTATTCTTCATCACAATGGTCATCAATACATGGCTTTGTGGCTCTTAATATAGCTGCAGTAAATATGAGTGATTCTTGGACAGAAATGAAAATCACGTTAGAGGTGAAACTATCATAATGGTTGACATAATCACATATGATTTTGTCAACAAGAACAAAATGTACTTGAAGAAAGAGGAAAATAATATGTTAAATAAATAAATACTAATTATATGCTGCTCAGCTAAAATAACTCTCTTCTGTGTTACTTTTTAAAAATAAAAGCTAGACAGGAGCATACATTGAAAAAAGAATTGAACCTCACACTTTGCCATCACAACATTCATTTGACTTTGCACACAAACTGGATCCATCAAAAGAGACGCATTTAAGGTGTTAAGCCACCTGAAAGCCAGAGGGGGAGCTATGCTGTTCAAACACGTAAAGTCGACTTATTAGATACAATTTATTTGTTTTTATTCACTTCAAAAAATGTAAAAACAGTCAGTGAGGTAATTAAATATGCTCATCTATCTACCATATAAATGCACTAATAATAATAATTATTATTATCATATTTATACCAATCATCATTATAATAATTACTATATTATATAATTACTGTATAATAATCATCATTATCATTAATCAAAAAAATCAGAAGGTTGTATTTGGTTCAAACTAAAATACTTCATTTACTGTTTATTATCTACAACAGCTAATAATATGATCAGCTCTATGTTTGTTAGCATATTTAAGTAAGTATTTAGAATACACAACATGTTTCAATGTTGCAACAGATTTGAATATTATGTTCTTTATTGAGAAAAAGATGAATATGTTCTGACAATGATCTGATTTTGTAGCGCCATATTTATTTGTTGTAATAGAAATGACTGTTTTTCCATGACATTTAGATTTTAATTGATATTAAACTATGTTGATATTAATTAACTGTAAATTAACAATTCTAAGAAGAAATTAGCTTGTGTCTGTGATGGATTACTGAGTGACTTTGCCTTGAACATTATAACTAAATCTATACATTTTATTATAGGGTAAATAAAATACTGAAATTACACACTTATCAATACTGTGTATTACTGGAAACATGATTTATAAATTGAGATTGTGAAGTGTAATGTTATGAGGATATTCAAAATATAACAAAACAGTCACTGCAGAGTGAGACTGCATTGTGACATTTTACAATAATTTAATTTTAAAAATATAAAATACAGAAAGGTACAGTAACTTACTGTATTTTGCTTTATTTAGCATATATTTGTAAATAAGAAATCTTGAATTTTACATTATGATTTTAACACAAATCCATAACAGTAGATTAAAATAAAAGCTAAAGAATGTGACCAAAGGCAGCAATATTGAGGAAGCTTAAAATGTACAAGATGTCTGTAAATATGTGAGATGTGACTGTGTCAACTTTCACGCTTTCTTTCCTCCAAAAGATTACACAACGGTTTTGCACAAACTCCACCCCGCTAATGTGGGAAAGTCTAAGAAACCAAATCAGTATCGTATGAAAATCTGAAGCGACAGAGGCGACACAAGCTTGTAAACAACGGTTATGGTTGCCACTTTGGCTGTCTGTCTCACTGACCGCTCTGTTAATCCACTTAAGACACAATAGACCGCAGACCCACACAACACCTTCCTACCAATTTATCATTAAAAACACTTTACTTCAAGTGTTTCCCTGCTATCGTCAAATCATGAGTTTGGAGGTGAAAATGACTGAAATTGTGTGATTCAGATTTGCAGACATTAAAGGAAAAACAGCATCCCTGGGTCATCGGCACTCGGCTGTGGTCTGTGTAATTTTTCACGGTGTCTTCTCCCTCGCTCTTTCCCTCTCTCCTCTGCATTACCTTAACAAAAGCCTCACACACACACATACATCCACTCCACCAGTGTGACAGACAGGGAGACAAAATGGCTGAATAGTGATGGAGGAGCTGCGTGTTCCTTTATGTGTCGACTAATCAGCCAGCACTAACATGTGTCAACACTACACTCACACTCGCCTCAGAATGGGGACATTGTCCCACAGACAGAGGGAAAAACTAACACTCCTTCGATATCCTGACAACAAATGAGGAACAAAATAAATAAAGCCTCAGTCATTGTTGGAATATCTGCAACGAAATATCGACACAATTACTCTCACAAGCAAAAATGTTTAAACAAATATATTGGAATTTTAATTTTCGCTATGTCTAACTAAAATCATTCCTTGCACACTGTATTTTTTTAATATATCTGAGCTACCGGTGGAGGTTTTCTAACGACAGCTCCTCTGTGACAGCGGAGGACTAGCCGACGGCTACCTTTTGAAGCCTGCTGCAGCAGCACTGATATCCTCCACCACACGTACACATACAGTGTCATCAGTAGTCTACAAAACCTGCCTGTCTCCAGTTGTGCTGTATTTATTATTGAGATAACTGACAGCTGGCATCAATCCTCAAGTGCATAAATAATATTCTGTGGATCTGGAGAAAACACAGACCACTGATTATATGAAAATAAAATATAAAATGTGTGTCTGATTGACATAGATAGATAGATAGATAGATAGATAGATAGATAGATAGATAGATAGATAGATAGATGAATGGGTGAATAAATGTTTTAATTATTTGAACAATAAAAATCGTTCTCTTCATCCTCGATCAGATTCCCTAATTATCACATCAAAAGCGTGATTTAGCATTTCCGCTAATGGAAAATAAAGGAAGACTGCAGGAATAGTGAAAGTGATGGAGAAAACTAAAGACTGCATTGACAAGGAGCTCTAGTTTTGCTTGCTCTGTTATTCAATTTTGCACTGTTTAAAATGAAAAATGCAAAAAAATTGACACATAACATTTTAACCACGCTGTGTTTCGGTGGATCCTTTGTGAGATTGTAAATTTTAGTTTTTGCGTGAGTCAAGCCTTTTCACTCAACCGCCGTGCATTAACATACTGCAAGAAGGACAGAGAGCGAGAGGGAGAGGGAAGGAGGTGGAGAGATAATGAACCTGTGTCTGCTACTGCTATAGGCAATCAGGAACTAACCTTGTGAATAATCAAGGCTTGGCAGGCTCGGGAGAGAGAGGGGGTGAGAGAGGAAGAGAAAGAGAGAGTGTGACTATAGCACCAGTCTCTAATCCTATCAGTCCGGCCCATGGTGTGTGTGTGTATGTGTGTGAGGGTTGTTTCTTTAGGACAGCTCCCACTGCGAGCAGTGAAAAGCAACCTGAAATCAAAGCCTAAATGCATCTGTGTTTGTGTTTATCACACAATGGCAAACCTTCTCTCACCGAGGCCTTCTATACATCTGAATCATTCTCTACGGCTCTGTGTCTCTCTCTGCCTCGCCATGCATTTCTGGGGTTTCATTCAGTGCCCGTGTGTGTTACATATCGATGCTTTTCCCTTGAAGTGGCTTTCTCTTTAGGCAGTGCATGACTGTCAACTGCACAACAAATGACTGTAGGGCTTGTACTGGGTAAAAAGGCACCTTTACCCTTTACGCTGCCGTGCTGGTTTGCAGGAAAGTACTTATTGTATTTGCATCTAACAGTGTTGTGACATTGCTGTATATTTGTTGAGGTGGGTTAAGTAGTTGAGACTAGCTTGAAAATGAAAACAGCAGAGCAGAAGTGATGACATACATGTTTAAAAGTTTGCTTTTACATGCTCATATGAACACGAGAACTTCACAGTGGCGATGAGTAGCTGCTATGGCACCTTGCTGAACATTATACAAAATACTAAAAACCAAAAATGAGCAAATAAATGAATCCAGCTGTCTCAAAATGAAGTGCTTATTATGTTGTAGAGTTTACAAATATGCTGCAGCAGGGCCATGTTAGGGATGCATTATATTGCAATCATGTCCTATGTGTGTGTACATGTCTCTGTGTGCCCCGTACATATCAACTGCCAGGCTACTTGCAGCTCTTCTTTTCAACAAGGATGGGATTAGAGCAAATTCTCTGAGTGTGTGCATGTGTAGCAACACAAACACCAGCTGACGCCATGGACAGGTGGAAGGAGGGTTGCCATCCCCCGTTAATGCGCACACAAATATTCTAACACACACCAGGTATGTGTTGGCGCATACTTGGTTTGTATGGACACAGATCTCACACACCAAGCATTCATAACTGTAAAATGCAGAATTGGTAACTGTGATAAATGCATTGTTTGACATGCGCACACACACACACACACACATGAACACGCCCTCATAACTGGTGTACACATAATCAGACATACACTCGCTGACGGAGAAAAACAAAACAACAGCAAACGCCAAACTAAAATAATGGCATGACAGAAATCAATATTACAACAATGCCGCATAGAAACAATAATGACAAAGCCGTGTCTTCTGTCTTACGAAGCCGTCCGCTAAAAGCATATTTCTCGCCCTCCATCTTACAGCTGGCTGGCCGACAGGCAGACAAAGAGACACTACCGCAGTGTGAAAATATACTGACGTAGCTGGCTTCTCTGTGGCTGAGATTTAGTCTGTGTGTGTGTATGTGTGTGTATGAGCGTGTTTCCGTGCTTTACGGATCGAAGTAAATATGCGTGCTATATTTTGGAGTGTATTTCTGGGAGCACATGTGCAGATGTTTCATGCAATTTTACTTTTGAGTATGCAGCAAGTTTGTCTCCATGAATGTTAGCACTACTTATTGTCTCTGCATGTATGTCTTCATTTGGTGGATGGTCTCTAGTGTGTTTGTGTGTGTGTGTGTGTGTGTGTGTGTGTGTGTGTGTGTGTGTGTGTGTGTGTGTGTGTGTGTGTGTTTCAGGTGTATGGTGGGGATGTGCAGGTTCTAGCTGTAGAAATCTGAATTTTCAGCATCTGAGTGTTCGCTCTTCTTTCGTTCTTACTTTCTCCCTATGTATCTCATCCTCTCCTCTCATGTAAATAAAATTACAGTGCTAGAATTTTAATGATGATCTTTTTCTTCCCTACAGTCTGGTTACAGCCTGGATAGACACACAGAGTGAACTAATAACACTGGCGTCTTTGTGGGGAAACAACACACATTCAGGCTGCATACATTTAGACATGCACATAAAACGTGTCTCCATGCAACTAGCAGTAATGATACTTCTAATAAAACATACCCATACCATTACAATATGACACATAAGCTGTTTATAGTGACACCATGGCTTCATTTGTTAGTCTGGTATTAGCCACTGACTAACAATGCTAAGGAGCTACTTCACAGTAAAGCACTAACACTGATACACTGACACATAGCAACACAAATACACCAAATAATTTACTCTCATGCACCAATTGATGGATTACAAAACCTGAATACTAGAAGTATACATAACATAAGCAGATTGGTGTTTTAAGTGTGTGTGGTGCAGATGCTCACCTGTTTGAGGCAATTGCTAGCAGTTTAAACTGTCTGTGTGTCTATGATGGAGGCCTGCAGAGGGCCGAGCCTTCACATCTATTTCACACAGACAAAACACAAAGAATGGGTCATCAGCTAATCCTTAAAATCCCGTCCTAGTCAACTGAGGGTTAAAATAAAGAAACAGGAGCCTAAATGTTGAGAAAAATGGTAAAAAAAAAAAAAATCTTTGGTGTAGATTGAAATTAGAGAGTGATACAAAGACAGAGATAGAAGGTGATGAGGAAAGGGGATTCTAAGAAAGAGTGAGCAGAGACATGCTAGCACTTCCCTGATCAACTTTCAACTTTGAGAACAGGAGCAACAGATGCAGTGGTGGTGTATTGTGGAGGGTATTAGGGCGAGGGACACCCCAAAATCTCCCCCGCTGCGTGTATGCGTTTGTTTGTGTGTGTGAGTGTGACAGCAGGGAGCAGCTCAGCGCAGGACGCTGCACGCAGCAAGGGGCCATTAGACATGGTGGGGTGACCCACATAAAAGACGCACACACACACACACACACACACACACACACACACACACACAAGCATGAAACTTTCCTTTTTGCGGCCAATGTGGCATGATAACCATAAAGCCGAGATTCTTTAGCATTGGGTTTAGCATGGCCATTGTCACATGGTTCTCACAGTGTAGGATTTGGTAGGCGACCGCTGGTCCAATAAGCCTCAATATATTGAGCACAAATCCAACAAACTCTTTTCACTGATGAAACACATTCTTCCTGCTCATTTTTCTGAGTGAAAACTCCTCAGTGTCTGTGTTTTCTGCTGTATTTTAGCTCGTGCTACCACTATTAAGTCTCAACACACATGAAATGCTAATTTCTGCACTTCTGTCAGCATTGATTGATTTGTGGTGATATGATGGGGAGGAACAGTATGTGGTGAGCTGGGAATATGGACTTTATTCCGACACATGCAACTGGCAACAACACAAAATCACTAATTAAGGCCTCTTTGACACAGTCTCCACAGAAAATGAGTTCATAAAATAGGCGAGGTTTTCTTTTGCAAGCATTATTGCATTGCATTGAATACTGAGCAGGTATTCCTGTTATTGTCCCCCCCCATACTGATCTCAAAGTTTGTTAAAAATGTTTGGAAGCAAGTTTCCCTTTTTCTACATGTGCACTAAGTGATTTGTCTCTCTACAATGATTGATGGCGGCATTTTGATGACATTTTATATCAATTAACATCTAAAACTAAAGTTACTGTCTTTCCTTTAATCTCTAAATGTCCCTTAATAATTACAGCTGTCACTGCAAACTGACTTTGAATGTGTGTTTTTTTGTGTGGCATTACTTGACAGACAGTTCAGCATATTTTCATTGAAGACATGATACACAGCAGGACTCTTATAAAAAAAGCACAGTGCTGTTGTGGAAATCAATACAGCCAGTGTTCAAGAACCATGACGGGTCAGTGCATCCAGAACATGCATCCCTGCAAGAAGAATATATGGACTTATCTAACCAGGAATATCATCAAATGCAATCAATACACAGCAGGCCTATTCAACCAGTGGCCTGTGGGCCAATGTCGGCCCACCTAAAAGCCAGACTGGCCACCAATCAGTTCTTTTTACAATTAAATGAAATTTAAAATCTGAAGACTAAAAATCACATGAATAGGACATTTGGCCACAACATAAACCTCTAAACCAGCAGAGTGCTCCTATGCTGTCAGTGTCAGCCAACGGCAGCATGCATTATTGATGACGAAAGCCCTCCTTTGCATGCTGCTGTTGTCGCAGGCTTGTTTGCAGTATAGCAAAATAAAAGTTTTGTGGTGCATTGTGTCAAGCGACATATATAATGAGAATAACAGCTCAGGGAAATGTCCGGGCCCCAGGCCCTAAGCTTTCTGAAAATGAAGCCCCTATAGACCTGAACTGTCCTGATACACTGCTTTTATTCAGAATACAAATAATCCAAACTGGGGGTGCTCTGATGTGGTGCACCATGTCAAATGTTTCTATATTTACCACATAGTTTTAGTACAACTTAACTACTTTACTTCACCCAAAACTGGGACCGTAACAGGGACTCCTGGTGATTTAACAGTATTTTTTATTTGCTTTTCATGTCATTTTTTAAATGGAAAGTTGACAAATTAATATTTATAACTGTAGCACTTTTATACTCTAAGTGCTACTAATTCAAGCACTTATGACTGAGGGGGCTGTAAATGGGTCCACTTGTCTGTATCTACTTTAGACTTTTTTGGCGGTGAAAAAATCTGATCATTAGCTTGTAGTGCTCCGGCGTAGAAATAGCAATGGTGGGTAGAGGGCTATAAAATCTATATACAAGTAAAAGTACGATTAATTCCATTATTTAATAAATTATTAAAGTAAGTACATAAGTACAAGTTTCTTTCTATTCTACTATTTTTAGGGTGTGTGGGCCAGTGCAAAACAATGAAAAAACATATCATATATAATATCTTTTTGAATGAAGTAGAGCAGGTAAGCTGCATTACATTTAACAACAATTAAGCAGCATCATGCAAGATGAAGTGCGGCTGAGTGCCAAAGTTAATCACAGCCGTGCTGATATTTGGTACAACGGCATGACCTAGACTGTGATATTGCTTTTAAACAACAGTTCTCCAATCACTATTTATCAGTTAACAGTAATAAGCAACAACAGGTTATGATTTGTTTGTTAATTTAATCATATATTTGGCTCCAACAGCACACATAGTTTGGCAGCTAGACCGCGACTGGACTGTTGCCAAGCAACACATAAATATTCCCGCACACTAGCTTGGTACTTAGTGTAGGTCTACACGTTACTGCAGACCAGCTACTTTGTATCATCCTACATTTATCTGTATCATCCATCTATTGTGCAACCAGTACAATAAGAGTCGGCTGACAGTCACTTGGGTGACATACGTGTGACACCGCTGAGTTAACAGCCTGATCAGACAGAAGGTTGCGACATCAGCTTATGCTATGGAGCACACCTGGGAGTTTGCAGTGAAGTTTGTAGAAATATATTCATGTTTATGGTGCAAAGTTTATTATAACAATCGTTGATATAATGAGCGCACTACTGTTCATCAACACGGACACTGCTACTACTGTAGCACTGTTTATTCAGAGCACCACACTCTTGAGAGCGGCAGAGTGCCAAGAGCAGTGAATGTGATGAATGCTATATTTCTTCAAACAACAGGGCTCTCATTTTAATGTGGAATGTCAGATTGGATTTATGAATGCACCAATTGATTAATTTACCAGTTTTAATGAAGGTATGAAAGGCAAATGTAGCAAAGTAAAAAGTAGATTACTGGCTAAGAAATATACCTGAGTAAAGAATTAAAACGAAGGGATGTAAAATGTACTCGTTCCTTAAAAAAATACTAACTGTAATGCCTGAGATGCCCTGAGAAATAGTCATTGAACATTTTATGTGATGCAAACAAACTCATGGGAAATCTGTCTGCTCCCAGTAATATTTCTATTTATTTGTTCATCTGTGATAGATTGCTACCCTTATAGCAATCTATTAATGCAAGCCAAGTCAAGTGAAGTCAGTTTTTATCTATATAGCCCAACTTCACAAATCAAAAATGTGCTTCAAGGGGCTTCACAATCTGTACAACACCTGACACCCTCTATCATTAGACCCTCAAGTCTCTGCTCCTATATAAACAGTATGTGGCATACCATACTTTCAGTATGACAAGGCTAATTATTTGACTAAGCTGAGGCAGCATCACGTTCTCCAGTAACTCCAACACAATGTTTTGTTCTGTAATAAATCTTGAGCCATGTCTTTTTTCTCTCAGATAATTACAATTTGGCTGCACAGCTCCACTTCCTCACAGTGCTTCACAGCAGACAGATTGTTGAGTTGGTGAGTTGGCCTGCAGTTCTGAAACTCTCCTTCTTTCATTATCCTTATCTCTCCATATCTCTCTCTCCTGCCCCCACAACACACGCACACACACATATACATTGCCAGAGGGATTTGCAGCAGCTAGGCAGAGCGTAAGTGTGAGTCTGTGTGTGTATGTGCACACGCACAGCGGGGAGTTGCCAATTACAGCAGTGATTAAAACCCAGTAGTGTGGAAAGAGAGAGTGGGAGAGAGGAGGAGAGAGAGGGAGGAAGAGAGAAAAAGAAAGGGATATGGACAGACAGACAGAGCTACAATGAACAAGGACACAAACGTGTTCCTACACATACAGCCCTTCCCATAAACGCTACAGAATTGTACTTGTGATATTTGTGGACAGCCTGAGTCAAAAATTTAGGAAATGGGCTTTGGCAATTTTATATGTGAAACCCGAGCACAGTCTCTGTAAACATTAGTGCATTTGCTTCAAAATAACCACCGTCATTATTGTAAGTAGGATAATACCAGATAATGATAAACAAAGTGCACATCGTTAAGAAAAAAATAGTCCATCGAAGCCCATTTTGACTAAACCAGCCATCAGCTACCTCTGCTCAACAACATGATATATTCTGTATGTAAATCTCAGTGAAGATATTCAGTGAAGAAGACATGGGATTAATGTGAATGTACAGTATGCATATTGAAACCCTCTTTCCCCTCTCACTGGTATAGTCACGCAGAACCAGACACTGGGTGTGTGCTCAGCTCCAAAATTGCAACCTCTTGTCCTCTGCATCCCCCCCCCCCCACCACCACCACCTGCCTTAACCATGGACAATGAGTTCACATGACTCATGTTGCAAAAAGAAAAGGAGATAAAAAAGAGTGAATAGAGAAAGTACAGAGAGGGGCTGAACGACAACAAGGGAATGGCATCGATGTATCTTTCTCTCAACAGGACTGTTTTTAAGATATTTCACTGTTTGCATCAAGGAGCACTCTCAGCTGCATCTCTAAGCTGATGAACTGTATGCATTCACCACATGAGCGAGGGCTGTGAGTGGGGGTGGGAGAATAATTGATTTTTAGTTGCACTGCAATGCCGACGTGGGAGATTGGGTTTCAATTCGTAAATATCAAAAATTGATTTTCTAAATGTTACTTAATTACGTGATGTTGGCGGAAACAAAAAGGTGGAACCCAACTGCGAGGACCGTGGAGCACCCAGGCAGTCTATGGTGCGGACATGCGAGAGTTAGCTATAATTCATCTTCACAAAAGGCAGTGGTTGCAAGCATGTTTAATTTCATGTCTTCTAATAATTGAGATAAACATAAATTATATTGTACTTTTTAGAGGGATTATTGTTAATGGAGCGTAGCAGTGGTCAGCAGTAACGTTCAAATAAGACCAGCTGACCGACACCAACGTATCCTCATACAACAGTTTGTATGATATCCTACAAATTGTTGCCCCACAAATTATGCACTTAACGTAAAGTTACATACTTAACGTACTTAAGTTACAACCCTTTTCTTTCGGAAAAGCAACATGGTTGGGCATCTTTAGAATTCGGCAAACAAAGTTACTGTGGTTAGGAAAAGAAACACGGTGACGACATCCCTCACACGTTCACACGTTCAAACATCTGTCTTCAGGGAGACAAATTACTGGCTCATGAGTACATAGGATATGTACAAATTTTGGTGTGTTACTTTTCATGGGAAAACATACAAACAGTGCATGAGTACAGCCTGCCAACACACTCTGCAGCATTAAACAACTTTAACCAACTCTGAGTTGAAGAAAATAACTCAATGCTCAGTTTGTTTCACTTTAAAAACCCTGCGCCTGCTCAGCGTCTTGGCTGTCGCCTGAGCTAATGGTGCAGCACAGATGCTGCTCTCCACTGCTGGAGACATAACGTCTTCAGCATTTTGTTATCCTCATACAGGCAGGACTGTAAGGTGCTTTTAAACTGATAAAGTCAATAATCAATGCAGTTAAGTTTTTAAAATAAAAAAGCTGTAGGACATTTATCTTAAAAGCCAGGTATGTTCCATGTTGTATTTGGGAAGAATACGGACACAAGTGAATGGTTTGGCACACAGCATAGCCTACTGGAGCAAGACAATGAAAATTGTGCCCTGTTTGCTATTTATTCAATCGAAAATCGAGTTTGAATTGCATCAGACACCAAAGAATCTTATCCCATCGAATCGCTAGATTCCCGAAGATTCCTACCCCTCGCTGGCAGAAGAGGAGAGGTGTGTAGGGATATGAGGAGAGGGTGTTAGATGAGAGAAGACATGAAGTGGAAAAGGAAGCAAATGAGTGAGGCAAAGATAGGATCAGGGATGGAAATTAGCACCAGCCAAGTGGCTGCTAGATTTTCTTCACACACCAGCCAAAACAAAACAAACAAAAAAGTGGCAGGTGAAAAAAAGTTAATTTCCAAATCTGGATAGGTATAAAGGGCAAGAGATAGAGGTAGAGGAGGAACATGTGGAAGTACAACGACTCATACAGCAACAATAATTAGATGATCAAATTCTGTCTATTGGCATCACAGATATTACAGGTGTTAATAACATGTTAATCACAGTAATGTAACAGAATTTACCATAAGTAACATGAATTCACTCTTTCTAACCCCTTTATGTTGACATAAGCTGTGGCTGAACTGATCCTAGTGTTGGTATTCTTTGCATGCAACTACTGATGCACAAACATGATGCCTCATTTATTATCAATGCTAAAGGAAAAGGCTTTTCTCACTTACATCACAGGTTAAAGTATATGGTATCTTTCTTTCAGCTATAAGAAACCTGGTTCATGTTCACACATAGAACTGCAGATCCATCTATTATTCCTCTAACTGACCCATGTAAGACTATTCAAAACGCTCCTATGACCTAGCCAAATAACCTATAAGTGACGAAGTCATGTCACACTGAAAAGGAAAAAAACAGTCACCAGTCTACTCTGCGAATGATACAGCCACCACTTTTTTCTCAACTCATGACGTGAAGTCACGTGCCGCATTTGTGTCATGTCAGATTTACCATAAATTCATGCTCCCTGCTGAGAGGAACCATTTACATCAGCCTCCTGGTGTACTTACGTGAGAATGAGGTGGTATTTTTGCAGGCGTAGAAATTTCTTTGCATCACAAATTGAAACACATGTTGACATGGGATGCAAACACTGAAATAAATCCACCCATGCTGAACATCAAGTGATTAAAAGTACTACTTACATTCACAGTAACAGAATAAATTTATTAAAGCGACAACATCTGCTTCAGTTTTTGTTTTTTCACCTTTGCTTTTGTCTAGGTTGGGTTTTAAATTGCTGAATTCAAATTCTAAACAGAACAAGGTTAACACATGTATAAATTCTGAGAGTAATTCTGCACATGAAAACACGTAATTCATTTGCTAAGACGGAGACAAATTGCACCATTAACAAAGTTAAGGCTAAATTTAACTGATAGCATTATTATAAATGTGAACTTTTTTTGGTCACGACAACTGTGAAGTGAAAATCTGATACCGTGCCAGCCCTAATCCACATCAAAAAGTAGTAATACTAATTTTATGGCGCACCCAGCAACACAACACACTTCAAAGCTAATCTAAGCTAATTTTCATCATCATGATAACGGGTACAATCATAGACATATTTAACAGGTGTCTTGTCCCAAACTGTGCTTCAGCAACACTGACGTATAGCTATGTGTGCATTAATGGGAGAATTGAAGCAGATATCTAAAAGTAACACAAACATTGAACTCGGCCTATTAAGATGGATTGCATTTGATGATAGATTTGAACCAGGAAGAACTAACACCAGATTTACGCAATGGGCAGAAAGGGGCATAATAGCCATATGCAAAGTAAACAAAAACTGTGAAATGATTAGCTTTCCAATTACAAACAATGGCAGACCATCATAGATGATATTCAAGAGATGGAGAATCTTACATACAGGATACGAATGAAGTAAGGACAATTTGAAAAAGACTGGAAGAAATGGTTAAATTACAAAACGAAAAGACAACAAAATCAGCAGTAACGCTGTCTCTGTTGATTTTGGACTAGTTTACTCCCACCGGCTCTGTTCATCTTATGTTCATCCTTTGTTGCATTATTTGTGTTTTTTTCATTTTATGCATACAGTCAAGCATTTTCTGCTAAAAATCCTTTAGATTTCCCACCTGTGTGAGACATTCTCCAGAAACAACTATAAAAAGCAATGATGTAAACGGAGGAAAGAGAGTAGTAAGAATAGGATAAGGTTAATCACAAACAGGACAATTTATTTGTCTTAATTATTGAAAATTGTATTGGGGAGGGTTATTTGGGAACTCAGACCTGACCGTTTTTTACCTTTGCTTGATACATGTTACTGGAGTTTTGGTTTCAATATTCGTTTACTGAGGAGTCTATTGAGGAAGTAAAACTGGTGTGGCTGATTAAGAATTTGGAAGTGTAAAGACGAACTCATTGGGATTTGTCTCTATGCATGAAGTATGTATGATAAGTGGAAAAAAAGTAACACAACAGTAACTGACTTACTTTTATATGCAGTAATTGTTAAAGTAAGTCAGTTACTTTTGATATAAGTAACTAGTAACTGTAACCACAGATTTTCAGTAACTTGCACAACACTGGTTAAAACACAGTCATGTCGTCACCTTTAAAACTTGAGCTAGATGGCTGAGGTATCCAATAAAGAGCAAAGAAAAAGTACACTGCAGCAAAAGTCTTCTCACCTCTTTCTAGTTGGCTGCTGTTTAATTTGGGTGAGTTTACTGGTTAGTGCACTGTTGGTGTTGGGTTTAAGTTATCTTATCTTTACCGTGTTCACTATTCAGACACAAAAAGTCTATCTGTGTGTGTATTTATAAGCTTTAGAGGAGGGAGGAGCTCTAAAATGGAACTTATAATCATTTAAAATGAAAACCACCAAAAGTAAAGGTACAAGATTTTTCTGACTAACAACTAAATGAACAATTATTCAATACCTTGTTCACGGACCCTTCAACAGATCACCACATTGGCTGTTTGGGGTACTGATTGTCTGAGGAAAAACTTGCTCTTTGTCAGTGTTTACCCGTCACACAAGACAGCATTGTCCATCAGAAGGACAGAGAACGGGTTCGCAAACACATTTTCAATACAAATTTGATATTTGTACCTCAAAGCTGAATCTGAATTCCTTGATTTATTTTATTCATCATATCGAAAGCCAGGCAGCCTCTTTCTAATGAAGCCAGCGGACAGTTTGATGTTTGTGTGTGTGTGTTTGGTGTGTATGTGTGTCTGCAGAGTGGCAGGTGAGTGAGCTATCTGCAGTGCTCACACACTCACCCCCTGCTGTGTTTAATCAATACCATTCTGAATTCCAGCCTTCACACATGCACTGACGCACAAACACACACACACACACACACACACACACACACACACACACACACACACACACACACACACACACACACACACACACACACACACACACACACACACGCCTTGCAATATCTTTCTGTGAGACACCAAGGGAATACTAAGTATGAGCAACTTCACACTCCTCCTCGGTGTATAAACAGTGCACACACTTTACTCACACACATACACATAAAGGGTGAATGTGTGTATTTAATTGTGCATTTTTTTTTTTTTTGTTTGTGAGTGTGTGTCCATAACGGGTGGGGCTAATTAATTCTAGTCCATCTTGTCCACTGGGAGAGAGGAATACCAAGATTGAGCATGAGATGTGAGTGAGTGTGTGTGTGTGTGTGTGTGTGTGTGTGTGTGTATCGGGAGGCTTCTCAAGAGGATTCAGAGCAGCGATCAGATCGATTCAAGTTCACCCAGGATGGAGAGAAGAGGGGGGCGGACAAGAGCTAAAGACAATAAGAGACTGAGAATACCATGTCTCCCTCATAATGTTAATAATTTAATGATAAACATTTGTTTTCGCTCCTTTACTATTTGTTTTTCATGAACATTTAACTTCAACATAAAGACCACAATCCTGCACACTACTTCTCTCTGGCCTTCTGAGTAGCTTTGGTGGAATAGTTGAAGGTTAAATGCATTGCTCAAAGGCACTTGGCCAGTAGTTGTTGAGGGAAGGAGGACTTGTTCATTCACTTTTCACTCCTACATATTCCTGTCCAGTCACGGGATTGAAATCACAGCTGTTTCACACCTAAACTCCATCTGAGAACATTTTGAACCTCAAGGCCCAAGAAACCTTTAAATTCCAATACTTGATTCAACATTTAATTACGCTGTTAAAGGTTAATATTTTGGAAATGAAAAGACACACTAACATTGGATGCTATCTTTTGGTGTATTTAAACTGATGGTTCATGGTACCTGAGAGGTCAATGTGAAGGTCAGTGAAGGTTTTCAGTTGTTTTCTGTATGATTCATATGGCATTTCTGCATTTGTTTGTGTCAGGCAGCAAGACTCATGCAGAAGTGTGGGGTGTGTTGTGCAACAAAGGTCATGAGCTGTTTTTTCTGAGAAAAGTAAAAAAGACATGCACATCCCAGTGTCCAGTGAAGTGGCTGCTAGGCTGAAGAACATAATTCTTATGGGAAAACACCACAAACCAAACAGGAAGTTCAACCTCACCACTATTTCTGCTTCCTCTTTTCTTTTTTAATCTTATGAGTATTGTGGTTAAGTCTTATCCAGAACATGTTGTAATGGTTTTGGGTCCCTGTAGCTCTTTGGAGATAGAGGACAGGCAGAAACTCACTTTCACACACGTGTGGGATTTCACAAATGCTCATCGTTTATTCTTTACGTCCACTTAAAACACTCCAACCTTACCAAGCCCGGTTGTACGGCTACTACGATTCCACACATTAACACAATAATTGCCACACCTACTTACAACCGTTACTGTTGTGTGTTGAGAAACATAAAGGAAAGCGGGAGCACATAGGTGTAGTCCGACCAGCGTTTGGGTGCACTTTCCACAGACAGAAATCTTAACAAGCGCGGCTTGATGACGTTGCTGTTAAGCGACACAGTATACATCATGTTAAAGGCACATTTCATATAATTCATATAATTTATAATTCTTTTGTCTTTTAACACTTTTGCATGCTGTTGTTTAGTTGACATTTGTAAAAACTGCAGCATGCCCATTTTTTCATCATGTCTGTCGGAGTGTATTAAGCAATGCAACAGCCTGTGAAGCTAACCAAGAAAAAAACAAAAACCAGTTTCATGGAGTTGACTGTAGATAAGTGAATACAGCTAATCATACCTAAAATTAAAGAACAGTATGAAAACACGGCACATTCTAAATTTAAAAGTGTGGATATATCCAATTTGGAGATTTTGTTTTGAAGGAATTCCATTTTTACAAAACGTATTGTGTAATTGGGAGGTACATAAACACATGTTCATATTGAATGTTATTACACAGTGTATTTTTATGTTAAAAGAGGATTTTTAATAGAATATTTAATTTTTGCTCAAAATGGAGTTGTAATTATAAGACTTTTTCAGATATAATTAGAAAGCAGTGGGTTACAATCAATTAATATGCCTGCTACAAATCCAGGGCATAGGTGTGAAGCTTTGTGAGTATAAATCTGACTCACAAGCTATTTACGAGATGTTTCGAAGCCTCCCCATCCCATCGCCTGCTGCCTATCTCCACTGAGTAAAAATAACTGTAGTTAGAAAAATCTGGAAATGGGCCGCTTTGAGATGGAGGATAATTAAGGCGAATACAGAGCCAGTGTTTTTACCAGTCGCACTTTTCCTCCCCTTTCCCCACTCCTTTCTGTCCCTCCTGACACCTTGATCCCCCCCTTACACAAACCCTTCCTGTAGCCCACCTCATACACACACACACACACACATACACACACACACACACACACACACACACACACACACACACACACACACACACACACACACACACTACCACCACCACTACCACCAACCAGCTCCCCTGCTGTGAGAGCAAACACTCATCGCACATGATCACCATGACGATATGGAAATATGAATTATGCATAAAGGCAGCCTCGCCTCGGCTGTGGGTACAAAGCCGTGTGGGTGATATTCTCCTTTCAAATGATATGGGAAATATCCCCTTAGTATTAATAATATAATAATCTATTCTACCACATTGTTCTCTGCTGCATTACTGTCTCGGAGATTTGTGATTTGCTAGGTGTTCCACACATTTAATAACCCCCCGTACGCGCTGAACACGGAACCATTAACAAATTTAATTCAGAAAACATTTGTGCATTGTGTGCCTCACATTAACATTTGCATAAATGATGAAACATTGTATTCATACTCCGAGCCTAATCACAGAAACACAGAACAAATTCCAGCACTGCCCTTTAATAAACTGCAGTGGGGGTGAATGTAATTATAATATGCTGACTTTGCTTTTCTTAATGTTCCTCATTGTGTCACTCCAAGGTCACGATGCAATTAAACATCCCCACAAAGAGAGTGCATAATAGGCATGCAAAAATGTAACACAATGTCAATATGATGTCTATTGTTTATTAAATTGAGTCCAAATTGTATTACAGGCAGCCATTTCATCAGCTCACTATTCAAGGGATCTTGACAGTGTGACAGTATGAAGCAGCTCTCTGCGTCTAAACCCTGGCAAGAGACATCTATCTAACAGACTGGCTATTATTAGATATTTGTCTAATACAAATTTGACATTGAGATTATTGAAGTAGCAACAGCTCCAGTGTTGACAGGCAGACAAAAAAAGGTGTCTGGCTATATTTGCCAAGAAAAAAGCAGTTCCTGGAAGTGAAAATAAAACAGAGGAGGCCCAGAGAGGCTCAGATACATGGGGAATCTGTACTGTACGACAGGCTCAGTTAAACATGGTTGACTGGAGGGTTACATTATGGCTGCATGCACTTTCTATATTGTAGGTAGTAGGTGAGCCAATGGACAGAACAGCCTGTGGGCATTATGGTATAAATAAATGGCTGATAATGACTCTAAAACTGAAACAAAAGCTGTTTTGTTTTATTTTGGCAGCAGCCAGCCATATTATAATTGTACAGAAATTAAATCACATTAAATTCTGGCTGATGTTAACATTTTTATCCCAGTCACCCTGCAGGCACAGAAAAATGACCACATTATTCAGTTCATCTTTCAAGAGATTTAATATTTTCTGCAATTTACCCCTCATCACATATAATCTGATATTATTAATAATTATACACATTATCTTCTTAAATATCTTGTCATTGTGGTCATGAGCCCTGCAAATATGAAAAAAACATATCTCACTGACAAATGTAATTTATTTTTTCTTTTTTGTTTGTTTGTTTTGTTCAGCCAATGCTCCACAGGTTGGATGATGATAACTTTCCATGTCAAAAGCTTTTTAGATCTTCAGCTGTGAATAAAATGGCCTTCCTGAATGCTTCAGACTGACATTAAATTTAACTACTGTGAGCTGTACGGTTGATCATATCTCTCTACACAGACTCCGCTCCATCTCTATTGTGCATATAGGTGTAGGCGTTCGTTTGTAACATTGCTGAGCATTTCCACTGTCAAACCACGATATGACATTTATTTTAAAGTATAAAATATTTTCAGTGTTAACAATGTTGAGTGAAAACAGGTTGATGGTTCACTATTTTTATTATCCTGTATCTGTAAAGACAATTATACTGCACTTATCCAATTAAGACAATCAGATGCTGTTTTGTAATACTGTATAAAATAGTTTGACATTAAGCTTTGTGAAATGCTCAGTGTATTTTAAACACATCATATACTACACACTATAGGGTACTCAATATTCCAAGCTGTCAGGTTTATACATTAATACATTGCTTTCTTTTTAATAGAGCACTGCATATATAATAATATTATATATTATAATACATTAATGTCACTGATCCATGCCATTAACCACAATTCATTTTAACAGTAAATATTTAAATTGCCAAATAATGCAAACATGCTACTGTAACAGTCTGGTTTTAAATGCAATACATCTAAATTAATTTGGCATTTCCAGTGTGTTTTTCAGCATGTGTTTGTGTATAAGTGTGTGGCATTACCACTTATTTGATGTTCCTGGGCCTTAATGTTATACGTTAACAGCATAAGCCTGTCTAATTATTGACTCAATGTGGCAGAGTTTAGCTACACACTAAACAGAGATGACAGAAGTGTGTGCATCTGTGCAAGTGTTTGCGCGTATGTGTCATTTGGGTAGGTGCAATGGTGCTGACGTTCCTATAACTGTCTGCTGACACCTCCTCAGTATGTAAGAACCATCTCTCACACTGCATTATTTAAAGGTAGAGAGGGAGACGCAGACGGGAGGGGAGGGAGAGGGGACGAGAGGAGACGAGGGGGGGGGGGGGGGGGGGGGGGGGATTCAGGTATCCTTCAACAACATACAGTATCTCTACAATGTTTCTGAGTTATAAACCACTGCAAAACTTGACTAATTACAGCACTCTGTATCCTCCCTCTCCTCCTCTGTCTCTCTTTCTTCATTTCCCATGTGCTTTCTCTCCTCTCCCTATTCCTTTCCCCACCACATCTCTTTCTCCTCCCTCCCTCCCCTTCCTCCCTCCTGCTAGAGCTAACAACTTGCCAGAAGAAATATGATTAGCACAGCGGAGAGCTGAGAACCACAGTTTGCTGGAGAAGTGACACATACTGGCGATATTCCCCCCACTGCACGGTGCTGAGAGGAAAGGTGAGACAGAGAGGCAGGGTGTGACTATAATAATACCAGGGCAGCACAGCGACTCAGTGGTTAGCTCATTTAGTAAGTTTAAGTGCGGTGTTTGTACGATCCCCCCTTGTGTTCGCGGAGGTTTTCTCCCACAGCCCAAACATACATAGATCAGGGGGATCGGAGAGTCTAAATTGCCCCTTAGCGCGACTGTTTGTCTATCCATATTCACCATATGATGCACTGGTGACCTGCTTTGGGAGTTTCCCCGTTCTTTGCTCAATGCATGCTGGGAAAAGCTCTAGTCCCTGCTCCCCTCCACTGTGACCGTGAATAGGAATGAAACCGACTAAAAGAGTCAGTAATCGCAATAATGTGTCATCACACAAAGCGAAAAATGTGTTTAAATCTGTTGAGCAGCAAATTCAGAAATACGCATATATTTTGAGGGTAATACAGGTGACAAAAATACTATAAAATGATCCGTTAGCAATGTTTCTAATTTTCCCTCTGCAGTAAAAATTGAATGATAACATTAAATACTGCAATCATATTTCATCAGAACATTGTCGTTATGGTTTTTTATGGCTCCACCTAAAATACTGTGCATGTAGTTCCGGGCTTCGTTCATTGGTTAGCATTCATGCAACACAACCTCCCACTATTCTCCTCACATAACCCCTGTCCATATTTAAATTTGAACAGGGGAATACGTTGTGTGCACAGCTCCGATCTCCATCTCAGACTGTTTAACAAAGCTGCACACTGCAGTAAAAAAAGGAGCCAGACAAACAACTATCAAATATGTTAAAGGAAAGATTAACAAAGTTGGACCCTTCTCTCAAGAAGAAAAAAGACACGACTGTGATTGGAAAAACAATGATAGAAAAAAAGGCTTAAAATCTAATCAACAGTTCAGTGACAAATGTGAACGATGTTAAATTAAAGACTATTGTGATCATGAAACTGCTGAATTTTTGACAAAGCACAACTCAGAAACTATACTGGATATGAAAGAAAACAAATATTGACAATGACAATATCATCAACCGATGATGCAATCACAAGTCATAACTTCAATGTAACTTTAGAAAAGTCCGTCTTTAGAAGAAGAATGAGTATTTCTAAATTAGATGAGAAAAAGAAAGACAGACAAAGAATGGCAGGGAGTGAGGGAGAGAAACAGAGACTTAGAGAGAATGAGGGAATGCAGGAAAAGACGAGAGGGAGGGAGAGCGGAGAGGTTTTAGGGCCGATGTGAAAGCCAGCAGGTCACAGAGGTTCCCTTTGAATTTAGAACAAACCACAAACAGTGAATGTCTACTCCAAAAGGCTGAATGACTGATTATAATGGCTGCCTGTTTCGATCTCGTCCCGTCAGCCTCTCAGCACTGCTTTCTTAAGAGTGCTGTGACTGGCGAGCTAACATGTGGGCAGGCCTACCATTTACAATTACAATTTAGGCATTTAGCTGACGCCCTTATCCAAAGCGACTGACAATAAGAGCAGCGGTAGAGACGGCCATAGTGTCTGTGAATCCTGTGATCCTCAGCAGCCTGGTAAACACACAATGTGTAGAAACTTCAGAACAGGTGCAGTGCCAAACAAGTGAAAGGAACACAGAGACGACAACGAGACAACAGGACAATACAAAAGTATGTATCAACATGTCCCATGAATAGAGGAAGCAAAGTGATACCGCATTTAAACACTGTTAATACAGCTGCTTTATTTTAATAACAAATGAACTGATCTCATAAAAACCTCGCCAGGCTAGAGCAAACTAACAGCTTCAATTAACAGCACGGGTTGTCCTGTGTTCGTGTTTGCATAATGATATCATAAAAAGTGACTTCCATTTATTTTTTCAGCTGTTAATGATTCCTGACAAATAATTTTAAATGTTTACAAAAGTGTGGGCCTCCTACTGCACCAGGTCCTGATGTTGTGATATACACTATATACTGATTTTATTCATGTTTTATAAACAGAGTATTAGTGGTATATACGTTTATATAAAAACATACTAATCAGTTTTCACAGAATAATATTGGTCCAAGAAATAACATCAGTCCGATGCTGGCCAAAATACACCAGCCTTTTCTCTCAAGCTAGCAATTAAAAAATAATGACACTCACGCTAAAGGTTATGTCAAGGTCAAGCTGCATTAACACTAAGCACTCACTATAATCTGCACATCATTTTGAGTCCATCTTTAAACATCAAGAACACAACCAGAGGAAACGTCATTCTTAGTACGAAGCATGTGCTGTTGCTAATATTCTGCGCTAATGTGTGACAGCAGAAACGTACAGGTTTTTCCACAAACTGTATCACTTAATTCACTTTCCGCCACTCTACTATATAGTATTCACACTAAATTGCGTGAAAACAAACAGATCAGATGCCATAAATACTGTTCTAAATAGAAAAGTGGTGATCCGTGTTTATCTGTTTTAATTTTCATGGGTTTAATTCTGTTGCATCAAAGACTGCCGGTCATACAGTAAATGTACACTAGCAAAGAGTGATGCAGTCTCTCAGCACAAGAATGCAAATATGAGACACCTAACACCCTATAACAGCTCCACTAAAACTCGACTGCATCACACACAGAAATCACTGCCTGCAAAATAATCACTTACATATGATGAGGAACATCTTTCCATCACCAGCAAATACATAAAGAGACATTCATGTACAAACCCTGCAGAGTAATAGAAAACTATTGAAAAAACAGATTAACTGACTAAATGTCAATGCATTAATACTTACATTATAACCGCAACTATTTTCTAAGTAAAATGAGTCACACATTTTTTCTCTTTCTTTTTTCCCTGCAGAAATGTCAATAGTTTGATTTAACACGTTGCCTTGCAGAAAAAAAAACACCCTGTTAAAAATAATGTTCTTTGCCAAACTTGAATCCGTCAATGATTGGCCAGAGGAAGTTTGTGTCTCCTCCCTTCTTCATATAGCTGAGAAACCTGTTGTTTTGTTTGTGTGCAAGTTTCCATTAAGCCGGGACTTGAAGCATGAAATGAATGATAGACAGATAGAAGAAGCACTCTGACCCATGGCATATTAAAATGGTAATGTATCATTTCAGCAATATGCTGTCTACATCTAATATCAGCTACCATCACAGCACTACACACATGTATTAATTAAGGAGTTAAGAGTGTAAAAAATAAAACCATACTGTTACATCGTTGGGAGAAGATCTCATAAGCATTATAATTACTTTGAGACTTATTTAAAACCCTCATATCGAACAAACTATCACCAAGCACTGCTCTAAAAATTTAAATATCGGCCAATGCTTATGCAATGCACTCATTAAAGTGATGCTTTCAAATTCATCAAGATAGTACTGATGATTCCTCAAAGATAGTTTTGTTATTTAAAATGTACTTACAGCTAATTTAATTGCAGATTTTATTTTTTTACACTTGTTATTAACATAAAATAATAATGCAATGAGAAAATCACATCTTGAAATTAGAGACTGTTTTTAGATGTATTTCTTTAGTCTCCAAAAAACATCTTACAGTTAATAAACACAAGATTGTTTTTTTTTTCTTGTAAGTAGACAACATTTCTAAGAAGAGGAGAGCACAGAAAACATCAGAACAGAGCAGAACAAAACCAAACAGAGTAGGTACTCACTCAGATAGATGCAGGAATAGCCCCCAAAACACATCACTAAAATGCAGAAATCTGTCTACTATCCTGTCAGGGTGCAAGCTAGTTGCCTTGGCCCTGGCTGGGCGTTATTTGTGAGCCAAATCCTTAAAGAACAAGAAGCTTTCTCTGTGCCTAAACCTGCCGACAGACAGGGGGCTTTGAAGGCCCCCAACCGAGCTCTGCACAGAGCTTTGAAGCCAACTGAAAACTCTGCTTTATGGGACTAAATGAAAGCGAGGAAGAAGGGAAAGTTATAAAAAAAGCAAAGAAACACTGTTGCTGTTCTCGCTCTGCCGGTTCATGCTTCTGAGTTGGTGTGTAGTTTGATGATTAATTGCAGGCTGTTTGTAATTTTTGCAAATATATGTGAGGGCTTTGATACAATGTCAGCACGTACACTGTGACACTGCAGTTTGTTGGGTCTGCGTTATTGCATATTTACTTTTGAATCTTAGACACAATTCATTGTCACCATGTTCCAGTTACTAGTTAAGAGTATCAATTAATAACATTATGTCCTATTAAATCATGTTAGCTCTACTGTTTCAACTAATAATTTGTTTACATGTTTTATGTAAAACATAATAATAAGAAAACCCTGGCTGCTATTTTTCTTTACATTTTTTTATGATGATCAAGGGTGAAAAATGTGCGCGTTATGAATTATGTCGTTTCTCGCTTACTGATGACTGTGATAGACTGTGTATAATTTGAATAATTTTATCATGATCTACATGGCTGACGCTTGCGTCACAATCTGTAGACAGGCTGATGAGGGAAGTAAAAGATCGTGGGAAAATGCTGTTGTGCATAATGTGAGAGCCACGTGTCTATTTCTGTTATTTATGGTGTATGTTGGAAAATTCTATCACTCTAACATGACATGGGAGTATCAGCTGCACTGAAACTGTTTCCGCTGCCCCAACAAATGTTGAACATGTGGATTTTGCCTTTTTAATGAAGAAAATGTTGGCTCCTAATTTCTGGACTCGGAGGGCCACGTTCTTTTCTACATAAGGCCTCTATCATTTGCTACTGAGAGCGTTAACAGTAGAAATAGGATTATGAAATAGGTCATTCTGATTTCTTTTTTCATGTATTGTATCTATTTCTAGATAAATCTCCAGTATGGTGGTGTAGTATTATGTAGTATTTATATTATTTTGAACAAGTCTTGTGCATATCTTGATTGGCTATAGAGAATGCCACTAACAGGACTTCTGTTTTTACGATTATAAATATATAATGTATGGGTTTGTTTTTTAATCACAGCATGTTGGAAGTTTTAGCTTTATGGTCTTTTTTTCACTTTTATTTAATGAGTTTTTTGCAGCACTTTTGTACAATATATCTTTACATTTATCAATGTCAAACATAAAGCTAGAATGTGATATTTTGAAAGGTGCTGCCTTTAATAGAAAACTGAATGGTTTCATGGTAATAAAGGTGTGTGTGAGTAAACAGTGGCTTTGTTAGGTGAATGGCTCAGTTCTGTTTATCAGTTCTGTCACCTTGATATCTGAACTTCAGTTCTGAAAAACAACTCTGCTGCCAAGAACCGTGAAACATCATTGCCATGGTGCTTTTTATGTCACTCCAGCCTAATTAATTATCAGAAACACAGACAACATCTGACTAAACTGAAGCCTGCGCTCTTTCAGGTTGTTGCAGCTGATGTGTTGAACGCACATCTGCAATCAGATCACCAGCCCTGGACTCTCAGAGAAGCATTAATCACTTTCTCCTTCTCTCTTTCTCCCTCTCTCCTTTCAATAAGTCCTTTAGAGGCACACAAACCATCTCCAGCAGACAAAACAGTGGACAAGCCTCTGTGATGTCCTGACTCATTCTGCTCCTCTCCTCTCCAAAGCCTTGGGGCCGACGCAATGGGACCCAAAACCAACACGCACATAATGGGGCCTTGTTGGAGCCGCCTTAATGTTTCTAATGTTATGTAAATGAGGAGGGAAGAGGGCAGGAAAGGAGAAGAGAGGAGCAGAGCGGAGGAGGAGGCAGTGGGAGTGTTTGTGTGTCCGAGGAGGCTGCTAAGCTCCCATTACCAGGGGATTAGGCAAATGCTGCCGTTGTATCGATGCTGGTTCGACAGCGAACCGCCAACCCTAATCCCCTCCTCTCTTCTCCTTCCGACAACGCCTCGTCAACGCCTCCTTTAACGCCTCCTCTCCTCCTCTCTATATAGAACCCCCCGCCACAATCATTTGTTAAAAATCTTCACAGAACTTTCTGGATTCAACTTTTCAACTCTCTCCTCTTGTTTCTCCGTCATGCATATACACTATATCTCACACAAGCTAAAAACACAAATACTACTAGAATTACTTGGTTTACAGCCAGTGTAAATTTGTCTGTTCATTGATTTCTCTGACATGTGATGTGTGTCTGTGTGTGTGTTTGTGAATGTGTGAGAAGTGATCAATATTGAAAGCCAGAGAGTGCCTTTCTGGTTTGTCTGTGATGTGTGTTGCCTGGAGCCTCCGAGTACAGCTATGACCTACTGGCTTCTGAACGCATCAACTCTTCAGTTCACTGCTCCTCAGACTCCGGGCAGGGGACGAGTGCTGGTCTCTGGATGCTGCTCATCGGTCCCTGGGCACACTGGTGGCTCCTTTAAAGGGATTCTTGAGACATCTTTCTGCTTTATCTTTCCTGCAGTGAGACAGTGCATGAAGATGGGAGAAAGAGGGAGAGAGCACATTATGTTCTATTTGCAGACGAGCAGTCTCCTTTAAACTTTCTGTGCTGTCTCTCTTGTCTTATGTGTTTCTCTGGACTTTTTAATTACATTTAACAATGCAAAAAATTGCATAAAATCCCTGTTATTTTTTAACATAAGAAGGATCAAAATGTCCATCAATCTATGTTCATGTTTTAAGAAATGCAATGCAAATAAATACATTGCTACGTGTTTCATATCTGACATATGTATCTAAGACACTAAACCAACAAATAAAGAACAGATTAATCTCTGCATGTATTATCACTAACTATTCAACACTCAAGCTGAGGCTGAAGAATGTCATCAAGAAGTGTGGAAGCTATTCTGAGACAAACTAGCTGTGTGATGTTTTGTGTGTGTGTGTGTGTGTGTGTGTGTGTGTGTGTGTGTGTGTGTGTGTGTGAGTGAGTGCGTGTGCATGTGTGTTTGTGTGCATGGTGACACAGTTGCAGGCAGAACTTGGAATACTCAATTATCACATTAGCACATCCAGGGAGAAGCCGAAAGGCTACACACACATGCCTGTGCACACACACACTCACATAGGCACGTATACACACATTCACACACCCACACACACTCACACACATACACACCACCCCCACATATCTCTGGAACTGCAGGCCCCCTGCTGAGAAGCTCAAACACACCAACTGATGGTGGGGGCTGGTGGTGGTGTTGTGGGCTGGAGGAAGAGGGGAGGGCTGTTGGGTTGTGGAGAAGTATGAGGCTGGTGAGTGACATTGAGACCAAGGTTAAACACAAACCACCCATTCTATTCTGTTGCAGGCCATGTTTAGACCGGCAGCAGCCCTGCATCACAGATCGCAGCCTCCTCCGTCATTGCTGTAGCACAGCGACGGTGATGCTGCTCAGTGCTTCGACAATATAGTTGATATCACTTCAGCCTTTGAGGCTTTCGCAATTCCAGCAACACATTTTGTTAGCCAATTAAAATACGAGCATGTGACCATTCCAGGTAGATTACGCTGTAGTGTGTAGCTTGTAGCGTTGTGCTAATTCCACTGTTTACCCTGCAAACAGGCAACTTTCCAGAGCCAGAAGCTTTAGATTGTAGTAAGCACAAACGCAGCCTGCTCAGGCTGGCAGTACACTCAAAACAACAAATCAAAACATCAAACTCAAATTTGGCATACAAGTAAAATGGCAGGGTTTTGGCTATAAGGAAGCACTGACAAAGTGTGCAAAGGCTCGTCAGTCAAACCTGATGAAACTTTTGCACAGTCTAGTTCAACACCCTCCAATACATCACCTGCAATTACTAACAATGTTATATGGCTTGTAGGACTGCATGGTTATACTTTAAAGCCATACTTATACAGATAAATTATTCTTCTATTTTAAATTAAAAACGTTGGTATTTTTCAACCTGGACCCTGTTTTTCCATGTTTTTGTCTCAAGCCCTTTTTACACTGCCTCTTCAAGGTGGGAATTTCAAGCCGTTAAGCTGCCCCGTGGCTCTGTATAAAAGGTACAATGGATGGACTGGACAGAGTTGTCTCATTTTTGAGCCTACATTGGATGCAGTAAGAGCGCCGAAACAATGGCTACATAAAGGGACAGCCGGCAGGACAGGATCATAGGCAGCACGAGTAAGGTGTTGCAACCAACCACAGAAGATGTGGAAGAAGTAGCTAATAGCAGTTAGCAGCTAACTCAAAGAAGAATAACAGGGAACAGAAATGTCTGCAAATTGGGAAAACAATGAGGTCCAGGAGCTCCTTAACCACCGAGTAGAGAATGAGATCACCCGCCATACAACAGAGAAGATAAAGAATTGTTATCAAGCCATTGTTATTGTTTATAAAGTACTGCCCACACGTAAATTATATGTCACACTAGAGGCTGATGCTATTGTGTTACATGTCTTGCCCATCATGCCTCTTTTGCTTCTGCATGCCGGCATGCTGTCTAAAATCATACGATGGAGCAGCATGATTCCACTGTTGTTTAGTTCTGAGTAAAAATGCAGAGGTGACATGAAGAGGTGACTTCGCAGCAGCAGCAGTATAATGCATTTTGTGTGTGAAAAGGACTTAATTGACTAATGGAAACAACAGTTTTAAAAATAAAAATAAAAATTGGTCCAATATTGATTTAGAGCGCTGCAGCAATGAAATACTCAGGGCAATATAGCACACTGCCAATGAATGTTCACAAAAATGCTTGTTTTTGCCACTGACAGGATCAGATTGTTATTTTATAAAAGAAGACAAAACATATTTACTTTCCCTTTCCCTTGATCTAGTCTGTTTGTTATTGTGTCTAACCAAGTCCAAGTCTCACTAAAGGAGGAGTCTCATTCTGAAGTCTCCCAAGATGAGTTGTTGCAGGAAGACAATAACAAACAGACATATCAAGCAAACAATGAAGAAAAAACATTTTATGTCTCTGTAGGGATCCTTTCCATAATGTTGTCAAATACTTTCAATAACAATCTGAGCCTGTCAGTGGAAAAACACACACTTTTAATGGACATATAGTCCACTGATGGTCCACTAGTGCACCGAGGATTGCATTGTAGCCCATCTTGCTGTTGTTGACTGCAGCACTCTTGCCCAATACTGGACCAATTTCAAATTGTTCCCAAGGTTAGAAAATACTAAAGTTTCCCTTTAAAGTGCTGTGGTCAACACATTTAGTAGCTCTGCAGGTATGTAGGCTCCGGCCATAGCTGACATGCAAGTCCTCAAAAATGACTAGTGCCTAGCTTGTGGGGCTTATGTGAGAAACTGCTGAGTAGTAATCAATCTGTTTAGGACTGCTTTTCTCCAACAATTTACTAGTGTCAAAAGAGTTCGTTAATTCTGAAGACCAATTACTGCATGTTTAGTAATGTTATGAAAATGAGTTTTTTAAAATGATCTTGCAGAGTCATTGCACAGCTTCTGGCCAACTGATGTTCTCTATCACAAATGCACAGCATAATGAATGCACAGCACTGCCTGCTGATACATAACACATCAATCTATTGCAGAGGTGGTAGGACAATGAAGAGGTTAAATTCTATACTGAACTGTGCATAAATGCATTAGCTGTAAGAAATCACCACATCAGACTAACAAATATTATCTGACCACACACCCACTCAAGCAGAACCACTGATATGATTAACAAATACAGTTCAAACAGGAGTCTAAGTCCAAGTATGATTAAGTTAGCAGAGTAGGAGTCAGTAGGAAACATGCATGGCACCAAACTGCAGAAAAAAATGTGTATACAAGGATCACAAAAGACATAATCTATTCCTTTTAGATCCAACGCTGATTATCCATTACTATTTGAGATCTTGTTCTCCACAATGTCTGCAGTCAGAAGTTTAATTTCTTTTTGGGAAGTGTGTGGTCTATTACATGCTACTGCAATACCATAATCATGGCAATCAGTTCTGAGAGAGTGTGGAAAAGATAGTTGATAAAATATCTCGACAACCACAGTCAGGCCCATTGATGCTGTTTGAGTGTTCGGGAACTGCTAGAAATGGTTTGGTTATTGGAATTCACAAAAGGTACACCAGATTAAATAAAGGACAGAGACAGATGACTGTATTCAGTGCTAGAAAAAACAAGACTGACAGGTTGAACTGCTGTTCAGAGATTATTAAAAGCTTCTTTAGTGCCTGAAAAAATAAAAAACAATTGTCTACATAGACAGCATAATTAAACGGATGTCCTTTCTACCTAAAGGTCAGGATTTATTATACACCTCAGTCTGGAAAATGTTCTTATTTAGAAACATTTAGATTTTCTGTCTTTTGACCACAGGAGAGTAGGACTGAGAGACAGGTCAGAATCCAAAACTATCTCAGGCAAAAGTGTTTCTTTTTGTTGTAATTACTGCAGCCCACCATGTTACTGAAGTGAGACCATATGTTCTAACAGAGGAGCCCTCCCTTTCAACTAGTTTTCTATACAAGAGAGAAAACCCAGAAAAACAAATGGGGGGTCTAATACTGTTAACTCCTTTGTGAAGCACCTGTTCTTAAGGAAACAATGAGGAAAATGGGAGGGGAGCAATAACGGTCATTATTCTGAATAGATGGAAACACCTAGACAATGCAGCAGTAGGTATAGCACTAATAAACAGATAATAGACACAAAGCAATTTACAGTGTGTATCCATGAGCACGAGTCTTTTTGTGTCAAAACAGTGCATCTCTTCCATTGCACTTTGCCAGTTAATTAGTGATTTGTTATCAAAAACGAATCTTAAAATTCATATACTCCCCATATTACAAGCTTTATTGCTGAGATTTCTGAAAACCCTGTATACCGATTTCAGACTACGCAGAGGTCTGAATTCACAGCTTACAAAGTATTGACAGCTTCTCCTTTCTGTTTCTACGGCTGTAAGACTAAAAAGCACATAGTCCTGGTTTAGTGATGGTGAATTACTGCTCAGTGTCAGCTTGGCTCACTGTCAGCTGATACGCTGTAAGAGGTGTGTCTATTTTAAGTCTAGTGGTTGGCCTATCAGAGAGACCCATTACTATCTTGAAAGAAGGTGTTGTGTGTATGTGTGTGCATGCGTGTGTGTTTGTGTGTGTGCTTTGCCGTGTGTGTGTGACTTGAGTGTGTCTCAGCTGAGGTGTTGGTATGATACTTTGACTCCACTGGTATGTTGTATAAAAGGGAGAGGAAGAGGAGAAACTGAACAGTGATGGGTACAAACAGACATAAACCTAATGAGCAGACAGAGAGGCATGTTGAGAGGGTAATGAGCACCCCGGAGTGTGAGATATGTGTGAGTAATGAGAACGTCATGATACGTCTGGGCCTTATCGGACACGTTGTGTGAACATTATAAATTCAGAATATGGCCCTGTCATTCTTTAATTGCCTCACTGATTGTCATCGTGATTTTAGTTCAACGTGTGTGTTTTCACGAACTGTGTCTTTTCACAAACTGTGTCTTTTACCGTATCAGATATAGTGTTTCCTGGAGAAATATTCATCCTGTGCAGTTTTTTTTGTCATAATAACCATTCTGCTGGTGCCTGGGAACCACCCGTGGTTATGATGCCAGTGGCCGCAATGTTACTAATTTTGTTGCCGTTTGATGTGGGAATTAGGCTGAAACAATTAATTCCAACCAATCAATTAGTCAACTGACAGAATTTTTTATTGTTTATTACATTAATCTCTATTTTTAACTGTTGGTCCGAAATAACAAGCTTTTTGAAGATGTCAATTTGCTGCAAAGCAATGTCATCTGTCATGTTGCTGCACTAACCAATGGAATAAAGGGTAGATAAGGGTAGATTACTTTGTAACCTGAATGCCATATTTCTACTATTTACCTTGCCATTGGCACAATGGAGAATGAAACAATGACCACATAATAACAGACTGGTATCAGCGTTGGGGGTAATCAGGCTCAGCCTTGCTTCCAATTTTTTCCGGTGATCACTCACACAATTGCATCAAAAAAATTCCCCACTGACCCAAAAAGTATTTTCCCCATGGACCGACATTATAAAAAAAGATGTCAGGACACCTTGACCCACAAATTAGGTCAATTATGAATCTTATTATTATAATTTTTTTAACCATGGATATTTTATTTTTGTAAAACTTTTGAAAATCTGTGATGTCTGCGGGAGAAATATTACTGCATGTGCATTTTCAATGGGCTGCGTAATCCAGAAGCTAGAAACTCATTTGACACATGCACCCGGCCAGAAACTCTCTTCAGATTTAATAGGCAACATCTTGCTCTTACTGTAATCACATTACATTTGTCTGTAACAGTAACATAGCGCCTTACTGTTCCTCAATTCTGTAATCGCATTACAGATGGAAAAAAATGATCGAACGCGGTGATAACAGCTATGATGTCCATTGCGCCCGTGGAAAAGCTCTTCAGCCTGGGCACTTTTGTGCTGACTTCTGACAAACGGTTTAAGAGACTCCTGCTCATTAGGTACAGTATAACCACTGCTTTAGTGATAAACACGTCACATAAGCTGGTCCAGTCTGCTACAGGGCCATGGTTTCATATTGTTCACATTGTTGGCCTGTTAAATGCAGTGCATATGCCATTAACCTTTTTTTTACTTTAAGTCTCCCATCATCTAATGGTGTTAGGGATGCAATCAATATGAGTACTAGGAGTGTTAGGAAGGCCAATCCTCTTTGATAAATTGTAGTTTTATTTTGAGGCAGTTATAGCCTTGAGAGTTTTGTGCTGATATGTGGGCATACGTTTTAACATTATATTGTTAACTGGCAATCACATGACAATGCTTCTCTAGTAATATTGTGGAGTAATGCAAAACTAATGTCACAAATTACTTTCTAAAAGGAGTAAATAAGTTAAGTAATGCATTACTGTTTTGTTGTTGTTGTTTTTTGTTAAGTAATGACTAATTTAAGGAACAACCCCAACACTGGAAAGAACACACTCCCACAGCTGTTGCTGTTTTGTGGCTGAATGTCTGGTCAAATATTCGGAGGTAGTGAGGAACACAACACCAGCTGCTCTGCTACTGCCCTGTTACAAGTGAAAATTAATCACGACAGTTGGTCGCTGAAAGGCTTATGCAATTACAAACTTCAATTCTAAATTTACTAAATAGTAAGGGTAGGACTTAAGAAAAATGTACAGGCTTAAAGAAGAAAATGAAGAGAGAAATTGTAACAGTGAGAGAGAGGTAAGACTGTAAAGGAGGAGAAGTGTAGTCGAGTTCACATATTTTCCACAGTCACTTGGAAAAATGTATTTACTTATTCCCAACACATATCTTTGTATTGTTTGTGTCCATGGAAGTAAACAAGTGATTGACAACAAAACCTGCACTGATCTCAGCATTTTCATGATTCAGCACATTTTTTTGAAGTAGAAGTGTAGATGATTTGTTTGTGTGTTGGTCTGTGTTGCAGCTTTCTCTCTCTCTCTCTCTCTCTGCTTTTATTTTCTTGAAAAATGGTACAACATAAAAAGGTTCTGCCCCAACACTTTCCTCTCCTTTTATGCTTTTGGTCTTCAATCTACTCTTTCTTCCCGGGACTCTCCTTCCTCCTCTACACTGTAAAAACTGTCCACCTGAACAAATAATATCATCTCTGAATAAATGTTCACTGCACTGGAGGATGACATGCTCGCCGGTGTGTGTAGTGTAGAATTTTCTGTACAGAGATTTGTTCAGGAGGTTGGTGAAACAGACCTTTCTCATGGGAGACAAGACTTTTCAGCTGCAGGGTAACTAATAACATTAAATAAAGGCTGCATTATTTTGTTGTTCAAGTCCCAGGAACGTTGGTATTGCTCGTGCCAGCACAAAAGTAGAAACAAGCCCTCATTAATGTCACGAGCTACACCTGTGTTTTCCTGCCTCTGCTAACGAGCTGTAGCATGTAAGGAGTCTTTTGAATTAGCTATAGCAGTCAGCCATTATCCAGCTTGCATTGACTCACCTCTAGCATTAGCATTGAAATTATAGCTAGTGTGACAACAAAAAAGACAATTACCTGACCAATGCTGCGTTCACTCCATGTTGGCAGTGTGGGAAGAACAGGAAAACCTTCTGTTATTCCAGCTTGGGAACACTGAAGCAGTATTCCAAGCTGATTTACCCACGTTCGTTAGCATTGTAGCCAAACTGGATAAGGTAAAGAAAAAGAATGTTAGCTTTAGCAGTTTGTTAGCAAGTGAAACCAGACGCAAACACTGTGTCGCTCACTTTTAATAAGGTCAAACTATAGAGAGCTCCAGGAATGAGTCCTAAAACCCAGAAATGAGTTAGCATGAGTTAGCATGAGTTAGCATTTTCCCTCGTCTCATAGTCAATGGGGTTTTTTTTAACAGGTTTTTGGTGAGATGCCTAAAATAAGGGTGTGGTTAATACAAGCTAACGAGACCTTTGTGTTTTGTTCTACGATATAAAATGTGTCATTAAATAGCCCACTCATGAATTCTGAAGATTTCTGTGATGATTGCTAACAAGTGGCTAAATGAGACATGCTGTGGAAACGACGTTAAGTCATGCGACTGTAGTGTTTTTCATTTACAGCCTACGTTAGCTTCTTTCGTTTGGCAATTGCATTTAGGCTTTAAAAATCATAAAAGTGATATTCAACTTTGAAGACTGTCTTGCTGAACAAAACATATAAGTAGCCTATCATAAATGTTTGTTTGCCTCAGAGCTTATTGGATGGAGTCAGATGACAGTAATCAATAGCTGTGTTTCCATCCAAAAGTGATTCGAATCATTGGGAAATGCGCATTAAAAGAAATACGAATCCTGTGTATTTCCATTAAATGTACGGACTTTGGTGAAAACTACGAACTCTCGCAAGTTTTCCACAGAACCGGAAACAAAACAAGTCTCGCATTCTTCTTCTTCTTCTACGTTTTCTGGCGGTTAGCAACTAGTTTGTAAATGCAGTGTGGATATCACCATGGAGAGAGGTGCACTACGTCAGACTTAATTCGAACATGACTGTTTCCATCCCATTTTGCAAATCAACATTTTTTCGAATCAACCAAAACCTGGCTAAAGCGAGTTTGTTTAGTTTGTGCGAATCAGGGGATTGATGATGACAGATCCATATTGCCCTGTATGCACACATAATCAACAGTTTGAATTTAATATCTAATTAATAGTCACTGTCAATCCATTGTCTCCTCCCTTGACTGAGAGACAAGATTATCATTGTCTTGTTTTAAATGTATGTGCTCCTATGAGGAGTGCCATCACCCTCTCATTAGTCTGCGCTGGTCACAGAGGTTTCTGCTGGGGAGCATGAGTTTAATTTCATGGACACTCGTGACGCAGCTTATAAACACGGTTGCCTGTTAGCGTTTATCAAACGTTATAAATAGTTGTAGCCTATTCAACTCTCAATTCTGTCAGATACAATGTCACAGACCTGCCCAGATGTGACTGGCAAGCAAGCTAGCAAGATACAGACAGACCGAGAGAGTCACTGCACAGCTCGGTTAGCAGGACAGATAGGCTAACACACTAACTTCACGTGACTGTAATTTACTGACATTAAACTTAGAGATGAGAGAACACAGTTTACCTGACTGCTTTTTTGCAATTCACACTCATGGTGTTTTTTATTTTCTTGACATGAAGGATGGTTCCGGTTTTAAATCGACACTGGCTTTGACCTTTGACACGAGGTGGAGGCGGGGCCCTTGCGTAATTTGCGAAGAGTGCGCAACGTGCGTAGTGAGCGTCGACCACGGCCGCCCGGCTCCGTTTGTGGGACATTTCAAGTGCTACTTACCACAGGGCCCTAAGCAGCCGCTTCGTTTGCTTTACTTATGCTCTGGATTAAACTGTTGCCTTCATCTTGCTTGTTTTGTGTTTTCTTTCTTTCTTTTGTTGTTCTTTTTTAAATAATCATGCAAGAAGCAGTTGGCCTCCAGGTAGTTTCACAAGTCCCCATCCCAAATGCATGGACCCCCCAAAATGCAGAAGCCTTAACAACTTTTTTGCATACAGTATGTGCCTGGTGAAAAAAGTTCATTAAAATTAAAGGGGCAGCGTCTTCCTGTCCCCTTGATACATCCATGGTTTGCACAACTAGAGGCCCAAAAATGGGTCGAGAAAGTGTAGCAAACTAAATACTCAGATAATCTTCCAGGAGAAGACTAAACTAGAGCTAAAATGCAAGTTAATTCTTGACTTACATTCATGGCCCTATTTAGTTGGTCTAAAGCGGACAGCGGAAGGCGCCTAATCCATGTCGCAAGTGTCATTGCTATTTAGATGCAGGAGCAGTTGTCATTTTCACGCCCTGCGCCTTCGTCATCTAACTAGCAAATGAACTTGCGCTTATCTGGGTGTGTTGGTCTAAAAATGAGGAGTGGTCAGGTGCAGTCATGGCGCGTTGCTAGTTAGATGACGTAAAAAGCAAATGCGCCAGTGACCAACAAAAACCTGGTCTAAAGTCAACAGCACAGTATTTCGCTCTTAAACAAGTTAGTAATATGCGTCTCTAGGCGGGTGCACAACGCGCGTGCTCTCTGCTCAGACACACACGGAGCAGCCACACATATGCAAAAGATAACAAATAAAAATATGTCGGATATAATTATGTCGGGCTCAGGCAGAGAATCTAAGCTCTAACTCTTTCCAGTTGGTAGGTCCGCCATCTAACTAGCTCTCTGCCATGCGCTCCAATAGCGCCTCTTTTAAAGGGAATGAGAGGTGACACTCTGATTGGCTTATTGAATGATACGCCCAAAACACACCCATGACTAATTCACAGAGTAAGTCCAACCCTTTTAGACTCTCCGCCATAACGCACAGTCTAAAAACGCGCTATCTAACTAGCAAGTGACTGGTACACGCCCATGCGCCGCATGCCTGGCGCTTCGCGTTTTAGACCATCTAAATAGGGCCCTCAGAGTTCTTCTAAGATTACTGTAAAGTTATTTTATAGTTATACCTGATGAAGGTCGTCCAGACCGAAACATTGTGTGACACTCAATAAACACAGTCAGCAATGAGTGAGACAGTGTGCGGGAGCCTTCTTTAATTTTTATACTTTGGGGTGGCGCCTTCCTCCTACGCACCTGCCGTTGTTCGGGTGTGCAGAGATTTTTTCTACATAGTTATGCTAGTCCCAAAACTGATGCAATCCAAATGAAGCAGCTTGGCACATCAACAACATACACTACACAGACTTTTACCGAATATAACCAGGCATTATTTTTGTACATATTTCAAGAGTATGATCCCAGTTTTAAGTGTTAGTTTCTAGTGAGGACTTGAGTTATTTATGTTTTTGTTATTCTATTTTTTTCTTGGCATATCTTCATGTTGTTGCTCATATTCCCCAGTGGGATTAATAAAGCACTCTATTTTCATCTTATTTATCTTACTGGATGCATAGGGAGGTGTTTGCAAACATGTTAACCGTAAAGACTTCATTATCCAATGCTAAGACTCGATTGCTGGGGTATTTTTTGCTCTAGTGGTTCCAAATTTGATTAACGCTGCTGTATATGGATATAAAGCAGTGTAATGTCCTTCTATTTCTTCTCTCCTTTTGCCCTCTCAGCCTGGAGCGGACTACAGATTTGTTTCATCTATAAACTTTATTGCCACATATAAAGTTTATTATTTTATTTTTTTATATTGATACATTTTGATAGACTTTCAACTTTTATTTATGAGCGTAATGTTTTTTCTGTCCACTTGTCTAATTGGCTGATAAATCATAGCAGCAGAAACGGGGTAATTTAATTGGATAGTGGCTCGCAGGAGCTGAGCAGTGCCTTGAAGCTGTGATGCTTGTCCATGCGTGTCCACCTTTGTCGATGTGTGTTTAAACTTGTGTGTGTGTGTGTGTGTGTGTGTGTGTAGGATTTTACACTTTATTGTACTTTAAAGACAGCATAGGAAAGTCAGATTGAAGTAAGGGAGAAATAAAATGAGACAACACAGCAAGACCACAGGAGATTATTGTTACACAATAAGCCCTTTTCACACATTTTGACATGTCACAGCAGGAAAAGCACAAGTGTAAATAATAAAATGAATGATGGTCAGTTTCATGGTCCTGGTATTGTGCATTTTGTCCGTTCATGTATGTGCTCATGCACACACATCAGGGTTAAACCCAATAATTCTCTGCTGTCAATTATATGGACTGTAAAAAGAAATGCAGTCTGGCCCGAGGGCACGAAAAATATGAACAAGCAACTGTGAAATTAAACATCAGTCGAAATGAATTGAGGTTCTCTAAACAAGGTAATTGCAGGTGACTCAAAAAAGAAAGAGAGCCCTATGGTGAAATCATTTCTTCTGAATGATGAGGAATTTTCATCCACACTGAAATAAATAGTATTTCCATCAAATAACAACAGTTAGTTAATTATGAGTACACAATGCTTTGCAACTGAATTGGCAGCTGTGATGGTACATTGCAGTTAAAGGTACATTTCTGCTGCAACTTGCCCTCAAAATGATACAATTCTGGTTTGTCTTCAGGTGTACTGGTTAAATTATTCAACTTCTGTTACAAATGAAAGCTTCACTATACTTTACTTTTTACTTTTAAATTATTTTCTTTTATGACTATATTGTATTATAAGTGCAGTAACCTTATCTACAATATCAGGTATGTATCTTAGTTGATTTTGTGTGCCGATTATTTCCTTTGGTATTGAGTTTGGTTGGTGGTTGTTTGATTATTTGTTGTTTTGATTGACAAACTGACTGACCTAATGCAGCCCTGTCTCCTAGAAATTATGTAATCTAATTTGACAGCAAATATGTTTTTAGGGTGAATGTTTTCTATTGACATAATGAGGAGGTGTTGCTAATCAACACATCTGGCAAGTTGAAAAAATGTTGATAATGAATGTATCAGCCAAATGTTCACTGACATGATTGTAATGTAACTGATTCTAATTATTTTCCACCAAAATAGGCAATCTGCAATACAGTTTCCACTCATAGTGACTACAACATCATTTTTATTACTTTTTAAATTCACATTTCACCAAAATTATGGTCTTTCCACAAACTTAACTAAGTGCATTTGTTGCCTAAACTAAGACAAGTGTCTTTCTTACTATGTTTTTATGAGAATGTAACTGAAATCACAATCTTTTCCCAACCTTATCCAAAAAATTGCTGTTGCCTAAATCTAAGACAGGAGTCTGGACGTTAACTCGAAGTTTAGCTGCCAAGGTCGTGCATTTTGTACGCCTACCATCCTCCTCAAACACCTCCTTGCGAAGCCTGTGTGATCCATGAATGTAGTGTTTCGTTACCTGCAAGGAACATTTGAATATACATTCAAATAACATCTGAATACAATGCAGGCGAGTACATTGCCACAACAACATAATTAAGAAAGCAGTTTAGTAACATACAAATGCGTATCTCAGAGACATGGTTGCCTAATGCAATCTGATGGTCCTTAGGCAGTTAGTAAGTTTTATATAAAGACTCCTGTTTCAGGTAAAAACTTGTTGCAATGTTTAGAGAAACTGTCAAATGTGACAAGAGAAACTGTCATGTGTCTAGTTGAAGACATAAGAAACTTTCTCATCAACTCTACTCAGAAAAGTATTACTTTTTTATCACCGTCATCAGTCAGACCATGACATACCACCAATTTAATTGTAGATGCTTTTAAGAAAAGACACAAGAAAAAAGAAAACATCCCTGTGATACATTTTGTTGCCAACAGATCTGAAAAGTCATCTAGCAACAAATTGGTGGAGTTAGGAACAGCGCCGACACATTAAAGTTCTATGTGTTGCCATTTCCAAACCTGTGTGTCTCTTATTAGCTTGTTTTTCTCTCAACAACCTCATTTCTATTCAGCCCTCATTCATTCAGTCTATCCTGGCTCATGTCCATCTTGCTCTCAGTCTCCTCACCTAGCAGCTGATGCAATTAACTCTCTGCAGATTCCTCGGGCCAACTGAGACTATCGCAGAGACACCTGAGTGTGTTTTAGTGTGTCAGGTGTGGTAGTGCCAGGCTAGCTAAACCGCCCTGATAGATTCCGACTGAATCCGAGAGGGAGAAAATGTGTTTGGTCAAGCGCATGTAAAGAGGTAATCTTTAGTCTTGGCATGGCATGGCCTGGGATACAGCAGAGTGGGGTCAGGTGTGTTACTTCCCGCCTAGCTAGCAAAGCTGGCCGGGAATGTGTGTATGCATATGTGTGTGGGTCAGCTGTGGTAGCTGACCTGAGAATTTGGGGATTAGCTTGGATTTATCTGGAACACGTAGTGTTTACAGCGTGGGGTTGACAGATGATGACAAAATGGCAGGTCAGACCATCTCAGTCCGTCGATGAGTACGAAGACAAGGCAGATGATAATAACCATATTCTGTGCGACTGCTTGAGGCTCACCGGATGAATCATGTTGCAACTGAAGACTGACTAACATGACTGCTGTGTGACGCAGTATGTGGGCCCACCAGAGTTTATTCTACAACACAGTGATTGAACAAAGGTGTAGCCTGAAGTTACTCTGTGTGCATGTATGTCTGACAGACCGCAGTGCCTGCAAGATAACAAGTCTTTTTGTTCCTTTCTGTTAAGCTGCCCAGTTTGCAACCTGCAGCTCTGTTGCTTTATCGCTTTATCTTTCCTTTTATTTCTCTTTCTCTCTCTCTTTCTCTCTGACACACACACACACACACACACTAACACTCCTCTTTCCTAAACAAACCGTATTTTCGAGTTGAATTTTTATTCAGCAAAAGAGGAGCGCCAGAAAAAAACAAGTCTCCAGCTTTAATCTGTACAATATGAGCGGAAAATCATGACCCAGTCAGAAATATCTCCATCATCTAGCGCATTAATATACTGTCTTTGTCAGTGTGTGTGAATATCTATGCATGTTTGTGTGTAGATGTGTGCGCACTAAATCCTTGATAATCTGACTGTATGCTCTCACTGTACTGTTGGCAGCACATCTGGACTGACACAGAAACTCGAGGGACAATCCACACCGACACTCTTGGCCAGATATGCTGGTTTTCACAGTCCCCACGGACAGTCAAATATAAATGTTGTGGATTCTGTTTTGTGGTGGAATCATTGTTTACTTGATAAAAAAAGGTACAAGTCATTGAAGTGGTAAAGCATAGATATTAATGGCAGTGTGTTGATTTGATTTTTTTTTTTTTTTAATTTCATAGTCATGGCTCAGTGGGTGTTACTGGACTTATCCTCTACAATGCCAACAGTTACATGCACACACCACAAGACATACCACAAGACATTCACTGACAAACACGTTTCCCTAACAAAACCTTGTGAAACATGCTTCCTGAACACACTTCAGCAAACTGTAAAATGTACAAAACTGCCCTTTCCTGGAGGGTGTGAACATATCAAATAGACGGGTTGTATTTGTTGAGATGAGGTGGTATGAGCTCCTCACTAATGGCTATTTTTATTGTTATTAATCTGTCAATCATGTTCTTGATAAATCAGTTAGTTTTTTGGTCTATAAAATGTCAGAAAATGTTCAAAAGTCCAAGATGACATCTTGTTTTGTCCACAATCCACATATTTTCAGTTCACTGTTATAGAGGAGAAAAGAAACCAAACAATATTTACATTTAAAAAAATGGAATCAGAGATTTTTGTTTCTTAAAAAAATATCTCAAACTGATTAATTGATTATCAAAATAGTTGGTGATTATTCTAACACTTGACAACTAATCACTTAACTGATTAATAGTTGGAGCTCTACTCACTATTAATATGGATACAATGTCCTGCATAAGTTTGGTTGAGATTTCCGAGCCAGCCTGTGATTAGTCAGAACACGCTGAGCTGCAGCACAAAGGGGTGTAAAACAAAAACAAATCAGGCCACAACACAGCATGCAATGTGATGTTGTAATCATCCACAACACAATGCACAGGGACTACTTTCTGTGCATCAGTGCACTGCCATGCAACCTTGTCTCATATTGCACTGGCTGTTAGCTTTTGGATGGAGAATGTAGCTGAGCTACAACATCAGTCTTGAGTGAACTTATACAGTATTTGTTGAATAACCTAAAGATACTGCATCAGGGCAGAGATACAGTATGTAGTTATGTAATTTATTGATGCAGGAATCTGTGCATATCATCAAAGCGTCTTGTAAAATACTCCATTTCCATGTAGATTTAAAGTCGTCACTCAGAACTTGCTTTTAATAAATGGAAGTGAAAAGAAAAATGGAGAATAAACTTAAGATTTCACTTTTTAAAACCATTATTTAACCTGGATTATCCATTATTTAAACACCCTTTAAATACTGACGACAACATGGACAAAATCCTTAACTTTTTTTTTTTTTTTTTTTGTGAAGAATAAAACCAAAATAAAGCGCCCTAAGAGCAAGGACTGTACTGTATATTCTGGTCTTAGACAACATGCTTTTCTGGCTTTATTTTATAAAACTTTCCAGGTCTTATGTCACCTTTATACAGAATTTTGAAAAGTGGAAAGGGTTCAAAAGTGAACCTGGGCCATCTGAGATCTTTTAAGACAAGTTTATGTCAAAAAATCCATCAGAAAGGCTGCTGAACTCACCAAGAGGACAATATGATGTCTGTGTTTCTCCTGTCTGAAATCCTCTCCCACAGACACAGGTGCAAACTGAGAGCTAGTGTTTGGGTGTGTGTATCTGTGTGTGTGTGTGTGTGTGTATGGGGAGCTGGGGGGCTGCTGTGGGAGAGAGTGGCACAGGTGGCACGGAGCCCCGGCAGTGCCGAGGGCATCGGATCGGCATGTGGCGCACAGCCAACCACACACAACATATGCCAAGGGGGAGGGGAGAGAGAGAGAGTGAGAAAGAGAGAAAGAGACTGAGAGAAGTGTTTTCTTACTACCACATGGGTCCACAGGTCTCCTGTCTTGCACCATATGCTGTCAGCATGTCTGTCTACCTGTCTGTCTGTCCCCCTGCCTGTCTGCCAACAGAACAAAGTGCTGTCAATGGTCAAACTGTCAGTGCCAAGATGATGGGCGTGTGATGCGACTAGGGCATCCTCTGCCTAAGCCCTGAACATCCAACACACACACAAACACATACACACAAACACACATGCAGACCTACACCCAAGCGTGCACACAAATGCCCACATGAGCGCAGTGCCAGCTTGTGTCATTATCATATTCATCAATTATGTAAACAGTTATGTGAACAGAGCAGTAACACACACACACACACAAGTACACACACACACATTCCCCAAAACACATGCATTTTAATGAACTGCCGTGGGGCTAGACATGACCTCCGCATTGCCTCTACACATACACACACACATACACGCACACAAACAAACACACAGGTGTTTGACAGAGCATAGCTGAGGGGAGAAAGTGTGTGTTTTTGTTTAGATACGGACAAGGTGTGTGTGTAGTGTGGAATATTTATGACCGAAAGCAATAAATCAATTTGTTATTTATCTGTTAGGCGAGAGAAATTTATAGTACAGTCTAAGGAAAGCATACTGCTGTGTGAATGAGTATCTGATATTGGCGATTGCATTCTCCTTGGAAATCTGAGCCTGCTCATTTTTCTGATGGATAACTTCAATTTGTGTTTTTAAGTGGTATTAATGTTGGTGCTGGTGTTGCGAAGACAACCGCATCGCTTTCCATTTTCCTCAGAGTCTAGCAATGAGGCTCATTTTCTCTTGACAGGTAAAGTTTCCACAGTTACTTTGGGTGTTCCACCATCTATTTCTACTACTGGGGATTGTAACTGTAATGAACTTAAATTGATACTCTTTGGTAACTGCAGGTAGTTACTGAGGAAAACAAAAGCACTATCCTCTTTTTGTTTTGGTTGGTTGGTGTGATGGTTGACAAACTTTTATTGTACCGTCAATCGAGTCGTCATTTTTCTTTTCCTGGGAGATTGCACCCTGTAACAGATAGAACAACTAAAGTGAGACTTGAAGGGACTTAATCTTAACAAGGGATTTTCTTGTCCAATACAAATACCAGTCTTTAACAACTTTTGGCCGACAGCCAGTGTCAATACCGATGTTTTTTGTTCGGTGTTTATTTATTATATCCTCCTAGTCTGAATATTAATGACTAAAAGAAAAACTCACTGGTACCTTATAGCCTACTTCTTAGTAAGACGCATGTTTTTTCATGTTTTTCCTTCACAAAGATGAACATATCTCTCTGGTTATAGTTCAGTCTATTTCTTCCTCATTCAACATGTGAGAACGTGAAAACAAAGCACATGTGTATAGTGACGCCCGTTGCCCTCTAACCTCATGCCAGAGTCAGTGGCTTCTTCTGAGAATCAGAGGCTTGGTCCAACAGCAAATAATTAACACAACATTTAGCCTGCATAACACAACAGATAGACACAGGTAAAAGCCATTTTGTTTACCGACAGGCTGATGGCAGTCAACAAGGTGAATGTCAGCCAAATATCCACTGTAAAATGTAAAATGAGTCTGCACATACAGTATGTCTGTATAAAAACAGGAGAATAAAAATCAGCCAAAAGCCTCCAATTGTGACATTGATATACACCAAGGGTAAAAAACAACAGCTGAGATGAACTATGGAGAACTTTAGATATTTGGCATGTGTCTGGTGGAAGCAGAAAAGTGCAATGTCAGTGAAAAGTTGCTGTCAGTTTTGGACTGGACTTGTGTAGCTGCTACAATGGGTGACATCTGATCTGGGATCTGTCAGCTGTAGGTCCTGACAAAGTTTCCAGCTCTGACTGTGACCTCTAAAATTCCAACAGTAACATAAGAGTATGATGTGTCCTGCAGCCAGAGGAATATCTTTATGTTGAAGGTAGTATATAGTACATCAATCAGCCAAAACATTAAAACCACTGACAGATGACGTAAATAACATTGATCATCTTGTGACAGTGCAATGTTTTCCTGGGAAACTTTTGGTCCTGGTATTCATGTGGATGCCACCTGACATGTTCCACCCACCCTGTTGCAGACCAAGTACACCTCCTCATGGCAATGGCACTCCCTGTTGGCCATGGCCCCCCCCCCAGCAGGATAATGTATCACGTCATTCACAAAAAAACTGCTGAGGAAAGGCCCTAGGAATGTGGCAAAGAGCTTAAGGCATCCACCTGGCTTCAAAATTCCCCAGACCCAAATCTGATCAAGCATTTGTGGGATGTGCCAGTGCCCCAGAGGTTCCCCTTTGAGACCTGCTGGTTGTGAGGTGGTGTACTAGCACATCCCACAGATGCTTGATCAGATTGGGATCTGGGGTGTTTGGAGGCCAGGTTGAGAGTTTTTGTCACCTTCCTCAGGCCATTCCTGGACACTTTCTGTGGTGTGGCATGGTGACTTGTCCTGCCTGGGGGCCACTGTCCGCAACAGTGTTTGGGTGGGTGAAGCACATCAAGTGGCATCCACATGAAAGCCAGAACCAACAGTTTCCCAGCAGAACATTGCACTGTAACAAGATGATGAATGTTATTTACTTCACCTCTCAGTGGTTAAATATTTTTGACTGACTGGTGTATATTGCATAGTATATGGATAAACATTCAATATGAGCATGTGAAATTGAAAGGATACTGTAAACCATCCACAAAAGACTGCAATGTCTACATTTTCATTTCAGCATGATGACAGTTAATATAATCTCCTTATAAAGAAAACAAAGTTACATAAAAAGTAATTAAAAATGACCCTGGAATGAAGGCAAACCCCTGATAATGCACGGTACAATGTGAAAGGCACACAGCAACATACTGTCTTAAAGTGTAATTTTTTTGGAAAAGCTTCTGCAGAAGGCCACTGCCAGGAGGATAGGAAACAAATTGCTGAGCATGCATATTTCATTTGTTTTTCAGGTCTGGTTTGGAGTGGGTGGAGTAGCAAGAATGGATTTGTCAGTTTCATTAACACACACACACACACACACACACACACACACACGCATATGCACAGACACACACAAACACACCTTGCTGACAGCTCTGCTGCGAAGTATGTGCAGGTGAATGCACAGGAGGGAGCGAGAGACTGAGAGAGTAAGCAGAGGGGCGAGATAACGATGGGTGGAGAGACAGAAAACTAAGAAAGACAAAGACAGTGAGTCTGTGAGACCTGACAGTGAGAGCTGAGATTAATTCATGATGTCATGACAGAGAAGACGGATCATGCAGGTGAATGAAGATGAATAATAATGATTAATACACGTAGGACCACAATGCACTCATTCAGACAACATTTGGCTCAAGAAGGCAGACATATCCATCCTAAATAAAAAAGAAAAACATGCTGAACTGTACACACACCTACTGTAAGCACCTTAAAGGTATATTACAAATACGTTATCTAAATATCAAAAGAATGATGAATCTAAATCACCATAACGCAGATGAAAATCTACTTGCTGTTTTAAAAATAACAATGAATAAGCATGTTGTCAGTGACTGTAGTTCATGAGGCAACAACACACAGGTCAGAAAGCAGCTGTAAAAAGTTATTTTATGTGTGTGACATCGGTCCAATGTAAAGCCCATGTGCTGTGGGCCTATGGGCTGTGTGACCAGGTAAAAAGAAAAACACTGACAGGCATGTGCAGTGGGACCACATGACACAGAAGCAAACCAGAAAGCAAGAAAATGTTTTTGGCTTATATGTTGGGTCAGTATGACTAACACCTTCCTGTTGGCTGGTCGATTTGTTGGTCAATATGCTCTTGACTATAGTCTTACTGGTAGGACAACTGTGTTACTTTCATAAGGCTGTGTCTTCATCAAAGCTTTCCTTCCCAGCTAAAACACCAGGCGTTAGCTTAGCATGACAGCACACTTTGAGGTGCAGTGTTTTTGCCAGCTGAGACACTTCCGTTGTGTCTGGTTGCTCTGATAGAAAGCTCAGTATTTCACCTAATGACCATTTTTCAACTTGTGGCGACCAAAAAAATTGCCAAACATGCAGCGCTCAGCGCACAATGGACAGAATGGCACCTTGTCATTCTAATGCCATGTGTTGCATTGTGTAAATACATTGTGCTCCTGAGTCCCATTGCAATGCTGGCCTCAGGAAAAACACACAGTGCAACCAGGGAGAATGTACTCAGTGCACTGAAGCAAATTTACTTAATCTAGAGACAACATGAAGTTTTTATCCTTCTCAACCTTTCAAATGTTTGAGGAGTAGGTAGAATTTCAGTCGACCAAGGTTTTCTGGTGTGTGCCGTTATCCCTTTTTGCATAATTAATTGTGTCAAAACCACAAAGACACACAGACGACACAGAGCTCTTGGAGAGAAATCACAATGGCATTAGGATTTACGCAGGAGGAGGCTATGACAACAGAGTCTTCACCCTGACTGTGGCAGTTTTTAATCAGGTGTTAACACATTTACCTTTGGGCATGGTTGGGTAACACATCATTTTGATGACAAAGTTACTTTAATGCATAAAATGGCTTTCAGTGGGCTGCGTCGATCCCACTCGCCCAAGATGATTGCTGTCATTTTTAAGTTTTGAGGTTGTTTACAACAGAAACCTGAATATGTTAGTGTGGACACAAACCATTTGCACAGGATTATAATAAAAAATTCCAATTAGTATTTACATATTTATTTTTTTCTTATTTTCTTCTTATTTTGCTGTGATCGGGACGTTTCAAGGCACAGTGCACAGCTGAGGTCTGGACATCATCAAAAGGTAGCAACCAGGTCCCAAACTGTAAGCAGCATGCATCTAACTGGAAGCTACAAAAACTGCAGACACCGAGCTGGAAAATGCAAAAATAGCTAGAAGAAACGCAGAGCAGACAAAGCTTGAGTTGGCTGTTTCTTTCCCTTTCACAGGCAATACTGTTTACAAACAGAAACCAACAATTCCTGTATAAGTATACCTTTATCATGGTCTAAATTTACACAGGAAAAAATACTAGAAAGGAAAGCAATCTCTGCCTTTTTGGTTTGTTTTTCTGTTGCGCTGCCCCTTTGGGTGAATCTCTGGGTTCAACAGTTAATAAATAAATAAATAACTAAATAAATAACACAATCGGGGCACTGACATATTTTTTCAGGGCCATAGTTCAAGAGGGCCCAGCACACATCCTCTGTTGTCCATCTATCCTCTGAATCCTATGGGGTTCAGTAAACCATGCCAACTAAATGAGTGGCAGACACGAAAGAGATGCCAACTTAGCAACAATTTCCACAGGCGGTAAGTCAAGGCTATGGCACCCAGACAACATTTGGAGCCAAAGTAGACGGGCAATTTAGCCAACGATTATGACCAAGAGTATTTTTCCATGATACTTTGCTCCCTTACAACCCATTGTGTTATAGACATTGATTTTGTCTGAGTTGCCAATCCCATCCTTGCTGAGGGCAATACTGTCTCGCTATATTCCCCTGAATAGTTGTGATGGTGTCAAAGCCAAAACAAAAACACAACAAAAAACCCCAAACAAACAAACAAAAAAAAAAGCCTCTCACAACAAACAAAACAGACAAATAGGACTTGATTTTTGGCTGTCTACCCATCCTGGTAAAATATGTGTAGAAGGGGAACAGATTTTGTTCAGATTTAGGGCCATCAGATTGTGCTTTCAGCTGGCAGTGTCATCTAATATCCATTTCAGTTTTGGCATTTACAATCGCTGAGGCTCCTGAGCTATTGTACTGCTCAAGTCCAAGCCGGGACGCAATGGTTTGGAAACTAAAGCTATAAAATGTAACAACAAGTACTCTGCATGTCTGAAAAGTGACAGAGCGATGAAAAGACAAAGAGAGGGATGTGCTCTGTGAACAGTAGCATGCAGGGAACACAGCTTCAGTGGCCTCTCCTGTTTGCTGACTAATGAGTGAATAATTGAGTGCAGTCGGCCCTGCGGCTCCCTGATTAGAGCTAGACTGGGCCCCTGAAAAGACAGAAAGGCAGGAGTCAGGTCTTTCTTTCTCTCTGTTTAATCTCCCAATCTCTGCCATCCTCTCCACTCTCCACTGCACAGATACTTATCACATCAGATAATAAATTACATGCACACGCACTTACACACGTAGACACAATCCCTTACACATACAGTCACACAGTGGTACTGATTGCTGAAACAATATGTAGTCCAATCAGACAATACATGCTGCATAATTGGCCCAGAGGACAGTGACAATGACATTAGCAGCACAGAGCGCAGTGAGAAAGAACTGAAGAGAAGAGCCGGATCATGGTTTTTGTTTCAGAAATTACGTTTGAGCAGCAGAAAACCTGTCTTGTTGGATCAGCAAACCACGTCCTCAGAGGGTGAAGCGTCCCTGAAGGAGAAAATGGTGAAACGTTTGGAGTATGGAGCTGAACCTGTAGTTGGAGCATGGAGAAGCTGTCAGCTGGGATATTCCACCGAAAAATTGTCAAGTGTCTCCTGTGAAGGACAAACTCAATGTGACAGGCAAGTGCTGCAGATTTGAAATATAAAATGTGGTGAAATGAGCCAAACAATTGCTGTGCATACAGAAACATGCTGTCATCCTTACTATTATATTAATTTTCATATTGAGTATACCTACTGTTTACCAGGTGATTGTGACGAGAAAAGATTAAATGACTGCTGCCATGACAACCCTCCAGAGATGTAAAATCCTGTGTCATGGTATTGTAATTTTGCAATAAGTGCTAACTCTTTCTCAGATCTGACTCACTGGATCAAACTTGTCTCGGAAATACTTAAAATGACCACGGCCGCTTAACACTGCATTACGTGGTGGTAGCACATACTGTGTTGAAATTACATGCCAAAAAAGTCAGTTAGGATCCTTTGTGGTAGTAGACGTGAATTTCCTGGTTCATAATGTGACGCAATATTACGACTCCATAGTGTTGCAGGAATTACTTTTGATGGTAGACTGCCATGAAAGTTAGTGTCGCCCTGGTTCACAAAGCCTATGAGATTTTTCCACTGGATTTTGGATTATTGCAGAAAATAAGATTTGTGACAAAAACTTTGTTACAGGTTTTGTTCAGTAAGATAATCTTCACAAATGAACCCCACTGATTTTTAAAGTGTAAATGCAATCGCCAAAAGTAAAAATGGTCTAACTAAAACACTACAGTCGCATGACTTAACGTTACCACCGCAGCAACGCTGTAAAGCTGCTTTTAGCATGATGACGTTCTGTAGTTTCATTTAGTCAGTTGTTAGCAACCACCTTTTTTAAGATACATAAAAGCTTCAAATTTCACAAGTGGCGTATTGACGTATTTTATGTCGTAGAACAAAACATGAAAGTCTCTTAAATGGATAGTGCACCCAAAAATGAAAATTCAGCCATTACTCACCCATATGCTCTGGTTTAGAGTACTCACAACACTTACAGAGATCTGAGATCCGAGGGGGAAGTGGGTAGCAGCACAACTGCACACCTAATGGCTGACGGCGACCCACGGAGCACATAATTGAAACGATAAAATATCTCCATACTGCTCGTCCGTAGTGATCCAAGTGTCCTGAAGCCCCGACATAAAAAGTTGTTGGGAAAAACTTCATTTGAACTCTGTTTTTAGCCTCATTGTAGCCTGTAGCTCTAACTGCCTCTGTGTACACGCGCTGACGTATGTGCACTTGCACGAGACCATGAGAGATGTGCCCCGCCTTCATGTGTGTTCACGTGCTTTCGCTGGTCTCACGCGCAAGCAAACATGCGTGAGCATGGTCCACAGAGAGACAGTCAGAGCTACAGGCTACAATGAGGCTAAAAACAGAGTTCAAATGATGTTCTTCCAAACAACTTTTTTATGTCGGGGCTTCAGGACACTTGGATCACTACGGACGAGCAGTATGGAGATATTCTGTGGTTTCAATTATGTGTTCTTGGACGTTTTAATCTGGGTCGCCATCAGCCATTAGGTGTGCAGTTGTGCTGCTAGCCACTTCTCCCTCGGATCACTGTAAGTGTTGTGAGGACTCTAAAACTTCACCAGAGCCTCCCTTGGCATATGGGTGAGTAGATAATGGCTGAATTTTTATTTTTCTGTGCACTTTTCCCTGAAGACCACTGTACGTGTCCTGTATGAATTAATAAGTCAATGCGGACTTCTTTTACATTATGTACTCACATCATTTATGAAATAACATCACTTTCCATGCTTACCTCACTTTACGATGCACTTACTTTCCATTCATAACAAGCGGAGTTACTTTAACTAAAAACGTGATCTATTTCAAGCCTACCCAAGTAGTTTTGGTGCCTAAATGCTGCTGTGCCACCCAAACGTAACTATGTAGTGCTCAGAGGTCTTGGTCATTTCACATATTTCTGTGAGCTCAGGTTGCACTGGATCATATTAATGTCTCCCTGTTACCTAAAACAGCACGCCCCCGCCAGCTTAGCCACTTGTATTTTTCTATCCGAAGGCTGTTGACTGAATGCCCGTTTACTGAATTGCGAATGAGCCTCCTCTCAGTACTGACGAATGCATGCAGATAAAGAGTAATTCAACCGCTGAATAAATTGTAAAATTCGTCCCTGGGGCAGCATGTGACAGAACTAAGGCACCCTTTTTCCTGCATGGCATTATTTTCCAACTCACTGCCGCTCTCCGACAGTGCTGTTACCATGGACAGGAGCAAAATAAAGAACCCTCTATCCACAACAGCCATGTGTGAAAAGTGGCGAAATTGAACGTATGGGAGACTAAAGTGTGAACCACAACCATACACAGATATTTGATGTAAGCAATATTCCATTTTCCATGTGTGAAAAGAGCTGCCGTGTCTTTCACATGCTCCCAATTCTTCGGCATTTGTCTCCTGTGGTCTATGAAAATGGAGAAAAGTGGAAGCACACACACACACACACACACACACACACACACACACACACACATACACACAAAGCGCTGATACTGCAGTGCCTGCAGCCACAGTGTAGTAGTAAGAGTGGAGGTGTGTGTGTGTGCGTGTGTGTGTGTGTGTGTGTGCGTGTGTGTGTGTGTGTGTGTTAGCGGGACTAGTGCCAGTCTTGGCATGGCTGGATGCCTGTCTGTGAGCCTCCTGAGAGGGGACCAGGGGCACAACAAATTGGCACACTATACTCCTTAGTCCCACCTGCGTGTGTTTGTGTGTTTATGTGTGTGTCTGTGTAGAGAAGAGGCTAATATGTGTGTGTGTGTGTGTGTGTGTGTGTGTGTGTCTTTGCACATGTGCATAGCGAAGGCTACTTTGTGTGTTTTTCTGGAACCCTCTGGCTGAGACTAGCATCAGCTGTGGAGATGCCCTCTGTCCTTCCTCCTTTTCCTCCTTCTCTTCTTCTCCTTATTTTCTCCCTGTCTTCCTGTCTTCAGCTCACCTTCATCCCTCCATCCTTCCCTTTGTCTCACTTAAGGTCCTCTCACACATATATTCCATAATATTAACTGAATAAATTGCATGTTTCAGCCAAGCCAGCAGCTGCTATTGTTTACACAAACAACACCTTAAAGGATAATGCTTCTATATTTATCTTATTGTCAACATATCCCATGAAAGAAACAAAGCCAGCACTGTGTTAGCCTCTCAATAATTTCTGACTTCCCCAGCATGTTTGTGTCTCACTGCCCTGAGCCCAATTGTTCTACGGAGGATGTAAACCACCACACAAATCTATACTTTCAGTTTTAAAACAAATGCTAAACAATTTACCAAAACAGCTGTGGAGTGCAGTTTTTTAGCAAATGTTACTCAAAGGAGTTAATGGTGCATTTGTGGGGGACTATTTTGAGCTGCAAATGCGGTGTGCTAGTGAGTATTTGTGGCAGCAGGATGCTGTATGTGGGACTGACTCAAAATAAACTCCAGTGTTCATGTTCATCGTAATGAAACCCATGAACCAGAGCAGTGTTGTGGTTCATTGATTTGTTTTTGGACAACAATGGAGCTGTATGGCACAGAGGAACAGGCTGTATCAGGGTTTCGGTACACAGACAATACTTGTTTGGTAGGAAAGGTTCATTGTTGGTTTTGGTCTTTCATGGAATTTGTTGAAAATAAAAAAAACTTATTGAAATTCTATTTGAAATGGCATCTGGCGGCACGGTGACACTGTGGTTAGCTTATTGCCTCACAGCAAGAGGGTCACTGGTTCGAACCCAGGGTGAAGGCTACGAACCCTGGGAGCCCTTCTGTGGGGAGTTTGCATGTTCTCCCCATGTCAGTGTGGGTTTTCTCTGGGTACTGTGAGTGTGAATGGTTGTCTGTCTCTATGTGTCAGCCCTGTGATAGTCTGGCGACCTGTCCAGGGTGTACTCTGCCTCTCACCCAGTGTCAGCTGAGTAAGGCTCCAGTTCCCCCCCTAACAGGATAAGCGGTTATGGAAAATGAATGAATGAATGAAATAGCACTGCCCCAAAACATTTATTACCATTTTGTATTTTTCATGGGAATAAAATGATACTCAGAAATGTTCTTGACCAAAAGCTCTGTTAGGAATGTGAATAAACATGCTCTGATAACAGCATCTCGAATGTCCACTCATGATATTGGTTGATCATTTTGAGTTAGTCAAAAACTGCCAAAGCCAACTGGCTAACAATCAATCTACCTCCTGCTTTGACCCTGTTGACATATGCTTGATTGGTTAATAAACACATGGATGAGATACATTTCTGTACTTGCTGATGGAAATTTCAAGTGACAGCTAGCAAGTGATGTCTGCTGTGGTACATGCCTCTGTCTGGCTAGCAGTCAGAGTCACACTAACTCTGATGATAGAACAGCATAAAATGACTGTTGCTGCAGGACCACAAATATTAAATATTAGACACCATCTTGCGATGGGATCACTCCAGTTGCGATACAGCGATTCAAGTAAATGTTGGCCAGGGGTGTAAAGTTGGGGGCTAGTGGCCCCTTTGGTCCACACCCATCTTCCGCCTTCATTTTGATCTCAGCTACACACCAGTAATGTTTTGTGACTGAATCTGGTTGAGATGCTGTTGCATTGACAAGATCTGTCCACAAACAGACAGACATAAACACCTATATTCCAGAGGAGGATTAGCTGATTTGTACTTTGTATGACAAATTGAAAGCTGCAAAGTAACCATTAAGTAAACTTATCAAATAAATGTAGTGCAATAAAGTACAATATTTGCCACAATCAGTACTGGAGTAAAAGTATAAGTAGGATAAAATGGAAATACTCAAGTACAAGCCCTCAAAAATGTACTTAAAGAAGTATTTCACTGCTGAAAAGGTGGTCTTTTGGGGAAAAAATAAAAAAATAAACAACACTGGGCTGTCTATACAGTGGAAAGATGCAAATACATTTGAAATTGTTGCTACATGGTCAGAGAAAACAGAGGGAAAGGACTGTGGCTCAAGAGGTAGAAAACCTACAACTACCAGAATGCACTGCGCTGCACCATACTGATAAACGTTCCGCTGGTGGGTGATGTAATGGGAAGTTGGTTGTTTTCCACAGAAAACAACATGGAAAGTGACTGGTAACAAATAATCTCAAATTACAGAAAACTGTGAGTAAAAATATGTTTCTGAAAAAAAAAAATTAGCCTGAGAAAAAGGCAACGCAGTAACAGAATCGTGGTTCATGTGTGATCAGCACTGCAGTTTTACCGTTTCATCGTATCTTCAGCCTCCATTTTTACAACACAGGAAACGTAACACCCACATCCTGTTCACAAATTCTTATATTACAGCTAAACAGTGCACTAAAATACGATTCTACAGTGATTCTAGGTGTGAAATAGGCAGTTCAGTAACAGAATCTTGGTTTATATTTAATTGGTACTGCGTTAGTTTTATGGTATGATCAGAGTTTGGTCTGACTTTGAGAGATTAAGAGAGAGGGGCTCTCCATCTGTTTCTTGTGTCTGCAGTGGTGGGCATGTTAGATCACAAAAGTACAATCTGTAGTTTAGGCAACAGCCTTAGATCCAGTGAAGATACGCTGGATGATGCGTTTCACATCATCCAGCAGATCTGAGCTGAGAGATGAGCAGGGAGATCTGGGTGCTGGTTAGATGGAGGGAAGTTTACCACAGTTCAGTTACACATACTACCTAAATTGTTATTATACATAGCTGGTTGAAAATCAGCAAAGTATCTCTTTGAGAAAAGTACTCAAGTACTGTAAATGTACTTAATTACATTCCCCAATTCACACAGGCAAAATGACATCAGATTAACAGTAAAGGCTCCATTTCTAAACCTTATATTTTCTCTCATCATCTCTACTCTTACAGTCTCGCCTTTCTCCACAGCAGCCTAATAAAACTGTGAAACCATGAAATTATGCCCTTATATAAAGGACAGTCCAGTGCTTTCATTACCAAATGGTAAAAGGTGAGGATCCTTTTTATCTGTCTCCACAACACTACAGATAGAAAAATATGATCTTGACCTTTAGACTGTTATTTAAACTGCTCTTGATCTTCCATTAAGCTTGAATTTGACGAAATCGTAAAGAGACCCCACAAACATTCATGATTAATTGCTCTCTACTCTGACGCTACATTTCATTAGAACCAATTTGGGGTGCAATATTTTCCTGCCTTTAGGTGTTTCCCAAACACAGGATGTTATTCTCTTAATTACACACAAACATCATTATCTTTATTACATATTTGTTGTAGTCTGCTGAGTATCATCGCCCCTCCACCTCCCATCCAGCATGCAGAGACTTTATATTGTTCTACACAGTGACCAGTGAGTGTATTGGAAATCAATGGCTGCTGCTTGAATTGAATCATATGTCCCTGCACAGTGACTGTGTGTGTCAGGGAGAAAAGGGAGGATGTGAATTAGATCACTGGAAAATTATAATGAGCATGTATTCAGGCTTGTGAGGAATATCTGTGCCATGTCATGCCTGCATGTCTTAGAGTCGCTGCATGTGTTCATATGTAGTGTTCTCTGACATCACATTTGAGCTTCATAACAATTCAGAATGTCAGCGACTTAAATACACCTCAAGACCTTGTTGTTTACAATTGTTTTCCTCATAAAATTGGGCTATTTTGTCATTATTGGTATTTGTATTCTCAACCCAGGCAGCAGGAGAGAAGAGGGGGTGGGCAACAGGGATTTGATCCTCGGGGCGGAAAGAGAACACATGTGGTTGCAGAAGCAGGGGTCAAAACCACTCGTCTATCTTTTAGCACCCATGTCAGTAACTTTTACAATCACTTACTGAGTCTGTGCCAGCAAAACAGTAACGTCTCAGTAGAAAAATAAAGTAAAAAAAACAACCCACGTTAGATCTCTTTCACCCATGAATCTTTGCCCTGTAAAATGGTGGATATAGATTTAGTCTTGTCTGACTTGAGGTCTGTAAGGTGTTAGGATCATATTTGGATATTCCATGGGGGTGAAGCCATTCTTGTCTGTTGTTTTTATTATCGTGCAGTCACAAGGGGAAACTTTTGCTGTGTGCACCTTTGCCAAGTCAAAAGGAACACCTTTAATTCAGACACAATAAAAATCAACCAGAAATACTTGTCAGCAGGCCAGTGTTTGCACATTACATTACTATAATACCTGCAGCTTGCTAAGTGTGCATTGTTTGCTTAAATCTACACATTTGCATCATTTTTATGGTATCTAAAAGTTGTCTTTAATGCTGGTCCTGTTTACCTTTTAAAAAAGTTTTCCAATCCTCACAAAATTGACAAGTGGTCTGAAAATATGGGCATGTTGTCACTGAAGCACGCAGGAAGGCAAATACTGCCAGCAGAAAAGCAGAATGAAGGACAGACGCCCAGAGTACAGAAGAGAGAAAGCTTAGCAGGCGGAGAGACAGAAAGACTTTCAGTCAGGCGGGCAGACAGATAATCTGTGGACTCAAAGGAGGGGAATGTCATTGATCTCCCAGAGGACAATACAATACTGGGCCCTCTGCAGCGCTCACCAGCCCTACACACACGCACCGGGGTCAGACCTTTTGGGTGTGGTGGTGAATAGAGTCTAATTCCTATTCAGTCAGATGGAAGATAGAGAGTCATTGTCAGGAAGCATTACCCAGCATGCCACACACCACATCAGGCTACATAATCCATATGCGTTCCTTTGGCTTTTAAAAGCCACAACTTTATGACTATTTCATTACACAGTCTGCAAAGTTGTCAGCATCTACTCCATGTTCATGTATTAAAACTCATACAACAGTTACTTCTGGCCAAGTAATATAATCTAACAAGAGGCATTCTGTTTTAACTGTTTAAACTGCACGTATCACTCTGCTTTACAGGTGTTTAACTGTTAATTACATTAACCATCAATTAGCCTACATTAATGGTTGTCCTATCAAACTTTGCACTGCAAATATGAGGGTCATTATACGAAAACGTGCCATTTTGTGTCTCTCGAACAAAACTGTGCTATAAATGTCAATAAACAATAAATACGCTATAATCATTTTAGAATTTATTTTCCATGATATCTCTTGTAACATTAAAACAATTTTGTTTTCAAAGAGTTTATGACACCTTTTGTATGCAGCATCATTCAAAAACTGTAAAAATGGCCTGTCGCTCAATATGATTGTAAACTATCATAAAAACATAAACTTATATATAAAGCCTCAAGTGTCCTTTCATTATTCATGAAATTATCCATTCATTTTATTCTTAATATATGTAAAATGTTTTAAAAAACATCAATTTAGTTAGGTCGCCTGGTAGTCGTCAACCCTGTTACTTTTAATGAAAACACCCCTTCTGAGATAATGGACTGCTCCGAAAGTTGCATCATTTCCTTGGAGTAAAATCAGCTTCCTTTTGTGAATAAGTATCCTCTTATTTTCATGATTTTTCTTATAATGTTTGACTGAGGGGGATGAGCTTATTGTGTCAGCCCTGTTTCCACAAAAGTACACCTTAAAAAGATATTTGTTAGAAATTTTTAATGTACATAAATAACATGATATAAGCCTCTAATGAATGCACACCATGTGGTCTCATGACCTTCACCACATGGCTAGTAATGGCTGCCAAGAACATTTTTCGTCAACCCTGTTACTGTCAACCCTGTTACCACTCTAGCGTAAAAGGGTTGATGGTAACAGGGTTGACAAAAGTGTGGTTTTGCGAGTACATGAAAATACACTTTCCTTACCAATAGTAGACATTATATACATGGTTTTGCAAGTTTCATCACTAGCCGAGAGGGAAATTGAAAAAATTGCGCACTTGGTTACAAGTTTTTGAAATTTGGCATGGTGTTAAACTTGGTGGAGAGGTACAGTATAACATGGTCCAACATGAAACCCATTACAATTTGGAGCAGATCAAAATCTCCGGTGAGGGCCATTTTGAAATTTGTGGCTTTTTGAAAAAGCAAAGCCTGTGGTAACATCTTAACCTAGTGTACACTACGTAGCAAGCTAGTGTGCAGGCAGAGCCAAATAAATGATTCAATAAAAAAACCAATTATAATCTGTTGTCTCTTATAACTGTTAACTAATAAATGGCACTTGGAGGACCATACCCAAGGTTGTGCTGTTACACTGATTATTAGCACATCTCTGATTATCTGCAGCCTTGTGCTTACGAATGAATCACGGCCGCACTGATAATCAGTACAACAGCACTCCCTCTCGTGTGATATTGTTTAATTATGGGGGCAAAGTTAAAACAATCACTTTGCAGAGTTTATGTATAGGCTAGTCTGGGTGAACAAAAGGGGTGCAGTTTTTAATGTTTTTAACATTTTTAAGCCAGTGGCCTCCCTGAGTTAAACACAAATAGGCAGTCTACATTGTCATCCAGCAAGCAAGCAATTATATTTTTGGTATCATCCTCTTCATTTTCTTCACAGACTCACTCATAGAGGTAGTTGTGACATTTTTATTTAGAAATTTTACTTCTCAAGTCTGACAAGGTAACTTTTGTAACAAAAACCTGACTTTTGTCATCATGTCTCTTTCTATCTTTGTCATTATATCCCCCTTTGAACACAGAAACATACATTGCCTAAACAGTATGTATATTAGCTCACTGTATTCTTCCATTTTTGTGCAACTTCTGACAATCACAGAACGGACAAATAATCTTCCCGCAGTTATAAAACTGTATTGCACCTAAAACATTGATTTGTTCCTGTTTAGGTTCCAGTGTTTTCCTGTCACGTATACAAATTTAAACACACATAACTTGAATATAAGTTCTCTCTGACATCAAATTAATTTCCCTACAGTCTGAAACACTGATTATGGAGAAACAGACAGCACGAGCCACTTGTTGCGGGCCTGTACAAACTTGTTGATTAAAATCTTTCCTTTTCAACCTTGATCCAAGGATACATCTTGACACTTATGTGGGAGTGTGTTCTTGAGTACAAATTGAAATATAATATGATTCAGCCTCAAAAAGAACTTCTTTTAAAACACCATAAAGACCTTGTACCACTCAATCAAAGTGAGACCCATGCACACTGTTTTAAATGTTTTATTTGTATGTTCAAGGTTCGTGACACATGGCAAGACCCTATGATGAATGATAAATGGCAGAAAATCAGGTGGGCTAAAGAGAACAAAACCTCCAGACAGACGTCTGCCATGTGAATATTTTTTATTATCTGGTAACAGACGTCTAAAATGGCAAAAATATGTATCTCAAGTTGGAAAAGGAGACATCTGAAATATCTTTTTGCCATACATTTTCTGCAGAAACCACGGGTTTCCAAAAATAGCCTTAAACAACATTTTCCCAGAGAGAAAAAGTGAATTCTCTCTTGACAGGCATGTTCCCATGCATTATCAATGGTTTAGCTCGGCCCCATGGTGATAAAACATTTTCTACACATAAGACACAATGTTGGCTGTCAGTTGCTTAAAAGAAATGTTAAAATGGGAGCCATGGTTCTTGGAAACATAGACAATATAAATAATGAACACCGGCCAGGAAAAAAGAAAGAAAAAAAAGCCAATTACTGAGAGCACTGGGAATGTAACTGATCTCTGACAATCTGAGACAGAAATTGACAGAGATCGATCAATGGGGCTTCGGTACATGTAAATATTAACAGCCTGACTCGTCAATACAGTGAGAGGAGGGGGGAGAGAATGTTAAGGACAAAGAGACAGACAGATATGTGGAGAAACCCGGAGAAACAAGGACTTATTGGGCAGAAAATAGGAGAGTAATTCAACATGCACGCACTGGCACACACACAAGCACACACACGCTCATGCACAGCCCACTGTGATAATGGTGACATTTGCAGGCTGCCAGTGGTTGTGTGTGGCTGGCTGATGGCCCACAGCGATGGCCTTTAGAAGAGTGACAGGCCAAAATTACCATTAAGAGCCAGCAGTATTAACCCTCCATTATACATACAACACACACACACTCACTCACACACACACACACACGCTTCATTGCCGCCTATTACTGCTCTATGTGACTTCAATAGCTTAATAACCTCTGTGTTGGAAAGATTTGATTGCTCTCTCTTTCTCCCCTGCTCACCTTTGTATCCCTCTCTCATCTGCTCCTGCCTCCATCGTCTGCTCCGAGCAGCCGGCCGCTCTCCACCTCCATCTCCACCTCCCCTGCTCCTATCAATCCTCCCATCTCTCCTCTTCATTTATGTGTTTCCTTTCCCATTTCTTTTTCTTTCTTTCTTTCTTTCTTTCTTTCTTTCTTTCTTTCTTTCTTTCTTTCTTTCTTTCCTGGTGTCTCAAATGTTAACAACATATCTTGATACTTTTTGACATGTTTTGACATATCAGCAACAGCGTCCTGTTTTACCATCTAAAAATTAACCAGGATTAGACCAAAATTAAGTTTTTAAGACACAGAAGTTTTCATATAGTACATGCCTTGGTTTAGTACTGCAATGATCTATTAAAAAAATGAATTAGAGGTGCCAACTAGAGCAAACTGTGTCTGCTACACCAGTAAAACAGATTAGATTACTCCATGTGTAGCATCACTGCACTGATTGCCTGTTTGGTTTAGGAGTGATTTTCAGATTCTATTGATTATTTTTAGAGAAGCACTTCACCAACAAAAAATGACGATTTGCACATCAATTAGTCATGCTGTTTTACCATGAATTTGTGAAAAAAAAAGAAGCTTTTTTTCCCGTATGCCTCTGCAGAAAATGGCAAACATATTGATTTAGGGACTGATTGGGGAACTATGTTTAAAAACAGCAAAACTATATCAAAACATCCTTTTATAAACTCTCACACAACTTGTGCAGTATAATCAGGTTTTGTTTTTTTTATCAAGTTGTACATCTGTACTTCCCAAACACATGCATAAGACTATGCTATAAGACTTTGTACTGGAGTCCAACTTTGGAGAGAAGAGGTTTCACTTTCGGTTCAGTTTAAAATGGTAAGGTTTTGGTGAAAGTACATGTGTTTGAGAAGTACTGTGCATACGACTGGGTAAATACTGGGTAAATGAGACTTGGATTATACTGTACGAGTTGTGTGAAGTTTTGATATAGTTTTACTGTTGTTAAACGGGGTTGATAAATATGTTCACTGTTTTCTGTGACGGCATGCGAGAAAAACAAAGTTTTCTTCACAAATTCAGGGTAACACAGCATGACTTTGATATACAAATGGTTTGTGGGTCAAGTATTCCTTTAAGGCTCTTTATGACCAGCTCCAGCTTAGAGTTGGTCTTTCTTTACCTGTTCCAGGCTGTGATCTTCTTTTCAATCACATTTTTAAACATATTTAAACATTTAGCCTTGTCTGTTTCATTGGTTTCAGCCTTGTTTGTGATTTTTCTGTATCTTTGATTTTATTGTTTTTAACTTGGTAATGGTGGTTTTGTAACGTGCTATAGAAATTCATTTAAAAAAATCATGCTCATGTATGTGTGTAAGTTTTTGTTCCATGTGCAGAATGTCAGGTATATAAACCACCAGCCTTCGCTGGGTTAAAGCTGGTTAAAGCACAGAGTATTAGCCTTACATTATATTTGCACAACCCCACTGCAGCACAGAGCTTCACTGCCTAACTGATGTAAAAGCTTCTCCTAACAATACTGACCTTGGCAGCAGGGGATAGACAGGCAGGGCAGTAACCAGACAGACAAATAGACTGGCTGATACTCAACACACTGCAGTATTTACTGGTCTGTAAAGTCAAGTTGGGAGAGGGAGGCGGTGCATGGCCTTGGTGCATGTGTGTGTTTGTATATGTGTGTGTGTCTGAGAGAGTGCGAGAGAAAGCTATACTGCTCGTATGTGAGACTTTGTGTGTGTATGCAGTTTGTACGCGCATGTGTGTGTTATCAGGGTAGTGCAGACTCTGCTGTCCAGCGGTGTGTGAGATGAGACAGAACGAACGATTTACCACCATGAAACACTAAGCAGACTATTAAACACACACACACATACACACACACGCGCACAGAAACAGACACATATGGCCATCCTTTCCAGCTACAGACACACACTTTCACTCTTATCTGTTATTCTACACACAACACACACACACACACACACACATGCACGCACACATTCTCATATTTAGCAGCAGTGTTATCAGAGGTCACCATTGGTCCATATCTTGGCCAGGGGCAAGCACTTTGGGCCTGTATGATGTCAGGCATATCTGCAGATGGAAAACTAACCAGCCAGAGCCTCACCACTCAGCCTCACACAGCACACACTCAAACACACAGCACTTTGTTAATACCAAGTTGGGTCCCAATGATGGCTCTGTGAAGAAACTCTCTTTAAGCTTGTACCCTTCAACATGAAGGTCAGGAGCAGGGTCAACTGCAGACAGCACTGTGGAGCTGGAGCTAGTGTCCAGCACAACAATAAGGAGGACACTTATAGAACTATTTGTTCATCAGTTTACTCCCAAATTCAGCCGATTCCACCCTTTGCTGTCACATCTTCTTAATTTTGGATTAGTTTCTATCAAAAGTTAATTATTGCCTTTGCACTAATTATTTAAAGAGTGAGTTCTGCAGCACATCTGCAGAATCCTTTGAGTGTTTTTGTTCAGTATTAATGTGAGAAGCAATGTGGGCCTTTTCATTTTGCATGATGCAAACTCAACATGTTATTAACTATGAATCAGAGAACCGCTCTGGGAACACAAGCGAGAAGACTCTAAACGATATTCATTAAAACTGGCAGATGATTCGAACAAAAACAAGGCCAGCACGGCCACAAAAAGACTTCTATGCTGCTTAAATCTGAAATGATTTTGCCTCCATGTAGGTGTGCGTGAAAAATAGGCAGATGGAAAGAGGGAGCAAGGTAGGGCATGTTGAGCGAATGCTTGTGCTTTAAAATCTGGCTTATATTTCAAAACATTCACAATCATTTTTATCATCAAGAGTTTTGAATAAAATTAAAGAATAGTTCAAATTTAAGCACACAATGCACACAAATGTAGACTGTTTTCACCAATTTCCAGACAGCAGATATAAAGCTTTCACACTTTCATGACTTTAAGCTGAGTCAAATCTAACCCTGCCATGCTGATGTCATCCCTGCCTTTCACCCTCACGACTGGGAAATCAATCATCTACCTACAACAAGCCAAACCAGGGTCCAAAGTCATCCTTTTCCCTGAACTAAGACTTCAGCCTTTTGCAAGAATTTTTCTTTAAAGATTTGATGATGTCACCATTGTACCATAAAATAATATGAACAATTATGCTTAATGTTTTCTCTATGTGTTTGCCATGGTTTTGGCACATTCAGAGGAAGAATTTATTTGTGCTCCAAAATCTGATGCGCAAATCAGCTGCAAAATAGCACTGAATTAAAAAGCCTTTTTTTTTTTCATTTTATTTATTTTTTTGTGTGTGAAAAAAGGACATTATTTTACAGGTACAGTTTCCCTCACTGGTGTAAGGTAGTTACGACAGGACCCAGTGCATGCTAGTTATTATAAAGCAGACACACAGCTTAGCTTGTCAGTCTTGACAGATTTGTGCCTAACTTGCTACTTTGTATCATATCAGCTCGTCACACGATCAAACAGAGAATTGACATTGTACAGCATCAACATACATTTTACCCAGCAGTCATCATTGCTGCTTTGTTGTTGTTTTTTTTAAAAATAGTTTACATATAGTTGTATCATTAATGTAGAATAAACATATGACTTTGTTATAGACTGCAACTGGTTGTTTTACAAAAAAAAGAAAGAAAGAAAGAAAGAAAAAGAATATCATGACGGAGATGGGTTTGCCTTTCGAAGGGAATGTATAACAAACGGCACTTTTTTATTTTATTTAATGAGGTCTTCTTAGAATACAGTGGCAATCTCAATAACTCACAACAGATTGTGCTTCGCCCAACACATTGTTGGAAGGCCTGCACTCTCTATGGGCCCCCAAACCCACAGGCCCTAGTGCAACCGCACTGCCTGCACTGTCTATATTCACGCCTCTGGTTTTCCTTCAAATCCACATACAGTTCATACATGCTTTCCTCACTGTAACACACACTATTTAAAGAGTCATCCACATGCCAAATTTGATCGACTGATACTGTTTATATTTAAAAGTCCTCTCCATTTGTCTCTGTGACTTTTTGGTGCTTTCTAAAATCTGAGAAAAGATGACATCATCAGCATTGTCTTGCCTTAAGCATGGAGACGACAGATTTGTTGATGTGGACTTTGAAGGATGTGGGCATTTGTAGACGTGTAAGGTCATTGAGAGAAAAGATGCTGTTATTTCCGTCATGGGAAGTGTAGGATCCACTTATTGTTATCCAAATAATAGTCAGCCAGCTTCTGACGCCTTGGCTCAAACACTGGTGCAGAAAGATAAACAAATAGAAATAATGAGGCAGTATCTCTACAGTATATTGAGGTTGGAGGCTATTTGGCTGGTTGCTAATATTGGCACTATCAGCAACGCCTCTGTTACAACCCCAACAGAAACAGTGTGAATTAGCCTATACAATAGGCTGATATAACAAAACAAGCTGAGCAGGGGAATAGATCCATTATGGCCGAAAGTGCTGTTCCACTTTCCTTTATAGGTTTAAAGGACTGCAGGTGTCATTATACCCAACTTTAGATAGATAGATTCCAAGTAGAAAAATATCAGTTTTGCTGTCTAGCAGTTAATCAGATAGATATCCTTAATAACAGACTCTATTATTAACATTTTTGGGGGTGATGGTTTAACTCATAGAGCTAAACAAATCAGTGGCAGAAGCTTTTTAAATGTGATGCGTGAGACATATGAAATCCCCTATTCCCTAAAAGTTTCTGATGACAAACTCCTGGCAACCCAGGGGTTTTGTTTATTTTGGGTATGATGCCAAAAATACGAGCTAGACACTGCTCCACGGATAAAGTCTGAATATTATTCAAATGAATTTGCCAATCTCAAGTGACTTGTTTTACTCAAACTTAAAACATACACTTTCTAGACAAATTTACAGCAGCGCTTTATTTTTATTTATTTTGTTGCAAAAACAACTTCAGATCACACAGACTGCTCCTCCAGGCAACAGCTCACCTTTATTGTGCGCTCCACATCCACATTTTGTATTGTTGCTTTTAATAATTATCAGAAACATTATTTATTACTGATCAAGGGATTTCTATTGATCAATCATTAGTCTTTACCATCGTCCCAACACACAGACCAGCTCTACAGGCACATGATCACAAAGTACACACTCTAAATTGAGAAAAAAACAAGATTGCTAAAAATAAAGAGCAGATAAGGAAGGGGGTTGTTAAATTATTGAAAAAAAATAGCAGTTAAAAATCTATTTAGGTCTCGAGAGAAACTCCCTGCCTGCTGATATTTGTTTTGTTCCATTCGTTTTCTTTTTATTGTCTAAGTACCCCAGGCCAAACCATCACAAGTGTCTAGCAGGGGGAGTGTGTGTGTGTGTTGGGGAAGCAGCCAAGTTGAGGCAACACTGCTGCTGCTGCTGCTGCTTTCCCAGATTTATATTCAGGAGCCATTTTCTGATTTGGCTACCCAGAATTCAGTCCGAGCAGGTCTCTCGGTCTCTCTCTTCTCTCTGTTTCGCTCTCTCCTTCTCTATCACTCGCTTCATTATCACTGTCCACTCCACAAGAGAGTAAAGGGAGAGGAGCTGGGGGTGGATGGTGGTGGAGGGTTAAGAGGGAGGGAAGTGGAGAGAAGGAAAAGGTGAGAGACAGAGAGAGAGAGGGGGGTACAGAGAGCTGTAGCTATCTGCTGAAATATTCATGTTGGTGCCAGCAGCTTTTCCATTCCCCGCTCAGCAGGGGGCTGCTGTTTGATACATCCATCGCTCTCTCTCCCTCCCTCCCTCCCTCCCTCCCTCTGTCTCTCTTAACTAGTGAGGTTAGTACATAGTAAATGCTCATCGAGAGATGGAGGGCCGATCGCTCCCCCAACTCGGACAAAGCAGTGCTGCCTCTCAGACTCAAAACATTCTGCGTTAAAGAAAATAAAAGGCTTTCTCATTTTCCATAATATTACCAAAAAAAAAACAAGTCTCTTAGAAATCAAAGCTTCTGCACACATTTCTCCCTTGCATACTAATTAATTGTTGTAGAGGAAAAAGGAGTGACATTTAGACCATAGACTGTATATACAATATTTAGACGGCTGAAGGTGGATGATATGACAGTATATCGGGAGATAATCTAAATTTGTCTCCAACTGTGTTTACTACTGAGTTTAGATCAGTCTTCTCTGTTAGAGCTACAAACTATTTGAACTCAGTGCAAAGTGAGATAAGACAGTGCAACAGCTTTGTTGTTTTTATATTCAAGATGAAATCATGGCTAAAATCATCCCAGTCATGCATCCATCACACATGGACTCAAACACTTGATCTAACATTATGAAATCTTGTTATATCTTAATGTTGCCGTTTTATTGTTGTTGTGGCGTCTTTTTTCTGTTGGAGTTGTGTTGTTGTTGCTGTTGTTATTGTTGCAATGACTTGATGTTGTGTTGCCATGCTGTTGTTATTGCTGAAGCCATTGTGTTTTTTATATAATAGTGTCTTTCAGCAGAGAAATTATTCCTTGTTTCCTGCCCAGGGACTACAGATGAAAATTAGCTTATAGCTAACTCTGGTGCAGCTAAGTAGCGGTGCACTGTCCCTGTTAAATTGCTAAAATAAAATAAATAAAAACAATAAGTGTCATAGTGTTTGTACCATGCTGGCTATCACTTAAATATATCTGGAGGTATGCTGAACACAGTGAGGAAAAAATGAGCCACACTGCTTTGTGGTACTGGAAGTTTATATCATTTATTCATCAATGTGATGAATATCTTAATGTGTCAGGGTTTAACTGATGGGATTCAGATCTATGTTATAATAAAAAGTTTCTCAATAGATTTTAAATTTGTTATGATGTATACTGATATCCTAATACAAAGTTACATATACCATGGTTGGGGATTTTATCCATGTTACCCACTTCTATCAGCTGTCAGTTAATTTTATTTAAAAAATCAATCAATAAATACAAATGACAAATAAATCAGTCATTTCAGGTCACATTTCAAAATTGTAAGTTGCATTAGCAATATTAAAAGATTAAAACAATCTTTGGCAATATCCCTGCCTATCGATGATGTTCAAAGTTTAACATCATGTCACATGTTGTTTGTTAAAGACGTTGTGTCAAAGCATGTTTTACTTTAGCCAAACACATATTGGGAGCAACAGTCACGGTATACAGTCTCCTCTGGCCCACAGTCACAGGTATGACATTGGGGTAATGATGTGTTTTTGACACATCAAGCTGATGTTAACAAGGCTGACTGTGAAATTTAAGCTTAAGTTAAGACAGAAGAAGGCGAAGAGCAACATTGAAATGCATTTAAAGCTATCTGACATTAGACTGAAAACGTTGTTTTAAGGGGACCTATAATACTTGTATTTTAGTGCTTGTCTCTTTAAACCCCCCTCCCCAAAAAACCCAGTCTGCCCTGATTTCTGGGTCGTCTGTAACTCAGCACCATCAGTTTCTTCCATGAAAAATCACCAATCAAAGCTTAACCAAAATCTCCCGCACATGTGCTCGAGCACGAATATGATCTGAAATATGGGACATATTAACATCAACATCCAAGGTTATATGTTTCCCTTACATTAGCATGTAGCAACATGTAGCAGTTTAGGCTATGTAATATAAACACTTGCAGCAGCATGAATGAACAGGTTGTTCTCAAGCACTGTGTTACCTCTCTCAATGATGGCTGACCGTCTCCGAAATGTAGTTGGGAACAAACCGGCCTATTGGCATTAATTCCGGATTGGCTCCTTATTAGCTGGTAACTAGCTTCTAGTGACGCGGACCACTCTGCATCTGCTTTATTGCAGTCTTCACCACAAAACAATAAACATGGCCTTCTCGTGAGGTCAAACAGTGGTCTTGAGCTTATCTAGACACTTAGTTCTGCTGACTATCATCACTCTTTGCAGCATGCTGTCTTCATCATGAGACAGAGAGCTGTTTCCCTCCACATACACCGAAGCACACGTCACACATCCATAGGTTACCCACAAGACCATCGCCCTTAAAAGGAAAAGAGGGTGAGCCGGTAACAAGTGTTTGTACGTTTACCCACAAAAGGTGATGCACCACAATTCGTGTATATCCAAGGTAATCAGGAAGGTTGTGACCACATGATCAGTGGACTGATGGCAGTGTAGATGCAAGTAGTATAAAGACCAAAAGTCAGTGTAAGAAGGCAGGTTTGGCTGGTGAATGAGTCAAACAAAACAGGACTTTCCCCCAGTAGAATGGTGTTTTTTTGAGTTATTATAATGTACATTGTCACCATGTCTCTTTTCCTAAACCTAATCTACATAACTTTTTAAGTACGTGACGTCATTCGTGGAGTGCTAATTCTTCAGATATCATACAAACTGTTGTATAAGGATTTGTTGGCCTGAAGGAGACGCCAATATAAATCTGTTATGAGCTAACATCACGAAAGTAGAAAAACAAAAAAACATTGGAAACAGAGTATTTAAAACAGTCTGAGGCCTGAGGATCTTGGTAACAGGGACTATTTTTTACATATGTTTACCACATTATTTGGAACTTTGGCTGCGTTTATGAACATCCAACGTAACATTAAATATGTGACAGAAAATAAGGAAAATCATAGGTCCTCTTAAAATGAAAATATCCCACATATTTGGAGAAAAAGTTACTTGGTTCTCACAGATGTTGTGTCACAAGATGGATGGACTTTTAAAAATAATTTTTATTCACTCTTGCTACAAGTTTAAGTGGAAATGTGTAGCATCACATGATCCAAACACTGTTCCAGAGTCCTTTCCACACGGCATAGGAAACAATCCAAAGAAAACACTGCTGGAGATGGAAAAAAAAACCAAAAAAAAAACCCAGCAGCTGAAGTCTCAGAGGGCGAGGTTGTGCCTTTGGGTGAACAACCACATCATTTTATTTAGAACTGATGTCAGGGCTGGTGGTTAAACAGGGAGGGGCTGCCTGTATGGTTACACTGGGTATGTCCATGACGTTTGTGTGTGTGTGTGTGTGTGTGTGTGTGTGTGTGTGTGTGTGTGTGTGTGTGTGTGTGTGTGTGTGGTTGCATTTAACCAGCACATGTGTTGGGAGATGTGGCAGATGTTGCAGAGGCAAGGATTAGTGTGTGTATGTCTTTAAGTGTGTGCATTAAAAATATCTTCTCCACAGCAGGAAGCCACAGTGGCCAATTACAGTGCAGCATCTGGGCTTGTACACATTTATTAGTGTGTGTGTGTGTGTGTGTGTGTGTGTGTGTGTGTGTTTGTGTGTGTGTGTGTGTGTGTGTGTGTGTGTGTGTGTAGAGGGGATGGGGAGGTTCAGGCAAAGTTCAGGTTATTTACATCTTAGCATGTAGAGTTTCAGTAAATGGTGCATAGTGTGTGTGTGTGTGTGTGTGTGTGTGTGTGTGTGTGTGTGTGTGTGTGTGTGTGTGTGTGTCTGTGTGTGTGTGGTTGTGTGTCAGCCGTGAGGCTTTGTGTCACAGCAGAATTGAAACACTCACCACGAAGAAGAAGAAGACAGAACAGGGAGAGAGAATTAGAGGGAAGGATTGAAGAGTAAATACACTGGAGCAATGAGGACAATGGTGAGAATGAAAACGACACATTACAGAAGGGAGGGTAGAGGAGGAAGACTCGATAAGAGCTGTCATTTCCAGCAGAGATGTGCTATCTCGCCCTTTTTCCTCTCCACACTCTCAGAAAAGAAGGTCTGGAGTTTAAGTACAGCCCCAGCAACAAAAGGTTCAACTGCACATGGTTTAGTCTGTTGCATAATTCCCTCTGGAGTCTGTGGGGAACTGATTCTATTAATTTCATTTTCTCTTTTTCAATTAATTCACTCTGAGATGATGATTTCTTAGCTGACTGAATAACTGTTTTGGATGCCAGAGAGCTACTGGTAGGCCAGTGTTCACCTCAATTCTACTAAAATGAATTACACCAACACAGGTGAAATCTTACAGCATACAGTTCATGTTTAGATATTGCCACAAATTTACACTTTCCTCAAAAAGAGTCAAATAAATACTTCATTTGTTATTTTCTGTTATTACAAATAGTACCATGCTACATTTAGTCCAGTTACTCTGGTTCTGTAGTTTGGTTTTGGTCAGTGTGCCAAATTAATCTCAAGTCCTGATAGTGTCGATTAAAGCCTAACTACACAAAACTCTATGGTTAATAATAATGTGCCAAGGCTAAGTAAAATCACTTTCAATTTCATCATTATCATTGTTATCATTATCATTGTTATCATTAGGACTGGGTGATATGCAGAAAATCACATATCACAATAAATACCTCAATATCATTATTGCAACAATATTGTAGGTAAACTATTGGTGCTTTCACAAAATGCTCACACAATGGGATTTTTGACAAATAATCATCAGTAGTGTGAATATAATGACTAAATGGGTAAAGGCAAACAGTAGAGCAGCTAAAACAGTCAGGTTCTAGTGTTGTCAAAAATATCGATTTATCAATACATATCGTCTCTGAATATTTTTGATACTCATTTTCCGCTTTATCGCTGCTTGCTCTCTGTTTTCTGCAACAGCTAGTTTATACCGTTTTTGATTCAGTGTATAGGCTACACGTTTTTACAATTGTAGAAGACAATGATCACTTCTGGCCTACAATGACAAGTGAAAATCTGAATGTTAAAAATAACCGTTATTCATTTCCAGATAATTTTATGTCAAAGCCATAGGGAGCCACTGGAGAGCCTCTGGCTCCAGAACCAGAGGTTGCCTGACCCTGTCCTAAAATACGGAAATGTTTTATTTTGTTTACTTGCACTTTATTGCGTTTTGAATGTGTCATAATCTCAGAAGCTTTTGAACTTTGAGCCTCTGAACGTCTTATTGCTACCAACCAAGAAAAGAAATGGTATTGTTGTCATGTTACAGCCTTGTTATATTTATCATTTAGGAAACGGAATCTCAATTCACTGTAAAGCAGCCTTTAAAACCAGGCAAAGACAACACTTTTATTACGACAATTACTAGTCTCACATATTGATATAACATCAATGTATTGCCCAGCCCTGGTTATCATCTAAAATCTAATATGAGGCCAAGCGCATGAGCACATGTGTACAGTGTGTGCAAACATACACAGAAACAAAATCAGAGAAATAACCATTAATCACCTGTGGGCTTCTAAGCACTTGTGGTATTTCAGGGAATTAAAGGAGAAACCCAGTTTTAATTGAGGCGCCGAAACAATAGAGCACATTTAATTACTTTGGAGAATCTAAAAGAGCAGCTACTACAGCCAACACCAAGTTATTGATTAGTGGGAAAGCCTGCTGTATTACTGCTAATTATGATCAGGACTATGTGAGATCATGCTACATCCATCTGATATTTACTGATACGGTCCATCATACCTGTGTGTTCATCTGATGAAAGGTTTTCTGATACCATACTGACACCAAATGATTAGAGGTCTACAAAGAGGAGTCATGATGCTTTACAGGAGGTGGAGCAGCATGAAAAGGAGGAGAAAGGGGTGGTAGAGGAAGATGGAGATGTGCTCAATGAGCAAGAAAGCTCTCAAATAACTTAAGAGCAATTCCAATTGACCATGTCCTCAATCAAGCTTTTCCCATGTGTGCGGCCGAGGAGAGAGTCCACTCTAATGTGAGCACATCGACAGTGGCTTCCATTATTCATTCGTCCGGTACAGATTCTGTGTTGGCAGCACATTTTGCAGAGCACACCTAAGTTGAAAAGCTGCCTAAGATGAGAAAGTGAAGGACTGTAAGTGCACTTTATTGGACACGCTTAACAAATGTGATAACTGTTCGCCATTTATTCTGCAGAGTAGAAACACAAATAAATCCAGGTAGTCATGTCAGACCAGAAAACCATTAAGGGTGGAGGGGAAAATCAATTCTTAGATGCACTGTGATCCTCCTTTATAAGGCTATGTCTGGATGCAGAAAGTCAATAATCAGAAATTTAAAACCCATTTCTCGACATTATGATCGCTGCGAACGGTTTTGTAAGACTGTGCTGTAAGTTCTTTTAAGCTGAAACAGTTGGACGGTGAAACATAATGGGCCTGAACATGTGTTGTATTGATGTTAGAATATTTGAAACAGTTTCAATACTCATTTTCCACAGTACTGATACACCAATACCAGCTTGGCTTTCCCGCTCGCTCTTGTTGGCATTTACTGCAGTCATTCTATTAACCAAGAAAAAGTTAACAGAAGTAAATTAATTAATTTATTTTAACTATGGATCAGTACAAATGTGCTATGTTTTAAAGGTAGCATGTAGTCACACAGTGAGAAAAAAATAAATAATGTATAGTAATCAAAAACACTGTAGTAATCATTTTATAATCGCATCGTAGCCCTCTGAATTGTTATCGTCATTGAATCGTGAGGTGCCTACAGATTCCCACCACTTAACACTGTATTAAAATATACTATATGTGTGAGATGGTACTTAAATCATTGTAATAAAAAGACCGATCATCTACAACATTGTATTCCACACAAAAAATGTACAACAAATGAGCATTTCCTATAAAACCAAACCTTTTCATTGAGTCTGTTAAGACACTGCATGTACAATTAACCTGACACACATTTCATAGACTACAAGGTATAGAGTCTGACAAAGGGAATTCCTAAATGGATAAAACCTAAAACTTCCTCAAGGTGGGCACGTTCAATCTGTCACAAAATAATTAAGAATGTGCTCTGACATTAGTAAATGACATTAAGATTGTGTTTCCATTTTTAATTAATAGAATGAAAGTGAAACGACCCCGGTCCTGCTGTGATAATTAGCTGTTAGGCAGCTCATATAGAAAATCTATTGGTCTCAAAGAAAGAATAATGTCTCTGGGTGCAAGCTGCCAATCCCATATACAGGAATAGCCACAGACAATTCTTCTTCTTTTTTTATTTTTGTAATGTAGTGGCTACATGTAGCCACTGGCCAGCACAGGGAGGACAAGAAAAGCTGGCCTGCTGGTCGAGTGAATGGAGAGAAGGAGTAATGCAGAGTATAGATTGCTGCAGTGGATATATTGCTGTACAGAGCAGAATGTGCTCAGCGGGGCAGAATTAGTCTATCAAGTAGCATAAGATAAAGCATGTAAAAACCCAGTCAGATAACGTATAGCCCAGCCTATTGACTGCAGCACCACAAAGCATCTTAACGTGAAGGTTATTGCTCTGTTTGTCAAAACTTGCTTGCTAGCTTCATTGCCATTACATTTTTTTGTAATAAGACTTAATTTATAGTCACCTATAGATGATCATCACTTCAGTCTAATCAGAGCTGCAGCTAGAACGGTTGAGAAACATGTAATCTCTCTGATTTAATTCAAATACAAATCAAATGAAAATCAGTTTGAATTATATAAAGATTACATTTAGTTTATCATGTATCTATTCTACTGTATTCTGTTAGGAGGAAAAAAACACAATCAGCACATGCACAGTTATAAATGTCCATGCAATGAAAACAGCAGAATGAAACATTCAGTCATCCAAGTTTGTGGCAGGCCTAACGCACACCTGCTGATGTGGGGAGTCAGCCTTCAGGTAACCAGTTGAGTCAGTCATGTTATCAGGAGCGTAGTGTTGCCTTCTTCGTATTAGCAGCAAAAATAAAGAATATATGAGCGAAAACAACAATATGCACGCCCACACTGGCGACAGTTAACCCACCCAGCGCGTCTTGTTGGCCTCAACGTTGCCTCTTTTGTCCCTGTTCTCTGCTCATTCCCCTCTAGTGAGGGCTACTGATGGTCCATGTGTAACTACTGCCCCCTGGTGGTCAAAGCCACCCACTGCCTCCACAGCTGCACTGCAGCATGGGCACACTTATGATGGAATACAGGGTTTTAATTAGGTCCCAAATATTTCTCCTTACTTGGTGGTCAGAGATAATTAAATGCAGAAACGTCTCAGACACACACAGATACACAAATAAATGTTACATTTCTGATTTAAATTGTGATTTCTTTAATTATGATGTTAATTAATCATTGAATTACATTAAAAAATAATTTATTTAAGCACTTAATTATATGATAATTTATTGATTCATTTATTTGAGCATTTAATTCTATAATAATTGATGTATCTATATATTTGATCACAGCCCTTTAAAACTGTCCATGCTCAGCATTATTATTTTCTCCTTGAAGTCCCCCAGTCCTCCATTAAAAAATCGTTTTTGTTACTTCCTGTGTATTGATGACCTTTACTGTGTAGAATACGTGCACAGTTGAGTAAAAGGCCATTTTCACATTCACCTGCTAAAAGGAGAACACATGTTCCTATTAGCTGGATATTGTGACATCACAACTAGTTTGGAGCCAGTTATGTTCCAATATTCAGCACAAATGTAATGTGGAAACTTAAACTTAAGGCAAGTTTTACCCAGTTTTGCATAAATACTGAGAATGGACTTTTCAATGAAGCAATAAACAAAATTTGCATATTTATAGTTCTGGAATTGTTGTTCAAGGCAGACTATTTGTCGAAAACACAGAGGGGATCTTTAAATTGATCTCCACTAGTTTCAATGTCATTTCACTGAAACCTTTGCAGATTAAAACTTTACATCACAGTGTAGCCTCGACTCGTAGTTGCAGCAATTATTTTCATGTCAGAGTCTCATTATTGTTCATGGTAATGCAAGGATGAGGGGGAATGTTCAGGGGAAACTGATTATGTTCCCTGCTGGTGTCTTGGAGGATGCCTCACCATCCACCCTCTGAGCCTTTCTGATGCTGACTGCACAGTTTTTGCACAAGCTACAGTGCCCACACACAACGCTAGGTCGCCTAGCAACGTTGACCAGTCTCCTCTGGACCTAACTGCTTTGTTGTACTCACCTCTCTGAACAGCTCTGTGTGAGTCTTGTGCACCACGAGGTCCACCACAATCTGCTGAAGCTTCAACTTCTCTGTTCCACTACAGAGTCCACTACACCAGTCCACTCAGCCTCTCTGTCCCACTATAACCAGTCCACTCAGTCTCTCTGTCCCACTATAACCAGTCCACTCAGCCTCTCTGTCCCACTATCACCAGTCACTGTCAGCTCATTTAAATCAGGGCTTAAAACATTACTATTTACTGCAGCTTACCAGTGAACTAGATATGTAACTTATTGTTAGGATAATCTGTAGCTATTGTTTTTATATTTGTCTGCTGTTGCTTTGGCTTTATGTTTGCTTTTTAAATGCATTTTCTGCACTGTCTTTAACTATTTATTGTCTTGCTTTTAGCTTTTGTTTTTGATCTATTGTTCCTTTAATGTTTTCTCTTGTAAAGCACATTGAATTGCCTTGTGTATGAATGGTGCTATATAAATAAAATTGCCTTGCCTTGCCTTACCAGTCCACTCAGCCTCTCTGTCCCACTATCAACAGTCCACTCAGCCTATCTATTCCACTGCACTTTTCAAAGTTTTCAAAGAGTCAAAACTGTGACAGAGATTATCATCATAAACAGCAGACACATCTCACTGAAGGTAAACGTTCCCCACCACCACAAGTGTTTTAGCACTTAGCACGCACCTGTTGGTGACGTAGGTCAACATCATGGGTGTGTTTGATTTGGATCACTTAGTGCTTGAGGGGTGGTGCTTTAAAACACTGATTAATTAAGGTGTAGGCACTCTTTTTTAGGCACAACAGTGGTATTAGCATCATTAAAGGTTAAAACATACACCCTTAAATGTAATTCTGTGCTTAAGTAAGTAACTTAACTAGTAACTTAAGCTTTCAGATAAATGTTATGCAGTAAAAAAGTGCAATATTTCCCCCTGAAATGTAGTGGACAGGGGCATAAATATAGATAGTGCAGGCTGTGCGATTGCACTGAGTCCCCTGGGGTGGAGGGACCTTAAGAGAGAGTGGGCCCCTTCAAGTGATTCAGATTGCCACCTTAAAAATATACCTTTGTTCAAAGATAAATGATGAAAACCAGAATATCATTAATCTAAAAACAGTGCCATTTCCTATATAAATCCTCAAAAAGGCAAACCCATCGGTGTCAATGTTGTCTTTTTTCATTTCATTTTTTTTAAGATAATAACTATCTATCTAGCTTTTTTAATATAAGCTATAAAATCTTTAAATATGCTGTAAAAACTATCCAGTTAATGATTGATTTCCTCCTTTCTTTGGTATTTTTGTAAGATATACAGTGATTGCTGGGTAATATCATGTATGCTGATGTTGTCCAATGTCAGGTCTCTATTTGTGTCAAGACAACACATGCACAATAGCATGCACCAGGGCCCCGTCACATTAGGGTGCACTGGGGCCCATCTTAACTTCCTAACACTGCTGGTAGTGGAGTCTTATTATAAAGTTGCTGGAAGAGAATAAACTCAAGTTAAGTACCTCAGATTTGTACAATACTTGAGTAAACTGACTCAGTAACATTCCACCACTGCTTGTCTGCTGCTACTGCTGCTGATTTATCTCTTAACTTTTGTTTCATTCTTACACTCTGCTTTTGAACTTCCACTTTTACTCTGTAACAGAGGTGACTTGAAATGCAGCAAAGCAGGCCAACAAAACTTAATATAAAAAAAATCTTACATACAATCAGTGTTCCTTTTTTAATTTAGGTCTACTAAAAAATGTGGGTGACAAGAAGGCAACACAAAAAACAAAGTTGTTACAAGGAAAAATGTAACTGGTAACTTCCACCCCTGATTATTAAGAAAATTAGCATTCATATTGCCCTCCTGGTTGTCCTCTGGTGTTTCTCTTTGTAAAGATGCCCCTCTACCTTAGCAGCCCTTTAGCTATTAGATATTGAAGCTGCACCACAAAAATAAATTGTTCAGTGTGGTGAATAAGGCTTCGTAACTCAAGCAAGACTGAATCTCTGAAAATTGATTTTCATGGTTTAGAAAACAATGACAGCCTGGAATGTAGCACATCAACCTAAATAATCCGTTATTGTTGTTAGGGGCAGAGACATGCAAAAGTATCACACAGACTCCTCCTCTTCCTCTTGGCTATCAGCATCATTTATCATCAGCAGCAGAACTGTCATCATCAGTGTGTCCTGAAGTAGATTTCACACACAGCTCTCCTTTTCTTGCCTTTAGCTGTGAATCCCTCTGAAGTCATCTCAATTTCCCTCCTATTTATTGTCACCTCTGTGCCACTTCAAACATGTAACGTAGCATTATGGCTCCTACATTACATGTATTACTTCACCACACAATACAATGATAAAAATAGCAGTGACAGAACAGTAGTACTAGTTTTAGTACTCAATTGGCTCTACAGTGTAAATATGTTAACTTTTTAAATACCCAACAGAGAAAACTGTGTCCTCATGTATTGAGTCAGTGATTTTTAAATGAAGTTGAATAAGATGGGGCACAACTCAAATGCTGGCTTATGCAATTGTTTTTTTGAATATGTGAGCTGATATGCAGCATTTATAATTAAACTTCTCATGAAGGGTTGTCCTTGTTGGATTCCGGGACAGGAACACAACTTCCTCTCCAGCAGCGACAACATGACTGAGAGCACACAGACTGTCTGCGTCAGTCCGCCATGGAGAGAGCCGCTGTGATGCCGGCCCACAGGACTCCCTCAGTACCAGAGTGCAACATCTCAACCTCCACCCTGGCCTTCGACCAGCACTTCACCACTACTGCCAAAGGAATACTGCTCCTGGCTGAGATAGTAAGTGTGGATTTATGCTGTTTTGTGGTTTGAAGATTGTATCAGTAGAAAAATTAACATCAGTTACTATTTAATAATCATCGTCAGGAAGTGGCAGTCATTTTGATTTATATAAGGAACATTAAAAGAGAGGAAAAGTATATGTTGTGTTAGTACGTGTGTGAACTGCTCTCTCCAGGTGATGCAGACACACACACACACACCTAGAAACAACTTGCTCTACATTTGCGTTGTTTCTCATCTACAGTAGTGCACATATGAAGGCAGGTTTTGTGTTAGCATAGATTCAGAGATTCATTCATGACTTTCTTTTTATTAAAGTGGATCTGAAATTTGTGATCGTGATGAATGTATGCATTGATTTTTGTGGTACTGCCCAGACCATATTCAGTGTAGTAACAGAAAAACCAGAAAAACAAAACATTATTTTTCTAAGAAAATAGGAAGTTACCCAAAAACACACCAAGCAAATCAACTCTTTCTCCTTCCTCTCCCTCATTGTGTCTCTTCCTTTCCGAATCAGCTGAGGGAAAAAGTCAGGAGAGCCTTTCTGTAAATACAGCCTGGCTGGCTGCCATGCAGAGGCTGAGCACGCCACAGTTTGAGTAATCTGACTGCAAGCAATTGCAACAATTAACAAAAAATATAATCTAATTGAAACATTCTAAGGCTTTATTATTTATTTATTTTTGGAAAATGATGTTGTGAGATCATACTATGCATAACGTAAAATCATAGATACATTACATGCTGAGAAAAGAATGAAAACTACATTCAGAAAACACAGCATTTAACTGCAAATTCTGGCTTTTGGGTTAAATCAATGTGACCGAAACATTTTCATGTAAAATTGATAACCTGTAAGGGATTTTAGCTGCAAAGGAACCAACCCTCTTTAGAGTCATGATTCACACCAGAAAACGTTTCTTCCTGTGATATAGAAACATCCAGCAGAATCTTTTGTTGTGAGACAGGAAGGGTGGGTTTGGAGTAGTGTTGGGAGGAAAGAGATTTATTTCTCACCACAACACTTTGAGTGGAGATGGGGCATGTTGGGTGTTTGGAATTTAAAAATTACTCATGGAACAACAAATGAATGGCCCATAGACTTTTATAAACACAAGTAACATAAAACACTGCTTTATGCTATGGTTTTTAGTTTGATTTAATTTTCTATCAGCACATCGACTGCCTCAACATGCCACACTTTGTGTCCTACAGCTATGTCCTTTTTTATGACTTCCAAATATTTATCTGGTGAAATCAGTGAGGGTTTAAAGCACGGACACAAACTTATTCTGTCAACATTCCATAGAGAGAATTATAGTGCCAAATATTTTCCTCACCCAGTGTAAACAGATATAATAATGAGCTTCGATCAGTGGAAAAACACAACAACAAAACTGTGTCACACCTTATTTGTCTTTGGTCTTGTTTGTAGTTTTATCTTTCAACTCTCTTTATGTTTTATGTCCTTCTCTCACGCTGAAGTACATCAGGAAGTAAATTAACCTCTTCTCTCCTCTGCTCTCCTCTCCTCTGCTCTCCTCCAGGTGTTCGGTATGCTGGTGTGGATTCTGGTAGGGGGTACAGACTATTTTGAGGTGTCTGCTCTCTGCTGGGTGATGTTTGTTGCCATCTTGTGCTGGGTCCTGACTGTCTGCCTGTTTATAATTTACCTCACTGGAGCCCATAGCAGGATACCACAGGTCCCCTGGACTACACTGGTAAAACACACACACACACACACACACACACACACACACACACACACACACGCACACACACACACACACACACACACACACACACACACACACACACACACACACACACACAGTTCAAGCAGTCTGGTTTGCTTGTTTTGGCATTAAGTTTAACACAGGAGTGTCAAACTCATTTTAGTTGAGGGGCCACATACAGCCCAATATGATCTAAAGTGGGCCGGACCACTGAAACCACTGCATAATAACCTATAAATATCAACCGTTATGTCATAACTATCTTCTCACTGTTTAAACTGCTCCTGAAACCTGTTGGACTTCACATGCGAGGCCCGGATTGGACCCATCGGCGTGCTGGTTCTGGCCCCTAGGCCGTATGTTTGACAACCCTGGTTTAACATAACGGTCTCCCTGCTTCGTCTATTTATTTGTTTCACTGTGTTTTTCTTTCTTGTAGTCGCTGTGTTTGAACTGCAGTGCTGCAGCTCTGTATCTGGTGACAGCAGTAGCAGATGCTTTCTCAGTCAACCAGGCCATTAGGGGGCGACACAACTACAACTGCTGGGCAGCATCTGCAGTAAGAGCACTTTTCACAGTATGATCTGTTCATCCAAAAAGAAAGTTTTTTTTTTAGTGGAGACCGGGGATGAATATAACACTTTTTGTTTGAGCAAGTGTAACTCAGTGGTTTTTTTGTTAGAGCTCTTAAATTTTGATACATGGTACCCATATTTGTCTGCTATAAATAACACACACTTTGACCTCTACTACACCATCACAGATTATGGAAATTAATGTCAAGGTATATTGTTACAACGTACCCCAGTACCGGGGTGAGTTGTAACACTAGCTGGGGATGGATGTAACAATTAAATTATTGTGCTTAAAAAAGACTTACAATAGGCTAAATGTATTCAAGCACTTCAATGAATAATAAAGAAGGAACAATAAACTTAAGAATAAATTAATTATAATATTAAAATTAATAGAAATGTATGACATAAATACAAAAAAGGTTGACGTTTGAACAGCATTTGAACAGTTGAACAATAAACACTTTCGAAGAGTAACTATTATCTGAGCAAACAAAGGCATAATACCTATAGCCTATTTTTATTTTGATTGGCAGCTGTGGCAAATGCAGATGTCCTTGTCTGGGGTGCAGGCTTCGTGGGCCCAAAATCTACACTTTTTAAGAACTGTTACAACCCTCCCCATGCCTAGCAGCCATGAAAGAGCTAACAGTTTTTAGAATTCAGCTTCAAAGCTAGCACTAATGAAACACATCAAATTAAACTAGAGAAACTACTACTTGAACCTATGTAAGTAAAACAATTGTACATACAACACAATGGACACTATGCAAATAACAATTGTGATGAAAATGTTTGTTTTCTCACCTGAAAAGCTGTTTTTTGGCTCTAGAACAGACAAATTTGGACTCAGAGACATGTGGCTTCACCAGTGAGCTCCAATTGTAAATGGGCATGGACTATGTTGATGATGTCACCACAGCTCATTTCTAATTGGCCAAACTGAGAGTGTTTCAACTATCCCTTTGTTACAACCATCCCCGGTCTCCCCTACACATATGAATGTATGTCAGAAACATCACTGGAATTCTTATATCCACATTACACACAACTAGACAAGTGTCAGAAAAACAACAGAAGTTTTCAGATTAACTGAGGAATAAACAACAACCACATGTGCAGGGTAATGTAGGATTTGTGAAGCAATTGCACTGTGCAAATGTAGATACTTCGTCTTCAGCCTGGACACTAAGGTCATGTCCTCGCTATTGTTTTTTGGTAATGAAAACCACATTCTACAAATTTGTACAGATACATTACAGTTTATGGTGTGTCCTCCATAGATAAATGAATTACATCAATCTGAATCAATTACTGTTTGACACATAGTTCCCAAGATGCCTCATGTGACAGCTTAAACAGTTTACCAGTGCATTGACTGCTTGTGAGTAGATAATGACAGATTTTTCAGTTGTGAATCATGATCTTTAGATATTAAACGGATAAATGTACTCCTTCTCATTGTCTTCTCATCCCTCTCTCTTTTCCCGTGTTCTTTTCTCCTCATCTTTTCCACACTTTGCAGTTCTTTGCATTTCTGACCACACTGTGCTATGCAGGAAGCAGTTACCTGAGCTACTGTGCCTGGAAAACCACAGAAGAAGGACAGTAGTCTTGTTTCCTGCTGTTTGAAGGCAACAGAGATCAGACTGGAAATTTGACTTCAGCGCAGGACAAGTCAAATGAAAACTTGTGTAGAAACTGTAAATATGATCATAGCGGAGTATCTTTGCTGTGTGACTTATGCTTAGCAGGAAGACACTGAGGCAGAGGGAAAAACTTTTGCTCTCAACGCATTTTTATTAACTCTGTAACTAAACAAAACGTGAACTCATTAAGACAAGGCGTTCTCAAAACAGTGGAATCTGAGTTAAATTGTGCAGTGACAAAAAATTAAATTTTCCTATGTTTGCTGTTGTATGTTTGAGGTTACTGCAGTGTCACACCCATGAAAAAGCAGGAAGTTGTGGATGATCCTGCACAAAAGCTGTTCTTCATTATCATTACATAAAATCAAGTTGCTTTGATTCAGTTGTTTTATTAATTTTGCATAACAGCCACAAAGTCACAAGAGGAAAAAAAAATCATACCTTTCATAAAATACAACAGAATACTGCATGCAACAGAATTAAATACTGGTCAGACTGAACATTTCTCCAACCATTTAAATATGCAGAAATAAAAAACACATATATAATCTCTTAATATCCTTACCATGCAATTAGCATTCCTCAAATACATGAGGTATTGATAAAGTGCAATAAATCACTGCAATCTGTCCTTCATGAAAGTGCAAAATCCAAAATGCTTTTACTTGAGGCCCCTTCACTTGATAAAAAAAATATTGTCTTGTCTATAAAGTACATGTTTAGTAGATCCTGTGTGTTTAACTTCCCCACATGGGGTCACAAACTGAGTTAATCGTTCACAGCAACCCTTTATTCTGTTTTTTTTTTAAATGAACAAAGACATTATTTTCCAGAAGTATTCATATAAAAAGTGGTAAAATATTACCCAGTGCACAAAGACTAAATACTTTCTTAATGGAAAAAGATAGGTTGATTATTCCCTGTTAAGACTGTTGTTAGTAGACAGTAGTGTTGGTTGATATCATCCGACTTCCCCAGTGAGCTCCCAAAGACTTGATCCCTGCAGAGTTGTAGCGACCACTCAGCATTTTTAGCTCGCAACCATTGTGGATCGGGTAGAAGTTGAAAGAAGACTGTAACAAAGCATCAACAGGTCAACACATGACCATGGGTAATAGCATTGATAATTTTTGTTACAAGAAGGAAAAGTTGAAGATAATTACATGTGTGGGCTGGCCAGCTATCAGAAATCTCCCTGTACTGGTCACAAAGATCAGCTGATAGATGTAGGTAGTGCTGTATTTGCCAGAGATCTGAAACATGAGAGAGTGAGCACATTAACACACTTGGTACATGTGGTTAGTCCTCGATTAGTACACACATTTTGTATTTTTCATATAATGATGAATATAGTATAATATGAATCACAGTACACTATTCAGTTTAAAGAAAAATGTTGCTGCTACTATAATTTCCTGGACCTGTATAATAAAATACATGTATATGATTGATATTATTATTTTATAAATGTCAACAAATAATAAGTCACACTGTCTTATCAGAATGTTTCAAATACACACACACACACACACTGACCTGAATAATGTACTCATCATCATATAGTTCCAGCTCCTGTACATTATTTCCAAGTGTGCGACCAATAACGTTGGACCAGGAGAAGCCATTGCGCACCTGGAAACTGCAGGGACAGACACAGGAGAGAGGAAACACGCTGCTGAACACCAAAAATGGTACTGATGTGAAGAAGATGTGAGCACACTTAATAAAAGAATTGTCGTAATAGATTATTGCATGTGTAAAACAAATAGGCTAGACAATAGAGCAAATGTGCTGGAAGCAAATTATTGAGGCATGAAGGGTGGCTGAATCTTCCGGTTCACTTTTTGGAAAAAGCAAGTCCCTCCCAACTTCATTAAAACTTTTAATGGGCCCTCCCTTTGAAATTCCAACACCTTCCCCGCTAGCAACTCAATATGACATAATAACATTCAGTTGTTACAACACAAAGCTGTATAAGGCGCATAAAGAGGTCAAATCAGTGCTGCATCATAAACTTGTTAATGAATCATTTTCACAACATTCCCCAAATTACATATTAGATGATGTAGCAAACATAAAATAGCATATCTATCAAATGCTCCAGCCACCCTGTTTTGAGCCAAGCCCTACTAATTGAACAGTTACTACCAGCATCAAAAGCACTGGTTATAGGCTCTGCAATAGCTTAAGGCTAAAATAAAAACAAATGTGGACAAGAAGGAGGACAGACTGACCCTACGATGTAAGAGCTGATGGACTCCCAGACCCTAATCCCCGTGATCTCTCCGTCTCCTGCTGTGGAGAAGGCAGTGCCACTCCCGGGTCCAACAGGAGGGGAGAAGGAGTAGTGACCACTGGGAGCTGGACAGGTGAAACAAAGTCATTATGTGATGGGCAAGAGGAAGCTACTGCTTCTTGACTCAGCTTGACTTAACAATTTATACACACAGATCTTATTAGATGCCACATGTTTGTAGAAAAAAAAATACAACATTGCTATAGAAAGACTCAACTGATGGAAATCTTACCAGCCAGGCAGCTGGCCCAGAGCACAGCAAAGAACAGGAGGGAAATCATTCTGGTGTGTGAGGGTGTCCAGAGACAACACTGGAAACAGAAACCAGTTCAACAATCATCATCATAATCATATGATGATCAACAGCTATACACATTTCTTTACACACAACATCAATCTGGCATTTTGTTTTATTAAGCTGTAAATCCACAATCCAAAAATCTGTGGACGGCCTAAGGGCAGTAAATAAATAATATTAAAATCATCAGAATTTAATCAGTGCCCATTGCCACAGTAAGATCCCAATCAAGTTGGTCCATTACAAAAGGAGCAACATCCCACGTAGTTAAAACCTTCAGATACAGATGCTCAGACTCACCTGCAGTATAGATATCCTGAAACCAGTTGGAGTCCTGAGCCAAGGATGCGATGACACTGTCACACTGGCACTTATAAATATATACCCTCCTCCCTCCCTCGCCACACACACAAACACACACACCCTTAAATTCCTACTTGACAGCCTCTGCTGACTGAACAATAAGAGGCGTATTATTCTAAGAGTTTGAAATTGATCCAGGAAGACAGAAATGTTTTCAAGTACATCTTTAGGTTTGGCAACATAGCTTGCACCACATACGGGAAAGGTAGTCACTTGAACTTGACTGAACCTGAAAGCTAATAAACTCCATCTCCCTTTAATCTGCGTGTCATCATTAACTACCTCCTTACGTTAAAACCAGTAAAATTCTTACTAACTTTGTTCTTAAAACTTGTGTTACATTAGCCCTGATTGATTTGAATTTGAAAGCTCATTCTTGACCTTTAAAGAGAGTTTACCCAGTTTTTACGAAAATTTGGAATTTTCAACAGATATAGATGTCGATGTTAATTCTTGACCCTGAAGACATTATGGGCGAGAAGCTGGGCACACTATCTGCACATGAAGATCATGTGGCTGTGGCTCAGGAGGTAGAGCAGGCCGACCTCTTATTGGAAGACTGGTGGTTAGAATGCTGGCTCCTCCAGTCTGCATGTCAAAGTATATTTGGGCAAGATACTGGACCCCAAATTGCCCCTGAAGGCTGTGCCATTGGTGTGTGGGTGCATGTGATTGTTTAGGTGAGCAGGTGGCACCCAAGTGTGCATGTGAATGGGTGAATATGGTTCTGTAGTTTGAAAGCGCTTTGATTGGGCAGAAGGCGAGGAAGGTGCTATACAAGTGCAAGTCCCTTTACCATTGAAAGCTCAGGGACAGCTATTAAATAGATGCTGACGTACAGTACATGTCCCAATTCCCTGTGAAAATAGACTTTTATGATAACAGACAAACAAACAAAAAATAAAGACAACAGACAATCAGCTCCCTATCCAAACCCTTTTTTGTGTCAGAGAAGACAACCCTGACTTTATAGTTTCATCACCAGTTTTTCTCCAATGCATTCAAAGCCATTCATAAACAAGTGTAAAGGTCAAAATGTCCTGTGCAGTGGCCTCTTGTGTGCTGAGAAAATATATAGAAAGTTTCTGTCAGGAAGATTTTTTAAAAATGACCATTTACTTGTTTGTATGACAAAACCCTTCATATTATGTCATTTAAATATATTTGAATATCTTTTATTAATTTGAATGTGTTTGTCAAACCAGGGATTAATTAGCAAATAACAGAATTCACTCAAGCAACAACCACAGCAAACTTATTCTGGTAAAAGAATTGATTAAAATCATCTGTCTGATTTCCCCGAACACATGGTGTCCTTCCATCAGCGGAAAGTTCCACACCATTGTTTCAACTGGTTCTACTGGACTGACCTGTTTTAGCATTCTCTGACGCTGTCTCACACTTCTCATCAAAATACTTCCTGCTTTCAGATTTGGTCATGTGTTTGTACATGAATGATAATAATAATAATAATTAAAGCTACAAGCAGCGCTGGGCGGGACGTCGGACTCACATCGTTTCGGCCTCCAGCTCACATAGACAGTTAAAGACAAAAGTTGTTGACGATTTTAGACCCTTCTCCACTCTAGCTCACAGCTGACAATTTCTCCACATTTGCTCACGTTACTTTCAGAGGCACTAGCTCACTTCCTGTTTGATTTAGTTCAGGGGTGTCAGCACGTGATTTGTAGGTGTCGGTGAGACAAACAAGCCAGTTTTGGTTTGATCTTTCTACGACATTCCTACGGGCCGCAGTGGACATTTAAGTGTGTTTAGGTGGTGCTGGAGAGCCAATTTCGTCACTTTCGGTGAAACTTCTTTCATTTTTTCAAAACTTTCACCAGTCCAGACATGCGTGTCAATTTTGGTGAGTTTGAGCATGTTTAGGGGGTCAAATTTTGTTTTTTGCACACCAATGGGCCCTCACATCATGCAGTAGGTGCCCTTTTTTCCTTTTCACCCCTGCCCTTCAAACATCCTGAGTCTGTCACTGAGACAAGCTGTGTGAGAGCAGGCAGATGGAGATGGCTTTATAATGTCTCGAACTCCTCCCTGTTATTCCCAAACCGTGGATCCAATCATCAATCTGACCATACCAGCAGAGAGATACACTCGTCCCGGATGCAGACATATAGTTTTTAAGGTTGTGGAGGATCTCTTTCAACGACATTCCTACAGGCAGCAGTGGCCATTGTAGTGAGTCTAAGTGGTGCGAAGATCGTCAGGAGGCTATTACACTCCTGGAGTTGGGCCAGGACTGGGACCTCTCTCCAGAACTGATGAACAAACTCGAGGCATTTACATGTGCCCTGTATACTCCAAAACCATCAACCACCAAGGTCAATGAGCTCAGGTATCACCTTTTCTGTACCAAAAGGTGAAATCCAAAGCCATCCCACCATGTAAGGACTGCTTAAAAAAAAAACATGCAGTGAGCCAACTATCAAGCTTGTGTGTGGAGAATGTGTTTGGAGAACGACCCCCAAGTCCCAAGCCCTGTTGGCAGAGGATGGGAGGTCAAGAAAGAAGAGGACACTGAACACTTGGTGTCAGATTGGATGGAAGGCCAGCCAGCACCAGAGGCCATCCTGGATCTACTGGCCTGTAACTGTACAAAAAAAATGCACACTTCCAAGATGTGCGTGTTGCAAATGGCCTCAGATGTACAGACATGTGGAGACTGGCACAATGTAAGAACCAGGCATCTACCAATGATAGTGTGGAAAGTTCAGATGAAGACGTGGAAGACGAGGATGACTGTTGTGATTAGGTAATGTAAAAGTAAATAGTACAGTAACAATAATATTGTTTGCCTGCTTTGCTTGTTTGGTGTGCCCTGCCTTACCTCGTCTCTGTCTCAGGATTGTCTTGTCCTCTGGTCACCTCAACTTTTATTCCAGCCTGACTCACCACCCTCTCCCTGGTCACAGACTAAAGCCTACTACTGTTGGTCAGTTGCAAGCTTTTGAGTATAGTTTCATATAATCATGTCCACTTGTAGTTAGAGTTAATCCTCCTTACCACTTTGTTCTGCTCTAACCAGCTGTCTCCTCTACTTCTTCCAGGCCTCCTCCACTGAAACTCCATTGTCTCCTCACCCTCCAATGCTCCACCCTCACTGTCTCTGGACTCCTTCCTTCCACTGTCCCACCATCCCGGACCCAAACCCCTTTTCAGAACCACCAATCCCTCCCTACGTCACCCTGGATCACTCTGTTCTCTCAGGCAGATCTCTCCCAACGCTTTCAACCCCAAAACCCCTCTCGGATGCTCTATATTGGACTCTGATTGTACAACGTACAGCACTCTCTACATTAGGATTCACAATTTTATTATTAAATGCATGTGATTACATGTGCCTTAGGGTTTTTATTGACTTTTCCAACATAAACAACAGGCCAATAATTGTTAAATAATACCATAAGGGATCTCTACAAATCAACTGAAGTTATAAGCTACCGTTTTATTTTGTTTCATTTGGAACACCTCATATGTTTAGTGGACTGACTCCCGGAATATGCAAGCTATCTTTACAGTTTTGGCATCGCTGGATTCACTACAACCACACCTTTCCAACAAGCCCTCATATGTGTTGCTAGGACAATCCATGGCAGAGATATTGCAAAGTAATTGAGAGCATTCTACATAGATGCCCATCTTTTACATTTCCAGCTATTTGAGGTATGTGTTTATAAGTCTGTATCTGCTGTTTGCATTGAGATATTTGCATTCTGTTTTTTCGGCTATATAGAGGGACATCCTGCCGTCAGGCATGACAAGTTTGGTAGCTCTCAGAGCTTGCATTGTCAATGTACATGGATTTATATGACTTAACCTCCATTCGGCCAGGCTTTTTTTGAGCTCTTTTTTAGTTTTCCTATGGGGTTATAAATCAAGTGATGGCACACAGAAAGCTACCACCGGTACAAGGCTACCACATTTTTTCTAACACTAGAGATGTATACCTTGATAAAAATCACTATGAAAACTATTCCCCCCAGGCGGTACCGACCAACCCTACTGGCTCACAGACTAAAATACACCCTGGCTGGCTGCCATGCAGAGGCTGAGCATGCCACAGTTTGAGTAATCTGACTGCAAACAGTTGCAACAATTAAAAAAAAGTAGAATCTAATTGAAACACCCTAAGGCTTTTTATTATTTATTTATTTTTGGAAATGATGTTGTGAGATCATACTATGCATAACGTAAAATAATAGATACATTAGATGCTGAGAAAAGAATGAAAACTACATTCAGAAAACACAGCATTTAACTGCAAATTCTGGCTTTTGGGTTAAATCAATGTCAAGTGTATTTAAAACACCATGGCTTCCCACACTTGAAAATGGAAGAACTTGACCAGACACAGGATTTCACTCATTCTTCGGTTTATTTAACCAGTAACAAGGAAGGTGAAAAACCTTTATAAACACAAAAGAATAAAATCAATGTGAATAAAATTCAACATTTTCAAACAAGGTAAGTACATTTAAACACATTTTTCAGGTAAGTACATTTAATTAGGTAAAGGTAAGTATATTTTAAACATACATTAACTATTATTTCAATAAATCAATCCAGGTAAGTAATTAGGTATTGAATAAACAGAAACCTAGTTCTACTTTTAGAACCATTTACTTTTAAATTAACCCATTTTACCTTATGTTTTAACCTAAATTTTATACAGATTTATAGTTCATACAGACTTTAGATATGACATGTATTTCAATCACAATTTTAAACTAAACACTCATTTTTAAACTTAAATGAAATGAAGTATTTTAAACTAATTTTACTGTAGATTTTAACACAACCACATTTGAACAAAAAAATACCTTTATTTATATACATAAATTAAATATTTTCCCTTCAAATGTTAATAAAGCAAAATTTGCTATATTTTAAATACTAGCCTATTTGTGCACTTTAATTTATCTATTTAAACAAGGTTTAAAGCAAACTAATTGGGCCACTATTTGCTTTACAAGTTAAATATATTTTATGATAAATAAGGTAGGTAACCCAAAGAACTGGAATAGGCACAAATTAAATATCTAAATATTTTAGCCAATTACAGCTGACATACAACAACATAAACAATGTTAAACTCAATCAATAACAGACAGCACAATTCATTTGCCCAAATAAAATACTTCAACACAGCCAGAGATCACATTTTAACAGAGGAGTCCAGTTAACGTGAGCTTACCGGAAGCCCTTTTGGTTTGAGTCCTTTTCCCATGCGTTTGATCTGTGAAGTGCTTCTTTAGTGAATGCTTCTGTTGTCCTCAGCTCCGTTGCACACAGCCAAATGACTGGTGTGTTGCTGATTGTTCTGAGCTAATGGCGTGTGCTGCTAATTAGTCTGATTGCTCTCACCTGTTGAGGCGCACCGTGGAGCAGATCGCCGCAACAATCAAATTTTCATGTTAAATTGATAACCTGTACGGGATTTTAGCTGCAAAGAAACCAACTCTCTTTAGAGTCTTGATTCACACCAGAAAACGTTTCTTCCTGTGATATAGAAACATCCAGCAGAATCATTTGTTGTGTGTGTCACACAAACTGTGTCACACCTTATTTGTCTTGAGTCTTGCTTGTAGTTTTATCTTTCACCTCTCTTTATGTTTTATGTCCTTCTCTCACGCTGAAGTACATCAAGAAGTAAATTAACCTCTCCTCTCCTCTCTCTGCTGGGTGATGTTTGTTACCATCTTGTGCTGGGTCCTGACCGTCTGCCTGTTTATAATTTACCTCACTGGAACACAAACACACACACACACACACTGTTCAAGCAGTCTGGTTTGCTTGTTTTGGCTTTAAGTTTAACACAGGGGTGTCAAACTCATTTTAGTTGAGGGGCCACATACAGCCCAATATGATCTAAAGTGGGCCGGACCACTGAAACCACTGCATAATAACCTATAAATATCAACCGTTATGTCATAACTATCTTCTCACTGTTTAAACTGCTCCTGAAACCTGTTGGACTTCACATGCGAGGCCCGGATTGGACCCATCGGCGTGCTGGTTCTGACCCCTGGGCCGTATGTTTGACAACCCTGGTTTAACATAACGGTCTCCCTGCTTTGTCTATTTATCTGTTTCACTGTGTTTTTCTTTCTTGTAGTCGCTGTGTTTGAACTGCAGTGCTGCAGCTCTGTATCTGGTGACAGCAGTAGCAGATGCTTTCTCAGTCAACCAGGTCATTAGGGGGCGACACAACTACAACTGCTGGGCAGCATCTGCAGTAAGAGCACTTTTCACAGTATGATCTGTTCATCCAAAAAGAAAGTTTTTTCTAGTACAAATATGAATGTATGTCAGAAACATCACTGGAATTCTTATGTCCACATTACACACAACTAGACAAATGTCAGAAAAACAACAGAAGTTTTCAGATTAACTGAGGGATAAACAACAACCACATGTGCAGGGTAATGTAGGATTTGTGAAGCAATTGCACTGTGCAAATGTAGATACTGTCTTCAGCCTGGACACTAAGGTCATGTCCTCGCTATTGTTTTTTGGTAATAAAAAACACATTCTACAAATTTGTACAGATACACATGGTGGTTTTCACAGCTGGTATATATTTGTAGCTATATTAGTATTTTTTATTATTATCATAGTATTGCTCCACCAGAACTACATTCAAGCATGGGGAGCATTTTGAAACAGCTTTTGTACAATCCCTTAAATATAAACTATAATATCTAACTTTTTCGTTCCTAAAACTGATTCTGATTAATCAAGTCAGGGTATCTGCAGATACAGAGCAAACAGTGCTCTCTTTCATCCAAGTTTAAAATATCAAGACCTCACAGTGTGGAACTCACTTGAATCACTTGTAGCTATGTATCCTAGCACGATGCCAGGGATTGCTGTGGGACTGTCGTGATAGAATTGATATTACTGATAGTAAAAAATACTGAATTATATGATGATATTGACAAGCAATGTGTGTCACATGGCTTGGTTACGTCATGGCTGAAACTGTTCTGTGTAAATGGGTAGAGTAAGTAAAATAGAAATGTCATTAAATTAGCGATTAGCGTTTTCTGTGCATTACAGTTTATGGTGTGTCCTCCATAGATAAATGAATTACATCAATCTGAATCAATTACTGTTTGACACATAGTTCCCAAGATGCCTCATGTGACAGCTTAAACAGTTTACCAGTGCATTGACTGCTTGTGAGTAGATAATGAGAGATTTTTCAGTTGTGAATTATGATCTTTAGATATTAAATGAATAAATGTACTCCTTCTCATTGTCTTCTCGTCCCTCTCACTTTTCCCGTGTTCTTTTCTCCTCATCTTTTCCACACTTTTCACACTTTGCAGTTCTTTGCGTTTCTGACCACACTGTGCTACGCAGGAAGCAGTTACCTGAGCTACTGTGCCTGGAAAACCACAGAAGAATGACAGTAGTCTTGTTTCCTGCTGTTTGAAGGCAACAGAGATCAGACTGGAAATTTGACTTCAGCGCAGGACAAGTCAAACGATAACTTGTGTAGAAACTTTAAATATGATCATAGCGGAGTATCTTTGCTAGGAAGACACTGAGGCAGAGGGAAAAACTTTTACTCTCAATGCATTTTTTATTAACTCTGTAACTAAACAAAACGTGAACTCATTAAGACAAGGTGTTCTCAAAACAGTGGAATCTGAGTTAAATTGTGCAATGACAAAAAATATATAATCTCTTAATATCCTTAGCATGCAATTAGCATTCCTCAAAATACATGAGGTATTGATAAAGTGCAATAAATCACTGCAATCTGTCCTTCATGAGCGTGCAAAATCCAAAATGCTTTTAGTTGAAGCCCCTTCATTTAATGAGAAATATTGTCTTGTCTATAAAGTACATGTTTAGTAGATCCTGTGAATTTAACTTCCCCACATGGGGTCACAAACTGAGTTAATCGTTCACAGCAACCCTTCATTCTGGTTTTTTTTTTTAAATGAACAAAGACATTATTTTCCAGAAGTATTCATATAAAAAGTGGTAAAATATTACCCAGTGCACAAAGACTAAATACTTTCTTAATGGAAAAAGATAGGTTGATTATTCCCTGTTAAGACTGTTGTTAGTAGACAGTAGTGTTGGTTGATATCATCCGACTTCCCCAGTGAGCTCCCAAAGACTTGATCCCTGCAGAGTTGTGGCGACCACTCAGCATTTTTAGCTCGCAACCATTGTGGATCGGGTAGAAGTTGAAAGAAGACTGTAACAAAGCATCAACAGGTCAACACATGACCATGGGTAATAGTATTGATAATTTTTGTTACAAGAAGGAAAAGTTGAAGATAATTACATGTGTGGGCTGGCCAACTATCAGAAATCTCCCTGTACTGGTCACAAAGATCAGCTGATAGATGTAGGCAGTGCTGTATTTGCCAGAGATCTGAAACATGAGAGAGTGAGCACATTAACACACTTGGTACATGTGGTTAGTCCTCGATTAGTACACACATTTTGTATTTTTCAAATAATGATGAATATAGTATAATATGAATCACAGTACACTATTCAGTTTAAAGAAAAATGTTGCTGCTACTATAATTTCCTGGACCTGTATAATAAAATACATGTATATGATTGATATTATTATTTTATAAATGTCAACAAATAATAAGTCACACTGTCTTATCAGAATGTTTCAAATACACACACACACACACACACACTGACCTGAATAATGTACTCATCATCATATAGTTCCAGCTCCTGTACATTATTTCCAAGTGTGCGACCAATAACGTTGGACCAGGAGAAGCCATTGCGCACCTGGAAACTGCAGGGACAGACACAGGAGAGAGGAAACACGCTGCTGAACACCAAAAATGGTACTGATGTGAAGAAGATGTGAGCACACTTAATAAAAGAATTGTCGTAATAGATTATTGCATGTGTAAAACAAATAGGCTAGACAATAGAGAAAATGTGCTGGAAGCAAATTATTGAGGCATGAAGGGTGGCTGAATCTTCCGGTTCACTTTTTGGAAAAAGCAAGTCCCTCCCAACTTCATTAAAACTTTAAATGGGCCCTCCCTTTGAAATTCCAACACCTTCCCCGCTAGCAACTCAATATGACATAATAACATTCAGTTGTTACAGCACAAAGCTGTATAAGGCGCATAAAGAGGTCAAATCGGTGCTGCATCATAAACTTGTTAATGAATCATTTTCACAACATTCCCCAAATTACATATTAGATGATGTAGCAAACATAAAATAGCATATCTATCAAATGCTCCAGCCACCCTGTTTTGAGCCAAGCCCGACTAATTGAACAGTTACTACCAGCATCAAATGCACTGGTTATAGGCTCTGCAATAGCTTAAGGCTAAAATAAAAACAAATGTGGACAAGAAGGAGGACAGACTGACCCTGCGATGTAAGCGTTGGTGGACTCCCAGACCCTAACCCCCGTGATCTCTCCGTCTCCTGCTGTGGAGAACGCAGTGCCAGTCCCGGGTCCAACAGGAGGGGAGAAGGAGTAGTGACCACTGGGAGCTGGAGAGGTGAAACAAAGTCATTATGTGATGGGCAAGAGGAAGCTACTGCTTCTTGACTCAGCTTGACTTAACAATTTATACACACAGATCTTATTAGATGCCACATGTTTGTAGAAAAAAAATACAACATTGCTATAGAAAGACTCAACAGATGGAAATCTTACCAGCCAGGCAGCTGGCCCAGAGCACAGCAAAGAACAGGAGGGAAATCATTCTGGTGTGTGAGGGTGTCCAGAGACAACACTGGAAACAGAAACCAGTTCAACAATCATCATCATAATCATATGATGATCAACAGCTATACACATTTCTTTACACACAACATCAATCTGGCATTTTGTTTTATTAAGCTGTAAATCCACAATCCAAAAATCTGTGGACGGCCTAAGGGCAGTAAATAAATAATATTAAAATCATCAGAATTTAATCAGTGCCCATTGCCACAGTAAGATCCCAATCAAGTTGGTCCATTACAAAAGGAGCAACATCCCACGTAGTCAAAACCTTCAGATACAGATGCTCAGACTCACCTGCAATATAGATATCCTGAAACCAGTTGGAGTCCTGAGCCAAGGATGCGATGACACTGTCACACTGGCACTTATAAATATATACCCTCCTCCCTCCCTCCCTCCCTCCCTCCCTCGCCACACACACAAACACACACACCCTTAAATTCCTTCTTACTAACTTTGTTCTTAAAACTTGTCTTAGCCCTGATTGATTTGAATTTGAAAGCTCATTCTTGACCTTAAAGAGAGTTTACCCAGTTTTTACGAAAATTTGGAATTTTCAACAGATATAGATGTCGATGTTAATTCTTGACCCTGAAGACATTATGGGCGAGAAGCTGGGCACACTATCTGCACATAAAGATCATGTGGCTGTGGCTCAGGAGGTAGAGCAGGCCGACCTCTTATTGGAAGACTGGTGGTTAGAATGCTGGCTCCTCCAGTCTGCATGTCAAAGTATATTTGGGCAAGATACTGGACCCCAAATTGCCCCTGAAGGCTGTGCCATTGGTGTGTGGGTGCATGTGATTGTTTAGGTGAGCAGGTGGCACCCAAGTGTGCATGTGAATGGGTGAATATGGTTCTGTAGTTTGAAAGCGCTTTGATTGGGCAGAAGGCGAGGAAGGTGCTATACAAGTGCAAGTCCCTTTACCATTGAAAGCTCAGGGACAGCTATTAAATGGATGCTGACGTACAGTACATGTCCCAATTTCCTGTGAAAATAGACTTTTATGATAACAGACAAACAAACAAAAAATAAAGACAACAGAATTAAGGATCCTTTTGTTCATCACAGTTCTGCTTACCTATTATTTTTGGATTAACTACAAATATTCAGCTCCCTATCCAAACCTTTGTTGTGACTTTACAGTTTCATCACCAGTTTTTCTCCAATGCATTCAAAGCCATTCAAAAACAAGTGTAAAGGTCAAAACGTCAAAATGTCCTGTGCAGTGGCCTCTTGTGTGCTGAGAAAATATATAGAAAGTTTCTGTCAGGAAGATTTTTTAAAAATGACCATTTACTTGTTTGTATGACAAAACCCTTCATATTATGTCATTTAAATATATTTGAATATCTTTTATTAATTTGAATGTGTTTGTCAAACCAGGGATTAATTAGCAAATAACAGAATTCACTCAAGCAACAACCACAGCAAACTTATTCTGGTAAAAGAATTGATTAAAATCATCTGTCTGATTTCCCCGAACACATGGTGTCCTTCCATCAGGGGGAAGTTGCACACCATTGTTTCAACTGGTTCTACTGGACTGACCTCTTAGCATTCTGTGACGCTGTCTCACACTTCTCATCAAAATACTTCCTGCTTTCAGATTTGGCCATGTGTTTGTACATAAAAAAGACACATATAACAACAACAACAACAACAACAACAATAATAATAATAATAATAATAATAATAATAATAATGATAAGAAGAAGAAGAAGAAGATGATGAAGAAGAAGAAGAAGAAGAACAACAACAAAACAAATCCACAAGCAACAACCGTGGCAGCAGTTGCTTTTTCATAGAATGAATGATACTGTCTAACATATCTTGATAAGTTGCTGTTTTGATGCTGTTTATATCTCATGAGTAGATGAATAGTATAAAACAGATATTGGACATCACCACCAACCGTAGTTTGTCCAAGATAAGATAAGATGGAAATGTATTCATCATAAAGGACATTTTTTTTTTTGCCAAAGATGCTTAAGATATACACATCACTGGCCACTTTATTAGGTACACCTTGCTAGCACTGGCTTGGACCCTGTTATGCCTTCAGAACTGCCTTAATTCTTCTTGGCATAGGTTCAACAAAGTGCTGGAAACATTCCTCTGAGATTCTGGTCCATATTGACATGACAGCATCCATGATGCAACCCTTCTGTTCCACCACATCCCAAAGGTGCTCTATTGGATTGAGATGACTGAAGAGGTCATTGGAATACAGTGAACTCCTTGTCATGTTCAAGAAATCAGATTAAGATGATTTGAGCTTTGTGTCATGATGTGTTATCCTGCTGGAAGTAGCCATCAGGAGATGGGTACACTGTGGTCATAAAGGGATGAACACGGTCAGCAACAATACTCAGGTAGGCTGTGGTGTTTAAACAATGCTCAGTTTGTGCTAAGGGGCCCAAAGTGTGCCAAGAAAATATCCTTCACACCATTACACCACCACCATTGATACAAGGCAGGATGGATCCATGCTTTCATGTTGTTTATGCCAAACTCAGACCCTACCATCTGAATGTCACAGCAGAAATCCAGACTCATCACACGAGGCAACGTTTTTACAATTGTCCAATTTTGGTGAGCCTGTGTGAACTGTAGCCTCAGTTTCCTGTTGTTAGCTGACAGAAGTGGCACCCAGTGTGGCTCTTTTGCTGCTGTAGCCCATCTGCTTCAAGGTGTGACATGTTGTTTGTTCAGTCTTCTGCATACCTTGGTTGTAACCAGTGGTTATTTGAGTTACTGTTGCCTTTCTATTATCTTGAACCAGGCCATTCTCCTCTGACCTCTGGCATTAACAGGACATGTCACCCAGAGAACTGGAACAGCCCATAGGAATGAATGTGTTAAAGAGTGGAAGCATATTTCAGCAAACTTTACATCACAAACACAGTGAGTTACAGGTCAGTGTTTAATTATTTGCTTGACATTTAAATGTCTGCTTTCAGTTTCCTGGAGTGAGCCTTTCCTGTTTGTTGCCAACATTTGCTTTGTTGCTGCTTGTTGTTCGCAGCTTGTTTTCTTCCAGACCTCTAAATTCTGACAACTGTGAGAGCTAATTTTAGTCATAGAATAATATTGCATGTATTCTCCATTTATTCCAGATTACAAACCATGATTATATTGAACAGATCAGAGCATACATGTTACCGTTTTGCTATGTTTAAAAAAAGACTGTTAAAAAAAAAAAAATCTACAATACACAATCTGCAAGGCCCACGATGGTCTGTCTAAAATGAAATGGAAATCTTTCTGGTTTATTTATTTTAGTCTTTTGTTTTGTGTTTTAAAAGTCCTTTTATTCCTTTCCTACAGCAGACTACCAGTAAAATACCCCCTCCCCCCGTCTACCTGTCGGGTAAGTTTCCCGTACCTGCAGCTAATTGTTATTGTTATCTAAGCAAGTATGCAAGACAAGGAAATGGTTATTGACCGAAAACATGCCTGATCTCCGCCATGAGACAATTCTGGGAGTTTTGTCTGAGATCTCCAAGCGAAACGAAACCACTGCTGTCAAACTGAAGACCAGCTATTCCACCGAAGTGGCTGGTGTGCCATTATGTAACCATGAAATGCCCTCTGTTTGTCACGCTAGGTGGAAAAGAGCAAAAGTCATTTTAGAAATGGTCCACAGAGAAGGCTCAACTTTGAGATGATATCACTAGAAAAAGAAATTCATCGTTTCTTTATCTGCTGATTTTCTTTTTTGTTAAACAGTCACAAAAAGCACCGATCACATAGCTGAAGAGGGGACACTAACTGAATCCTGTAGAGGAGGTGATGATATGCAGGTTTACAGAAGGTGAACAAATGTTGTCACTATAGTATATGTTATAACAAGGTGGAGGGTGGAAAATGTAATACAATGTATAGGAGCCAAATATGTTATTGGGAGGTTTGCTTTTAACTGTGTAATTCACTGTGTGGGCATTGGGGGCGCACTGTACTGTCACCTGGCGGAACGCTACAGTTTTGTTTGTTGGTTTTGTACTGCGTGTCAAAATGTGGATGTAACAGATGGACTTTGCCATGCACATGCAAAATAAATGTTACGGTGATGCAACGCAAGAAGCTTCATGGACCTTGATTCAGCATTTGGATAACGAAGTAGCGTGTCCAGCAACAGGCGCGTCAACCCTGGTCAAATACCTCAGTAGCTAGACTTAGCTCCTTTAACACAATGTTAAAATTGTCATAAATGTTAAAACACACATGATTCACATGTTGCAGTTTAACTTTTTATCTGTATGTATTGACGTCTGTAAGCGAATTCATCTTGGGGAAAATTAGTTTGACAAAACCATTTGTACTTGATACCATGAGTACCATGAGTACTCATGTACCATGATTTGTACTTGATACTTGATTCATGCTGATAAGCATCATGCTTGTCTGCTCTGTTTTGTCTGTGGAATGTGTGGAGGAGGAAGGAAACCTTGCCATTTACTGCAAACCAAATCTATCTACTGGAACATGATGAAGTGTGACCATATACACCAATCAGCTAAGACATTAACCACTGACAGCATGCCACGCTACAACCATTGCTCAGGAATGTACCAAGGAATGTGACAAAGCGCTCAAATTGTCAAACTGGCCTCCAAATTCCCCAGCTACTTGGTCTGCAATGATGTTTGAGTGGGTGGAGCATGTCAGGTGGCATCCACATCGTTGCCAGAACCAAAGGTTTCCCAGCAGAACAATGCACTGGAACAAAATAATCAAAGTTATTCACTTCACCTCTCAGTTGTTTTAATGTTTTGGTTGGTCAGTGCACCTTACCTTCACCTTACCTTACCATACAAAAGTTTGATTGGCATCCTGCTACATCTCAAATTCTCTTAAACCTGTTGTAGGAGGAAGCGATGTTGTATGTATGTTGTAGGCCTGCCACTGTGCTAATTATGGGTGCGGGTGTGTGTCTGTGTGTGTGCGTACATGCATCACTGAGCAAAGCATTAGCAGTTCATTCATCAGCTGCACACTTGCTTATTGTTTGTTGTGTTAATGTTAAGGTATGCTGTCTTTGGCCAATAAACACTGGTTGAACCACCTGAGCCTCTCTTAAAAAAATACCGTGAGACCTTGATGACAGGGTGGGGCTGGTGATACCTAAACTTCTATCCACTGAAAGGAAATCATAGTATGATTATATAGATGACAGAGTGAGAGAAAAGAGGACACTACAGAATCCAGACAAAGGTTTTATCCAAGTTTTATCAGGCTTTGAGTAGCCTCTGCATACCTTAAGAAAATATTCACTGTAACCCCCTTAATTTAACATCATAACCTGTTGTGGATATGACATATTTTTAATGATAGTGACAGTAATCATATCAAATAATAATAATTTTTGAATCATTTGTTATTTTCTTTTAGATTATCATTTTCTTTTTAGTCTGCATTCCTATTTAGTTCTGTCCAGTGTAGAACTCTCTTGTCTGACTGAAAAGGAGGATATGGACAGGTGGTGGGAAAATATGAGGATAAGGGGGATATGTGATGTACATTAGTGCTATTTAGCACTTTTTCAGTTAAACTTCACAAAAAGATTTGACATTAAAGAACCAAACACAGAGCCTCTCTCTGTCTGTCCTCATTGACCTTGTTGTGGTTACCTGGCTCTACGCAGGAACAAGCAGCACAGTGACATTTAAACCAGGGCACCTAAAGACTCTTTCATGAATCATGATAGGAAAAAGTTAACACTGCAGGTATAAAGCTGTGGTGCGCCCAGAAATTTTTCATCGGATCCCCTGGGTGGGGCCACTGAAAATCTTGAGGTTTTCATACCTAAATTTCAGGAATTCTGTTACGTGTTGTAGTGTAACTTTGACAACTTGAGAGTTAAGGAATCGCATACTGATATGTGCTGGTCTGGTATTTTACAGTTAGTGTCACTAATTATCTGACTAATGTTGGCACAGTTAACATTTTGAGTTCCACAACAACCCTGTTTTAATATGTTATGTATCTGTATACACATGTCAAGCTATTCTTTGTTCTTCAGGCTGGATGTCCTTTTTCTTAAAGAGACAAATAATCACTTTTAATTTGAAGGAGAAGAGAGGGCTGGATTCACCAACTGTTCTCCAGAGGAAGTTTTCACAAAGACATTTGACATTTGCCAGTGTTTGTTCTTATGTAAGATCAGAATCTACACACACTCAAGAGTACACTTACACACGTTTGAGTGCTGACAAGTTTGTGCAAAGTAATTGGTTATTGCATTTTCTTCAGTTCTGCAGCTGTATGATTTTATAGGATTTAAATTACAAAGATAAGTTTTTATCATTTATAATATAAAAAAAAAACCACTTTTTTTTTTTACAAAGCATTTTGGTCTTTTAAAATTAACCCTACATTTACACTTTAATTCACACCAGTTACGTTATTGGTGATTAATCATGCTAAAATATCTCAGGTTTGGGCAGCAAGTCAAAAAGTGACAGCAGCATTCTGAATATTTAATCTCCCACCCTCTCTCCCCCACTCTTTGCCACTGTCTCTCTCAATTCAGTTTTTTTTAATTCAACAGGCTTTATTGGCAGGGCATTTAACATGTGTCGCCAAAGCACAAATACAATTAAAAGGCAGTAAATAAATCTATAACTGATACCACAAACGACAATAGTCAACAGAGCAAAATAGGTAATTAAATTAGTAAGCAAAATAATCTATATAGTATATATATATATACATACAATCCATATATAGACATACATATTTTTTATGTGGCTGTCACTACAAAACATCCATGTTTACAATCTAAAAAGGCGATGGGAACACACCAACAGGTTGCTACAAAGTGAGCGTAAAAGTGGAAGCAGATGGAAACGCTGCAGTAACTCAGTAAAATGTGACTGGTTTTGTTGTGTGTTGGTCTTGAACGGAGGTCTGCAGTCGTCCGTGGCCTGGCAGACGTTTCCCCAAGGTGACAGGACATACTGTCCCTTTTGCCTCCTGGTCATACGCAAGTCTCTTTAGAAACGTTGATATGATGTGTGAGAAATGTGCAAATGTAACGCATTTGGGGATTATCTTGTGGTGACAGAGCTGTTACTGGTCCTCTCTTCCTCATAACCAACAGATAGGTAAGACATGAGCAGAGATAAAGCAGGTCTGGGCTATGTGCGTGTGTGTCATAGGTGTACTGTATGTATAAGTAACTTTATGATGTGCTGCTTGTCTCTTAGGCTGTGACATGCACTGACTGCTGCATCTATGGTGCGGACACTGTTTTCTCCGAGCAGATGTTGCACTCTAGTTTGGTCAGAGAGTGAATCAAAATCTTGGAGTTTACATTTAATTTTTGTAAAGAACTCTGTACTGATGTCGTCATGTGTGTTCCACTGTAGCAGGTCTCTACATAGTCAATGTCTTTCTCAGTTTCTGATCTGTCCGAGGTCAGATAGTTTGCCATTGTGTGCTCTTTGTAACAGGTACCATTTGAACCCACATGCAGCCCTCCAGAAGTCAGTGACAATTAATAATGACCTTTAATAAAACACAGGCAATGAAAGCACTTGAGCAGATGAAGAAACAGTTAACAGTTCGTCCTTCAGTCTCAGAGCCCACACAGAGTCTCTGGGTTTTGGGGTCAGGGAACGGACTGGGCCGAACCCGGAAGCAGAAGGACGTGAGTCCTCGGACCCTAATAGTTCAGTCCACTAGTAGGCAGAGGTGACAGAAAGGGGATTACTGATGACTTGGTCAAGAAGGTGAGGGTCCAGAACCAGAGGAGCAGTCCAAGGAAGCAGCAGAGCTTATGAGAGAGATGAGCAGCAGGAAACAGGTGCCAGGAAAAGGGTCGAGGAGCCAACCAGTAGGTGAAAAGAGAACACACACCCACTCTGTTAAGAGCCAAATAGCATTGCAGTTTGTTTGTTTGTTTAGCTGTGATTTGGTTGGGCTGGATTATGTAAGGGTTGTCCTGATGCCTTGTGATGTTAGAGGAGGTGAGCCTTTCTCCCTCTCTCTCTCTCTCTCTCCCTCTCTCTCTCTCTCTCTCTCTCTCTCTCTCTCTCGAACACACCCTTAGAGATTGCCTGTGCTTGTTTCTGACCTCAGTCCTGACAACTGTGCGACTACAATGCATAAAAGTTGCGGTTTGTGGGTTGGGTCTGGTTTGGGTGGCTAATTAACACAATGTTTTTGCATCCAGTGCATTTGTTTTGGTGTTTTTTTACCTCCACTTCAAAACTATGGAAATATTCTGTCCTTTTTCCTTTTAGAGTTAAACTTTCCAACCTCTTTAGGCTTTTGTTTGATCATTTTTGATTTAATTCTTTCAACTTTCCTTCTTCCTCCCCTCTATTTTCTGGGTGTGGAGCTTTGCACTCTCATGCCCTTTTATGGGGATTGCATGGTTGTAGTATAGATGATGAATGTGCTATTTAAAAATCAAATATTGATAACATGTAGCTGTATTATCTGAATAATCCAGATAATACATCTTAAATCATTCCCGTTTCTTTCTGTTCTCGCTTTGTCTCCCTCCCCCAAAGCCATCTGGTTACCTTTTCACTCTCCATTACGCATAATTGCTCTTTTTGTATGATTTTGTACAGTTATGGTTAAAGACTCTCTCCACCTCCCTACACTTGTCAAAAAACAAAAACAGAAAGAAAAAAAGAAAGAAAACGCACAATAAACAAAGTTGAGGATGAATTTGACTGGTGGCATTATTATTAATAATAATTGTGCTGTTGTTGTTGTTGTTGTTGTTGTTGTTCTTCTTCTTCTTCTTCTTATTATTATTATAATAATTATTATTATTATTATGCATTTTTTTTTACAGTAACAACTGCGCTGACCGGAACACTGCTGGCCAGGAGAATTGTGTAGTAATCATGTGGGGCATTTATCTATGCTTATTAGAATTAGTGAGGCTCAGTGACTGTATTAGGCCTTGGCCTCCTCTAGGTGGCGCCACCGGTATATAAAATGGCAATGCATAATAATATCATAATGTACAAATCCCCATTTTGTGTGACTCAAATCCATTTTTAAATGCATGCCTAGCCTTATTAGACTCTGGTATGACTATACTGAGGCATCATCTGCAATTAAAATATGAGTTGCTTCCAAATGACTGACTTTAATTGTATTATTTTTAATAATAAAAATATTAACAACAGTAACACTTCATAAGGATATATAAGTAAAGCTAAATTAAGGCATGGCTCATAATTATTTAATACATTAATTAACGCAGACTGTATTATTAGCACACATTTAATAAATCATTAAAGAATGTTTATTTACAGTTACTTCACACATTCGTTGATAAGTGACCAAATAAGCTGAGATTCCAGTTATATAAAAGTTCATTTCAGCCCCATGCATTTGCTGGGTCGAACCTAGCCTCAAAGAAATACGAAGCTTCTCCTCAAACATAACATGCAAATTATCAGCAGCTGAGTATTTTTAGTACATAGTAGTTGTTGTCTATTCTAATATCTGTTAAAGGACCTGTGAGTCTGTTCAGGACTGAGAGCAGGTTTCTATGAGATTTGATTTGTTTTTCATAACAACTGAACAAAATCACAGAAGGATCAAACAAACAAACAAAAATATTATTTGAAAGTAAATAAAAATAATTTCAAACAAAAAATTACCTACAAATGAATAAATAAATTACAAGAGCCAGTGTGTCCTGTCATGTCTCTTCTCTCCATTAGATGGCCTCATTGAGTTTCTGGTGCTCAGCTGACCTGTATGCAGAGTACAGTGTACAGTATACAGTATATTATACGGTAGAGGGCAGTTTCACCCTGAGGTTTGTCACACTGTCAGTACTTATTGCTGGCAGGTGTGTTGCTGACGTGTTGCTGATGTCTTGCTTCAGTGGAGTTTTTTTGCATTACATCAGCTTTAAGTCTGAAATAAATCTTTTTACGTAAATGTCAGAATTCTCTAGAGGCTCTGCTTTGGGGCTTGAATAGTCAAGTGCCACAGGAAGTGACATATTTGTTACCAGTTGTTTATAGCTACAGCTTGCTGGATGTTGCAGTATGACATCAATGATCTCTGACGCATTTCTTGAATTTGATGCTCAATTGATCTCCACAAATTCTGAAATTATTTCATTTTTTTAAAATTTGATCTTATGTAAGTTATAGCAGAACAGCAAAGGAAAAAAAGGAAGGAATATGAGACTACATTCAAGTGTCAACTTTAACCTTTAACTTTTTATCATCCTAATATTGTTAGCTGTAGTCACAGAAACAGTTAGATTGCACTTTTTCTCCATATATATAAGCTGCGTTAGCAGCACATTTTTATACTGCAGTTTCAGCTCTCTAGCTGAGTTTTATGGGCTTCACATCCTCTTGGAGGTCCTTTAACTGTCATCTCTCATTTTACAACTACTTAAGTGTTTCTAACTAAGTCTAAGTTTTTTTGTTTTTTTTGTTGCTTTTTTTCTTCTTAGTTAGAGATTGTTACTGCTGGTGTCTTTTCTGTCTTCAACTGCACCTGAGTTGCTACGTGTATAAGTAATGGTTCATAAGAGGTTTAAAATGCTGGTAGGCAGATCTGGATATCAACGAAAAGCAAGGTGGCACTTGAAACAAGGGAATGTGTGTAATTATGTCTCTGTGTGTGTGTTTTACAGTAGCCTATACTAGTTGTAAGCAATTAAATATAAGATAAAATCAAATCACTAAAATCACCATCACTTCAAGTTCTAGCTTCAAAGCAGTTCCTCAAATACTACTTTATTTAATCTATTAAAGGCATTTTTTTGCTCAAAACCTTAAAATTTTAGTTGCCATGATTTGTAATGGCTGCATCAACCATCATATAGAATATCTCAATGTATTATGGGTTACATATCCTCATAAATCAGCATTGCAATTTGCGGTATTGGAAAATTGGAGTGTTTGATTGTACGTGGTAATGAACAACATGCACTTGTACTGATTGGCCCATTGGTTGATGCAATATTTTGCTTTGAAACTATGTTCCCTTTACCATATAAAGTTATTTCCCCTCCTCAATCTAGTTCATCCTTCATTTTGTTGATTTTCTGTCATAATTTAATTAATTGAAATGGCCTCATTCATTTGTGCTTTGGTTTTACTGAAGCCAGAATTAAACTTGAATACTTGGCCTTTTTCACAGCAGACATTTTGAGTTGTTATAGCGGAGAAAACACAGGTGTTAATAGCACAAACAATGGCTCCTTAAATTTTGTGATAAATATTAAATCTAGATCACTGAATATAGTTTAAGTTATGTTGATTTATTGAAGCTGTGGTTGGTAACTTTTATAAAAATAACTTTTCATCATATTTTTTAAAAGTATCACTGTATCCACACATGAGACAGGCAATCTGTGAAACACGACTACGTCAAAATCTAGTAAATGTCAGGGCCGTGTATGAAACACTACAGGGCTTTTAATTTGAAATCAGGACTTTGAATTTGAAACAGGAAACGCAGGTATATGCTCAATCACAGACTTCCACCAATATTTTTTTTTACAGCACTGGCCCCTATTGTTGCAGTCCAGCCCAAAAATTCATTTAAATACATGATAAAATGAAGAACAGTAATTTAGACACGCTCACACAGCAGAAGGGAGCTGCTTTCTCTGCTCTACCCACTGATCATTCAACACAACCCTCCCCTCTTCAGCAACAGGCAGGGATGTACGTCTCTGTGTGACTGGTGGAGGCTCTGCGGCTTTCGGCCACTATCAGTGTCAAGCTATGTCAATAACAACAATTTGTAAAATGCCTATTGGTGCCAATTACCAAAAGGAGAATTTTGTCATTGAGGCTGCACTCGCTCTGTTCATTGTAACACGTACAAACTTCAATCAGTGCCTTATTTCCACTTCGTCCTCATGACAGTGGCAGCACCTGCTCTGACCAGTTCTGGCATTGTAACATGTACATGTTGTTCCTCAGACAAAGTGATGAGGTAATCCTCACTCTCCTCAATCTATAACTGCCATTTTGACCACGGGTACCTAGGTAGCTTGCTAGCTTGCTATTTCCATCATGCTTTTGTGCTAATGTGACAGTGGTTATAGAAAATGAGCCAAAAAAAAATATCATGGTTTTCTGCCTCTTCATGTGCTTCAAATGGCATTTGCTAGAATCTACCATGGTGCACCAAAAACAACCAATCAGAGCTGAGGAGTCTCTAACACAGATTCAATTATGTCAGTTTACTGCTGGTGAGCTGCAGTCAGACTGTCAAACTAGGCAGCGCTGACCAAATATGAATAAAATTTATGTTACTGCATTGCCTATTTCTTGCTGCGAATGTTCTCTGAAACATATTTCAGTGTACTGTTTAGCTGTAAAGTGAGGAAGTTTGTGACCCGGATGCCATATTGAAAACAGTCATACAAACGCTCTCATTTTCCAGCTAAACAGTGCTAAAATATGCCTCATGCAGCCTACTACTGTGGTGACAGTTACAGAAAATATGACAAAGTTATCTTTACAAAAGTTACTAAGGACAGCTTTAAAGCATTTTTATTCACGTGCATTCCATATTCACTGTATTTGCTTGTTTACTAATTACATTACAATGCTGCCATTGAACTTTACAGCAGTGCTGTTAGCTGGCAGCAAGTAAACACATTACCAAACCTGTTCATATAGACCCAGCTCAGTTATGAAACAACACCTCTCTTCCACTGCAGAGCTGCTTTAATCTCAGCGAGTCTGTGGTGAAATGCGCGTCATTCATAAACGTAAGCATGGGTTTCATGCAGAGATGCTAGAAGTAGGGGTGCAGACGAGTGCAGCTCCCACTCCCCACTTTCAGCATCTACCCTTTACTGCACCACGTGTATTTTCTTTTTGAAATGAAGAATTGGTGCTTAAGTTTGACATCTGTGCAGCAGCATCATGGCCTTTCTGTGTCATTTTGTTTCCAGTTCTATCTTTACGACATGTCTGAGTCCTTTATGACACATTCAGTGCTGTTAGCTCTAGACTAGTGCCAGCACACGCTTCATGTGCTCAGATTGTGTCAACAAAAGTTCACTGTGTGTTAAGTGTGTGCTCATGCACTCTCCGTGTGCCGTTACGTGCACTGTGTGGTCTCTCCCTTGGCTCACATCAGCATGGATTGGTCAGCTGTTTTCCCCCCATCATCACCTGGGGCCAGATGTATTAACAGTGTGTATGCACAAAATCCATGGGTATTTCCCACACATAAACTGGAATATGTAAATTAGAACTATGGTTGATATGACAATGATGGTTTCATAACACAGAGAAAATGTTTTTGCTCTGTATAGATCATTGCTTTACTAATAATATATCTGTTTTATTTTATATCTATGAAGACAAAAAAAATTATAATACAATTTATGTTTCAATTTTATTTATTTAACAGTAATAAATGTTCCTGTCTGGAAAATGCCCATGTCTCTCAAACTCTGTGTTTTAACAAAGAATATAAGTTACAAAATTGTTGTCTCTAAACCTAGGATGATATAACTTGCAGTAAGTGATGTCACTTCTCAGACTTAACAGAACTTCTCTGGAGCTACACAGGATGTCATAAAAATTTTCTCACAGACGTATATAAACCCACAGCCTGAGGTTTTAAAATTGCTGGAGTTCCCCCAGAAAATGAAGTTGCATGAATGAAATAACATGTAACAACATATCTACATGGCAAGTAAAATATTCACTTAAATATTCAGTAAAATATTTAGACTGACATATGCAGTGTTTATTATTTACTTCAAAACACGTCTTCCACGTCACCTAATCAGTTCAGTCTCAGCTTTGTTTGGTAGAATATTAACAAAACAGTGTAAGTCTACTGGATGCTGGATTGTGCACGTAGAGAGATTTGTACTCTTGCACAACTTGTATCATAACATTATGGTGTAATTGGATGTTTGTGTTGTCAGTGTTACTAAAATAGATTTGTCTTTTGTAAGTACCACAACCTGCATTAGGCATAGAGGTTTTACAAACAGGGCTGTGGTTGTATTTACTGTATGTACTACATTCCCCTTTCAAGATGCAGAGCTGAAACTTGAGCAGGGATACCCCTGGATGAACTTTGCATTGAAAGATGACTTCTATATAGATCAGCAATAATGTGACCATACTGATAAGCTGCATACTATACCTCTCATAAACATTTATGGGTTTAAAATGAGCAGCAAGTTAAGCATCGTCTGTGTGTGTAGAACAGAAACAGGTCAGTGCCACTTGTGTGAGCCAGCCAGAGTTGGCAGAACACTGAAAGCACTGACTTTTAACCTCACATGTGAATTCAAAGTTGGCCAAATGAACTTTGTTCGGAACATGTTTTCACAAGTCAGAGTGGATAAATGAATGAGATTTTACAGATTAAAACTATTTGGAGCATATACATTAGCTAGTGTGGGTCTTTTTTACCCACACGGTAATCCCCCACGCAGACACCTGCAGTGCCAGGGATGATTCATGTACAAAGTTTCTTAAACTTTCACATTTCATCCCCCCCCCCCACTCATTTTCCAAAAATATTACCAAAACAGACTCACACTACTCCCACCAAATGGAAAAATAATTCACCTTCTGTCCTGATTGTTGTATCTCTGATTCTGCTTCATTGAGTCAATAACATAATAACAAAGAGGTTATCTTCGTTACTTTTTTGAAAAAGTTATATATTTATGTCGACACATAAGACTTCATATGACAAAGTGACCTGAACTAGTTTCATGGCAGTCCGCAGAAGGCTGCACAGCTATGGCAAAATGTTCAGGGGGCATAACGTTGGTCTTGGCTGGTTCTGTGCACAGCAGAGTCTGGTCTAAAGTGCAAAGGTGACTATTGTTCAGTTTGCTGAGAGTCTGGGTGGTTTGGCAGGCCACCAGAGACTGTTCTGGCTTTTTTTTCACATCTAGACTTCACATTCAGGCAGCAGTTATAATTATAGTAAGAATGATGAGCTCAGAAGTGATGACGGTGATGGTGAGAATTACTGATCGTATCTAACTCTGCTCCTGGAACAGATAAGGCCCTGTATACACTTCTACAAAAAAAAAAAAATGAAAATGTAAAGTGCAATGAGTCCACACAAGTAACTTATGTACCTGCATATTCATGATGTAGACATTATGCACTTAGGCCACACACTACCACCAAACTATTTGAGGAACATACTGTATCTGCAAGTGCAAGAGCCTGTAGCTAACTCAGCGTCTCTTTGAGGCTGTGGTGGCAATACTTTTCATTCAGAAGCATGCTATCATTTGGTAATTGGCACGAAACACAAAGCCAACAGGTTGATGAGAATGCCGTTAATTTTGCAAGCATATAGTGATGAACCAATATTAGACATATTGGACATATTAACATTTTTGACCTGGTGGTGGAGCTCGATGAAAAGTCAAGGGATCACTAAAGTTATTACAATTCAATTCCCGAAGTTATCCGAGACCAAGTCATGACCAAAACCAGACTGTATCGACAGGGGCACTCTGTCAGGACCCCAAAAAATTGTGGGAAAATGGGCCCCTCAGGCACATTTCGCAATAACAACATAAAACCCCTGGAAACCTCCCATAAAGGCACTGCCACTGTCCCAAAACTCAGAGTAGTGCCCCTTGTAACTAACCTATACAGCTGGATGCCATTAGTTCTGGACTTCTTTGCCTTGGGCCCCCATAGTCTACGACGAGAAGAAAACTTTGAGGTGTTGAAACCAAATCCACACCAAGAGCAGGGCAGGGTGAGACTGAGTCCTGACCAAGACCAGACTAGTGCGAGTGCTACATGGCACAACACACTTTTGACAAAGTGTAGAATATGCAAACCATAAGCACTCCTCTAATTGAAGATCCACATTCCCATAAAAACAAACACAAGACATAACACAAGAGATTCCTCATCATTCACCTCTTTTTATTGCCATGTATGTTTGTATGCGTAAGTGTACCATGAGAGATGTCTTGATAGGCACTGCAGAGGTACATTTTCTGTGTGGGAATTTTTATTTGTTTTCTGCGGTTGTGGTCCTGAAATAAAATCCTGAGTCCTCTTTGTCTGAGACCAAGACAGGACAAGACCAAGAGACCGAGATAAGACAGAGTAAAAATGCGGTTGGGTCCGAGAAGAGGTCATTCAAAAAGTGGTCTTGTGATGGGTTTCAAAACAAAGACTGCCCTCCAGTACTACGACACTGCATGGATGTTTATACAAAATTTCACGGCAATCCATCCAGTTGCGATTTTTTAGTGGTGGATTGACTGACAAACCATGATCACTTGGAGAAGCGAGACTAAAAATAAGAGTTACAGAAGGGCCTGTTGGCAAATTTAGTCCATCATCATGAAGATATATATCAGTAAAATGGTTTGTCATTGAACCCTCAGCAAACACCTTTTTCTATTTTGACTTTTTTTTTTTTAATTTAGAAGGATAATAACAGGCTCCACATTAATCCACGACGTAAGGTACGGCGGATGCATTCAAAAATTACGCACATCCTTGGTTAAACCCTCCACACATCTTGTACCTGCTCAAATTTCCCTTGAACTGAGGCCCCAGTGGCAGAGGAAGTCCAAACTTGGCTTCTTCGTAGAAATGTCACAGGGCTCAGTTGTGGTCTCTTAACCTCTGTGTCATGCATTGCATCTTGCTCTGCAAGTGGGTCACTGGAAAACTTGCTCTCTTAGAGGCATCACTGATTAACCCTGACTGACACAGCAGAGTTGAAGCTATTACACTGTCATCAGGCCTAAATCTGTTCTTTACTACAGAAGTTGCATCAGAGTGTGACTAAATGGCATTTAAAGTTAAATATCTCTGAGAACAAAGTGCTGCATAAGCAGTTAACTGCAGGGAGAGAAGAAAAAGAGAATAAGACATAATGAGAAAGACTGCTGCCATATATAGTCATGTAGGTTTATAATTTGAATTACAACATGTACTGTATGCTGACGCTTTGTATTGCTAGTGCATTTTCTTGTCTCAAAAGGTAGCCTTTGACACACTCACACATGCACATATGCACACACAGAGTACATGAGCAGTGCCCTATCCAGTCCAAACCAGTTTTTTGTGAGCTCTGAGATTTGGCTTCTCAGCATGCAGACAAAAAAAGAACAAAAGCATAATTGCATTAACCTGCTTTTGAGCGCTAAGACGTCCTAACGAGCAGCCATGGGCAAAACGTCTATGCACAGTGCACATGGCAACAGGTAATGAACCAAAGTGAGTGGATAAAAAAAAATATATCTAAAATAAATATAAAAAAAAAAATCACTTTAACACATGTCGTATCAACAAGTGAAATAAGCGTAAAATTACTTTTACATTGGAAGAAGCAAAGCCACTGGTTTACACTCCACAACTTCAGCTAAATGCACAGTGATGCCTTTGAAAGCAAGGGCCACCAAACTGTATGCATAATCACAAAAATAATGAAGAATTGATTTTTAAAATGTATTTTTATTCCAGTTAAGATTACAGGTTTGTAAAATACAATTCACATGGCCAGCAAGCTGATACTCTTCCACCTGTAACCTGAGTGTGAACTCTGCTGTGGCCATGCTCTTGATTGATTGACAAATGTTGTCCTGTTTTATTATCATTTAGACACGTACACAGCTGACTTGCTTTCAATGTTCGCCCACACATAAACAGATGAGGATAACTTGCTTATAAATACACACACTCATAAACAGATAAAATCTAAGCAGGCATGCCTCTGCAACAAACACACACACACACACAGGAAGACACACACACACATCCTAAACCTACGCACATGCATTTACTTCCTGAGTTTTAGCAATAACCCCTAATGGACTTTTGGATGGTTGGAAATCAATGCCCCCGCAGGGTTCAACTCATGGTCATGTCACTTTAAATGACCTCTTCACTGCTTCATTTTAGCTTTATGCAAACCCCCAAAACAAACAAAGCTTAATATAACAGTAAAGATGGATACTTGTGTGATAAAAATCATCCCAGGCTCAGGCTAAAAGAAAAAATATTCAAGGTTTTTCTTTAACAGTTTTGTAAAATGATGGTTATAATGACTCATTTCAATTATTAGAACATTCCAAGTTATTCAACACAATTTAACATTTTGAATTATTAGTCCGTCATAAAAAAACACAAGTCTATATGGTCCTAACAAAGCTCATACGCTAATCAGTTTATTTAGAAAATATCTTATCATGAAAGTTATGATATCTTAAATGATAAATTGAAAGAAATTTATGGCAGTTCTTTAGGAGGCGCAGCGACAGGCTGACAGCAGAAGAAAATTCTGTGTTTCAGGTGTGTTTTGGTGTGAAAATTCAGTCTTCAAAGTCTTCCTGTGGAGTTTCCTTGTGGTTGAAAAAAAACAACACATTCATAAATCACATTCATTGTTACTCACTAAAATGCATAGCTTGTATCCTTTTAGGTCCAGCAAATGTCGTGAAAAAAAAAAAATCTTCAAATGTTATCACTTAATTTCATGGTCATTATCAGTGGTGATCAGCCTCATACATATGGATCAGAAGGGACCTGCTACACTTAGTAGTAGGTTCAGAGGCTATTGTCAGCTCATTAAATGGCCATTGTCAGTTGTTAACTGCAACATACGTACGAGCCATTTATCATTAGGTGACTTCTAGTGGCTTTGTTAATTATGACAGGAGCAACAGAGGTCAGATGACAAAGCGAGAAACAAAGTTGCAAACAACCGTAGGACTTTCATGTAGGTTGGGTTAGGGTTAAAAGTGAAATTGAAACAGCCATTTAAACCCTTTTCTCACTATAATAAGCATGTGTGCGTAGGTTTTATAAACACGGTTAAACCCATTAAAATAGGCTATCGACTCCATTCCCATTGCCAGTAGACCAGAGCTGCGTACACCGTATATATGCCTTTTCTGTGTGCGTGTGGGTTCTTTTGGTGTGTCACGTTTGACGTCATGGACAGGCCAGAAAATAGGTTTGTAAACAGTGAGAAGCAGCATGGAGGCCTGTGAAAACTCTATAGTGGTTAGTTCTTTTTATATCTCTTACTTAGTCAGTGTAGCTTTTAAACTGGGTGCAGACTAATATGGATCAATGTTTGAGCACTGCTTGGGTGGAGACAGACTTTTTTGTGGTGGTATGTTATTGCATCTCGCCAGTTAAGAGGCTAAAATTAACATGTTCACCCAGGTGTTGTGTTTCTATCAATGCTGATTTGAGCCAGAGCTGATAAACACCAGTGGCTACAGCAGAGTCATTTGACCTGGGTGTGAATGCTAACCTTTCCCATTACATCAAAAAGTCAGATGTTGGTGGTTGTTAGTGGGTTTTTGTGCGGTGAAAAGGTGTAGCAGACCCCTTTTAAGCCACATGTATGAGGCTAATAATGGCTATTTACTGTAATGGGCTGATAACATTTGAAATAGGTGGTTTTTCACTTCAAAAAACGACGACCAGCTTTAGCAGACATTGAATTCTGTAATATGTCCTTTTAGGCCACAGCCAGAAGAATCTAAAGCTTGATGTTGATTATGATGTATCACAGTCAAATTCTACTACCTATTTGCCCCGCATATTTAGGGATGTTAATGGTCAGCATTATCTTCCACAGTACAAGGTGTATTCAATAAGCTAAATACAATGATTAATCACTCAAACTCTGTTTTTATTGAGTGATTCTTGCTTTCTAGGTTGCTTAATGAGTTCTACAGCTGCACAGCAATCCAATCGCCAAAATGAATGCTGGCATTGTACGCTTCTGCAAACCATGGGTAAGTTACATTTGTATGTTATTATGTAGCAGATAGATTGAAACGCACTGTTTTTTTTTTAAACTTTTAAGTTTAGGTACAACAAACACGTGACCATCTTTTGGCTTTGAATACCCCCTTTTTCTGGCACTATCTTGGGACAAAATGCATTGGTTGCTTGGTAAAACATGGCACTATCCAGGATGGGGAAAAGTAGGGTTGACTTGGTAGAACACAACTTTTTGTGCCACTCTTCCCAATAGAAACAGAGTGACAGGTCGCTAAAAACACCCATGTTTGGTGACTAGAGAGCATCTGATAACACAGCAGTAACTCGATAAATTGCAACAGGTTTTGTTGTTTGTTAGTCTTATACTGTTGTTTGCAGCTCGGCAGGCGTCTCACCATTCCCTTCACTTCCCGATGACAAAGTCAGCCAACAGACTATATCACTTCAGAAACGTTGATATGAGACACATAAAATGTACAAATATAATGTTTCTATAGTTTGTGGAAACCTACAATGCCAACATTTTGTGACAGGGCTTTCCACAGAATTATCAAAGTTAAAAAATAAGTTTAAAAAAAATTTCCACAGCAGCTACATGCTGGTAAAGTACATTTTAGAAAAAAAAAAAGAGAAAGTACATGAGAAAGTAAACACGTTCTACTTTGGGCTTTTTGTATTGAATGATTTAGCCATTGTGTCATTCTCTACAATTATCATAATCAAACAAGTAACAGCTTGATGGACTGCATTGCACCGCAGGGCCTATTCACTGAATAGGTTCCCAGTGTGAGAAGTATAATCTGGCATAAAATGTCAATGGTTATCTCGGATACCCCTGATATTGTAAAAGCAAAATGACAATGATTTTATATAAAATGTTTGTGGGTTAGGGTTACAAGCACATCTGGATTCATGAGGCACCGTAAATTGCTGTCAAACAAAACAATGACATCAATCTTTGGATTTATCTACCAGTGATACTCACCCTGGCAATAGATTTCTGAAAAGTCTACACACTCTTCCAGCTTACTCAAGCACAACTGTTCCAGATTGTTACATTGGCACACTTACTTGCAACTCTAGGCTACAGAGCAGCCCGCTTGCCTCTGCGACTTGACAAGTCATCAGATGCTTCAACAATCCAGGCTCCATAAACCACATGCTTGAAGGAGTAAATAAGACCTAATACGTCAGCCCACAGAGAGATGCTTGTTTGTGTATGTGCCTGCACGCCTCATTACTGTGTTTGTGTGTTTGTGTGTGTGTGTGTGTGTGTGTGTATGTGCTTGTGTTTGTGTACTGAACCTCGAGAAATGAACATGCTGGCTCATGGAGGTTTTTTCCATGTCTAGTTGGAAGCATGCAGGGGCAGAGAGGATTTACAGGAATTGGAGGAGAGGTGAAGCAACAACGGCTCTGCAACAACCGATGCCATAACCTACTGCCAAGTAAATTACGAAGGCGTGTTGTGTGTGTGCGTGTGTGAGGGTGTGTGCATATACTGTATAAACACATAATTTCCCAGAGACACAAAGCCTCTGGGACAAGACCAAAACAATATCTGTGTCTAGTCCGTGCCCATTTATACAGAAACCTCTTTTTGGACACAGTGGTTTACAGTAAGAGTAGAACGGACATTTATCATTATATCCCCCAATATATTCATATAAAAAAATGTTTCAACAGGCAACCACACACTGACGTCCAAAACCTTTACAAATTGCCATTATTGATACTGATATTAGTATTGTGGGGTATTGCAGTTCTGTATTTTATTTTACTAGATTGTCCAAGAAGTGTTGCCATACCCAGCACAAGCCATCACTTAGTGCTGTGGGTAGGTACAAGGTCCCAAGGAAAACCGCTCACCCTTGCAAAAAAATTTTTTCCCAGTGGCCACTCACGATATTGCAGCAAAAAAAAATCCCCTGCGGCCCAGAAAGCATTTTTCCCATAGACCACCACTGTAGAAGAGACATCCGTAAAACTGTCGACAGGACACCTCGAACTGCAAACAAGGTCAATTCTGATTCTTACTAAGCCATAGTGGTTTTATATATGTAAAACTTTCCTCAAGCCGAGAAAAGCGATTTGAAATTCCGTAACTTCATCACAATGTAAAGTCTACCATCTAGGCCAGTGAGAGAAACAGTACTGCGCATATTCAGTGGGCTGCATAACGCAGAAGTAAACCCGGAAGCTAGACAACTTTTTTGGCATATGCGCCAGGGGAGCAACTCCATGAGAAGGCACCATCTTAGAGTCCACTATCAATTAATTATTAAAATCTGTGATAGGTACATCCATAGGTTCATCCATCCATTTTCATCTGCTTATCCAGGGCTGGGTCGCGGGGGCAGCAGGCCAAGCAAAGCACCCCAGATGTGCCTCTCCCCAGCAACGCTTTGCAGCTCCTCCTGGGACCCCCCAGGTGTTCCCATGCAAGATGAGATATGCAATCCCTCCCACGTGTCCTGGGTCTACTTCAGGGCCTCCGGCCAGTAGGAAGTGCTTGGAACACCTCAGGAGGCATCCTGATCAGATGCCCGAACCACCTCAACTGAAGCCTTTCGTCGCGAAGGAGCAGCAGCTCTACTCTACTCCCTCCGGATGTCTGAGCTCCTTATCCTATCTCTAAGGTTGAGCCCAGCCATGCCATGGAGAAAACTAATTTCGGCCACTTGTATATGCAATCTCATTCTTTCGGTCACTTCCCTGTGCCACTCCACAGGCACCGTACCTGAAAAGGCAACCCAGACAGCCCAACAATGTATAGTAGGTATAATCAATGTCAAATTTCTCTCTATTTCATTACTTGATTGTGATCAGTTTTGTTAAGTGTTATAAAACTGATGATTTTTTGAATAGTTATTTTCTTGTAATGTTACGCTAAATTCCTACTAGAATGTTAGCCAGCATACACTCTGTGCATTGGCTATCGCACAGCTGATACATTCTGACAATAGCTTTGTGTAAAGTTAGGATTCGATAACATTAGCATTATTGATGGGAAAAGTATTATTTTAAGATCGTACCAGTGATAACGCTTCACTTCAGTCAGGACATGCACAAAAAGTTACATTGATGTCAATTTGTTATTTTGCGCTGGAACTGGAACTGTTATCATGGAAATAAAGAATAATTTGCTAAAAAAAGTGTCAGCCATAGCACGGAGTGCGACAAACAACAAATAGTTTTGGTGAGAATGGGCCGATTTGCAAATGCTTATCAATGTGCCATCTCTAACGTTAGCTATCAAGCTAAGTTACCTGACAGGCAATTAGCCACACAATCATCCATTGTTAAAAAATGGTGCTCACAGGCTTATTCAACTATAGGCTGCTGTTTATAGCTTCATTACATATTTCTCAGGAAGCCCATGTGATGTCTGAGTAAAGTGTCAGTCACTTATGTCGCAGGGCATGTGCTATCTATGTAAACAGCATTAGGCCTGGATTTAATTTATTACTTATTAGTGTAATATACTGTAGAGCTGTACTTGGTTATAGTAATGTAATATAATAAGAAATAAGTTTTCAGAGTTGGGTTTTTTTGGGCAGATTCCCAGTCAGATTTTAAACATGAATACAGAAACTAGAAAAGAAGATTGACAGAGTATTTCATGTACATTTTAAAGAGATCATTTTTCTATGACCTGCATTTTGTTTCCATTAATGGTCTAATATTTTCAATCTTCCATAAGCTGAGTTGGAGGTTTGGACGGCAAAACATTTCTTCCTTGCTTTGATGACAGGAAATACTGCAGAATACTGCAGACTGTACAGATGGGGCATGATTTTGAATATTCATGGTGGGAACTAAAAACAGGAACTTATGCTGTTATGAAAAGCAGTGGGCTGATTTTGACGACAGAAATCCAAAATTCCGAGCAGCAACTGTAGCTCACAATGGTAAAACCTTCTCATGTGAGCGTTTTTTTTAATTCACGTGCATGCTTGTGTCATTCACCATTATTAATGTGTCATTTTAAAAAGACAAAGCCCAAGGTGCTCAACATAATCATTAATTACATAATGATAATAAGAATAAAAATCTGAGCTGTAATTCTTTTGCGCAGACTTGCATGGATCATTCAGCAAGAGTGGGGAGTTATGCATACATGTGTGCACATGTGCTACACAGACATGTATGCATGCATCAGGCGTGTGTGAGTGTAGGCACATGTATGTCTGTGAGTGTTTGCACATATGCATTGCTGTATCTGTCTTTTAAAGGGTGTATATCTGTGTGTCTGTGTGTTTACTTATTGATCTCGTCTGTGTGTCAGAAAGGACATTGTCTCAAATTGATCTCTCCTCCATTTTTCTTGTGTAAGAGCACCGTGGCTGATTGTTGACCCCAGAGTGTCCCCAGTGTAATCTTCTGACCTGATATCTGAACATGAGAAAACTTGCGTTTGAGCACTGGAGCCACTCATTTTGTAATTTGCTAAAATTCAGCCCTGTCATTGTACCTCATGAAACTCTGAAGAATATATTGTACTTGTCCTTTTACGGTTTATATCTTCAATTAACAGAATGCAGTTTTTACACTGAAGACTGTAAAACATCTAGTTTTAAGGGGAGATATAACTAAGAGATATCACCATGAAACTTCCCCGGATGATTTCTTACTGTGAACAGTTATTTTTGTTTTTTACATTGCACATTTTTTTTATATTTTATGTGTAAATATGCAAACGATGCATTATTTATAATCATCTATTAAATATGCACTGATTTGCATACATTTTTGGAACAAAAATCCGAACATAACATTAACCATGTTAAAAATACTTTTGTTGACATATGGGTTGTTGAAGGGTTTTGCAGGGGGAACTTTGGATATCTCCTTTTATCACTCCTTAAATCAGGAAATACTGTCAACAAAAAAAAAAATCAATTTTTTGTCGTGTTTTTAAAAATAAAATTTTATATTAATCAGGCTATAAGTGATTAATAAATAAAAACCTCTGTAACGTCCTAGAGATAATAGATATGAATAAATGTGGAAGTTTGATGTGTGTAAATGCTACTGAAGTTGAGATTTTTGGCCCACAGTATGACAAAACACTCATTTTGAGAAAAAAAAGCCTTTAAAGATATGTATTGTAAAATTCAACACTTTTTAATAAAAAACAAGATGCTAGAGTAAAGATGTTAACACACAGATATCACCGTTAAATTCCCCCAGTGGATTAGACAATTATTTTTTACAAGTTTGCTGAAATGTTATATTTAGTTATGCAAATAGGGCACTATCTAATATGCACTTTGAAAGTACATTTCCAGAACTAAAACAAACAACACCTTAATGTGTATTTTGGATGTTTTCTTTTCACTAGTCTGAGGGAGACATGGAAGCAACATAGCCCAAAGTCTCAAAATTGACAAGAGCACAAAAAAACCTGTTTTCACCTGTCTCCCCAAAAAAGTGAAGAAATTTGGAAATAACAAACACAAAGCAGCTCTCACAAATAGGATTACTGCGTCAACAGCTCAGCATGTTCAGATGATGAGGCCCATTGAGTTTATTTGTGTTGACCCAGTTAAGCCTAATGACCACAGATAAAAGAAACAGACAACTCTGTCATTCTGTTTGATCACTGATAATGATCATCAAGTTTCAATGGATTGTGTTGAACACTGATCATTTAGGAATGGTCAACACTTCAATCAAGGATTGCTGCTTTGATTGAAGGAGCTATATGTAAGAAATCTAAGGCAAATAGTCGTAAAATCATCCTAATACTGTATGTCACAGAGACTAAGGAATAATGTTCATATAACATACTGATCTCACCGACAACTATAGTACAGCCAGAATATTTGCATTTTAAAAAAATTTTTACGGTCCGCAAATCATGTTTATGTTTTGAAATGTTGCGCCACCCACCGCCATCTACCAGTCACACAATCAGGAGAGTCTCAGTATCAGTTACAGTTACGACTGAGCTACAGCAGCACAACAAACAGCATTAGCAGTGTCCAGGTACATAGCATTAGCAGCCGACTCCTCCTCAGCTGTATCCCGGCAGCAGATCAAGAACGCGGTGATGCTGCCCTGCCACGGCAGCTGCCCATGGGCAAACAAATCAGTCTCCAGCGTGCCGCTGTCCAGCAACCTCGAATCTGTAGGGGAGGGGGGGTGGACACGACTCGCGGCAGTATTTTGAATTTGAGTGCAGTAACCATTTTAGCCACATTCTTACATACAACGCCTTTAAATCTCGATATGAAGGCTTGATACTTTGAATAATCCTGATACAGTGGAGACTGTTAGGATAAAGGCCTCAAATGATAGCCGCAGTTAGATAATTACACTCACAACCATTGAAAAAAGCCAACAAGCACACACACACACACACACCCATTGTCATCATAAATTCCTTATGTTGCATAATTTCTAAAACTTTCAAATCTAGTGACAGCATCTGAGTATGTCTTCAATACAGACCACAACCATTCCCTTATATGCCCTGTGAGCTGATATTCTACAGCAGCCAAACCAACCGTTACTCACTTCCCCTTTTCTGTTCAATAAAAACCAAAGGAAACAGGCGGAGTGACTAAAAAACAGGCTGCGAGAGGACAAGTAAAATGAAAGTGAGAGGGATGAATGTAATGGGTGTGTGAAATACTCAATTACAATGAAATGTCTTGCATTCAAATTCATACTTAAGGGAATAGTTTGACATTTGGGGAATTATGCATATTCACTTTCTTCCCAAGAACTAGTGGAGAGATAATCAATACCCTCCTCCTGTCTGTACTATTAATAGGAGGGTACAGCAAACAACCAGTTTGCTTAGCTCAAAGCCTGGCAATAGCAGAAAACAGCTCGCCTGGCTCTGTCCACTTCTAAAGCTCACAATCTGACATGCAAACTAAGGTCCAGTGCATAGGATTTAGGGGCGTCTGTTGACAGAAATGGTATATGACACATAATAGTTTTTGTTACCTTAGACATGTTATATCTACATATTGAGCGTGTCCTCTGCCATGGAGTCCGCCATGTTGTTCTACAATAGCCCAGAACGGACAGATCAAATACTGGCTCTATATAGGGCCATTCACATTTTTGTGTCTTTGAGTTCACCCCCGTAGGTGTCCTTGGCACACAGGAGACGTTTCAGTTATGCAATCTCACAGCTAGATACCCGTAAATCCTGTGTATTATTAACATGTCGTTACGAGTAAAAGTGCTCATTATTCAGACAGGCATCACTGTCATATTATTATATATTATTTGAATATTTTTATTGATGCATTTACGTCTTAGCAAAATTTTAATGTTTTTTTTTAATGTTGAGGTAGAACTCATGTAACTACTTTATACTGTTACTTTCATTCTCTATAACATTGTATTCTATTTTATATGCTTATTATAGATTCTTTAAAATCCTAACCTAGAAAGTTATCAGTAACTGTAAGATGAATTTAGTACAGTTAAAAAGTGCAGTTTCCCCCCCTAATATATAGTGGAGTAGCTGAAAATGGAGATACCCAAGTAAAGTAAAAGTACCTCAGAATTGACTTTGAAATGTAATTAGTTTAATCTTCACCTTTGATGAGATGGGAAGAGAGGCCAGACATCCATGAAGACTAACAACAGAAATGCAAAGGCACAATTAAAATTTACATACAGGGCTTTATCTTTGTGACAATCCCCCTCATTCAGACACTGAGACACTACCTTGACACAGTAACTGTCTGAACTCCAGCCAGATTTAAGGACAGGGACCCTGATCAGGTCAAGTTAATATGTCACCAGGTTTGGCTTTCAGGTACAGTTGTGAAATGCTACATTACGTGCTGGCCGTGTTAAGCTATCAGGGAAGAAAGGGAGGGTTTACGGTCCAAGGGGCTGATCTCAGCAATTGATCCCCTGGTATAAAATGCTGCCGATGGCCGAGGCTCACAATGGACATTCTACTGCAACACTGAGCCTTTAAACCGTCTACTCTCTCCTTCTCGTCACAGTTTACCATCACCTTCAATCAGTCATGGGAGTTGCCTACAGCGTTGGAGAGTAAGTGAAACGAATAATCCGGAGAGCTGTGAACATTTTCATGCGGGCTCCTGAACATGGGGGCATTACCTGGAGTTGATTTGGACTAAACTTTGGTTTGCTTGATCCAACAAATTTAAGTAAGACAATGTGAGCTTGCAAAGACTGTTGCATTTTAAGATTTCAAATGCAATCTTCTACATTTATTTGAGGTCAAATCGTGCATGGGATCTGAATCTTTTCAGTCATGGTGATTAGTGTTCTTGATGCTGTTTATAATTACATACAGTAGGTGCAAAGGAGGCAAGGGGGAGTGGTTTTTCGTCATGCTATGGTAGAAAAACGTTGCATTGTGGTTGACAGTCTGATGAGTTAGACATGCATGTGTGTGTGTGTGTGTGTGTGTGTGTGTGAGAGAGAGAGAGAGTCTTTGTGTGTGACACTGGAAGACAGAGCGATAGTGTGCTACAGAGAGAGGCATGATTGAGGTTAAACAGCTCTACAGTTGAAGAAGGTTATTTTAAATTACTGCATACTGGAACTGCTTTTGTCCATGGGAAATGGACTTCTAGGATTTCAGCCCTAAATTGCCCAGAAGTGGTGCTCTTTTGGAAAAAGCGCTTCCCAATTTTCACTTATCTTCTCGAATGTCCTCAGCCTGGCATGATTAATGCCTTAAACATTCAAAGCATGCTTCACTTTCCTGCTATTCATGTCCAGACAGGATTCAACAGATAATAGAGGTGTGTCAGTGATATTTGCAACAATACGTTTTCTCCCTCATGGGAAATAGAGGTTGGGCCAACTGTCATTAAGGCTTGAAAGTTCCAGCAACATTACATGCACTGGAAAGTCCAAGTACTGCAATTAAAATGATATGCTGCTTAAGTTGAATGTTTTTATTGTATTTTCTGAAAATATTGTGACATTTTAACTCCATAGTGGTGTTTGATGATAGAAGCCCTTTGGTATTTCCTAAAACATTTTAGCTATAGCAATATTATGTTTTTAGGAACAATGTAAAATGATAATCTTTTAGTAAAAATGCACTTTCTCCTTTTGCTTCTCCAGGGTCGACCACCTCTACACCTTCTTTGTGCAGTGGTCACCAGACATCTACACTAAGGGCAGCAAGAAGCACCGCCAGCCCCGCTACATCATCAGGGAGAAACAACTGAAACACTGCCTGGTAGTGGAGAAGAACAAGGTGGCTGTGATCAACAAGATCCTCAGTAACTCCATCAAACCCACTGCTAAAAACTGGGGGGTAAGGTCTGAATGGACACATACATATGATTAAAGATAAGACAAAAGCCCTCTGTGGCTCTCCCACTGCAGGTTAACATCAGGGCAAGACAATAAATGTTCTACAGCTCAAACATTTGTTTTTACTTTTGTAAACTGTCTCACGAAAAAAATCATCAAGTATCCCAGATTTACTGTAAGTGAGGCTCCAAAGTGCTTGGCAGTTATCCCAGAAGTTGTGGGAAATACCAGGCTCTATATATGGACATCCTATCTGGAGCTCCCTCCCATTGCCTCAGAACTGTGCTTCACTTTCCGGTTAGAGTGAAAAGAAACTGCTCCATCTCAGAGCCGACCAATGAGAAGCCCCTCCAGTTAAATTTCAAACCAATAGCATTACTGACACACAAAGTGAAAGCAGACCAGAGAGGGTACAAAAGAGATGGATGCTCGTCAGGTTGTTTATTAGACATGTGGCACTCCAGAGTACAGAGCTTGACAGAGAAAGGAACTATGAAGCTGCTGCCAGAAAATATCAAGGTGCTTTATTTTGCCAGTGACTGTGCGGAGCCGTATGTTGAGGTAGGACTGCTATGCTGCATCGTATCTTGTTAAGAGATGTACTGCATTTATGGAGTAAAATATCATTTACTTTTGGGGTAAAATGTTTTGTCACTGTCCACATTCACTAGTGAGGAAGCTGTGTTAACCAGGGGCATAGGGTTTGGGGGGGGGGGGGGTTTCCTCTGCCAGAAAATTTTGAGCATCAGACACTAAATTTCCTGCATTCTGGGAATTTTTTGGACCTTTCCTAATAGTGTGGTGGTGGTGCAAAACATAATACACTGAACAGGAGAAAAATAATTCCTGCTTCATGTGTGTCCTTTGCATATCCCATAAAATTAACACCTTGGTGTTAACTGTAAGCTCTGTAAACACTGTAAGCAATGATATGTTTATCCTTCACACTGTGAGCCATCTGTGAATGAGTCACTCAACCACACGTTTCTGTATGTAATAAGGAAATTCTCATTTTGTTCTCCCTTGTGTCCTCCACCAGATTATCAAAGTGAAGGACTCCAAGCGCCGCCTGAGTCTGTGTAGCTCGGAGGGCTCTGAAGCAGAGCATGATTACCACGAGGAGGTTGATGCTCTTCCCGTCCTGAGCCAACACAGCCAGCTGCTGGATGACCACCAACTGGAGACAGTAAGTTAAAAACAGCAGCATTTTGAGACAATCCAAATGGATGATTTGGTAGTGATTACAGCCAGCAACAAATGATTTTGAATGAATGAATGAATGATTAAATAAATGAATGAATGAACTCTATTTGTGATCATTATTTTCATACCATCCAGTATGCCATCTTTTCATCAACACCTCCCTTTCCAACAGCTTGCTGCTCACATGCCAGCCAGGACTCAGGGCTATCCATGGCAACTGGTCTACAGCACAGCCGTCCATGGGAGCAGCCTGCGGACTCTGTACAGGAACATGGCCGAGCTGGACAGCCCTGTGCTGCTGGTCATCAAAGACGTGCACAAAAAGGTTTGCATCTTTATCTTAACTCTCCAAAGTTGTTCAGTAGTATTCAAACTGACGCCCTGATTAACAGTGTGTCTGTAGCTACTCCTTTAATAACCTGATATTTGGTCTTTTCAGGTGTTTGGGGCTTTTTCTTCTGATCCCTTCAAAGTCAGCAAACACTGCTACGGCACAGGAGAAACCTTCCTGTTCAGCTTTAACCCTGAGTTCCAGGTAAGAGGGGAGTTTCCTGCAGTGTGGTTAAAAAAAATCACATCTAACAGCAAGTCTGAGAACTGGTGTATGGTGTTAACTCTGTAACCACTTAAGAGCAGTTCTTTGTATTTGGAACTAAACACAGTCTCAAGAAAGTAATACTTTTAGGAAAGGTTAAAAAAAAGAACATTGTTGTTGTGCATTGGGTTTGAGTAAGTGTCTTACGTCTTTCTTCTTCTTCCAGCCATACAGGTGGAGCGGTGAGAACTCCTACTTGGTGAGCGGCAACTTGGAATCTCTGCACATTGGTGGAGGAGGGTAAGTTGTGTGTTTTTTTCCGCCTGTTAAATGTAGACACCCAAGGAAGAGGCAACAGTTCAGTCTGTCAGTGTCATAAAATCATAAAAAGCAGGTCCATAAAATAGTTACAATAGCTGCTGCCTGTGAGACATCTGAGATTACAGCACCTGGTGTCTGAGAGCATAAAACATTAACAACTTTGAACAGATCTGACATTAAAGTGTTATCTTTTTCTTCGCCTTTAGGGGTGGATTTGGGCTGTGGCTGGATGCTGATCTGTACCGCGGCTCAAGCTTCTCATGTCCCACCTTCCGCAATGCATCTCTCTCCACACAGGAAGACTTCATTGTACAAGACCTCGAAGTCTGGACTGTGATGAACTGAAGAGAGAACATTTGAAAACATGAGCTAAAAACAAAGCAGAACCCACTGTCCTGTCTGGAGTGACAAAACTTCCAGACTTCAGGGAGCGCCTGTGGTTCGAACCACTACTGTACAAGACCTGATAGAGCAGCTGCTATCATCTGTGCACCTGGCTCAGATCGGCCCACATACAGTAGTAGAGGCCTGTTGTGGTGGATCTCGGGCTGGACTGGTTTGATCTGTGCCTGATAAAGACAAGGTGCCAGATGAAATCCTGCGATTGAGGGTCCTGCTGCTTTAAACTACTGGTTATGCATCAGTGGCCCCGAGCTAAGTCCAGTCAGTAACTGGCATCTGACGCTTTAAACCCTCCATGCCCTCCCTTCGTTGTGGGGAGCATTATAATACAAAGTTCACAGTTACACTGTTGAATAAAAAGATTGTGACGACTGTAAGCACATTCAGGATTTAAGGAAAATGTTTTTTCTATTTTCTGTGTAACAGCCATGTTTGGGGCATTTTAAAATGTGCGTTTACAGTATGTATCTCTGTGTGCGTGTGTGTAAGTGTGCATATGTTTTATTTGCTATCATGGACCCAAGGTTTATGAAACATACTTGGTGCATAAAGGGCCATATGAAACTTTAAAAGAGAGAAAAAGAGAAAGTTAAATCATTACTTTATGGTAAAAACACTGTAACATGATAGGATCTGCAATGGCTTATCTGGATTCTAATTGTACTTACTTAACGTGAGGTCTTGTTTTAGTGTCGTCCATTTGAAAACTACTGCTGCAGATGACGACCTAACCACTCAGGATGAGAAATAAGAGTATTGGGTTGCACTATAAATTATGTATTGCCTGTGATGTATGTGGTTTGTGGAGGAAGAGACCTTAACTGTTATCTTTCACTTCTGCTTTTGGAAAGTGAGACACCTGCCTGCTTATTTGCATTTACAGACAATATGTACATGTATTGACAAGATTATTTTACGTATTTTTACTATCTATTTATAAATGTATTTTAAAGAAAATATAAATAAACGCAAAGCAAAAATTCTTGTTGTTCCGGTTTCATATTTCTTTATGTTTGTGTGTACATCAGTGATTGCACTGCCAATGTTGTTTTGTGAAATCGCATTAAAACTTTGTCTTTCCTGGTGAAAGACAATGTTTTCAAAACATTCATATTTTCTTATGAATAAACCCTTAAAACAACATCACCTTTTCCACTGAAGAAGCTGTTTTTTTCATCCAACAAATTGTCATATTTATGTGACTATATTCACTAGCTGATGCTGCTGTATCTGAGGTTTAGGTACAGAAATAACAAAGACACATGCAAATATTAGGATAAATAGAGCAACCACAAAATACACTTTCCTCTTAAATAGTGCCACAAAAAGAGGAAACAATACAGCAGAAGTAGATGTAAGTAGAAGATATGAACTTGCAGACTCCCAGACAATAGTTCACTTTATCTTTAGGAACTTCAGGCAACGGAAAATGGCTTCTCCATTCATCAAAGGCAGTGATGCTTGCAGGTGCAAGCTTATGGGAAACCATACATGGAAATTACTCTGTACAATGGCCTGCACTCAGTCCTCAGCACTTAACAACCTGAGTGAAGATACTGAGACAAAGCAATTAAAAACAAAAAGTTAATTCATTCATAACAGCATGCACTGAGTGAGAGGCAGAGTACACTCTGGAGAGGCTGCCAGTTAAGACACAGCAAATTAAGAAAACACACACACAAAAAGACAAAGTTGCACACACAACAATGGAAATTTTCCAGGGGCAACTGAAAGTGTGTATTTCATCACACTATTTGAATTGGCAGGCTAATGCTAAGCATAATGTCAGCACAAGGTTAACAGCAGATATCTGCAAATATTCTGCAATCAGTCTGAATCATTCAATCACAGTGACACAAACCATGGCACCATAGCATGTACCTGCTCTGTGCCTCGCTTTTAAGTGTCCCCTGGAAATAGTTTACGCTGACATATGTGCTACTCGCAGTGGCTTTTTGTATTTGGTTGTGGTTATCTCTTGGCAGTGTTTTATTTTGAAATGCTGTCAAGTTACTGAATTAACTATGCTTGTGTTTTGTCGACTTACAGTGCCTTGAGCTCTCAGGGCCACCGTAACCAGTTTTGGGAAGGTTACTTTCGAAATGTAATATGTTACAGATTAGCAGTTACCCTATTAAAAATCTATAGATCTAACTTTATATATATATATATATATATATATATATATATATATATATATATATATATATATATATATATGTATAAGTGAGACAACAGAATGAATGTCACAGGGGGCTGGAGCCTATCCCAGCTGACATTGGGCGAGTGGCAGGATACACCCTGAACAGGTTGCCAGACTATCACAGGGCTAACACTTTGAGACAGACAACCATTCACGCTCACATTTACACCTTACTGTCAATTTGGAGTCACCAGTTAACCTGCATGTCTTTGGACTGTGGGAGGAAGCCGGAGTACCCAGAGAAAACCCACGCTGACACAGGGAGAACATGCTAACTCGATAGTGCCAACCACCACACCACCATGCCGCCTGAAGGTTATATTCTACACATACAATTTTTTTTACTGAAAAGAATATATTCAGATGTAAGCTCTTGGTCATTACCAACATTTTGATCAGTACCTGTAATTTAACATGCATATTTTTTCTTAGTCACTGTGACTGATCCACTTATATTTATTTTGTAATCGAATTACACGTAACTAGATATTCCCCAACACTGACTGCACACCAGAGCTTCAAGCAAGAGCTTCAGTTTAAGGTAAGAGGGATCAGTCAAAGGTAGAGACCCTGATCATGCTTTTTAGATCTTGTTCTGCTGATATAAATTCTGATAAAATGTTAATTTGGGCATATGTAAGCCACAAAAAGACCACATTCAAATATGTAAAGCGGACAAAGCAAATTAAATATATGTTTGACAGCTGAATAGTCCCACTAAAAACAAATTAGAAAGGATTAAGACACGTCTCTTTTAATTTCCAGTAGGAGCAAGATGTTTTTACGCAATGGATCTTTTGAGAGTAGAGGTTAACCTGCAAAGTAGGTCAACATGGAAAAAAAACAGCAAAACCACAGTGAAAGACAGTGGCGTGGGTGCTCTGGCAGGTAGGAGGGGGCTTTGCAAATGCATGTAGGAACTGTATCATACCCTGTTCATGGACACAGGAAGAACATGCCACCCACAGGCCCTGTAAGTTCACAGAAAGGCCAAAAGCATTACAATGTAAAAAAAAATTATATCAAACAATACAGTTCTAATGATAATATAATATTAGTAATAATCTTTACGTTTTTTTTTTAAGTTTTAGTTTTATTTACTTTATTAATCCCCCTGATGGGAAATTCAATGTTTTCAATGCTTTTTACAAAGTGCTTTACATGTCAATAATTAAAACAGAAAAGACATGACAGCTCTTAAAAGAGCTGATGAAAACACTTCGGTAAATAAAAATGGAGGAAGTAAAAGACAGTTTAAATGAACTTTAAAGTCAAGTAAATCAGAAAAGGCTCTCCAATAAAAGTATAAAAGAGATCACTGACTCTGACGTTCAGATTTCCTTGGGCAGATTGTTCCAGAGCCTCGGGGCCCTGACAGTCACTTCAGTTTTCAGCCGGGCCTCTGAAACAGACAAAAACCCCTCTGCCCGGGGGCCTCAAAAGTCCCTCATTGCGTGTACCTCAAACACACAACAAATTCTGTACATTGTGGAGTTGATTAATTGATTTTTTTCATCAGACACCCACACACACAAAAAGACTTATTAGCTTACTTTATTTAGCTTATTTTTTATTTCCATCATTAACGCTGTATGCTTCAGACCTTAGAATCTTTGTGGCCACTGTTCTTCATGTGTCTGCATTTAATGTAGACATAGTCTTAAAAATGAGTCCTCAGTTTGCCCTTTTTAGAATGACCAGACTGTTACAGGAGCGGCTATGTTTGCTTAAGAAGTCCAAAAGTCTCTGTTGGAGTTAGGTAAAGTTCAAATGTGGGTCCTTATTTGCTGTAAGGCGACAGTCACATACCCACAAAATCAGCAACCACCACTAGGCTAAAATGTGACCCAGGTCTGAATTAAATTATTGCTAAAGACAAATTATAAGCACTTACTGTACAAAATAATTAGGGCACCTGCTGATTCATAAATCACTTTTATCAATTAAATTTATTAAAAGGGAGATGGAAAAGTTTCCAAATATCATATATTGAATCACATCGCTCCCTGGTGGCACTTTCCTTCCTTCACACATCTAAACTCGACAATCTTTCCGTTTCCCCTTGAGAGCTCGATGAACTCTGGGATCGACTATGCGGGTCTTAATTTTGACAGATCAATGTACAACAACAATGGCAGCAGCCGAGGCGACACAACCTGAGGCTTCAAACCCTGCCCCGGCTGATGTTCCCAAAACCAGCAACGGGCCAGCCGAAGGATACGAGAAGAAATGTATTTTCTGCAAGATTACAAACAATGAAATGGGCACGGAGCTCCTTCACTGTGTGAGGATATTGCAGTAATTAAATAATATTGGGCGTCGAGCTAGTTAGCTTTAGCCTGTTGCTTTTGTAAGCTGTAATTAGCTCCGTAACAAAGGATTTATAAATATATAGCTACATTTAATGTTTAATTTTCTTTTAGACTATGTGTGTTAACTGTTTAGCAATTTATATTCAGTAGAATTTACTCTTATTAAGGTTTGTAGTTTTATGATGATGTGTTGTGTTGTGTTGCAGGGTGTGCCTCGTGTTTTGTACAGGCAAAAACAAAACAACAACATATTTTCCAAACCTTTTCACACCTAGGACTCTACATAAGTTCACTTTACGGGTCTCCCTGAAACACATACTCACAGGCTGTTCCAGTTTGTAGTACAGAAATGATACAAAGCTGAGGAGAGCCTGCAGTTAGGTGACTAAAATGTTGATGTAACTAGGTTGCACTTAGGTAAATACTGTAGGCGAAACTCTTCTACCCTCAGGTCCTGGAAGGTGATGTATTAATTTGTATTTGCTGTCTCGCTCATTTTTCTCCGCTGCAGGATGAGGAGATCTCATGTTTCAGAGACATCAAACCCGCAGCCCCTCACCATTACCTGGTCGTCCCAAACAAACATGTAGGGAACTGTAAATCACTCAGCAAAGAGCATGTGCCTTTGGGTAAGGTTTTAACCACACACCTTATTACTGAGGCATGAGGAAATGGTTACACTTTCAAAAGACTACTGCATATTAACTGCTGCCAACTTCACTTTCACTGACTGCTCATTGCTGGTGTTATGCAACTGAATAAAATACAGTTGCCTTATTTAATATGGCAAAAATTGTATGTTTGTTCTTGTTGTCACACCCAGTAAAGCGGATGGTCGACACAGGGAAGGAGATTCTTCAGAAGAACAACATAACAGACCTCAGTGATGTCAGGTGAGCTACATTTAGTGGTTCACATCTCTTCACACTACTTAGGAGAGGCTCAGGAGTGTAAGTGCTATGATGTGACTGCTACAAAGGGAGCATCCTCAGACTTTTGTCTCCTGATGACATAAACCCCATGTCAAGGCCCAGTTCAGTTTTTCTGTTAACAAATAGTGACTGATGCACAGTTTTAGGTGAACTATCCCTTCAATATGATAATGAACACTATGCGTATTTAGACAGAGGACCAAGCAAACAATCGACTGAGGCCACGTACTGATAAACATGATGCTTTTCAGTACACATCATCACAGTATCTGTTGCAGTGTTGTGTGTATTTACCCAGAGAACAGTAGGTCTTAATCTAATGGAAACTGTTAAGCTGTGTAATTCTTACCTACTGATAATTCAGCTTTATTATATCTGTCCCTGTGTTGATGCAGCAATTTAGCAAGTGGCACTCAACCTGAATAAACATGTCCAACCTTAAACCAGTGAGCCTATGTGCACTAAGCCCTTTCCCTTGCCTGCAGGTTCGGGTTCCACTGGCCCCCATTCTGCTCTGTCACACACCTACACCTTCATGTCTTGGCGCCTGCCAGCCAAATGGGCTTCATGTCCCGCCTCTTCTACAGACTCAACTCGTATTGGTTCATCACAGTAAGCCCCTCCTCATTATTTGTTCTCTGCTACAGTATTAAGCATGCTATTGTATATCATTTGAGGGTTAGTAAAGATAATATTGCTTCTCAAGCTCAAGGTTTTGCACTGTCAGCTGCCTGCATGTAAGCAAAATAGGTCAACTGTCATGTTACCATATACAAAAAACCTTTTCCCCCCTCACAGTGTCAATGTCTTGCAGGCACCATGGTTGTAATGTGCAAGGATTGTTGACCTAGCAATTCAGTATTAAATTAATGATCAGCCTAATTCGTTTTTACTGTTCTTGCATTTTAGAGTCTTGTCCATTGCCACTCAACCAACACAGTAGAGTGTGTTTGTTTCTCTGCACAAAATTCAAAGTGCTTAAAAACTATGGTAATTTATTTACAGGCTCCACCCCCTGTTGATTTAGTCTAAAAGCTGATACGATATGATAGACATAAGCTACTGGAGGACAGTGAATCATAGATCTGTGTAGTTCACACATAAATACCATATTTTGTTTAGTAATTCTCTTAATGACATCAACCCTATGGTGCCACTGAAAACTTAAGTTTATGCAAGTTGTCAAGCTGATGCTCTGTCAGTCTAATTTTCCTTCTGTCCATGTTTTGCAGGCAGACCAGCTGATTGAGCTTCTCAGCTCTAAAGGAGAGACCAACTGATCACTGGCTTTGGATCCAGGACACACTACTTGACTTTGATGTGACTGTGACATCCACCTTCTTTCAGATGTCATCATGGATGATTCACACATTAAGTTGCTATCTGTTGGGTCAGAGCTAATGACAGTGTTACACTGGTGACACTGGTGACCACTTTATAGTCTGGCTGCCAAATGAAGGCTTGGATGGAGCCAAATCTTTTTTTTTTCTATTTGAAACATGCCACACAAATGTTTATTTTAATGATTTCACTGAAGAAGTTTATTAAAGCTCCATCAATCTGCTGTGACAAAGATGTATTTACCGTATGGACCAAGAAGTATACGCAGTGATTCACCTGCTTTCATCTGTTGATTAGCAAAGGTGGAAGGTATTAACCCATATAATTTACAAGCTGATTTCCTAACGTGCACGTCTGCCTTAGTGCTTTGCAAATCGGATTTTATGCATGTATAACTGAAATCCATTTAAACTCTGTAGGAAAAACGAATCGATGTAACTCATATATTGACATAACATATTGGACAGCTGTGTGTACCATGAGTTCTGCTGCTATGTTGAGTTATCTCTTTACTGGTGGACATTTTGTGGCCTAGCTGACGTGGGTCAAAGCACAGAGTAACATCTTCATTAACTATTTACACAGCTCCTAAAGAGTGGAAACAGCTAATTTATTCTCTGACCTCTTTGTAATGAGCTCAACAAGCACTGAAATATAGTCGGGTATTTGTACATGCTCATCTTTGACTTGATGCAGTGTCTCAGGATTGTGTTAAAGTATGCATTATAAAATAACTGATAGCTGCGTGAAGTGGATATTTATGCTATATGATTCTACTGTATGCAAAGGAATGTAAAGACAGAAAATCATACTGTGTGTACTGTACTTAAGTGTATTCACTTTAAGAATTAATTTAATTTAGAATAAATAATACATTGTTGCTTCTCAGTGTGTTCCTAATGCAGTGAGTCCCACATATCAGTTTACCACTCTCTCTCCCGCTCATTAGTTTAACTACACCAGTCAGCACTTACAGTTCGCAAAGCACCCTCAGAAACACAAGAACAGACAGGATCCTGTTAGTTTGTTCTTTTTATAATACCATAAGCAGTAATTGCTAATTAATCAATCTACTAGTGCCTTATGCCAAAGAAGGTTGACTAGTTTGCTTGGACATTACTTTTAATAGCAGCAGATACTTTGGCATGTATCAGTCAGTGCATTGTTTACAGTGTAGTTCTCTTTCATATAAGTGTGGTGCAGGTATACATACATGTAGTTTCAAACTGTAACAAGGTTAGCTAAATTACAAAGCACACATGTAATAAATACATGCTCTGAAGCACCCAAGCCAAGTCGGATCAAGTTCATCCTATAGCACCATATTGTCTGTCACAGGCTGCCTCATGTTCTCTTTGGCTTTGGTTCAGACTCATTAACCACTCTGACTTCATTTCAGCTGCTCACTCCACTTAAAAAAAATTAGTGAGGGAAATATAGTGAAAGGGATTATATGACTAAAATTGACTATTTTTGAAGTAAATCACCCACCACAGGAAACACACGAGGTAGCATACAACCAATGTTTCTCTTCATTTATCTCATTAATTTGCTCCCCCCGACATTTTATTATTTGACTGATGCACCTTCATTTAGGTACCTTTTTTAAGTGCTGTTGCTTGCTTTGAAGAATAACGTATCAACATGCTGATGAGCTCTGTTATTGCTTACAGTAAGACCCAAATTTGTAGGAGCATTTGCAAACTGTGATTAACTGTCATTCCATTTCTTTAAGGTTTTTTACATTATTTTTACTACCTGCATGTATCTACTATGGACAGTGTTTTTAACACAAGGAGCAAATGCATTATTGTGCCACATGCACACTCTTCTGGGATGTGGTATGAATTATCAGCCACTGAAGTTTTTACTTGTGTGAGCAAGAAAAAGAGCTATTTTTTTAAGAGTGCCATTGTGTGATTAAACCAGTGCAATCCCCCTGCTGTCTGAATACCACGCTGAATGCTGCCATGAAGAAACTCTATACTGCATGTAACATGAATCAAGGCATAAACACTAATCCAAGTTTCAGATCACTGCAACAGCATGATCACTACATGGTCATCCTTCCCCTGCCACAGCATCTCCCCCTCAAAGTCAACCAGCCTCTGCTTCCTCGCTCGCAGCAGAATCCCCACCAGCTTGTTAGAGATCGTCACATAATGCTCAAACAGTTTCCCAAATTCCACAGTGACCACTTTCCCATCGCTGCTGCTTCCATCCCCATCTTTGCCTCTAGGCTCTCCAATGTTCCTTATCACCTCACACAGCTCCTCAACCTCTCTGCTGATGTGTGTGTGAGCATCCTTCCCCCGCTGCTCCGTCATGGACCCCTGCAGGGGCCTCCCGTAGTCGTCCTGTCCCTTCTGAGGGACCACCACAGTGGGCCTGCTGTCGTGACTGAAGGGGTTGTGCTTCTGGTACTCTCTGCGTTCATCGGACCATTTCTGCCAGTTCTCCTTTAAGCCTTTCACAGAGACAATGCAGGCTGCAGTGTCATCGCTGAACTGAGCAGGGTCTGGGTTGTCGTCTTCAGTTTTCATGCTGGTTGGGCTCTGGCTGTTTGTCCCCATCACTGGCTCTTAGAAGAGAAGATTACATAGCTTTAATTGATATACAGGAAATATTGCACTCAGTAAATAACAGGCCTTTGTTGTTTTTATTGCTTTATTATTAAAATAACCGCTTAAATAAGCTAAATAATCTCTGGATTTCGATCTAAGTATCATGTTGCACCTAATTATTGTTGTCTTGTTATGTGTATGGCTGTTTGTGTGATACAGCTGTGGTAGCTGATGACAGTTTGAGCTCACAATCTGATCAACAAACAAATCCGCAATTCATATAAACTAAAGAAAGGTGAAAATATTGTTTTATGAAATCAATATCAGTTCATCATCAAAACCGTAAGAAGTGAATACCATGCTTTGTAAAGTATCCTATGCCTATACATGTCAGAGATTTAAAGTAAACAATTATCAAACATGATCCAACTTACATGTCACTCACTGATCTCGATCCTCACTCCGCCTGCTATAAACTGTCATGGTAGCCAAAGTGCAAAAAAATAAAATAAAATCATGTGGTTAAACTTTAACTATGCAGAACAACACAGTACTGCAGCACTGCTGACAGTAGCACAGTGCGGATGCCTGCCTTTCTGTCCCAAGACAAAACCGCTCTGGTGGACATCTGTTTCAGCCAATGGCCTGTTAGAGAAGATCTGAACAGCTAATCAGTGACTAGAGTGGGCGGGGATAACAAGGTGTCTCTGAAGTAAAGCAGATTACATCCTGAGGAGGTGAGATGAGTTTATCCTGGGACGTAAGCGCAGAAACGGAAGTTATTGATGACAAAAAGTTGCCCTGAGGTGACATGTTATTGTCTTGGTAAAACATACAGACAGTTTAGTTACATTTAGTCATGATCGACAAAAAAAAAGTTAAAAATTCACACTAACAGCAGCAGCTCGTGAAAACGGGTTATATGCCTGTAGATATGTATGAAAATGCGCTAATAAAAACGAAACACATTGCAAAATTAAATTCCACGCTGTGTTTTATTATTTAAAACCGAAAGAGATGAAAAGCCCTCATTCTTGTCCATTTATGGTAAGTTGGTCCCTGAGCGGTACTTTGTGTCACAGCCCGGTTTCGAGTCGGACGTATTTTGAATCGGCAGCAAACATGGCGGCCTCCACCAATCGATCATGCCTTCAGTATCTGTTACATCTTGCCCAAGATAATCTGGACTTCAGATTACCGGTAACCTTCTTAAATTTTTCTTAATACCTGTCTGGCTTTTATTGTGAAAGTTTAGGTTTAACTGATAGTGAAAGGAGCAGGATATGGCAGGAAATAGTCCCTCCTCCCTCCGTGTTAGCTTACCTTACATGCTAATTTAAACTGTCAAAACGGTGTGATCAGGTTTAACATTAGGTTTTGGTTTCATGTGACAATACATTAATGTTTAATCACATGATAAAAGTATATTAAAACTTAATTTCACTACCTGGACCTCCTTCTGTGAACTCCATCGACATGCTGATGAAGTGTAGTTCACATTTCCATGATCTCTTTATGCTCTCTGATCATGTTCACTGTAAATCTGACTACAGGAACAGAGTTAGCACACATGGACAAATGGACATACATTATATATAAATATTATGTTTAGATGGACCAGAAGTGCAGTAGTATTCACATGTAAATGAGTAAGCAGAACCATGTACAAGTGTTGGGCAAGTTCCTCTCAAAATGTGTTGTATTACATATTTCTAGTGACCTTCATTTGAAAGTAATGAGTTACTTTACAATGTTATTCTCTGTGTAGAGCAATAAGTTACTTATTACTTTACTTTTGTGTTACTTTCACCAGAATGACTTCAGAAGAATGCATAGGTATTTTAAATGGCTGGTAATCAAAGCACAGAGCCTCCACTTTATTACAGTGTCCAGAACCATCTACTACTAAATCATATTTAATGATACATATTAAACTTTTTAAAAGTAATGTTTCACCCCAGAAAGGGAGTCAGTGTGTTGATGAGTTAAGTTTTTTTTGTTTGTTTTTGGTAGGACATGATTCGTTCCAATTCTCAAGAATGGATGATACTCTGCTGTGCTCCTGTGATATCTTATTCATCCCACAGGGATCCTTGCAGGGGCATTTCACTTATTTTACACATGAAAATCTGTTTATTTTACACATGGAGTACTGCTCAGTTTGTGAAAACTGCTGTGTGGTTTCCAAAAATCCATAAACATTTCACATTTAAAGCAGTTTATAACATTAGTTTGAAAGACTTAGCATTACCAGGCAGGAAGAGTCTAACAAAGGGATGCATTGCATTATACAGTTGAGTTGTATGATCTGGAATTGACCCACATTAGTTCATGAAATTCAGGATATTTTGTAACAAGTCTGCCCATTTTTCCTTTAATTTGTCTCTCTTAAGTCCCCAACTTTATGAGAGTGCAGTACTAAATTGCTACAATGTCCCTGTAATCTGCCTGTATGTGTAATGTTTTCCAAAAGATTGTAATGCAGATATCAGTATTTGTAATTAATGTGCTCATTCTTGCAGGAGATAAAGGCTTTGCTGGCTCTCAGAGGAAAACCTTTCAGTCCTGGTGGAAACTTCAAAGAAAAGGTTTGGAAGCCACATGTACATATTCTTTTATTATTTTCTCAGCAGCTTCTAGTAAACAGATTGGCTACAATGACTGATGATGAAAAGGTTTCTGTCCTGTAGACGCCATTTCCCCACAGCCACTCTCATCATCTTGCCTCTTCTCTCTAGTCTCCTTTCTGGTGTCTGGATGGTTTATCTGAGGAGGATGTGCACGGCATCATGGCCAGATCTGTTTGTGCAAAGTAAGTGTTTTAGATGTGTGAGAAGGTAAGTGGCAGCACTGCACCTGTAGTGTTGGAATGACCTTAACATGCTGCACATGTTTGCTATCCATCTTTCTCTGTGCCTTGTTACCTTCCCTGTGCTATAGTGGCTGTAATGAAGCTGCATGTTGTATTATCCTTGCAGGTCTGCTTTTGAGCTGTGGGGCCATGGACAAACACACAGTGAGCTCAGAACATCCCTCTTAAACTACCCATCAGAGAACATGGTTTGTAATTTTACAGCTAATTGCAGTGGACAGACCACTCTCTGCAATTTTAGGAAAACTCTCAAATAAAAACATTCAGAGTCTAAGCTAATGTGTTTCATTTCTCTTTATGCTCTTCCTCCGCAGTTACCATTCATGCGCAAAGACTCAACTTACAGAATCAATGTCTACACTTTCAACAAGACTCTGGAGTTTGCAGACAGGATCAAAAGGATTGATGTGAGTATTTAGATGTGTGTGTGGAAAAAAACTGAATGATAGCATGTTAAAACATCATGTCTGTGGTGTGTATGCATCTTTAAATGCCTGCATGTATGTGCAGAATGTCATGTTTCATTCTCCCACCAGGCTATGGAGTACCTTCCGTTTGAAGGAACAGTGAGCCTGAAGAGCCCTCAGCACATCTTCTGTTTGTTGGAAGATTACGGCACAGACCCCAACGACATCCCTGAGCATCCAAACTACATGTATTTTGGTCGATGGGTGAGATACATCAGACTGTTTGTTTGAATTTGACAGTAAGGTGTGATCTGAAACTGAACACTTCTTATATTGTTACACTCCTGCACCAGATAGCGGATGGACAGCGTGAACTGATTCGCTCCCACAGCGTGAAGAACAGACACTTCATAGGTAACACTAGTATGGATGCTGGGCTCTCATTCATTATGGCCAACCATGCTAAGGTCAAAGAGAATGACCTCGTCTTTGACCCGTTTGTTGGCACAGGTGAGATAATTCTATCACAGACTCCCCCTCAGTATATGTTGTATATTACATACTTGTGGAAATCTGTGTCAATAATTGTTTAAGGTTCCTTGTCTCTTGATCTGTTTTAGGGAGCCTGTTGGTAGCATGCTCTCACTTTAAAGCCTACGTCTGTGGAACAGATATTGATTACAACACTATTCATGGCAGAGGTAAGTTTTATGTACTCAGAGCTTACATGTTACATCATAGTCTCTGAGGCCCAGTTCACACCGAAATTCACAATGAGCCAGTTGGCTTGCTGTGAAGTCTGCTTGTAAAGTCAAAATGACTGTAGATGGCGGGTTCGCTTGCTGCGGCAGGTGTTCCATCCCCACCGAGCCCTCTGTTTCTGTCCTCACGATGTGCCGGTGTCAGACAGCGGGTCACTGCTGCTGCTGCTGCCTGCAGAGAACTGTGACAAATGTCAATTAGGGAAAGAGCGACGTAAAAGTTGCATGAATTCCGATAAAGACAGACAGAGGTCGCGTGGCAAAAAATCCGACCTGTTAGAAATTCATGATCACGTATGACGTCAGAATTGAAAGTTCAGATTCTGTGTGATTTTTGTTGTTATGAAAAAAACTTTTGAGTCACATAAGAGCAAAGAAAAAAAAAATTTGGGACACTTTTTCTGCAGTCTGAAGGTAGCCTAATATTTAACTTGTATTTTCATTCAAGATTGCAAATATTGCTTCAGATCATTTATGTTTTCAGAACTAACAGTAGAAGGACCCTCCTGTCACTGCTCTGAATTTCAGATGCTATCTACATCTCCTAAAAGTGCCTTTGTCTTTCAGGTCGGTCGAGCCGTAAAAACCAGAAATGGCGAGGACCTGATGAGAACATCAGAGCCAACCTGCGGCAGTACGGAGCAGAGAAGATGTATGTAGATGTAATGGTGTCGGACGCATCCAAACCTGTGTGGAGGGAGGCTGCTCTGTTTGATGCCATCATTACTGATCGTAAGTTCATTCTGAACAGACCACTGTCGACACTTGCTGAGTATGACAGCCTTTTAAAACTTTTCCCTTAAGCAGTCTTGCCATAATTTGATCAACTTTGTTTTTCTTGATTGTGATTCCCATGTGACCCTCCTGATGTCAGCTCCATACGGTATCCGTGAGTCCACAAGGAGAACAGGCTCCCACAAAGACATTACCAAACCCCCTGATGGCATGTGAGTTCACCTGATACTCTGTGACTTGATGACAAAATTGAACTAAATTTATTCTGAGGCATGAAATATCAGTTCCTAACTATAATTAATGGCTGTCCACACAAAGAACAATAACTGTAACAAAAACTAAAAAGTCATTCTAACTCAAGTAGACGGCACAGTCCACACTACAACTATGATGACAAGTGCAGCTGTGAGCGATAAAGTTGGGATCACTTGCAGAGCAATCTGGTGATTGATTGAAACACTGACAGCCAATCAAAATGTTACCACTTAGGAAAACATTTAAAATATTTTGTCAAATGTTGTGTTTTGTTTCACTGGTCTAAATCCGTTTGTGTTTATCTGATTCTTCTACCCAGCTTTGTAGAGTCTCACGTCCCTGTCTCACAGGCGTACCACCTGAGTGACATCTTCACAGATCTATTAAACTTCTCTGCCCACCACCTGGTCCTGGGCGGGAGGCTCGTCTATTGGCTGCCTGTCTACAGGCCAGAGTGAGTATACAGACTTTTTTAAAATGGTGTCATTGGCTGATAATATAAAGATCTTCTAGAATGATGAGCCTGCAGCCGGAGTCACCATTTCAAGGAACGTAATCCTCTACAGGAATATCCAGTATTTCAGCAGTTAAACTGGGTCTGTGACCTGATTTATTGTTGTTGTTGAAAAACAGGCTTTGGTGCGTTGAGATTTACATTTTGATACCACATTTGACAGGTACTTTGCCTCATAGGCTTAGACTGGGAACACCTCTTGCTGGTGTTTTTCTCCAAATAATAATTTGTACCAGTAGGGGGCAGGCACAAACCATAAACCAAAACTGCGTGATACATGCTTCTTGTGAGCATAACCTATAACATTTAAATTTATGGTAGGCCTAAATAATTCCCCAAATAGCTGAACAACATGAAGCAAAAAAGGATTATAAAGTAAATCTGATTAAATTTTATAAAATGTAATTGTGGCATATAATTAAATTGGCTTTGTAAATAAATTGTGGGGAGTGTAAATGTAACACAGACAGTAGTGAAAGTCTGTTTATTAATCAGTCTAATGACAAATTAGTTAATGAGCTGCTAAATGCTTTTAAAACCCCGGGGTGTGTTCGTAACTCTTTGAGTTCAGTCAATTGGTGCACAAAGGACTTTTCCACCACACTTTTCCACTTGGGGTTTCTACCTTCCAGCATTTCCCCATACCATTATTCAATTCCCGCTCCTATAAAACATCGTCCTGCATCTGTAACCACCTGTGTGAATGACGGTGTTTATACAGACTGGTATACAGGTGTGTTGAGGTTTTCCCGCCCAAACAGCTGGATCACAGTAAACCACAACTGACAGCTCCTTTATACGTTGGCTGTAGGAGGCGGCTCCTCTGAAACAAAGTTGTGCATTGTTTAATGTTCTGTGCATGAGCAGAAAGTGAAGTGCTGACTCCAAGTGCAGGTGTTTGACTGTACATTTATGAGCCACAACAGACAGCAGCAGCAACGGACGTTTGGGGAAGAAAACCCCCCGCAAGTCTGGAACACCTTCTGGTCACTGATTATAAGACTGGGAAGGAGATGAGATAATCCTGCATCCTCTGGTTTTTAGTGTGTGTGGAAAAACAAGCACATGCGCAAACACCTTGCAAACATTTGGACTCTCCTCATGCCCCTTTGCATTAGTCTGCGTGTACGCATTCATACATATGCATGAATGCGTGTGGTCTTACATATGAGCCCATGCATACATGTGTGTCATCATGTTCACACATTTGTCTTTGCTACTCATCTACCAGTGCTTGACTCTGTGCCTGTTAGAGCGCCGTGCCAAAATAAACGTCCGAGGTCAGGCAAGTCAGATATGCGATCTATCTGTCTCTACGGTCTGACCTGTGTGTATGTGTGTGTGTTTGTGTACAATCTCGTGTGTTTTTGTATATGTGTGTCTGTGTGTGTAAACCCAGACGTAGCCTGTCTCCTGGGCCTAATCTGGGGCTCTACAGGGGAGATATCGGGTTTCTGTCACCCCCACGTATGTGTGTATCCGCGTCCAAGGCTGTGATAGAAACAGTGGGGACTGTGTGTGTCTGTCTGCTTCATGAGAATGGGGAGACTGCGTGTGTGTGTGTGTGTGATGACAGTTGACACAAAGTCCTGTCAGCAAAAGACAGCGTCTAGACCAGGTCAGACCCCTTAAACTCTCCTTCCCTTTCTCCCCTCGAAAAATAAATGAGGGAGGAAAAAGTATCAAGACAGATGATGGAATATCAGTCATCGCAGCCATAAAGTGACCTAATTACAACATAAACAAGTGAAGAGAAGAAATAAAGTGACTATATTGTCAGGAGTAAGGTGATACTAGTGTCACTGATAGAGTACGAGTGAGCCAAGTTTTCATTTTAAGGTCATTTTTTTTACTGAAGTGTAAATTTTGCACATTTTGGCAAATCTCTCCTTTAGTCAGACTGACACTTCTAAACACTTCAGCGTCATTTTTTGCATGCTGTGAAACAGAGAGCATAAATTGGCTGGATTTAAAATATTATGGGACAAATAATATGATTAAAAATGTATTTGATGCATTTCAAATTGCATGTTTTCTGTAAAAACTGTTCTGTATAGTGATATAATTTTGTGTCCTGTGACAATTTCCGCACCTCCACCACTGCTGTAATTTTCACATTTTTACAGTGTCATTTTCAAGGAAAAAGTTTTTTAATTTGCTCGACAAAAGGCATCCTTGAGGCAAAAAAAGAAAAAAAAATTGTTTTAGATGTTGTTACACAACCATGGGTTTAACGACAGATTCTTTAACGATGTACTACGCGGGATTTTCCTAAAAAACAGTGTAACGATTCATACAGAAATAACCTCTCTCATCCTCTCAATCATCACTTATGAGCCATTCTCAGTGTGTGGTAGTGTATTTTTCTGCAGTCTCTGCCTGTATTTTCTTATTATCTGTGTACAGGGCGTTTATGGGTGTGTACCCACACAACGCTCAGGTGAGGTCAGGGCTTTATAAAAAGGTAGTGACCAGGTGCTAAACTGTAAGCAGCAGGTATCCAAGAGACTTCACTTGGCTTTTACATTCACTTTGCTGAGGAGTGTGTTTACAAAAAGGACCCGACAATGCTGCATAGTACACCTCTAAAGCAGTGGTTCCCAACTGGTGGGTTACAGTCCAAGAGTGGGTCTTGGGTCCGTTCTGAATGGACCGCAAGTGACTTACGGTGAATTTCCGGCACAAACTTTTATTTTGAAGTGCTGTGTCTTGTTAGCCTGACTGTCAGACTGAAGCTCCCAGAACCTTCAGTCTGACATTGCCTCCATTGAAGGCGATTTAAAGGGGGGAAGGAATTTGATTTTTCCCTAACCAATCAGTAGAGATCAACGACTCACCCAGAATCTGATGTCATTAGTATACATGCCTCGGGGGTGCTGAAAACAAGTGAGCATTGCCCATTTAAAATGTCTCTGTCGTTGTGCACGTCCAGCTGCATCGCCGTTAAATCCAGTTTAGCAGCTTCCTTAATTTGGTCCTCCATTAACGCGAGTAGTGGCGAAATATCCTCGATAGCATCGTTAATGTGGTCTATAGGATCTGCAGCGGTCGCCATTGTTGCTATCCTCACCAGTTACCCACCGGCGCACAGCTTGACATCAGCGAGGCGCTAATTGGCTAATTGCTAGACCCCCGACGTTCATTGGTCTGTCCATCGTTTGGACGAGATAAATCGCAAATTCATTGCAGTATGCCAGACCAGAGATGCAAGCCTACTCAGTTGAGTGGGCGGGGTCAATGTTCTGGAACCAGGCTAATGTCTTGTTGCAAAGTGAGTGAATAACGGACAGCTCCTTAACAAAGACGGCAAAAAAGCTTGACAACATGGCCAAATGCAAGTATGAAGCTGAATATAATAAACTAGGACCTTGGATTAATGACTACGGAGAAATCTGGACCTCAGGGCCGGACCAGTTGGGAACCACTGCTCTGAAGTATGGCAGCCTTTTAACACATACTTGGTTAAACAGTTGTATATGTATTTATTTCTGTCAAATCAGTTCAAACATGATTTGTGGCCAAAACTTTATTTAGTGTTTTCTATCTTGTCATCCCTTGGTTATTAATGTCTTTTGTCATTTTTTATTGAATCAATAACCATATTATTGATAATGTATACTGAAAACTGAATTATAAATTGTTTGAAAATTGTTTAAAACAGTTGAAGCCTGTAAACAGTAACATTTTATTTGTACAAAAAAGAAGCTGTGAACATAAAAGACAACCCCTGCTCCTGTTTAGATGTTAACACTACCTCAACAGGTTGGCCGCTTTGCTAATGACTGCTGATTGGCAGGAGAGAATTATCACCTGACTGCATCACCATTAGTCACCCTGGTGACCAAACATCCCATTGCCACAGAGGCTCGCATGTGGCCATGGCAACGACGCAGACAAACAGTGTTGTGAAAATCTTGCTTTGAGTTGGGACCGTTGCTACCGTGATGGTGGTTAAGAGAAAGTGCTACTGACACATACATCATCCGTTGTAAATAGGCCCTAACCTGGCCTGGCTGCTGATGACAGAGCCAGCAGTCGACCTGTCAGGTCACAGTCACTTTTTCCTCCTTCATCTTTACACAAAATGTGCTACCTTAGCTTAACTCGCCATGGTTACACCACGCTGGTTGAATGTTTAGTGATTTGATTGCTAGAGAGAAAAAGAAAGAGGCATGGAAGGAGAGAGGAAAGACATTAGAGTGGGTGGCAAAGAGAGTTGGCAAAAGTTAGGTAGTAATTTTGACAGGATTAGCCTCTGTCTGTATCCCAGCAGTCTTTTATGTCCTCCAGACAGAATAGGAAGTGAATTGTTTTCACAAGGGCCTCAAGCATTCCTCTCATTTAGTTCTTTAGGTGAAATTGAAATGTGTCTACCTCAGTTTTTTTCTGTCTCTGTGCTCCTTACTTTTCAGAGGTAACTGTGAGCATGCATGTGTGTCCCCTTTTCAGGTACTGTGAGGAGATGATACCTCTTCACCCATGTCTCCGGCTCGTCAGTAACTGTGAGCAGACGCTCTCCAGCCACACCTCACGACGCCTGATCACCATGGAGAAGATCAAGAAGCCTGAGGTGTGTGTATGCTTCTGAATGTTTTTCTACTAGAACCGAAAGAGTTAGTCAATAATTGGCAAGTCAGTCAACAGAAAAGTAATTGCTAATTATGTTTTGAAAAACTATATTTAATTTTCATTCCAAAAAGTAACATCTACAAATAAACTTACACTAACACATGACCCACACACAAAAACAAAACAAAGTCTAAAAAAAAAGAATAGCAAAACTTGGTGTCACACAGTAGAGACTGCAGCGAATAGATGGGAGAATTAAATGAAATGAGATGCTACATCTCAAGGGGCTATCCTTTAGATAAATTCAAACAAATTAAGGTGTCTAAAAATTAGGCCCTAATTACTCTCAAATTCATCCTGCCAGTGCCAACTCACTGTATTGTTTCGAAGCCTCTGAAATGTAATCTCTCAGACTAGTTTCCCTAAACCATCTGGAGAAACAAGGAGCGCTGATAATCTTCCATTCAAAATGTTTGGCATTTGTGCTTGGAAAAAAAAACAATGAATCCAATGCCCACTATTGTGACAGTAGACTAACTGTTTTACTTTTAAAGCCCAAATGCCAAACATTGTCTCTGGTTTCTCCCATGTACCAATTTGTTGCTTTTCTTGTCATATGTTAGTAAACTGAGCATCTTAGATCAGTCTTTTTTTATTTATTTGGAGAATAAGGAAGGATTTTAATGCAGAGTGACGTTTCGAGTCCACAGCTCTTCCTCAGACTTCTGATAAATAACAGAAAGTCGCCATCTTAAATAATAATAGTGCCTGAGCCAGTCATGTGACATGCCACACCTGTTGTCCATATTCACAATGAAATAAACCAAGAAACATTTATATGTATATATGTGTGTGTGTGTGTGTGTGTGTGTGTGTGTGTGTGTGTGTGTGTGTGTGTGTGTGTTTGTGTGTGTGTGTGTGCGCATGTGTACCCCAATATCATCCCAGAGATATTTTGCATAATTATATAAGGGGAAATGTCACAGTAGCTGCTCACCATTTACAACACACTACATTCTCTGCTCCTGGACACCATCACTCTGCTCTACCTTTATATCGCAATTCGTTTTTGCTGCTTCATTAATGCTCTGAATGTCATATTCAGCTCCTTTAACTGATACATTTATTTTCTTTTGTAATTTTGTGTTTGGTCAATGAACAGTGTGCAGTTGTGTATTACATTTCTGTTTCCATAACTGTATATATTCCTACAGGCCACTGCTCTGTACACACAGCATCACAGATGTATACTAGCATATTGTTTGGTTAATGTGCAGGAAAATCAAGTTATTTCACAGAATTTAAAACATACATTTCTCTTCTGATGTGTGTATGCCTGCAAAGTTGGCCGTGTAATCTCATTTTAGTTATTCTTTGATTGGAAGCACAACTTCTCCTTTATATTATTTTAAGTTATGTTATGAAGTTGCATGGTTATAACATGTCTGCACAGTACAGGATTTGTTTACGGTTTTTATATGTTTGAGCATGAACAGCAGCACATATATGACTTAGTTTATGTAAAATGAGAGCATGTGTGTGGCTGCCTGCCCTTTCATGTTTTTTTATTTGTAGTTCATAGAATTGTTTGTATATGTAACCACATAAGTATGTGTCATGTACATGTACATGTATGTAGCATATGTGTATGTTTTTTACATGTCATCCTAATGGAAGTGATGGTGTCTCTTTGTCTGTCTGGGGTAAATCCTCGCCATCTGGCTGTGATTGGCTCATTTCTTTTATACTGGAACTCTAAATGGTTTAATCACACATCGTATGGAAAACAATCCATCTTTGGATCTGACATCCATTCCACTTCAAAACCTCAAATTGTTCCCATAAAGGGCCCTGTATGACACGCACACACAAACACACAGCTGTTTGATCTTATCTGACTGGTATCTATCTCAGGTCGTTGAGTTTTTCCTTTCCAAATAGGCCTCAATCTGCACCTATCTGCACTCGTTCACCAGGGTTCACAGCTCTGCGTGTGTGTGAACACCTCAAATGTGTTTGTACGCCTATGATACATGTGCACGTGTCCACGCTGTTTCTGCGTTTTGACAATAATGGGGCCAGCCTAATTGCTGTAAATGTTTCCTGTTAAACCAGTGCAGAAAAAATATCTCTGAAATCTCACATTTTCTTATTTACGGGGTGTAACTAAATGTGTTTGTTGGCCATAAATTACTCATTTGCCCAATTTAACACTAAAAGTGTATAACCCTCCACCTGTATGTTGGCAAAGACGGAGTGCTTATTTCCACCCTTGTTTGTAGTTATGTCCCTCTATCCTTATTCATTTTTTGGGGTCACTTTTATGTTGTCAGTCTTGTTACCTGGAGTTTTCCCTCCCAGTGGTCATGGAAACTGTTTCCAGGTTGCTTGGCAGCATCAGCAAGCAAAAGAAAGGTGTTGCTGACAAATTACAGGCCCAGCGTTGGAGTCATCACTTCCAACTCATCTCACCTCATTATTCCTCTTCCCAGCATCTCTCTTCCTCCCTTCATCCCTTCATCCCTCCGTCAACCAGCGGCTACCTTACAGCCAAGACAAACTGTTTAACTGAAGCGATTCATAACAGTTCATATACATTGTTAATATACATGAGCTCAGTCCTGTTCCTGCGTGCAAACATGGAAAGAAGTATGCCAACCTTGTGTTGCCAATATTATACTGACATGTAGTGGGAGTTGCTCCATTGACTGGATCAGGGAAGAGCTGTGTCAGCTTTTACATCCAAATTACCTTTGTATTAATATAGTGTGATCACAATAGTCTCAACATGCTCCTTTTGGGGAGAAAAATAACCAGTAGCTGCTGTATTTTTATTTTGTGAATTTTTTTTTGTAACATTCTTATCAAACTGTAAATTTGAATATCAAGATGTATCAGGAAGCTGGATAAAAGCTTGTTTTTACTACTAAAAACTGGAGGATGAAAAATAAACACATGTATTCCACTGTGTACGATGTGGCTAAATGCTGTCACTGTGTTTTTTCTAATAGGGGAAAACAGGCAGCACTTCCAGGCATTTCAGTGCGATGACCTCTACATTTGTCTCTTTACAGGAATTAGACAGCCTGGCTCATTTATCAGACCCACGCTTCAGCCCCTACCAGGGACACAACGCCTTCAGAGAGAAGTATTTCAGTGGAGTAAACAAACGATGTGGCAAGGAGGACAACAAATCTGATGTCAATGGAGAGTGAACAAATCAGCTGTCTTAAAATGAAGTGTTAGTGACTGGACACAAGAATCAGAACGGAGTTGTTTATGGACTCAAAGAGGGGAACAAACTGAGCACTGATTGTTTATTGTTTTTTTAATTTTTAAAATCTTTCTCACTATTTTAACTATGATTATTTTTATGCCTGTACTTACTGCTTTGCAAATAAATGGATAAAATACAAGTTTCCTTTGTTGAGTGCTCACTATTAAAGTTACAAGACACTTAACACACATAGACAGTTGACTGCCTTCAGCTTATGTTAATATTCTGCAAAATGAAACTTTTAAAGGGGACTTATGATGCTTTTTTTATATATATATTTTGTGTTGTCAGATGTTTAAGTTAAATGTGGCCAAAGTTTCAAATGAGGTATGTAAAAGTAATTCTTGTGAGCAAAACCCTCATATTACCACATTTTATGTTTTCTTGAGATGACTTTTTTTTTTCAACTACAAAAGAAGGTTATTAGCCACAAGATTTATTCAAGACATTATCTCCATTCAGTCGCTGTGGCAACAAGTGTCATCAGGTTCTCCAGCAAGAAGAAACAGATTTCCTATCTATTCATCATTCTATGGGCCATAGGTATTTAAACCCTGATATTAAGAGCACAGCATTGTAGGCTAGACAATGAAATACATGCTACAAAGTCTTCTATCATCAGCAGCTTAGCTTTTATGTTTAATTTAATTTTATTTATTTATTGTACACAAATGACCGTACACCGTATACCCTGGTGTAGTGTCAGGAAGGTATTAGGGTATAAAAAAATAGACACCGCTCAAGCTGAGTAGCAACATGCTATCATCAGGGAAACCTGTAATTTTGGTTGCCGATGTTGTTAACTTCTCCTTGATCTTGGATTATATTCCTGCTGGAGCATGTCTGGCTGTGATGATTTAGGGTAAGGAGCTTTTTATTGGTGATTTTTCACAGTAGAAAGTGCTGCTATTCTTTGTTACCGTCAGTCCCCTGGCTGAAGTGACCAGAGATGCCAACAGCATAGATACAGAAGACCTGAAAGACCCAGAAATGAACATGCAGAGAAGACTGGACTTTTTCAGGAGGGGGCTTGAGGAGACACTGGCTAAAACAAAGCATTTTGGACAAAGGGTGAATACAGGTGATCAAGCATAGAGTGTGTTTTTTGAACATTAAAGCATGTTCTAGTATAAAACTCCAAATACAAGTACAACCTGAAAATGAGCATGATAGATCCCCTTTAAATGGCAAAAGGATGTAAACCCAAAAACCACTTTGGAGGTTTAGTAGTACACTTCTATGGGAGGAAAAAGCACTGGAAAAAATAAATGGTCAAAATCGCAGCAGCAGAGGCTGAGAAGACATCTTGGCTAACTTGATAGCATCTTTTATTCCTCTTTGCCTGGTATTTACCTGTCTTTGGAACAGACTTTTATACGCTTCACAGCAGCAGTACTCCTCATGTTTTCATTTAAGCATTTAAAATCTTCTCCTACTTACTTAATTATAACCCCATTCATTATTAGTTCCTTTAATGTGCTTCAATAACCACAGCCTTTATTTTGCCAGACTGACCTGGACTGACTTTTATATGACTGTTTGCATTTTCAAATTCTGTTGTTATTTTTACCTTTTCACGCAGTAGCAGAGCCTGAATACTTGTAAAAACAGAACGTCTAACTGCATTTAGAGCCACGGTTCTGCTTTATTCAGACAAAGGCGGCATGTTTAGGCGAGAGAGGCCTCCCTGTGCAGGCAAGGGCCCAAATGACAGGGCGTCCCCACCTCGCCGCACACCACTACAGTTAGTCAGCAGCTTTTGTTGTTTTCCAACCACAGTTTACATGCAGCCAGGCTCATTATTCATCTCCTGAGAGCGACGCAGCAGGCCTTTATGTACATTACCCCTTCACTGTGTTTATCAGTTGGGCCTCTGCCTTTCCACCACACTTCCCCGTTCGCCCTGCTTCACAGGGAGAGAGTTCCAGGCACCATCACATGATACCCGGCTCGCCATCGTTTGCGGTGTGTGTTGTTTACAGTTCCCACAGTGCCCTTTTGTTGTCTATCATCATCAAGCAAAATCAAATGATTCCACAAGACAGTTAGAGCCGTAGCCTTTCTTTACTCATCACGTCTGTCCTCTCTCTCGTGGCATTTCTTTGCTTGTCACTTGCAAATGAGTACCGTGTTTGCCACAACAGACGACCCCTCTGTGTTGAAGATGGTAGTTTTAACGCAGTCCCTCTATTACTGTGTTGGAGGAGTGCTGTGTGTGTGTGTGTTTGCTCTGCCACAATACAGTGATAAACCATGTTCTCAAGAGCCCTCAGTCTCCAATGATGCAGACTATAATTAGGAGTGGGGGGGTTCCTCTCTGCAACACATAATGCCGTCCAGACGTGGAAATTCTGTTAATGTGTATGCGTGTGTGTACTAAGATCTGGTTTTGTTTTATGTTAGACGCTCACTGCAACAGAGCAGTTTCTGGTGTGATTTAGTGGCAATAAAATTATTTTGCCAAACTGTTGGTTTGGTTGATCTTAACGTCATCCTCTGTTCTTTACTTCCTTTTCCCCATAATCCCTCTTTCTTTAGTACTATGTGTAAAATGTATGTATAGCCACAGAGGCTCTCTTCCTCTTCCATTCTTCCTTTTCCCCAAATCTTTTATCACTCTCCACCTTACCTCCGCCAGTCCTCCCAGCCTCCTCTTCACCTCCTCACCCACCTCACCTCTGCCCTCTCCTCCTCTCATCTCTGTCATCTACAGACCTCTCCTTTTCTCAAAGGGGAATTCCCTGTAGGAGGAGAGGGCCACCGTTTTGGAACAATGGCTCCTGATTAAACTCCTCTCTGCCTGAAAGTGACCTTCAGACTGCTGAATCAGCGGAGAACCCCAGGACACACACACACACACACACACACACACACACACACACACACACACACACACACACACACACACACACACACACACACACACACACAGATCTAATTTCTTTTTGATTGAAAGAGAAGAACATCCAAACACACCACTATTGATGTATTTTTTACTGGTCAGAGGAGAAATGGGCAAGAAACAGACACAAAACCACACCACAACTGGTATCAATAAAGTAATAGTACAACAATTTGGGAAATAAGATTATTTGCTGTCTTGCAGAGATTTAGATGAGATGATCAATACCACTCTTGTGTCTGCGTAAAGGTTCTGTTCACAAACCTTATGATTTAGAACATTACTATAGCAGCAAATCAATATTAACTGTGTTCGAATAATGGCTTCGACTCAGGTGCATGTAAATGCATGTCAGACCCAGTGTGTGTATCCCACTGGCTAGTTAATTGCTGCCGCTGATACAACTGTTATCGCTGGTATGGGGATGATGTCATCGTGGAAACATAGTGCCCACCCTCCGGTTCACCTAGTTAACACCCTTAGCACTGTCAACAATGATTGTGCTGTTAGCACTGTTAACTGCTCGCCGCCAGCTCAGTCACCTCCATGTTGAGAACCGAGTGCAGACAATCCTGGTTCAGACTCTGAATCATACATATACATACAGCTCCTTTAATAAAAGCTACCACCATCAGCCAAGTAGCTTGATTTAGCATAAAAATGGAAACTGTGGGAAACAGCTTCGTATGAAAGTGTGAAAGTTTAAAAACAGTCATTTTCAAACTTTGTCCGTGACCTGCTATTTTTACACTTTTGCTTTTTTAGGGATAAAACAAACTCAATGTAGTGTGCTTATTACTGAGCAATAGGCACTGGTAGGCAGTTTCTCCCCAGGCTGTCTGTTTCCAGGCTTTCCTAAAAGAAGAATAAAAAAAGAATCTTTTCTTTGTCTCGTCAGACATAAATCAGCTTCTTATGTGCAGATGACTACATTCTGATGTGTTTCACCTCCACCCCCACAGAGGTTTTTTAAGAGAACAGAATTTTTTCTGAGAACAGATAAAATACAGAGTTGAGACTTGAATTTGATCACTGACATAGATTTCTGAAATTGTGCAGGTTCATTTATACATCATTCAAGTTTTCTTATCTCAAGAGCTTATTATATCAGAGAAATAAAGATTACTGTAGTGAGAGAGGAAGAAGATTAAGATTTTAAATTAGGATCAGTCTGAGACAAGACAAAAGTTATTTCTCGGGAGCTGAATTTATGGAGTACAACAAAATGGAAAGGGGGAAAATGAGAAATAGGCTGGACAAATAAGGTATCGTGCAATATTTTGAATTTTCTTATCTTCTGGGTTATGCTAAGATATCCAGGTGCTGGCTGTAGCTTCAACTAACTCTCTCCGAAAAAGTGAAAAAAGCATATTTCCCAAATGTAAAATGATTCTTTAAACCACTGGAAAAAGAAGGCAACACACACCCCTCTCAGACCTTTAGGGAGTATCCCTGCAGTCAGAGGGAGAGGTGTGCCTATCAAGATTTCCTTAACAGATTTGATGCAAAGATGCTGCACACATCTGTTAGCCAGTGATTGATAGCAGATGATTAGACACCTTTTGACCTGTAACACTAGCTGACACATTGATCCATTCTCACTGAAGTGTGTGGGGCACATGGTGGAATGTATCTGTAAGATTGTGTGTCGCAGGGAAATTGTATTTGAAAGCTGTATGTGTGTTTTAGGAGGCACAGTGGTAAGTGTGTGAAGGTGAGAGAGAGAAACTTCACAGTGCACAGCTGGTATTCAGGAGTGTCCGAGCTTCACACATATGTGAGTGAACACATGTGGCACAGGTGCAGTGCACCTGTCCATAGCCAGGGGAGTTTGGACACCTGCAAGTCCTCCACCCCCGCCCTCAGGTCACCCTGACGCCCCCATCCACCCCGGGAAGCCCTCCGCAGCCCCTCAGTTGTTGATCGAGGTAAGGTGAGAGCTGTTATCTCAATGTCTGGGAGGAGAAGCACAGCAGAGCTCGAGCCATTATAGTGCTACAAATCACCACAGGAGTCCCATCTCGCACAGCTGTGTGAAACTCAAACCATGCTCAGAGTGGAGTAGGAGAGGAAGAAGAGGAATGAAGAGGGAGCAGTCAGAGAGCAGAGGAGAATATTTGGAGACAAAAGGTTTTGCTATAATTTTATGATCAAGGATACTACTTTGGTGCATCTTTTTCCAGCATCATTAAATCCAGTGCCACTAGATGACAGCCTTGAGCAGAGAAAGCATTCAAAAGCATCTCCCTAAAGTGATTCCCCCAGAGTTCCTGTGTGATCTGTGTGTACTGTACTCAAGCCTACAGACTGTTTGCCATACAATCAATGCTGTTCGGCCTGTAAACAAACAGTTCAGGGGCTAAGCTTTTGAAGTGATAGAGCTGTGGTTGAGAAAGTGCAGAGCAGCTCCAAACACACAACATCCTCTTTAAAGATACTCGCCTGGAAGTGGTGAGGGTTGTTGGCCCAGGAAGTAAAGGGGGTGACTGAACGGCTTGTCACACAACTTCCTCATCCTTCTTTCACCTATCCACGGCCCATTCACAATGACCATATTTGACTGTTTGATCACCATGTGAGGGTTTTTTTTTTATCACATAGTAAAGCTTGAGGAAACCAGGCGACAGCCACTCATGCTTTATTTTAAATAAAAACCCAGACACCCCTTTTTGTGGTTTGTAAAGCTCCTTGTTCTCCTGTTGTTTTTCTAACATATGACCCTTAAATCCTCCAGAGCACGCCACACAGGCATTGTTGATTTTGTGAAATTACATGTTTGTCTGTGTGTGCATTTATTTATATGTGTTTATGGGGTCATCACACTTAATATGACCGGAAAGAAGATGGGGAAAAACAGTGTTTGTGGCAGAGAGCAGCAGGGAGCAAAAGCCAAAGACAAACAGTCAATGGGTGTATTTGGATGTGTGCATATGTGCCTTATTTTGTGTTTATAGTGTTTGTGTGTATGTGTGGCCTCTTGCGGTTGTCGGTGCTGTTCTTCATTAATGACAAGAAACCGCTGGATGGCTCCCTTACGCCCTTTTTTAATGACTCTTAACTGCCAAGTGGGTACACACACATTCACCCCCACACACACATACACATCCAACATGGCAAACATGGTGGTAGTGACACATTTCCTCTTCTGCTCTTGCAAGGATCATAAAGCACTAATGTCTGGGCCTAATATGAGACACTAGTGAGGATGTAGCCATTATGAGTGCATTTTTCATCCATTCGTATAATTTCCGTAGCTTTCTGTTCAGGGATACTGGGAGTCTAATCCCAGCATGCATTGGGCTGAAGGCCTGGAAACAACCTGGACAGGTTACTGGCCTGCTCTAGAACAAACACAGACACACCCCCTTGCACTGACATTCACACTAATGAGCAAATTTAAGTCCCTAGTCTCACCAGAGATTTATGTATTTGCAAAGTGGGAGGAAACTGGAGCTGCCAAAGGAAATATCTGAGCACGGGAAGAACACCACAGAAAGGAAATATCAATATCCTGTGTGCTTTACGTGATTTATCGAGTTTACAACCATTTCTAGAACCTCCTTTCTGCACTATAAGACTATGTCGTTCACACTCTAATGAGCAAAAACATCGGCAGATGCCCATTCCTCCATTTGTTTTTATTCCTGAGGTCCCCTCTTTATCTCGTCTACCTCCAGCCCACTTTGCATGGTCCCTGCATCCCCCACATCTTCCCTCTCCCTGAGAAATTACATCTTTCAGGATGAGCTGCTCTGCCTCTCAGCAGTGAAGAGTGCTGCTCTGTGCTGGGTTTGAATTTCAGCGATGCACCTCAGTGCCTCTTGAGAGGGTCTGATTGAGGTGTAGGGGTAATGTGTGTGTGCCACAGGCAGTTGTGTGTCTGTGAGCATGGCTGCGTAGATATGTACTTTGCCGATCACACCGGCTTTGCCAGCTCTCACGGCTGTTTAGCTGAGTGGAATGTGTTATCCATGGGGGTGTGCGTTAGTCAGGGCCAGGATACACGCATGATGCTCTAATGTTTTTTCGCAGAGACTATTACACCCCTATCACTGGTGGGTGAATTTGTGGGGTGCCTCATGGCTAACAACACAGTCACACCTGTGTATCCTGAGGTGAGCCCACTGTGGACTTGCTGAACCCAGCTCACCTGCATGTGTGGCTGTGTTTCTGTATGTGTCAACGTATGTCTATCTGTACTGCGTCTATTTTGCTTTGTCCTTTTCTAACCACACTTTCTCTGTCACTTTGACATTTCCTTTTGTCAAGGAAATTTGCTCAGTTATTGTCTGAGTTAGATGAGAGGATCAATACCACTCTCATAGTTGTCATTAAATGAAGCTCCGGGCAGAAGATGGTTAGCGTAGCTTAGCATAAATACTGGAAACAGTGGGAAACAGCTAACATGGCTATGTACAAATGTCCATCCATCAGCATCTGTAAAACTCACCAATCAACATGTTATATCGTGTTTGTTTAATTGGTTAAAAAATATGACAATTTGTGCTGGATGTTTCCATGGTCAGGCGCAGTGACTTCCTGGATTCTCTGCTGGTTGCCTGGCAACTCAAAATTACACCAAATCTTACTTTAATACTTCCTTTTTTTCTACAGATAGACCCTCGTGTTAAAATGCCCAACTTTACAGGAGAAATAAACATTTTAACAGCCTGGTACAAAAAGCAGTTTTGGTCTCTATAGCTAATTTCCTTTTCATGATAACTGCTGAATTTTTCTGTTACTCATCCATGTATATTTTATTAGGCTTCAAATACACATAATTAAGGGTGCAGCCACTTAAAATGACAGGCGGTCTACGGATTGTCTGGCTCTCAGTCAGATTCACCTTTTTGTCCTAATATCACTTCCGGCTCCAAAAACCAAGATGGAGACGGCCAAAATGCTGAACCCGAGGCTTCAATGCGTGAGTCTACAAACCAACGTCTGACTTAATGGTGGCTATGTCCATTATTTTTGTGCAGTCTATGGATGAAATATAAATAAGGGAGATTTAGAGCCACTGAAGAGAGAGAGATGAACTTATTCAGAAAGACAGGAAAGTTCATAAAACGTTGAACTTCTAAACTTCTGAATGCAGCAAGTAGTTACATCAGGTAATATAAAATAAAGATATTCATACAGTCAGTCATATTTAATGCTGTCTTAATACAAAAGGAAATAAAGTATAGCTTCCTGACCACTACCTTATATTAAAACTTGTCTTCAGTATTTATACAGTTTCATCATAACTTTTCCATCCAGCTTGTCTGATCTGACAGATCAGTACATATAAAAGTGCTTGGATGAAGAACTTTTCTAACTTCATTTTCCTTTCTGCTGTGCCATGCGGCCAAAAACGACCTCGCCAGTATCTGACAGTGTGGAACTCAAACCAAATAAACCCTGTAGATTTGAGTTAGTGCTTGTTCTTGTTGTTACAGCTTTTTGGCTTGGCGCAGGCCAGGACCAGCACTGACTTTCATCCATGTAGCATACAGAGCTGCCCAGAGCCTTAACAACGTCGTTTTATCCTTCAAGGCAGCGAGGAAAGCTAGAGTACAATGCTGGTAAAATGTCTCTAAGTTGCCTTAAAGTTGCCTTTCCAAGCAGATTTATAATGGGCATCTCAATCTTCAGCTGTCTATAAAGTTTTAAGGAGAGAGACACTTAAATCCAACTCAAGTGTTTTGTGAGATGTGTTTGAGATCGTTAGTTTCCCCACTGAGCAACAACAGGCAGGGGGAAGAGGATTCTTGCGGCATTTTAAATGGTCGATATAAAATTAACTGCTACGGGCAGATTAACAGAAAAACACAACATTTTCAAACAAACCACAAGAAATGCTGTTTATTTTTGTTCTTCTTCTTCTCTTACTGTTTTTAAACAATGTTGCTATGCTACCTCTTCCTGCCGTAACACCATAAACAATTTGTAGACCGCAAAAGACCCTGCTGGTGGCTCAGGGCTTGCTTGTTTGGCTGCAGGTTGCTGGGGTGTCCAGTACATATAAAATACATATGTTTTTTTTATATATATATATAGTTTTTGGTTCTACACACTTGGGTGATAAATGTGTGTGAGACAAGGAAAAACCTCATGAAGAAGTCCAACTCATTCTTTCACCTGGAAAATTGGGCTTCGATGTGAATGTAGGTGGCATGTTAGAATCTATAGTGTGTAATATGAGGCTGGTGGGAAGTTGGTTTCATTTGTTTACTTTGTATGTTTGGATATTGCATGATGAAAAGTTTGTTGCTGTTGCTTTTTATTTCATTCTTGCATAGCTTTTGTTGAACATTTTGAGGTTTTATGAATCTAAATAAATAAAATGTGTGTTTGTGTAAGCTTCTGCGTGTGCATGCAGGAGCATGTTAGTATGTGTAGGTGTCTGCACACCCATGAGTGTGTTTGTACGCCTGTGTGTGTGAATGATTTTGACTATCTGTACATTTTGTATCATGGGGGCTTTCCAGAACATCTCTCTCTGCTTGCAAATTTTCCTTCCAGCTGCCCCCATTGAAATCTGCACCCTTCTTGTTTTCCTCCCCCTCTGATGCTTTTTACCTCCCACCTGCCACACTCATGCAATGATTCAGCATCTGCCATAAAACAGCAACCAGCCCTGGTAGTCAAAAAACCGCTGCTCTGTTTTATTTGGATTTGATTTGAATCAAGGTGTAACATGGTCATTCCTTGTGGCCCAGGGTTTTTCCACATGTTGAGCAGATTTATAAATCACGGCACAAATCTGGTCTTTTGCCATGATTCCTTTTAAACTATTGTCTCTGCATGCATTGTGTTCCAGTTTAAAGCAGTTTTGAGTTTGAAATCAATTGCTCCACCAACTTATTTTGTAATTGCTACGTATTTTCTCTGCACACACCTCAAACAAAAACTTATGGACATTAAACTTTTGCTTCTATACCTGCTTTAAATATCCCCTGAAAATCTGTTTTTCCTCATGCTAACACAGCAGGCAATGTACCACTGTCTGATGTGCCCATATGGCTGTACATATTTGAGCAGTTTTCGGGCTTTTCATTTTGTGCAAACTCTGTTTGGCCAAATCAGTCTAGAGTTATGTTTTACCAGTATACTCTGATTTTATCTGACATTCATTTTGAGTTATCTTACAGTTCTGTGGGCAGGCTCCACACTTCAAAGATGGTGATGGTTCTTCTGAGAACTGAGCCAGATGGTTCTGGATTCCAGCAACACAGCAGGACGTTGACGGAGACTTTATGAGGGTCCAAAGACAGGTGACGGGTGTTCAGATAAAAGCATATCATTGTGACAGGTTCTTGGAGTGTTGTATGACAAAATTTATATATTGAGCTGTAAACTTGAATGTGTTCATTTTAGTGTGTGTGTGAGGATGTGTATCACTCAAGTCTTCACAACGTAAATCATTAGGGTGAGGAAGTGTCAAGTTTAAGGCAAAGTTAGGTTAAGGTCAGGGCTAGGGTTACTTCAGTCATGGTTATGGTAGTGCTGTAGTACTTGAGAATGGTCTTAAGACCAGTTTTTGAAGGTCTTGGACTTGATCACATTTTTACTTGCTCTTATCTCGGTTACCAACAAAGATACTCTGGATTTTATTTCAAGACCAGTCAAAATCACAAGTATGGGGATATCACTAAAATTGCAGTGATTGTAGAGTCTGTAGGCAAATCCTGAAGATCTTGCCTCCGGAAGAAGAGCGGAAGAGCCCTGGTTTCCGGTTGTAGGCGGTTTGTAGTCTGCGTGATATTGACCAATCACGTTTGAGCTGGCTGCAGTTGTTGCCAGGTTAAACGGTCCGTGCAGTGAACTAACGAGGCGGAACATAATTGGCGTCACTGCAAACTCTGAATCCATCACAATGGTTCAGCATATTTACTTATATATAAATGGAAGTTGGAAACGTAAAGTCGCCTCCTCCACCTAAATCAAACCGAAATGCCAAAAAATCGGGGGTCTACCCCCAGAGGCTGTATCGCCATCTGCCGGAAGTCAGACGCCGAATACAGCCGATGGGTTCCGAGAATGCTTTTCCCCTAACCTTATATGAAGTGTGCACTACACATGCCAGCGTTGATGATTGTCCTCGGTCAGTTCTTTCATCTTATCGCATTTAACCATATAGTTGTCTTTGTTTTTGTTGACAGGCAGTGGTGGCTGATATGTAATAAAATGTAAGTTTTGAGCCATGACTCTTTCTATTCTGGCTCCTAATAACACTACAAGATGACATTTTAAGACAATGCAGCCTACAGCCCCGTGGTGGAGAGGCAGGTTTGATGGTAGGTAATGAAATGACGTCTTTGTGACTTCTGCCCTAAAAGGATCTATATGTGGCAATAAAAGATGAATGAAGAGAAATCGTTGTTTGTTTTTTGTTGGTGTACTTACGGAAAAGTGGATCTTTTAGATCAATTTGAGGAGGAGCTATATCATGCAGTGTGGGACTCATACTGGTCTGGTCTTGGGTCGTGACATGGTCACAGTTAAGGTGATCTTGACTACAGTGCCGGGTTATGGTTAAGGTTAGAATAACTAGGAATTCAATATGACGTCCTCTGAAGTGATGAAAACAAGACTGTGTGTGTGTGTCGGTGGGTGAAAAGCCTGAAGTAACAAATGAGGTCCCTCTATTAAATCCTGAACTTGGACCACCATTGAGCTCTCCAATTACATTATACTGTTCCACAAGCACAGGATCCAGTCGTGCAAACAACAATGGGAGGTGAACAGCAGTTGACCATAGTCATTAAGTGAGCAAATAACAAACTTGACTTTTACTCACTCACCTCTTGATGAGCCTGCGGGTAGGGAGAACTGCAGAGTAATATTTCAGAAAGCCTCAGTAGTGACTAGTCAGATGATAGTTAGATGCTTAAAAACACAGAAATTTAAGTGGGCCTAATGACCACAGAATTGGGCACGCACATTCCTTGGCAAATGATAAAAACATTGTTAAAGAAGTATGGAAGGAGTCATGTCCTGATTTAAGGAGTTTTATCTCACCCTTTATGAGACACTTAGCACCTCATCAGAACTTTCCAGACAGAGTTGTTGTAAAAAGGGATGATTGGAGGCTTGCCAACCTGCAGCCATGGTGAGCATGACTGGCAGGTGTTGGCGGGGGTTTTCACTGGTGGCGTTTTCCAGTATGGTCCACACCATACAGGGAACCGGCTGCATCTGTTTTAAAAGCGGCTATACTATGATCTAAGCGGTCAACACAAAAGCTTTCTGAAAGATTGGTACTTTCATGAGGCATAGCAGATTTAATGATGATGGCAACCATGCTTTTTTTTTGCCCTGAAATATTTGAAGTTTGTCTGAAAAACTCTCAGCAACGAAGCTAATCAGTCCAGTCTACACCACACTGTTCCACACATTTAGACTCACACCACATGCGAAGCACACAGTCACATTAACTGGAGGGATTTGGGTGAGAAATTCCTCTTTGACTTCGTAAGCATCTGAGTCATTTTTCTTTAAATCTGCTCTCATTCAGTCAAATAAACGGACCAATTTACCTTTCGATGAATAATTGAAATGGTCCCAAGGGAACCTTTATTTTTAAGAAAGAAAAATAAGACTTCATCTCTCTTCCACCTCACCAGTCTCATACCTCTCATCCCTCCCTCCACTCCTCATCAAAGGTAGATGTGCCCGCAGCGTAACACCGTGTGCGCCTCCAACAGTCATTTATCATCATATACTTATTTCCAAAAAAGACCCATTTGTGTAATGAAAGCTCAGAGGGTAAAAAATGGAAAAATGAGGGAAAAAACTTAACCTGTAATAAAAAACAGACATTCCATGTAGGAGGCGAGGAGGTGACGTCTCATTTGCTGCCAGCGCTCCAAGGTGGTGGTGGTGGGGGAAGCGTTACATTATAAGGAATGAATTAAGGCTTGGATGCAAAGAGGGAGCTTTAGATGCTCTTCGTTTTTATGAGGCTGCAAGCAGAACCAAACGCACTGTTGTCGGGCTGGCTCTTAATAGCTGAATGCTCTTGCACAACGGCATCACCACCGATTGCCATGTTCCCAGAACTGAGGCACATTTTTCCACTGTTAAGATGTCACCAAACAAATGCTGAGAATGTATGCCCAGCAGAAGGCAGATGTCTTTGGAAATACTTTGAGACGAAGCAAAAAGGGTTGGTGATGAAACATCTGCAAGGAAACAGTGTTTGTGCAATGATTACACTGACAACGATAGTCATTTAGCAAATGTAAATTTTGCAGATTTGGACTAATAATTATTTATACAGTTTTTCAATTACAGATAATGATTTTACAAGCTCATTAAAAAGTTTAGAGCATAAGCAAATGGTTCATATTTAATTAGTACCTGGTTTAGCTGTATATTATGTATTTGAAAAAATAAGAAGTTCTATACACACATATATACTGTCTATATATATATATATATATATATATATATATATATATATATATATATATATAAAAGAAGAGTAAAACTATTTGTGTAACACTGTGCTCGAATAATATTTATATCTGGATCTAGGGTAATAGTTCCCCAATAAATGCAGAGGATCCACCATGAGTATTTTAGCCTGTTATCTAGACCCAGCATGCACCTGTTAGTCACCCACTATTGTGGGTGTGCCTGATTTGGTGGTGAGGCATTAAGTCCAGGATCAATTAAGGTAGATGCAAACCAATGAAGTCATCCTTAATCTAAGTGCATTTGCGTTGCTCAGCCCGCATGCAACTGTGCCCTTTGCACTCCACTAGTGCGTACATTTTAGGCTCACCCATTTGCATTTTATTAAGGCTTAAAGTCATGCATAATTAAGGGAAGGCTGCTTTAAGTGATATGCTCTTTGCCAATTGTGTCCTTGGCTCCTCAGTCAGGCCCCTCACTCCTTGACAGCACCAGCTTCATGCCAAAAATATGGTCACTACTGCGCCCCCCTTTTCATGTGACTTTTGTTGTTTTGTTTTTAACTCTGTAACAGATGTAGAGATGTACAATATGTGAGGAAAAAATCTTAAAGGTATAAGTGAAATTACTGATTCAAAACACCACAAGTACACTTCACTCATCCATAATATTGCAGACATGCATATAATCCTTGATTATGCTTACATTTTGCATGGCGGAGAAGTGTGAAATTTGGAGTCAGGAGTGGAAGAGAAGGTCATTCTCATAAAAATGACTTACACATGGTCAGGTCAGTGTAAACAGATGTGCGGAAGTGTCTTTGTCCTACATGGACTTTTAACTCTATTACCTTGGATAATCCTGAACAGGTGAGCAGTGGGTTTTCTTTAAGTGTTGCAAAGTTGTTGTTTTTTGCAGCAGCCAGAAAGGATCATGGTCCTTTTTAATGCAGGGACAACACTTTAGATGTTTTAAAAAACACAAATGTAAGAGTGAAAGTTTGATTAACCCTGTTCAGTTAAACCCTAATCTTGTGCAAACAGCTAAATTAAATACCTTATTACAATTTTTGGATTTTCACCTATAACCATCCACCCTGGCAACTAGACAAAGTTGGCTTTGTGAAATACATTCTGTAATTGGCTTAAAATACCCTCTAAAATCCACACTGTGCCTATTATTATACAGCGAAAGCTTTGAAGCCTCGAGGTAATGGACTACTGTGCTGTATTTCTTCTTGACACCCTCTTTAGCAAGGAATCAAATCCAGCACATGTGCTGGCAATGAAAGCTCTGTGATTTAACGTCCAGTTAACTGAAGGTAATGGTTGGTGATTGATCATTCACATTATTTATTGGGCATAAAGAATTTACAGTTTGCAAATTCAGCCACACCATGTGTTTTATGTATCTCTGCAGAAAGCACTGACCCATGGATGTGTAGGAGGAGAGGTAACACTTATTAGACTGTAACACACACGCATGCATAATGTTTACAGGATTATCAGTATGCAACAATTTACACTCAGGCAGGGCTTTTGGATAACTGGCGAGAGGGGAAAAAAAGAGAACATTAATTGGCAAGGAAGTGTTTGTCTTTTGCAAGTGTGAGGTGTACTGTATGTAATCTGTATTTTTCTCTTGAACTTCTGTGAGCTGATCCGAGAGGCAACAAACACACCATCTCTGGAGGAGTGTAAGAGCTTTTGTTACAGTGGTTCATGCCGGCTATCATTAACCATAAGCTTGTATATGGTAGATATATGCACAGGCTTCACTTTGTTTACAATCCATCCGTAACTTCTAAACTTCCCTTGTTTAATTTTAGGTTCCAACTTGTAGACCATAGCAACTTTTTTCTCCCCGTTCACCCCCTCCATCTGGCTCTGGCTCATTTTATCTCACCATACTTTCCTGCTTCTGTCCTCGGTTTCCCCCTCTCTGTCTCTCCTCTCACCACAAGACTGGCTACTGCTGTCACTAAGGATAACTGGAGAGTTAAGAGAAAGTTATGAGACGGAGGAGAGTGCTACTGTGAGACAGACTCGGGGGTTGGTTATGGTTCCCTTCAAGCAGCAGGTCGTGGATCATTTCAGCAGTTGTCCCTAAAGGTTGAGTGTACAGTACAGTGAGTGTGTTTGGGAGTAAGCTGATCCCAATGCAGCACACAGCTGGAGCGGCAATGTTGTCTGAGCCACACTCAGAGTGATAGCAGTGCCAAGACACCAGCATTGGCACCGGCTGCATTACACATTTGTGTTTGTAGAAACGCACACACAAACACACCATATCAAGTCATCCATGTGTGTCGGACCTCATTAAGGGAAAAACAATAAGAGATGACATCACTTCTTGGGCTCAGAAGAAGGACTTGTGGTGGAGGTGTATGTGAAAAAAAAACAACAACGAAAAAAAAGATTCCTCTGCTCTGGATTATTTTCTTTGTTCTTTTTGAAACTCTTGTAAAAATGGCATCACGAAGCGAAAGTGATTATTATGTCGAGGTAGTGGTTAGAGGATATATATATCCTTGTAATAAAAAAGGTTATCATTAGGAGAAAATAGAGAACTTATTGTTCTGTTGTTGAAACCTTTGAGGTTTGAGGGAGACTTGAGCTCCTTAACATCTGAACCAGACTGAACAACAGAATAAACACAGATGACAGTGATCAGCATCAATATGGATTTAGTTTGCACATAAAGTGACATCTGATATATCTAGCGGAGAGAGGCTACATGTGGTATCTTGAGAAATGTTTGCTTTGAGTTCAATAACGGTAGGGTTGACTCATGAAACATTTATGATGTATGGCAGAACACATTTTCAATGCATATCATTTTTCTCATTAGATGTGTCATCGCTTTTATGTTTTCCATCAAACTAGCGCTTATTGCTTTCCCTTAACACGATTCCTGTCACATCGACGTGATACACTTGGATTTTATTACTAAAAATCAGTACATTTCAACAGTTAGCAGAATACAATAGTTGCAAACAGTATGTGCACACACACGCATGCGTGCTCTTGGAAGTCCTCAACAGGACTTAGATAATACATGGCTTAATAGACATGTTCTTCAACAGGGATGAATCTACAGTTTGGTTATGGTTCGTGTCACTGCATATTTGAGAGCTGACGATGCCACAGATAGTGTCTCGGGAACTAAAGCAGACATTAGATCAGATGAGGATCTGACTTCAAAGTTACATAATGTGCCAAACTCTGTCATGACCAACTCTGCTTTACCACCAAGTGGAAAACATTACCTCAGTTACTTAAAGTGTTTCATAGCAAGCAGCAATATTTATTGAAAAAGACAAACCAGGCTCGCAACCAACTCCACAGGTGCTGACATGGGGTGCTGAACACAGAACACAGAAAGACAGTAGAAAAAATTAGTAATGCCTATACTTTGGTTTCTGAAAGAGACACAGCTTGGGCTCCTCAATGTGATTTATATGTGAAAATTCTTAACTAAAGAAGGCAAATGAGACATAAAAACTATGATTGTGTTTCAGGTGTAACATGGCTTCTCCTTGGCGTTAAAAGTCACAAAGACAACAGGCTTTATGTAGACGACACCTACAAGCACAAGTGCAGTCAAGTAAATAATCATAGGTGTGTCGTGTGTTGTGTGAGTAACAAGACGCAGAATACCTGATGAATAAGAAACAATTTTTTTTTAAAAAAAAAATACACTTTCAAACCTTTTTCATCACCCCTTTGTTAAGAGCATAGATTATTTTTTTTTCACGATTTTGCCTAAAGGTTAAAGACGTTAAAAGGAGCGATTCAAAGAAATCAAACATGGTATCCGAACCAAGAATTGAAAGAAAGAAATATGATGCATTAACAATTCCTTACGTGTCCACAAAAATGGGAAACTTTTGAAACACATGATAAAATGTCAACAATATTCTTGTCGTTGGGGTAAACTGTATTTGCCTACAAACTTTACATTTTGGATTTTGTAGCCTAACTCGCCCCCAGCCTCCATTGGTTAGCTGTGTTGTTTTAGGAGGAGACCACTGGAATGAGAGAAAACTGTTTCAATGTGTTTCACTATAAAAGGTGCCAGTTGGTGGATCATACACACACTGCATTAAAGAGTCTTGATCACTCAACAACTTTACTAATTTCTCCTTCTTTTCCATAGTCCAAGAAAACTGAGATTTATTCACATTCTTCTGCCCAGTGTTTGGGCTTGTTACTCTAAAAATCGAATATATTACTCTTTACTCTTTTCAAAGGTAATATTACTTTATTTATTACTCTCTGCCAACAATAATTCGTTACACTACTTTTTCTGTTACACTCCATAAAGTTGATAGTTACACATCTCCCTAAAATTCAGATGTGTGCCTCTGTGTGAATTTGTGGGTAGCCGGTTAGTGTAGCTAAAGCTAGATAGCGTGCAAATAACATTATTATTTTATTTTTTTTTACCTGGGGGGCCTTCAGTTTCCTGTGACCAGTATTTCCCAAGGCTCTGCCTGAAAGACGGAGAGTTACTTGTAGAGCAATATTTCATTCACCACATATCCAGCCATAAGCTTTATTACTTCTTCGTAGTCTGCACCGCAGCTGCCCAGGAGTAAATTCCAGCTGTGATTGTTTAGCTAGTGTCGCGCTACAACCAACATCCATGGCCGAGGAGGCCTCACCTTTGGCGGTGTGTATTTCCTGGAGGTGCACGTTGTTGTGCTGTTGGTTGTAGTTGATGTTTCAGACCGAAAGTTTTAGGATGTGTTTTTCGCAGTGGAAAGAGTTTTAGTAAAAGTAAGTTGCTGCTTCCTGTTTGGTGTTGGAGAGATTGCAGGTTGTTACCAACTTTCACGTCATTGAACTTCACTATTTGCATGATCTAAGACTAAAAACTTCCCATTAAAGATTACAGCAGCACACCACATCTGATGTACAACTCATGATTTTATTCCACTGTTGCTGATCATTTGCTACAAATTAAGTCTAGATTTCCAAATCTATGAATATGAGTAGAGAGTAAAAAATAAGAACAAACAAAACATATTAAACACATGCTGCTTAACCAAGAATTTTTGTGTGTTTGAGTTAGAAGTTGGAGCACATTTTCGAGACATACACCAAGAGAGTAAATTCACTTTTTGTCTGGATGTTCACTTCAGGTCTCAAGTTACAGAAGATTCATTGGGTTCAACTTTATCATACAATGTGAGAAAACCTAAAATGGAACAAAGTTTAATGTTAGCACTGAGTTGATTTTGGGAAAGTGGGCTGAGGCTTGGTTTGTTTTCATTTGCACACTCTGAGGTATCGCAAGCACATAAACACATCTGACCTGTATCACTCAATCTCTCTGACATATTGATCTCTAAAAAGCACAGAGGCTCTGTGCCTTTTCAAGCCTGGTAAGCACTGTTATGATTCACTGTCTATCCATAGTCCAGAGAGAACCAAATGAAAAACTATCACATTTAGAAAATGTCATGTACTTGGCCCATTTTCAAACTGAAGTCAGCCCCACTCTTCTGCCTTGAAACATTAATGTCTTTGTAGTGAGCATTTCCTTCAAGTTGATGAAATGTAACTTTTTTTGCTGTTGAGGAGCAGCATTGCTAAACATTAAAGGTTTAGCATGCAGATATTTGTGCTTGTGAGTGAGCTTTGGTATGTCTCCATGCCTGCAAATGGCGTGTAAAGCATGCATTGGCTGCTGCAAAGAAGCACCTGGCATACCCCCACTGTCTTGCTAACAGGGCCTGACAGGTCTGCTTCATGCAGGTCCAGAAGATGGTACTTAAATTATGATGAGTTGGCAGGTCATTACTTGTGTCTCAGCGGGATTCTTACAGCAACCAGATGAGCTATAGGCAAGGGAAGATCTTTAGCATTTTGACCACTTGCATTGCAGGAATATCTATTTTATAAGCCCACATTCATGTTACGGCCGGTGAGGACAACTTTACAACTGTGTGTGTGGAAGGCTTTGATAAGACTGTCATATACTGGATCTCTATATGCCAGGATGAGGTTGCAGTAATAGAAAAAAGGCCAATTTGTTCAAAGTGGTGCTCAGGATAAAAAGGGAATGAGTTACATCATTTATGCACACACAGTTATATTCATTTTGTGTGTACACATTCTCCTACATGTTGGTATGTTCCTGACTTTGTGTATCTGTGTGTGTATGTGTAACGTATTGTCTATGTGCACATGTTATTGCATTTTTTATGATCTTGTGAGTGTGCATGTGTGTGCATGCATTCTGTACTCTCTAAGCCCCTGTCTTTGATGTGCCCTCCCTGAGTTGAAAGGGTAACATGAGAACTCAGGACCCACAATGCTGCTCTCACCTGTGTCCTTTGATGATAGGACAGAGGCTAAGTAGACCAAACCATGGATGTCTCTGTCATGACACACACACACAGTCATGCACACACACACACACACAGATATTCTCCATGACCTTTTATTGTGGTGAGTGCACAACTCAAACCGGTCCAGTTGCCTTTGTTGGCCGTCGCTCTGATGCGCTCCTGTTACGACGGTGGATGGATGGGTGTCATACGGAGGTGAAGGCCGTGCTCTCCTCTCTCCATCACTCAGCCCTTGCTGGAGGAGCCACCACTGCTTCTTTTCCATAAGTACTCTTATTCACAGTGTTTCTCATTTTCACCTCCTGCCATAGTTTCACTGGGAAACAAGGTTCTATATTAACACACTCATATGAAACACTTGACTTTAATGTCTACTAACCAGGGCTTTCTTCCTTGATTTTAGGATTGGCTGGAGTGTATTAAATCAAGACTAAATCATTCTTAAAAAGCTGCTGAACACATTAACTAGACAGAATTGTACTAGTCAGAGCTGTATGCTGCAGGTTGTGATCAATCAAAACATTGGAAAGAAACCTTACAATTTCACAATTTCTCTAGTTGCACAGATAAACTGGACAAGATTGACACTTGGTCATATGTGACTGATTTGCCCACAGGAGGGAGCAAAAGGGCCATTTCTCACTGTTTACCCCCTTCCCTAGTTTCCGCCCCCCTACCCTATTATAGATAGGTGTGTTTCTACACTATTACACCTGCAAAGTTACAGTTCTTTTGTGATTCTAGTTTTATTTTGAACAGGGAATGCTGAACATATTTTATGGCAGTAGATATGATTAAAAAGTTCCAGTATTTTGGGGTGCATAGCTCCGAGGTTGAGCATGTACCATTAAGGCTGAGTCCTCACTGCAGCGGCTCAGGTTGGGGTCCAGCCCTTTGCTGCATATCATTCTCTCCCTCTCCCCTGCCTTTTACTGCATCTCTCACTGTCAACAAGTAAAGCAGAGATGCCAAAAAACCCATAACCATGTACTTGCATCATTAGAGGTTGCATTTTTATCGACCTGACTCTATTGAGTGTAAAATCATTATGTTAACCCCCCTTATTTAGTTTTGTTAATCTCGCCTATTTCACAGTTACCAGTAATCAGGCATTACAATAGCTGATTCAGTTCCATTTTTCTGTCCAGTCTGCAGCCACAGAGGTATAATGGTTTGAAAGAGAGTGATGAGTTGACAGCAGGATGAGGAGATCCCCTGTGGACAGGTGAACCAGATACTGGCTCAGGTCAGTACAAGGTCAGAGCACAGAGCAAGAAAGAAGAGTTCTGTGTCTGTCTGTGCATGTGTGTATGTGGAGGATAGGGCTGCCATGAGGTAATGACTCCTTCTCCCTCTGTCCTACTCTCTCTCTCTCTCTGTCTCTCTCTCTCTCTCTCACACACACACACACACACACACACACACACACACACACACACACACACACACTCCTGAGTCCTCCCTCCACACACAAACCCAACATTTAGCCAGGCAGAAGCAACCCATTGTCAAACCAAAGAGGCGCTGAAGGGTCCTGTCCTCTGGTCACTTCATCCCTCCCTTCATCCCTCCACCCCTCAGCGGGGGTGACAATGACCTCTATCTGAAACAGAATAGGTGCTGCACCTGTGGAGAGAGGAGGTCCCGTGCAGACTGGTTTGATTCACTACTCTTCTTTAATCAGTGTCATACAGTGCTCCAACACTCAGTCCAGAACAGATCACAGACCTGCCAGTGTTTGGTGTTTTGTGTAAGTGAGGCACTTTTTTATTCTTTCCAGGTGATCTTTGGTTTTTGAGTATCAGACCAGTTGAAAAGGGTCGTGTTTGAATTGAATGAAAGGTTAATAATCCTTGTGGGAAAGGTGGTCAGATACATTAATTGTGTCTTTTTGACAAAGACAGTTTAGAGATCGATGAGTAAAGGAGGAATCCAACCTGAATCCTGTTTTTTTTTTTAGTATATTTTGGTGTATTTCCATGTGCCGTGTTCTATGCTGACAAATACAAACAACATGACATCTTTACAACAGTATCCAGAGTGGAGCTACATCAGACTTAAGAGGAAAAAAAATCATCAGAAACAAGATGCAAGAGCCTCTGTCAAGACTTACTATTCACACGGATGCATGTGTTTTAAATGTCCTTTCAATGCTGCAGTGGCACCAAGTCCGCACAAAATCCTTCCACCCAGAGCAACTCATTTGCCATAAATGTCAGCATTGTTCATTTCTGCAAACAATGGGTATGTTAAATATGTATATTTCATATGTAGCGGACATGTTGAAACTACTATATTTATGTTTCAATTGTGACAGTGCTGTGGTTAACATGTGGATGGGTTTAAGAACTAGAGCTCAAGAACTACTCGGTTTGGGTCAGGAAAACATCACGTTTTGTCTTTAAATCGCCACTGGAAATATCACTGGTCTCAAATAGTGGTCTGCTGCTTGGCAGCTGTCTCCATCCCCTCCACTTCCTTCTGATGAGAAACTCATATACATGTAATCTGACGTCACTTTAGAAATGCTGATATATTTTTAAAGCATACAAATGTGGTTTGCAGAATTGTACAGTGTCAACAATTCATTCTGGTGACTGGGCTGCCCAGGGCCGTGAAGACAAGCACTGTAGGAAATGTTGAAAAGAACTTGGTAATTTTTTAATAGACTGTATGTACATCTTAAGCTCTAAAGAACAGATGTGGAGGTACTGGCCCACCACTTACCATTCAAACGAACAGAAGAACAAACTGCATACATAGATAGACTTCTGCTTCTGATAACAGCGTCTTATCAAATTTACCACTTTTCATTATGCAGCAATCTTTCTCTTACTCCCCTCCCTCTCATCCCTCATTTAACCAGTCCCCCTCCTCCTCACCTTCATACTTCCTTTATTCCTAACACCCTCCCGGCCCCCCTCCCTCATCCCCGCTGCTGTGTCTATGCCAGCCCCAGTCTGTCTCCAGTGGCCCAGCCTGAACCAACAGAGCTCTAATCCCAGGATCACCTCTCATCGCTGGGTGACAGAGAGCGGGATAAGCCCTCCTCCCACCTCCAGGAATCTCCAGTCTCACTCTCATGGCTGTGCCACACTACGCAGAGATGAAGGTGGGAGGGTGGGGAGGACAGAGAGACTGACAGAGATAGACACTGACACATGCGTCATATATTGTCTGTGTAATTAGAATGAAAGTAGTGGCTGCTATTTATTGACCCAGCTGAGCCTGCGTGTATTGTTTGTGTAATTGCCAGTCTGGTACAAGGTGAACAAGGCTTGGGCCAACATTTCCCTCATAGCTGACATGCTGTCATGCCTCTCCTCTGTAATGGTGAGCTACACTTCACACATGCACTTTAATACAGCAGATTAGCCTGCAACAACAGACTGAGGCTTAACATGATGCATCACGTCAGAGACACACACATCAGTTTAAAAGGCTAACACTGATCAAGCACTGACCACAGTCATACACTTTGTTTGATTCTGGAGTGCTTTGCTATTTTTCGGCAGTGAGGAAAGCAAAAATCATAGTGTAGGTTTTTACGTGCTGAACAATCGCTCACACTTAAACACACTGTATGATGTCTACTATGAGAAATTACACAAGGACCATGCAGCTCTGGTGCAACCTTGACACATTAGGCAACCCAGTTCTGCATAACAGCCCTACATGAAAGAGTTAATAGTTAATAATGGGTCCGGTCATCCCCCCTATTGCACTGACAGCTGCTGTTAATCAGGAAACTGTTAGAGCCGTCACGGGCCACAAAGGAGGGCAGCAGGCAGGCAGGGCCCTCTGAAAACCGAGGGGTTGACTTTGGTAGCACTGTAGCATGACAAGATAACACACCGCACATCTGCTTAGTCTCAGCACTCACACTTCATCATGATCAACCATTATTTTAAGTTGCTGAAAAGGCCTCAGGCTGGTATAATTGAAAAGTCAAACCTCACACACTTTTTTCTGAATAGTCCAGGAATTGCATTTCGTTTTGCCGAGTCTAAATAGCTTGTTTAATTGTTCATGATATAATAGTCATTGTAAACTATCCTATGATGGTGCAAACAGGCTTGTGTTGCTGCACGAGTGTGTATCAGTGGTGTGATTCTAACCAAAAACACCAAGCCTGAATCTGATTTCCTGTTGGCCAGACCCCGAGGAAACTCGGTAGTTAAGTCTACCTCCAACAGGCATCTGCTTAATGTCAAAGCTCAGACATTTTGTCATCAGATTATTATATTACCATTACACACAATCCTGTAGTTAATGAGGTATCAAATAGTATTGAAAATCAAATTCAGGCTGAACCTCTGAGTCCTAAGGGTTTCCTCCAGTAGCTCTGTGTCATGACAAGATAAAACACAGCACATCTGCTTAGTGTCAGCGATCCGCCATGGCAGAGGGTTGGAGGGATGAACCAGTCGAGGGGAGTGCGTGGCAGTGGTGTGTGATTTAAACTCATGAGCTGATGGCTCTGCTTTTCCTCTTTCGGAAAATGGGGGGCAGCTAAAAACACAGAGGATTTAATGCACAGCTTCATGCTGAATCAGATTTTTGATAGTGTGTGTGTGTGTGTGTGTGTGTGTGTGTCTTGGGATGTTTTATGCAAAGGTAATGGAGTACTTCTAATGGCATTACATAGTAGTCCGTTATTTACTAGATTCTTCAATTGTCGATTAGTGATCGTACAAAAAATCAATAACTGATGGAGTTTATTTTCACCTAACCTGGTTGCTAAGGAATACATGGCATTGGTCTTTATTTTTCTGTGTGTTTTCATATCTCTCACACACACATCACAATACAACCAGATGTATTTGCAGCATCCTGCATGAACTGGTCAGAAGGTGACACAGCACAGTAAAATCATCTTACGACAGAATTGCACCCTCTGACTTATGGGTTTAGGTTCAACACCATGTCATTAGCGCTCCTCACCACTGGATGATTCACACAGTCAGCCTTTAATTTAGTCTCTCTGGAAGTAAAGTTGTTGGTTTCAAACCACAGACCTGTTTGGGAAAATTAGGGAAAGCGAATGTGTTTTCCCTCTTACGTCCGCAACCACATTGGTGCCAATGAATGAGCACAGCACGTTATCCATTGCTTCCCATTAATATGTATGTGTGATTGTGGCTGCAGCTGCTGTGGAGTCATCTGCTTTGGTGATGCTTTAAGTGTCACACAGTTATTTTATGTGGCTCAAGGAGTATTTCACAGCTGGAATGGTGATATTTTCGTAAAACTTAGCTGTGTATGCAGCAGAAAGATGCAAGTGCTTTTAAAATTGGTGCACTATAACCAGAGAAAATAGAAGAAAAGGACTGTGGCATTTACTGTTGCTCAAGAGGGAGCGAAACCTACAACTACCAGAATGCACTGCACTGCATGGGACCAATAAACGCTCCTGCTGGTGGGAAACGTAAGCACAGGACACAATTTGGCTGCTGGCTGGTAACAAACAATCTTGAATTACAGTTAAAAAGTGAGCTAAAATATGTTTCTGGAAATATTTTAAAAATCAGTATCAGCTATTTGCTCGTGATCAGACTGGAGACCACTTTAAAGTTGGGTGAGGAAAGTTGGGTGTAACGCTGCTTTTCAAATCAGAAAACACATATTTTATATTGTGATATTCACTGGAAATGACATACAATATAGCCAACAGCAAGTAGCCTGGCATTTTATTAGCGAGGGTCATTTAGCTCACAAGAAACATTCAGCCCCCTGTCAATCTCCCTCCAGCCAGCCTCCACCTTTTTTAGGTTTCTGTGGTGAAATTAAAAGGTATCCTGTAGATAGAGTTATTTAGGACACCTCTTTCGTCGGCTTCAAATCCAAAATTTTGCTATTTTGGTGCAGTTTTATTTTTCTTGCCATGTCCACTTTCGTCACCCCAAAAACACATGAACGGAGAGAAGTTTACTATAGTTTATTGACACATACTACCCATGTTCTTATGATACAAAGCTGGTTGAAAATTGGCAAAATGTCACTTTAATAAGACTTGTTGCACCCGCTGTGGTGTCCATAGACTTTTAATGTACTGCCAGTCATTTCTGTTTAATTGTCTGAGTCTGGCTACACTGAGGAAACTGATTTTATATTTATAATCAGCATCATTTAGCTGCAAAGGGACCTTTTTGAGCATATCTCTTATTATGATTTCTGTTTTTTTATAAATGTACTGTGTGCTGTCTGTATAGTGTTACCCCCTCAGCAGTCTCAGATGACATGATAAAGAGAAGGTCAGCTTGGCTACAGCAAGACTTCTCATGGTGTGATGAAACAGAAATTAGGAAACGCTTTACAAAACGTCTTCCAGCACGTTGCTCTTCCTCTCTCTGCTCTCTCCCAACTCTGCCTTGCACAACATCCCTGGAGCATGGCACACACTCACATGTACACATAATGCATACACAAGCAGCAGCTTTTACGTTCCTTCATTTCTCCACATCTCATTTCATTGCATTTTCACCCTCTGTCATGCAACCTTTTCTCTTATCTTTCATTAAAGCAGCTGAATGACTTGAATAATGACCTTAGAAATTGGGAGGATTTATGGAGAAGTTGAATATAAACCTTCACAACAACATGGGCTCATGGGCTGAAGTCATAGTTTCGGTCTTAAAAATGTCCATGATGGTTATCATTTTATGAGTAACCTATTCTTTGCCTTAAAAGGTCGGTTTGTGAGTCTCTACATGTGTCTGTGTTAAAGTATCTGCTTGCATGTACAGTTACAGGTCTACTTCAGAGCAAATTTCCACATCCATCTATGTGTGTGTGTTGAAGTACTGTATGTATTGTCCATGTGTGTGTGTTTATATGTGCCTGAGCGTGTGTCTATGTATGTGTTACCTGGGGTCATAACTCTGCCCAGGACAGTTTTATAAAGTGCGGTGCAGCCAGCAAAGCAGCAGTAAATCAGTTTTATTTGCTGTGTGTTGGGGGGTCAGCTCTCATGACACCCCCGGACCCTGACACCACAGGAATGGACTGGCTGGATTTTGCTATTGCAGCTGTGTTGTTGTAGGCTGGTAGTTAGGGGGGATTTATTCTCGCACGGATGTGATTCACCTGAGGAATAAGAACAGTTGCCATTGCTTTTTGCAATATTTAGTTTAGTTTGGACAGTGCACAAATGTTTTCTTTTCCTGCTTTCTCTAGTATATACTTATTTCAATCTCCAGTTACTGTAGTTTTCCTTCACTTGAAGGAATAGTTTGACACTTTGGGAAATCTGCTGGATGATGCAGGAATCAGGCCTACTTAGCAATTTCGATAATATAAAATGGATTCCTGAGTTGACACATGATGTTATAGCTGTATGAACAAAAACACGGATTTGCAAACCGGCATAAGTACCAGCTAGGCAGCATTTAAAGCTCTGTCCGTCATGGCAGTTTGTAGCCTAAAGGACCCACTGAAGGTCTTTGCTTTGGAGTGCTGATTCTCATAACAGCTACCTGAAGGCAGCAGGTACTGTATCTGTTTTAACTGGAGTGGTGTTGTGCACTACACACTACAGATCTGCTGGTTATTCATACAACCAGCATCAGACTGTTGTAAAATAATGAACTCACTACTCGCTAACAGACTCACAAAACACACAATTAGTCCAAACACTACACGGTGGTGTGGTGGTTAGCACTGTCACCTCACAGCATGTTCTCCTTGTGTCAGTGTGGGTTTTCTCCGGGTACACCGGCTTCCTCCCACAGTCCAAAGACATGCAGGTTGGGGATAGGTTAAATGGTGACTCTAAATTGTTTGTAGGTGTGAATGGTCATCTGTCTCTATGCGTTAGTCTGGCAACCTGTCCAGGGTGTACTTCGCCTCCCACCCAATGTCAGCTGGGATAGGCTCCAGCCCCCGCCGTGACCCTCAAGAGGATAAGCGGTTAAGAAAATGGATGGATGGACTACACTAACACATGATGACTGACTTTTCTTCTGTCAAAACACTGTCTCTTTCAAGTCCCTTCTTTGCACAGAAAAATGCCTTTCACTTGCCCCAATGCTGAGAATGTTTTGTTTCAAGATGTCTGTCCAATTTGTTCATTTTTCCGCTCTCACTACTGAGCATATCCTCATATAAGATCGGTAACGTTCAGCTACCTTCAGCTACCTTCAGCTAACTTCTACTTCAGCTAAAGTTACAATAACGTTACAGGGTTAACATTACTCCTCTTATATGTAATATTAGCCAAATGTGGGCATGTATACCATTAGCTACCATCACTATGCTTTCCTTAATACTTACCTCTAAAGTTAACCTCGAATGATGGAAGCTAACTTTGTTAGCAGCAATTTAGCACGGCAAGCCGGGTGCTGTGTTCAGGTTGCCGGTGTGTAGGTGTGCGCAGTGTCCTCTGGCTGCCCCCTGGTGAAGCCGACTCTGGGTATATCCATCTAGTTAACTATACCTACCTTAGGATTGTTACACATAAGATTTTACAGAGTAACTAATAATGTAATGATGTAACGGCCCCCAACACTGATTGTAATTAGAAAATAAATTCACATATCATAGCGTCACTATGCATTTTACTCTGATAGTTGGCAACCCGATAAAAAAGGGTCTATGACCTATTTTGGGTCACGACTCTTACTTTGAGAAAGACTCCTGTAGAGGTTTTGGACTGGCCCGACTCAGCACTTATGCTTTCATTTATCTGTCCTTTCTGTGAAGTCGGTTTACCGCAAACAGTTGAGATTAATTACTCCAAAATATAAACTTTAAAGTCAGGCTAAATGAATAAAGTAGATTATGTTATTACTTTTACGTAAATATGTTTCCCATAATAGGGGAGTACGAGTTTGTTGTACAGAAAAGTAAACTGTATCGAATTTTGTGAATGAACTGTCCTCAGTCCACATCTTGTCAGGTCTAATGGTTTCACTTTGCTGTCAGAGACTTACTCGGAATCCTAGAGAGAATGATTCATGATTCTCACACACACACACACACACACACACACACACACACACACACACACACACACACACACACACACACACACACACACACACACACACACACACACACACACACACACAGAGTCCTAGACAGCAGGGCTGTGCTGCGTGGCACACTGATGATATATAAACACTATGTGGGAATGCAAACAAACTCCCTCGCGTGTTCTCTCTCTCTTTCAGCAAACCTCTTCTCAGAGGTCATTTTCTTGGAGCTCATTTACTTAAGTTCTCAGTTTCAGAGTTATAAAAAGGATGTAGAAATCCAATACTCTTCTCATATCTGATTAATTGCATTGTATGGTTAAAATAGATTATGATACTGTATGAAAACTGCCATGTTTGCAAATGGGTGCAAAGACTGTGGCTTTAACATACTGTAAATGTAAGCTTGACATGAACCATGGGTGTATTAAACACACGAGCATCATGGACCTTGACAGGCACTGTGCTTGTTGCAGTTCTTAGTTTAAAGCTGCTTATATAATTTTTGGAGATTAAATTCCAAGTTACTAAGTGACCCAAAATTAATTGCATATTTTGACCTCAGAATTTTACATTTTTACTCAATAAATCAAACACGTACTGATACATGTGTATATCTCCTTCAATGTATGGGAAACCTGTGAAGTTTATACCAAGCATTTTATTATTTCCTCTGTCAAAAGCAAAGAATGCAAATTCAAACATTTTAGGATATGTGATCCAAACTAAGAAATGATGACTAAGTACAATGTCCACAGATATATTTGAAGACTTTGAAAGAGTAATATGGCATTAAGAGTCATCAGAATAAGGGATAACCCTTTTATCATTAATATTTAGACAATTAAACATTTTAGATGATTTCTCTCTGGAGATGGCTCTTACAGACTCTGTAAGTCTCTGTAAAATGTCTGTCAGCAAACTTTCAGTATCTGAATTGTTTGATGCCTTTCCCATCTTTTAATCATCCTCCTCTCTGGACCTCTTCCTGGATCGTTTATACTCTTGGCAAACGGAGGGCACTGACGCTGGGTCTACATCCTTAACTTCACAATCTGTTGCCAAAGTTGTTTGAGACAATGACTTTAATAGCTTAATGCTCATCTCATCACCTTTATGGTTGTCCTCTCTTCCTGGTAAACCTCCTGGTGCTGGGGAACTGTCGTGTATACTTCCTCAACGTCGCTCTCGATGTCGCTGATGGAGATGGCACAAGTGCCTGAATTGCCTGCTGCTCATTTTATCATTTTGCACTGGGCAAGAGGAGGGCACTGATGCTGGGTATACTTCCTCAGCATAGTTGTCAGTGTCACTGTCAGTGTCAGAGATGGCGTCAGACAAGCTACTAAATGGCTTGTTGCTCCTTTCATTGTGTTCTGTCTTGCCCTCCCTCTGGATCCTGTGCTTCAGCAGGCTGGTTGACTTCTATGTCAACTTCAAGCTCAGCAGCAGCGTCTTTAGCTGGCTGAACTTCATCACTGTTCCAAAAGTCTCTGGTCAAAGTGACACATTTTGTTTGCAAAATGCTTCAACACTCACAAAACATTAAAAACATGCAAGAAAGGCAAATATTTAATTATCTAACAACAAAATATTTAATCACTCAATCATCACACCATAGAAAAAAATACTTCTATCATATGAACCAGGTCAAGTTTATACTTAACATAGTTATTGTAGGTGCCAAAAGCATATCATAGCACGAATTGTGTTATTTTGTTGAGAGATGATTTGACTAGAAATAACAAACCCTGCTGCTCTAAGAAAGTTTTCTTAATTCATTTTATTACATACAGTATTTATTTATATGTGCCTTTGGCCTCTTTGATCCATGCTTGCAAATAGCAACACAAAGGTGGAACATTTTATCGTTGGATAAGGACTGACTGCTGAGCAAATGAGTTTGAAACAGGTGCAAGAGGGTTTTTTTTTAGTTTTTTTTGTGGATCAGTTTCAACTGTATTGTGCTAACTAGCTAACTAGCATCTTGAATCTGTCCTGACAATCTTCCGGTTTCTTCTTTTTAAATGATGAATATATCCTGACCTCCTGGTCCGGCTAGTTCCTTTCACTCAGGTGCATAATGTACCTGCTGGTTTACCGTTGGCTAGTGTCTCTGTGGTGTGTTCATGTGGAGTGTCTTGGTGAAGACACAGGTGTAGTGAGGCACCACTTGTTCTTTGGCGTTGGTTCTGGGCCTTAACACTTTTTTTGGTCTTTCAATTAGATCTGTGTCAACTGTTTTGGAAAAGGGTGTGAAAAATATGTAAAACCAATGAAAAAGTGTGAAGACAATTGCAACAGAAGACTTCTGCTCTTCTAAGAAGGCGATCATGAAGATCAAGTGGATCCTGCTTTTATTAAGAGTGCCTTAGAGACTGAGAAAATCTCTAATCAAGGCTAAAAACATTTTTCAGCTGATTGTATTATTTTGCTGTATTCCAACACATTCTCATTTAAATATGTATTCGAATACATACATACACACAACCACACACAAAAAGACATTTGCATATAGAAACAACAACACATAGTACAAGACTCAACATGTATGCTCACATGTACCTCATAGTAGTTTGTCCAATCCGTGCCCTCTCTTTCCTGTCATCCTTTAATATATGTTATCTAATATATCAGAAAGCTGAAGAAGTCATCTTTCACACTCGACAAGTGGAATCATTAAAACCCTCACTTTCAGTCGGTTGGACCCCCTGCTGTTTCTCAAACCATGACAAATTGCTCTCCCTGCATTCCTGATATCTGCAATAACCTGGCTACTATAGAAATCTATATGCATACGCAGCAGGGGGTAGAAAACTGACTCTGATGCTGGAGGCTGTGTGAGATAAGATTAATGAAACACCAGTTTATAAGTTCATCAGCTGAAAAAAATAGATAAAAGGCTATAATGGTAATTAATGTGAGCCTGAACTGTAATGTACTATATGTTGAAAAATGGTCTGAGATGTACCCGTGGGGAATTGAAATAACTAACAATGGTGTGTGCTTTGCATTAATAAAGTTTATTTCATGTGAACAAATAATTCCCATGGCATCTTATTTCCTTTTATGTTTTTATTTACATGTTTCGCATGAGACAGCATAGAAGATTAGATCTAAAGTGGCTTACTGATTAAATCAAGGGGCACTTTCATTCACAGTTCCATATGTTAGTCTCATCCTGCAAGCAGCACTGGCTAAAAAGGACTTTTCACCTTTTTACATCAGCACTGGTCGGATTTGCCGCATGCAAACAGTGGTTCAAACGATGCCCATGCACCTCTGCACATGTGCTTTGGTGTTTGGAATAAGATGCATTGATATTCAGCAGGACCAGGAAAAATCCCCCTTTGCACATTCTCCGGCAGAATCTGGGGACCATTTCCTCTCTCGCTTTCTGTGTGTGTGTGTGTGTGTGTGTGTGTGTGTGTGTTTGTATGCACCTGTTTTATGTTTCTTAGCTATCAACTCTGGAGGTCTTTTGAGGCAGGTTGCAGAGTCCAATAGTCAACAGATGCCTTCTCACAGGTCAGGATTAGCCTACAGGCTGTGTGTGTAAGAGAGAGGAATACCAACAGAGGGAGATAACAGATTTTTCATTGTGTGCATCTGACCCTGATTTAACTTCACCATCATAAGTTAAATACTGAAGTTAAACACAACCAACTTAAAGCACAACATTCTTTACACAAGCATGCATGTGGACAAATACTGTGCTGGTTTGTTTTTGTGGCTAATTAAGATGTATGTATGTATATTTTGGTAATCATGAGTGCAACTGAGTGAGTTAGACTCAGATTGTATTCATCTGCTGGAGGTCCCTAATTGAAGTAGACACAGCACTGGTCACACGTTTAACCAATCAGTTAGTGAAGAATCTATGGTGTGTGTGTGTGTGTGTGTGTGTGTGTGTGTGTGTGTGTGTGTGTGTGTGTGTGTGTGTGTGTGTGTGTGTGTGTGTGTGGTATGACCTCAGGTTGCCAATTCATGGATCCAAATGACAACCAGAAGCACTCAATCAGGCCTCTCAGACGACTGGAAACCATTTCACCTCCACAGGCCCAAAGTCAAGAGCGAGGGGTTTAACACCTGAGAGGGAGCGAGGGGAATGTTGTGCATGGATATATTAAAAACCAACTAAAATTAGATTTGGATTTAGAAACATGCTCCCTTTTGAGTAATACTCAAAGAACATCCGCAAGTATAAGACATTTTAAAGGGTTCTATATTGTACTGAACTGTGCTTCATCTGTTCTCCTTTCGAAAAATAAAATCAGAAGTTACGCACTATAGCTTTAAGTTAAAACGTCTGCATAAAATTCCATGTTTCATAATTCTGAGATAGTATGATATCAGAGTTCTATAAAGTTAAATAAACAAATAAATAAATAAAAATAAGCATGATTATGATTTGCACATCAAAACTTTATTTCCAAATCAACTTTCAGCTTTTATGGTGATAAACTTGTCCAATTGTTCTAAATGTCCGATGGTCAAATCCCTCCATGGTGTAACAAAACTTGAGGAGTTATAGCGGAGTATCATCTATACCCACACTATCCAGCATCCCTTATGCATGGGGAGGCTGGCAGCACTTTGAGTTTGGAGAGAGAAGAGTTAATCCACCTGATATCATCACCTGTCTCTACATAGAAGAAAGAAAAAATGCTCACAAACAACGTGCTACTAATAAAGGGCTAAAGGGAAGGTTAGGTTAGGGTTAGCCAATGGCATCGCAGGCGAGGCCCACCTATAGATTGGCCATTTACAGTGTATGACTGAACTACCACAAACCTAGAAATCATCAAAATCCCATTACAGTGCAGTATGTTGGCCAAAAAGAGTACATTTGTATTCTACAGTGTCTATTTGTGCGATTATTATACGATTATACGATTATTGATTTACATCATCATAACAACATCAAATATATGAAAGAATACAATCAGCATGAATACAGAAAGTGTAGCTATATAACAAGTTAAATAATAAAATACCACCAAATCAAGGATTTATTGTATTATACTGTACACAAAAAATAAAATATATAAATAGAAATCTTCAAATAGGGATCTTGTTCCATTGTTTTAATACTGCTGTCATAGATCATATTTATGAGGAAGAGACTGAGTGTATCTGAAGTGAAATGCTTTATTCTGGGTGAGTGAAAAAAATCCAGGAGAATTCAGGAAGGGTGTCAAAACTGGCAACAGCCTAGAGTCGTTATGGCAGCACTTCCTGGTTAATGGTGTATGAAGAACCTTTGATCGCCTTTCAGAGCCTTAAGCCACCATCGCTGCAAAGCAGAAAGTAGAAAAATGTGTTGAGGCCAGCAAATGACTTGCTAATTAACACACACAAAAAAGAAGCTTTTTTTTGTAAAGTGGTTATCAACGAAATGAGTTTAAAATAGCCTTATTCTGTCTAAACACATATGTTGTGAATGTCTCCTAAGAACATGCAAGCCTTTTGATGTTTTCTTAATTTTCATTTTCAGGATCACAGTTTACTGTTTAAGCTTCAAGACACTTTTTGATTTACGTTACAGATAAAACACCAATAGCAGCTGCTACCAAGCTGCTCTTTACTCCACCGAACCAAGGAACTATTTTTGAACATTTCCATAACCTTTCATCAGGAATATGGTATGTGATAACATCTGTGGTGTGTGGTAATGGCCTTCATTAAAGGGCAGGTTCCTTTATTCTGCCCGCTTATAAAAGTTGCATCCATATAGAGGCAATGAAACACAAAGAATGTCACGTAGCTGAAATCTGTCTGCTACACACAGCGCTCTCAGATACTGGATGACACACTAATATGTTCAAGAACACTGCAGCAAATATTAAATGTGGAGTGAATTCCAAATAATGTAACGTATGTATGGGTTTTCTTGAAAAGCATTAGAGTATCAGCACATCTCAACAGCGTTGGAAGTTTTCATGCTTTAGTTGTGTTTCCGTAAGCACATTAATGCCTTATCAGGATTCTCATCATACACTGCTGGTATGCATAGCTGGAACATTATATTCACACTTAATTTAACCTCTTACCAGACACGGACACATTTGCACTTCAAGCTCAGTAATTTAGGACGGAAAAAGTGAGGTAGAAAAAAACCTCCGGCTCCAATATGTATTTTTTATTAGTAAATATGATGTATTTTGCCCTGGGCTAGTCTCTTTCATTTCAGCCTGCTGCCAAACGCCAAAGCCCAGGGTAAATTAATACAAACCATGAAGCCATGTGCCAGTAAACTGGACTCAAAATCCTGGCAGAGCACCAGACGCCCATTATTATTTATTAATTTATTTTTAATTCTGCAAATGCTTTGCAGATGTTTCGCATACCTCATGTTTTTTGGGAGACGATGTGAAAGAATAGTAGTGGTACCTAACATGTGCTGAATGCTTTCCCCCCTATCACTTGTAGCGGAGAAAAATGCTGCAGCTTTTCAAATGGAGTCTGTTTTAGTTTATTTTCAGGTGCACGTCTATCTGGAATTCCCTTGTACCGTCTGCAATTGTGTGAGGTAGAATTTGTACTGATCTAAAAAAGCAACCATGAATCATTCTGGCTTTTTTCTCTCTTCTGTTTCTTTGCATTTTGGACATGGATGTTGACATCGGGATTAGAAAAAGAGTTCATATGTGTGCCATCAGTGTTACAATCTGGGTTTGAAGACTCAACTCCATACTTATATGATTAAAATAGCCTGTCAAAATGATAAAAAAAAAACATCGTGTTGTGTGACTAAAAGTTGTATCACCACTATGCTCCATAGATCTGAACAACATCTTTCCTCTGAAAAGGTCATTAAATCCATCCGGCAGTGCATCTATGTGCTTATATAAAAGAGCAAAACACATTAAAGTCATATACTGCCGACACAAAAACACAGAGCTCCAGTCAAAGTACAGTACAATCATAATGACTAACTTTGACCACATTAATACTGTAGAACAGCAATCAGACCACAACAGTCCAAACCAGAACTGTTTATAGAGAACTTAGTGTTTTCTGCTAAACCAAAGCAGAAGACCGCTTCTGTAATGGAGGCTGTTTGAAGTCCTTAATCAGTTTTTAATGGTACAGAGTGAGGTGGATATTAACTACTACATGTGTGGTTTTATGGTTACTTGCCATTGCAGTAGTTTGCTTGCTATATTAAGCTATGCCAGATGCACTTAACCCACAGCCTCTTGTTCAGATAGCTGGCTAATGATAGTAATAAACAGGTGCTCTGTGAAATATTTTCTCTTTTGAGAAGCCAAATCTGACATTTAGCCCTTTCAAATGGCTGCTCTGTTGGTTTGGAAGAAGAATTAGATGACGCTGCCACATTGCCACGTGCAACCTTTGGAGCAGACGGTGAGGGCTTGTGGATGCATTTATGTTTTACTTACAGCTTGTATGATTAGAAGACCAGCAATGACTCAAGTTATGAGGCACATTATATATATTTCTAATGTGGGAAATGTGGGTTTTGTTCTGCCTGTATATGTAGACATGTGTCCACTGTTTGGCAGTGGCTAAGTCAGCGTTACTGGAAGTTGGTGGCCTCTATGGTTTGCGGTTTACTCAAAAGCACAGCGACAGAGAGAGTTTTTAAAAGAGGCCCCATTTACAACAAAAATAAGAGTTGATGGCTAGCGGCAAACTCCATGGCTGAAAAATGAAGCCAACACCAAGTGCCAGCAGCTGCAGTTCTTTGAATGGCCACTTGAGGCTGGCTCCAAGAGCGAGTCAGTCCCCATAGACTCCCATGTTAAAATGCGTGTGGCCACTTTGAGTGACAGGTGGGTGCCGTCCTTTGACAATTCGCTATCACAGTGAAACTTTGGTTAGGTAATGTAACCGAAATCTAACCATCCATAAATGTGGAGACATTTCACAGAAAATCAAAACTGTCAGGAATCACTAAAGTCATTAGGATACATCCTCTGGCACCCATGAATGTTTCCACCAAAGTGGTGGACAACCAACCTAACATTGCCATCTATATACGTGCTTGCATCGCTACAAAGGCTACCAAAGATACCTAGTTCCCTGTTGGCCTGTCAGGCTGACTTATTTACCTGTGTGTTGCTGTTTCTCACCTGCTTATCATTTTCTCCCTGTCTATGAGCTCTGTTGTTCTGACTTCCCTTTGCTCTTTTTAATGTAATGAGTTAAATTCATCTGTGTAGGGCCAGCTGGCCGGACTTTATAGGCCTTGAGGTGGAGACCCCAGTTGCATGTAAAAGGAGATCCAGTCTGCAAGGTGCAGCACTTTACAGGGGTCTAATCCAGCAATAAAGACACAGAAGAGAGAGAGACGGAGAGAAACAGTGAGTGTTCTTTTATATCGGCCCACTGTTTCCTTCACTCTGGTTTGATCTAGCCTCCAGTGCCATAAGGTTTAACATATTTTTCCATGATTTAATTGGCATTTGTTTGCCTCCAGTTTTTACACTGAGGGTCATGGAGTTTGTTAAAAATTAGCAACTGTTCTGTTGCTTTTATAGCTTGGTTTGTACCTATCCAGTAAGGCCTTGCTCCTTTCTGGTCTTAACTCTCCCCTTAAATAAACTGTATGCATGGACATATGATTTAAAGTATAATGGTGGCTGAGAATAGCCATTATTTCAGTCTTGCGTCACTGCTGTCAGTCCAGCATCTGTAAAGCATGTACTTAAAAGCCTTTAGCTATACTTGGTTTAAAGGTAAAATTCATTTAGTTTTCCCTCAGCATGTGCAAATAAACTATCATAATCTTGCTCTCTATAAACACACAATGATTACACAAGACCTAAAATAGTAGAAGCTTCAGATTTGAAGTGAAAAGGCGCTGACTCCGTCAAATGAGCAAATGTCACGATGTAGTCCCCTACAGCACACTTTCATCTGAGTCATGCTGCTGAGGCCTGTCCTTTGTTTATACGTGCGGAGCCTCCAGGGCGGTTGCAGCGGCTTCGGGCTCATTCTGTTGTTTTCCCTCTGCACTGGCGTGGCCATGGCCACGTTTGATGGTTGATTGAGCACGAAAACACTTGGCTGCATTCTGCGAGGAAGCCGTGAAACTGTCAGCCTCCCTTCCTTCTGTGCAGCTGAGTCGAGATTGACGGTGGTGGACAGACAGATGATCTTCTAGACCTCAACACTCTAAACTTAACAATCCCATGTTGACAACCAGCAGATGAAGTGCTGAGAAGCAATTGGATGAGTTTTGGGAAATGAGAGTCAGTCTGCTTCTCAGGGTTCCTCGCATTCAGCCCTCTCTCTCTGCAGGTCATCAGTCACACTCAGGTTAATGAGAGTTTACTGAGGCCTGTGTGCTTGTTTACTCTCTTAAAACAGAGCCCTTAATAGAAAGCAGTAGTGCACTTAGGTGGTTCTGCAGTTTCTAGGTTTGGATCTAATTCTGATACTGGATAATATACTTTGTCTTGTTGTGGAAAATCATTTGAGAACCTTAAGGAAAAACATGTCTGTCCAAACTTAGTCCTGTAAGTTTTATTGCTCCAAGTTAAGAAAGGAGGTCATACGAAAGTGAGAAATGCTTCTTCACACACTGGAAATCAGCATGATGGAAATGACTTCTCCTTGTAATGAGTCCAGGTAAGCTGCTGTTTCCTTTAAGCTGATTCGGTAGCATGACAGCTGGACATGTTTTAATGCTTTATTTACGTTAATGGCTTAAGGATGGTTGATGTTGATTGTTCTCCCTCGAGATATTTAGCAGTTTTGTTTGTTGGGAATTGAACAGCCATATGTGGTATTGTTTATTTTCACATGACATACCTTCGCTGCCACACTTTTTAAAAAGCGTTGGGTTTTTTTCCCCCTGTATATTACACCTATTCTTGTCACTCTCATCTTGCCTGTCAGTCTTCATTGTATAACATCATAAAACAGGTGCCAAAAAATCACCTTTGATTTGACGGTGTAACTCTAACCAGACTCGGAGCTTTGATTATCTCCCATCATGCCAGACTAAACTCTGCTTTGCAGCCAGCTGTTGGGGAAATATCCAGACACCCCAGAGATGACCCCACAATTATGAAAATGAAGTATTAATAGCTTAAAATTGCACCCAAATGGCCATCATGCAGGCACACAAGAAAAACCTGTTTGTTTTTACTTTCCATTGAAATCATTAGCAGAGTTTGGAAAATTTTCTTGGATGAGGTTCAGAGGTATTCTGGACATTTGCAGTGTGTTAAAAATGGGGAATGTGTGTGTGCTTGTAAACCTGTCCATATTTTTTCAGTATCTAACATCTCTACCTTAAAGCTCAATCTGACAAATATCTGGCAAATGCGCTGCTGCCAAGTTAGTGTCAAATTTGGGCGATTGGGGGTTGTGTGCATGTGTGTGTGCATGTGTGTGTGCATGTGTGCTCAGGGCAAGGGGAGGTCCGTATATAAATTCACCTCAGCTCATGCTGAGGGCTTCATCTACATATTTTCTCCATCCAGGGAAGACAGGGAGTGCATTCAGCTTCAGTTCAATTTCTGAATTTAAAGGCTCAACACGGTCTATTTCGTCCAAAGAAGCAATGTGATGCTTCTTGTTTCCCCACTGGCAGAATGAGACCCCTCATTTTATTTCTGCAGCGTTTCAGCTCAGATTCAATTAGCTTTGCAATGCTTCAAAGTGAAGTAATAGAAGGGGAACTATGATGTTGTAAAGTCAGAACATCAGAGAAACCCTGCAAAAGAGAGGGAGCAGACACTCATAATATAATCGGTAGCTGTCCAAGAAAAACCTACTATTTATGCCTTTTCATCCTTTGTGGCAAGAATGCATTCTCTTTTTGCTAAGACAGAGATATTTGGTGACATTACACGAAATAGTTGCCTGCAAATATTTTGCATTGAAACTATTCCAGCAGCGATGCAAATTGGCAACAGCTGCAAAAGGCTCTCCATTGTCAAGATGTTGATGTGACATGTATTCCGCACAATGTGATTGGTTGATGCCTTTATTCACAGTGAGAAAGCTTAGAAAAATCAATCCCATTTTGAAAAAAAATCTACCTAAAATGGCACACCAGCACGACGTGCACATTTGTAATATCTTTCAGAGATGAAAGAAATATGTATAAAAAATAAATTATAAAATAAATAATATAAAATAAATTTACAGAGGAAGTCGGGCATTAGTATGTATTTCCTACTCGACAGAATGAGCTACTCTACTTTTAACTGCATTTGTAGAAATAGTGGTCATTAGTAGGTCATTCAGAGCAGGTAGCTCTATTTGTCAGAACACCGGCAAGACAGGAAAAGCTCTATTACGTCTCTATTAGTAATGCTGTTTACGTCCTACCCAACCTATGCTATGTACCTTAAAATTAGTAACATCAGACATTTTTCGCCTCTTTTTAAGTGGCAGGAGGAAAATTAGTCATCCTCATTATAGTTGTTGTCATAGTTTCAGAATGATGAAGACAGTTGGAGAATAAAACTGACATAAACTAAGACGTAGGTTGTAGACATAGATGTATGGATGTTTTTTTCTCCTTGGTAACTATTATGTGTTGTATTTTTTCAAATAATAAACTGATTTCAGGCATTTTATTTTCCCAAATAGCTTGAAAAATAGTGCAAATAGCTGCTATAACCGGGACTGAAAATTTAAGAAATAAGTTTTGGACTGAGCCCCAGATGTTTACAATATCTGGCTTAGTCCCTGTTTACGTTCTGTGTGAAAGACAGCGGTGGTATTAATCAGACTGTTATTGAAATGTTCAGTATGTAGACACAGATCAAACATGCACCATATCTGTGACTACCTCACTGCTGTGCTCTTCTGTGCATGAGAGTCAAGGTACTGAAGAAAGTTTGGCGCATGAGTGGAACGACTGCATCAATCCTGACAGTTTGCTTACAGTAACCAGTCATGTTTTTGTTGTAAACATGTATTTAAGTGGCCTTTTGTTATTCCGGGCCCTGTGCAGCTCCTGTGTGGACCCCCAGCAGCCTCTCGTGACGAGCAGGGGTAAGATGGATGAGACCCTGAAAATGAGACAATTTCCTGATCTAATCCCAGGTGGAGGCAAAGAATTGTGAGACAGGAGGAGATCCAGTCGTGTGTGTGTGTGTGTGTGTGTTTACTAGTGTCCTTATGTGTGGCATGAGAGGCCTTGGTTTATAGTTTTAAGTTCTCATAGTTTTAAGGCAGACCACCCAAGGATTCCCAGTCTCTTACAAACCAGTGGCTGCATTCCATCACATCCTGTTGAAAAATGTTAAGACTCAAAAAAGCAGTTTGACATTCTAAGAATTAGACTTATTTGCTTTGTTGGCGAGGTTTAGATGAAGAGTGATTAATCTCTCTCATCTGTTCACTCAATATGAAGCTTCAGCAGGGAAATGTTTGGCTGAGCTTAAGACAGAGCAGGGAACCTCTAATTAACATGGTTATCTTGTTTGGTTCATCCATTAAAAACAAAAAAACACCCTGAAAAACCTGAAGTATAGAACGGACAAATTGTGACTTCATGTGACAGACTATTTCAAGGCTGAATGGAATGAATATGTCTTTAAGTAGTGTCTCTGATTTAAGAGGAAATCCTAAAAATAAAAAGACATGCAATTAAAAGACGATAGTTTCTCCCATCGTATGTCAAAAGCCCTGCCCCTTTTGCTCTGTACTCCTATAACAGTTGAGCAAGCTTGAAACATAACACAATCTCGATCAACTTTCCCCTTTCCTGGTGTACTTATGCTATGTGCTAGTTAAATATGTTAAAAAGAAAAACAACTTTTACATTGTATAAACCATAAAACTTAAGCTCAAGTCACTAAAATCTACAGGCGTATATTTGGGACAGGCCTTTAATTCCTTTCACACAAAACTGTTGCTCAGCAAGGATAGGGAAATACAATGAAACTGTTCATTCAAACCAGTATAAATATTACTTGTTTTAAATCACTCATTTGATTTAGCTCCAACAGACAGCACAGAGACACTGAGTCACGACACTCAAGGATTACAGCACCCGGCATACAGAAACAACACCACTTTATCTTGTTTAAATACTCACAACTTGGATTCATTTTTATGGAAAAACCTTTTGATTCTTTTGATCTGAGGACCTTTGCAGACTTAGGCAATATGAATTACGGGGTGAGAACATAAGGTAAGATAAGACATTCTTTAATGTCACTGTACCAGTGCAATGAAATGTTTAAAAGCTACAACTGTACACGGTACAGTGCGAGTCAAAAGGTACAAGTGTCAGGTCAGAAAAATACCTTAATCACATCCCAAATAAATAAAAATATGAATAATAATCAGTTAATCGAGGAATGGACATATAATCTGAGGTAGCCAACAACCTGGTTTTATACATCGAAGAACTTGTATAAAGACAAAATGAGCTGCTTGGCAACCAGACCAGGCGCCTAATTGAGACAGGCCTTTATTTGTCAAAACATGTAGTCACACCAGGCTATTAAAAGGGACTGGGCGTCAATTGGGACTAAGCTAGTCACATCTTAAGTTAGCTAATTTTGGCAAAACGCTAGCTAACTAGCTTCAAGAGGCGTTAGATCACCAGTGTCAGCCAGGTTTGCATCCTCCTGTTTCCTGTGGTAATGTTAAAGAGATCTGGGAAAGGACAGATACTGTAGGTTGGTTGCGGACACATTTTTAGATGATGTTCCTTCATTTATCTCTCTCAGGCTACATACTGTCCCAAAGTAGTAGTAAAGAGAGACCAACATCAGGTCAGAACCATGGTCTGTAATCACTAATAAATACATACATAGAGTAACGTTACTTAATGGATCCCCAGAAGGGGGAAAGGGGACATCCACCTATCAGTTCTGAGGCAATGTTAAGTCATAATCTTGCCATCCTCAGTCTCTACTTCTTTCTATTTTGTTTGGACCAGAAGCCTCAATTTGCGTCATTTTGCCAAAGAAGTTAACATTGTGAATATATCATTGCATCTTATACTGTAGTCCTTGCTGTTTGCCTCTAGAAGCTATATTGCCTGATGCTGAGCAGGAGCAGGACTTAGAATTGGACAATTTGCTCTCAACAGTTTTATTGTTTTGGTGCCATTTAGGAGAAATTCTAGTGGTCAGACCCAGAGGTGCAACAACACAGGTGAAAAATTTAAAGCCAATAAAACTTGATTTTTTTTTTTTACAAATGATACATTTGCATTTAAGTTAACAGCATACCAACAACTGCTAATAAGTGAGATAACTGAACAGGCACAACACTAGATGCTCAGTCTTTGTTACTGTACACATTTTGCAACTTTACAGGACTGTTGCTGTATCCAATGTGTATTCGTATTCTCTCCTTCTCTGAACATTCTTTTCTTCTTCCCAAAAGAAAACCCCACTGTGGCCATATATTGTTCCTATTGCTGATTTTATTGCCTATTTCCTCTTCTTTCTCACTCCCTATTTCACCTATTACTCCAGCGCTCAAAAGGAACACGTTGCATCTCGACAGGGACAAGCAGCATTACCTTCCTTTCGATGGGAGCTACCTCCAGCATGATTGGCCAGAGACAGAGAGATTGAGTTTCCAAGCCACATATTAATTTAATCATGCAGCATTGTTAACAGATGTCACTGTACAGCGCCTGGCCCATTGATCCTTCATCAGCATGTGTTACTGCAATCAATACCCTCATTAGCGAGCTGTCAGGGCCGAGGAAATACTTAAAGAGGAGGCCTTTTTCATGTTCGATTACACTGCGAGCGCTGAGCCGCTGTCCAACTTTGGTGCTGGCCGAGCTTTCAGTGAGCTCTGGGAGTGTTTCACGTCACACGAGGGATTTCATGCCGAAACAAGAAACATGATTTTACATTTGTTGGAGAGTCTGAGAAATGGAGGATGTTCACGCCCGTTCTGTGGCTGATTGTAATGGAGTCTCTGGTGGTTCTTCGGGTCAAAGAATGTCCCAGACAGATGCAGTCACACACACAAACACTTGCATACATAAACTGCTTCACGTGCACAGTACACACACATTAACATGCATAGTTGGTGTTTCTGTGCAGATTGCGGAATACATTTACATACAGTAATGCACATGTGGAACACAGACAGACACATTTGTGGGCACGTTGATGCCACAAACATATGTACATTATTCATAGTAGAAAATCTATACTTACAATAGTTTTTGGAAAGTGAACGTTCCATGTGTAGTTTAATTTATGGCCTGCTACAAGTCTGACTGATAAAAACACATATTCCATCAGCCTATAAACCTGTACACCTGACACACAGTATCTTTGCTTCTTATCTCACTCTGATCGGCTGAAATCCTTTTATCTCCTCTTATCTCCTTTAAAGGTCATTTGATTAAACGTCAGTTTCTGAACTTTATATACGAGGATTTTTACTGTGAAATCTACTTTGAGAAGTAGAATGTAAGTAGAACGGACATTCCTATTCAGATCAACATAGCAGGATATCAGACCGGCAGCCATTTTCACTTTAACCACTGCCGTTATTTTTGTATAAACCGACATGTGGCAAGTTGCTGCAAGTTGTAGTGACAACCAAATGCGCAGAGGGGAAGTAAAAAGCATGTCGAGGTGTCTTCCGTGTCACCATTGTCCTGCTGCTAGAGAGGAATCAAGGACCTCTGGATTTACTTGCTTCATATTTCTAATGGTGAGTAGAAGAATCTCAATCTTTTGCTGTGTTTGGCTTTGCTATCTGTGTCTCTAATGTGAGATGTCGGTGAGATTTTAATTGAGTTTGGACTGTTGGCTCAATAGCACATCAGGATACACAGATTTTGATAATTATGAATGTGTTTGGCGGTCCAGGTGAGCATCAGCAAGAGACAGACAGAAGGAAACCTTTGTCTTAGTGTGTATGGTAGTCCAAAACAGAGCCCCACTGTGTTGTCACCATTGGTGCCGTACCATTGCTCCAATGGCCAAAAATTCCAAAGCCCCTACACACTCCCTGCAGTTTTTTTTTCCCAGCCTCGTTTGAGCCATTGATCCCAGGTGTTTTTCATTGACTTGCCCCCTCTTTTCCAGCAGCTTTTGAGCCATCAAACGTGAGTGTTTTACACCCAAACAGGATCTTTACCTTACCATAAGCACGTTTTTTGGGGGGCTTTGGAATTTGGAACAGAACAATGGGCAGTCCCTGTCATGGTAATAACTAACTGCAATCTCTATTTTCTTTTGACCTAGTCAAGTGACCACAGAAAACAGTTAATTGTCTGTTCTACTCTCATTTTTTTCTATGGTTGGCCCGGTCCTTTCTCGATGTTTGACTCTGACGTCACATGAGGACTCAGAATCAGAGTCCTCCTGAGCCTTTCTAAAGTGGAGAGTTAAAAGCAGTGCTGGTGCAAACCCCAAATCATTTCTTTCCCCACAGATAGATGACAGATGTCACAAACACCTCTATCCTAAAGTGTCTTAGACATGTGAGAAATGTTGCCGGCTGCATGTACATGTGTATATGTGCATGCCCGCTTACCTCCTGACGGACATTATCAGATCTGTGTATCTGCCGGCAGCCTCTCTCTGCCCTCATGTATTTGGATTTCACTATTACTTAATAGCTGCTAATAAACAATTTATGCCACTTAACTGGGGTAATACATTATATCCTGACACACGGTTGAGTAACCACCTTGACTCTCTCTCCCTCTCCTCTTCCAGTTGTGGAAAACAAAATACTTGGCGCTGGTCCACAGACAACACTGAGGCCCATTATCTTCTGCATGCTCGCTAAGGCAGCTTTGAAATGAGGGAAGTTCAGCGGTGAGGCCTCTCTTGCTGACCAGGTATTGGGTATTGAATAACTGACCAGCATGGTAATGAAATATGGATAGTGTGTTACTAATGAAACATGGATACTGCTGTGGTTCAGGGAGGCCGCAAGCACAATCACCACCACGTTTTGTAGATTTGTAACAGACTTTGCAGCAATTGCTTAGATTTAATATCAATCCTGATCATCTGTGAGCATGTAATGCAAATATTACACATTATTATAGTTCAATAAAATAGGCATGACTTGTATGTGACTTACATATGAGAACATATCTCTGTGCATCCAGACATTCCAGATGATAGAAAGTTATAATGATAGATGGTAATGATATGATGATGGATTATATGGTAATTTAATACACCTGAAGAGGTCCAGAGGATTTAACAGAGAGGGTAACATATGTGTGTTTTCTGCTTGCGCCAGCGCACATGTACGAACGAGGGTGTCTGCACAGACACACACAGACAGCCACACACACTTCATCCGGCACTCACACACGTCTAAGGAAAACAAATGATTCTCCCTGTACTCCCCTTACACACACACGCACACACACATGCTCACACACACTCCTCTGTGTGTTATCAGTCCTGTGTGTGTCTCCAGAGGGAAACTGTATCAGACAACAGAGTTCACGTGACCTGGGGAGTCAGCCTTCCTTAATCCTACTGTCAGGCCTAATTGGGCAGTAGGGGATTGATCTAGTATGCCCTCTCTCTCTCTCACTCGCTCTGTGTGTGTGTGTGTGTGTGTGTGTGTGTGTGTGTGTGTGTGTGTGTGTGTGTGTGTGTATACCCTAAATGGCCTCATAGCTGAAGTTCATTTACAGATGGACTCCTGACTGCACAGTCTAGAAAATCTAGACAGGAGTAAAGGAGAGACAAAGAAGTGCATAATTTGTAATTTGGTAATTTTATTACTTATCAAGTAATACATTAATGTTTTGTTTTTTTTATTTTAAAACTGGTCAATGCTGCTGTATATAGCACAAAACAGAGTGAAACAAATACTGTGATGAGAGATGATGAATAATGGAAAACAAGTCTAATTACTTCATACGTTTTCTTCTGTCCAACTGATGGTCACCACCATCATGCAGCACATTATATCTAAATCAAATATCTATTGCACTTCACCAGTAGAGGGCAATACTGCTAAAACTACCGTGACCAATGTCCAACTCCAACTCTCAAACACACAAATCACATCCACTGTCTCTGTTGCTTCAGTAAGTGGACAGCGTTGCTTTCAGAGAGGACATACATTTGCTGAACAAAGACAGAGACTATGACAAATGATGCCGTGATGTTTCTTGTAACAGCAGAGAGAGAGAGAGAGAGAGAGAGAGAGAGAGACAAGGGACGTGGCCGTAAATCATGCCACACATGACCCATCGTTGCATTCAAGACCAAAGGAATTCATAATTACGGCTAAGATCTACTCCATCCCCTTGTCCGCCATTCATCTGTGTGCTCTTTACTTTGTGAAGGAAGTGGCTGTGTCTCAGCTTGAATTATGAGAGAGTTAGAGGTGAGCAGCTTAAAGCAAGACACGGTGCGAGATGCAAAAAAGAGAGAGATGGATGAAAAAGTGACCAGATGGGTGAAACTAACCAGACTTGGCACTGCAAGTCGCCAAACACATCCATCAAAACAGCAAACTCCAACACATATGTTTTTACTGCATTTCTTTCTCCTCTTTCATCATTTGGAAGGTTTTATTCTGTGGATTTTTTTCACACTTTGGCTAGAGGACATCAACTTCAGGTACACAATAAACTAAAAAATATAAACCATTCCCTTTTTTAAATAAACTGAACAGGAACATTGTTATTACCACTAAAACATTATCCCTTCACTTCATGTTAGTTTGTTTGAACAGATTTCTGTTGCTAATAAGTTTGATTCATTTCCTTTGCTTTTTTATTTGATGCCAGCTGAAGCTCAATTTTAAAGCCAGTTAAAAGCACCTCAACCTCTGGATGACATCATGGGTACAATTACACATTTTGATTGGCTATTAGAGACCTATTTTCGCTGCCATGATGACCAGGAAAGATGAGGCATTTCCAGCACTCTAGAAGTGATTCATTTCTGCAGAGACCAACAAAATGATCTTGTGAGATATAAAATGCGGGATGACACTTGCACTCTCCTCAGCTGTCTAACAACGCAATACAAAAACCCCAGAACTAAAACCCAATAACTCAAACCACACAAATATATAATCAGTCAACAAAATAGCTGCCAACTTTAAAACAAATTCAAAACTCAACACAACTGTTTGCCATTTGTGAGAAATTACTTCAAGTGTCTTCTTCAGATGCCCTGCAGTCACCTCGTGTTTGTCTGTGAGCACCCTCTGATGTAATCTAATGCAGACCATTTACATGGTATCATTTGTAACATTTAGTAAAATAGCTATTGTGCTGAACATGATCTAATGATCTGCACTTTGAAGACTCTACACCAGGGACACTCTGCCTGGGTCCACTTTTGCAGAATCACAGGAGGCCAAGGGCCAGTAAATAAGCAAAGAGCCTGGACCTCTGGTCTTGTCCTGGCACTGTTTTCTGATTAACGAGCTCTATTTTTTATATACTCTGACACCTCATTTATATTTAAAGCAGCTGTGTGGAACTTTACGTTTTCGTTGATTATAGCGCCCCCTTTGGTCGAAGCGGTATGACACCCACAGCCTGGTGTCGTAAAATCTTGACTGCAACTGGCAATTACCGCATGCATTTGTTTTGGAGAGCGAGAGGATTAACTAACGTCAGGTCAGTCCAAGTAATTAGTGGAAACAGCAAAATTATTCAGTAAACTCTCCTGTCGTGTTTCTGTTCTGATCTAATCCTAACACAGCAAAGCTGTTATCAGCAGCCTTCGCTTGCAAAGCTAACATTACTAACGTTAGGTCAGTCCTAGTAATTAGTGGAAACGTGCTAACATGCTAACGTTACACATAAGTTAGTAGTAAAGTAAGACCTGTTCATAAATGTTCTGGTGCAGCTCTGACAGCTGTCTGTTGTATATTTGTGTTCATGGTCACAGTCACAGATAATTTTGTGGCGTTTGGCGATACGAACTAGGGACAGTTTTATAAATGGTAAAAAGTTCTGCACAGCTGCTTTAATGTACAGAAAAACCCGTCTTTTGCCAATCTCTTATTTACAACGTGTTTTTTGCCCGCCATGTTTGACAGCAGCAGACAACAACAGATCAGTTTTTGTTGCTATCACCAACAACCAGTGATTATGTATTGATAAATATGCTCATTATGAGTGTAAATAACATCCTAGCATCTTACTTGGAGAAGCTGACATCCAGGTACTATTATTGCCTTAACTTAGAATAGAAAAAAAAAATTAAATGCATTTGACCAAAATAAAAGATCTTAATGTGCACTTACAGGTGTTTTTTTTTTGCCATGAATGAACCCCCACGTCATCTTGTGCTCTCCCTAAGGATTTCTTGAATGACAGATGTACTGTTCTGAGTCCTTACAGAGAGCTGTTGTTTAGACAGGTAATGGGCTGAGAGAAACACGACCACAGAAACCACTGTTACGCTGGATCTGGTTACACATGCATAACATCAGTGTGTGTGTGTGTGTGTTTGAATCTGCCTTGATACATGTGTGCAGGCATGTGTATGAGCACTAATGTGTCCATGCATGTTATTTTGCGTAAGTGCTGGTATGATTGTTCACACGACTCATGTGTGCAGATTGTGTGTGTGTGTGTGTGTGTGTGTGTGTGTGTGTGTGCGTGCGTGCATGCTGACCATAACATAACAGCAGGTTACGAGGTTAGGGTGCCTGTGTTTATTTGTTTGCCTAGCAGATACCCTTATGCAGGTCACTCAGCTTTTGGTTCATTTAACACATCCACATATTTACACAGCTGGATATGAGCTGATAGGGGGACGCTTATGGTCAAGCAGTTTAATGTTAATGTTAAAGGGCGGGCAGATGAAAATCTGACTCTTTCTTCCTTTCTTTTTATCTTTCTGTGGGCTTCTTGATAGTTCTGCAGTGTGAGCGTAAAGAAGCTGTGACTCCACTGTCTCTCCTATCATCTGTTGCTCTTTTCCTTATTGCACCAGATACTTCACTCCACCATCTCTTTGCCCAGATACACTGCTCCACATTTCCGCTCCATCTTCCCACCTCTCTCTTCATGGTCTATTGCTCAAGTCTTTCTCCTTCACTCTCCCTTCTCCATGGCCACCCCATCCACCTTACACTCTCTCCTCTGTTTCCAAATTTTTCCACCTCCTATATCCCTCAATCCTCCTCCCAGTTCCACCCTCCCTCTTACGTTTTCTCCATACATACAAAAGCCACATGGAGGGTCTGCTTCTAATCTCCACATGCTGGGGTCTCCATTTGTTTTGCTTGTCCAGAGACCCACAATGCAGTTTCCAGTGCCCAGGACCCACTGAGTGCAGATTTAATTAGATAAGGCGAATGGTGGAAGGAGCTGGAGAATTGAAATTGGACATGGAGGTTTTACAAGGAGGGCTGGTTGGTCCTTGGCACTGCAGGAGCACGGCACAACAATGCGCTTCACACTGAGAGGGGCAATGAGAAAGTGGAAAAGAAAGGGGAATGAGAATGAAGAATGGAGATGGCATTCTTAACTCTACCCTGGTAGTCACTAAGGGTGTGTGTGGCTATTGTGCTCCCAGTCTATAGGCTGCTGGTGCCACACCTACTCATGCCACTGAGCCTGTGAGCCTTCAGGGTCTCAAAAATCGGTACATTCCTACACTGCACAAGTAATGTGTACAGTTATCACTACAAAATGTTTCACATTTGGAGATACTGCTTTTACATAAACAAAGTTTGGTTTGTTGTTTGGTTTCAGGCAAGTAAGAGATGGGTTTTTTTTAGGAGTGGTTAGTGAGAAAGAGAGTAATTTAATCTAGATTTTCCTACATTAAGGTAACTGTTGATGTTAAAGCAGACACGAGGGGCGTCGGTGGCATAGTGGATAGTGCCGGCGCCCCATGTACAGAGGTGATGCCTCACTGCAGCGGTTGCAGATAGCCATTTCTGCATTCTACTAGCCACTAGGCTAATTTAAGCAACGGGAAATGTCACAGGCTTATTCCAAAAATATTAGCATGTTGTATATGTGGGGAAAACCTGTCTTACAAAAGACAGTTATTTTGTCTGTGAATCTTGTGAGTTATAATGGAGCTGACATTTTGTACTTTATATCAAGTATATTAATCCATGTTTTATGTGTGTTTTGAATCATTGAATCTTACTGCACTACTGCAAACCCCTCTGCCATCTAGTGTTTTGGAGGTGTAACTGCAGAGCTATGTACATACATCACTGTACAAGCATCAATAATCACAATGGCATAGGCCACTTGCATCGGCTCCTATAAATCGGCCTTAACAAAAAGCGGCAAATGGCTTCTTTTAGTCCTCGGTACAGGGTGGAGTCTTATGAGGACAGGTTCCAGTAAACTATCAAAATTTAATTAAATTTCATTTAATTTCATTAATTAAATCCAATTAAATTTCATTAATTGGATTTGGTAAAGAGTTCTGATAGTCTGAACCAACCTAGTGGTTTGCAGAGGTCTGTCGTATTAAATAATTAGTAAAGGGCAGCTTATGCAGATGCTTGTGTGTGTTTTTGAGTGTATTCAACTTTAGTTAAAATGAAAGCTCAGTATACAGTGCGTTTTTATAGATGTTCCTGCAAAATTGGATTGAATATAATGTCACCCCAAATGTTCACTACCACTGGTTGCTGCCTGGTTGTGTTACAGCTCAGTTGCAGTTCTAATGTCTGAAAGCATTTAACAAGCTGAGAGTCATCAAACAGTCTGTTCTTTGGCAGATACATTTCTAATGTTGTTTTAAGGCCAGTTGTTTTTCCCCCTCTCGTAATTTTAATGTTTTTTTACTTTTCTGTTCATTCTGTTCATGATTCACTTGTTTACAGTTGTTTTGGGTTTTTTTTTTTTAAATCTAATGCTTTATGCTCATGCTATAACCATACTGTGACCAAGAGTCCAACAAACATAAACAAAAGTAATCATCTCATGCTCTGTAGGAAACTGAGACCATATAAACCTAAATATTTTGGCCATGCATCTGTTTGTCTAGTGCAGCTTTGTTCCCATTTGGGTAAAATGCCATCTTGGTAATGGGTTGTTTTGGATTTTGATCGTCTGTGAAAATGCACTTAGTATCTCCGTGGTCACATTGAGGTTTAAAAAAAACCCATTTAAATCAATTGCAAAAAATGCATACCAGCTAATTCAACATCAAACAGTTTTAGGCAGAGTTGGTTCTTGGTGGGTACAGTGTTTTTAATGAGTGGAACAACTAGCATCAGTTCATCACTTCTGCACACAGGTCACCATCTCATGGTATTTGCTTTGCGTGATAGAAAAATATTACAATAATGTTTTGGCTGCCATTTGTCTTCCAGGTTGGCACTGAAACAAAATGCATGATGATGTCATTCTTACATTGGCAACGAAGGGTTCTCATTATCCTGCTTGTCATCACAGAAACACAATAATGTCTAGGAGACAAAATAACAAATAGACATTGAGGAGAACAAATAGCGAGCAGAGATACATGGATGGGGGGAGTGTAGAGTGAATGGTAGAGACAGGGTGATGTATGTGTGAAGGGGAAGACAGAATGGACATGTAAAAACACTGGATGCAGCAAAGAAAGTGTTTCTTTCTGAGTGGGGATTAAGCGTCTGCACAAAAACGAGCATAACAAGTGTTTAGTGGCTGCTGTGACCCTGGGCAAGAACCCTGCCATCATGTAACTGCAGCGGCTGCATTTCTGAGCCACAGCACGACTATTAGCAGCACGATTCAGCTGGGTTTTATTACAGAGCACAGGCTGAACCAGATAGTCACTCATATTACTGGTTCCCAATTGGCAGGTGAAGGACGTTCTGATATAGTTGCTGTTGATTCTTGATGAATTGTGTCTCCTATCGTAATGTGAGGGTTTTCCTGCACATGGCCAAACTGTTACATTATCAGTCTTCTATACGCACTGCCACATGTGACATGTTTAATATTCTTTGTGGCTCCAATTAATTCAGGGTCTTTCTTTTAAAGTATTATTGGCAGCACATGTAGTTTCAGGCACGTCTGCTGAACGATCCACCTCACTTAGCCAACACACTGAACTCTCTGTATCACTGATGCACTGCTTCTTATTGTTCATCCTCTGCCAGGCCTAATGGTGAATTACAGCGGTTTGGACTAAATAAGAGCCAATCGCACTACAAGGGGTGCCTTCACTGCCCTAAAGCCAGCATGTCTCATAGGACTTTTCCTCTTTACGTGTTTCCTCCCTCCTCCTCTTTCACAGTTTATCTCTAGAGATGCCTCCATGTTGATCTATCCATCAGCCAGACTCTGAGGGACCCCCATCAATTTTGAGTTTCCTGTCACAACTTTCACAACCTTACGTACGCACCCACACACACCCACACCTTTAAAACACAGATGCTATCTTGAAAAAACTTTGTAATTTTTCTTACACTCTCTTTCTTTGAGAATACAAAGATTATTTTTGGTGGTTTTTCAAACTGTGACATTGATTGCTGGCTGTGCTGAATGTGAGGTTGTGTGTAATGTGCGAAAATCCTTGTAGACACCAATGAAGACTAAATAGAAATACCAGGGATTTCCCAGGGAAGTTGATCATAGTCCAGGTCAATGTGAATTTTTTACTATTTGAATTCACTTGGTAAAACGTGTGTCCAATCCAGTGCTTATTAAAATAACTTCAGCCTGGTGTCTGACCTCCACTGTTGTCAAGCACCTGATTGTGACTGTTTGAGCTGTTTGTGTCGACTTTATGTATATATTTACAAAATAATGAGCCTGATTACAAAAACTGTCCAGTTCACAAAGATATGCAATACAAGGAGATTTCTGTCTGTCACGTCTGAATTCCTTGCCCGGAGTTTTGATTAATTCCGCTACACTTTGTCAGTGATGAGCTGTAGCTGCAGTCTGAAAATGTATTTTTCTCTCTCTGCCATTGTTCTGCAAAAGAGACATTTCTACATGCATTATGGTTAATTGCAATCAAATGCAGAAAAAAGGGCAATGCACTCAGCTGCAAAACTTTATGGGCATGTTTGCACGGTAGCATTGTAAGTGGAATATCTTTTGTGAATCGGACCTGAGACGGGGCAGATAGTGCCTGCAAAAGATGAATAACTAATGGATGTTATCACTTGTTGTGATGCATCTTCTCCCATTACCTTGCTCCTGAAATTAATGGCCTTTGCTGCGTGATGTAAAGCTTAACTCACAGGGAAACAGAAGTTAGAGTGTCATCAAAATATTTTTTATGCTTTACAGTTAAGAAATTAAATGAATTTTGATTTGACAATAGTCATGATTTTTTTTTACACATATTTAGCCTGTAGCAAGGTATAAAGGAAAAAAATAACCCAGGAGCACAGAGTTAGAACATAGAAAATGTATTCATCCATTGTATCATTAATACTGCTGATATTTTATTTCATATAAATGTAATCATGAGCGGATTGGTCGAAGCCTTATATATGATAGGCCTATACAAATTTTAGATCATGCATGTATAATACTACCAGCATATTCCTGAATACAAACTTTTTTAAACATAGTAAGTAAAAACATAAACAAAACCTGACTAAAATATGAAAGCATGTAGATGACAAATATTTTTTCTACATACATGCAATCAGTTCTGCTGTTTGAGTGCATTATAACAGCAATGGACATTCAGTACAGTGTAGGGATGATTTCCCTTTGTTTTGTATTACTAAGTCAAATATCTGAGCCATTATCACAAGTTCCCGGAATAGAACAGGACGTGTCCTCTAATGATAAAAGTAGACGTCTCACACTTTGAAAGCACAATACATGAGTATCACTTTTCCGCCGTCAGACATCACAGACTTGTTGTTCTGTGTGAACTGCTCTCTCTGTTTATCTTTACAGATTCCAGACGAACTCTTGCTGAAAGGACAGTGGCCAAACATCTGTGTGCTGGCACTGAGCAGCGACAGGTCTGCAGCAGATTGGCAATGTGCACGGAAAAACATGTGGGCACACTCGCGCGCGCGCGCACACACACACACACACACACACACACAATTCTGTATACCGACAAATGCTTCATGCACACATATTGACATACACGGTCACATACCCTGAAGGAACATTCATAATCAGAGCCAGAAACACTCACTGGTGTGTATTTAGCAGGTGCTCAATAAGTCAACTTTCAACACAGACATGGAGAGGTGCACGAGCTGGAGAGACATGCAAAGAGTCATGCACACCTTCCACCAACTCATGGCTCACCTTGCCACTGGCTACAACGAAAACAATTAAGCCAGGCACGACAAATCCTGTTACAAAGCTACTATGTCCTTAAACTAGAGCCTCAACATATGAAAGCAACATGAGGTTACAGAGACCATAAAAGCAGGAAAAAGGTTATCACCTAATTTCCAGGACACAGATGTGATTGTTTTAGCTGTGATACTGTTCCAGTTGGCGGCTGTTCTCAGGACTAAAGATGTTATTAAGCCTCTCCCCCTCATGTTTTCCTTTTCAAACCATGCTTTTTCTTTTATGAAGGTTGTGTATTTACGACTGACACCGTTTTCCACTGTATGGGATGACATGGAACACCTGCTGTTCACCCAGTGTGCTTAACTCCATTCCAACATTTAAAATTCTTCTTGTTCTCGCCGTTACACAGTCAAGGACACTGAAAGACGGGCCATGATAGTGATGATGTTTAACATACTCAAATCTTTTTCTTTTCATACTTCTGTGGCTTTTTTTGGCCACTTCTCTTTCTTTTATTTGGCCGCGATAAAACACATCATGTCAAGAAACCAGACGTGATGACTATTCAGAGCAGAGGTAATAATGCTGAGGACAAGCTATGGTAGTTGATATTCACAGACCGCTGCATAATCATATTCTTAAAGGTCCAAGTAACGTCGATCTGACAGCATTGTTTTGATGTTCTCTTTTTTCCCCCGTGAAAAACAGCAGGTTTGTGTTTGGGCAGATGGACGGGAGTTGGCTGATGCTCCCTGGGGATGAAATCAACTCTGCCGTAGACCGAGGTCCATGTTTATCTTTGGGCTTTATTAGATGTTGATGTTGGCCGTGTGAGAGAACCACTTGTATAAAAAACCATTTTTAAGGGAAAAGAGAAAGAGAACGAGAGGGAGAAAGGGGCAGGCTGAGGTGGGGGAGGGAGAGAGACGAAGCAAGAGTAAGTTTTTGGATTTCATCAACTCTACATCTAGATAAAAAGATACACATGAACACAGGAATTTGGTCTCTTGTTTTGCACATATAGTACATGTTGTTCCAGAACTAAAGGAATGTAGCTGCGGAGTAGGATTTGTATGTTGGCATGAAATGAAGAATATGTCTGAGGTCATTTCCACAACCTGAGTAACCATAATCTTTATTTATCAGAGGAGGGGGGGTGGCTGGAGTGTGACTTTAAAAGTGAGTGGCTTGGGAAAATGCATGACCCTCCCTCCACCATAAATAGGCCCTAACCATATTTACTTCTTTAGATGTAAACCAAATGTTGGTGTTGGAGAATGCAACGCACAAAAAGAACGAGAGTAATAGTAAATACCAAAACAAACACCTAACTGAATCATCTCAGCAGAATATGGGTGCATGACAGCCTCACACGTGTTTTGGGGTTCAGATGTTCTTTAAAATAAATACAATGTACAACCATTTGAAGTTGTATGCCTCTCCAATAAGTTACCACCACCCCCTCCCCGCTCATAAATTGCTAACAGTCCCTAAACTATACATCTGATTCAAGCTGATGAAGTCAGTTATATTCTCATCTCTGGTTGAAGTGCTATCCTTGGACAGCTCAACCAGTGGTGCAGCTGTCCGTCACACTGCTGGAGACCCAACTTATGAGTTTGGGCCTTTAACACTGGGTGCAGCGCTTGATTTGACCCAGTGTTGGCCTCGTGTGTGTAAGAGTATTACACTATGTGTGCTTTGTCAGCACTTGGAAAACACACTGTTTTGAACTACACCTACAGCGGGACTGTGAGAGATGTTTTTGGTTGCCTTCCATTTAAACAAGCATTAGTCATGTTGGTTTAAACCACGTGTAGAAAGCAGCCTTCTTGCAGCACACCACGGCATTTTTGACCTTGCAATATGCAACACCAAAACGAAGGACCCACACATTTAGAACACCTCAGTGATTTTTTTGTATTTGTTACACATATTTTTGGTAAAGAATAGTATTGTTTATTGTGGAGAACTTGTTTTTAGCAACCTAAAACCAACCAGCGGTGCTGTTTCTGCAGGCCGGTATTTCCCAACCCACATGCAGTCGGTATCGTTATCTAAATCACCTGCATTGCTTTGACACAAAGGTCCAGTTGGGCAAGTTAAAAGTAGAAGAAGAGCAAATATTTAGTAGAAATAATTAAGTTGTATGGGAAAAAAGGGTGGTAGGGTGCGTTTCTGATTGCCAGAAGTGCACCTGAGCGCTGTTTAATGATGACTCATGGGAAAACAAACTGTGGATCCAATGGGCTGAGGCCGCAGCTGGCAGACCTTTGGCTGCTGCTGCCATGTTGTGTCAAACTGCAGTGATGTGGGGAGACACCAGAGAAAGGAGCATTCACCTATCCTCCTGAAGATGCATTTTAATGAATAGCGCTATTTCATGAAAACACTAAATGACTTATTTGTTGTGCCACTGCTATTATGACGACAGACAGTTAAATGGGTAGAGAAAAACAAGAAAACAGGCAGGCATGCAGACTTATAGACAGACTGGAAAACAGACAGACAGACAAGCAGATGTCTGTCAGAATGACAAGTGCAAACACACACAAAACGATAAAGAGACGAATCACTGGGTGAACAGAGGATGATGGAAAGCTGAGTGAGGAATGAGGAAATGATGGATCCACGGGTGGATGTGAGAGAAGAAAGATTAACACAGCAAGTGAAAGACGAATAGGGTTTAATGGCAGGGTTGCAGTGGCACACTGACAGACAAACAGGGACCTACTCTACATGCACAGGTGCACCAAAAACGTAATTATCCCATCATTTTACATGCAATGATTGCAAAAAAAAATGCCGTTGAACCTTGCTGATCCTTGTGCACTGTGAGTTGTCCACATGGTCAACGGTGAATATGTCACCTGCTCAGCAGCTGGCGTGTGCTAAACTAGGAGAGAGTGTGTGTTTGCACTTACCCCTGCTGCCTTGCGTATGCATGTGCCTGTATGAACATATGCGCTTGTGTGAAATACATCTTTGTCATCGTGTGCACAAGCAGGTTTTCGTGCTTGTTCAGTCCAAGACAGAACATGTTTGGCCATGACGAGAGGTCACGTCTGGTGCCAAACTAAACAAAGAGGTGTATCTGCTTTCCCTGCATGAAAAAAAAAAACCTGGCAGCACTCTGGTGTCCACTGGATTTAGTTAAAACATGTTCTGTTTTTTGCACAGTGGTAAACCTTGCAGGGTGTTTATTGTTAGCGCCTTGCAGAAATTGACTCTCAGTTCTAATAATGGGATTGTTGACTTTGAAAATAAATATTTGTCTTGCCTAAAAGGGCATTTCCCCTCACCAGAACATTTGCAGAATATAAAATGCCAGAATTGCAAGTTTTAGGTTGCATCCATCATGTCTTACACAACTATATTCCAACAATCTTAGTACTGTGGTTCACAGTCAACCTATCCCTCTCATATAGCAAACACTCAAGCTGAAAGTTCTGTAACTTAATGGAAAAGACATTTGTGATATAGTGTAAGTAGAAATAATGGGTGACCACAGTTTAAGAGGAAGAAGCAAGAACAGGAAGGGTAGAAGAAGATGTATTACTCCATGAGGTCATTACTAATGGTTGGCTAAAATGAACATCTCTGTTTTCCTTCTCACCCTCTCCCCCTGTCTGTCTGTCCACCCCCACCTCCCATATCTGTCATCCCCGTGTTATTTATTGCCTCTGTCCTCAATCCCAAGGGTTTATTTACCTGCTTTGAAACCCCTGTACCAAATGTGCGTGTGTGCAAGGTGATGTATTAATGGGGTGTCGAAGGCAAAAGGATAGGCTGGGGGCGTCGATGTTCATAAGGTTAGAGAGTTAGTCACCTAGTCAGGGTGAACACTGAGTCCCTGTAAGTCTCTGTACTGTTTGCTAATGTGTTCTTCACATCACCTCAAACTGCCCCTCACAGACACACCGTCAGATCAGGATCATGTCGGGAACTACTGAGTCAACATATTCTTGATATTTTATAACTACATCTCAGCTTTCCTTACCCTCAGGTGTACATAAACTACAGGTTATACACTTTTTTTTAAAATACTAAAATGTGAAATTATCAGTTATCATTTCAGTTATTGGCCGTGAGAAGCAGGTAATTATCGGTATCATGTTGGATAATGCACCACTTTATTCCTTTGTACATGTGTCATGCGATATCTCACTTCCAGTTAGACTGTGATGAAGCACACAGTGGATCTCACCAGTCTTCAAATTACTACTATTACAGGAAGTCACTCAGAAGACATGGTGGTTCCAGCTTGACTCAGACATTGATTTAATCATTTGTTGTAACCAACGTGTTTACTGTTTTTATATGATGCCACACCATGTCTCCAAGAGCCCCCCGTAGATGTCATGCTACTACTAGCAGAAGAGTGACTGATTGTGAAACAGTGCAGTTAAAGTCAGACAGATTTATGCCTACTTTCTTTGGTAACCAGCCACACACACACACACACACACACACACACACACACACACACACACACACACACACACACACACACACACACACAAATGCATAACCCCCCTTCTCACCCCACCTGTGGCCCATGAAATAAAGGTGCTGATGAGCAGCCCCTATCAGCAGATGCCATCTTTGCCTTGTCATCAGTGGCTTGCATGGTCACAGAGAAAGAGGGCTGACAGCTTCTCCTTTCAAAGGCTCTTCACCAGTCCCTGCCTCCCGTCAAATTCCTTCGCTCTCCATCTCTTTATGCTACATTTATTACTTGCACTTAGATAATATTCTGTCTGATCGCCCCCCCTTCCCGCCCCTCAGGTCAAATTGCAGTGACTCTGAAACCACTAGCCTCTGGTATAAGTAGAGGTGTTGAAAACCTGACATCACCATCATGGCTGCCATTTTCCCTCATTCACGTGAATTTTCCCAGTCAGAGGCAGAATAGCTTTATTAGCTTGGCTCAATAAACTTCTGTCCATACATATGGACTTGGTGCGAAACAATAACCCATACTTGTGTTGGTATATAAGTAAGAGTAAAGCAACTTGGCATCCTGTCATCTTTACGGACCAAAAGACTGCAACATAAGGCTGCATGTTTTGCATACATGTGTCAGTCCATCTGGCTCTTGCACTTGTCTGCACAAGAATCTGCATGTGTTTGTCTGCTTTGTCTATCTAAATGATGTGTTTGTGTCTGTGTCTGGCACACACTGTTTCATCTGGTCTGCGTGAGTGTTTGTGGGAACTCAGTGTGTATGAGTCGAGCAAAAAGTGTCAGCGTCAGCATCGTAGGAGGACGGGTTTAACACTGTGCCCGTCTGGTTCCTGGACTCCACAGGAAACAGGCGTTTTCAGAAGACACCTGGTACCTGTTTCCACTTCAGACGTTTGAAGAAAAACAAACACCTGAGTGGGAAGGCAGGGGATTTCTATCTGCTGGCCTCCATGACGTCAAACGGGACCTCTGGTCCTCATCACCCTGCAGAACTGACACTTACAGAAAGAGGGAGAGAAACAGAAGCAAAAAAAAATCATACAATGTGTGATAGCTAAGGAGCCAAATAATTTGACTTTTGACCTGGTCGTTCCCAGTAACATAGGACTATATCAGGATTTTTATTACTCCAAGCAATTTGGATAATCCTCAAATTAAAATTTGAAACAAATAAATTGATGTCACAGGTATAACATGGACTTAAAACTTAAAAAGTACATTGAGTAGAGTACAGATCTCCAGCAGGCAGCCACCCAAGCTGATTGCAGCCACTAATAAATAATAATTCTTGTCATTCCAGCACATTCACTGCAGCGCGTTTCAGAGCAGTCCCAGAAACTAATAAAAATTTGTGCCTCGTCTAGTTTCGTTCGAGTCATGGCGCATTGCACAGAGCAGATTGATTTCTCCTCCACAGGCACTGCATGTGAAATATAAATACGATGTAATTATGAGGATGAATGTATTTAATAACTGAAATATCGCCACAAATCTTTGATCCATGTTGTTCACGAACTTCACCTGAAGGCTACAGCGAAACAATAAACACATTTAAAATTGACAAAAGAAGAAAGTATTTAACTTACTTAGCTATGGTAGAAGCTTAAATATCAGCCCATCACTCCGCGCCCCTCACAGTCATGATGGTGGAGAAGACATCCAAAAGTGGATTTATTCATCTAGCATTGTGCCTAACTTTAGTGGGTCATAACATATCAGGTACAAATTAATCTGCAAATGCTCGGGTTCAAAATGAGACCACACTCTATGGGTGTCAGTTTTCTGACACATCTAAAATGTGACCTCCAGCAGACTAGGTAAGGCTTGTTAGGCTTGTTAGACGACATCTCAGAGGAAAGCAAAGTTCACACACCTCTCTCTGACACATCACCCAAATTTTTTGCTTTTTTACTTGTTTCTTTGCCTTTTCCATCCATATTGCAACATAAGTGTAAAAAAGCGAATTGTTTTTTAATGAATATTCATTTCCCATTTGTTACAACCACCTGCAGGTGTGCTCAGAGTGTGCCTCATCATAATCCACATGTCTCTCATTGTGTTGTATACTGTTTTCGCTCAGTTGTTCAATGGTCACAATAATTTGATACATGTGGGGTGACTAGTATTTCTAGTTTCTGTAAACTTCGGATCTGTTCCCAGCTTCACACACTCAGTCCCTGGAGAATATCCACTAAACTGCTGCAGTTGTCTTGAAATGACTCAGCGGCATCATCTCTTCCTCAGTGGGAATGTCATGAATACAACAACGATGCATCATCTGTTAACTTACAGCAGAGTTCATTGTGTCACTGTAAATTTCCTCCTAGAACAGCAGATGATGTGAAAGGGACGGGAGGCCACCCATCTCACAAGAGCATGTTCCAGAAATGGAATCACAGAGGACTCACTAACAGTTCCAGATATGAAAGAAGATGGAGATTTCAGAAGGATTAAATGTGCGTGTGTGGCCAGAGTGTGATAACCCCTTTATCAAGAGCTCAAGAATGAAACCGCAATTTTGTGTTTCAAGGACAAACCATTCTGAATGTTCACTACTCTGAATATATACAGTACTACTACAAACAATGACTGACTCATGGGTCTTAAACGCTGAATACTGATTAATTGGTGTTTTACAGAAAATATATGAGGTGCCACTATTGCTTACATTAGCTGAGGACCATTCCAGAGGGATCTGTTACACAGCTTTCCAGTATTCTGATATGAAATCACAAGCAATTTATTCTTTGCATCTGTAAACAGACACCCTTTCTTTTATGTATCTATGGTGGGTAAACATGCTAAGGAACTTTAAAAGGTTAAATCAAGAGCAGCCGTGTCTTCTCAACCAAGATAAAAGCCAGATCCTCAATTTCAGAATCAGGGTCGATCGTTGCGTGGCTGTCAGCTGCTAGGCCTGCGAACGTGTAGGCGTGACGGCCACACACACTTCCCCTGGAATACCACACACACACATTCAAGCAAGAACACAGTATTACACCAACGTCCGTAAAACTGCCATCCCCCTCCATGAGGAAAGACACTTCCTACCATCCGCTGCAGAACAAATTTTATAGACAGTGGTTTAGTACTTTAACTCGTAGACACTCAGAGACACGAACACACTAATGATCACACGTGTTTATAAATAGAAGGTTTGATTTCATTATACGGCATGTTCATGCATGACAACATGAAAGAGGAGCTGCATTCCCTCCAAAGGCTCCAAACTGTGAGGGACAAATGAGTTAGCATGGTGGTCACAACCACAGATCCACTACTTCCTCCCATCGCCATGCCTTCATCCTGTTCACGTTGGGCAGCCTCACCACACAGGAGGATGACTACTCTGCTCAGAAATTAATCTGCTTTACCTATATCGACTACAGATGTAGCATTTATTCAAAATGTCTTAATGCCCCAAGGAGAATGAAAAGAAAACTTAAACCTGCTGAAATGTTTTTATCAGCTGATAAACTTATAAAGTCATCTAGTTTAAAAAAAAAAAAGTCCACATATTCACTGGAAACTGAGCCAAGGAGTCTTGGTACAAGCCGTCCCTCACATAAGGAAATCACACATGCGTACTTTTTCTGTCTTCATAACTCATCCTGATGACGTGAAAACTGTACTGACAAGTAAACCAGTGTACATGCAGCACACAGGAACAGTCTCTCTTTTACCACATGCATACAGTCTGCAGGTGAAATGTCTTCCAGAGCCTATTTTGTGGTCGTGCTGATCATTTAAAAAAAGATATGATGCTGTGGGATGATGTAAATCCATGTACGCAAGAGGTTTTTGTTTTCTTTCCAGTTAACACTTTATGTTTCGAAATTAAAAAGCTTACATGTTGAGTCACTGCTGAGCTATATTAATATGCACAGCGTAGTCTTCTGATGGTATCTCTCAGAGAGCTGCAGAAGCAGCGCAATAAGACGGTGAAACTCTATTTCCACAATAGCTTCGTCTGTAGGTGTTCCCAGGCCGCAAAGAGCCTCACAGTCTAATCAGATAGGTGTAAAAGATACAAAAGTACACCTCCTGCTGTTTTGTGGCTCTGTGGGCCATACCTGTGGGGGTTGTGTGTGGGGTATTGTCTGCACGTGGGTGCCTACAGAGAGCCAGGGTAGCGCCAAGGCATGTGTTTTTGTGCATCTCCTCTTTGACTAGAACGGATTCATGTGTGAGTGTGTAGTACAGTAGCACATACAGTAGGTCTGTCTGACTGCGTTTAAGTGTGTGTGCATGTTGAGCATAGCCTGGGGTAGTTGACTGGGCTAGTAAACTGTTGTGAGAGTAGTAATTAAATACATAAAGCTGCTGGTTCTGCTCTGCCGCTGCCTGACAAAGCATAGCCCACCCCTGGAGACTAGCATGTTAGCACAATATTACTGTTAATGTGCTTTTATGGAGACTGGGGCGTTTGTGTTTGTGGTGGGTGAGGAGGAAAGAGAGGAAAAACCTGATTTCGACTAATACCATGTTTTGTTTTCACTTACTTGAGTTTCCTCTTCATTAGTAGTTTAAGTGGAGTTTTTTGAAAAGTTAACCCTCTATCCACACAGGCTTGAATCATGTGAAATCAAGCTTCACTTATTGTTTATTTTTACAACAAAACAAGAGGAGGATGTGTTTTAATATTCCTCGTCTCTTTGCTCGATGTGATTGATAGGAAGGTTCTTATGTAATCACAGATTGTTAGCCAAAGGTTTTAATCTTCATGTCTCTGTTGCTTGCTCTCATGGTGTTGTGACTGATATTGCACAATGAGAATAACAAGGTTCAAGGTTTTAGAAAAAAGAGCCACTGTATATTGAGTTATCTTCTCCTGAAATGTCTGAAATAGGGTTCTAGTCTTGACAGACTCATAAGACCATATTAGTGATGCTAGAAGTAATGCATGCTGTGGGTGCAGTCACCTTTTGGCTTAGGACCCACACAAAAAGCCGTCATTCGAAAATGTGAGATTCTGTAGATGCATTTAGTCTAAATAGAAACTGCAAAAACATGTTAATCTCACTTGTGTAAACTGAATGCTTTATCAGCCCATACTCATACTACAGTTACTCACACTACAGTTTCTAGGTAAGTCGTAAAATTTTCAGAAACAAGACTAAGGTCTATAGCCAATTTTGGTGGCTCTGTAAGGTTTTACTAAATGCTTGCATCAGTATGCTGACATGGATGTGAAAAGTCATGGGATCAAGTGATTAAAATGAATTTTGAGGGGGATATGAAATGTCTGTTCAAAATTTCATGGTGAACTACATCGTCAGAACATTTCACTAACTGCCAAAAACATCAACCTCAGAACAGAGCTAGAAAAAAAAGTCTGGGGATCACCAAAGCCAGCAGGATTAAACCGCCAAGCACTGTGAATGTCTCTTGAAAAAATCATGGCAATGTTGTTAAATATTTCAGTCTGGACCAAAGGGATGGACAAATCAACCGACAGACAGTCAAAACTGCAACCAATATTCCCATTGCTAGAAATGAATATTTGCATTGTACGTTCCTGCAAACCACAGCCCACATTAGGTTTTTTATGATTCATATGTATCATATCAAAGTTTCTTAAGTCTGATTACATGTATATGAGCTGACTTTGTCATTGCGAGATGGATAGGATGGTGTGACACAGAGGGAAATGGCTGCCAAGCTGCAGACCACTGTTTGAGACCAACAAACAATAACACCAGTTGTTTTGTTAATGAGACACTGACGGCATATTCAGAGTGTTTTAGGCCAAAACATGATCATAACCATGTGGTTTTTGTCCCTAAACATAACAACTCCTTAATGACAGCGTTGTTGAATTGTTAAGTTGTTGTTAAATTCTGGCGGTTGAGTTGCCTAAAGCCGTGGCACTAGCATGGCTGAAAACGGCAAATATATGTACAAAATTATAAAACTATAATCAAAATGAAAGAATGTTAACAGACCTTACAATTGTAAAAATGTATATGTGAGACAGCGGTGTGTGTGTGCGTGTGTGTGTGTCTTTGTGTGTATGACCTGCTGTGTAATTAGTCCTGTGGTCACTAGAGGTGACAAGAAGAGCAGGCCCTGGAATCCCCTCCCTTATGTCTGCAAAGACATCCCCCCCCAAAAAACTCTCGCACACACACACAATTCACACACTATCTCTCCAACTCGACGAGCCCCTGCCGCCCAACCTTCATTACCCTCCAGCCCCCCTGAGGGCCACGAGGAGGTGGGGGCTTCTCTCTGGAGCCCTGGGGCTGCACTGGAATTTACACTCATGGCCCTGAGAATGGACGGGATCCACACTCCTCCACTCTCCCATTGTTAAGGAGGAGAAATGTAACTGATTTCCCATGTCGTGGAGGGGGCTTTAGTGATCATGCCTCTCGGGGGGCTCTAAGTGTTGGAGGGATGGAGCACAGAAAATCTCATTCCATTGCTTATTTTGTGCTCTTTTTCCTCATCTTTAAACAAACCTCCTGTAAAGTTTTCCCCCTTCTCCCTTTTTTGTCTCCTCACTGAATGTCTCCATAGCAGTTTTCCAAAATTGTACCACAAAACGTTGTTACCCCCGGTACTGATAATTCCCTCCATTTAACCACATTACACCCATAATAACCTTAAGTAGTAAGGTGAGAATTACATTAGTGCCATCATTGGATGTCTTTGAACCATCGTGTACACAGGGAGTCTACTGTAAATTCTCCTATAAAGAAATTTACATCATTCTGAATTCATTCATTCGCACTCACATTGTGTGTCTGTGTATACTGCCTGAGAGGCCCATAAAAAAGCACTTCCCCTGTAATTGAGGATGGTATCATCCCCTCCCCTCCTGTTAAAAACAAACTGAGCAGTCAGACAGAATGAGTGAGAAGGAGGGAGGGAGAGAGGGATCTCCTACCACCTGAGGTCTGTGTGTGTGCGTGCTGGCCTGCTAACCATGTGTAAACACAGTAAATGGTTTTGACTGTAAAAGCTTAAATTCTGCTGCCCTTTCTCACGAGGAGGGAGCAGCTGAGCCCCGCGCTCTAGACTGGCCAGCCAAGACAGACTCAGACAACCTCTATGAAATTACAATTCAGTGATGGATGGATCGGTATTGTCACCCATGCTGACTGTGCTTTATTGAAGTTGACGTCATTTTCAGATATCCCGGGTGGGCTTGTCTCATCTTAGCTGGATGATGCCTTTGAAAGCACTCACTCCTCAAAACTTCTGGAGTCTCGCTGTGGAGTACTCTTCACATAAAATACAGTAGGCCTATATTTCTGAATGATTTTCTGGAAACGCAGGAGCCTAGTGGCGGACACCTGTGTTTAATTCTAGTTACGTGAGAGTTTCCCATTCAAGTCTATTTAATGCTTTGAGGAGCCGACTCATTGTGCAATGTTTACACCAACACACTGGAACACGGGGCCCCATTGTGCCTGGTCCCGGCCCTGGAGCTCGCGCACTGAGTTATACCACCGGCTGGGCCAGAGTGCCCCATTAGCTTAATGGCCGTCTAGGATTTCACAGGGGATGCATTGCTGTTATGGCTGAGAGCTTTGCGTTTCCCTTTTTATGGCTCCTTCGGATTCACAACACCCAGAAATAGGGGTTAGAGAAGAGAGGAGGAGGAGAAGGAGGAGGAAGAGGTGGAGAAAACAAAACAAAACAAGCATGGAGGCAACTTTACACCGGATGGGGCTGGGCTCGGACAGACAGGTCAGGGGAGGGAGAGACTGCGTGAGGAAGAGCAATGGAGGAAGAAGGAGGGAACAAAAAAAGGGAAGCAGAGAGTGGAGGAAAATATTTTACAACACTAAACATTGAAACAAAGGAAATACAGTGTGAGGAGAAAATGTTTCTGATTCTGAGTTTCTCTTTAAGTGTCTCTCCTGGGTATTAACAACTCATGACCTGATTCTCTTTCCCATAGCTTTGACCTCTGACCTCACTGACTTCCCCAGCTGGTCAATAGGGACAAAGGGTCAAGTTCCACTTCAGCCAAGTGGTCCATATGACGTTCAGTATTTCATTAGTTTGACTTCCAGTCTTCTTTTTCATAGATATCAGAGAAAGGGTATAGAAATATGTTCTAGGTATGTCTTCTAGGTATGTCTTCTAGGACTTACTTTGGCAAATATGAAGGCTTTAACTTAACTTTTAACTTAAAATGAAAAAAACAATTACATCATATTTTTATGTTCCTTCCTTCCTTCCTTCCTTCCCTCATTTTGTCTTTAGTCTATTTTACACAAGTCTGACAATCTAACAAGAAGTCAGTTATCCAGCCAAGAAATTGAAAATACATCAAAGAGCCCAGATATGATGTACACTACAGTGAATAACCCATTCCCTCATCCTTTGTCAATAGCCTTATATTAAAACTGTGATTTATACATCTAGTCCAGATGGAATGTAGCACTGATAGCTGATTCCTTTGTGGACAGACATTGATCAGTAGCTCCATTATAGGCTAGCATTCCTTTTTCATGAATACCACTCTAAATGCTCAATTTTGTTAAGTACAAGCAGGCATTTGGGTGCCACAGAAGATATATGTTTAAGGCTTTGCACTCGTTGGATTATGAGGGCCGATTACATACTGTCTCGTACATTTTATGATATGTTATTTGATGCTGTTACCAAGCACAATGACCATCTACACTGGCGGCAATTGTTTTCAGTCAAATGTCAGGCTTCACTTAAGGACCCACAGCATCATATCGGCTTGGCATATATTGGGCACGGGGCCAAAGCTATTGAGTCTACCCTCCCATGACATACGTTTGTCCTGCTCTACAGGGTAACTTGATAGTATTATAGGGTTCTGTGGATTGTGAACTCGGAAACTGGCCATCTGGTAGGCATTAAGGCAAAGGACTGTGATGAATTGGCTTTTATTTGAAGATGAGTAAGGCAATGGGTAGGATGATACTACAACAGCATTGATGACTTAAGTGCTCTTGAGCATGAAAAAAAAAAAGACAGTTCCAGTAGCCATGTTTCCATCAGCCTGTTTAGATGCGCATCTAGAAGTATTGCATCAGAAAATTATGATGGAAACGCCAAAATTCGAATTAAATTCCCCTGATTCACACAAACTAAAATACGCTCGCTTTAGCCGGGTTTTGGTTGATTCGAAAAAATGTTGATTCGCAAAACGGGGGATGGAAACAGTTATGTTCAAATTAAGTCTGACGTAGTGCACCTCTCTCCATGGTGATATCCACACTCTGGGTCGGGAAGGCGGTAATGCATTTACAAGCTGGTAGCCAACTGCCAGAAAACATAGAAGAAGAAGAATGCGAGACTTGTTTTGTTTCTGGTTCTGCAGAAAACTTGCGCAAGTTCATAGTTTTTCACCAAAGTCCGTACATGTAATGGAAATACACAGGATTCGTATTTCTTTTAATGCGCATTTCCCAATGATTCGAATCACTTTTGGATGGAAACATAGCTAATGACAGATTTAAATCAGTTGTCAGTAGTTTGATTTAATCTTATCAGGATGTTTGTTCAACCAAAATTCACTCAGTGATCGGTAAATAATGCCTTTTAAAGGAAGTCACATTAACCCTAAAGGAATGTTACAATCAATTTAACAATTTTACGACTAAATGGTCGACACAGGAATGGACTGTAGAATAAATGAAGGATTTTTTGCAGAAATTAAGTGCAACAACAAAGGTGGGAGGTTGAGGAGGAGCAGCAGAGGAGAGCATGGTGAGTACGTAAATAGGGTAAGCTCAGGTAAGTAAAACAGTATGAAGAAATAACTGAATACACAAAACAGAGAATGACCAACTAGCAGAGTGGATGCAGAGCCAGAGTAGACATACTGTTGAGTTGATGGTTGATGGAAGGCAGCTGTGCAGACTGGACAGGTGAGCCGAATGAGCCGTAATCAGGAGGGCGAGTGCCAGGAAGGGAGCCACGCCCACACCACATACCAACAGAGACAGACAGGGAAAAACAGGAGATACGGAGGAAAAGCAAAACACAGAGAAACACATGAGAAGCAGCTGGAGGCACTGACACCCTCCACAATCACATTACATCACATCATAACTGTTAACAGGTTTACCTCATGACCAGTGAAACTAACCCCTAGCCCTGGCCCCTAACCCTTTAATGGACAGACATGAGCATGGCATTGCTCTTTACATCTGGTGCTTGGCAAGAAAATGATTATTCTTCCCCTTATGAGATCAGCTGTATGTTAGCTCAGCACCAATGATTTTTTTTTAAATCCCAAATTACGTCCCTATGTTCCCTCATGAAGTGTTTCTCCACCAAAAATTAGGCCGCATGTTCCAACAGCCCTATGTTCCCTCTCAATCTTTTTTCAATCACAAATTAGGCCCTATGTTCCCTTATGCCCTATGTTCCCACAGCCCGTCATCCCCTCGTGACCTTTTTTTAAATCACAAATTAGGTCCCTATGTTCCCTCATGAAGTGTTTCTCGTTCCAAAATTAGGCCCAATGTTCCCACAGCCCTACGTTCCCTCTTGATCTTTTTTTCAATAACAAATTAGGCCCTATGTTCCCTCATGAACTTTTTTCAGTCTCAAATTAGGCCCCATGTTCCCATGACCCTATGTTCACTAATGAACCTTTTTTATATCCCAAATTAGGACCTATGTTTCCACAGTACTTTGTTCCCTTGTGAACTTCTCTTAATCCCAAACTAGGCCTTGTGTTCTCTAAGTAAACCCATCTCTATGGGTAAGCCCATAAACTGAACACTTTTAATCTCTCTAAACATATGCATTGATTTCTTAAATGTTCCCATGTTATTCTTTCATATTTGAAAATCTATTTCTGTCCTCACAGAGATACAAAAACTGTTGAATGGGATTCATTTTTCACATCACTTAGGCCCATTTTATTTAGATTTTTCCATAGGATTCAGTTGTCACATCAGGAGATCTTACTTGCGCAAAGTTAAGAAGGCATACATGGAGAAAGATATTTTATGACCAACCTATGATTTTGTACAGCCCAAATGATCACAGTGGGCATCTGCTGGTGGAAACCATTATAGACAGATATTCAAGATAGAGTGGGATGATACAGTATTTAAAGGAAACGAGACATCTTTCCTTCATGTTTAAATCTGTGGGCCAGGAGCATTTTCACTATTGTGACCAACGTGCTTTGATATATCTAGCATGGAGCACAATGTGGTTATTGAACTGAAAGTGAGCATCTGCTTGTCATTGAAAACATGTGACTGTGATTTATGACTTAGATTCAACATCAAGACTTGAATGGGATGGGATAAGAGATGACATCAGGGAATTATAAACATAATGAAAAAAAATATTGTTTTCTCCATATTCACCTTTTTGAGCCGAGGTCACATTTTGTATCATTGATATGACGTAAGTCTTATGACACAAATTAACATAGTGATAAATGTTCATAGCGAGATGAGATCATAGTTGCGTAGGGGATGTCATTAGGGGAATTGGGATGTTGCTTAAGAGAGATGTGTCAGTTGTGTTTTGTCAATTTTACCTACTGACTCACATGGACTGCAGAGTATTAGGCTGTGAGCCATCAGTTGATGTTATTATACCACAGTCATAATTTAATAGGCAATGATCTGATCCGTGACTCTGACAGAGTTGACATTTTGTGAAAGAAACAACACTGAACTGGAAGTAACAGCCACATTTTTTTAGTGACCCGAAGAAACAAACTTAAGAGAACATCAGCAACAATAGTCATTATTTTATTTAGTTTTTTCCTTAATTTTTGATCTGACATAAGTGGTTGACAATAATTTTCATGATCTCTCAACTCTTTGACATTAACCGTGGCATGAAGAGTGAAGCAGGTGGACCCAAACACAGGAGACTGCGGGAAACAACTTAAATAAATAACTTTTTATTTAAGGTCAGTGCAGGCAAGGCAAAACTGAACAAAGCCATTCAACAAAGACTGAACTGCAAAACTTAAATACAAACTAATTTGACAAGGTGATGACGTGCAGGTGGAGAGGTGAGCTCAGGGGAGAGGAATGAGGTGATCAGGCAAGAGAAAGGCCAGGAAGCTGACTGGGAGGTGACCACTCTGGAAACAGGGAAGGACTAACTGGGCTGCGTGGAGTACGTGCCCCACATATTTCAGCTGTAAGAGTATTTTTTTTTTTTTATAAGGTGAGGTTTCAGACGAAAATATTGTAATAAATCGTTTTATGGTAGTAATGTCATAGCAAAGACTTGGGGAACTGAAGAACATAAAATAAAATCTAGCTAGATGTGGACACTAATTAAGAGATTAAAGAAGCTGATCTTTTTGTATTTACAAATGATTCTTGTCACATATTGGGCTCTAATCAAAATATCAGAAATATTCAACATTGCATAAATCAAAGTGCGATATTTACTTCTTATTTCCTGTGTTCGGATGTTTATAGGTGTGTACCCCAACGGCGCTCAGGTGAAGTGAGGCTTTACACAAAGATAGCATTCAGTTGCCACACTGTAAGCAGCAGGCATCCAAGAGACACAGCACCAAAAAATGTAAATACCAAGGTGAAATGATCCAGGTTGGCTTTTGCTTTAACATTTGCTCTCAAACATTTATTAACAGTAACCGACAATCCTGCATAGTGTACCATTAAGAGTCCCACTGTGCAAACAATAATGTGAAAAAATTGCATTAAAATGTTCCTGTTCTGCTTTGCTGTAGAGTGGCGGATCTTCTTCATGGCAATATTGTCGTAATCTTCAATATTATCTCTGTATAAAAAAAGCTATTAGTGCATTCCTCCTCTTTACTCACCTCCCTTTGCTTTTCTGTCTGACGTACATTAGTGAATTGTAGAGCTGCAATATTTTACCACAGAAATGGTCTTTAAAGCATCAAGTTACAACCCCTGAGAATACTTCCAGATAGCATCATAATGCTGTGTCGATTAATGTGGGTCAGATCAACAATTCAGCATCTGTATCACTACAGGAACAGATGGAGGTTCATCCACTCGATACCACCCTATAGGCTGTCAATAGTCCCCACTTGAACCCTACTGTTCTCCCTTATGTTCTTCTTTTATTTGTTCCTTCTAAACGTCACTCTGTGGGCATGCTTGGCTGTCTAGATTAAAGAACCTTGATTGAGGGATCACTGGGATAGAAGAGAGCCATAAATGGCTGCATTCACATACCTTACCCAAGCTGACTTCAGTGTTGAGTTCCACCGCAGAGCAGAACTGTGTACTTTGATCCAGTAAATAAGACCAGTGGTTTGTCATTTGATAGAGGGCTTGAGTGTGAGAAGCATGATACACAATAACATTTGGACATATTTTGTCAAGATAGGGTCTAGCTCAACTGGTATAACCCTGAGTTGGGATTAAGCATGTCACTTATTATCAAAATAACAGATGTGGTGAACTTTAGAATACATTGTGCCATGAAATTGGCGAGTGCTCATCCTTCTTCGATGGACGCTTTGCTTTTTTTTCTAATTTCTCAACATATGACTATGCCATTAACTGAGAGATGTTTTTCCCAAGCCTTGAATAAAAACACTAAATTACATTATAGTCAAAGTGACCGCAGCATTTGGGCTTTTTGAAATTGCTATGGAACAAATGTCACATGGAGTACCCTGGGCAGTTTGTGTAGTGCCCCCAGTGCCAGTGCAATGCAGTTTATAGAAGAGAAGGCAGAAAAGAGTACCGTCAGTTTGTGAGAAGTGCGTAAGAAAAAGTCAGGGTACACCAAAGAGTAAAATGTAGAAGTGCCATTACTACATACTGGTGAGTACCAGCCACTTGGAGCACTGGAACTGTCCGTGTATCATGTCATTCAGAAAAAGATGAGCTCAGTGTTACAAATAACTATTATCTCCCGCCGGCTGTAAGTGTCAGAGCAGCCAGGGCAGCTCTATCAGACTGGCACTCTTGACCCTGCATGACTCTGCTTGAGTACCAGTTCCTCTGGCCAATAGCCAAGACAGCTTAGACCACTTTCACCAGTCTGCTACAGAGGAGTAATAGGAGACATCAACAAGGTGAAACTCAGAGGGAAGCAACAGGTACCCATCATTAACGGTAACTAGGTTATCTGAAAGTGTTTCTTTTTATTCTGCAGAAATGCAAATATGACTGCAGGATGAAAGGCATGGATATTTCTAAGTTATAATGTGCTCATTTTTCTTTGGTTCTCCTTGCTGATTAACACTGATCCTGGTTTGCTCACTCATCATCTCTGCACACATGTTTACATACCCTGTAATATTCCTCGATAATTCTGAATATGGCAATATTCTGAATTTGATACGGGTCATGTAAACAGCATATTCTGTTCTGCTTGAATCATTTTCAGATTAAGACATGTGTGATATGTTGGTATTATTTGGATTTTACGTAATAGCATTATTTGGACACACATACAGCCCATTTGGAATATGCATCTTAATTGTGGTTTTTACAGCTGTTTGCAACACACATCCTCTTGCCTGTTTACGGTTGGCTCTGTGCATGTTCACAAAGACGTTGTACACAAATCAACTTGCAAACAGTTTGAAGACTGGAGTAGTGATCCACTCCCAAAAGAAAACCTGACATTTTTACACAGAAGGACAAACACACTTACTTTTTAACATTATGAAAGACTTCAGTATTAACAGGTTTTTGGATATGCGACAATATCTTAATGCTGATCTTTTCAAGAAGGTGGTTGAAGGAATGAATAAAGCAGGCTGCATTCACACCACACCATATTGTCTTTTTCGTAATAAGGGCAAAAAACAGAATATTTTGTGTATGTAAATGTCCTGACTGTTTCAATCCTTCCTTCTTATACCTTTTCCCTATCTGCCCATTTCCCTCTATTCATTCATATATTGTTGTCTCTAAGTTTTAGTATTTTCCTCTCACTGCCTCTTTCTCCCCTCTCTCTGCCCCAGCTCACTACCCTGACACCTCAAAATCAGGGAGCTGCGCTAATCTTTTTGACCCGCCACATCCTCCACAGGCCCTTCCGCCAGCTTAAGTAGGGGCTTTACTACAGTATGTGTGTGTGTGTCTGTTTGGGAGTCTGTGGCGAGTAGAGTTTGTTGATGTTGTGATGTATCTTTCTGTGGTTGTAGAGGCCTGTTTGTGCGCCTCTCAGGGTCACTGAGCTCTTGGTCATGTAAGCACCATCAGAAAAGAGCAGACAGTTCTGTCTTAGAAAACTATATTAGGCAAACACAGTGAAATCAGTTCTAATTAAGAATATCAACACAGTGGCTCAATTTGAGATTACATCATCTCAGCATCTCTGATTTATGAAAGCTAGTCTGTTATTCTTTTTTACTTGGATATTATGGGTAACAAAATGTTACGTTTCCCCACTTATCTTTGTGCATCAGTGTGCTTGCATGTTTATGTAATTCAGTTAAGAAAACATACAAAGACTGTTGCCTTTTTGCACCTTTTTTAGCTATAGCTTTTATAATTCTTACTGTCACAGGTATTCTACTCATTATCATTCATTGCACACTGGTCTTTCAGTACAAAATATTTCAGTGCACGAGTACGAGTACGATGAGTTCTTTAAACTCTTGAATAAACCTCTAAACCCTTTTATATCTAAAAAGATGAGAATACGTAATTTCTAGATGGACAGTCAGGTTTGAGAAAAGGAGAAAGAAAAGAAATGATTGTGATATCAGGGCCAAAAGAGAAACATCATTAAGGGGGAAAAAGAAAGGCAGAGGGAGAAAAATGAATTAACTAAGAACAGTGTGTGTGTGTGTGTGTGTGTGTGTGTGTGTGTGCGTGCGTGCGTGCGTGCGTGTGTGTGTGTGTGTGTGTGTGTGTGTGTGTGTGTGTGTGTGTGTGTGTGTGTCAGGGTGTGTGTGTTTGAAGGGCCAGCCCGACGTTGTGATTTATGAGCTGAGAGCAAATTCTATCTCTAACTGACTTTTACACTTTGTCACCAGTGATAAACGAGCGGGTCACACACTTTCACCCCTAAATGAGCTAAACCTCCCTCACAAACACACAGCCTTGCTCTTTCACATTTACATACAGGACATACACACACACACACACACATACACACACACACAAACGCCCAACAGCACAGCACATCGACTGTGAACGTACAAACAAATGCACAAAAAAAATCTGGACACAATCACTCTCCTCAACCCATAAACACACATTCACACACACTTCTCACTCATTACCAAACGCTCTCTTACCCCCCGAGCCACCGTCCACTGACAGGCGCTCGCCCCGACTTCTCTCTGACACGTCCCCCAGGGTCAAAGGCCACCTCAGTAGTGTGAAGAGCAAGGGGGTGTTGAGGGCCCAGTGGTGCGGTTGGGGGGGATCAGACCAGAGAGTGCAGTCATATTCCTTTTGGTTCCTTGAGGAGCAAAGGGCCAGGGGGACTGAAAGGGGGCACATTGTTGAAGAATACTTGTGATAATGATGTTATTTGGGTACTCGCAAGGCCTGCTCGGCAGCTGTTGACAGTAATGATGTAGTGTGTGAGCTTATGTGTGTGCGTGTGTGTAATTAATGATTCTCACAGCTCTCTTACATACCAGCTGCTGACTGAGGCAGGAAGTGGATGATTGATGGGAATTATTGATACCTTTCTCCCTCAAACACACACATACATGTAGCAGCGCCATACTGCAGGGTTGCTGAATTCTTGATAGGGTTTTTAGTTTGTTGCTTTTTCTCCACCTATTCACAAATGGACTCATCAGTCATTGGTGAAGGAATGTCAATACTCCACTGTGTTTTAAGTTACCATCTCCCATATGCTCATTTTTTTTCCTCCTTCACTCAGTCTCTACCTACTGAATCTTTCTAATATAACAACAATTAACATTTACATTTGTGATAAAAGCGACAGAAATGGCAGGTATATAAACTGTCATGGAGAGATTAATGGATGGCATTTGGTGCAGGTGCGTACAGCCTGGTGACTGAAAATCTCTCTCATTAATGCGGTCCCCAAATCTATCAGAATGATAAACATGACAACATAACTTTTCGCCAAATAAAAGGATGCACAAACATGAGACATGCTTTATGATTTTTTAAATTTAAAAAATGGTTTAAAAAGGATAAAACATACTTTTTAAAGCATCAAATCAACAATGACACAAAGTATTAGCTGCAAAATGTAGAACTATGGTGGCTGACACAAAAACACAAAAGGCCCTATGTAGAGCTAGTGTTTTGTTAGTTCATTCTACTGTAGAAACAACATGGTGGACCCCGTGAAAGAGGACCTGCTCTGAATGGATATTTTCACCTCCTAGGATAGTGTAGATTTGACTCGCCTTACTCTGCCTCTGATTGGCTTACACTAACCAATCCCTAAATTGGGCCTAAATTTAACCATCAAAGTTAAAAAGTACTGGCCAATCAGAGGAAGAGTAGGACGGGTCATGCCTTCACTATTCTAGGAAATGCAAATTTGTGCACCATATGTAGAAACAAATGGCCAGGTGTGCGGAAATAAAAAAAGTAAGCAGGGTTTGAACTTCTCTCTCAAGCTGTCACGATCTCACTTCTCACTACATCCAAACAACACTGTATAATGCCGAGCCATTCAGAAAAGCTAATAATTTTTTTTCTTCAGGCATGATCAGATCACATATCCCACAAACTTTTTTTGTTTTTAGGATGCCTACAATATTACAGTGCAGCTCCGAGACTAGATTTTTTTCTCTGGGGTGAGAAAAAAAGTGAGAGGGGTGATTTTAACATTACTGTCTCTCCCCACACATTTCAGTCCTGTCCAGAATGTGTATGTGTTTAATTTTTCACCCCCATCGTAGAAATGATTACATTTCCCATTATGGAGAACTCACTTGTCCTTAAATCCCTTCTGGAGTGAAGTTAGATCTCCAAGGTTTTTTTGTTTGTTTGTTGTTTGTTTTTTGTGGGAAGAGCTGCATGTTTTTCTATTCCAGTCTTTTAATCAGCTCAATGTGAAATTTGACTTTGTGAGGAAAAGGAGGAAGTCCTTAACGTTTCTGGTATTCTGGAAACATGCTAACACCAACACATAGGCTTATTTGGGGTTAAAAAAATAGCCAGAATGATGGGTTGAATTAACATGGACAGCAGGGAATAGTCTGTTCTACAACTCCCCCTGTAATGTTAAAGCTGTCCGAATGGACAACATTTTGAACTCAATATTGTGGCCATACTTTGTTGGTAAACAGATGACTGTGTTAAACACCTTCATACTGCCACATCTGCAACATAAAATCTTGTCCTAATAATAAATTACATTAATAATATTAATGACAAGAATAACTAGACAAGCACTCGGACACTCAGGCTAAATGCTCCATCTCACGAAGTTAATATAAATGAAAAATAATTTGTGTGTCTGTATTGTGAGTTTAATCAGCTCCAACATTTAATGGGTTCTTCCTTGGCCCATGCTACACCCTACAACCAAGTTTCATGAAAATCAGGCCAAGAAACAGGCAAAGAAACAAAGCGAACCAAAAGCATCTCTTTGGCGGAGGCAATAATAAGCAAAGTGTTTGCAGTGGAAATTTCTTTGCCAGGAATGTGTTACTAAAAAGGGGTAATTATTGCTAAGCTTTTCTTCAACTTGCCTAATGTTTACTTCTCTATCAACAAGCTCTACCAGTGTCAGAAAGTTGTAGAAAAAGACAAACAGCCAAAGCTGACTAATCACAGCTCTTGTAGTCCCCATACATTATCTGTGTAGCCGCCAGGGCCCCAGCGTCCACATCAGCCTGGTACATGTATCTGGCCTCTACATGCATAGACACAAATCACTAATGCTTCCCTTAGCTGAAAACAAATGTGGCTGCAAATTCAAGAAAATCAGATGGTCCAGCCTTTAATGTCGTGTTGGCCAATGTAATCGTCATGTTTTCATATGCATGATCAGCTAATCAATTTCTCTTTGCAGGGCATTACAGTGAGGATGGCTGGAGTTGCTGACCTCTGACTGCTTAAAGTGCCTACTTAATGAACTAACTGTCATGCACAGGAATGTCTCTTCTCACACTTGCACTGACCTTGCATATCTTTGCATATAGTTATCATTGCAATGTAAAAACGTGTGGTATTCATCTTCTCTCTCTTTTTTTTTTTTTTTTGGAGCAAAAACTGAAATACTCTTGCCAAACAATGTGACTTTATTTTTCCATTTGTGTCATTTTGTAATCAGGCCAGTAGATTGTAAAATAGGTCTTTATGTGTAAGAGCTGAATTTTTATTTAACAACTAATTTAATGTCAGGTAATTTGAAGGAATGCTTTGTACTGTTATCACATTTGCCAACAGCTCTGACCATTAATCTTGTGTATGAGTTAAGAGGGTATCCATGTTGATTTCATTCCATTTTAACTCAAGCACTGCTAACGAATATGCATCTATTAAGTCCCTGCATGTGCATGTGTAAGATAAGAGACATTTAGATGTTGACTTTTAACCTGATCTGGGTCTTGATGTACAAAACAGAATAACACTGCTCACATCCAGCAACTTACAAATCAATGCTGGGACATGGGGCAGGGTATTCCCACTGCCAACTTGTCAAATACAGCAGTTTGGGCAGTGGCCTTTCGCCTCAAACTATGATGCTCTTCTCCTCTAGTGTCAGTTTTGGATTCCAAGACGTGGCGATACATGGATAGTGTCCTTTTAATATAAACTTCAATGTTCACAGGAAACGTAGGTTTCACCAACTGCTTTAGGTTAAGGCAACAAAACTACTTGATTAGTTTTACAAAAAAGGTCATGGTTTGGGTTTAAATAAGTACATTTGCGATGAAACTTAGGGAACATAGGTAAAAGAAACTCAGTGTTTCACATGGGACGCAAACAGCCGTGTCCAGGGTGAAAGTCCTGTGTTTATTCAACCCATCAATCTCCAATTCCTCCCACCTTACTCAGACTTTCTTGCTCCTTAATCTGCATCATTGGTGCAGATGGGTTTACACTGAAGTTAGTTGAAGGCCCTAAATGGCAAAGAGTGCCTTGTGCGTCACAATCAGACACCAGCGTTCCCCTGACCAAGCTGCTGTATTTGATGCCCTAGGAACAAGATCAAGCTGACAGAGGAGGTTGAGGTGGTGCATAGGTCAAACAAAGACAGGACTTTCACTCAGGGGACTGTTGTTCATTTTCCCTGTAATACCAAAAGTCAGTGTGGAGTTATTTAATTTACATACGTTAGTTATGTTGCATAACAGAAAGACTTATTTTGACCAAACCATGATCTTGGAAGTTTATTTGTAAAATATGCATGTAATGATTGGAAACTGACGCTAGAAGGGTATGTAGAGAGTCATAGTTGATGCGTAGGGCCACTGACCAATCTGCCGTATTTGACATGTTGGGAGTGAGAATGTGTTTGACATGGGAAGTAGATAAAAATAAAGACAAACAGTAGGACATTCAGTAGAAGAATGGGGAGAGTGAGAGGCATTAAAAATGATAGGGTTAGAGAAAAAGTGATAGAGAAAAGCAGGAGTAGCCTACAGTACACATGGCACACAAAGAGTGTTTATATCTAAAAAGGTGAGAATACGTCATTTCTAGATGGACAGTCAGGTTTGAGAAAAGGAGAAAGAAAAGAAATGATTATGATATCAGGGCCAAAAGAGAAACATCATTAAGGGGGAAAAAGAAAGGCAGAGGGAGAAAAATGAATTAGCTAAGAACAGTGTGTGTGCGTGTTTGTGTGTGTGTGTGTGCGTGTGTGTGTGTGTGTGTGTGTGTGTGTGTTTACAGTAAAACAGGTCCTGGAACATGTGGCTGCTATTATCACCACAACCCGTGGTCAGTGTAGAGGACCCACCGCCTTTTGTGAGAGCATGTGTGTGTTTGTGTAAGACCCATCTAAGCTGTGCGAGAGCTGTGCCTGAACTCTGGAATGACAAGTTGGCCTTTATAGCACATTATTGTGCCTAATACATACATCCTCACCCTGTGGTTCTAGTTTTCATTATCACTGAGTTTCATTTTGTGTAAGGATGTTGCTATCAGTGTCAGTAAGTGGGCTACTTTTTGCTCCAAAAATATCAACTGTTAGTTTTAGAAGTAGTAATATTGGCACCTCGACACCCACTACAGTGTAAAAGAAAGGACACAGAAATGGACAGAGTTGGACCAAAACAGATAAAGTTGAGGTAAGTGAGTAGAACATAAAGATTCAGAGAAATAGAAGAAATAGAAATCCTCATGTGTAAAACACTGCCTGTGAATATTCCAACACACTCTGTCTGCTTGCAGGTCATAAAATGGAAAGTCTCTGGCAAGCCTGAAGGATCTGCAGCATTTTAATCGATGTGATAATTCAAAGCGATGCGATGCACATGAAGAGTTGGCAGGAACACTCAGCTCACAACCTGAACCTGCAGACCTGTCCAGTTTTTAATGTCCTACAGAGAGACTGCAGGAAAAATGTCTGTTTTCAGTTGTCTAAACTCAACACAAAATGCAGAACAGAGAGAGTTCAAGGGCCTAGGTGGGTTTATTGGTTAAAACACCTTCTGTACTGTATGTTTGTCATGTGGTACATGTGATAACCATAACCACATTTTTTTCCATAGCCTTAACCATGCTATAGTTGCCATGCTTAGATATTGTAAAAGTGGGAATTTAAAAAGTAAAAAAAAACAAACCGCATGTCTTTGAACTGTCAGTGGTGCCCCCAGAAATCTTTCGTAGGGATGACCAGATTGGGCCACTGAAAATCTTGGGTTGGCACACCAAAACCAAAATCTATTATGTATCCGTTATCGATCTGTACATGTGTTAGGTGATTCATTCTTCTTCAATGCCATGTTAGTTGTTCCCTCACCTACCTTTAAGGCGTAAATTCCCACAGACAGAGCGTGAATTTATAGATACACAGAGATAAAAACAGCGAGTTGTGTAGGGTATAAATCTCTTTCTGTGAGGTCAAAAGGTGTTAAAAAAGAACGTATGAATTTGAGGCGCTTTACAATAGCTATATCACGTTATATTTACTTAACTGACATCTTTATCTAAACTGACTTACAGTTAGTGCTTTCAACCATGTGGGTACAACCCCAAAAAGAGCAAGAACCATGCAAATACATCAACTTTATCAATATAAATGCTATCTATCTATATGACTTCAAATTCTATGTCAAAAAAGGTATGTTCTTCTGACGCTGTGGGTCTACATTATAATGGGATTTTTTTTTTTTTAACAAAAAAGACAGCCGTCACACACAAAGCATATCTGGAATTAGAATTGTAAGAATTGGAGACCACATGTGAAACAAGCTTTGAATTAAGGTCATAAAGCAACACCCACTTAACTCACACTAGAGGCTTCAGTAGCTGCAGTACATCCACAGCTTGTATTCAGTGTACTGTCTCTGTCTTGCATACACTGTCGACAGTCAGTTGGTAAAATCAGACATCAAACAGTGAGGCCTGATGTTCATCTGCTACATCTGTCTCGGTGCTGCTCACTGTTTATTGTTTCATCTCTACTTTATTTACTGTTGGCTTAATTATTTCCATGTTTGATCTTTCTGAGGGATGTCGGGGGCAACCATTTTCCTGATGTAGCCGCACAGTCACACAAGCCAAGTCCAGAGTGTGTGCATACATCCACTGTCCCCCCCCCACACACACACACGGGGTTCTCCTGTTCACTTACAGGTGACAGAGACCTCAACCACAAGATGGATGACTGTCTGACTGCGACATCTTAAACCTGTTACCTCTGAGTGGATGTTTATTTGAATTCTCCTCCCTGCTGTATCACATACAGGGGGGAATTCTCTTGAACTGCAGCAACAGGAGTGTAAATATTATGGGGAAAGCCACTGAGACATGAAATGTAGCTTTAATTACAACATTGATATATCGAGGTCAGTCTCTCAGCACATGCGGAGGGAACTTGACCTTTCCTTTTTCTGCCCATGATTTCTTGTTTGATTTGGTGTACACACTCATTAAACAAATGTATATACTGTATTATATATGGTACAATATGTTTGTATAAGGGCTAGATGTATGGTGAAGGCTAAATGGGGTGCTGGAGGCTGACTTTAAGGCACAGCCACAGTTGTGCAACTGGACGAGATATCAAAGACAAGTTACGTAAAGAAATAAAATGATTAATGCCGTCTGTTCAGGCTAATGCTACCCTTTTATTAAGTAGGTATGTGAGTAAAACAGGTGTTCGCAGGGTTAAAGGTACTCATAGATAATTATTAAATAAAATAAAATAACTTATTGTAAATATGCAACTGGTTCCAAACTGCACAAGAGGTAATAATCCACTCATTTTAGCTAGCACATGTTTGAATAAATTATTTCTGATGGGGGAATTGGATGAAAATGAGATTTTGTGTAATAAAATTGGGTTCAGTCTCTGTGAAGCCAACACTGAAGCACAAAAAACTGCAGTTCTTCTAATGGCCACTAGAGGCAGGCTCCAAGAGCGAGTCAAACCCCATGGACACCCATGTTAAAATGCCCGACTTTACAGCAGAAATAAACATATTTAAAGCCTGGTACAAAAAACAGTTTGGTCTTTGCAGATTATTTCACCAGTCATGTCAACTGTATGGAGGATGCATTATTAAAAAACTTAAATTTATAAAGGCTCAAAGTTTTGCTTAATTACGGGCGTGTCTGCTTTGAGTGACAGGGTGTCTGCAATGGGTCACCACAGTCTAGGAGTCAGATCCACCCCTCACTCCTCCACAGCTCTAAGCTCTTTTCCAGATATGGTCAGACCAGTTAGAAGAGCACAGAGAAAAGAAAATATTCACAAAATCTTGTTTTAACAGAATATTTTGTGTTGATATAGGGCATCATCATAAAAAGAAACTGATTGAGAGAATTGGTTTTAGGGCCTTTGAAACTTGGAAAAAGTTTTCATTTGAGAGTTAAACCTGATGTTCCTCCAGGTTGCTATTGTACCCAGCACCTTAAAGGTTACACATGATGTGGATGTGAGATATTGCCCTGGCTTATCTGAGCCCTCAGCCCCACAGTTTATACATAGACACATGATAACAATCGCCACCACCTCTATCTGTAAGGTTAGGTGTTTAATGAAATATCGAATGTGGGACTGGCAGCCATCTATCTCAGTCTACTGCTCTCTATCTTTGGCATGAAGAGGAAGCCACGGCATGTTGTAGCGAGAAGGTATGTTTTGATAAACGTGTTTTTATTTTTGATAAACTTTTTCATTTTTACTTTACATTTAACCATTTAGATGCTACAAAGGTAACTGATATTGCCGTGTACTGTATATAGTATATATATATATATATATATATATATATATATATATATATATTCTTTTTTTTATTTCTAAGTTGGAAAGTTAGCCTTGAATGACTTTATGAAAACACAAATTCTATCATATTCATTTTAGTAAAACAACTTTTATGTACACACAGCTAGTCATTGTTCAGCAGTGAGGAATGAGAAACTTCTCTTAGGCCGCAGGTGTGTTTTCATGTGGGGTCTTTTAGGTTTAAAAGCACAGACAGGCACACAGACTCCCCCAGATTACTGACCAGGCTTTATGCTGGTCCCCAAGGGCTAAACAATCCCTCCCCCTACTGCTATTCCCAAAAGGACCCAATATAAACTTAGAGGGGTGAAAGTATGTCTGACATACCTGTTGTTGTCATGCCTACTTCATAATTTAATAAGACATAAACCAAATGGATGAGCTGCAATAAAGATGGTATTTTCTCCCCCCAGCTACATGCTCGTAACCCAATACTCAGCACTGATGGAATTTAAGACCTGGTCTGGGCCAAACTGGGTCGGGCCAGGCCAGTATATGCCTGCTCTGTGGCTCAGGGAACTGACAAGGTCTCAAACACAGAGGGGAAACTTTCATGATGCTTCATGGAGGAGGTCTGGTTTGATTGTTTTTCGGAAAGAGTTCAAATAGGGCACAATGTCAAAAAGGCATAACATATGGGGCTCTGTACATCTGATCCTCTGCCCCTTTCAATGTGGACTTCCCGTGGGTTTTCTCCGGGTGATAAACAGGAAGACTTTCGTCACATACTACAAAGACATGTCAGTCAAATTGATTATTGGAGTGTGTGCAAAATTGCCAGTCGAAACAACATGAGTGCACTCTGTCAGACTGTGTTAGCCCTGTGATAAACTTGCTCAGTGTACTAGGTGAGTACACAGTGACCCATGGATCCATGGTCATGATTACAAAATGGTCAATGGTAAATATAGCGCAGTACATCATGCACTGGATACCCTGGGTCCCCCAAGTTTATGCTACAAAATATGTTACATAAAGTAAAGAATATCTTGTTCAATATAGGGGTGTGGATAAAGAATTATTTAGATGCAGTCTAGCTGTAGGTGAAACAATGGGAGAGGAAAAAACCCCACTGAAATTTAAGAAATGTTCAGTATTGCGATCTCTTTTATTCTTTATAGGCTACTCCAAATGATCTCTCTGTGGGGAGATGGAATTTTTTGGAAGGGCTCATCAGCATATGGAAAATTATAGAAGATCAATTAACTGATGAAGGAATACACACCATGCTGCTCTGAGAAAAATACAGAGAATTTTGAAGAGTTGATTGCGTGCCTCTGCCAACAAGGTGGAAACACAAGAGAAGCTCATCCTCATACTTTTACTTCAACATGCAGACTGAACCGTCGAACCGTCAGTCTTCCAATTCCAGGAAAACCTGCTTTACCTCCTGAATCACAACCATTTCTCTGTCATGTTTATGTATTTTCATGGGTCATTGTGTGCCCATACAGTACCCTGGTGAACCGGGCTTTAAGGCTGTGGGTAAAAGGTCTGGCCCTGCACTGGGCTTTGTGATTGCAAGACGGGTATGGGTTTGCAAAAGCAGACCCCTGCATGACTCTGTGTTGCAATGCTGATACACAAGACAAAATTGCTTACTTAAATGTTTGGATTTGGAAGCATGTTCAGCATTATCATGTGGGACACAATTCTCAGTGGATGAATGTAGTAAGGGCACATGTGTACATATGTACCCTGCAAGTCCATACTGCAAACTCTGACAGCCTTCAAGCAGCAATCATGTATTTTAAAAAAGAGCAACTGATACTGTAGAGCATCTGAAGCTGAGAATATGTCGGCAAACATAGAGATCAGCTTTATGGTCACAAAGTTTCCTTTTCCCAGTGGCTGCCTTGTGGTTGAAGAAAACACAATGGGATGCTTCTAGCACAATGGGTAAGCCAACAAACATAATGCTGCTTCAGTGATGTTGTACCATAAAGAATGTGTATCAGTCGATGGGGACATTTTAAAGCAGGACAGTCCATGTGAAAATACTGCACCATATAAACCACAAGATCCACTGAGGTTCATCTCCACTCCAGTGTGACAACAAATATTTGTGAAAATAGATAGATATGTAAATATATATATATATAATCCACCCATGCACTATATTGTATATAAAATAGATTTATCAAATGAGACATAGTAAGTATTAATTTTAGCCTAACTGAAATATTTTAGATTTTTCACTCAGACCATTGAGTCTAATTGAGCCTAACCAAACTTAACTTTCAGTGGCTGTACTGCGTAATCAATCATCCTTCAGCCAGAACAAAATGGTAAAACAACATTATCCTCACAAGATTCAAATGGTGTATGTTTCATATTTGGACCAAAAGTATCAATCACATTAGATTTTAACAATGTGACATTTCTATATGAGGTTTGGACCTGCCATATTGCGGATTTGACTCACAGGAAATGTGGAAGTGTAGCCAAGTCTATTGTCCTGATAGCCTTTTATCCTAACACGGTCCCACTGTGGTGTACAGAGGAGATAAACAGTCACATAGCTGGGAAAGCCACCACGACTGTTTTCTATAACTCATAACGATGCAGGGATCCCATTACAAAACAGATGGATTGAGAAACAGGGAAAGAAAGAGGGCCAGGGGAGAGAGAACAATCAGAGAAAAAGGGTTTAGACAAAGATTTAGAAATTGGATCTGAGCATTCGAGGATTGTCCTGATTAGGAAATGTCTAAATAAGCCGTAATGTCTGCTGACTTCTGCAGTGGAGGGCAACACGCTGCATTATGCAACCCACATCCGTAACAAAACCAAATATTGTCACTATATCCGATACATAAATGTGCCAAATGAGAAGCCAATTTCTTAAACTGAAATACACAAATTAGATGGTGGTATCCATTCTACACACACATACTGTTCCACAACCTTGTCCTCAGCATACCCCATACCCCCTGACAAGACTGATATTACAAAATAAGACAGAGTTTACAGTCATGCTAGGGACTGAGTGAGGCTGTACTTAGGCAATAGTGGTGGGTAGTATAAACAAAAAAGTAAGTAAAAATGTCAATACTTTATACTGATTCAAGTAAGAGTAAAAGCACTATTAACATACTTAAGTATTACTGAGTAACTCCATTAGATGCAATTCAAACTTTAAAACTGTTTCCCTCTCTGCTGCTGAGATGAGGTCATCGAAAGCCCACTCCTTTACATCCAGATCCTCTGCACCTTCTTCATCTTATAACCGCCATTACCACCACTGGTATCTAGACTGCATGAAAGCGTTCACTATTCTACTACAGCTTTACCATCCTCCTTAAATATATGATGTCATGATGGGGTCTAAGCACGTTTGCGTGAGCTTGATTGGAGCATCATTAGCTTTGCACGTATTTGGTCACTGGACAAATATTGACCTAATGATGGTGCCAGGAGAAAAGTCAGGTCATCAACAAGTCATGCAGAAGGAGACGTGAAATCTGTAACAAATCTTGGTACAGGTGGTTCGGGCATCTGATCAGGATACTTCCTGGGCGCCTCCTGTTGGAGGTGTTCGGGGTCCATCCAACTGGTAGAAGGCCTAGGGGCAGACCCAGAACATGCTGGAGGGATTACATATCTCATCTGGCCTGGGCAAGCCTTGGCGTCCCCCAGGAGGACCTGGAAAGCATTGCTGAGGAGAGGGACATCTGGAATACTTTGCTCAGGCTGCTGCCCCTACTTTGGATAAGCTGTTGAAAATGGATGGATGGAGTGTGTGTCTCTCCAGTAGGGCATATCACTACCCCCCTCTGGATCCTTTTTTTCTCTGCACAGGTGCTCCAACTATCCAGTAGGTATACTAAAGTGACAAGAACATGATCTCGCTGGTTTCCCTGCAAACCCTCTTGGTTGTGCTCAGTGAGGTGAAATAGCAAGATGGAAGCATTGTGTCTGGGGGCTTGGACACTGGTAAATGGTAAATGGACTGCACTTGTGTAGTGCTCTTCTAGTTTTCCTACTACTCAAAGCACTTTTACACAACATGCCACACATTCACACACACATTCATTCACACACTGGTGGCTGAGGCTACCATACATCGTACCACCTGTTATTCAGTAACCATTCACACGCACTCACAAAACAATGAAACAGCCATTGGGAGCAATTTGGGGTTCAGTATCTTGCTGGGATGACCTGCTCTACCTCTGAGCCACAGCCGCCCCATGTGTCCCTGCAGATTGCAAGTACTGTGGGACATCTGGGACAGATGTTTCCTCAGTCAAAGGACCTGACCAAAATACACAGGTTGACAGCAATTGGGTTCTGTGTGATACAGATGGATATAGGTGGGAATGCAGTAGTAAAACATGTTTATTGGTTAAGTGTGACAGAGGAAGATAAGGTTGTCTTGTATTTAAGTGCTTGGATTTTGAGGGTGACTGGTGGTCTGTACTGGTAAACACTCGCCTTGCAACACATTCGTTCATCTTTAGAAGCAATCACACCACACCCATTCCCATCAGCCTACAATCCCCCACCTCTGTCATTGACCTCCAGTCTCCATGGTGGATGCACAGCTAAAGAGCCCAGGAGGCCAGGGTCACTGCTCCTGACAGGCAGCCTTCACTGATCTGTCTGTTGGCTAGACACATCTACAGGGATTTGGTTACTGTCAGCGGGATACTTCAGAGGACAACCCCTCACACACACACACACACACACCCACCCACCCACACACACACACACACACACGCTCACACAGAGTAGTATGTATGCATGAATGGATAAACACATACTCTCTCTGTCTCCTATTCACAAACACACATTTAGGTCCTTACCAACTTTGACACATAAACACTCACATTCACAGTTGTTCCTCTACAAATTGCAACACAACCATACACACCGAGAAAGATGGAGGGAGCTTGGAGGACATGAGTAAGCAGACCTCAGGTTTGATCCTAATTTCCCCACAAACAGATGTTACCTGCTACCAATTAACAGCTGTTGTCATTATTGCTGAAATAGGTGCACCGGCCTCCCTCCAACACTATTTCCATCCTGACCTTTTCCCAGTAGCTGTTTTTTTGATGGAGTTGTTATGTTGCCAAGAGCTCTTCCGAGCAGGAGCTGGGTGTGTTGCGCCTGTTACATCAAGAGTGTTGACAGTCTAACTCCCCAACATGCTAACAAGCATGACTCTATATAAATTGGAAATTCGGACGAGTGGAAGTTAGTGGAATTTCCTGGTTCTGAACCTGAGGCCTTTAAATGTTTCAGCCTGCAGAAATACAGATCTGACATTTATTCCAAATTACTGATTTTATGGAAATTATGAGTGTTGGGCTTTATAAAACATGCACTGACATTATTAAATTCAGTAAGTGCTGCAGCCTAGCTTGAGTGTCTGCTTGAAAAGGCCCCAGAGTTAAAAGAGCATACTGTATTTAAGACTGTAATTATGTCAGAGAAAACTGTTATCTGTCACCTGCATCAGTTTGGTCTGAGTGCACCTGTACAAGGTTAGCTAACTCAACTGGAATGTTTAAGAGATATCATCAGAAATACAGTGCTTCATTTGTTCTTATTGCTTGTTCACTTGTTCGTCATATAAACACCACTGTTCATTTAAAAACAGACATGCTAACTTATGCACGCTTATATAAATGTAACATTTCTTCCTGCTCCCTGCCTCCGACCCTCTGAGCTTTCCTCCCCATGCTCTTGTTACCCAATCCCTGTGAATCACCAGGTGATAAATGATCATTTCTTTCCAGCAGAGTATGGGTGGCTTCGTCTGACCCTGTGGCTCAACCTCGCTCACACAGACAGAGACAGCACAACAACAAACCGCTTTAGTGTTGACCTGTCACTGTAAGCTCCGAGCTTTCTCCACTAAACACAAGGGATGACTGTGACACACGGCAAGAGAGATTTTGTCGAATGTTCAACAAAAGTAAAGTTCAAAGTCAACTTTTCTTTAAGAATCTGAATGCCTTTATTTAGGATGCGAGGGGGTCATTTAAACATATCACTCTTGGCTTAATCATCTGTTGCAACCTGTACATTACAAAAGGAATTTAGTGCATGTATAGAATGCATGTGTTTTTAAAAATTAACATGCATTTCATAAAAGACTGATATGTTTGGAGTTTTCTCAAGATTTAAAAGTAAAGTTTAGAACTCTATGACCCAGCCATGACTGAAGTACTTGTATTTGAATGCACAAATGTATGTACCCTAATGGCCTTTAACAGAGTAGTACAATACAGTCAGTTGCATGGATCTTGTTTCAGGCCATGGAAAGCATTTTCTTGTTTTTCCTCCCGTATGTTGCTGATTTTCAACATCTTCCATTTGGTTTCCTAGAAGCGTGTTACTTCCTTGGTGAATGCTCCTCTGGTATATGTATGTACCCTATCAATATAATTAGATTCAACTGAGGCATACAATCCTTGGGAAAGATTTTCCTGAAACTACATGTGCACACAATGATATCAGGCCTTCCCATCTGCGATTTCAACACAGCACAGGTTTTAGAGGCAAAAACAAGGAAAGGAGGCTCAAAAACTTTGAAACAATTTCAATATACTGTAAATACCTTCCAATTTCCATCACAATAAACCTGACATGCCCTATTGAGTGTAACTGCCCTTGATCCGGTTTGAGGGTTTTAATCAAGAGTGACAAACGGACGTGTTGGACTGCAGGAGCGGTGGAAAATTCTTGATTGCCTTGATCTCTGTTTAACAACATCAAAGTCACCTAATCTGCACAGGATGCATTTTGGAAATGCTTCACAATAAAGAAGGGGAAAAAGTATTAGCATAATGAATATTGGACACAGATAAAATTAACATCAGCAACTGTGATGAAGAAATGTAATTGCCAGAGGAAACTGGCACACACTTGAACAATGGAATTAAGTTTCCAGTGCACCTGTAGGATTCCTCAATATGACGTCTGCCCTTCAGTATGCCTGTCATGTACGGCTCACGGGTGGCACGGCCGTGGGAAGCACTGGTTCCTGGTCCGACACGCATTCCTGTCCCTAAGTGCACACATGAACACACACCTAGACAAAATACACACACACAAACACACACTCAGACACACTCCCCCCAGCCCGCCCACCTGGGCTGGATGACCCCCTAAACAGCTCCAATTACCAGGCACTGACAGACAGACAGATTAGGTCTGAACAAGGGTGCTGAGGCTTGCGTAGACAGACAGACAAACAGACAGACAGAAGATAGAAAAGGAAGGCAGACAAAAACAAAGAGACAGACAGACAGATGCATACAGGAAAACAGGTAAATATTATATAGCTGCCTCAGAGAAGGAACGAGGGATGGGAGAGAAGGAGAATTCACAAGGGAATTCTGTCATTTATTACAGTGAGAATGTTTACATGAAGCCTTCATCAGACCAAACCAAGGTGAAGATTAGTTTGCTCTTTCATCATGACTGAAGTTCCCATGTGCCTCCCTTTACCTCCCCTTTGTGCGCACACACTCACGCGCACACACACAAGGCAATTTTCTACCTTGAGGCAGCCACCTTCACCCGGCAGCCACCTTCACTCATGACCTAAAGCAGACTATAACAAAACCTCTGTTAATGTGAGTCTGAAGGCCCAAAGCTAAAGTGCACACACACGCACACACACATGAACGGACACCCTCCCTCTCTGTGTCACTCTAAGTTCACACACTGCCTGACCAGCAGGATAAATCACCTTTCTTTTATGAAAGTTTTTCTACTGACACAGAGGGAAGGAAAGGGAGGGAAGGAAAAACAAATTCACAGGGTTGATTGCCAGGCCTCGGGAACAAGCTGGGCATTTTCAGCGTTTAAGTGAAGAGCAACCAATAAATCGACTCACAACCACAATGACAGTGAGAAGGTAGCGAGGCATTTTGGATGATTTATTATTCACAGATTTTGGACGTTTTTCCGTGTCTTGGCTTGTTTGGTCCACAAATTGTTTCTTTTTTTTCCTCAAAACTTCGGGAAAATTGCTGCTTTTTTTCCAATTAAGCCAGCGTTTACGCAGTAGTGGATGAGGTGATGACAGAGCACACTGTGTGTTTAGACATGGGGGTGGGAGAGAGACTGCCCTCCTCATAAGGATTTTGGGGAGCACAATTAAAACAGTGAGTTTATTGTTTGGAGAGCCTTACATGATACAGCTGATCCCCCTTGTCCCCAACCCGACCACAAACCCACACATGTACACACACACACTGCTCAGCTCATACTGATGTCTGCCTCTAATCATGAGGGCAGCTCTGTGACAATCATCTGACAGCCAGTAAAAAACATAAGATCGCGTTGTCCCCAGCAACGGGTCATGCTCACAACGGCAGCGGCGGAAATGTCAAGTGTAAAACTTTTTTTTCCCCTAATAGATCTCATGTGTGGCTTCGGTTTCTCTCAGCGTTGCTTTCTTTGCCTTTTTGTCTTTTTTATAGCTGCGATATTGCTCTTTGTTTTTTCCTTTTCCATCCTGAGGCCTTTACAGGGTTCAGCATTTAAAGCCAAAGACATTTAGCGCTACTAGCTACTAGCATTGCTAGCGACATTGCTCTCATGCTCTGACTCTTGTTTTTTCTCAATCACATTCACATGTTTTGTTTTCTGCCCAACTTGTATTTTGCATGTTTTTTTTTGCCATCTGAATAAATTTGCAAACCTTCATCTTGACAGCTAGCATTAGAGCTCTTTTGTTCAGTTACTCTCCCTTAAAGGAATATTTACACCACAAAATGATCATTTGCATATCAATTACTCACTTCCAGTTATGGTGAATTTCCGAAGAAAACTTTGTTTTGCTCACATGCCTCCACACCAAAAACAGAGAAAGTCCTCACGAGTTGAAGTTAATGGGGGCCATGTTTAACTACTGCAAAATTATATCAAACACATGTTTACAAACTCTCAGCAACTTGTGCAGTATAATCCAAGTCTCATTTATCCAGTTATATGCTCAGTACTTCCCAAACACATGCATTTTCAGTAAGACCTTATGATTTTAAACACTTCTGCATAAACAGTCACCCACATTGAGAAGTAGCACGACTGGGAAAGCCTGTGTTTTGAACGCACATGCTTGCCCAGGAGCAGTTCTCATACAGTATGCGTAGGTGTTTTAACAGTTTTAATAGTATGGTTTTAGAAAAATCACATGACTACATAATGAGTTGCTTGAGAGTTTGTTAACAGATGTTTTAATATAGTTTCTGCTATAGATTCTTTGCTCAGAGAAGCATGCAAGAAATACAATTATTTTTTGGTGAGTAATTAATATGCAAATGATCATTTTGTGGGTGTAGCATTCCTTTAATAACTCATATTGACTCAGCTTTAGGTATGCCCAACATTTTTCCATCTGGTCTCTAGTGAAATACACTTACTCTCTCTTTGTCAGATGAGTAAATTCCATGAGCGATACAGATCTTCTCATTTAACTCTCAGAAATGTGTGTGTGGTTCCCAACATTTTGAACTATTTAAACTCCTTTCTTGGGGCTTGCCAGGTTTTGTGGAGCATATGTGAAATTTCATTTTGAATTATATGTTTTTACTTGTAATATTTGCCATCAATAGAAACAGTAACTGATGCGAGCAGGTTGCAGTATTCAGTGGCCACAGTGAGAAATAAAAACAGTGTTAACAACATGTGGAGTAACTGAGTAACACAGGTTTCGCAGGCAAACACCTCAGTGGAAGATACAACGTAACTAACTTCCATTACAAAATCACTGTTTATCCCTGATATCTAAAGACAAGGTTTGAAAAGCACTTCAGAATGAATTTGAGGTGTTTTCAAGAGTGTCTGGCCAAGAAAGACTGGCTCAGCAAAGTGTCTGATTAGAACCACATTTTCCCCGCTAAGTGGAAGATCGATTGAAACACAAAACGGAGCAAAGGGAGAGAGCAAGAACACGAGGACAAGAGAACTGAAAGAACCCGAGAGCAGCAGGCACGAGAAGGTAAATCAAAGCGAGAGACCCAGAACAAAGAGCAGGAGAAAGACAGAATTGGGTTTGTGTTACTCTGTCAGGGAGCCCCTTCAACAAGTTCAACAAGCAGACTTTCTCTAAGCAGCTCATTGGATCCAGATGACCACTTCCTCACTCTGTCCAGCTCGGTGTAGTATTGATCAGCCAGGAGACCCGCGTTTGGCAGAAGAAAAAAAAAAGTGCTGCTGCTGAAAACCCAAATCAGTCATTATTTGGATTTTGCTTTTATATATTTTATTGTATGATGTATTGACAAATTGTTATGTTTTTCACTAAGTTTAACAGATCTCAGAGGCTCTGCGGTCAAAGGGCTATGGAAACAGCTGTAGAAGTTGGATGGATTACAAAACATTTGTTTCTTGCTTGATTTCTGTCTTTCTTTCTTTGGGCAGTGATAGAAAAGGCTTTACGAGACAAATCTTGCCGCCTGAATGTGGGTTTTTGAAGTTTATTGAGCATTCAATCACTTTGTATAAGCTTTAAACAAGACATCCAGTTTTAGTGCTTGGACAGGCAAAAAAAAAATCACAGAGATCTGATGTGATGTGTTTGAAGAAAAAAAAAAAACCTTGTTGGATGGGATAAAATATCTACAGCATGAACTAGACTGTTGCTAATATTAGCTACAGCTGTAAAGGTGACAGACTTCATTTATATAATTTTTAATTCCTAAATCTTATCATTTGAAATTATTTTGGAAATTCTGTCACTCTGACTTTTATCACTTTCAACAGTATAGACGAGAATAGATGTATGTCTTTTGTTTGTTGTCCAAAGTCCTGTTGAGTTTCCATCTGATTAAGGTTTTTCATGACAGTGAAGCAAATAGTTTTCTTCCCAACATTCCTGAATTGTTAGTGGCCTAAACTCTTCATGTCATCCTGGAGTCTTTCACTCAGAGAAAGAGAAAGGCTCTTTAAATCAAATTATAAATAAATTGTGACTGGCTGGTGTGGCTGTTGCTTGGCAGAACATCCAGGTCTCTTATTGATGCTTTTTTAGCCTGTTTATCCAGCGCGTTTTAGCATGGTATGTTGTTCTGTCACACAAAGTGTTCTGTCACACAAAGCAAGGAGGATCTACAGTACGGTCACTATGACAGTCCCTGCCCCAAAGGCCCAGACACACCAAACCGACATCAGTGAGCTAAGGGCGAGAAGGGTCGACGGTTGCATCACATCGCCTATGTCTTGGGCAAAAAGTTGCACTTGAACACACCACAAAAACTACAGCCACGGGCCAACCTGGATGTCCATCCTGTGCCTGTGTGAGAGGAAATAACTTTCCATAGCAGCAGGCGGCGGTAGTCTGTGTCACGTTAATAACAAAACCCAATGTAAAAAGAACAAATTATATTTATGGTGCACTAGTGTGCAATTACACAAACAATTCCAAACCATTTCTGCTAAAGAGTTCAATGACTAAAAACACTATCTTACCTTATGTAACAGGTCTGTTTTGATTTCACGCCATCTTAACTTTAGTTGCAAGTGAGTGATTTAACATGCTGAATTGGCTGAAAGACAGCTGAGAACAGCTGACAAGAGCCGACTGATGCCAACATTGCCAGCCACACAGCAAAAAGTAGGGGACCAACTTTGACTGACAGCCGATCCTTGGCTTTGTGTGTCACACATTACATCACAGTATCCACATTGTCCTTATATTATTGCCTTTTTTCAGTTTACAGTAGTTTTGGAGCTTCTGTGTAAGTTGCCATGTATGAGACCAACTCAACAATTTCCCCAAAAAGGCTTTGCTGTAAATCTACATCTAGTTTTGACTTTTTCCACGTTGCACATTGAGTGTGTTTCACTTTCAAATGTTGGAAGAAAATCATTCCAAATAAGGTGCAGCGCTGATTGACATTTAGGTTCACCACAAACTCAAAACATGTCATTGGGTTAAATGACTAGTTTGCCCTGTCTGTTGAAAAATATCGCCCATGCTAAGCCCTCACATTGGCCTCAAGGGTCAGCAAGGTAATTTGCGCTTCATATGAAAACTTACAGTAACATATCCATGTACGAACATAAGCCCCATTGGTGGAGACCATCAGGCAGTAATATATGATGGGTCTGTAGGGCATGGGTCTGTAAATGACACATGATTTGTTGCAAATTGGTTTAACAATGAAAAAGACAAATCAAAACATTCATTGATAAAAGCAGTAGCAAGATGAGCAACATGTCAGTTATTGTTTCAGAAATGTTGTGCTAGTAATTTTAGTTTTTCTCTGTAAGTGTTGAACTGCTTCCAAGACAGGTTTTCCCCTCAGTGGCTCATCATGTGCTTAGTAAGTAAAAGTAGACCTGCAGTGGTCCAAACCTTTGTAAATAATTATCTTTCTCTGGTTGATGACTCAGACATCTCTGCCAGTGTATGACAACAATGCCAAACATTACTGTCATCGCCACCAGAGTCCTGTCCCGTCTGTTATGCATTCCTGTAACAGACTGCTGATTGGTGCTATTTTAGTTTCACAACACAGTCAGAAATACAACTTTTACAACTTGTTTTCTGGATGCCATATTGTTTTATTCCTAAAGCTCTTCAATACTATCTTTTTTACTTTTTTAAGACTTTTTTCATGAAAATGGCATTGCCTTCTAAATCTAAATCTCTGTAATCTGGGAATAAACTACTTTGTTTAAAACACATCAATGCAGCTGTTCCATTTCACAAAGATATACTCTTTCTCCTGACTTTTTTGGTTGATACTAACATGCATTTATTTGATCTCTTTGAATCTTTATTTTTTTCTTAATACAGTTCATCTCAAATTTAAAAATAAATGATGCTACAGTGGGCTTAAATACCCTAAATCTGGGGTGTCTACAAAATTTGGCGAAAAGATCATGTGAAAATCTGGGGGGCAGCTGCTTCTCGCATTGTATGGATTTTTTTTTTTTTTTTTAAATCATGTACATTTGACACAAACTGTTTTGTATTTCAGTGAAAAGGTATTTAACTTGCCATCGCTCCTGAAAGTGGTGTCCCCCTGGTGTTAGGTTCATGTGCCTGTTTACCATCTGTCTATAGCCCCTTCTACACTGCCTCTTCAAAGTGGGAATTTCACGCCACTATGCCGCCCTGCCACCCGCCCCTCTTTATAAAGGGTACAATCACGGAATGAGGTAAAAAAGAGTTGTCTCGCCTTAAAGCTGGCAGGCGAACAGGATGGGAATAATTGGCAGCATGGGTGTTAGGTTTTGACGACGTGTTACAGTATCGACAAACTGTGGGAGATTTAAAAAGTAGCTGATAGCCATTAGCAGCTAACTCAAAGAGGGAGAACAGCGATGAAAATGTCTGCATGTCCGGGAGCTCTCTACCTCCGAGCAGAGAAGAAGAGCGGCTGCCATATAACAGGGATGGTAAATGCTTGTTTTTGTTAGTTATTGTATATAATGCGCATGTTTGTGCGCATGTTATGTGTCACACTAGAGGCTGACGCTGGTGTTTTACATCACACCCAACACACCTCTTTTGATTATACGATCTTGGTGGCATGATTCCACTGTTCTGTGGTTCTGGGTAAAATGCAAAGGTGGCATAAAGAAGGGACTTCATAGCGCCCCAGCAGCGCAGTCTCTGTGTTAAAGGGGCTTATGAAAACACATTAGTTCCACCTGCGTAGTTTCTGCTTGGTGTGTGTCTACAAACTGTACAATTGTCCTCACGAAGTGAATGAAAAAAAAACCTTTAAAGTGATCTTGCTTAATTAACCAGTATTGTGTTAATCATATAGTATTTCTAAAGACAAGCCAAGGGCCTTTAAAAATAGGTATGCAGGCCACAACTGGCCACAACTGGCTTTGGACATGACTGCCCTAAATGCTGATATTACTCACCCACTTCATTTTTCTTCCAGCATCTTGTATGAGAAGAAATTAGTGCCACAAAAGTAGACATCATAGGGAGTTTTTACTGTGGGAATTTGCCTTTTAAAAACAAAATACATATGTTGAATGAGTACCTTCAAAAATGTAATATGTAATCTCGTAAAAAAGGCGGAATTAAACCTGTTGCAGTGATATGGCCTGTGCTGTTACCAATCAGATACCAATGCGCTCTTAAATTAAAATCCCCAAATAAGGGTTTCTTGTCACGATTTTAATACAGTTTTGTGAGACACACCATTTGTGTAACCATCACCGACTCTTAGGCTAGCAACGATACTAAAGGCCAGTATATGGTCATGGATGCCATGTGTTTTTCTAAATAAGCTGTGGTTTAGAGGACAGACCACTTACTGAGATGGTCGGATACCCACTGAAAGCTCTGACAGCTGCTGCAGATTGCTTTGGCATAACATAGATGCTCCTCTTGTTTTTGCTCTACGCACATCTCCTCTCTCTCCACATCTTCCTGCTTTGTCTCTATCAAATTTTGCACTCCTCCAGTGTTTCTTTATTCTGTTAACTAAATGGACACTGATTCACACAGTCCTCAGTGGCACAAGAGACCACATAGCCTGCCTTATGTTTGTCTTATCTGAGAAAAAAGAAACAGTGTGTTTACAGAGGGGCTGCACTTAGTCAGAGAGCTTAATTGAAGGTGAGTGTTGGTATCTGGGTTTGGCCAAAAGAATGTGCATGGCCCCAGAGACTCATGGGATGTCACACCCACTCCTTGGGCTTGGTTTCAGCTGCTTTGCATGTCTAAAACAAACCACTACATCTGTTTTTACTTCGTGTTTTGTTTGCGGATTGAGAAGAGAGGAAAAAATAGTGGCTTCAGTAAAAAATAATTACATTGGCTTTATTCTCCTGGATCTCCTGGACTGAAATGGGAGAGTGATCGGATGAAAGAAGCAAAGGAGGAGAGAGGAAGAGGAGCGATTGGGGTGAACACAGATTTGTACCGAGAGGGTCGTGAAAGGAGAAAAAAAACACTGACCAGTTTGTATGACCGTACACATGTGCACACACATGCTTAAACACAGATGGATAGGATTTCCCTGAGAGTGGAAACATCAAGACATCTCTGCCTCGTTCAGCTCGGCTGGAACACATTGAGGTTTACACATCAGATCCGGACATTCAAGAGGAAAACAACTTTCCCCTTTCTCCATACTGTGTCATACCCAGCAACTGCTATCTACATAGGACAAGTTAGAAAGTAGGGGTGTCTAAGAATTTTCATAGTCGAATCTGATTTGACAGATTTTTCCTTTAGCCGAGTAATTGTCGAATCATGTTGTGTGTTAATGAGCTCATTTGCATCAGTTTCCGCTCCAGAGAAAACAGGTAAAACACCCAAATAAACGAATTTAATTCTTCAGTTGGCATAATAACATAATAATAATAGTAAAAGGGTTATCATTTTATCTTTATCTTTATTCCTTTCACTTCATCAAGGTATGAGGCTCTAGATGAGCGAAGACACTCTGCTGCCTCATGCATGTCTTTAACAGGAGTTGTTTCTGACTCGTCAGAACTTGCCATTTCGTTCACAAATAAACATTGAAAAACATCATCAAAAGGTTTAGAAACAGTTTTCATTCTTTCTGACTTCAAGTTATTCATTAATCAACTCAGGTTTATTCAAGTTCATCCACACTGACCGTGTGTTACCGCTCTCAATCGTTTGGCCACATCGGACAAAAAGTAGCCAAATAAAAAATCAGAGTCTATCAAGAAAACAATCAGCAGTGAAATTTGTTTCAAGACACTCCAGGTCAACGAATAATCCTTCAAAAAAGTTTGATTTGAGAGCACATGCGTCCTCCAAAGTGTTTGTTTATGCGTTCCGCCACCGTAAATCACCGTAGGCCTTGATGCTGCTCTGATGGTCCTGTAGCGCACTCACCCACCTCAGCTTAGTTGGATCGAGCAAGTGGGTGATTTAATAATGCGTAGTATTGATTATGCCTACTGATTAAACGCACGCGTCATTTTCAGTTTTTTATTAACAGAAATTAGGCTGATGTTTGTATCAAAATAGGCTATATATCATGAATTACTAGAAAACAAATACATTCTATGTCAAATCAAGATGTTCAGCAGCAGTGAGCACCCCCATATAGTCAGAATGGTACGGTCTTGTTTCATAACCACATTTTGCGACGATTTGACGGCAAGCCTGGCCGTCGAATCAGACTTCTCCTAATTGAATCACAGAATCATCGACTATTCGGGGTCACCCCTATTAGTAAGATCTCTCTTCTACTACCAAGAGGACCATGCATCAAATTTAAAGAGTGAATGATTGGCAAATCACATCTTTCATCAGTTTGTGCATGTTTGAATGATATCATCAGCTTTTTATCCAATAAAAAATCATTCAGTTTGTGACCTTGTGCATTAATATAGGGTAAAACTCAGTTCTAGAACCTAATGGCAAATCTCTAACATCTACATTTTCAGCCTCCGAACCATCTGTTATTGTATCAACACACTAAGACACCAAACCTTCTTCTATGTGAGACTGCCAGATGCACAAACAGATAAAAATCAGGCTTACGATTATGGCTTACTTGGACACTTAATGGAAATGAGCCAGCATTAAAGGCATTGTTTCAACTGCATTAAGGTCAATTATTTAGGCATGTTCCGAAGAAAGTTGTTGTGTAAAGGCTGACTGATAGCTATGTGAAATTTAATAGATATCCATCCGACATTGGATTTGTTAATGACCAACTTCTAGTTAAAAATGGCAACATATGCTCAATATTTAGTCAATAAAATGACCTCTGTAGACACTTTAAATAATCATAAGGGATTACGTCACTACAGCTTGATGAGTTTGTACCATTCAGTGATTGTGTCTTACTTTAGATCTGAGGTGTCAGTATTCAGTAGCTATTATCTAGCTTACCTGTAATCTCTGAATGGGTTAAATTATCTTCTCTCCACAAAAATATGTAATATTAAGAGCCAAAGGATCCACTGCTCTTTAACTGGCTGTCAGGTGGTTTGTTGATCCATCAGTGAACTTTCATCTTAGAGGGAGAAAAGGTGGGGAGGGTGGAGCATGTGGCCCTCAGCCCCAGCTGTTGCTGTTTGCATTGAGCGGATGGTAATTGCACACGCACACCCATGTACGCACACATAAATATTGCTGTTGGCATTCAAATGGACGACTAAAGATAGACGCCCTGACATGGGATGTGATTGTGATGAGTAAGTGTTGAAAGTGAGGTCTGACATACAGTATATATACAGTGTACCCCTTGTGGTTTCAAGTGTCCATCTGGCTATGACAGAATCTGTGATGGCACACACACACACACACACACACAGATATTATACAGAGGACATCTTTGTGTCATATGGGAGAAAGCCATTTATACCGTAACTTTGATCTGCGTCAAAAGAAAAAAATAATACACATACTGTATGCTCAAGCTGACAAGTATTTTTGTATGCACATGGTCCACATGTGAATTCATGGAGCTAGATGCAGGAGTGAACACACGCACACACACACCCAGACACACAGTCCGAAGCCACAGGTGTGGAGAGAGTTTTGTTTGTTTGGAAGGATATTTAACTCCCTGCTGCTTTCCTCACATCCTCTCAACCGCCCGTTCTCCCACTTCTCTGCAGCTTCTCTGGTCCTCTCACTGCATTTCTAAAATACCACTTCATCCCTTTTCATTTTTCTCCCCTTTGACAAACTGTCCTTTCCCACCTCTATTGCTTGTTTTTATTCTCTCCCCTGTCCTGACACAAACTTTCACACACACACAAATTCAGAGGAATGTCGGGAATGCGTCCGTTCCTGCAGCATCATGTTGTTGCTACACATATGACTGCAAATCCAAAACCTGAAGAGAGTGGGTGTTTTTCCAGAGCCAATGGATGGACGGATGGATGGATGGAGACATGGAGTGATTGATGAAGAAGTGGGACAGTGTTGACACAGCCCTTAAAGGTTTGATGCTTAATCCAAAGGTAAACAACAAGGTCTCACCCCAGCAAAGAAGTCCGTCTTTTCCTTATGGAACATTCCCTAGCATGTCACATATTCTTTATTTGTTTGTTTCAAGGATTGTCCATAGCAATACCATTTTATATTGAGTTAAATATTTGATATCTTGCACATTATTTGATTGTTCTGCAATTCAGCACTGATTCGTCTTCTTTTCCTCCATATAGCCCTGTGGTTCTAAAAAATGTTTGGCTACTTATAAGCTATAGAATTTCGATTCAAAGTTTTTGTTAACTAAGCTCCCTTTATCACAGTAGGCCTAAACAATATAGACCGCTCTTGATCAGTTTATAAAACCCCCAAGGTGTGGGTCCACTTAGCACAGTCAGACATGAGGGAGATTTATCTCGCTCCATGGATGGCTAACCTGATAGAAATGGTGATATCCTGCCCACTCATCCTTGTTTGGTTTAGGAAGGTAAACTTCTGTCTTCACTGCTCTAACAGCTGGCATAAACAAATATCTGTCAGTTAATGTGCATTTAGTTTGTAAGCAACACATGGCCTGCTTACTTTGGGTTAAGCCATCTGATTACTTCAACTGCAGGGTGTGACGGCTGTAGAAAGAGGGCTATTAAATATAAAACAACAAGCAACAGAGAAATTTTCCTTTAAGATAAACACAAGAATGCTTAAATGTCCAACTTTTATATTTCCTCCCCTCAGAGTTTATAAAAATCCAGTGCTATGTGTGATTAGTTTCCTTTAGATACCCAGCTAAAGCTAACTTTCTTCATACAAAAACACCAAGCAGTGCCCGCATTGTTAATATTCAGTATGCTATCCTGTATACAGCTGTTGCATCACTGTATAAAACTGAGACAGTTACACACACACACTGAATATGATGATGAACGAAGTGTCTTCACTTCCTCCCACTGTAAAAAACTGAAGCCAAAATGTCCTGGATACGGGTGCTGCCATCTTGCGCTGGTGGCGTCATGTGTAGTCTCTGCCATAGAGTTTGGGGGTGGAGCCACAGTATTGAGGTCCAACCCATAAATTGGCCCAATTCACATTTGTCAAATATGCTGTATAACACCCTTTTTACAACATCAAATAACTAGTGATAACCAAATCTAGCAGAAAAATTAGCACGTGAACATGTCAGCTCATGTACCATTTGCTAACATGGAGGTTTATGGCCTATACTAGAGCCAGCCACTAGGGGGCAATCAGGATGTTTTGGCTACATTTTTGAGGTGCTGTTATGTCGCCCATCTTTTTATGAAGGTAGTGTTCAGAACTGTCAACTATACATAAACAATTAACTATGCCATTACAACATGTTCTCACCCCAAATCGTCACATATCACAACTCTGTCAGTTGCCTTTCATGTCTACATGCTACATACTACATATCCTTTTGCATCTGCTGTTCACGTTCCAGGACATGCTACCAACGCTGGGGTGTCAACAAAAGCACATGGTTGGGTTTAGCATTCGGGAAGTGAACACCGGGCTCCTGCATAAAAATCCAGGGTATTTTGGACCACCCCTCCCACCCGCTCTATAGGCACTTTACAGCTCCTTATATTATGTTGTTACTGGCAGTGTTTAATCCTGAAGCCATTCAGTAGTGTATCATACTGACATGACAGGTGCTGTCCTGGATGACCGGTGGCATATCATAACAATGCAAAAGGTTACGTCCGGCTGCATTACATACTGACGCCACCTGGCCACGCATTATACCACCATGAATGGTGGCTCTTGGTGTCAGACACCTGATGCCGAAATCATAGACAAAGCGGTGGTATTCATGATAGCGGGCTGGCCATTACCAACAGACTGTTCACACCAAGCACCCAAAAACGGCACCCAGTTTTGAAGCCAATTCTACATAGTAGCCAAACCATGTAATTACAACTTCCTGGTCCATCACGTGATGCCATGGGGCCCAAAAAGACTTTTTTCCCCATAGACCTACATTGTGAAAAAGACGTTTTTGAGGTGCATCCACTTCCCAGTACAAAAACTAAAATAGCCTGTATTTACATGGCTGTGTCCTAAAAGTTGTAAAATTCACTAATAGTCAAATACAATGGGCTCCCTGGTATTTCACTGGGTGGAATGGCACTATCAATGCTGAGTCCTTACTGCAGCTGCTCAGATTTGAATCTGGCCTGGGAATGACATGGAGCCCATATCATTACCTCTCTCTTTTTCCTGCCTTTCCTGCCTCTCTGTCTCACTATCAAAATAAAGCAGTAAATAAGGCAATAAAAAAGTTAAGTCAAAGTCAAAGCCAGAGTTGTGTTTCTGCTTTCATTCCACAATACTGAAGATCCAGGTCATTTTAAATCCAGAAGTCAAATTTTTATGGATTCACCCAGCAAGTTTTATAGGAATAAACATGGCCCTGCCTCCAACACTGTATCAGTTTCTCTTTATACCTTTATATCTATATCTCTCTTCTACAGTATTTACATCCTTTGAGTTTTGCATGACTAGTCAAATTATGACACATCAAGTGTACATCTGAATAAAGTTCAAAACACGTTGTATGCCTCCTCATCAAATCACCACCATCCAGTCCCGATTCTAACCTCTGGTTGAATGGGGAGTTAATTTCTGAGTGGCTGATGATAGTAAGCACCTCACCTCCCATCTCTTATCAGCTATCTTAGCTAGCTGAGCGATGGGGGAGTCCATCTAACTGGATTTAAGCGTGTCTTCTGGTTTATCCCTCTGATTGATAACATTCATCTGCTGAACTCTGCTCGGCATTGTCTCTACTAGTGTTTTACAATAATGGTGGCATCACAAGTCTGAGAGGCACAGCTCTGTGTGTGTATGTGTGTGTGTGTTTGTTTGACTAGATAGCCTACAGTTGTTAGGAATCACACAGATTGTGTGTTGAATTATTCTGCATTGACATGCTCAACCTGCATTATTCTACAATATTTAACCACTTATAGTTTTTAGCTGCACATTGTACATCATGCAAAAGTGGAAATAAAACACTTCTATTCTATTATTGCGGCAGCTAAGTAAGAACACAGCCATCCTTATTCTTAGCTATAGTATGTCCTCAAACTTCTCTGGTGACTCCAGAGCACTCCCAGGCCAGCTGAAATGTAGAATCCCTCCATGTACTAGTTTGTCCTCCCACTCAGACTGGCTGGGCATGCTTTCACAGTGAGGCTTCCACGGTAGGAGACACTCTTATCAGAAACAACTCCTGAAGACATTACACAATAAAACGTCTCTATTTAACATAAAAGAGCAATGACTCAGCTGAGCGCCTCTTGATATCTCCTGGCTCTATCCCTAAAGCTGTGTCCAAAAACCCTGTCAATGTAACTCATTTCAGCTGCTTGTATCTGTAATCTTATCATACAGCTCCCACCCAACGGCAAAAAAACTGATGGCAATCTGGCCCTGCTCCTTGTGTACCGCACCAGTGTGGTGCAGCGCAGATCCACCTGTTCGACCAGCTCTCTTGGGCACAAGGTGAGATTCTTGGAGACATTGTCTTTTAAATTTTGCAGCAATGCAGACTCAGTGAGTGCCAGATGTCAAGGTTAATGTATATCATAAGCCTGCTTCAAGTCCACAACACACAAAGAGAGACTGGGTGGCTAATCACTCTCTTGACAGTATCCAATGTGAATGCAAGGTCAAAGCCCTGTCTCCCCATTATAAGTACAAACCTCAAAAAATCGGAAAAATAATTTTGATAATATACTTTGGCACTAATGATTGACCTCTGCTTCAATCTCCAAGTTAATATTTTTAAAGGAAATGATATTTGCCATGTGCAGCTGTTTAAACAGCCCTATCGTGTGGTGGAAGAAATAACAGCAACAGCTCGGTCTGGCATCACCAACCTACACCCATCAGCACTTATCAGGGCCGTAAACCTGCAGAACTCCAAGGAAAATGGGGAAGCAAGGTTATGCAAACTCTGCTTGTGTGCAGGTAACATAATTTGACCCTCAGCCTTTTTTGGTGCTGACCTGAAGGTTGTGCAAACATATGCAGTTTTAATGTGATTTGAATGTAGAGCTGACGTGCATGTGTCATTTGCAGCTGAAACGTTCAGTTTCCATAGATCTCATTTTTCAGTTTGGATGTACTGTGGATTGTGCAGCAGAGGATGAATGAAAGTATTGTGTTAGAGTGTATTCTTTACAACATCAAGCCCATAACCCTTTGAGACTGAAATATAAAAATATGGAAACACTCAGAAATCAGACAAATTACAGGGTACTGAGAGATGCATCTGTAAACCAAACTATTTCATACTGGTTGTTTTGTGTAAAAATAGATTATAAAATAGGCAGATTTGTATTACCTGGAGATAAATGATTTGCAGTGTGCTGATTACGTTTGATTTGCAGAGTAAAACTATTACAAAACAAAGATTATGTTCCTTCCTAAATCTGAGTGTTGTTTCCACTTGTATACCACCTACTGTATTGTGCCAGTTTTCTTTGCAGCTGCTTGCACAGACAGAGAAGAGAAGTAGATGTGCTGTTAGGAACAAATGTGTACACCGCAACTGTACAGCACATGTACAGCAGTGACACGCCTCAGTTAATATGAATCCAAAATGAAGTGTCTCATGTGGTGTAAAATCAGACACATCAGCTCTGGAATGTGTTTAGCTGGTCCGCTCTGTCTTGTCTGAGGCCTAAATGGTTTTGATTGGAGTGCAAGTGTTCATCATTTATTATGCAAACTCAAAAAGAAGTCACCAGCAACACACAAAAACAATGAAGGTCTCAACCCAGCAAAAAAACTCCAAGCCAAGAGTTGTTTTTTTTCCCAAGATGTTGGCTGACCTTCCAGACCAAAGAGCTGTTTATCTTAAATGTTAGGAAATGAAACCATTTGTGTTTGCTTGAATTATCCCTGACTGGAGCCAGATATACCAAATTAGATGCTAGAAAAATGTTTCTTATTCAAGGTGAAATAACATGTTAGATAAAATTCCATTGTTTAAGCCCTTTATCTCTGTTTACTGATAACAATCTTTTAAAGCTATTTGATTTAACTGTCAAAGCAAACAAAGAAGAAAGCACATTAACATCATTCACAATTACTCTTATTAAATTAATGTTTTCCTTCAAGCTGACAGAAAAATAAAACATGTAGTTTTGTGTGTGGTTTTATGCTGCTGGTTTGAGAGGACAAGGGAAGTTTGAGAGATGACATATATTGATTTGATTTTTTTATTATTACTGTCTATCAGCAATTCCTCAGAATTGCATCTCTGCTTTTCGCAGATGATGTGGTTCCATTGGCTTCATCACATCGTGACCTGGTGGATTGCCCTGTCCAGGTTGGGGGAGAGTTACTGCCTCCAGCGAGGGAGTTAAAGTATCTCAGGGTCTTGTTCACGAGTGAGGGTAGAATGGAGCGTGAGATGGATCGGCCATTTGGTGTGGCTTCTGCAGTGGTGCAGGCACTGTGCTGGTCCGTCATGGTGAAGAGGGAGCTGAGCAAGAAGGCGAAGCTTTCGATTTACTGGTCCATCTACATCCCAACCCTCACCTATGGTCATGAACTCTGGGTAGTGACCAAAAGAATGAGATCACGGATACAAGCAGCAGAAATGTGTTTCTTCCGTGAAGTGGCTGGGCTCAGCCTTAGAGATAGGGTGAGGAGCTCGGACATCTGGAGGGAGCTCAGAGTAGAGCCACTGCTGCTCCGCATCGAGAGAGTCAATTGAGTGGGTCCGGGCATTGATCAGGATGTCTCCTGGGCACCCCCTGCTGGAGGTGTTTTGGGCACGTCCCACTGGTAGAAGGCCCCGGGGGCAGACCCAGAACATGTTGGGGGGATTACATATCTCATCTGGCCTGGGCACGCCTTGGGGTCCCCCAGGAGGAGCTGGAAAGTGTTGTTGGGGAGAGGGACGTCTGGGGTGCTTTGCTCGACCTGCTGCCCTTGCGCCCGGCCCCGGACAAGCGGATGAAAATGGATGCATGGATGGATGTCTATCAGCAGTCGTGTGGACTTTAGTCACATGACGCAGACTCAAGTCTGACTCGAGTCACAAATTTGATGACTTTAGATTCAACTTTAATACCAATGATTTGTGACTTTTCTTGGACTTGAGTCTTTGAGACTTTAAATGCTTGATAACTTCCCTCAAACTCAAAGATGAAAAAATATGATCTCAATTCATTTCTCTTCATTTCCTGAATGAACTAACATCAATGGTATTCATTCCTAGCAAGTCGATACACATGATCCACTTTGTTTGAACCAATTCAGCTGTATCCAGTCCAGTTGCAGGAGAGAGCCATTAGGAATTAATGTTACATTAGTGGGTGGTAGTTGGAAATAATGATACCAAAGATAATTTCATTCAAGTACAAAAACTACTCAGTGGTCAACAAAAAACAGATTGTAGTTTACAAAACATGCGAGTCAAAAATTACAACCAGAGTTGCAACAATTTGCAACTTCATACAGCAAGTTGAAAAAGAACAGTAAGTCAAGGCTTCTATTAACAGAACTTGGAAGTTGACTTGGGACTTCAGTGAAAAGACTTGAGGCTTACTTGTGGCTTGCAAAACAGTGTATAGGTCCCACCTATCAGTCATCTCTTCTTGTAGAATTGAAAATATGTGTGTGGAGCTGATATTGTTACAGCAAAGAAAGAGCCCTTAATGGAATTGCGAAAAGCACAGGATCAAATATCTCGTCAAATTTTAGCAGTCAGTTTATTTGATGCAGTTGATGCGTGTGTACACAAAGAAAATTCAGTAACAAGACAGATGAGTGGAAAAAAAAACTTTGGAGAATTTACTCAAATCCAAAAATCAGTCAGCTTTGAGTTATGAAAGCCAGGGAAAGCCCCAGGAATTTTTCCCCAGAAAGATAAACAAAGCAGGGTATGTATGGGATTCTGGCATATTATCAGGAAGCTACGTCTACAACATTATGAACAGTTTCCCATTTAACATCAAATTAGCTGGTCTCGCTTACCACTTCCCACATTCCTGCGTGTTCATTCCAGAGCTTAATGAGTCTCAAATATACTGTAAAATGATGAATACGTTATTAATTCCATGCGCTCATTCATACCACGCCAAGAGGATGATGTCTGTCTAAACATTTCACTAATGATCTACATCACACTTTCACTTGATGGCAGTAATACTGATGATGCCCTCTGTTATTTTCTTTGATTGATTGATACAGTTTGACGTTGTTCATTTATTGTGAGGAATAATAATAACAGTTTGAGCATCGCTATGAAAACAACAATTTTAAGAATATGATTGTTTAGGGCTGCTTTGGCTGAGAAAGTTCGGTTTTTGTAGCTGTAGGCAGTCATCAGAAGTGTTCCTGCTCTCAGGAAAATTAACCTTGTTAGATAAAGGTTAAAAAATGTAATTTAATTTAATTTAATTGATTTTATTTCTCTTAATAATCGTTGCGGCAGCCAAGCAAGACCTGGGCAAAACTGTTTCATACTCTCAACGCAGAATTCATTGAGTCACGCCTTCATGTCATGAGACACTATCACTATAATGTGGACACGCAGTGCTATTATTATGGTATGTTTCATAGTGTTTTGAGGAGACGCCTGTCACTGTTAAGTCTATACACAAAGTTTGTCTTTATTAGCCTGTGGTTTCTATGAATACCAAACAGAAAACCACAGTAAAAACAGATCTCTGTGGATCTTTACACTGTAATACAGAAAAATGTTCCACTGTGGTACTGTCAAAACAACCTGATGTTAATTCTTATTGGACAAAGAATGCATGTTTATTAAGTGGTGGTTCTTCCCATGCTTCTTGGTTGTTTTGCGTCTTTTGTTTTGCTGTCTTGGTGGGTTATACTCCTTTGTCCTTTGCTGGAATCCATTGTTCTCTATAATCTATTTTGTGGTAGTATAACTTTCCGTGACTATCTTGCGACCAATTGGAGGACTGAGGGAGAGAAAAGAGACACATAGTTTGACTGGAGCAACCTGAGTGTGCTCTCAGAGCAGCCGACGCCTGCAACATGTGCGCAGAAAGGTCCCCAATCTAAAAAAGAAAACCCCACACACTCCCTCTCCCTTACAAGTCTCTTGTATATAAACCTTTGAGGCTAGCTATACAGTGAGGTCCGATTGCTATGTCAAACAAACGCAAACTGATATAATGTCTGAGAGAAGGAGTTTACCCTTTGAGGAAGTGTTGCAGGCTGAGTACAATATGTCCCACAGAGTGAGGGCTGCACACTGCCCCTGCTCACTGAGACAAACCTTCTACCCTAATATTGCACCATTGCTTTTATACTTCCTGTTAGCATGATCAGACAGCCTGGCAATAGTTACATCTTATCACGAGCAACGTTTGGACAGAGTTTAAGGAAGAAACAGATGAATGACTAAGACTATTTACTGTAAAAAGTTCCAGATTATCAGTGTTGCAAGACTTCAGTGATATACAATCCTGAATGTACCTATCCTGGACGACCACAGCTGAGGGGCATAGCTCTGACAGGGGAAGTGGTTTTTCAGGCCTACACACTGAGGTTAATGCCTTTAAACCTCTACATGTGTCAGTGATTGTGGTTTTACAGGGTGACGGCCCAGTTGGCTCTGAACAAACACTCAACAATGTTGCCATGCTTTAGCCTCCTATTTGACATGACACTGGGATTATTAACAGGCCGAGGAGGAGAGGCCGATGCTATATGGGTGGTGGTGAGCAGAGTGAGAAACTAAGAAAGTCAAATGTAAGAAAACAACATTTCTTTCAGTTTCTCTCCACAGGAATAAAAAAAATCCTTTATCTACCCCCTCTACATCTGTCCTCCCTCCTGTCTATCCAATGTACAGTATGTTACCTGGGATAACCTTTTAACATTCATGCCACAAGGACAGAAATGTACATCCTGTTTTTATTGTCGTAATAAGGTCCTGTCTACACGTATTCTTAAATGAATAGTTCCCCCCACATGACCTTCATTTTACAAAACATCTCAGCCCACACTAAGATGCAAAATGACTCCAGACGCGCGCCAGTATTAGCTGTCTCCTGCTGTCTCCCCTCGTCACAAAGGTTGTAAAATGTACAACCTAATGTTACCTTCTTCAGAACACCTACTAAAGATCTTATCACTGTTGATTCCTGTTCAATGTAAGTTTTCCTTCCACTCTTCATCGACTACAATCCCGCTGGTTCGACCAGGCCTGATCTAAAACCATTGTTTCTGTCAGACTGTAAACCGCAGACACTGAGGTGGACAAAATGACACTGGTAATGTTGGACAACTCTGTTCAATACTAAGTTGAAGTAAAGTAGTCATGAGACCAAACAGTGCTAACAAAATTTAAATAAAGTGGTAGTCCGCCATTGCTATCGTTGTGTCTGGCACATGCTTGTTACACAAAGCAACAATGGGCACGCACCAACTGAGGAGATGATGTCATCATTTTCCAAAAGTGCTGTTTACATGACCTCATGGATACAAAACAATCAGAGTTTTCAAAAATCTGCACCTTAGAAGGCATTTATTTATATATATACAAAAATATTTTTTTAGTGACCTAAAACTCTGCATGTAGACGAGAGCCCAAAACATAGGAAAATACCCGCTTACAAAAATATCTGTATATGTGTGAACAGGGGAGAATTACTTATCTATGTCCAGCAGATAAAAGGCAACAGCATGCAGACATTCTCTAAGCCCTCTCTCTCTGTCACTGTCAGGACTTTATGGGAGACAGTTTTGTGAAACTGGGTATTTTATTGCAGACAGTTACAGTCAGTTCAGAAGTCAGGAACCTAGTGAGTGTCTGCGTGTGATAACTGTGCAGTGTATGCTATCATGACAATGGATGTACTTGAGCATACAGAATGAGTTTGATCTCTTAGGCAACTCATTTGAATTTTATTATATCACCATTGAACTCCAACCAAATGACACCTAATGGAAGAGACAGAGTGGGGGGGCTAAAGAATAGAGACAAGGAAAATAAAAGTGAAACTGTATCAGACTTAGCAGCCAGGTCAATTGCTGCAAAAGACAACAAGTTCACCCTGTAAAACACGACACCAGCAGTGAAGCTTTTAGTCACTAGCAAAACTGTCAAACACATGGCGGTCCGTATCAGAAAACAGAAGAAATATGTGTGTTTCTTTGTGTGTTTCACATTTTTGTAGAAATGGCTAAAAAGCAGATATTCCTGCTGGCAGAGCTTGGAAGGGAACTGTCCCTCCGAATTTCCTGGTTGGACAGTAGAAGCTGTAGATATGGTTACCCCCGGAGAAAGCTGAGGGGAATACACTCCAATTAGACTGAGCTGCTGCTGGCCTTGATAGCTCTCAATAGGAGAGGCAGATGGAACTGATATATATACCGTGTGTGTGTGTGTGTGTGTGCCTTCAGCAAACCTCATCCTAGACATTGCCACAGTTTTCCAACAATGCTAAAAGCATACATCCGTAGAAATCTAATAAAATCCATAAATTGTTCTGGTGGAATGCTGCGGTGCAATGTATGGTGAGCAGGCCACAGGAAGCAAATGAAAACCACCCACTAAAGACAGAGAGACCAAGTGTGTGTGCACGTGTGTGTGCACTGTATATGAACACATGTGTATGCTTAAGGTGCCGAAGTAAATCAACCAGACTAAATCTGTAGATGAAAGCAACACAATATCTGTGTTTACTTGTGTTTGTACCAGTGTGTTCATGAAAACCTGTTATAGATGCATCAGAGGAAATAACTCACCATTATCACTGATGCTTTTTTATACAAATATTTGTTCTTTCAAGCTTGGTTAAGTACATTTTGTGTTCATGATGAGAAAACATTTAAATCAAGGACACACTTATCATCATTTTAGCATGCAAAAGGCAAATGACAGATTAAGAAATCTAAAGCATGTTTCAATTTTGAGGAATAACTTGACAGTAATGTGCAGCAGGTGCTGGTTTAACAATGACCTCAGCATGTCAAGAATTTCAAATAAAATCAAAATGCAGAGACAACTCAACCCTAACAGCAAGAAAAGAAAGAGTAAATCATTAAATGGGAACAAAGTAGGAACAAAATCATTATTACAGCTCTGCAAATGCAGTAAGACCAGGGTAAAGTGCAACCGTATTGGATCACAGCCAGTATCTGAAACATTTAAATTGTTGTGCACGCTGTTCTTGGGTCGGTGCTGTGGTTAAAATGATTACATTAGAAATAGTTTCAGTACTTTCATTCACCTCAATGAGGTAATCCACAGGTTATTTTATTGACAACTTGCATTGCACTCCAACCTTTTTTTTGTTTTTGCATTGTTATCCTACAAATTATGAGTGTGTGTGTTTACCTTTCAGCCAGGTAGCCATTCAGCACAGTATAGAAATCAACTGCAGACGTGACACTCTTTCTGAGCCAAGTATTCAGTCATAGTGATTAATCTGTGTTTTCTTTTGTTAAAGTATGGCATGTTAAGGCAGCATTTACTCCAATTTATTCCAGCAACTTAGTATTGCTCTGCTACAAATTTCTCAAAAGAGACAGATTTTAAAAAGAATAGTCAGAATTGGTGCAGGAGGGGCCATGATGTTCTTTAAAAGCGAAGCGCGGATTTTCATTTTGAAAATTTCTGCAGAATTTTATAACAGATTTTGTGTGTTACATTTGTGCAGAGGGAGTAAGTATTTGATGGAGCCTCAATTTCAGCAGAATTCCACCTAAGGAAATATATGGTTTACCAATGAATGCCTTTGTTCCAGCTCATGAAACACTTCCAGGTCATAGCTAGCTTGCTGCCAAAACAGGAGATTGTCGTATCAATTTGGTTTCTGCATTAGCTGGGATACGATGAAGATGATAATATAGTTGATATGCACTTGCTAACATAGTTTGGACACAGTCTGGCTAATATCTATGCAAAATAACATTGTTGCACCACCGGGTGCTACTCTGTAGCACCTTCAATGCTTCTTCCCTGGTTGGCATTTTGTACTGTTCCATGCAGCACTGATATTATTATGGTAGTGAGGGCCTAACCCCCTAAGAAGAACAAGCTAGTCTGATGTTGATGATGTTGATGATGACAGGAGGTCTGATGTTTGGAGCAGTCAAATGGTGTTGGTGATAAGTTACTGAGTGGTGTAGTTGCAGAACATGTATCTAATGTATTTTTTAGAGAAACAACACTTTTCAGGATTACATACTCTGTCTGGATAGGCTTTATTTGAGTGGAGTGGACACGGGCACTGTTTAGAGGAATTTTTTATTATTTTTTTTAAATAGGACACACCAATGCAAATAATTCACACCCGACCCAGTTGGCATAGTTGTCAAACGGATGATTTGCACAAGGATTTTCCGTACTTCCGTATCGCATTTTCGCACTGCACTGATGAGAAGCGTCTTTTAGTCTCTGGTATGGGTCAGCCTCCAAAACTAAAATGTTGGATTCATCCTACAATTCCCATAATGCACCTTGACATTGTTAGGGTTTGTGTAAAACCAGAATGTTAGGAGATACATTCAATAGCTCTTTGGATCTCTACATCTACATTTTTGTGTTGCCAAAACACTGACAGTGTCAGGAAGGCCCTAACAAGTTCAACATCCCACTGGAACACTTTGCCAGGACGATTTAACTCAAAGGAAATGAGCCGGACAGCGCACTACATTATTTCTCCTACAGGCTCAATCCGCTGAGCAATTCATCGCGACACACAGTTCACAGTTCAGCTCAATGTCAGTTTTTCAGCAAAGAATGACGTTTGGGCTTGATGCTTAGATACACAAACATCCTGATGGCCTCTCCTGTGAAATGTAGCATCAGTCAGGAGAACTACATTCAAGGGAGGAGGTGAGTGAGGAGCCCAAACCTCTTAAATGCTATTTAATCACTTGAAGCAGCAGCAGCAGTAACCGTGCAATCCAGCACTTAGACTCCCCCTTGCTGTTTATCTCATCTTAATAATTGAGAAGAAGGTTGATGGATGTGTTTAATAGCTGGAGAGAACAAGACCACTTACGAGGCTCATCAATCTTAACCTACTAGGGGTGAAAAAAGACAAGAGCCTTCTCCATATCCAAGGGATTTGGCTGCACCTTTTAAGGAGCTTTTCCCAGATACATCAAGACAAATTGAGCCTGTTTTTGGAGGGAGAGGACGCCGAGACACAAAGGACGAATGAGAAGAAGAGGGAGGTGAGAGGGAAGGCGAGGTGCTTGGGGGAATGAGGGGAGATGGAGTGTGAAGGTTAAGATGGAGAAATGTGAATTGAGATGGTGAGAGTTTGCTGGATTTCTCTAGGACAGGGACTGCAGTGGATTTGAAAAGAAGCATCACATCCATTTCCTCACTGTGCTACTTTGAGTTCAGGGGTACAGTCGCAGGGAAAAGGGAAAACCGGGGACAGGCAGGAAGGAGACAGGAGCAAAAGGGTAAAGGAGGAAAAGAAGAAGCGACATATTTCCTGGAAAAGTTACCACGAGGATCATTCATTTCATGCTGATCTACTGTCTGATCTGAAATAAGGGGTGTAACACTGAGTCCTGGCACCTGCTGTCTTCTTTTCGTTTTGTTTACAACACAGAGAACATACTGTGTATTTCCAATAGTGCTCATGAAAGTTGAGAAATGTTTTCTGTCATGGTTTAACACACAAGCATATGAAATTAATTGATTTCAAGCATGATTTAGAGAGAGTAAAAAAGTAAAATTGGTGCAACAGATGTGGAATATTCAAAGGTAAAAAGTGTACACACACTGGCTGTGTAATAGAAATATTTGTGCTGTTCTCATGCACTGTCATATACCTATGAAAAGAAATGCACAAGAATTTAGAAAGAGCAATATTCTACATAATGATTCAGGGTACAGCTATGAACATGTCACCTCTTTTGACATTAAAAAATAATGTAGCCATTTACAAAACAAATGATGTCAAACAGTCTGAGAAGTCTCAAGAAAAACAGATGAAATTTCAACAGTATCTCAAAGTTTTTCCACATTCAGTCTGTCTACTGTTTACTGTCATTGCGTGTGTATTTGTCCATGGATTTTCACTACTGTGTGGTAATGCTGGAATCACCACGCCAAACTACTGGAAGCTATTAAGGAAGCAGGTCAAGTTATCCTCTGCCTAACAAACCATTTACAAGTCTGTTGTTTTGGCAGTGCCTTAGAGATAGTGTTCTACCAATGTTGTTTTAAGGTAGAAGTCTGATACACATTATTTTGTGCTTAAGCTGCGGAATGACAATATTTTGCACAACGTGAAACATCTTTCAATACGACCACGATAAATATTCTTTTCTTTTTTTGTCAGAGAACTGTATTCTGGTCAAAATGGAAAAGCAGCTTGAGAAAATCAAATTATTGTCAAAGTCCGACTGAAATCGGACTATCCATAGCTCGACTAACACGCCTAGATAATTCTGCATGGGAGCAATAGTTAACCAAAAGTTCAATGACTTAAACTTAGGTTTAGATATTCCAAATGTGGAATGGAGTGGCAGCAATTAGCTAGCCAGTGGGATATACACATGGGACTCACATGTACTAACATGGACACACAGCCGGACCATCTACCACAAGAACATACAGAGAAGCTCGGATTACAACACACACAGAGGTAGAGTATCTTAATTTTTTGCTCAGGATGCCATTACTACACTTTATCTATACATAACAAATAATAGTTTGCAGTTATATTGGTGCTCTGAATATGGTGTAGAGCTCATTTAACTCTCTAACCATCGTGGTTTTACTTGTCTATAATTATCCATTGCCAAACATACTCATGTGGAAAACATATGAAGATGGTGTGTCTAATTCACTCATAAACCTGTCATAAGGAATATTTTCATTCAGTCTTATATTCATGAAGAGTAGAACCTCTTTATCCCTCTTTTCCACTTCATGTTTCAAAATAAACACTCTGAAATGCTTTCTTCACTTGCAGCATAAATGAACTGCATCCCAGTCTGGCTGCTCGTCAAATTCCACATTACCCTTCTCACTGCTCCCCTCCTCTGCTGTGCTTAGTTAAGAAATAATATGTGTGTGATAATATGAATGTGAGTATTTAAGAGCAAGTGGTGTGGTACTGACAGAGAACGAGAGTGATCCTAATCTAATTTCCTGGTTGTGCATGCTCAGGTCAACATCTTAATGATGCCTTTGGTTTTGAAAATTAGTTTAAACCAGGGAAGTCTTGGTACATTCTGAACTAATGTTACTCTTTTACACGCATGAGGTGGGGGGGTGGAGGAGGGAGGTTATGGGGGTAGCAGGAGGAGAGACAAGCCGGGACGAACACCTGCTTGCAATTTTACAGAAAAGAGAAAAAAAAAATCTTCAATCTGGGCTCGGATCGCTGGCTGGCTGGCATAGGAACACGGCATTGTTTTTCAGATCAATCCGATATTAAGCCTACAGAAACGCCAGCTCCTCTGGAGAACTGGCCAAGTGTTGACATTTTTGTCACCCGGCCAGAAGTCCTTGTAGGTAGGGCTACTCTTAAACAGAGAAATGTGATAAATGTCTTTAACAACTTTCGCACTATTGAAACTTCAGCTGGTCCATATGTGCATTGCAGGCAAAGCTCAGTGTTATAAAATATCAAAAGAAGACAAGCTGTCTATGCCACTGTTCAGCTGTTAAAGTGTTTGATGGGATATAAAATGGGTGTGGTGACTTGTCTTCTTTTGGTGGGTCCCCACAATAAAAGAGTTTAATCATCCCAATGGGGCATTGAATCCATTCAAGTCTAAAAGATTAAGAATCCATTGGGTCTGTGAATCATGTTGGCACTTTCTGTAATTATGGTAACATCTTTGCTTTGTGTTCTGCAACATGGCCTATCCTAAAAATATAGTAGTTCTTTACATGCAAGTGTTATTGGATTAATAGATTATATATAAACTCACTGTGGTCACACTGGGTATTCAACCACTAAAGCTATGAAGGCGGTCTTTACGTACCCACATTTAATTACCAACATTCCCTGTTGGTCAATTCTGAAAACAAGTTTTGATTTTACTAACTCATCCTCTGGGTTTCATTTTTTTCAGCTGCATGTGGTTGGGTGTCCGTATGAGTTTGTATGTTTATGCGGATATTCTAATTCTTGTGGGTGCATTCATTTATCTGTGCATGCACTGTATTGTATATATGCATGCATGTGTTTATTCAAGGATTCAGAGCCTGCTGTAGATTTGGAGATTTGAAGCGACCCAAACCACAGTGATGTGGACCTCTGAGTCTGTGCTGTCTCTCTGTCTCAGGCTGTATTCTGACTTTCTGGCCTCGTCGAGCGAGACGATATCAAAGGACTGCCATCTGTTTCTCTCAACTGTTCCTCCCTCTGTTCTTCTGTCTGCCTGTTTCTCTCCCCCTGTCTCTGTTTCTCCACATGTAGCATGAGACGATACAAGCTGAGGATTCTCTGAGCTGACTTGCGGGAAACGATTTTGTCTCAATGTGACGATCGAAAAGGCCAAAGTATGTCACTCACGCTAAGGACAGAGAGAAAGAAATTCCATATACCATGTGAGGAGGACCAACGTGGGGAACGATCCTCCAAAAATACGACTTTTTAGGACATTTTCTGTTTATTATGTATACATGATGCATTTACTAGGGCTTGGTTTTAATGCAGTAACAGAAAATAAATGTCACCTGAAATATTTGTTGATTGTTTTTTTTTCTTTCAGAAGTAAAATACTCACAATGCTAAGCATCACTACAAAATGAGTGATTGAGTTTGAATATACTGACAATGATATTGGGCACAATGGTGCAGATGCTGACATTTTACCATGTTTACCTAAGCCCTGCTTATACATCCCACCACCGGTACACAAACATTTGAATTCACTAATGCATGCACACGCTCACACTCACACAAACACATATACAGCTGTCAGACACAAATACACATGTACAGATCTCATCTCCACTTGGAAGCAGATCCTTTACCAGCCACGTGGTTGAACTATGTGCGAAGCTTTCATGGTGACTGCACTTAGTGTACATTTCTCTGGAGCTGGACCACGACCTGCAGCGGGGCTGCTGCCTGCTGCAGCTCTGCAGTTTAGCCCATCTTCAGCTGATAAGAAGAATCTCCCAGAACAATGCGTCCAATTATGTATAACCTGCGAGGCTCTGCAGGGTGACTGAGGAGTCGTGCAGATATGCACACATCCAGCCTTGAGGAGCTATGAAAACAAACAACATTTTATGACTATCTGACTACTTATGGCCAAATCTGGGCCGCGATAGGGTGCTGGGTGGCCAGCTGAACATTTTCGAATTTGCAATGAAAATAAATTGATTCAAACAAGGGATTTTTTTGTACTGTGAATGTAAATAAGGTGCCTGAATGCATTTAAAAAAGCATCAAAATAGACCAAAAGAAGGGGGTGGGGGATCCCCACACCTGCCATGACAGAGGTCCACACTGAGCCTCGACAGTCCTCACATCCTAGAAACGTCACCTGACCTGTGCAGGGCTGCTGCACCTGAATTTGCCTCTTGACTAAAATGAGTGAGAACAGCAAACGCCGATAGGTTTAAACAGGCAATTCATTTTATTGTTAATGCTGATAAATTGAACTATTTGTTCATTAACAGGCTTGGGCGTTGTGTCATTATGCAAAGGTGGCCATGCGTGTTGACTATGAGTTATCTGACAGTATACGTGTCTTTTCTTAGGCAGCAACAGGTTCATTGACAATAAGTAGAATATGTTAGTAAAGGAGCCGTGTTTTAGCAACAGCCAAACATCACACAAGTTGCTTTGAGAGAACAGACATCATGGTTCCAGGACATCTGGCTGTATGCTATTTAAACCACCTCTTACATTCAAGATGATCTCAATGACATGCAGTGTCATGACAAATCTTGGTCTCTCTTCTTCTAATATCTGGTATATTTACACAGTATGCCCTATTAGCACATAATTCAGCACCCTGGACAGCAAAATTTATCAAAAAGCAAATTTAGCATACAGTATCCGCACAGATGTTTCAATTTTAAAACAGTAAAGCACACGTGAAACAACTGTGACAAATCCCAGATGTGGTTCCACTTCCTTGTCGATCCATTGGAATTAACATCAGATTGCAAAAGTTGTAAATTCTATCATGCTCATTGTATTTTTGATTTTTAAACAGAAGGGTTAGTTTATCTTATACTCTTGTTCATCAATGAGGTTGTGTAAGTCACCGGTGTCGTGTCTTGCACAATTTCATCTGAAATCTGACGTGCTGCACAACGTGGGATTTCTGCTACAATCTCATCTCTGACATGAGTTGCCGTACACGGGTCTCCACACATCTAGTCGCAGACAGCGATCTCTGAAGGCGTTATCAGCCAGACCCTCTTACTAAACACTTGGGTCCAGGATCTCTGGGTCGCCTCATAATTCTCTGTAAATCTCTGCAAGATAAAACAGCGCTAGCTTCATCTTGTGTGACGACAGACACCAGTATATAAGTTCAGATGAAAGGATAGTCTTTCAACACTGAACGGAAACAAACAGGCTGAGGAGCCCAAGCTTACTTCCAACCCCCTCCTTTCTCTCTCTCTGTCTTTCCATCAGTTATGGGGGAGTCCTCCAAATCATCAGTCAAGCATGCACAGGGTTGACGCAAGGAGCTGTTAAGTGAAGGTGCTTGGGGCTTTGTTTCAATCATCTAAAGTTACCTGGATGAACAAGATTTCTTGAATAAGTGTAGCAATAAGTACAGTTCTTTGTTGTTGATGTTGTTTTTGTTTTGTTTTGTGATTTCAAAAACTTCAACACAAATCAATGACTTCTTTAAAATGGAGATATTTAAGCACTGTTTCACAAAATGGGATTTTTACAAGTAATCCTAATAAATATCACAACTCTAAAATGAAGGGACGGCCACTACACTTCTGCTTCAACACACTGCGGAAACAAGGGACAGATAAGCAATCCGGTGCATACATTCAATGCACAACATCATAAAAGATATAGTCTGTGTATGGATATGATTGGTGGTATATAATAGAATATATTCACATCAGGGCAACACAGCAGGACCTAAATAACCCAAACTATAACTGGGACTTTCCTGGTATTTTATTCCAGCACATGGACACAGATAATATCGCCATTTTCCAGAAATGTTGGCTGCCAACAGTAGCTGACACACAATACAGCCAATAACACATTCTCCCATTCTTACTCACTGCACTTACTCATCCTGCTGGAAATAATGTTCACATTTGGTTGAAGAATGTTTTTGTCTAGGGTTTTAAAAATTTCTTCGTTAGGGTTTAGTATGTGGTGTTGGTGGTTGGAATTTCTTTCCGGAAATGCCAATTTATAGTCTTGGTTACTCTTAACTCCTCTGTTGAACTGGGGAGGATGTAAGCAGCCACATTCCTCCTGTGACACATGAGGACACCAACTTCTTCTCATCACCGACCAGCACATCAGCTCACACGAGAGAGGTTTACAATATTTTCCTTACTGACCCGACCTCTTCTTTGTGCAGGTGACACAACAAACCAGTAGGACCCACCAGTGCAGTAACCCACCATTAGTGCGAGGTCATAATCCCACACAGATCGGCCATGTTTGATGGATTGCACATGGCAGGGGAGTGTGTTTTGTTTCTGTTGCTGTTGATCCGATGTTTGCTGTTGCTGGGTAATGAGGGAACCACCCCATTATATTCAGTTCATTACTGAGACAAATGGACTCAATCTGAGTTTTAATTGGAGTGGCGTTTTATTTGCCTGTTTATTCCCCTAAGCTCACAGGTGCTACAGTAAATGGCACACTCGTAGAAAATTTCAACAACAAGGAGAACTGTACTGTGTGAATAAATGAATTGCACCTCACAGCCTTTATAACTAGATATTTATATTTATGTCAGTGTAACATATTGAATATTGTGATGGACTGTTTAGAGGAGAGGAGGAAGGACAGTGTGTCACAGTTTAAAGGGGTTGACAGAGGCGTTAAAATCACATTTACATGTTTGAACAGGGGCCCCATTTGATACACATGATGAGCATTCATACTGACCTACTACATACACTGTTTGTGAAGTGCCAAGTGAATTCCTGAACACACCAGAAAAGATGGCTTAGACTTACTTTTACATGTGGCTTTAATCTCACAGCTTCCTGTGATGCATTCAGTTGTGTAATAAAACAGTGTTAAAAAGTAACTTGGAAGGAAAGAAATAACAAATAGGACAATCAAATTTAAGACATTTCTAAAGTGCATCTAACCTTTTGACATCTTGCAGTTGTGGTCACATCAGAGAGTGCCATACTGTTACCTGTCTGCACAGAATATGTGGCTCTGGAAACTAGTGACTACTGACAGGGAGAGTAGGTGAACTGTTGCAGCTGGTGAGCTAACGATTAACATGTTAGACCTAGTGAGTCCCAAGAGCTTGTTTTTATTTTATCTGTATTGTGCCATCCCTCTGGCATTTTGTTTTTTGGATTATGACTAATTACATTGGCTGTATGCCTCTGCGCACCAGTCTAGTTGCACTAACAGTTTACATCCTTGTCTGTGAAAAATTGGATGCTTCACACACATCTTCCTCCTGGCACCTCAGAAGATCTATACAATCAACACAGTTCCAGGGTGGACACCCAAGATTTGTGTCCACTAGTTAAATTAAAGACCAAATGTCTCCCCTTCTGTTCCTGAGTTATGATGTTAATTAATGGTCAGAAAAGTGATTTTGCAGAACATTATGATGTCACAGTGAGGCCAACCTTTGACCATTTGGATATAAAGTGTCATCACTTAAGCAATATATGCTATTAGATATCTGTGTGACATTATGTCATAATTACATATGAATTCTTCAGGTAAAAACAGGACTTGTGAGGACACACTGACCTTGACCTTTGACCTTCAACTACCAAATTCAAAAGAGACAACCCAAAAACATAATGCCTTAATGCCGTAATACCTTTTTTATGCAGAGATGGGTGATCCGCAAAAAAGAGGTTGTATGTTAGGGGTATTTTGTCTTAAATTCAGTTTCAGGCTCAATTCTGGATTAAAAAAGAAAAAGCTTTTTTGAAACTATATTAAATCAAAACAAGGATAATGAATGAATTTAATGTTTAAATGTTTTAATCCTCCAACTGCTGACTGCATGTCTGCTCCGTCCTCTGTGCCAGCCAGAATATGAGAGCCTCTTCATATGTGCGGGTGGCACAGTGGGTGCGGTATTGCTGGTTCCAGTTCTGGTTCAGGAGCGTGTCTTGACAATCAGACCTGTGCAGGATGCAGATGCCATGTGGCCTTGCTCATAACTGTCTTCAAACCACCTCTCTATTGTGAAGCAGTTTATACTCAAACAGAGGAGGTTAAACAAAAGTGCATAGTGCAACAAAGCTTATAAACCATAATAGCTTAAGCAATTTTCAAATCTCCAATCCAGCTTTCCATTTCCTCAGAAGCCAACACCAGACAGCTTGCTATTGGCCAACTTGGAATTCAACGTGTAACAGAGTTAGACCTTGATACTCCACAGCAAATCCACTGATCATTGTGATTCCATTAGAAAATGTTGCTGCTTTAATGCCTGAATGAGGAATTTATACAGGACAGTTCAAAGGTAAGAACTCTGTGTGAGCACTTCAAACACACCCTCTTCTCCCAGCAGTTATTTTTCCTGTTAACCTCTTATTGTTCCCGATGACCTCAAAGACATTCCTACAACTTCCACACTGGCTTCATTCAGTGACTCAGAGGGTCTCAAGCTCTCCTGTCATGAGGAAGCTATGAGCATATGATAGAAACAAGGCAAAAGATGAAAGCGTGACACATCACTCCAGAGATCTTCTCTTTGCTCTGTAACGCACTCTGCTCATCAATGAAGGGCTTTGACTTCAAACAGACGCAGTCCGGCCAGAGAATGACACGCGGGAAAACAAAGCACCACTCTGGGACTTTCATTCTGTCAGAGTCTGTCCAATTCACCCAACAATAGCTTGAAAAAGGTTGTTTTTAACAATCGACATTTTTGTTTCAGTTTTGTTGGAGCACTTAGGTACCAAACCTTTGCACTTTTTTGTGTAGTTAACTGTGCATAGTATCACCAATGAGTAAAATTGTGTTTAAAACATTTTTTGTGTGTTCACTTTTTTCAGCAACAGGGACATCTTTTTATATTTTTAGGTTTTACTTCAGTCAAGTTATACCATTTTTCTGCAGGGGAAATAGAATTAAGCGTGCTTTAGTGAAAATCCAGCATGAATGAATGGAGATCTTGTTTGATTTCATTCCGAAGCAATTATCCTATTGGTAAGGAAATTACAGCTTCTAATCACAGAGGAGAAAAACAATTCAGACAGGATTACTACCTCCCTCCAGACAAGAGCATTTAGACTGTCTACTTGTTCACCAAAGTCTATTTAATATCCGTCTGATTCTTACCATCCCCTGGCTGCTCTGCTTATCTACTCATATTTTCCGCTGTCCAGCTTCAATTTCAACAATCGACCTCAGTACTGAAACAAACCCACAGCAACAAACCAAGGAACTGTTTTTGGTTGCACCCAAACACAGGGTTCAGGTGAGAATTTTTTCTGCGTTATCTCCTTCAGTTTGATTGTCATTTCTCTACAAAGCGAGAATGGGCCCATTAGCCAGCATGGAGAATCTCTCCTGGTGATGTGCCCTGCTTCCTAAATGTGGAACTGATTCAGGAAGCAGAGAGACATGGTGGTTGGCTGATGGCGGCGTCACACTTGTGATAGAGCCCATGTCTGCCAACAGTAACCTAAATCAACCTCAGCAATCTCAAACCCAAACTAATGCTGAACATGAAAAATACCAAAAAAGGTTTTTGCTTGCATTAAAATAAGAAATTAACTTTTCTCCACGGTCAATAGTGGTAGTGTTTTCTCCCATTTTTTGAGAAAGGAGTGCATCATTCAGTGGACTGTACGGACTGTAACCTAAGTAGTGCCCCAGTAGTTTTGAGTGTACAGCAGTTAGTGCTGTAATGCTCAAAAAATCTTAACAATAAAAGCTGGTGCAACAGGCCAAATCCAAATTTGGAGAAAAACACCAACACCTTGTCTTTCCTCATCTGGATGGAGCTCACATCTGTTTTTGGCTGCATCAACTTTTGCACCACGCAAACAAGGTCAACTTGTATTTATGTAGTTTTGTGCAAATACTGGGTGCCTGGTAACACAAACTGCATTCTCATTATAACATTACAGCCCAGCATCTCTTGTGCTGTTTCCCTGACCTATGTGTGACGTCCTATGGTGCCGTCAGTCCCTTAGCATCCTGCAGTGTCAACCAAAACTAATTTAGGGACTCATTTAAATTGTTCTGTGTTCAGCATATGGATCCTCAGTCAAAAAAAAAAATCCTAGCTGCCTCTGAGATGTCCTGAATCAGTGATTCTCAGGCTCAGCAAGGGGGCCATACTACTGATTCCATGCATGCCTTCTCTCCAGGACACCCCCTTTTTCACATCACACCAGCAACCACACAACAACTCTCCCTCTGCTGCTAATTTAACGTTGTGTTTTGTTTTTCTTGCCCTCCAAGAGCTTGTCTAAATGGCTGACGTTGATGAATGCATGTAAAGGATACGCTGCAGGTAGGATATGGTTACAAGCTAAGCTGGGAGGAAGGGAGGGGAGAAAGGGATGAGGGGATAAGAGGGAGGAATAGAAGGAGGCCTAGTTTATAGATGGGCCTGGGGGAGTGGTGGGGGTGTGTGGAGGGTCAGGATGTTTGTCTTCCAATGAGCCGTGACTCTGAGAGAAAGAGGAGGGGAGAGTGGGATGAGAGAGAAGAGGAGAGGAGGGTGAGAAGAGATGAAGGGAGGGAGATTAACGGAGAGTGCCACAGCATCTTCACTGACAAAGCAAAGGGAGGTGGGAAAAAAAAGTTTTTATCTATGGGACTGTATCAGTTGAGATTATGTAATAATACTGAATACTCTGTTGTTCATTCTTTATTTAATTACCTTTTCCTTATTTGTCGGCGAAGAGAAAAAAGTTTCTTGAAGCGTATCTGTCTTGCATGTGGTTGTGTGGTAGGATTGATAGAAATCACCAGAGAGAGATACACAGACAGATAAATGAACAGCGGGAGAGAAAGTGCATGCCTGTGTCGCAGTGTGTGTCCCACACCAGCCATTGCTTGGTGGGACTGTGGAGTTTATTTGTTTTTCTAGATGGCTCATAAAATGTGTGTGCATGTGTGCGTCTGCTTATGTGCACGAGTCTGTGTTGTGCATGTTTCTCGTAGGGCACGTACAGGGCAAAGGGAGTGTGTCTGTGTGGGTGTGTAAACAGAGCACAGTATGCAGACGCTCACACACGCACACACACCCCGCCCCGTGCTGAGGTGTTTATAAGACCTGAGAGTGGAGATTCCCATTGCACCCTGAGGGCAATCTCATTCCAATCCAATTAAATGTATACCTAGACACATACTTCACTTTTTCTTCACACATACACACACAGGAATGCTAACTTAAAAAAGGTTCTGATCATGTACACACATCAACATAAACATGATAGGAAAAAAACAGCATTTATGTCATTTTGTCTTTGATAAAAATCACTGAAATTCTCCTGATATAAAAGACGCAAAGGACTTAGAAAAAAAAACTGAGCTCTTTGGACTTGACAACATGTATGAGACCAAATATGAAATATAAAAGAAAATGAAATGTGAAATATCAGATTAAGCACAAACACAATACTGTGTATTTATAAAAGACATATTCTGTGGGGTGCTCTGCAGAATAGAAACACAGTAAGGCCTTACCTGTTCTCATACACGGCATACAATGTGATCCGCACCCATGGATGTATGATGATACCTAGATATCGGATGCCACGATGGTGCCTATTCATTCCAATGAAGTTGGTCACCTAGCACAAATGTGAAAAAAGTTTCTAGCTTTGGGGTTTACTCCCGTGATATGCAGCTCACTGAATATGTCCAGTAGTGCTTCTCCCTCTGGCTCTACCCATCATCTACCACTAGACTTTGCATTGCAAGGATGTCAAGGATTTTTAAATTGTTTTTCTCTGCTCCAGGAAAGTTTTACAAATATTAAACCTCCATGGATCAAAAACTTATAATACAAAGAGTCATAATTGACATTGTTTGCAGTTCAAGGTGCCCTGTCAATAGTTTTACAGGCATCTCTTTTACAAGGGTGGTCTATGGGGAAAAAGCTTTTTGGGGCACAGGGGATTTTTTTCACTGCAATACCACAAGTGACCACTGGGGGACAATTGGCTGTAAGGCTGAGCAGTGTTCCTCTGGGCCTGCCTGCACCCAAACCCCTCACCATGTGTCACCTCCACTATTCCTGGCACCTTGCCATGCAGGAGTTAGTTCAGTGACAACCTCCAACAAGAAGAGAGGATGACATCACCTGTGTATCACCCATTAATTCAGACATTTCAGTTGTAAGCCCTTTCAAGATATTTTGGCACCATATAGAAAATGTTTATCATAAGCCCTGTTATATCCAGTCCATACCACTATTCTCCCCCTCGCGATTATATTTCATATTCCGAGAGTAAACCTTGGCAAGGGTCACAAATTGTGGATTATTTCAACAATCCTGTAATGCTTTTTTGAGCTGTAGCAACAGGCTGTAAGATTAACCTAACACATGTTTACTGACTTTATCTATCTATCTATCTATCTATCTATCTATCTATCTATCTATCTATGTACCTGCTCAGCGCTCTTCCTATTCCGATCCTGATCTCTTTGCTTTGTTTTGTTTTTTTGTGCACTTTACTACATCAAGTTTAAAAGAGGATATCTTTTCTCAAGAGCACATGGAGAGCGTGGAGTGAAAGGTTGTTGAATAAAAGAAGTGAATGCAGGCGCATATGCATTACAAACTACATAGTTACTGAACAGATCAACAGAAATGATGAAATGAGCCCCTCCTGGTTTTCCACATTACTGTAACATCATAATGTGTGGATTCAGTTTTTTAAATCATGGAAAAGTAGAGAAGCCATTTTCAGTGATGGAGATCATTTGACATATCTGAAGGTCTTTTGAGGTCCAGTGTGTAGGATTTAGGAAGACTATACTGGTAGAAATGTGATATAATAAGTATGTTTCTTTAGTGTATAATCACCTGAAAATATAAATTATCATGTTTCTTCACCCTAGAATGAGCCATTTATATCTACATAGGGTGCGGGTTTAGGTCCACTGAGATCGCCATGTTGCACTGCCATGTTTCTACTGTAGCCCACAGCAAACAAACCAAACACTGGCTCTAGATAGGGTCATTTGCATTTTCATGTCAGCGACAGAAGTGAGCAGCCCACCCGGGACAAACCAAACAGCAATGGAAAAACACTGATTTTTCTTTACCCGAACTGCTTTATTTAGAGTTTTTGCCTATTTAAATTGGCCAGTCCATTTGTTTAAGAGAAGAAGAGACTGTATAATGATCCTGTATAATGAACACTCAAGGAATCCTAACCAGCAGTTCAAACTTACAAGATGCCACCAAATTCTACACAATGCTTCTTAAAGTTCTCTTGTTAATGTAGATCCACAAGTACCATTTAGAGTGTATGTCAGTGTGTGTGTGTGTGTGTGTGTGTGTGTGTGTGTGTGTGTGTGTGTGTGTACCCTGAAGCACATGACATTGTGTGTCTACTTTGTTTTCATGTGTCATCACTATAGTGGTGTTCATGCTAAATAAATGCCTCACATTGTTTTGCCAAGGCTCCTGGCACCTGTTATCCACTAACTCCACTTGGAGTGTTCAGTGTATTTGTTTATCCAGTTGCTGATGAAAACACTTCAGGGATGTGTTGCTGCGTTACGACTCCAGACATATTTACTGCAGCGGGTATTCCTCCAGGAGTGTGTACGTTCTCTGAGTGTATTCCCGTGTACACACATAGACTTGTCTGCATAGCCGTGAGGTGTTCAGGATCTAATTTATGGGCTAATATTCCTGTTCAGAGTCGTCATGAAGCAGCTGTAAATGAGGAGGCAGATGATAAATAGATATAAATATAGATACAGGAAGGAGGGAGCAGCTTGATAGAGAGACTGAGATCCGCAGAGAGGGAAAGCTAGACCCAAACCTGTCAGTCTCATCCACACTGCTCTGCTTTATGTGGGGTTCAGCAAGGCTGTGTTTTTCCGTTCTCATGCAACACCTCTCTACACACCCATAACTCTCCACTACTTAACTACCAGCACTAAAACATGTCTGATTAAATAGCTGGAAGACAACTCCTTATACTGCACTCTGAGAGTATCCGTCTTTATGGCCTCTCAGATTTTTATCCAGTGGGGTCAGGCTTTGTGAGATGTAATCTGGAGTGCTAAAAGTTTATTTCTCTAAAAAAAATGCTCTGTAATAAGTGAACTTAAGTCAGTTGCTATGTGACTTATGCCATGTTGTCATCACTCACTTTGGCACACAAGGATATTGTGGGTGTTTGATTTATTCACAGACACATGCCATTTCATCTTTCCCCCACCCTCTCTGTCTCTTTTCACATTCCTCTTCTCTTTCTCAGCTTTCTGTTCCATCTCCCACTCTTTCTCTTTCTCTGTGCTTATGTCTATGATTAAACATTGTTAAGTTGTGGTTGCGGAATTCAGAGTGATTCAGAAAATTGTGGAGTAACGTAAACAGCATGGATATTAGTGCAGGGAAACTTCTCTTTATGGCGTATAAATGTTCCAAATGGTTTAGTGCTTAAAAATTCCAACAGTCCAATGTGAAGATATTTCACAACTAAAATAACACATTACATTCAGCTTACCCTTTTCTCAGACGAGACATGTAATTTGCTTTACCATCTCTGGTGTCAAATAGTGGTTCTTCCTGGTGTAAATAATTCCACAAGCATTGCTATAAAGCTGTTTTGAAGCCACAGTGAAGGCAAAAGACCATAAATTCTTCTCGGCACAGATGGAGAAAGTGTTTTTTATCTCCCAGAACCAAACATACACAAAACGACAGCAGCGGGGAATTAAGCCGCTAGTCTCATCTTGTAAAAAATGATTATAGCCTAATAACTTTGATTTAACACCTTATAACAAACACATCAATCTACTAATTCACTCTTGGGCTGCAGCTGCTGGCAGGTATTTGTTCCGCCATTTGTTTTTGTTAAATGATAGATTGTTTCACCGCAAAATACTATTCACCATTCGTCGGGCTTAAGAAAAGTTACATGGTATGCTTAGAGAAGTGTAAAGGGCAAATGAAGACAGCTGTAGAAAAGCAAAGCAGTGATTCATGTGACAGAGCATAAATGAAATTCTGTTTGGTTTAAGATACAGTGGCTATAATCCCTCCGAGACTGAGCAAGCTGTTGTCAGCCATGACTACTGCCCTGCAAAAAACAGCAACAATTATCTGTCAAGTGTTAATGTATTGTCTGTGTGTGTGTGTGTGTGTGTGTGTGTGTGTGTGTGTGTGTGTGTGTGTGTGTGTGTGTGTGTGTGTGTGTGTTATAGTATTAGCATATAATTATATATTACGTATGACATATAGCATCATATATCTGTGAACTGTAACATTTATGCAACAGCTTGTGAGGCCACATGTGTTTCCTTAACCCCATTTCATATTTGGTTCAGGGGGTTCCACATATGCATACTGGTTTACTTAGGTCACTTCTTGGGACACTACATACACTTACATTAACCCTAACCACTACTTGCCTAATCCTGATCTTAACCACTAACCCAAAAATGTTTTCCAATGGAAGATACAGATTTTGTCCCCACTTGCACAAGCTGTCCCCGCTTAATCTTTACTGTGAACGTGTCCTCAAAAGTAGTCTAAGTAAGACATACACACACATTTCTTTCTGCATTTGCCACCTGTTGATAATTTTAAAATTCCAGTAAGTTCCACGCTGAAATGACAGTGAGTCATCTATTATGATGATTGGCGATATCCACCATATCCTGTGTGTGCATCTCTGTGTGTGTGTGTGTGTGTGTGTGTGTGTGTGTGTGTGTGTGTGTGTGTGTGTGTGTGTGTGTGTGTGCTCATGCAACCCCAGCTCCAAGCATTTGGTAGCTCATCCCAGTGTTTCTGTTCAATTAGGGTTATATTTCCCAAGATAATTTTGATGCGTGATTATAATACACATACATTGTACTAAATGTAAGGTAAGTGGTCTTTCCTGGTGTGAACCATCAGAGCCAACTCATCTCAGTCACGATCAAGGATGGGAATATCTTCTGCCAAACAAATCATCCAAGTACAACAAACCTGCCCATATCACTCGCATCCAAGCGCAGTCCCTCAGCGCCCCCAAATCTGTGCTGCATTAGCCCTTCCCATCAGCCGATCCCACGTCGCATGTCTATCTATGTCCAGAGAAGTTTGCCCTTTGACCTGGATGAGAGTTCTTCTGAGGACATAAAAGTCCGCTGATTGAAAAAATGGTCTATGCCAAGGAATTATGAACACTTTTTCCGGTCCGGGTCCAGTCAAAGTCAGTTCAGCCTCATCCTGGATCCCAGGCTCATTCAGATACATTAGGTCTCATGTCATTTGGGGACGGGGCAGAAACCACGTTAGGCTTCAGCCCAAAAGGTTAAGGCTGATATGTGCACACTGAAATCAACTGACATAGGACACTGAAGCCCAAGCTGATGACTGTAATAGCAATCAGTAATTATTCACCTTTGGGAGAATATTATTCTCATGTTTAAACAAAAAGCCCTACAAAATAAAAGCTTCTCTCAGTACCATTTGGACCTGACTGCGATGGGATTTTCATAGCGTGATTATGTCTGGTTCTCTGTCATGTAATTACAGAAATGAAAACAATTGAAACTAAGAAAGATGAGTCTATTTTCCGGATGGTGAAGTTTGTCCTGCATGTGGACACTAGTTCAGCTACTTAAGAATGCCAGGTCGCTCACACTGACACATGTTGCATCTACAGTCTACCACAAAGGAAGAGAGATTTCAGAGGAGATTTTGAACACCTGTTGCATTTTCATTGATCATATCTACCTTTGTGTTACCCTTCTCAACTAATAGTACTTTAATAAGTTGTAATGATGATAACAATAATGCATTTTAAAATAGGTGATTTTTGATACATTCAAGCACCTTTTTAACTGTCTTACAAGACACATTTAAAAAGAAAAAAACAAGGAGCTTTGTTTCCAGACATCATAAAAATAAGCAAAGCAGTGATAAACAGTAATGAATTACTAAAATAGCTGGGTATAAAATCATAGTCATAAAAGTAGAAATAAAACCATCATCATAAAGTCATCAACAGTGCAGAACCCAATGTGTGTGCCACCATTAGAGTCAAGATCAGAATGATTATGCCTGCTTAAAAAGGTGCGTATTCAGACAGGATTTTGAAGGTGGTAATAGTTCCAAAGGCATAAGGCAGAGCAGCTAATCGTGACCCAATGGTAGTCAACCGGGCAGAGGGTGAAGTGGGTTGGATGGCAGAAGAAAATCTGAGAGTATAGCTGTATGAAGGTGTTCAGAGTTATTGTATCAATGATTTCGCTTCATATACAGAATGTGGTGATGCAAAATGGTGGGAAAAGTTCACAGAAATAAAGCAAAATTCAATATTTAACCATGGCCGCAATCTTTTCCTAACAGTAAACCAGTGGTTTTAGCTTCTTGAACTCAATCCTGCTTTAGACATGCTTTAAACCTTTGAAGAAGGTTTTTGCTGACATGTTGTACCTTTTAAAAATGTTGAAGTCAGTATCAGTGTTTTGTTTAATACGTCAGCATGCATCTCATTTGACAAAGTAACTGCCCTATGTCAGAAAACTCACTAGCATAATTAGCCTACTGTTGCTTTTATATGGAGGCTATTATCACTGGCAATAAACAGCCACTGTAGTCAGTCGCCCCTCTCTTTTGGTCAGATGCAGGATCAGTCATGTTTTACTGGCCTCATGTGCTTCCCATACGTCGAGCATGTGTGCTGTCCAGCTCCACTCAAGTTCTCTGTGGGTAAATACTGTAGGTATAACTCACATGGACTCAGGGATCACAGTCAGGAGGAATGAAAAAATATCATCTACAATGTGGGCACTGATTATGATCTGAAACACAGTTACTTTCTGGGAAACATCACAAACAGCACAGTTTTACTTCACCATAATTGTTGTGGTTCGTATTGCTTATGTTGTGTAAAAACAGTTGGTAATTTTTTATTTTTTCATTACCATTGAACCATTACGTGCTTGCCTTTGGGCTAAAAAAGACTTTCCAATTTACTAACGTCATTGGAGGTTTTATGATTTCTTTTTTTGTTTCAGAATTGGATAATGTCATAAATGTTATTTGATCAAGATGAATCAAGGCTGTAATTCTTAGTTTCCCAAAGTTACCAATATACAATGAGATTGAGCCATACAAAATGGCAAATCCCAATCACACCGGCTCTGCACTTACAGGCTTGGCTCAACAACAGGGACATTCACAGACACAGTAATCTCCCTCATGCTCCTATTTCCACCTGTTGTTGTTGTTGTTGTTGATGATGCTTTTTCTTGTTTATCTTCATTTTATTTCATGCAGCCGCTGCAGATCACATCAGCTGGATTTAGCCTGTGTGGAGCACACATGTACTGTCCCTGCTAAACACTCCCACTCTGGTCATTAGCAGGAATGAGCTTTGGCTTTAATTATAAAACACCAGCACTTGAATCCTGCTGTTTTATGGGTCCTGGGTATTTTTATATGACTGGTTTTCAAACATGAAATGGATTGCTTGTGTGCGAATAATCAACACTTGTTAATTTTTAGGGCCTCCGGCCTCTGGGAGGAGAGATTCTTTCTCTTTGGTTCGTTACCATAACAATGTGTGACTAGAATTAAACAGAATGAGCACTGACAGATAATTGATGTTATTTTGTCCATAAACCTCACAACCTGCTTATATTTGAGTTTCGGATTTTCACAGATGTATTATGTAATCTCTTATATAACGCCATCTAGAAAACATCTAGAAAAAGCCAGCTCCAGCCCTGTAACTCTCTGGATGGCAATGACGGACGGACAAAAGATTATACATACTAAAACATCAGTATGTTAGCGTTTTCTTTGTGATGATGTTAGCAGTCTGACATTAGCATCGAGCACCAGTGTGCCTACGAATAACCTCACAGAGCCACTAGCATGTAGACATTTAAGGCCTGTGCACACCAAGTTCGTATTTTTCGCATACATTTTTCTAATCTGCCACCCGTCCTTCTGAATATTACTATCTGACCTGTTGAAAGTAGGCTGAAATTTTAATGACAGACTAAAGTTTCTGAATCAGTGTGTAAACATGATTGACAAAACATGAGGTCCTATTTATTTTTGAGCGTGTGACAATTTCAGATGAAAAATACTGACTTTGGGTGCAAAAGCCTTTGATCATGCTCAGAGGAATAAGTCTGAATTGTGTTTGTGTTGCTGTCTGGATAACTACCTTTGGCTTAATATGGAACAGTTAGTTCCTGTGTATCCAATTATATGAACAATTTTGTCATATTATAAATTATACTTCCTTTGCCCTCAGGTCTTCAATCAGCTCAAAACACTGTGGAAAGAGGAAACACTGAGTTATCCTTCAGAAGCGTTCCAAGTGCTCCAGTGTCATATTATGCGGTGCATTTGAGAGAGGAGTGAAATCAAATCACTCCAGTGTCTTAATGTTTGGAACATCCGCAGAGCTATTTGTTGACTGTTAAAACCACACTGTCTCAACAGTTCCTGAAATCAACAACCTAACATTAGCCACTGGTAACTCCAGCGGAACAGATTTGGCCAATGCTCAGTGTTGCTGGAAGAGGGAAAGAGTCCTAAGTTTTTCACTAGATGGAAAAATGTCCGCATTAATTTGCTTCACAAAAAGACAAATTCTTTTCTCAGTGTGGTTCGCTGAGGTTGTTCTGCCTGGGTGAGAAACGAAGGGGTAAATTTTACTTTCACACATGTTTTAATTCAGGGTCTTTCCATTAGAACCTCTTAGATTGAGAGGAAATTGTTCACTAGAAAAATAAAGCTCAGGCCATCTGCCTTCTTTCAACTTTCTATAGCGAGTAATCTTGAAGTTTCTCCAGGGCTGTTCCTGGACCATATGTTCTGTAAAAAGTCAACAAAAAATGATTTACAGTATTTGCATGACTAACTAGATTTTTTTTTTTTTGAGAGAGAGAGAGAGAGAAAGATTCGGCTTACAAACTTTCCATTATGATTACAGTGTTCTTTATCTCTCACACATACCCACACCTATTCTCATACAGGGTCTCTTTGAGGGGGATGCCTGACACGGGTCCCTGCAGAGCTGAATGATCACAGGACAAAAGTCGAGGGCAGACGGGCTGCCTGCCATAAAGAAAAGGCAGAAAGGGTTTTATCAAGGAGGAAAAGAAAAGACTCCCCATGCAGATTAATAAAATAACCCCAAGGTTCTTCTATACACACCCTGATCTGCACCCCCTACTGTTCCCCCACCAGAAATACCACACACACACACACACACACACACACACACACACACACACACACACACACACACGCATACAGAATATCTGGGGTCTGCCTCACCTGTTGCCTGGCAACAACTGATGGGAAAAAAAGCTGGTGGTGCTCCGATGATTAAAATTTCCTGGGTAGCAGTGTTTGATCCCCACTACGCTGTCATTGTCTCTCCACAGCTTCATAAGAGACCCAACACTGGGGTAGCAAGAGGGAAGAGAATATATAAACTTTCTCACTCTTGTCAAGAGGTGGCTGGCTTTGCTCACTGACTTTTCCTCTAATTTTTGGAGGATAAAGACCCCCCTCCCCAACCACCCACCCACCCCTCCCCAACCGAAGTGAACTCAGGACTTTCTTTACTTTCCCCCCTCCTGTCATACTAGTCACTTTGACAATTCACTGGTCAGTCACGTTTTTCAAAGAGAGGCTAAAAAGAAGAGGAAATACATCAATTGAGGTCGTACCGAGGGTCAGACACAGAGAGCAGTGGCCTTTCTTAACAGCCCTGCACTCAGTTTATTTAAAGTGTTACTGTCGAGGGGGAGAGGGAAGTGGAGACACCGCTTCGGAAGGAATGTGTAGTTAATGCCATGCTCATGGCCAAATTAGTCAGGCCTGCTGAGGGGATTCCTCCTGGGGTCACTTCCACGGTAAAACACAACACACGCACACTTCAGTACATGACATCCACATGAACTGGGTATTTCCATACTTACTTATATGTGCAATTCGTAATCCATAAACAAACCCATAAACACTCTAATAACAAGGTTAGTGTGAGCAGCAGTGCACCATTTTTAGAAAACATGCTTAACGGAATAGAACACGTCTTTGCTTTATTACCAAGAGATAGCTGAGGATACTGATGCCATTCTCATATCTGTACAGTATATAAAGAGCTGCAGTCCATTAGCTTAGCTTAAAAAATACATACTGGGACGAGGGAAACAGCTAGCCTTGCTCTGTCTGAAGGTAACAAAACCAAACTGTAAAAACAACAGTTTGTAGTTTTACAGAGATTATACAGCAACTCCCTGAAATTTCTGCTGGTTGCCAAGCAACTTCATGGTGACAGCAAGACTACAGAAAGTCACTTCTTCTGGCAACTGTTCAGATGAAACACAAAAGGTATACTTTTCATTTGTGAGCTTTAGGGTGGATTTATGCTTGTGCGTCAGCTCTATGTAGAGCTTATGTTGTAGCCTATACGCGTGCTGTTGTGAGTATTCATAGCTACTTTGATGGTGTGTCTGTATCACTCTGCAGTTACACCTCTAAAACACTAGTTGACGGCAGGGTTTCTGTGAAGTGCTGTAATGTTTAGTTGATTTAAAACACACCCAAAACACACATTAAACATGGCTAAAAAAGTGACAATTTCAAACACAAGTACACAAATCGGCTTCACTATAACTCGCAGTATTAATTGCTGTCCGTCCTGGAAGAGGGATCCCTCTTCAGTTGCTCTTCCTGAGGTTTCTACCGGGTTTTTTTTGTTGGTTTTTTTTCCCCAGTAAAGGGGTTTTTTTGGGGAGTTTTTCCTTAACTGCTGTGAGGGTCCAAGGACAGAGGGATGCTGTAAAGCCCTGTGAGGCAAATTGTGATTTGTGATATTGTAAAATTGATTAATTAATTGATTGATCTTTGCTGTAAGGCGACCTTGAGTGGCTTGAAAGGCGCCCTAACAAATAAAATGTATTATTATTATTATTATTATTATTATTATTATTATTATTATATGCACAATAGGCCACCACATAGGTTAAGGCATAGGCTGCGTAGGTATGGCGCTGATTTAACATAGAAGCATAAATCCCACCTTAGAGGTGCTGGTAGACAGACTTTGCTACCTTTGGAAAGACCATAAACTGTATCAAAGAAGTGGATGTAACCACTGTGAAAATACGCATTGGTTTGTGGACTTCCATTCTGAGGCATCGAGTTTGACATTTTGTCCATTGTTATCTTGGTTTTTTGGACCTGTAAGTGACTATATTTGGACAGAGCGTGGAGCTGTGGGGGAGGGAGGGGTGGATCTGACTGAGAGTGCCAGGACACCACAGTGTGAGGGACTTGTCAATTACTAGGTAGCCATGACCTGAAGCATTCCCTACTTTATCATCTTTTGCACTCTACGTGAGAGCATAATTTACAAAATGAACTTCATGCTGTATTGAAAAAGACTTAAAACCAAAGACAACACAATCTCATTAGGAAAATGTTTACTGAGATTATAAAGAAAAGTAGGGTCATTTTCTTAAAGTCTTCTATATTAGAAGACTTTTTGAAACCAGTGGAGTCACCCCCTGCTGGCTATTAGAAAGAATGCAGGTTTATGTCACTTCAGCAGTGGCTTCACTTTTCAGACTCGGTGACTACGTCCACTTCTTTTAGACCAGGCATGTCCAAAGTCCAGCCCGAGGGCCAATCATGGCCCTTGGCCAAAACAAAGAAGTGTAAAGTTGACAGAGAGGGTCACTACTTTCAGATGAAACAGTTGCATTTGTTTTTTTGTTGGGTTTTTTTGTTTGTTTTTTTTTTTTTTTAATTATCCATATGATGCGAGAAGCAGCTAGCCCCCAGGTATTACAACGTTATCTAATCTGTCCCCCATCCAAAAAAGTTTGGACACCCCTGTTTTAGACAGTCTATGGGAAAGACCCAAGCAAGCTGTTATACCCTGTTTCTAGCCTTTGTGCTATGCTAAGCTACAGTAACATCTTCTGGCTGTATAGCTTCATATTGAATGTGCACATATTAGAGTACTAACAGCCTCAGCAAAGCCTATTTTCCAAAATGTCAAGCTATTTCTTTTAACCCAAATCAAACACAGGATGAATATTTGTTGTTTTTGAGGCGAATACGGGTCAATATGGGGGAATCTGTGGTAACTGCCCCCCTTCACCGCACACACACACACACACACACACACACACACACACACACACACACACACACACACACACACACACACACACACACACACACACACACAGTACCCTTCTCTTTTGACCTTCTCTATACAAAACTCTGACCTGCTTTCCCTCTGTGTGTACAGCTGACAGCTCTTGCTCACAGTGATTATCTGTCCTTGACTACCTTCTCAATCCCTCTTACTATGAAATGATCCCCTCAATCACCCCAGCATACACACAGAAATGCCGCCACACAAACATGCACACACATTTAAGATGAGTTCACCCCACCTGCCGTGCCACAACACATGCACCTGTCTTATCCTTGTTTATATTAATCTAATCCTCCCTTGTGCTGTGTATAATAGAATTTCAAGAATCAATACTTATTTATTAGAACTTCTAGATCCTGTATTTATGTATGTGTGTGCATGTCTATTTTCATAACTTTGTACAGCCTCCGATGCCCCGTGTCACTGCCTCTCTCTGCTTGCTTCATGCTGAGAGAATGCACTGGATCGCCACTGGGCTATTTGCAGCTTTAATAGATGCAACGTCAGGAAAAACCTGCATATAAGGCCACAGACTGAGCCACTATGTTTTCACAGACCCCAGCGAAGCACGCGCTATCAATTGCTGTCCACACTGAGCCCGGCCTAATTCATTAGCTGATGACAGGACAGTGGATCAACATTGTCACTGTCATCTGGGAATTTTATGAGTCATAGCCTGGGGAATGAACAGTTTGGACATAAGCTTTGTGGTGTAGTGGTATGTTTGCTACTCTGATGTGTCTGAGGATTAAGAGCATGATTTTCTTGATAAGGTCGAGGTAAATGGATTTGCGCAATGTCATATGAATATAACAAAGTGGACATCTGCTTAGCTGAATGATATGAGCCTGTGATTAAAGCCTATGATTGTAGCTTAAACTGGGGAATGATAAGCGGAATTAGCTTCTGGTATACCTTGAACTCTCTCAAGCCCTGATATTTCCTTGTAGGAGGTTCTTTGTTCACAAACCAAGTTATGTTTTCATTCAGTATTATTCACCAAAATGCCTTGTGTGCATTCTTGAGGTCTAACAAACATGTCGAACAAAACAAGGACCCAACGGGGTATAAAAATTGCACAAACATTTTACTACCAACTGCACACACCTAGCAGCACCAAAGGAGAGACAGGTGAAATTAGCAACAAGTTAGTGAACACTGTTGAGCATTTAGTAGCTAGAGAGTTGGATGTACCTCTTCAGGAGTTGGTGGAGAACAAAAGAGAGTTAAAAAAATATTGACTTGAATATGTCTGGTGGCCAGAAACAATATTCCAAATTAGTTCCAATCCTGCTGAGGTCGATGTCAGCAAAGACATGCGGTCGCGATAGGTTCCAACCACCAAATCAAACAGGATCAGATTAACCTGAGCCAAGTCCTCAACGATGGTGCGTCTCAACGATGGCGAGGAAATGTTTGTCAAGATGTTTCAGACGTAAAAAGCGGATTCATTCTGTGTTGTCTGATGAATATGTAATGGTGAGTTCACACTGAACCCAAAGCGAATTTTCGTCTTACATTACTTGCATGAATATGGCCCGATTTTTTCTTCTTTTTTTTTTTACAACCGCTGAATATTCGTCCTTCACAGCTGTGCTAATGGTTGGGCTAACTAACTGGAGAGGGTGTCTAACAGCTGACCTAGTTTGCAGTAAAGTAAAACCAACAGCTGGAACTGAGTGATGTAAACACAGTAAACACAGAGGCTCCCTGTTCTGAACCAACATGATCCAAGATGGCAACACTCTTTATCATTTTTGATACTGTCTGCTTTGTTTACTTTCCACAATAAAAGACCATCTTAAATTACTGTAGCATTTTGTTAAGAAGGAGCTCAACAAAAGTTATAAATACATATTCTCAGAACTTCGCTGACTGACCTCTGAGCCCTCTCCTTATTTGTTCTGTACAGTACTGACGTTGAGTCGTAGAGCTCCAGGTGCCCAAAGACAGCGACAATAAGTTTATCCTCAATTTCTCAACTAGATCCCAATGCTGATAGGTTTTAATGACACAGCGTCACACAAATCTTCTTGTGCAAGTTGCAAAATTTCATCTTGTGCAAATATGCATGCACCCCACCCCCCTTACTTTTTATATAATCTTACTATGTGAAATGCTCACATTTGCTGTGAACATACCTAACTTTAATTTGTGCCAAAGTTTATGTCAGCAAGGATGATGCCATACACCCTCGTGCCCCCCTTAGTTCAAGGCCTAAATTAGAGTAAGGCTCAAATAGGACTAAATGTGGGATTATTAAAAAAGAAAGTTGTAGTGTGCATCCATCCTTGGTCAGGAGGGTTTATGCACCTGCCCGACTTCATTTACAGGTGTCGACGGATTCTCTCACTGGACGGTCACAAGGACTGACCAAGTGACCTTAACCTTGCGCACCCCAATGCAACACACACACACACAAACACACACATGCACCTACCCCCAGGGGATGGCGGGGCTAGTTCAGACAGGGACACAAAGAGGAGCATTATACTTCAACATCCCTTACACCAAACTGCTGGGACAGAGGAGAGGGAGGAGGGAGGAGGGAGATTTCATAATTTTTCATAACATTTCATCATGTTTTACAATGTTTCCTGTTATTTGCAAAACAAGTTCATTACACATACATAAACTTACACGTGATATTAAATGTCATTGTGTAATACATCACAGTCACTTTTGTTGAAATATAAATCTATTAAAAATGACATGGCATTTTACATTGACATAGTCCCATGCCTGACTTTAATGCCCTGGATAAATCTGGGATCCAACAGTCTGCCCCAGTGGAGGTGAAAGGGTTTAAAATAATGTATCAATCTGTGTTATGTCTCACTGTCCTGGTTCTGAGTTAGCACAGGGCAAACAAGGAAGTATTCCCATAAAGAAAGAGCCCACACTGTGTTTGCATTGCTTTCCTCAGCACAGTGACTGATGAAAGACCAGAAGCCACAGCGAGGAGAAGCACTGGACTCGTGCATACTGTTCCCCCTAAACATCAACACACCAGTTAGACAAATGAGGCCTCGGCTCCCCCTTTACACTGCTCTGCTCCAATCTCCAGAGGCCGCAATTGACTAAATCCAGCAAAGTCTTTTCATTTACGACCAGTTATCACCCTTAAACCTGCTGACTGAGGCACTGGTGACAATTGATCTGGAACAATGATTGATGAGGGACAAGGTATCATTATTTGCTCTGAAATTCTTTAAATGCAAGTCCTAAATCCACCGTTCATTTTAAGATACATGTTTCACATTTTTTTGGCTGTTTTTCTTTTGATATGTCATTATAGCATTATAACAACACAAACAACATCACATTTGGACTCAGCAGGGAAGAAGGTCAAGTGCAACAGTTTACCACAACTCACTGATACCCATGCTTGTGTGTTATGACAATGTGCCTCAAGCTTTTATGGAGCTAACTCCCTCTAGAGGTAATAAGATGAGATGCTGCTGCTTCCTTGGCTGATTTGGGATTTTCTCCCTCCACAGCAAACCACTGCAAACATGTGTGAAATTAAAAGGGGAAAATAGTGCATGAGGATGGTAAGTAATTACACCAACTTTAAATCCTCATCTACGGAATCCTATAAGCTACCCGGTGCACGACACAATGCATTTTGCTGGTCAGTCTAGAAAGTCATAATTGAAAATAAATATAGGTATTTCTAGAAACACTTACAAGTGTGAAAACAATCCAGATTTCAATGAGGCTGTTGTAAAATTGGTTTGTGGTTATTTCACAATGACAAAACGGATCATTAATATTCTCAGTCAGAATAAGAAAAAAACTCATCTGTCGCCTCTCTCTTTGAACAAAAATTACTAACATTTGTAAGGAAAGAATTCAAACATCTAAAGGCACAAAATGTTATTTAACATCTGCTCTCATAATGGAGCTCTTTTCTCATTCAGCACTGATGTAATCTGGCTGCTGAGATTGTGGCCAGAATGTGTTTAACAGCATTTAAAAATCATTTTTCAAAGGCTCTGTGATTATACCGAAATCCATTTTCCAAAAACGTCCAAAATAACACTGTTGTCATTTTTAGGGGATTGAGATGAAGATAAAGATGAGTTTGCAGGCAGGTGAGTCCATTCATTTCAGTCACATTTAATTCGTGTTAAAAGATGCGCAGTAAAAGCATCACTGGAATCACAGACAGGAATCACAGAGAAGCTACAGTCCACATTTCTAAACCCTCGTTGAAATAACTTAAGTATGCCCTCTTTCTCCCTCTCCCTCCCTCTCTCTCTCTCTGACGCGGGGGGGCTTGCCCTCTAAATAAACTTTGGAGCTCATAGGGGGAGAGAAAGAGACAGAGAGACAGCAGAGGGCTGAAGTCATCAGCCGGCCGACAGGAGGGGAGTGAATGGGTCCTGCACGCAAAGCAGAAAAGCGCTGAAACTGCGGAGATTTACTTTGGTACAGTTGCCTGCTGCCGACAGCGAGCGACAGGAGGTGTGTGTGCTTTACAGCCAACAAGACCTACGAAACCTTCAACTTACAGATTTTTCTTTTATCATTAGTGTCGGTCCTGTGGTGGCTTTTTACTTTTTGTGCTTTAGCTGATGCTGAGATGAAGCCGAGACCCTTAGCGCGTCTGGCACATTAGGGTATCCACTCACACCGGGACGCACGGCGCATCTCCACTGAGACAGACGGGGAGAGGAGGAGAAAGGTCAATTTGGAGTTCTGCACATGGATATGATGTCTCAAACTTTCTGAGAGTCACGTTAATCATAAAAAAAATGTTTTATTCATCATTTTGACCTACACTAATGATTGAATTTGCTTTCCTCCTGCGCGCACCGGATGAGAATCGAGCTTTTTGGTGTGTTTGTTTTTTATTTCTTGGAAGGGATGTTCTTTATCACAGCACGGATAACGGATCCCTGACTCAGTCTGGCTTTCTTGGCATATATGAAGATCCTATCCAGGATGTTACAGTCTAAGCGGCCCAGGCATCATTGGGCCACCGTGCACTACCATCACCACATATCACCACATAGCTGGGGGTCCTGTTGTGTCTAGGAGTTACCTACCCTCCACACTCTGCTTCCGTCTGGGGGCAAGAAAACGGAATCTTATCCAATAAGTGACTTGGTGAACATTGACATTGGCTTTACGAGTCTCATCTCTGGGCTACTATGCAATTACAACTGATCTCCTTTGTTTGGATCATCTTGCACTGCATGGATTACACTGGTTGTCAGCAGCACAGCAGCTCCAGGCACCGGCAACATAAACGTGAGTAGATTAAAGTGCGGTGCGATGCTGCTCAGTCTGTGTGTGTACACACTAAGTATATTCTTATTTTTCATTCTCTTTTTTAATTTAGCATTTATTGGCTTTAACAAAACTGCAAATCCAGTCTATTCTAAATATCTTAATTAGTGGCAGACACAGTGTTATTTGCTCAGTGCGGTAAATTGCTTAATTTGTACCAGTGGGTCATTAAACAATCCCACACAGGCGCACAACTGGGAACACTGGACAAGATGTGAGTATTTGTAGATATACTTTTAATATATATAATATATTCTTTGATCTTTTTTCTTTTCTAACTAAAACTATAAGATCAATACTAATTTTCGCCATTGGACAGAAGTGATCGTGCTGATTTGCCAGATTATTACTATTTAATAAAGCTAGATAATTGCGATATTAAAACTAATTTACACACTCGCAACTCGAACTTCCTGCATTGCGCACTCCAACTTATTAAATTGCTGACATAAAATTGGAGAGTTATTCTTGAATTGGTTGGTGAAATTCCAGCGCATGCTCCAGCCTATGAACTCATTGACTGCGTGGTCCATCCATGATAACTTTGGTAACTTCATCATTTTTAGTCCACTTTTACAGTGTTTCATTTTAATCTTTATTTGATGAATTAACTGTTCTGCCTGTCACCTGAAGCCTGCAGCCGCTGCTCTTTGCGCACAGTCTCCTGGTTCCCGTCGCTCTCTAGCGGTCAGAGCAGCAGACTTCAGGCACGGAGTGTGCTGCCTGGATGCCAGGCCTGAGCACATGGGTATTCACAGCTTTAGCTCCCATATTTAGTCAAGGAACCTCCATATGTTAGAATGCCGCATTTTGGGATTCCTGAGGGAAGATCACATAGTGTAGGATTCACATTTATGCCAGTCAGAAAAATAAACGCAGTGTAACGATTTAAAATCATGTCCCATCTTGTTCTTATTACTCTTCAAAGTCTGAGTTAATGCAAATTTGCCAGTAGGGTCCATAGAAACACCAGAGATGTTCCATACTGAAACACTCTCAGGTCTGATGGTACTTCATCTCCCATATATCTCCCCGAGGTCCAACATTATGTCTAATCTCCAGAGCTATGGCCGGCCTTTTTCCATGACACCATGAAATAAGTATCAATAAAGTATATTGTTCTATTCTTCCGACGCACACTTTATCACTCAGGGTCTCCAGATGTGCTCTGTGACTAATTCTGTTAGAGAAGCGCAGTGACAACTGGAATATTCCATGTATCACTTGCCAGCGTGGCTGAAAACTGTGTATGATCTACAATAATAGACCCTAGAAGTGATGTTTTTATCCCTGCCACCTGGGGCTGAGACTTCTCTGTGCATCCCTTTACATTTAATCACAGAGCTCAGAGCTGTAGTCCGGACTGTGAGGACTGTTTTGTTGATTCTTCCCTCATGACCACCAAAGTGGAAATTTAAAAAACAAAAAAAAAACAAAAGCAGCATCTGGGGTTAACTGTGTGTTTATTGTGTAGTTTTAAAGGGGTCCTGGGGTTACCTTTGCTCTTGGCATCTCTGTTCAATGTAGTTTAGTTCGAACCTCAAGAACAAAGTGTGGATACTTTTGCTGTTCGGCAGGGTGAAACAGCTTTTATAGATCTGATTTAAACTCCAGCAAACTCACATATAATGACATCGGATACCAGTTTTAATGATAAAATGCAATGAACATGTGCTACTGTGTTAATAGTTTGATTACTCTGTCTTAAATTTGTGTTTGTGTTGCACTAATGTAGTGTACATAGATGCCACAGTGTCTGTTTCTACCCTACGCTGCGTTGGGACACACACATTCTCCCTTTTAAATGTTTATTTCCCCCTAAACAGTATTAAAGAGCCTCTCAGCACAGTGTAAGAGGGGGGGAGCAGGAGGGTCTACTGAAAGCACTGTGCTTTCTCAAATTATGCCCTGAGTCTGAAAACAGTGTTGATAATGTTCTCTTTGTGAAATTTGAATTTTCAAAAATAGTTTAAATTTGTTTTGGGTGAAAGAGAGATGCCATAAATGTGTGAAAATGGGCTTAAAAAGTAAACCATTTAATAATACAGCATACTCATACAGTAGCACCAACGCATTAATTACTTTCTACCTAAGATGAAGGTTTCGTTCACGTTCTACAGTAAGGAGTAAACCTCTGCCTCTCCACACTGACTATGTACCCATTAATTGACAATTGCTTCTAAGAATCCAAACTTCCTCCAAGGATGCAGATATCTAACACTTCCAGAGATATCAAGGAGGATGGAGGGATTTGTTGGTGAGGGGGTGAATGAGTACAGACTTCAGAGGGACAGAAGGGGGTAAGAGTGAGTTGGGAGTCAATGACCAATGAGTCAGCTGGCCAAAATTACCAGGCAGAGACTGAACCCAAGCTCTGAGCTTCCTGTCCGTGATGATGCATCCAAAAATAAAGGCATGTGGGTGCCTGGGTGCTAACAGTGGAAATTATATATATTATATAATCAGATCAGCTCAAGATGAAGATGGGGTGATTTAGGTCTTGATTTAAAGCTAAACATATTGTTACAAAGTCGGGGAAATCAAGTGTGACACATGATGGAATCCTATAAAGAGGTGCAAATAAAATACTTCAGGCAAAACATTTTTTTTATGTTACTTCTATTTTGTTGCGCATTTCTATTTTCTCCACGAACCATCTGTTTGTGTGTGTGCAGGCATGTGAATGTGTTTATTCATATGTGACTTTGTTGGTATGTTATGCAAGTCCAACTGAGGTTTTGTCGGTGCAAGTGCGAGGGCAAGGCCAAATTCTTGTGTCTTAAGACTTCTGTGAATCAGGGCAGCTTGGCAGGAACACATGTGGGCAAATGGACAGCCGTTGTAAAGATTGTCGAGATATTTCAAACAAAGTATCTATGATCTATGGTAAACTGGCAGCTAAACCCCCCGAACTTAAAGGAGAAGGAAGAGGGGCCAGCTTCAAGCAGGGGCATGAGATGCCAAGGCTGGAGAGGAAAACCAATTCCTTGGAAGCTTGCAGGGGTTGCTTTTGATTTGCTTACCATGTGTGACTACTGCAACATTTTCCAAACAATGCCTTTGGGAGTGGAGTACCAATGCAGCATAGGTGCACAAGTATGTAAAATATGGAACTTCTCTCATGTCTGTTGCCTACATATTGACTCTATGTCACAGGTGTTGCTCCTATATATAAGTAGACTGTAACGTGCTTGTCCCTGGGTTGACCTCCTTGTTCTCTAAAGCCCATGTACCACTTTCTGGATTTAACAGTTGTATTTCTAACAGAGGAGTGAGTTAAACTCATTTCCTCATGAGAATGGTTATACTGAAACATCAGGACCAGAGGCTAAAAACATATTCTCTGAACTCCCCAGCATCATGAAACCTGTCATATTTATCTGGTGGTTTTCTTTCAGATCATATATATATATATATACATCCCCATCCAACCACCCAAACCCTCTTTGTAACTATTTTTGTCCACTAAGTGCAATCAGATACTGAAATGGATGATATACAAGCTTTTCCAGGAACATGACCGCAAGACATTACATCAAATTTATTTCTTCTTTTTTAATACAATTAGCTCTTAGCAATACGTTTTTATAATCGTTGGAGTTTTTGATAAATACACTCGCTGTAACTCGGGAGACATTAAAACTGTCAACATACAATTAAAATGATGAAAACCCTCAACCAGAGCTTTCATCCATGGCAGACAAAGTCTGGTGAATCATTCCGCAAATTAGTGACGAGAGGGGGATGGAAACCCTACTGTAAAATATATCAACATAAACTAAACACTACAGTACTTATGTACATAAACAGGGCTGTAAACAAGGTATAAATAGCTGCTGTTGGCACTGTGCTGAAACAGTAGGCGATTAGTCATGTATGATGACCTTATGCATGTGAAATAATAACCAGTCATGATACAGTTGACTTCCTGTTTTCCCTTTGCCTTCATTCTTGTAAAACATGACAAAATACTTGACTGAAACATTTCAATTAAAAAAAAAAACAAACTTAAGGAGAAGTATGTGCGATTTAGTGGCATCTAGCGTTGAGAATTGCAGATTGCAATCAAATGGAATTTCTTCCATGTACCAAGTGTGAACTTTACAACTCCTTCAGTGTTAATTGTTCAGGAGGTTTTTTCCCATGAGCTGAATTATCCGCAGAGGTCTCTTCTTCTCTCAGACAAATGGACCAGGTGATTAAAAGTGGTAAAACACTTAATAAAGCAGTTTAAAAATCAGGTTTTTACCAACACTGTTGGCTTGTTGTGGAGGGGCTGCTGACTATGTTGGCTGACGCAAAAAGTAGTAACTAGTACCAGTGTTTGGTTTGTCCATTCTGGGCTATTGTAGAAACACAGGAGTGCAACATGGCGGATTCTGTGGCCGAGGACCTGCTCCTTATGTAGATATATAAAGAGTTGATCCTAAAGTAAAAAAAAACACATTTCTATTTTTTAGGTGATTATACACTAAAGAAAACATACCTATTATATACCATTTCTGCCAGTACATCCCTCTAAATCCTACACACTGGACCTTTAAGTTTGTATCAAGGAAACATGCAGGATTGGTGCAGTATATAGATGCATAAAGTATCCTTTGTTTCTTAAAGTATTTAGTCTTTTTTCTTTTGTTTTATTGCCGTAATCCTAACCCTCCAAATAGGCTATTTTTACAACCTGAAGTAGTGATAGGTGAGATGTAACATACACTGATATCACACAGCTCTGACTACTACTAGATTTTGGCATTGTAGAGTCGTGGATGTAGCATGCACAGCACAGCCCCAGTCCGCCCTGACCTGACATCTGCACTGAAACGCCACTGTTTGACGTGTATAAATCCAAATAACTTCCACAAACCCAGCCTGATCCTGGTTTACGCAGGGTGCCATAACCAAAAAAATCATTAAACCATTAACAAAAAATGAAATATTCCATTGTACTTTGCACAAATAATATTCACACCATATGGTAACGATCCTATACAGTTTGGTGTCAATCAAAACTGGTTGTGGACTAAGATGCCCTATTGAAAAACAATAGGAACCTTATTTTGAAAGCCAGTTATTTCAAGCAGCTGCAGTTTAGGTTGTAAAATGAAAGTTTGAGAGTCTGCATTCATATGTGTTTCAGAGGCTGGTATGAATGGGATGAAAAGACAGGGTAAAGGTTATGAATTTTATCACCTGGTGTCTTAAGAACCAGACACACCAGACAGACTGTTCCATCACCTCACGTCCCCCGTGTCTTGGACAAAAGGTTGCACTTGAACGCACCACAAAGACTATAGCAACATCCACCTAGCATATACTGTATGTGCCTGCGTGAAAGGAAATAATTCTCCATACCAGCAGGCGGCGGTAGTCGGTATTCATCATTCATCATTCAAAAAGGGAAACTGGAAAACCGCTAGGATGGATTCAAGATGCTAGTTAGCCAGATAGCACATTAACAGCACAACCACATGTTGAAAGAACAGCGGATATTTACTGTGGGCAAGGGAACAATGACACAAAAAATTATAAACAGTTTCTGCTAAAGAGCTCAGTGCCTACAAAAAAACTTAGCTCATATAAGAAGTCTGTCTCAGTCTCTTGCCCTCCTGACTTTAGTTATTTGTTTGCTCACCACACTTCTGTTTCTCTTCTTGTGCACTGAGCTGAACTGCCAGTCAGAGTGAGTCCACTCACTGATTCATCATGTTGAAGAGGGGACAAGGGCCAAGTAGTGCCAATGGTGCAGGACACCGCAAAAACTAGGGCGACAGACGCTAACTAATAGCTGACTGTTGGCTTTGTGTGTCAGGGCCCTTATTGTCTAAGACTTAAAATGGGTCCCTCGGTAATACATTTGAGTCCTTAACTGAAAAAAAAATTGTTTTAGTCTAAATAGGCTAGCAGAAGGTTATTGTGTCTGTCACTGGCAACACCAGAAAGCTGAATTCCTGCTACACGCTTTGAAGAGGGAGGCTGGTATTACTACTCCTTACAGTGCCCAGCATTTAACTGAAATGTTGTAATCTCACCAAAATGATGCTCTATTTAGCAAGATATCCATTAAGATAACTTCTGCTCTTGTAGTTTAAAACGCCCCAAAAGTAACCCTACACCATGTTAATTTTACACTTATACATGCCCCTGCTCCTGTCAACAGAGATCTCTGGTGTGAGCTCAGGGTGCCAGCAGGGTGGCTGTCTGACCTGCTCTGACTACAATGGCTGCCTGTCCTGCAAGCCACGCTTCTTCATGCATTTGGAGAGGATTGGGATGAAGCAGATCGGGGTGTGCATGACTTCCTGTCCTCCGGGCTTTTATGGCACACGCTCCCCAGAAAGAAACACCTGCACAAGTAAGCCACGATGAGTATTTGTGAAGCAGATGAAATAATGATGATGATGAAATCATTACTGACAATGCATGTACCTAATTTAAGTGACATCTGCAGGTGTGGTATCGGTAGGTGTGTTTCCTTTTGGTGACACTAAATTGAAGTGTTGCTTCACTTAAAATCCTCCATATCCATCATGTAAGACATCAGTCTGACTGCAGTGGCCTATATTCCTGACTGTAGTTAGAGTTAGACACAAACACACACACGCACGCACACACACACTGACACCCTGTATATTTAACACACAGGACACACACGATAACTTGTACAGTTTAAATAAACGCTGGCGGTGGGTCTGTGTTTCTGTCAGAGTGCAGGTCGGAGTGCGACTCCTGCTTCAACAAGAACTTCTGCACACGCTGCCGAGCAGGATTCTACCTTCACCTGGGCAAATGCCAGGAGAACTGTCCTGAGGGGCTGGTCCGCAGCGACACACAGAGGGAGTGTGTTCCCAGTGAGTGTTTAGAGTTCACAGTATTCAGGGACAGAGATTAAAAATGGGGCTTGCCCTTCATTTAGCTCTATTTACATTGTATTTATCCCACATTGACTTTGGAATGAAGCACACATGAAAACTGTTTATGAGTTAAATTTGGCCACAATATATTCAAAGATACACAACTGTGCTTTTGTCTTTGCAGGGTGCCCCGCAGAGTGTGAGTCGTGTGTGAACGGTGAAACATGTACACGGTGCCGGCCAGGCCTGTACCAGCTCAGCGGGAGGTGCCACCATGTCTGTCCAGACGACTATGAGCCCAATGACAAACTCATGGAGTGCACACCACAAGGTCTGCCCAGTGTGTGTACGTGTGTGTCTGATAAAAAAAATACACTACACCTAAGATGCCTGTCATGTTGGCAGGGGCCCATGCCATGCTTTTGGCCCTTGATGAAGAATGGCTGAACACTTTCTCACCCTAACTTCATTTTCTCAATTTTCCCTCCAACAGTGCACTGCGAGGTGGGTGAGTGGAGCGAGTGGAGCCCCTGCTCCAGGTCCGGTAGAACCTGTGGGTTCAAGCGGGGGCAGGAGACCCGCACACGGCAGGTCCTCCAGTACCCATCACCCTTTGGCAATCCCTGCCCTGAGATCTCAGAGATCAAAGAGTGCCTGGTCAAGAGGAGGAAATGTCCAGGTAAAGAAAACTATTTTTAAGTCGCAGATTTATTTTTTTTATGGTCACATTCTAGACGTCGTCGTAGATGCTGTTGACCCGTCACACTCACTGCCAACATTGTATTTGTTACACATGGCACGATTTCTATGAATTCCAGACCTTGCTTCTTCAGCTTGTACAATCAGAGCTAGTCGGTCTTCCGCTCAGGACTACGACTGTTTACTCAGAGGATTGCCATTGTGGTTAGAGTGAGGACAGTGGGGGAAACACACATGTGTGATGTTGCAATGGGTATGTTGTGTGTTCTCCCACGAGAGCTCTTTGGATTTTTAAACAGTAAAACCACTTTCCCTGCTCCTAGTAAACAGGGAATAGCGTGATCATTTCTAATGAAGAGAGTGAAAACTGCTTTCAGACGGACTCGTCTCTTTAGAAATCTCCATGCCGTGGCGCATTTATGACCACTTTGTGTAATGTGTGTGCTACATGTGTGTGGTTACTGAGCTGGTTGGCGGCTATGGCTGGTTGTTTTTTAGCCTGAGCTCTGTAGTGTTAAATGACAGATCGCAGACAGGCTAGGAGGCTGAGATCCAGCCCCCTGGGGCCTCACACTTACAGAACAAACAGTGTGTGTGTGTGTGTGTGTGTGTGTGTGTGTGTGTGTGTGTGTGTGTGTGTTTGTGATGCAGCAAAAAAGCAGTTGACACTGGAGCAGAAACAGCCAGCTCAACATCAACATCCTCCCCCTGGGAGGCACGCGGCGACCAGGGGATCAGTATTGGTTTATCCCCACAGCTGCCAATACACACACGCACAAGCACACACGCAAACCAGCACATGCACACAAATATCCAGAAACAGATACACCCTCTCTTTCAGACAAATGCACAAATTTGCACTTGCACGCTTGCTTGTGCACACCAAACACACGCACATGCACACACACATACCATCTTTGTCCTACTAAAATAACTACACAGCCATTGCTCTTGGTGGTAATTTGTGAAGAGAGTCAACTGGGCCGACGTGATTTGTAAGTCAGACTGTGAAATGTGCCCTCTGTCACCCCCGCTATCCCTCTCTCTCTCACTTTCTATCTGTATCTCTCTACTGATCCATTCCCCCATCCTCGTCCGCTCCACACACGCACACACACACACTCCCTACCACACCAAAGAAAACACAGACCCCCATATAAGCTCCCTGTTGGCGCTCCCAGTCAGTCGGGTCGGGGCTGAGACTTTAGTGTGGAGTCGACGGCTCTGTTGATCTAGCCTGAGCCTGGTGAAAGGAGGGGGTACAGAGAGAAGGGAGGTGAATTGAAGAAAGAAAGAAAGAAAGAAAGAAAGAAAGAAAGAAAGGGAAAGCAACAGAAAGCTGTGTGTAGTCTCACACACTACAGTTTACCGACATTGCCCCTGCTTGTGATTACCCAGTTGCCCTCCCTCCAAGAGCATCCGCAGTGAATGAGAGCTAATTATCTGCTTCGGCGCGTCATCTCCTCAGTGTTTACGTTCTGCACACGCTAGGGGGTCAGTGGTCCGACCTCAGAGAGCCCCCGGTAATCCTCCAGCAGCCCTCAGACACTGATACATCCTCCTCCTCCTTTTCCTTTCCTCCTCTTTTGCACTTTCTCCTTTTGCCTCCTCCTCCTCCTCCCTCTCTGTCCTGCCTTTCCTCTTCTCATCACTACATCATTTTACTCCTCCACATGAGTCCACTAGGTATTTACTCATTTCATCTGTTTGCTCCTAACTCAGTTGGTCATCTTTTCTTAAAGGAAGTTTACTTTGACATGTTGCAGAATAGCTGCATTCTTGCCAACAAGATGATAAGATCAATACCACCCTCTATTAAATATGAAGCTTGAGCCAGCAGGTGATTAGCTTAGCTTAGCATAAAGACTTGAAGCGGGGCAAATAGCTAGCCTGCCTCTACAAAATTTAAAAAATCTACCTAACCAGCAGCTTAAAAACTCACTAACTAACATCTATCTTTTGTTTATTCCATATACAAACAAAAAATGTCAAGGTTTTTTTTCTCTGCTTCAAGCTAAAACTTTTTTAGGTGCTGGTAGGTGAAACTTTCTCAAGGGATTACTTCCCCTGTGTAATGTTGAATGAGTGAAGAAGAGAAACTTTGCTTTTCTGACATGCCTCAAAGAATCAAAAAACTGAGGAAGTTCTGAAATTGAAATTAAGAATGTCAGTGTTTAACAACAGCAAAATTAATCTCCCACACAACTCATGCAGTGTAATCTAAATCTCATTTATCCAGTTGTACGCTCAGTACTTTCCTAACACATGCATTTTTGCTAAAACATTACTATTTGAAACATTTCTGTATACAAGTAGCAGCTGGGCAAGTGTGTGCGTTTGAACGCTTTGCATTTCATTGAACAGAGTTCAAACACACGCACTTTGCCAGCCACGCTACTCAACCATGCATGACACTATTCATGCGAAAGTGTTTTAAATACTAATGTTTCAGCAAAAATGCATGTGATTTGGAAGTATTCAGCGTTTGACTGGATAAATGAGAGCTGGATTGCAGTGCGCGAGTAGTGTGAGAGTTTGTAAACAGATGTTTTGCTATTATTCAACACGCTCCCCTTACTACATCCAGAGTTGGAGGTTTGCAGTTTCATATTTAATGCACAGATGTGAGATTGGTGTAAAACGTGTCATATACTCGTGACAGGAAAGCCCATTTCCCAACTGTTCCTGTGTCCTCTTAAGACTCTAGCATCAACGCCTCCAGTTCTACAGAACCATTGCAAAATCTGCTGATTAAAACAATGTTTTAAATTACAGATATCACGTCAGAAAAGTTGTAAAACTTTAGGAAATATGCTGACATATTCAGGCTTAGAGAAACTTGGCTCTGTTCCTCAGTTATCCACGGCTAGAGATTGTGAATGTTTACACACACATCCTCATCCGGGCCGCCGTCTCTCTCAAGTTAATGCTGGCTAATTTGTCCTTCGATCGACCTGCTGTTCACCTCTCTATCTCTGTAGCCGGATAGACCGTGTGCCCTCTGCAAACCTTAGCAGCCTTTAACTCCCACACACACGCACACACTCACTTAGACCTATTACACACTGAGAAACATACAGTTAAGCTAGTATCAACCAGTCAGTGAGGAGGGGGGACTGATACACACACACACACACACACACACACACACACACACACTGGCACACCCAGAACCCCCCTCATGACATCCTGGCGGCCATGCGGCAGGCATTCCACTTGTGGGACAGCCCATAGCCTTTAATCCCAGCCTGGCTCCCGCCAAAAGCTCCCCGGACGACAGAACGCCTGCCACGGAGGATGTGCCATCATAAAAAACACAGTGCTCCTCCAACCGCACACACACGTGCACACACACACACACACCTCCCCTTACCCTCAGTGCCCCTCCGCTCTCTCTCATTTCATCTCTTTCTGTTTCCTTCTCTCACCTTGTTCTTTACTTTTTCTTTAGTTGTTCCTTGTCCCATTTCTCTCTTTCTCTCTTTTTCATCGGTGTGCTCACTCAGTCATTGTGCCAGCACACACACACACACACACACACATATACACACAGTGTGCAGTGTCCCACCGAGTAAAGCCCCTCTCTGTGCTCTCAGTACAGTTTACTGACTCCTATCCTTTGTTAATGCCCTGCAACAGATTTCTAGAAGTCACATTACAGCCATGGACAATTCAGCAGATCCACACTAGTGGCTGTGTTTACACAGTGCAGGCACGGCTTTTAGGGAAAACACACAGGACTAAAACGACAACACATTTCTTAATATTTTCTTTCTTGTTAACTAGAAATGATAGCAAATGTTCTGCACTGACGGCACTGATGGCAAATACTTGTCATCTGTGGACTGAATGTGGCATCGATTATATGTGGAACGTAAGAGAAGTTATGATCTTTGATTGGATCCAGATTTACTATAATTCGAAGTGAGTGTCAATATTTTTACTGGTTTGATCACAATAAATTTTTTTACAGTGAATTTCATCTTAGAACAAATGACAAAATCTTAATTGGAGCATGAAGATGTATACATGCTGAAGAGTGACCACAGAGATTTACAAGTGCTCTCTTACATCACACCATAATCTGTGTTCTGTCTTTTATGAGCTATTGCTAAAAAAGCAAAATAGACAGTGCTACAGAGCTTGGTGTTGAATGAATGTTTCAGCAGTGTCACAGTTGTGACAGTTAGAGCAACTGAAACAACACGAAAGGAGGTCTGACATTTTGGCAAATATGTTTGTTTGTGATCTTGGCAAGAATTAAATGGAAAGATTTATTCCACGATCACATCTGTCAATGAAGTATCGGGCCAAAGCCACAATACTGTTAGCTTAGCTTAGCTTAGCATAAAAATGAGAAACAGGTGGAATGAGTTAGCCTGGCTCTTTCTAGTGTTTAAAAATCTGCCTACTAGGATTTCTAAAGCTCACTCATTAAACATTGTATGTCTGTTGCTTAATCTAAACACAAACAAAAACATAAAATCCACATTTTGTGGATTTACGGGGAGTTACTCGCTGTAGCTATTTCCAGGCATCCAATGGAGACCATGGATGTATAAAGAGGACAGGATACAGTGTTGGAGGCAGGGCCCCATCCATCCCTATGGATGTTGTTCAGTGGCACATGAAACTAAAAAAAAGCACTATTTACGCAGTTTGAATTTACTCAGATCTTCCACATCGTGGGGTCCATGGAGCAAGTGCACAAGAGACTTCTGGTTTAGCCCTCCACTGTCTTGAATGGGGATAATTATTATTTAATCATGCGGCTCCTCTAGACTTTTGAAATGTTATTGGACCAAATGGATCAAATCCTGAACAGGAAATGAGTCATTTTGTTGGGGTTTTGGCACTCAAAAAATGTGTCCACTGTTTTACAGATGTCCCTTTCACAATGTAAGTTTATGGAAAAAGTGCTTTTTGGCCCTCATGGTGTCATGTGATGGAAGAGATGTTCTAATTTCATGATCAGCCACTATATAAAAATGGCTTAAAAGCTCAGTGCTGTTCCTGGTGGCTTGGTAGAGACATTTGAAGTCACTGTATCCAGCTGCTGAGTTCAGAGAAATACTTACAGGCTATTTAACTGTGTGTTGGTAGGTGGACTGTTTAACTTTAAATAGAACAATGCTGTCAGTTTCCCCCTGCTTTCAGTCTTTATGCTCAGCTAAGCCAATCCCCTCCTGGGTCCAGGTCAATACTAAACAGGCAGACAGGAGAGTGTTAGCAATCTTCTCATTTAACTTTTGTCAAGAAAGCAATTAAATGTATGCCCCAAAATGTCAGACTATTTCTCCAAGGGACGTTTCCCTTCTACTGCATTAAGAATGATTTAACTTGTACCAATAGGAAACCTATGCAACATCCATTAAAAAGTCCAAACACAATAATTTCACTTGGTAAACAGTGTTCACATATCTTGTTTGGTAGAACTTTTATGTGACTTTTGAAGTAACACAGTATGAACCCATTGGCTATGGTCTGTCAGCCTCTGGGGGCAAGGGCTGATTCAGGTAGCCAGCGAATTTCAAGCCAAGACTTCCTCTTCCGTCATTTTGGCTAACCTCTATAAATGAATTAAAAAACCAACATAAAGCTAAACGTCAGACGATAGTCAATGGGTTCTGCATTTCAGCCAAATTGTTCCATCTCTCCACACGGACTGCTTAACTGCCGTTCAAGCGTAATTGGTCAATACTACTCGGACTACAAACGGACAACAAACAGACTATAAACGGAAAATAGAACACCAAAATCTTTTCTCATTGCCAAAAAATTCTGCGTACATGTTCACAATCTGTTTATAAAGATCATACCTACAATTAACTAAAATCAAACACTGTGTACAGACTGTTTTCACATCCAGCATATTGTAACTTTTGCATTTAAATAAAGCTATGTCGCCACATGTAAAGGTTCTACTTAAAAAGATGGAAGACTTTTGTGTTGTTCCCAAAACCAATTCGCAGTCACTGCAAATCAGACATTATTCATTAAAACTTGGCTTTGGAAAATGTGCTAAATGTCTGTTGCAAATGTTCCAAAACCTCCAAAGGTGTCATTTGGGGACCATTACAGACATGTCATTACACAGTTTACAACAAGCCCATCAGAAACTGTTCCAACTAACCAAATGCAGGTCAGTTTGATAAACACTCTCCTAATCATCTCAACACTGGCATGGATTAGGTTTCTCCTCTGGCTCGACAAAAGCACGGGGGCTACAGTATGACTAATCCACTGAACTTGTAAATAGTTGTAAATGGTGTCAGGACAGAGAAAACAATGAGAGCGAAGGGGACTTCCTGTGTTTATAGAGGACGGGGGGCAGACCCCGAATGAGTCAGTGCACCAGATTACTCCATCTGTCCATCCATCCATCCATCCATGCACCCACCTATCTTCATGATCTTTTCTTTTTTACTCACTTCTCACTGTCATGCAAATGAACTATGTGAACATCTTTGCGCATATGTTCACACATGCACTTTAATCCGTCTCCTGTCCTGCTCTTTCAGTATTTCTATAAAAAGATTAAACACAGTAGACAGGTAGAGCTCGGCATCGCTATCCCAGGATGTGTGGTTCAGACATGGCCAATGTTCCAACCAGAGCCCTGGCTTGATTAATGAACAGACAGACAGAGAGGGAGAGGATGCATGTAGGGGGCCGAACATGGAGCGGACAGAAGAGAGACAGAGAGATCTCTTTCTCTCTCTCCCTTTATCTCTCTTTCTCTCTCTCTCCCTGTGTCTGTGCCTACTGCCTACTTCAGCAGTTTCACAATCCCCGACTGGCCAGCCAACCAGCCAAGCAGGGCCGTGCTGCTCCGTTCCACTCACACATGAACAGCAGCAGTACAACAACAGGAAAGGGCCTCCTCTGCTTTCACTTGCAGGTCCTGTCTCCAACCTCCCTGGGGGTGGATCTTGTTATTATCATTAATAACTGTAGCTCGAGCAGAGATAAACCTTCAGCATTCCATAACTCTTGGTTTTGTTTATGAGATGGTGTTGCAAGAGCAGATAAATTGAGGGTTTATTTAAAGGTTTTCTATTTTGGACAAAGATCTGCTCATCACAGGGAGAGGGCTGCTGTCTGTGGTTAAAGACTGGCATCTAGTGGTGAATATAGAGCATTGCAATAACCAGTGTCGTACTGCACCCTGTAATGTGTTTGTAGTGTGTTCACTCTCACTCGAGAAGTCTTGCCACCTTTACTTAAAGGGATTTTATAAATATAGTGGTTTTCATTTCTGGCAGACTGATGCATGGACTAATTAAAGGTGCAGCCATTCTGAAGAAAGATTGCTGATATTTGAACTCAGCGCCCAAACAAATACACCTCTCCCATTGCTGCTTTCGTCAGCCTCTCTCTTGCTCCCACTGCCTTTCTCCTACATCTGTGACCTTTGCCCTGCCCTGTGCACAAGTAGGCCTACAAATGCCTGCTGTGAATGAACACTAGGACTTTTTTTAGCGCACACACAGAACAGACAGCTTTGCAGACTGTGAGGAGATATACACTTTTCTTGCATATGCATGGGTTTTGATGCTGTAGTTGCACTGGAGTCACTACAGTGGACCCTTGTGCGTATTGTCATACACTGCCACCCACTGGCCAAGATGGCCGACAGAATGCAACTGTGCCCTCAAGAAGATCTTTTCCATAATAGGAGACTCTGGTTGGTAAATAAAATCTGGAAAAATTACGTAACATCTCGGAGTAATACAGTTGTTAAATTTTCCAAATACTGATACATATTGTGAGTAAACTGTAATCAATCATCTGTCCACGAAACTGTGCTTCATGCATCTCTGGCTATATTTCAACTACAATTAATAGTATTACTGCAACTAAGTTGTTCTTGAAAATACTTTATTTGCAGTGACTTTTCTGGCTGTTAATCAATTGATTTATGGTAGTAGAAGGTCATTTTTTGCAACAGAAACCATATTTTGACAATATTTTTGTTACTTTTTTGCGGAAAATGTTCATTGGAAAAATGATATAGTTCAGCAGGAGGATGTGGGAGGGGGGCTGAGGAGTGAACAGACTAGTTTCACAGCATTTAATGCATGCTATCCACCTGAGTGGACACATGAAAAACTCCTTGAAAAATGCACATTTAAAAAATGAATTTCTTTTTTTTTTTTTTATCATACCTAAAGAGGAATAAAAGAAAAAAAAAATATTGACTGAGGGCTGAAAGGGATACATAGCAAATGCATTCAAAGCTTTCCCCTCTACCCTGCTCTACTAAACTTTATTTCATGTTTTTATTATTCCAGGAGGACGGAGGAAGAACGAGCGAAGAGAGCGGAGAAATCGCAACAACCGTAAAGATAAGGAGAACCAAGAAGGGCGACGGGAGAGGAAGAGAGAAAGGGAGCGAGAGAGGGACACAGGTGAACGTGAAGACTCTGATAACAGGAACAAAACGGAGCACAGGCATCGCAGAGGCCACGACACAAACCCAGTCTCCCCTCAAGACGGCCTTGTACAGTAGTGCTCTGGACAGACAAAGTCTAGAGCCTCCCTGCCCTCCTCCTGTTATCATCCTATTCTTCCTCCTCCAAAACCTCCCCATCCTCACCCACTGTTCACCCCACTTGACCCCTCTCTGCAGGGGTGTTGCTGCTACCTGTATGATTTGAATATAATGTTTATGCACAAGCGGGATGGGGCATATTCAGCCACAAGGCTTGGGCCACTATGGACTTAAAAAGTCTTTTTTTTCTACCCTGTAGCCTCTGCTCCTTCACTTCCACCACTGAGAGAGTCTCTCTGTTGAAAAGTGCAGGAAACACTGCTCAGACTGCTGTTGGGACTGAAGAACAAAGCAAGAGACGTCTGTGACTGTGTGGCAGACAGACGGACAGCGAGACAAAGACGTTATACTATGTACTTGTTGATATGGTTATTTAATGGGGCCCTGCGCGTCTTGGTTTTTGAATGTAGATTTTGCAACATTATGTAGAACAATTGTTTATTATTGTTGTTCCTGTTCTTTAGATCTCTTTACTTTATTTTATTTGGTGCAGAATTTGTAAAGAAAAAAATAAAAGTGAGTTTGCTATTGCCATCTTGTGACATCTTCATAATCACTGCCAGATGTAGGAGGACCTGCATGCTGTGAATCAAAGGAGTGTGGTCGAAAACTGACAACCATTAACATGTGTTCTGTATGTCTTGGACAAAAGCTAGTTTTATCCAGATAAGTGATAAATCTAATCTACCATTGGTTTTTCTTTTTGTGTAAATGGAATATGTGCTCTCAGTAAAGCTCCTTGACTAGGAACCAAAAGCACCTGTATGTCAAATAAAACTATAATGGGTTTGTAGCTGCGTCTGTTCTCTGTTTTCTCACCCAACTGCCTTATTGTGCAATCCACCTGAACATGCTTAAACTTTCTGAGACTCAAATGGAAATTGAAACTCAATGTGCTGTGTACATCTATTAAAGCTGGGGTAAGCAGTTCTATTTTGGCATCACTGGGCAACAAATCCCATAATAAACTTTAAGCAAGTTATAATTCAGGTGTAATGATAGAAGACTAGACTTCTGCACCTCCTCCTGGCTCTGTCTTTAGAAAGTAATTCTCCTGCAACAGGAGAATTTGGCCAATTACAGGTCACTTCAGAGAGAGGACTTTCCTACTGGCTGCTCCAGGACAGAAAGGGGAGAGCTGCACTGCCCTGCACACGCTAGCTGCAGTAACTATGCTAACACTGAAACTGAGACAGATGGCTTTAAAGTTTTTTGACTGTCAGGCCAAATGAGTGAAAGGCGTAGTGTGAAGGATTGAGTGCCATCTGGTGGTGAGGGTGCAGGTTGCAGCTTGCAAAGTACCCCCTTCCCACAGTGGCCTTCAGGCCATTTAAAAAAAATGAAAGACCTCCTCTAGAACCAGTGTGGGATTTGTTTGTTCTGGGCTACTGTAGGAACATAAAGGGAGCCATGGAGGAGGACCCACTCCCTGTGTAGACATAGATGGCTCATTCTAAAGTAACAAAAACACAACAGTTCATAGATTCAGGTGATCATACCCTAATAAAAACATAATTGTGATGAATATTGTATTCCATTTCTGTCAGTAGATTCCCCTGAATCCTACACACCGCTCCTTTAAAAGTGGTGATGCACTTGAATTGAATTGAACTGAATTGAATTACTTACTAAATCCAATTTGTATTTGTTTCGAAATTTTTCGAAATCTTATTATTTATTCTTTCATTTATTTTTGTCCTTAGGTGCTCAAAGGACTCACGTGGGTGAAACTGTACCCTCATAAAATAGTAGAGGAGTGCATTAGTTTTAGTCAACTAAGTTTACCTAACTCCAGATTATATAAGATTCTCGGTGTTTCAAAATGCTGCTATGGGTTGACTTTAGACGTGAAGGTCAAGTGATTGATAAACAAACAGTGAAGCCTGTGTCTTTTCTCCCTGCTATCTATTTTCTTGCTATCAGTTCATGATTGTTGTCATTTTGTCTTGTGTTGTCCTTCATCCACCTTCATACCAAGTGATTCAGAAGAGAGAACTAAATCCAGAGACAATGGTCAATGTGAGGAACCACACCCCAGCGCTGCTGATTCAGACATGAGCACACGTTTATTATCAACTCCTTCTGTCCTCAGACAAAGCTCTGACTTAAAATTAATTAATCATTTCATTTCCGACTGGAAGTATTAATCACCTCAGAGAGCTCTTTGAGAGTGACTGGTTTTACTGGTTATTAGAAAATGTGTTGCCCAACTGGTTGGAGTTGTTCTGAAGTTCATTCCCTTGTCAGTGTATTACTCATCACTATCATCTATTATTAATAAGTTGCTCTCTTCAAGCCGGACAGTGTCAAATAAGCATACATGACACTGAGCAGCTTCAGGTGCAGTTGTTTGATTGAATAAGGTTCACCTCAATGTGTGTCGTTAATTTTTACCCAGACTTCCTATACAAATCCATCACTTGTCAAACACTCAGGACTACAAACACTTAAGAGGTGATAGAAATTCTAGTTCAACAAGAGGCTGCAGCCATGCTAGCAGGACTGTAAGGCTGCACTCAGGCGTAGCAGGACTTCTGAGCTAAATGCTAACATCAGCATGCTAACATGCTGCTTTTTGACCATGCTAAAACAAACTTCACAAAAATCCACACACACATACCCTCCTCCTCTCCTGGGTGAATTGTAAGGGCTCAAAGTGTTACAGAGGGAACAAACCAGCATGGTGACAACCAGGAAACATGCACCAGGGGAGGTGAATGCATCACTTATATCTGTTTGCTGTGTGACCTCTAATGAGACAGTGCACCTGATAGCACTGGGTCATAAATGGGCGTTGAGGGAAAAGCTGAAGACAAAGGTCAGACAAGGCAACTCTAATCTGGATTATGTAAAAGATGGTGTCACGTGATACGGTAAAGTAATGTGAATATTTTCTTGGTGTTTTATATGGAGTGCAGGTAACCTCACTGACACACTTAGTTGCTTTCTCCCCCTCTTTCCCTCCTGTGCCCCCATCTAGATCACAAGAGGTGTTAAAAACTAAATGAATTCTACACTAACAGATATGTTTGATTCCTAAAAGGGCTTGACAAACTGTAATACCTGTAGAGTTTTTGTAGATGCTGACATCAATCTGTAAGTGTCACTAAAGTCACAACAAATACTGTTGTTGTGAGCCAACAATAAATAGTGGTTTTGTTCATGGCAGCAAGGAAGGTGTTTCACTTGATAACTACTGTAAATTGTTCCCTGACTCTAGCAAAAACAAGTTGCCAGCACTCCTTAATACTCAAGACAAAATTCCTATAAGAGATTTCTAGCTCGGGACAATATGCCCCATTCTATTTTTCTGCAAAGCAGCTTACAACTACCATTATGTCGCTCCAGCTCACCTTCAAATTACAGATTTTCTATCTAGATTAATTAAAGTGTATGCGATATTTGAATCACTTCTCTAATATTATGCTGTTTGCATTTAGACAAACCATAACTTAACTATTTCAGTTCCTATAAACTTGGTCAATGAACCCCAATTGATGTGTAAAATAAATAAACTTTAATCTGGATTAATCTGCTTAGTTTCATTAAGAAAATGGCAGTGATGCTTTTCATTTGGTCATCACTCAGTATAGACAGTCAAGCCGAATAATGATTGTACAAATAGAAGAAAAAAAGAATCATCTTTTAAAGCTAAACTTTTTTTATTGGTGGAGTGAGTATTTTGCTCATCAGTAACATCCAGTGCATCAACAGGCATGATGACAGTATTTCCGCCTTATCATTCAAGCAGAGAAATCCCCATTTACAGACTGTACATGAAAATATGACTTTTGCTTAAATTTCACATTTGAAAAATATAGATAAGTCACAGTGCAGTATGTACACAAATCATAAGTGCAATGTAAAGCCATGTTTGGGCAGGTTAGAGAAAACACACACAGGAAAGAGGATCTTAGTTAAAACCAGGATTTCTGATTCAGGATAACCCTACTGCTAAAACAAAAACAAAAGGGGAAACACTGTGACAGATGTTGACCTTTGCCCAGATGCCTTTTAAGTTAAGACAGAACAAATCACCAATCAAAACTGCTGTTTGTTTACAAGTGACCACATGCCCCCCGTTCACTTCATATTGGCCACGAAATCCTCGCCCTTCTTGATGGAGCCCTTCAGCTCATCCATGGCGTCAGCGACCAGCTTCTCCTCAAAGGCGGACAGCTTGCCCAGCCCAAGGTTCTTCTCAATGCCGTTCTTTCCCAGGAGAAGAGGTGTAGAGAAGTACTTGCACTCTGTCTCCTCTGACCTGACATAGCCGCACTCCACCACACCCTCCTTTCCATTCATGGCATCCAGGACAGAGAAGGTGAAGCGGGCACCAGCATAAGCCATGGAGAGGGTAGCAGATCCGGCTCCAGCCTTGGCTTTCACCACCTCTGTGCCGGCCTCCTGGATCCTGCCAGTCAGGGCTGCAAGCTGGTCAGCAGGGAACTCGACTTTTGGTGTGCACTGGGAAATGAGGGGGATGATGGTCTTCCCAGCATGACCTCCAATGACTGGGACGTTGACACGAGCTGGGTCAAGGCCTTTAAGCTCTGCAACGAAGGCGTTTGCTCTGACAATGTCCAGGGTTGTGACACCAAACACTTTGTTGGGGTTGTACACGCCATGCTTCTTCATGACCTCTGATGTAATAGGGATGGTGGAGTTGACGGGGTTGGCAATGATGCAGATCATGGCCTCGGGGCAGTTGCGGGCGCAGGCATCGGCCAAGGTGGCGACAATGGTTGCGTTGGTGTTGAAGAGATCATCACGAGTCATGCCGGGCTTCCTGGGTACACCGGCGGGGATAACCACGACCTCGCAGCCCTGCAGAGCAGCATCCAGCTGATCGGGGCCCATGTGGCCGGTCACCTGGGCTCTTGTCTCGATGTGGCTGAGGTCTGCAGCCACCCCGGGGGTGTGCGCGATATCATACAGGGAGAGGTGACTCACCAGAGGGCTATTCTTGAGGAGCAGTGATAGCGGCTGGCCTATACCGCCCGACGCTCCCAGCACCGCCACCTTGGCGTTGTTCTGCGACGAGGTGGACAGGCTCCGAGCCAGGCTGACGGTAGGTCTCACTGCACGGGCAAACATCTTCTTTGTTACTTCTTTTCTTGCTTTAGTGGATTTAAAAGTGTGAAAGAGCCCCTCTCCTCTGTGACACCAACGTCCTCTAGCCACGAGCGAACAGGAAGACACGCACACTGTCATGCGTAGAGTAGGGGCCGTGCGATTCTACGTCAAACTACGTCAGCGCGTATTGTTACGTCGCCGTCTTTATCTCAGCTCCTTTTTCAGAGGAAAACAAAGCCAGTTAACAGTGGAAGTCGGTAAATTAGCATTAGAGATTAGTGCCGTTACACGACTTGTAACCGCACAGCAGACCAACACAGCAACATCTAACGGTAGGATACCACCGCTGTCTATGTCGGGAGAAAACGCTTCTCCTTGCTGTCTGTGTCGCCCTGCTAAAATAAGCTAGCGCCGTCGGATGAACTCCGTCTATTTGCTGGAGTCAGAGTGCTGCCATCAGCCTAGCCACCGTTAGCTACAACAGGTCTTATTGTTATGATTGCTTTGCCAGTCGAGAAATCCCTCTGTACTGTGTTACTTGTGTTCGCACTTGTAACGGTTACAACCAACGATTTGCCTTTTAGCTTCAGCTATGTATCTAACGTTAGCTAAACTAGTTTGCTTATAGGTTGTCACAATTTATTGGGAATGTTAGATCGTTAGCTGTTGATTTCACTCGAGTAACGTTAGCTGTGTTCATCACTAGCGCTGTCATAAGCCAGCTGGGTTAGCACAAACGCATAACAGTTAGCGGACACAGTTCACTGCTTGTAGTCCGCTAACAGAGCAGCCTTTTGTTCCACAGACTTAAGTTGCATTTCTGTCATAGCTAAGTGAATTAACGCTTACTAGTAGCTAATCCGTTTTAACATCAGGCTAAAGTGCATTGTTTGTCATGTAAGGTGCGGTTGTTAAATGTAGTTTACATAAGGAATAGCTTGATATTGTATACATTTTTGTGCCAAAATTGCACTAAATGACAGTCTGAAAACATATTCACTGACTGCTGTTTTCCCTTAGGCAGTGGAAAGTTGAAGGTCCATCAGCTCTCCTCATGATACATCAGCATTAAGGGTACTTCCAGTAAGTATCAAATAGCATGTCTGTCAGCATTGTCTGAGGTTACAGATGGTTTATAGATTATTCTAGCTCAATATATATTTTGATTCAGGGTTTGACGTCATCTCCAGACTGTTTGCTATTTAGTGACAGTGACCTGCAGTTGAATGTGATCTTGAGACCAGTAACAAAATAAAATGTGCTTCACTGAAGCTGATATATCTCACTAGAATTTTGTGATCAGTTGTGGACCCAAAAACACGAATAATAATAATTTTGAATACAGATTTCTCTTTTTCAGAATGAATAGTACTGATAAAAGTAAAAAAAATAATCCTTACATGCTCAGTATAACCATTACCTACAATTGTCCCCTTTCCTCAGTACTTCCTAAGGATGGCTAGTTGTGGGGAGGTAGACCACTCTGTTAGCTCGCTTCCATCCAGTAAGAAAGGCAGCAACAGCGGTGGTGGAAGTGGGAACAGTGCAGACTCCTCGTGTTCTGGCTCCAGCAACTCATCCCCAGCCCTGTCTGTACCGGAGTGTGCCATCTGTCTGCAGAGCTGCGTCCACCCAGTCCAACTGCCATGCCATCACGTCTTCTGTTTCCTGTGTGTGAAGGGAGCATCCTGGCAGAGCAAACGCTGTGCTCTCTGCAGACAGGAAGTACCGGATGACTTCCTGGAAAGGCCTACACTTCTCTCTCCGGAGGAGCTGAAAGCATCGGCGGGAGGTCGGGGTGGGGCAGCAAGTGATCATGCCTGGTATTATGAGGGCCGTAATGGTTGGTGGCAGTATGATGAGCGGACCAGCCGCGAGCTGGAGGACGCTTTCTCCAAGGGCAAGAAAACAGCTGAGATGTTGATTGCTGGTTTTTTGTATGTAGCCGACTTGGAGAACATGGTGCAGTACAGGCGCAATGAGCACGGTCGTAGACGCAAGATGAAGAGAGACGTTTTGGATATCCCCAAGAAGGGAGTGGCAGGACTGCGTTTGGACACTGAGGGTGTTACTGGGGCCATTGGGGCGACTGGTCGAGAAAACTCTGCTGATGGGGCTGACACCACAGAAGCAGGTGTACAGCAGCAGGTTACAGGTATCCCCTCTACTGTTACAGCCCCTCCAGCCACTGCCAGACCTCCCACTTCCCTCGGTGGTCAGCCTGGCAGCAGCAGCAGTCCCACTCTGGAGGATGCTCTCTCCCAGCTGCAAATCAGCCCCAGGCCCACACCTTCTCATGAGCGGTCTGAGGCTGGGGAAGGAGAGGAAGAAGATGACGAAGAGGAGGCCTCACCCTCCAGGTCCTCTGACCCTCATACCTCTGTGGACGAGTCTGGCTCCGGGGACTGGAGCGATGATGAGGAAGAGGAGGATGAAGAAGAGGAGGGAGGAGATGGAGAGCATGTGGAGCCTTGGGAGGGTAGGCCAAGGAGGCAAAGACTGAATCCAGAGGACAGAGCCCCACCTGGTGCAGAGTCCGCCTCTCCCCCTTCTTCATCCAGTAGCAGTGGAAGGTCCAGAATGCCTGACGGCCAGTGTACAGTGACTGAAGTGTGAAGTCATAAATGACACCATCATCACTAAATGGCTATGTTCCATTTCATTAATTTATTCCTCGCTGTATGCTGTCGTTAACTCTGTCACGGATCAGATGTGGGTGGATTGCTGGGTAAAAGTGAAATTAAGCATAACATACTCCGTATTTTTAGGCAAACAACTCAAATCTAGCTATCAAATTTGGTGCTTCTGTTTGGCTCACAATGATCTGCATGTATCTGTGTGATTTGTTTGTACATACCCAGCCAGTAGAAGTAATGCTGGGTTTTATGTTCCAGCACTGAGCGTGCTAGCAGTGAGACAGGAGGTACAGCTTGAAAATGAGTCAGACAGATACAGCATGTTGTTGTGAGCCGTGACATCTCACAATTGTCTACCCAGCACATCATGTGAGGTAGGTGTAGCAGACCTATTGTGGTGTGTAGCTGACAGCAGTCTGCTCACTGTTTGCCATTTGGTTGCAGAAAAGTGAAAGTTAAAAGGTCAAAAAGGACTCGCCAACCTGCTTCTGCCTATCCTCTGTATTCTCATGTTCAAATTGATTATGCTAATACCCAGAGGGTTTCTGGGAGCCAGATCTGTGGCGTTCGAGGGAGAAAGCACACGTGGGGATGTTACTCTTGGAAATGGAACTGTGTCATTATCATTATCATAAACAGCTGCATTCTAATCATCTACACTTTAACTCTCTCCGCTAACATAGCACGCAGAAATGAGCTTGTTAGTGCTCAGGTCATTTGACTACTCTTGCAAAGAATTTAATCCTTGATAATGTTCCCAACATTCACCCTACCTGAATGATTTCCTCACTTCAGATTTAACTGATTATGAAGCCTTTCCTTCAAAATTCTGAAATTTAACCGATAACTTTTCAAAAAGTGTTTCAGAGCAGATCATGGTTTGAAGAAGATCTTTAAGTTGTTATCCAGATAAAGAAAGAAAACCGAGAAGTACATCATTGTTAAGCAGTGTGAGTATTTAAATTTCTCTCTTAAAATGCTACAATATTGTAACTCAGGAGCCTACAGGATTATACAGCTACCTGCAGATGATTTGTCTTTGATTTGATTGTAATTAGCTTACATCTTCTAAAACCTATAGCGATTACAAATCCTCTTTTTAAATAAATGTGCATAATAGAAGTACATATCGAAATTTCTTTTAAGCTTTCCCAGCTTTATGTAATTGGCATTTTAATGTGAAGTATCAGTGTTTTCCTTTTAAAGCTGCCGAGGCCTCTGTAGCCTCATTAGTATTCCTCATGTCCCTGACTAAAGTATTCTCAATTGGTGTGTTTCTAAAGCGTTGTGATTTGTGCATGTTTGAAGAGAGAGTTATTTTAACACTACTGGTTGGCAGGATGATGAGAAGTGATATTTTTTTCCGGATTGAGTTGAGTAAATGTTTTTAATTTGTGTTTGTTTTGTTTTGTTTTTTGCGTTTCTTATGGTTGTAAATCCTCTTTATGTATGATGTCTGAGGCAGTAAGAGAACAAGACCATGCTATTGGCCATCCTGCAGAGATTTCAAGTTATGTTATTTTTATATTTCTTACATGCTTACATCATCAGCTCAGTCTTAGACTTTACATTCTAATGAATAAAGTTTGTGTAACAGTTTTTGCTTGGCAACTTTTGTTTTGTTACATGGTTTGTAATTTAAGAATAAATTGTGTCATATCATCATCCTAAAAAGATGAAAACTTTGTGCTCCTGTCTGTGATTATTAATATATTCGCTATATTTTAAAATATATCTAGACTGTTACATAAGTATGACTATCAATGGGGCCATTGTAAGTAAGATTTCACCCCATTTTCTCCACACCACCACAAGAGATTTTTGTAGAGGGGGAAAAATATTTTTACCATGAGATGCAGGGCTGATATATTCAGCACACTATTCTTTATGTAACAAAGCATCCAAAATGATTTAGATGTAGCACATGGACAAACAGCTTATTGTAGAGATAATTGAGGTTTCCTCAAGTAGCTATAAATACATGATCTGAATACGTGTCACAAGAAACATTGTTTACTTTGTCCACATTATGCAGCAGTGTGTTTTTCTGTCACTAGAGACCATATAAACAAGTGTTTATGTGCTGTATATCATAATGAGGCCAGCTCCCGACTTTCCCTCACTCACCTTGTAGGTGTTTGGTATTCTGACCACGTCAGCTATCGGCACACCAGCTGGGTGTCTGGCCAGGAAACATGACCTCTGGAAGGAGAACAGGAGATAAAGGCCTGGCATCCTCCAGGGATCTGTCCTGTTCTTGACATTTCAGTCTGTGCGCTGTTGTGCTTTTGCGATGCCTCATTTGCCTTATGGGCTAATTTTAAATATGAAATGAGAAATGAGTTACAAATTGGTGCCAAACCTCACACAAAAAAAATCAGTATGCATATTTTCAGTGTTTAATTTGGCCCTGTGCTCCAGCATCTTTCCTCATGCACAGATAAGAGCCATGCAGAGTACGGAAAATTAGCCTAATAATGCTCTTACCTGCAGCTAAGAATCTCCCAATAGAACATAAACAGAGAGAATGGGAGTGATCAAGGCCACAGTGACACGCCATGATCACAAAGGAATCTGACGGATTAGTTGAACTAACCTACAAAACTGAGGTAAAGAGGACAGAAGTGCAGCATTACTCTCAATCATGCAGACAGCTGCTGATGCCTCGTGCTTGTTATATCTCATCAGTATCTATCTGTATGCTGCTGCTATCTGCCTGCTTCACTTAGGCTCAGCCTGGCATGATCTAATCATTACCATAATCACATTTTCAGGGGAGCTGGAGTTCATTTGCTTGACTGATAGGGACAGAAGGGATTAAAAAAATGGGGAATTGAGTTTTTTAAGTCCTTGTTTTCATCCATACTAAAAATATTCAATACTATAATATCCATAGAATCACAAAGCACATGTGTTATGTGTTACTTAAATTAGCCTCCATACAGGATTAGTCTCCAGAGTATTAATGAAACAAAATCATTCCTCAGGTCAGCTAATACATCTCATAAATGTTTAGTTGTAAACAAGAGGCTGCAGAGTTCAATCTCTAAAATGTAACCACAAAGGAACAGGGGAGTTTTTATGTATGGTGTTCATTCAGTTTTCATCCCCGCAAGCACTGCCCTCATTTCATATTTTCCCACAGAGCTATGTTTGCAATAAATGAACAAAACAGTGTCACTGTTTATATATTTGAATCACAGCTCCTACTCATGTGACAAGTCGCATAGAGAGATAGCAAACAAAATGCATTGCAACCATTTAAGTGTGATGATCAGTGATCTCTTATTGTCTCTGTATAAGAGGCAATGACACAGCTCATTTATTAAAATTTTACAGTTCATAGTTCTTACAAACACAGAAACGCTTTCATCATTGTTGTCTCTGTATTCCCAGAGTCTATATTTTAGACACAACACATTCAGGTTATTGCATGAGAAGTTCTTGTTAATGTCTTCAGCACACCATAGAACTAACTATGTTTATCAATGTCAGTCTGGAGCAGTTCTCTTCCACATATATTTGACCTGGACAGAACTTTCTAACAATGTCTCAGTCTCGCAGACCCTCATCTGTGTTTGGACTTGCTGGCCAGAGCCTGCAGGTTAGCCGGACCACCCCACACCGTCCCAAATATGTCCTTCTCAGTCCTCAGCGCCTCTGACAGAGGGAGCTCTCTCCCTGACAACACGACCTTCTTCACAGCCTGGATCACTGGAGCAGGTCCTTTTGTATAGTGAGTGAGCCAGTTTTCAGCCTGCTGTCTGAGAGTCTCTGCACCCTCCTCTGCCTGGGGGAACTCCAGGACTCCATCTGCCAGTCCGATCTGCAGGCCAAGTTCGGGATCCACTTTCAGAGCACCACCAAGCAGCTTCAGTGCATTCTGGCTTCCGACGATGCGGACGAGTCGTGCAGCTCCTCCCCAGCCTGGGACCAGGCCCATGTGTTTATGGACAAACTGGATCACACTCCCAGATGCCATTAACCTATGAGAGGGAGATGACAGACAAGTTAGATTATTAGCAAACATTTGGATGAAAGATGATGGTGTAACTGAGTTTTCTTTTATGCATTTGAGTAACATAACCTGAAATCGCAGGCAGTGGTGAGCTCTGCACCTCCTCCCAGCGCTCTCCCCTCCACCAGAGCAACAGAGATTAGAGGCAGCCTGCACTGAGAAAACTATTCTGTCAGCATACTGTAGTGCACGTTACATAACACATAACCTCCAAGTCCTTTAAGCTCAGAATGGTTGCTGCTGTTTTAGTCTGCACTAACAAAGTAGTCGAGAGGAAAATGAGAGCCCTTACCTGAGAAGTCTTGTGAGAGCATTCTGCATGAACATACACATCTTCATCCCATCCTACAAGGCGAAAGAAACATCATATAGAGATCTGCCACAAGTACACATCCAAGAGACATTGAGTGCATTTACATGGATATTAATAAATGTTTTATGGTTGGGTTTTTGGAGTGTTCTGTGTATGTGTTTGAGAATATAAACACCTTATCTCGCAAATGATTACCATGTAAATGATCTCACTGAGACAAAGGGAAAGATGCAGGCAGACAGATTGACTGCAGCAGTACACAGATAGTCACAGTAGATAAATACTGTTAAGAATGTCCTTGCTTTGCTACCTGTGGGTTAGATATGGCCCTGACAGCGTTGAGGTCCGATCCAGAGCAGAAAGTTCCAGCAGCACCCTGAACAATGAGGCCTTTACCGTCTGTCCATCTCTCCAGCTGGCTCACCTTCTCCTCCAGATCCAACATCATACTGCCTGGGAGGAGGGAAAAACTCGAAATAAATTGGGCTGCAGTGTAATTTTTTTATGATTGTGTACAACTCTCAGCCATTTCACTGCTCAACTCTGTAAAATATCGGTAGCATCAACACCTCCAATCGCTGCTACTGCGGCTAAACCAATCGCTCCTTGGTTACAAATAAAGGTCTTGGACTTGAAACTGATTATGTGCAAATGAGTTTCATCTTGAGAAACCAACTCTGCACTAATCAATCTGAAAATATTCAGTGTGAAATGTACAGTCATCTCACCAGAGAAGGCATTCATGCGGGAGGGGTAGTTGATGGTCAGCACAGCGATGCCAGACTCCTGTTTGAGCAGATCAATGGAGCCTCCAGGAAAGGCCTGCAGCTTCTCTCTGATCTCCTCCTGGTTGAAGCTATGGACGCTGGCATATGCACAGCCCCTGCTCCATCTCTGCAGAAGCCTTTGAGGAACAAATGTAAAATGCTTATTAAAATTCAATCAATCAGAGCAAGGGTTAAAGACAGGGGCTGTTTAAAATGGAGGAATCATTTTACTGCTACAACAAATACAAGTGATAGTACGTTACCAGTAGTTTTAACAAGCAGGTTTTGACAGCATATGGATGTACTCTGTCTCTTTACATGGTTAGATGTTGCTTTAAGATAAATGATAAATTAATTCAAATCAGACTGAAATATGCATATGTGTTATTGTAGTCTAAACAAATGGTATGCAAAACTGCCGAATGAAACCCAGGCAGGCGTTGCTCAGGACTCAAAGTAAATGCTTGCACTCACAAACAGGCGGAGGATGAATGCTTTTAATACACCCCCTTACCTCCTCTCTGTAAATCTGCCTAAAGGAGGCTTGGTACCGAGCCACACAAACAAACTCGTAACACATAAGAATGAACAATCTCTCATTCTGACTCATAACTACAATGAGTCAGAATCAGAGAAGTTACTACTTTCATAGATTGGCATTTCACCAACCTCAGCACCTCAGAAATGCATTTTGGGTTGTTAGACTTGTCTCCGGTTGTGATTTGTGGACAAATAATGTGGGTTCAACTCGATGTCACTTTATTTATGACTTTATTTACCCTCACCAGCATGGTGATAAACAATGATGGCTAGACTCCCTTACCCCGCCCAGTCTCCACAACTGCTGCCCCTCCTCAAGAGTTGTCGCCTCACTGCACACAGCACCATCCTGCAGCAGCAGCACAGAGATGGGAAAATGTGGGAGAAAAAATTATTTTTTACCTCCATGACTTCAGATATATTACTTAATTAAAAAGGTGGTGGGCACATGTAAGGGAGGCAAAAGTTTGAGGACCAGAAGTATTTCCTAGATACCCTCCTGACAGAGAGAACAGCAGCACCTAGTTGTTTTTTAGCATGATCATCCAAATCAAATGAATCCCTATGACCTATGACAGAATTGGTACTTTAATAGCCCTTTTTTCACAGCAGATAATTTGACTTGTGATAGTAAGAAAAGCACAGATGTGACTGAAACCTTCAACAATGGCTCAGTTGTGTTTGTGTCCCAGTGTGACAGTGAGCCAGTGCACATATTGTACACAATACCAGGAAACTGAAGGAGCTAAATGGAATTCAGCCATCTATAATCATTTTAATTGCTATTGTGATGTATTTGATAGCTCACAAAAGCTTTAGGATAAACAGCTTGTGTTTCATAAACAAGTTCTTACTTCTAAGTATGTGCTAACTGCAGCAGGTGCTTGTGTAGGTACGTGTGCTGTAAAAAGGGAATTACTATAAAGCCGCTTTACACAGGTGTTTCCACTTGTGTTGCCTGATTAGGCCTGTAAACACACAATTTGTGACATCACCTAATTCCCAGCATAACTCCAACCTACTTCAGCCTGACAAACCAGCTGTGTGGGTGTTTTAGGCTTTAAGCCACACACAAACAAAAACATGTTCTTTTTGACAGCAATTGGAGGAGGACACTGTAGAAAAATGATTAGATATAAATGGAAATTAGGAAAAAGCAGATCTGAAAAGAGGAATATATCCTTAGATAGTAACAACTGGTAACTGTTATGTTACATTTAATAAAATGTAGATACTTTAGCACTTAACATAGAAAGCTGCTACGTTGGCCTCTGACATGTTAGAAAGGTACTTTAGCAGTCACATTGCGTCACGCCATTTTGTTGATAAAAACAGGCAAAAATGAATGCTGTTAAAGACAACCAGACACATACACTAAGTCTAATAATTAGCTAGCTTACTTTAGTGCTACACATTAATTTTAAATGGCAAACACACCGTCGTATCTTAATAGTTTTTCTGGATGAAACCTCAGCAACACGGAAGCACAAGTGACGCATTAAAGTTTTGAATTGTTTTACAGTGCCTCGTCTTGCAGTTAACTTATGAGCCATTGACTGTTATCTGGCAAATGAATGTCATACGAGGTTTAACTGTCCCTTTCTTGCTTTAACGCGTAATATACGCATACATAAAGCAGCGGAGCAAATAAATACGTTTCATAAAATGTTTTCAACATGGCACTGTAAGAATTACGAGCCATTTATCGACAGAAATGCAAGCACCAACCTTACTTATTGACAGTCGTGCTGTGTTACCCTGAAATCCGTCCCCCTGGAAACTGGAGCTCGAGATGAAGCAGCACACAAATGTAGTTTCTCAACTTCCCCACATGGGGGCGGAATAACACCGCCATGCACTGCATGTTGTACTTGGGATTTATTTGTGCACAGACCTAATCGCATACAAACATAATTATGTGGTTGTGATATTGGAATATTTTACACAACACTCAAGCTATAATTTATTGTTCAACATGAGCTGTAGTATTATTCATCATTGGCCAAAGCACTGCACAGTGGGATCTGCACTTCGTCTGTCACAAATCTGTAAACACAGAATACTGAGGAACTGGCTCTGAAGACATGTCCTTATTCAGTAGTATTGACAGAGGACTTTTAATACGGCCTATGAGTTATAATACAGCTCTGGCAAAGGAAGCCAACAGTTATATTAACAGACTGTCAACTGAAGTTCTCATTACTGTGTTGTAAAATAGCGGGTTTTGTTTGATTCAAGCACCAAAAACATATTTCTTGACACCAGTGGGCTGGCTGAATCTCAAAAAGGTATTGCTGTGAACTTTTAGGCCTAACATCGTGTCAACTTCCTGTCAAACAAAAACCTGCTCTGAGGTTTGGTTTCATGTGAGGCCAAGTCAAACAACTCAGACTGAATACATCTTCAAAAGTCAGTGATAAACATAAAAGGTATTCTTTTCAAAGATATTAAATGATGGGTTTGGACCAATATCAAAACTGAGGTTTGGAGTGGGATTTATCAACATTTACTTCAACTGCTGATTTTAAGGGAAATATTGTGTTTTAGCCTTGATCTTTTACCATTAAAAACATCCATAAAGGATGCAACCCATGTTTGAGGAAAGGTCTTGTCCAACTCCTCAGAAACATGTAATATCATCCCAAGAGGGATTACCACCTTTCTGGAGGCCAGTCCAAAGTGTGAATTGCTCCGGGATCAAAGTACTATGCAAACACAGACAGACATAAACTACCACGGACTTATAGGCGTAGAAAAAACTGTTTGTCTGAGTATAACCCAAGCATTTGTGTAAACACTGAGGTCTTTAAAGATTTGCACAGTTTTATCTGTGTGTACAGGAGACAGATGGATGGTAAGAAAGGAGATAAGTGTAATGTTGAGTGAGTGAGAGCAAGAAGTCAGGGCGTTCCGACAGTGAGACAAACAGGCACAAACAAACAAGAACAAGAGGATGATACAAAGTCCAAGAGATGTGCAGGAAAAGGAAAGAAAATGTGCCAGAACAGAGGGAGGCTGAGACACTTCCTGTCCTGTGGTCTGATCTGTGGTTACTGGGAGCATAAATCCTTCACTTCTATCCACACATCCTCTACCGCTATTCACAGCCCTGAACATGCTGTATCTGTCAAAACAAACACTGAGGATTCCAGAGAGACGCTACATCAAATGTGTTGTACTTGACTCACACACAATAACCATCGAACATCTGTACAAAATTTAAACTTTGGAACGACTTTGTTCCACAGTTACATTCAAAGTAATCACTTGTGCTAGATATTTTGCAGATTCTCTTTAGAGCGCAATCATTTAGATTAGCTATCTAAAGCATAGAGGCACCATTGTATTAGGTCTGATCATATATTGTGTGTATAATGACCAATCAAATATAATGATTATTCTGGCTTTGTGAAACCAAAGTCATTCATGACTGTCCTGCAAACATCGAAGGTCATCAACAAGGATACAGTGTACTGCATCCAAGACTGCAATAGACTCAAAAGTCCATACCTCGCCGGTCTATTTAAAAGTGGGGAAGGAATTCAAAAAGGTCGGTGGGACTCGTCCCAGGCAGGCATTCCAGACACGCTGACTCTCCTTCCTGCTCTGTACAGTACTTTCAGCTAGGTCAGCTAGCCTGCAACCTGTCTCTAAATATCACTCTGTGAAGTGCAGCACCTGGAGGACATGGCAGCTTGGTGGAATTTGTGTGGATAGTCGTCTCTAATTCACCCACAAGTGTATGTAAATGATTGTCTATGAGTGTTGGGCAAGTGATGGACTGGCTACCTGTTCAGTGTGTTAATACTCCGTTAGAAACTTTCACTCTCAAACCATTATCTCAGTGTGCCTGTCCACTTCCATTCATCTTCTGCTCAGCCCCTCCAGTCGTTTTGATTAAAGGCAGCCCTGCTGTTTTATGATCTGTCCGGATATCAGTGATGCAGCCGCAGACTCCAGCTGATAATGGAGGCCTGTCTGAAATTACAAACTGGCTAATGGGGAGGAGAGAGGGAGGGAGAGGGGGAGAGAAAGAGATTTCACACATTTGTCTATATGCATGCACAAATGTCGCTGCTTGCATGTCCGCGTGTGTATCACTGTGCGGTCGTGTGTGTGTGTATGTGTGTGTGTGTGTGTGTGTTGCCTCTAAAGTGATGCATCAGTGCACTGATCAATATGCAGCTGTCTGGGGCTCCACAGGAAGTCAGGGAATGCGCTTCAGTCAGCATGGCTCTCTATACCAACTCACCAAGATAAGACAACACACACACACACACACACACACGGATCAGATAAGTGCCAGTAAGGGTCTATTTCAGGGCAGGAAGAATGGCAGGTTGGCAGGTGCCAGAGACTCTCCGGGGCCTGGAGGTTTCCTGTGAGGAGTTTAGGGAGGTCAGTGGAGCTGGAGAGCAGAGAGCCAGGAGACACTGGAGGGCCAGCGAACAGTTTCCCACAACAAAATCACAATGCACAACCACTGACAGACAAGATGCAGCTCTTTACTGTAATACATATTGTAAATCTGAAACCACACTTCGGCTGTGAAAATACAGACCATACACTAAAACTGATATTTACTCACACTAGTTTATGAACAACACAATAACTTCAGAATCTCTCCTAAGAAATCAAATATGACCCTAATCTCTACTGGTATTGGAAGAAAATAGTGTGCAGAGATATAGATGATGACCAGATATGTCTAGCTAGTCATGTCTGGCCGTGTACTGCAGTGGACATGGGTTAATGATGGGCAAGAGCGTTATGCATGCGTTCACCATGTTTGTAGTAAAAACAAATAAGGCTGCTACTTGAAACTTAAACTCCACCACATTTCACGATAAATTTTTTTTTTACTCCACTACATTTGTTACTTAAAATGTTATTATGTATTACTAGAGATTAAGTTACCCATCAGAATATAAAGTAATTAATCTCCACATTTACCCGCTGCAACATTGAAGTGATGAACACATTAATGCACCACTAATAATAATGATAATCCAGTAATATTGTGATATGATTCTGAAATTGGCCACTCTGCATTATGAATACTTTTATTATGGGTATTTATTTTTGCAAATACTTCTGTATTTTTATTCAAGTGAGACTTTGAATGCAGGTCTTTTACTCGTAAATGTAATTTTACACTGTTGTATTGCTACTTTTACTGAAGTAAACAAAACAAAAACAACAAAATACTTCTTCAAGCACTGCTGTGAACACACAGAAAGTTGCTAGCCAAAATGTAGCCTTGACACTTAGTCAGCAACCATAGCTGCAAATCACAATACCTACAGTATGCATAGTATAGTGAATGGAAATTGTAATTGCGTTCTTTTATTCAAGGCTGCAACAAAACAAGCACTGATAAGGAAAAATCACACAAGGAGATGCTAATGCTAACAGCTGGTCTCCTGGCAATGCAGTTCACCCTAATGTGTTCATCAGTGAGAGATCATCACAGTCAGAACATGTTTGAGCACTGATAGCTATGGCGGAGGAGTGAGAGAAAATGAAAAGGCAAAAGCCATCCGGGTGCAGAAAATTAAAAGATCTGCAAATTTGCACATTTATTTTGTTCTTTATTATTATTGTGTGTTAGCTACGTTTATATTTATGTTGATTGCTCATTTGCTCTTGTTGTTGTTTGCAATTAATACAGTAAATATAAAAGATTGTTTTTCTGTGGTGCAGGGTCCAGGGGAAGCTTGCATAGGGTGCTAAATGTGCTATGTCCAGCACAGATCAAATAGTGGGCATAACCGGTAATTGTTAATGCCTGTGTATGTTGTGGATATAGCCTTTTATTGAAGCATCAATGGAAACAAGCTGTATATGTTTGCACGATAAGACGCAGATTGTTCCACAAATTCTTTCCAGTGTTATTGTATTTTCAGCAGCATTGGAATCGAAACAGTTAGCGCTGGTTATATAATGGTTTCAGCATCTGGAAACCTCCAGACTTGAGCACAGGCCAGTACTGGGACTCCATGCTCCTGCCCAGCCTTGACACAGGAAAACAGAGTGAGACAGCCAACACAGCGCTAGGCCAGGCATCAGGAAAGGATGACAATATTTATATTTATATCAGCGCCAGGGTAGGATTTCTGGCACCATAACATTGTGGCACCTGTTATTTCAGTCAGCCCAGGGTGCCAGGTTTCAGGGTGAGGGGTTAGGTGTCCCTCCCTCTCAGGGCCAAGGATGTGTACGGAGGTGTGTGTGTGTGTGTGTCCCTTTGTGCGTTTATGTAAGTGAATGGGCATGTGTGTGTTTCTGAAGGTGCAAAACTGATTCATTCACCAGACAGAGCAGTAAAACTCTGATACAGGTATTTCTGTACTGCAGACAGACAAAAAGAAACATGAATGACTAAAATTGTGCTCATTATACCATCTGATGTAAACAAAGTCACCCACATTTAGAAAAAGGAATGCATAAACATTTATGAATGAATACATACATTCATAAAAAGGCACAGAAACACACACGCACACTATCAAAGTGATGGATGGTCCCCCTGCTGCTGTCACGCAGCTCTGCAGCCATCACTCAGAGGCAGAGATCACAGTGTCACCAGAGATGTCAGCCAAAAAGATTGAAGGAGCCAGACAGTCGTTTGGTCCTGGCGCTTCATCTTTGAGAGTTGAACGGTCACCTAGGACTCCTCCTGATGCAGAAATATTTCTGTGCCATGTTTGATTGATGATCAGAGCTTATTAAATCATTGCCCATTAGGATTGCATAGGCCTGCACTGAGGCATGATAGCTTGCTTAGCTTGTAGTCTTTTAACTCGAATACTGAAGATTATTGGAAAAAATAATAATCAACTTTTGAAATATTACTTCATAATAATGCTTCTAATAATGGTGCTTTCACAGTCACGCCTCACACATGGGTTTACGATGCCAAGAAGCCATTTTCAGAGGTGTGATTACGTGACGAGTTAGTCAAAGCTGCACAGCATGACAACACTACACACAGTTTAATGCAAGTGTAATACAAATGTAGATACTTTGGTAAGTGATGTGAAAAGAGAAGAGAGATCATTAAGTCTGTATGTTTATTACACAAAAAAGAACAGCAAAGGCATCACCTTCATCATGATATGATTCACCACTTTGACCCAAAAAACTGTAATGTCCTGATATGTGACCATTCAGAATTAGTAAAAGTAGAAAAAAGGCTTTTTAATCTTTTTTTTTCATAAGCATTATTATTATTTATGTTATGCATAAAAGCAGGCTCACATGAATGATGTTACATTTTGATTGGAAAACATCAGCAATGGGTGGACAGCAAAAATAAATGCCATAACAAACAATGCATTTGATTTTCAAATCAGGAAATGCATGTAAAGAAACCAGCCTTTGGTACAAAGTTATAAAAAAGGAACTCACATTCACATTTTTTTGTGTTACTGTAATGATGAAAAATGTAAAACCAGTCATGAATGTAAAGCAAAATGTTTTAGTCACAGGCAAGGTACAGTCCAGGCGTGTACTGTTAGTAATATTCAAGAAGGCAGAAACCAACACTGCTTTATTCCGCACACTGAGTGATGCTAGTGATAAATCTCTGCTTCACTGCCTTTGTCTCTGAATCCACCGTGATGCTGCATATTGTGTATGTAACATCATATTTTGTGCAAAAAGCACACAAAACATGTTGCACACAAAATACAAAATACAGTACATATTAAATACATCATTCTGGGTTTCACTTGGCTGGAAGTTTTTGGATCATTTGAATATCAGCAAGCATCACTTTTAAGGTGTAAATACAGTATATAGAACAGACGGAGACGTAGAGGGTCTGTTGTTGGTACATCTGCAAGGCTACACTAGTCAAGGCTAGAATCCAGACCTGAGCATAGGACATCCATTCAGATGGTTGGCATGAATGAATGACATGTTGGATGTGATGTTTTCACTCTGAGGCTATGTGTGATGCCTGGCAGGTCCATCGGAGCATACTGCTGAATAAGTGAAGCTGCTTCAGATCCTCTTCTTGCCTTCCTTGGTCAGTTAGGCTCCACTGGATGCCACATACATTCTTAGTGAGCTGGTGAACTCACAACTAAAGCACTTCTGAGTCTGTTGGAGTGGACAAGCGGTCTCGGTTTGATATGTACAATAGTAATGAAAAAGCAACGTTCAGTGTTCAGAGGTTTTCACCAAAGGCTTCTTGTTGGTTCAATCACACGGTGAGGTGAAGATCAAATGATGACAGTCTCTAGGTGAAAGGCGTGTGAGTAAGTAAAAGTGGAACTGTGTTTCTGGAGGGGGAAGGATGGAGGCACAACAGGGGTAGTAGAGGGAGAGGAGGAGGTGGAGGAGGAGGAGGTGGGGGAGCGGCTGGCCCATCGGGAGGGGAGGCGTCGGTTGGCTGGACGGGCAGGCCTTGAAAAGTTCTTCTTAACTGAGGAGGAGATATAGGACTCTTCGTTCTCCTGTGGAGAAACAAATGAATTACCATTTAGGATTATCACACCGCTCTATCCACAATTAAATTCACACACTCAGATACTTTACATTTTGTCACGTGTTCCATCTGAAGTCTTCTTGACCCTGGGGAAAACAACAGGCATATTTCAAACAGGAATACTCATGTGGGAAGATCACACAAGATCCCGTTCTTCTTGGTCGAGAGAAAAGCGTCTCAAGTGGAGTACCTTCCACGTGCTGTGGTCCAGCTGCCACTTACCAGATTTTCAGAATCTTCAGTATTTTGGACAGCGCTCCTCGGTTGAGGTTGAACTAAAGTGGTGCCTCTAATTACATTCTTTTCATGAGGTCAAATGAAATTGGCTTGATAATCACTCCCACAATTCCGTTAACATTTGCATGACTTAAAAGCAGTGTAATCACTTGAGCTTTCCCGTTTCCGTGCTCTGCCAATGGCATTTAGTCAGCTGGCTTCTTGCAGATACCTCTGTAATTACTACACAAAGGCCAGAAGAACTACTACCTCCAGACCCCGTGGAAGGATTGAAAGATGAAAGACAAGTTGTTGAGGGTGATAGACCTCCTGCCAAGTACTTTGTATTCCACACTGCCAGTTCCTTTTGTTGGGAGCCTTTAAGCAATGGAATGGCCCAGATGCCCAGATTATAATGGAGGCTCTGGCCCGCTTCTGTCTCTTAGCACATACCAGAAATAAACAACATTCCCACTGGAGCTGTCCTCAGTCAAGGGCAATCACTTAGCGTTTCGGAGTGGAATGAAACAAAACGAAATGTGTGAGTTCACCCAGGTCCACTGGTGTAATTGGCCTTGAAAATATAGTTTGGCTATTTGTATTTTGGTCAAAACAAAATGCAGACTTACATTTTTTATTCCACGAGTCTCTCGACTCTAAATGTTAACATCTGTAAGGAGAATAGCACACCTGCTGAGTAGCAAGGTGGGTGCTAATACACAAAAGTGTGAATACAGACTGTGTTTGTCAGACTCTACCTACCTGCACTGTGAGATGCACCTCTTTCACACCAATGGCACTGTGGCTGCTAAGCTGTGCATGTGTGGTCTGCGCCTGTGAGGTGTGTGAAGTCTGTGTGTGTCTCAGAGTGGGAGGTAAGGGCAGAGGGTCCATGTCCAGCATGTCCAGTTCTGTGACATTCTCCTCCTGCCTGACACCAACAGTAGAACTTGACGCCATCTCGTTCAGTTGGCTCTGGTTCTGTTGAGCCCGGGCTGCGCTCTCGTAATTCTTCAGAATTCTTTCCACTGCCCCGTAGTTGGACCTGGATCCCTCAGGCCGGGGGTACGCAGCCAGAGTGAGGGCCTTCCAGGGATGGTCATTCATCATTCGAGGCCCAGGTCTGGAGGAGTCCGACTGAACAGGAAGAGCAGACGCATGCCTTAGCTGTGCCTGGTGCCCTGGCTGTGTCATCTGTCTTTGTTTGTTCTCAGCAGACAACTGCTGGAGTGAGACACCAACTCTGGCTGGCTGAGGCTTTGCTCCGTGGGGATTCTCATTCTTAGAGCTGGAAGCATCCACATTCTGACCTGGCTGGGTATTTGCAGGCAAGACAGGCTCAGACAAGAGAGCCTCTGTGGCTGCTCTGTGCTGTGTTTTCCTGGAGGGACTGCTTGCTGTTTGAACTTTGTGCTTGACCTCAGAGTGATGTGCAGGACTCTGAAAGGTTGTTGTTGTTGCCTCCCTGAGTCCAATCTGTGGCTGTTCATATGAAAGGTGAGAAGGGATTTCTTGCTTCATTCTGACCTCTTGAACTTCAGGACCACATCTCATACGCCTCGGTTGGTCCTCGGGGCTCTGAACTGTCGAACTTGAGGTGGAGAGAGATAACGTGACTTCGGGATGCACACCCATGTCGCTAGTGATGACATCAGTACAATGTGACTGAGATCTTGTCTCCCTGGGAGGTAAAATCTCATCTGATGCACGAGTTGCTGATAAGACTGGCTGGTAACCCACAGAGCCGGCATCTGTTACTGTAAGACTGTCATGTTCCTCTACACCACGACCCATCTCAGCCTGAAACAAAGTTCTGTTGAACTCAGCTGTTTTTTGTTCCAGCATTATGTTTCTTCTGGAGCCCTGGAGGTTGGGACAGGCAGGTGGTAATTCGAGAGAGGACAAGAGCAAATCTAAAGGTAATTCTTGGACAGTCTGAGGCATTTGTAGCTCGGGGCTTTTTAAGTTCCCAACACCAGGGCAGTAATCTGAGCGCAACTCTTTTCCAGCCGTCAGTATGTTGACCTCAGAGAAGCTTTTCTGGACAGTCCCATATGTCGACAGCTTACTGCCAGTGAACTTGCTTGCATCACAGGACCAACGGTTGTGGCAGCAGCCAATATTACATTTAGGGTTAGTAGGTACAGCGCATGATGCTACAACACCGTCAATTAAAACTTTTCCTTCGTTTTCTTGTAGCATGGCCTCAAATTTCCTGACAATAGATGGGCTGCTACACTTTCTGTCCACTAAAATACAGGGGCTATGGCACTTCCTCACTGTTGCCATGGGGGAGTCTGGGATGTGGAGTTCTGTGTCTGGAAGGGTGGGGGAGCTCAGATTCCAGGAAGAAGTGCGAGGAGGGATGGGTGGACCTACATCAATCTCAGAGAGTACTCCAGGGCTCGTCTGTGTTTCTCTGTAGCTGTCTGGATCTGTGCTGCTTGCTCTCCAGGCTTTGCTCTGCCCTGTGTCGGCCCGCCAGGTGTTATCTGGTGAAAATGTGATCCAGTTTTCCCTCCCCAGGGCCCGGAGGTCGTCATAAATCTGGCTGAGGTCGCAGGGAGCTTCATCCGCCTCCAGTTGGGTTTTATCATGGCCAAATGGCATCTCTCTCTCCTCAGGTAGGCACAAAGATTCAGATCGATTCCTGAAGGATATGAAACAGTAAAATGCATTTACTCTTACAGTAGGAGCACCCAGACATAACATGTACGTGATTATCTTAGTTCTATGTCGACGCCAGGAAGTTAACATAGCAAAGGGGATTTAATTACCTCTTATCCCCACTCTTCTTTCTGATCTCATCCTGGTAGCTACAAAGCTCCTCGCTTACACGGGCTATCTCCTTCAGAGCCTGAGACACAGAGGAAAGACAGAGACACTATGAGACATGCTGGATACCATGTATTGTTGAAGTATTATACAAGTAAATTTCATGATGAGGTACATAAAGAGGATTATATATTCAAAGAAACTGAGGAGTGGCAAAGACAGGTTTACAGGAGGTCACACAGGAGCACTGATAATAAAACAAGTTTTCACAGAGCAAAAAGCAAAGTAAAGGCAAGGGATGATGGCCACACCAATGTGTCTACACATTTTATAGAGTTTTTTTAACAAATCAAAAAAATAGTTTGAAACACTCACAGCATTAAGAGCCGTGGTGTTCTTCTTCTTGTCGCTGCCGAAACTCAGCTCTGCCCAAAGAGGTCTTTCTTCAGGACTAACAATTTTTTCGGTACCTGGAGAGACATTTTGCTGTGGCTCTCCACATCCAGGAGCTCCATGACACAAAGCTTCCAGCTCTATTGCATCCACAGCTTCCATGCTAGCAGCGATTGAGTCTTGCTGCCAAGTGCCTCTGGATCTTAACTCATCCATCAGCTCAGGTAGAGAATGGTCATTCTGAGTGAGCTGACCACCAGCATCAAATTCAAAGAGGCTGTCGGCTTGGAAGCAGGTGGGTTGGCCACCATCTCTGTCAACACAACCACTGCCACTGATGTTCCTGTTGTGACCAAAGCCAGGTAAAGGTGGCTGTCTTATTGGCTCTGACTGGCTGCTGCTGCTAAGCGGCTCGTTGTCACTGAGCAGACTGGAGCCTGTGCTGGTTGAGCGTATGCTGAGCCTGTGTACAACATCGTCATCCTGCTTCCCACTGTGCAGTCCGGTCCCGTCTCGCTTGGTCCTCACGTCACAGTACAGCTAGAAACAGGGAGAGCAAACAGAGGTCAGCCATACATCATTAGTCTTATGTTGAATGATACAAACATTGTAATTTACAATACAACATTGGATTTTGCAATAATTAAGCAACATTACATAAATCAACAATTTTATCACCAAATTCAAGCAAAAACTTTTTCCATTCAAATAGGTACATAAACCTTTTGTATTACAATACTATCTATTAGATCAAAAAGGTACACCAGAGTCAGAGTATTGTGTTCAAAGGACCATAGATAATGAGCCTACAGCCTTTATTATGACTCTATTCTTATTGGATGTTTATGAATGAGGTGATACACAGAATGCTGGTCAAGAATGAATGGATCAGACGATATAAAGAATGTCAATGGCATAATATTCACACTAACAGTACTATACTGTATCTACTGCACGCACACGCACACACACACACACACACACACACACACACAAACTAATATGGGATGACAAGAAGTCAGGCGAGACACCATAGCAACAAATCTTATGAACATATTTAGGCTGCAGTGGAGGATTAAAAAAAACATTCAAAGAATTCTCTCAAATAAAATTGGATAACCTCTGGCCTCCTACCATGGGATCCCAAAATAGTAGCCTAACTATTTCATGTTGACTGGGCTCCTTTCCCATCACGCAATGTCTAGATGGGACTACTGCCTTTTAGCCTGCTTTATTCCACTGCTGTTTTCCTCTCTCATTTTCTGGTCTCTGAGGGGCAAATGAGAGCCACATGTTCTTTTCATAGCAAATTGTTCCAGGGCCTTCGCACTCTGTCCAACTACTTTTGTAAGGCTTCCCTCATTAAAAACTCTAATCTGCTCCTCGGGGCATGTCAGATTTTGACTCAGGCTTTTGTCACCACCCATGCCACACTATCTCGTTCTTTACCTTTGCCCCTCTTTCTCAGGCTCATTAATTTGCTTTGAATTACTTTCCTCTCTGGCCGGTCTTATCTTGTTAGACTCTCTTATCCACAAATTCTCATCTAACTCCACATTTTATCCCAACAAGCTGAAAAAGTTCAATTTTTTCTTTAGGGCAGCTACTAGCATTTCATTTCATTATATATAAATCTGCTGGAAAAACTTGGTCCATGCATTGATTAAGCATTTGGTTTATCACATAATGAAAAAATGCTTATAACAAGTCCATAGAGCTCAAGATGAAGTCTTCCAATTGCTTGTTTTGTCCAAACAACAATTCAAAACCTTAAGATATTTACTGTCACGTAAGACAAGAGGATTTACTATCATGCTGCAGCAAATAATCACATCTGAGAATCTGAAACCAGCTAATTTTAAGTATTTTTATCAATCAGTTATCAAAATAGTTACCGATTACTCTTTGGTCAATCTACTAATCCATTAGTTGACATGTTGTTCAGCTTTTTCTCTCATATTCCCCTAGCACAATTCTGCTTAAGTATACAAGCTGAAGCTAGCGGTCAAGCAGATCTAATATATATCCTTTATTTAGCCAGGTAAAAGCCTCATTGAGATTAAAATCTCCTTTTCAAGAGTGACCCGGCCAAGAGGGCAGCATAAAACATTATTTAGTTAGCTCTAATTAACATGTTTGGGCATATTTCCAAACACCAACAATGAAGAGAAAAGTAATGTTTTACTGAATTCGTTCAATTTCTTTTCTTTAAAAAAAAATGACTGAATAATTTGACACAAAGATGAAACAAAGGGCGCCGTATGAGTGCATTATATATCATTGTCAGTGAATACACTTTTCTGTTTTGGTATTTTGACTATCACAGATTATAGCCACCTCTAGAGGAGTATGTTTTTATCCATCAAATAAATTGTTTAATAATTTAACAGCAGCAAAAATACACTAAAACATCCAATTACAAAACCCTTGCACAACTCATGCAGTATAATCAAAATCTAATTTATCCAGTATGCTCAGTACTTCCCCAGCAGAGAGGAATTTCAAGCACTGCCTCGACTGGTAGATTGTTTGTGTTATTGTGTGACTTTGGTATCACACAGTAACACAAACAAACAAGGCAGTGGTAGACCAGCAGCTCTCGTGTTCAGCGGGTGAAATGACTGTCACTGTTATTGGAGTCTGGCTTTGAAGAGAGCACAGATAAGTTCAACTTTAGGTCAGTTCCCCATCATAGAGGGCTGTCTGTTTAGGAAGTACTGAGCATATATAAATGAGACGTGGCGTGAGAGCTGTTTTGATATAGATTTGCTGTAGTTAAAAACAGACCACTTTTGCTTTAATTCATCAAGAATTTTCTCCGTTTTTGGATTCTTCGTTCACTATGGAGGCATGCAAGGAAAACAAAGTTCTCTTCTCAAACACAGTGTGAGTAATTGATATACAAATGGTCATTTGGAGAGTAAAGTATTCCTTGAATCTCAATGTGTTTCTGTTGCATGCCAGCTTATCTGTCTACATCACTACAGGATAGCCTGTCTCAACCACTGCCTCTGGCTCGGACACAGAGATTAGGGAAATAACAGAACGCTCGTCATCCTCCGTGCACTCCTGCCTTTCCTCATAATTTGCAGCTGCACTGATCACGGATATTGTTTTGACAGTGATGATGGTGAACAGGATGTGTAGGAGGGAAGGGTTACACACTGTAGGCTACTCAGTGCATAGGAAGCTGTAAATCATGCATAAAAAATGGGGAGAAGTTTCAGAAGTTTGGGAACGGTATTACATACTTTTGAGGATTTTCCTTTATCTTACTTTTACCTAATCCAACCTTAAACCGCAAACCAAATCGTGAAACCTCACCTCTTCTATTTTCCTTTGCATATCCTTCAGCTGGCACTCCCATTCCCTCCTCTCCATGTCGAACCTCTCCAGCAGCTCGGCTTTCTCCCTTAGCCAGTCTCTCTCATTGTGCTCCAGGCGACAGCGCAGGTCCATGGCTGTAGAGTGTGTGTCCTCCAGGAGCCTCCGCTGCTCTTCCCTCTCCCGGCGGAGTGTTGATGTCTCACCCTGCTGTTCTCGAGCACTCCGTGACGCCACGGCACCAGGACCTGCTGCTGACTGGACCCCTCCACTGACCAACCCGGCACCCTCTTTAGCCTCCAACTGAAGAGAAAGAAATGTACGGGGAGTGTAGAGGGCACAGAGGAGGAGAGAAAGGAGAGCAGGGAGATGGAAAGGGAAGGAGTGGGAGAGACAGTGGAGTAAATAGTCCGTGGTGATAAAGGACAGATTGCAGTTGGGGAGAAAAGAGGATTGGAGCCAGATGACCAGGCAGGAATGAGAGAAATTGTTAAAAGTGGAATTAAGAGAATGAAGGAGTGGCAGGAAGAGAAGGTGGAGGAAGTGGAGGAATAATGCACCACGGGGACAAGTGTGAGTGGGTTCAGAGGAGGGAAGAGGGAGAAAAGAGAGAGGAATTGACAGATGAATATCCTGTAAGAACCCACACACAGGGTTTATGGGTTCAGGGTTCAAGTCTCTTTTCTATGTTACTTCACTAACACAGGATACAGTGCAGGATATGGCAGATTCAGGCACAGCAAGTGATGTCTGCAGAGGATGCATGTGGCCTCAGTAAAATCACACTCTGGTGTACCAGTTTTTAGAGAAGCACAGATTCACACAAAGAGGACCTCTCATTTTTTCTGATTTCTGACAAATTATAATACTTTACAAAAATGCAAATTCTATTAGGTTTAATGATACATTTTTGTTTTAATGAGAACATTAGTGAGTGCCTCTATTCAATGCCCTTTCGAAGTGAAATACCCTGGGTATTTCTTCTGGGAATTTCACTGTGGTGGGTACAAAATCGTAAGCAAAAAAGCAATGTTGTAATGAGAAATTTTACAAAACAGTCCACTGTAGACCAATTTTGATAATACAGGGGCATTATCTGATCTAGAGGCTTTCCTCGTTTGCAATGTTTAAGAATAAGAGTGTGTTTTAGTACATAGATCTGTGCATTCTGTGGTAAATATGTGCATCTTTGTTGCTCGTAAAAAAATGTTGGTTTTGGAACTGGGAAGAGCCCAAGACAACGCCTGTGCACGTGCATGTGCATCGTTACATGTGTGTGTATGCAGTGTGTGTGTGTTAGAAAGGGGGACAGAATGCATACGAGCATGCCTGAGTGTGTTATTTCAGTGTTCAGTCACAGACAGCGACCAAAGCCTTCTTACAAGCCTCGGTCATGGTGCTATTTCTGCCTGTGGCCTGGGGTCATGAAATTATGGTGTAGGAAAACAAGTCAACCCTTTCTGTCTGCCTGTGGCTCTTCTCAAAGTTCTCCACAATTACAGATGGATGTTGATGGGTGCTGTCCGCAGTCTATTTAAACATCCAAATGTAAACAAATAGTGAAAGTGCAAAAATAAGAGGGTTGGAGGCAAAATAAAAGAGCTGAAGACCATTTTTTTATTGATTGAGATGGCAAAGTCTGCAAACTCTGGGGGAACTTTACATGCAAACAAGGACATGGGTCAACATCATTACAGCCAGCTCAGAAAAGACACACCCATGCATGCACACACATTGAATCAGTCTCTAGGAGCCCTCTCCTGCTACCCTTGGACACCCTGTCTGTCACTGCATGGCACAGGGTATATAAAGGTAACTGTGTCACCACGGTGACCCACTATAAATAGCGGACACACAGCCTTGTACAATGTCACATTCCTAGGGGAGGTGAGGTAAAAGGAAGAGGGGGGAGTTGGCTGCTAAGGCAGAGTGAGATGTCTCCTAGTTGCCAGCAGCTTTCATAAATCAGAGGCATGCGGAGAAATATGCCAGGAAATATCCGGCCTAAGACCTCTGCCTGGGACCTTGGATGCTCGCTTGGTATTTGGCGGTAGAAGTGCCCAAAAAGGACGGGGAAACAACATACAGTAGTTACATTCACAGCCATAGCCTTCTGTGGTGAAGGTGTGTAATTAAAATCTCAAGAATAGAACAAGCATGCAACTGTTCGCGAGATACAAATGTAGTCATGTTTAATTAACTCACTTGTTTACTTAGAACATAGAATTAGAAGAATTTATGACACACAGCCTCAACTAAGCCAAATTCAAATTGATATAATGATTTGGCTAAACTGTTTGGAGCCCCAGAGCTTCAGTTTCTCCACTAATCATAAGAAAAAACAAAGGGATAAAAACCAGCTGCTGACCACAGCCAAAAATGTGTAAAAATAATTTGAGATGTGGAAATTTTATGCATTAAACTCCATTTATAAAGCAATACTGCAGCACTTTACTTTAAGCAGACTCTCCTGTTTGAGTACAGATAAGGACACCTTCACCATGACAGCGTGCAAATGCCATTTCCCTTACGGCATCACTTAAAGTGACCTAAAAATTCCAACTTACTGGACCCAGGTCCTTAAGTCCCCCGCTTGTTCCATTCACTAACTTGGATAATCCTCTACAGTAGGTCTGGCTGCCTCTTTATGAATGTGTGTGCTACTTCAAAGTCTCTACAAATGTGAATTAATGAATGAACAAAAGCTAGCCATCCAGAATATTCAAGTTTATTATAGAACACTGCAAGACGACTCTTCTCTGACATGCATGCTACCTCTACTATTGCTTTTCAACTTAAGGCCATGCTGGAATGTCGTCAGCCTGATCAGCATTCAAACGGCCCTCAGTATTACCTTCTATCTCCTTCAGACCCAAAGTTTTCACTCACAGCTAAGCGCTGGTACAATGAAGTCAAAATGTGAAAAATGACAGAGAAAGTTCTCACCCATGCTGACACTAAGTCAAATGAAGTCACACTCATTCTGTTGTACTTGCATGCATTCCTTTCTTGTCTATTTCTTTACCTGGGTTCCAGGCCACATGTGATTTAATCAGTAACTCATGTATTAATGAATGAAGTGAAATGAAATGGCAATGCAATCTAATAATAAGGCTACTCATTTTTGTGTTCTGTTTAAATGTAGTATGAAAGAGTGAATGGTTAAAAAAAAGGTTTATATAGAATATGATTTCAACAAACTAGTCTACGACAAACATCCACATTACATTTAATCCTGCTTTCATGAGATACAAGCATATGAACTTGTCACAAATTTACTGGAAACCGCCCATGAGTGACACAAGGTAGTTCGTAGACTGTAAATTAGTAATTTGATTGCCGAGCTGCGAATGATTTCAGAATACTTGACTTGATATATTCTAAACCCGATGAGCAACCCTAGATTAGCACTTGGTAAACACGTACCCAAAACTATAAACTGTGGCAGGATGTGGCATCGAGACAAAACAACTTTTACAATGGAGCCAACCCCGCCCAGCATGGCTTAACTCCAAGTCACATGGTCTGTTTGTGCAATCAATACAGAATGTGCATGTGTGTATGTGCATATTCCATCCAAAATTATAGTACACTTTGAACGTCCTCGCTGATTCTCCAGACTGACAAAGCTCTCAGAGGCGGCAGGCAACCAAACAGCCTCTAATAAAGATGCTTATGCACATCAGCATCTTGGTATAAACATCAGTGTATGTGTGTGTGTGTGTGTGTGTGTGTGAGTGTGTGTGTGTGTGTGTGTGTGTGTGTGTGTGTGTGTGTGTGTGTGTGTGGCATCATGGTATAACCACCTGCAGTAGATTAAGCTGCTTTCTCCCGCTGCCACAATGGGCTTTACAAACACAAAACAGAACAGTAAAAGTCTCTGTTTTTATAAGGCTCTCCGTCAGATACACTGGGAGAAGGCACAGAGCCAGCAGCAACAAAGAGAAGAGCTGAACAGCAACATTGTGCCATCTACTCACACAGAGGGAATGACATTATGGCAGTTAAACCATCTGTGTGTGTGAGTATGTGATGTGTAATCTGGGAAAACCATGTTGCATTCCCGTGTCATCGTGTCAGCAGCGGTCCAACTGCTCTGCAGTGTCATTGTACCACCCTGTTAATTTCCAGCACTCCATTTCTGAGCTTCACTTCACACAGAATCATTTCATTTGATGATTTGCGGGCTGTGTGATTGGTGAATGCGTGACCAATCAGTTTTAAGTCTGTGATAGGAATCAGAGGGGGCTCAGCTGGCAGATAAAGACACTATCGTCACAACATCACAAAAGAACTTGAGATACAACGACACACAAAGACAGTCAGTACACAGAGGAATCGGACTTTCTCTTTTTCTGATAAGTTTTCCCTTTCTACTTTTAGGCAACAAAATAAATCCATCTTCTGATATAACCAGAAAATCTAAATCCCTAAAGCCACATTGCTTTGAAGAACAGCCGTGCGTGGCCCTTCAAGTGTTCCGTGCAATGCCTGACACAGCGTGGCACTGGTATGCAAACTTAACTCTGCAAGTATTTTCAGCCCATTTCGAGACACACTTTACAGTAGCTGTCCAAGGCAACAATAAGTTAATATTTCATCCACTTGGAGCGAGCTGTTAAAAGCCAAGTTGGGTGTCTGTGTCTGGCTGAGCGGGAATAACTACATTTGTCTCCCCAGTGAAAAACTTTTGTCTAAGCTGAGGCTTGAGTTGGATGGATGCCAGGGTGACTTATCACCCTGCCATGTGGGTGGCAAACATGGTGATCCCAATTTACACCAAACTGGGGGCCAGACATGCACACACATGCACAGACATGAGAAATTACACAAACATGATACCCACAAGAAACATTAGATATTAATTGCCATAAAGCATTCTTTACGCGCTGTAGACTACTTTGGTATTGATGGTAAACAAGATTAGTGTTACTATGTATTTGGATATCGTCTCCAGCGCACACACCAGACATGCACAGCTATATATAAAGTAATGCATACATTTCTCTCACACACATACACAAATACTATAAAAAATCTGCAACTGACTAATAATTTGTTTGCAGATGCTTTTGAATATAGTCTTAAACCCCAAATCCCACCCGCACATCACTGTCATCATCATCATCATCCCTAAGTTACCTGTGCAATCCTGCATTTGAGCTCGGCCTTCTCCAGCTCCCAGGCACATCTGTCTCTGGTGTACTGCAGCTGAAGCTCGCTCCTCTTCTCCTCCTCTCTCTTCACCTCCACCTGCACTTCCTCCAAAACTGTCTTCAGGTCCAGCAGAATCCTCCTGTTCTCCCCTCCCTGTACGGAAACACAGTTGGCATCAGTTTTTTCAACCAAATGACGATGAACTGGCATATGAAAGTTGCAGCATCACACAGTGGAATCAGGGAAGAACTAACAGATTGATGATTACACTGATGTCTCAAAGAACAGCAATTTTTAAATTCGATGCCCTGAGGATTATTCAGGGAGTATAAAAGATTATACCACACAACACAACAAATTCCCTGTGATCTTATGTGCCACTGATAACCTGCAACTTCCCATACTATACTGGCATAGAAAAATCACATAGAAATATATTCAGCTTTCACAGGGGTAATAAATATTTCAATCACTTGTATATCAGCTACTTCTCTCAACAATGACTCCTTCTCCCGCATCCATCCTTCCTTGTCCTGTACGTGTCGCCTTTTCAAATCCTCAAATTTCTTTTTCAGCCTTGTGTGTTGTGTTTGCTGCTGCTGCTGCTGCTGGGGTTCGGGACCGGGCCACATTTGTCCCCTGAGGAGCTCAAGCCGCGTCCCTGCTCCACCGTCTCCTCCTCCACCCGGTGAAGCGGCGAACTGGGACTCGTAGATGTGACTGAAGACGGTGGGCGGAGAGGAGATCCTCCTCGACGGGCTGCGACTTTTTCCCCTGCCTCTATCTGCCCTGTCCATCCTGGTGCACGGCACAAACTCCCATCCCTGAGACGGGACGTAGCCCCCACCGGCACCGCCCCCACCGTGCAGCCCCGAGCCGTTCATGAACGCACTCCACATTTCTCCAATAACGCATTAAAATAAAACTTTTAAAACACCTTAATGGAAATTAGAAGCTGGTCACCAAGCTATTTTGTAAGTCTCCATTATTGGTCTGTAGAGCATAATTTTTGACACAGTTCTGCAAACTCTGCAACTGATTTTAAGTTGGTTGCATACTAAAAGCGCAACTTATCCAAACCCGACCGAGTCCCCTGTCGGCTGCACAGCAGGGCTCAGGACGGCATCCACGGCTGTGCTCACACAGGCGACGGGACTGGACGTCTTGGTCCCATCCATATCCTCACGGAGACAAGGTCAAGCCGTCATTCTTGCCCCACAGCCCCCTCAGTATCCTATTTTCTTTAATCTTTTTTATCTCACAGACTTCCTCACTGCTGCACCCCTGCGCTGCTTTTCCTCTTGCATGTTTATATCGAGATCTGCGGACGCAACTGTGTCGTCTCTCTCCCCCGCACAGAGTAGGCGACAATCCAGGGCTGGCAGAGACAGACACCCAGTAACCACTCCGACGCGAATGGGAGAAGTTCCCAAAAATATCACGGAGCTCACTGATGTAAGAGCAGCAGAGCGAGTATTTTTACCCGCAGTAACCAAGAGTTTATTTTCCTAGAGTCAGATAGCTGGAAGGAGCACCAGAGCAGCGTCCATTAATCAACTCCGGATTGCTCTAATTACGTCGCTGGGTTAACACCTTGCGCTGTATCCATGGCAACAAATCCATTTACACCGTGATACTCACAAAACAGCTGTATGCTAGCAGACACTCACGAGGCAACAAAACACTTACTATGACCTGAGGGCGGTTCACTAAATGTCAGAAAGTAAGCGGTAGGTGTCTTACCTTGTTTTAAAAAGCCAGTTTCCTCTTTTCTCACGCGCAGCTGGAGTACTCCCACCCTTCTGCCATTTGTCATCTGCTAACGTTATCTTAGCATGAGAGGGGGATGACTATCACGAGGACAGCGACGAGGGGTGGGATTTTACTCATATTGATATAATAGATAACACAAGGAGCAAGCCAGTGTGGACTTACAGTAGCCTGTCTGTTACGTCAGGCCTGAAAAATATAATTTGTTGCTCTTGTGTTAGTGTTAAATAGTGGTATGCTAAGTACAGTAGCATAATAGTAACGCGCGAGATAGTTCTCTACAGTTTTATCAAATGTAACGCTCGAGCGCCAAAACAAACTCCAACCGACCACATCTTCCGTCTGAAGCCACACCAAACACGTGCCACTTTGGTGAAGACACCCTTACCTCTTCCTCCAATATGGTATTCAACGTTGCAATGAGTGTCCTGTCCTTAAAAAACAGCCACGAGTGTCCCAAATTTCAGCCAAAGAAGTAGTTGCAGTGAAGTCTGGACTGGAATGCGGCGGCTTAGTTAAAAACAACTGGAGGAGCGACAGCCTGCAGCTCAAATGATGCTTTCATTAACGGGAAATAAAATCCTCCTTTCTCCCTCTTTTCCTCCCTGTCTCTCTCCCACTCTCTCCCTCCACAGCTGGCCCTAATATGTGACGTAAAACATCCCACCGGTGGGATGAAAGAAGTGGACCGGTTCCGCCCCCGTCCTGGTGGTCAGGTCCGTTGGTTAAACAGATCAGCACATTTCTGGCTTGATTTTGTCAGACCCACCCAAGGGCAATTTACTCAACTCTGAATGTCACATGACGCACATGTTAGTAGGCCTATGGGTAAAATGCCAACACTCCTAACAAATTCCCTGCGCATGATTTGTTACAGATATTTTATCATGACTCAGACAGTGTAGTTGCTTAAGAAAGACCTTGAAAAAGACAAATTCTTGTTTCAGTGACAGATGCTATGTGAGTGAGTCAGTATCAATATTGTTACTGTGAGTGTGCACTTGAATATGCGTATAGTCTGTGTGCACTGCCCCAACAGTCATAACACATCAGTATTCATGTGTACTGCCCATAGGCCTGACTGGCGCTGCTTTCACATGAAACCTAATGGTTCAAGTATAGGTTGTGTGGGTACAGTAAATTCAAAACCCTCTCTTAAAGGAATGCTTCACCCACCAAATGACCATTTGTAAAACAGTTTGTCATACTGTATTACCTTAAATATGTGAAGAAAACTGTTTTTCTCTGCCTTCATGGTAAATGGAAACATATTGATTTACGGGTTGATTGGGGACCATGTTTAACAACTATATGAAACGTCCTTTTTACAAACGCACACAATTTGTGCAGTAGGCTATAATCCAAGTCTCTTTTATCCAGTCGTATATGCTCAGTACTTTCCAAACACTTACATTTTCACTAAAAAACATTAGTTTTGGAGTCTAGCTTTGAAGAGAGCATAGACATATTTTACTTTAAGTTAACATTTTAATACTAATGTCTTAGAGTAAATGTATGTGTATGGCAAGTACTGAGCATACAACTTGAAAAATTAGACTTGGATTATACTGCATGAGTTGTGTGAGAGTTTGTAAATGGATGTTTTGATGCAGGTTTTGCTGTTGGGTGTATATGTTCGCCATTTTCCAGGAGGGCATGCAAGAAAAACAAAATTTTCTTCACAAATTCGAGGAAATACAGCATGAATAACTGATTAACTGGTCATGTTTTCTCTCCTCTGTGCCGGGTTTTCTCATTATTTTTCTTCACATTTAAGAATCTAATTAAAAGCCCTGCATACCCACTAAGTTTGTTTTTTTTTCAGATGCTGTGGCTGATTATATCTTTGCTCAGGTTGAAATTGGGCTGAGCGATGCAGACAATTACATGATGTCCCCAAATTCTATGTACTAATAAGAGCAAAGTGAGACAGATGTCAAGCAAGCACAGTTGTTACATGCCCACACAGTCCTGAGATGTGTCTAATTAGGCATAGTAAGTGAAAGCACCTGTGTGGGCATACTATTTTTCTTAAAACCTGAACTCAGATAGTCAGCAAAAAGCTCATCAGTCACAGTCAGAAAGTTTAATGACATACTCACCTAGCAGTCCACTGTCACTCCAAGGTGTTTGGTCTCCAGTAAATGTTGAAAGCATCTGAGCAGATGAATGGCTTGGATCATACGCGGAAAATGATAATGTCCTGTACCTTGAGTGACCTTATGTGACGTGTTCAACATAACAGAATTAAAACGAATGAATAGGTAAAAAAAGAAATAATGAAAATGTACGTAATATGACATTAAGTGTGTGCTTTACAGAACAAAGAACAGGGTGAAAAGGAATACCAATTTAAAAATGGTGGCATAAGAGAGTGAGGAAAACAGAACAAGAATGAGGATCAGCAAAATAATGGGCTGAAACATCTTGATGGGTGACAGATAAATGAAAAGATTGGGGGACAGAGGGAGTAAGGGGGACATTGACAAGTAGTGAGTACATATTAGAGAACAGAAATAACAGTTATTAAGTCATTCATTCATGTGTTTGCAATCAGCTTACAGACAGTGGCTCCTCTGCCTGTTTATCGTCCTGCTTGGGGACATCCAGCCGGTCTATGAAGCTCTGCAACTCCTTCCTGAAGGCTTTCATCTGGGCGTTGATACGATACAGCAGCTCATGCTCTCTGATCCTGTGGAGCACAGGTGAAGTGTGTTTGGACTTGAGATATTACTTAAAACGCTGTAGTGAAAGGGTGAGGGTGAGTTAAATGGAGAAAATTACTGAGACTCCTAACCACTTTCATGTATTTAATACCTGCCACCATCCTCATCCTCATCCAGCCTGGCAAACAGCTCCCCATTGGTGACGTATACTCGGGCCTCTGCGATGATAGTGCTGGTGTCAGCGATGAGCCTATCGATGGTCCGACCCAGCCTCTCCGCCTCGATGCGGATGTCTATCATCTGCTGCCGGTCCTTCAGGCTTCTGGCTAAAAAACGGCTGTCTACTGGTGAGTAAAGGGAACGTGTTGGGGTGAGGCAGCGGATATTCCTCACCTCATCTGAGTCACTCTCCCCTCCAATGGGGCCCTCACGCTTGCGGTGGGGCGGGAGGAGGCGAGGGGAGGATGCCGAGGCTGAGGGGGTGTCGTCATCCCGTCCTCCGTCACTCTCTGCGTCACTGTCCCGAGGGCTGCCGCGGATGCCCAGGTGGGATGCCAGGTCATAGCGCTGCATGTTGGAGAGCAGCACGCGGTTCTCGTACTGGAGCTGCATGACTTTGCCGCTCAGTTCATTGATTTGCAGGCGTGCTGCTTTCAGCTCCTCCTGGAGGACCTCCACTTTAGCGGGGTCAGCTCCTCCTGGGGTTGAAACAAGGCAACAATGAAAAGTGGAACACCTCTGCAAATGAGACTTAAATGTGCAGCTGCTGGAGGCTTCACGGTACACATTTTTCATCTGATACAGATTTATCAAGCTGAAAAGAACAGGTTATCTCCTGCTCTGCAGTGCAGTTGTTTTGTCCCCTGCAACAATGACTTACAGAAAGACACTAGAAAGATGAAAAACAAACAAACCTCCTCCATGTCTCGACCCAGCTTCATGGGACCCAGCCTTGTATTTCAGTTTATTGAGCTCATTCGTTACCTAAACATAAAACTGAATGTTATTCCCATGTGTATTTACTGTTGCGCATATGATTAGTTTGCACATTCGAATTTTATCTATTTCTTATCTAACAGACAGCTTTTATAAAAGGCTTAAGAGTCATTGATGATACCAATAATAGCAGCAGACACACAAGGAAAGAGGAAACACTTGAGAACATGGCGTCTTACATCACTGACAATAAAGCAGCTTTGTGCTGCCTAGTAATATCAGAAAACATATGTCATATATTATTTACAGTCTGGTGCCATTTTGATGTAAATTTTTAAAATATCACACTGCTTAACAAGGCTTCAAATAGGGGCTGAGTTAAATAAATAACAGTCCCAGACAGAGAAACTGAAGGGGGTTATTTCCATACAGTTGAGAAATAGTTACTGTGCTGCAGTCGTACTGAAAGTATTTTTCGTCCCTGCATGTTGCAGTAACAATGCAGTGGACCTGTTGAGTAAATTGTCCATTTTCAGAGCACAGTCTACACCATCTACCTTTTTGTTCTCTTCTTCCACATCTGCTAAATTCCTGCGGAGAAGTTCTGCCTCATCCTCCACCAGCTGAAGCTGCTGCCTCAGCTCTGACAGGGCCTCGCCCTGCTCTCTGCACTGCTGACCTCCAGTACCAGAGCTGTCCACTCCTGCTGCCGCAAGACTAGGAGAAGAAAGAAGCATTGATAAGGTAGCATTTAATTTACAGCCCCCTCTTTTCTATTCAATCAATTTTTGGGGGAAAAAGAGGCTTCACCATACATTCTAGTTAAACTCAACCATGAAAATGATTTTCCTTCTCACAAAATATGGATTGAATTCTCCCTAATGTAGAAAGATTACGCTTTTCCTTTCCATTACAACTACCATTGTATTCCAATTTCTGGTGTTTCAATCATCAAGATCTGACAAATGAATGCAAAGTACCTGTCCTCCCTCATGTCATCCAGTTCAGCCTTCAGCCCCCTGTTCTCCACCTCCAGCTCCACAATCTTCCTCCCCAAGATGTTCGCCTCCTCCTCCACTAGACGTAAGCGGAGTTTCAGCTCTGATTCACGGGTGGTGGGAGGCCCTCCAGCCTCACCTTTAGGCAGAGGGCTGTCCACATCCCCGTAGAAGGAGCGGTACTTCTGCAGCTCCTGCTCCAGTCGGTCCTTCTCCTTGTCAATCTTGGCCATTTTTTTCCTCATCAAGATGGCTTCCTCCTTGATGAAGGCCAGCTGGCATTTCAGATCCTCGTTTTCTTCCTGTGAAGAGAGAGGAGGCATTCTTTATTTGCCCATTTAATTTCAGTCTTATGAGCGGTAATTCATTTTTACAAAGTCAAGTAAGAAAATACACTTTGTAGTTTTTCTTGTGTAAATTCTATTTAGTTTGGTAGCGTGCTTAAAATCACATCATTGGGATAAGTTTCATTGCCCCAGCACATATTGTAATGGAGCGATAGTTGTGTTTTTCCTCGTGTTACTCTCACTAACTTCCAATTATGACTCTCTGACGCCTTGTTCTGTAAATTACATTTTGTTTTAATTTGGAAACCGCAATGCAAAAACAACCCCATTATTACACATCTCCACCAAGTTCACAACATTATAATCTAATACTGTAAATGCTGACTCACCTCGACGGGGGTCTGTGGAGTCTTTCTCTCTGCTCTCTGCCCATCCTTACTTCCTTTTCTTTTCAGTGAGAGCTGCAGGGAAACAGTCGTTACATCATCATCATCATCATCATCATCAGCTCACTGTTTTCTTAGTGAAGGCGGTGATATCATCCAGATTTATGGAGCAGTGAAGGCTCGGTATTGGAAAAACAGGACTGTTTAAAGCCACCCTCAAGAACATCTCTGGTAAAATATTCAAATTCATGTCACAGTGCTCACAGTGCAAGCGTAATATTAAATGCCTGAAGGAACATCCACCAAAAGAACTTGTATTTCTTATTCCTTTTATCATGTTTGTGTGTGTAAAAAAGTATCCCACAAATCTTACAATAGCTGTTACCACATAAATCTGGGCAGTGGGAGTGTGCCATTACTGCCTCTTGCTCCGTCCAACCTCTCCCCAGCCTGAACCTTTAGCATTTAGCATTTCATTAAATCTTCAGCCTAAATTCTAATATGGTTCAGGCCATAATTTACATTGGCACATTCATAAGCACAAAGACACAGAGGATTACAAAAACATTACAAAACACACTCCCACATCAGCCCCTCACCTCTTTGGCTTTCTCCAGCTCATTCTGCAGGGCTTGCTTGGTGACCTCCACCTCTATCAGCTGTTGCCTCAGCTTCTCATTCTCGTCCTCCGTCTTTGTCCTCTTCTCCTCCACATTCTCCAGCTCATGGTGCAAGCGTACAGACACATCCTTCGCCACCTGGGAGTGGGACAGAGACAAAGGGCACAGAGACAGAAGGAAAGAGAGAAAATGTTACTATTCATGGATATGAGGAAACAGAATGATGCTCAACCCACCGTAAACTCACCTTGAGGTCTTGCTCCAGACTTCTGAGCAGCTCTCCATCCACCTGGCCACTTTCTGCAAACCGGAGCCTCTTCCTTTCAGCCTTCTTCAATCGGTACTGAAGGATCCTACAGTTCTTGTTGGCTCTCTCCAGCTCTCTGCGCATGTCCTGCAGCTGGCAGGCGTCTTCCTCATAAAAGGTGTCCCGCATCTCATCCATCTCAGCCCGCATCTCCTCGATTTCAGTCTTGCAAAACACGGAGTAAATAAATGCATCTCGAAATAATTAAATCTACTCCCCAAATAACAAAAGTTGGACAGTTCTTTAAAAACACACACTTTCAAAACAAAGCACGCAGCAACGTGCAGGAGTCATTAATCAACCTGTAGGCAAATACAACAGGTGCGACCATTGCGCATGCATAAAATGACAACTTCCCTCAACAAATACACATTACCAGGCCTATAATATGTTACCAATTTACCTTAAGATCCTCGTTTTCATCCTCCAGCCTCTCTATATCGTCTTGAAGTCTCCTGTCCGGCTGTGGAGCCGGTTGTGGACAGTCGGGCTCGGGGGACAGCTCCGGCTCTGAGGCCGGCGGTGATGCCGCTTTCGTCTGCATCTTTGTCCCTTTCTTCCCCAAGCTCTTATTCAAATGAAACTGTATCAGCTCGGACTGCAAGCATCCCTCCTTCCAGAAACCGGGTCCGCAGCCTATTGTGCCTTTGGAGCTCTTCTTGCTGCCGCTCGTCGCCGCTGCGGCCTCCCCTCCTCTCGGATTTTTGCTCCTCAGTTTGGGGGATTTGGATGCGCAGGGCTGGTCGGAGACGACGCGGTTCGGATCTGCTCTGGGGGGCGCGGAGGCATCAGCGGCAGGGCGGGGGGAGTCCTCTGGTGTCGGGATGCTGCCTCTGTCTGCCGCCGCCGCGGGCCTGCTCAGCGTCGGGCTTTCAGCACCAGCAGCCTGGACAGCAGCCGCGCCTCTGACGGCAGGAGCGCCTCCGGCCTGCCGCTCCCTGCCAGTGGAAACGGGAGAATGACCTCGGCTGTTTCTCCCTCCTCCTCCGCCTCCTCCTCCTCCTCCTGCTTGCTTTGACGTGATGGGCTTTGACGAGTTGCTGCCCTTCTGTGTAGCTTTAGATCCACTGTCTTTGAGCCCGGCCGGAGACGACGACCGCTGCTGCTTCCGGCTGCTATTGTCTGGCTGCCGCGGGGAGTCGGCAGAGGATGGGTTCATCATGGTGTCAAAGGCTCAGCTCATCCTCAACAACATCCATCCCTTTCACCAGTATCCCTGCAGCAGGAAAACAATAGACTTTCAGACCTAAAGGCTACAGAGGATGTATAGGCTAAACAGCTCAATAAGAAAAGGTTATCCTCTACAGGTCGACCATATAGTCCAAGTTTGTTACTTTGACTAGACTGAAAAGCGAAATAATTTGGTTATTTAAAAACACGGGCACTCCAGCCAGGACGCACCATAAATTTTAGATGTCTCATTTTAATATAAGCGAGGCTAATTAGGCTAGCGCCCAGAGACAGGTACGTGACCACCAGTGATATGCAGTCGGCCATTCAGCCCCTGTTTGATGAGATGAGTGTGAGATCGGTGCAGCTCGGGCAATTAGACAGTCATTTGCGTCATGTGCGCTGCCGAAAGGGCAAATGGGCGAGAGGGAGAGCAAAGAGAAGATACAATGTCATTGGCTATTAAAACCTGGAGAATCAGCCAGCCAATTAATCCGCGCTGCCTGTTCATATGACAGAAATTATCTTTTGAGTGGCCTCTGATCTGATCCTCGACTGACCCAAAAGACACAAAGGACGGTCCAGCTCCTCGATACAAAATAAGCCACATCCAGGCTTACAGGAGTTCAGCCTTTTCCCGTCAGCCATCATCTTATTCCTCATATCCAACATGCCCGATGACTCATTACTCAAATGGATGGAAGATGAGCTAGAAAAGTATCAGAAGCAACCGACACAGCGTTTCCTGTACCTGTTCCACAGTTGGCACAGTTTATACATTTTTTCCCTTTGTCTCTTTGGTTTTTAAAACACCAAAAACCAACAACACGAGCTCAGTCAGTCCTGGTTGAATAAAGAACAACAAAGCAGTCTAATCAAGGAAGAAAGAAAAGCTCCTGTCCCTCTTTTCTCCTTACAAACAACTGGGAGCAGCAACAGTAAATCAAGCCAACTTGAAGGCCTGACAGTACAGCACATAATGTGGACCACAGTCAGACATTTGCCCTTCATACGGGTTACTGTTGTCACACTGATGTAAAACACGTCTGTGTGCTCAAAGAAAAGAGATTAACACGTGAAAATCGAGAAGCTCCGGATGAATTTCTTACCTTTTTTCTGGGTGTTTTGTCGGATGCTGAAGGGTGGCGGTGATGGGGAGGCAGAAGGGATGCTGACTCGAGCGCCTCCCGACCACCAAGCAACCTGTTTCAATATTCATGACATTACATCATCGTTGGGAGGGCCGGAGCTGCACGGAAATGAAGCTGCACGCAGGAGGCTGCTCTCATTGGAAGAGGACGAGATGCTCTCCCTCTCTCTGTCTCTCTCTGTCGCTCTGTGTGTCTCAACAGTGATTGGATGAAGCCACTTGCAACTGTTCACTCACCTTGTATTCAGTTATTTGAATTGACCTTGGGTATGTGGATTTAAATTGACCATAGAGAGAATGCATTCGCTCCAAAATGTTTTTTCCAAGGGTATAGCACTGCACTGTGTGTCAGGAGGACAATATGACTGAGACTTCAATGGACACTATTCAACAGCTGTCACAGAACTACAGCAAGTACAGTGTATTTATCAAGAATTGGGGATTTTTCCGCACATATGGGATGTGATATGATTTTTGCTTCTTGGCTGCTGTTATCTTCTTGTCTCTCATTTTTCTGTCTCAAAATCCCAAACTGAAGCTGTTGCAAAATGTTCTTCATGAATGCCCAGTGATCATTTGTCAGAGTCTATGGAGAGGAGAGAATGGGCTGTACTTACTGTTGTCAAGGGCTAAGTAAGACATTTCATTTGGAGCTCTGCCTGCCATTCAGTTCTCCCAGAATTTGAATCTGTGTTGTAAGGAAATGGAAATGTGCAATTAGAGTGGATTTGGTTCGAAAACAGGTTCATGTGTGAGGTTTTCCAGTGGAAATGGTTACTGAGGAGCATTTATCCTGTCTGGAAACAGGCCCAGCCCTCCTGGGTTCCTCATATACTCCAGGCATCTTCACTTTGATTGAATTATTTTGCAGCAGGCCAGACCCATCTCACCAGTCATTTGGAGTTTTTAACTCTTGGCCCTGTGCCGACAGGATAAATCGCACACAGCCATCTGAAATGGCTCATGGTTGTTTAAAGATACACCACAAAGTCGGAGGACTGGTGTTGCATGCATCATCCCTGTGTGAGCGAAATAACAAGTAAGTTTGCAGGAAGTGCCGGGGATTGACATGAATTGAAAGCTCGGATTCTCTCTGCTCTGAAAGTTTTATGGCATGGATTTTAGCTTCTGTCACGGCTTCAGTAACCACAGCTCGTATCCTCCTACCTCTGTGCACTCCATTTGCTTCTGTCACTGCAGGCTTTTACAACACTATATCTTGATCCGAACAGAAATAAGACTGCTCTCTGTTGTAATCACCATTTAATTGCCAAACAAGATGTTGCAGGGCCAATCAGCCGGTTTTGGCCAGGAATGATGATCCATTATCTCTGAATGGGATAACAGATGTTTGGGGTCTTGCACCCCCTTTCACAGTGACACACACACACACACACACACACACACCCACACACACACACACACACACACACATTCATCACTTCCCCCACCTACATGTATCCTCTCTTTCTGCCCCAGGACTATTCAATCATTTGCTTGCATTAAAGTGACAGATGTCTGCATCATGGAGGGTCCCATGTGCCAGACGAGATTACTGATTCTGCTTTGTCTTGAGTCAAACAAAAGAAGGCAATGTTTGTTTCGGAGAGTGTATTTCATGTGCTGAGAAGACATCAGTTTCTTTCATTAGTGGGAAATGTTGAATCCTCATGTCTCTTAATAGTTTGCACATTTTACATTTTATCTGGCAGTTAAAAACATCTGTGTATATTCCACTATGAATTTGGATGAGAAACATAAATTGACTGCAGTTTTCACACTGGATTGAATACCGTTGTCTTTTTGTCAAAATACTTCATTAGTACTTATTTCTTGCCTGTCTGTATCTCATCCCATTACAGGAAATGTAAGGGCTACTTGTTCAAGACTTATGAGGCTCACTCATCATGAATTCTTGCCAGTGTTGTCACTATAATTTTTTCCCCATGTGACATCTTTCACTTCCAGTCCTTAACCATGCACCATGGTGAGAGTGCAACAGTAGCTGTGTGTGAGAGAGAGGCTGTGATGAACTTCCATCTAAAAATATCACTCATTCATTTTACACTCACAAGTCTCTCTCTCATTCTCACTTTCTCTATTATTCACAAACACCCTTACTCTGGATCATCACGGTAACACCATTTGTACACGGGGATCCTGGGTGGTGTCACTGTTTATATACATTCAGGAATAATCTGCAGAGTCATGTTGCAGTTTCTGCTCTGGGTTTCCTTTTTTAACTGCAATGTATAGTGTTATTCAGAATGACTACACTCTAAATTAAATATGTGTTAAACAGCAGTCAAAACCCATTCTCTGGCAAGGGAACATATTTTGTTGCTATATGACACCCATCTTTTAAAGGTGCTTTACAGCGCCTATGTCAGATTAAGTGCTATAAAGAACCAGGTGCTATAAGTGCTATATTGTTTTTAAAATTTTCAGCCTGGCTGTCCTTGAGTGATGCCAGATAATACCACAGAACCTTTAAGCCAATATTTAATTACAAACAATTATCAATCATTTGTAATTAAATATTGGCTTAAAGGATCAGAATCATATACTACTGAGAAACACAATATGTTACCTTTTCAAATCTGGAATATTTACATGCACAAAAAGCTGCTTTAATGTGTTATCCTCTAGAAATACACTGTCTGTAGGCTACACTGTTCAAAAAATGAAGGGCGCACTTAATCGTCACAGCTTAACACCAAGTCAGTTAAACTTCAGGGATATCAATCTGTCCATTTGGGAAGCACAAGTGATTGTGAATCAGTTTCACATGCTTTGGTGCAAATGAAAGCGACAACAGGTTCAATGGAGAGGCAAAATAAAGACAAACCCAAAAAGGGAATGGTTTTACATGTGGTGGCCACAGACAGTTGCTCTCTCCTTATCCTTCCTGACTGATTCTTCTCTAGTTTTGTGTTCTGCTAGTGTCCTTGTCACTACTGGTAGCATGAGGCAGTACCTGCAGCCCAATCAGGTTGCACAGGTAGCCCAGCTCCTCCAGGATAGCACATCTATACGTGCAGTCGCCAAAAGGTTTGCTGTGTCGCCAAGCGCAGTCTCGAGAGCATGGAGGAGATACCAGGAGACTCCTTACACAAGGAGGGCTGGACAGTAGAAGGGCATCAACCCAGCAGCAAGACCGGTATCTGCTCCTTTGTGTGAGGAGGCACAAGAGAAGCACTGCCAGAGCCCTACAAAATGACCTCTAGCAGGCTACTGGTGTGCATGTTTCTGACCAACTGTCAGAAACAGACTGCATGACAGGGGCATGAGGGACAGACGTCCTCTAGTGGGACCTGTGCTCACAGCCCAACACCATGCAGCTCGATTGGCATTCGCCAGAGAACACCAGAATTGGCAGGTCTGCCAATGGAGCCTCATTCTCTTCATAGATGAGAGCAGGTTCACACTGAGCACATGTGACAGGCGTGAAAGAGTCTGGAGACACCATGGTGAACATTATGCTGCCTGTAACATCATCCAGCATGACCGGTCTGGCAGTGGGTCAGTGATGGTCTAGGGAGGCATATCCTTGGAGGGTCTCATAGACCTCCATGTCATAGCAAACGGTACCCTGACTGCTGTTAATTGAGCAGCTATGGGATGTTATGTATCGGTGCATCCAACACCGCCAAGACTGTCCAGGAGCTCACTGATGTCCTGATCCAGATCTGGGAGGAGATCCCCCAGGACACCATCCACCATCAGGAGCATGCCCACACATTGTCAGGAGCGCATAGGCACGCGGGGGCCATACATACTACACAGTCACATAATGAGTTGCCGTGATAAAATTTACACACTGGATCAGCCTGTGATTTCAATGTTTTACTTTGATTTTCCGAGTGATTTTAAATCCACCCTCAGTAGGCTGAATATTTTGGTTTCCATTGACTGTTGTTACATCATTTTGTTCTCAACAAATTTTACAATGTACATCAGTAAAGATTTTCAACTTAAATAATTTGTTCATTAAGATCTGATGTGTGATTTAAGTGTTCCCTTATTTTTTTGAGCAGGGTATCGTAATGTAGTGTTTTTATTTCTCCCCCAGTAAACTAAATTAAACTTAGCTGGAAAATCCAGTAGGGGACCTCTAAAGAACAATACAGAGGCCTAGAAAGTTCTCAGCTGGTTCTTCAAATTAGTTTGCTGGGAAAATAATGAGCAGAGAAACTCTAAAAACCCTTACAGGGGCTTAATAAGTTTTTTGTTTGGCAGTGGTGCTGTACAGCACCTCATCCCATGCCCAAGACCTGCTGAGAAACCAACATTTTTCTATGTACACTTGTAACATTTTTGCATCAATTAATCCTTCACACATTTAGTTTTATACTTTAGCATGATTTCCATATCAAGTGCGCCATATAAAAAAGGGCTGTCAACTGTAAAACGCCTCCACACTGAAATTTATTTCAAGATGGTTGGATTTTGTCAGAACACACAGTGTAATTATCATTTTTTTTGTTTTGTTTTTTTGTTGCAAACATCAACAAACATCAGGGAGAGACCAACTAATGGCTGGCTTCATTATTCATTTATCATTCTTAAAATAATGTCATGCCACGGATGAGGTAATGAAAAATCCTAAGTCTTTAAGCCCTTATTCTGACAGGTAAGCAGTGATGGGCTTTGTGTAGCTGCTGCCTTGTTGGTGCAATACGTAAATCCCATGAGGCATAAAAAAACATGCCTGTCTCCAGTCTCTGTTGTTGTGCTCCAGATATCAACTGAGCTTCTGACAGGCAGGAAAATTGTTACTTTGCTGTGAAATCCACATGGGATTTCACTGAAGGAGACACTTCTGTACACAGATAGACTTTCAAACTGGCATACAGTATATAAATGCTGATGTAGTCCTTTGGATCCTGTCAGTAGTGTACTGTCTGCCTTACACAAACACATACAGTACATATAGATGTAGCTGTGGCTTTGCATTTAATGCTCATGCTCTGTTCATGTGGAATGTGGAGATATAGAAAAGAGTGAGGTCATTTTTCTTCACAATCTTTCTACCTATTACACAAGACCAACAGTGGAATAAAATTACATTGACTGAAACTGAAAAGCCACACATTAATGAGATTACACTAATGAGAGTTAAAACTAACACATAACACATGAACTGGCGTAAGACTAAGGATGCTATGCAGGCCAAATCTGCCAGTGTGTCCATTATAAAAGATGTATAATGGCTTACTATTAAAAAAAGAACTGCAAGGCATTTGAGTGCCAACGAAAAATCAGCAGCTATAAATCATTTAGCCTTTCCCCTCTCATGCTACAGAGATGTGTCTGTCAACTAGAAGAGACTGGAGGACAGGGCTGGAACAGTTGGAGGGATATGGGGCCACCATCCAAGGGAAATGTTGCTGAGGAGGTTATGGTTTTCTGTTACCGAGTTGTGAAATTATTGCTCTGGGTTGAAGAATAACACAAACATCATCCATGTAATACCCCTCTGCTAGTGCAGGCCTCCCACTCATAAACTCTGCGGGGGGTTGCACACATGCACGCGCGCACACACACACACACACACACACACACACACACACACACACACACACACACACACACTAATGTGTTTCTCAATCTTTCTACCTATTACACAAGCACACACAGACAAATGAATCCAACTTTGAATCCACCCACACACACACACACACACACATGCACACACACTGGCACTTAAACTGTGTTTAATAGTTTATTGCGCTGGTGCTGTTTCCCACATAGACCACAGCTGATTCAAGAAGGAGAAGCAGGAGGAGGGGATACAGTGGGTGGGGGTGGGAGGTATTTGGAAAGGATGAGGGGGTAGGAGGGGTCAGACAGCTGCTGTGTACAGTTACCATGGAAACCTTTGTCTAAACCCGTCAAAATGGGAGGAGAATTCAGGGATGGGATGAGCAGTGTTATAAATTCAATTTTAAGAGGTTTTTTTTCTCTTTCTGTCTACTAAACAGGTTTCTAGACATTTACCTTCAGCATAGTTTTTAAAGTGTTTTAGACAAGTAACACATAACTCAAGACAGACATGACCCCACCCTTTATTGGAACCACACTCCTATACATCTGCAGATTTTGATGCTTATTTGCCATACATATGGATTGCTGAAGGGGTTTAGGTCTTTTAAAATGAGTAAAAGAATGTACTGTTGATAGTTAAGCAGTGTTCATAACCAAGGAAAACTACAAGCTTACAAGCACAGATAAAAGCTTACGCTGCATTACAACAACACTATACACATCTTACATCATTTCATTGCTGAATCATTTGGGAAAAACTATTTTACAAAACTTCAATAGTCTATTTTGGCTTGAAATATTCAGGTTCTTTACCTAAGTAAAAGTAGCGATGCCAATGTGAAAATACTCCAATACAAATAAAAGTTATGCATTCAAACTCTTACTCGAGAAAACGTATTCATAGCTGAATATACTTAAAGTATCGAAAGTAAAAGTACTAGCTAAGCTGATTGTCCCTTTCCACAGTGTTAAAACATGAAATGCTATTTAATTATTACTGCTGATGCACTAACATGGAAGCAGTGTTATAATGTTGTAGTTGGTCAAAGTGGAGCTCATTGTAACTAGTTTAAATATGTATCGAATCGTTAGATTTATGACAGTAAATCATGTAATGTGTTCATCATATTTAAAAAACAAAACAAAAGCTTCAGCTGTCAGATACATGTTGTGGACTAAAAAGTACAATGTTTTGTGGAGAAACATAAAGTAGCAAAAAATAAATAAATAAATACACAGGTAAAGTCTAAATACCCTGTAAGTAAATCTTAAGTAAATATACTTATTTACTTTCTGATTCTGAGTTTCAATCCATTTGACAGATAACAGTGCAAAGAAACACAAATGTGTGATGACCTCCTGTTATATTTGGGGCTGCCTGAGTGAAATGAGTTTTGCTAATAGACCAAGACAGTACCAAACTAATAACCAGGAATTTAAGTTTATGTTTCGCAGATATCCATTAAAACTTTTAAGTGATTATGTTGTTCTCCTCATATCGTGAAACTTGATGAAGTTTTTTATCTTGTGGAAAAGTAATTTCCATAATTACAGTGGATGGTTGAAAACTCGAGGAACCTCATGGGTATATAGCAGTGGTTCCCAGCCTTTTCTTTAAGCACCCCTGCATCTCCACACCAGATGAACTCACCTGCCCCTTCACAACACCACCCGTCAGGTCCCAGATGTGTTCACTTGAACTTATCATTAACTTGATATTATTTAACACTATTTACAATATGTTTTTGTACAATTGTTACAGTATTTTACAGTATTGTTACATTATATTTTTATTCAAATAAACTGTCAATGTTTAGTTTAGTTTGGTTAAATTTTCATTTGCACTACGAGTGGCAGACTCTGGACTTATAGCTGTTTCAAGCATATAGCCATTACTTTTAGCCTGTGTTGTAGTCAGGACCATCGAAACCAAGTACAAGACATAACCAAGACCAGAGTGTATCAAGACCAAGACTTTTAGGGGTTGAGACCAAGTCAAGACCACAACCAGGCCCGTACGAGTCCCACATTGCATGACACACTTACGATAAAAAATGGAACATGCAAACCATAGGTTCTTCTCAAACTGATATGAAAGACACACATTGCCATAAAAACACCCACAGGGAATAAATGAGGATTCCTGAGGAAAACTTTATGTGTTGGAATTTTCCTTTGTTTTCTGTGAGCAAACAAATACAACAAATAACACTAAAGGCGCTTTAGCACAGGCAGCTTAGTGATATCCCCACAGTTGAGGTCTTGACCGGTCTTGAAGGGAAAAAAACAACAAAACTGAGTCCTCTTTGCCTCTTTGTTCAAGACTGAGACAAGAAAGTAAAAATGTGGTCTAGTCTTGATCTGGAGTGGCCTTGGTGTTGAGATCAAGTAAAACAACACTGCTTTTAGCTCACTAGTTAACTGCATATTCATCACTTTCAGCATTCTACCCATTACTTTGAGCTAACTGTGTGGACTTATTTGCTCAACTACTTTTCATGCACTTAAAGTTGCATCACCTAGTGTTCAAGTAACAGATGACTCAATAGATGAATTGCCTCTGTGTATTGTAAGCAAAACTTTATGTATTTATTATTTCAAACTAGTCGAGCTACACCACAATATTTCCATGCACCTTGTGGTAACTGCATAGGTACCGCCTCTGGTACCCCGGTTGCGAATCATTGCTGTATATTAACTGTGATGCTACTTTATAGTAGTGTAACCATGGTGACCTCTAGTGGTAGAAACCCACTCTCCACTCTTGGTCCATACAGAATGTAATATAATGTATATCCTTGTTAAAGACCCATAACATTTACTACATTATTAAATAGACAGTTAAATGAAACGACAAAAGGAAGCTAGCATTTGTACAGGCATTCAGTTTAATTGAATCTGAAGAGAGTTCAAAGTTATGATACTTTAAAAAAGAAAAACACAGAAGCAATGTGGACATGTAAATGTCCAAGCTAACAGGCTGGGAACATTCCCAAATGCGCAGTATACAAAATATCACAATGTAATATGTACAACAACAAAAAAAGAACACAAATACACAGACAAGCACTCTTAGCAAGATGAAAATTGGTATTTACACAAAAATAAATAGAAAAAGAAACAATAAATAACATCAAAATGCATTGGTTAATGGAAATAAAGCTGAATTTGCTGATATAGCCGACCACTGATTTATACTCTATATACTACAGGCAGAGCAGAGTTATTCTTCATAGTGTTATAACATACACAGTCACTATAGAGGTTCACCAGCTCTTTTTGTATATAAATCAGAATCTTTTTGAATCCAAATGAATCTCCTGATAAATTTACATTCAAGCCAGCTCAGGACACAGATTAAGCCTGAAAACATAGACACAAAAAGATATTTTTATTGAATATGGGAAGAAAAGGGTGCTTAAGGTAGACTTAACTTCAAAAACAAAACAAAACAAAAAAAACCTGGCTGTTGTGAGCTTGAATTCTCCACCTCCACATCTTTGTTCGGCTCACAAAGTTCCCACCAGCATGTAAGACAAAAACAACGTTGGGTATAATATAAAAAGACAGGTAAACATCTGCAAAGACAAAACTCTTGAACCAGCTTTTCTGTCAAAACAGGGAACACTGAGATAGTCCATCATTGCTCTGGATAATATTCATTACAGTTCATCGCATAACATACAAGTAGGGATATATAAAACCTGCTATGGTTGTATACAGAAATAGAAAATCCAAATTTTAACATTCTGTGAGATACAGCTGATGATTATTCCATCATAAACCAGTGATGTAACAATCCCATCCAAGTCTCAAAGGATTAGAAATCTATAATTTCTATTTCTATATACATCTTAACTCTGTATATTGATTTATTTTCCGTCTTTAGAATGTAATTATGCGCTAATGGGTGATAGCTCAAAGATGAGAGCTGGAAATAAATAAGAATAAATAACTCCATGTACACAAATAAGTGGATAACTGCAGGTGTCTATTCAGCAAACACAAACTGTAAACTTAGGTCTCTCTCATGTAACATCGATAACAACTTGAATAAGATGAGGACAAAAGGGGCATGATCCTGATCACTTTTATATCTGTAAAGGTAAACAGCAACAAAAAAAATGATACGCTCCAATATAAACTGACATGTTTGTGCGCGTGTTATGAAGTGTATTCCTGTCTCAATACAGCAGTAACATTAGAAATGGAATATAATCTTTTTAAAGCAGCTCAGGCGCATTTAATGTAGCTTTCCCAGCATGCCAAATGGACCTGGTAAACACGTAGTTTCCTTTTCCAGGCTCAGTTTTAGTCGCTGAAAGTCACTTTTTGAACCGGATCTACAGTACTTGGCACCACAATAAAGAGAGGGAATACTAAGATCTATCCCGTACCGCACACTACTGTATTTTGGGTTATTTGTGATAACGGTCACCTTGGGCATGACCTTTGACACCTCTTACTAACAGAATGATCCTCTCTCAACACAAGCCTGTCTCAAATTTTATCTACAACAACTCAGGTCATGGCTTAAATAAACACATCACACCCTAACGCATCCATCCATCTAAATCTTGCTCAAATGTAGTCTTTCATGTTTTAGCACTATCAACCTAGATCCCAAAGAAAGGCCCTACCTCATGTCTACCTCTCTCGCTCCTCTTCCTCTAATCTCTTTTAGCTCTTCCTTTCCTCTTCCTCCTCCCAGAGTTCTCCTGGGGCTTCTCCTCTTTGCTCCCTGTCACCACTGCTCCGTTGGCGGCCTTGCTGAGCCCGTTAAGGGTCCCGTTAGAAAGAGCCTTGCCTGCTTTGGAGGAGGAGGAGGAGGAGGCCTCACGTCTGGGCTGCTGGCGGCGGTAGGTCTGGTAGTAGAAGTTGCCGAAGAGGATGATGAAGGTGATGGCGTAGCAGATGAGGGAGTAGTGCATCCAGTGGGGGAAGTCGCAGTTGACGTAGAGGGACAAGGCTGTGTGGCCGATGGTGACGTGGAACTGGATCTGAGACACAAAGAGAGAAACAGAATCACATTACTGCAATGTGTGATTGTTTCACACATTTTTCAAAATGGCTTTCAGCCTGAGATTGGTTTTTACCAGTGACAGATTTTAGTGCAAAACGTGAGGTGGCAGGCTTAACCTTCCAAAATGTGTTAAAGGAATTTGTTTCTATTGAAATTAGCCACACAATGAGTCAATATCCTACCATCTGGATGATGGTCAAGTACTTTTTCCACCACAGGTACTTCTGGATCTTAGGTCCACAGGAGGCCAGGCCATAATACAAGTACATCAAGACATGGATTGCTGCGTTCATGTGTGCACCAAAGAATGCTGCAAATAAAAGAGAATTAAACACTTATATTAGTTTTGTCACACCAACTGTGGTGCTATACAAAAAGGCTAGGTTTAGGATCAGAAGCAAAACAAAAAACCCTCCAACAAGAAATAGAAACTTTAAACAAGGTAATCCATCCATGACTGCTGGTAAGTGCATAAATAAATGGAAGGCATTATAATATAAAACCCTATTGTGGCATGAGCTACTCACACTGTCCTCCTGCCACCCATTTGATGCCGATCCACCAGAGCGTGAACATGGTGCAGTGGTGGTAGACATGCAAGAAAGTAACCTGGTTGAATTTTTTCCTCAGGATGAAAAATACTGTGTCCAGGTACTCGATGCCCTTAGAGATGAAATACCACCACAGAGCTCCTGCCACCTGTCTCACACAGAACATGGGAAATGCAATAATGGGAGAAGATGGGCAGAGGTGGAGGAGGGAAATGGAAACAAACAGGGAAACACAGACAGTTAGAGAAACAGAAGAGTAGATCATCTGGACAACCTCAGGATCACCTGAGACCGACCAACTGATGTGTAACTATACGTCATGGAGCAGTAAGGAGGAAGGTGAAACCGAACACCTTCCATGATCCCTCTTCCAGCTCGCACTTTTTCTAATCATTTGAGTACAGTAGAGAACTTCAGCAATATCTGTGAAAATGTTACATGGTAGTAGTTTAGCAGAGGTCTGTTGTTACTTCTGGAAACGAATTACTGCACACACATAAACCATAAGAGAGTAAGTTACATAACAGGGCAGTCTACTGTGGTAAATGTTCTATTTCCATTTAAAGACGTATTTCACTGCAGGAAAAACAGTCTTGTCATAAAACTGGGCTGTTTGTGCAGCAGAAGGAGACAAATACTTTTGAAGTTGGTGCAATATGACTAGAGACAGCAGAGGGAAAGGGCTGTGGCATTTGCTTTTGCTTAAAAGGTAGAAAAACCAATATAGGCTTCGCTGGTATAGGTGACGGTTTTTCACAGGAGACAAAATGGCCACCAGCTAGTAACAAACAATCTCAAGTGACAGTTATACGGTAATCTAAAATAGGTCTCTGAAAACATTTTAGGCCAGAAAAAGGCACCACAGCAGCATATCGTGGTGTGTATTTGATCAGCATTTCTTGGCTGTACCATTTGATCTCAGTATTTTCAGCCTCCCTGTTGTTCACTGATTCTTATATTACAGCTAAACAGTGCACTAAAATATGTTTCTGATGATATTTTAGGCAAGAAATAGAGTGTGTGTCTTTGTGTGTGTGTCTCAGCCCCAAACACTCACCCTGACTTCATTGGGGTCGTCTGAATAGTCCACAGGTTGACAAATGTAACTGTAGCTTGCTGCCCGCGCTGCCATAAACAGCTAGAAAGAAAAGGCAAGAGAATATCTCAGTGAGAGTGACAGAGAGAAGAAGGGAGACAGAGTGCTTGTTATATTGCAATAAGGTTAGTCTGAGCCCAGGGGAACACTGCTGCTGTAACATACTCATCTGGATGGATAGTTGGGATTCAACAGATTCAGATTACTCACTACAGTTTTTGCACACATGCCATTAAACAGACGACCATCTAGTTAATAGTAACCCACCTCTTTAAAGATGAAGAAGTTGAGGAAGACCATGCTGAAGTTGTAGACAATGAGGGTTTTGCGGAGCTGAAAGGGCTCTCTGTTCTTCATGTATTTGGGCCCCAGCCAGAGGAATAGCAGGTAGGAGGTGCTGATGGCCAGCGTGGGCAGAGGGTTGTCCATCAGAGGCCATTTCTCCACTCGCTTGTCTGTGGGACAGATGTTCTCATAGCATTACATAACTATTCTTAATGTTCACATTGCGCTGACGCAGCGTGGGCTCAGTGTCAGTTTATTTTAAGGGAAGAGCAGCCAGGTCAAACACAACAGGAGCGCAGATGCCAGATTTTGCTCAGGGGTGACCTGTCTGGAGGTCTTTTCAATGTAGACACTCTGGTTTAACGGTGGATGTGATACTTGTAGAATATTACACTGTATGCGAGTGTGAATGTTAGTCCTGTTCTGATTTCAGTTCAGTTATAAAAAGGAGGTTTAAATGGTGGAGCAAAATGAGACAAGACATTAAAAATCAATACATTGCTGTATATTTTATGTCAGCATACTCTATTTCCAGGCCAAGGGCATGGGTTTCATTTCAGCAGTGGGGGACACATGTGGAATGAGAGGTCTGGAGTCCTCCCCTAAGAAAATTTGAGCATCCTGTGACACACCTCTCTGATTTACCCCTCTCTCTTCAGGAGCCTGGTGGGTGGAGTCGGGTCACCAGGGAGATTCAGCTCACCTAGGGCAGGCTTTCTCTCCCCTGGCTTCCACCCACTTTGGTTTTGGTCATATTTAGTTTATCATTAGTTATGTAAAATAAACTTCTTTTTAGTTACAAGTCATGTGTCCAGCCTTGAGCCAGGTTGTGACACTTAATTTCCTGCATTCTGGTGATTTTTTTTTGCTTTTTCTGCACCTATTTATGGTGAAACTTTCATATTTTTATTCAGGGGTGTGTCCACTGCGTCCCCAACGAAATCTATGCCTGTGGTCCAGGCACATTCACACATTCTTCAGCTATGGTGCAACATTGACTCATTCTTTTGCAAACTTGCACCAAAGCACCGTCCATTTACTCACTCATATCAGGATAAACACACCTGTAGATGTATACACAAGTGGTCACACACAAGAACAAGTGTATTAAATCACATGTAAAACACTGACAAAGACCATACAAGACCTTTTACCTGCAATAGTTAGAGTCCATTTGTAGAATTCTATGGTGTCATTGATTAAATGTGTGACAATCTCCATGGCTGTGGCCGAGGACCTGAAATCAAAGATACAGGTGTAAAGATCTGAGCTTTTATTTAAAAGATAGGCTTGATCCAGTGAGTAAGAGTGGTGTCATCTTCCTGGACATCAGTAATCAACACTGCTCCCCTCACCACGCTTATTTTTTCAAACGGGAACATAATAACAATCCAATTTTCAAGGGTTCATCCTTAAATAGCATGAAGCCCTAAAAGAAACGCACCCAGACGAACAGAAGGCCAGTGTAATGCCTATAGGAGCCCGTGGCCCCATGAGGCCATGATAGATGGGCTATAGGCTTCATTGCGCACAAAGGCTGGGAGCACCGGCCGGCAGAGCGCATGTGTCAGCAGATTTTTGGCTTGAGCACGACCACCAGCCAACCTGTGGTAGCCCTCCTAATGAGGAGGGGGAAGCCTCGTGCCCCACTTTTACATTGAAATGGGTCATCTCTTATACCGTGGCAGACTGACGCATATGCTGATAAGTAGCAGGGTGCACACAATGTGGCTGAATGATCCCTAAAAAGATGACGCCCCCCTCTCTCACTGTCTCTCTCCCGCCTGGAGCGGATCAAGCGCTGCTGCAGCATCTGCCTCAGTCCTGCACGCGCTGTCCACATCAACTGCTCTGAGAATAAACCATACATCACTGTTAGAATAAACATCTAACCGCGCTTTGTGCGTTTCTAACAGGCTTAGGCTCATATATTTGTGATAGGATGATTAAGTATTGGAATGGCGAGTATTTGCATTCTGCGGCATGCAGTCCGGCCTTCAACCAGGCTGCATGAGCGCTCCTATCATCAATATGATTTTCCCAAAACGCCTCAGCTGTTCCCGTCTCACGTTTGCAAAACAACATGATCAATGCCCATACAAAATTAATATGCTCTCAAAATGCAGACTGCACACAGGCAACACGCTATCCCATAATATCGACATTAGTCTCGCCTTCTGCTCGGTGCGAATGAAGATGCTTATTACCTTACCGTGTCGGTGCTTTAAAAAAAAATCCGTCTATAATGACATTCAATGCAAGGTCATGCAGTGTGTGTTATTCCGGGATGTAATCGACTGAGCCGGTAATCTATGGATTGATTAATTGCTCCGGATCCAGTGTGAAATAAACGGGCCGCTGAATTAACGGCGATGGCATGAATTTGTCGTTAAGGGACCACACTAGCCTCAACTGCGCGTCTGCTCCACTGAATTCCTCCTCTGATCCCTCACAGCTCCAGCGCCAAGGCAGAGAGGGTACGCCCGACACTTCCGGTCATACTTCCAAAATAAAAGTGAATTAACGTATGTTTCCCTTACAGCTCAGTAGAAAACGTGAAAATACAAAATATTTAACGTTTAATTGCCCCAAAGAGCAATAATACTAATAATACTATTACTGAAAACAATAATAATAATCTCATCAAATTATTAAAATCAATAATAATTCAACAACTCACTCGTCTTGTCAATAAAATCCTGTTTATTCCCCAATTCAAATCCTCTTCTTTGAAAGCACTGCCACTGTATTTCCTGTTTGCTTCTTGCTCTCTGTGTCTAGCTTGATGCAGCTCCGCTTCATTGGTGCCACTTGACCAGGATGATGGAGAGATGCTAAGCGCATGCGCACAAACGTAGGCGGATGCAGCAGCAGGGCTACATCAGCTTCGTCAAGCAGGTCAGACACAGCCAGAGAAAGGCAAGGGAAGCATTTGTGTTGCCTTCAAAATAAAACAGTGGAAAAAAATGTGTGTGATGATCAGACAAAAATAACTATTGTGCACAAACGTTTTTGCTGAAAATAAAGGGGGGAAAAATAAAGTTAAAACACTGCAGGAGAGGTTAGAGACCAACAATGGCATATGAAGATACCTCGCCTATGAATAACAACAATCATAAATAAAAATAAAGATAAAACTGGAGATTGCATAATTGAACATGAGTTCCAGACGAAGAATTAATACAACATTATTAGAGATATACAATTGACAAAAAAAGGTTACATATCAATCAATGAAGTGTTTAGAGCCTTTGCAAACTAGCGTCATTTTCAGATGTTTTTTGAATAACAATAATGTAGATAATGATTGTAGAGATGGAGAGGTGGTCCTCTGAATTTCAATGTGAGTCAGCATCCTTGTAAAACAGATGCAAGACAGTGTATTACATCATAGTGCATTTAGTCTCATAATAAAAAGTGGGTAATGTATTTAATTAGGGAAAAATAATTGAATAACCAGCAAAGTGTGAATTTAAAAGGTTGTTTATTTTAAGTGTGTAGTGTTAACTTATTTTGATCTCCAACTGCTTTGTGTCACACAGTAAAAGACACTTGTAATTCAATGCTGTATACTGTATAATATTTCTAAAACCTTAGGCTCTGTATCTTTATCAGATATTTCTGGCAGAGGACGATTAAACTAAAGTTGCAAACGCGAAAGGCCATTTAATAAGGTTTTATTTTGAAATCCCTGACCAGAATCCTGATCATCACCCTGTCTGACTTGACTCTTGATGGCTCCGTTGCTACACCGGCTTCTCTCTTGTCCTCCACTGTCCAATCTGTTTGTTATATTTGTAAATCAGCCTACATATTTTCTGCCCGTTGTTTCTGTGACGCTTGGATCAGTGGCGCATACTGTGCAGTCTTTACGCACGACTGATATGCGAAGAAAAGCGGAGATGCGCTCTCCGGACTCACTTCATTGATGGTCGTGAGCTTCCATTATAGGCCCTCCTCTCTGGTTATACAGGAGCGAGTTCCTCTTATGAAAATGTTCCGGTGATATGTAGCCTAGTGTCGGATCGAGGAGGGTTTCATAGCGATAAGGTCAAAACTTGTCTTTTGAAAAATGAAGATTTGGAGCACGGAGCATGTTTTCAGGTCAGCTGGGATTTATTGTTGATCAGAATATTCATAAAGCAGAATTATGGTTCGCCATTGTAGCGCTGGGTTGATGGGACCCTCAACTTTAAATAACAGAGTTAAAATAAATCCGAATTTAGTTGAGTCACAGTGTTTGTTAGTCTGGGAAATCTTTGTTACCATCACCATGGCAACCTTTGATTGCAGCTGGAGCAACACAGCTGATTGAGATGAGCTTTTTATTCAAGAATTTATTCATGTCCTCTCATACCTTCATCTTGAAACTTTATTCAGACCTTACTGTGCTCTACATCTTAAAACATTATGCATATTATTCAACTTTTAAAGCCAGTAATTCAGTTTAGCATCAGTGTTTCAAAAACCCTCACAATATTCCACATATTTTATATATTATTGGTATTATTCAACTTTTTAATTGACATTTATACAAATTAAACCCATTCCTACTTTTCCAACTATTGATATTACTTCCCAGTCACAGTTAAACCCCAGAGAGGGTCACTTTTAAATTGATTAAGCACATGACTTAATAGGGGGATCACACACTCTGTTAGCCAAGTCTTTGCCAACATGTGTCAGCCAATAGTAAAAGCTAATACGTTGCTGTCTTTTGTGCAGTTACCCATGGGAGACGGTGATTAAGGCTGCCATGAGGAAGTACCCAAACCCCATGAACCCTAATGTGGTCGGGGTGGACGTGTTGGATCGCAGTCTGGATAAAGAAGGACGCCTGCACAGCCACAGACTCCTCAGCACAGAGTGGGGCCTCCCGGCCATTGTGCGAGCAGTAAGTCATCAACACGTACACAAGCACAGACACGCGGATGTACAGAAATATCAGGGATGCACGATGTTGGATTTTTTTTGCCAACATGCCAATATATAACAACTCATTTGCTTGATAACCAATACAGATATCAATATATCCACTTTTTCTTCCCACCTAATTTTAGTGATCATTAAGTCTCATCTGTAGTGGAATTAACATAATGTTATACATCCATACTCTTATCACGATGGCCCACCAGCAGATGGTGACATGAAATACAGTGCTTTTCAGTGTATGTAATATTCATTCAATGTGCAAAGTAAGAAAAAGCATGTTGGGCAATTCAAGTTGTTCATCTTAAAGCCAATATCAGCTGATACTAATGACATGCCGATATCAACATGCATCTCTCAGAAATATAGGAGTACACGCGTACAGAGGCATACAGGTGCATGTATGCTAGAAGAAGACAAAAGCACAGGTTCCTTAACTAGGTGTTCAGTGACCTGCAGGAGTCCGGATGAGTTGAAGTGTTTCATAAATTGAGCTGTTTGTCATCTGAAGTGAGTACATTCAGTGAAAGTATGGCTTCCTCACTGTAGTTTTCCCTCTGTCAATTGTTTAAGTACTTTCCCAACAACTGTGCTGGAGAAACAAACCACAGCTTCCAGAATATGTCGCTCACTGGTCTTTTCATTGAGACTCCAGAACAAGAAGCAGAAGTGAATCCTGTAAAAGTTATGTCACGCACATACACATACACATGATATTTGGGCTCATTTCACTGTACACACTGTGTGTTATCGTGTGTGCAGATATTAGGAACCAACCACACGCAGACGTATGTGAAGGAACACTCCATCGTGGATCCAGAGGAGAAAAAGATGGAGCTGTGCTCAACAAATGTAAGTTTACACTGAGTCCATGTACCAACCAAAGCAATTTACAGGAAATACAATTGTATATGATAGTAGCAATTCCAAATTAATAGTGTTCACTGTGTTTGCCAAAAAAATATACCATTAATAAAGAAATCAAAATTTGTTTTTGTCTTCCAGATTACTCTCACCAACCTGATTTCAGTGGATGAGCGGCTTCTTTACAGACCACACCCAGACAACCCTGAGGTGTAAGTACATTGTACAATTTATACAAAACATTTTTGGATGTGTGTGTATGTGTGTGTGTGTGTGTGTGTGTGCTATTGTCCTATTTTTAAACTGCAACAGCGACATTGTGTTCTTGCAGGTACACGTCATTACACTGTTTCTTCAAATCTCACAGTAATCATGCTGTCTCTCTCCCTCTCTCTCTCTCTCTCTCTCTCTCTCTCTCTCTCTCTCTCTCTCTCTCTCTCTCTGTCTCTATCTCTGCCACCTCCCTCACACTCCCTCCTCAGCACCGTCCTGACCCAGGAGGCCATCATCACAGTCAAGGGAGTGAGTCTAAGCAGTTATCTGGAGGGCATGATGGCTAGGAGAATGTCAGCTAACGCCAGGAAGGTAACACAAAATAAAGACAGTTATATTTATTGCATTTATTTGCATGTAGCCTGAACTTTGATACAAGTTGCTGATGATGTCTTTGCATGCATTCTAACTGGGATTGTACTGCCAGTCAAAAGTCACTACTCCCAGCAGTGCTCACTTGTCTTTCTCTGTGTATGGCCTTTGACTTTTTCTTAAATCTTCTGTTTCTCTGTGTGGATCTGTAGGGTTGGGATGCAATTGAGTGGATTATTCAGAACTCTGAAAGAGAGAACGTACCTCTCTGTGACATTTACTAACTCTGGTAACTTGTTTCTTTGCTTTTCCTTGCACCCTACCAGATTATTATAAGCATGCCACTCGTTTATTCTTCCTCACAACGACAAAATCAAAAGTCTTACATTTGTGTATACATGTGTCACACAATGCTCAGTGCTTATGTGTTTGCATACACAGGACTGCAGCTCCACAGTGAGGACTACTTTCCCCGCTACACCTCATAAACCAACGGGGATTTTCAGCATCTTGGGATCCTCTGCAGTTGGTACCTTTACTGTCATGCACAGGAAGCTGAGACAAATGCTGCCAAAGCCCAAAGGTTACAGAGCTGGATTTGAGAGTTGTGGGTCCAAGTCTGGTAGGTGTGGCTCGATGCTAACTCAGCACTCAATAACCCATTAACAGCTATTCTAATCAAGGCAAGTGAGGAGAACAGGACAGTTTCCCTCCATGAGTTCAAGGGTGCTGCTGTCAACATCATGAGCCCTCCAGACTTTACTGGTTTGCTGATAATATTACTACTCCACATTTCCTTTGCGCTCATGTCATATCTTAGCATACTGTGGAAGAGATGCAGAGGAAGAATGCAGGAGGTATAGGCGCACAATACTTTAGAAAACAACGTATGGTACACTGACAATATGCAATGAGCTTCTTAACTTTTATTCCATGTAAGTCTTCTGTAATGTCAAACACTGGTGACTCCTATAACAGGAGTTGGAATCTGAAAGTCTTTTTATTGGTGCTTATTATGTGTTTCAAGAGGCACAAACTGTAGATAATACGTTTGCATGGTAGTAGTTTAAAAAAAAAAAAAAAGGGAGTGGGAGTAATAAAGACAAAGTTGTAGTAGCTAGTTAGCTAGCTATAAATGTGTGAATGCAGCTTTAGATAGATCATATCTTAGAGAAAAAAAGATGGGAATGTACCATAAACATTGCCTTCTTTTAAAGCTGTCAAAGCAACAATACAGCGGCACCTTTTTGATGTAAAAAATGACGGGCGATATTGCCTTAAACCAGCATGTGGAGCTTTTGTGATCAGAATCATCAAAGGATAGATTGACTCTCTTTTCATATGGCCTTAAAGTGATGCCTGCGTATTATTACTTTGGCAGCAGAGTCATTCATGCCTTTGCCAGCCACACACATGATGCTTCCAAATGTTCCGAACTACTCTGTAAAAAGCTACCTACACACCCTGAGGAGCAGGGCAGTACTGTATGTGCAATGCTGCAGTTGAAGATGCGCACAATTACAAAGATTTATGTGCTCAATCATATTCTGGATAAAATGAACATTTACATAATATTTGTATAAATATTATTTATTTAAAAATATTGTGTAACAAGCAGCAAGTTATTTTGTTTGTTTTGTCTGAGTCATTTGCTTTTTACATCTTGTTTTAACCTCAACCGTTGTCCTACTGCAACAATTAAAATAATTGTTTGAGAACATTTTGAAACTTGAACTCAGTGTTTGTTATTGAGCGAACAGCTCACTGTTTATAGCCTAGTGTTATTATACAGCAGGTCTGCCTAATTAACTCTAACACCCCAGAGTTCTGTTTGATTTAAAGACACTGGAGAGGTCCACTTGTATTTGAAGGTAGTTAGTGATTACAAGTGACCAGGGAACATCATTTGTTTTGTTTTATTAGAGATGCAGCTTAGTGTTTCATCATCTAAGCACCATTTTAAGTCTCAAGACTCAGGTGTAAACAGTGATGGAAACTTTGAGGCAGAGAAAACATCATCTCTCATAGAGATAGTTTGTTGTTATAATGTCCTGATGACACCAAGTACAAGCAGCACCCATACTTTGAAAAAAAACATTACCTTGCAGTTCATCATTTGTCCAATAGAGAGCACAATTTTGCTGTGTGTTACTTGGTGCCCTCCACAAAGAAGCCAGTGTGTTCTTTGAATCTGAGGAAAATGTTCAACAATTGTCCTGCATAATGATTCAGTGTGCAGAGAGAAATCATACAGCAGAGGCAGGGTTATTTTCTTTTATTTATTCAACAGAAAATAAACAGAACGCATTGCATAGCATGTACATCATCATTCCTCACTGTCTGCGCAGTGATAGAGAAAAGTCTGGGTCAAATTGCACCTTTAATACCAATATTTCCATTCCTTGCCATAATCTCAATAAATAAATACGTAAACACAATCTGCTGGGTGGGTTTTGAAAGAAAAAAAATCATGCAGGAGGTTACAAAAGAAATAAGATGTTTCAGACAGTCAACTTTGGTATCAGTGTCTCACATCATATATACACCACTCTTCTGTAAAAGAGTCATTTGTCGATGATAAAAAACAGCATCGGGATCTTGCATTGCAAACAAGGATTAAGCTGTACCGGTTTCAAGTTTCGTGATAAGGCACACGCCATCGTTACACTGACTTTGATTACAATCTTTGGTAATACTGCACTCAGGTGCTGTTGCTATAGCAGCCACAGCAGCAAATTAACACACAATTAATAAAATTTTAAAAAAACAAAAAACGTCATATCAAATCTTTATAAAAGTGAAAAACAACAAAGAAAAATAGAAAACATACTGTGGTGTGTCAACATATAGAATCATCAGTCAGTCTAACAATCCATGACCAACTCCCTTCTTACATTCATTATCTCTTAGCTACCGCAGCAACTCAAACTTTACTGCTCTCCCTCCCAGTGCCGAACAGAATATCATTGCAAACTTCACCTGAACATCAAACACACTGCATCTCCCCGTGTGAGCAGGGCTGTAATACCTTACACAAATCCCAATTTCAAACTGGTATAAATAATCATCCTACTTTCTGTGTTTGAGAAAGAAATTACAAGGTTCGAAGACTAAAAAAATAAAACCAAATTATCCAATTTAGGAAAAACAAGTGCACACATCTGAGGTCAAGAGGTGCGTTGACTTTGGAGGTGTGATTAAAAAAACAAAACACACACACAAACTAAGACTAAATTCTGACAACTGAATGTTCCCTTTATCCTTAGCTCTCCCTTCCTCCATCCGCAGGTCGACTGCCACATCTCTTTGCCTCCGTCACATTCACTAGCTTTCAACTGAGCTCTCCCAGAGGTCTCTGTTCTCAAAACTAACTCGATTGCATAACTGTCCCACTGCCTGAGCCCCCTCCAATAATACCTCAACGAAATACAAATCCAGGAATTGATTGTGCTATTGAACAAAAAACAATATTGTACATTTCTATGTACAGTATGTACAGTCAGTTCATCTGATTTGAGGAGCGGGGCGGGATCAGAAGTTGAAAAGGTTGATAAAGTCTTGAGGGGAGAGGGACATGGTGCAACTTTCTGGGTTGTTGGCTGTGCAGGGATGGTTTGTGTCCTGGGGAGAGAAACAAAGACAACAATCGATATTAATTTCCTTCTGTTCTCTCTTCTTAAGTGCAGTTTTAGTAACGCTAACGTTTTGCTGTCAGATCCACTTTGATCAAGTGAGAAAGTGAAAGAGACAGAAAAAGTACTACCTTCCAGAAAAGGATGTGGCAGTGTGTGCAGAAGTGCAGGGTGTCACTGTATTGCTCTCTGTGAGGATAGCAGCGGCTCAGCTTAAAGTACATCTTCTTCCACTCCAGGTGACCTTTGTCTGACACCATCAGGCGCTTTCGGATCTAAACGGAGAGGTAAACAGACTTTGAGACATGACTCAAGGAGAGAAAAACACTTTGAAATATCCACTTTAATGTTGGCCGCCTTGAGAAATTCTTTTGTATCCCAGTTCACTTCTACACACAAAGTGACTGCTCAAAAGATGGAGCATTCGTAAGACTTTTCCCCAAACACAATCTATAGCTAAGCAATCTAACCTGTAGGAAAGCTTCACTGTAACCTACTTTAGTGTAAACCCCGAGACTGTCTCGCTCGCTTATCGAGTGCATGCTTTTGAGCATGGTGCTAGGTAACTGTAGCGTGAGTATGCACACTGTGTGGCCTCCTGTGTTCCAGTTGCGAGTACTGTTTATCAGAGATGCTTGACCTCCTTGTAGAGTGATTTTAATGGCATGTGTGTCAAAAAGACTGCCCCTGTTATCTTGTGTTTACTGTCTCAAGTATGTAACCTGGAGGTCATCTGAAGCACTGACACAATGTAAAGACAATGAGGAGGACAACTAACCTGCCATGTATGCAAATGTGTTTAAGGGCAAAGAAAGAGTGCATCCAACTCTGTACATATTTAGTTATCATCCGTTTATGTCTACATGCCTGTCTGTCTGTGAAGTGGTACTGGCAGAGTCTCTTCCACAGCAGCCGGTCCTCAGTGAGGGCCCCCAGCTCAGGGCACACCTGACCCAGGCTGACCAGGTCTCTGCCATCCGTGAGACGCTCCATGATGTTTAGCTGCAGACTGGCAGGCAGGTCGGTCAGAGTCATGCCTGTAGATGTGGGCTGAAGAAAACAGGAGGCAAAAATCATGAATTGCATTTAGGTTGTTCTTCTGAATTTTCCATCATTAAGAGAACTTCTGTGAATCCAACTCTTCGCCCTGTGCTCAAAGCAGATGCTTACCCTGTTGATCTGGATGTTGTCCAGCTGCTGCTGCCACTGCAGGATGTTCTCCATACGGTGCAGCCAGGTGTTGATGTTCCCCACCAGGACAGACTTGCCCATGTCCTGAACCAGACCACACAGCGAGACGTAGAGCATCTGCAGCAGCTCTTTAATGGGACGAACATTCTGCTGGTCATCAAGAACTGAGGAGAAAAATCAGAGGATATTTAGCTGACTCCATTTATTACTGAACTCGTGACCTGAGTGAGGTTTTAAAGCCTGGGTGTTGCAAAGAGAGATTACAAGCTACCAGGCTAACAGTGAAATATTTATTGTGAGTCACAGTATTAAAAGGGACTGTTTTGGAGTGGCTGTACTCTTCTCCTGTGGCGTTTATAATATTTAGCCAACAGGTTTCATAACGCCACTTAAACAACCTGAATCTCTGTTTAGCAGAGGGAACATTTGGTTTACACTGTGGCTCGCTGAGGCGTCTGGTGACTGTCAGTGTTTTTCACTGTGCCATTAAAGCACTAAATTCACTCCTGGCCGTCTTAATAGATCCTTGGGGCTCATTTCCTCACCTATTGGTGCAAACGGAGCAGGAAGTCCTCAATTTTTGAAGAAGAGGAGTCTATTTCCCTGTACATTTGATGCAACAATGAAGAAAATGAAAGACTGAAGGATGGGTAAACTCGTTTGGGTATTTTTGTGCTTTTAAGAGGTGGGTGTGCCTTTGTGTGAAAATTAAACCTCTTGGTCACATAAAGAAGAGCGAGAAATAGTTGAGTGACTATATAAAAAAAAAGCAGTAAAAAAGCGACAGGGCTCACCTTTCTGTACCACTCTCTCCAGAATATTCATATAGTTTTTCTGCGCCACTCCGCTGAGTGAGGGGAGCTGGGACTTGGCGATAAGCTCCAGGAGCTAGAGCAGAGAAAGAACGAGACAGAAAGAAAGAAACAACATAAATTTCATCCTGTCAGCTGCCGAGACTCTCTGTTCCATTGCCTCATTACTAAATGTTTGTTATGCCGCATTCTTACAAAGGCACTTGCACTCCAAACAATAAATGCTGTCTAGAACAAATTTGGAGTTGCTCCACCTGGTCATTACTCTCAACTGAAGCTGGATCCAAAAAACATATAACAGCATTCTTGGCTCTGATCACTCTTGATCAGAGTCTCTTCAGGGAGAAGAAGCTACTGGAAAGGTGTTGGACAACAGCCCAGGCTGTCAACAACATCAGCCTCCACAAACAAGCTTTTAATCATTTGACTCCTGATCCTTCTGTCATGTGAATTAGCTGAATCATTTGACAGAGTGTGTCTGCACTTGTGTGACCATGCATGCTTGTGTGTGTGTTTGTGTCTGCGTAGTTGTTGCCATTGGCTAGCGGACAAACAGTGGGTTCCAAGGTGGCATGCCTGGCATGTAACAGATGCTGTGATGTCATGGAGAAACTCAAGTTCCCCCTTGCTCAATGCTGACCGGAGCATGTGACCTTTGTCATCATAACAATTTGTTGGTTGCTTTCTGGTTAACTGGAGAGGACACTTTGCAGTGCTGGTAAGTTAGTTATGGAAGGCTTACATCATAGAGATTATAGAGCACAAACTTTTCTCATTGTATTTCTACACTCATGAAACTGGTTAATAAAAGAATGCAAGTTTATTACTACAAATGGCGCCTACAAGTAAGCATTCAGCCAAATCCTAAATGAAAAGTTGATGAGCTTGGGGGTCTTAAAAATACCAAACTCTGAACTAAATTACTTCTCTACATCCTCAACCTGCCTAACCATTTTTTTGTAACAATTTTAAGCTTCTTCGCTCCCCCTTTTTCATTCTTTCCAGCTCCATTCCTAAAACCTAATCCCATGCCCTTCTTCTTTTAGCAGCTCATCAAGTGCTCCTCTCTTTGTAGAGCAGCCGGGCAGAACAATGTGCGTTTCCGTATCTACTTTTAGCCCTTGCTGTTCGCTAAACTGCCCTTCACAGCTTGGCGTGCGGCTCTTACTTTTCCACAGAGTATCACAAGCACTGCATCTTCTTGTTACAACACACCGGCTCTGCTACAACACGTTCATTTTAAGATTCCTGCCTCCTTGAAATAACCTCCATTTGTCTGCTCCGAGAAAAGAGAAGACCTCTTGTTGTCTCTTTGTGGAAGAACCCGATCTGTGTAACTGAGACGGAGTTAAATGAACCCGCAAATGCCATCAGACACAACCAGTGAAGAGCAGTGACCTAGGACACCGTGTCCAGACTAGACGCTAGTGTTACAAAGCCGTATTGTTCTTTGGGCTTACCACACTACACTGCACTTGTTAGCTGGAACCTGCACTGAAAGGTCAATCCAAAACTTCAACAGAGAGAGAAACAAATGGCCAACTTTCTGTTTCAAGTTATGTGTAAAGAGGTTAAAACTTAGATCACTTGTGGGACGCCAGATAATTTTAAATTCTCAGAAATGCTATTATACTGATACGCTACACTTGTGTTAATGGCTGTAGATAGAAACAACAAGTCGTAAAACATGATCCTCTGCAATTTCACTGTCTTGCCAAAATGTCTCCTCCAGAGTGAGCTGGGATTGGATCATCCCATCAAATTCATTAGGCAGGCAGTTAAATAGTCAAGAGACAGAAGTTCAGCAGAGGACTGTTGAATAGGACGGGAGAAAAGAGACAGAAAACGAGTAGGAGTAACACAAAAGGAGGCAGCCTATGTCTGGCAGAGACGTGTGTGTGTGTGTGTGTTTGGGGGACTGAATCACCTGACAACCACCGGGTCTGGTTTCATAAACCCCTGTCGGGTGGTCTCACCTCACTGCACAGCTGTCACCCCCCTTGGCCCCCTCAGCCTCCCACCCCCAGCGGCACAGGAGTGCACGACCACATGCACTGAGCTCACATGGGAGCACATGTGGGAGAGCTGGTGTGTGTGGTGACACTTTGAAGTGGAGGGGAACAGCTCCAAAGTTTAGCTAATGAATTTTCTATTGTTATCCGATAATGCTATTACATTATTGCTAATGATATGATGAATGTTCTTGATGCCACGTCCTTTCTCTAGTGGACAAAGCCATTTGGCATCCCTAATGTATGTACTATGGAAACAGCATCAGTTTTACACAGTCATATAAAATACTTTAACGAAATGGACTGCACTGGGTAGTAGATAGGACTTAATTTTAAATAAAGCATTGGTTTAATTCAATTTAGGGATGCCAAATGGCTTTGCAATCATATTACAGCAAAATAATCAAGCTGTCACATGCCTGTCTGTCTGTCTGTGACAAAAACACACATACACTCCCTGGGTCTGTATCATTACCACTGAGTGACCCTTGTCTGCAGAGCATTGATAAGAGCGTGGCAGAAGCCTACACACCCTCTTAACCTTAACCTCTTCTCTGCCACTACCAAAACACATCCTAATAACAACCACAGAGGAAGGGAAACAAAGGGGACAGGAGAAACTGACAGAAAAGAAAGAGATTAGAACTCACTCTGACGACGTAATTAAATCTCCTCGTGTCCTTGATGGCGCTGCAGAAATCTAAGCGGTTGAAGGCCTCTCCCAGTGTACAATATCCGTGGCGCTGGGAAAATTCAATTATCAGGGTATTAGATTGCGATCCTCGGCAGGAGCACAGGGTTTTCTCAGCGTGTTTACATTAGCAACGATGATGTGAAAAGTTGATGTGAAACTAAATGGAGTTGGGTTTGTTACCTCTTTGGTGCTTCCTTTATGAACATAAATCCACTTTTCCCTGTGGAAATCTGTGAGAAAGCAGAATGTTTATATTAGTGGCCTGGCCTCATTAAGCAGCTTATAAGTACTGTGACAAATGCACACACACACAGCACCAACAGATGCATTTCAGAGTCTGTATAGTTATTGAAATAGAGCTTCTAAAATGATAGAAAATTAATCATAAACATTATTATCAGGGAAGTGTTCACCTCATGAATGTTACATAACATCCTCACGAGCCTCTACTGTTGATCTTTGACATATTAATATATGTTTTATCACCCCAAAGCATACTGTTGCAAATTGTTACCCTCTGCACACTTAAACAATAAGCCAGACTGTGTGGCCCTTTCACTGTGACTCACAGGGGACCTTGGTGTTATTGTTCATTAGGTCTTTTTTCCTCTTCTTGGCAGCCATGTCGTAGCTGAAAGAGAGCAGCAGGTTCTCCTTGTTGAAACACTCCTCCTTCTCGGCTTTGCAGAAGCTGGAAAAACACAAGGACGCATATTTCATCAGATGCATCATTTTACCAGTTTATCTCAGTGCAAAGTACAGGCTTTATGTGCAGCACTTTTTAATGAGTTTTTCAATAACATGAGCTGTGCAGAGAAATCACTCTAACATCACAACAAAGGCATCAATTGCTGCCTTATTTTTATACATGTGCTGTATCTGTAGGTCGTGTTGAAGGCAGGCTTTTCGTGCTAGTAAAGGCATTTTAAAAAGGGAACTGACTCAACAGACGTTTGTTAATCCACTCACTTGTTGTGAGCTTATTAATAGCTCAGTGATTAGCCTGGAAAAGAAACATGGCCCCAGAAAAACAAAGAGGTTAATGAGATGGAAACGACATGGAGGTGCGGGCCTGCTGTGCGTCCGTCACCCTGCCTTTGTTTGGACCTTGTTAAAAACATCTCCCCCTCCTTCCTCCTCCCTCCATCTTCCTCTAACTACAACACTGATGGCGCATTTAAGAGTTGCGCAAACTGTTGTGATGAAGACAGCGACATTAGTCAGGGCATGTTTCATGACCAACCTCTCCACGGAGACATTGTTGTTTTTGTCGTCTGCTGATGTCTTTTTCCAACCCTCTTCGGTTTTAACCCAGCTCTGACCCGGTGACCTCCAGTCCTGTCCGAGGAAAGGCATCCTGGCTCGGTGACGTCGAATTTAAATTAATCTAAAAGTTATCAGGAATTAGTTCCTGTTTGAGTTATTGTGCGTCCCTTCTTGAATGCGATGTGTCCTGAAGGTATTTGTGGTCTTCTGTTGTCATTGCGCAGCTCTCCTTATATCCTCAACTCAGAACCCGGAAATACAAGAGGTCCGCCCACTTTGGAAACTTCCCCGCAACACGTGGCTTTGTTTATCAACTTGAGCGTTGCAAAATCTCTTGGCGAGGACAGCAGAGGAAACAAAACTCTGTCGTGTCATGGAAAGGTAGACACAGGAGACTTCAAGGGAAGGATTTTAACACGATAAATTCCCTAAGGAAGCATTTATTAAATGTTGAACGACTTGGGGGACGATTATGTAACTCTCCCTGCCAGGGACCAGGGCTGGAGACGAACTACATTTAATCACATACTGTTCTTAATTTCATGGCATTTTGACATTTACTTGAGTATTTACAATTTATGCTACTGTAGCTACTTTTATACTTCAATTGCACCACATTTCAGAGAGAAATATTGTACTCAACTACATTTATTCAACAGTTATAGTCAAATGTGGATTATCAGACAGTTACCAAATAAGTTTTTTATATGCAAGAAATCTGCTCTGGTGTTTTGGTGCATAGTCAGGAAACATAAAGAATAGAATTAAATTTGTTTAAAAAATACTATCAAATGTAAATGTACAATGTAACTGTTTAAAACAAAAGAGATGTGCATGGATGTGCAAAAATGTATTTTAGAGGATGTGCAAAGATTCATAGTTTTTACAGACATGCAAAAGACCCCTCAAACACACACACACACACACACACAGGAATAAGTGCAAGACCAACAGACCCACAAAACCAATGAGTGATCGTTTTGCGCTCGAGTCTCTTTGTAGTTCTTTTATGTCTCTTTATGGTTGTTTTGAGTCTTTTGTATTTGTGGAGGCTCTGGTCAAAGACATAAATAAATAAGAAGGAAAGAAAGAAATCCAACTTCTCCCTTCAGGCAAGGAGACACTTGGTATCTGCAACTTTCATACCTGTGCTGGATTATGGTGATTTGCTTTTCATGAATGCCCCTGACCAGTGTCTAAAGGAGTTAGACACTGTGTACCATTGTGCTTTAAGCTTTATTACTGGTTGTGGAAATTGCATATACCACTGCACTTTGTATGCCACTGCTACATGGCCGTTTTTGTATGTCCGCAGGCTCTCGCATTGGTTGGTTTTTATAAATCTGTTTTTGGCCTGGTTCCCTCTTATCTTTCCACGTACATGTGCATAAACCTAAATCAGTATGGCCTTCGCTCTCGTAATATTCCTCAAATGCAGATTCCAAGGGTGAGAACAGAACTCGGCAAAAAAGTTAAAGTGTTGGGAAATTAACTCTTTTAGTCAATGTGACTGTTCCTAATTTATTTTAAAGTTGTACTCACATCATATTTGTCCTTTTCCTGGACCTAGTATTGCACGTTGTATATGGTGGTTTTTATTTACTTGTTGGGTATGACAGTTGTATATGTCTGGTTGTCCTTGTTGTAACTTGTAACTTGGCCAGGTCACTCTTAAAAAAATACTTTTAATCTCAGTGAGGCTTAAATAATGTATATATATATATATGGCCAACTTAAAAATATAATGCATTATTATGTATCAAAGGCCCTGCATACCCACACAGGTGTTTTTAGATATGTGGCTAATTGGACAAGCTCAGGTTTGAGTTGTGCAAAGTTATGTGTGCTTATAACTGTGATTAAGTTGTAATTCGTCCTGATTCTTAATTCATGAGAGCGCCCCTAAAGTATGCACAAGATTAAAAAGAGAATAAAACCTGTTGCTGCACCTCCTGGATAAAAGGCCATTTTGCGTAATGACTTTTTCTTTCTTTTAGTTTTTGACCTGTAACATTTTAGTGGTGATATTATGTATTTTTACTTAAGTATACTTTTGTGTGCAGAACTTTTACTTGTGACAAAGTGGTTTCCATGGTGGTATTGCTTCTTTGCTGACATCCCTATAAACTCACACAAGTATATGATATAAGTGAACTCAGACTGCAGCCTGTTCTGACTTCATTCAGGAACCCGCACTTTGAAAACCTCTGGACTATGACAAGTGTCACCACAGTTTTTAATGGTTAATGTATTGGTCAGGAAGTGTTTCGCCCAGGCTTATCAGCACTAGTGTTTTGTTGCTGTAAATATATATAAAAAAAATCTGTCTCACAGTAACGTGGCTTTAAAGTCCCATGATTCTTAGTCACTCACGGTATTATAAATAGCTCATCCTCTGGGTTCCTCCAGAGTATAAGGTTGGATTGTGTGTGATGGGTGTGTATTTCTGTGTCTGAAAGGGGGTTTACCATTGTATTTCAATTATCCCAAAACAGCACCAACTGATCTGTGAGGACTGGATCAGTGTATTTTGTTTATTTTGGAACAGTGCCATTCAGGACAATGTGTAACTAAGTCTGTCCAGGCCACTGGGTCAGCTCTTATCAGCTTGATTAAACACATGACATATTTACACACTGATGTGTGAGACTTTTGGGAACAATCAGGAAGAGTCATAATAACAAAGGCATACTTTTAGGAAGTGCTGGTAATGTCTCACCTAAAACACGCCCCTGTCTGATCTCTGATGTCATGTGACTGATGATGTAAGTTCACTTCCTAAAAATCCTGCAGCATGAGAAACTCTTTTTGTGATCATTCTCATAAAAAAGCCATAGTACTTGGTGTGCATGTGTGTGTGTGTGTCTGTATCCATGTGAGTGAATGACATGTCTGTCTGCATTGAGGCAGTGGGAGGAGGGAGACAGAGGGGGAGTTCTGGTGCCTCATAATTCATGACACTCTATACAATCTGCAAAACATGTCAGCAGCAGCAGCACATGGTGCACACTGAGTGTGCACTTCTTCCAAGAACCAGCAGGCCGGTGTTTCAGCTCATCCACTGTTGGAACATATCCTGCGGGTGGAGCGTGACTATGCTTGCTGACTGATGTGGTTTTTGCGATGGAGGCTCAACACTGATGCTTACAAACTATCCTTAAGTGCTTTAAAGTTCAATTATTTTTCATCAGTTGCCTTTCTGTGACATTCACAAAGCATTTACAAGTATGGAAAGTGGTTCTCCCTCATTTCAGTCTTAGTTTTATTGAAATCATTGAATTAATTAAAACATTACTGCACGGCTCATTGAAGATCCTGTGCCGCTGAAGCTTTTGGAACAGGTGCATCGTGGCTTCATGTCTGAGGTTTTAATGTAACACCCTGATAAATGTAAAAGGTCAAAGCTCTGCACACATGCCGCATGTTAAAATATGTTAACAAGAAGTCACATGAGAATCTATTAAAGCACACTGGGCAGATAGACTCTGACTAGATGTACCGATCATGACTTACAAATGCAGCCATTACAGAAGTAACCCACACTGAAATAGTTCAGCAGTTCCTCATGTGGGTAACCACACAGAGCCACAGTGGTGCATGTAAAAAAGGGGAACTTAAAGACTAAAACAGTTATTATCATGTAAACTGTAGGGGGTATACAGTGATGTGCATGTTGTTGTGACTCCCAGAAGTCTAATGAAGTCTATTTCCAGAGTAAACCAAACTACAGGATGACATGGAAAGTCCCTGCAAGTGTTTGGTAACTGACTAACTGAGAAAGAAGCTGTGACCTAAGGTTCTAAAGAATATCTGTTTAGTTTATTTAGTGAATCACAAACAATCATAAATCAGAGATTTGCTTCGTTTAGTGTCTGTGGCATCCTGTTGGATGTATTGCTATGAAAGTGTGTACACATATTCATGGTCCCCAGAGGATGAATCCCATTGACTTTGGTGACCCTCTGACTTTTTGCCAAGTGCAACCAGTATATACAAAATTTTGTATAGCTAATAATGATCCTAAAGTGATGTACCCTAAGGATATTGGTAATCATCCAACAGCCCAACACCTTCAATAGCCACGGTGATGTCACCCATTTGTTTTGTAGATTCTTGTTAGAGACCCCGAGTTTTGTATTTTGAGGGTCGCCATCTTTCATGTCAGAAGTGATCATAGTTGGATGAGAGGGTGGAGTTGTGGAGGAGCACAGGCTGGATCTGACTCATAGGCTGTGGTGACACATAGCAGACCACTTGTCACTCAAAACAGTCACGCCCTTAATTATGCATACTTTAAAGCATTAATCAATGTAAACATGTGGGTCATATAAAAATCCAGCCACTGTACAGTTGGAATGTTGAAATTAGCTGTAAAGACCTAAACTGAGTTTTGTGAACATGTTTATTTCTGCTGTATAGTTAGGCACAAACATGGGTGTCTATGGGGATTGACTCACTTGTGGAGCCAGCCTCAAGTGGCCATTAGAGGAATTGCATTAGCTTCATTTTACAGTCACAGTTTGGTTCTAAGTAGCAAATGCATGCTTACAATGTAAACTAAGATGGTAAACATTGCAAGCAACTTACCTGCTAGACATTAGCATGTCAACATTGTCACTGTGAGCATGTCAGCACATTGGTGTTTACAATCTACACAGTCTCATCCAGTTCATATGTCAGTATTTCTGAGACACATGGATGCATGAGGCATAAAATTAGAACAAATTAAAAGGTTAGTAGGGAATCATCTCGCTCCCTTCCTCTCCTCTCTCCATGATCCCTGTTTTTGTTGTGATGTTGTGACCAGACGGGACAGCTGTCATACCCGACCCTCCAAAAACCTTAATCACAAACACGCACACACATGCTTTCTCACATATACACACAGTCACACACACAGACACACACCTGTTGCTGCCTCTCCTAGTTGAGTTTCATCACTCGCTCACATTCTCTGTTGTGAAACCCTGCTCATCAGTTTCTCGCCCTCTCACATCTGCCAGCCGTGGCAACCAACAGAACCACACGCCTCACGTGGTGTAACACTCGCCTCTTGTTTGTTTCTCAAAATAACACCAGATCACCTATAGTTTTTCCAGGCCCCCACCTTTTCTCACCCGCTCCACCCGCTGTCCCTTGGACTCTATTCGCTGGCAGTGAGCGACTGAAACCTCTGACCCAGTGACTTTTGGATTCAAAGAAATGCACGCAGTCCTGTGTAATACCTCCTGGTCACACTGTGTTTACTCCACACGAAAAACAGCTGACATTGGCCTCTGAAAGGCATTGATGAATGAAATTATGTAATCACTTTAGCTGATCCTGACTTTACTCTGAATTACCTGCATCTTTTCATATTACCATCAAAGAACTTGATATCGATCCAACATTGGTGCATTTCTATTCTTCAGAGATTGTCTACACATAGCTCTCAACATGGAGGTGCCTGAGCCTGTGGCTAACAGCTAACAGTGCTAATGGGTCCCCAAGAAGTGCGCGGGGCTATCATCCCAATGAGTTTATATGTGTCAGCTAAACCATTTTGGCCTCACGCGCCACTGAGCAACTTTCATACCAATGAATGGGGCCCCCGTTCAATGCTGTATCCAGTTCTCTTAATACATCCATGGGTGATAACAGCACAAATAGTGTTAACAACAGCAATGGTGCTGACAGAGCTAACAGTGTCAGTGGAGGGTGAGTTTTACACTTCTGAGCAGCTTTTGTGACAACGGCGTCCCAGTATCAGCAGTAACCACTGTGTGAGCGCAGAGTAGAGTGGTAGTGATTAGCTAGCCAGTGGGATACACACACAGGAATTTACATGCACTAACATGCACACGCTGCTGGACTGTCCGGACCAGAAAGATCAGAGAAGCTCGGATTACAACCCACACAGAGGGAGCATGACTTTGTCCTCTGCTCAGGATGCCATTACTCCACTATATCTTCACACAGCTTGTAGTTGTTTGCCTTTATATTGATGTAATGAATGTGATTTTAGAGTTCCTTTGAACGTTATAATCAAAAGTATCTCAGCCATCTAAATTGTGGCTCCCATAAACACTTCACCAGTGATATTTTGTCCTGCTGGCTAATCAGGTAACAAAATTTGGATTTGATGACTCCCATTTTCCTGTTCATCACCATGTGCCATTTGTATGAGCAGAAACATTTATGTTAGTCCGGCCTTTTGGGCCACTCATGGCTTTAGTTTCACCTGCAACAGATGAGGCAGCATATTTCAGCATGTTCTCCGTACTGGATAATATTTAAAGCTCTTCTTTGTAAAATGATACCTTCTCTGTACTATCTTCTGTGTCCCCTTGTGTGTGGATGGCAGGAACCTGCCTGGGCATGTGAAGGTCCTGTGTGGACAGGAGTGTGAGGAAGAGTCAGACAGACACACAGTGACACACACAGGACACGTGCTGCTCACATTGCAATAGCAGTTAATTGACTGTGAAGAGAGAGGCCACATGTATGGATTAAATTTTTATTGTAAAAATGACGATTGTTAAAACGAGAAAAAGCAGTACAAAAACATCAGAAAACTTTATAAAAAAAAAGGTAACATTTAATCTTGAGGCTTTTCTTTTACCCTCAGATTAACTTAGCAAAGACGTCCATCATTATTTAAACATAAAGTAGATATGTATGATATGTTGTGCATCATACGAGGATAATCGGTCCACAGCAGTGGGAAAAAAAAAGCTTAAAACAATACCAACGTGTTTTTTTTTCCTAAGGCTACATTTTGAACAAATTCTTATGTTTTGTTTTTTTTTATCTCACCACTGCATGAAATATTTGGTAACAATGTTATCACAATACTTTCATCATCATTTTGCATTACAGTAACAGACAATGATCCAAAAGTTCACAGACAAAGCACCAGGTTCAGATCCAACAGCTGAGCACAGCTTTGACTTGCACCAAACAGTACACAGCCCCAGGATTTAAACATGACAAGTGAAATCTCATGATTTAGTGCGGGCTGAAAATAGCACTTTCACCCTTTGTGGAGTCAGACAGGTTGAGAAGAGGGCTGTGCAGCAGGACAGCTTGTGTGCATAGGTTTGGCTGTTAAAACAAAAACATAGAAAAGACATGGAACACAGGAAAGTATATTTCCAGGTATAAAAATGACTCAGGTGTTTAAAAAGTCATATATATGTAATATATGAATGTTTTAATTACTTGAGGTATGCTTGATTTAGTGAGTCGCGGACTTTTAAAAAGTCTATTACTCATGAAAGTGGGAATAGTGCAGATCTGCTAAAAAATGAAATCAGACCTCATCTATGATTTCGCCCATGTCTGTGACACATGTGTCAGAGACAGCGAGCCGTGGCTGAACAGTTTATATGGCAGAGTCCCCTTAGATGTCCAAGTGTCTGTCTTTGGATCATAGCACTCAAAACTGTCCGAGTCCTCGATGACGTCGTGGCCGTTGATGTGACGTCCGCCGGTGACGTAGACTTTGTCGTTGAGGACGGTTGCCGAGTGATGCATCCTCCTCTCCTTCAGGTTGGCACACTTGATAAACTGGTTGGCCTTGGTGTCGTATGCGATCACTCTCCTGGTGTATCCTGTGACAAGGGAGACATTCATTTGAGCGAGGCGGCATGTGTGGCTCAAACAGAATGCTGTGAGGTATTTCTCATCAGGAAATCAATCAATACCAATGAATTATAGCAAGATGAATGTGCTTCTCTTTTTTTTAAGACTGCTTTTTTTAGCTGGATCAAAGTTGCGATGTGTGCACATTTTAAAAATAAAAATGTATTATTAGCCCTTATCACCACTGTTATCTACCTCCAATGATGTAGATTTTGTCATCTGCAATGGCAGCAGGAGCAGACACATTCTTCACTGTTCTGTTCTCCATCTTAGACCACATGTTCCTGGCAATGTGATACACCTGTATGAAGAAGGGGGAAATGGACATAGATTGAGGGAATGAATGAATGGATAGATGAATTAATGGACAAATAAAAACATAGAAAACAGTGACTTTGGGTCCCACCTGTATTAATCTGACAGGGTTCTGCATGGCGTCCTCCCCTCCAAACACATAGATCCTCTGATTAGTGGCAGCCACTGCAGGGTGCAAAACAGCCTCAGGCATAGGTGTCACAGACTCCCACTGGTTGAACATACTGTTGTACCTGATAGCATTTAGAGAGACATTATTTGTCACATTTGTGTGTGTTATGCTGTACGCGTTGTGAGCTATTACCAACAGAAGTTTTTGACTGAGGATAAAAATGGTGCACCTCACCTCTCCACACTGCCTGTCAGTCTTTTATCTGGTCCAAGGCCTCCCAGGACAAAGATGAAGTGGAGGTAGGAGACACTCTGGTGGGCGAAGCGTGGCTCCAGCATGGGCTCTGCCGTCCGCCACTGGTTAGTCTTGAGAGAGAGGGTGTAGACGGTTGCACTGACTTGGTTGTGCTTTGTGTTTGTCGTCAGGCCTCCGATAACATACAACACACTGTGAAGGGTGACATAAGAGGCTTTGTACAGACGAATGGGCAGCTTGGCGAGCCGCTGCCATTTCTCGCTGTTCTCATCAAAGACGAGGGCCTCCCTCGAGGTCTGCTCGTTGTTCTTCCTCCCTCCTACCACCACCAACATGTCGTGGCAGGAGTAGCGCCTCGGTGCCACCCACAGAGGTTTGAATTCAACTGCTGTGTTATTGATGCATTTTGTGCTGACAGAAAACATCAGGCGTCTCACAGATTCTATGAGCTCGGTGCAGAGGGTGGAGGACTGGATTAGAGGGTCGTTGGCAATGAATTGGAAGAGGTAGGTGGGGTGGATGTAGCGGAGGCGAACTTTCTTGAAAAGGTCACTGATGGCACCACGTCTGGAAATAGGATCATGGTGGATCCAAGCAACAAGTGTCTCAAAGACCTGCTCCTCCTCCGCGCAGAGACCGTCATCCTCCAGGTATCCCATGAGCTCTGGTAAGGAGAGCTCACACAGATCCTCCGATGCCGACACATCTGAGAAGCTCTTCATGGCCATCTCTTTTGCTTTTTCTCTCAGACTGTTGCAATTCATGATTTCAGAGAGTCTTATCATGCTCAAGCAGTTGTCAGGGCTCAGCTGCTCCTGGAGGAAGCTCGAGCAGGCCTCAAAGAGGCGGCCATATTGCAACATGGATGCCGCCTGCATCAGAGGCAGCACAATATCCATGCTGATACTGATGAGTCCTGTGTAAACATAGTCGATGATTCTGCTCAGAATGGCAGATGTGACACCCTTCAAGTTAATCTTGGTCTGCTGTGTCTCTATGAAGTTGTTGCAGAACATGGCTCTGAAGTAGGGGCTGCTGGAGACCAAGACGTTACGATGACATGGAATCTCTGTGTTATCCGAACACAGTGACACATCGGTCAGGATGTTCTCCTGTCTCAGTCTGTTAAGCTGCAGGAGCAGGTTGGAGGACTGCTCCTTGTCTTTGAACTGGAAGACCATGACTGCGGACCGGTCTGCTGAGAAGAGAGACCACATTGTTATTGTCAAATCATTTGGTTTTCCGGCTCTTTTAATTTGTTGTTGTTGTTTTTCTAAATTATTTAACCTTGAGCCTCCTCCATCAACCTGCATGAGCAGTCACAATTTTTAATTTAAGCCTTTCAGCTACATGGTTGCTCATTTAGTGGCCATCTGAGGGCTTGCTGTAAAATAAAAGATTATCAACCGTGAAAGCTGTAGCTGGTAATTTCTGCAAAAACAACTTTTGTCATTATGCTGAAACTATCACTATATTTACACACACTAACTAACTCTAATTGTGAAAAAATAATACTCCCCTGCCTACTAAATTGCCTTAGCGCTTGTAATGGCCTTACCACACTGAATGAAAACAACCAGTCAGAGCCGAGCAGTCTCTAACACAACACAACTGCTAATTATGTTAATTACTGCTCATAAACTGCGGTCAAACTAGGCAGCGTTGATCAAATATAAATCGAGACTCTGTTACTACATTGCCTATTTCTCATCTCAAAAGTTTATGAGTGATTGCCACCTTGACAATGTGCCTGTGTCCAAAGAAGAACTCTCATTAACTTAAAACAGTGCCATTTACTTTATATGCACTTGAAAATGGAAATTATGTTTATTATTCTTTATTTGTAAAACAGTCAGTAGCATCTATAACATAATTATATGCTTTGTCTATATCTGTAAATTAAAGTCAGTCTTAGCGGCCTATTGTTCAACTGTTCCCAACATGGCAGCTGGTTCACAAACTTTCTTTGTATTAATATTTATTTCAAGTTTATCCTGTAAATATTCTCGAAAATCACAGCCTGTAAATAATTTTAAAACCTGTTCCACTCATGACTAAAACATTAACTTTGTTAAATGGCTTTCGATTAATGCCTTCGGGCACATGGGCCCAATTCAGGGCTGCTGCAATCTTTCACAAACAGGGCCGACAGAATACCTATCTGATTATTTTGGAGACTGGTCGTCTAAGTAGATAACTCCAGAAACACCTGACAAAAGTTTCTGCTGCCAGATTGCCGTTCAACATCGTCATGGAATATGTGATGCTTCTGTCGAGTGATGGTGTTTTATGTGCTGCCTGTTTTTGTTTTCACTTTGGCTTTTGAACGTGACTGCTGCTTTATTCCCACTCCATTGCATGTATTATATATGAGTGCAAAATATCACAGATAAGTATATTAGTCTACATTTAAGGCAGCACAATACAATATGTCAGCTTTAACCAATGCTTCTAAACACAAGTTCTACTTCACCGTGTATGCTAAGTATAAAAACAATCTTTTATTTGATTAATATTTACATCAGATATATTCAAAGCCATGCCAACATCACATATTGGACGTATGAAGTCTGATGCCCCTGACAGCCATGCTGTAATACTTCTCTTACCTGCTCCTCTTCTCTCTCTTTATGCGTTTGTCTCTGTTCTCGAAGCCAGATCTCAGCAGAAAATCTGATGCCTTGACATTTTCCTGTGCTTTCTTCCTCTTTGCTCTCGTGTTGATGCTGTGTGACTGTATGTTCTAAAGGGGGCTGTCTCTTTGTAGGAGCATGCTGCGTTCTGTTTTGTTATGGTCTCTTTCCACGAGGCCTCTGTGTACATACCTCCCCTAAAAATAGAGCCTCTCTTTGGCAACACGGCTGCAGACTCACATGTGACACATTAGAGGGTTTTTTTCTCAGTATATGTCTGACTCCCTCGCTTAACCTCTTTCTTTCCTCTTACTCTTTCCTCACTCTTCCTGTAATATCATACACTCCCTCCTGTACTTTCCCGTGTTCTGATCTCTCCTTTCTTCTTGATAACTTGCATTCCTATTCACTCCATCATCTCTATCTCTGTCTACCACATGACTGTAGGAGCAAAAACAGCACTGATACTTGATAACACTCGTTTTGCTGGCTGCTCACACTGTTGAAAACACAGAGATACAAAAACAGGATTATACTGTAGAAGCAACATAAACACAGAGATAGCAACCTCATGTAAAACATACCATAACTGTTGGCATCACAACAAAGTCATCACAAGCTCAGTTTCAGATTTACCAAGAGGCTTAGGTTAATGGAGACAAATGAGATTCACTGTGGCTTTACGATGCACTGCTAAATGTTCTTGGCTTCTCTTTTACACATGGTATTCATCCTATAAGCATGAAGAAATATCCTGATTTAACTGTACATCAGCAACAGATGCATGTGTTCCCTATCTTTGTATATGTTAAGCTCATTTCTGTCTCATGTGTTTCACGCTCCCTGAAACAAATCAAGCTTATTCACTACAGCTTTCATGGAAGTGCATCCCAAAATGTTCCTGTTCCGTAAAGCTGGAGGGAAATCAAAGCTTGCCGGTCTGTTTCATACATGCAGCTACATAAAAACAACTAGGTTAGAGTGCACTTTTAGTCGTCACAGATGAGGGATGTGACATGTTTTTCTTGTGCTCGGGCTTGTTTACAGAGCTCGGCAAATCAGACATAAATAGCTTCTTGAGCTTCAACAACCACTACACTGCAGTTCAGTGTGGACTGCACAACAAAATCACCAGCATAGACCATTAACTACTTGTGCTTACCAGCTTTCTTTGTGGACAATTTGTAATTTTTGTCAATGCATTGATACTCTGAAGCTGACATGCACAGGAGCACAAATATGACAATAAATGAACTATATTATAAGGCAGACTGAAAACATACATGTAATATTAACAACTGAGGTCACAGCACGTGACAAACCAGCAGTCATGTAGCCAGCAGTCAAAACTAAACAGCACCATCTAGTGTTTGTATCTACAAAATGTATATTTGGCAATTATGGAAAAGTGGCTCCCTTTCTAATTAACTCCCTGGCAAGTTTAACTTTCTAGACTGTGGTAAAGGGTGTGTTTCAAGGTAAAATACACAATAAATAGGTCAGCTAAATTCAAGATAATAAGTTGTTATCGAGACTTTTAGGACAGCCCGGACTGCATCGCACAGCCAAATGTCAAAACTTAATATCTGCCCTTCTTGCATTATATCGACATCAAAACTATCTCATCGATCTGTGCTGTCAAGGGCAAAGGCTTAACTTGTTTGCCCGGAGGACATCAGTGTCATTTCATAACCCGCACTGTCATATTCAAAGCTGTGATCGCATCCTTTAAAGTTAAGCACATTGTCTGCTATCTCTATTCCCTCACCTTGACATAAAGGACTCATTACTGTCTGCCTTTAGGCAACAACTTATATTAAAAGTTAAGGCTTTGGCGCACAGCGTGCAGCAGAGCATTTTCATGCAGCAGCATCACTGTTGCCACCCACCGCCCGGTGCTGTGTCTTCATATCACCAAATGATTATCTTCTCATAAGCACATGGTCTAATAGAGCCTATACCCAGGGGATTTAGATCTTGCTGATTAGTATCGTGTGTGTGTGCGTGTAAGTGTGTGTGTGTGTGTGTGTGTGTGTGTGTGTGTCTGTGAAGGGCAGACATCTCTCCTTGGTCAAATAAAAGACTATTTGAAAGTGACATGGGCAGTAACTCCACATTGAGTCTATTTTCTCTTCTGTACTTGACTTCATTTGATTGTGCTCAGTGCAGGCCTGCGGGTCATATTTTGCTTTGCATATGGAGTCCTTGTTTTGTTTTTTACCAATTAAATAAGAGTAGTATTGAAATCATTTAAATGCTCTGTGATGGGCTAAAGAAAACAGATCATTGGACATAAACAGAGAGGAAAGGGAGGCATTCATCCCTATACAAGCCCAGATAATGACTCCTTTTCATCTCTGTTTGCTCAATTAAGGCCTTTTTTATGAAAATCAATGTGAACATGAATGAAACCCTTTTTGTCAGTGCTGCTCAGTACTATTCCACTGTCCATTAGGGAAGAGTTTAAAACCAATGAGGTTTCCTGCAGACAATCAAGTGTTCAGCTCTTCATCAGCACTTCATCCTGCTGTCTTTTGTCATGTGTCTGTCGTCTGACTCAGTCAGTATGGTGCCTGTTTCTGTTCCTAAATTATATCTCTTCCCTCTTGTTTTGTGATAAAACTGAGGCTTGGGTTGATGTGTAGTGGTTTGTCACTTTGTCGTATCTGTTTAGATAACTTGCCTTGGCCCTGCAGGCACCGATTCTGCGCTTGAATAAACTTGCTGAGACACACAGCACAAAAAAGCCTCGCTTCCACAGAAAAGTCAAAGAAGTCTTGCCGGGGCTTGTGATTTGTGCCACTGATTTGTGTATTTAAAAAAGTTCTCACACCTCCATCCTTCCCGATGACTCATACATGGCCAGTGGGAGTGTGTTGTTATCTGAGCTATATAAGGTCAATATAAAGCTTTATAACGACTTGACCCATATATGTCCCCATAAGGTTCTAGTGAAGTCCTTAAAATTTTCAATTCTGGTTGATTTGGCGGCTCCTGTGGTTACTGATGGTAAATGCGAAAAAAAGGAATTCAACTTGAAGGGTTCAGTTGACAAATGACACATTCATTCATCACTAAGGCTGAGAGGGAACACAGTTTAAAGAGCTATTATGTCAGAAATACAACAGAGGAAAATGAGCAACCCACGCAGCTTGTGTGTCGCAGTAGTTATACTGTTCTCTTCAAAATGACCGGGACCTGCTGTTTTGCTCTTCCAGATAATGTCATTATGTGAGCACAAATTATGTGCAATGTGTGCATGTACTGGCTACTGTCTTCTAAATGTTGTCCAGTATGTGCTTACATAATTTCCTGTGATCTCTTGTGCATTTGCACACCATTTGAATCCAGCACAGGAATGGCGGACTCTGCCACTGGCAATGCAAACTACTATGAAAAGAGAGGAATCTGACGAGTGTAAATACATTTAATGATCACAGCAGCCATGAACAGCATCAAAATGGGATTATAACCTTAAATCGACATGACTTCTTCCTCTGTACATTTTTTCATTGATAAGCATTTGTAGGTGGTGACTGGAGGTTGTTCGCTGACTCAGAGATGACATGGCTGTGGCTCAGGTGTTCAATACCATCATAAAGTGTTAAATGACCTGAGCGATTGGTATGGACTTGACTGAACATGTACAGTTTATCCCACTTTAAAATTAAACATCAGTTCAAGTGAAAACCTCAAGGTGTCAGTGGACTATATTGTACTTAAAGGTCTAGTGTGTGGGATTTAGTGGCATCGAGCTATGAGGCTGCAGAGCCGAAATTTCTGTGTACCAAGCATGTAGAGGACACACTCAAGATATAAACGGACACACTCAAGATATAAACGTCTCATTCTAAGAAAATGAAAACATGACAATTCTTAATCTCAGGTAATTATAAGCTAATGAAAACATAGTTGTGAATATTATATTTCAATCCTGCCCATAGATGCACCTAAATCCCACACACTCTTTATCTCTTCAAGAAAAGTTAACTGCGATGTCATGTTGCAGCTGAATCATGTGAGGCATTGTTGATTTAGAGAAAACAGATGGAGATGAGAAATTCAATCTAATTTTTAGCCTCTTGCTGATACCTCTTTCAGACCAACATTGTTGTATCCACTAGGTGTCAGGCCAACGTTATGCAAATCTCAGAGTAGTGAAAAGCTACTATGTCCCCTGTGACTTCCAAGAAGCCATCAAGGCTAAACTCACAGTCAGTCTAGAAACACAACAGATGTGTAAACTGGTGAGATGAGAATTGTTTCCCTGTTATTTCAGCTATTTTTAGGGCCAGCACGACACAATATTGTCTGAAATTACACAGGAAGAAAATAAAGCCATTAATCCACACAGATACCTTCAACCTGGTTGTTACTGCTACAAACACTGCACTTGTGCTGTGAAACTTGAAATGGCCATTTACTCAGACACAGATAGCCAAAACAATTGAAACAGAGTGGGAATCATGTGATAACCTCTTGAGTCAATCCGCCATGGGGTATTACTCCCAAGTGCAAAGAGATCCATGCCAGGCAGCACTGAGAGCAGTAATCTGGCTTTGATGGAGAGACGTCCACGCGTAAATCAACAAAGAGAGAGGGAGGTTTGGGGAGTAGCCTGCAGAGACAAAGAGAGAGAGAGCTGGGCTAGGCGGTTCGTGCTGGGAAGGTGTGTGTGTGTGTTTCTGTACATTCACACATGCCCAAGCAGGGATGAGGTCTTAAAGGGCTTACAGTTAGCTGCTTAAAATTCTTCTGATGTAACCAACACATGCAGGACATGTTATTTGGAGAGAAAAAAAGTGCTTTGTAGCAACAAAAAATGTGGAGGTGGAGGCGGGGAAATGCTTTGTGTTTACTTATTGTGTCCTTCTCTGTTGTTCTCCCAAGGTTCCTCTCTTGACGATGTGACGGCCATTCAGTCATCACCATGGCAGATGCAGCCTCCCTTTATGTCTGCTCTATTAGGGTCGGGGGGGCATTTTTGTGTGTGTCTCATGTGTGCTATATGTTGCTTCATGTGTGGGAGGGAGGGGTGAGTACATGTGCATGCGTGCGTGCGTGCATGCGTGCATGCCTGTGTGTGTGTGTGTGTGTGTGTGAGTGTGTACGGCAGATATTGATATTCCACCAGCAGCAGTAGCTGAAGCCAATGTCTTTAAAGTGTCAGCCCTCAGCAGCCAGCCAGGTGTACCCGAGGTTCAGAAGAGAGGGTGAGCGAGGAAAGGGAGTAAAGGGAACAAGGGAGCGAGATAGAAATATAGAGGAAAAGAAAGAGGCCATGAAACATGGCAGAAACACAAAGGCAGAGGAGATGAATAGACAGACACAGAGAGAGGAAAGCACTACAGAGGGAGGGAGAGGAAGAGAGGAAATTTATCGGGAGGGGATGAAGAGAAAGAACACTTTTGCGGGGTTTCTGGAGGTGAAATTACTCAGATGTCTTTGAAGGCCTCCATGAGTGTCTTCGCCCTCTGTATTCTGGCCGTCAGGCAGACGGACAGAGAAACAGATGGACACAGAGGGAGTGGTGGATGCAGGGACAGGCAGTGAAAATGTCAGGTTTCAAAACAAAGCAAATGAGTGGTTTTAAGGTTCAGCGAGGGTCAGTGAGTCCACGATAACACAAAAGAATAATTCACAAAGACATGAAAAAACATAGTCTGCCACTGGACAGACCAGCAATCAAAAATGCAGCACTCCTACAGGAGGACTCTATACTGATATTATGGTATTTTTCATTTTCTTTGGTGCTGGCCTTGAGATTCAAACAGTCACTAAACATGCTATTTTTCAGCCAGTCTTTCTCTAGTGCACTATTGTGAAAGGTAAATAAAAGGTTTTTGTGGAGCACGAACAAATAGCACACTTCTCTACAAAAGTGGTAGCAAGTTTTTGGTGGAAAAGAATTCCCTTCTTTATCATCACTGTTTGAGGTATGACCAGGACTCTATTTTTTAAAGCTGCTTCTATGTCTTCATGTTGTCAGTGATCAAATAACTATGTCTGATGGAAAAGGGGTTAATGTCATAGAAACTAGCCCTCAAAGAAATACCCAACTTTGCATGTCCCCTTAGCTCCGCATTGTGTTTCAGTGTCTTTCAACCTATTGTTTTGGTTTTCAGGTATTTTCACTTTTCGGCACTGTTCAGGCAGCTAGTAGTTCTTGTAGCTGAAAAAAATAGGAGAGTAGGGTTTGTGGGGGAATGAGCAGGTGTAATAGCGGACTGATCTGTGTTCAGACTTCACAAAAATTACGAGTAAAACCCAGAGCATGTTGGACTGTTTACTCCTTCAAACACACCCACTTCACTTGCAATATTTTCTTCAGGAGTTGGTGAAGACCATAAATAGTGCTAAAAGAAGAGTCAATATTGTAGCCCTTTTCCAGGGGTTGGACTGGGTTTGACTCAGCGCATTATCCCAGAATGACAGAATTTGCATCTCCATACAACAGGCCTACCCATGTCTTTAACTTGATTCAGTGAAGTTTAAAAGCAGCGCCCTCTCTGGCACATTTTAGTGTTGCACTGTGCAACAGGGAATTAAAGGCAGAGGTAATTTAAAATAGTCTCTTAAATGTCACTGAATGATGACAAAACCCCTCCCGCTTCACAGCCGGAAAAGATCCATCTTGGGTGCGACTAGGTGCATTAAAACAGGTAACGGAAAGGCAAATCAACATGGTATGGTTTGATTCGGCACAGCCAAAAATACTTATTGGGTCTACATTTATCAAGTGACTAGAGACATGACTCCAAATGAATGATACTGTTGCTCTGTGTCCGCCCAAGCTGTAAATAAGCAACAGTTTGCTAATCATTTTGCTATTTCAGCTGTATACGGTGATAAAAACAGTTAATGCTGGTTTAACCTTTCCTTATCTGAGAAAGTTTCTTTTAAAGTGTTCTTTTTTCGGAACATGCTGTTCACACTCACAGAGTGTACATTTCACACCTGGAGGCTGCCCAGTGCAACCACAATCTGATCTGTTGGCCACTGAACAGTTTGGGGATTGAGGACCCCCTCAGTGAGGGCAAGCATTGCTCTCTCATTTGAACTTAACTTTTTGTTGAAAGAAAACCACTAAAGCTGGGGTAAGCAGAAATCTGGAAAAGGCAAAAAAAAAAGAATGACAAATTTGGAAAATATATCCTCTCTGTCCAAAGCCCCTTTTGCCAAACGTTCACTGCACACGCACTTGCTTCATAATGTAACCCAGCGTTTCCCATACATTGATTTATTTCATCTTATTTCTCTGTAGAGTTGCAAACAGCTCATTCTCTCAGCCCATCCTTGTCGCACTCTTTCTCTGTTTATCAGACCACAAATGAAACAAGAATTAGCTAGCTAACGTTAGCCACCCTTGGGTCTAACCTGCATAACAGCACCCGAAAGTTTGACAATTCGGCAGGGATTTGGCATTGAGCTCCAGTAAGCAGAAGGCCAAACTATTAACAACATTTTCTATCCATCTCTGAAACACTTTGCCTATATTGACAAGTGTTTATTTTTTTGTAAATTGTTAGACTGTCTTTTAGAATTCTCTTTTTTTAGGGAGTTACCTTGCAGTGAAGGCAGTTGTTGCCAATACTGGAATAACAGCTTTTTCTGCAGGTCTTCACCAAGTTACAATTGTTGAACTAACAGCACCCTCCTCTTCTGTGCCTCTCCATGTCCTCCTGGAAACCTGTTACACTGCTCCTCTCCTCCCTCATTCCTCTCGCCCTCCACACTCTTCCCCACAAGTCCTCCCACACATTTCTAAACACCGTCCACGTTAATGGAATGTACTTTAGTTGCAGATAATGCAGCTTGGGGATGATGCCTGTTCTGACCTTGTCTAAAATGGCAGTGTTTTGTCAAACCAGACCCATTCGGTGCCCGTGTGTGGATACACTAACATCAGGAGCTAATCATCTAAACACTGATATGACTATTTGAAACAAACATTCCAATGAATAAAGCATGCCTCCTTTTTGTGAAAGCACTCTTTGGACCTAAATCTGTTTTGGACGCACGCATCTTTTTCCTGGAATGGCTGCATGTTGTTAAAGCTAATGTACTGGCTCCCTTTCAGCACCCAAACACCATTCTTTACATTTGATAACAGCAGAAATCGTGTTTATTAGGATTGAAAAAAAAATTCAAAGACCTCCTTAATGATGTTGTGGGGGTTTTTTTATGGTCAGTGTCAATGTCCAACAGCCCCAGGAGCTGTTCTCAAGTTTGTTTCATTGAGTGCAGTCAGCTCAGTGAACCGTATCACTGGACTTAGATTTGCAGTCTTGTCCCATCTGCACTCTGTGCTATATCCCCCCTGACCTCTAAGTGTGTAATTGAGGACTGAGAAACCAAGTCACTACAGGAAACAGCGCAGATAATTGCTATTTATCTGCCTCCTTTTCTTTTTTACATTTTCTGAGTGGCATTGTTTGCGCTGAGCTGACGGCTAGTTTTCAATAACACTCACACTTTTGCTTTTACATTTCCATCAACATATTGAGTCAGCGCTGACCTTGACCCAGCCTGTGGGAAAGAGCCCTCCTGTTGACAAAGATATAGTGACATAACTAACATGTTTGCATTGCTGTTCAATCCCCTTTAGCCACTACAACTGAGCTAGACTTTTCGAACAGAAAGAACATTGTTTAAATGTGTTGCTCATCATCATGTAAGAGGTTTATGGTTTGAGATTTCTGGTTTAAACTCTCATACAATGCCACAATTCATTGCCTATGGGTACTTAGAAAATATCTTTACGCTTGTTATTGTAAAGAGCAGCCGGTACAAGACTAAACCTCAAATAAAAACCCTGTGTCCCAGGCCTTGGTTGTAATAAACTCATAATTCAGATTTATATACCATATTCTAATAAGTATATTGGTTTTTACAGCATTTCAAATACAGAGGTCCACAAAGGGCTTAACAAAAGGGATAAAAGATTTGTGTGAAAATTAAAATTCTAAAAAATAAAAAACAAACTAAATGAATTCTTAAAGCCTACCTTTTAAAAATGTACGTTTGACTCATTAAAATGGGCACCATATGCAAAGGCTCTCTCGTCATTAGATTTCAGCTTATTTGGAAGACCCTGGTGAGATGAAGACATAGGATAGTTTTACAAGTTTAGTCTTCTCTGGGACTGAGTGGTGCATTGTAGGTAATTAAAATAAAAATGTAAAAGGTTTCAAAACTGACTTAGACTCAGTGCAATGAGGCTCAAATTGCTGCTGTGCAGAGCATTTTAGTTATAAGTCTGGCAGCAGAGTTCTGAACAAGCTGGAGGTGATTTATTGAAGACTGACATACTGAATGTAAATGAGTGCATTACTGTAATCTCACCAGATTGTCACAAAGGCATGGAGGAAGTTAGAAGTGCCATGACCTGACAGAATGGATCTCACTTTTGCAAATTTGCCGAGATTAAAGAATCAAGACTGGGTCGATTTTATTAATGTGACTGAGAGGCTGTGTGTGTGTGTGTGTGTGTGTGTGTGTGTGTGTGTGTGTGTGTGTGTGTGTAGGTGTGTGTGTGTGTGTGTGTGTGTGTGTGTGTGTGTGATTTCTTTGTCGCTTGTAAAAGAGATCTTGATCTCAGTGAGACTTTCCAAACGAAAAGTAAAATATAAATAAACCTTTACTAACTGAAATGTGAACAAGAAAAAAACTAGAGTCCTACATTTGTGCAGACAGGCGTTAGATACAGAGAGCCCAGGTACATTAATCACCCTATAATTAAAATGTAATTTTTGTCAACATTCATCCTTCCAAGGTTTTAGTCCATCCGTTCCTTGATGTCATGAAAAACGTCATTAAGTCTGCCGAGATCATTAGGATTAAAAGTAAAGTGCAGCTGGGTAACTGTATATAAACATAACATACAGTTATTGGACCAAACATAAAGTCTACAAAACTGTGGAATACTCACTGATCAACACAAAATTTCCTGCAAGACGTGAAAGTAAATTCTAATTTAAGGGCAGATCTTGTGACTCTGAACCACTGCTCATATCAACAATGTTAAATGCAGCATTTGAAAATAACAGCACCTGATTTAAATTTTTGAATTCATTGTTTTATTACAGGTGAATTTCTTTGAAACCACTTTGTGTAAGACCTTTGAAGAATGAGCAATGTGTCTGTAATTGTTGTGAAGCTGTAAGTCGAGGTTTTGGATTCTTTAAAAATGGATGAACACCTGCGTGCTTAAAATATCAAGCTAGAGAACCAGAGGAAAAGCTCAATAATCATTATGCAGGCTTGGGCCGATGCTTCTTTTAAATAATGACTTGGCAAAACATCCACAGGGCTAGAGATTTTCATGCAGTTTACCATGTCAATAAGATGTGGGAGACAGGTGGCTGAACCTGGACAGGAGTGGGGTATGTCAGTATCTGAGTCAACAGGAGGACTCATGAATGAGGCAAAGTGTCCTAAGCTTTATGCAAGTAAAGGTTAGGTTTAGGAAAAGATACACAGTGAAGAAGTACCTTAAAATGACTCAAAGCTTACATGGCTCCAAACACCAGTCTTCTGGGGGAAAGTCCTGTGTTTTGTGACCCATCCACAACCCCAACCTACTACCTTACATGGACAACTTCCTTCTCATCAACACACGGTCATGTGATCACAGCCTTCCCAATTATGCCAGCAGGAATTACTGGCTCATGATTACTTGGGTTATATATGAATTGTGTTGCCTTATGAGAACAGTGTGTGTGTGGATGTCAGAAAGAAATAAGGATAATAAGGATCAACTGAGGGAGACCATCATTTTCAGTGATGCTGAGCATGAACAAAGACATTAAAACAATTAATAAGCAAACAAAGAACAATCATGCATATCATTTAAAACAAAAATGAAATCATACAAAACAACAAACAATAATAGCAATAAATGGGCTCCAAAAGTAGAAATACAGGGTGATAAACATGCAGAGGTGTAGATGTATAGTTAAAAACATTTACACTCAATTAAAACGAAATAAGGAGCACTGTAAGAGACATTCTTCCTAGTTCAGTTCTGATTAAGGGAGTGTGAAGCAACAGCCTATTCTGAGAATAGTTACCAAGATTATGTGAGGACAGAGATAAGAGTGATGAAATATAGGGTGGAAGCATTTGCCAACCTTTCTGTAAAGGTGGCAGTGATGGGTGCTGTAAGTATCACCTGTAATGAACCTTAGGGCTGAGTGGTAGACAGCGTCCAGTGATTTCAGTGTAGAGGCGGCAGCTTTTCCATATAACATCCCCATGATCGAAAACAGACAAAAATACAGATTCTACAATTCTTTTCCTGTGTACAGAAGGAAAACATTTCTTATTTCTGTAAAGTATTAGATTTGAACTCTTTTTTTTCTTCACAATTAGAGCGTATACTGAATGGAGACTGTGGAATTGTTCCAATGGCCTAAAATTCAGATGCCCCATTCGTCTGAAAAATTTTGGATAGGACTGAAAGCCCATTTCAAATAAAAACCCATTGCTTCAAAGTTTTGGCTTAACAATCCCACATTTGGTGGCACAAATGTTGCTGGAAGAGCAGGGAAAGGTTGGTGAAAAACACCCAGGCTCAGTGACTTAAATGATGCTGGGAAACTGAAACTAATTGCAGGGAGTGTGTATTATCTTAAAAAAACAAGAATTTGTCCATTTGTCCTTGCGTAAAGATGGGTAGCAAGAACATTTTCTGCATAAGATCCAGTACCTAGCAAAGTTATTAAAGTCTGCAGTGAAGAGTACAGGTGCACACAATTTGATTATGTATGGCAGTTTTCTGTACTAAAATATTTGACATATGCATCACATACATCAGCAATGTGGGCGCATGAATTTTTAGACAGCACACATGCATTAAAGATAAAGAGGTATACATTAAGTGCTTAACATGAACAGTACTACATGCTCTGGTACTGGGGGGTTCTCCCAACTGCTTGGGTGACCAAAAGGGGTGCGGGCATTTTATCTTGAGATATCATTAAGGCAGTGGAAGAGGAGGGCCTCCCCCTTATTGCCACAAATTATGACCATTGTCCTTCTTTCAGGTTAATAGAAAAACAGAGCAACACTGGTCCACTCTAACATCTCCCCAGTTAAATATGAACAAATGTGAGCACAGAGGGCGAGCATTATTAAAAACGATCAGTCAGTCAGATTGCACCTCACACCCTCACCGCACTGCTGCCAGCCTAAAGCTGTACGTGTCTCAGTGGAGGCCCTGATATTGAATAAAGACGTGCCACACTCACAGAAAATAGCTATGCTTTAATATGCAGCAGCAGTAGAAACTTTTCTTTGCCCTGAAGGCATTGGAGTCGAATGTGCCATATCCCGTTGTTCAATGGCATGGTCTACACAGAAACAGAGTCCAACAGAGATGAGGAGAGGCTTCTTACTGGATTTGAGGGGAGGTTATGCAGAGTGAGGCAGACCAATACTTTCGTAGTTCATGTCTATATTTGCAGATCTTCTGTTGTCTTCATACATGTGTGTTCAGTTACCTCTTTGCTGGTAACTGTACAGGTTGTAAATCCAAATGTGTGCAGTTGTGTCCTTGCATCCAACCAAACTGTAAACTGTTTAATTTTACTTTAAAGGGATATTTCACAGATTTTTCACCACTCATCTCTCAACTGAGGAGGCTGAAAAAACTGATACCAAACAGTAACTAAGCAGCGGTGATCAAATGTGAGCCAAGATTCTCTGCCAGATTCTAAATAGCAAAGAAATGACGCAAGTTGATTAGTTGTCACTGGAGGTGGATAAGGACTATTTAAAGCTACAGTTGGTAATTTACTGCATGTGAACAACCAATTAGAGTGGAGAGGTCTTTTATGCAGCTGTCAAGTATGTCAATCACTGCTTGTGCACTGCGGTTCAACGGTCAAATTAAGCAGCATTAATCAATTATGAATCAAGATAATATTACTGGGTTGTTCATTTCTTGTCTCATGATGTCAGAAACATATTTTAGCGTACTGCTGAGCTGTACAATGAGATCGTTTGTCACCAGCTGGCCATCATGTTGTCTGCTGTTTCAAAATGGAAAAGCTTGCATTACGTCACCAACCAGCGGGCACGTTTCTTGTGTGGTGCAGTGCAGTCTTGTGGGTTTTCTACCTCTTAAGCAAAAGCGAATACAGTCGCTGTTTTCTCTGTTATCTCTGGTCATGTAGCACCAGTTTCTGGTACATGTTGCCAAATAAGGTATAGCCTAAATATCAGAGCCTTGAACCCAGCCTAGCCAGAGAAGTAGCCCAATATCCCTGTTATGTTATATATTTGAATATGAAAGTGCAAGAGGAAAAATAACGCCTTGGGTCCTCAGTCAAACGTCAGTCTCCTGTTTAATTAGCTTAACTTTAGGTGAGCTAAAAGCCACATTCATTAAAAATTCTCTTGTATAAACACATGTATGCTTTTTTGAGTCTTGACAGAGCTATAATCAAATTATAACCTACATAGGAAAAAAGTTTAAATCTGGTTCAAAAGATCTGAAATGAAATTTGGTCATCAGTTATCAATCATTGCCAAGAGGCAACCTCCAGGGATGAAAGATGAGACCAATGCAAAAGTACTAAAAACTGCAGTTCATTGAATGGCCAAGAAGTGAGCCACCACCACCACCAGTGTCTGGACTCCATGGAGGGATTTATCCTGCTGTCCCTTGATCACAAAATATCTCCCTCTGGTTTCCAAGCGTCTTAGATGTCTGGTAAATCCCTGAATCAACACAAATCATCTGTTAATCTGTACTCTCATATTCCAGATTAAAATATATTCTTTACTTCATTTTTCTGCCTCTCCTGATTGAAATATGGCTCTAGTTGTATAAAAGCAAGATGGTGACAACCACAAACTGTGGTTGCTAATGCATTTATTTTATACAGTCTATGGTTATTGCGTGTTGAGCTGAGTCTGCTGAATTCATTGCCCTATCAATCTCAATACCACTCAGAGGAGGGGAGGGATATTAGAATGTAGTCTAACTTTTATGTTGAGGGAAACCACCCAAACAGTAGCCCAAATTTAATTTAATGCCCAGTGAAAAACATGCTTATCTCAGAACACTGAATATGGAAGGAACTAACCAGTGAACTCTTGATATGATATGGCGTTCAGCGATAAGAGTTTAAGACCAGGAAACTGACAAATGCTACACATGTGCTTAGTAAAAAAAAACCCTCACTGAAAGCCTGTTTAAACCACTGGTTCCTAATTCTAGCCCACATCAGTGCTCCGCAGAGCATTTCTTTCCAACCAGCCACTTAATTGCATTGTCTCTGTGTCCCAGGCCTAAAGCAGTCCTTCAATAGTCAGCCAAAATGAGAAACCAGCAGGACCAACATTGAAGACCAGTGATACAAACACTTACTGACTCTCCCTCTCTTTGTCTCCCCCTCTTTCTCCCTCTCTCAACCTGTAATCCTGCGATCAGTTGTCCAGGCAACAGCACTGGCTACCGTTCCGCCACGTGCACAGTGCTGCCGGGTCAGGATGAAAGTGCCTGGAGGGGGCGATGCAAATCACCCATTGCACCCCACTGGAGACCTCCATAGAAATCCTGGGCATAAGCCTGCCCGGGGTTTTTCTCCCAGCGATGGTGCAACACCTCTGTGCGTTATTAGTGCTCTGGTGTGAAAGATCTCTGTCTTTCACATGAATAAATGAATGTAATTCCAGAGCTGGTATTTGTTCCTTAACAACAGCCCTTAGTGGTGTGTTTACGAGCAGAGTGTGTAATGTATGTTCTGCTTATTTGTTTTGTCAAATGAATTTTTTATCAATACAATAAAATATTTTATTCCAAGGCTCAATCCACAAATCAGCACCTTACAAAACATATTGTAACTGCTTTGATAGTCAACATATTCATGCTATTTAGACTTTCACAATGTTGCTATGAAGCTGCTGAAATGATATACAGAGAGTGCAGGAGGAGGAGGAGGAGGCTGTTGGAATGTGGAAAGCTCTGTAGGAAACTACATAGCAGTGAATAAACACATACGTGTACATGTGCAGATACCTAACCTGTATTGTGACTCCACAATCATGTGCTGCCTGTATGCAAATACACACATACATTGTGTGCGTCCTTACATGGCATCAATAACACCCATCGGGCTCACTGTTGTTGAGGAATTAGCTCATAACCTTGTGCACTGCCGCTCTCAGGCTCCTGCGTAATCTCTCCTGCAAACTTCGTGTGAACTCTGGTGCACATAATACCTTCATTCAGGAGTCAATGGCATGTGGAACAATAGCATAAAGCAGAGTTTCTGAAAAAAAAATTGTGGCAAAAGCTGCCAGATAAATGCTAGGTGTTCAGAACATTTTCTTTGCATGTATGATTTTCCAATACTGTAGCAGGAGAGTAAGTTCTCTTGGTTTGGACCTTCTCACGATAGTCGTGTGTGTGGTAAATGTACAGCATATATCGAAAAATTAGAAAATTGGGAAGTATAGCCAGTCACACCACACTGTGTTTGATTTAAGATTAAAGAAATACTTCACCCTCCAAATGACCATTTGTACTGTATCTCAACCAGTGTTACCAGTGTTTTCTCGCATGCTTCCACAGTGAGCAAAGAATCCAAAAACAGAGACAACTGCTGATGAATTGAAGTCATAGGGGTCTGTGTTTAACAACAACAAAACTTTAGCAAAACATCCATTTACAGACTGTCACACAACTCATGCAGTACATCACAGTCTCATTTATTCAGTCTTAGAACTAAACTAAAATTGAAACGTTTTTATGCTCTCCTCAAAGCAACATGTTCTCATACAATGGTTGTTATATCCTACAAAACGTCACACACCACATGATATCCTACAAATTAGCATCCCATGAATGATGCTGCGTACCTGATGCAAAGTTACTTACTTAACATGTATTTACAGAGGTTAGTTAGGTTTAGGGTAAGAAACATGGTTGGGCATCTTAGGCAAGTGAAGTTACTGTGGTTAGGTTAGGAAAAAAATTCACCCATTCTGAACACCATTCTCTTGGGGAAAGTCCTGTATTTTTTGACCCCTCCAGCACTCCAAGTGGCCTTCCTTACTCCAATCTGCACTTTGGTCAGATGACCTCAGCCTTCCTAAATATATGGTTTATATACAAATTACTGGCTCATGATTATGTAGGATATGTACAAATTTTGGTGCATCACTTTTCATAGAAAAACGTACAAACAGTGCATTAGAATAACATGTTAAGAAGTAATTTTAGCTAACTGAACATGGGAGCTGCGGGTGAACTGCTGCCTTGATGGGTAGTTTGTTTGTGTCATGGTGTTACTTTGCTGAATCTGAACTAACCCTTTAAGCATCCAAATGTCACACAAGAACACAAACTAACTGATCAAGACCCCCAGCGTGCATGTTCAGAGAAGTAAACTTACTGTTTTTGCCAATGGAGTCTGGCTTTGAAGCGAGCGTAGATAAGTTTACCTTTTAGTTAAGTTTCCTGTTGGAAAAGGGCCGACTGTTTGTACTGAGCACACGACTGGATAAATAAGATTTTGATTATACTGCACGAGCTGTGTGAGAGTTAATAAGCAAATGTTTGATATAGTTTTGCTGTTGTTTAATGCGGACCCCTATGACTTCAATTCATCGAGAGGTTTCTGGGTTTTTGGATTCTTTATTCACCATGGAAGCACGCGAGAAAAACAAAGTTTATTTCGGAAATTCAACGTAATACAGGGTGAGTAACTGATATACAAATGGTCATTTATGGGGTCAAGTGTTCCAGCAGAGACCAGCGAAAGCACGTGAACTCACATGAAGGCGGTGCCCATGTCTAGCTCTAACTGCCACAGAGAGGCAGTTAGAGCTACAGGCTACAATGAGGCTAAAAGCAGAGTTCAAATGACATTTTTCCAAACAATTTTTTATGTCGGGGCTTCAGGACACTTGGATCACGACGGACGAGCACTATGGAGATATCCAGTTTGACAAGCAAGAGATACAGCTGCGTCGGTAGCAGCCTCCTGAACCAATACAAATCAGCCATGAATCCTTAGATGAATCGATTGTAGACTCATGGATCGGGTATTGCGAGACTAGCAATCGGTTGACTGGCTTTAACAGTTTGCATCTCTAAAACAATGCGAGACCTGGCGGCATGCTCCGTAGCAGGCATTACTGACAATGATAATGGATGTAAACATCAGCTTGACCGGTGGAGATGAGGAACAGAAGCTAATGCTGGTTGGATAAACCAGGGAGCAGCCAAGCCGCAGCAGAAACTAAAGGCGAATCCTGCCGGTTGTGGGTTGAACGGGGGTCACAGACACAGACAGAAATACGTATTCCTGTCAAATACGGCTGCCATAGTGCTCGGCGGCGCAAAATAACGGCTTAGGCTCCAGGTCCAAGAAGTCTTCATCAGTGTCATGATGACTGCCCAGAAATACCTGAACAGCCGAGCCGTGGCAGCACACAGGTATGTGACGTGTCAGAGGAGAAACAAGCTGTTCACATTTCCACAAACCTCACCGCACTTTAGGGACTGTTCTTTACTTATGAAGGGACTGTTCTTTACTTGTCAGGGGAGGAGGGTGGCTGGTTGATTTTTATTTTATTTATTTATTTTATTTTGATCCCCCCTATGTTAATCACTTATTGATGCTGTTTTTGAAGTATGAATAAGTCAATAAGTAATTTATTCCATTGAAATATCAGTTATGTATTGTAGAAAAGTGATTTATCTTTTTATAAATGACAAACACAGAGTGTAGCAAACACAGAGAAATAGTCTGACATGCTGTCAGTGATAAGCTGCTAGTCATCACAGTCCATGATATCAACTAATAACAGATGTCAGATTCTGCCCCTACATTACATGTTATTATTTTATTCTGCTTTATGTTTACATTATACTGCGTTATGATAAACTTTATTCCAGACTCAAGTCCATATAAGATACATACAAAAACACAGACAATATAATAAAAACAATAACAGTTTAAAACACTTAAATTTTACTTAAAGTTCACTTCACTTAAAGTTTAAAACTTCTTCTCATTTTTATATTGATCCCATCCAACAAAATGATGTTCATTCAGCAAGTCATTTTTTGGTCCATGTCTAAAAATAAACACATTTGACATGTGATTTTTTTGTTTGTCTTTTAATTTCATTTTTTGCCAGTGCCATATAGCAACAATCCTTGGGGATGTGGTCTTTTACAAATCTGAAAATACTGTAAGAATGTCACTTTTATAGAATTCTTTATTTTATAATGTATGATTAATGTCTACATCAACAAATGTTAACCATAGAATCATATCGAATCGTATCATTCCTACACTGTATCGAATCGTATCGAATCGTTCTGTATTAAAAATATATCGTTTTTGAATCGTATCGTAACCCGCGTATCTAGATACGTATCGAATCGTCGATCACAGAGAGATTCCCAACCCTACATGAGATACACATTGTTAATAACCGGGAGAATGAAGAGTTATTGCTGTAATTACAAATGTTTGCCCCATTTTGTGTAGGTTTGAATTTGATTCAGCATAACAGGGTTGAGTCAGTCTGGTCACTTTGGCAGAGGCACCAACTCTCTACTGTGAACGACATTTGATGGTAAATGAAAGTGTTCTTTTCTCACAGGATCTCCACTTTCCTGTGTCAATTTCTTTCGCAGTCATTTTCTCTCAGTCTGTCAGCCTCCCCTCATACTGTCTGTCGTCTGTCTGTTTAAAGCCCTCTGTTTCTCTATCTGAAATCCTCTCTGACTGTGATCATAAGGACTGCTGCTTTTGGTTGTCAAACAAAAACAGATGCATGGTGCCTGATAGAAATTACAAACTCTTGTCAACAAACACAGAGTACGTTCCATTTTCCACTCGGGGGTGGTTAGAGTATATTTCGCTCCAACAAAGTGACACGAAAGAAAACAAAAAAATCTGTCATAGAGTGATGGCTGAAATTACAGTCTTGCAGTTTAATGAGAAGTGGAGGCATAATTTGGCAATTTACTATTCAATGAGATGGTTTCACAGACGAGCACCATGAGTGGTTTTATCTGTTTATGCACAGGAATACATTGTGGTGCTTGTGTATCACTTGTACAAGCAGAGAGGGTGAACATTTGGAGTTTAATGGCGTGTCAGTACAGCCTACGGTACACACAAATTAACAAAACTCTCAAGGGCCTGTGCTCTATACTGCTGTTATTTAAATAGCTTCAACATTACAGGATTGTAAATGTTCTTAATGTCACTCTGAAACAAAGTTCAACTCCCTCTTTGTCTCCTCTCTAGCTATGGCCTTTCAGCAGAATGGGATCTGACACCTGTACCAGGGTTCACACTTTGCAAACTCGACTCGAGCTGATTTGATTTGTGTCACTTTGTGAATACTTTTTTCCCCCCACTGCTCTGTCACTGCATACCAGACCTGTAAATACTCATCCTGACCTCGAATAGCCCGACAGCCCCTCCGAGATAATCCTGCAGCCTCACTGAAGAGTGGAGAAACTGTGTAGAGAAATCCTCCGGGAGAGAGTGACTGTTGGAAAATTCTCACTGACTTCTTTTTTCTTATTTATCTTTGTGACAGTGGGTCCAGAGAAGGGGATGACAGAGAGAGAGAGCGGTGTGGTGTGCTGGCCCGGCATGTTAGGGAGAGGCTGTGATCATGAGTGGCAGTAGAGAGACAACAGTGAAGGAAAGGGACGGTGGGGCCACTGACAAGAGCTGCGATGGTAATGCATGTCACATCGATGAGGCCACGCCACGAGAAGTTGGGAATGGGGTCAGCACCACATCCCGACTCCCAGTATCTATGCTCGGGGCTCTAACTCCAATTTTCACTGCTATCATTTGTTTGGTCTTTCTCTGTCTCTGTATTTATCTCCTCCCCCTCCAATCTGCCTCTGTTTCACTGTGACTATTCCCCCCTCCACTTCTCTACTCTTTCTATAATGGACACTATTCATCTGTCACCGCTGTCTTTGTCTCTCTCCTCTCTCAACTCCTTACAACACACTACTGTGTTCTAGACTTTAAACTTTTTTCATGTAAAGGGAATGAAGCCAGGATTAAGCAAAGTCACTCTAAATCCTGTTTGTGCTACAAAAGTAATAGCATCAGATGGGGCTGATTTGTGATAATATGTCTAAAGTGTTATAAGCACAGCAGATTGTGACTTGTAGTTAGCTTAAAATGTTCCGTCCATCTCACCCTTTGCATGCCCTGCATGGCCCCAGTGAGCTAAGCTGTAGTTTTTCTTTTTGCTAAAGCACAAAGGCGAAAACTAGCAAACTAAGCTAAACCAATAGCCATGACACCAAATCATCTGAGAGGTAACTTGAAGAAGCATTTTCACTCTGACAGCATGAATGTAACAATCCTGAATAACGCTAATGCTGAAAAATGCAGTGACAGCATCATTTAGAGATGTGTGCGTACACATTTGTGCTTCAATCAACCAGGAACCCTCGTGTTGTGAGGAGACAGTGCTAACCACCACACTACTGTGCTGCCACCTTATATTCCATAATTCATAATAAAGGCTAGCCTTAAAGCTTTAATAGACAACAATATTTAAAACCATTACTTTGAATTGATTTTGATTTATTTTGAACATGGAAAAAATAAATTACCAAACATTCATTTACAAATGCATTGGTTAAATGCATTTAATTAACGATGTCCTTTCATCCTCATGAATTGTCATTGGGTGTCTCAGCCCTCCCTTACAATGGAGAATGTCCATATTGAAATGTTACAGTTTTGGTTTTCAGTGTTTTTAAGGACTTGGCTCAAAATGATTGCCTTTCTAGTGCCATGTAACTACGCATATGTGGCCAATGTTAAGTGGTAGCACATAAACAGGTATACAGAGTATATAAATGATTGTGATTCACCTCCAAGCAAGTAGTATGACACCTATTCTTGCTGGAATATATTGAAGCCCATGCCATGCCATGACAAATGGCATATTAGCCATTTTCAACTGCCAGGACAAATTTTGCTGCAGCTATGTAACTCCCTGAAACAGCATCTAAGTCATCAACCATGCTGCTCTCAACCAATACCCTGCCCTGTCATCACAGGCTTTCTGGCTACACGGACATTTCAAAGGGAAACAGCAGCTCAAGGGGCGTGGTGGTATGGTGATTGCAAATAGTGGGCATGCCGCTGTTAATATAGAATGATTCTGATTACATAGGGACGATGGTAAGAACAAAATCAGCATGTGTCATGAATCTGACTGTAAATTTTCTGTGTGCACTTTCACTGTGCACAAAGTAATTATATTTCTACATACATATCAGTGAATGAGGCCCATTCACACACTCACAGTGGCACAAAATAACATTAATATTAATACAGTGTTGAGGATTTTGATTAGGATTTGGTTGTGGTCGAACAGAGTGTGTGTCAAATGTGTTTCAACCCTTACAGAGCCCTAGTATGGTACAATGGTAAATGGACTGAATTTATATAGCACTTTTCTAGTCTTAGAAACCTCTCAAAGCACTTTACAACACAGACCAGCATTCACCCATTCACACACACACACATTCATGCACAAAGTGCCACCTCCTCATTGGGGGTGATAACCATTCACAAGCACACACTGATGGCACAGTGGGAGCAATTTGGGGTTCAGTACCTTGCCCAGGGACACACTTCAACACGTAGACTGCAGGGGCCAGGGATCGAACCACCGACCTTCTGATAAGTGGACGACCTTTCTACCTCCTGAGCCACAGTCCCCCAGTTGAATAGACAAATAAATAAATAAACTGAAAAGAAAATAACAAAGTACAATTACACACACACTTGAGAAATTGGTACTTTGGGTATTTCCATTTTATACCAGCGAATGGACTACTTTGTAAAAATGGCCAGTTGTGGTTTTAGAGGTGTTAGGAAGTCATGTGCTGTAACTATTTCCTGGTGAACAACAACCTGTAGCGATGTTGCAAGGCAAATATTAATTGCAGACATGTTCGCATTATCCTCTATGTCATCTATGATAGTAATAAAAATAATAATACAATAATATAATATGCCTAAAGTTATAGTATATGTGTAGTGTATAATGAAAACTTCCTTTTTGATGCTTAAGAGAAACAAAAACAAAACAAAACAAAAAAATTGTTTATTTAAAAAGTTTTGAATGCAGGAATTTCAAATGTTTCCTGTATTCAAACAAGTCCGCTTTTACCAAAACTTCTGTCACACCACTACTAACTATCCACACCTGTGTTGTTTCTCTTCTTGCACAGTCCCTCATTCCCACAGAGAGCCAGGCGGGTGGCATTAGTCTGGGTGGGCGACACCAAGGTGTCCAAAATCTCTCTGCAGCCCACTGCTCCATTGAGCTGCACAGAGGAGCTTAGGAAGAAAGAAAACAGTGCTAATCATTACCCACACCCTCACCCTCCGCCCTTCCCTTTCCTCTCTGCTCCTTCCCACCTCCTTCCTCTCATTAAAATAAGTCCGAGAGAGCTGGCCTGCATACTGATGCTTTGTTAAGCGCTCTTAATTGAACTTGAGGATTCTTAATGTGCCATCATTCAAATGCTTAGTCTGTGTGCTCTCAGCTGCTTAGTCCGAATTGCCCTCTGTGCTGCATTTATCTCCACCTCCTCCACTGCACGTCCATTCAGCTTTTGGTGGAAGGGAGGAAGGGCTCTGTGGCAGATTCGTAATGTGCGGGCATGGAGGTAAAGGACATTGACTCTTTATACAACAGAGGGAACAAAAGCGTTCACTTGGTGCCAGCTGGGAGTTTCATCATCAGCCAGGAGAGAGAAAGAGGGTGAGGAAGGGCAAAGTGAGAAAGTGAGAGAGAAAGGAAGCAGTGGGAAAGTGCAAGAGAGTGAAAAAAAAGTTATTGGAGTAGATGGGGCAGGGTGACATCAATAGCATCCCAAGCAGGGGCACAAATTAGCCTGGGCGAGAAGCGGCGCAGCATGGGAGCCGACAGCTGGGGCCCCGCGCGCAATGCCACCAGGGGATTAGCGGGGTTTCAGGATCTGACACAGAAGGGATGAGCGTCATGGGCAGAATAAAGAGCAACGCGGGGATTAGAGAGCTTCCCGACACTCCACCAACACTCATGAAGGGCTTAACAGGCTATAGATATCATTAATGAATGGACAGAGAGAGAGACAGTCAAAGAAGGTTGGGAAGGGGGGGTGCATTTTTACTTTTATTCAGCCTGACCCCCCTACGTTGCTACTCTGATTTTTAATGATCATACATTCCACGTACATACATTAAAAGTCAATGAGAGGCGGGCCACTGAGGCAAACTGCCCGTGTGTTGATCATTCAACATAACACATAGTGCACCAGACAGCGATGGCCGGCGCTGACTGGTGTACGTTCAGTTCATGCCACCCTCTGAAGATTAGACCTGAATTATTCATCCGAAAGTCGTGGTGAAAATGCCAAACATATATTTGAATATTTGTACACTTTTGGTGCGGGCACACTGGAACAACAAGATGGTATTCATTGTGGTGTGCATGTGGGTGCGCTGCTAGGTATCAAATTCTGCATTCAGATGCTGGGTATGGGGTGATTTGAGGAGCCACGGGGCTGTGTCTTGTTTTATAAAAAGGAAATTGCTGAGTTTTCTCTTATGAGCAGGCCGTGCCTTCAGATAGGCACAGCCCCAGCAGCCTGTCTGCACAGCCACTGCAGGGATTTGACACCAAGATAACCTCTGTTCTAGTAACTCCCAAAGCACCAAAGACGAGACAAACTCATGGTGTTAATATGATTTCGGGGAAAACGCCGCGCAGGAGTGAAAGTTTGCAGTAAATCATCCTAATCTGTGAACTTTAAAATACCCACAGAATTCCATGATAATGACATTGCCTTTGAGCCAAATGGGATATCCTGGACAGAAAGGCATGGGGAGATAAGTCTGCCTGTTGTTTAGGAACATGGAGTTTTCATCTCCCCCCTTGTCATCAGAGCTCTGTGTGTCACACTAATGGAGTCTTTATCATGAAAGAGTTAACCACTTATCACTGGTTTGCTGCTACGGATCAAGAGCACAACTGGATTTGCTGAGGGGGCAGAATGCTCTTTGATTAACTCCAGTCAAAGTTTAATTAAAGCAAATATGCATCCACAGTAAGGCCTTAGCTTGCTCTTTTAGCAGTATCTCTCAGTCTGTGGGAACAGGATGGGCATAGGTTTCAGAGGGAGAAGATGGGACACATTCCCTTCAACACTTGAGATGTGTATCTGCATTGCGTTCTCATTCCAACTGTCAAATACCACTGCTTTGTCAGTGGACTTAAACATTAAAATATGACGCAAAAGGTAGCTCACGGACGGCATCTCAACTGATAGTGCAAAACACTTTCATTTTCAAAGGAAATGTACAGCTTCTGCTCATTGCATGCATACGGTCATTTTTTCAAATTAAACTTACTATATAGGTAAAACACTTGTTTTTTCATTTATTTCCGAAAGTTTAGGCAACGAAAGCATGTGGTTCGGGTATGGTTTGAATTAAAATGAGTACAGTTCTTACTAACATATGTCCCAGACATATGTCATGTGAGATTTGTTACTGCTGTAGCATGCTACACATACTAGCACACTATTAGAACAACTTCAAAGTACTGCCTCTGATGTGTGGAATGGAGTAGTGGTAATTTCCCTAGCTCCCATCACATGGCACCTATTTTATCTAATTACCCAACCTTACCACTCAACCTCTCCAACAAGAACTAAGAAGGAGTTTGTGAACAAACTGTACATGTGAAAATTACATCTAGATCCCACAAAACTTCCAAAAATATCAAACAATGTGCACTGTCTCGTTAGCACTGACAATGTTACCATAGCTAAGATTCTAGACTGCTATGGACCAATCCAGCAAGATTATCTGTGGCCTGCTGAGGTTGTGTATACTGCTATCAGGTAGCTAGTGCTATCTGAGACAAAGCCCGCTAACGTTACCTAACGTGGACTAAATATTTTGATATAACACTGACGTTAAATGTGAAAGTAAACAGCTCTGACAATCGTGAGGAATAACACGTCATTGCCTTGCTGGTCTCAATTAGGTTGATTTATGGTGGTGGTAACATTACATTAAAATAGTGTAGCATTTTTATGATGCACTGTCAGATGGCCGATGGGCTCTACCTGTATTTACCATTTAGGTAACATTATGTGTTGAATTACAGTCTGTTTCCTTTTTTTTAATGCCAGTGTTCTGACAGCTTAGCACCTAGTTTGTAGATGTCTATTGTTTCAACACCCAGGAGTTCATGTGTGGGTGTTTATCTTTTTTAAGTCAGTCTCATGTTCTTTATGCCATTTGTTTTCATCTTCTGGGTTAAGCGGGCTGTCTATCACTCACGAGTGTTTGGCTGTAAACTGAATTGAACTAAAGACTGCTCTTGAAGGAATACATAGACATTTACAGAGGTAAGAGGCTGAACTGTTTACTGTGAAGTAGTCACTGTATGATGGGGGATGGCGGGGAGAAGGACGAGCAGGGGGGGTACATGATTTTTTTTTTCTCTCTTTTTCTTGGTAGTTTTGTTTGGTACTAATGTTCTCTTCTCAAGGTTTTTATTTTTTTAATTTTTCATTTCGCCACCACTCAGATCTTGGTTTATATCAAATGCAACTGTTACAGAGCCAAATTTATCATAAATAGAAACATGTCGTATGTAAATAATAACATTCCACCAAGATAAATAGAATTATGTCCCACCTTCTGGACCTGAGAGGAGACATAGTCTTCATGCAGGAGAGTAATGGGACTATCATTCAAAGTTCAGTGCAAGAGCCAGACGAGCGGCAATTTAAATTCACAACAACATAAAATTCGACCCAGAAAATATTATAACAGACCCTAATAGATATTTTGTGATTGTGACAGGCAGGTTTGCAATACCCAGGTAGTTTTGGCAAGTATCTATGAACCTATCTGTGATGACTAGCGATTTATCTCTAGGTTTTTTATTTTTTACTGCTCCCATCATTGAGACTTACCAAATTATCATTGGCAGGGACTTTATCTTTGTACAGGATGTGGATCTCAACAGATCCTCTACCAAATTGTACTACCTAACGAAATCATCCAAGCTGAAAAGCACACATTATAGTAATTTCAGATCACGCTCCCATATCTTCAGACATATATTTTTCCAATCATAGCTCCATTCACAAACGATGGATATTTAATTCACATTTGTTAGCAGATGACTCCTTCATAAATTCTTTAAAATTGACTATATGCTCATTTTTTGAAACAAATTACACACCCGACATGTCGTAGAAGACCTTATGGGAAACTTTAAAGGCATAGGAAGCCATATAATGTCATACAACCCACCTATGTGGGAAAGGAGATCAATCCTGGCAGCTTAAACTCTTAAAGAAGCCTAAAGAAATTCATGATATGCTAACTGGCAACCTGTGTGTTTTACTTCCTCACTGCAAATAGGGCAGAATTACAGTTACTCAAGTCAACGTGTTTCTGAATAAGAAGACAAGGCAGGCAAGCTTCTAGCTCAGCAAGCCAGAGCCAGAGCCGCATCCAGCCTCATTCATAGTGATAAATGTTCATATGCACTCAAGCCAGCACAGTTGAAATGGTGGAGGATATGTGCAGGCCAATATCAACAAATTAGATTAAAACCTTGCAATGTGGCAACTTCCTAAATCCAGACGGCTACACCGTAGAATCCTACAAGAAATGTGCTCCGCTCCTTTCTCCAGGTCTGCAGGACATGTATGACGAAGCCATATCCTCCATCTTCCATCTTCCACCAACATGTTTTACCATCTCCTTAGACCAGACAGGTTTCATGCTGTGAAGGCACTCTGTCCACAACATACTTTACATTCCCTGCTCCAGCCCTCTGGAGGTGGTAGTGTCGTTAATTGCTAAAAAAAAAAAAAAAAAAAAAAAAAAAAGCCTTCAACAGGATGGAGCAGAAATACCTTTTTGAAGTAGGCTAATGGAAATATGTGGTTTAGGTCCTGGTTTCATTGTTATACTCATCCCCAGTGGCATTGCTGCAAAACAAACAATATGATTTCATCTCCCTTTCAGCTTCACTGGGGCATGAGGCAGGGTTTGCCTCTTATCCCCCTTATTATTTGCAGTTACTATTGTGCCCCTAGCCATCTGGCTGCAAGCTGAGGGTATTAATGACGGTATTACTCAACTGGAAAGAGTACACAAATTATCAGTTTATGCCAACGATCTCCTTTTGTATGTATCAATCTCTTGTACATCTCTCCCTGCTGTGTTAAATATTTTAAAGCAATTCGGCTAGATATCAGGTTATAAACTCAACTTTGGAAACTGTTTGCAGCCAACAAACTAGCAGAAGATCTACCTCAAGACATAGCTCCCTTTGAGGGTGGATCAAGGTTTTAAATATTTAGGCATTTTTATGTCAAGGTTTTAGGTTAATTGGTGGCTCTGAATTGGCCGTAGGTGTGACTGTGAGCATGACTGGTTGTCTGCCTCTATGTGTTAGCCCTGCAGTAGTCTGGCAACCTGTCCAGGGTGTACCCCGCCTTTTGCCCAATGTCAGCTAGGATAGGTTCAGGCCGCCCCCACGACCCCCAACAGCTCAGTACGTGAATTTCTTTGGGCCATTAAACCAATGCGTTTGCAGAGGAAAATCTTGCACCTTCCTGAAGTGTCAGGCAGCCTTGCCCCTCCCAATTTATTACAGTGTTACTGGGCAGCCAATATTCAAAAGCTCTTATACTGGATGGGTGAATCATTCATTGGCCATCCTGTTTGGGCCAAAATGGAGGCATCTTCTGCTCAGACTTCATTACGGTTGTCACTGTGCTCCCAATTACCACTCACTGTCTGTCTCTACCATCAGCATTGGCCCTGTGGTTGCTCAGTCTCTGAAAATATGGAGGCAATTTAGAAAACATTTCGTATCCTGACTTTCCAAATTGCCCTCCAAAAACATTAATCGACACTCTTCTTAAATGTAGAGCCCCAAGCAGAAAAGAGCAATAATAAGTGGGGGGAAATGAGCATTGTACATCTGCCTTGGTAATGTATATTTTATACTGTTGATGCTCAGTATAAATATGTGTGAAAAAAGAATGACTCCACACAAAAAATGAGCAGTGGGCCCTGAGGTGAAAGTCCACCCACCCTATAGGGACTTCCTCGCTTTTAATACTATGGTAGTTGCCGGCCATGTCAGAAATATCATACCAAATATCAACCAGTCGGTACATATCATACGGCTGTGAAGAGTGTCTCGGTGAGTCAGCGTCTGATGACATCTGCTGACATCTGCGGCAGTATTTGACAAGTTCAGATGTGGTCAGCACCGTCAGAAATAGCTGCTGCCTGGTGTGTAATACGACCACAAAAGGTGCCTCTTTATGTTTGTATCTGACACCGAAATCATTGGATGCGGTTTGATGAGTTGGGGGCGAAAACGGGCTGGAAAATAGAACAGGAATTTTATTTTGACAAAATTAAATACATTTACAACATAAAGTAATGCAGAACTGGCACTAATTGGTGCATTAATGCAGGACATTTTTTCGAAGAACAAATGTATCTCTTGTGGAGGACCCCCCCCCCACATGTTGGAAGAAAAATCTACGCCCCAGAGAATGAGTGTTTGTATAAAATAAAGCCCATGGCAGTGCTCTGTCTTCTGCTTATATGTGTCAGTATATCAGAAACAGATAAACAGGGGCATGGATTTTGTCATGTCTGAGGATAGAGATCCTACATGGAGCCTCCATGCTTACTTTCTTTTTTACAGCGTGGACTTTGCGCTCAGTGTGTCTAGATGACTCATATGTGAGTTGTTTTAGAAATGAATCCTTTAGTGCAGTGGAGTGACTACCTGCCCCCCACTGTGTGCAAACACATAAACTGCTTGAGTCCTGCTGTGCCAGAGAAACCACACCTTGTCCTTGTGTACAGTATCCCACCATTGTCCAGAGAGATCCCCTGAGATTCCCAGGAAGGTTGTGTGCGTGTGTGTGTGTGTGTGTGTGTGTGTGTGTGTGTGTGTGTGTGTGTGTGTGTGTGTGTGTGTGTGTGTGTCCCTTCCTTTCATGACCTTTGAACAAACACAGAGAGTACAACCTATTGTAATATGCTCGAGGAAAAAGGAATATAAAGCCTCTGTGTGTGAAGTCGTTTTACTTTACTGTACTTCTTGTATTCTGATTGATGTTATACAAATGTGCGATGTTGCAATTATTGTGCTTCTGTAGTCGTGCTACGGCTGCACTGCACATCTCAGTATACTTGGTGACAGGTGCGTAGGGGAAAAAAAAGAGACTCTGATCAAACTTAAAGTTACAATGTGTAATTTACGTGGTTGTTTATTTGCAAATATCAACTACTGCTTTCATAAATATATATTTACTAAAGTGTAATGCAGTTCACATACAAATGGAAGCTTTCTCATAGGCTTAGAATGATTTCTCTATATACACACAGGCAGGGCGCGGTCTGCTGGAGGCTGCCTTCTTGCGTCGCCATATTTAAATACAGTGGCCGAAAGGGATATACACGCTTCGCCTTTCGCTTTACCTAGAATTTGCTGTCACTGGAGACGGTTAAGGTGAAGATCAATCCGAGGCACTTCTGCGTGAACCTGCTTTGTACTTTTATGATTTTGTCACACTTTAAATGGAGGACCACGGATATGTTTTGCCCCGTAAGAGGGAAACCACGCCACCAAATAAAAGAAAAAGATCAGATAAGCGAGGACGGGACAAAACGCAAGTGAATATCGGCGTTGCTTATTCCAGGTGGAAAGAGCTCCTGAAGGAGAAGGATTTCACAAGGAATGCGGAGGTTGCCTGCTTTCTGCCAGACCGGTAATTCAACCTGATATTTTCAAATCATTTTGGCTTCATGTTTGTAACTACTTTTCCCTCTCGTCTAAGTTTGAGTGACGGCTAAGTTTATGTGCTAACGTTATCCTAGCCTTGGCTAACATTATCCCAGCGCTACAGCTGAGCTACAGCTAAATGTCTGCGCAAGGCTTTTTGTCCTACGAAGCCACCGTCACTTACCCGACGAGAGGGGTGAGTGAGTGAGCGCTGCAATCTAGAATTTGACCGCTGATGTCACTGATGTTACTCACCATTTTTACACACTGAGGCTTTAATTTACAAGAAAGAAACTGTTATAAGTGAAACATTGTAATACCAATAAAAATAGTTCTCTGTAATTGCAATGATGACAGTGTAGGCGATATTTCTGAAACGTTTTGATCTGAAAGCCACATTAACAAGGTGTAGAAATTTGAACGCAGCCTAATTGCTTCTTTGTTGTCAACACACTTTGTTGAAAATGGAATCAGGAGCTTTGTTGTCAATAAATCTCAAACTCAGACCTTAAAGTGAAGCATTAGTATTGCTTCACGGAAAATACTCAGACTCAGGGAAGCAGTGGTATAGTCATTACCGCCTCCCATTTTCACATTGAGATTTTAATCATCAGCTACAGTATTTCTGATTGATGTGTGCGCTTGAGTTTGTGTGTGTGTGTGTGCGTGTGTGTGTGAACTGTGTGTACACACATATCCGTGCACACACGGGGGGTTGTAATACATCTTCGTAATTAGTCTCATAATTATAAGGCAATAAACTGCAGTACACATGGGAGACTGATCCATCTCTGGGATACTGCAATTACCCTGCTAAGATGTGTTGCTGTGACAAATCTCCAGAAGCAAAGTGGAGCTCTGCACTGTTTCGCTTAAAACAACACGCAGAACACAAGCTTAACACAGGTTTGTGTTTACAAATGTGTGTGGAATGCATAAAAGCGTTTGCATGGTTTATTTAACCTATTTCTCGGGGTGGGCGCAGTCTTAGAACCAAATCATTCCCCCATAAAACATCAGCGTTACCGTGATTTCGTTTTAAATTCCAGTCCTGTTTCTCTGTACACTTTTCCCCAAAAGGCTGTCTAGACTGCAATCCCAAGTCCTGAAATGCTGATGCACACCAGCTCATCTTCGCGTTCTCGTCAATCTGGTCGATGTGGTGATATCACACGGCCACTGAGTGAGTCTAAATTGGCTTTGCCTCCATTAGCTCCAACAGTGCCTCATTATCAGCAGCCAACATCTCGCCTGCAGGGCCAGACCTCTGCTACTCTGCCACCCACTAGTTCCACATAGCACACGCACGCACTGAACTCACAGGTACGCACAAGCACACACATATATAAATGTTCTCCGCGTCTGTCACACTTACACATCCTAATACTTCCATTTCCATGTCTTTGATTAAGTCAGCAGGATGTTCAGTTTGCTGCTGAGCACACCTGCTTTCATAGCGGACACCCACAAAGGATGATTGGATGCTGATCAGCTTGAGATGGAATAGGAAATCCAAGCAGGCGTGGTGAGGTTTTGTGACGACAAAACGACAGTTGAAATTAATTTAGCTTAATGTTAATGACCGTGGGCCTCATAACATGCCCCCCTCTGTTTGCACAGACGTGACTCATGAACAAGTTCATCAAACACTCACAGACACATGCACAGTACGTGTACATGTGCACAGAGCAAAGGTTAACTCTACTTTGTGCACAGCCACACACACAACCACACACAGGAAATGCGGCTTGGTAAATAACCTTTTCTAAGCAACCGGCAGACCTTTCTTCCATTCAGCATCAGCAGTCACAGTCTGAACACGGACATCATGCTTGCAGGTCATATGCCTTCAAAATAATGGGTCAGTGAGTCATTGCTAAATCTATACTGCTGTCTTTAGTTACAAAAGTCAAGAGACATCATACAGAAATGTTTAGATAACAGAAAGGTACAGGTTAGGATGAAGGTTTAAAACGGTATTTATAGATAATGTGTCTGGTCAAAACTAGTCATCATCGGTTCATTTCATCATTGGAGAAAATCTCGAGAAATATCTGTGCTTTGTTCAACCTGTTTTAAAGGAGTAGTTCAACATATTAAAAAATATGACTATTTGCTTTCCTGCCGTGAGAAAGATAAAAAGATGACACCACTCTCGTCAGATAAATCTTCAAATACAGCCAGTTGCCGGTTAGCTTAGCAATATCTGCAGTTAACAAAACAGCCTAACAGCACCTCTAAAGTGCACCGTTTTTATGCTAAGCTAAGCTAATTGCCATTCTGGCTCATGCTTCATAATTAGTGTACAGACACGAGTGGTCTTGTTGTCATCATGAAGTTACCGGCCAAGAAATAGTTCAGCACCGAACTCACCGTTAAACCACAAACTTTCATTTTTACATTTCTGTTTTGGTGCTAATTAAACAAACAGGAAATAATGTGTTTTCACCTTGGGACAGAGCCGTGCTTAGTGTTTCTATGTTTCCTGTCTTTATGGCCATTTTCTCATATAAACTGCAGACAATATCTGGAGAATCACACATTGTTTAGAGTTTCCTCTTTCACACATGCAGCACAGGAGACTGTCTGTGAAAGAATTTCCTCACCTACTGTAAATACTCTGGTTTAAACAAGGGCTGCTGCCTGCGTAGAGGATGCAGGAAGCAGGACATGACAGATTACACCGCGGTCACGTAGCCAGTTCATAATTTGATCATAAACAGCCTTTTGCCATTCCTTGAATCTTTCTAATGATTCTGGTGACGGCACTTACAGACAGAAGTTCCAAGATCTCCTCATCTCTCCAGTTAGACATTATAGACGCTGTCTTTGTGCAAATGACCCTTTTCATTGTCATTGTTTGTTTACTTCCAGTTTTGCACGAGCCAGACATTCGCTGTGAATTCTGCAGACAATTACCTGCTCTATTCACACATGGGCTCAATCTGACTTTACACACACTTGGGGAGCCGGCAGAATAGAGTCAGTTTAATGTCCAATGCAAGTGATTCAGACATTTCGGATCTCACATAGTACAGCTCCTGTGGGTAACGTTGTGAAAAGTTCAGGGTTGCAGTGCATGTGTGAAAGGGGCTTATGCTAGGCTAACTTTCCCATACAGACCTGAGAGTGGTGGTGATCTGATCTCCTCGTCTGACTTTGCAAAAAAAGGAAATAAGTGTGTTTCCCAAAGTATCAGACTGTTCTTTTAAGGTTATTGTTGAACAAGCCTGCTTGTCTACCCCTCCAGACATTTGATAATGATCATGACCGCTGCTTCTTTTTCTGTGTGGTGTGGAGGAGGGACAGCCCCATCTCCAAACCACCTGCAGTTATCTAAAATCTCCAAGTCATTAAAAAGAATGAGGGATAGTTAGCGCAAAAAAGCAGATGTGAAAAAGTCTGAGTCATTAAACATCATCGTGAGTCAACTGAAACTACGCAAGAAAAGAATAGCAGAGGGAAGCAAAGAAGGAAAGAGGGAGGCAAGAGGGAAGGAAGAAAGGTACATGCTGATGGGTTAACATTTTTTTCTGGTGAAGCGCATTAGAAACCCCAGCTCCGTCCCTGACAATTAAACTGAACAAGAATGTTGATAAGCACTAATTTGATTCCCTGGGATCTGAGAGGAAGTTTTGAAAAGACAGCCGTGAGGGTAGGCTCCATTAATTGCCAAAAAAGAGACTGTCAGGGGATTATGACTCTTGCTGCCAGGTGAAGCCCACTCCCAACACAAAACTGACACTTTTCCAAAACTCTGTCTCTCCTTTACTCATGTTCTTGTGAGGCTAGAACACTAGCAATTTAGGGATTGGTTGGTTGGGACACTTGTCACTGGCATAATTGATGCTGTTTCAACCACCAGCAAATGACAGGTTAAAATCTCAGCTATAAATAAATATGTTTTAATGTCAACAAATGTTTTTTTAAAATCAGATGATTTGTGATTACAGTGATGTTGTACATTTGTGCCAACCAGCCCCATAAAGGGGTGAGTTGGCCCATGTCACGGGGTTGTTTGGCACAGTGTTAACATGCTATAATTACAAAAATTAAAAAAAATAAAGCAACCAATGGAAACAAGTTAGACAATAAACTCAAACAAGAAACCCCTGCAGCCAACCAACCCTGGCCTGCCCTACGTATTATTTGGGATATACAGGATATAAGTCTTTCCTTTAATCTTTAGATATATGGATTTTAATACGGCACAAGCTAAATTCTCTGTGAAGCAGCCAAATACTAAGGCAGGACAGAACAAAGAAAGAAAGAACAAAAACTGAGTGTGTAAAATTGAAAAAGGTTTTTTAAAAAGGCCTATAATTGACATAATTGGACTATCTCAAATTGTATTTTTTGTTAACCTGCACATTGTTAGCCTGTACAGCTGAAGATGCAGGGCAGGACTCTTTGTGATGACTCGGGTTAAGATGAATGTTGATAGCTATTGAATCAGCCTGCCATAAATAATTGAAGTGACAAACAGGTCAGAGTGCTCAAAGGCAACAATCCTCAGTCACATCTCAGCTCAAGTATAAGGTTTTAATAACCACTGTGATTTCTGTGTTCCCTCTCTCTTTCCCTCTCTCAGGTCATAACTCAAGCCTCCCATCCCTCTATTCCTCTCTGCCTTTCTTTTATTCGCTCATTCATCCGTCACCATCCAGAGAAACAGGGTCGGTTTATTGAAGCTTTCCTCTGGCCCTTTCTTGTTGTCTGGCTCTGCTTATGTAAACCAGACAGCCTCGGCTGACCGGACGCGACAGCTCAAACTAGAATAGAGCCTGATTCCATTCTGACGAGCTCCTCATCAGCCCCTGTTTTCTAAGAATGTATGCACTTCCTCTAGTCAGGACAATCAAATCAAAGATATTCTCACATCGTCTTACAAAGTTGTCCTTACACATGATGTCTTGTATCTTCACCCAGCCTGACTCTGCTACATTGGTATTCTTGTTTCCATGTTATTTCCTTTGAACCACCTTTAAACTGATCATTTCTAAGCTCAGCAATTCCCTTGTGCTATAGCTTTTAACAGAGGCTTTACCTTCACAGCCGGTCCTACGAAACCACATTTGTCAAGGAGTGTGAGAGAAACCACAAAGGAAGGAAGGGAACATTGGTTTGCGCGCCTGTATGTGTTGTAGCATACAAACTAAAATTCAATTGTTGTGCTGTTAAAAAGTAGCAGGTGAAGCACAAACAGTGTAAAACTAGGCTATGGGAAAGTTGCTTTAAAAAAGGAGCGCTACCCTCTGTGGAACTGGAGGGGGAATGGACTTTGCCATTGTGCGGCTGAAAAAACAAATGGTCATCCGTCGCTGGGACAAGAAAGAATCACAGTCTGAAACGAACAGTAAACACAGTTCAGTCCAAGTCAAACTGATGAGTCTTATATAAATTATTAACCCTCCACATGCAGGTAGATGGTGCTTGAAGTAAAGTTTACAGTGAAATAAAAAAAAAAGTAGTGTGAGTTGCAGCACTGTGGATCAATAAGTGGTAATGAATGCAGTGTAGTTAAATTTGGAGTTTCATTATACTCTCACTAATTCACAGGAAATGGAACTGTCTCTTCAAACACAAGCATATACATGATTCAGGTGAGTGGGCTGTGACAAACAAAAACCCGCAGCACTCTGCTCATGTTGACAGGAAATGGGGTTTTTTTTAGGTGAGGAAGCAAATTATTATTTTTAGAATTAACATGACCGCACAGTGGCCTGGTTATCACAGAGTATCAGACACCCCATCAGTGCTGGCAAAATTTGGAATAAAAAAATAATTGAAACATTCAACATGGTACAGCTAATCAAAGGCTGGTGTAATTTTAGCAATCTGATTTACTATCTTATCTTACAAGCACACTCTCTTTCCCAACAGCCATTCATAAATCCCATTTTTTGTTTCTTAAAGAGGAATCCTATCTTTTGGCATAAACCTCAGCAGTGCATAGATGCTGTTTGAGCAGCAGAAGTGGCATAAAACTGGCAATCTACTAAAATCCCTGAGGAGATTTATATACAGTATATATGCATTCCAAATAGTCGAGCACATAACCTGAAATTGTCAAATGTCCTCAAACTATCCATTTTTAAGCTACACAGTGTTTGTCTCACATGGATAACAATCTCTCAGTGGCTTCAGGCCACGTCTAAAATACACCCCCACTTCCTGTAGGCCTGTCAGATAGAATCTCCTCATAAGTACACTCGTCTAAAGTTCAGACATGTTTGCGTGTGGGGAAGAAGTTTTTGTAGATAATGACATTTTGTAAACAAGGGTAGGTTTGATTTGAGCTCTGGCTTGTCCCCAACTTGTATAATGTTGCCAGTTTAGCCTGAAGGGTGTGGGCTTTCCTCCAGTCCTCCAAAGGAAACATGGCAGACTCGCTGGCCAAAAGCCTGACATGGATGAGCCAATATGTCAAATCCAAAATTTCCAATGGTTTCACACGTTTTCTGTCGTGGTAAAAAAGATGGCTCCCCCTCTCCCACAAGTTGCATCTAATCTAGTTTGGTTACAGATCACACTGGGGGCCCTTTTTTCTGAAGTCATTAGAGTTTAATCAGGGATGCTCTGGCTCAGCTTTCCTGGACTATTGGACTGAATGTGAACAATTTCTGTGTAGACGAGCTGAATTAAAGACACCCTGTGGAGTTTTTACCCCTAGGAACATGATGGAGCAATGTTTTTATGAGTGGGACCCCATTTTGTTTGGCTAATTTCACACTACTCTACTCATCAACAGTTGATGTGATAACATGCAAAGAGGTGTAGCAATGCGTAAGTAAAGGCAGTGAAGAAAATGACTTTAATCTAGCAAACATGGATGCGACAACCCAGTCGGCAAAAAAAAATGTAGGCATGATAAATTTTTGCAAGCCATAGCTATGTTACATTTGCACAAAATTACTAAATGGACATGTTGAAACTTTACATTTCAACACTGTGGTTAAAGTGTAGTTAGGTTCAGGCAAAGACCATTTGGTCACACTTATGAAAAGATAATGTTTTTGCTTAAAAGACACAGCTCTGGTGATACAATCATGGCTAGAGAAGATGATGCTTTTCTGCTTTTTTGTGGCACTATCCAAGCTAGAAATGGGCCAATGTTGAGGTAAAAAAAAAAAACAGCAGTTTTTCATGGCTCTATTCATGGTGGAAAAACAGTGAAGTGTTACTACAAAAACAGCTATATTTGGTGGCTAAATAGCCGCCTGATGACATGCTAAAAAACAACTGGTTTTGTTATTTGTTACTCTCAAACAGTGGCCTGCAGCTCGGTGGGTGTCACTTTAGAGACACTGATAATGATACATGTGAAACATACAAATGTACAATGCTTTTTTTTTTAAATGTTTTGAATAAATGTTTTCATGAAGAAGAAAAAAAACTCACGCACATGTATGCTTGACCTTTGACCTTGAAACGCTGTTTACAAGAGAGCACCACAGGGCAGCTTTAAAGATTTCACTAACAAACAAGCTGCACAGTAAAACTCAGATTTATATTAACTCAGCTGACTCCTTAATGGCTATTTTTTTTTTTTTTTTTTTTTAAAGCTGAGTGTTTATTATGCAGCAGATTTTATGGTAGCTCGTGGTACATTATACATACATGCAGAGACCACGGAAACCCCGCAAATTTGTGGAGTGAAAATTAAACTGAATGTAAAATATGATGCAAGTATAACTCCATTTCAGCTTTGCAACACAGGATGACAAATGTTAGTTAATTTTCCACTATTACGCAGCTCTACTGGCAGCTGCTTTAACATTGTGTACTCAAGCCAATGCTGCTTGCATTCTGTTGATGGTAAAAAATGTGACTGATTATCATAAATATGCATCATATACACACTCGCACACAATTTAGATTTCATCACGGCGGTGGACCACAGAGGATTGAGGAAATGCTAATGTGTCCGGCAGCTTTCCTATTTGCGACTAGTACTGATGATGATCCTGCTTTGGGTCCAGTGGGACCTTACCTGCTGCAAAAAGACGACAGTATTATCTCCATGCAAATATTAACAGAGGAAAGCAAACAGGCAAAGTATCTCATCTACTGACTGGCTATGAGGGAGTCATCGAGCTTCCTCTGGAAGTAAAAACAAAAGAAAAAAAACATGATGTCTCAGAGTTCAAAACAACCTCAGCGCCTGCTGTAATTTCCGTTGCAGCCTCTGTTTGTGAACACGCTGTAGAGTGTTTCACAGGCATTTGTTGTCTGACATTGGTGAGACATTGGCATTTAAAATATCACAGGTATCTCAATTTTGCATCTACTTCCTGTTGTAATCTGACATGTAATCTGTCTTTAATGCCTGTCTCTCTAACACAATTTATTTTATCAGATTAGATCAATTTATACTGTATATTTATAGATACTAAATGCTAATGTGATTTGGCTGAGTGAGAATAAGGTCTATTTGTGGGTGTCGACAAGCAAAACTGCACCTTTGACTGAAATTTAATTTAATGCTGTAATTCCAGCGGAAGGAAGGAGAGCCAAATATGGGTGAGGAACATTCTTAGCCTGCAGCTAAACTTTCAAAAATGACTTATCTTCAGTCAGCAGAGGTGTAAACAAAGCAAAATGTCCAGCACAGTTGGAACACCACTTAACACGAGCTAACAGAGCTGATGTTCAAGTCTTTTCAGGGAGCTGCTGCTGCTCTGAGGCAGATATTTTGATCAGAACTGGCAGCATCAACTGCTTTAACTGCGGGGCAGCCAACACTCTTCACCCCACAACAACAAACAGAAAGCAGGGATCTTACTGGTTGAACAGGTAGAGCTGCAGCTCCTCTGGGGTGTGAACTGGGATTGTGATGTGCTCAACAATGCTGGTGTTTAGGATGCAGGTTTGAGCAGCCAATTTAATTAGCATTGTATCAGTGTTGCCGTAAATCATTTAAAGGTCAGCTGTAAGTCTTCACTAAAACAAAAAAAAAAAAAAAAAAAGAAAAGAAAAAACTTTACTGTTCAAATATATATTTATTTCCATTTTCCTTCATACAAAGATTTTTTTTCTCCAAAAATAAACTGTGGGAACAGGTGAACCAGTAAAAGTGCACAGTTACACAAAGTAGTCAAAGAGTGGGTAAAGCTGTGTGATGATTGGACATAAAGCGACAGAAGGGAATCCTCGAGGTCGACACACAATAACAAAAGCGAGTCTTTTGTCCAATCTGTATTGATCACCAACACCTGAGTGGGACAGGAGCAAGCGCTTTCAGCACTCTCGTCAGGTACAAGTACATTGGAGAGGTTTTGCTCCTCTGTGCAAAGATTCATTGGATTAGAAAGATAATTATGGGTAATTAAATTCTGACTTCATCCCCAAATGATTAGAGTGCAGGTGCAGCTCCGATGCAAATGTATCCATCATGAAAAGTCACTTAATCTTGGGTTGAGTGTGTAAAAATCTTAGAAGGAGGGAGGACATTTACCAGTGTGCAATTATCACTTGTTTCCGGTGCAGATCAGCTTGTGGGAAGTTTGTTTTGACCCTCGTGATCTGCTTTGCTAATGCACTTGAGAATGTGCAGCCCAGATGTCAGGGCTTTTCCTCTCATTTTGGGAGGAAAACAAATAATGAACTCTGACCCCCCTCCTCTGAAGATGCACATTTGTTTGCAGTGTGCCACATACACCCAAAGCTCACGCACAAAGCTCTTATTGGTTGACTGATGGGATAAAAGCTCCCTCAACAACACACATGCTTCCTTCAGCATGAAAAGTGTGCAATAGCCACTGAACTTTTTTTTAACCTAAAGGTCACCAGAGCATCCACCCTTTAGTTGACAAAACGCTCCTCTTTAATTTCATGCGTTGTGTTCAAGTGGTTGGCCAACTCTTGCATCACAGCATCTTTGCCAATCTGATCGTTCCTCCTCTTTTCCATGATCACGTCCTCCAGGCTCTGAAACTCCAGGACGTGATTCTTCTTCTCGGAAAAGAGTAATTTTAACCTGTACGGCTGCTTACCTATCCTTATCTCCCCTCCGATTTTAAACTCCCGTTTGCCAAAGCGGCACCAGGCGGCGAAGCACTCAGAGTTTCTCCAGTACAGCTCTCTGTCTCGCGACCCGACATGGTCCAGGGCGTTGCGCACAATCACCTCCGGCGGGAGCGCACGGTACCTGTAGAGGCCGTTCACTATCCTGCCTTTTTTGCCTTGGCTCACATCGGTGAGGAAGTTGTTCTTTATCTCAGCCCTGTGCAAGTGCACCACCTGAAAGTCCCCGACGTAAACAGCCCAGTGAGGATACTGTCCGGTGGCCACAAACTCCAGCAGGTCTCCGGGTCTGCACTTGTTCAGGAGACTTTCCGCAGAGTGAGTGGCGGCTCCGGTGCCGGTCTCATAGATGGACTCCTCTCGGTAGTAAATCGCGCACTCCAGCTCGTCCTGGGGGTCGAAGGGCTTCTCCTCATGGCTCACCACGTGGTTATCAGATGAAAAGCGGTCCAAATTCTCGTCCTGGTCGTCATCGTCGTCGTTGGAGAAAATGTAAGAGACGCCGATCCGCGGTCCGTCGTCGTCCGGGTCGAACCCATTTGGGTCCGATGTTGGCACCTCCGCGTAATTTAAATGCGTTAGTTTCTCCACCTGGTTCCCCATAAAGGTGACAGGTGGGTGGAGGGGATCGAGCTGAACACAGAAACAGGATCCACCTGTTCTTAGCGCACTCACTTCACCGGGGAGGACAGGCTGGAAGAGGCGCAGGGCTGTGCCGTGTCTTAACTAAATCCAAAGCGGTGAGGACCGACACCAATAATCCATGTCCGTCTGTATATATCCTCCAAACGAACACCAGCTGCGCCGACCTGCAGAGAAATAAACAAGACAGCAGCTTAAACAACGAGCTCAGAACACATTAAAAGCCCATCTGCAAGTCAAAGTACTGTGCGTGGTTTACATTCCCAACAGGTGTGACCCGACACACCTGTTGGCTCACTTTGCACACACTCTCCGAAACAGCCACAGCTATATTTACTTTTTAAGCCACATCAGTAATGTGTGATGACACCTACACTTGTGTCTCTCATGTTGGTCTTTCTCAGCTGTTCATCAGCTCAGGTCACATTAAACTCTCCGGACACACGGACTCACCTGCAGTTCAGCTCCTGGCAGCAGCTCCTCTCCTGTCACATCGGTAAAACAAACAGGATTACACACTGTGCTGGCGGCTGCTCTTCCTGTATGGTAGGCTGTGTGGTGTGGTTTCCTCTCCTGTGCTGTACAGCCTGTCTGTAGTATGAACCTCTGTGTTTGTTGCAGAGAAACTCACCCAGGACCGAGCGACTGCTGGGAGGTGTTGTCATTTAAAGCGACAGTGCGCATTTTTCGGCCTCATTTACATATTCAGTCTCAAGTTTAAGCAAAATAAGTAGAAAGAAAATCTATCAAGTAGATGAGATTTTTCTTCTGCAATTTGCATGGGATTATTTTAAAAGATTTAATGAAAGTAAAATACTGTACTGTAATACTGTAATTAATTTAACCAATATTGTTTAATACATGTATAAAAGTTTTTTTCCCCATTGTAAAGATGTACAATGTTACAGGTACAGTACTGTACATCCATCCGTATTTTAAACAAGAAAGTTTTCATACAATTCTACAAGAGGTGTGAGTCCATAAACAAGTTGATGAGAAAATTAATACCCTTTAAAATTGGACAAATTGATCTCACTTTGAAAACACAAGGAAATCGATTGCCTTGAGGAAAATAAGTAAACCTAATTAAATTGTGTTTACTTACAAGGTACTCACTGTAAAAGTATATATTTAAGATAAGTGAACATGACTCAAGATTACTTAGTTATGTTTACTTAGCTTTTTCAAGGCAATAGGTTTCCTGTATTTTTTAAAGTAATATCAGCTTTTCACATTTTACACTAAAGGAGAGGGGTGAGGAGAAAGACATCCATGCAGGCTGTTTGCACAACTTTTTCCACACAATTTTGTAATCATCCCTGGATAATTAGTGAGTCAGTTAGTACACCAGTTAAATATTTTATTATTTACATACTCATAAAGTTGAGTGCTGTGCTGAAATTAGGTGTTAGTGAAATCGGATTATAAAGTATAATCTCTTACGTCGATGTAAAGTATGTAGAGGGACTTGTGATGTAATTTGAGGATTAGGATCATAAAGACGTTTTCTTCATTCTTTAAAACACAAACTAATCTACCAAAGTCGGTTTGATAAAATCAGATGTGCCGCAGAACTGAGTGCATACATTTTTATTCAATAAGTGTGCCAATGAAATTGAGGTTTTGTCGTCTTAAACAACCAGACGTAACGTTATATAATCAAATCCAAACTTACTTTATGGAGTTATATGGTTCTTTTGTGTATATTAACTTTGCACTGGATTTGGGAATTCTGCCTCCAAACCTCCTGAGCTATAAAGATCTACACATCACTGATACCGATGTGAAGTATTCCTGAAATTTACTTTGCCTACATTATAGGTGAACACCACTTTAATTAAGAATTTCAACATGTTATTTCCATGGCTGAGGAATGTTTGATCAGTATCTGTGAAAATGAGCCGCTCTCTGTCAAAGCCAGAAACAAGAGCATAAAGTGTGGAGCTGCTCCACAGACAATGAATGGAAGATTTGGTGGAGCTGTATTCTATTGTAGTGTTTTCACTTATAGACTGAATCACAATAACTTCCAGGTGGGAAATCCCTGCATCATGTACATTTAATAAAACAGTGCTGAACAAACGCTGCCTCCAGGTGCTTAGTTTTTAGCCACCTAAAAAATTAAAATCACTCCCAAGTGTGTGCTATATTTAGAATATTTTCACCACTTTACCTTGCCATCAGATGGCCCTTGCTGATAGTGAACTGAAGCGGTTCTCTCAAAGCCACCAGACTCCACTGACAAAAACAGTCATTCTAGATGAGGGGAGTTGATGGTCCACCGCTGCCTTGATCAGTTACTGTGTAAGGTACAGCTGTGATATTCCAAATATAGTACAATTAAGCTGATATTGGTTGTTTAGGTAGGACACAGGCTTTGCTGCAGCCCCCATCCACAGCAGTTTGTTGCTTAGCTTCTGTCCCAGTAGATTTGGGTCATCAAGGACACTAGCAAAGCAACACAGTACATATGAAAAGCACAGCAGAAGCATCACATGGGTCACGTTACAGTTTTCATATCAATTGCCAGTCACTTCTGTACCCAGAGGTGCCTGTTATCAAGATGTCACAATGATTCAGTCGACACTCAGAAGAGTCCCCTGGGTGCTCTCACTGTCATCTGTAACATCTTTCCCAATCCATTGTCCATGGAGCAGCTCCAGACTTTACACTTGACGACTCAAGATTTTGGATTTGGGAGAGAGTATTCACGTTTACCAATATTTTTGGATCGTCTTACACCGTAGGAATACCATGTATGAAATCTGAAAATGAGCACATTTCCCCTTTAAACTTTACAACAGAGCTTTTTTACAGCAGACATGTTGACTTGTCGTAGCAGGAAAAGCACAGGTGTTTAATTAACATTAACAATGCCTCTGTCTATTCAAATGTCCCAGTAAGTCATGACAGTGTGACAGCGAGCCAGCGTGAACAATAGCAGGACCCTGAAACCAAGGCAGCCATTCAATTCAGCCATCATTCACTTTGTTATGTACACCTGCGCTTTTACTACTGTGACATGTCAAAATATTGGTGAAAAGGCCTAATCCAAGTTTGAACACGAGGATCCTAATGCAGTATCATCTTGCAAGCAGCAGCGTTACATCAAGCATAGTAGTTGTTTGTTGTGCATTATTGACAGTGCTTTCTTTAAAAGGTATCACTTTAAATAACTTAACTGTGGTGTAAAGGAATTTATTCACATCAGAGGGGGAGGTCATGTGGGCAGTGTGTCAGCAGCACAATGAACCAGACTCCCTTTTTTGATGGGAGTATCAAACTGTGTGGATTTAGCCGCCAAAAGCAGTGGGAGACAAGCATGACACCTGGATCAAACCAGAAATTTGGAGCACCGGTCTGATCTGAGCCCCGCTGTTCTCCTCCCTCTCCATCCAGCTCTGGCACTGCCCCGGCCAGGACTCCTGTGCCAGGAAGTGAGACTATGTTCACTTCCTGCCAAAAGGTAAAATCCTCCTTGGACAAGCCAGAAATTCAGGCTTAGTGTGTCTCAGGCAGCTATTACACCTACTTCTTGGAGCGTTTGAACAGATGAATGTGAATTCCAGATCAAACATAACCAGAAGAAAGCAAACATCTTTGGGGAATTGATTGGGTTTTTTTTTCCATCAGCACTGCATGTCTGTACAATATTGTGATTGAATTTCTGAGGATATTTACATCTCTGCCTCCCTCCAAAGAAACAGCTTAATGGCTTTGCCTGTGATATGGCAAATGCGGTGCCTGTCTGCGCACACTTTCCACAAATTGAACTGTTGTCGTGAAATTACCTGTGACTTCACATGTTGTGCAGTAAACAAGATTAGATTTGCAGAATGGCAATTCAAAATGAAGCAGAGTGGAGAAATGAATGAGTCAACATCCGAGATCATTTGTTGCCAGTTAATATCTTCATTGGTGAAATGCTCTTAGGGTTGTGTGACGCACTCTTTGGAGGAGACGAGCAATTAGAGATTTTTGAAAATGCCTGATGCAAGGTTATTAAAAGATTAGCTTCACCTAGTTTCATCTCAACACAGCCTTTGTTTGTTTCTCTTTGGAACAAAGACCCTTCACAAGGAGCAAGAGAAGGAAGGAAGGAAGGAAGGGAGAGATTTAATCGCATAACTGCATTCCCGCAGATGTTTAAGAATGGTTTGTTTATGGCTCATTCACAAAACTGTGTTTTGAGTAAATCTGTTTAATATCTTCAGCTTCCTACATTATTTACCTGCAATTACAAAAGACTGTCTTTATTAAAGGATCTCATTAAGATTTAAACATTTCCAGTATTACTTTATCTCAGTTCACATATTGTACATAAGGTACACATGCTGTAATTATATGCTCACTAACCTGAAGAAAGACTAAAATGAGCACTTTCTGGATTTATAGTTGCCAGTAGGAGTCACAACTCTACCAACAAATAATCCCCCATCATACCTGGAGCTGAGAATTTATAATCCAGAAATGGAAAATTAATTTCTGGACATAAATCCAGTGTCCTCATGCAGACACTGCTCTCTTGTGGTTCTGCCAACTTACTGCATGTAAAGCATGTAAAGATAACTGCAAAATGATCTGCTCATGCTTCCAATTACAAATACAAGTTTGGTAGCGTACACTGATGAAAAGGTTTGCAGCTTTTATTTACATTCAATAAGACTGGAGTTGACACAAAAGATGCTCCATCTTAAGAAATAAAACATAATTCATCACTTTTTGAATTCTAATTCAGCCAGGCAGCATAGTTTTTCTGGGGTACAACTCTTTGAACAAAAATTTCAACAACCTGAGTCCTGATAAAAACAACTGTCTTCAAAATACTTACAACATATTACTTTCCTAATACACAAATAATAACCAAGACACAGGTTTTAGGATGAATATAAATGTGGCGTACTATGTCCGGTTGCTGTTTCTCCTATGGCTCTGGATCTTTCTCCTCAGCATCTGGTCAGGAACCAGATCTGACTGTCTCACATCTGTGTTCCCACAGCCCACCACAGGACAGCTAGAGGACGGAGAAATAGAGGGAAAGTGAACATGTATAACAGGTATCGAAACAGACAAATATCATTGAGCAAATTCACACAGACGTGGGAAAGCAAAAAATCTCTGCATCAATACTGACAGACACTTCAGGGAGGATGAGGATTAAGTGTGTCCACGAGTACAGCAGCATTTCATCAGTCATACACCTAATCACAATAAGGCCCCTTCTGAGTATTGTTGCTATAATTGTGCATGTAAGGTGTGCACGGTGACCGCAGTCAGGACCCAAGACAATAGGCAGGTTTCTTCGGCAACAACATGGACCGGGACTGGGATTTCATCAGTGTTCCTTAAGGAGCCGCCACATCTAATTTCATTCCAACATCAAAGCAGCATAATAAAGAAAATGTGAATTAAGGCAGACTGCTTGGTCCCACCACACCAGCCCACCGAGTTGTTTACTGCTGCAAAACCTGACTCAACTTTCTAACCATCCTCCAAGGGAGAGCGTCTTACCGGCATTTCTTTTTCTGGCTGTGTCTTGCTTTCATCAGTCCCAGTATGGCTTCTTCATCATAGTGGTGGTTACACTTCTTATTCTTCATCGGGTTCACCATTTCCACCTTGAATACAAATTCACAGCAGTGTTATGTAATGAGACACAGAACAGAAACACAGTTTAGCTGCTAAAATGTAAAACCAGGGTGGTTTTCTATGTTTTGCTGATACTGAAACTAATATGTAATCAGAAAGTCAGAAATTAGAAACAGTCATTATACGATGGAAATGTTTTCAACAGGAATATGTAAATCTGTAAAATAATACATCAACAGGCTGGAGTGGTCTACCTGTGTGACTGGGCAGGTGAAGTTGACTTGGCTCTGTGTAACAGCGATGTCCTCATCGAGCTCCTCTGTGTGCTCTGCTGACTCTTGGTTGGCTGACAAAACAAATGACAAACATGTGCTTCAAATGTCTAATTACAGTGATAAACGATGAACTGGATGACAAGATGGCAGGAGATTATCCAACAGGCAATGACATGGACTTGGTTGAAACTATCTTACTATATCTTACTATATTATACTATATATACTATATTTAATTATAAATTTGTAAATACTCTTGTAAAATTTCTTATATTTTCACTTATCTTTCTACTCTTGCAAGGAGCACCTGTAACGCAAATAATTTCCCCTTGGGGATCAATAAAGTATTTCTGATTCTGATATATAATGATGAAAACTCTGTGTGTGTGTCTGTTCCACGTTTTTCTCCTCACTGACTTGGTCAATCCATGTGAAATTTGGTACAGTGGTAGAGGGTCATGGGAGGATGCGAATGACGCAATATTACATCAATTGGCCAAAGGTTGAAGCTATAGCAACCGATTGAAATTGCAAACTTTGAATGGGCATATCTCATGCCCTGTATGTCGTAGAGACATGAAACTTTGCACAGAGATGCCTCTCCTCATGAGGAACAAATTTGCCAGAGGAACTCATAACTTCTGCTTATATAGATTTTCCATCGTTTGGAATTTTTTGAAAAACACTTACAATCGATCTCTTCCCAGGAAGTTTGACCGATCTGCATGAAACTCGGTGAACATAATCTAGGGACCAATATCTAAAGTTCCCTCTTGACAAAAGTTGGAAAACTTACTAAAACTGAGCTTCTACAAGGCAATGAACATTGCGGAGGGCGTGGCTCATCACATAAAGGTGTATAACATCTCAAGGGTTTCACCGATCATCATGCAACTTTGTAGGCATATGACGACACATAATCTGAGGGGACCCCTCCATTATTGACCCCATCAAACAAAATGGGGGCGCTAGAGAGCTAGTATCTTATCTAGGCCTAACCGCCATACTGATTTTTCAGTAAAATTGGTAGATATGTAGAACAGGACACCACAGGGTGACTGGAGAAATTTAACTCTAATTGGCAACTGGGTGGCGCTATAACAACAGAAAAATGCTTAAAAATGGCTAAAATGCGACCGATCGCTGTGGCTCCCCCTGTGGCCCAATGTTTTGTTTTTTTTTTCAAGTTTTTGGTATGACTAAGTCATGGTGTGGTATGCAGTACTCAATGGATATGGACTAGTATTTATAGAATACAGCAACATGTCCCAATTATGTGGTAAAAAAAAAAAAATTCAGGAGCGAATTCTGTGTCATTAAATGCTAAAAAAAAAAACCACATAAGATGCTGTCCTCATGAATTATTCAGTTTACCACATTCTACCATCATTCACAATGTCTTACATTGGCATAATATACACAGCCATTTACATTTATGAAGCACACATAGCAGTAAGACATTACACCAGCAGATGCACAGTTAAGAACATGCATACACAAAAATCTCACCAGTGCACATAGGTACACAGACATCGAACACACCCACCCTTTTTAGCTTACTTATAATTCTCCCAGTGCAGCTACAGTTTTGTAATAGTCATCCTGTGCTCAAGGTATTAAAAAAAACTTATGATGCGTCCTTAAACTCTTCCAGGCAATGGTACATATTCTAATTTCAGTAGAATATGTGAGTTTATCCCTCAGCAGCAACAGGGGGATATTTGGCACTCATTCAGTAAAGAGTAATGGTGATTACTGGGTTACGGCTTACAGAATACAATAGAATATGTAGTATCTACATGAAATTATATCATATTACCACTTTAGTTCACACCTCATGATATGTTTTCTCACACAATGCAACTTTTGGGAGTTGGAGTCAGACTGGGAGTAACACTGTTGCAGCAGCAATTTCACTTATAATGTCTACAAAGAACCTAAAAATATGGCATCATCTGAGTGTGGCGACGTTTAATAAGGGGTGTAATAAGGACAACAATTAAAAAGCAGAAAATAACCGCTACAGGGTGACAGGCAAACATAATTATTCAACAGTAAACAAAGGGAGTTGTGTGTTTAAAATCAAGCTAATTATCCTGAAAAAGAACACATCCAAAGATCTCTCCCTCTCCTTGGCTGAGAAGCCCTGCTGCAAGCATAGCTATTATCAAACTCCTGAGCGCACAGCATTGATTCAAGCAGCGCATAAATTCAGATGATTTCTCCTATCTGTCTAGGCCTTACCTTGGTTGAGAGAGCTCTTGATGCTCTCCTTGAAGGCCACTACTTTCTGGTGATTCTGCAGCTCAGCGTCAGAGAGCCTGGCTATTCTCTCTGTGAACTGCTCCTTCACTTTGGCAGACAGGCTGAACATGGCCTCTGGCTGCTGTGAGGTAACCTAAAAGAAACTGAAGTGGGTAAGGCTTTTTCCTTGACCTTTACAATTAGAGTCAACTGCAGTGTTTTCTCTGACATTCAAAACTAACACCTTGACATTAAGACTTGCCACTCTAAAAAAAACCATCTTGGTGTACACACCATAGCAGGGGCCACCTGCATGACCTTCCAAAGAACCAATCGTCTTTATGCACTTTTTGTGCATCTCAGCCCTCACCCAGTAATACATCATGAGGTCCACCTGTTTATTTAGGAAAGGATGTTTTCCACTTATGTGATTAGACCATGCCAGGTTGCTCTCACCTCCGCTGTGACTTGTTGCACAACATCAACAAAGTAGTTAATCTCCCTGTCCAGCTTGGCACACTCCAGAATCATGGCCTCCATTTCTTTAATGCCTGGGTTCACCTCTTCATCTGTAATGAAACAGCATGCACATTGATGGAAGAAGCATTCAGGCCATTTACTTCAGTAAATGTAGCAATAACATTACTAGTACTATAAAAAATATTCCATTACACGAAGGCCTTGCAATCAGAATCTAATTCCTAGTTACAAAACTGAAGTATTAACAACAGATGTCACAAAAGTACAAGCAGTCATTATGCAGAATGTCCCGTGCAGGTATAATATTATCATGTTATTGGCTCATGGTCACCGATGCATGTAATGTTAGTGGTACTCCATGTTGTAACGTTAGCTGGTCAAGGTGGAGCTACTTTTCAGCTACTTGTTATACTGGGGTGTCAAATCATTCTATAATACAGCACCTCCAAATTTTCCCCCTTTTTAATGTAAATAAGTACAAGTACATACTGAAAACAAAAACTCACAATTAAAGAACAATCCTTTTAAAATAGATGATGAACAGTCTGAGATGCCTTTCGTGCAGTTTCAACAATATGTCTCAGTTTTTTTATGTTCAGTCGGTCTACTCCTCACTGTCATTACATGTTCATTTTCCCATACATTTCCACTGTGAAGTAATGCTGGCATCACCATGCCAAACTTGAGTAGAAGCTATTGAGGAAGCAGGTTTCCCCTGTCTTACAAACCATTTACCAATTTTAAGTGTTGGCAGTGCCCTAGCAACAGATTATTTTGTACTAAAGCTGCTGATTTACAACATTTTGCACAATGTTCAATATCTTTAAATATGACCACAATAAGTACTCAGTGTTTTTTCAGAGAACTGTATTTTGGTCAGGGTGAGAAAGCCTCTGAAGCAGCATTTTACATTAAGTAGGTTGCTCACTGTTTAACCTGCTCTGGAAACCTGGCACGTCTTAGCTTTCATAAGAGCATCAACATCCTCCTGAGACCCTGTGTCCTCATATAAGGACATCACATTTTGGGTTTACTTGACCTTATGCTTCATTCTGCTTAACTTAGACCTGTTGTCCTCATTCATGGACAACAAGTAAAAAAGAAGATGGCGCCCATCTCTGCCAAGTCAGTCTGCAGCCAATCCAGACACAATAGTGGACAAGCTCTAAAACCTCATAACATTTTGTGATTGAAACTTGTTTATGATTAACAATGTCTGTAGTTTGATATGGCAATATAGCAACAGTGACAAGCTAAGACACTGTTAATTAATAAGTACTCGTTAGAAAACATTAGGGCTATATTATTGTCAGGTTTGAGGACACTGGGACTAAATTATCATTGTCAATATTTAGTTTTTAGAAATTAGAAATTAATTTAGAAATTAAAGATGTATCCCAAACAAATGTTTGGTTCTCAGGAGGATATTAGGTGTGTAAAGTTATCTAGTGAGCCATGACCCTTTGGAGGGCCGCTTCTGGCCCGCGGGCCGTAGGTTTCACTCCCCTGTTTTATACTGTAATAAAATGAAAAAAAAAGGCCCAAGTAGAAACGTATTAAATCAATAGTACCATCATAACCAGGAATTCCGGGATTATCACAGGTTATTATGTGGCCTTAAGTTAGAAACAAAGAACAAACCATGTAACTTAACGTTAGAGACTGATAGTTAAGTGATGGTGACAAGCTTAACTTAGTGAGGGTGTCTGTAATATTTACCCTGAGTTTCCGCCAGGTCCATCGCCACATCTGTCACGATGTCCATCCCCGTCCCGATGTCTGCCTGACATTGCTTCAGACTCGACAGTGTTCCGTGGACGGCGCTGAGAGACATTGCGACCGGTGTCTTTTATCCTCCGACACCACCGACACTAACGTTACGAACTTAAGCTAACTAACGTTACGTTAGCCGAGCATGCTAAAGTTAACGTTACCTGCAGTTTGTGTTAGCTTAGCTAGCTAACTGACGAGCTAACGTCACGGCGTGATTTAAAAGTAGCAGCGTCTTAATCTGTGTCGAGTTTGTTTTATTAGTTTTATTAACAACCGGAAGTGAAACACATAGTCGACAGGAAAACAGTGAGGTCACCCGCGAAAATATAACTACAACCCTCGGCAGGGACTCAAGTCTAACTTCCGGGTTTGTTTTTTCAAAGTAAAAGCCTTGACGGAAATAAAAGAAAAAGAAAGGAAACATAACCACATATTACAAATATTCTTATTTATTTATTAACTTCGTTCGAAAATGGCACAAAGTGACAATACACAAAGTTGGCAAGTTAAGTCATTTGCTACTTAAAATCTATATTTATGTACAATCTATTATTAGTGCATTGAGACATTAATGGTCACTGAAATGTGTAAGTCAACAACTTAATAGGCTTTTTTTATGTTAGAGACTGAAGCACTGGTGCAATTATTAAAATCACTGAAGGCCAAACTCCCTTCAGATTCAGGGTCCTGGTATTGTGCATGCTTTGCTCACTGTTGCACTGCCATGGCGCACTGGAACACTTTGACAGAGCCATTGTTAAGATTATTAGTTACACCTGTGCTTTTCATACTATGACAAGTTAAAATGTCTGCAGTGGGAAAAAAGCCTAAGGCAACAAAAGCATAACTTTCTGATGAAACACTTCTCCAGATCTTCACAGTATTGTTCTGAACTCGTCAAAAATGAAACTGGGCACATGGGCTTCGGCCACCTTAAGAATAAAGAGAAAATAAAGGAATAAACATGTTACTATCCCACAGCACAAACAGTAAAAATGCAAAAAATACTGCTTTAGAAATGTTTAAAGTCGTGTCTCATTCAGGGCATGGTGCTGTAAGATTTACCATTTGTTACAGCTGAAAGTTATTATATATTGCTGTATAACAATACAGTTGCTAAGCATACCATCATTTGCCACATTTGTAAATATTACTGGCGTCAAAGTTATCATACCTTGCGTGACAGTTTTGTGTACTTCACATAGTCTTCCAGGAACATCAGAGCTCCCACCACATCAGAAGGCATATCAGGGATCCTCTGACTGTGATGAGGTCAAACGAAAACTCAAACATGAGTAAATAAACCCATAACAGGAGACATTTTATACATTTATCCTGCTCAAGCAATCAAAAACAGAAATCTTAACTTAGAGTTACACAGAAAGAAGTGTTATTTGAGTCTGTTTTGTTACCTTGTGCACTGCTCCATGATAGAGCGGATGAACTGACCAATGAGAGCCAAGAACTGATGTGTGTATCTCGAGTGAAACTGCTTGAGCAGGGTGAGCATGCCGAGAACTAGCGGAGGCCAGTCAACTGGATCTGTGGCTTTCCTGCAGGTCATTCCTGGGTAAACATATGACATAAGTCATGTATTCATTTACATGTGGATGCAGCCTCTCATACCAAGCCTGGCAAAAAATAAATCCACATAATTTCTCACTATTACACCAAGAACACCAAGAATCTAGTGTGCTCACAATCCTTAAACCTCTCTGGTCCAAGGCATGACTTCCTACATTTGCCAGAATAATGCTCTATGTGTACTAAGAACAGTAAGTAGCCTGCACAATTAAAAACTACATCTAAACTGTAATAGATAGAGCAGCCTGTAATGGTTGTTTTGCCACATGGGCACACTGATTTAACTTGTTACACTCATGATTGTGCAACTTAATAACTCATTAACCACAGTGTGCCATAAAAGCTGAACTATAGTAAACTGAAAACAACTTGCCTTGGTTTTTGCTGTACTGAAGTTTGGGCAGCTGGGCGATAACAAACAGGAAGTTGATGATGGGGAAGTAAGGTAGGCGCTTTGTGGTGATGTAGATCTGTGAGAATCATAAACGGAAGACGTATGGTCAGAGCGTTCTGCAGTGCACAACCACACAAAACAGAAAACAGACAGAGAGTGCAGACAATAAACACGGGTGACACTGGCTTCAGTTTGTGGTGGTTCCTGAAATTCAATTATTATTGGTCAAACAGTAATCACCTTGTTGAGTGGGTTGTGAATGCCGGCAGCCTCCAGGTGGGCAGTGATGTCATACAGGAGAGTGTTTGTCCTCTTTAGGGTAGGGCAGTGAAGGATCCTGGTAGTGAGCTTCAATGTCTGCCAGCAAAGACCTGGCAAGGGCGCGACAGGAGTTGAAATATGGTAGATGAATAAAGGAGTTTGAAGGAAAGTTTTAATTGGAGCAATAATCATTTATCAGCACAAGTACAGAAACATTAGCGCGGTGGTTCTGTGTTCTCTGAAGTGGAGAGACTTGAGAAAGAGACTTGACTGACTTGTTGAGGTTTTCCAGGGCAGCAGCCAGGTGTTTGGAGTCAAACTTGCAGGAGTAGTTCAGCTCATTAGCAATCTGCTGCCTGAGAATCTGCATCTGACCAACCTACAACAAACACATTTATTTAACATTATTTTTGCAGCATCATATCTTTATTGGCACTGGCAGATGGAGTGGCATGAAAATACAGGGTGGAGGGGGTCATTCAAGATTGTAAACACAATTTGAGCTCATGTTTCATCCTCAAAGATAACGTGACCCAAAAACAACTAAACTTAAGTTATCAATAACTATTTTCCATTGACAACATTAGAAAATATCATGGACCAGTACCTTCATAATGGCCTCCAGGTATGCACCCCAGATCTTCTGGGTTTTTGCCACAGCACTGGCATACACTTTGCTGGCATTACCTGTTGCACAAAAAAAGAAAAAAACTGACTCTTCTCAAGGAATAAAAAGCTCCCAGCAAGTTGTGGGAATTCCTAAATGAAGACCTACCCACAATGCCCTGGACTGGGTTGACAGCACCCAGCATGGCTTTGAAAACATCCACTACAGCTTTGTCCTTCAGGATGGTCCTCTGAAGCAATATCAGGAAGTTCTAACGGGAGAAACAGGTTCTTATATATGCAAATATATTCATGTATGCATACTCTGAGCACTGAAGATACCATTAGAGCCCTTACACACCTGGATTCATTACTTTTTGTCACCAATAAAGAGCCTTTTTGGTAGTTTTGTTGCACAGCTTGAGACCTTTTTTTGAATACTAATTACCTGCAGTTCCTTGACAATCATGAAGCAGAGCAGGCGGTCTAGTCCATTGAGACCAAATGTACCGAGGGTGTTCTGGATCTCAGAGAACAGCCTGTTGTTGGTGACCTCCTGGTGGCTCCTCAGGTCATACCAGGTGTTCATCTGGTCGATATAGCACGTTACTCTGTAGGAAGGTCAAATGTTTGTCAGGGAGAGCTTTTGGAGACTGTACGATTCAGCATCTACAGATATGACCAAAGATTTAATCTCCATCTTCGAATTAAAGCCCAGTTTTTCTGAGAAAGAAAACACTTAAAGGAATAATTCTTTTAGTCTGCTTGTGTTGTTGTGTGACTTTGTTTAAAGGGTTAATTTGGAATCACCATAATCACACAATGACACAAACAAACAAACTACTGATCGAGGCAGCGGTAGATCAGCAGCTTTGGTGTGCTTGGTAAAATGACTGTTTTTGTCAGTGGAGTCTGGCTTTGAAGTGAGCAGAGCTAATTTTCACATTCCGTTAAGTTTCCCATCAGAAAGGGCTGCTAGTTTAGAAAGTTCTGAGCATCCGACTGGATAAATGAGACTTGGATTATACTGTATGAGCTGTGTCAGTTTGTAGACGGATGTTTTCATATAGTTTTGCTGTTGATAGACACATTTATCTATGACGTCAATTCACCAGAAAAAAATTCAGTTTCTGGATTCTTCATTCACCGGAGGCATGCAAGAAAAACAGTGTTCTTCATGAACTCTAGTAACACAGGGTGAGTAACTGTTATACAAATGATCATTTTGGAGTGTAAAGTATACTTTTCATTAACTTCTCTATTTCAGTTTCACTGTTATATTTGAGGAGACGTACCTGGGATCAGTGATCCGGAGAATCTCTCTGCAGAGACGACCGATGAAGGTGGCAGACTCGTCCACAGAGGGAAATTTTGGGATGGGGATGTGGGTGGACTGGTGCACACTCTGCCAGTCCTGGATCTGATTGGAAGCAAGGAAATAACCAATCAAACAACTCCTGTTACGGACAAACAAAGCAGAGCAACCAGAGCATTTCTTATTGATTACAGAGGGACGAAGTGATGCTGGTGCACTATTCAGGGATGTGATAAGACATGGTAAAAAGCATGCTGCTGTGTAAAGCCCGACCTTGGCCCTGAGGAAGCTGTTGCATTCCTGTTCCACATTGTAGTTGATGATACGGGACACCTCCTCCTGCCAGATTTTAAGGCCATAAATGCTGACGTAGTCCTGGATGTACTCAAACGACCTGTAGAACCCATCCATGGTGGCTGCCATATCCTTCAACTTGGGCATCAACTCACTTGGCTGAGAGAGCAGAAGATCTTGTTTTAATTTTTCACTGCTTTCCCGTGATTCTCACAGGGCAAGATATCACAAGGGCATTAGTAGGACATTAGTACTTTTTTAATACATTATAAGGAGCCATTGTGATTGTAAATTGTTAACGTTTTTTTGTCCTGTGTTAGTGATTTGATGTGACACAAACTTGATAAAGCACTGTTAGATATACACATAAAATATTTAGTGAACAACAGACAGCAGATCTGAAGTCGGACCTTAGCCTTGGGGTTGAAGATCAATCCTTTGTGTAGAGCATACGCAACCCTCTTCACCAGCTCCTTCCTGATGCCATCCTCCAGAAGCTGCTTAGGATCCACCTAATGCATCACAGTGTGTTAGCAAAGTCAAATCCACTATGGCTACTTAATCTTGAACTGCACTGTGGCTGATGGAGACACCATATCCCTTTCTGCGTGTTGGAACAGAAGCAAGTTTTAACCATCTATCATAATGCTAAAAGTAAAAGTCTGAAACTTCTCAACAAGTCCAAATAACCATCACATCGTCTACCTTAATGATCCCAACTAGAGTGGTCTTCATCATCAGGATCCCCTCAGTGAAAATGGAGATGTCGTGGGTGAGTTTAGCCACCTGTAATCACATGAGGAAGAAGGATGTTTAGGCACACAAATGACAGAATTCAGTGAATCTCAAACGCTTTTAGAAACATATTTTAGTGTACTGTTTAGATGTAAAATCAGAAAGTTTGTGACCCAGCTGCCAAGTTGGACACAGTCAAACGAAGCACCAAGCACTTCCAACCAACTGTACCAACTGATTTTACAGCTTTTCAACTAAAATGTGTTTCTGAAAACATTTGAAGCCAGAAACAGGCGATGCAGAAACAAAATCTTGATTCATATTTGATCAGCACTGCCTAGTCTGACAGTTTGACTGCAGTTCATTAACAGTGAATGACGCGATTGACAGCTGTGTTAGAAACTCCTCGCCTCAGGTTGGTTGTTGTCATTCATGTGTAAATATGGAACTGAGCAGTTTCCGCAAATATGACAAAAAGTTACAATTATGAAAGTTACCAACTGTAGCTTTAAATTAAATCAGTCAGATGAATGCCAGTGGACACTGTACTTGAACTGCATATAAAGGAATGTGTGATGCTGTTTTTAAATTTGATTTGACATTATTTTCAAGAGTTAAACACGTTTGATTTCAAGGCATTTGACACATTTTCAACATTTTCAATACCAGGCTAACAAATTCTAATTAATGCATTTAAAGTAAGGCCCCGACACTTATTTTCTCATTTGTATTCACATCAAAAGGTGCAAATTAGTTTGAAAGAAACGTTTAGAAATGGCAGCAAGTATGATTGCCTCAGACTCACAAAAGACAAGTTGACGTCTAAATAGCACAACTTGAGGCCTCTCTTTCTATGTAATATCTAATTATTTTTATTTCTTCACTGACAGTCTGAACAACAGTCCAGGAGCTACATGCACATTGGTAAGACAACAGCTGTTTTACTTCATAGCGAGCCCCGAGCTGGGAGTAGTCCTTTAGCTTGTCCTTATCTAGACGCGTTGGCACCTCCATTATGTCATGGATCTGCAGCTTGATGATCTTGGCCAAAGAGGTGAACATGCTCTCTGGGATGATCTGCAGCACCTGGAAGCAAGTGGATAAAATACCCAAACTGAGCACCAAATGAATCTAATACCCTAGTAAACTTTGAGGGGTTTTTTAAAGACAGAAGAGTTGAGATTAGTCTTCAAAAGCAGATGGTACACCATGCTGTAGATGAAAAATCGTGTGTACAGCTAGTAGGAGCAAATCCTCCAGCATAATGTAACATGGCATGTGGCTGATGAAACCAGAAGGTAATAGCATCTTAAGGTACACATCCACTAAGTAGCTGTTTCGGGGTGAATTTGCCAAACAGATGGCTGTAGAAACATTAATCATGGCTGCAGGTGTTACTGCAGCTACCAACAATAATTTACAGCATGCAGAGCTCATTTGTTAAAAGTTGTGAAACCATGTTCATTTGTGAGTGCCACAGGAAGTGTCAGAGACTATGCCCTCTGTGATAAATACCCTAACATGCAGGAGCTATTTCGTAACGTCATATGTAAAAACATGATTTTAATGTATTGTACCTTTCTGACATAAGCCACCAACTCTCCAGAGTAGAACTGTGAAACACTCAGCAGGTCAGCACTGTTGGCCTGGTTGATTCGCAGCAATGGAAGGTCCAATGCAGATGCCAGCTGCTCACATAAACACACCAACAAAAGAATTCTTTTAAAGTTCCCATGTTTTTGTCACCATATGTCTTGCATTAATCGTTTCCTATACACCAGTATCTTGCCCAACAATGATTAAAAAAAAAGTAGGTAATCTTAATGTTATTTTAGAGTTTGTTATTTCCTGGAAAACACTAACAAATGTTAATGACTGATCCTGCACTCAGGGGCATATACTCATTTTGCATCCAATTAAACGCTCTCTCCTTCATTAGCAGCACTGCCGGCTTCCGATCTCGGCTCGAACATGTATTGGCCTCACTCCAGAACACTTCTCTTCCATTTCATCCCTGTCCAATTTATTGTTAATATCTGCAGGCGCAGGAAATGTAAGCCCTCAACAACAGAGAGCAGGCTGTCCCCATGGCTGTTCTCCATGTTGAGCTATAGCTACTGTCAATCTGAAATTTGGCAAGGAGGCATAACGTACATTCAGCGTGACTGGCTACTGTAAATCCCAGTCAATATCTGTGACAACTCCCTCCCTAGCTGACTGTTTGTACAGGAAATCAATTAGAACTTCGCTAGCCATTTCATAGAAGCTTTAACATCACAAGTAACAACATATTATGGGATTTTTTTTTTATTATTATTATTACTCTTTTGTCTTTGAGTGAAAATGCACACACAGTCCTCCTCACCTTCAGAAATGTAGCTCTCAGTTTGGTGACCATGGACGGGTTGACTCTGATGCTCTCCTGCATAATTAATGTGAAGCTGCAGAATAAAACATAAGAAAGAAAAACAAAGGGATAAATTCTGCTGTAGACAAAACACAACAGAGTTAAATAAAAGTCAAAACAACCGCAGCACGGTGGTCTTCTTGATGGTTTGTGTGAAAAGCTAAGCAGACTGACTCACTGTTTTTGGCTGACAATGTGAAAGACACATCTGTCACTATCTCCACGCTACTGAGGAGCTTTTAACAGAAAATAATGTGAATTACAATGAAAAAACAAAACAAAAATATTCCAAAAACTTTGTTACTTAAGCGGCTGATTTATCAAATATTTATTTTCGGTGTATTCAAGTTTGCTTTACCATCTTCTTCTTGGGTACTTTTTATTTATGGCTTTAATATTCATTAGTAAGTAAGTACCTGTCAATTATCTGCCACGCGTAGGACAGGTCTCCAACTATCTGCATAGTAATAAGGACCTCTTCTTTGATATTGATGGTGCGGATCATTTGGTGCAGAAACTTCCTGGTGTCAGCCAGGAACTGACACACCTGTAGGTTAGACTCCAACTGGTGGAACTCCTGGACCTGAAGACCAAACAAATCACATATCTGTCTCTAGGGATCGTAGGCACTCACCTGGCAGTCTTATTTTCCCAGTGTTTAAAATAACTCTCCATTGGCTCTTGAGGATAATCAAGTGTTGGCTCAGGAGATGTACCCTGTGCCCATGGACAATATAAATGACTGTATACATAAACATAACCCAGTGAAATTTTTGTGAAATCATATTTACTATACCCCCTATAATCCACTGAGCCAACAAGACATTTCCATTATGTATTCTAATGTTTCTTTATTTATTTATATGCATTTCATAGCAGTTAATTTTGTCTCTTTGTTCTGCCTCTATTTGCATAAATTGTTATGGATTCACTTATGATCTATACGCACGAAGCTCAGGCAATCAACTTCAAAATAATACAACATTATTCAAATAACGTTATTAAATTCAAATTACAAGGTCAAAAGGCTCCAATTAAGTTTTAGCAAATCAGCTCTGTCAGTTTAACGTGAAAATGTAAATCCCAAGTGAAACGTCTTTATCTCGCTCACCTCAACAAGAGCCTGTATGAGCTGAACTGTCTTCCTCCCAGCAGCTGTGGAGTCCTCATAGTTCAAAGACTCAATCTGCTTTGAGATTTCTCTGAACCAGGCCTGTAAGTTCTCTGTGAGGAGGAATATAGATATATGTGGTACAAGTGGAGAAAGAATGTTATCAAAGTATTTTTCACAAGTAGTTAAGAAAAATGGTCTCGCCATTAGAGCCAGAGTTGCGGCTACAGAAGTAAGTGTGACTGATGTAAATTTAATCCGCCTCTCGCTGCATGTGTGTCTTTGATGCAGTTTCTCCACTATGTTTCCCTGCCTCAACATTTTTCTCTGCACAGCTTCAAGCTTAAACTCATTTAAGCATTTGTGCTCCAACACTGAAATAATCCATGACATTCAGAGCATGAAACGCTGTATGGCTGAGGTTCCTTTCGTCAGGACCATTTCTTTGCTGTGTGTGTAATCCTTTCACCTTACCCATCCGAATGGCGTAACTCACCGTTTTTCTCCACCCTGGTAAGAGGTTTGACGCCAGAGAAGACTTCGGCCAGCTCAGTCATTCTCTCTGATCCCTCCTTCTTAAAGCTCTCCCATTTGATCTGCTTCTCTGACAGCATCTGCTTGAACATCTGGAAGGGGGACGGCACAGACGCTGAGTCAATGTGGAGGGATTAGTCAGATGAGATGTGTAATGAGAACATTAAATTTGTGTCCTCTCCTAATGATAGACTGGCTAGCCATATGCTGTCTATGCTAATAGACAACAGAGCGGACATACCTGAGGAGAAACACAGTTGGTGCGGTCACTTTGGAATTGTTCTGGCATTAATTCTTTCAGAGAGCTCAGCATGTTTGGAGGCAGCTTACCATCCCAGGGTCCACTCTCCTTTGATTAACATCTCCCATAATATTAATAACAATTTGCTCATGACTCCCTGTTTTTCCATGTTTCCCGGTCATCATTCACATTGTGGAGTTTTAATAAGAGATGCTCACCTCTTTGAGTGTGAACTCAAACTGAGCAGTGTCGAGCAGCAGCTGGAACAGGATCTTGGCGTTGTATTTGGAGTCATTAAGAACTTGGTCCTTGATCTGACGCAGGCGCTTGTTATTTGGATCATAGGCTGCAAGAAAATAACCAATTTGAGCAAACTGCATTTTTATTTACATCATATTTTAGGGAAGAATTTGCCCAAGGGTTTATTGTAGCATAAAACGATTTTGGCAAGTTTTTTGGAAATCTTGTGTTTCTTACTCTGCATGTGGGATTTCACTGCCTTAACCATCATGAGTTTGAAAAATGTTTTGCATAAAATACATGGAGCCTTGTCTGCAGTGCATTACACTGGTTTCAGCTATGCTGCGAAATCCTGCTTAAATAGTGAATTTTAGTTGAATCTGTACCCTATCTTGTCCAGGGTACAGTGACAGTGTGCTAGCAGACAGTAGATCATCTGCTCAGAGCATCCCAGCCATAAACAAATTATGAGTGTTGTTGATTCTACTATCCTGACCTGCCTGACGTAGATGCAAGAAGCTAAATTCAGTAAATTATTTAAAAAGAAATAGATGTTAGCAGTGTTAGCAATGAGATTTTGCAATGCAACTTCAACAAAAAAATTATAAAATTCAATATCCCATGTCTCAAATTTTAAAAAATTGATTGAAGTAATTTTGGACTAATCAGTGTCTTATTTGTATATTAATACATTTAATGCCTTTTAAGACTTTTTAAGGATCTGCAGGAACCCTACTAGAAATGGTAAAAAGTAAAATTCAGACTGCTTAAAGAAAATAAAACAACATCTTACTATTTATTAACTTGACCCACTTACAGTTATTCTGAGGTAAATTAAAGCATCACAGGAGACATTATCTTTTCTTCTCCAAGCTACATTGTGTTCCTTATGACAAAAAATCTGCTCAATGTTCCCACCTGACTCTGCGGAGTGCAGCATCAGCCAGCGGATAGCGACGTTGCAGTCCCTCAGACAGTTGAGTAGTTTGGGAATGTTGTCCAGGATGATCTCCTCCCTGAGGAAACCTTCCTTCAGCAGCTGCTGCACCTGAGGCCTCAGGCCCTCCATGCTAGCTGCATATCGAGTGGCCTAAACACACAGTGATAAAGGTGGTGTTGGTTGGGAGATATGATTTAAGTTAAAAGTTTTTCATCTTGGATGATAAAAAAAAATCAATCACTCCCATAAGTGGTCTTTAAGATGCATGGCAATGTCTGTAGAAGACCATTCTCGGAACCCATCAGCTGTATTCAGCCTCTGACTTCCGGCAGACGGAAATACAGTCTCTGGGGGCAGACCCCCAATTTTCTGGCATTCCAGTTTGAGGAGGCGAATTTCCGTTTCCGACTTCCGTTTACATATATATATATATAAGTAAATATGGTGACCCACTGCGATGGATTCAGAGTTTGCAGTGACGCCAATTATGTTCCGCCTCGTTAGTTCACTGCACGGAACGTTTAACCTGGCAACAACTGCAGCCGGCTCAAACATGATTGGTCAATATCACGCGGCCTACAAACAGCCTAACACCGGAAACCAGGGCTGTTCCGCTCTTTTTCCGGAGGCAAGATCTCCGGAGTTTGCCTACAGACTCTACATTCACTGAATGTAGAGTCTGTATATAGTGACTAGTAGATGACATATGAAACAAGGACTATCTGGTTGCCTCCTCGTGCTATGGGTGCAGACTTCTTCATGACTATGACACAGCATCTTCGTTAATATCTGTACTTCAATTTGAGCTCACGCACATTCACTATCTTTTAACAAACTTTTCAAGACAAGATTAAAAATGTCTTTCTAAAGTCATTGCTTTGATTAGTGTTTCCATTTAGATTCTGCACAGTCACATTGGATGACTTGCAAATTCTGCAGGCGCAGTTATCAGTACCTGCATACAATAGAGTGCCACACTAAAGGACTGTAAATTGGCAACACTGAAGTCTGTGTGACATTGAAGCCAATCCAAAATTTTTAATACCTGCTCTTTGATGTTAGCAGAGTCGAGGGTGTAGTTGAGAGCAGTCTTGGCAGCTTTGTATGGTTCCCAAGCCTCCACCAGGTTCACTGTGATCCCCATGTAGATGCTGATTACCTGCAGACAGACAACACAAACACTTCAGTAAATACCCCTCCAATAAAAACAATAAAAACTGAGACAAAGCAAGACAACTTTGTAAATGCCGTAGCATTTCAAAAAGTTGTTGACATTCTGCTCTGATCTACTGGCGCAACATTACTGGTGCAGACTGAGCCCACAGGATGTCTAGTGATAAATCCTTTCACACAACAAATGTCTTACCCAGTTGTCAGGGAAGTACTTGTCCACTATCTCTCTCATCTTAGCCTGCTGGGTGTGCAGTATGGAGGGGCTGAAGTAGAGGCAGACATACAGCATGGCTGCCTGGTTGGCCAGCGCTGTGCTACGATGCTCTGGTAGAGGGTATGCAGACACCTGGTAGACAGGAAGAGAAATGTGATTTGACACAATCTATAGCCACTCAAGTTGTAACAGTCCCATAAAATCTATGACAAAGGAAACTGTATTTGGTAGGTTTTACAAGTTGAAAATGATGTTTCAAATGTTCCTCACTTGGTTGTATATGTCGTCAGAGCGCAGCCTCCCAATGACCATGCTAATAAAGGTGTTACTGATGGGAACTCTGTGGAAGTAGCTCTCTGGGTAGTTGGAAGGCCGTTTGGCTCCAGGCTGACTGGAGTAGCCGGTGCTGCGCAGGAGCTTACAGATGTCATCCAGGTTGGAGTCTGCTGATGAACGGGCAGCACTGAAGAAAAAACAGAGGTACGTTTTAAAGAATGGAGCTAGTGTGGACAAAAGTTACAAGTCATTTCTTATTATATCACTAGTTATTAAAGCAAGATTATTAAATCATTTTGCCAATAGTCAGTAATGTCAAATGCGGTTCAATTCAGCATGTTTCTGTGTGTACTGTTTGCACACCTGGCACTGCAGTTAACATAACTGATGTAAATCCAGTGATTATCATGATGTCCATATGTCACACAAATATGAACATGTTAGCATTATATTTGTACAGAAAATAATATTTTTTATGTAAAATAACATCAGAAACACTGTGACAGGTGAAGAGTTCAAGCACATTTAAATAAAGACATGATATTGCAACTGAGAGGCAAAAAGCGAAAGATAAAAAGGGATCAGATGCACCAGCTCTAATGTTCCCTCTAATGTTTTAAGCAAATGCACGCATGAGTCAAGTGAGTGACTCAACCTTGCCGTGAGCGAACATCACTGTTAACAAATGAACTGAGCACACTGAGGGTGTGAGTCAGCGAGACAATGTCATGAATGTGTATGTGAGAGTGTGTGAGTCACAAGTGCACCTGTATCTATAGTAGGAAACGAGCATCCTCTCTCTGACCTCCCCTTCAATCTTTTGATCAATAACCAGCAACATGACTCCATAAAGGTAGAGAGCCTCGCACTGGGTGGGAAAGACAACATATATGATCAACTTCTGGAGTGTCTTTTCAGTTCATTTCATTAATTCTGTTGTGAACTCATCACAAAGAGATATGCAGACGAGATAATGTCAGCTTGTTCCTGTAATGTTATAAAATTAAAACTGATTTGCATTTGTGTTACTTACTAAAAGTTGCTTCCCATCCTCATTTAGAAGCACAGTCTCCAGGGTCTGCTGAATATAAACACCCTCATGTAGGTCATCTAAATATCTAAAGAAAGGAGAGAGCAGTTTTTGTAATATATTCTACATCATGTTTTGTGATTTAAAACAGGAGAAAAGCAAGGGAGGGTGAATCAATGTCACAGACTGTGTTTTTGTTGTTTATTTCAATAGGACGGTTCAAAACACATTTTCGTATTCTGAAGAACTTTTACTCTTAAATCCACTGAACTGAATGTGAACTGGAAAAGAAACTAAGTAGCCCAATCCTGTCTTACCTGTTAAGATCCACTATATATTTGTGGACACTCTCAAAAGCCAGATAGAACCTCGACAGAATTTCAATGTTGTTCTCCCTGAACTCTTCATCCAGGTCCTGAAGCTCAGGTTTCGCTTCCAGCTTCCCCTCGTAATACTCTGGGCCCTGGCAAAGAAGCAACATCTTGATACTCAGTCAGCACTTGTGTCTTTATGAAAAGGTGCGCACACCTCCTGACAAATAGGACACACTTGAATAGCTTTTCAGTTACAGTTAAAATGTTTGTTAATGTCCGCACCACGAAGAAAAATATACAGCTGCCCTACAAAGCCAGTGCTGGTATTATGCAGCTATTACAACTAAAGCAAAATGATCCCCACCTATTAAATAATGTCTTAAATACTGACTGCCTCACAGTGAGCGTGCATCACATGCCTAGCTTCCTAAAGCCAACAAAATGTGCATGCACTTAGGTTGCCACAGCACTTGTATTTTAAGCTTTAACCAACTGCAAAAGGAGGACAAAAATGTCGTGCAGCACCTGCACCGATCAACCCCATACCTTGAAGTAACTAAAGTCACAAATGATGTCTCCATATTTCTGCTGGTCACTCTTGTCCTTCAGCCTGAAAACTGCAGGGATGAAGTCAGAGAGGCGCAGAAGCTCAGCGATGATGGCATTTCCTCTGGAGACTATCCTGAGGATGGCCTGGCCACACAGGTTGTTCTCCGCCAGGAAGTCCACCATAGCGGCTGGAGGAAGAGGAGGAAGAGGATGCACAGAACAGTGACACCTTGACCCTGTGTGTTTGCAGCAAAATGAGTGTTTGAAGAGTCCAGCTGGAAATAAAACAGAGGGGATGTTTAGAAACAACAAATAATTCACTTCACTTCACTACTTGTTTTCTCAACCAGACAGATTAGTTTCATCCACCCTGCTGAAGAGTCCTTGAGCAAGATAAGGTCCTGGTTCTGACTCTGGCTTTAGGTAATGCCTTATGACATTGGCATCACCTTTACTTAACAAATGTATAGCACCATCAAAGCAATTTGCATGACAACGGGGGTTTTCTCACCGGAAGTACAGTGCGGTAAGCTTTTTAATACATTGCACTCACTTTCAGTCAGTTTAACGTGAGTCCAATGAAGTCTGCTTTTAACATGTTAACACCATAGTGTTTCATAGTTTCCAGGTTTCTTAAAGACACGTCATAACACACTGAAAACACTCATTCAGCTTTTAACTGACTTGTTTGGTTGAACAGAAGTATTCGAGGTGTAACGTTAGTTGTTACATGGTCATGCTAACGTTAGCATGTAGCCTGTTAGCTACTGTGGTTAGCCTTGATGCTGTGAACGACAGCGCAATGAAAGACGCGAGCATATGGTGGTAAACTGACTTTTTGCGTCTTGGAGGTCTTATTTAAATAGCCGTACATTTTAGAAGTGTTGTACTGTAGAGAACAGACTTGCCTTTTTATGTCTTCTCTTCCCTGTTTACTTCCTCATGACCAACCACATGACTCTGCCGCTGGGTGCGTTTGATTCTCTTCACACAGCGCGCCGGAGACAAGAGCGGTGACAAGTGTGGCTCGTGCTTTGACTTCCATCCATCACGTTATTTTCCTATGTTTTAGATTTTCTTTTCCTTTTGTTCAAACAACCACATCCCAATAATCATTTCTGACGTGTGTCACAGTAATTCTGCCTGCTAATGTAAATCAAATATTTTTATATCATCAGGCTGAATCACTGAGTGCACTTCACTCCACAAAGACAAAATGAGTTTTTACCCTCATGGTGCACTCAAGTGCTAAAACTCATTTAAGTGTGGGTTACATGTTTCTCTAGATGGCGACAGAGATCCACTACATCCTGAGTTATGCTCTCTCACTGCTGCTCCACCACACTGAGGGTCTGTGGGTGCAGATTTCTGACTCCACAGGGATGCAGTGATTTGCAGGGATGGTGAAGTGAGAACAAGCCTGAACTGAAACTAAACCAACCTACTGTGGAAAACCACGGAGATAAATCCACAGCTAAGAAATATAACATCCTGTAGCCTTCAGCCGACAGATATCTTCCTGAAATGTATTTTCTTGGTGGTCTCCGAGGGGACATTCCTGTCACTTTCACAGCAGTCCACTCATTATTCACCATCATCTGTACAATGAAAATCAATTTGGCTGCAGAAATAACGAACCTGGCTTGTAAATACTGGAGTCTGCCGCCCACTGTGTCTGCCGCGCCTGAAAAACTGACAGTCAACATGTGGTTAACATGGATGAAAAAGCAGAAGCTCCTGTGTTTCCTTCACATTCTGATTGAATTGGACTTTTATTGCCAATATGTCTAACACGCTGGCAGGCACTTCCTTTAAGCAGTGTGAGCCTGAGGTTAATAACAGTCATATGGAGAAGCTGTTTGTTTGACCTGTCACCTGTCAGTGTGGCAGGGTGAGGTTTCATCTCAATCCTGAACCAGATGATGTCACAGTGTGTCGCAGCAGGTTGTCAGTCCTCATCAGTCAGTGTCTATGTGGTCGTCTTTTGATACAACACTGCTGCATCACTTTAATTTCACTAATCTTCGACATGCAAATGATTCTCTGCTTCATGGTATTCTTACGGATTATCCTCATAACGCTTTTACTTTATTCATTAGTGCAGAGTGGTGATTGACGGGGAACTGGGGGGACAGAGGGTGAGACATAGGACATCAGGCAAGGTGAGCGACGTTTAATGTCCTGAATAACGTGCTCCTTATCTAGCAGAGCCACTGGAGTACCATTATTTCAATGCATTTTATAGTGGGTACAAGGGAGAAAGACAGACAGGTGCAATTTAGATTCATAGCTTGCCTCCTCATTGACCCGGCTGTCCACAGACTACACACTGTGTCCCTGCAGCCGCTGGATTTATTACCCGTTTACCATCACACCAAGGTCACATTCTCAGCGGCACCTAGGTCAGCTATATGGGTTTCCTGGGAAGAATCATGAAAGGTTTTCACTAATGAGGTCTCCTACTACACACCTTCTTTATTAACCTTCTGGCGCCTTAAGGGTTTTCTCTTCTTGTTATCATGATTGCTCTTTGAAGAATCTCATCTGAGAGTTGCCGTCTATCGTAAAATACTAGATTGTTTGTGATGAATCAAACGCAGGTAATGGGCACCATATGTACACAGCAACAGTGCATTCCTATTCCATGGAGTGGCCTAATATACCAAACATGTATTTGTTTTCATTTAGCCATTGACTGAAGAGTTACCAAATGACCCTTGTGTCTCTGCCCATTAAGAGCATTGACAGATCTCAGTTCTTGTTCCCTGAGTCGCCTGGCGGCCATTGACTGTTGAGGCCGGTAATTATCATTTGTCAGTGAAACCCTTGAATTGGCTGACAAATGATGATTGCCTCTTACCTGTGAGCTTCTTTATGTGCTAACAAACTCTCCAATCTAAATAACATTTTCAAGAAAGAGTGACTCTGAGATTTATAAACTGGGGTTATTATCAGTATTCAGCAGCTATAAGTGGGTGATATTAAGAGTGAAAATGCACACGTATGCAAAAGATGGTGTGAATGCACAAATACAAGGGCGTCTGTGTAGATGTGTGCACCGAGGTACATTAGCAAACGCACGCCTGTGTACATCTGTCCCCTTAGGCCCTGTGTGCCCTTTATTAGCAGCAAGTTGACTCCATTCAGCTTGGCGAAGTGATTAAACCTTTTCATGGCGGGAACTTTCACACCACTGTGAACTGTGTGAGGTGATTAAAGGCTGCTCAATTTGTAGTCCAGTCCCACTGCTATTCTTCCTCATTGATCTTTTTCAGGCCCTTGAAGTGAGAGCTGCACGCAGCAGGCTTCTCTCATTGGAATAAAATGGGATGCACACTCTGCCCTACTCTTTCTGTCTCGCTGCTCTCATGTCAGCAAATATTTCACAGACCTGTATCAAATCTAATTACAGCAAAAAATTAGCTGCCATGTATGGCTGGTATTTAATAACGTTTATGTGATTAACTTTGTTGTGTTTCTTTTGATATTGTTACATGGATTTAATTAAGCTCTTTTATGTTGAACAGTATGCATGAATATGCATCAAGTGAAATTATGTTAATTACATTGCTCAGAGTGCTGACCTTTATAATGCATGATACGTAACTCAAGAGGAACAAATGCTACAGCCACGGATGATTTTAAGACGATGAAATCTTAAAAAAGAAAAAGTGAGTCTTTGTGTACTGTTCGCGCAGTTTGTGAAGGTACAATAAATCATAATTGGAACCCAGTATGATAGTTTTCAGAGGAATGTATCACTTTACAACACTTAGAGAAAAATGTTGTAGGCTACTTAAAAGAAATCAGGAAAGATATTTTTTATTTCACCTTTGTTTTAACAGAGAGTCTTAAACCTCTAAATGCTAGCAAAAGCATGCCAGCATGCTCACAATGAAAATGTAAGTATAGTGTTTACCATGTTCACCATGTGAGTTTAGCATGTTAGCATGTAACCTAAGAATTTAATGAAAATGTCATTCAATTCGCAGGTATTTAGTTCAAAATTTCCTGAGGGAACAACAACTAATTTTTAAACTGAACAACAGACAGGAGGTATTTCTGAAAACATGGGGCCTCTACATGGATACAATGTTGAATGGCTAACTAGGGCAAAGCTAGGAGTGATAATTATAGCCTACCTGCCATTGTTTTGTTACATTGTTATGTGAGTTTGATAGGTATAACAATACTTACCCTGTGTGTATTTAGATTATTTTTGTTTTTCTGTTGTTTTATTAGATTTATTGTTATTATTGTTTTCTGTCTATGATGCCTTTGTTCTTGTGATGTCCTTTGAGGGGCAATAAAAAGTAAATTACAAAAAAAAATCCTTTGGGGAAACATGAATGTCTGTATCAAATACCATAGCAATCTATACTACATTTCCTGAGGCATGTTATTCAAAACCATAAATGTCAACTTAATGAAAAAGTCACCCAAGTCATTCGGATTCATCCTCTGGGGAACATGAATATCTGTACAAGATGTAACCAAAATTCATCCTATAGCTGTCACTGGCTCCCCTTGGCAAAGATTTTTGGTGGCCAACACTACTGTCTTTCAGAGGTTGTGATGTGCTCATTATTTAAGGTAAGCCTCAAGTGAAGGTAGTGGTATCTTGTAAAATTAGACAGCCTAAGGTTTTCATCAGTAACAACCATGTCGGCGTGGGAAAGTGGCTAAATAGTGCTCCAAATTTAGGCTAAACTTTGGCGAGGGAAAAACTGATGAGGCCATTTTCAAATGGTTACTTGAACTCTCAACTCAAGCTATGTAAATGGTTCTATGGGCACCACTGAGTCCTCCCTAAACTGAAAAAGGTTTGTTCCCAGTAAAGGGTTTGTTCCTTACAATCAATGTACTCTTTCAAATTAAAGCTGTTTATTTGTCTATTTAAAGACTTATTTAAAGAACAATGAATCACGTACCATGTACATAACTTATTAAAAACATTGTTGTGGAACTCAAAGTGTTAACTATAGTAGTGAGTGGTAGTCTATAACTAGTAATGTCAACAGTAAAATAAGAAATCAAAGTATATCCATATGCAATACCTTGACTCTCCATTTTAACACAGTTTTCAACCAGCCTAAATATACTCTTGAAACATCCATCTACAGCCGTTTACATAACCACTTATCCTCTTGGGGGTATCCCAGCTGACATTGGCCAAGAGGCAGGGTACACCTTGGACAGGTTGCCAGACTTCAGACAGACAATCATTCAAACCTATGGACAATTTAGAGTCACATACATTACAGTCATCATATCTGGCCACCCCTATGAAACATTTCTGGGGGCACCACTGCAGACAACATTGTCATCCCTACAGCCAAGCCACAAGCATGGCCATAACACTTTTTGTTCATTACTCTTCTTTTTTTTCCACTATTACTTCCATTTGCTCCGTACATATTGCATCTATAACATGACTGTCCACCTGGGAAAAGGGAATGCTCCCTCCTCTGCTGCTCCTCTTGAGGTTTCTCCTTTTCCCCCACCCGCATAGAAGATCAGAGAACACAAATACAACACTTTCACACACTGCAGAGAGAAAAGAAAGGGCCAGGAGAAGGGTTATTACATCACCGACGCTAGATGCCAAAACACTTCCCACAAGGAGTTTGGAGTCTAACAAGTGCTTTAAGGACAAATAGCAAAGACTGATTGTGGTAATGTTCTAATATCAGATTTGATCAAGCAGCAGATGTATTTTTATTGCAAGTCATTACTGCTGTCATACCTATTAGCATACAAATGGTTTCTAGGCCTATGGAGACCTAAAAGTTATTGCATGTGTAATTGGACCTGATCTCTGCTCTGTGATTGAGATGTTCCAACACACACACACACACACACACACACACACACTCACACACATTGCTGTGCACACAAGGAGGTAAGCATATTGTGCGCACTCACGAATGCACCTACGCACCAACACCCATACACTCACACGATTTTCTCTGTTCTTCTCATTTTTATAAGTACAGAGAAAGAAGAAGAGGAAGAAAGATAGGAGAGATAAATATGGGGATTATGATCATGTCACTGATCAACACAACACATTATGAATAACACATAAATAATGAAAACTGTAATTTTACCTCTGCAGAGATTTATAGACATCTCTGTGCCTTTTGAGTGTGATCCTATTACACAGATGAATTTGGAGGGGTGTGAATGCAAAGAATCAATATGTTAAGAAAACTACTGTGTGCAAATGCAAAAGGAAATTAGCAAATATTTCACATCACTTTCTGCCTGAGAATGTTTTTGCTTTCTTTTCATCATCAAGAAGGATTTAACAGGGTCATATAGCGTGGGAACTTTTTGGCTCTGCCACTTAAATTTATGTGACAGGTCCTTATGACTGTAGCACATCACAGGAATTATTGCTGGGAACAAGTGCAGACTTTCAAAATCCAATTGAGTCGGCCCCGTTATCGTGACCTCGGTGGCAAATTAGCAGATGTGTCAAAATGAGATTCAGCGTGAGGCACTTAAATCCTCAGATGAGCCATGTCAGTCTGTCGGTCCACAATTTTAATCAAGACTAGTAAAACTCAACAACTGTTGGATGGATTGCCGCCCAATTGAGAAGCAATTCATGGTCCCCAGGATGAATCCTGCAGATCTTGTTCATCCCATTACTATAGCTACACCAGACGGTAAATTTGTATCTTCTCGAATAGCTTGGTTCGTGGTCAAACATCTTCACAACTACCCTACAGTCGTTCACATCAGCCTCAGCTGTGGTAGCAAATGTTTTCAATCAAAAATGCTAAACTAGATAGCCACAGTAAACAGTATGCCTGCTAAACTCCAGCATGTTAGGACTGTAATTGTGGGCATTATATCATTCAGGTATTAGCATGTAACTCAAAGTAAGTTACTCAGTACAGCCTTGCAGAGCCACAAGCATTTTCAGGAATCCTCCAGTATTCATTCAGTATCCTACCTGGTTGTCCTGGTCCTTCTCAGCCCTCTAAATGGACTCACAGTGGTGACTCAGCATTTTTTTGTCCATATGTGAACACTCCAAGCGACCCCTCTGAAGCGAATCGAACTCAAGTCTGTGGTGCAGTTCGCTTAACCTGTGCACTGTGAACACAAAGCACTCCAGGTTCACTTTGCTCTTTGCCATTGTATTCAGCCCTCTGGATCACATGCTATTGCACTGGGATGCTTAAAAAAACAGACAAACAGACGCTTGCAAGGATGCAGACGAGGAGTAGTTTGGTCCACGGAAGATACTGCATGTCTCCAGATGTGGAATGTAGAATACATCAAACAGCAACAGTCTACAGCACAGAAACACTAAGGTCTTCTTCTAATTTTAAATTCACCTGAAAGCGAAAGGCTTCAAAACCACACTGCAGCACCACGTCAAAGTAAAAACAGAAGTCAGTATATATATCTAGGTTATAGTGTGAACAGAAAGAGGAGTCCTTTTTAATTGAACTGACAATGTGAACATAAAAAGAACTGAGTCCCTTTCTGTTGGTCCACTTTTTGGTGCACTTTAAGAGGACTGAGTTCAGTTCAGTTCAGTTCAAAAGGACTATATATGTGAAAACACCCCAACTGTGTTAGCATTTCAGACCCGTCCACCTCTCTTCTGATTACCCCTTTCCCACCAGTTCCACCACCTGATCTTTTCCTCCTAACACACCTGCTTCCCATTTCCCTGATTGCCTCAGTAGTACAGTATATAGCACAACACCCACTTCCAGAAATCAGTTGATTTATTATCTTTTGCATTACACTAAACTCTCCAGCATTCATACCTGATATTTGATTCTGCCTACCTGAGCCTGTTTCTTAGATCCTGACTCCCTGCCTTCTATCTTCTGTTTTTGACCCTGCCTGCATACTGGAGTAAACCTCTTTGGACTTCAGTTCTTACCTTCATTCTTCAAGAGGCGTGCTTGCAGGTTTTTGCCTGTTCTGTGTAAGTGAGCGCTGCAAGCACAGCTTTAGATTCTTGTATAACACAGATGATTATTTAACCAGTAAGCCAAAGGTTTCAGCCAGGGATTTAGGAAAATACATGATCTCAGTGAATGAGTGATAATCTTGGAGTGTACATATGGTATAGATGAATTTGGTGCCATGGTGTTTTGACCTCCAAGTCGCATTCAGTTTCTAAATTGTACTCTGTACCCCTGATGCATAAATCTATGTAGTTATAAACAACAAAAATTCCACCTTATAGGGTGAGAATTATTCATTTGGAACAACACTCATTACACTGGTGACTGGCAGCAATCAGTAGGTTACCTACTCGACTCTCTTTGAAATCAGTATAAGGTATATTTTATTTAATTGTTGGTGGTAAATACACTTTGGGAGTCTGCAGCTGAAAACGCACCAAGCAATGGGGAAGTGCAGCCTGTGGTGTTGGCGAGCTGCCACGCAATGGCTGTGGAAAGTTGTGGTGGTCGCTCTGAGCTGCAGCCATTTGATTCTATCATGAAGTGTGGCCAAAAAAGAAATTTCACAAATAAAGTGTCATTTTTAGTCGAGAGTGGCCAGAAAATACCTGCAACCAATCAGTAAACACTCCTGTGACTCATGTGACATGTTGACCTCTGTTACAAAGAATTTCTTCACCCTTAAAACACACCTCCATTAAACGTGAAGCTACGGCTAGAAGCTGGTTTGCTTAAAGATATTTTTTCAGTGTTTTTGCCTTTAATTGTTAGGACAGTTTTGTGTGAAGGGGAGAGAGAGGGGCAATGACATGCAGCAAAGGGCCACAGGCAGGAGTTGAACTAACGCCCCAAAGCTGTTTTTTTTAGCACAACTACTGGAAATAGGGCTCTGTCCGAATATAACAAAATTCAACACTTAACATTTGAAGGCCTAGATAAACCAAAGTGTTAAAACAAGTTACAGGGGGTTTGTGCAGAATTAAGCTAATTGGCTAAGCTAAGCTAACTGGCTGCTTCAGCTTCACATTTAATGCACAAATATGTAAGTGGTATAGATCTTAACATCTCAGTTTCAGCAAAAAAAAAAAAGGGAATGAGCACATTTCCCCAACTATAAAACCATATTCCTAACTATTTTGGTGGCTACTGGACTGTGACTTGACAAAATATCCATCCACACAATTTGTATCTATCAGAGGAAAAGTTGCCAGATATACATTGTGTCAAGAGGCCCTCCACTTATATCCTTGAGGGCAGTCCCACTGGGCCTCTTCACATCAAGACATGGACACTTCCATTTGTCACATGAACCCTTCATTTCACTGTTAGTCGTGATACACTCAGATGTGATTTGTGCATTTCGGCATCAACACAGATGGATGAGGCTCCTCACCAAGGCTGTCAGTCTCAGTCAGGAGGGGACTTTAAATTACCACATCCAAGGCTGTGCTCGACATGAAAGAGCCTCACACATACATAGCATTCACGCAACCACAAATGACTGTGTGTGCATATGTCTGAACGGCTTCTGCACGTACCACACAATAATGTTTTCACGTGAATATGTGAGTGGATTTTTTTTTTTTTTTAACAATAAATCTTACAGTTATTAACAAAAAGTAATGACCTCAAAATGTACTCAGAAGGAAATAATAAATCTCCATTTGGCTGTTCAGTTGTTTGGCTGCCTGACTCGTTGGCTGGCTGGGAAAAGTATGCTGACCTGGGTGCATCCAAATTAGATATTGGCATGGTTGCGTGTATTACACAGTGGGAGTGCTGCTCTGGCTCAGTCACCCTGCTGCTCTAAATCTGGCCGGTGCTCAGCTCAGCAAACACAATGCAACAGCAGGGAGACAGCATCTCAACACTCTCATTAAGCCGCAGATAATAGCTAGACAAAAGCAGAGGCACACAGATGTTTTTTAAACGTGTTTTTTTTCCCCCTTGAATCAAATTGTCTACATTTTTTGTTGATTTGTCCTTACACTGTCATCGCGTTGGTTTTGAAGTGAGGCATCCAAACAAGACTGCTGGAAGTGCAAAAATAAATTTCAGACTGTAAAGTGAGCGACTGTCACACTCACACATGGATAGACCACTTGAAAGAGCTTAAATTAAAATCCAGTGACATATAAACAAAGCACATCTGATCATTCTAGTGGCAAAAGCTGAGGAACATCCATCTATTCACATCAGTCACTGGCGGCACCCCCCTCGTAAATTAGTTAAAGGGATGAAAGAGAGAAGGGATGGAAAGAATGCCCGAGAGCAGCAGAGGGGATGATAGAGTAAGAGAGGGAAAAGGCAGGAGTGCGATGAGTGAGACAGAAAGAGGAGAGACAAAGAGAAAGGGAGGAGGTAGAGAATGAGGAGGTGGCCATCATATCCCTCCCTGTCTTTGATCAGTGGTCCATGGGGAACTGAGGCAGTGCAGATAGCTGGTCCACAGCTCCTGAGGAACGCAGCTTCACATTCCTCCTTGCTCTTTCCCCGCTTCTGCAAAATCACTTCTAGTCTTTCAGACCACAGCAGCTGTGAAAACACATCATTGCTTACTACATGCCAGAAAAGACCTGGCTAATGCACTGGAGTGCCATTGTCCTGCTGGTCCTCATTCATTGGTGCAATTCCTCTCACGGCAAACTCTTCTTCTTTTCTAATATTCTCTATTATAAAGTTTAAAAATCATCAAAATTATTATTTCTCTTGTTGCATAACCTTCCTGGCAGAAGGGTCAGAGGTCATGCTCAGCTACAGATCAGCACTGGTATGACTCAGGAGTCAAGTGTTTTGCTCAAAGGCACTTTAGCAAGGCAAATCTGTGCTGATGAAGAGCCAGTACTGTCCAGAGAAAGCATCAGAATGTCTCAGAATCCAACCTCCAAGTATTGCAATTATCCTGGTTTCCTTTCATCAGGCACACAGCGACCTGACCCCTAAATCTCTATGAAGCATGGATAGTTTATGGTAACTGCGCAGTAAAAGGTAATGCTACACCTGCTACTAGTCATCTGCTTTGAACTTAAACAAACAAAACAATGAAAAGCCAGCAGTATTATAAGCTTCACAAAATAGTTTATATGTCCTGCATCATTATGCACAACACTTGTGTCTACTGAACTCCAGTATATTTAAAAGTGCAAATAGGAGTGAAATGGCTGTTTTGATTTAGGTAATAGCCATAGACCCTGACTTTGTTTTAACTTTATGCACAAACCTACCTTACATTAAAAAACAGTGTGATATCATGTAGAGGTGTAGCCTATAAGTGTGTCTGCAGTTACCTAACTATTTATGGACAACATTAAAGCAATATAAGATATGATGCTTTTATAGTCCAAGAGCAATTAAACATACACTGATATTATTTTTGCATACACATATTGTTATTTACTTCAGAATTCACTCTTGACTTTGGAAAACACAGCAACTATTACAGTCATCTTTAAATCTAACATGCATGAAGAGGAAGCGCTAAAATAAATAAATAAATAAATGAATATTTTACACAACTGGGCAAACTCCATCTGCAGAGATGCTCCAGAGCAGCTAAACTATTTAAATGGACCTTGAGGTAAGATTCTTATGCATTTTACTGTACTGTAATAGTTATTTTATGGGCTACTTACAAAAAAAGTAAAAGCCTACTAACAGTATAATGAACTGCCAAAAAAATCTGCATTAAAGAATGCCTCTTCTTTTCTCATATGGCCTGGTATTATTAAATGGATAAACCATAAATCTCAGCTGTGAAGTCACTGTGGTGATCAGTGCAGTGTCTGCTCTTCCTGCTTTCACTGTGCGCCTCTCTCCTCTCTGGATGTGAATGGGTGCACTGGAAGCCCCGCCCGCCTCGGATGTGACGCGAGCCAATGGCAACGCACCGTGCGCCGTGGACGCACGTCACATCAGCAGCAGCAGTCGTCCTGGTGGGACTACCGTCCTGCTCCTTTGCTTGGCTCGCAGTCTTCACAGCACCTCTTGTTTTTGTGTGTGTGCGAGCCGCCACTTGGACACTTCCAAGAAATTGACGGAGAAATTAGCTCGCCGGCTTCGTGGGAAGAGCGAAGGACAAGTTGTGGACGAATGAAGAGACGTTGTTTTGAGAGGAAGAAGGCAGACTGCCTGGCTGTCTTTACTTCCAACCAGCGTTAAAGCTACTTTGATGCAGCCGCTTAGCTAACAAGCTAACTGTGAATGTTTTCAGAAACTAGCCAGTCTGTTAGCTTGCTAGCTAGCCAAATCGGATGGGCAACTTCGCTGTATAGATTTAGCAAAGGGTTATAATGGTACGTTTATCTTCCGGTACGTTGAGTGAAAGAACTGTGGCCACGTCTCGCACTGGGTATGTTGAATGTTTAGGGCTCCAGTGCCCGCTTGGTTGCTAATTTCCAGAAGGGACAATAGTTAACAGCCCAGGCAACAAGTCTGGCACACACTGCTGCTGTAACGTTACCCAAGTTTGTACTCCTTTTGTGCCATGTTGTTAGTGGCAGTTTGGGTCTAGTTAGCTAACCATGAGCACTGTGTGGTGAAAATGAGCGTTTGAGCACCGTATAGATGAGGGTATACAAAGGGGTGCCACTTTAACGTTAGGTCCCCGTTTCTAAGTGGATCGGGTCCCTGTTGTACAGTAGAAACTGGTAGTCGACACAACTATTAACGAGGAGGCGAGGTGGATGAACATTATAAATCGCCCACATGCTTTGGATCAGTTCCCGGACTTGCGAAAGGTATCTGAAGCAGAAGGTGGGAGACGTGAGCGCACAGCCCTTGCAGCCCGGGGGAAGATGGCGGAGCGTTCCCGCAGGAGGTGGTGAAGCCAAAACTTGGGGACTTCTTGGATTTATCGCCAGACATCTTATCCCAGATCGTAGGACACATGCAGGCCAAAAAACGGTACTTAACTCTGTTCTCCGCCGGCGCGTGTCTCATTCTGTTGTTTTGTTTTGGGGGGATACAAGTCCCGCTATCCAGACGGGGTCCCAGCCGGCGTGATGACCGCAGCCTCACCGGTTATCACCCCGGGGCGCGGTGGCGTCGCTTCCCGGGGCCCCTGCAGCCTTTCAGCTCCTGGGAGCAAGACCGGACTGATAATCACAATGAACACATATCTCCAAGACAGAAGAGGGACGCCAACTCAGGCGTTTACACTGGAAAACGCTGCAGAATGGACTCCTGCTTTGATTTCTCCCTTTGTAGGAAGAATGGGTTCAAAGTTTACGTCTACCCCCAGCAGAAAGGGGAGAAGATGTCAGAGAGCTATCAGAACATCTTGTCCTCCATTGAAGGATCCATGTTCTACACACCCGACCCTGGGCAGGCATGCCTGTTTGTCCTGAGTTTGGACACACTGGACCGGGACCAGCTTTCACCCCAGTATGTGCACAACTTGAAAGCAAAAGTCCAGAGCCTTCATCTGTGGAATGGGGGCAAAAACCACATCATCTTTAACTTATACTCTGGCACCTGGCCAGACTACACAGAAGATCTTGGCTTTGATATTGGCCTCGCCATGTTGGCCAAGGCCAGCATCAGCACCGAGAACTTTAGGCCCAACTTTGACGTTTCTATCCCTCTTTTCTCTAAAGACCACCCGAGGACAGGAGGGGAAAGGGGTTACCTGAAACATAACACCATCCCCCCTTATAGGAAGTACATGCTTGTTTTTAAGGGGAAGAGGTACCTAACTGGAATAGGTTCAGACACAAGGAACGCTTTATATCATGTTCATAACTCAGAGGATGTGGTCCTCCTCACCACCTGTAAGCATGGGAAGGACTGGCAGAAGCACAAAGATGCACGCTGTGATAAAGACAATGCAGAGTATGACAAGTAAGTGCCATCCAGTTGTTAACTTAACAGCAAAAGTGACTCAGTTGTACTTAATTCACACCATACACTTGCTGTTTTTTCTCCTAGTCTGTCTTGTCATGCTATCCTAATGTTTTGACAGTACTTTACATTATGTTGTACTACTAAAGCTCACACTGTAAGCTACTCTCTCTGATAATGAGAAGGTAAGTGTTAAATGTCATAGACATTTTGACAGAACATCTGTTTCCTCCTTGGATTGAACCTTCGATTTCCAAGATGGGCTCTGTAACATTTGTATAGTAAAGTCAACTCACATAGTGGTATATTGAATTGGCTTGGGTCTGATCAGGTCCACTTTCCTACAACACCCATGTATGGTTGCCATGCTGTTGAATTTTGCTTCCCTGTTTTTGTTTGGTGCTATGTAACATAAGGCCTTAAGTCTGGGATGCCAGGCACATAGGCAGTATGAGAGTATTTTCAAATGCAGGTTGGTCTGACTGGTCTTTCTGTCTATGCTCCACTTTCCCCTGATTTAATTCCTCCTCATGTTGCACATCTGATTTACTCAACAGTAACAGAAACACCACTTTGGTGGACAACAACGATTTGTTGCTTTTAAATAGTCCTTGTATCATATGACTTGTTTACTGAATTACACATCACAAGGCACAGATAAGTAGATTTGCTTTAATGTCAGCCACAAGAGCCACTGTATTAATGCAATTCAGTTGATATCTCCATCTGTCTACAGACAGCTATTCAGCAGTGGATAAATCTGTTTCTCTTGCTCTCGGCATTTCCACCTTTCTGCCTGTCAGTGTGTTATGAGTCCTGATCCTCTCTGACAGAAGTTGTCAATACAGAAATGCATACACTCAGCTACCAGTCATCATGATGCACACAGATATTTTTTATGGACGAGTAAATGGTCGACTTTGCTACATCTCTAACGGGCTGAAAAGTTATATAATGCTCAGTAATACAGTCCCTGTAACTTGTCCTCATTCCTGCAGAAGGCAATGTTGCACAGCACCATTGCCTCAAAAAGTTGCTCTGTGATCATCACCCAGTCCTACAGCTAAGCCATACTGTTTTCTGTGCCCAAATCTGATGAGCAAACTGGCGTCTGTCTCCCTGCTTTGGCCAGTGGGATTCATTTCATGTCCCCACAGACTGTGCTGTGTTGTTACTGGTGACTGTATGGCGCTGGGTGTTTGACTGTGGCTCTTTGGAGTGGATTAGTGGGGACAATGCGCTGGTGCCAGTAAGGGGAAGCCACTCTGGCCCCTGTTTGCTCAGTCATTTCCCAGACAAACCCAACTGCATCAGCCAGGAATGCCCTGGCCCCAACTCGTGTCCTGTGTGACCCCTCCGTTGTTTGGGGCCTGTTGTGATTGACCCCTATGTCAACTCTTAACCATGTTGTTGTCAGTTTTATTAAGAGACAACTTCAAAGTATATGAAGGGTTCTGCTTTGAAATCTGGCTGCAACATGTATCACAGTGAGAATGAGGTATTTTCTTTCTGTCCCCAGATTATTACCTGTGTCTGATATGTTTTCATATCATGATGTCTGATATGTTTGCTTAGCATTGATCCTCGGAGGATTCTCATCTTTGTGTCTGCCTGTGTAGGTATCAGCTTATGAGGTACATTCGTTGGCTCAGCAGAATAACATTCTCCATATCACTCTTAAGACATGAGCTATCTGCTCGCTCTTTCTGCCAGCTCGCTGCTTGCTGCCAAGCGCTGCCAGGGAGTGATTTCACACAGTGAGATGGGTGGCATCAGAGCCATAACCCAAAGGAAAAATTAATCCTCCTGTCATTAAGTAGCATTGGGGGAGAAACAGGCTTTGGGTATCTCTCTAGCCCTCGCCGGCTTAGCTCCATTGCATGGCTACAGTATGTTCAGTGGTTCTCAGTCAGTACATCCTCAGTAAGCCACATCACTATCAGTCAACAGGCTTTGGCTCCATCCCCAGTCCACTGCAGAATGACTGTTAAATTAAATGAAATTAATTTACGGATCCCTACCTTACCTTCTCCTCATGCTGGTAGAGCCCTAAGATTCGTCAAACTGTGTATGTCACTTAAACTAGCAAGCTTACAAAAAGTTCTTGCACTTAAATGATGACGTGCATTGATTACAGTTTCAAATAGAAAACTTGACTGTCTCGTTGTCTATGCCTATCTTTTTTAATTGTGACTTTTATCATGCTGTAACATATGGACTTACAGGTGGGTTCACTCCATGGTCAGATCTTACTCACATTATGTTTCATTTTCATACACAAACAACGCGGTGTATGGATATCATAAAGAGGAGCAGATACTCACTACAAAGTCAGCATTGAAATTTCAAAGTTTTCATAACAGACACATTTTCCATGGGTTGCACATAAAAGAGGCAATGTGAAAAGTGCATCTCTCAGCCAGATATTATACATTTTTTATGAGAAGTTTGTTTGGACCGGATCTGGCAAAAACATCTTGCAGTGTACAGTGATTTTACAGAACACAGTTTGAGGCTATTGGGACTCCTCTTTTGCAGTTTACTATCTTTTTAATGTTTGTGTGTGTGCAACAAGAGCCCACACTCACATTTTACCTACAGTGCACTTTAGTTTCATGCCTTTTGTTGTTTTTAAAATTTGTGACAGGTTGGAATCAACGTTGCCTATTAAAACAAAATCATAAGCATCAGATTCTGAATTTCAATACCTCACCCGACGTGATTGTCTGTGCACAGTTTGATGGCAATGATATATGAGCTATTAATCATCCCTTCAGATCATTTTTTTCTGTTGTGGAGTGTAATACTAGGATGCTCCAGATGTGGCTGGTCCCATAATATCAGGTATAATCAGTGTAAATTATCATTGAGAAGGTGTATGGCGCTATGTTATGGTTGCATCTGTCCATATTGTGTGCACTTCTTAGAGTAATTTTCCTGAATCTCCTACGATGCAGGCTTTATTATTTAGTTGCTTTCTTGGCTTCAGTCACCAGCACAGTGGACCATAAAAATCCTATCACTACAATAAGGTTTTTATTGAGTATGTTTGGAGTACAATTTGGGTGGGGTTTGGGCTTTTTGAGGGGGAAATCCAAATGGTTAACATTACGTCTGACAGGACTGATTCATCAGTCCCCAAAAGCCAAATTATTTTCAGTCGGTAATCATACACAGACCTGCGCTACATCGCTGGCCTGGCAACCAGCTGTACAGCGCTTTCCAAAGGGGTGAGACTCAGAGGGGCCAAAGATGTGGGTGGGACAGTAGTCAAGGAAGGTAGTTGCCAAGGAGATCAATATTTGTTTTCGGGTCGACTTTCAACTCTCCAAATGAAAAGTGTCTCTGACTTATGCTGTAAACAACACAGTAGTTGGACCAAGCTGGTTGAAGCATGCTGCAAATCAGGAAGATATTAAATGGGCTGAGGTCTTAAAAATATCTCCCTGATTGAGCAGCTCTTCGTTAGGAAGACAGATTTAGACTCGGGTTAAGACATAAGCTAATTTGTAAACATGTCATATATTGAAACAGCTATAGGTGTACGGAATTTATGCTTATTCCACACGACATCATCTCGCTTACACAAAGCAGAGATTAAAAAAAAAGATCTTAGGATTTTGCTGAGATTTTGCAAATGCGAATGTAGTCTCTCGGTAGCACTGAGCTCTCTATGCAGGTTGATGTCTGTAATTGTGAATTTGTTCTGGGAACTTTTATTCTTGCCGGATTCCGATACCTGAACTTGTGTATTGGCTAATAGCAATTACTGATTTGATACTACCACGTTAAAAAAAATGTTACGGCTGTGTACTACTAAGCCTGTATGGATGTGAAATGGTAACTATCATTGTTGCATGGCATGATTCAGGTAGAATTCTTTGTAAAACGTGAACAAATACAAACAGACAATGAGTGCCACAAAACTTTGTTTTATCCAGTGTAAAATATTGCCAAATTACTGTCACTTTGTTTACATCTAATGTTCAACACTTACCGGATATCAGTTCTTCTTCAACGCTGTAAAACAGTGGTTGCAAGTGGCTGCACAGTGCAGCATGCTGTGTAGGCTACTGTTCTAGAGCAGAGAAGAAGTATTGACTTCAGAGAAAACTGACTTTAAAGTTAATTAATAAATGTTGTGGTATTGACTTGCATATACTTAAGTACTTGCCAACACCCAATCAAGCCTTTTAAACAATATCAGAGGCATTTCCAGTAGTGGTATCTTTACCGTACACTGGCATCGGTATTGGAACAACTCAAATTGTGGGTGAGTTGCATTGTCCTGTTATACAGCCCTATGGGTCAGACAGTACAGTCTGTGGTCTAACTGGGTGGAAGTAATAGTTTCTGTGCCTGGCTGCGGCCCTTTGTGCAACAAATCCCTCTTATCCTCTCCCACTGACAACAAGGAAGTTGTGACAGACTGAATGCAGCCTCTCACTATAATTACCATGTAATGGCCGTGTCATTTTTGTGTAATAGTTCAGACTTCATCCTCCAGATGTTGGTTTGGAATGTATATGGGTTTTTGATGCACTGTGTGGCCTGTTTGAAGGAACAATTCATTGCATTTTGATGCTGCATTGCATGGTATTCTGTCTGGTTGTATTGTTTTGGTAGCAATTTTAGTGTATTTTTACGAGTGTATAGTATTTATAAGCTCTTTCTTCCAATTTTAGATCTTACGGTCTTTTCACAGCTAAGTTAACTTATTACATTCTGTAACTTATTCCTGCTTGTGGATGGTTTCGTTTCTGGTTATAGGAATTGGCCTCCTCTAGTTACCATAGGTCTCTACGGTAAAGGAAGTTTTTTTTAGCATTGTTGCGCCCATTTCTGACCTGATTTTTGAGCTGCCGGACTTATTGTAGAGTTGGGTCAAATTTCAGCTTTGATGGGCGTTGTTGCTGCGCAGTGTACAATAGTGAGCAAAGACCTATCATGGCCCGATCAACTGCTCCTGACTGGCTGTTCAAACCTTTAGATGAATTTCTGCTATGCCTGGTATTTTGGTTGGCTGAATCAGAGACACGAGTTGATTGCCCAAGGTTAGTGCCTTTTTTCCTCACTGTGCCTGAGCAGAGTGGCAAACGTCTAAAAGTGTCATGGTGACATGACATGTCATGTGGATGGACAATATGGAGGTCAGATTGGTCAAGCTGTGGCATCAGCATACTCATGACCGATACAAACGAGACAAACATTGATAATAATACCGTATTGTGAACCACTCAGGTGTAATGTTACAGACCTCTGCTAGCAGACAAACGTCCATCTGCATCTGAGCTTTCAAACATAATCTCTATTGTCAATTGTCAATAACCAGAACTGTCTGCTGGCGGCCAGTGGGCTATTTTACTGTCTTATTTGCACATGCAATGTGAGCACTCAGGTTGTGGCTTGACGATTGGGCCGTACTGTGTATGCACCTAAACTGTGAGCTCTACATGTACAGTAGGAGTTGGAATAAACAACATTTATAAAATGAGCTCTCATCCTACAGTACATGCCCAGCTTTACTGCTGCAATGAATATTGCTTGTACACATGTTGTAGACTCTCTGCATGTCACAAACAGAGGGAAGAGTCAAGGGATGTATTCTTGCATTATGAAAAGCTCCCACATTTGGCCTTGTAAAAGTCTTCATTAGGTGTGATGTATTCATGTCTCTAAGCTTCCTCCTGGTTCTGTTTCACATTTCCTATTTAAAATGTCTGGACTGATGGGGCATGTTGTTGGTGGGTAAAAAATGTCAAGTGACATTCCACATATTTGTGTTGCTTGGAAGTAAACTACAGCATGTCTCCATTTTCCCTGTTTACCTGTCATGTCCCTGCTGTTTCCAGCCAGTGGGTAGAGTCAACTTTTGCTTCCTTATTCACCACACTCTGTCCTTCAGACATCTGCACTCGTCAGCCACTGTGTACAAGCCTGTATTACAGCCAAAGGAGAGAAGAAAAGCTACAGCAGGAGGCAGGTCAGATGCAATTTTAACCTCAAACTGAAAGCCCTCTCACAGCTTGTTTCCAATTAAGAGGCCCTGCCAAGCGAGAGAGTACGAGATGGATAGAGTGAGAGATGAGGAGAGCGGGACACACAGAGAAGAGTGGGAGACAAACTGAGAGAATGAGTTGGAGGGAAAAATAGGAACACAAAGAGAGAACAGCAAGACTCTGAGAAAGTGAAAGACAGAGGGAGAAAGTTAAAGTAAGAGAAAAGCAAAAAAAGAGTAAAAACCCATGCCAGCCATCCAGCAGTGAGAGGTGAGTGCAATAGCTGGCTGGGTGCTGACGTTGGTCTGCTAGGTGTATTTATAGACTTGCAGGGTTTTAATCCTCAGTATTGGCCAAAGCCCCTGGCAAGAGGGCTCCTAGCCAACTTGATGCAGGCTTTACAGAGCTTGGGGAAAACGATAATCGTTGGGGGAGGATGGTCGATCTGAGTTCCTGCACATTAACTTTAAATGCCTTTTTTCACACAGTCTACTGTTTGCTTTGTAGCTTAACTTTTTTTCTGAGTAGCTGATTATTTCGTAGTTCACCAGATTGCGTCTTCAGATTGCTTCAGATGTTGAGCACAACGCAAACACTAGAGCAAGTGGTCAGATGACAACCTACATGCAGGTGCATTCTGGGCATATACTGTATGAGAGAAAATAGTAAGGGGGAAGTCTGTATTTGTATTCCAGTCACAGAAGTAAAAACATCAACCCAGCGAAGCATTTTGTAGCCACTACAGTCAGTTTAAATGGTCTTGCTGTATTCTCAGACTACTATTTTATTGGATCTCTCAGACATGCAGTTACAAATGACACTGTTTCACAAGGGTTTGTGTTGTATCAGAGTTTTTAGCCTGTTGTCATTTGCTTGGTAAAGAGGACAAGAGGTCAGGCAAAACATGAAATGAAATTGCACTGAAAGAGTGACATGTCAAATTCAGGAGATGCTAAAAAAAAAAGCGAGCCAGAAAACCCTTTTATTAACTGCCTCAGCTACTGATTCATTTTTCCCCACCATACACATTGCAAAAACTGCAGGCCATGTTTTGCCACAGTCACAAAGCAGCAGCCCTGTGGTGCCCAGCGGGCAACAGTTGGCTTGGTGTGTCATGGCCCTTTAGCTGCCCCTGGCTAGATTGAAAAATAGTAATCTTGTGGGAGATGTTTGTGAATCACTGAGTTGTGGAACTGCAAAATAAGCAATTGCTTAGGTTTGTGGTTGGGATATAGAGTCTTTTATTCATGTGTTTATTTCCATCTGCATGGTTTACATTATGTTATTTATTTAGGTAGGCTAATAGACCACAGAGCTTCTGTGCAATAAAGGGGTCGAAGGAGGTTAATGTCAGGTCGTTGACACTAGTCAGCCCCTGTCAGCTTTTTTTATTAAAGCTAATTTACTTAGTTGAATAAGCCTGAAGTAACTCTGATTGGCAGTTAAGCTCAGTACATGTGAAGAAAAATGCAAGTGAGGATAGCAAACAAACAACTCAAGTCAAGAGCATGACAAATTTTATTTTAGCTAAGATTATTTTTTTTTTAGCTATCAAGCTCTTTAACGAAAACTGTTTATAACTGTATGTGTTTTTGTCTTTCAACATCGAGTCGTGTTGTTTTTGAATGACGAATCAGAGTACCGCTGCTTGCTGGTAAGGAGTTATTTCCTCTCGTGCAGGCACAGAAAGTATGTGCCTGTTGGCTGTAGGCTTTGCAGTATGTTCAAGTGCAACTGTTTGGCTGAGACTCAGGTGACACGAGGTGATGCAACAGTCAGTCAGTCTTCGTTGCCACTATTTCTTTGATATCAGTTATCAGATATCAGTTTGGTGTGTCTGGGCCTGTATGGCGTTGCTTCCTGTGTTGGGTGACAAATTGTTTACAGTTTACCCTGTTCAGTCTGCATTTCTATTACGCATGGGGCCTGGCTGACTTTATCGCAAAAGTGCAATGTAATAGTTAATTCTTTGACTTCAGTTTATGAGAAGATCCTTTTTTCTGGAGGGCCCTTTCAGTTGCCATCCTTTATAACAGCTCTGCCAGTAAACCATTGACAGTCTGCCCTGCTGGAAAGAGCTGAATGATACAGCAGGCCGTGAAGGAGGATGGTAAACCACAAAACCTCTCCGCACAGATTATATGTTTACTCTGTATCTACATGACCACACTGTCATTTAGAATGGTCAGTGTTTTAAACACTGTGTCAGATGTGCTGTGTTGGGCCATTTTCTGTATGAAAGTGAAAGTGCAGGTCATGGAGCAAGAGGGAAGCCTTTCGATATTGACACAGTGACTCTATATACAAGAGGGCCCAGCATTAACTGTTTTTGCTGAGTAAACTCAAGTCCCTCATGCGGTCTCATGTTCCCTGAAGTTGCATTAGTCTCTCAGCTTGGTCTCGATCTCTATTCGTGCTTACTGTCAGTCACTTCCACTGATTAATGTTATTTTCTCTCTTACATTCATCTTTACAATGAAGACGAGATTAGCTACATACAGACATCTATTGCCGATAAGCTTTGTATCAGGATATAATGTATTGTGGCCTATCACACAAGCAGCACTGCTTTGCTATATGTGTATCTCCACTACATTGTGTTGTCAGTTTAACTTGTCTCCAAGGCTGACAAACAGGTTGAATCCCATAGAGGAAAATGCTGGCACAGTCAGCGAGTTGAGATGAGCTCCTCTGAATGCTGTGATTGGGAGCACCTTTCTTATTTTGATCTGCTTATGTTCATCTTTCATAATGATGATAGACAATAGAGCAGAAGATGTATGTCAGTGTGATGCACTGAGCTAATCTGCTTTACCTCCGGAAAAATTCCCCCTAGTTTTTGTGTAGTTTAAATGAATTATCATAATATATGATATATGGCTTCTTGGTGAATGGCTTCTTTGTGGGTGAATTTTAAATAGTTAGATGATAGTGGGATGTTTGAAAGACTCTTATAAGAGCAAACTATATAAATTATGTCAACCAGAAGACGTGCACAGTGCAGCTGGTTGATGAATACCCAGGAGATTTATTTACCCTATATGTCTAATGGTGCATAGCTTTGTGTAAGGGAGTGAAGGGCTAAACTGGATGGATGCTGCACAGTTTCCTATTGAGCCAAGTGATTACAAACTACTCATAATTAGAGAGCTCATAGTAAGTTATAGTCATGGAAACCAATGCATGAAAGTGGGTAACTGAGCAGCCAAGCTGTTTCACGGCTGGCATTGTTATTCTTCATGACAGTGTTGTGTCAAGCAAAAATAACTACGCTGACTCTGACTTCTGCGTAAAGCCAGAGGCATGTGGAGCTGACCTATTGATTTAAAGCTCATCCTGTTTACCCACAACATCACTGGTTTGAGTCAAGCCGGCGACCTGTGCAGTCTGTCCTGTCACTTTCATCTGTACTTCTAGTAAAGAGGAGATGGATAATTGAATGTCAACTGAACCGTCTAAAATGTAAACAATAATTAGATTTTTAGACGTTTCAGTTGTTGGATCAGCTGTAAGTAAACCTAAGGGCTTGTATGAATGTAGGTATCCTGTGTTAAATACTTACTTGAGTGTGTTAATGTGTGTTGTGGATGTATGCCTAATCTTGAAAACTACCAAAAGTAAACTGTTTCCCAGCAGCATGCAGTCTACCCCCCTCTCAGTTGATTGCCATCCCATTTTTCAATGCCAGGATTTATAGAGAGGGAGGTTGAGGGTGAGCAGAGGGTATTACCATCAATGTTCACATAACATCATTCAGTAATTACGACTAGTGCCTGTGAAGTAGCTGACTTGGTGTAACCTGGTGCAGTCTAATTTAAGAAGTACCTGGTAACTTGTGAAATTATAGGTAGTCGTTTTAGTCTTGTGTATTTGACCATGTACTTGAGTGGCCTCTCTCTCTTTCACTCTCTCCCTGATTCAAATTCAAATATGCTTTATTTGCTTGAATGGGTTTTAGCCGCACTTTCACTCTCTTTGGAGGCTACGTGTTTGGGACAGAGGGCAGCACCATTTGCTTGCTATGCTCCCGCTCTCTCATGTCCTGACAGGATGATGTATGTCTTGTCCTTGGCAGACATGTGCAGGTGATGTATTCCACTTGGAATGCCGCAAGAGTGGAATAAGGAAAGGGACGTCCACGTGTCAGGCATGGAGTGTGGTCCATTCCAGGAAGAGCTTTTCTGTCATCATGCGGAGGCACACATCACCATTTCCCTGCTTCTTGACAGATGTGATAGAGTTGGGCTAGAAGGGGGTGCTGCTGCCAAACAAACTTAGATCTAAGAGTGTTAGGGTGTGGAAAAAGTGAAAGGTAAATGGTAATGAAACCCAAGCAGCACTTTATGGTGACAGAGATGAACAGGTTGACCTTTGAAGGGTAGGAACAGAGAATTGATCTAAAATCAATTTTTATGGTACCTTGATGCTTTAGCTTGATTGGAGATGGTTTTCCGGACCTCAGGCTTTTTTTGTACGTTTGCTGAAGTGTTAAAGCTGCTGTTGTATGAAGCGAAAAAATGCTCTTTGATCCAGCTCAAACCACCGGTGTTTGGTCTGTTTTCTGCAAGCTCAGGTGGCATCTGCTGATATGAATAATGCGACTGATTGGTTATTTATGGAAGAATTCAGACAAGATCTGAAAAGGCCTTAAGTGACATAGAATGCGATAAAGAAGCTAAGAAATGACAGAGTAGATTAATATTTTATACATTTCTCTATCAAAGCCAACTAAAGTGCCACTGATGGAGCATCTCGGGACAAAGACGTAACTTTATGGAGGTGACTCATCATTCAGCAAGCCAGTGTTTTGCGTGATGCAAGAGGCACATTTACTGTCCTTTCAAACACTCTGATAAGTTCTTTGCTCGGCATGACAGGGGCTTTTTCAATTATCCCTCATGTACAATGAAATATGTTGTGAGAGCTACATGCAGAATTAAGCGGCACTCTAAAATCAAGGCCACCCAAATCCTATGGGCTTTTAATCCTTCAGTCAATGTGGAGAATAGACCTGCCAAGCCCACGGACATAGAGTCTCTAAATGTCTGTGACTCTTGACTCAGTGCCACAAAATACTTTTTTAATATTTCATGTATTATTTTTGGAATGGTGGAAGGGATTTCAGTACAATAATACATAGCCCTAGTATTTATTGTTTTAGATATTTGGAGAGAGGACCTGACTGAATTATCCTGAAGAGTTGGTCCACGTGGATGCAATTGTCCTTTTATCTTCTTAAAGGAACTTTGGCAAAGCATCGTCATCAGAGTCAGGGACCATGTTGTTCTGTGTTCGTGTAACCACAGTTGGCAGCATTGAGATATTACCAGCCACCATGTTGCGGGGCTTGGCTGGGTAGTGACTTGGATCATCAGATAAAACTGGCACATACACATACACACACACACACACACACACACACACACAGATATGCTATCTTTTGCTGTCCTCTTTGGACTCCACTTTGTCAGATAAGGGCTTTAAAAGGCACTGTGAGAGGAAGGGAAGCTCCAGTGCACATGATGATAACCCTCAGTATGTGATAGTCTTAACTCTTCCGTGAAATGGTGGCCTAATTCAACCTCTTCTTTGTTGCAGTCTTTAACAGATTAAGTGGACATTTAGAGTCAATCTTTAACAGATTAAGTGACCCTTAAGACTCACATTAATGTTCAACTCACCAAATTATATCCAAAAGAAAAGTAACAGAACAGCCGAATGAGAAAAAATGTGGCGTTAGTGGCAAACAAGTAAATATTGACAGAGACTGGAAGCTGTTTTGTTTATAAGCCACTTTCTGTTTTATCAAATGGGCAAGTTGCTGCGATTCAAACTGAAATTACTTAGACTATGATTTTGTGCCTGGTAGCCAAGCTTCATACAGTTTGTTTCCTTCTCTCACCCGGTGAAATCTGTGACTTCCCCTTGTGAGGTCACAACCAGAGGGCAAGACAGGAAGTGTTGTCTTTGATCTTTCCCGCTGTTCAAACTAATTACCTGCCCGCAGCAGCAAGCACTGCTGGCCGTGGAATTCATTAACAGATGGTAAAGCTTTGTTCTGGGCCTGAGTGTCTGCGAGGATACAGAGGAATTCAGCTCCCTCAGAGGGTACTGTTGTGCAGTCTGCATTCCTCTCTGAGATCAGGTTAACTTGTCCTTGGTTGTACCACTGAGAGGTTCTTCATGATGTGCACCAGCATTTCCCCATTCGCCCGGTGGGCTGCTCCACCTAAGAGTAATAATTGTATTGATCTGGGTGCCATTTGTTGTCAGATTGTCTAAAAACCTACAGATATTGGCAGCTTGGTGAGCATAACCTGAGTAGAAGGAATAGGTTACAGTATGTAGATGGAGAGAAGAAATTAACTGATTAAAATAGTCGACTATTGAAGACGTTTGCAGCCTTTTAACAGCCGAAGCATGACGAGCAAGCAGTCGGCACTGAGCAATGTTTGCATGGTGCTAATATGTTAGGTGTGGTGTGAATGGCGTGGTGAATGAAAGGTGATGACTGTAACAGGGTATGACGGTGCTTGAAGTGACTTACAGTAATTACATGCCCTGTCCTCCCGCTGCCCTCTGTTTGACCGCAAATGCTTTTTAAAGGGACAGTTCAACCAGTTATTAAATATTTACATTTTCCCCTACCTGTTGTTAAATTAAATTTAATATAAATTTTGGTGTGAGTTCCTGAGTGCTGCACATATAGGCCGTAGAGTCGCTGCCTTCTCTTGAATATAATGAAACTAGATGGCACTCAGCTTGCGGTGCTCAAAGTGCTAAAACAATGAAATAGTAACTATTAACATAGGAACCAACTCACCGTGCAGAGGGAAGTGTGCATCTGCTGTTGGCTCACCTAACACCACTGAACTAGCAAACATTACACCTTAACTGAGGAAGATGCCATTTATGTTTACACATTCCTTCTGCACAGTGATACTGTTGGCGGGTGTAGTTTGGTAGAAAGAAAATAGTTCCTACATGAGACTGCACACAGCAAGGTCTGTGGACTACTTGAGTAACTGGGTCAAAATTCCTGGAAAAAGACATTATGCCCGTTTCCACTGCAGGAACTTTGGGGTAATTTTAGGGGGCCGGGCCGTTGGTGCGTCGGAGTAGGGACTCAGAGCGGCCCCGAGAGACTCCTGGCTGGAACTGGGGGATTACTTGGTCCTGATTGGATATACTCATGGCAGGATGTTTATTGTTATTGAGTTAATACAGACACCGCTAACGGCTAACAGCTAACTACGTCGCCCCAGTCGCCCTGGTCACGCAAAGATTACGTCACATCCAGAGCCCGGTAACTTCACAGGAACCTTCCTCCTGCTCCGCTCTCTCAGTGGAGACACGGCGGTTGAGAGGGCCGAGTGAGAGGACGTTCCTGTAGTAGTTCCTGCCCCCCAAATAGTACCAGGAACTTCTTCAGTGGAAACGGACCTATTGTTGTTGAGTTTTTCACATATATTTTTTGGCTTTGAGCACAACTGAATGCCATCTAGCTCCATTATATTGAAAAGAAGGCAGACATCTCTACTGCCGATATCTCTAACACTAGGCAACTCGCACCAAAACAATCCAAGCTGATAAATAGCACTACAGGTGAAAAGGAAGATATGTATTTTTGATTTAGGGATGTACTGTCTCTTCAATGCTGACAGTATCACCCATTTTACATCCTGTGTTGGGCACAGGACATATTTGTAGATATTTTTTGTGATAATCTGTAAAATAATTAAATGTCTGCTAAGCTCTACTCTGTAGCACATTACAATCTACGTTTTTGCACTGTCCCCTTACTTTCATTGAATTTAAATTTACCTTTCTGTGAACAGTGTATGAAAAGTGTTTAAGACCAAAGAGAGACAATGACAGAATAAATGAAATGTGCAACATATTGCTGCTTCACTGAAATAGAAACCTGTTGAATGCCTCTCTGGATGCCGATGTTTCAGTGCTCTGACAAAAATGTTTCATTCAGCAGCAGTCAACATGCAACAAATGAGGCATTCCCTCTTCATCTGTCATATTGAAGAGCATTGGCAATGCTTTAACCAAGTGCCACAAATTTCTGCTAGTTGCTGCAATTTTGTGTATCCTCTGGGATAAACTGCAGTATTTTCCCTTCCCCATCATCATTAGTACTGCCGCCACCCTGTAATCTCTCTTTCCGTCACTGAGGCAATGGGGCTTCTCTCTCCTCTGTGGTCTCGTAATTGTGAGGTAATCATCTTTTGCCTCTTGAGAGCTAAAAGACTGTGTTTACACTTCGTTTTTTGGCGGCTTCGACTTGGCGAGACGCTAATTTACTCTCTCAGCAGCAGAGTGAAGCTGCTCTTCTCATTACTCCTCACTGGCTTTGCACTTATAGCCATTCTTCTCCCTGCACATTTGAGGCTGGTTGTCATCAGCAGGTTGGATAAACTCCATTTTCTCTCTTTTTTATGTGGTGTTTGTAAAGAGGTAGTTCACCTAAATTAAATGAAATTAAAAAAAATTATCAAATTATTATGATAAATTATCAATCTCTGAGATTTCTGCCTCCTCCCTGGTATAATTGAAGTAAATTATTTTTTATCTGGGGGAAAAAATTGAATAGTTGTCTGCAATATCTTGTTAACAGAAACACTGTCTTGGTTGCTTTGGATAATCTGCTGAACACCAGTGGGTTTAACGTTCATTTCCACTGGAACTAGTTTTCCCTTCTGAAGCAGTGGTGCTCTGTAAGCCGGTTTCAGTGAGGTTTCAACATCGGGAGCTCTCCTTTTCACAAGCTTGAACTTCACATTTTGACTTGCTTCGCAGGGTTCTGTGACATTTGGTAGGGACGGTTAAGATAATCCAAGCTGGCTTTGCAGTGCTATCACCTCCACTGACCTCAGCTGATCCCCTTTGGATATTCGGCTTTTGCATTATCCCTCATGGTGTCCTTTGTCATAACTGTCACATGGACACACACTTATGGTTACACACACCCTTATGGTCCAACAGTGCAAAAACCCACTGAAATGTAAGCGGCTAGCACATGTAAACAACACGAGCTTGCTCCTTTTTCCTTCCCCTCACAGTTCGCTCTCTCTCTCCTGAAACATTTGCATAAGGCCATCCCCAGGTATGTCATAGGAAAAAAACTTCATACCTGTACACATTCTCACATGCACACACTCACGTACATGGTCCTCCAGTTCAGCTGACGCATTACCCCTCTGATATTGTCCCAAATCACACCCACACACAAACAAACACAAAATGCTTCAAAACAGACTTCTCAGTCCAGGCAGATGCTAGCCTCAGCAGTCAGGCTTTATCTAAATCCCTCTCTCTGCATGATGGATTGGATCAGATCAGACACAGCCCACAAGTCCATTTGATGGTGCATTGATAGCAAATGCAGTTGATAACATCCCATACTCTGAACTAAGAGAGACATTACAAAGCCCCCTTCTCCCTGTCACGGCTATTGGCACGGTTGCTTTGCCATTAAAAGGAGGAGGCTGTCTGTGAGCTGACAGGGTTCTTCACCCCGGTTAAAAAAAAAAAGTGTTTAGAAAAGCTGTCCCAATGCTGATACATTCATAGAACTCACACAGGTTTACAGATACTTGCACAGATGCACATAACCATTTGTGTTGTTTCATCCATTTTGTTAGTCATTTTGCTGATTACATTTCCATCTGTATTCTGTGCTCTCCTTTGTTTCCATCCTCTTTGCTTCTGTTATTCTCCTGTTTCCCTTTCACCCTCCCTCAGCTCTCATCCATTCATTACTCCTTTCCCATTTCTCTCCGTTTCACCCTCTACCTCTGTGTCATTCAATCCCTCCCTCCCTTTCCATCACTATCTGCCTCCTCACATCCTTCTATCTCTTCCTCCATCTATCCCTGCTTGGCCCAGGATCAGAGACATTCCTGACCTGGACTTATCTCTTGTGCAGAAGAGCCGCTGCAACAGTAGCACCCACCAGGCTCTGTCTCCAGCAGAAGTCCCTTACTGGCTGTCTGACAGCATTCCTTCAAACCTAGGGACCATACAGATGAATCTTTCCAACTTCCACCTTTGTTTGCGAATGAGAGACTGGGATTTGTTTAACATGCATATTAGTTTATGTATTCACTCATTCAGTCAGTCATTTACCAGAGCCACGTTGTGGGTGGTTGATAGCTGGACCAAGAGGTCTGAAAGGTTTTTAGCCTAATGCCCCTTACTCACCCGGGGCATGACAAATAAACAACACAAGAATGCAAAATAAAAAAAACCCCAAAATACTCAGCTGTGAATATTTCCCATCAACACTTTTCATACCAGCAATAATGTGAATTTGCGCTAGTTGCAACAGGTCTGCCATTGTCGTGACACTTTGAAGTGAGGTCTGTTCCACATGTATTGGTTGATGCCTTTATTCAGTGTGCCAAAGCTCAGAAAGATTTACCTTATTCGAAGGAGAGAAAAAAAGACATCGCTTTTATGCTGTGTAATATTTGCATTCTGTGTAAAGGTGATGACAAAAACTACAATGAAAAAATTATTGGTGTGAGGACTAAAAAATAAAAAAATCCCCTGGTTTGTGAAGGTCCTAAAAAGTTGTCTGGTGAACTCCTTGGATCTAGCCTGGTAAGACAATCCTGATGACATGAGCTCAACAATCTGTTTTGCTCTGTGTATCAGTTTGGACTTGGTGCTGCCTCAAACACTGTCATTGGGCAGGAGTACTCGCCTCGACAGACAAAGTCCATCAGCCAGTCAGTGTAACAAAATAGCAGGGAACATCTTCTTCATCCCCAACGAAGCCAGTTGACAAATCAAGCTTTTGCCAAATCCAGTCACCTTTTCCTCAGAGCGCAAACTCTTGTTCTTGTTTAGTTGTTGTTATTGACTCAAATTGTGCAATAACTTTATTTATTTCTGTATTTACTGACATTGGAGTTCACACTTGTTGCTGCTGGAGCTGCCATTACTGTTCTGTAAGCTGTGGCCTGCATTTTATATCACAAACTACAACACAGTCTCTGCTGCTTACCTTATCAACTACGGTGCAGATCCTTGACTGGCCATCATTGGTTCCGATTGGATTTTAATTTCTGGACACAAGGTGGAGAGGCACCAGGTTCAGATTGATACAGAGATAGAAGCAGAATGTTGAGCTCAGGTCATCAGCATGGTCTTACTAGGCTACCTTGGATTCAGAATAATACACAAAATGTGAGTGAAGTTGAATAAATAGTGGCCTAGACAATTCCGTATTTTCTTTAGGGCATGCTGCAAAAACACAAAAGACTACACCATATTACTGCATCAATAGGCCTAATGTCTTGTTTGGAAATACAGGATACATTCTAAGTAAATATATAACCTTTAACAATCACTCTCAGCTATTACCCAAATGGGGAAAGTCTCTCTCTGGTAGCTGCGGTCAAATAATTTGACCCAGCTGTCTCATCTGACATCTTTATGTTGCCTGGCTTTACAAGTCAGCCTTGACATTCCAGCGTTAATGGCTGTTCCATTAACAGCAGTCATTTCATTATCTCCAACACTCCCTTGTTCTGGTTTTTGGTATCTAGAGAGCACTTCAAAGCATCCTTCTCATCAACCTCATCAAGCTGATGGATAGCTGATTAAAGATGTGGGCAGCTTCCTCCAAACTCCTAAAGGATTCAGCGAAATTCAGCAGCCCTTTTATGACACAGATATTTTCTGGATGGGTGTTGATGAATCTGTGTGTCTTGGTCAGTATGTGTTGTGCTTACTGGAACTAACTCAAGGGTATGTATGACTCCATTTTGACGGGGGGTGTTTTGTAGAGATGAAAGGTTTTTGGTTCTCCTGGTGAGAGAGGGCTTAAGATGGATGAAGACAGAATGGGGAGGAAAAAGAAGTGTGATAGAAGATTCAAAGCATAGTAATTAGGTGAATTAACCTGGGGTCATGCACAACTGTGGTAGAGCTTGAGACCCCCCTCTGCGTGCCTGTAAATGTTTTATAAAGCTGTCTTTGAACTCATTAACCAGAGATGAGTGAGCCAAAGGTGCCTTGAGGAAATAAGTTACGGCTTTGTTTTTCAAAAAGTCATTGGTATTAACATTAAATTTGCTTCATTGACTAGGGTGGAGCAGATAGTGCTCTTTAAACCCCATTAAGCCGCAATATTAGTCCTTACACCATTGGAATGTGTCCTCTTTTCTTATATAGTGTAACAGCTATGCACTGTCATCCGTCTATGTGTACTGAAAACCAACAAATGCAGTGACTGAAATGGAATTAGCCCCCTTATTGCCACTCATTGTCCTGAAAAGGCCTCAATGAAATTAAGCAATTTTCCTGGTGTTCAACTGCCTCTGATCTTTTATTTGTCTTGTGTTTATTTAGACAATTAATTCCATTTTCACATTAATCATGAGTTTCTAATCACCATGATATAGTCTGCTGGGGCTGAAGTGTCACTATGAAGGCATGAAATTTCTTCCTGGCTCATTGAGACTTCATTTGTCCTTTTCTTTCAGATGACCTCAGAATTAAATACTATGTAATGGGTACTGGATATTCCACCCCAGAAACTGTTTTCACCATTAAATGACTTACAGTGACAGTTGCATTATATTTGGAAAAAAAACTGATGAAGTTAAAGGATAAAGCAGAACAATTATGCACATTCACCCTTCAGGTGTCATGACACAGCCTAGCTTGTGTAACAGTGTGTAGCTTTTTTTTTTATTTTCAATTAAATTTTTATTTTCCCTGAAGCTCTTGCAGCCATCCATTTTTTTTTTGTCCCACTGTTATGTCCCCATTCCTGCTCGAGGCAACGTTAGCCTGCTTCATCGCTTAAAAAAAACTGATCATCTATCATGGCTGCAGGTAAAACAGTCAAGATTAACTATGCCATTAAGTACAAGATAGTGCAGTGAATCTTCTTCATAACAGTGCTGGCCGTCAATCTCTAATGTGCCCATCCTGAGGCCAGTGGAGTATTTTAAGCTCCATATCTTTGGGCAAGTTAGTGTCACATTCTTCACAGTTATTCTGGCCACAAAATTGTGTGTCCTTATCTCTTAAAGTTCTTAGGTTACTGCATTGCATTGTTGGAATACCTGTCACAGTGAAATTTTAATTCACACACACTAGACTTGCCACGGTAGTCGTTATTACCAGTGTTACACAGTGTTACACGGTGCTCATACACCTGTTACATCAGTGGCCCTCTGCCCCACTGTTGTTTTGGCTTTTTTTAATGGGAAAAAAAAATCAATTTTGTTCATCAAGTGTCTGCTCCGTACAGCAGGAGCAGCAGAGTCCAAGCACTGAGGAAACAAGTTTGAATGGTATGACCATAGTGAGCTTTGCCGCAAGCAAGCTGGGACCTTGTGCACAAGGCAACATTCATGGACCCGCGCTACTGGGATGACCATGGCCTGAATGTTGAAGATACCAAAAGGATTGGTAGTCATTCTTGGTCAGAGAATGCACCCAGTGAGAATACAGGGAGATGAAGAGGATGTAGGGAGCCGCTGCCGAGCCACAGCCCAAAAGAAAAAAAAAATTAATGAAAAGAAAAGCAGGTGCTGCCACGGACATACCAACTGTTCCTGTTACGTTCTGTTCAAAGTAAGGGGAAGATCAAAAGATCTGGCATTAAAGATCAAAGACGGCGCTTTACAGATATTGAGCCTCATCGATGAATATCCCTTCTTCTAAAAAGTGTGGTGAAATCGGTAACACCTGTGTTGTCATGAGATTATTAACCGGTGGGAACATTTTCTCACTGCTTTCTGAAGGGAATCTTGAGTTTGATTGGTGTGCCAAGTCCTTCTATCTTATGTTTCCTCAATCCTAAGAGATCACTTTTCACACTATTTCTATTCCAGACCCCAGTCTGCTTTCTAATATACATCTTGATGGCTAATTAACCCCACAGAGCATCGGTATGAGGATACTCATTAACCCCACATTACAAGCAGCCCTTTGATCACCTTTTGGAGATCAAAACAGGCATGTAATGATTGCTCTCATGCCTGAAAACATGGTGTAGTTTTGCATCTGCAGGTCAAATGCAAGTCTTCCAGAAAGAGAGGGTATTTGTTTTTATTTGATGTCAGTGTTTTTTGTGTGTGCATAAGTAAAGGATGCTAGCTTTCCCCTCCCCAGGCCTGTCACCATGTGTTGTACATGTCTACCTCTTGGTGTGCAGTCTTGTCAGGGGGAAGAAAGCAGCTGGGTCTAAGAGGGTCTGGCAGTGTCTTGAACTATTGAAGTCGCTCCGATGTGTGTCGAGATCAAAATGAGGCTTTGTGTGTGTGTTTGCGTTGTGTGTGACATTCTTGCCATGGGTGGCTCTGGCTGTGTGAGGTTTGGATACAGCATGCGGTTGTTAACTGCCGTTTTTCGTCTCGCCCTTTCTCATCCGATGACACTCACTTTCACTCGGTGCCTTTCAGGCTGAAATTCCTCTGGCTTGAACTCATAGTCCTGGCAACAGCCAACTGCCCATCAGCTTGGCTCAAGTGTGACAGAGAAGAGGAAGCAGAAAATGAGATATGAAGGCAGCATGGGTTGGGAGAAGGGTGAGAGAGCGAGATAGTACCAGAGCTGCCATCATTCTCCCCTCTGAAGTTCATCTTTGGGAATTCTCGGGTGTTGAGTATTTTCTCTGTGACCAAGATGAGTGATGGCCACACAATGAACCGGAAGCGGTATATTTTAAAGAATTCAGGCAATCCTTATTTATTTTCTAGAAACTATTTTTGGATTATTCAGATGACCATTTCAGCACATTATGTTTAACTCAACCAAACCACTTAGGCCCCACTGTGGGCTTTGGGTCCGTCATGGTACAGATGAAGGCACATGCAATAGATTAGGCCACAGTGGAGCTTTCCAAGAGGTTAATCTTTTGATGATGATTGGCAGCATGGGGTCCATTTACTTGGTCTCTTCCCATTAATTAGTCCATCTTGCTTTATGATGTATTTTTGTTACTACCAAGCTTACATTGCATAATAATGTTTTCATGTTTTTGTTTTAACTTTTTTGAGTATCCTCATTCTGGTACAAGCATGTTTGGATCAAGATTGAGTGAAGTGACATTGACATCCTTTTGATCTTATCATGGTAATACAGGAAATGCCATTTCCTGAATGTAAATTAATGTCATTTATTTTGCATGTCATGGGTCAGGTCAGGATGTTCTGAGTGTTCCAAAACGATGATAGATGAAAAGATGAGAATTGCAAAATCAGAGCCACATAAAGATGAGGGTATCCCTGTGTGAGCCAGCAGCAAAGATACCAACATCTTTCATCCTGTAGCAACTAACTGGGTCTGTATCATTTGAAAATACTAAAAACATAGCCAGCAAACTCACAGATTCATGAAAATTCACTTAATCACCATGTGTGATATGATAGGGAATGGATGAACAGACAAGTGAAGGTGGATCCATAGTTCCTGTTGGACATGCTGTCCCAGAACAGTTTGGGTGAACCCACATGAGAACTTTGACTTCTCATAGAGCAGCAAAAGCAATGCTTCCTCTGATCGCGGCCCTCTCTGTGAGTTGTTATGTTGTGAATGTGTGTGGTCCACAAAGATTATGGGAGACAAACACTTTGGCTGTTCTTCTGAGTCTCCTCAGGCACTTGACAGAGTGAGCCATGCATTTCTTTTTCACACCATCCATTCTTGTTGCTAGGAGACTGGTTGATCTTTTTTTTTTTTTGACCCAGCTCACTTCCTGTTATCTGTTTCTCTTTCTCTGAATCATACTGTGTTGCTTCCCTGCAATATTAATAAATGACATTTAATTCTATCCATGAATGAATAGGTTTATATAAAGATGGCATAACAGTAGATCTCCCACAGCATTAAAACAAAAGAGGATAGTTTACCATTTTACTGTGGAGTTCTCCACAGTAAAATTTTTCCCATTGAGAGACCTAGAAAACTGAGACATGGACCAGAATAGACTGTTTCATTATTGATTTGAGTTGTGGTGTTGGCATGATGATGCATGCATCAGTACACTTCAGGTATTATTCCCTAAAATCTCCTCCTGTAGATTTGTTTGCATCTAAATGAAAATTTCGTCACAGTCTACTTCCCCTATGTTGCAGTTTATAGCACACAGGTCACAGCAAGTCAGCCTTCATGTCAGTGTCATGGTCATCTCTAGTATTGAAGTTAATGAAGCCATTATGTCACAGTGCCAAAACATTACTTGGATGTGAGGTACATTGGTGCTATGAGTAAGTGCCTAGCCCTTTCATGGACGTCACTAATAGACTTCAAATGTACAATATGTGTCTGCTTATTTGATATATGTTCCAGCTGAAAGTACTCCAGTCCTGCCAACATGTACTTTAGACCCTCAGCTGACAGAGGGTGCGGGGAAAGAGTTTATAATTAAATTTTGTCTTGCTTATCATAGAGATATTCAGGACTACTCCGTAAGTGTTTCTCGTTAACACAGTATATAAGAAAGTCCTCCTTATAGTACTGTCTACGAAGCTCTTAAAAGCTGTTGTCCCTCTTAAACATGTAACACTTTAAAGTCGTTGTTTTTTTTACTTGTCTCCACGTCTCTTTCTCTCTCACTCAAACACACAGAGTGTTCACATAGTGGTCGCATAAAAGAACTGTCTTCTCTAAAAGATGGTAGTTTCAAACCAAGAGCAACTGCATGGTCAGGAAATGTCAACTCTGTGGTCACTTTGATTGAAGATTTGGTTGAGGTTAAAATTCTCAGTAAATGTGTCCGCCGCATGCACTCTCTCAAGCTGAAGCTTTGTGCTCCACAGTAGGACACATTGTTCTGCAGTTTGGTTGCACTGTTTACATGATTTCAATCTATTTTTTGAAGGTTAGGCTAATCAAGATGACATATTTTGATAGGCTTGGGGAATTCCTGAGCTGCCAATTTTATCTTTAACCCAATTGCCAGAATTAATGTTGGCATTATACATTTATATGTTTTATATGTTGTGGATATGTAAAAAGCTGGTGTGTTTTAATGTTTTAATTTTCAGTTTAATGTTGTGACAATGCTTGGGTAATGTGTGGTTAGATTTAGGCCCCAAAGCAGCTTGGTTAGGGTTAGGAAAAGATACGGTTTTGGCTTAAAATACCCCTTTACGTTGCAATCAAGAGACAACCTCCAGGACTGAAAAATTAAGCCAACACACAGGCACCAAAAACTGCAGTTCTTTAAATGACCACTTGAGGCTGCCTCAAAACGAGAGTCTACAAACCAAAGGGTGACATCATGGTAGCTATGTCCATTTTTTATAGTCTGTGGTTGCAGCAATCATGGCTGAAATTGTCCGGATTTGAACAGTGGTCTGCTGTCTGTTGCTGTCTGCTGCCTGGCAGGTGTCTCTCCTTGGTGTCGCATCATCCACCACCCCCTCCTCCTCCTCAGGAGCTCATATACATATTATCTGAACTGCATCACTTTCGAAATGTTGACATGATATGTATGAAACGTTCAAATGTAACATATCCATGGTTTGCATTCATTTACAATGCCAACATTTTATTCTGGTGACTGGCTACCATATTGGTGTAATATAATACCAACATAGTTTTAGCTTATACAGTCAAATGATATTCATGGTAATGTGCATATAATACCATAATTTTGAAGTGGAATGATGATGATGCCAAAGTGTAGTGTGATATTGCTGTGCCATTTTTAAAACAGAGTTTATCTCCATATTAATCCTGGAGTTTTAATAATAGACTTAATTGTTATTGTCAGCTTTATTACAGCATTTATTTGGGTGTTTTGCACTGTAGGGATGTGGCAAAAAAGCCTAATTCAAATTCAGTGGTGTATTATATTCAATGATAACCAATCTGCTAACTGTGAGACTGCTCTGCTCACTAACAGCCATCTGCATGTTGGAAAATATGGGACTAGGCAGGATTTACCTCATATCATGTAGAGTGAATTGTTGACAGTGCTGTCAGATGCAGGGTATGACTAACTCCTCTCTGACATCTATGCAGATTTTTTCCCCATGAAACCAATCTGTTGAACACCTACAGTACATGCATGTACACACAGATCTGGGAAAAACAAAACGGAAAATGCACACCAAGACAGGATTTGGTTCACGAAGAAGATATTTTTGAACACTCATCCTTAATATCTTCCACTGACATGCGGTAGCATACTGTGAGACTGCTCCTCCCCACAGGCAGCCATCTGGAAGAGAAGAGAAGAATGGAGGTATGCAGGGAGAGCAACATCTGGTCTTTTCTGAGTTTGCACTGACAGGAAATAGGATGGATGTGGAGATTAACACCCAGCCAAGCCCAGATTTGGACCTATACTTTTGTTTTTATAGGGCTGAAAAACGGTCAGTTATTATGTGCCTCTGGCTAGATTATTTGTTTGTCATACTTAATGATAGCCTGTCATATCTGTGATAGAGTCAGACTAGTGAATCAGATTGTTTCATAATGGATGCACAGATCAGACCAGCGTCTGTGAAGCTACCAAGCCTTAAGTATTCTTTACTTAGTCTACTAATATATGCTTCATAGATAATGGATTTCTGTGTACATTACAGTGTATTACTATAGATGGCATCAAGCTTAACTGTAGCTTTTATGCTTTTTATGCTGTTAATCTTCTCTAAACTCACTGCAGGGGCTGTTAATTGTAAATGGTATGTGTCATCTAAAGTGGGATTATCCAGATAGATATTGCATAATCACCAATGTTGATTTTTTGTTGCAGTTAATATTTTACACTGCACCCATTTGTGGCCCCCCTATACTGCAGAACAACAAGAGAACAGCACTTTGTGTTTGGTGGTTTACGTGCAATTGTTATGGGTATCGTACAAAAATTCTGTCGTGTGCTCTTTGGGCCATGCGGGAATAAGCGCATTAGAAAAGCTAGTGTATGTTTGCACAGCAGGACATACTTAAAATGTCACGCAACCATGACCTCCACCAGAAACTGGTTTGTCAGGACTCTCGGAGGTCAGCCCAGATCTTGTGAACTCAGTTTTCCCTCAAAAATATTAGTCAGGCAAGCGTCCACTGAGCTGGAAGCCAGACCGAACTGCGGCGAGTAGGGAGCAGTGTTTTCTTTTAAAAACAAATTATTTCTGAGGGTTTAAAACAAAATCCAACCATTTGTTTTTGCATGTACATAGCGTAGACCTCTAACCCAACAAAATACGAGGGTGCTTTGTCAAACCACAAGTCAAGTGAAATTTGCGAGCGCTTGAATTCGATACTTTCGCCTGGTTAGGCTCGGTTCCACCAACACTGTGCCACCACAACACTTTGATCTTAACAAGTGGTGTTTTAAAGTGTCAGCGTTATTTCACTCAGTCTAATCATGCATACCCGCTATTTATGTACAAGCTATTGGGAATTTGATTTCCAGCTGGCCTGGCATCCTGGGGTCTCTGCTGAATGAAAGAGTGATTCGATGAAACCACTTGTTAGCAGATGAATTAAAATAATCCTTACAGTAAAGAAGCCTTTGTAGTTCATGCATGCCTTTCAGTATTGACCTTTTTAAGATGGCCCAGACCTGGGAATCAACTGTGTCTTAATTTTTACCTATATTCCTTATACTGTGTAGTTAATTAGCTGCCTTGTGTGTCTGCAGTATTCCCTAAAATATTGGGGTTAAGATGAACCATTTCTTTATTGCTCCATAAATGACAACCATTGCAAAAACAGACAGGCATATACTGATGATCAGACAGTTTTTGGGATGCATTTTTGTTACAGGTACACTATGCAGGATCGTCAATTACTGTTTGGCACCTGGTCACAGCCAGAGCATTTTATTTTTTTAGGAAAATCCTGCATTGTTCATGTTAAACCTAACATGTCTTCCAGATTGATACACATAAGGCATAGCATGGGAAAGTGTCATACTTTATATCACAATGTACTAAGGGAGAACTACAGCTATATTGCTGTGCACTGCCGCACTGCCACTAAGCAGAACACTTAGAGACACAGCACTACAGCCTAAAGCATTATAAATCTTTCTACAATAAATGAGAGAGAAGGAAAATAGCCCCACACATACAAGCTATACATACGCAAATTATTACCTCACTTTTACATCTGTGTTTGCATTCTTGTGCAAATGTGGTCATAAATTGTTTTAAATACAAGCACAAGTATGCATGAATGCTTGTTCAGAAGTCATACACTGAGAAATAAAATGTGCACATTTTTAGTCCTACCTAATGAGACCCAGTCCAATGCATGACAACCAAGCAACAAAGAAACGCACCCTCTTTCGCACACTCTCCCATGCATGCATACAATATCACACTGAAGGAATTCCAGGCAGCTCCTTAATCCAAGCAAGTGTTGACTGAGGCTTAGATTGGAAGGAGGGAGAGATGTTGAGATGTGCAGGTGAGAGGGCAAGGGGTTTAAAGATGGGTGGGGAGAAGGGAAGCGAGGGGATCAAAGTATGGGATTTTTCCTGGAAGTACTGGTGCTTTCCAGGTATTCCATCAGTAAAAAGGAGACGTCTCTTTGGTCTGTCCTCTGCTGCTGCACTAAGGCTGTTTCAGGAAATTTGGGCCTGGTATTGGCTGTGTTCCTGAAGTCAGGAATTTATCATGAAATGTCATGGTAGCGGTAGACTCTTGGGGTAAAAACATATGAACTGTAGTGGAAAGAAAATGTTCTGGTGTGTGACTGCTTAAATAGTGATCTTCTTGTGCACTATACTGTACATATGTGTAGTAATTCTTAAATTAGCTCCTAATGTCTTCTGTTCTGTGTTATCACCCGACAGGTATGACTACAGAGAGATGCTATACAACTCCACGTTCTGCCTGGTACCTCGAGGACGACGGCTGGGTTCTTTTCGCTTCTTAGAGGCTTTACAGGTCAGTGATACACACACAGATGTCACTCATTATTGCTAGGCTAAGCTGTTAGTAAATCAGAATCAGTTGTGGTAGGTGCACTTAAGTGGCTCAGAAGAGTGCATGCCATGTCTCTGCTACTCTCGCTCCCATCTTTACTGTTGTTTGCTATGAAGTGATGAATGAAAATCACAAAGAAGAAACTATCTTTGGAATTACAGTAGGTGCAACACTGCTGGTACTTCACTGGAGTTTGAATTAATGCTGTTTGATACCTGTCCTGTGCCATTGCAGCCACCCTACATTGTGTCTTTACTGAATTACAGATATTTTGAATCAAGTACTGCAGGATTTGGACCCGTTAACCCCAAATCAAAGACTGTCCCACATAGATCCATGTGCTTAAAGTGCTTCGTTTTTGATGAAGTGTCTATATCAATAACGTACATCTTGGCAACTTGCGTTGGCAGCTGAGCATAATGGGCGCACACAAGATGAACTGGTTCAAGAAATCTTGGAGTGTGTCACCACTGAAGCTGTGGTGCCCAAACAATAAAGCCATTAATCAGTGGTTGAGAATGGAAAAAGTGATGCACTGAGTTACTTTCAGTAGCTCTCTCACCCACTGCCAGTCACTTTGTTAATGTGCAGCCAGTGTTGATACAGCTGCCAATGACTCAGTGTCTTCACTGCTGCCCCTGCCATATTTTCTCTCTCCTGATGTTTTCTACTTCTCCGTTCTGGTTCTGCTTTTTCCTTTTCTCTTGAGTTTCTTCACCCACCTCCTCGAGTCATCCTCTTCTCGAACATTACACTTACTTTTTAAAGATTCTGGTACAGCCTTCAACAAGTGTCCTCAATTCCCGATGGCATTGAGCCAGTCTTACTTATTGCCTCACTCACACAATCTGCCTACTCACTTAAGGTGTACAGAGATATTGTAGCTTCTTTAGCGGCAGTGCTTTAGGCTCAGACCATAGTTTAAGTTAAAGAATGGTTTTATTTTAAGGAACAGATCCACTTAAGGCAGTTTTGTAGAAAAAAACTTTTCACTGTGGGAACAGTGGTTGTTAAATTACCATTGGATGGGATAACAGTACAAGGCAAGCCCCATTATAGGGGTACAAGAGCCTTTCAGGTATGTTGAATCCCTTAACGGAAAGTTGCTTTTTTTGTCAGTTAATCTGTGTGCAGGCTAATGTAGGTGAATGATCCAGTGATGAAGATGTAATGAAGAAACAGTAGATGACTGAACCAAGAGTTATGATCAATTTATTTATAGGGACAATGCAGTTAACATAGTTTCAATACAAGGCATGAATCTGATGTGTTGCATATAGAGTTATAGCTCCAGCAAATTTTCTGAACATAAATAACTTGTGCGCTGAATTTGAAATCCTATTGCTAGCATTGATAACACCAGTGCCTTCACACACTCAGGATACCAGTATAGTGAGAATATTTCACATGTAATTACTGCATCTTTTTCACCCCTGTGAATACTGGGGAGAATAATTTGGAGTTGCCTCTGTGTACAATTAGATTTTAGATATTTAGCTGTTTTTCCTCCTCCAGTGGCTTGCAGTATAATGAGTGTAACAGTGGGAAAGAAAAGTCAATATTTTTGTCATCAGAAAATCAAAAGCAACCAAAGTCAAAATTTAACTTTCCTCTGTGTGAGTTATGTTTGTGTCAGGTATTATAAGCACTAGTCCTGGGAAAAGCAGTGGATAAATAGTCAGGGAAGAAAGAGATTTTTGAGCAGGTAGAATAAGAATGATGACTTTTAGGTTTGCAATAGGAGATAGGCAGTGAGTCTTTATTGACTGGGATGGAGAGATAATTGCACCACTGGGGAGCCAGGAGGAGTGAGGCGAACTCAGACACTGGACTAATGACCAGGTGGACACAGGAAAAGAAAGCAGGGCAGCTGCCATTGAGGTAACATGCAAGAGAGTAGAGTTGGTACATCTTTATACTTGCAGCCTCATGCAGCAGCACAGCAGATAAGATAAGTAAAGATAAACGTTATTAATCCCACACCAGGGAAATTGGCTATGTAAGCAGGGAAGGGCAGGCAGATACTTGAAAATTTTGATGCTGTATGAGTTACGTTCGCTCAAGTAAGTTTTCTAACAGTTCTGATAGGAGGCAGTGCCGTAGTGAAGAGTGGAGATGCTCACATCATTGAACTAGAGCTGGGTTGGTGGGGAGTGGTTGACTGATTTGGCAGATGATGTGGAGCGCAATCCGGCAGGATCAGGTTGTGCAGTGCAGGTGCAATGACAAGCAGTAGGCTAGATTCACATTGAGATTCTCTGTTACTCTGTTAAGTGTTTGCAAAATGACGGGAGTTCAAAGCCGCGAGCTTCATTAATGAATGTTTGTTCTATGTGTGTGTAATGTGAGTTGGGAGAGGATTTGAGCTACAGGAGTCTCTAGTTGATTTGTCTGTGAGAGCAGATAGGTAGAGAAAGCATGGCAGCGTTTCAGCAGATTGCTGCCTTTGCTAATGACACCGAGGAGATTAGACGAGCACTGCAGCACTCTGATGCGGGAGCGTTTGTGCCCGGACGTGCGTGTGCAAGTGTAGTGACCGAGGCCAATCAGTGAATGGTACCCCACTTAACAGATTATAGGGCCGGTCACTGCAGGCAGGACACTGCACGTACTATTCAACTCTTACACACGCATATAGACTCAGACTTGCAGCACAAACGTTTGCACACACACAAAAAATGGGTGAATGGATTCACAGGACATTTACAAACATGAATACACACCTCAGTACATTGTTATTAATCTCTTAGACACAGGGGTTTCGTGTTCAAGTATGTTTGGAGTGTATCTTCCTTTCCACTGAACATAATGATCATTTTTATGAAGCCGCGCTGCCTAGTCACTTTGAGAGTTAGTCATCAAGGTACTGCAGCAGTTTTGTAGTTAATGGAAATGTGTTGGAAGATATGTTGCCTCTATTGGTTAAATTGCCCGATTTGATTGCTTGGGAAATGGACCCTGTACAGTGATGACATGGGTTTGCAGAGCATAAGCCATTCAGTGATATTTTTCAGCTTTCGCTTCTCTCCAGTCTGTCTTCACATTATTGCCGGTAGACATACACACAAGGGTGATGTCTGGTTGTTCCCTTTGAATATAAATATTTTAAGACTAATGTCACATGGGACATTACACTGGCAAACAGATGGTGCTCCATCTCCTCCACACCACTGATTTAATACATATATATATATATATATATTAATGCATTATTTTCTGCTGATTTATGTTTGCTTTTATACACTACGTGACGACACCTGTCGGGAGCATCAAAGGTTCCGCAGAGCAGCTTTTCTTAGACAATTAATCTCATTAACCAACAGTGTATTTTGTGTGTGTGTGTGATGTTGTGTGTTATGCTTACAGGCAGCTTGTGTGCCAGTGATGCTAAGTAATGGCTGGGAGCTGCCCTTCTCAGAGATCATCGACTGGAACACGGCAGCTGTGATTGGGGATGAACGGCTGCTACTACAGGTGGGTACTGCTGCTAGTACAGTAGAAACTTAAAGGTAAAAACTCAAGTTGTTTTACACCAGACTGATGTCAAAGCAGCTAAAACAACAACAACAACAACAACAAAAGAATTTATTTGCACAGCTGGCATCTGTATGGCAGTGTTGGTTGACCACAAGTGATTATTATCACGTCTGTCCTCAAAATGAATTTGTAGCACAACGGCAGTCTGCAGGTGTTTTTTGTGTCCTACTCCAGCTTGCATTTTTCACGCAGCACGTGCAAAGTAATTGTGAATGTGTGTGGGCCTCTTGAAATCATTGCTACATAGTCATTTATTTAAGGTTTTTTTTTTTCTAGTTTAGTCCTGATCTCTTGAATTTAGGCCACTGTCTCCTGCAGCTGCTGTAAGCTGTGTAGTAGATTTACTGTGTAGGACAGCTGAGACAGTTATTGAGGCAGATCTTGGATGAAATGACAATACCCAGTGCAATTCTACATGACGACGGGTTTTTGTTTTTGTTCTGTTTAGGGTAAATAGGTTAACGTGATTTGTTTCTTTCCCAGATCCCCTCAACAGTGCGCTCCATCCACCAGGATAAGATCCTGTCCCTTAGACACCAGACCCAGTTCCTATGGGAGGCTTATTTCAACTCTGTGGAGAAGATAGTACTGACCACACTGGAGGTACACACACATATTCATACATTCACATGGTTTTGTTTGTTTTGCATCCTGTAATTTGGAAATGAGTGTGATTGATGTGTGAAAAGAACTATGCTTGCTTCCAAACAAATGCACGCAAGTATAAAAATCCAAAATGCATAAATCCATCAATTCATGATTTTTTTTCCCAAGCCACTCACTTCTGTTCATCCCAGTTATTGACTTTGTCCCGACATCTTACAAGTGCAGGCGGTGTAGTTGCAGACTTTATGCCCACAATAAAACTGCTCCAGACTAGATCGAAAACAGAGGGATGATGTATATTGTTAAACACTGCTGTCATGTTTTTGAAGCTGTTTCTTGCTGTAGCTTTGCCATCAATCATGTCTGTAGTTTGTTCCTGTCAGACTCCATTTATCTGTATTCTTCCTGGTGAGCAGCAGGCTATCGAACTGCTCTTGGGCAAGAATTACAAACAAGCAAAGATGAGAGCAGGGGGGAATGAAAAAGGATAAGGGAGCAAGATGGAGATGGTTTAGGCTGGCTCTTAGTAATGCAGGATTTTTCAGTGCATTCAAAGTTGTGCTTTTATGTATCCCCACAATCTCCAACCACTATCAACCATGGCCAGCAGTGGACCTCTTAATTATGGCTGGTAGTCTACCAGAATGGCAGGTACAGAAGTATCAGAATTTTGCTTTTAGCTGATGTTTATTTTGTATGATAAATGTTTGAATCTTAAATTCTACAAATACTGCAATGTACACATAAGTGATACATATGTGATACACATAAGCCTTATTGCTGCCTGCAGTTTACACCATAAGTCGCTGTCATCAGATAGTGTTACAGAGGCCTTGTCTCAAGGGGTAGGAAGTCAGGGCACTGGAAGGCAGAGCTGGGATTACTGTCAGCAGGCTAAAGTTACACCCTTAAGAAGCTGATCTTCGATCTGTTTACACTCTCAGTATCTATACCCTTATTCCAACACATGCCATAGTACGAGGCTGGTAAGAGGTCAGTGTTTTGGCTTCAGATTTAATACATTAGTGAGCTGCAAAGGGATTCTGGCTATTTTACTGTAAACAAGGCAAAGTTGCACCTCAAGAATTTGTTTAATACCACAGTATCCTACAGGGTTTACTTTCCTCTGTAGCTACACCATAGCCCCCGAGAATGCTTAATATTTTATTAAGGTATCCTCTCACTTTGTAAGAGTCTTCTTAGAGCTTTGGTGGAGTGGGAATTTTGGAACAGCTGCTGCCAACCCACTTTATTTTGAAAAAGTAATGGAACTGATGTTACTGTTTAATTATGTGCTTTAATTAATATTTTGTCTATGAGAAGACGTGACAGCATAATGACAACCACTCATTTTGGGAGGTATTTGAAGTTTGACTTTGTTGTTTCAATTGTTAGTTTGAGAAGTGCCAGAGGATCTGTGTCCACCCTCAGTTTCTTAACACCATATAAAACTGACATAATTATTGCTTAATTTAAAGTGAATAGATGTGGAAGATCTTGGCTCAAAGTTAATTTCCTGCTGACATCTTGATTCTGTTCTCACTAGCTGTATTCTGTAGCTTGGCCTATTGATCTTTTTATTTTCTATGAGTCACACAGGAACAAGCAGTATTGTGAGCAGCTGATTGATGTTTACCAATTGCAGCCTATTGACCACTTTACAGAGAACATGCATCTTCTCTGCTCCTCTGTTTCTACAGATCATCCAGGACCGGGTACTGCAGCACACATCAAGGAGTAACCTCATGTGGAACAGTCTGCCTGGAGGTCTTTTCACCCTGCCACAGTACTCTACATACTTGGGAGACTTCCCCTTCTACTACGCTAAGCTGGGTCCGTTAATTATTCATGCACATGCTATATGCTTAGAACCGCTTTAATGGCACTCCCTAAGGTTTGGTAGACTGATGTTCATTTATGACACAACACAGGAACAGCTGGTGCGTGGCAGCTGTTGAGTGTTGGTAAACTAACATGTGAATCAGTGACATTGCCACGAGTTATGCAGTATATCTTTATTAATTCATGATTTGTCACAGAGAAGCTCACCAATTAGACCTGCCATGTTGCCATGTTGTATCTGTGCTTGGTTAATTGGCCAGATATGCGGCTTGTTGTTGACACTGGGATTTGGTTAACTGGCACCTTTTCCTTGACAAGCCTAATTAGACCTGTTCAGTTAAAGTGTGTGCCAAGTAAACACAGCTTGAAGTAAACAAGCACAAACCAAGAGATGCTCAAAGCTGTCAAAAAGGTATTACTTATAGAAGAAATCCTACTTTGTGCTCTAAAGCTGAGACAATACGATAGTGAAAAGGCATGAGAGTAATTCCCAGAAATGATGCTGTTATTACTAACATATAGAAAATATACCCACTGATTAGCCTCAACATTAAAACCACTGACAGGTGAAGTGAATAACATTGATTATCTCGTTACAGTGCAATGTTCTGCAGGGAAGCCTTGGGTCCTGGCATTGGTGTAGTTGCCACTTGATATGCACCATCCATCCAAACACTGTTGCAGACCACATATAACCTGTCATGGCAACAGCACTACCCAAAGACAGTTGGGGAGGCGTTGCCTTGAGGGGCGGGTACTTGGTCAGTGTTACATGATCAATGTTAGTCGCCTCATCTGTCAGTGGTTTTAATGTTGTGACTTACTGTGTGTAACTGTAGGGTTAGGTTAGTGCAGTTCCAGGTTTAAGTGACACTACTACGAGTTATCAGGGTTCAGAAAATCATTCTTTTGTGTTAAATCTTACCTGACAGATTTGAATTGTTTCTTTTCTTACCTTTTGATGTGTCCTGGCTGTTTTCAGGTATTAAACCATACACCAAGTTTACAGCGATCATTTATGTGGTGAGCCCACTGATCTCCCAGTCCCAGCCAGTCATGAAGCTGCTTGTGGCTGTTGCCAAATCTCAGTACTGTGCTCAGGTAATTGAAAACAAACTACACTACATTTCTCACACAGTTGTGGTCAGATTTATCCCATTTGTAAAACGTTAAATTAAAACAGTGAGAGATTTGAACACAGTGTTTAAAGATGTTAAACAGAAAGCAAAGGGGGTGAAGCCAGAAAAAAAGTCCTGTTTGTCTCTATGTAGGCGTCATTTCTCAGGTTTGTTACATCACTGGTGCTGGCTTAAAATTGCTTTTGAATTTCAATATATTATTCATGCTGGAGATGAAGAGAGGCTGTCCAAATAATTTCCAAACCTTCCTGCCACAGCAGATCCACCCTGACACTCCTCTCTCTGCAGATACTTTTACACAATACTGATGCACACTGAGGGGAAATATGGGAAACCGTTACCTGCAGAACCATATAATACATAGCTGTCCAATAACTGAATTCTAAATAATAAGTGAAGTTATACCTAAAAGCTGTTTAACCCTATGGGCCCAAACGACGCATAGTGCGTACAAATTCACACCTGTTCTTCTCTACGGATGTTCTCTGCAACCGTTTGTAACAGCAAGAAGCCACGCATATCACTTGAAACAGCGGAACCGCAGCTTTCCGAGAAGACCAAGCACTTGTTGTAGTCCAATGCTTTCACAGCGAAAAAAAATGATAAATTAAACTAAAATGATGTATAAAAGAGCTTTCATACAGCTTTGCTCACACATTACTTTTGGATGGAATACTCGCGAATGCAGGCTCACACAGAAATGCCACACATATCACATGAAAGCACGGGACCAGAGCTTTCCAGTGATACCACACACATCATTGTGCTGTCTTCTCATCACACTATACATATACAGATCACTGTCTACAAAATGAAAACCTGACGAATTTCTTTACAATCCATTATACAGATCGGTCACTTCATATAGTGAGGAATATCGTATCTTACCACGTCTTAGGCTTGCGTGTGTTTCTCCCTGTCTATCTACATTTGTAGTCCGGCTTTCAAGATTCAAATATCTCCATATTGTCCAGTTGACACTCCATCAAACTTTGTATGACAAGACAAGCGCACTTCACATTTGTGCACCCAGACAACTGAGGCCTAATTATGCATGCATGACAGGGCAGTAGTCACCATATACATTGAGGGGGATACGTGCCCCCCCACCAATGCCCAAAATGTCCCCCCAATATATAACTGAAACTGAAAAACAAATATTATCTTGGAGGACATCATTGCACTTGGTTGACTATTTTTCTATTATCCTAGATGTAAATTTTGCATTTTTATTTTTTTTTAGATAAAACACATTTTTGACTTGTGAATGAGTCAGTGGAATTTCTTGCAATAATGAAAAAAATACTGGCAATCATGCCCGTCTGGCACAAACCACATGTTTTGGACAGCTGTGAAGTGACAGAATGTTCCAGCATCATGGTTCTTATATTGCCAGATTCCAGAGACTCTCTCCTCTTCATATATGGCAGAATATGTCAACTTCCGACTTGCTATGGTGAGATACATCAAAATGTAAGAATTTAGTCATACAGATTTGTTTTTGTCGGTGATATCAAAATCAATATAAAATACAGGCACATAGGAGGACATGTTGGCAAATCTGGTTAGCCCAGATTGTCCTGAAAAAAACAAGATATAGCATGTGTATGTAGCCTTTATAATGACTGTGATATGAGCTTAAAAGTAAAGGCAGTAAAAATACCCCAAAAAGGCCTAGGACCCATTGGGTTAAGATACTGATGGTGACAGTGGTGGGTTGATGGTCGTCAGCCTTTCAACTACTACGTCTCTTTCATGTAGTGGGACAGTGGTTTTCATGTGTACAGGAAATCCTGCCTTCTCTCAGTGGATGTTACTGTATGTATGTTACCAATTATTCTGCCATTTTGCAGATTCACCAAAAATGTGACATCCATTCTTTTCTGTATTTAAAACTGCATGGCTTGCACGAAGTTGTCAGCACATTTTGTTTTAACATTTACAGTAATACAGTTTGTTGCTGTGGTGTGACAGTTCTGAAAATAGATCTGGAGTAAATTAAAAATAGAGCTTTGAATTGAAACAAAACCTTAATGTATGTATGTGACTTGCATGCAGTTAAAATACATTTATGAGTCAGGCATGCATTGTCAAACATTAACAGGCTCCTGCTTTATCATATTTCTCGTTAGCTGTACATACACAGGTATGCAAATGATTATGAACATGTTTTGCATAATGTCTAAGCTTAACGTGGTTTCCCTTTGTGCAGGTGATAGTTCTGTGGAACTGCGACAAGCCTCTTCCTGCCAAGCACCGCTGGCCCGTCACATCAGTCCCTGTCATTGTTATAGAAGGCGAAAGCAAGGTAAAAACAATAGCCTTACAATTCTCTCATTAGGTAATGTTATTGCAGCCATTTCACACTCAGCAGTAAAAGCCTTCAGCTGAATTTAATTCAAGATGTAAAATATAAAACTGCAGTCACCCCAGAGTTCCTTACTAAGTAGTTAAAGTGGTCAGAGTGCATTGTGTATTCTGCTGCCTCCAGCCCATCTCTCAGTGGCTTGAAGTAGCAGCACTGTTGTTTTCTATCCAAATTTGCAATAACAGATATGGAGTTTTGCGCTCCTCAAATCATGGGATCAGTGCAAAAAGCGCAGCATATCAAACACTGTTACATCCAAGTTTCAGGTCTTGGTTTAAATTTGGAAATAATTAATGTTATTAGTTATTTTACCCTTTCTTAGTGTACACCTACAGGCCTCCCTGCCCTAATACTGAAGACTCTGTGTAATAACCACATCACATTGTCACAAGGAGAATGAAAAAGAGTGTCTGATTGTCCAACATGTGCCTATCAGCTAAACCTACTGTATATTTCTTGACTCACATATTAAAGAACCATTTAAATGAGGTCTCAAACATATTAAGGGTAGACAAAATAGGACTGAGGACCAAAAGCAAAAAAAGATGTGTATGTAGGCAGAGTCACCAAAGCTGCTTAAAAGGCCACTAGCATTTTTTTTTTTTGCTGTAAAATAAGTTTGCCAATCAGCCCTCTGACACTGTGCATGAGTTTTTAAAGAACTCTGAAAAGCTTCTGAAAAGCTGCAGAATTATTTATTATGTCAGGGATGTGACTAGCATGCAGTGTATAGGGGCTTGGCACAGATTGCAATCCTTACTTGGCTACATCAAAGTTAACATCTCTTTTCAAGTGTTTCTTATTTAGCTTAGGTCCTGTAGGTTGAGTGGTGATGTGGCTAACAAGGTTGCTGCTGTCAGGGTTACTTTATATTTTGAGAAATAATTGCCATTTACTTCAGTGTGCACATGTTATTAATTGGAAAGCACTTTATAAGCATTTGTTATACAAAGTTATTTGCCTAGATACATGCCAAAAAGCAGGTGCTGCAGGGCTCATCTGGGAGGGAAGAACACTACGCTGCTTGTAGATTTCTCTCTGTGGTTTTACATCAGTGAAATGCTGTGTTTCTGCTGTCACTGCTCTTAAGTCAGCTTGTATGTGTGACTTACTCCGCTGTTAACGTGGCAAGATGAAACAACCCAGTAGCACAAACAGACGTTAAGACTGGTAGCGCTGCTTGTCAGGCAGATGTACCTTGTCTGTGCACATATGGGCCCTATTTATACACTGATTGTTGTTGTTGAGCTGCATGGGAAAACTATTTACCGTGTCTGCATTTTTTGCAAATCATACCAGGTAATAAGCAGTCGTTTTCTGCCCTACGACACCATTCCCACTGATGCTGTACTCAGTCTGGATGAGGACACCGTGCTCTCCACCACAGAGGTCAGACTACTACCAGAAAATGCACATTTAAAGTAGTTTTCAATAAGAGTACATACTGCAGATGTTCTTGTTAACAACTGTATAATCACAATTGCATATCGCTTCAATACAGTGAATGCGTTCCTGGTTTCTGGGCGTCATGTCCTCCCTTTCTCTTTTCATGTCTTTGTTTCTTTCTGACTCGGTATAGGTGGACTTTGCCTTCACAGTATGGCAGAGTTTCCCAGACCGCATTGTTGGGTACCCAGCCCGCAGCCACTTCTGGGACAGCAACAAGGAGCGCTGGGGGTACACGTCCAAATGGACTAACGACTACTCCATGGTGCTGACTGGGGCTGCCATTTATCACAAGTACTGACGCACTCCTTTCAGCTTCTTTATTATGTTTAACTCCTCTCCACTGAAATTCAGTGTCCATTTAGTTCAGTTCTAAAACAATTCACTCTCTTCCATGTTCTGCTTTAGATACTACCACTACTTGTACACCACCTACCTTCCAGCCAGTCTGAAGGCAATGGTTGACCAGATGTCAAACTGTGAGGACATCCTGATGAATTTTCTGGTGTCTTCTGTGTCTAAACTACCACCCATCAAGGTCACCCAGAAAAAACAATACAAGGAGACTATGATGGGACAGGTGAGACAGAATGTTTTCCTGTAAACTGGCTCATGTTAAGTTATGTGTGAAGGTAGTACAGTGTTGGGGATTATTGATGGCTCTACTTCAAAGAGAAAAAACACGCATTTGTTACTAATTTCCTTTGTGGCTCTCGGGGGCAATCGGTAGTTAGATTACTTTAGTTTTCATCTGTATAATGGTGTAAAATAATCAGGATAGCAAATGTCTTGATATTTAAAGTTGTTGTAGTTCCTATACACAATAAAAACCAAAGTAGTGGGAATGTCTTGTATAAGGGACATTTTGATTCATCATTTACCATCATGGGAGGCTGCTGCTGCAGGAGTGTGAGCTCTGTGGGAGGGGAGAGTCCCTTAAACTTACAAACAGGTTTAACGACAGAGATGAGCCATGTCGGTGTCGGTGTTTGCTGGGATCATTTAACAACTGCTGCAGTGTTGGCCATGCTAACCGTACAGACCTGCAGTGATTGTTCAGTGGAAGGAGAACGGCTCCAGACGGCTCCAGACATGGTCCATCAGTGCTGTATCCACCCTGAGTAATGGCAGCAACAGAAAGTTTGCTTATCTGGCAATGACGTCAGTTAAATAGGCACCTTCAGTGTGACCATATACAACCCACAACACCTCCAAATGTGGTCTGAGTGATACAATCTCAAGACACGTTGAGGACACATTTGCTGCATTCTCATTCATTGCACTTAGAGCTGTCCACTTATGATCTGAGCATCCAAGACAAGTTAAAACCAGGTGTAAACAGGGCCAGCATGGGTCTGACCCATGCTTTTCCTAATTCTTGGAGAGGCTGTTGGCTTGGAGACATATCATGCTGCTTAAACCCTATTAGTGTTGGCTGTTAAAACAGCAGAGTAGTCATTTGTAAATTCTAATTGAAATGTGTTTGGCCTTCACTTAGTAAGACAAAAAAACTTGGAATGAATAATTACAATAGGCTCTGAAAGGTCAGAATAATTTGTTATGCAGTATTCATTTTGCCAGTCTCTCACTTCCTTGCACTGCCTGTGTCTTTCCCTCTTTCTCCCCCCACCTATCACCACCCCCCAACTCAGAGCTCCCGGGCGTCTCGCTGGGCTGACCCGGACCATTTTGCCCAGCGTCAGACCTGCATGAACAAGTTTGCCAGCTGGTTTGGCACCATGCCCCTGGTCCATTCTCAGATGAGGCTGGACCCAGTGCTGTTCAAAGACCAGGTGTCCATACTGCGGAAAAAGTACAGGGACATCGAGAGGCTATAACCCTCCAAAGCCCCCTCGCTCTCTGGACACAACAAAGACAGAGCGAAGGGGCGGACACGTTGAGAAACGCAGAGCCTTCCATGAGTGCATGGCTGCATCAATGGAGAAGCAAGTGGGATTGAGTACAGGGAGAGAGGAGGAAAAAGAAACTGGAACAGATGTGGAGAACGCCACATTCGTTGTGTCCGTTTCTCCTTTCTACCCTTTCTCTTTTGTGTTTTGGGGGATAGCTGAGCACACAGTCCCTCTATATACACTATGACTACCACCGACTGAAGGACACCTGAGGACTTTAAAACTGCTCGACTTTGAACAAAGTGGTCAAAGTCATGGAGTTGAAAATCATAGCTTGCTGCTTCAGTGTCCCAACAGTGGCAAACCACTCTCAACTCTAACCCACTGGGAAAAAAAGACTGTCTGTTCTGCTCGGTACACTCTGCACAGACTCCTGAACATTTTTTGCTGAAAGAATATTATTGATAATTATGACTATGAAGAGGTAACACTATTTTGGATTGTGTTTAGCTATTTTTTTTATACAGTGAATGAATGGCCAGCACTGCTCTCTCTGTATTGTCTTAATTAAAACCAATAACAGGGCGGGGGAAGAGAGGAACGACAACCCCTCAACCACAGAACTGAGTTATGATCGTTGATCTGATATTCACAGTGCCTCAAGTTTATCTACTGGCGTTGGGATCTGGGAGTGTGAGTGAAAGACATGGTGCAGAATTAGCACCTTGATCTTGCTGCTTTGTTTTTGTTTTTCATGATTTGCTTTATAATTAATGGAATAATGGATCTTGTAGTGAATTCTTCAGGTCAGCATTCACATTTCTTCCTTGCTGAAATATAATGAAAATTGATTTTCATTCAATTGATAAAATTATCATTGTGTGCCATCCTGATCATTTTTTACCTGGAAAACCACAACAGTGTCACACAACTAGCTAAATTTCACTTGATCAGATATCTGCAGGAACTGAGGAGAAATCGAGACTAAATTCAATGGAATTCCCTTTTTTTTAATTTTAGCAAGAAGTCTTTTCACATCTCTTTTTCCATTTGCAACGGCTTTGATGACGAGGCAGAATTGGTACTTGAATACGTGCTGGCCTGAAGAACAACAGAAGATCACAAGAGTTGCCTTGGTTAAGGGAGGCCGAGCTTGCCAATTGAGCCAACCAATGGTCTGTTAGAAACACAAACCACTGTGAAAACTAGGGATCTCTTTGGGCTGGGTCAGCAAGGGATATTTATATACAATTATTGTCTTTATGCCAAAGACCTAATTTCATTGGGTCCACTGACAAGTTTGGCAGCAGCCTAGGCTGACAGGTACTTAACATGGGCTAACACTGCTTTTATCCACAAGCATCAAACAGAGCTTGATGCTTTCACAGTCAAAGTTGGCATCATGCTTAATAGATTACTGTATTTTTCCTGCTCGTTATGAACAAATACGACCATTACGACAAGAATTTTCATCAAGTATTTGTGATACTGTCAAAAGGCATCGGGAAGAAATTTGTAGAAATGCTCTATTAAGTAATTATTCTCATTTGTGGTATTTCTTGAACATAATTACATGTAATTAGAGGCCTTTCAGTTTTGCAGATTGCTAATTTGTATCTTTGATAATCACAGATTTAAACAGCCATTCATTTCAGAGAGATTCAGATTGGCATTGTGCTTGGGCAACATTTAAGAGGCAAAATTTAAAATCAGGATGTTCAAGTATGTCATAAAATATTTTGATCAATTTCTATATGTAGATTTATATGTGATCTACTGCAAATCGGTACAGTGAATGCCAAGTGTCAGTGGAACATGAAATTGAGTTTTTCTGCATGTGGATCAGGAGGCTAACACAGAAACTAACAACCATGCTTCGTTTTATTTCTGCCTTGATACGTCATATCTGGTTCTCTGAAAAATGTCAACAGAATTTGATGAATGTGCACCGGTGTTTTTAACTCTGAGTGCTGCATCATTTTAAAGTGTATCTGTCCATCACGTATCCATGTAAAGCCAGCAACATCTCTATAGAAGTCTATCCACAGCTGCCCTGACACCTCTGATAGCTTCAGCCTCTTTTTTGAGGAAGATGATCATTTTGGTGAGCTTCTTCATTCTGTACCCTTCACCCCAATGTGTGCCAATAGATCATGTATGATTTTTTTTTTTAATATTCTTTTCATCTGATATAAGGAATGCCATGCATTCCCATTTTTATTTGGTTCATTAAAAGTATTTCCTGTCTATTTAAGAAAGCAGAATGTGTGATACAGAGAGGGGGAAAGGGAAGGAAAGAGTTTGTGTGAGAGAAGGTTGCTGCATGGTGGTTTTTTCACTTCTGAGAATGCATTATCAGCTCGACAGCAAATAAACAATCCTAGTATGACTAAACAGCGCTATCAAGACAACTGAATATGGTCGTAAACAGAGTCACATTTCAGAAATGAACTTGGTGCAATATTTAAGATGACATTGTCTCTATCTTTTTCTCTTCTCCTTCCTTATGTTGTTGTTTTGGAGGGCAGGGGGTTATATATTGATGTGCCTTCAAAAGAAATACACTTCATAGTTTTTTTCCCCATCTGCCTTGTGCAAGAAGCAGGTCTGTGTTCTCATTTCATAATAGGTTATTTTTTTCTTTATCAATATCCAGTAATGCATAATGGCTCCCTGAATGATATTGTTTAACACTGGAATGCTACTAAGACCTATCACCACACATATACTGACATTCCTGCCTTCTCTGTCGTAGGAACTTTTTTTTTTTTTAACACATACTGCCTTGTATTACTGTACCTTCTGGTTGTCACGAGTATAGTAATACATGTAACACATGCATAATTCTCTCTAATACACAGTATTTATCAGACAGGATTGCGTCCCAACTGAATCTCTGCCTGCTTCCTTCCCTCTCTTCTGTAACTGCAGACCTAATTTTATAGAGATTAAAATGGAAAGATAGAGAAAAAAATCACAATTTTGTAAAAGAATTTTATAAAAACAAAAAAAAGAAAAATCAATGAATAAAATGTTTGATATAAATTGACTTTCTCTGTTTGTTCTTTGTCTTAATATTTCTTCACTTTTGTCCTTTCAAAATGTTTTGGTAAGTCTGCTTGTCCTTAAAACAAATATAGAATCAAACTTCAGATAGTACAGTTACATTTAAAATCTACACTGCTGTAAAAGACACACTCACCTTGTCATCCCGCTTCCTCCCTGACCTGCTGGCAACCCATTTTCAGGCTTCCCAAAACATATTTTGCATGTTGGGTTTATGCACCGCTCCCACTGAGGGAGAGCCAAACTAAATAATACCTTTAGCTTCCTCCTTGTGCGTGTGTGAACCTCATCCTATGCCAAGAAACTGCTGTGTTTACATAAATCTGTGTCAGGATGATCGGTTTAGACACGCTGCATAAATAACAGCATCTATCCAGGATGATCCCATGGTGCATGAGAGCTGCCAACTCAGCTGCAGCAACAGCTACAGGAGAGATTGCTACCCCCAAAACGCACACACACACACACACACACACACACACACGCTCATGGACAGACACCAAACTGGGCAAAACTCTAAAAGCAAAAAGCTGTGCAGTATGTTAAAGCTGGACCAGTGCCTACACTGCATAAATTATCTTGTGACACACCAAAAGGAAAACCATTTGGACAGTTGCACCACGACCACATCCATTCTGAATGGTCCGTGGACCAAATCATGGGGGGAAAAAACACAAGAGATCCAGATGTGAAGATGCTTTGTTGCATGGGCCGAGAGGAAATAGCAGATTTTAATTATAGCTGCTGCGCAGCAATGGTCGGGGCCATGCAATTTTAGGCAAAATTAGGCAATTCTGAGCAACACACACACACACTAAAACAAAGCATATCACAACATAGTAGTTACATCATATAATTATGGCATGCCCTTCAAATTGTGGATGAGTGGCTGAAGTGATCAGACTCATAATATACAAAGGAAAGAAAAAATTCAAGAACAAGAAAGTAAGAATAACATTAACTGCTAGCAATTATGAACAAACTGGCCTGATCTAGCTTACAGGGAAAAGTGTTGATAAAGAGTATTTGACAATTATATTAACCTTAGTAGTCTCTAATCCACATAGCATGATGCCTGAACATAGGACTTTCACATTAGACTGTCCGTTCTGCCTTAGCTGAGACTTGAACTCACAACTTCTGAGACTGAGGTCCATCTTTTATCTCACTGAGCTAATTGGCAAGTGACAGTTCATGTGTGGCTTCATAAATTGACCAAGCCAAGCATCAGGGTGCCAGACAGTAGCCATCCATGCCATGGAAAAGCAAATTTCAAAGTGAAAGCTCCAAAGCTGTAGCACATATGGTTGATTTGTTATGAATTTTCAAAGTTTTGAAATGTAGAGGTTTGCTGTAGCGCCACCATCAGGACTACTGTCTTGTGTTTCCAGTTGAGGACACCTGGCATGGGACTGGACCTTTATGAAAAGTTTGGGTAGATTTCTCATATGGAAATATTGCACTAGCTGAGGCTTGAGCTCACAATCTTCAACACCAAGAATCATCCTCCAGCTCACTGAGCTAATTGGCAAACAGAAATGTCACATGTGGCTTCACAAATTGACTAAGCCAGTCACCTGTGTGCAAGACAACAGCTGTTAGTGTGTAAAGGCAGATTTCAAACGGCTGTCAAAAATTCAGTTATTAAAACAAAAATTCGAAAATACACAAATTGCATCTAGACAGCATGGAGATGTTGGTAATTTTTAACAATGATTTCTTGGCTCCATAAGTGAAAAACTGATGTTTAAAAATGCCATTTTTGCATTGACTCCAATTGTTCGCATGAGAGCGAAATTCAAAATGCTGTAAAAAATTCAGTTTTTGAGATAAAATTCTGATATTTTCCAAACATCATCTACCATGACTTCAAAATTTTGTCATTTTTTTAATGAACATTGAAAATGTATTTAGCAAGAATTTGCAAGTATATGTTTACAATACCGTTTACAGTCAAACGTTTTGATGCACTGTAGGCTCAATTTTTGATAAATCAAAACTTCATAATTTGCAACGGGTTTAAGTGTACAAACGTTTCTTCAGTATTGGGGCTACATTTTGATGAAAGTTGCAAATGTGTAGCACATATGGTTGATTTGTTGTGAATTTTCAAATTTTTTAACTTTAGAGGCTTGCTGTAGCGCCACCATCAGGACTATTGGCCTGTTTTTGCAGCTGAGGCAATCTGGCATGGGACTGGACCTTTGTGCAAAGTTTGGTGATTTTTCGCGCATGGGAAGTAGGGTTTCCTCGGAGGAAGAGGAACATGCAGCAAAACCATAGGGTCCTGGCAGCTTAGGCTGCCTGGACCCTAATAAACCAACGAGTGAAACTTCACTGCACTGCGGGGGAACTATCCAAAGCCAAAAGTCAGCTTGTATGATTTAATGTTATGCAAATCATTTCAACGTCTCTTAATCCTACTGATGAGATGTGTATCTGCAGTGAAGACGGATCTCAGCATGTATGCAGTCAGGGCTCATCCCTACTGTTGGATTAAATACTGTGACTTCAGGCCAAATTTGACAAATGTCCTTCCTTCTCTTTCAGGGTTACAGCACATACTGCTGCAGCATATTTCAAATTGCAGTCAGCCATATGAAAGAGAAACAAAAAAGAAACCCATTACTGATCATATCTGATAATATATACCAATAAAACCTGAGCATAAAAGGTTTGCGACTGGGTTTGCACTGACAGTACAACTGAATGTCACACAGCACCTTACAGAAAAGCAGTTACGCTACAGAAAGTAGAAGGGGATCCCTGTGGTGATGTAATTGAATACATTAAGATTAGGCAAATTATGGACTTACAATGCATTTCACAGGATTAAAGGAATCTAATTCTTCAATCAGTATTTGCCTAGATAAATATCTGCCACTACTTTTAGCCCACATCTCCTCTGAGCGTGTTTGTGTGCACACACAGGAACACTTCAGCAAATCCAAAGCACGGGATGTTTTCTTTCATAAAGCTGGGAAGATAATAATATTCTTACATTTTGGTATGTAGAGATAATCAGATGTTCAGGCTTTGTGAGTCACACCTTGTACGCTGGAGCTCATCTAAAGCAGGAAAAACATCAGTATAGGAAGCGGCTGGTTCCTCTAAGGCTGTTTAGATGTCTGTCACATGATAGCAGCAGCCAGCAATCAGTTATCTGGTTAAAATTATCTTGTTCAGCAGATGGCAGCCCAAAACTGTGTCATCATCCAGACATTGCTGTGCAGCATTGTGTTGCAATGTGTCGTATACCCATTTCTGTGTATGCTGCACAAGACATTAGATACCTATGGAAAAGTAGCTTGATTCAATATGATTATAAATTGGCAACACATTGAAAAGCTCCATCCAGTTTTAAATTAAACAACTATGTATATTCATTATTGTCTCATCCACATCTGTTAGCTTTCAGTTGTGGAGTCATGTGCAGTAATTGGGTCTAGAATAATAATTTATTCATCATCCAATGAGCCTGTTTGTGCAATGATGGAATGTGCATGATCTGATAGAATTAAATACATCTAAATGCTAACTGCCGTTGTTAATATGCTGCCATCATCATGTATTATCATGCAGCTCAAGTGCCGTGTGGTGCTGATAATGAAAATAAATTTAGCATTAATCTAATAATGTGTGAGCGCTACCTCAGTCATCTACCAGCCGTCCCCATACAGTGACACGGAGCCCTGCTGCTAGTAAATCATAAACATGCTCAACTGGCAGCCGTTCGACTGCAGCAGATGCTGTGGCCTATGAGACAAATCCGCTTTACTGCATACCAATTCTGCAATTTGATTTTAGATGAGTCAGTCTCCCTGTCAGGCATGCTCCCCATCTAATATACTGTTTGGAAATTGTTTTTTTCTTCTTCTTCTTTGTAGTCTACATAGATGTCCATTTCCCTACTGAGTATTCTATTCAAAGGACTGGATTTGTTGAGTAGGCTGTATTCATTTGTGGTCAGAGTAAATATTGTATAACCTATATTTCTTCTCTTGCTGGATGTAACCATCAAACATACATTGAATTGGTCATTCCTAAGCCTTCCTTTCAGTAGACATTTTGACATATTATAGCAGGAAATTAGGTGCAGGTGTACCTGCAACGATTACTCTGTTCCACTTAAGCGTCATGCCGGTAAGAGAGCGTGCACAATAGCAAGGTTCTGGGACCCCTGATTGGAACGATGACTTTCTATGACATGTCAAAATGTCTGATATGAAAAGGGTGTACTGGGAGACTACGGGTTGTTTTAGGTCACTCTGTTAATATACTGGTTGTGAGTCACAATAGGTCTGGGTCATAATCAATGTAACAACATGGGATCTGTTGTTTGCAAAAGATTAGAGGCCAGATGGGACAGTTGGGGGTGGGAGCGCAGTAGTCAGACAATCATATCCACAAAAATGCAATATCATGAGTATGCTCCAGCAGCCATGAGAAATGCAGAGGTAATACTGAACTGTAATGGACATCGGGTAACTTCAGTGGGAAGTGAAATATATATTAAACAACAACAACAATAACATTAAAGGGGAACACCACTTAAATTCAGAATTCCAATATGCTACTTCCACAGCCTTGGAAAGTTCAATCAATATTTGTGAGCATGAGCTACTGTCTCTCAAAGCCAGAGGGAAGACAAATAAGTCTCAAACTTGTGATGTCATAGGGTATCAAGTGTGGAGCTGCTCCTTAGACAATGATTTTGTTGACCCACAGATTGTCTGTTTTCTTGTTTGTTCCCAAATGAGCTATATTGTACTGTAACGCTCTCAGTTGTGAAACAGACGATGTACCAATATACTCAGAACATTCCCCTGGTTGCTCTCAGTGTCATCGACAGCATCTCTCCCAATTCATTATCTATGGAGCAGCTCCAGACATCATACCTTATGACATCTCAAAAATTGAGTTTGAGCACAGTTTTAGATATGGAAGCGAGATGTTCATTTTTGCCAATGTTTTTTGGGCTGCCTTAAACCATAGGAATAACATGTATGATTTTTTTTTTTAAAAAGGAGGAATGCACTTATATTATTATTATTAATAATAATAATAATAATAATAAGAAAAACAAGTATACTTGATTAATCGTCATTCGCGTGCATTCTTTGTAAAACATAACACCCCGTATTTTAATAATCATAGTTATTGATTTATCAGTGAAACAACTTTCATGTCTGTGGTAAGCACTGTGCCACAGCGCCCCCTATCTCCGCTGGGCGCTCACAGCGGGCTGTCTGTCTGTCAGAGTCAGAGTCGGCCTCTCAGCAGACTCCTCCTCCGCCATTTTTGACTGTAAACATCCTGCCGATTTTAAAAGGACAGCGGTGAGCGGGAGGAAGGCGACTGGCGCCATCTTGGCTGTTTTAATGAGTACAACAGGGGAGAATTCGCTGGGAGAAATAACTTAATCATTTGGATTTCACTGTAAAAGGGGTGCTGTCGGTAAGTGTGTCTGCAGCGGAATTATTTGCGCGTGGTTTTGTGTGATCTGCGAGACGGAGTTAGCATGCACGTTTGTGTGGATTTGTTGCGGCCTTCACTGTACAGGGAGCCGTTAGCCACCAGCTAACGATACAGTTGTGCTGATAGAGGGAGAAAAGTATGATCAGGTTTTGATGGGCGCCTTGTTCCGGTGCGCGTTTACTTTCTTTCCTTGGGTGAATTGTATTCTTGCCTGTCCGTGGAGGAAACCTATACTTTTACTCCAAGTAACTTGTGTGTCTACTTAACACGCGCAGTATGCGATTTCATTGCTCCTTTTGTAGTTAGCTGGCGGCTAATTTAGTTCATCCCACTTGATGGCGCCGACTATTTGCTGGCGCTGACCAACCCCTTGGCGCTCTTAACGCGTTACGCTGTAATAAGTACCCCCAAACATCGAAAATGTCCTCTTTCAGCAACTTATGTTGCGGTGTAATTTAGGAATTCCCGATTCACTGTAGTGGAGTCCAGGAAAAGTGTCGGTTACCGTAGACAGACATGTGCAATTTCAATGTTTGCCTCCCTTAACGTTACTAGGAAATAGGCGGAACTTGAATGAAGTCGGCTCTTGTTTTGATTAAAATCTAATTTTCTTAATGTCGCATCCTGCTTTGGTTTTTTAAACTTCAAATGAGTAGCTTAAGCGGTTAACGCTAACAACAGTAACGTTAAGGTTAACGTTACACAGCAATAGACAAAAGCGTGCTTCGAGAGAGCTTCATCGCTTTTAGGGCTAACGTTACAGCTAACGTTAATAAGCCGAGAAAGGATTAGCTAAAGTAACAATCGAAAACGATCAGTCTGGAAATAACAGACCCCCATTCTTGTCAGATATTACGCAGGCTAATAGTAACTAAAATAAAGTTATCTAATATAACGTTAGATAAAACCCGCCCGCCTTTTGAGGCGAATGTGGATTAATACGACGCATCATTTGCACTGTTGTTGCCTAACTCGCCAAGAAGTGTATTGGCTCAGTCTGAAACGTTTAACTTTTTAGGTTATGTCCTCGATTGTGCGGCTTTATTATTTGGGCATCCTTTATTAATTTAGACCAGATTATAACTAGCCTGGTTATTCTGATCAGTTTCAGACCAGCAGGATGTACTGACCGCCCTCTGGCATCTTTGAGCACGATATTGAGCAGAGATTGATGTCGGATCTTCTCCGCAACTTGAGAGAAAATATACATTTTTAATTATTACTAAGCGCTTATACTGTGCAGCATTACAGCTAATGTTACTGTGTTTGCAACTTGAATAAACAATCCCATATCCCTATCCCACGAACTACAGAGATACCGAGGATAGTATAGTTATTTGGGATACTTCTGTTCTCATGCATTTTATTTGTCTTTTTCTTTATGTCTTAATTACTATTATACAATGATGTTTTCCAGGAGAACCATACCGCAGTGTGAGTGTGTGAGCCAGGGGAACCAGGGCAATGTTCTACGCCCACTTTGTCCTCAGCAAACGTGGGCCGCTGGCCAAGATCTGGCTAGCGGCCCATTGGGACAAGAAACTGACCAAGGCCCATGTATTTGAATGCAACTTGGAGAGCAGTGTGGAGAGCATCATCTCACCGAAGGTAACAAGACAAAAGTGTAGTCTTTGCATTCTTGCTCAGATCCTGAGGTTTTACATGGCCTTGCTTTGCCTTTATTTTTTACTCTGAATAATGAAAAACAATAAGGGCACACTTCGTGCTAGCAGTTGTCACAGTTTAACACAGTGCCCGATTTATTTTATTCTCTCTTTGCTCTGACATTTTGATTCACATTGCTGTACAGTGTTAGTGTGCACCGATGTTGACAGTTCAGTCTTGTTTTTACCAAAAGAAGTCCCCTGTAAACATGACTTTTTATGACACATGATATTCGATTTTTCCCTTAGGTGAAGATGGCATTGCGTACATCAGGCCACCTGCTCCTCGGGGTGGTGAGAATTTACCACAGGAAAGCAAAGTACCTGCTTGCTGACTGTAATGAAGCCTTCATCAAGATCAAAATGGCTTTTAGGCCGGGTAAGGAGAAATGACAAGCTAAACTACTATTGGAGTAAAGTATATTAGGCCTGTTTCCACCGCAGGAACTTCGGTGTAATTTTCGGGGCCGTGTTGTGATGCGTGTCTCCACCGCAGGAACCACCCCGAAGGACAGAGTTCCGTAACTTTTACAGAGGCTAAACAAGTCCCTGTCTTGGAGTAGGTACTCAGAACGTCCCCGAAAAACTCCTGGGTGGGGCTTTGGGTTTACTTGGTGCTTATTGGATATACTCAAGGCGGGATGTGACGTCAACAGAAAGCGACAAAATAGCCAGCAGTTTTAAAACTGGTGCAGGAATGGTCGCATCCAGAGCCCGGTAACTTTACAGGAACCTTCCTCATAATCCCCCCTCTCAGTGGAGACATGGCGGTTGAGAGGGCCGAGCGAGAGGATGTTCCTGTAAAGTTCCTTAGTACCAGGAACTTCTTCAGTGGAAATGGGCCTATAATGTTATTGATCTTCTGAAGAAAGGAGTTGATGCATTTTTGTTTTCTGAAACATTAATGAGGTTGAAAGAAAATCTACAGGCGTGAAGGCTCCAGTGGTTTTTCCTTCTTTAACCAACAGAAAACATATAACATTTTTCAGAATGTGTGTGTGATTGGATTTACCAAACAAAAACAGACTTAATGTAGTTTTTCTTAAGATCGGGAACAGTTGTGTGTTACAGCAACGCAGTTTTATACAACTACTTGTATGTATATTCAGGTGTGGTGGATCTACCAGAGGAAAACAGAGAGGCAGCTTACAATGCCATCACCTTACCTGAAGAGTTCCATGACTTTGACCAGCCACTTCCTGATCTGGAGTAAGTTAACCACCTTCACTGCTCTCATTTCATCCCCTTATGTGTTGTGAGTTTGTTATTCAAGCACCAGCAGTTGTTCTCATGCTTGATGCCTTTGTTTGTGTTTTTTTTTCTTCAAACAGTGACATAGATGTGGCCCAGCAGTTCACCCTGAACCAGAGCAGAGTAGAAGAGATCACCATGAGGGAAGATGTTGGCAACCTCAGCCTCCTGCAGGACAATGACTTTGGTAGGACACACTATATACTGATATGTATACCCATACCACCCATTGTGAAGTATCAGTAGCCGATGGAAACTGTATTTACACACTTGATCATCAGAATAATAGAACTGTTACATGTCAAAAACAAAGCTTTTCCTGTTTATACATTATGATAACAACTTGCTGTACTTTTCAGCTGACTTCGGTATGGATGACCGAGAGATGATGCGTGATGCCAGCACATTTGAGGAGGACATCATGCACGGAGCAACAGCTTCTAACCTTTTGCTAGAGGCTGAGCCTGGCCCAGCCAATCTCCCTGATAAGTCCAACCACATGGAGTATGATGACTTTGGGGATGGCTCCATGGGCAACAGTGATGGGGGAATGCTAGGTCAGCATTTTATTATTATTTTTTCTTTTTTGTCTTAATGTATTTCTTCTTTATCTCAGCATAAACCATATTTGATGACTGTTGTTGTGTGAGGTATTTATGATTAGGTAATAAAGAATGATTGTTGAGTTTCTCCTATTTGTTTTTTTTCTCCCCCAGTTGATAAGCTACTGAGCTCTGAGGATGGAGGTGGTATTTTTGATGACCCTCCAGCCATCACAGAAAGTGTCATGATGCCCCCAGATCATGGAGACGACGAGGACGACTTTGACAACCTCCAGTCACGTAAGCACTGCATATTTCTTTTGTGTTATTGCTAATTCAGATTTTTCTTATATACTGTCTTCATCAACCTTTAATGGTTATAACATGTATTTGCTTGTGAAGAACAGTTTTAACTGCTTGTTCAACTGAGCACATGTCACATAGACATGTTATGAGCCATTGTAAATAGAATGTGCATTGTGTCTTCACTTGCTTGTTTAAGGGGACTTGCAATTAAATTTCTGCAATGTTCGTATGTGTGTAGCGGGTCCAGACAGCCCAGACTCTGGCCCAGCAGAGCAACTTCCAGCAATGGCTGACCAGACAGAACAGACCACTCTGGTTCACAATGAGGAGGAGGCCTTTGCACTGGAGCCCATTGACATCACTGGTAAGACCCTCCTTCACCTTTCTGGAGAGAATTAAAATGTTTTATAATAATAATAATTGATTATTATTATTCTCTTAGATATTTTTGTAAAAATTCTACTACTACTACTACTACTTATTTTTTTCTCCAATAAAGAAGCTCTATTTTAATGCATTTTATTCCCTTGGGAACTTACAGTCAAAGTACAAAAACAATATCTGAATAAAAAATTTTTCCATTGTGTATGAGAAAATGGTCAGTGTGCCACCCAACACCTTAACATGGGTCAGATTTGGCCTGTGTGCCGTAAGTTGAGTGTCATTGAGGCCTTAACATTTGCCATTATTTGATAACCATAACAAATGTGCTGAAACGTTACCTGTGATGATGGAGAAATGATGGTGAAGCCGTCATGATTTTTTTTTTCCTTTCACATCTCCAGTGAAAGAAACAAAGGCAAAGCGTAAGAGGAAACTGATTGTGGACAGCGTGAAGGAGCTGGACAGTAAGACCATCAGAGCCCAGCTGTCTGACTACTCGGACATCGTCACCACCCTGGACCTCGCCCCTCCCACCAAGAAGCTTATGATGTGGAAGGAGACAGGAGGAGTGGAGAAGCTGTTCTCTCTGCCTGCCCAGCCCCTCTGGAATGCCAGGCTCCTCAAGGTAACAAATGCTCATCATAATTATGCATGCATTTGTGGATGAATATGTGCACGTCTGCTCGTAACTATTTGACAACATCCCAAAACTGTCAGCTCTCTGCCCGAAATCACTGACAAGCAAGTATTACCACTTGGGAAACAGTAATGAGCAAGCCACACCGTGGTCTGATCCTCCAAGTAGGTCAGACTTCGGCGCTATTTAATGGAAGAGTAGAGAGTAGATTTATAATATTGTATCTTTCATTGACATTCTGCTCAGGTTGTGGGATTTAAAATGAGAACATTGAAGGAACAGGAGGTGGAGGAAGTGATTGGTTTTGTCTGTCTCTCTTCCCTATCCTCTCCCACCCACTCATTACCCATCCAGAATACTGAATGGAAACTGTGTTGATGCATAATTTAGCAAACCTCTCTTCCTTTTGTCTGGCATCAGTCCTCCTTAACAACCCCTACATTTTATTGTACTGCTGGTGTCACATAAAGTTCGTACTACAAAAAAAACCCCTCAAGTTTACCTGTTTATCTCTGTCAGATGTTCACGCGCTGCCTGACGCCTCTGGTGCCAGACGAGTTGAGGAAGAGGAGAAAGGGCGGCGAGGCAGACAGTCTGGATGAGTTCCTCAAAGAGCTGGAGAACCCAGAGGTGCCTAGAGAGGAGGTCATGAGTCAGCACAGAGATGTTATCGGTAAGTCATGCCGGGAGAGATGAGAGGAGGTCATAACCCAGTGCTGACATGTCATGAGTTGTATGATAGGGAAAGAGACCAGTGGCTGAAAACGTAACAGAGACAATAAGTTATTGAATAAGGCTGTGTTCACTGTCCTATTTGTTTTAATATTTTATTAACAATCTCCCTTATCCATCCTTCAGACCAGACTATTATGGAGGAGCCCAGTATGCTGGTAGCCTCTGCAATGGAGGGCAGTAGGACGACCCTGGATGAGACAGTCATGCCTCCTCCATCAACCCCTCGTGGTGTCAAACGCAAGACCCTCGAGAAAGAGGGCACTCTTCCTGTGAGTACTTGTCACCTGAATTTTGTTTAAAAACAGTGTTATAACAGTGGAATTTAGGTTGCATAATTATCCGCATAATCCGCACTTCAAAAAAGGTGCTGTTTTAAAACCATTTATTGGCAGGTCATTCTGGTGCTTAAGCAGTAGCCACAATTCCTAACAAATTGGGTTTCATCTGTCAAACTTCTTGCTGTTCTAGACCAGATTTGCTGATTTTTTTTTTTTTTTTTTTCATTTGGTTCACATTGATATTAGCTGTTATCTAATGAAAATATTACACCAGATGGTGATTTTTAAGTATTCATTTATTTATTTATTCCTTTTTTGAAGCGATGGACAAATGCTCAACAATCACATTGAATAGACACAAAACAGTTAATTTAGTTGCCTGCACTTTTTCCTAACCTGTGTGCATCCTGCTTTCCCTCTTTCAGATGGCTCCCTTGGAGCAGCAGCAGCAGCAGGTGGCTGACCGCTCAGTCTTGTCTCAGAGGTTAGACATGCATCAGGTGGATCTGCCCCCAGAGGAGAGCAGCCTCAACCTCACCCAGCTTGTTCCTGAGCTTGACCTGCTTGGTGAAAAGAGCAAAGACAAGAAGGATGATAGTGATGAAGAGGAGGTGAGGCTGAAATGACTGCTTTATCTGATCCACTGTGGCTGGTTGTAGTTATTTGATAGTTACACATTTTTGTTAGTTGAAAAATTGCTTAAAGTACTATAAAGGGAATCATAAATAAGTTAGTAAAACAACAGAACAAAGAGTAAATGCAAACTAGCAGTTCATGAAATGCCTTTCTATAGAGGCATTGATTGCTTGTGTGCTATAGTATGAGCCTTGATCAGATGATGCTGACGACTGTATTGTTTGTGGTCCCCAGGAAGAGGACGGTCAGGCTGGAGACCAGGATCAGGAGGAGAAGAGATGGAACAAGAGAACCCAGCAGATGCTGCACGGCCTCCAGGTATAAAATAGCTATTACTTTTCAAATCATTTTGAAAACAGATTTCGAATAAAATGAAAACGTTTTCATTTGCTGGCTCTAGCTTCTTAAATATTAAAAATAGACTGCTTTAATTTATTTATTTTTGTAAGTAAAGAGTCTTTGGGTTTGGGAATGTAGATTGGACATAAGAAGCAAATTGAAGATGTAACTTTGGATTCTGGAAACTTGTGACATTCATTTCGGTATTTTTTGAAATTCTATAGACTTAACGATTAATTGATTATTCATGAAAATAAATAATTGGCAGCTTTGTCGATGATGAAAATAATTGTTGGCTGCAGCCATAGTTTTCATAGGATTTGTTTGTATAACTCTGATAGTGTGTGTAAATTTCATTTTGTTTCAGAGATTTAAACATGGTATCTTTTGTTTTTTAATTGCTATATGCAGTATAGATAATTCCTGCACACTGTCCTGTTACTTGGAATAAATTTTATTAAGCACAAAACATTTCAGTCCTCAGACCTTCATCAGGTTAATTAAATGATAATGTTTATTAAATAAACAAAGAAAACATGTATAGATAACGCCTCTCAGGTGAGGCCAATGGGAAACCATGCGTTGTCATGGCAATCAGTCCCACAGTCTGTGTGTATTTAGCCTAATGGAAGGAATCTCTCACCATCAAATATGATAATTATGGGCAACAACTGCATCATTGTTGCTAATGGTAAATCTCAAGGCACAACCATAACAATAATACCTCATTTTTGTCCTCCCCACATGCACAGCTCCACAATAGGAGGCAGACATTGAAAAATAGGAATTCTCTTTTCTTTACCTATGGACATTTTCTTCCTACACACCTGTCAACATGTTGTAAAAGGGATCCCTGAGCCTCCACATTCTGGCTTATCGCTATGTGCAAATATTTTTGCTATATATTTTAAATATGGAAATGTGTCAGAAAAGCACTGTCTTTTGGAACTTAGTTTCAAGGCCTAGTATTTCATCTTCTCTTTTGATAAAAGAAGAGGAAAGATAAGCATCACTCAGACTGACACTTTGTTCTTCTGTCCCCACAGCGCGTCATGGCTAAGACTGGAGCAGACTCAGTCAGCCTGCTTGAACTGTGCCGGAACAACAACAAGAAGCAGGCAGCTGCCAAGTTTTACAGTTTCCTCGTCCTCAAGAAGCAGCAAGCCATCGAGGTCACCCAGTCTGAGCCCTACAGCGACATCATCGCCACCGCTGGACCAAGATTCCACCTTATTTAGACATTGGAAGAACAGACAAACACTCTGCTTGCAACAGACATACTTTTTTTAATTACTCAACTTTTTTGCCTTTTTATTTTGTGTTTTCCTGTCAGCCCAGTTTTTCTGGGGAAGGGGAGGGAGTAGTGGGGACGGGTTGGAAACTTTTTAAAAAAGGATTTAACTGTACCACAGATGGAATCATGCAGTATTCATTTGGTCGAAATGGAGTGAGGAAGAATGTTTAACAAGTATATTTATAAAGCAACCTTTTTCAGTCACCAATTTGTAAGCTTTTCTCCATTTTGTTTCGTAAGTTAAATTACCATTGTCTGCTCATTCCATAAGTTTTGTACCATTGCCCCTCACACCTGGATTATTGCAGATTTTAGATAAAGAGCCCTGTATTTTCACATGGAAGCCCCCTTTGACTCTGTACATGTTCTGGAAAGGTACTGTTTTATTGCTCAGAAGTGTAACCTCTCCGATCTTCTCCTCGTTGCACTTGTTCTTTCAAACGATTAATCTGTCAAAAACATTGGTGAATCTTACCTGGCATTAAATATCATGTTTCAGATGTATAATTCAGGCAGTTTATCAAGTTTTATGTAATATTTTTTGTACCTTTTTACGTTTATGCTTATTCACCTTTTTGCATTATGTAACTAGGTAATGTACTTGTTACAGTTAAGTTCAGTATCCCACCTTTTTAGTCTTCGGGTAACCTCTAGTTGTTATACATCTGTAAAGATTTGAAATAAAGTGTTTTAAGTACTTGGTAACTGGATATTATTTATTCACAATGACATTTTCCCGTGGTTTATAAAGCTGGTTATAAACATGTATTGAATGTGAATGTGAAGATTGAAATAATTTTAGTTTTAACTCACCCCTTTAATTCACAACAAATGACCTGTAATTTATAGCAATAACATTTTCATTGCAGGTCTTGTAACAGGGCCAAAGTTGGTATTACTGGTGGTCAAGGTTGTAGTTGTGAGTGAGTTTAAAGTCAAGAAAATGGCCTCCATCTTCCCTTCTGTAGTTGTACTAAAATTGCTAGTTAATTTAGAAAATAGCTGTCACTAGGGTTTATCATTAATTTAGTAGCAGCCCAGTGGGGGACTAGACAATACAAAAGATAACAGACAAGTGTTTGATCACAGATTTTAGTCTCCATTTGCAGTCCAGCCATTCCTATAATACAGAAAATATTAAGCAAGGCTCTTTTACAAGAGATGTATGATATAAATCTCTCGTGTTATTACGCTATTGGCCTAATTAATAAACTAAAATTCCAACCTACCAAACAGCTGTTGAGTTACTGCAATGCACTGGTCTCAACTGAAGACGGAACTCAACATGTAGTCCCTGTTTCAATACGGACGGGAAAAGGACGAGTCGTCACCGGAAGCGTCCGTCACCGAAAACCTTCCTCCCTTTTTCCGCGTGTGGCGGCTTGTTCATGGCTTCACGTAAAGAGTCTGGTCCAGTGGCTACCCCCGTCATGGCTTCTACAGGCGGCACGTTAGACTCTCCTGTCAAACAGATCCAGATTGAGGGACTGGTAAGTGTCACTGAGGTGCTGTGTGGCTATGTGTTGAATTTCGGTGGCGGACGGTAGAGAAACCGGTGCCCAGAGTGTTACCAGGGTGGATGCTAGCTAACGTATGAGCATCATCATGGCGGACAGACAATGTGAAACGGCACCTTGTAGTGCTCAATACCTTAACTAATGCCCGTAGTGCATATTGCGTTATCTAAACCAATACACAATTTACGTACAGAAATATTATTTGTTGTTTACAACCTCCCAACCGGCTAATAATAATAGTAGTAGGCTAACAGTGGTGTTTACTTCTCCAGGCGCTGCAGGAGCGTTTAGTTTCAGTACGAGCACCTCCCCGGTTGTCTGTGTTAAGGGAGCATATGGTCTGCAAGGCTGTCGTTTCTTGCTTCCCTTTCACATAAGTGTTGTCGTTTACCGTAGTAGAATTACTTTAAGCGTGTTCGTGGCCAGAAGCATCAGGACCTACATGTTTATATACTATGTTCTTAACATGGACCCCGAGGAAACTACAGAAGAGTAGCTGCTGCCCTGATCACAGCCAATGAGGATCCAAATAAACATCTGTTAACATTAGGCCTCAGTCACTGCTCTTAAGTAATGATAATAATATTTATTCGGGTGTATCATAGTTGCCTTCAGGGGTGTAGCACTAAATTCTGGGCCCCATGCATGAGAAGAATCTGTGGGCCCCTGACCTTCCTCTCTTGATTCTCGTGTCTCTCTCAAACTTTCTTTTTTATAAAGTCAGTTTGCTGTCTTTACCTTCCTGACTTGCTTTCTTTTCTCTCTGGAAACCCTGATTTGCCTTTTTTGGGAAAGGCATGGCAGTATACCTATGTGCTCCAGCAGTATAATCAGTCACTCACTCGGTTCTAGCTGCATTCAGAAATGATTTCTAGAGCAGGGGTGGACTAAAGTATTTTGTGACTTTAAGGAATGAGAGCAGCCTCAGAGGGTTTCCACTGTCTTTATACAAAGTAAAGTCTTAAAACCAATTTATTCAGCCAATTTTAGTTTAATAAGGGCACAAATTACTTACATAAAACCAAACTTTTCATTATAGGCTTTTCGGGGCCCCCTCTCTCAGCGGGGCCCTGGAAAATCACTCTCACTTTCCCCCCTACTGGCCCCTGGTTGCCTTGCCAAAGGGTCTGTGTTCCTTCTTTGAAACAAACAAAACAACTAGGTCTTTCAATTTATTCTTGTCTTTATGTAATCAGTCATAGGAGTTGTTTTATTTCCTCCTATACAAAAACAATCCTTTGATTAACATTCGATGGGTATGACTACAACAATGTTTGTGCAGTGTATTAAAAAAACAGCAACACAGCACACCAATAAAAAGTTGAGGTGCCTGATTACCCCCTTCCATTCTGTCTACAGCATAAAGTAGCTCATCAATGATTGTTCATGATTTCTTGTCCATCGTTGTGTTGTCAAAAATATCAGTTTATTGATACGGAATATTTGACATATTTGATACACTGGTACCAGCTTGCTGTTGCTAATTCCTAATGTTTACTGCAGTCATTGTGCTGTTCTCTGCCTTGTTACACCCTTATTATATTAATCTTTTAATTAACAAATTACATGGTATGCCCTAAATCTTAATTTTTCGAAAATGGTACAGATATCACTATTTAAAAAGTATTGTATCAAAGTTAGAAATTCCAGAATCATGTTAACACTAATCCATTGTGTTTGTTTTTCCACAAAAATGTACTTGAATGCTTTGGAAGGTTACCTACCCCTGTCAGATTTTTCTCAGCTTACAGTTGTTGGTTGCTGTAAGCCCTCTTTTTTTTCTCCTTACTAGAAATGATAAACCAGGTTTGGACTGATATTTCTCCTCCAGCTCACTGGTGACATTTTCAATCTTAAGTCAGATAACATTTTGGGAGATATGGACACTTGTAAGCCGAGAAACATTTTGGACTTTGGTAGCAGTGTTGCCAGGGAGTGTATCTTAAAGCCTGCTTTTGGGATTTGGACACAGACACGTGTGATGCTTTTGTTTCTGGCTTTGTGGGTGTTTTACATGTATCATAATGGGTTGTTCCTCCTTTGTTATTACTTGTTTTTAACAGAGCTTGTGTTTTGAAGTGATTGTTACTTCTGTGTGTTAGTTACCTCTGAGCTGCAATTCTAACAAATAAATTGGAACACATTGCAAAATTAAACTTCTCACCACCTGAGTATTGTGGTATATCTGTTCTGTAGTACCTCTATATAAACAGCAGAGGACAAACTTGCTTCACCACCACGCTGTGGTGTTCTCTCTCCTCTTGCCCTACACTGCACTGGACACAAAGCAGCTCATTTGCCTGGTGTTCCTGAACGCAGTAGCAGGACTTAAACTTGCCAGCTGCTGCCTTCCTTTTATCTTGCTCATTAAAGCTGCCCTAGAGTCTCGGGCCCTAATTTCAAATCTAAATATTTCACCTCAATGTGTATTATTTAGACCTCTAATGAGATTTTCTTAATTCATTTTCTTAGCCTTATCAACCAAACACTTTTAATCGCAGCAGTTAAATTAAAAACAGTCGAGCGCCGTTTAGTGTGTGACCTCATTTGGATTCAGACTGTTGAAGGAAAGGTGTCTATTTCAGGCGAGAGTTATGAAACGCGTTTCACCTGAATGCATTGATATGCAGCAATTGCCGCTGCGTTGCGTCATGACCCGTCTGTCAGAGGTTTAGCTGGAGGGTTGCCCACAGACAGCATCACCACTGCTGTGTGGTAGAATTGGATTGTTTCCTTGCTTTTGAAGAGGTTTCAGTAGTTGCTGTTGCCACAGGAGTGGAGTGCTGCACAGCGACGGGTTCTATTAAACACCTACTGAGATCACACAAACTGCCTGTACGTTTGAAAAGACTTTATTCATTTATTCTGACGTATGCCGCTGCACGTCAGACACGGGTCTTATTCACGCACCCTGTCAGAGCACATTTTACAGGACAGTTTGGCATTGTGATTTGAAAGCTGGAGGGGATGGAAAAGGCAGGAAATATGTCAAAATTAGTTAAATTTTAACGTTTCTTTTAGCAGTGGCAGTCATTTTCTTTGTTTTTTTCAGCGAACATGCCAGAACAGTCCCAACTCCCCCCTTAGGCTTTTCCACTTCCCTCCGGTTCTTAAGCCTGGGCTCAACAGGAAAGTGTTCACACTAAATAATGTGACACAGATCAGCTGTAACACACACAGACACAAGATATATCTTACTACCCAGTGTAGAGACATAATGTTCCCATCTGTCCAGTACAGTTACTACTGTGTTTGCTGCCTCACTTCCTCCTGATGCAGAATCCGCAGTTTATGGCTACTTTGTATTTTAAAGTTGCAGTCCTTAAGATGTCAGTCCTTGATGATTTGGTAACACCTGGGGATATGAGGTATTAGCAGCTGTGGTTTAATGCTTCATTAGACACTCCTTAAGCAGCTACTTTGTCAAATATACAGCAGAGGAGTAAATGAGTGTTCACAGCACAGCCAAACAAACCTTTTTTTATTTTAATAAAATAAAGTCAGAAATCATTGCTGCCACGATCTGATTTCATGCCGGGCACTGTTCCACACAACAGGTAAAGTTGTCTGCCTTGCTGTTTCTTCTTGTTCAGTTACTCCCTTGAAAACATTAAAAATGATCTGCCCACGGAAAGAAAAAGATGAAAAGCACTGCTTTCTTGTTTTGTGCTTCCAGTGTCCCCTTTGCAATGACAGCCACCCAATGTTTCACCAATTGTCTGCTTTAAATGTGAAGCAGCAGCCTTAGTGTTTGCATTAGCAGCAACTTAATTAGTACAGTTAATAAAATTAATTAATAGAACTTTGATACAGTGTCAGGAGAGAGAACTGTAAACCCTGAGTCTCAATATGAATATGCTGATATGATATTTTGATGTGTTTTACAATATGATATAAAACTATCCGTAACATAAAATTAAAAACTATAATACTAGATTAAGTGCTGCATTGTTTTCTGTGAGTCACTTGAGCTTTGAAGGTAATTTGGATCAAGCATGACTCTGGCAGTTAAAACTAATATAAAGAGAGGTAATTACACAATGTTAATACAGAAAGTTTATTGTTAAAAAATACAGACAATGAAGGTTGGATTTCACAAAAATCTCAAGGATTATAAGGATAACCTTACCTGTCTAATAAATCTGTCTAATATGAACTAAATCTTTGTGAACAGGTGGTGTCGTTCAAACTCTCTGTACTTCTAGATTATGTCTTTCACTATATTGCAATAACACCTTGCATTAGATGTTGGCAGGATCACTGTCAGTTGTCTTAGATTACTTCACACTAAAGTCCCAACAAAATCAAACGCGTAGCTCCAGGGCTCTACAGTGCAAGCAATTAGTGTACGAATGTGAAAAATTATTCGGGCGCACTGGTACGAGTTCTGACACCTGGGGTGCCAAAATACACAGACACACTGAGATCCCATTCCAACAAAACAATTGGAATATCTCTTATCCCACCTCTCTGTCTTTCTCATTAGCGAAGAAGAGTGCACATAACATTCACGTAGCAGCTTCTCATTTTTTGCTGCTGACCGCTGCTCTCACAGGTTGAAATAACAAATGGCGGCAGCAGCAGGTCACTCAGTGGTAACTCTGTGATAAACTGGATGGCAAGCCCAAATGAAACTTTGCTGATGCCGGATTGGAGTGCTGCTGTCAGTACTCAGCCAAAGATTATTTTTTAGGAAACATCCGCTCTGTAACACATCTATACAGTTGCAAGTGGACTGGGTGTATTTCCAATAACTCCAACAGAGTGATATGTCTTTTCTCTAGTAATACAGTCCAGCAGATTACATCACATTAGTGGCATTCTCCCAGTTAAACTTTCATTCATATCAATGATTCAAGCATATCAGCTTAATAGTTGTGAATCAGAACTTCCAGAAATTGGAGAAACTTGCCTGTAAAAAAAAAAAGGCATCCCCACTGTTATTTCATTGTGCCAGATACATACTTAAAAGTATGCCATGTAGGATTTTCCTTTAAAACGGTGTATACATTTAATACATAAGTAATCTCTCAGTCATCACTTATGATCCACTAGAAGTGCGTAGTGGTGTTTTCATCTCTGTCATCTGTCTGTATCTTCTTCTGTTCTTATTATTTTGCTGTGTTTGGGGTGTTCCTTGGCACAGCACACAGGTCAGATCGGGACTTAATAAAAAGCTAGTGATCAGGTAGCAGACTGTAAGCAGCATGCATTCAAGAGGAAGCGACAAAAATTGGGGGTTGGCCGTCACTTTTGCTGGCCGACAGTTCCTGCATCGTATACCTTTTAGTCAACATTTTTTATCTTCTGCAATTATACACATTTACTTTATTGTGTATCCCAAGCATCTCTGGCACGAAAATTGTCCTTTGTGATAAACTTATCTTATTTTTTAAGCAGTAGGCCTAGCTAGAGGATGTGAACATTATAAAGCAACTCACAACTGTTTCTGTCCTCTTACCTTACAGATTCAGACTTCAGTTTCTTCAAAAACTGAATGCTAAACCTAAATGACCGCATGAAGGAATTTGAATGGATTCAGATTTGATAATCAGAGTGAATATTGAAATCAGATTCAATGCTGTACTCAGATTAGATCAATGCTATCAAACCCCAACCCTCACTGCAGCGCATCACAAGAATATGCAGCCTCTGAAAAGTGACGCAGTAATGATTCACAATGCATTCCTGTCCTTGGTAGGTCCCATACCCATCCAATGTTTTTTAAATAAAACCCCTAAATAAAATTAAATCAGCTTGCCCCTGCATGTTGTGCACACTGAGTGTTTAGAGTTAAAAGAGAGTTGGATAAATGTCACATCTCAAAAGCATGTTTGAAAATCATCTCCTCAGGCCAACAGGCCAGTGCTGGCAGATGATGTCGGAATCTGCAGTTGTCTTCGTCAGCAGCTTAATACAACTCATACCACACAAAAGCGTTATCTCCGTCAAGTATATTACGGCCAACGTCGAGTGTAGAGTTCGTCTACACATCAGTGGCGCTAAAAGAAAACTCATTACGGGATGGTCTCTCTTGCTGTACTTTCTCATAACTTGAGCCCTGTTGTGGCGGGAATATGAGCCCTTTTGTGTGAGTGAGAGAGAAGATTTATGATAAGAATTAAAGGCAGCCAACGGGGGATTTGGACTGCAATTGATTTTGCACAATTCAATTTTAAGCTTGTTGATTTATAACACACTGTCCACATATCAATCTTGGGTCTCTCCACATGAGGTGAGCTCACTGGGCTAGCTGCTGGTGAGCTAGATCAATAAAATTGTATGCGAGTGAGTGTGTGAGCGAGAGTACCAGGAAAAGACATCACTGGAGAGAGGTGTGTGTGTGTGTATAAAGGTTTGCACAAACTTGGAGCTTTCCAGGCTTTGCTTACAATACCTGATGGCATTTACCCAGCACCAGGAAGCCAACACAACAAATTCACTGAATCCCCGGTCCGTCCTTCTTTTCCTGTCTTTTTTTTTTGTTGTAGACACCTCACTTCCCCTCTTCAAGGCATTTCTGTAGATTCAGGTCTTTTCTTTAAGCTCCTCGAATTTAGCTTTATTTATTTGACCTTCCTGGAGTTGTTTTTGGCCAATTGTCCATCTCTCACCCCCTCCTTTTTTTTTAGATGGACACTATTTAAGTGTGTGATGAACAGATTGCCAAGAGTTAGATAGCTGAAAGCATTGTGTATCTTGTGCTTTCTGCTCTCACTGATGGAGGAAGACGAGAAAAGCTATTTACTGGCAGAAAAAGGAGCCAAAGCTCAAAGGGGCGGGGGACAGGGAGCTTTGTAAAAAGCAGCCAGCACCGCCGATTCTGAGGACTTCCACTGTGGCCCTCTTCTCCCCTGCCCCATCCCTCCCTCCCTCCCTCCCTCGCTGTCATTGGTTCACCTGGCTGCTCTCCTCACACTCACCTGGCCCCTTCCTGCTCCCTTGTCATCATTTCCTTTTATCCATCTGCTATCGCTCTGTCACATTTTCACGGTTGCATTTCCTCCATTCCTCTCTCCTTTCGCCCTGCTCCAGCACTTCCCCCCCACGAGTTCTCACTCTTACATTTTCTCCCTCTCCCTCCATCCATCCCCCTCCGACCTATTGTTCAGGCCCTCCTCCCCTCTCAGTCAGAAAAGCCAAGGCAGGCAGGCAAGGAATGAGATTTGTTTTTCTACCCCCTCCACCCCATATCACCTCTCTTCTCCCACCCCTAGCTCTTTTACTTGTTGCATGACAGGTCCAGCACTCTATTGAAATAAATCATCTCCCAAGACAGATGCGCGTGTGTGTATGCATGTGTGTGCGTGAGCCAGTGAGACGAGTAAGGGCTCCCTCACGGTGATGATGTGTGTTTTGTTGTGAGCATGGCCCCAGGACTACCACCCTGCTCCTGCGTGCATGTGTGTGTATGTGTGTATTATTAATGCCTCTGGCTGTGACCTGCCCACACTGTTATCAGCGTGATTTATGCTCTCCCCCTCCACACTGCTTTCAGCTTCTTGTCCTCTTCCTGTTCATTTAGACGCTTTGGCTTATTCTCTACTCTTTGGCTGCTTTCTGTTTTTGCTGGTCAATGTTTTTCATAATCGGTAGGTGTATGTGTGTGTTTGAGTCTGTCTCTGTGTGTATATGTGTAGAAGTAAGCCATAGCCCTTCCCTGCTGTCCTTGGTGTTGGTGATGCAGCATTAGAGCTCAAACCAGCTCTTCAATCAAGTGGAGGCTTGTCCTATTGGCCCATTTTTATCTGGCATTAAATATTAAACGCATACGATGATGCATGGACACCCTGTCCAGATGAGGCACGGCAGTGTGGGATATCAGACCAAAAGTCCAAATATACCCTCCCACAGTACGCGGGTAGCATTTTTCTTAAAATCTCACTACATTCAGGTTTTATTCTTTATATGTGCCGCCTCTTCTCTCTCCAGTTTAAATTGCTAAGCTGTGCTGAATACTAACTGGCCTTTTGTAGGCACTCCAGATCAGTGATGCACCGGTGTTGGAGCCTGCAGGTGGTGCTTACCACTCAACCTACCACTCAACCACAGCCAGTGATTGCCTGAGTAACCTGTCCCAGAATTTCCTCTTAACAAGGGTTTTTGGCAATTTTATGTAAGAACTCAGTGACCAGTGAAGAGCGCAAAATGGTGCCCGAGGAGTTATTATGCAATTTAAATCGATGTAGGGGTGTGTTAGTGATGTGATTTTCTGGACAACTAACGTGCCGTGTGCTCCAGGTCTTAATGAAATTTGAAAGCTCCTCGCTTTTTGTGTAGATTATAATCATGCTGCAGCCACTGGGTGCAATTTGACATTTTCCAAAAGAAGATAAATCCGCTTTTGACATATTTTCTGGAAACTGTCTAAGCTTCAGGCCTCAGTGGGCGGTTCCCTTGGCGGTGGTTCACTGACGTCTGAGGGCTAGCGTTGCTAGGAGACACACTGTCAACACTGGTGCTACTGACCGGAGTGAGTCACTACCAAGTAGCCTTTGAACACTGATAAAAAAAAAAAAAAGCCCACGTAGCACAGTGTGTTGTATTTAAGATGTCTGTCCTTTACAACATTGAGCACCTTTTGTACTGTTAACTTTGTAGCTCACTCAAAAAGGGTAGGCTAGCAAGCTAAGCTAAGCACTAGACAGATAAACCGGCCAGGCCAATATATTGACTGATATTAGCTTATTGCAGATGTATTGAATCCGTGTGTGTGTGTGTGTGTGTGTGTGTGTGTGTGTGTGTGTGTGTGTGTGTGTGTTTAGAAAAGCCAAACTAAACCTTTCTGTATTTTGTCTGCCACAAAAAGTAATAATTCCATATTAAGCTTTTGATTTGATATCAGCATCAATTTTGGAAAGTGGAAGCTGGTAAGGCCAGCTTTCTAATATTAGCACTGATTCCTAGTAGATTAAAAAAAACACTAACTAAAATGTGTTTGATTTGGTAAGTCAGAACAAACAGAAAGGACATAGCCCATATACTGATTTAAAAACAAACTCTAATTTCAGTTTGGCTTTAACTTCTCTATCAGTGTCCCTGATGGACTGCTGCAGTGCTGTTGGGCACCAGGCAAGCAGTGTTACAAAATTGTTACTGAGGCAAAGCATTTTGTGTTTTGCTTATTTCAGAGATGTGGAGTAGGAGTTACTTTTATAATAGGTTTTCAGAGTGGAGGTGGTGAAGGGTGGGCTGAACCATGTAAGCATTAGCACCTATAAAGGCTGCACACAGGCAAAAGACAAGCACTCATTTCTAGGGAAAATCTAATTGCTTCCAATGCAGTGCAGCAGTAATGTTATTTATATAACCCCCTGCACATCCAATCCTTGAAATGCACCACATCAGAACACATTACTGTGTTTCCGCTACATTCAGTCAGCAGTGGCGGCACGCCGCTGCTAAATTATTGCTGCCGCTGCTGCTCCTTCAAAACATTTATTTTATATTTGGCCGAATATTGCAGAAAAAACACACATTCGGTATTCGGTGGAATAAGTGAAAAGCAAGGCCAAATAATAGCGGCATGATTTGATAACGCAATCAAACAGCGTGCGGTGACAGACAGAGTAAAATGTCGGCAGTGTAGCGTTCTTTTGGTTTGTTTTTTTTACTCCGTCCATGACCCCTAGGGAATCCTCAGTTGGTTTTTTCCCCCCAAAGTCAAAATATGTTTGAAAATACACATTAAAATGAATCCAACATATTATTTTCAGAGATAAATTGGACTATACATTAAAAAAACGCATAATCTACAGAACACAACACTGATGACAGGTTGTTACCCATGAATCCTTGTCTACTCATGTTAGCCAGCTAATGCTACATCACTGTGTGGTACCTGTCCATAACAGGGGGTGAACTAAGTAGCTTACAATGAAGTCCTATTGAAACACATTGGCCAGTTAGCTGTATTATTATGTGAAGTGTATGAACATTCGTGTGAGCCACAGTGGATGATTTTGTGACTCAAGCAGGAGACTCTGAAATACCATCCACCTCAAAAACAAACCTGATGTATAAATATATGAATCTGCCAATAATTATTATATTAATAGCTTGGTATTGTATGCGCCATAAAAGGGTATGTTTATGCATGGCCGACATGTTATTTGTAGGATCACTTAATATGTAACTGGAGTTTACGTTTTATACAGTCTATAAGAACGTTGAAGACCCCTGGTGTAGATGAAAGTAAAATTAACGATGAAATTATTTGTGGTTTCCCTACATAATATAGTTGCATATCACAGCATATAAATTTTTTTCAAGCAAGTCCTGAATTAATATCATTCTCTGTAATACATTCCATTACATATACTACAGTTTTAATGCACACTTGAAGACAAGCCATATTACTTTTGCCCATGTTTTATCCCTATTAGTATTAGTTTAGTGGTTTAATGTATAAGTACTGTTGTAAAACATAATGTGGGAAGGAACAGAGAAGGGAATACCACAAATCTGCAGCAGCAGGGATGAAAAAACCCAAGCGGCTTGTAAAAAAAAAAAAAAAAGAAATACCCCAACCAAACTAACCCCAACACAAACTAATGAGCACAAATTAACATGACGAGCAGAGATGCAATTGAATTGGATAACATAAATCAAAGGATGATAAAATACAATAACAAGTAATGCTGTAACAGCCACAGAATGCACAAACAATGGGCACGGTAAATAAATTAGCCCTGGTTCCAGAAAATGAAATCATTTTCCCGAAACTGTTATTGAAAGGCGTGTTAAGCCTCCTTTCCTCCCTCTCTACCTCGATTCTATTGCGGCACTTTGATACTTCAGTGATGGGGCTGTCTCTGTTTTCACAGGTGGTGCTGAAGATTATCAAGCACTACCAGGAAGAGGGCCAGGGCAGCGAGGTGGTTCAGGGCGTCCTGCTGGGCCTGGTAGTTGACGACCGACTGGAGATCACCAACTGCTTCCCCTTCCCCCAACACACCGAGGATGATGCGGACTTTGATGAAGGTAAACGAGAGCAGTGTTCCCTTTCTGTTTATTCTATCGATCCTCTCCTGTAGCTGTGAAAATGAACACACCTACGCACACACAATTACATCAGAGCACAGTCCAAAATGAATACCTCTTAAGCACCAAATGCTGGGAAAACTTGTCTTGAGTGGACGAAGTGATGAGGTTTAGTGTTATGACGGCTGGTACATTTAAGAGATAATGTCTGAATGCTTAAATAACATTGAGGATTATGAAACCAATAAGGTTACTAAATTAAATCTCCAACTGAATGCCATGGTGAATTGCAAATTTGAATGAGCGTGTTTTTAATTAGCACTGAGTACCTAAGTTGACATAACCAAATGGCACTGGAAATACTGCTTTGGAATATTTACCTGGATTTTTTTTTATTTTGGTTCAGGAAAATGTGTGATTAGTTGAGAGCGTTTCATTTGAACATGTCCTTGATGAGAGAGCTGAAAAGTTAATTTCCGACAACGCGCTGACTAATTCATTAATGTACAAACAGAAGCAACTGGTCCTTGAATCTTACCGGAATAAGTCCTTTGAAATGCAGCAAAACTGTGGCTCAGGTCAAAGATTACCTCCAACCCACGAACCAAAAGTTTGCTTTTTTTGTCAGTTCCCACGGTGTGTATTTGAGAGATAAAGCACCATTCTTAGCCCATTAAATTGGTCCACATCTTAAAGAAATAACAGACTATTGAGGCTAGGAGCCAAGGTACGATCATATCAACAAGTCTCTGAATGCCTGTGTATGCGTAAGATGTCCTCAGGCAAGGCGTTGAGGACAATGCTGACTTTTAACTAAGCTAACTAGGTGCTGGGTGTCCTACACTGTCAGTGCCAGGGTGGATGTTTGAGGGCAGTGGTGCAGGAATGGAATGGCTCCAGTTTTAGCGTTACAGGAGGGTGGCGCGAACGTGCGCAGGATTTGATTTAGTCTTTATCACCACAGGTACGCTTTCCCTTTCCTCTCTCGCCTCCCGTCAGCTTTCATATCAAATGATGCCTTGTCCTCTGACCTTAGCCCCTCCCCTATAATGCCTTGTCGCTACCCACTCATTGTTAGCGCAACAAAATCTGCAACAAGCCAGACTGAAGGATGGGAAGGTGAGCAGATGCGGGAAACACAGGAAAGGGAGAAAATCCTGCTCTAACAGGCCTCCGCTGCTAACGAGCAACTGTCAGAAATTCTGCAAGATACACAAGCACCAATGGTGTGTAAAGGTCGTTAGTGTCAGGAACAGCTCACTCTGTGTGCGTTTGTGAATGTGTGTGTGTTTTTGCTGGTGAGTGTCATGGCATGTTGTGTTGCTGACTTTTGATGCACTGGATTTTACATCTGTCACTCCCTTTAAGCTAACAAGGGCTTCAGTGAGTAGCGCCTTGCCATGAACCCTTGGAAAATTTACAGAACTACAACAGAATTCCTCTCAACCAGGCTTTGATCCAGTTGCCAAAGGCGACAGAGTCTATGTTATCTGTCACTACACGGGACCAAGTTCACAATGGAAACACGTTGGGAGTTATTCATGTTGTGTGTGCTGTTTGTCATTGAAATTATTTTGAATTGAGAGCGGTACACCACGACGTAGACACCCTTGTGGACTATAGAATGCTCCCGTCTCTGCTTACAAAGTCATTTTGCAGGAAGGAGTTCATGCACACTCACGATTTTATCTAGTAAATAACCGCTATAGAAAGAGAAATACTTGGAGAAGCTGAATTATCACACACAAACAGAGAAGAGGATTTTATGTCTGTACATTTGGTCATTTTGTACTTCAGCCTAAATTGTCAACCCACGCACACAGCTGACCAACCAGACCACTCTTTCTCTCTGTCTGTCTGTCTCTCTCTCTTCACCCTGTTGCAGCTAATTGCCAGTGTTTCTTCTGTGCTGATGTTGGGGCAGAAGACAGAACAACAGTAATTTTCTTGAAGTGTGAATTTGGGCTCTGAAACAATCATGTCAGTGAATGTACTCTTGGGACATTAATATTCTACTGAAGAACCAGAACTGAACTGTCAAAAATGAGAGGAGGCAACAAGCGTGAAACTATCCTATATTCAGACTTTAAGATGCATATTAACATAAATCGGTGGATAGATTCAATTTTTTATTTGCTAAAAACCACATGCCTCTGAAATAATGTTTATTGGCACTAGAGGTCAGCTGATAGTGGATTTTTAAAGGCCTATATAATAATAATAAGTTGGAGCAGGAAAAAGCCGATAGCTGAGAAATCGACCGCCAGCATACGCAAATAGAAACTTGACCCTTTTGGAATTGAACAATACTGGTTAACTGTTGAACTGATCATTGAAGTCAAAACAAAATAGCCAAGCCTAACTAAAAGAAATTAGGAATTTGAACGTCAAACTCAAGGTAATTAATAAGTAAATCTTAAACTGAACATAAAACTAACAGTCAGAAACATTTTATCTAGTTTCCTTTAAATTCAACCTGAGATTCTCAGGTCTATGATGACATTAGTGTTACTTCGTGTATGGGTGTATGGAGCGTCCATACAAAAAGGTGGTCAGAGATGGGCAATATTTCTCTTAGTTGTATTTGAAATACGCATTTTAGTCACTCCTGAATATTTTGTAATTGGTGTTTGACCAGCTTGCGACAACATAGTTTAGAGTGCAGTAATTTTGTGTTTTCAGAATTCTTAAGACACTTCTTCCATGATTCATAAAACATAATACAAAACTACGTCAAAACCCATGGTTTGACCTTGGCTTAAACGCTAGAGGACCTTTAATATAAAAATAGGGCTTTTATTTTGTAACAGATTCAGGAATCTGCAACATTCAGCTAACCAATGGTTTCACTTCATAACTGAGCCAGTCACTGATAGTCATTCAGTCATGGGCCACTGTTGGGTACATAAGCCTGATTTATGGTCGTGTGTTGAATCGACGGCGTCGCTATGTTGTAGGGTATGGGGCTATGCAGAAGGCTCGCCGTAGACCCCGGCGTAGCCTGACGTGCACCTCCCCAAAAATGTAACTACACGTCGAGGCGACGCAGACCCAGCGCAGACCGGCACAGCTGTGATTGGTTTGCTTTGTAGCAATGCATTTCCGGTTCCGTATTTCCAGATTCCGCCATCCCCGCCATCTTCAAACATCTTCTGTTGCAATGTAGATGTTGCAGTGTTAAGGCTCATTATATATATGCCATTATGCTCAACGTTCGATACGGATACGGCCGGAGCCGTCTGTCCGTGCTCCACGTTCATTTCTCTGTGACCGGAAAAGCCGGAAGCTAAACAAAGAATCAACTAGCGACGACGATAACCACTCAGGAAAGGAACGCAGCCTCCTACCGCTCTGGCGGTGAATTGCACCGCGACGAAACGGAGTGATGGAGAAGTTCGAAGGGTTCACAACGGCGTCATAGCAACCATGTAGCGACGGCGTCGATTCAACGCATGACCATAAATCAGACTATAGACTGTAAAAATAATGGACATTGCTACGGTCTTGTTTTTTGGAACCAGAAGTGACCATATTTGGGAGATAGGCTGGCGCTAGGGAGGAGTGAGGGTTGTCTCCGCCTGAGAAGAGGACAGCCTGTCTCTCAAGCAGCCCGCCCTTGATTATGTGTAACTTAAAGCCTTCATCAAATGTAAACGGATGAGTTGGATAAAAATTCACCTCCTGTACTGTTGTCATGAACAGGGAAATTAGCTATAGATACCAAAACTGTTTTTGTCCACCAGGCTGTAGACATGTTTATATCTGCAGTAAAGGTGGGCATTTTAACACTAGGGTTTATGGGGATTGACTAGCTTCTGGAGCCAGCCTCAAGTGGCCATTAAGAGAACTGCAGTTTTTGGCACTTCCATTTTGCTTTCATTTTTTAGCCACAAAGGTTGCTGCTTGGATCCAGCCAAAAATATAGGTATCAGTACATCTTAGAATAAAGACTTTAGTCACAACACACTCGCACAGCACAAGGGACCAGCTTTCTCTGGAGTTGCACGTAGATGTACATCCGCACATGACTGGTAAAGGCTGCGCAGCCATTGACCTCTAATTGCCACATCAACAATGACAAACATTGACCTGCTGGGTAATATTTTGGACAGTCCCCAAAGAAGATGCAGTTAAAATACTGCAGACAAAGAATACCTGGGTGGGTGTCAGCTGCCTGAATCCAGTATTTTCAACAATGCTAGACTGGTGTGTTTCCTTGCAAGTAAAATAACTTTCAATTATTGCCTCAAACTAGAAAGACTTACAGTCGGGGTGCTAGTGCTAGTGGGTCCACAGCTCCTGGAAGTAAAGTTTCAATCAGCACTTCATTATTCTGCACCACGCTTTCTTTCTGGAAGTGGATGGCCTGAAGTAGGTATATGATTGGGAAACTTGGCAGGAAAGGGGAGGGGGCCACACACACACACACACACACACACACACACACACACACACACACACACACACACACACACACACACACACACACACACACACACACAGCCCCATTTTACACCACACACACACACACACACACACTCACACACTCTTATACACTCTCAAGGCACAGGAGGATATTTGGCCAAAATGTTTTTGACAGTTGTATCAGTTTTTGATGAATGGCGTACACAATGTGGTCTGAATCTGTGTTTTTGTATCAACGTAGTCCTATCTCTGACTATTGTATTGACTTTCTGATACATATCAGATAATCGCTACACCTCTAGATAAAGCATGAGATGTGGGTGTAGAAAGACTCCGCAAAGCAGCACGCACTCCCTTCACCTCCAATCACGCACCCCAGACACGTTTAGCTTACAAGGTCTGCATGTGTGGATATATCTGTCTCTGCACTGTGTTTGTGTGTTTGTCTGAACCAGTGTTGTGTGTTGTGTGTGTGTGTGTGTGTCTGTGTGTGTGTACATGTGCGTGTGTGTGTGTACACCTGAATCATCTTACACTGACTCATTGCCTGCTAGGGGCCCCTCAGATCAGAATTACTCCTCCGATCTATCTCTCAAGGAAAGATGGACAGGATTGGCAGTTACGTGACTGTGGTTTTTTTATGTGTGTGTGTTGGAGAGCGAGCATGTTTGTGTGTCTGCTATGCTGCCTTTTCATCAACAGGTGCCAGTGTGGAGCTGTACTTGCAGGACAGTCAGTGACAGCAAATGTGACCAGTGTGAGTGAGAAAAAGATAGAGAAAGAGAGTAATCGAGCGCGCACAGCAGAATCCGCCTCAGATAAAACCTTGGCTGAACCCCAACCCTTCTATTTCCCATGTCCTTGCATACTTTGTCCTTGTATCATTTACAAAATGTATGGAGAGAGATGTGTAGCACTGCAGGCAGTTATTCTCCAGGCATTTTGTGCACTAGAAGCACGCAAGTAGCATGTTAATAATGTGCTCTGGCCATCCTCTTTTGTTGTGATATGAGCGATAATAGAAAGCAGTGGTTCAGAGAGATTATTAGGGACAGTGGCATGTGGGAATTTACATCAGACCTTGCAAGGGAGTAATTGTGACCCTCCCTCTCCTGAGACACACACACACACACACACACACACACACACACACACAAACATAATGCCTCTCCTCCTCAGTGTGCTTCTGTATATCAACTGGAAAAGGGATTTGTTGCGTAAGAGAAGAAACTGTAGTAACGTAACATTTCAACCTTTTTAATGATGCCTAAAGCTACTTTAACCAGTAGGTTGATATTAACATTGAATCTGAGGGCGTTGCTAGTATTGCCAACCCTACTGAGAGCACCTAACTCCGCAGCTCTCAGCTCATCTTTGCAGTGTGCCGGTCCATATGGTTGACTTCCTATGGCTCCTACCAACCTCTGCAGTCTGTCAACAGATAGTGTACGTTTATTAAAAATGTCACTGCACTTCAAGTTTTGACAGTGTGTGGGCGAACATTTTTTCTAGTTTCATTCTTGCATGCTCCGCCATGCACCTGTCTATTCTTGTACAGGTTTACAAAGATTTCTCTTCAATGTTTTATACTCTCACCAACCGCTATCATAAAAAAACAAAAACTGCGGGCACCTGCTCCCATCTACAAGCTCATGCAAACAGACTGCATGCTGCACAGAATTTATTGCCCAGTTCCAAATAGCTTAGGAATGACGTTATGAAATAATTTTCAATGGAGGTGGATGAGGACCTTAAAGGAACAGTGCAGAGGATTCAGTGGCATCTAGTGGTTAGGATTGCAGATTGTAAACAGCTGAAACTTCTCCCATGTGCCAAGCATGAGCTCTCAGTAAAGACTTCTTCTGTATTCATTGTTCAGGAGGTTTATTTCAGGAGCCAATGATCTGCAGAGGTCTCTTTCTCTCCGAAACAAATTGACCAGGGGCCTCATGTACAAAGGGTGCGTACGCACAGAAACGTGGCGTATGTCCTTTTCCACGGCAAAGTTCCGATGTATCAAGAGTGAAATGGCCGTGGAAATGTGTGGTGCCTCACGCCAACTTCATGGCTGGCGTACGCACGTTTCTACAGCTGTTGATCCTTTGGCGACACTTAGAGGTGATGCTGGGAAACTGTTATAATAAATAAATGTGAAAACAATTAGTCCTCAAAGTGATGTGCACATCAGAGAAATATGAACAATTAACTAGGGATGCACCGAAATGAAAATTTGGGGCCGAAGCCGAATAATATTAAACGCTTGGCCGAATACAGAGTACCGAATACCGAATATTGTTGTTTAGTTTTTCATTCGTTTTTGCAGATGAACCCCCTCCAGATTAGTGTTGTCATGGTACCAAAATTGGGACCCACTGTACAATACAAATGAAATTATCACGGTTCTGAGTAGTATCATGATACCACAGTGAAAATGAGGCAGATGTGCCTTTTGTCATTTATAAAAAGATAAATCACTTTTCTATAATACATCAATGATATTTCAATGGAATAAATTACTTATTGACTTATTCATACTTCAAAAACAGCATCAATAAGTGATTAACATAGGGGGGATCGAAATAAAAATAAATAAATAAAATAAGAATCAACCAGCCACCCTCCTCCCCTGACAGTCCCTTCATAAGTAACGAACAGTCCCTAAAGTGCGGTGAGGTTTGTGGACCGTTACCTGCCACAATGACAGAAATGTGAACGGCTCGTTTCTCCTCTGACACGCCACATACCTGTGTTCGGCTGGCTCGGCTGTTCAGGTACTACCGGGCAGTCATGACGCCAAGAAGAGGATATTATTGGAGCCGACTTCTCCATCGCCGGTAAGCCAATGGCCGCCGTATTTGACAGGAATACATTACTGTCTGTGGCTGTGACCCCCGTTCAACCCACAACCGGTGGGATTCGCCTATCGTTTCTGCTGGTGGTTGGAATCTGTACTCACACAGCGTGCTGAATGATTTAAGCCTATTTTGCTCGCTCAAAAATATTTTTAGTCACAAATGCGAGTACTTTGATGGATACATCACCACACTGCCGACATTTTACTCCGCGCGTCACAGCACGCTGTTTGATTGCGTTATCAAAACACGCCACTATTATTCGGCCTTGCTTTTAACTTATTCCACCGAATACTGAATGTGTGTTTTTTAGCAATATTCGGCCAAATATATTCGGTTACCGAATATTCGGTGCATCCCTACTATTATTAATCCCCTTGATGCGCACTAGGCATGTGTGCCCCCAAATATTATCCTGTCTTCACAGCATCAGTACTAGTCAGTGATTAAAGTTAGTGACTTGGTGTTTTTTGCTGGTTAAACTACAGTTTCAGAGCTTTCTAACAAGCCCCTGGTTGTCTCTCTGTGTAAAGTACTCATGTCAATAAACCCGTGCGTAAAGTGTTAAATTTCTTAATCAGCCACACCTTTTCCCCAGTGCACTTTTACATTTACATTAATTTGCAACAATAGTGTGTGATCCGTGTAAGTGGTGTATAAAAATAACAAATGGAAACTGGAAATCCAGTTCACGTAGTTATTTGTCTGCTTTCAATTGACCCCAGGTGACTCTGTTCAAACGGGGTGAGCTCCTCCTCTCCTGTCCTCCTGCCTGTTTTGGCCACACTATGGCAGTGGGCAGCCCTCCTCCGCTTCGCGTCCACCTTAATGTCGGACCACTTTTTAATTCTGCGTGTGTTGTGTACGCTTTTCTGTCCCCACAGCATTGACAGCCTCACACACACTCTCCCACTCACTCCGCTTACGTTTAGTATTGATGCCGGAGGACAGCGTGCCAAAAAGTACATTTTTGTGTGCCTCCACTTCAATAAGTAGCGTCTCCAATTCGCATTCTGTGAAGTTTTTCTTTTTTCTTACTCATTCTTTTTTTTTAGTTTTCTGATCATGCAGAGAGGGAAATCTCAGGTGCAGGGTTCATTTAAATGTGATTTGCATATTTAAATGGGGGTGTGGACAGGGAGGGGCCAGGTATTCCAACATGTGCGCTCAATTCCACGTTGATTGGGATATACAAAGGAAATGTGTTTGGATTCACTTGTACGCCCAGATTCATACATCTGGATATTTTTGTGTGTACGACAATTTTCTGGATTTAAGCGTATGCCATGTTTCAGTAGGATATCCATGCAAGTCTTTGTACATGAGGCACCAGGTGATTTAAACCGGTTAAAACACTGAATAAAGCAGTTTCACACTATTAATCAGTGTTTCCATGTCACTGTTTGACTCGTCGCAGATGGGCCACTCGCCCAGAACCCACTAGAGTGTGCTCACCTTTTTTTCTCAGATAACTTGAAATCCAAGTGGAGATTTTTACCAGGAGCCGCATTATCCGCGAAGGTCTCTTCCTGTCCAAAACAAACGGACCCGGTGATTTAAACCTGTAAAAACACTGAATAAAGCAATTTCACATTAAAAATCAGTCTTTTTTGACACTCTCATTGTGGAGGGATGCTTATTATGGTGGCCAATGTGAAAATGCAAATAGCCCTGTCTAGCGCTAGTGTTTAGTTTTTCCATTCTGGACTACTGTAGAAACATGGAAGTGCAACATGATGGACTCTGTGGATGAGGACCCACTCCTTAAATAGATATAAGTGGCTCATTCTAAGGTAACCAAAACAGTACAAATCTTAATTTCAGGTGATTATACACTAAAGAAAATAACTTTATTAGATTATATTCCATTTCTGCCAATATATCCCCCTAAATCCAACACATTGGGCCTTTAAAGAAAGTAATACAAAAACGTCAAATGGTAAATTATGACAACTAGAAGGTAAATCATGACACCAAAAACTGTTTGTTTATTTTAACAGTTTAATCTACTTCTAATCCCAATGTTTGAAAGGTGCTCTGTATTCATGTCTTTTATTTTGGTTAGATTTGACTCAAAAGTAGTTGAACACTGGAAAAAAAAAAAACCTCACCAAATTGTTAATGTTAGTTGGTTAAACAACTGATGAGGTGTGGCTCAGTGCAATTTGCAGGCTTATAAAGCATGATTGGGTTGCCTGTTTGACTCGTAAGAAGGGATTATATCAAACTAACCGTTGCCAGTGTCACTTTTGCTAAGTCCGTTTGATATTCAACCCATGTCACCATAGTATTCAGCAGGAGGAGGAGGTGTCCTGGAGGTAGAACAAAATTAGCCTGCTCTTTCTCTCCCTTCACCCTCCACTACTTCCCTCCTTCCTGCTCTCCCTCTTTTTCCCCCTCCATTTTTTTCTGTAACTCACTGCAGGTAAGAAAGCTGCCTCCGCCCTTCTCTCTGACCATTTCCCTTCTTCCCTCTCTGCAATCACCGACTCTGCGTCCTTCCTTCGGATTTTTTTTCTTCATCTTTTCTTTTATCCTTCTTCTTTCTGCACCACATTGTCTGCTTCTCCCACCTCTATCTCCGTCAGTCCCTGCCACAAACATGGGAGGATTAAGAAAGCGACATACTGATGGAGAGAGAAACGATGCAGGCACCCAACCAATGTCCTGTTGGGCTAATTATAACCCAAAAATAAAGCGTTCATTTTATGAAAATTGTGTATTCAATTTGCCAGGAACGCTTCTTTTAGGGAAGAAAGCAGTGCATTAAGATTTAGGCAACAGTTTGACTTTTGGGCAGTGCTTATGTTGTTTGTATATGTGATTAGAGGCTAAAATACATTTAAGACTAACTTGCATGCACATAATGCATGTAATGTATTAAGATATTGACTTTATATAACATGAGTACCCATTAGATAATACATGTATGTTGTTTCAACTGCACAGCACTTCCTTCTGCCTATCCTGCTGCCCCATGCCAAGCTGCTCGCTCTCTGTCCAACACAGGTGGTAGAGGCTGCCAGGCCCCCTGTCTGGGCTCGCATCATGCTTCACATTGGCTCAGAAGATGTGAACAGTTGTCACACTGGTGAGACAAACAAGTTTTCAGGGAGTTTGTTTTGCGATGTGTCCCGATTTCAGTAATTAGATGTGTTTTTGCGGGTAGCCCCCTCAGACAACACATGATGGTCTTTTCTTGGCCAAGGAGCGTTTCATTTGGACATTTGACATGACAACATATAACAAGGCTGTAGCTACTTCAGTCCTAACAAGACACTTAATTAGAAAGAGCATGGCAAGTTACTCTTGATGTATAAACAACCTGTAGTCATTAACGAGGTTGATTTTGCTGATTGGCACCCTCTTTTCAGTTTGTTATTTGTTATTTATGTCACTCCTGCTGCTACTGTTTGAATTACTCGGCAAACCAATTAGCCACACAACTTTAGATTGAAGTGAATATGAGTGGGCTGTGAGATAGAGAGAATCTGGCTGCTGAGACGAAAGCTCCAAAGGAGCTAAACGACAAATTCCCAGAGACACTTCTGTTTTCATGGACATTCTTAAAATGGATTTACTATCATAAACACAATTGTGTCTTATTAGAGAGACTGAATATGTTAATATGTCTGTTTTTTTTATCATTTACACCTTTAGTGATCTCACTAGTGATTTTAGTTTTATTTTTTTCCCATGAGAGGGCACCAGGCTCACAAATGTGTTGAACTTTACAAATCCTCTTCAAGAAGCATCTTCAATACCTCAGATCTGTGTCTGTGCCTTTGCTCTGGAAACCTCCTAAGACCTTCAAAATAGCCCCGTTTAAATTCTTCACACACCAACGTTACATTCCCACAGGTGCTTTTCTTATTTTGCCTAATTTGCTTTTCTTATATTGTCTAATTAGACCTCTTCTCGGGACTGTGTGGGTGTGAATAAACTGTGCTTGACTGACGTTTCCCAGGCTCTGCAGTTCGTTTTTCTTGCAACTTGTATGATGGACCAAATTGCATTCTCATCATTAATTTATTTAAAGGATCTCGTGTCAGGCCCATCAGAGCTCCATGCATCTTCAACCTGAGCAAAAGTCTAATCAAACCAAATGTAAAAGTAAAAGTAAAACACCTGAATGGTCGTGCAGGAAGAAATGTAGTATTATCTGTCCAGTTGGAGGCAAAGCCTTTGCGTTTCTCTTCAGGGCTCAACAGTATCTTTGAAAGTAGTTGCCAGGCTGGAAATTAGCTTTGTTGCTAAAGCTGAAAATATGGTTGCCGTTTTTAGTCACCTTTATATTTTGAGTAATTAAGATATTATTCAGTTATACGTCATCTGATATATCCTTTTTGTTTTTCCTTTTCAACCTGGCAACCAATCGAGCCCTAATCTGTTTTGCTAACACTAGAATGAACATAATCTCTACAGGAGAAAATATTAAGATAACATATTTCTGCTAGTTATCTTCAGTTACTCTTAATTAGTTTATTTAACACCTTGGAAAAGTGTTATGAACAAAGGCACGCACAAATCACAGCCTGCACGTCTTGCAACCTGTTACGTTTTGTGCTGTTGCTGCAGGGTCATGTTTCACTGTTGCTTGTAGAATATGGTCAGTCTAAAAATATAGTTATTTAAAAATTGAAGGCCAGTCTTCCCCCTCTCCTAACAATAAACATTTCTCAAAGCAGAAATTCTGACTTGTCAAACACCAGTGAATCTAATGACATTACCCATAGCTGCATTCTTTTTCTGAGTATTTCAGGTCTAAGGACCCGCAATTATGCATGCTGGCTCACTGGTGTGGTGAACTGGAATCTAAATGGAACAGAGCAGTCGTCACTGTTATTAGTTACACCTGGGATTTTTATGCCGTTACAAGTCAAAATGTGTGCTGTAAGAGAGGTCTGTACCTTTTTATGCCTCAAGCTTCCATATAACTCCAAAGCATAATAAATCCACTGCAGTGTTTTAATGGTTTGCAAGGTGTTTTTTCTTCTCCCCCAAAATGCTTTTCTCTCTTGTTTGCCAGCAATACATTTTGTGATTGTGGCCAAAGAGTCCACTTTTTGCTTCATCAGTCTGCACCACTTTGCTCCAAAACCCTTTGCTTGATCCAAGTGGTGTGTTGCATACTGAAAGCAAGGGTGCCTTCTCAGAAATTTCAAAAGATAAGTTATCTTTAAAACAAGATGCACTTTGGTGCAATAAAAAAAAGAAAATAGTGTGGCTGTCCCTTTATCTCAGTTAAGCAAGGGGTCGAGCTTAAATGTGTGACAATAGTGAGTGTTAGGAGGGTGAAGCAGCCCCTCCAAGTCATTGACAGGCAAAATAACACCTCAAGTGAGTTGACTACTCATTCCTAATAGTTCTCATACTAGTACTTGTGTATTTATTCAATAATGTACTTAGGATTAACTCTGTGAAAGGGACATTGGAGCACCACAAAAGCAAATGATGAAATTCTGTGATTAAGCACAAATGGCAATGAAAAGAGGCATTCCTGATTTACTGCTGTTACATTCTGTGACAGTTTTGTTAGTCCTCGGCCTGCTCTTAAAGGCAATGATACAAATAGACACAACCTTTTTATGTTAGGAAACATAAAAGCAATTCTCTGTGTAGAAAGGTCACTTCATAACTGTTGAGTAAATACAAGGTAAAGCCTCTGGAAACCCAAATCCACAATAGCCTTCTAACTATGTAATTTAGGGTCTTATGTACATAATATTAAACATGTAAAACAATTAGAAATCAGTTTCCATCCAAATTCGAAATATCTGTCTTGTAAGTTTTTGTACATTCTTGAAGTTGGGTTTGATTTGGCCGTGGTTATCTCTGAGATGTATTACGCAATAAATTCCAATCCAATCATAAATCATCCGTCAGTTGTCTCATCCCGCCCCCCAGTGGCAGCGCAACAAAACCTTTCTGCTCCAGCTAAATCCGCCTCTTTGAGTTCACCGGCTCCAGAGCCCAGTATCTCAGTAAAGAAAGGCAAAGCGCCAGCCTCCTGCTGTCATTCATCTCAGCTAACATTGCATGTAAAAGTTATGCTAACTATTCTACGAAGTAACATTAATATGAATCACAAAACATTTTGAAACTTATTATTCAGTGACCACCTGAAAGGAATCATTTTCAGCTTCTGCTTCCTCCTCTGAATCATCAGAGGGCTCAAACATGTACGGCTGGATTAAATTTGTGGCAGCCATTGGTGAGCCAGGGAGATGTCAATCAAAACGAGGGAGCTGTCAGTCAGAGCGTTATCTGCCACGCCCACTCTGTCCTGGCAAGTGGTCTAAACAGCAAAATGAGCTGTTTTTAAACCAGGTTTTCTAATAGTTATGAATGGTTATTTTCACTCAGACTTTTGTGGATGATTAATGAGACACTTGACTTTGATATAATTTATGCATTTTAACTATTTCAAGCTGTGTTTCCAAAGGCTTTAAACATTTCATTAATAGCTGTGACCAGCAGCAGCTCTGTCGGTCAGTGGGTCCACAGAAATGTCCCCACCCTGTGGTGGCAACAGTTTTGTGTGTGTGTGTTGTGTGTGCCTGTGGCCCATAATAAAAAGGTGCATAACTTTTAAAAGGATGTTCCTTTATACCATGACGAGACTTTATAGAAAGACACAGAAAGACAAACACACCATGTCCCATTTCAGAACTCATGAAGAGCTCAGGTTGTTGAAGGGAGGCCTAAATGGACTACTGACAGATGTTTGTGTGTATGTGAATGCACGAATGAGGGGATGCATGTGGCCACAGCTATTGCCAATTCAGGCTTGTTTAATTCTTTTCTAAGATTAGTTTATAGGTTTTTAGTGTTTAGCACACACAGGATATTGCCATTACCCTGGCTATGCTAGTTGTCTACATTTGCAAGCTGGCTATGTTACTATTATCTAAAGCTCTTAATTAGCCCATTAAATGGGAATTGTGCAAATGGCATGAGCAAGTAACAAAAGGTGTAGCTCAGCGTGTGACGTAAACAGCCTAGCTCCGAGGGAAGCCACAGCTGGTCAGGCCTTCGGCGATTCTCTCATAAGTTGACCCGTCCTTCACCGTTCCCGGCATTTGACGGTTAATGGCCTCTTCGCTTCACTCTTCACCATTTTCCCAGACATTTCAAAAGATCTCTGCTGAATGTTTTCCTTGTAAAAAATACTAAAGTATGATAAGATTTAGAATTAGACCAGCAATTAGCATTCGTTTAAGGTGGCTAACTTAACTAGCTAGCTTGCAAACATTAGCTGTGTTAATTGACTGAGCCCGGCTGTTATGCTGTCTGCAAAAAGGAAGGATAAGACACTACCTGTGTCGGGCAGGCACAGTCTTCAATAAATGTCCGCCTCAAATATTTGTCAAGTTAATTAAACACAGCTTCCCTTTAGTGATTTTGCTAAGTGTCCATGTCATAGTAGCGATAGTGCCCTGATGAGAGCACAGAGCTCTTGGTGGGAACACATATTTAGTGTTGGGGAAATCTTCACCTGTGCTTTGACTGTGGCTGGCAGGAAAGCTGCAGCATCTGCTCCAGATTCTTTTGGCTCTTCATCCATCATTGTCCATCCAATGGTCCTTGACACCTTCTCTGAATATTCTCCTTTCCTTGAGATTTTAGATGATTGCAGTCCCCTTGCCTTTCGTTTATCCTCTCTTTCCTCCATTTTCTCATGGCCCCTTTAGTCTGCAGCAGATGTTTTCATTATGTATAAGCTAGCTACCTTGCTCTTTGTGATATCAAAGAAACCAAATTTGGAATGGATTTAAAGACAATCTAAACTATACTTGGCCAAGAGTTAACTTGTGTCCGTTCTATAGCAGAGTTTTGTTGCACTGATAACCCAAAGGTACTCATAAATATTATGATGGGAACCACCATATTGACTGTTAGCATTGTTTGTTTCAAGTTTGTTAGAAGTGCGTTTGCTTTTGATCATTTGCTACCACTGAATAAAGACATTTATTTTAGAAGTAGAGCACCAACACCATAAGGCTTGATTAATGCACACCTGTGGAGGAGTTTGTTTTGTTTTTTGATTTAACCCCAGAGCAACTAAACTGAATATTCCTCCCGATAATGACAGTGAAGTGATCACAAAAAATCCAAATGAATCATGCTCTTGAAGTACAATTAAGGTGTGCCACAGTTCTTAAAGACTTAGATTGTACATAAGAGAAACAGTGTAGGTTAAAACTCAAAATTCTCGTATGTAGATGTATTTTTTAAAACTAGTTTGCTTGAATGTTTTGCTAAAAAATTATGATGACAGTTGTTGGCTACGGAGAGAACATGCTGAAAAGAAAAGTGTCCACTGGAGGGTATGTTTTTAAAAAACAAATTTAAAAAAAAATCTTAATCTTCTTAAACCAAGGCAAAGCAATGGAAGTGAAAACACAAACAGAACTAATTAAGGCCAATTACATCAGCATTTTCCTCCACCAGGGTCTGCAAGGTTAGTCCTTGGTTTTTGGAACTTTAATTGTAGTCTGTGGCAGAAATTTTCACGGTGGGTTAATTGAAGTCAGGGGGATTTAAAACGCCTCTGCCATGATCTCTTTGCTCCTCGCTGTAAATACACTATTCAGTATGCAGTGAGGCATGCGTGTGCGAGTGTGTGTGTGTGTGTGTGTGTGTGTTTGTGTGTGTGTGTGTGTGTGTGTGTTTTGTAAAAAGTTGGCCCTCTCTCATTCTGATAAGGTCTTCCTTGGGGTTAGCCCTTCAATAGATCACTCTACCTGCCCCAAATGGGAAATTGATTTCCTCCGTTTTTCCTTGCTCTCCCTCAGTGAGGCTAATTAGAAATCACTTGGCAGGCCATCTTTAGGGGAAATATATAAACATTGGAGAAATCATGTGCACTGTTATGTATTACGATCTTGGGTGGAGGTGGGGTGCTCTCCCAAGCTCTAAAAGATCTTCGCTCATTGTCTTTTGCTCCTTGCCCCCTGTCTCTCACCTTTACTCTCCCCCCATTCCTATCTCTCTATCTGGGCTTTCTCTCCCACTGTAGTGCAGATCGGAGACTGGCTGTTAGCAGCGAGCTGGGGCTGTATCTGCTTTTGAATGCTCACCCGGCGTAATAAATCAAGAGTGTGGGTCCCCCGGGTGCCGTCACCATCGCCATCAGTTCCACTGTTTTATTCATCCGCTCCTTTGTCTCATCACGATTCTGCCCCACATTAAATTTTGTGTGTGTCTGTGTGTGGAGGAGGGGGGTCAGAATGCATTACTGCAGACTGCTGCTAATCCAGGTGGGCTGTAGGGAGCAGGGGGAGGGTGAAAGGTAAGGAGGAGTGAAGGATGTGACAAGGATGAAAGAATTAAAGAAAATGGCTGAGAGAGAGGGGATAGGAGGTTTGAGGTGTAGGGATGGGGAGATAGAAAAAAAGAGAGAAAGTTATGAGGGAAAATTAGAGCAACCAAGCGAAAGATTGAGAGTTAGGGCAGGGGAAAGGAGAGGAGAAATAGGAAAAGATGGGCAGCAAAAGTAAACAGCTGTGAGAGAGATGCTGGGGCAAAACAAAAAAAACAGTCAGCAAAAGATGGAGCAAGGTGTTGAGGAAGAAGAAAACTGGCAATGATGAGTAAATGAGAGCAGTAGTAGTAAAAGAGAAAAGGTCTGAAACCATTTTTATGATTTGTGGTGATCAGAATAGAGCAATGGACATATAGTAACGCGCCACTGTGGAAGACCACTAAACACCAACAGGGGGCCAGTATAGCAGCAGTTTAATTTCCTCCTCTTAACCTCAATGGTGGCAATTAATTCTGTGTCCTTTGACTTTTTATCAAAACACCAGATATTTTCTAACCCAGTTGCTCATATTTCCTACTAATGATTCAACTGTTTCGTTCCCTCTCAAACCTTGGAAGAGCTCCAGCTGACAGTCAGCAAACACTGCCTATGCAGAAAGTGAACAGGGCTTCCAGAAGCCTGGATGCCGGAAATATAATATCTCCTCCTACTTTGCTCCTCCGTTGGGCTGTGTTAATCACCAATGGTTCTGGTGTTTACTCATGCGAGTCTGACGCTTGTAGACTTCTTTTTACACAGGTGAGGCCGCATGGGATATGGATGAGACAAATGGTGTGGGCGGCGCTGCAATTAATCGCCCCTCGATACTGAAGCATGTATGGGAGAGGCTAAAGGACCTACTCCTGTGTGCATTGAGTGCTGGCACTGCACCTGTTGTTGCCAGCAGGGAGATGAGGGATAACTGATGGTGTTTAAGGAGAAGAAATGTAGTGTGTAACAAGAATGATTAAAAATCATTCTTTGAAAATACGTTTGGCATCTGTCTTAGTAACATACTGATGTTTTTGAGTTGTTTTGCGAAGGCACTGGCACATTTTAAAATTCTTTTTGCCAGCTTTTATGCATACCTAATCAGCACTAATTTATAATTTAAATATTACGGCTGCATTTATGAAATGTAAAATTGGTGTTCAGGCCTTTTTATTTAGATTAATATGATAGGTTATACAGTTTAAAGGCACTGGAGAAGCATGATACCCTCCATACTGAACATGCACACTGTACTTCCTAACTCTTTCTAGCATACAAGCTGTTAAACAAGTATTGACAAGGAGATCAAGTCGAATTCCTTTTACAGTCATTCTTTATTTTTTTCCCATTCAAAAAAGATAAACTATTGTGTGCACATGTGAGCAAACAAACACACACCATTTCCCCTTCCACATCATCCCCCCATTGCCGCTCTCAGAACAAAGCCCTGTGACAAGCGACGCTGTCAAATGTGCATATGGTGAACTCGTCAGTGTGTTAGGCACACAAAGCAGCTGCTTCACTATGCTCTCTCACTCTCTCCCGTGCATCAGTGCATCACCGAGTGTGTTTGTCTGCCTGTTTGTGGCCGAGCGTGTGTTTGTATGTGCACGCACGTGTAAGGCAGGCAGCACTCCGCAGGGCTTGCTTAACTAAGATTAATTGCACCTAATCCACTGTGCCAGGTGGAACATGGACCACGGTGGGTGCGCTCACACAAACACACCGGCGCAGTCACAAAAAGGCACACACATCCCATTATAGCCTTGCTACTGAAAATTAGCCTCGTAGCTCTCCTGACACCCCGGACCAGACCACAACTCGATACCACCATTTACTTCCCGACAACTTGCACATTTATCACTGTTCCCTCCTTCCGACAGATGAACGTGTGGACGGACAAAATGCCATGACAGAAGGACAAGTTATCTGCTTTCTCACATCCACCCGAGCTGACCTTGACAATACATGGAAAGAAAGTGTTTGCCCTCTTTTCTCTTTAGAGGAGAAGGAAAGAATGTGCTTAAACTTAATTTCTTTGACAGTAGTATCCAAGATGCAGCAAGTCTGTAGAGACATGTGCACTGTTAGGCACATTTTAATGAATAAGTGGAAGTGAGACAAGGTCAGCAGTATGCTAACTGAGCAGGGGATTAAAGTGATGTTAATAATTAACTCCAAAAATTAACAGTAATGATTTTTAATTAATTTTTTATTTGTATATTCATCTGTGTAATAGAGTATCCTTAAATTAAAACCTGCTTATTACCATGCTAGTGAGAAATATTGATTGGCCTCTTAGGTTTTACCTGTTCTGGTTGACAGTGCTATTAAAGTTTGTTTAACGCAGTGCCAGAGTTGGAAATGGAATGGAAATGGAAATGATGATTTGAAAATAAATTATTGTTTAGGAACAACATGGATGTCCTATTGTGACATTAAACCTTAGCTAAATGTTTGCTTCCTTCAAGCACGTATTTGTTTTTGAACTGCTAATTTGATATTAAAACAATAATTTTAAAATCATCACTATTCATTGATGTAGGAAATGTTCTTGTCAGGTATTTGTTCAAATTACTGGGACCTACCATATAGGCAAGGTCATGACTCAACACTTTCCTCTCCACATACTGAACCTTGGAGATCAATAGTCATGTCATAGGTCAGCTCTCCCTTGTGCCATCTTTCTTACACACACACACACACACACACACACACACACACACACACACACACACACACACACTGGTGTGTGCTCCACTTAGTAAATTGCATGCACAGATGAAAGCCAGGAAGTCGCCTTTCCTCCCGTCCTTTCACACTTTCTCCTTTCTCCCTCCGTGTCTCACCCCTGCCTTCACCTCTCTTTTACTGTCTCCCATGTATGTCATAATGATGTTGAGTGGTAGGGCTCATTAATCCTATGGCTGTGTTGTCGTTCAGATTCTGTATCCACATCACTGCTTCCCAGCCTTTTTTTCCTGGAGTACCCACTCAGCCCTTTCAGATGTACTCAAGTACCCCTCCATCAAGTGCACCCGTCATGTTCCGCATGTTCATTTAAATTGAATTAAAACTGGGTAATGCAACGCAATCCTAAGTGGTATGAATCACAAGTCTCATCATATGGGAATATTATATCGATTCTTTGAACAATATCATAGGATATTTGCTGCTATCACAAAATCTACCACAATACGATTTTTTTATATGAAACAGTATCACTAAATCTACTCATCTTTTTCTTGGCTGCTTCAAATTATCCACCTTGTGCTAGGCTACTGGCACTGTTTAGTGTGCTTGGAGGGAAATAGTGACACAGATGTGCCATGGGAATTTCAAAATAAAGGCACATTTTAAAGATATGCATCAATGTTTCCTCTTTGCATCAATATTATCAATCCATATTGATTTATTGTTACACCTAGGTCTGGGTATCGATTCCTTTAAGGTATTAGTTGAAATAACCCAGCACCAGTTAATGACAGAACATCTCCAGTCAAACAGTGCCTGCATTTGATCCTTTTTGCTTTAGGGTTCTGATCCCAGACAATCCGGACTTCCCACTGGATGAGCAAATTTTCCGTTGCTTACGTCTCCAGATTTAGAGCTGCTCTCCTCTTGGTCAGTTCAACACCTGCAAGGTTAGCACGAGGTAACACAGAAGCAGCGCCTAACATCCAACACCAAGCAGCAACAAACTTGATCCAAGTATGGCTATATCACAGGCCGCTTCATTCACGTTATGGGTGTCGGATGAAGTACTCTATTGGTATTGGTATTATTTTAAGGGTATAGAAATTGGTACTGTTATCGTAATTTTTTAAACAGTCAATGGATCAGGCACAACAAATCCCACTGTAGACCTCTGAATCAGCCCACCCTGTTGAGTTTGAGTTAACTGACTCTCAGTATGGAGTAAAACAAGTTGACAGTTCTGTCTGATATCAGCCAAAAAGAGACCTTTTTTATAGACATAACTTGGAATTCAGATTGCATGAGCTACTCCACAATCGTTCCATGTACAAGTACCCTTGTTTGGGAATCACTGGTCTGAACTGTAATTGGCATTGCCACTGAACATGGGTGGTTCTATTGTCTGGGGTTTAGTTTGATGATGTGAGCATGGTTATTTTTCATCTTTTTTTAATCTGGGCTTCTCATTATTATTATCTGAAGTAAGTGGTGCCTGGAAGCCACCACCGTGTTCTATACCTGCTTAATGACAGGCACTCAGTAAAGCAACAGCATCCGCATGCATATGCATGTGCATGTGTTCATCTGTGTGTGTATGTGTGTCTGTCGTGCTGGTAGCTTTTTTTTTTTTTTTTTTTTTTAAAGAGATAGACAGTGAAAGAGAGATTGAAACCAAATAAAAGAAATCAGTGCAAGGCTTATGTGGGCAGCACTTCTTAGCTTGCTTAAAGGCAATGTCTGTAAGCTAAGGGCCTGTGTTAATTGCTCAATTGCTGTATTATATTGTGGCAGTGGGACAAAAGACGTATTGCCTTATGAATGAGACTGAGACAGAACCTGGCAACTTGTTGATGATTTTGTCTTCACTGGTTGTTTACTGAGGAACAAGACTTTCCAGACACCTGTGTGCACCTGTATCACGTTAATACTTTGTTACACATGGCCAAGGTGGGGCAGGAATTCATGCAGGCAGTATTATGCATTTCGAATATCAAAATTTTTCTCAGCTATAGGTTTTTTTTATACGTCTCACCTCAAGGGTGCAGGGTGCAGTCATGGCTGTGCATTTGATGATGTCAGATCTGAAGTGTCCTTGAGAATAACTTAAGGTCCTTTTTTTCTTTACATTCATCATGGATACCTTGTTTTTACCTTCTAGCTTGATAACATTTCAGTCCACGATGATAGCACTTTCCCCTCAAAATAATTAATTATATTCACCCCAGAATGCATATGGCATGGATGAAACACTGGCTTTGCATGAGTTGAGGGCTCTACAGTTCACCAGTGGTTTGTAATGTGATGAAAGGATCCAGAGGAGGAGAAAAGTGCATTAATGTCATTCGCCGCTCCTGTTTAGGGACTCCAGAGGAGTTGCAAGGTTAAAGGAGGCTGGGTAAACAGGAAAGCAACAGCGGAACTACAAGGCAGAACAGGCAGCTAGTCTCAAGGCCTTCAAACATGGAGAATCACTTTGTTCTCCAAAGTAGACAAAAGCAGATGTACTGTTTTGTTTAGTTGTATAAGAGGTAAAGTCGAGCCAGGTGTGTTTATAGAATGCTTAACAGGATTGTCACAGAGGCTTTTAAAGGAAAAACTTTCCAAAATAAATGTCTAAACACAGAGATGGTTAGAACCACTCTCTGTTTTCATCTCGCAAAACAGCTCGAAGTTTGTGTCGAGAAGTAAATGAATGTCAGAATAGAGCGCGGAGTAAGAGTAGGTTGTCAGCTGTGTTGAATGAATGGGTCAAGAGTGTGGACTCATTCAATTAGGGCTGGTGTGCTGAGTCCTGAGGGTTAGATGAAAAAAATTGAGGAGCTGTGAAACTACACCCCTCTCTGTGCACAGAATAAGGTGTCTTTAAATTGTAATGCGCCCAAGCATTTGTTTTGTTTTTCTCTTGGTTCGGGAGTATTTATGAAATGCCAAGATGAGCATGCTTTGCTGTCACCACTGAGCACCACTGGCAAAATATGAGGAATTAGTCATTTAGAGCAGCCAGCAAAGCTAGCAGTCCTATCAATCACCCAAAATGGCCGATGTTTTGTGTTTTTCAGTGTCGACTTTGAGAGGATATTGATGGGTCGACACAAAGTAAAAATGTGTTTTATATGTGCAGGGTAAGCAAGGTAAGAAAGCAAACCCACCTCTTCGCTTTTACCATGCTGAACACCGCCGCTGCTCTTTGGAGTGCAGTTCAATCGCAGCTGTATATTTCTGTTCTGAAACCAAGCTTTGAAGAGTTCTTTCCCACAGCATTTCTCTTAAACTGTCCTTGATCAGTGGTCTATGTAATACTCATCATTCTACCTTTGTTGCAACTAAGAGGGAACATTTTCCACCAAATGTAATTAGGTTATTTTTGATAGAGGTCTGATTGGTCCGTCTAACCTCATTTTAAGCTATTCAGAATTTCTACTCACCAAACTGACGAAGTCGGGGAGGGAAATGGAGAGTAAAGGTAATTTAGCTCACCAAGTTTCACACCTTTGACATCATTTTATTTTATTTATTGTGTATTATTCATCTGCTCGATTTGACACCGGTGGATCTAAATTCGGCTAGTGCTTTTGTGTGTGTGATTGTGTATGTGTTTATGTGAAACTGCAGCGAGCAAGGCCCCGTCAGCCAGTCAAGGTTGTGATTAGAATGTGTAGTGACACACAGATACATGCATCCTCACATTCAGAGACACACACACACACTCACATATCTTGCTGCCCAAGCTGAGATGTTGTGGCCTGCAGCAGCATGCAAGGTCTGATGCAGTTCACCTCTTGTGTCATTGAGTATTAGAGTATGGACTATCTGTCTGGTTCATTGCAGCAACACACACACACACACACACACACAGAGGTAGTGCCTTGTTGATTATGACTCTTAACATTACTGCCCAGGGTGAGGAGTTTAGCTCCCAGCAGATAAATACCTCTCCTCCACCATACATACACGTACGCACTCACTTTAGATGTACAGCTCGCAGTACGTGACATCCTCAGGCTTCACACATCTCACACTTTCTCTTTACTATTTCACTTCACACACATTTAGGCACAAACACATTCCTGCTCTCCCACATTTTGCACTTTTCCACAGAATCAGGCCCTGTTTCCTCCTCAGTTTTCTCTTTCCCATACTGATCTCATGGTTTCACACATACTCTTTTAAATACACATTCATTTTGTCTCCGTCTTACAACCCCTTTCCTCTCTCTGTCACACACACATACACACACAGACACACAATCAAGCAGCGCTAAGGGAATGGGCAGACTCATTCCCTGTCTGGCCTCGGGACCCAGATTGATTGATAGGAGAGGCGGCAGGGCAGCAGAAATGAGTGAGGAATAGCAAACGGTGGCGCATGCTCCCACCGCCGAGCCTTGATGATATTGTTAAATTGGCTATTCTCTGGCTTATGCTGTCGTTAATATCCAGGGAATGTTAGCGGCTGTCTTAGTAATGTAACCATAGGGAGCAACAATGTTTTTTATTTTTTTGAAGGGAGAATATAGAGGGCTTCTAATCTAGTTTGTCATGGGCCCACATTGTTTTAGAATGGTTTAGACTTAGCCTGGACAGGACACAGACAGGATCTAGACACCATAACATGTGTTTGCGGTGGCACTGATGGCATTTATTGTGTGTTTAAAAAGTGAAAATTCTGATTTATTTAAAAGATGAGCTGTTGGCTGCCAGATGGGCAAAGTGGTACTGTTTTCAGCAACCAAGTTCGTCACCGCCATCATGAAGATTAGCCATAGTCATTTATCAATATCCACACACATCCGCTGGGCTGACTGCCATTATTCATTATTTATTTATTTATTTTTCAAATTCACTGGTATTAACATATCATTGGTCCCAGCAGACGGGTCAAAAAGGGACAAAGCAGCATTCTGAGAGGCCTAAGTTATTAATAACTTAAAAAACACTGCATTAATGTAATCCACCTTGTCTTCCCCTCTGTCTGTCACTCGCTCTCTCAAACACACACACACACACTCTCTCTCTCTCACATACAAATGCAACGCTCAGTCCTTGCGTCTCTGTCCTCAGTCATGACAGTTGTGCTACGATAAAGCATAAAGCTTGCGCTTATTGGTTCGTGTATTGGTGGTTGATTAACACTAATACTGGCCGATACCGATTGCTGGCTGATTGATCGGGGCATCCCTAGTCAAAATTTGCACACACTTATCACAGATCTGTCACCCATGGTGGCTGCTAGTATAGTTAAAAAGTGCGAGCAAGAAGGAAAAGCACAGATATTAAGCTGATTCGCTTGTGGTGCTGATCAACATCCATCTCTGTACTAAAAATATGTACTGGTATTCCATTTTGTTTTTTCCAAGATCATCATTCTGGGGGGATATTTGGCAGAACGTACACTCTGATCATCAGTGTGCTGCTTTCATTAGGTTGGACATCTGTGAGCTGCCCTGCCAACAACTGGATTCTTCTGTAGTTGGTCAGAGCAGCTCCTTTGAAGCGGAGGCAAACTGCTTCACTTAAGGTCACCTCCAACCCAATGGTAGTTGAAAGAGTGGAAAGCATTATTCATTCATGTACCAGCATTCACATTACGCTAATCAGAACACAGACAGCCACCCTCACATCTCAGCCCCCTTTGTCTTCATTTTGCCATAAAATACAAATGTTTTTCTTCTCTCTCTTTGTGTTGTATGAATCTTTGATTCTTGAGGTCATGGTTACTTTACTCTTCAGTGTCTCATTAGCTTATTTTTAACACGAAAGCAGCAAGCCAGTCGATTCATTGATCAACAAAAATGATAAGTAATTCAGAAGAGGAAATGCTCAGTGCTGAAAGTTGAAATAGTAGCACGGTTGCAGCTTCAAAGTCCAAATATGAAGTTTTTTTTCTTTCTAAACTGATTATACTGCTGTAAAAATAATAATTGTCTTATCCACGCCTTCCGCTTTTACATAGAGGTCTCCAGAGGCTTTACTCCTTCACTATATTGTGAGTAAACACATACCCACCTACGTCAGATGGTCACACAGTTTGTTTTTCTATCGTCTTTCGCTGCTGTAGTTCTTGGCTTTTGAACAAACAAGGTAGTGATCCTGTGGCATTTACAAGGCTCTGTGCTCTATATTAGATCTGTGGTGGATGAGCTGGCTGGCCTGCCACTGGCCTGTAGTTTCACTCAGCCTTCTGAATCTCACTTTAGCTATCAGGCTGCATGTCGGTCGATTGTCTGCATGTGTCTTCTATCCATTTCTTTCTGACCTGGGTTCAGCGTGCAGTAGTTTGTTTATAAGTCTTCCTGTCTGCTCGATTCTCTTGTGGAAGCTCAGTGTCATCCAGGTGGGTAGAATACAAGTCAGTTTACTTACTGAATTAAAAAAAACCCTCAGTTCTGCTATTTTTGTACAATTTGTGTTGTAGACTTTAATGCAAATTAGTTACAGAACTGTACAATGTACATGTTTACCCATTTTTTTGTGTAGCCGTTGTAGTTTGTTGTTGTGCTTTCATTTGTCAGCATCAGTTTGCATCAGTGTCAGTTGCACAAAAAGTTTACAGCATTAATGTAAAGCCACTACATCGTTGACTTTGGATGCATGCTTAGGGTCATTATTCAAGTAGAGCATACCTCTTCCTCACAATCACAGTTGAAAAGAAAGTTACCCAAATCCAGTTATGTATAATACAGAGGAACCTCAAGCACAAGCCCAGCCATTTGGCTCCGTTATCTATTTCTCTTACAAATTGGAAAATGATTTTTGAAGAGCTGCATGTTGCTGTCCCCGCAGAGTGATCTCTAATTTCAGCCAACAATCTCGATTTCTGTGCGTGGGCTCTCGGTCACTTGGTAGCTCTCGGCTGCTCAGTTGACCCACCATCTCAGGGAAAACACTGCGCAGTCCCGTGTTCTTTTGAATTTCTTTGAAATCCTACTCCGCCTTTGAAAATCTCAGCACTTGAGAAATTATTTCCTAAACTTCCCTCGATGCTTGCCTTTTCGCAGGTCAGTCTTTGAATTTTGCACAAACTGTCAGAATATACTTAGACACAACCTCTCATCTTAAATTTATTAAAGAAAAACAGAACGTTGAATTATTTTTGAAATCGTTGTAGATAAGCAGGTTAATAGAAAATCAAGGACAGTTAGTGCCAGAATATTGTCACTTAGGAAGACAGGGATTTTATCTTATATGATTTTATGTGAGTGACTGATCATCATAAAATGCATCAAAGTATGTGTGTATACACATACACATACACGGTTGGCTATACCAAGGCCTGAGGGTAGAAGTCGGTACCTTCCTCCTGACCTCAGCAGGGAGAAAAGGCAAGGCAGCTATCCAGGTGGTTGGGATCATTAATGGTACTCCTGGCCTTATTCTTGCAGCGCCTGGTGTAAACATCCTTTAGGCAGAGTAGAGCAGCACCTGTTGTATGTTCAGCCAAACAAACCACGCTTTGCAGGGCCTTGCATAATGCAACAGAGGGCAACTGCGTGGACCATAATCAAATTTACAATTCATACTTTTAACTGCAGAGACCAGAAATTTGGGCCCACATGGTACAACCTCAGTTGCTTGGAAATACCATACAAAGTTGCCTTGAACACTAAAAACAAGATCAGAATTCCCATGCATGATTCATAAGTAAATACATTGAATTTAAATTAAAAATAAAAAAAGACAAGAATATGTATAATAAATAAAACAGTTTGTGTCATTGTATCTACTAGATTCCATAGAGGGAAGAGGAAATGCATGTATAAGTTTCTATGCAGACCAACATCCCACTCAGATCTGATCTACTGTTTATAATATGCAGTTAGTCTAAAAGTGAAATCATATCCTTGTAAAAACAAACAGATTTGGCTTATAAAGATATTGTACACATATTAAGCTTATAAAGAACTGTGAGGAGAGTAAGCCATTGGATAAGATGTGAGAGATAACTGATTGGTTTCTTGGCCTCTGTTGTCAATTCGCCAGCCTTGAGCTTTCACTTCAGAGACAGATCACTTTGTGCACAATTTCCCTGCTAATGATAGGGTGTTGGGGCAGGTATACGCATCAGTGCGGCTTGAGAGGTAAGTACCCATACTGATTGGCATAGAGGTGCACAGACAGATACAGTAGTCAGGTGGCAGGCTGCCTTCCCTCTCCATTGAGCTCTGTGTGTCTTGGAGTCTGCTGCTAGCCTGCCCCTGGGCAGAGCCACTCTCCGACAGACTTACTCTGCCTGTCACAAGCACTCTCTCCCTTCCTCATGCTCTCCCTTTTGATGCTTCTGTTTCGTGTCTCACCCACCCCATGTTTTAATTGTCACCTACTTCTCGTTTTTCACTGTAGACTCCAAATTACAAAGGAGACAGTTAAATATTCTCGCACCTGCTACCCCCTACCAGCAAACTTTTCTCCATGAAATATACTATACGCACATTTGTCTAATGGGTTTTCCACTGCACTCAAGAATCACAGTTAAGAAACACACACACATAGTGCCAGACATCACCTCTCCCTGTGGTTTATCACAGAGTTGCGACACAGTCTGCAATCTTGTTTTCTTCCCCCTAATATACCCCATCTTCCTCTATTCCTATCCTTCCTTCCCATCTCCTCCCCCTCGTATCATCCCATCCATCTACTCTGCTTGCTTTTGTCTCACTGACTATGTCAATCGCTAAATAAAAAGGGTAGATTGAAAGGCTAGATTGGTGCATCCAGTCCATCCCTGCAGGACGGGCTGTGAAAAGGGCCTCTTTGCCTGTCTGTCCCCATCCAGATGTTCAGTGTTTTTATTGTCAGGAGAAAGAGGCACCTCAGCGCAGCCTCTCCTCCTCACGCTGCACTCCTGCAGGAGTTGAATGTGTAATTGTGGGCAGACCAGTGCCATTTGTTTTCTTTGTGGAGTACAGCAGAGGCAGCGGAACAAATGACAGTGAGCAAGAAGTGTGAGTGTGTTTGTGGGAGGTCTGTTAATGACTGGATAAGTTAATGCAAATAAACCACAAAGTACTGCGTGCGTGACTGCTCTCTTCGTGAGTGCTACATGAACTCTGAGAGGTCAAATCCTTTGAAGTGACCAACTGAAATGTAACGATGTTTGGACCAAAATCATTCCCTGCTTTGCATAACATCACCTCCAGGGGTTGAATTCAGGCCCTTAGAAAGAACCCAGAAGAGTAACCTCGGTGAAATGGTGACATTACATTTTTCCTCACTTACTCCCATTTCTTTCCCTTTCTGTTCTTCTATCCATACTCCTTCTTTTTCCCTCTCTTTTCTGCCTTATTCCTCTCTTGTCTTACCTCTTTAAAGAAGTATTTTACGCCTGGTAAGTTGGTCTTTATCTAAAACTGGGCTGTCTATGCAGTAGAAAGATGCAAATACTTTTGAAATTGTTTTTTATGACTAGAGAAAACAGGAAAAGGGCTGTGGCATTTGCTTTTGTCGAAGAGGTAGAAAATCTACAACGACCAGGATGCACAGCGCTGCACCAGACCAATATACCCTCCTGCTGGTGGGTGGCATAATGCAAGCGTGACCATTTTTCCACAGGAAACAATATGGCTGGTAACAAACAATTTCAAATTACAGTTGAATGGCAAGCTAACATAGGGTTCTGAAAACATTTGAGAGGTGAAACAGGCAATGCAGTAACAGAATCTTGGTTTGCATTTAATCAGTTTTGCTTAGGTCTACTCTTTGATCTGAGGTTGCTGTGAGTTTGAGACAGATAGAGAGGGGCGGGTCTCTCTCTCAATCCGCCTCTATATTTTTTGTGTCCATTGCGGCAGGCATATTAAGATGCAGAAGCACAATCTGTAGTTCGAGCAGAAGTGTTAGAGCCAATGAAAATTTGAACTGAGAGACGAGCAGGGAGATTCGGGCACTGGTAAAATGGAGGGAAGTTTACCACAGTTCATGTACACATACTACCCACATTGTTATGATACAAAGCTGGTTGAAAATCCATAAACTATCCCTTTAACACCTTCCTTTCTTTCCACTATCCTTCACCTTTCCATCGTCTTTGTTTTTTTGGGAGTTTTTTTTTGTCTCCTCTGCTTTCCTCCATCCCTCTTTGCCACCTCTCCAGTTTCTTCTTGCTAACAGCCTCAGCAGGAGAAGGATGTGCTCTACAGGCTGGGGTCTAGGGGGCCACAGCTGCCCAATAACACCCTGATTTATCAACCTCCTCCAGCTAGCCTGCATGGAGATGCTGTTTTGCTTGCTTGCTTTGGTTGTTACTTACAGCCGACGAGGCAGGTTGTTTGTATTTCTGGCTGCGCGTCCTTAGGATGTGTCTGGTGTAATGAAATGGCTGTCCTCGTAATGCATCTAGCCTTCTCTTCAGTAGCTGAAGCCTGTCTGTGTATCTATCCAGCTGTTTTTTTCTCTACCAGGATATATTTACTGACATAAGGAATCAAAGGGTGACTGGTGGTCCCTGTTGATGTTTGTTTTAGAAATCTCCGCCACATCCACTTGATAACGGAAGATGAAGCTTTTGTTTTCTCTGTTTCAGTGCATTTCTCTTTCACATCCTTGCTGCTCTTTTTCCCCCCTAATTTTTTATGTTTCTCACATCCTCTGCTCCCTCCCTCTGTTGGTACACCATGTCCAGTTACAGATGGAGACCAGATATTTACAGATCCAAAAAAATCCCTAAGCTGATTTCAATGAAGTTCATTCTGAATTAAATGCTCTCTCTCTCTCTCTCTCCCTCCCTCTCTCTCTCTCACTCTCTCGCTCTCTCTCTCTCACTCTCTCGCTCTCTCTCTCTCTCTCTCTCTCTCTCTCTCACTCTCTCTCTGTCTCTCTCTGTGTCTCTCTCTCTGTCTCTCTCTCTCTGTGCATCTAGTCCAGTACCAGATGGAGATGATGCGTTCCCTGCGTCACGTCAACATTGACCATCTGCATGTGGGCTGGTACCAGTCCACCTACTATGGCTCTTTTGTCAGCCGAGCGCTGCTCGACTCCCAGTTCAGTTACCAGCACGCCATTGAAGAGTCCGTTGTACTTATCTATGGTAAGTAGGCTCACACAGAAGACTGGGGAATGGCTATGTTGATGGATTTCTTTTTACCCACCACGGTCTACGATTTCATACTAAAACCAGCTCCTAACTGTGATGTAATTGGAGTGATGGCTGTCACATCATGTGGCCATGGCTAAGCATTATAACAGAACTTGGCTGAAACATGACCAAATACATTACAAATAATTGGATGTAAAAAAGAAAGTTATACCCAGACACACTACGAAGATGACACAGCAATGTCATATATATTCTAAATCTCCCAGAATGAATGAAGTGAATGATTGTTTTTTTGACATTATGTGTGTATCTCAAACAGTTATATCCAGCATTAACGTCATTTAAGTCATTAATGTAATACTAGCGAACTACAACAAAACCTGTTTGCAGTCCACATGCCACAGACTGATCCACCGGCATTCCCAGGTATCACAACATCTTCTTTTTCTTAACTCTGCAATTTGCTGCTGACAACTGTAGCATACCTATTGTCCACACAAGAGAAATTGCTACAGCTGAAGATGGCGTATTCAGGGTTGAAAATTAGGACCAGCTACTAGCAGAATGCTGGTAAAATATGCAAGTGACTGACCAACCAAAAAACAGTGGTAGCCTATTGAGTGGCTGGTAGGTTTTGGAATCCACCAGCTGGTTCTTAGGGGAAGGGGCATTCGAAAATGAGGGGTAGAACTAAGACTAAGACACAGGCTTGGACCTCAGTGTCTTTGAATAGCCAAGATGGGTTCAACCATCGGTCAGTACAGGTAATGGTCAGATGGGCTGGTCTAATTCTTGTCCACTCTATAACCACCACAACCACAGGATGTTTTATTGACTAATTTGTTGCAGAACGAAAGTGCAGAGAGCAGATTTACTTCTGTATTTTTCACCTGTCACACAGCCATTCAGCTATTCACGGATAACCACCAATGTTAGAGATTCATGCTGTTGGAAAATATTTCTAGGAGAGTAGGACAGCACCAGTTAAGTTCGACACAATAGCTTCACAAAAGAAAGCTGAATCTTTATGAAACAATGGGAAAAATCACAAAAGCTTGCTCCGATTCAATATACCAAATCAGAATTAGTTTAACTTCTCAGGCATTAAAATGGAACTGCTACAAGGGAGCATATTCCAGTCATTTACGTTTCATATTCATTATATTCATATTTAGTTTCAGCCATGATTAAACAATCACAAGTCAAATTTAGTCTCTTTAATCAATAGGTATCTAAGAATAGGATGGCCACTGAGAAGTCTTATAACATTCAACTGTGGCTGACATACACAGAATCTCAAAATTAAATTGGTGTGACAGATGTAGAAAAAGATTAGTTGAGGTTAGCACAAATATTAAAAAAAACAATGGCTATGTTTCAAGATAAATTCAGCAAGTGTCTGCGTTGACATCAAATACATTTTAAATAGACCTTAGAGCCTGAAGAATAATTATAAATTTTTTCTCTTTGTGCTGATCTGCTATATGCAGGTGTCAGTTTCTATGATGCAAAGTGCTATCAAACATCAAGGTAGTGGGGAGCATGAGTGCTGCAGAGGTAGTTATGTGCAAAATCCCGTTTAACAGCAAAGACCTGGGCTTATGTCCTCCCCAGTAAATCAGTGGCAGGTGAACAGAAGAGGTTTGCAACGCAATGTCTGTCTGCAGCCCTTGAAAGGCCGACAGCAGAGGAGGCAGTGACAAGCACAAAGCAGGGAAAAATAGACAGGATTAACAAGGTTGCTGGTAACCACTAACATGACGAGTATGGACATCATGTGCCTGCACCTGCTTCACAGAAAAGACCTTTAAGAGCTGCCCATAATTGCAGCACCACAAATGCCATCCCAGATGGTGTAAGCTTTCTTTCAAACGACAGCAATATTAAAACCTACATGACAGCAAATTAAAACCTGTCACTACAAAACAGTGAGCATTTAACTCCTCAGTGTCTAAATAAATGATGATTCATTACTACATAACCCCTTCGAGTGCTCATTGATTTTAGAGGCAGTATATAAGAACATTAAATATTTGAGTAAATGATGAAAGTGTTTAATTTATGGCTGGTTTCTATGACAGTACAACTGGTCTTTATTTATATTCATGGTGTTGAAATGTGACTTGCGCATTACAGACTTTTACAAGCTGAAGACATATAATCAAACATAGATATTGTCAAAATGCCAGATCGTATCAAGAGAGTATTTATGCCCATATTGCACCCTTCATAATGTGCTGAGTTTACCTCCTATAGGTTTATGAGCCGAAAAATAAGTCTCAAGTACAGCCAAGGTGACACAAAAAGTCGTTCAAGCTCCAGACCTGAAGTCAGTCTTTCATTAGGACAGCTTAGTGTTTATCCACTCACTTTAAGTCAAGAGAGAGGCGGCAACCGGAATTGTCATTTTAAAAAATGATGAAAACAGCTTTGAAATTCATCAATGTTTCAGGGCCGGTGAGTGTAAAGGAACTCCCCCCGGCCCTATTCTTTCTCTCCAAAATCACTTCAGGGCTGTCATGTTCTCAGATTGTACAAATCCATGATAGGCAAAGATTAATTTAAACCAGCTGACATATGAACCCCTCTGATCTAGTCCTGCCAGCCAGCTGGCCACTCAGGCAGGCAGGCAGGCAGGCAGGCAGCCCTTTCTCATTCTAAACGAGGGCTCCTGTTAATGTCAGTCAATAATGCAGCGCTTAATGGATCAAAGCACCTCAAAGGAATTGACATTATCTCTGTTTAAAGTCAAAGGGAAAGAAAATTGATTCGTCTTTTCTTCTCTTCGTCATTAGCTCACCGGTCATTTTATGCCAATGGATGAATCAATCAGGTGGCCAACTGGCGAGTTAATAGCTTCCGCTCAATGAAAGCTTAGGATTAGAGTGGGTTGTTAAACCAATTGGTTTAGTATGTTCACCATGACAACTGTTTTTTTTTTTTTTTTTAAGCATGAGGTGAATTGTAAAAGAGGTTAAGATGGACAGGCACAGAACAAACCTATAATAGCTCTTTGCAGGCACAGAGTTTTCAAGCAACCGACATACAGTATATATTTATAGAGTGCTGCAGGAGTCCTAAATCCCGGAAATGAGTTAGTATTTTAACACTCCCGGCTCCCTCATGTCTAAGTCAGGAGACTTTCACATTTTGTTGTGGGACATAAAATACGCCACTTGTAAATTTTGAAGCCTTTAAGTGTCTTAAAAAAGCTGCTTGCTAACAAGTGGCTATTTGAGACTATAGAGGGTCATCTCACTGAACACGGCTTTACAGCCTTATTGTGGAGGCGATGTTAAATTATGTGACTGTGGTGTAGTTCATTTGTAGTCTAATGAAGTTTTTCACTTCTGGCATTTGCATTTACGTATCAGAAATCGTGAAAGTGGTGTTCGTCTCTGAAGGTTCCGAGGGAATGAGGGTGATGTTAACTTGGCCTACAAATTAACGTCATCCTTGCAGCACTCGACTTATAAATGTATAAATTGAATTAAACTGAATCGCGTTACAATCAACAATGTGCTCAATTTCACTTTGTGTAATTTTCACTTAGTTATATATATATATATGTATATATGTATGTGTATACTGTATATGTATATAATGTGTGCAGGGTAAAGACCAGCCCAGGAAAGGTAAAGTTCCACTGTCCAAACTCAAGAAGCTCCTAAGAGCTGGGTGTTTCATTTGGATACCAAGCTTCCTTTGGGTAGGAGAGAGTTGTCTTAATCAAGTGTGGCTGTCACCAACCAGTCTCAGTGGAGATTTGCCAGCATTGAGATTGGCTGCGTCTTGTTTGGGAGTGACTCTGCTGTAGGCAAATGGCTTGCCACAGTTGGCGGTTGGAAAGGGACAAAGTCAGACTAAAATTTCTGGTAGACAGTTTGGTTTCTGTCAGCATATCCAGTCTGAGCCAATATTACCACTTTCTCTCTCTAGCAAGAATGCAAGTAGCATTCTTGCTAGAGAGAGAAAGTGGGAAAGTGAGAGAAAGAATGCAAGTAGCATTTCTCAGTCATGCTGGATACCTAAACATTTTTTCTCTATCTAAGTGTGACTTTAGCTTGGCTGTTCAGTTTGTTGAATTGATTTTAGGAATTAGAAACCCTGCCGTGCAAATGTTGTTTCCCAGTTGACAGACCACTAGTGCCTCTGCTCCCCTCCCAACTGCTCAGATCCGTAAGCCTGGGCATACATGAGTGTTTTCCATCACTAGAATTGATAGAACAGAGTGTCAGTTAAGTGACAAAATCAATCAAGTACAGTAAGAGAGCTGATGGAAGGCACTGTGTCTTCAGTTATTGGCTTTTATGGCAGCTCCTTGTCAACTAGCACCTTTGAAACAGGATTTTATGTTTTTACTTATTTTCACTGAGAACACACGTGATTTTCAAAACAGTTAGACTTCTTTATATGTTTGCAAATAGTTACTTGACACATTTGAGATGTGTAAAAAAAAAAATAAAAAAAAAATGGGTCAAGTGCTGTATAAATACTCTACATAGTAACTGGTTTATGATGGTGGGCAGTGCACAATGGAGAGCCTTGGCACTGTATACCATGAATGGAAAATAAACCTAATTATTGCTTTGTCATATACCAAATTCCATAGTTAAGGTTTGCTTATTGGCACTATATCCCTGAAAAATATAGTGATAAAAATATAGCTAATGCCTACCATACACATTTAGATGCATGTCCGCATTCATCAATATTTTAGTAGCTCCGATCTTTTCGTAGCTACTAACAAAATCTACTCCTGCTCCTGACCACTCGTAGTGCTTGTGTAAATTTAGTAAAGTACATAAATATTGCTTTTCACTATTGGAAATTACAATAATTCGTATTGCGCTCTGTTATGTACACAATACACAGATGCCTTTGAAACACGTAATCTAAACATGACAAAAACATTAAAAATATAACACATTTAGTTAAATTAGTTGGCAATTAGCAGGTTTAAGATCCTGATTAGGTTCATGATTGTGAATTATCTATGTAAATCGACCCAATAGATTACATGTTCTTTCTACATTTTGAATGATGATAATAAAAATATCCGTAAGGACAGCCGGATCACAGCCTCTCGGCCTCGGTGCCTGGGTTCAGCAGGGGCAGCAGGAGCAGGAGGTGGTGGAGCCATGAAGCACGCGCCAGCTGAAAGAATTATTTGAGACAACACGTTTTTTTTGTTGTTGTTTTGGTGGCTTTTTGATCATTTGAATGAATAAATCTGATTTGAAAAATGTTTAGTTTACATTGTATAAAACAGAGCTTTAGGCTATTAAGATTCAAATAATGTGAAGACGATGCATACAGACTGCTAGGCTATATGTTATCCCTATCATTTGTTAAAATAAATGTTAAATAGCTCTACATTCCGACAGCCATCACTGATTTAGAGTTTATCCATTATGCACAAAACATCTCTGGCTTCCCGTTCCCACTTCATTCAAAACCCCACAAATGAATCTTCTGTTTGTTTGGTGACCACTACGCTATCAGTGATGGTTTTCAGAATGTATGTTGATACAACACCTTACCCACTGGGTTTGATGTTGACTCCAGTGGAGGCATGTCGTTGTACCGTCAGGAATAATTCCTGACAGAGAGGTCTCCCCAATTATGCCAGTGATGCGCTCGTCTGCCGCAGATAGTTGTGACTGTGAGCCTCCTCCTCCTGTGGCTGCTGTATTTTTTTGTGTGTGCTTATACAGGCCTTTGCTTTGCCTGTCCCTGTCACACCACTACTAACTGAAGAAAATAAAATGTTTTTTCTTAAGTCCACTTAACCCAAAATTATTTCGATCTCCGCTTCGGAAAAAATCTTCTTTCTTTCTTTGCGCCATGACTGACAGGTCGACAGGATGCATCTACACCTCCTTATATGGTGGTCATTGGCTATTCATGGGCGGGGATTTATACTAATTGCTGATTACCGGGAGCGTGCTGTCACTTTACGATGGATTGGCATTCATGATCATACTCACGTGTTTATGATCAAATCTGAGTTTCCCATAGTTTCCCGTAGGCTTTTATGTGCAAATCTACACGCAGATTTACTCACTTTTCATGAATGATACCCATTGTCATTTTTAGCGACAAACTATTAAGAATTTACAAAATCTGGGGATCTCTTAGGGTTACTATTTGCAAGACTACAAATAGATTCCTTGAGTTATTTCCAATCCTGCTCCTAGTGGAAAGTACTACACCAAACTCCCTTTAAGAAATATGACATATTAACAATTCGTCGCACGTCTGCTAAAGCACATATCTCCAGAAACACAAGATAAAAGGCCTCATGTATGGACAGTATGATCATCATTTCCCTATCAATATATTCTATAAAGAAACTGTATTTGCTAACTGTACTTGTTGCCTCAACTTGCTACCAGCCTCTTTTGGTTAGCTGCGCTACTTTAGTGGTGGAAGACTTTTGGACAAATAGGCAAACCATTTCAAAAAATAAGATTCCTCACTAAACTAGGTGCCGGTCTAGGGATCAGATATATGCTGAATTGTTCACTCCACAGCTCCACCAGTTTCTCCTCCTTCTCTACAGTACAAGAAAACTGAGACTTTGTCACGTTCGTTCCTCCCTGAAGTCCCCTCTGTGTTTACTGTCTACCCAGTTTGCTGCTTCCTGTGTGATGCTGGAGAGATAGCACCTATTTGCTGTTGACAATTTTGGAGCATGGGGCATCAATATTTGCCTGAGCCAAGAGTAAAAAACTGTGATGATATTAAATTAAATGTTCAGTTTGTCAGAACGTCAAGAGGAAAAAGACTGACTTAAGACAGCCTGGTGTTTTGGACCATCTTATTCCAGTCAATTGAGATGTTAGAGCGCTCCACAACTCTCGCAAAACACACTTAATTTGTAAAACAACAGAGCAACTGTACCCAAAACTACAGTTAGAGTATTTCACAACCAAAAACCATGGATTACCAGAACCATCCAGATACATGGACATTTAAGGAGATGCAATGAAGATTAAATTATAATGCACAAGCTGAAAGAGCTGATGGTTGTACCTTATATGATTCCATGTGAAGAATAATTGATTGTTTGATTGATTGAAAGTGAAATTGCTTGTTTGGTGTAGGGCTGGTATAAGGCGCTTTAGAAATTCTAAGTATGTTCACTTCGTTCTGATACTAATACAATATTTTACTATGTTTAATCATTGTCTAAGGATGTGATTGTGTATTACTAGAGCAAGTCTCACTCTAGCCCTTCAGGTTGTTTACAAATATTGAATATAGATTGTATGTCAGTAAATGACAGGCAGATTTTTCATGGTACTGATTGCATAGGATCAATCGGACAAAATGGACATTTTTTTAGAGAGCTTTACTTTAAGAGGAATTCAGATTGGACTGGAATCCAGAGAGTATGATTCATAGAGCAGTGTTACAATTTTCATTTTTTCGCATCCCACCCTCTTGTTATTCTAGACCCCATAAAGACGGCCCAAGGCTCCCTGTCCCTCAAGGCCTACAGGCTTACTCCCAAACTCATGGAGATCTGCAAAGAGAAAGATTTCACACCTGAGGGGTAAGTAGCTCATTGCAGAACACACAAAAATAAAATTGGATTTCATGATCGCTCGCAAAGATATTCACAAGTAAATCTTGTGTTTTCATTTGTGCATAAATATAAGCACATGGGTTCACATTGCTTACAGGAAAACAGAATTAAAATATTTTGCCTTTTGCTCTTTTGATTCTGGATGCAAATATAGGCTTGTGCATCCACAGGGGAGGCATTTAGTAGCAGTTGCAGACTGATGCTGCTGATGATGATTTATCAGTTCGCCCTTGCCCGTCAAACAAATGTACCATGTTTACGCTTTTTCTGACCCCAAGGCTTATCGTAATTGCTTTTAAATTGCAGCTAAAAATGAATGTAATGAGGGGACCATTTTGCAGGCAGTTCAGGGTAGTCCAAGTGCACAAACTCACACATGCATAAACACACGCATGAAGGGACACACACATGCACTGACGAATGCAAGTAAACAGCTCCATGAAGAAGTCCCGGAGGTATCAAATTGCTGTCCACTCAGAACTTCCAGATATACATTTTTAAATTCACTAAAAGCGAGTGTATTTGCGGGGAGAGGGGACAATTTAACCGCATCATTTCATTTCTCTTTCCCATTTCCTCTGTTTTTCTCCACCTGTGTGTCTCTATTGCCGACAACTCTGTTATTGACCCAGTGTGTTTGGCCCAGAGTCAGGATCCTTCTCATTTCTGCAGCTTTTCATTAGTTCCTATGATTTATTACTGCTCCAATCTGTAGCTATCAGTGTTCCCAATAAGCCCATGATTGAGAGAGGGCAGCGCAGGGCAGGAAAGGGCAATATCACCACATAACAACAATCTTGTCTCGATCCTATTATTTTCAGAATAGACTGGAAATCTGAATATCAATAATGTTTCTGTTTTTTTTTTCCCCACTCCGGAGATGCAAAACTTCAAAAGTGTTTCATTTTCCCCCCCACTACAATGTGCGTGAAAAAAACACTCTCTTTCATGTTGGTTTATTTGATGTTACATAAGCTTGCATATATTGTGCACCTTTTCAAAATGAAAGGCAGGGCTAGATGATTGCTGAATAGAACCATCCCTTTGAACTGCCCTCCAAGTCCGCTGGGCTATGGAGACAGTGGTCAATAGCCTCCACTTCAGCACACAATATGAAGCATCAAATTAGTTGGCCTGTGGAGTCAACCTTTGGCTTTGTCCAGCGGGGCCCAACTTGGAGAGAGCATGGCATTAAGAGCGCCAAAGTCCAGTAGGGTTGAGCAATTTGTACAGCCTAGAATGTGCTATGCTTCTGGTTCCTCATAGATGTCTTTTTGTGTTGCTCCGCAGGCATTTGAAAAGGTCATAATTTGCAGGAAATATTTTAAAGCACTGCAGATGGATAATTGTGCCAATAGGTATAACAAACAGTATTTATATCATTATAGATTTTCCTTATAGAGTGCCGTTATCCATACTGATTTTTGTTCTTGGCACTCGGAGCCTGAGGCATGGTTGTCCACTTCCGCTGCCTCAGAATCTCCTCCTAAAGTTTGCCTGAGGTGATGCTCTACTTGGAATACGAAACAACATTTTTCAAAATTACCTTATCAGAATCAGATGATGCTCACACCCCTATTCATCACACGGACAGCCATAATATAAATATCTCTGTTTCCAGTACAGTGCACATGGTGGATTTATGCAGCGAGCGTATTGATCCCATAACAAGCAGGACGCGTCTAACAAGCCAACTTTGCACATATACAGACATTAGTTTGTAGCTCATGCACTGTGCACAAGTGACAGGCCAAACTAAGGCATTCAGTCAATGCTATTGGATTTATGTGAGACATTAAGCAAAGTTTGAAGTTCCATTTTGTGTTAACAGGCCCATGTCAGAGAAGCAGAGAGAGATGCAGCTTTTAGCTCCTGAGGAACAAGGAGAGGTGGTTAAAAATCGGTCGGGGCTTTGCACACTTATCAGCAGAGCCCATAAAAAAGTAATTTAAGCTACTGAGTCTAACATTGCCCGGGGTGTGCAATATGGACAACCTATCGTATCACACCATTTTCAGATATCAAAATGCAACATGCATAACATTACTATTCATTTTGCTTTTATTTGGCTGAGGTACAATTTCCTGAGAAGTACAAGCCAAGTGGTAACAGTACAACGCTCCATTTGCAACCTCTCTTGTAAGCATATGTGAAATAAATAAAAATGTGGAGCTAAAAGCAGACCTGAGAAGATCTCTGCTCTGAACACAACAGATGTTAAATGCATTACAACTAGGGGTAGAACAACTGTTAACCCCATCTACCCTCTGTTCATTTAAAATGTGTTCAAAGTGTCTGTGGATCTGGATTTTTCCTGGCACCAGTTTTGTTTGTTTCTGGCTAATATCCACCCCTGATTCACACTCACTCCTGCGTGTAGTTTTTATGCATAAACAGTAGGGGTGTGAATCTCGAGGCACCTCAAGAGTCAGTTCTGTTTCAGGGAGCTATGATGAGACTGTAAAATAATTATCAAGGCATTTTGATGCATCAAAATGTTTGATTTCTGGACATGATTTAGTTTTCTCACTGCGTGAGTACTTGAAACTTTAAATGTGTGTGTGTGTAATGATCCATAAATAAATACAGATGAACAGATGAATTTACTTGCACATAGTGTGGCTCTTGTCCAGTTCCCTTTTCCCTTCATACCAAAATGCTTCGATAGTTTAGTTTCTAAGCCAGGAGGGCTGCTCAGATTGTATCTATTTATCTGCGGTTGCACACGCTCTGCAAAACTCAAGAAGTGGCCAAGCTTAGGACAGTGGTTCCCAACCTTTTTCCCTGAGGAACCCCTTTCTTATCATGAAGTAAACAGATGACCCCTGACTGAGTGACATATTTATTGGATATTTCATATTATATTTAATACATAACAATAACAGTAAAGAACAGCTGATAAACTGTACAATTAATCCAAATGATGAACGCAGTAACTGCAGGAAGTTTGTGATTATTTCCTGTGAATATTGTATCAGAGATGAGTTTTCCTGATATTTTTAGGAACCTTTTATGTGATTCTCTGTCTGTGTTATGTATTTTTTGATTTTATATTTAACATGCATGCATACTTAATAGGCTGCTTTTCTGACAAATTTATTGTTTTCTTCTCCCTGACACTTAGCCATTGTACTGTTAGCTCTGTAGTTCTGTAGTTTAGACTTCATACTTTTCTAATGCTGGACAAGGCTTTGTAACAGAGAATGAAAAGGCTGTGAAATTTATTTTAAGTTGTTATCTTGAATCATAATCCAAACTTTAAATATGACTGTTTCATTTAGTTTTCTTCACAGAAATAAATGAAAGGCACACGTTTACATCCACTACATTTCACAATCCAGTTTGTTCAGCTATAAAGAGCCTATAGCCTGGCCTTACAAAGTTGTTACAGGTGATCATAAGCACGAGAATTTGGGTTTTAATTTATTATTGACTTTTTTGCATTGAGACATAATTTTTCCAAGAGAGAATCCTGATGCAGCCGAGAATTAGAATTTATAACCAGGCAAGCTGTCCCCTTAAAACCATTCACTGTCTCAGACAGAAAATGATGGATAATGTACCCTCTGGTTTTAGTGTAGAAGTTGAGCTACATGTCGGCACAGTATAAAGAACGAACTGATGCCACTTGGCTGGGCAGTATGGTTGATGTCCATATCAAGGAATTTATACACAGCAATACAAATTCATTCACACTATTTAACTGCACAGAATATGTATCGTGGAAATCCCTGATTTTTTTTTTTTTTCCTTTGTCAGGTTCGTCTTGTGTCAAAATATCTCTCTGTTGTCTGCAAACGTTGGTAAAAGCACTGAATGTAAAGAGGAAATGAAAGAAAGTCTTTTTTGGGATGACAAATTGTAACTTAACCTCTCTTCTCTTGCCTCTGTCTGTCCTGTCCTGTCCTGTCCTTCACTCTGCAGCCTGAAGAAGGCTAACATTGGCTTCGAGCATATGTTCGAGGAGGTGCCTATCCTCATCAAAAACTCCCACCTCATCAACGTACTGATGTGGGATCTGGAGGACAAGTCCACGGTTGCCGACAAGCACGAACTGCTCAACCTCTCAAGCAGGTCAGACGTGAGCTCATGCAGCCATTTTACCAAGAAGGCTTTAGGCCAGACACCTTGGTTGTGAAAATGTTAAGAGTGAATGCAGGTATCTGGATCAGCTATTTCCAATAGGTTTTTCTCTGGACATATCATTTACAAGATATTTCTGCATGGTCTTGTGGGGCATTGTGTGGGTTTATCAAGATCTGTCCTCTATAAAATAGCGCGACCTTCAATCTCGCTGTAAATTTTCTAATCTAACACGACTTTGCAGGGAACATGTAGGCGATCTAACAGATTTAACTGCTGTAGATACTCATGAGTGATTTAGTTTCTCTCCCAACTTTTATTCCCCAAATAAAATCTCTCTTTTTTCTATTTATTTTGGAGTTTCAAGGCTCCTGTTTACATAACATGCAAATTAATAATCTTACATTGCACTTGGAGAGACCCGTGTAAGATCATAATGGTAGGAAGCTCTTCAGTCTTTTAATGTAAGAGTCCAATTCCTCGTTCATGTTTCATGCCGTCTGATTACATTACAGCATTTTCTATTTTTATGACACTGCCTGCATCACAGTGTTTTGTAAGCACATGAGCGCAAGCCAGCATGAAAAAAAATACTGTCATAATAAGGTTCATCAGCAGACCTCAGTGTGTCTCATCAGCCTCTGTGCAAAATCACCCCACAATCAAATCGCAGGAAAACAAGTTATTGATGGAAATTGCATCACCCCAAACCATCCAACACTAAGCAAAGTGTCGCCTTAATTTGATTCATTTGCACACACTTACCATAGTACTGTGCATACATATCTATTGAAGAATAATGTCTTCCTTAAAGCGTCTAACAAGCTTTAAAACCATGTCATGGTATCTCTTTAAACCTGCAGGGTGCTTTCACAGACATGAGTTAAAGCTACTTCTAAATTAAAATTGATTTGACATTAGGGAACTCCTGAGCATTAATCTATGTCTTCTACACTGTTCTAAAGTGTACCAGTAGAAACAATAAGAGGCCTATTGATGTGTTTTTGCCTATGTTTATATACCATACATGTTTTTAGTGCTGTTTTCAAGCACTTCTTCGGAGTGTGTTTTTTTTTTTAAATCTTTTTATTATTATCACAAAAATCCCATAAAGACCAAATCCAACAATGAATTTATCTTACTAAATCGGAATAGTTTGTGTGGCCAAAGCTCACACTTCTGTGCCATTGTCTTCCAAAACCTATTAAAAACGCATAAAAGAGCCATATTATTGCATTGGGTGACATATTCCTTCATTACAATAAACACAGCCGGTATAGTTTATTCTGAAACATCAGCTGCATTTGTGATCTCTGGAAAGCAAATGCTCACATACACTGGTGTGTGTTTACCCCGCTTTGTTAGTTTGCTTCACCATTTATCATTAGCTGTAGAAATTATCGTTAAAATGTACAATGTGTGGGTCAGACTCGGATCATTTTTACAAGGTTGAATACGCAGCTGACAACACTAATGAAGAAAGGGTCAGATTTGGTGGACCTGCAGTGTCATAAACTGGAGTACCCTGGAGAAAATACAACAATGAGCTGAGTGAATGGTGTAAACTACACTGGCCATGTTTGCTGTAATGAAGGAATATGTCACACAGTGCAACACTGAGGCCCTTTTGTGTGGTTTAATAGTTTGTAGAGGATAATGGACCTCTATGGCACATAGGCATAAGCTACATGAGGGTGTAGCTCCACAAACAGTACTTGTTAGTAGGATCAATTCTTTGGATTTGCTGTTTTGTTGATGATAATTAAAAGATTGAAGATAACACCAGCCTAATCTTTTAAAACCTATTTTAACCTGCTTGGACAGCAGCACCAGATGGGTGAGGGATACAGCATCAGAACATCTCAAGATTTGTAACTTGCCAGTCATGGAAATGTTTCACCAAGACAGTTGAGAAATTCAGTTTGTATTGTGCATCATAGACACAAAACAAACCCCAACAAGTATTTGTTGTTTGGATCAGATCTGTCACTCACACCAAAATGGCAGCCCACGTACATATTCTAGTTTTTAGACATGTTTGGCCAGTTATCCTGTTCCAGGAACTTATCGGTATGCCCTTGGGTTAGTATCTGATGTCTCATTGGGATATCCAGTCTAAAACTAAGTACAGTAAATGCCATATCTAAATGTCAAAACATATTTATTCAGAAATGTCTCCACAAAAACAGAACCTGCCGTCAAACTTTGTCTTCCATCACTAATGAGCACAATATGAACAAATATCACCCCACCAATTCAACTCACAGCCTGGCTCTTAAAGTCTCGCATTTAGATCTCAGAGGCTCTCAGCATCAGTCTCAGGAGAATTTATCAGCAATCATTTATGGAGATAAACCGCTGCAATTGGAGCAACAGCTGTGAAGCTTCCCAGGGGCAGGTGTGAGAAATTAGCACAATAACGACTCAAAGTGCTGATTTACACACTGTTAGCGCGCTAAACACTCTGTGCTTACTTATACACTGCAGTGTAGCGCATCAGGAGTTGTGATTTTTCTCATCTGTGTCCTGAAACACAAGTAAGTCATGAATTCAATTAAACACTCCTGTGTACAGAGCTCTGCAGAATGCATATGCCTGTCCAACAAAGTGTGGCTCCAGGACCGGCATTTGTTAGAAATTGTCAAGTAAACTGAGTAAGAATACCTCACTTTTCCTGCATATTATTCCATTTTCCAAATGACTACTCTGAAGTTTAAACATAGCTTTTGATATGACCCAAAATGGGACAGAGGAAGCATGGCACTCCCCATGGATTTCCCGGCACGGCTGCCGATGGGATGTCTGGCAAGATGAAATTGTTTCCTGAAGTTGTCAGATTGCTGCGCAGCTCTGTCCTTGTATTGGATTGTAGTGTCCGTCTCTCTACATCTTCTCCTGACAGCCCCGCCCTCTTCTCCTCATTTCCACCCCTCCAAAAAAGACAACGATAATGGGTTTTATTTAATGTTTTTCCTTTTGTCTCATTTTCCAATCTGCAGCCCCATTTGTCAATGTCATCTACGTCTAAGGCTGAGTGAATGCAGTTTCACTCCAGCAAACAGGGTTGTTCTTACCACAGATGATGATGTTGATCGTGGTGATGGATTGCATGAATGTAAATTCATTTATGTAGCTATTTTCCCCCAAACAGTCTTGAAATGCCTCGACATGTGCAAAGTCACAAAGCAGCATATATTCATGTCAGGCCACAAAGCTTTTCATTTGTGGGCGAGCTTCCATAGTCTTCACCTGCCTTAAGATTTGCCCACTGTCTAGTGGCTGACATTGTTCATTATAAATCATCCTTTAAACCTCATATTTACTTTTTGTTCCGTGTGAAAGAGCAACTCATCAGTCCATTACCTCCAGTCTACTTAGGGTAATTGGTCCTCTGCATAGAAATGTTGGACAATGGAAGGATATGTAAACAGAGCTCTCTGCTTTACAGAACTACCCTGATGATATGTATTCAATAAGGGAAAATGGTATTGAGTGCAGGCAGAAAAGACAAGAACTGCAAGGCTTTGTTAGAGCTGCAGCTGTAGGAGGAGTGAGGAAGGTGAAGAGACATATTGCCACAAAGGAAGTGTTGCTGTGAAGGAAATACACGGAGGAAAAATTATCTTTGACAGACAAACCTCATCCAATAAGATAGACTTAAAGAAGAGATATGTCTTATACTCTCACAGCTCTGTGTCTCTTTTGCAATGAAATAATGAAAGTGGACAGGAAGGGAGGAGATCGGGATTTAAATATAAAAAAAATTAACAAGCTATAGGATTCAGTCACATTAAGGATTATGAATTTCTGTCACACCCACCATAAATCGCTCTGAAAATTTTAATTTTATGCATACTTTTTTATCACCGAGATAATACTATGGAGTTATGTTGGGACGATGTTAGATCTCGGCCGTTTCATGTTCTTTTTAAAACCTATTATTCTGCTACAGAAGCCAGCCAGAGATCCATATTGTGCCCTAGTCCATCAGTTAAAAAGGCTCCATCAGAGTAAAACACTCATTATAAGAATGGAAGTCACTTCCTTGGCAGCTTTGTTAAAGAACTCCCCTCTGAACTTTCAATTTACTGAATGTCAGCCCATTTTTGCTCGCACATCAATACAGTTTTAGAATTTGTCCTCTATTGTCCTGTGTGAATATGAGCACCTAGGCCTGAGCACGCATACAGTACACTGTATGGGCTGCCATTGAACCTGACCTTAAAACAGAATGAGTGATGATAGGAAGTCCCTCAGTAGACTTTGATTTCTAATTCAGGATTGATCGGAAGGCTCAATGACCTGTGTGTATAATTCAACCCTTTGGAGCTTCTGACCAGACACTGTGTAGTGTAGAATGCATTATTCCGCAATTTTTCCAAGCATGTGTCATTGGTAACGTCACATTTTTGAGTGTTTGGTAATACCAGTGAATGTGTGCACATTTATGAGCAGTAGTGTGTTTCCCTTGTATATTCAGGCTTTTATTAACAAGAGAAACAACCGAACATGCTCAAACACAGCAGAGAACAGAGCAAAGTATTAGTAGGTGTAGTCGTACTAGCAACCTGTCATTACCAAGCATGTGTCAAGGACACAGAAATACACTCAGAAATTCAAAAATACAAACCGATAACAAAATAGAACAAAAACCCAGTGCACTGAATCACTTACTAACACACACACACACCGACACACACAGTCCAGATCCAACACTTGACACATACATAAACGACAGATGTTTTGAAGGATCCTGCTCTGACTAAATGTTTTCCTTTGCATATATTATAAATGCTCACCACACAAATTAGCTACCATATTGCTCGATGAAATAGTTTTAAATGGGCTTTCGTCAGCGAGAATCAATTTTGACACAGCCAGAGGGACGCGGCAGGGAAGTGCTGTGGTGAGATTTGGTCCTGGGCCATCAGTTTTCATGTTTACAGCTCTGACACTGCAGTGGAGGGTTGACAAACCGATCACACGAGAGTCCTCACAGGCAAATATGATGGGACTGGAAATGGCTCGGCAGTCTAAACTATGGAAAAGAGAATCAGAGCTACTGAAAGTCATACAATATTCTCACACTTATTTTAAAAGAAATTTTTAACTGTGAAACCAGCAGTGAAATCTGACAGATAGCCCATTTGCAGTATTTGTCCACATACCTTCTGTGCCTAACACTCTGCAATGCAAGGGCAGCAGGCAGGCCTTGAAGCTGAATATTTGATCACTTGAATTAACACACACCTCATGCAGGTGCCAGGCTGTGATGTGGATGGTGTTACAGATTGTCAAGCATGCGAGAATAACATTATAAATCATCTTCAGTAATGCTTAGACAATTATCTGCATGCATGTGGTTACATTAGTTTTCTCTGTGTTTGTAAGCAAGCTCGAGGGACTTCATCAGTATGTGTGTTTGCATGTAAATGTAATTAAGGTGTTACCAGTTGAATGTGGGTTGATGGCAGACGGCTGCTAAGCTGAGATGATCCCGATGAGTGGCTTCAGGGTGTGCATATATTTTACATATGTATGACTGCTTAATTTTATGCGCATGAAAGTAATCCTGTAGTGTTTGTTCTGGTGTGTGCCCCGGCCACAGACTTTATACTTCCTGGCATTTTGCTAATACTTTCTGACATTAATACTAAAGTGTAGAATGCATAAGTACACTGTACTTAAATGCTGACAGCTTTTTCAGTAACTAGCAGTGAAATGTGCACCAGTCAGAACTGCAGCACCTCGGGTGTAAGATTGGACTTTGATGTCATCATTCAGAAGTGTTGAAGATTGTGACTTATAACAAATTTCATTATAAATCCCATTTTTAATTTAATTTCAAATCATTAGGGATGGAAATCAAGAACCAAATAGTCCAATCCATCAGAATCGTGTGCCTCCAAGCTTATCAATTCCTTTATTTGTGCGCATTGTATAACAATGGTGTCAACTTCATGTGTCTGCTACTGGAAACGTGCAACAACAAAAAGTCATGCCAAAGACAAAGAAATGGTCCAAAGCATGGCTTTATTTCATGAAGAAAAATGACAACAGTGCAGCTTGTAATGTCTGTAAAATGATCATTTCAAGCAATGGGGGTAACACTAGCAATATGCAGAAACTAGGGTTGCAACGGCACGAGATTTTCACAGTACAATAACCGTCTCAAAGTATCACAGTTTCACAGTATACATTATTACACGATTATTATTATCAGTTACAGTGACCCTTAAAGGAATGAAAACAGAAATGTTTTTTGGGTTGAACAAACTCTTTATTAAATTCCAAACCATTTTCTATAGGCCTATGGAAGTTTGTGTAAAAAGTCTGACAGGCAGTCAAGGAGAAAGGCAGATTTGAATGCACAGCCGATATTCTCCTTCTGGTTGCTTTTTTCTTTTTTCCAGTGCTGTGGTTAAGCAAATGTACACAGTATAATAAATGTACAGTTTCACAGTATACCACTACAGCCCTTGCTGAAACATCTTTTTACCCAAGAAGGTTTTAAATTCCAGAACAGTCACGCACAAGTACCACTGCTTCCCGACTGAGCAGCACATCCATTACCAAGGGTAAATATCCCATTGTATGATAACATTGATGCCACTAAGGTGGGGGTTTGTTTTGTTTTTTCAATTTTTTTTTTCTTTTACAAAAATCAATCGAGCAAAAACCAGTAAGTGAAATAATAAAGGAACCGGACCGATAAGCAAAATCGATAGTCATTGGTATCAATAAAATTCTATCAATTCCCATCCCTACTAATTACAGTCATAGCACCAAGGATACTAAATTTGTAAGTGGCATGTGCATACTTAACTTTTTAATATTGTGGAGCCCCTAAGGTCCTTGTAAAACTGTACAAGCATTGTTTTATGTGACACAGGAGGATATTCAGTGGAGCCCTCCTTGTAGATGGAGCCTGCAACAGCACAGTGACAGAGTAAAGAAGCTCTTTAACATTTGTGCTTCTCACGTCCATACATGTTTTGCTACACCTCACTCACACAGCAGGAGACTGTGGTTTTAAATACAAAAGGAATTGGTTTAAATTGGCAAGGCAAATGTGTTTTGCTGAGGTCAGTTCTGGTTACACTGGAGCTTGTTTCTCAGTGGTACCCAGGGTAAGTGGCAATTCTTTTTATATTCAAGACTTTGCACAATCTAAGAAATTGAGGGTTGGTAAATTATTTCCCGACAAGATGATTTTTTTTCCGCTTGCAAGAGAAGATGGAGAGTGTGAGGAGCCAGGAGAGAGTGGGGAATATTGATTTATAAAATTGTTAATTGAAAAATCTCACAGCAGAGAGGAAAGCAACTGAAAATCACCCAAAACACTCTCCACTCTTCTTCCACATATTCACACAAACAATAAAACACACACACACACACACACACACACACACAACAGTTACATCAGCATGAGTGCACACACAGCCAAAACATACACAGTGCTGGCAGTCCTTGCGGGTACAATTGCCATTTAAATAAACAGTCAGAATCTGTTTTCCCACAGTACATGCTGCATTATGTAGCACCCAAACATTCATAAATTAAACAATATAATTCCACAGAGGAAAGTACAAGGGGGAGACGTCTTAAAGTAGAGCACTGCAGTCTTGTCAAGGTTGAACTTAAGGCAGTAGTGAGACATCGTGTTAAAAATGGGGCTCATGGGAGGAGAGGGAAGAGGAATGCTAGTAGAGTTATGTTGAGAGTTGTCAGCATGGCAGTGTTTGGGGAAAAATGAGGGATGTGAGCAGAGAGATTTAGCACCGAGACAAGAGGAAGGGTCCTCAGGTCTGAGTACTCTCAAACCCCCAAAGAGCGGGTTTCATGTTAGATGTCTTTCAGGATTCATAAGAGCAACATGGTAGGAGGTGAACTCAAAGACTAGTCAGAATGGAAGGCAAACATGGACTGTTGAAAAATGTGAATGTGGCATTTTTAAGATTGCAACCACAGGTCTCTGAGGGGACATCTTAAAGCTTGGAATAGTGCCTACTACTAGCCACTGTTTCCCATTTGTAGTGTAGTGATGAGAAGGAGCATCCTGTGGTTATGTGTCAGAGGATGCAGGCTCTGTCGGTGTCTGTGGTTTCCAGTTTTTTTTCACTGGAAAGTTTTTTTTGTATCTCTTGCTAGATTGGCTTGAAAAGATTGTGAGGGACCATTGGAAGTTTTTCCCCATGAAGGTGGTCAAACTGCACAGATTGCATTTACACTTGGCTAGCGATTTGTATCACAATGCAAACGAGACCATCTGCAGATATGATCTGGTGGATCAGATAGCCCTCTGATTGCATTTATGCTTTGCATTGAGATAGATACAGTCCACAACTTAATACCAGCTGTAAATGGAGTCCAGCAAGCAGATCACATCCAGCCAAATATCAGGGAAGAGTTCATAATCACATACAATTACAGCACAGTGTTCCAGCAGAGATTAAAACCTGTAAATCTTTAAATTAATTATTGTCAAGCCAGTTTTATTTATATAGTCCAAAACCATGCAATGTGGACATGCTCACACAGGTTGAGCGCTCATCTTTGGGGGAGTTGCTGACAGTGGCTCAGGAGGTAGAGCAGGTTTTCCACTAATCACAGAGTTTGCGGTTCGATGCTTAGCTCCTCCTGTCCACGTGTTGAAATGTCCTTGGGAGAGACACTTGAACCCAAATATCTCCTGATGGCCAAAACAATACCTTACATGGTAGTTTTCTGCATTGCTGAAATGCTTTGGATAAAAGCGCCATATCAGTGCAGGCCATTGTGTGTCCGAAATAGCAACAGAAAACATTAAGTTGAAATTAGGAAGGATTAAGTTTGTCTTCAGGGTGATATAAAGAATGTATGTCACTGCTGCTCTCATGTGCTGATGACAGCACAAAACCATGTGAATGACATGCTGATATTTCCCCCCCAGCAACCATTTGGAGAAGAGCCTCCAGCTCCTGATGGACAGGGTGGATGACATGAGCCAAGATATTGTCAAGTATAACACCTACAGCCGAAACCTGAGCAAGCAACAGCAGCAGAAGCACCAGGTAACTCCCGAGCACACTCACACATACACACAAGCTTTCATGGGCTGCACACACCACCTGCAGACACAATGAGCAAGAAGCAGCAGCAGAAATATCAGCTTACCAGCATGCGTGTAAGGGAAAGAGGCACACACACACACACACACACACACACCTGCAGCCACACACTCAGCAGGAAAACGGCAGGTATATTTCTCTCAGCCACGGACACAACCAATTGCAGCTATAATCACAGCAGGCAAGCAGCAAGCACCCGGTAGCACAAACAAACACACACACACACACACACACACACACACACACACAAATATGGCACTCCAGGCTCACACATTGATGTACATGCACCCACAGAGGACCACCCAGTATATAGCAAAAGTTAGCAATACATAAGCATTCACTAAAATTCATAACTATACGCACATTGATACACACAGACAAACTAGGTACTGCAACACTGCCTTCATACATCCAGTTCACACATACAGATACAAAGTAGTATGCAGTTTCTGGCGTCTTGTGAATCTGCAGCTCCGTTGGTGTGTTGTATTGTGCACATAATCTACATACTGACAGACCAGCTGCACTACCAATGACATAGTTAATTCTCAAATACAAAATAGCTTTGTTTATTGTCTTTTTACAGTAGCGCGTGTTTTTGAAATTATTGTAATACAAAAATGTCACCTGAATGGTCAAGACTGATTAGCATTGCTGTTGTGCATCTGTGCTGTAAGCAATCCTCAATCCACTGGTGGAGCGTTGTAGTAAACTGTGCTTCCATTTTTGGGGGCCTTAAAGTGAGCCCGATTGGCTCTTATCTGGTTGTCGCTTGCATTGCACAAAGCTGAGCTTTATTCAACTGTCTCCTGAGCACCTTTTAAACTTCTCTAGCTCAGCAGGCAGTGCTAGGCTGCAACACCAGGTCCCATTTATCATGAACAACAGCCTTTCACTGTTCCAGCTTTTGAGTGCGTATGTATAAACAGCTCATAAGAAGCAGCTGAAGAAAACATTAGCCAAGGACAGAAACGCACTGTGGTACTACCAGTAACAAGTACAGCAGTGTAAGTGTCTCAGATGATCAAATGCACATCATTGACTTCATCACTTCAGTTTTAAATTTTAAGCATCTGATAATGATGCTTATGATAATAATTTGGATGGCAAACGATTTGGACATTGGATCCAAAGTGGGCAGTGTCCAAATTGTATTCAATCAAATGGGGTCTGGTAGGGTTCATTTGTACTGCTGCAGATCTCATTACTCTGTATTTTGTATTTCTTCAATTTACCTCACAAATTACTTTTAACAAAGCTCCGTCCCCTGTTTTTTTAGGAACTGCTACTCTGTCACCCTGTTTGAGCGAGTATGGAGTACACTGTCACAAATTGCATTCTTCGCATTCCCTGAAGAAGCATTATAATTTTTGCAAAAACAGAAAGGCGATTTCAGCGAAAAGCAGACAGAAAGGTCTATAATATGCATTTTAAGGATATCTACAGTACTCACAAAAATTAAGAGAACACTTGAATCAGGTCTTGATTAACGAAATGTTCGAAATGTACATTTTAAAACTATCTGTAAAATTTTATCATGTCAACTCATAATGTGACTGTAGTGTGTATGACCCCTGTGTGCCTGTATGTACTCCCGACAACATTTGGACATGCTCCTGATGGCGGATGGTGTCTGGGGGGATCTCCTCCCAGACCTGGATCAGGGCATCAGTGAGCTCCTGGACAGACTATGGCAGTGCCTGGTGGCATCGGATGCACCGATACATAAAGTCTCATAGGTGCTCAATTGGATTTAGGTCAGGAGAACGAGAGGGCCAGGCAATGGCATCAATGCTTTCATCATCCAGGAATTGCCCACACACTCTGGCCACATGAGGCCGGGCATTGTCCTGCACCAGTGTAAGGTCTGACAATTGCTCTGTGGATTTCATCCTGGTACCTAACAGCAGTCAGGGTACCGTTGACTATGACATGGAGGTCTGCGGTATGCCTCCCCAGACCATCACTGACCCACCGCCAAACCAGTCATGCTGGATGATGTTACAGGCAGCATAACGTTCCTCATGGCGCCTCCAGAGTCTTTCACGTCTGTCACATGTGCTCAGTGTGAACCTGTTCTCATCTGTGAAGAGAACAGGGCGCCTGTGGTGGACCTGCCAATTCTGGTGTTCTCTTGCGAATATCAGTCGAGGTGCATGGTGCTGAGCTTGTGAGCACAGGTCCCACTAGACGACGCAGGGCCCTCATGCCACCCTCGGGGAGTGTGTTCCTGACAGTTTGGTCAGAAACATACACACCAGTAGCCTGCTGGAGGTCATTTTGTAGGGCTCTGGCGGTGCTCCTCCTGTTACTCCTTGCACAAACATTAGGTTAAAAAGATACAAATAAAAGCTAATGCCTGCAGGTCATAGGGTAAAAGTAAACCACCACATCGCCAGGCATTCGAGACAGCAGACAGTAAAATTAAGGAGCAGGGGCCTCAGTTATAAAGCTTGCTTACGCACAAAACGGGGCTTGAAATTGGCGTACGCCACTTACCACGCAAAGGTTGTGATTTATAAAAATAAACTTGCCTGGAGAATGTGCACACCTGTAAGCAAACTCTGAGTCATGCGTGCGAACATTTTGGAGACACTGGGAAGCGGCGACGCAGACGGCGAGGTGGAGAAGTGGAGTCAGATTTTTATTGATGTCTCACACAAATTTAATATCACGCTATATCCACCTTAGATCCATGTTATCATTGAAATGAAATCCAGCAGCCTTATTTTGTGCTTGGAGTGAGTGATAATTGTTTCATACAAACGTTGTAAAATCCAACTCAAATCCTGAATTGAAATTCTTTCTAAATACGTATTTAATCCGCACTGCCTCTAACGTCTCATTGTCCACTCTGGGGGCGCCGGAGGGGGAGAGGACGGCACGACTGCATGGAATATATTTATTTATTTAGCTAAATATTTCCACTGCATTTATCATGTCTCGAAACCACTGGTTCATGCTGTAATTCAGGCCGGGAGTCTGATCAGACTAATTGCCATAAATATATAAATACTGGGGTGACCCTCGTGCGCAATTGTGCAAGATGGCACTGGCACATACTCCTTTTTGCCTCCACCTTTAATAAATGTGATTCTTTATGTCGCACATCAATGTCAAACATCTTCAAATTTAAAAGCAACACAATAACTACATGTTGGTAAAGGAGTAGAAATATTTGGTGTACCTTTAGATCAGACCACTTTTTTTTTTTTTTGGCTCTGTCACTGTCCGTGCAGTCCCACAGACACAGCTGACAGCATTAGCACCGCTGATGTGTTGCCACTTTTTTTTGCTTTCTTTTATTAGTGATCCCGCTGCTGTGGCCACCAAACAAAAGCTTTCTTCAGTCCTCCACCTCCCATTAAAGGGTCTCTAGCTCAGTCTCGGAGAAATTCCGTTTTTTTGGTTCGTTTCTCAGACCTGTCGCCGTGACTCACGAGAGAACACTCGCATGCCGGCTCATTTATATGCATATCGCATTCATGAGGTGATTTGCATGACCATTTATGGTTGAACTAGGGCGTGTAGGGGGCGGAATATGAGGCGGATCTGGGTGCGCACAACTCCAGGAGGTCTGTGATTTATAAAGAGAACATTGCGTGCAAGTGTGCGTGCGCACGGTTTTATAAATAAGATTATTTTTTGGCGCACGCCATTTTCAGCTTTTGGGCGCACGTCAACTTTTAGTATGAATCCTAAGCACTCTTTTATAAATGAGGCCCCATTCTCATACCTCATGAAAATGAAGAAAACCTTAAAGTACAGCATGAGAGTCTTTGGTGTACTGTCATTTAGTTTTCGGAACCTGGTTGTAGCTTGCCAATGCTACGCTAAAATGTGGCAGTCTTTGTTCGAGGTCAGGACTTAGCGAGGAGCTAATTGTAATAACAGAAGATAAGATGAGTGCCACTGTGATAACTTCTGAGGAAGCCTTCACACCCATAAATCTGTCACTCAAATTGGACTTCCGTGACTGTATTTCATTCTCTCACAGCCACCTGAAGCAGCGCAGCCCTTTTCATTTTTTTAATGCACAGCTATTTTTAGTCTGAAGTCCCACTAATCTCCAAGTGGATCTGACTGGTGTGTCATAACCGTCACCAGTGTCATCAGGAGGAAAATGTTTGAAGATGATGTTTGAAGCGAGATCTTGAAATTGAGATGCAACGTGCATGGAAAAATAGACATGTAATGCTATTGCTCTTTTATGTATCACAGTATAGGTACGTTTTTCACTCACAAGATCACATGGTTGATTAATGTACCGGCTAAAAAAAAACACACAGGACTACAAAACATCTACAGTAAAGCACACAGTAAGAAGAGCAATGCTTTGCTTTACAACAGTAGCTCCATTAACTTCAAAACAGAAACTACTTGGGCAACAACTAAATCACCGCCATCGTCACTACTAGTAGCTTCAAGCAAAGACAAGTTTAAAAGACATTCCTGTTGTTTTGAGCAGACACTAATGAGATAAGCTTGACTAATCCTAACCCTCAAATATCCGTCATAGTGTTCATCCCTCACCTCACTTCAGCTGCTGACATGCGCCCACTGAAGATCAACATCACTTCAATTTCAGACACACTTCTACTTCATCTACTGCATTATTTCTCCTCTCAAGGAAATGGTTATTTTTATCACTACAAGGGCTACTTCTGTGAGACATTCATCCTTATGTGAAGAAGAGTAGGTTCAGTAGGTTAAATACCACAAGTCATGCTCAGACAATCTTCAAATACCCCCTAGAGAGATCTGATATATGTGGGTTCAAAGCTAGTATTAATAAATTGAGCCTTTCTTTATTTTAATGAGTAAGTGAAAATCCTCTGTTTTTATTCTTTTGTTGTACCAGTTAGACACATCACAAAATTTAACTTCTTTTAAAAGCAGCAGCAGTAGCACTTTGAAAAACACACACACAGCCACACACATACTGTGTGCAAAGTCTCAAGACACACATACACACACGCCACCTACAAGCACAAACTCAGCCAGAAGCACCAAAAAGACCAAAACAAAACACACACACACAGACACACAGATGAAGTCAGCCACAAACCATCTGCAACTCCAACCTCGGCCAGATGCATCATAAACATTTGGCAACACATGCAAACACAAAGGGTCATAGACACACACCCATTACTCAGGAAAATGGAAGCGGAGAGGCACTGATGTGCGCCCAGTGCGTGCATACAAACTTACACCTACGTTCAAACAACTACATTATTCTGACATTATTCTCTGCAAGTGGAAACGAGGAAATGTCTGAAGTGTTGATGTTAATCCGAGCTGAGTCATCATCGTCTCTGCCGACAGCGGACCAAGCTGCGGCCAAGCTCTCACACATTAGGCAGACTTACAACAAACATGCATCTGTGACCACAGGTAGTCCACCGCATGCACACAAGGCATTCACAACCTGGGCCACAAAAAACCACACACCTACGTAGACACACATCCCCGGGCCAGACACCCACACTGCGGCCATTATGATCCATCATCCTCCCCTACCGACCCTCTCATCATCACAGCCCGCAGGCCTTGCCCCTCACACACACACACACACACACACACACACACACACACTCATGTCATACTCAATATCACACAGACAACCCCTTTAATGGTGTCGACTTTTTCATGTTTCACGTGATTCTCTACAATGAGCAAACAGCGCACACAGAGACAAAGAAAGTGAGCCTCTATTACACCTTTTAGACATCTACGGTACTTGCTCCATGTAATCTTGTGCTATTGACCCAGCTGCTTCCCGGACAAATGGAACCTTATTAATCATCATAGAAAGTTGCAAAAAGGCGCCGTGCTCAGAGGGCTCCATTTTTCATTTATAGCCCTCTAAATTTGGTAAATAGCAGGTTCCCAGGCACAATCTGTGGCCAAGTTAGTCTTTGTATCAGGAAATTTATGTCTCACGCCCCCTGATTTATTCATTTTCAATTTTCTTCTTTCTTTTCTTTTCCCATCGACAGAAGCAGGCAACACTTTGCAGAAGATTAGGTATGGAGCAATGAGTTAATCTTATGAACCGAGGAGTCATGATTCATGGTTAATGATACAATTCAGCTACCATTAGATGATTCAGCAATATTTTCCAAGTCATTATTTCTGAGCCATACAATTATTTTTGATGTATAAACAGAAAATAATTGCATGAAAGACAAGCCAAGTCATGGCTGAGAGTGTATTTGGTTGCTAAATGGATACAAAGCCACTAAGAAGTCTGTGACAACTCAGGAAAAAGTCATCAGTTTGAGCTTTATTGCTTTTGAAACAAAGGTTATGATGGTTTTAGTGCTCTGATGTAGAGTTTATGTTGGACATGATCCAAATTGGACCGGGGGAACAGTTACCTGAACCAGACACAAATCAATTAATTTTTGCATTAGAGAAACCAGAACCGAAGGGGACCCAAGGATTAGACCAGATCAGTCAACCCAAATACCTTCAACAGAGAGAGGACACCACGAACAGAATCAGTAATGTGATACACCATAACAAGCAGTTGCGGTTGAAAAAGAGCAACAGCATAAGAATAATAATGAATCTATTACTGTCACTTTTAGTGAAGTGTAATCTACACAGACAGCTGTTTGAATCACACAGATATCCAGTTGTATATTTGTTTTTAACTTAACTGTATTTTCACTGATTAATCAGTCTGTGAGTTGCAGACTCCCCTCGGTCGCTTCGGTGGGCAGGGAAATAAAATCAACCATACAAACACTGATTTCCTCCCGTGGCATTAACTCTGAAAACTATTTTGGTTCAGTGAATGTCTGCTGTCAGTCAGCCTGGTGAAGGTGCTGGACACTGTCTTCACAGCTGCTGCTGACAGACAGCTACTTCTGCGGACAGAGACACTGAATGCAGATCAGAGTCAGTGTAGACTGAAAACCACTTTCTCGCTGGTAATGATGATAGCCTTACTAATCACATTGCTCAAAAAATGTTGTTTGCAACATAACAATAAAGTGTAAATGTCGAGCCACACTTTGTTCTTTTGAAAATACGTAATTTCGGTGGAGTGATACTTATCAAAAGTGTCAAGCACCCTAAATCACGCTGCAAACTGCAATTTGGACTTAGTCAGACTCTAGTCTTGTTTCCTTAGAACAGAGTGGTCCTGATAAGTCCTCTAGTGAGTTGGCGTCATCCCCCTCTTTAGCAAAATGCCAAACATTGCGTCCCCCTTGTTAACCTGCCACCATCCTCCAGCTGTTGGTCTGTCCCCACTATTAAAATTTAACAAAATGCCTACTGCCTCCAGTCCAGACACCAAAATTGGAATTTTTAAGCATGATACTGATGCCAAATGCAGCACATTGCCAGAAACACACTATTCCCAGCATGAGTCATGGTGTTTCCAGCAGCATGCTGTGGGGATGCTTCTCTGCAGCAGCCCCTCGAAGGCTTGTGAAGATAGAGGCTACAGTAAATACAGAGGAATCCTGCTGCAGTCTGTGAAAGAACAGTGACTTGGGACAGGATTATTTTCCACCAAGACAAAGACCCCGAGCATAAAGTTAAAACTACACGGGGGTCCAGACCTCAGTTCATCTCAGACTCTGTGGCAGGACTCTTAAACTACTGTTCCCTGGCGCTGCCTGAGCAGTTTGTCAAGAAAAATTGGGAAAAAATAGCAGTGAAAGGTGCCTTGACTAAATGCTGACTAAAAGGAGGTTGTTTTATATTCGTTCTTAATTTAGATCAATTAGATTTTTTTTTATTTGTGACTTTTACTTCTAATGTGTGAAGGTAAATACTTTCTAAGCATTTGTATGTCTATATTTATCTATGGAAGGTGGAAGTGCAAAACTGTTTTTGTTTGCTTGTTTCTAAAATTTGCATATATTAGCATTTTGATTATGCACAGCCATGCTGTGACGCATTGGTAGAAGAAGAATAAAAATAAATAAATAAAAAAACTGGGGGAGTAACGATTCATCTGAGCAAATAGTTTTATATTCTACTTATTGTTTATCTTAGCAGTTTTTGTCAGCTTCAGTTACCCGTACAGGTGCGTTGTGGGATGTGTTGAAAACATTCAAGTGGCTCCCACGTCGTTTTTCCTCCTCATCTGCTGCAACCTCCCCTTTCACTGGTCTGTGTCAGTATCTCCTCCATCTTGCCAAATTAACAAGGCTTTTAGGATCTCCAGAGACCCGGCACCTCACTGATTTACCGACTGTCAGCCCTCCACAAATCACTCCATCCCTGTCAGCACTTATAACTCTTCTCTCTCCCTCTGTCTCCTCTATCTCTTCTTTCATCGCCATGTTTCTTTACAACTCACTTCCCCTGTGTTACTGTTTCCAGTGTCTGTCTTTCTTCCTCCTCTCCCCTTTTTTTACTATCCCCTGCCACTCTGTGCTATCTGCATCTCTCTCACTATATTTCTTTCCATCCTCTTACTCTGTCTCTTCTTGTACCTGACTTTCTTACTGAAGTACCTTTTTTTTTTATCACTTTTGTTACTCCCACTCCTCACCTCCCTGACGTCATTGTTTCACCCTTTCTCTTCTCCTCATATTCTCATCCTGTCGTCTTTTGCCTCACGCTTTCCCCTTCTCTTTTACTGTCCATTTTCTCTATAACCATGTATTCCCTTCTCACATCCCTGTCTCTCAGTGCTATTAAGTTTAGGTTTTTTTTTTTCTTCTTTCCTTTGCTCTTCTGTGCTCCCATCTCCTTCCTAATGCAACCCGTCCTTCTCTCTGTGCCACTCTTCCAGTACCTCCAGAGGCGGCAGCAGGAGAACGCCCAGCGACAGAGCAGAGGGGAGCCCCCGCTGCCTGAGGAGGACATCAGCAAAATGTTCAAGCCCCCTCAGCCTCCACCGCGCATGGACACACTGCTCATTGCAGGTACATACACACTGACACACACACACAACCTCCACACATGGACAGCACTCGTCATTTCAGAGACCCCCCTCGCTCCAAACTCCATCAGCCGCCTCTGCTCCCCTCACAGGAGCTCAGGTTCTGTTTTGTAATTATCTCCGCCATTATCTTGAAATTACATTAATTTAAAGTTTATTGACTCAATCTCCAACTCGACCGCCCCTTTCCCTGCTGTTTCACGCTGTTCAGCTCTCCCCCGCCTTCTGACAACATTCTGATCCTTCCGTTTACTCCGTTCTCAACTAATTTGATGTTTTGCTGTGCTGCTGTTCCCCCCCCCCCCCAATCTCCCACCTCCGCCTGTGTGTTTGTGCATGTCTGTGTACAAATGTGTTTGTATGTATGTATATTTCTGTGGTTGTGTGTTTGTGTTTTTGTGTGGGGGTGCACGGATGCATGTGGCTACCCTCCAACAGGGCAAATTAACAACTACTGCCAGAACGTGAAGGAATTCACCTCGCAGAACCTCGGGAAGCTGTTCATGGCGGAGGCTCTCCAAGGCCACAACTAGAGGAGAGAAACGGGGTGTGTTCCGCATCTGCAAGAGAGTGCACAGAGGAGAGAAAAAAATAAAGGTAACCGAGATGCAACACCACCTTGAAGACAACTGGAGGAACGCGGCGCCGTTATTTGTTTTCTAAGAATTTATTCATTGTTTTTATGCCCAGCTCCATCTTGGATACAAAATTATCTTTGAAGATCACTTGATTTTGATTTAAATAAAAGTCTTGCATCTCTACATCTTCTCTGGCTCCGTGCATATTTTCACAGTTGAACTGTATTCAGCTCTTTATGGTAATTGCAGCATATTTTATTTTAGCTTGTAGACTTAAGCATTGCTTTGTGTTTTGCTGTACAATAAATGATTGGTTTTGTACACAATATTAATATGCTTAAGTGGGGTTTGTGCGCGTAATACAAAATAATTATACAATACAATGGTAGTTAAACATGATTTTATTGCTACATGCTTTCTGTCTTGCAGTTCAGACATCAAGGAGGTAGAAACAGTTATTAGTGGATTTGCTGAAGAGTTTATTTGCATGGGGAGAACAATGATATGCTTGTAAACACAACTGCAACTGAAGCATCAGTGAGAGTTGAGCGTTAAATGAAATGCCAGGTACATGACTCGGCCCCCACTGTCTCACGGCACTAAATAGACTTTTGATTGTGTCTTTTCTTTTCCTGAAGTGAAATTACATGACACACCAGAATCTGCCTTTCTTCTACACAGATAGCAATTAGCACCTGTTTATTTTTAGGATGCAAAGATAGAGTCCCAGCAGTGAAATGTAGCTTGAAACAAAGATTTTTGTTGTTGCTGAGTTCTCTCGACAACATTTGGAACTGCAGGTGTGCCAAATGACAGACTGAGAGAAACTGTCACTACTCTAGGTGGCACTCCGTATTTAGTGTTTTTGTGTCTGTAATTGCCAAACAAGGATAGATTATTTGGTAACACAATTGTACGGAAATCGAAAATCAGGGAGCCAATTAAGTTTTTCTGAAGTTTATTCATAAAAATACACAGAGAGATGGATTTTGAGGAATGAATCAAAGCAATGTTTTTTTGTAGATGATAATGAATGTGAACCGTGGTTAAAGATGAAAACCACAGAGAACATCATGCATTGTTTGACAGCCAGCTGAAGTGGGATGTAAACATAGAGATGACAATCATGTCTGGCCATCACAGTTCACCTTCTTCAAAAAGGTAGCTGTTTTTCAGTCCGTTATTATTACATTCGTCTGTCATTCATCGAAAGTCCGTTGGCCTTTTATATTGTATTTGCAGGCTTATCATGGAAGGACAGAAACCGCTTGAGCAGTATCAAGGTCTGTTCAACAATTATTGAAGTCAGTCAGAAGGATTTGACTTTTTTTTTGTGACAGATCTTAAAAACATCAGTGAACACGCTGAACCTATGATACCTGACCACATCCTCGTAGGAGGCACATTTTCAGTGTTGCCTTCAGGATGTTGCTGTGTTCTACCTGCCTGTAAAAGAACATTTTAATCTTTATCCCACCTGCTATTTAAACTCTCAAGTCTTCGCAGCTTTATGTTTTTGTACAGTTTTATACCTGTTATTCAATTCAGTTCAACAGAATAATCCACTCAGTATCAGTACTGCTTTCTGGGGAGTCCTGGGTACAAACTATAAGAACAAGATCTACAACCATGCTCGAGGGTCTATGAGGCTATACTTGGGTATATTAGTACCTTGATCTAAATGCTAATTTTAGCATGCTAACTTATAATGACATTGCTAACGTGTACCAGGAATATTGTTTACTATATTCACTCTTAGTTTAGAGCAGGAGTGTTAAATATACGGCTCGTGGGCCAGCGTCGGTCCAGTCTAGCCCACAATATTGATGCATTTATAAAGGCTAAGAGGTATCAGCTTTCAGGAGCAATTTAAACAGTGAGGAGCCTACTTAATGCAGAAATGCTTCTGGCTTTTTACCCTAACCACAACACGGCTCTGAAAAAACAATTCTTACTGTGGCTGTATTTAAAGCTATTGAAGATTGTGCAATCAGCAGCCTCGGTATCTTATCGTAAATCACTATTGGTGAAGTGTTATTGTTAAGGCACTGCCAAAACCTAAGATTTGTAAATGGTTTGTAAGCTTGGAAATAACTTAACCTATTTCCCTTGTAGCTTAAGACACTTAAGTTTGGTAAGGTGCGGTTGCGCTCTCATTGATATACAGGAGTGAAAATGTATGATTAAGAGTTTTAGCAGAGTGTTACATTGCCACCCATAGCACTGCTGCTAGCACAGCCACAAAAACCCAATAAGACAGTTAAAACATATGAAACTGTTGGTAGAGTATGTTGGTCAAGTGTACTGGTTTCCTATTGGGAAGCATACGCTAGTTTGTCACGATGTTGACCTGGCTGGCTGATTCCACATCCACTTGTCACATCGTAATACCTCAGGCTGCTTTTTTGACTGCAGGCATTTCCATGTTTCATCTCTCCAAAACTTTTGCTGCTGTAATGTTTAATTATGAGTGGCTCATGGTGAAGCCCATCTAAATAGTTTGGATGTAGAAGGGCATTGTGACACTGGGATTTAAGGACTACTGACAGTACACTTTAATTCTGTCAACTCTACTATAAATTCCAGCCAACACTTAATCTTATTTTAGTATTTATTACTTGAACTCATAAATGGTTATTAAGCTAATAGCTTAGCTTTGTGATTAAGTATATTTGATGACTGGGGAGGTGGATTGTAGCGTACAGTTGCCCTTGATAAATAAAGTTGAATTGTATTGGATTTTAGTGAATTGAAAAGTCCCTGCGTCTTCTTTCAGAACGATACCACACTCAAGCTAAACAGCAAAGGCAGACGCTATTTGCACCTGGGGTGTAAATAGCTAATGTGACTATTTACCAATGTGGTGATTTACACTCGGGTGTAAAGTGGTATTTCTGGGTGCCTAGCAACATTCAAATATGACATTAACACGAATGGATCTCTTCACTTTTTCTGCTATAGTTTATATACCCATTGTGTGGACCCCAGGAAGATTAGTGGCTGCTGTGCAGCTGCTAATGGGGATCCAAATAAATAAACAAATTGTGCATGCAGCAGCTTTATACATCCTAAAAAATGAAAATAGTAAGTCAACTAAGTCTAAAAATAATAAGCCAGCTTTGACTGAAACAGTGTCAAACTCCAGTGTCCTGTGTGAACAGTCATTTGCTTCACCCACTCACCCATCACATTTTACTGCCTATATGATGTCACCTGACTCTGTGGCAGCACATTTGTGAGTTTTTTTGTAGTGAATTTACCACTTAAATCTCAGACAACATCCGAGGTTGGCAAGCACTAGCTCCAACCATGACGTCTTTGCCCTAGTCCTAACCGCTTCCGACCTTGACATGCCAGCGTAAAGAGTACAAGCCAATCATAGCACACAGTGGGATCCATAATAATGCTGAATGTAAATAGCCAAATAGCTGCAGTGTGACTCTTCTCGCCCGGGTGCATATATCTATGGCAGCACTGTAAATCAGCCACCACCGGAGTGAAATTAAAAGAAAAAGAAAATGTAAAATAAGCCACTTTTTATGATACAACATTACATTCAGCCCAGAGGGAGAATTCTTGTAGTCCTGTACCCTTCAGACATCCTAAAACAAACTTTTGCTGACTCTAAAACATAACTTGTGGGTTGATGCAGCATCGAGTGTGTCCAACTGTAACCAGTCCTGCGAAGTGTCCTTGAACAAGGGACTGAAACTTTAGCAGCTCACTCGCTCTAAATCCTTCTGCATGAAAGCATCAGCTAAATACCTCACATGTAACTGTAAGCTGTTTTGGCGATGATCCCCAGAGTATCGCATATCTTAGAATTACTCCTCAAGTCATAAAAGCACAGCTCATTTTGTGGCGCTTGTCACCAGTGTCCACTCCACCCAACAACAGGAAGCTGAATGATGGCTCCTCTTCGCTCCGTTTAATAAAAAAGCTGCCAGTGTGCGGTTCATTGTAGAACAATTACACTGCAGCTCTATCTTGCTGTGTGCTCCGTTGTTCTTCCTCGACCTGTGGTTAAACAGCATCATCTAATTCAGCGGATGATGTTATTTAACTTGTCATCAGCGTCGCCTAGTCGAGTAATAACTTGTAGTGCTCCTGCTTGTCATCAGCACAATGTCATTAACAATAATTACAAGTCAACCAACATGATGAACGCTTATTGGAACGGCGATACTCGAGCCGGAAATGATTTCTTCCCCAAATCATAACATGTTTCCCTGACAGGCTGGCAGGATGGGAAATATTCATTCGCAACAGAGGGCTCAGATGATATTCATTAATTAAGGTATTTGCTCCGTTGACAGGCACACACCTGTGCCTGTGATTGATGTGTTGTATGATGCGAGGCATTTCTCCCTAGCAGGTATTGATTGGCTTTTGATTGGTGGCTTCTGCTTAAGCTGAATCTTTGTTGTTTGTAATTCTGAAGCAGCACTGTAGGGTGACGTTGCCCTTGAGGGCTGACTGGGGCACAGCCTCCCTTGTCCCTAATCCTGAGATGTGTGAGGAATTACAAAACTTCGAATGCCCTCGACAGAGCCACGAGCATTGTGTGAAGCCGCTCGCCCCTGCAGTGTGCAAACACGGTGACAGAGGTTCAGCTTGTATTTAAAGTGACAGTGTTTTGTTTGGAGTGGAAAGCAGTTTGGACTGAATCATGTAGTCACTGCAGGGCTCAAGGGCAATAGAGTGGAGGTGCATGGCAGTCCAACATTACTCCACAGTCATATAAATCACAACATTAATGGTTGACTGTCTTGTTAAGCACAGATCAAGAAGATAGATTATTTACGAGTTTAACTGGGAAACTGCAGTCATCCATGAAGCCTATGCAGCCGAATGATCGTGTTTCTGCAATTAAGCTAAGAATTAGGAGACCTTTTCATGACTTTACCAATGTATAAATACTTAATAAGTGGTTGTTAACACTCAGTTTTAAGCAGATGTAAGGCCATTTTATAACTTCTCCTTTGAAGCGTTAGCAATTGGTACATAAACAGCTAAACAATGATTAATATCCATCTATCCATTTTCATCCACTTATCCGGGGCTGGGTCGCAGGGGCAGCAGGCCAAGCAAAGCACCCCAGACATCCATCTCCCCGGCAACACTTGCCAGCTCCTCCTGGGGGACCCCAAGGCGGGTTTAATTACACAGTATAAAAAACCTTTTATCATACTGAATGACACTGATACACAAGTGTTATAAAATCATTAAAGAGAACTTGTAAAAATGTTAAAATACTCAAAGTTACACCTGTTTTTTTCCACCTTAATAAAAACTCCAAACCTAAAGTAGGATACAAGATGTCTTCTACTTCACTGAAAAGCCTGATTTATTTATTTATTTGGATCTACACACATGTAAACATTACATCATGATGTAAAACTAGTGTGATTAAAAATCCAAGGCAAAAAGGAACAAAATACAACATTGATATTAATGTCACAAACTCTGGCTTGTACATACCCATCTTAAACTCAGATTTAATGTGAGCACAGAGAAAGTTTCCCCTTCAGCAGTCTCACAACCCAGCAGCTATCAGTCTGTCAATGATAAGCCTCTCAGAGCAAAGGCCAGTATCTTCAAGCAGGTACGGCTGCGGCTGCAGCAGCTACATCACTCACCCACCATACCTACACGACAGTCCACGATCAGCCCTGTTCGCACCTTGGCCCAGAAGCAGAAGCCTTGAAGAAATGCAAAGTTAGCATTTAGCTAAGTATGAAGTGTTATAAGGGAGGTGACTATGGTCAAGGGTTAAAAGGTTAGGGTTACGTCCTGTTACCTGAATCATGTCTTCATATGTAATGAATTATAAGCGGATTCATGTATTTACTACAACGTCACATTGTAGCAGGGTTCAAATAACCACCCTGTTGTCTTGTAATCATGGGCACAGTTTGTAGGGTTGAGTCGTGTAGGCTACAAACAGAATGTGGCTGGAGCTTTACATGTCTCAATATTACGGAGGACCTAGTGTATCCAGCAGATATCCAGGCCAAGACTTCTTTGTCTGTAAAAAAACTACTGCATATTAATGCAGATTAATAAAAAAGAAAAAAAAAAAGCTAAAACATTGTCACACAATAACCAGTGGTCTCTGAGATTGCATTTCGCACAGTGTGTTCGGCCTCTTTTGCTCTCCATACAAACCAATTACCTTCCATGCAAAGGTGACGGGTCAATAATACGCCGACTACAACTGGACTTCAAACAGAAACCGGCACACTTTTGATACCAATATCTTGTCCTGCTGCCTACTGAACCTGCATACATATGCAGATATCTGTTTACAGACATTACCTCTTCAGCGGATAAATGTGAAAACGGCCTTGATACTGTCAAAGTGCATGCACTTCATTCTGAACAGTGAGGCGCAGACATTTAAGTGAAGCAACAATAAGCAAAACACATTTGTCAGCAAAGGGCTTTAAAATATCACATTTGATTAAAACTACATTATAATGTGTTATACATTTACTAATTGTGTATTTTCTGCTTATAAATGCTAAAAGGTGGGGAGGTTACAGTGAAGTGTTGCTTACTTCTTATGTAAGTAGTTATTCTTTTGTTAGTTGCTATTGAACACAAGTAAATTAGTTATTCATTAGAGTACATTCATTATGCCATCCTGAGTGCATGCTGGATAAATGCAACAGAGAGATTGTGTTGAAACATACTTATGTCCTTCCATATGTCCAGACACTTCACCTTTTGTTCCCGCTCGAGGTATTGATGTGGATACAGTGCCGTGTGTCTGTGCATCATTGTGCTACTTGTTTTGAAATGTTAAACTGTTTGGAAGAAAGAAGCATACAGAAACCCGCTGCGGCAGCTGCATCTGCGATTTGCTCCCCCACACTATCCTGCTCAATTGACCGTGAGACTACTGTGAGTCGGTGAAAATGAGAATGACATCCTCAAATACGAGACAACATTTTTTTCACCCACATCGCAGAAGCCGAGTCTGTGGTCTGCTGACGCAATACTTGCGATTAAACTTTCCACCTCTTCTTCCAAAGTGATTCTATTTGCTCGCCCAATTATTTTTATTATTTTTTTTTTTATCACTTTCTGTGATGTCACTTTTCTCTCTCGCATTTGCACAGATTACCCTAAACTATGTGTTTGAACTGAGCATGGGAACCGAATGAGGGCTTTAGCTGTGTAAACAGCCAGGCGTTTTGTACGCCGCAATAGGGGGAAATACTTAATTAGGATTATGGGATTTGTCTCTGCACCTTCAGATTCCTGAGAAGGAGGCTGGGAGATGTCAGAGGGATATAAGTTTGGTCTCATTTAATCAGGGAGTGCGGCCTGCACAGCCCTGACCCCAGCAGTAATTTATTACCGCTCAAACACAAACAGAAGCTCTTTCACCGTGCCTGCCATCGCCCTGTCATTGGTGATAGAGAGAATCAGCTGGCTGAATATAATGAAACCAGTTATTTCCCTGTCAACTCTGAATACTTTTCCTTTTTCTTTTTTTTTTTTGCTCTCCCTCTCTCGCTCTCTGTTCTTTTTTTCTGCCACAGATATTGCCATGGCAACTGTGGATCCTGTATGGAGTAGCTGTTGAGGATGTAAAGTAGTTCCCGTGGAAAAATAATCTTGCAAATCCCCAAAACAAGAGCAGAAAAGGGAGGCAGATGCAGTTGTGGGAAGAGGTACGTGTATGGTTGGGGAATTTAGCATTTATGGGATTATTCACGCGAGTCCGAACAACCAACGTGTGAATATATTTCTTCACATAACAGCGCTCTCTCTCTACCTGTCACTGAAGCAGCTCTATATTTCCCTTATCTCTCTTTTTTCTCCGTGGTCAATAGATCTGCACTGTGATTGGCAACTGTATGGATTGAGCGCTGTGTTCTAGTTGCAGTTCGTCTTTGCCTGCCACCCAATTCGATGGCTGTCACCCGGCAGTGGCACAAATCCCACAGGCCATTATGAGGCTGGTTTAATCCCCACAACAGCAGCAACAGAAGCCTTTCAAGAAGGGTTTCAGAGCATGATACCCTGTCTGTCACATGCATCCGTGGGCTTCAGGCAAGGCTACGGTGCATTGTTGTCATCCCACTTCATCACTTATGTCTCGTCTTATCCCCAAGCCGCTAAAACAAATGTACTGGATGTCCTCCTGCGAAAGATCAATCACATGTTGCGTGTAATCTTCTGCTGGGCTTTGTCTCTGCTATTGATACTCAGATTCGGCCTTGGCTGTTGCACACAATAAATTGATTTTGCAGGTCAAGATGGATTTGTAAACAGAACTTCCTTTTAGTATGTCAGTAATATTTTTTATTTCTGGTTTGTAATTTAAAGGTCTTTTTGTGTGTATGTGTTCCATGTAAACGCTCCTCATCCTTTTTTGGTACACGTCTGATTTGTCATGTCATGTATCACAGTATGTTTTAGATCCAACTCATTGTTGTGCACAGATCAGTATCATTAAATGCGTGCAGTCTGTTTTCAAAACGTAGGCAAAACCACCCTTAGTTTTAACTTTCTGAGGTTTAGGCAACAAACGTAAACAGTTAGGTTTCAAAAAAACTTCATGGTTTGGTTTGTAACGTGCATTTCTAACCACTGTAATGTAAGGTAACATCACATGCATCACTAGCATATGCTACATATACTAGCGCACTACGCTGTTATTAAAATAACTCGTGACTTGTCGTTTTACACGGAAGACAAACAGCGGTCTCTCTGGTGAAAGTCCGGAGTTTGTTTGAACCATCGACCTCCCCTCTCCCCTCACTTTGCAGACTTTCTTGCTTTGAGCCTTAAAAAATTCTACCACCTGGTGCGTCTCATACGGCTGCTAAAAGGGTGCCTTTGTGCATCGGTAACTAACGCCGAGGGCCGTTGACCGAGTGTCAGTATTTGAAGAAGTTGAAAGTGACACTGAGTTGAAATAAAATGTGTAACCTAAGAGTGCATTGGCTATTCCTGAGCTGGATTTTGTATTATGTATCTCTTGTCCCTTTCTTTGTTTAACATGCTCTATTTTATAATTATTGTAAATTATTGTAAACTTGTAATTATGTGCTATCTTGGCCTGGTTAAGTGAAGATCTTTTAAAGTGAATTTAAGGTGACATACTCTTTTATTCTGTTCTAAAAGATTAGAGAAACACAGGGATGATGAGAAGATCAAGACCACCCTAAAACAGAAAAGTGGTGCTGATCTTCTCTTCTGAACTACTGGCAGGAAATTAAATTAAGTGTTTTCTAAAATGGCAACTAATTCCTTAAAAGGTCCAGTGTGTAAAGTCCAGTTCTTACCAATGATTCGCCCTTTTACACCACTGCAACTAGATGAGAGGCTGTATCATCTCTATGCAACAACTCTCTGTACTTCCGTTCTGATATTTAGCATTTCAGACTAATTTGTGGCTGAATATAATGTGTAGCTTCCTAAATATGAATAAGGACAGTGATAGTGAGATATTGGCTGCAGTTTGTAGTAGTGATGAATTGGCAACAAACATAAAAAAAAACGAGCATCAGATGGACTGTATTTATTATAAATATGCCACAATGATATATTTAACCAGCACCAATTAATCAGTCAATGAGAATGTGCATATACAGCGAACAGCAGGAGCAACCAACCGTTGAACACTGGTGTACCTTAAGCATGAAAACAGTCCTTGGTGGGGATGGAGCACCTGCTACAGCAAGCGAAGATGTCGTCTGCAGTCATTTTGAGTTGACCAGCGGACTTCACTACAAGCTGATTGTCTGCTGAAAGGTTGACGTGCTTCATGCCACAGGCGATATGACCAACTGAGTTGCAGGTGACACTATCAGCCTGCATAAGTTGAGCTTGGACCGGCCAGTTCACACTGCTACACCTTTTCTCTGCAACATTCTGAAATGGTTTTGTCTCGTCGCAAATCTTTGGTCTGAACTGGGCTTAAGATTTAGGGGTATTTAGTGGCATCTAGTTGTAAGGATTGCATATTACAACTAGCTGAAACTTCTACTAGTTAGAATTCCTTCAGTGTTCATTGTTCAGAGGGTTTTTATTCTGGGCTACTGATTTCTGTAGATGAAGACCCGCTTCCTGTATGAATAGAAATGGCTCATTCCAAGGCAATAAAAACACGGCAATGGTTACAGGCATCTATTGGCAGAAATTTTATTTAGTCATAACAAGGTTTATAACCACCTGAAAATAAGAATTGTTGTGTTACCACAGAATGAGTCATTTATATCTACATACATTGCAGGTTCTTCAATGGAGGACACCATGTTGTTTCTACAGTAGCCCAGAGTGGTCAACCACTGGCTCTAGATAGGGCCATTCACGTTTTCACATCATTCACCGTCGTTTGTCGACACACTTGGCACACAGGAGCGGTTTCAGTTGGTTGCAATCTGCAACCTCATCACCACCATATGCCACTAAACCCTACACAATAGAATTTAAATCAGATATAATGTTGTTAATATTAACATTAGCTCAAATAACAATTTCTAATGTAAAAGTAGTCACTATTAGTGATGAGTACATATCCGACTCAGCACCTCTCCTTGGCTCCACAGAGCAATTTAGCATTATTTTGGTTTTCCAGCCCACAACTTTGCAGTTCTGGTTCACTCCCAACAGCACTGCTTCCAGGTCCAGAACCAAATGGCAGACAGGGAGAGCAAGCAACTAGCTGATGAACATAGTGGAGAATTTAGCAGCTAGATATTTCCCTGAGGAGCTGGTGGAGACAAAAACAGAGCTGAAAGGAGAGTGAATATTCAACTGTGGACAGAAACACTTGGACTAATGTTGCTCCATATCTGCGAGGTGTGTAGGCAACTGTCTGCAACAAGTTCACAATGTCAACTTCAAAGGTGATAATATGTCTATGATATGTTTGCAGCTTGTTTCTGCTGCCTGCACGTGGATAAAAAAAATCAATTATTAAAAGTGCAGACAGAGTCCCAGTTGTGTAAGATTTTTTTTAAATGATTATACTGGATCAAACAGATATTCATGCAGCCCGTAACCTCACCTAGATATGAGTCGATTTCATATGGATTCTGTCCCCCAGGGATTTACAGCCTACAGTGTTGACATGCTGCTTGTGCAACATAGTAAACAGGAGGCTGAACCCTTTATTTACCCAAACACCAGCTGTGTATCAGTAAGACGTAGGACAAATACACTGGCCATCTTCCTGTTAAAGACCACACTTGTAGTGCTTTGTATTTTCCGGAGCACACATGCCGTTATTGACCTCCAATTGCTCCCAATACCGTTTTTATGGGCTTGATGCTTTTTATTCAGGACTACAAGTATTGTTATCTATCATCTTTGCTGAAACCTTGAATCTCTTACTTTTTTTTTGCTGGCTTATCATATTTATTATAATTCATGATCAGCTTGCCTGTGTTCCTTTAAGTCTGAAGGTGCCAGGTTACCCCGGGCACAGTGATTGATGGGATGCTTGTGACCTACAATAGACAGACCCACAATTAAAGAGCACCTTATCTCCCAGCTGTGAATCTCAAAGATAAATGCTGATAGCACCCTCCCCTTTGATGTTCAATCATGCACTCCACGCCTTGGTCTCAGCTTGTGTCCTTAGAATGACTGATGTGCATTTGAATATTTCTTTCTCGCAGGTAAACATTAGCATTCAGTTCACTTATTCATTCACTCCTCCTCACTCTGGGTTCGATGTAGCCCGCCTGTTTCGCACAAACATTCTCGGGGAAAAGCAGCACCTAATTTAAGTGCGTTTATTTTCATGCTGTGCAACAGTAGGACTAATGTACTGAACATCCTTTTACTTTGGAATTATTCATCACATGATATGGAAAATAGTCAATATTTTTCTTTCGTGCTTTCTCTGCACCCTCTTCAGGTTTCCTATTCTTTCTTGCTTGTTTTTTTAACTTGGCTTTGTCCCATATATCTTGTTTTTGGACTTTAAAACAACTTTTTTTCCCCCCTCCATTCTATCTCCAGTGGGACATAAGCCTTTGACCATTGCTTGCCTTTTGTTCCGGTCCCGGGATACATGTTGGGCCTCAACCCATAAAAGATAAAAGAATCATCCCTGCCAGTTCAGTTGTTTTGTCCTGCACCAGATTTTTTCGGCATCTAGGTTTCCTTTTCCCGGGTGGAGTCTCACATATAAAACTTCTCGATTTGACTCTGGGGCATTTTGAGTTCACAGTTCTACATCTGTCTGATGACGAAATTCACACAATGCAGTCGGTGGTTATTATGGGTATGATGGAGAGAATGCAATGCTGTCGTGTGCCTGATTCCAGTGGCGAACACTCAAAGAGGAAACTGTCAATGATAATGCTTCATTCAAAGTGGTGATAAAAATGCTCCATCGGTGCAACAGTTCCATATGATCCTCAGATCTTCTATAATGTTGCAATGCACAGTGTGAAATGCTTCCATGGGCTCCATACTAAGCACTGTTCAATTATGTACATACTGTGAAAATTTGATCAATGCTCCCGCTTTCATTCTCGATTCCTTTTTGTTTCTCCCTCAGCTTATTATCTGTTTTTGACTGAAGTTAGACTTTACCATATGAGCTGCAACATGCAAAGTCACTCAGTGGGTGTCATTTTTCTGATCTCTCCTCTGTCTGAAGCAAAAATAACTGCACAGTTGGCTTTTAATGTTTCCAGTGCTCCAATGTTAAGGGAAATGAATTTTTTGTATGTACTAACAGGTACACTGTGCAGGATTGTCGGTTACTGTTTCCAAAGATCAAGTGGCAATCTCTGGGACTGAAAAATAGAGCCAATGCAGGATTGCCAAAAACTGCAGCTCTTTGAATGGCCACTTGAGGCTGGCTTCAGAAGCCAGTCAATACCTTTAAATACTCATGTTAAAATGTTCAGCATTACATCAGAAATAAACATGATTACAGGCTGGTACAACAAATGGTTTCTGTCTCTGTAGCTAAATTCCCCATGCATGACAGCAGGGGGTGAATTTTTATATAACTCACTCATTTAAATTTTATAAGGCTTACAATTCTTAAGAGTGGGGCTGCTTTAAGTGGCAAGCTGTCTGCAAGGCGTCACCACAGTCTATGAGTCAGATCAACCCCTTGTTCCTCCATAGCTCCACCCTCTCATCCAAATATGGTCACTCTCAGTTCAAAAACTCCAAACTGTGGACCAGTGAAATGTCAAACTTAAAGGGAAACTGCACCCAAAAATGAAAATTCAGCCACTGTCTACTCACCCATATGCTGATGGAGGCCCTGGTGAAGTTTTAGAGTCCTCACATCCCTTGCAGAGATCGGCAGGGGGAGCGGCTAGCACACCTAATGGCAGAAGGCGCCCCAGACTTACGTCCAAGAACACAAAATTGAATCCACAAAGTATCTCCATACTGCTCGTCTGTAGTGATCCAAGTGTGCTGCAGCCGCGACATAAAAAGTTGTTTCGAAAAAACGTCATATGAACTCTGTTTTTAGCCTCACTGTAGCCTGTAGCTCTGACTGCTTCTCTGTGCTTTAAGTGGCATGCGGATGATACACAGTTGTATTTATCTATGAAGCCAGAAGAAAGTGATCAATTAACTAAACTTCATAATTGTCTTAAAGACATAAAAACCTGGATGAGCACCAATTGCACCATTTTTTGTTAAATTCAGACAAAACTGAAGTTATTGTTCTTGGCCCCAAACAACTCAGGGACTCTTTATCTGATGACATAGTTTCTCCCGATGGCATTGCTCTGGCCTCTAGCACAACCGTAAGAAACCTCGGAGTAACATTTGATCAGGATTTGTCTTTCAATTCTCATTTGAAACAAACCTCACAGACTGCATTTTTTCATCCGCGTAATATTGCGAAAATTAGGCCTATCCTGACCTGAAAAGATGCAGAAAAATTGGTCCATGCTTTTGTTACCTCAAGGCTGGATTACTGTAACTCTCTACTATCAGGTAGCTCTAGTAAGTCCTTAAAAACTCTCCAGCTAATTCAGAATGCAGCAGCACGTGTACTAACAGGAACTAAAAAACAAGATCATATTTCTCCTGTTTTAGCTTCTCTGCACTGGCTCCCTGTAAAATCCAGAATTGAATTTATAATCCTACTGTTAACTTATAAAGCTCTAAATGGTCAAGCTCCATCATATCTTAGAGAGCTCATAGTGCCTTATTATCCCACCAGAACTCAGAACGCAGGGTTACTCGTGGTCCCTAAAGTCTCCAAAAGTAGATCAGGAGCCAGAGCCTTCAGCTATCAGGCTCCTCTCCTGTGGAATCATCTTCCTGTTACGGTCCGGGAGGCAGACACCGTCTCCACATTTAAGGCTAGACTTAAGACTTTCCTCTTTGATAAAGCTTATAGTTAGGGCTGGCTCAGGCTTGCCTTGTACCAGCCCCTAGTTAGGCTGACTTAGGCCTAGTCTGCCGGAGGACCCGCTATAATACACCGGGCACCTTCTCTCTCTCTCTCTCTCTCTCTCTCTCGTGTCCTATTACTGCATCTTGCTAACTCGGCCATTCTGGATGTCACTAACTCGGCTTCTTCTCCGGAGCCTTTGTGCTTCACTGTCTCTCAGGTTAACTCATATTGCAGCGGTGCCTGGATAGTGTGACATGTGTGATTGCGCTGCTGCCGTGGTCCTGCCAGATGCCTCCTGCTGCTGCTGTTATCATTAGTCATACTTCTACTGTTATTATACACATATGATTATTGTCACACATGTATACTATCAGATATTATTACTAATTATAATATTATTACTTTCATTAATGTTGTTGTAAGCTACTGTCATTACTGTCTGTCCTGCATCTCTCTCTGTCTCTCTCTATTTCTGTCTCATTGTGTCATACGGATTACTGTTAATTTATTATGCTGATCTGTTCTGTACGACATCTATTGCACTGTCTGTCATGGAAGAGGGATCCCTCCTCAGTTGCTCTTCCTGAGGTTTCTACCGTTTTTTTCCCTGTGAGGGTCCAAAGGACAGAGGGATGTCATATGCTGTAAAGCCCTGTGAGGCAAATTGTGGTTTGTGATATTGGGCTTTATAAATAAAATTGATTGATTGATTGATTGTCTGTCTCTATGTGTCAGCCCTGTGATAGTGTGGCTACCTGTATCCCACCTCTTGCCCAGTGTCAGGTGAGATAGGTTCCAGCCCTCCTGCAACCCCTAACAGGATAAGCAGTTAAGGAAAATAGGGAATGAATGAACATGGTAAACATGCTCACCAGTGAAAGTGAAAGTGAAAGTAAAAGCTAACTCCAGATTCCCTTTTGTTTTGTTTTTTGCCTCTCTATATTTTATGCAACATTCTGTTGGATGCCTGCTGCTTACAATTTGCACCTGTTCACTACCTTTTTATAAAGCCCCAGCCTCCCCTGACCGCTGTGGAAGTACATGCCCATTAAAGTCCCAAACACAAGAAAAAATACGAAGATAAAAAAAAATAAGAAAATACAGGCAGAGGGCAAAGTCTCTGCAGAAAAATACACTGCCACACACTGAGAGTGGGTCATGAGTGATTATTGAGAGGGATTCCTTCTGTATGAATCTTTGTTAGGAAAATCCTGAGAATATCTTTAACTATTTTTAATTATGTGTTTTAAACAAGTGGGTATCTCTGGGTCTAAAGAGTTCAGCCAATGTGCAATGGTCTTAACCCTGCATTCTCTCTAATGGCCAGCAGGGGTGACTCCACTGGTTGCAAAAATAAGTCTGATTGTATGGAATCCTTGAGAAAATGACCCTGCTTCTCATTTGATGTATTACCTTCCATACAGGATGATGTTCCTTTTATAAATTATGGTTTCATTTAGATTAAAATAGACAATCAAACAGGGTATGTTTTAGGGCAGGGCTACCTTGGGATTGACAATTTGCGAACACGGCTCGCTGGATGGCTCGCTGACAGGGTGGATCCACCCCTCACTCATCCACAGCTCCACACTCTTGTCAAAATATGATCGCTCCTGGCTTTAAAAAACAAACAAACAAAAAAACAAGATGCAACAACCAAATGTCAAATTGGAGGCTTCACAACGACAGTCCACAAACCAATAGGTGCCATCACAGTAGCTACGTCCACACTATGATTTGACACTGTTAACACAGGTGCAGACTGTCAGAGAGGCACACAGAGCAGCTGTCACTGACCTTTTAGCAGCATGAACTACCACATCATCTCCCAGCTGGGAAGACAGATTGCAACAAATTTAAACAATGATTTTTTTTATTTATTTTTTTTAAATATTCAGTTTTCACCTTCAGCTTTATTTTTCCCTTACGCATTTTGACTGTAACTAATGTTGATGCCTGGGCCCTGAACCTTGTCATTTGGTGTCCATTTATTTCCTTTGAGGGAAGCAGCAAGCCCACTGACATTCAATCACATTATTTTGGCACAATGATTCGCTGCCTCCACCTGTGACCTGAACCACACATAACACAGTGCATGACAAGTGCTGTGTAAATCAAACCACCAGGACACATTATACACAGATTTCTAACCGAATCTCATGGTGAGACGCTGACCAGCAACGGGGATGATCATATGCACATCAATAAACAAAGCAGACGGTGGTCAGCACCCAGGATTGCACTTTTACCCTCTTCTGCAATATTTTAATCCAGTTTCTCCAAAGCCATCTTCAAGGTGATACTACACCACTTCGATGCAACTGCCGACCTGTTATTGCCGGACTGTAATAGAGAGTAAGCTTATAGCAGCCATAACAGGCTTTTGTAAAGGCATGATTGCCTGCAGGTAAGTGATTTAGAGAAAATCAGGTTGATGCTCCTCAAACCCTCTGCCAGAGAGGCACAGGCCAAGGCCAAGCAGTTGTAAATTTTCTCAAAGTGTCAGCATTTTCCACATCGCTTACCTTAGGCTCGGCTGGAATAAATTCTCACACAATTTCAGAGCTGGAATTGGTCATTCCTTGCGCGTCTTCTCACTCCAGGTCCTCTTAAAATTGTCTGAGGGTGCCGTTTGGAGGCTTGTCTCACTGTATTTGGTGTGGCACCTGATCCATACACTCAGTAAAGAGAAATTTCTGAATCTTTCACCCAGTTTAGAAGGAATTGGTTATGCTGCACAAGGCTGATTTGACATGGTCTGTGCACAAAGAAGAAGCACAGGCCTATCTGATGCGTTCAGGCTCACTCCAACTGGACAGCTAGCCTAGGTATATACAAACAGGTATCAGAGTAAAATCATCACATGTTGTCCACATCCTGTATAAGAGTTTAGCAAATTTGTCTTAGTGCACGTGTACCATTATCCACAACCCATTTACTGTTAAATAACGTGGGATCATTTACATGACAGATTATGACCTTGTTGAGACCCACACAAAGATAATTGGTAAAATGACTGATGAAGAGTATCTGTGAAGAGCTTGTAGTTAGTAAATCTAACACAAACTGTCAAATACACTGGGATACAGGTGTAAAGAAATGGAAACTACATTAATATGGGTGGGATACTGTAGGCCTTTCATTAAAGAAGAATGTCCTTTGTACTGTAAATGTGACAGAATTTCAAGCGAAATTGAATTATGCAAGACGCATTAGATTTTCAAGTATAGAGTGTGCACTGAATGACAACTTGGGAGTTCAATAGCTTGGAAGAATTTGTAGGAGGATATATTTTAAAAGGCCCTAATTGCATCATGTTCCTCTCAGACCAAGGACACGGCCCCCCTGTGTCGCCAATTAATTCCGATTTGATTTCTTTTTTTCTTACAGAAAGAGCCCACACAGAGAGCATCACAGGTTAAGTGTGAGGTTGAGAATTGGCTGCTGTGTTGGTTGTCAGTGCTGATCACATTATGACATGTGTCCTTCAGCAGTTACATCTGCGCCAGCACCGGCCCTGACATGAAGGCTGTGATCTCAAACTTTAAATCACTCTTAACATGAGTCAGAAGGGAAAAGATGACATCTCGGTCTTAATATTGACTGAGAAGATAGACTGGATTGACTGTACAGTCATACTTAATCAAAATGTCTAGAAGGACCAACTAAAGAGTCATATATTTCCCTCAGGAGACAGTGGATATTGGACTTTAATTTGTCAGGTGGCCTGAGACTCGATTCCAGATGAATGATAATGTTGCTCCGTGACTACTGGATTAATAGATTAGCAACTATACTAACAAGTTGGCCTTATCGACTTAAAGGTCTAGTGTGTAGGATTTGGTGGCATCTAGAGGTGAAGTTGAAACTTCTCCCATGCACCAAGCACGTAGGAGAACAACGATGGCTGATGCTAAAACGTGAAAACACAAATGGCCAGATCTGGAGCTGGTTTTTGGTTTGTCCGTTATGAGCTACTACAGAAACAATATTGCAAGCTCTGTGGAAGAGGACCCGCTCTGTATTCAGATATAAACCAGGTCCTCCAGGGAGCACTCTGGACTTTGAGGCCAATTTAACACAGTGGCTAAACCGTATAGCTTCAACTTCTGGGTCTATCACGTGATACAGTGGGGCCGAAAAAAGACTATTAACCATAGACTTACATTGTGAAGAGATGTCTGTAAATCAGTGGATACACTTTTTTGAGTGTCAAAACCCCTGCAAAGAGACATGTTTCACTTTTGTAAGTCTGTATAAGTCATTCTAAGGTAACAAAACCACAATGATTCTTAGTCTCAGGCGATTATAAACTCATGAAAACATAGTTACAATATTATATTCTATTTCTACCAGTATATCCCACTAAATCCTGTACACTGGACCTTTAAAGGGCGATGATGTCAGTGTTGTGTTCACAACTGGAGTGTTTTGACAAAGCAAGATAACCTTTAAGTCACTGTATCATAAAATTGAACTTGCAGAGGCCTATTACTTATAGAAGACAGCCAACTACATTTCTCGTGGTGCATTTAATGGCTCAGCTGTTGCTTTTTTGAATGAGTTGATAATGGTCGTCACTTATGTTAAAGTAATACAATATGTAGTTAATAGGCCGTGAGATGGAATTAATCTCAAGTAGTGGTCAGTCTTTGCCAGTGCAAAAAAATTAAGAGTTGTATTTTAAGTTGATATTGGAACAATTGTTTACAAAAATGTAAATATTTGTTGTAAAACTGTCTCAGTCATTTCATGTAATGCATGTTCAGACAGTTGCTCTGTCAGCACCATTTCATAAGCTTAGCAGATATAGTTTGGTCACTTTGCCCAGTCTTTTACAAACCTCTGAGTTTTTCTTGCTTGTTTTTCAGCTGCTCCTACAGTATCATGGAATCTGACACCTGGCTGAGAGATTCAACTTCAGCTGTCATCTGGCACCATGGTAGGTTATGATTTGTTTTTCCTTAGTTTAGCTACTTGCCAACAGTCAACACAAAATCCCATCTTGAGCCAAGCAGCTTAAAGGTCCCTTTATTGTGCAGTAGAAAATTTGATGGCGTACGTGCAGGTGAAAACCCATAGTGTTTATCGACTGATATGAGCGATACTGATCTGAAAGCAGTTATTTCCTCTCCACCAAGCTGTCATTTGGCTGGCTGAGTGAATCCAGCCCGGGCTTTAGCCTATTCTTTTACTGCCAGACGGCTGGGTGATTAGTACTGTGGCAGTCTGCAGTCGGCAGCTCACTGCTGCTGCCTGATAAAGGGGTCAGGCTCAGCCACACACTCATTGCCAACCTACCCTGCCACTTCGTAGTCTGTTTCCTGTTGACCTGCACGCAGTGAACGACACCAGGTCACCATCCCACTGTCTGGCCACGCCACCTCTTCCTCCAAAGCCTGACTCTCCATGAGGCAGATCCCATTTTGCCACTGCTCCTTGTTGCAACCAGGGCAAGAAAATCCTCTGATTAATCTTAGTCAACATCAGAGCCAGTAACCCAACAATGCAGTCCGCCTGTAGCCAGATTCTCTTCATTGACTGCACAGAGGATAGGACCCCCACACACAGCAGAGAGCCAGAGTTAGTTAATTGGATATTATATTGAACAGAAGTAGTTTAGAGCTGAAGGAGAAAATAACTTTTGTTGGTAACGGTGCAATTGCAGCAGCATGGGCAGATAAAATGGATGTGATTCTCCTATCAAAGAGCAGGTTTATTGTGTCTAGAATTGTCTTCTAAAAAGGATTGAGATTGGAAAAAGAGATGGGGTGTTCATCTTTTCACAAGATGATTTACTGAACTGATACAGTTTCTAATCAGATTTTGCTGGTGTTTTAGGAGCTTTTTAACATCAAATCTCTGAATAAATCCACCTTAAAGTGAAATTCACAGGCAGATGTAACTAAAAGTCCCAGCATTAACAGGTTTGCTGCCTTGAGAATTCACTTTTGCTTGATCCCAGTTAGAGTCCTGTGTGAGAAATTCTGCAGTGTAAATGTAAGATGAAGGAATCGGGGGATTTTTTTTTTTTTTTTTAAATCTCCTGCTACGTGGTATTTATTGGAATTTGAGAAGTTCAGTTAAAGTCTCTCCACATTAAACTAACATTATCTCATGTAATGCATGACACAAAGGGCCCCAAAATGGTGGACTTAATACTTTTAGCTCTGAATCTCGTAACCATCCTACAGGCAACATCTTTATTCCGAGCTAACTTGTCATTACATGCAGCAAAACAGCGTAACTAGCAACATTCAGAAAAAAAAGCAATTATGGCATTTGCAGTGAATGTGCAGAAATCATTGCAGCTCACCTTGAAGGCTCCTGGAGGGTCAGCAGTAGGATGCTTTTAATCTGTTGGTCCCCACATCCTCATCACCACGACCTTGCAGACACACCATGAATTTCATTACATGCTTCTTACCTTTGACGCGACAATGACAGTTGCTGTTAGTTCCCTGAAGAAGTATTCTTTAGGCGTCGCTCACAAGCCGGGAAATCCATCAAGTTACAGGCCCATTTACCAAAAGAAAAATATTACTTTCAGTTCTTCTTTGAGATTCAAGGCTCAGTCAGAATTCAGTCAGATGTAACTCTTTTCAGAATTCATTTTATTGTTTCATTTTCAATCACACACACACACATGCACACACACACACACACACACACACACGCACACACACGCATACACACACAGCTCGGTTTCATTAGTTTGGCTGACTTTTCAGACTGCATTGCTAAGCATTATCTAAGACTGCCTCATGGTTGTTGCTAATTGATGCTGCAGTCAGTTCATTATTTCAGTCTCTCATGGCCGCTCAGATATCTGATTCATACATACACCCTGCATTTAATCAGTGTGATCACACAGCCATGCAACCAAACATGAGAGGTTCTCTAAGGCCATCACATCATTGGCTATCAATAATGTGTAAGACATATTACAAATGCTAAATGATTATTTTCTATCAATCAATATAGAATTCTTTCTTACTTACCATATATCAATTAAATTGCAATACTTAATGTTTAATATTAACTCCTGCTTCAGAGATTCAATTACAGACTCAACAAGGCAATGTAATTTGCATGTCAGATTTCAAATTTAGGTGCTGCGAGCTGTGCCTGACGTGACACATTCAGCGCCCCAGGCAAGCTTCTTCTAGCAAGAGCTAATGAAAAATAAACACAAATAAACCACTTAGCTAACAAACAACAATAATAAATATTAAACAATATAAGAATACGGTATGTGCAAATTTGCAAATTTCATCTTCTTCTTTTTCTTTAGGACTGCTCCCCTGATGGCTTTGGGCTTTTCATTTCCTCCTACTTTTAATGCTCTCCATTTATACTCCATTCCACCATACCCATTAATGCTGTGGCTTGTATTGACTGTGATGGTAACTCACTGATTAACCAAATGAATGTGAACTGCATTGCCACGACTAGAGGTGGTACCCCTGCTACAGACATGGGGTAATTGGGGTAATTTTGGCGCCCCCCCTGACTGGCGCCTTAGGCGGCCACCTATGTTGCCTATAGGAAGATCTCCCACCAGCTGCATTGTTTAATGGCTCAATAGTCACCAAATGAGCATCATTTTGTAGGAAGAAGGAATTTATGTCTGCTCATTTTGCTGCTGTGAAGAGGATTTCAAGAATCGGATGTGACAAATGACTGATTGTGCAACATTTCTTCAACATGCCAATAGATCAGGGGCAGCATATTGTGGGATGTCATTGCTACTGTTCCCACATGGTTTGCTTGATGATGAGGCTACAGTACCACCACCCACCCTCCTAAATATCCAGATATTATCCCATTTGAGTTTTTTACTAGCCAACATAAAAATGGAGTACCAAGGTGATTATTCAAAATTATGATGGTAGCAGTGATAAACATTGGCCTTGCCCACTAAAGAGGAGCAGTGAACACCAGAGACAGTTGCCATTACTGAGCTATAAATGGGGGGAAATCCCTCAGCTGGTAGGATCACACCAAGCATATCCAAAACAACCATTATTCAGTCCCTGTGTTGATAGTTTATTCAGAACATCTATCAGCTATCTAAGGGACATCTAGAATTACCTTTCAGTGGCAGACAGACTGAAATGACCTTATTTGAACGCATTATTCTGTGCATAACTCCAACAAATGATGCATTAAAATGCCATGATCAACACGTAATAGACCTTACGCCACTGGCAAAAATTCACTCAAGCAACAGAGACTGTATGCCTCTGATAAAAAGCAGACAAAAAGAAAGACAATTAGGACGTGAAAAAGAAATTACCATCCTCATTGATGGGCCTGAATGGTGTCCCAGAGGAGGAAGAGGTAAAATGTAACGCTTCAACAAAAGGACATTAACGCAGATCCCTTCATTACTTTGAGTATAATGACCCTCCCTCTCTCCCACCCACTCTCCATCCATACGACCCAGCTAGGAAAAGAATTTGCAGTGGTTTAGTGGCAGGGCATATTCTTCAAATACATCACTGCTCCATCCAGACATCGTAAGATGAAGAGGAGTGACGTGTCAATGTTGTTAATTAATACTTTGACATTTGGGAGTTTTCAGTGCATGGAGCTGGACGCACTTGCTTTTCATATGTTCAGGCTCGGCATAGTTAAAACATAAATTTTTCCTGAGTGCATGTTAAAATGGGTTACACCACAAACACACACTAGTTCTTAGTTCAGAGATTAATTTTTACCAAACATAATCAACTGTGAGGCGTAACTGTTGCACAGAACTGTCAAAACATTAGCATGCTAATATATGAACTGACAAGACTGAAATTAAAAGGTTAAAATAGCCCACATACATTACCTGACATTTGATGAAAACATTGTTTAATAACAATGTTGACTGAGAATATTTCAAAATTCATCGCACAGTATCACTTCATGTCCCTCAAATTACAAAGTGTTATGCTAATACCTCCTGACTAAAGGACAAATTGCATTGGTAGGTTAGCACAGCCAGATAGATCCCACTCATTTCAAACTGTGACTAACACTACAACACAAGTTTCTTCATTTGCAGTATGCGTAAATGACTTTATACCTACATTTAGAAAGGAGTGAGAGGTTTAACTTGTTGCATAGCTTACAAAAGCAGGTGTAGTTTATGGCAGTTTGTCGCAGCTCGTGATGCTGCGGTGACTCTCTGTGTAGACATTTCCGACTGCTTTATAATTGGACAGCACTATAATAGCCTACATAGTGTTTCCTATAGCAACCAGTTTACACATTAGGTTTTTCTTTACTACACTAGCTTAGACATTTCTTAAAGGAGCTCTATATGATCTTCAGAGTGTATCTATGATTCAGAGGATGTCTGCACATGCTGTCACAACAGCACTGTCCCCATACCAGTGGAGTGCCGTATGTGCAAAGTGGTGACAATTAGCTAGCCAGTGGCATACTGTTTGGTGTTATATACTTGGAGCAGTTGGAGGCGGGACCCCGTTTATTCCTATAAAAGGAGCTTGAAGCCATGAAACCAAAAAAGCTTGATTTCCACGTTATTAAATTACCTGTATGATCAGCGCTGCTCCTGCATCATTGCGCCCATAGAGCAGGCACACTAGCACTACTTCTGGTTTAAAACTCCGCTGACTTTGATCTTGCGGCTCTTCTACACTTTCCAAATGTTATCTGACCAAGTGGGTTAAATCCTGATAGTGGATCAAGTCATTTCGTGGAAGTTGTGATGCTCAAAAAATCTTTATCCAATGATTTACATACATCTCTTCCCCAATGGAAGTCTATGGGAAAAAGTATTCTGGGGCCCAATGGCATCATGTGATGCATTTGGGAGTTGTGATTCCACTATGTGGCTACTACGAAAATTGGCCTCAGAGTCTGGCTTACTTCCTGGGGGCCTGGGATACACACATAAGCCAGACACATGCGCACGTCCACACTGACTACCACAACAGTCTTCTCCCAGTCCTGAGTGAACTGCTAGAAAGAAATGTATATGTTCAAATCCAAGACTATCTCTTAAGCAATGATCTGATTACAAGTTACCAACATGCATATACAGAGGGACACTCCACAAACACAGCACTTGCACAGTAGGTAGGGGTGGTGATGTTGGACTTCAGCGCTGCTTTTGATCACTTGTTATTGCTTGATAAACTCAAATGCTACGGTTTTAGCTTTACTGCTCTGTCCTGGATGAAGAGTTACCCGTCAGAGAGAAGGCAGAGAATATTTTTTAATGGAAGTTTGTCTGATAGTTAAGTACTGCAGTGCGGGGTGCCTCAAGGGAGCTCTTTAGGTCCTCTATTATTTTCTATATTTACAAATGACTTACCACTAGTACTAAATAAATCCAGACTGGTAATGTATGCGGATGATTCTACAATGTACAGTACAGCTCCTACGTATTGCATGTTAAATGATATACTGATCACTGAGCTTGAGGTAGCTGCAGATTGGGTAGACAGGAATAAATTGATGCTGAATATTGATAAAACAAAATCCATGGTGTGGGGGTCTAGACACATGTTGGACAGCGATCCTCGACTGAGCTTATCACTGGCCGGGAAAACAGTTGAACAAGTAAAAGAGGCTAAACTACTAGGCATTACTCTGGATTCTAAACTAAAATGGTCGAAACATATTGATGATTTAGCAAGTAAAATGGGAAGGAGCATCGCTGTAACCAGGAAATGCTCCAAGTATATAACACCAAACATCCTGAAAGAAGTAATCCAAGCACTTGTCCTGTCACACCTTGAATCCTGCCCAGCCATTTGGTCATCTGCAACCAAAAATGATATACAGAAATTGCAAATAGCTTAAAATAAGGCTGCGAGACTGGCTTTAAACTGTTCAAAGTATACAAATATTGTAGAAATGCACAGAAATCTCTCATGGCTGCCTGTTGAAAAAAGATTACACTCCCGTCTCCTCAGTTTCTTCAGGAATGTTTTAAATGAAAAAAACCCAAAGTATTTCTCAGACCAAGTAGTGTACATAAGAAACAAACATAATCATACAACTAGACAAGCCAGTTCAAACTATCTAGCTGCTCCCAAACCCAGAACAAAACAAACCTCCTTAAATCTTCTATATAGATTATAGAAGATTTAAGGAGGTTTTATAGGAGCTATTATAGGATGGAACTTATTACCTAATCAGATCAATAATGTAAAAACAAAATCCACTTTCAAAAAGAAGTCAAAAGAATACTTAATGAAAACATATCTGCAGTGACCAAGGGCTTTGGTCAGGGATCATCGTCCAACATGTGTGTTTGGTGTTGGGGGTGATTGTGAGGGTGTGTGAGGTAAACTAGGATTAGTAGTTTTTTGTTTGTTTTCTCTGTGTGTTTTGTTGTTGTTGTTGTTTTGTTTTGTCTTTTATGTTCTCTTTATTTATTTGTAGTAATTTTGTTCTTCTGTGTGGTATTATACTCATGCATATTTGTATGTATGTATATGTATATGGGTACATATGTATAAATGTGTGTTAGTACTCTAAGGTAAAAATGATTGTACACTGAATGTGTGTGACACTGAATGTATGTTTGTTTTTATTTTTTATTTTTGACGGACCCCAGGAAGATTAGCTTTTGCATGTTGCAAAAGCTAATGGGGGATCCAATAAACAATAAACAACAAAGAAAAGAGAAACTCAGACTACAACACACAAACAGGAAGTGTGACTTTCACGATGCCAATACTTCACTATATATTTACATAGCAGATATGAATGCTCTGAATACTGTATGGTACAGCCTGATCACCAGTTTGCAGTTAGCCACCAGTTGCTCATAACTTAGAGAGGTCGTGACACACATACTTTGTCATGGATTTATGAGTAGCCTTGCTAGTGCAGCCAATACTGAACTGACCTTAATGTCCAAGCAATAAATCTACCATCACCATTATCCCAAAGGAAAAGATAGAATCCCAATAAGCACCTTAAATATATTCTAAAAGTACAACTTCTTCATTTTTAATAAAGCACTGGAATCCAAGTTCAAGTCCATAATTTGCTTTTGGCTGCCTCGGTCCTTCAATATTGAAACCACACAGAGTTTACTTTTTGCAAACACACCAAGTACCATATTGATCACCTTGAAGGCAAATATTAGGGAGACAAGAAGCAAAGTTTCTCATTAGAGCACTGAGTTCATTGAATGTAATTACCACGGACACTCGAAAAGTTATGCATCAATTAAGCCAAGTCACATAATGCGAGCTCAATTATCACACAGCACGGATAGGTATCCATGTAGAGAAACAGTGAAAATGATTACTCTGCTGTATCTGTTCTTAACATTGGTCACGTTCAGAACAAGCCCTGCCGGTAAGTTATTAATGAATGAGTGCGCTTAATGAGCAGAGGTGAGCACTTCAAATGTGAATCATGTCTTCACATACTAATGATGTGGGAGTTCATTTCAATAATAAAGAGATGTAAGTTGCTGAATCATGCTCTAGTTACGGAGGAGGAGATTTAAAATTTGAATAGAAAGCTAAGACAGGACGCTTTTTAAGCCAATCAAATATTTGAACTAGTTGTATGAATATTTGATCTGTAGAAGTAGAAGTGAGTGATGTGCGGGTGGAAAGGCAGGCTGGTTTTTATTCTATTTATTGTTTAATTTCTTTTAATGGTTTATTCCCTGTCACTTAATTCAAAGTACAAAGATGACACTAAGTATAAACTGTCATTGATTTTGTGATAAGCCATCTTCTTATTCAAATAACAGAGAAAAAAATAAGTCAGTACATTTTTGGGAGTATCCTGCCTTTAACAAGTTAACCATTATGATTTGACTGAGTTTACCTGAGGATAATTTTATGGCTGGGACTTTTCTGTTTTTTTTTTCTTCTGTGATAAGCCAGCCAACATATCAGGCTGCAGTGCGTCTGTGTCATAATCCTCTCTTACTAACCTTTTTCTCTCTTGCCGAGTCAGCTAAAGCTCAAAATCTCCGATGATAACCTGTTATAGCCTGGACCAAAGTGCTGCAGAGCTGGATGGTTACCTGCACAATGGCTCGTTGATGGTGCTTTAAAATTTAAGTGACACCCACAAAAGGGATTTTTTGGGTCCTTGGGGGCATTCTTGTTGTTGTCAATAACTGTTTCTTTTATAGAGTTAGTTCACAGGTACAGCAGTGTGTAGACAAGATAATGCCGTGGTTAAAAATTTTGCACTCTTGCATATCTCTCCTGAGCTCAGATACTCCCTAATACACTACTCTGCGAACGAGCTCATCTTTATGTAGGCTCGACTCTAATGATGGAGGGAGGATGTGGAGATAGAGAGAGAGAGAGAGAACAAGGTAGAGGACTGGAGTGCCCTCATGGTCCCAGACACAGATGGACAAGATGAGAGGGGAACACAAGCACAGCTGAGGCCTTGCAGCGTAGAGTATTATAAGACCAGGAATCAGTGAGCCCGGCTCTGCACTGATGACACTGGCTTTACTGCCACTCAGTCATTCACAGCTCTCACCAGGAACCCCTGGGACGTGACTCGTTGGGCACAGTTGCATCAAGATTAAAGGCACTTTACCCTCTAAGATCAAAAGTTTGCAAGGCTAAGCCAAACGTGTCTCCAGTGGAGTTAAGATGGCACAATAACAGTACACAAATGCCCCAAGCCATTAGCAATGGGGTATTGGGAGTCAACTCAAAGCATATGAAAATGATGTGCATGTCCAGTTTAAACAGCTTATTACAAACTGAGCTCACAGAAATGAATGAAACGACCATGACTTCTTAAAGTGACAGCGTGTAAGATTTAGGGGGATTTAGTAGCATCTAGTGTTGCGGATTGGAGATTGCAACTAGCTAAAACTTCTTCCATGTGCCAATGTTAACTCCTAGTTAGACTTCCTTCAGTGTTTATTGGCCAGGTAGTGTTTATCTGGAGCCGAATTATTTCACTCCAAAACAAATACACCTGGGATCTCATTTATAAATCAGTGTATAGGATCCATACTGAAAATGTATATACGGACAAAAGCCAAAAATGGCATACATAAAAAAAAAAATATTAAACACTTTCTACAAACTGCATCGTCAATATCCTGTCTCCAAAATGTGCGAAAGCATGGGTCAAAGTTTCTCCCATCAAGTCTGTTTTTTTAGATCACAACTGTTCCGTGAGAAGTGGAAAAGCTCTTTCAGGCCTTGTTTTGTGCATGTGCAATGTTCATAAATGAAACACCAAGGTGATTAAAATCAGTAAAAACTTAGAATGAAGCAGTTTTACGAACAAATCAGTTTTTCTTCGATGCAGTTTGGCTCATTGCAGACAGGCTGTTAGCCCAGCACCTGTCAATGTGTGCTCACCGTTTTTCTCTGATGAGTTAAGATCCAGACGTTCAGGAGGTTGTAACTGAGAGACAAATTATTAGCAGAGATCTCTTCCTCTCCAAAACAGATGGACCCTGTGATTTAAACAAAACACTAAATAAAGCAGTTTCACGTTAAAATAAGTGTTTTGTCGTTATGTTTGGCTCATTGTGGACTATGATGGCTGATGCAGAAACACTGCAGAGTTTTGTGTCTAAAGCTGGGCTACTGTAGAAATATGTGGGTGCAACACGGTTGACTCTGTGGACAAGGACTCATTCAAAACATGATTCTTATTTTCAGGTGATTATACACTCAAGAAAACGTACTTATTATATTACATTCAATTTCTGCCAATTTATCCCCCTAAATCCTACATACTAGACCTTACATGTACATGTAATGTGTTAAAATAACGATCCTCAGTTGCTGTTTTAAACATGTGATTAGTGTTCTGAAATGGTCACAGTTTCATTTTGGTTTAGGCACCAAAACTACCTGGTTAGGTCTAAAAAAGGATTATGGTTATGGGCATAAAGTTAAAACACGTCAGCGTTGACTTTTAGCTTCACACAGGAAACTGACAGAGAGGGTGAAAGTCCAAGTTTGTTTGACCCATCCACCACTCTGACCTTTCTCCTTGCACGAACTTCGTTGCTTTTTGTACTACCTGTAGAGCAGTAACATTATCCAAAACTTATTTCCTGATGTTGAACCAGGGAGTTTGCATGCCATTTACATATTTCTGCAAGACCAGTCTGGTTTATTAAGTATGTCCTTCATCTGTTTGGACAGAACATTTTTGGCTGGATTGAACCAAAGTTATCAACTTTGACATTTTGCTGCTCCAAATTACCTTAATTAATTGCCTTAACTTTGATGCTTAGGCTTTACATCAGAGCTTTTCATAAAGAGTGTAATTTATGACAGATGGATTGGTTTGACCTATTATGTCTGCCATCCTTTATGAATCCCTTAAGCCTCATGCATAAAAATGATGTTTGTCAGAACTTTGGACAGGGACAATGAGTTAATGCTTTAATGGGAAAAAGAAGAATAAACGTATCCATTGAGGCATAAACACCTGTTTGTCTTGTTATATACTGTGTTGGATGAGTGTAACTGCTAAATGGCCAGAAAAAATTGTCAAAAGTTTTCTGTGGTGCTTCACACTCCCTGTGAGATGAAGCACAAAGCATACTCCACCTGAACTGTACAGAGTACAGAGAGACTAGTAATCTTCCACCGGGGCTTCAGCGGGCAGGACAAGAAAGCACACAATAGCATCAACCACTTCTGATCCATTTTGTGAAGGGAGAGGAATGAGAAAAGAAAATGAATACATGGCCTCAACCTCAGCCTCAACGGTTGCAGAGAATGGAAGAAATAAGGGGAGAAACGACAACAGCGAAATTCTGAACAAGCCCACTGCTGTGGGTTTATGTGAAACTTTGTGCTGCAAAATTGGAGATTCTTTGAAGATGATTATTATTGGAGGATTAATTGACATTATTTGAACATGCGGTGCTTTAAATCCCAAACAGTCTGTCAAATAAAGAGAATAATCAGGAAGAAAAAGCCAGAGTAGTTCACAACTCTAATCCTTTCCACCTTCAGCTCATCAGCTTCCTCTCCTGTCACAGAGGGAACTTCCAGGTAGGCAATGCAGAATAAAGTATTTCCACAGGCCAGAGCTGGTTTCCAAGGTAACAGCCAGTGGGCCCCCTTTGGATCGAAAGGCTAATTTCCACACCTGTAACCTTACCGTGACTGCAGAACGATGTATATTTCAACATGCTTTATGACTGCTCACCTGAAGGGATCGACAGCAACAGAGGTGACCGCAACGTAGAGCTGAAACACCAAAACAACACAGAGCCACCTCATTAGTAATATCACACTGATAGCGACACTGGCTCTTCCTTTCCTCGGCTTGGTCATCACTGCCATCTCGCTGTGTGTTATGTCAGCCTGTTCTTGTTCCTCCTTTCTCTTTCACACCATAATCCTTAGTGTGCCTGTTTGTGTGTGTGTGTGTGTGTGTGTGTGTGTGTGTGTACTTCGCCTCCTCCCTTTCCTGCTCTCACCTCATCTCCCATTGTGATCTGTGATTCAAACTGTCCTCAGGTGGCTCTTTTCATCCCTATCAGTCTGTCAGTTTATCAAGCCTGAGTGCCCTCCCAATATCTCTGTTATAATTAGTACACTGTCCTGCAGGAGTTATCTGACACCAGCTGTTTTCACTTTCAGAGTTTACCAAATTTAAGATGGCGATCTTATTGATTTGATTGGCCAGTTGAGCTAAATTGACCCATCAACAACTGTTAACTTAAAGGTCTAGTGTGTAGGATTTAGTGGCATCTAGCTGTGATGTTGCATAATTTAAACTTCTCCCATGTGCCAAGCATGCAGAAGAATTATGGTGGCCGACATAAAAACTCAAAAACTGTAGAACAACATGGCAGATTCTGTGGGAGTGGACCCACTCCGTATATATATAAATGTCTCATTCTAAGGTAACAGAAATACAATAATTGTTATTTTCAGGTGATTATAAACTAATCAAAAGCATAGTTGTGAATATTGTATATCATGTCTGACAACAGATTCCCCTAAATCCCACACACTGGTCATTTAAGCATTTCTTTAGAACATCAAATATCTACGATTATATGACCAACTTTAAAGATTTGGGAATGTCCTTGGGTATTATTTATCATTTAAATTAACAGTTAATCAGCTTGTTGTTTTAATCAGCAAACTAACCCACAACTGTCATCACTTTTTGATTCAAATGTTGCTGAATCCTGATTGGTGCATGGAAGTATACGACAGCACCTATTTTATACTCAGACCCACCCACTAGAAACCAATGAGTGGAACAGGTAAAAACACAAATACCGGCATTGCATGTTCAAACAGAACTGTCACTTAAAGTAAGCAGTGGTGCAATTTGCAAGTGGTACATTTACTTAAGTACTGAACTCATTGTATGCCATACTTTTGTCCTATTACATTTCAGAATTATTTGACAGCTTTAGTTACTAGTCACTTTACAAATTAAGATTTTACTTAGGCTACAAATGTGAAGAGTTTCTAAATATGGTTCTTTGTTATTAATGATAGTAAACTATCCAACATTGTACACTAATAGAGCTGATATGAGTTGATTAATCAATTGACAGAAAGTACACTGTAAACCATGTAAAAAATGCTCAGCATTTGGTTTGAGCTGCTTGAATGTGCTCGATTTTGTTGCTTTATAGAATAACATTATTGCATAAACAGTATGAAGGTGTCTCTTTGGGCTCTGGGTAATTGTAATGGGTATTTCTTACAACTTTTCATAAGTTTTACAAGCCCACCAATATATTAGGAAAACAAAGGGCTGATTAATCCATAATGAAAATAATCCTCACTTGAAGCTTCATATGAAATAAATAAAGCTCCATCTAAACCAAGTACAACAGTAAAACCCTGCTTTTACATTAATGCATGAGTAATAATAATCTAATGATAAAATATACATTTCTCTCAACTCTTGATTGCAAATCCATGTTAGTGAGCACTAATCCTTTTCCAAGACAATCCATCCACCTGACAGGTCGGCATATCAAGATGCTGGTTACACAGCATCATTACTGCACAGGTGTGCCTTGGGATGGTCACAATAAAAAGCCACTCTAAAATGTGCAGTTTTATCTTGAAAAAAGACATTTAATGGGGTTTCACATGACTAGCACCACAGAAATCCATTCTTTGGTCACAGATACCCTAAAGAATTTGTTTGTATCTGGTGTGACACCATTAGCCTCATGCAGCGCAACACATCACCTCCTCAGAGTTGATCAGGTTGTTGATTGTGGTCTGTGGGATGTCAGCTCGCTCTTCTTCTATGGCTGTGTGGAGTTGCCAGATATTGGCAGGAAGTGGAACATGCCATTGTACATACAGATCCAGAGCATCCTAAACATGCTCAGGGACATGTCTGGTGAGCAGGCCATGCAAGAACTGTGATCAGCGTCCAGGGATTGTGTACAGATCCATCTAACATGGGGCTGTGCATAATCATGCTGTGACATGGCAATATAGTGGCAGATGATGGGCATGAGAGTGGCTCTCAGGATCTCTTCACATTATCTGTTTGCATTCGAACTGCTGTCGACAAAAAGCACTTGTGATCATTGTCCGTAGCTTATACCAGCCCATACTATAACCCACTGCCACGATGGGGCACCCTGTTCACAACACTGGCATTAGCAAACCGCTCGCCCGCACAGCGCCATACAATCTGCTCAGTATTCATCTGTAAAGAGAACACTTCTTCAAAGTGCCATACGCCAGCAACAGTAAGCAGTTGCCCACTCAAGTTGGTTACAATGATGAACTGCTGTCAGGTTAACACCCTGATGAGGATGAGGAGCATGCAGATGAGCATCTCTGTGACACTTTCTGATGGTTTGTGCATAAATTCTTTAGTGGCGCAAACCAATTATTGCATCAGCTGCTCGGGCACCTGGTCTCAGATGATCTTGCAGGTGAAGATGCTAAATGTGGAAGTGTGGTTACATGAGGTCTGTGGGTGTGAAGCCAGTAGGATTTACTGCCAAATTAAGGGAAACAACATAGGTGACAGCTTATGGCAGCGAAATGAACATTCAGTTCACGGGCAACAGGTCTGGTGGATATTCCTGTAGTCAGCACGCCTCAGAACTCGTGACATCTGTAGCATCGTGTTGTGTGACCAAACTGTAAATTTTAGAGCAGCCTTTTATTGTGACCATCCCAAGTCACACCTGTTTGGGAATGATGCTGTTTAAAGAGCATGGATTGCTTGTCTGACCAACATTTGAAAGAAATATATCTTTTAAGTGTTTAAAAAGTCTTGGATCTTTAACTTTAGCCTGGGAAAAATGGGAGCAAAGACAAAAATTTACTTTGAGTACATTTTCCTGATTACAGCTTATTGACAGACTTCTATTTCAGTAGCATTTTAACACTTGTAACAGAGTAATTCAAGCCTTGTTTCCACCAAACACTCTGGCTCAGTTCAGTTTGGTTTGTTACACATTAGAATGGTTTCGTATTTCAAGTTGTCAAAAGTTGTGGATGGTACCAATAGAACTGTTCCATACCGTCACCATTTTTCGCTACCCCTTCGTTGAGGTACCTAACACACTGATCAGATACTAGAAGCTGTTGCTATAAACACTGCTGCCATTTATTGGTCAATAAACAATCAACGCCTTTGCTCAGACTACAGTGGACTGTGTTCCTATACTGGCAAGTTGACATACATCAGCCAGCTCTAACTATGAAATGTCAAAGGATGTTTTGCTGCCTTTTCATCTTTACTAGTTCACAGCCAGCTACAGACTGAGAAAATATAATTTAAATCAGTATGCACTTTAAAGGCTACTGTCAGCAGCTACAGGCAACTAAGGTGGAATGTTTTCCTGCTTGTTACTCTGTGCATGAGCTCACATCATGAATCAATCAACACAACTTTTATGTCAATATGATAACCCTGACTGGGCTCTCTGTGCTTTAGTGATGATTAGATCTTCAAGAGCTTAAAAAATGTATATGAATTCCAATCTGTTTATGTGAAGTGCAAACACTCTTTTTCCTCACCTAGGAAAAAAAGTGGTGGAGTGTCATTAATGTGTGCTCTGGCAGCACTACACTCCTGCTCTGAACACTCCAGCCTGTTCTTTTATGATCTGAACGCGTCGTACAACTGTGTTCCGTGGACAATCAGTGATGTGCAGAGGTCATTGGTGAGGAGGAAATACACAGAGAGCCGGATAGATCAGTGACGAGGCTATAACCATCACATAAAAACCATCCAAACACAAAACAGATCTCAAGTTTAGGCGCAACTATATCAAAAGTGTCTGGCGGAAACGCAGCCTTATAATGTGATACTTTTACTTAGTAGTTGTGGTAAATGATCTGAGTCCTTCCTCCAGGACTGATAACAAGAAACTGACCAAATAACTTTTCAGGGCAGGTCATTTTTAAAAAGAGCCAAAAGTTCTTGCATTTCAAAACATTTTAAAATGAACATTGTGCAGCGTTTTTGTTTAACTTTCCTCAGGTTGAGCCCGCTGTCCTCTCCTCTGAGGGCTAGTAGACAAACAGTCTAATGGCATCGCAGACGCTGTAATTTGTGTGCATCCTGATGACTGCTGCCCTGAGCTATTTGCACAGTTTCCCAGCAAGCCCTGTGAAGGTCAGCATGGTATCACAGCAGACGATAAAGACAGACTCAATTGCTCGGACAATTGACACACACACTGTTTCTTTTTTGCACCATGTTGCAGCTCACGCACAAATACACCCCAAACCCACTGCAGGCATTGTCTGTATACAGTATCTTTCCCATATAGCTCTCCTCCCATCGCACTGACACCGAGCACAACAGTGTCTGTTTTTTTCTTCAGGCAAATGATTTTTTTTTTTCTGTATCACAAAGTCTTTAAAGGTCCTTTTCATTTCTCTGACATGTTGGTAACAGGCTTTTAAGAGTGTGACGCATATTTGTTATCTTGTTGGCTGTTAGCAGCATTGTTGAGATGCTGTAAATTGGCTTTTATTGTTGTGAATGTGGAGAGTCAGTCAAAGTGATGTAACAGTCAGATAAATCACTCTTTCCCACATCCTTATGTTTAAACAGATGCATCTGCGGTTGCTGAAAATGAAAGCATGCAATGATTGTGCTGAGTGGAACAAGGCTCCTACCACTCTTACATACTTATTAATCTTCTCTGCATTGTGCTCATAGTTTAGAAAGCATTGACATTTTCCTGACATTTCTCTGTTATGATTCAAACCAAGGAGATCCAAAATCAGCCATTAACATGGCTAGAGGCTCCTTAATCAAGAGGTACATCTTGGAATTTGATATGGAAGTGCTCAGGTCAAAACTAATCTCATATGGTTTGGTTTTTTTTCCTAAATACTTGAGCAGGCTAATTTAGATTAAGAATATAAAGACGGTATTAAGAACACAGAGGCCAAAATCACAGATGGAAAATTAGCACAGCTGTAATGATGAAACTTTTCTTGTTTTATTAACTGTGGCATAATCTTCATATTCTGCATGCACTCCATGTCCTCTGGATCAAAACAGAAACACCCTTCCCTTGATCTTCATTAAATTTGAACCCAAAATCTATTTTGTATGAAGACACAATCTGTCTCAACAACCTTTCTGGATTACTGTATATTTCTATTTCCATAATCCCTTATTATAAAGTACACATAAATCCAACACTGTAGTATTTTTAATTTGAATAACCTCCACATTTGTATGACCTTATTTATTTGAGATCATTTTACTGCAAGAGATGGCTAAAATCTTCAATTATGATCATTTCTGAAAGGCAATTAAACTGAACTGAATTGAATCAAAGTGAATTGCACTGAATTAAAGCTAAAATTTCATGCAAAGAAAAAACATAGGTCCTTTTAAGTGTCTTGGATCTTTATACTTCAAACCCAAAGTCAATGTCAATGTTTAGACTTTAAAGTAGGAGATAAGTGTTGAAACACTCAAGCAAGATACAATCATTTGAGAGTAACTGTGGTGCAACAGGTTGTTGTCTTGCTTCTCTTACTGTTGGTGCAACATCCTAAAAAGCATTTAAATGGCTATTTGTGAATTAGCAAGGCTGACAGGTTGCCAGACTATCACAGGGCTGACCAGTGTTGGGGCACCGCCAAAAATGGCTTTTTTCAGTAACGAGTAGTGTAAGGCACTACTGTCCCTAAATGCAGTAATCACATTACAGTTACTAATCAAACACTTAAGTCGTTACTCGCATTACATAAATGAATCATTAGATCTTCCCCTTACTTAAGAGTTAGTGACGACGGGCTTCAGGCTGTTGCCAACGGGTCATCTTCCGCAGGGCCGTTGCAACGGACAGGCAAACACAGACTTGTGTGTAATTGACAAACAGAGTGAAAAATTGAATTTCCCATCGGGGATTAATAAAGTATATAAAATTAAAACTAGGCAATTGCCTAGGGCCCCGAGCTGGAAGGGGGCCCCCAGAGACGGCTGACATTGGTCCATATCAATGACATTATGATAGAATCCCTATAGACACTGCAACAACGACAACACTTTGGAATCCCCCCTAATGGGGCCACCTACTGACTGCTGCTTGCCAGTGGCTAGAGGGGGTCTCCCAGAGACTGCTGACATTTGGTCTGTAATCAACGACACAACTTGAAACCCCCTTAGACACTGCAATGACGACCCGTTGGGAGATCTCCCTATTGGGGCCCCCTACTAGCTGACTTGCTGCTGCTGCTGCTGCTGCTGGTGCCGGGCAAAATGAAGCGAACATATCCTTCAGGGCACGCAAAAAGAAAAAAAAAAGCAAGAAGAGGATAAAAAAAAAAGACAATGGTAAGTGAGAATGTCTTACATCCTACATTAAAAGGAGTTATAACAGAACAGATCAGCATAATAAATTAACAGTAATCCCTATGACACAATGAGACAGAGAGAGAGAGAGAGAGAGATGCAGGACAGACAGTAATGACAGTAGCTTACAACAACATTTATGAAAGTAATAATATTATATTTTGATTTGATTTGATTTCTTTATTTAAGTGTCATACTTCAAAGAAGCCTAGCCCTTATGGGCTTATAAGACACTTTATCTCAAAAACACAAACAATGATCAAACATACAATTTGGAAACAACCAAGGTACAAAACAGATGCACAATAATACAGATGTACAATAGTAGAACGTAAACACAACAGTCCTCATGATTAGGACAGTGAACCCTAATCTAATCCATTGATATATCTCACTGAAAGAGCAAGGATTGCCTTCTATTCTAGGCTTTGAAAGTAAAATTAGCAGTCGTAAATAACCTCAGTCGTAAATAACCACTCCAACTTCTGACCATCATCCGCCCAAAATAAATCAGCTTTTTGTTTTTGCATTTCATCAAACAAGGGAACCCTTAAGTCCTCATACTGTGAACAATAAAACATAAAGTGAAATTAATTTTCAACCTCTTTTAGATCACAGACATTACATATCCTATTGTCTTCAGGTACTGCAGTGAACTGCCCCACTTCAATAGCGAAGGGTAGGATACCAGCTCTCAGCTGAGCACACAGTGACCTCTGGCTTCTGGTTAGAAAGGAAGTAACGTAGGGTTCAGGTCCAAAACTCTGCTTATAATTATAATTCTGGCTATTGTGGTACAATATGTTGAAAGTATATATCAATATCTGATAGTATACATATGTGTCAATAATCATATGTGTATAATAACAGTAGAAGTATGACTAATGATAACAGCAGCAGCAGGAGGCATCTGGCAGGACCACAGCAGCAGCACAACCACACACGTCACACTATCCAGGCACCGCTGTGATATGAAGCACCACAGTTCCTTGAGAACTGCAATATCAATTTTGCATAACAATGTCACTTCATAAATTGATCAGTTATCAGTCACTTTATTTGGGTTCAACCTGAGAACTAATTGATTTGATGTGATTTATTTACCCTCTGTAACAACATCAACACTTATCCAGATAGGCTTCAATCAACTGGATCCTAATTGACTTTACATTGGCATTGTTTCCGTGGTACCGGCACGTAATTTCAACCCATTACGTGCTGCCACCACGGAATGCGATGTTAAGAGGTCGTGGTCATTTCATGTATTTCTGTGAGATCAGGTTGAATCACGCTATGCTATGCCCAGTTAATGTTATGTTACCAGTGACTGAAGAGGGAATGTTAGCTGGTGATTCTGTTGGTTGTGAATGAGCTGGGCCTGGCAGAGATCAGGTTCTGATGCCTTTGTCTTTGTTCCAAATGTGCACGTCGGAGTAAACTAGTTGCTGTTGCCCTTACAGAGTTAGCAGCTCGACGGTAACTATGCTTTCTTGTGCCTTGACACTTGTAAAGTTAGCGGACAGATTTGTGTTGTAGGTGTTGTAGTTGATAGTGCTAAGCTTGTTTACTCTTAGTTAGTGGTCTGTATTTAACTAACCAGGGATATGCAGGCTCTTGTGTCCCTGTCATTTAAGGGTCCAGCGCCTCTGCTTTGTGAGCAGGGTACATGGCAGAGATCAGAGAGACATCAGGTAGAGCATGGAGATGAGATGAGAGTAGAGAAGGCGTTGCTGTCATGAGAGCAAACAACTACTGAAGCTGGGGTTTTGTTGATAAGATCACATCAGGGTTCACCGCTACACTCCACTAATGGTAGTTAAAAACTGGGTCCGTGGGCAGGGTTTCACACACAAGTGTGAATAACAGGGGATTGTGGGAAACTGAGTCCATGTAATGGTTTATGTTTCACAATAAAACTTCAGTTTAAGCCTCACAGATGGACACGTTCATCAGTGGAGCACATTTACAACAACTTTTTTGCAAGTCGAGTAAAGCCCGGTGCTGTTAGTCACTGCACATTGCTCGCTGTGGTCAAGCTTGTTAAAAATTCTGTGGGCAGGTTCGGCTGGTGGACGCATTACAAGCAGCTGCTTGCTGTGAAAGGTTTTGATGAATTCTACAATCAACTGGCTTTCATGTTAAACACCTTTCCAACCACTGTGAAATTAGAATTCTTCTCAGCCCTTTTCAATTATTCATTAAATCTGGTTTGATCTGAAAGTCACTGAGTGTGATAAAAGGGCTGTTTTGAACATTTTTTGAGAACCATCCCACCTGTTAAAATAGCCTCATCTATTTTTTTCTATTATATTGGGTCCTCATAGGTAAATTGTCTCACATTAAATGGCTGTGATGCAATTCCTCACAAACCTTGTTGCTGTTTTAATCCCCAGAGTTTGGGAATGAATCTCAAACTGTGCAGAAACAAGAATAAAGAAAATACAGTATGTATGACAGTGGTCAGGTTTTACAGTACAAGTCAGAGGGATGGACAAGAAGCAGCTCTCTGATTTCTAACATTAACATCAACACATGAGTTAAATATTTTTTCACTGATTCTCTTACAACAATGCTTTTCTTTCATAGTGAAAACGTGTAGGTTGGAACAGGCTCACTCCCCACTCCTTTCATGCCCTCCAAGCACCTGAACACCTGTCAGTTCAGACTCAGAGTCAAAAGAGTATCACAGAAAACAAACTGAAAACCTAAGCCTTACAAACCTGGCATAAAAATTGCAGTTTTTCAGAGTATAGAAACATTGTCATTCAGTGCATCAAAAATCTATCTGGTGAAGCACACATGCGTGACGTTAGGTAGCCCTTGCTTGCATTGTAATTCAGGACAAATCATAAATGGTTCCACATCTTCCTTGAATGGTTTCAAAGCAAAGTGCAGCACAGCATTATAAAGGGTGTAAAATCTGACAATACATGGGCTCTGAAATGTTGACCAGTAGGTCTTGCTTTCTTCTAACGTGCGCTCTTCTTTTACACAGAGATTCAGTAACTAAGGTCAGGTAATGGCTGCTTTTCACTTTATAAAAATCAATGTGTGTTGTTAGTGAAACCATGTAGAATAAAGCATTTGCTAAAGGTGTGTATATGACACAGGGTGCTGATCAGACATGGCTGTGTACCAGGTGCATTTACTTATGCAGGGATTGTAATTGCGATGGGTTTTGGAGACGGGGTAGAGAATACAGCAATCTAAGCAGGTGAATTGGCAGCTTTGCCATGGGTGTGCTGAGCAGACTGCTAAATAAGGTTTTCTGTTGTCCAGAGAAAGAGCCAGGAAGGGGAGAGAGAGAGGCAGAGAGACGGGACAAGGGATAGTGAGGAGGAGCAAGGGCAACAGAGGAAGGGAGAGAACGAGTGAGGGAGATAGAGAGACGGGGAGGGAGAGAGACCGAGGGAAGATAGACGGCCAGCATGGAGGAGTGAGGACAATGGAGGGTAAGGGAGGGGGGGAGTGTGAGACGAGCACCTTAGAAAATCAAGCAGCCAGTCTATTCCCTGGAGAGGCAGCAAGGCTGGCTGTGGCTGACTGATCCAGTGCTGTGCTGCACTGTGTGAAAGGGGCCAATAACAGGCTGAGTAATGGGATTGTGCCACTGCAGATTGTGTGTGAACAGGTTGGGTCCTTGGGTGTTCCCACAAGTCAGGTTAGCACTGGCCTGAATAAGACCGGACTGAGCAAGAGCCAAGGCTGCCTGTTGTGCTCAACATCTATGGGCTCACCATTTTAGTTGGATAAGGCTGAGGCTATTCTAAATTTTTCTAAGTGCTTGCAAACCTTCATGAAAAGACCAAAACCAAAAATAAACAGATCCTCCTAACAGGTATTATGAGGCCATGTGAGGCCAAAGCTTATTTCTCTGTGCCACAGAGCTCCATTCTTCTTAAAATACGAACATCTGAAAACCCATCAAAGAGCTGCATTGTTGCACTGGGTGACATGTTCCTTCATTGCAATGAACATGGGCCCTGTAATTTCTAAATTTCACACAAATGATTCGACCAAAAGTGTATTTATCCACAGCTGAAAATAGTCCCCAGCAGTACCGTTTGCTCATTTGAACCTACACTGTCCAGTCCATTTTAACAAAAGGAATCAATAAAAAAAAAGTTGGGTTGAAAGAGACCTCATATTTTTGTTCTTTCAAATAAATTCAGACAAAACACGTCATCGCCTCATCCTAAACTACAGTGTAAAACTGATCAGTCACAGGTCCAGTGTGCAAGATTTAGAGGGATTTAGTGGCATCTATAGTGAAGATCGCAGATTGCAAACAGCTGAAACTTCTCCAAATTCCAATTCCTTCAATTTTGATTGTTCGGGAGGTTGTTGTTTTTTACCGAAGTATCTGCAGTGGTCTCTTCCTCTCCAAAACAAATGGACCTGGTGATATGAACCTGTAAAAACACTGTATAAAGCAGTGTCACATTACAAATCAGTGTTTCTCCTACGCTGTTCAGCACATTGCAGACAGGCTGTGTGCCCAGTCCCCGCTAATATATGCTCACTTTTGTTTTCTGATAAATTTGTGCTACTCTTATTTCTGATCCAGACGTTGGGGAGGTTTTTACCGGGAGTCGCATTATCCAGAGTGGTCTCTTCCTCTTCAGAACAACTGGACACGGTGATTTAAGCCAGTTAAAACACTAAATAAAGCACAAATCAGTGTTTTTCCTTTATATTAGTTGTAGTTAGATGTCCATTTTGTTTCCCCCTTGTGTGTGTGTGTGTGTGTCCCCTCATGTTTCATGTGCTTAGGTCAGTTCGTTCAGTTGAATTACTGTGTCTTGTTGCTGTTATTTTGAGTACAGTTCTATTTGTTTGACCTCTTTTATGAGCCTAGTGACTAAGTTCTTGGTTTGTATTGTTTTTGGCATTATTTGGGTAAATAAAACCCTATTCTTTCCAAACAAATCCTGTTTTTCTCATTGCCTCACTGCTTGGTCCTTGGCAGCTGCTATCTATGATGGCCGGAGCGAAAACAAATGGCCCTATCTAGAGCCAGTTTTGTCCATTCTGGGCTACTGACAGACTCTGTGGAGGAGGACCTGCTTCCTATGTAGATATAACCATCTCATTCTAAGGTAACGAAAACATGATGATTCTTATTTTCAGATGATCATAAACTAAAAGAAAATATATCTATATTCCACATCTGCCAATCTATCCCTCTAAATCCTACACACTGGACCTTTAATTCATGGTACTTTTGCTGTCACTAGTGATGACAATACTAACTCCTGCATTTTTGTCATGTTCAACCTTCACTGCCTTACCTACACCATGATATTTTTTCCCATCTTTGGTACTGAATCCAAAATCCACTTATTTGTCATTACCACAGGTTACACAATTCATTGTTAGTCATTGCTCTAGTTTGCTATTATTAACATTTTTCCCACCAGAACTCCTCTGTGCTCTACTCTGTCCCTGTGATAGGGTGATCTGTAATTAGGTCCATTAACGCACATTAATTTAACACAACAGTTTTGTTGGAGTGTGTGTTATGTATGTTGTATGTGTAAAAAGGGTTGATGATTACCACAGCAAATAATGACTATTTTAGCCGTGTGTTTGTTGCAGACTAATTAAGCCCATCACGACTTTGCTAACTTGATTGTTGTCATGAGTCACATTGTTCCACAAGAAATCTCTGTGTGTAGCTTGCCTACCAGCAGATAACTAATTTCTTTCTTTCTTTGTTATTAGTGTTTTGGGGGCTTGTTCCTATAAAGCTGGCTGTGAGTGAGTTAATGTCATTCTGTTGTTAGCAGGAATAAATTTGCCAGTTTGGGCTTCATTACTCAACGCAAGAGAGAGTGCACAACTGCTACTCTTCCACACATTACTTCTCCGGCGATTTGGTGTTATAATTATACGTTTAGCACTGCTCGCTAATTTCCTCAACTCACACTGGACATTTGAGTTAAAATAATTCTGTCACACATGATGTGAATTTTTAATTTGAACAAATGATTACAGATCTTTTTTCTCCCCCGATGTTACTGCGTTAAATGGTTATTAGTGTAAAAAAATATTAAAATCACGAGTCCTGTCTGTCTCTGTGTATGTCAGCCTGTCTTAGGGGATAAGATCATCTTCTGAAGTGAGTCAATGGGCTCCATGTTGATGTGCGGTTTAGTTACTGTAGTTCACACAATGTCAGTGTGGATTAGAGCCACCACTGCTCAACACCCCACACCCCGCTTTGAAGCCCCTCTTGCTCCACATCCTGCCGGTGCTTTAGCTCACATTTAGCACGTCCCATTGCATTAGTCTCACTCTGTCCCTCACCTTGTGGCTCCGCTCGAGCGGCTGCTGCCCAGCCATTTCCATTTTCTCGTTGGTTCTTTGATGTTTGTCCATCACATCAGCCGCTCCCGCTTGTGTGTGGGCATGTGTGCAAATGCATGAGTGTGTGTCAGAGTGCAGGAGTTAATTGTGCCGATGCGATTTAGCTATGCATACCGCTGTGATCACTGAATTCATTTAGCAGTTAAAGCGAATGCTTGGCTCAAAGCAAAGACGAAGTCGCTGGCATACAAACAGCCTAACAAGATGAGTGCGTTGCCAAATGTATAGCTGCGTGCCATTTCCACACCAACACAAAATGCATTCACAGGTCCAGATGATGAGTCAGAAGCAATATAAAATGAGTTTTTTTTTTTCCTTTTTGGAACAATTTTAACAGTGTTGATTTAAGATTATTCAAATGAACTTCCCACTTGCTGCACATGTTGAAAGGAGAATATAATTCATTGGCAAGTCACCAAAGCCATGATTGCTGCTTGTATTTTGCTTTCACACTGGTGTAACAATCTTTCCCCTTCTGTAGGTAACTGCAGAGAGCACTGTAGCACCTTTAAACACCACCATTTTCCACCACATTTCAAGCCTCTGACATCTCATTACTTTGGATTAACTAGTCACAAGTGCCACCTCTGACAGCACTGAGGGGGCTACAGATGATGGCCTAAGGGTTTATTCATACCCTGTGGCACTATGCTATCCTACCCTGCCAACGTACTGAGGGATGGAAAGAGTGAGGGAAAAGAAGAGTTTAACTGGCTGTAACTCAAACCTGATTTAAACTTGACCTTGAGCTTCTTGTTTGGAGTAAATGTGTATTTATTAACTTTGATGTCTTTTTTTCTGTTTGCATTTAATGGCGTTCATACATAGGTTGCTTTCTCTGCTTAGCATTTCATTTTACCCAGTATTGGAGTTTGTGCATGAAAAAGTAGGAGTGCTGTATCAAATAAGATATGACAGAGATTTTGCTGAATATAGAAAAAAGTGGAGAAAGACATTAAGTTAACAGATGAACTTAATGCTCTGTGAATAACTGTAAGGACCCGTGGATTGGGAAACACAGAAACATTGCGTCTGCCATTGTGATGTCATGTTGCACTGACATTGCTGAACAGAGAATAATCACCTGACTAGCCTTTACTGTCTTTTGCCACATTATTTTGTTTAATGCCTCCTTCCCGGCAAAACAGCCGTGGCCAGAGCCATTATATTTTTGGGTTGTCCCTCCTGTCTGTCCGTCTGTTCGTCCCATTCTTCCGAACGCGACATCTCAAGAACACCTCAAAGGATTTTCTTCAAGTTTGGCAAAAACATTCACTTGGACTCAGTGATGAACTACTCAGATTTTGGTGGTCATAGGTCAAAGGTCAAGGTCACTGTGACCTTGTCTGTTTCATTCTTGTGAACTCGATATCTCAATAACAGCGCTTGAGAAAATGTATTCATATTTGGCACAAATGCTCACTTGGACTCAAGGATGAACAAATTAGATTTTGGTGATCAAAGGTCAAGGTCACTGTAACTTTGCATCTGTCTCATTCTTGTGAATGCAATATCTTGAGAAGGCCTTCAGGGAGTTTCCTCAAATTTAGCACAAACGTCCACTTGGACTTAAGAATCAACAGATTCAGATTGGATAGTCAAAGGTCAAGGTCACTGTGACCTCACAAAATACGGTTTTGGCCATAACTCAAGAATTTTTTCACTAATATGACAAAATGTCACATAAATATTTAGTAGGATACAATGATGAAGTGATGACATTTTATATCCAACATGTCAAAGGTCAGCTTCACTGTGACATCATAATGTTCTGCAAAAACATTTTGAAACTGTGCTGGTTGTAAAGGTCTTCTGTGCTGCTGGGGGGACGATGTGCGTGAAGCATCCATGTTTTCACCAACATGGATGTACTCTGAAATTACAGTTTGAGTGGTTTGCAAAGGCATACAAAGGCAGAAAATCTTTTTTTATATACAGGCAATTTCCTGTTTTCGTTCACTCTCATGGCTATATTCAGTGTCACTACAGATGCAGCACACAGCTGTTCAGTGATAAAGCTCTGATAAACCCAGTACACGCTACTGACTAAGCACTAAACAGTACGCATACATAGTTTTAAAAGCCTGTACAAACAGGGTCTTTTTTTTAAATGATTAATTTACATGTCAATATATTTTTTTCTACTGTTGTTTTTGTTATGAGTACTTTGACCCAGAATGCAAATATTATGCCGTGGTAAAGCATCACAATTTTCTCTGAGTTACATTTTTCTGAGCTTTTGCACCGCTAATAAAGGCTTCATCCAATCACTTGTATCGAACAAATATCACGTCACAACATCTCGACAATGGCAAACTTGTTGCAAACGCTCACATTAGTGCCTGCTGGTATGAATAGTTTTAATGCCTGATTTTTGGGTCGTTTATTCCTCATGCCGCCAGCGTGTAAAAGACTCAAGAGTCAGATATTTCCCCATAGGAGTTGGTGGAGACCAAAAAAGAGCTAAAAGTAGCGTGAATTTTTAACTTAAATTTGTCAGGTGGCCAGAAACACAGCTCCAAATAAATGTTGCTCTGCATCCATTGGATGTGTAAGTAGGTAACTGCTTAAACAACATAAGGGACTGTGCCTACAGCCTATTTTGCTGCCGCCTGGGGCCAAAAATATGAACTAATGCAGAATTAAAGGGGCTCTCCTCCACTTTCACAGATCAAAGTCAGTTTACCAGAGGTGGAGAGTTCTTCACAGACCGTGGAAATAGATATGTAGTGGAAGAGTTTCACAATTTCATCTTGTGGATTTTTTAATGGAAAGCCAGGTTTGCTAACTGTGTCTGAATTTGTATATTCTGAAGACATGGGTTTAACCACAGGTTTCATGAAAGATACTATTTCAGTTTCATTTCTCGAAGCGTATTAGAGACAAACAGGGACTAAAGATCATGGTAACCTGGCTCTTGCTGAATCAATCAACTATTTTTGTTAAATCTGTCTTTTATGTATCACACAACTTTATAGAAGTGTGATCCCACTGTAAGTTACTGAACCACTGTTTTAATTAGAAGCATCACTTCACATCCAGGCTAAAATAATAGATGGTGCCTGTTGTAGTAAAAATGACATATGTGAATATTTTGAAATAGAATTGAGACATGATCCACACTGCAGTGGACTGTTACTGTCTGTATGAGAGGAAGTGTGACTCCAGCAGCCGGAGTCAGCAGTAATTAGGCCGGTGGGTGGATACATTTCATTATGCCCAGAGAAAGACGTGGCTAAGCCTTGTGTTCCCCTGTAATCCTTCCACTGCGCTGCCCATTATGACTCAGCCCCAATCCGCTATACTGAAAGTCATCACTTTTCTCCAGCCACAGCGGACCAGACAAGCCAGGTGCCCCAGGCTTACTGACACCAGCCCTGCCTCTGGTGACTGAAGTCGCCTCGGCACAGAGTTGAAGTTTCCTCCTCTCAGTTTGAATAGGGCTGGAGGGAGCGCCATTTAGTTCCCCTTGTTTAAAGATAAGATAAGGCTAACGACTGTAATAGCTCCTCAGGGAAATAGATACTCAGGATAATAGAGATCCACTGTTCCTATCAGTCCAGGTATATTGGACAGAGCAGAGGTTTTTGGCTGGAGGAAAAAAGCACTGATGAGCTCTGCTTTGCATTACAAGCCACACTAATGACTGTGATATATCAACAGTTATCTGACATAGCAAGGAAATATCACTCCCTAATCCTTTTGATTTTTGTTCCTTACCATTACTCATCACTCTCTGTTCATTTAAGTTTTGCTCGTTGAAGGGAGAAATGTTTTTAAAAAAATCCAAGACAAATGATGAAACTTCAGAGTGGTTTTGAGGGGGTGTGTATAAGTGGGTTTTTTTTAAATCCAAAACTTCTGTGGTCTTTTTGTACTTTCCCCTCATGAATATTTCATGAAGAACAAGGTTCATTCAGCAAAGTCAAAGTCTTCCCAACAGTTTTGTGCAGAGACTCTCAGGGACACAAGTAAAAACCCAAGACAAAAGCATCACCCGTCATACGCCAAAGGGCTCGGAGAGCAACATGGGAGATTGAGAGATTTTACTCTTTAAAAGGTAATTTGAAGCAATTGTTTCAGGTGACTTTTGACTGAAGAACAATAATTGTCCCCCCCTTTCATTAAAGTTCAAAGGCACAAAAAGACTCTACTTGCGTCACACGAGGCTCTTGGAGTCATGTTTTTGACTGTTGATCAAAATAAGTCTGCCGAATAGCATCAAATAACACCCTCAGAAATCATCACTCACACCCTGCTTGTTATGTTACTCTAAAGGGCACCCACACCAAAGGCAATATCCAGTCAGAATAATGTTTTCCCACACTATTATATCAAATGGTGCAAAGCAAGACAGAGCAGTATGGAAAATGATCATTCAGTGAGAGGGCTATTATAGCAATTTGAGGTTTCCTTTCAATTACAAAATGCACAAATCACCAGTAATCTGAACTTGATTACAATAATTTTCATTGTGGTCACATCTGTAAAACAGCAGTCCATCTTAGGTTTTAGCACTAGACGGAAATTATAGCGTAGCAGTGTTTTATTTATTTATTTATTAATTTTAGGCCCTGTCCTTGTCTGTGTTTTGCTCTAGATGACTGGGTGTCTTTTTTCAAAAATGTTAGCCGTGGGCAGGAGCATTTGTCCCTTCTGCCCACACCTTTTACTTTGTGTAGTTAAAGCCTGTGCTGCACCCTGAAGCTTTAGTGTGCCACCAACCAATTTAAATTTTGGCACTAAGATAATTTGTTCTGGGTTTGTACCACAAAAGATCATTGTTGCACACTGACTTTGACCTTTGAAAGACCAAATTATTAGGAAAAGGTGGTATTATTTTGCATTCATTAGATGTCACAGCTGCAGGCTTGCACATACTTTTAAAGTAATTGACATTTAATTTGGGATTAAAAGGTAGTGCAACTCTATCTATCTATCTATCTATCTATCTATCTATCTATCTATCTATCTATCTATCTATCTATCTATCTGCACAGCACATTCAGAGCCTACACACACCTGCTGACATTGTTTGACTGAATTTAAATTTAGAGCATCTCTTTCTGCTCCTTTCGCTTGTCGTCTTCCTGTTTCTCCATTTTCTCTGGAGAATTGTTGTGTTATTCCTTGAGTCTCTCTGTCTGATTTTGAGATGAAGCAGTTTACCTTCTGACTTTCCATTCGATTCCAGCCAGATTTCAAACCCATCTTCTATCTTTTTATAGCCTCTCCTACTGTATCTCTGTGTCTGGGTCTTTTTTATTTTTCTAAACTTTACATGATCCTTGGAAAGTAGGTTTTGTTCACTTTGAGCAGCTGTTGAAAAGAAGTAGCCTTTCAGAGTATTGTGCCAGAAGCAACAAGTGGCACTATGGGATGTACTTTGTGTGCCATTCTACATGAATGGTTTAGTACATCCACCCATCCATCATGATCTCATGAGGGCGCGCCGTGAGATTTGTGTGTTCTCTGCTTTACTACCTTTGCTTCTGCATAAACGGCAAAGCCTCTCTGAGATGACGGTGGGCCAAGTGGAAAGAGCAGAAGTTGTGCCTCTCTGCCCTGTTGGGTAAACACTCGGTCGACCACATTATCCTCCTCTTTCTTTTTTAAATATTTCATTCCATTTTTGCATAATATAAAAGGTTAGAATCCAGGTCTGACTATGACACTTAGATGAGAGTGCTGTGCATACGCGAGTGTGCATTTGTGAATGAACCTGCATGCCTAAGTTCGTGTGAGTGTGTGTGTGTGTGTGTGCATGTTCCAAACAACAACAAATCTGGGTTACTGTGCTCCAAACCTGCATTGGCTGCTCACTATGGAGTGAATGTCAGCACTCTCTCGCTGTCTGGCATTTTGTATGTGCAATTAATGTCCTGGCATACAATGTCCCTGTGAAATGTCCTCAATCACTGCTAGATAACAAACAAATACAAAAATGAATCATAACAAAGCTAACATTCCTTAAATATGATACTCAGCCTTCCCCCCTGAAGGAGTCACTTAGCTTGCACTTGTACAGAAGTAGAGTCAAGTGAAGCATGCCTTTGTTTGGTTACTCTCCTTTGCTTCTTCCTTTCAAATTGTCTTTGGCAGTGTGTAGCACTGCACCACCAGGGACACTGCAATGCAAACTGGGACTGGCAAATAACAGCATGAACTCAGGGCTGAGCACAATTTCAAGAAGAGTAGGTAGCAACATAAAGGCCAAGGTGTGGAAGTGTAGTCCATGACTTGTAATTATGTGTCGCTGTCTCTTTCCCACTCCAAATCAATAACCCTGACACCGCCTTGGTCCTTTCATTTCAGAAAGTCCTTCCTTCATTTTGCATCCTTCAAAGTGAGCACAGATCTTTCCTGTGTAACACTTTCAGCTGGTGATAAAATATTACCATAGTAACTTGGATTCATAAATATAATTTCCATAAACAAACACAACCATAATTGAGAAGATTGGCAAGCTCTATTATGGTCTTGAAGCTGGTCACACTGCATGCTCAATCAATCCTTTCACTTCCGTCTCTGGTTCAACACTGGATAATAATCATATTCCACACACTGTATAATAGTGATTTTCTATGTGAAAATGCAGACACGCTGCCCTGGAGAGGTAAGATACTCTTAACCACTCTGTTATCACACACAGATAATGACAGATAACCCCTACTTGTTGTTCATTATCAAGTGGCAATCTTTTTGTAGTAAACTACACCTCATTCATCGGCTTATTTTCACAAAAACTCCTTTTGACTTTCTTTGCTTTTTTGAAACCTCAACCATTCTGCAAAACCCTGCTCTGTAACCTGCTCTTACAACCCATACAAACATACCACAACACCACTCTTTTCTCCCTTCCACTTCAGTCTGCCCAGCTTGACAAGAGCCAGTAACACAAATCTCTAGAAATGGTCAAATGCATCTAAATTGTAGCTTCAGCTCCTATCACACACAATCTACCGCCTACAGCTGCTTCTCCAAAAAATGTGCCCTTACTATGGTTCATGTGAATTTCTGTAATTGAAGCTTGTTTTATTCAGCTTATTTACGCTCTCTTATACTGGCTGCTTTCTTTCAGATTTTTCTATTGTTCATCATTTTCACATTGTTATCATAATTGTCATTTTACAAAAAAATTCTAGTCCAGTTAAAGTCTGTCAGCTGCCGTGACTCTCCTGTGCTAATCATCAGTTATTTGTCTGGTCGTCATTGGCAACAAGGCAACACAAATCTTACCAGCAACCTCAGGTACTATCCATCACAATATCGTAACGTCATACTGAGTGACACATTTATTTCAGACTGGTCCCACCATTGCCGGTGACGAGCGTGGTAAAATCTTAATCGTAATGACTATGTCTTTGAATCAGCTAATCACTTTTCATTACTGTGGAGCAATGCGGAAAAATGGCTCTTATTGCTTTATCATTATAGTGCTTTCCTGTAATGTACAGGACATTACTGAACCTCGGAGCAAAATGAACCACAGGATGAGTCTCATTGACTTCTAAAATGAAGATTACACAAGAAAAGAGAAACTTTTCTCTACCATTCATCAGAGTCAGCCTGGACCTGGGTGCACAGACATTTGTCCCATAAAATGCTTGATGAAAGGCTCTTAGTGGGACTGGCTTGGACTGATTGCATATGCACGACCAGTAATGGTGAATTTACTTGGCCCACAGGGGAGCAGTGCTCCCTGGCTGCGTAATGCTTTGATCACCACAAGACACCAGCAGCACTGGGCATGTCTCCTACCTTTTACTCGCCCTATGCCACAGGAATATATTAGCATATTGTGCTTTAAAAGAGCTGTCGCCTGTGATTGCATGGCTGTGGGTTAACAATGTGTTTAAACAAGTTTGTTTTTTTTTGGTTGTGTGGAAATATTGAGTGTTGGATGAAAGATTTGTCAGCTGGCGTTGTTGCGTTTAATACTGTGGCAGCTTACTGTCAGAGCATTGTCGTGATATAGCACAGCACACAGGAGCTTAGTGAATAATAAAGACCTTGTGCCATTTGGCAGACCTTTTGTTAGTTTTCATAAAACTTCTTGCAGCTCCGTATAGCTGGACTATAATTTACACGTACAAGGTTGCAGTGCACGAGCCCTTAAACTCATACCCAGTATAACTTGACATCCATGAGGGGCGCACAGACGTTGGCAGGAGATGTAATTCTCAGTAATTTTCATACTGTATGTATGAATACATCCATCCCAATGTTATTTCATACCCATAAATATGTGAATGTTGGAGCGTAAAATGCTCCTCTGAATACAGCGCCTTAAGCAATGTCAAGTTTGATAGGCTTTGTTTTGAGTTTAGAGGTGTTAGGTCACACAATGACCAGGCATTAACTTAATATTCCTCAGGCTTTGTTCATATCAGGTCTGGTCTTGTTAGGGCATTTGAGACATTTTTAAGCTCTGAAAAAAATTTAAAGTTGTGCCCACGTTGTGGGTGCTGCACACAGCAGTTGAAAGTTTCTTGAATAGCATTACTAATTAGTCCCTTTGCAAGAGAAAATATTTTCAAATGCCAAAACATCAGTCATGAGATACTTGAAGGACATTGACCTGATGGCATTTTCATACATGTGTTTGAAAAGGCTGGCCTGTGATGATATGATAGATTTCACAGGATTTCATCACATCCTCTCAAGTTATGCTTTTGTGCATGTGTCCGATATATTGTATCTCACAATGTTTCTCATCTCTACCACTCAGCCAATATAATTTGATGCTCAGATGCCCCAACGTTGTTTGCAAGTCAATATTTCAAGTGCTTTAAGCGAGGGGAGTCGATAGCAAATTGGACGTATTCTGGGTTTAATCAAATGCTTTAGTTCTGTGATGACACTATCCCTGCTGTGAGACCATCACGCTTGCACCGAGGAGACCACGAAAATATTCATTGCCACACAGCTCGCTGCATTTGCTCTTGAGGACATTGCTGAATCATGCAATTATGGTTTGGATGAGGAAAGTCGATAACTGCCTCATACTTGGGCCGAGATGGCTAAGGTCACACCTGTAATCATGTGGGAGCAGCACAGTCCATTGACACAGTGATGAGACTCCACAGACAGTCGGGCAGGATTGAGATAGAGGCTGATTGCTCCTTATTGGAAGATGGAGTCGGGCTGTCATGAATTGTGCTGTCACAAAGATGGAGATATGCACCAGTAGTCACATGTTTGCTCAGGGCAGGGCCTGACACCCTGCCCGCAGGGCTTGTTTTGGTGAGACAGATGTGTAAGGGCCTTCATAAACAGGCAGAGCACTGACGGAGCAGTGACTTTACGGTAAATTAATATTAAGCAAAGATTGATGGATGAGTTAAGCTAAAATAACATTTGGGTTGCCAGATTTGGGGAAAAATAACCAAAATTGATTCATTAACAACTGCTTTAGCATTTTTACCAAATAGAAAGTATAAACACTGATCTAAAGGTTTCTCACACTTCAAATTCATTCTTATTTATGGTTTATAACTGTGTTTTTTTAAATTACTGAGAAAACCATTGGCTACAACCATTTACAGTTTGGTTACTGTTTAAACCATGATGATGGGTTGTTTTATTCTATCTATTTAATGTATTATATTCTTTGATAATGTAGATTTAACAACACAGTGCCCTTTACATAGGGGTAACGTAGGGTAAAAAGTGGTAGCTGTATTTAAAAGAGATAGTTCACCCCAAAATCAAAAAGTAGGCCTACATATTTTTCCTCTTACCTGTGGTATTATTATCAGTCTAGATCGTTTTGGTGTAAGTTGTCGAGTGGTGGAGATATTAATTGTGGAGGTATCTCTCTCTCGTGCATTTACTGCTAGCTCACGTAGCACCACTAAGCTAGCTAATGTTACAGCCCAGCTGAGGAGGTGACTATTACATCTCGCACTGTCACGAGCAAGAGCCTCTTGTCCATGAGTAGATGCACGCTTCCCTCTGCACGGTGATAAGGTTGGCAGGTGTAGTTTGGTAGACAGAAAATAGTTCCTACATGAAATTACTCATAACAAGGTCTGTGGATTATCTTGAGTAACTGGGTCATGATTTCTAGAAAGAGACATTGCTGTTCAGTTTTCCAAATGTGTTTTTGGTGCTTTGAGCTCCACAAGCTGAGTACCATCTAGCTCCATTTTATTAAAGAGAAGGCAGACATCTCTACAGCCAATATCTCTAACACTTGGCAACTCATGCTAAAACAATCTACACTGATTAACAGCACTACAGGTAAGAGACCTAAATACACCTAAATAGTCCTCTGTATATTTGATTTTAGGGTGAGCAATCCCTTTATGGAAATATACTACATTTCTTTGCTGTGTTGACACATTGCTGATTTTCTCTGGCTGTAAACGCCTGGTCACACCAGCATTGAAGACAGCAAACATTTTTGCACGTTGACAGTGTTGACCTTTAAGGAAACGGAGAGCCAGAGAGTCCACAATCTAGCAAGCTCATGTAGCTCATTAGCTGTGTTGCACCATCCACTTTTATTACAGCCTCATATGTCAGTGTAAAAACTGCTCCCCAAAAGATGAGTCAGAAGTTCATGGTACAGATACATCTTTTTGATAAACTGGGCATGAATTGTACTATCATCAAATGTGCTTGCTAACTGACTGTTAGCAGCTTGTTAGCTTGGAAAGATCTTTCCCTGTTTAATAACATTTTTTGAAGAAACAAAATGATGTACAATCCTAAGAACAAAATGTCAGACAAAAGTTAAAGACACAGTACAGAGAAGGTGAAGCTCAGGGAAATATTGTGACTGACTGGTACTTGAATGTTTCTGCCTGGCTAGCTTGTTAGCAATTAGCTCGCCCAATTTCAGAGTGTGGTCTGTAAACAAGTGGGCTGCTGGTTAGTGGATACAGAACTGCCATTAGCCTTGCCAAAGGAGTAGTCAAATATTTGTAGAGTTAATACAGTCACATCTCAATGATCTGTGCTCGTGCTAGTGACTATTCTTCTGATAGCGCCGATGTGAACAGGAATAAAGTGAGCTTTTGTGATGGGCTATAATTTTGCCACAGTGAGACAGTTTACACCATAAATAATGCAGTTTTAGCGAAAGGATGAAGGTTCAGTGAATTTCAGATATTGGTGCCAAAGGATGAGACACTGCTGGCACATGCAGATCACATAAACCATCACATATAAGGTAAATGACCTATGAAATGAAAATACCTTGAAGAAAACTGTTACAGGGGTACCAATGAAAAATTGTCTATATTGTTACATCAGTAAATCCAGTCAAGACAAAGTTAATGTGTCAATTGAAAACCAATAAGGAAGAAAAATTCACAGGTGAACATTATAAATGTGACATAAAAACCACAAAAAAGGAAAAAAATATATTTTGATATGTGAAAAGGAAGGATTATGTCATTTATCCAGTTTTCCCTTTCATTTTTAAACATTTGTACAGCGTTTGCTGTAACCTAGCAACCCTCGTACCTGGGACACCACACAAACATGCATAGTGCATGTGAGTGTGGTTCATAGTCTGGTTCAAGATGATAGAAAGACAACAGGAACTCAAATAACCACTTGTTACAACCAAGACACGCAAAGACCATCTCTGAATGAACAACATATTGAATAGTGAAGCAGATGGGCTACAGCAGCAGAAGACCACACTGGGTGCCACTTCTGTCCACTAAGAAGTGAGGCTACAATTCACACAGGCTCACCAAAATTGGACAATAGAAGATTGGAAAACGTTGCCTCGTGTGATGAGTCTGGATTTCTGCTGTGACATTCAGATGGTAGGGTCTGAGTTTGGCATAAACAACATGAAAGCATGGATCCATCCTGCCTTGTATCAATGGTGGTGGTGTAATGGTGTGAAGGATATTTTCTTGGCACACTTTGGGCCCCTTAGCACAAACTGAGCATTGTTTAAACACCACAGCCTACCTGAGTATTGTTGCTGACCGTGTCCATCCCTTTATGACCACAGTGTACCCATCTCCTGATGGCTACTTCCAGCAGGATAACACATCATGACACAAAGCTCAAATCATCTCAAACTGGTTTCTTTAACATGACAAGGAGTTCACTGTATTCCAATGTCATCTCAATCCAATAGAGCACCTTTGGGATGTGGTGGAACGGAAGGGTTGCATCATGGATGCTGTCATGTCAATATGGACCAGAATCTCAGAGGAATGTTTCCAGCACCTTGTTGAACCTATGCCAAGAAGAATTAAGGCAGTTCTGAAGGCAGAACAGGGTCCAACCCAGTGCTAGCAAGGTGTACCTAATAAAGTGGCTGGTGAGTGTAATTGACTTGTCTATAGAGAAAATGCCTTTTGGGCTGAAGGGTATTTGTGTTGCAGTACAGGTGTTCGTGGGGACACCGAGCCCTGTGAGTTACCTCTATGTGTTCAATCCTTCCAGAATCAAATATTTCAGAAAGTTACACAGGTGAATGACACTTGTGACCATCATGATTCCCCTTCAGAAAAGTTTTGAACTGATTGTTATGTCCTATACCTTTTCCACATTCAATGAAACACCTCAGGTAGCCCCAGCTTGCGCTAACAACATGTTATACGCACTTTACACCCAGCAGAAATTTACATCAGTGAGTTGTGTGCGAGCAGATACCTGCTCTGCTGCATCCTCTTATACAGATGACTCATTAGATGGCACCCAGGTTTTCACAACGCTTCTCTGTCCACTTCAATCCAATTATTCTTAACAAGTGCTCACTCTGAGGTCATCATTATGCCACCCCCCACCCCCCACTCTGTCATTTCAAGAGCCACAGCGGAGTGGTGAAACATCATCTGCTTGTCCTCCTGCAACACAGTCTTTCCTTTTTCTCCACACTTGCACATGCTGAGTCTGATTAGATAAAAGATCGCATGAACAATAACTCCTCTATTAATAACTCAGGATCCATTCACCCGTAATGTTATTGTGTTTGCTTGTGTAAATCTGCGACTATTACAGCGCTGTTAAATCTCAGTCTTCTATACCCTGAAGCTGCATGTACAGCTGAGAATGAACTGTGGTTAACTGCCAAAATCATCCAGTGTTTGGCTTCTTCGGCTGGGCTGCGGAGGCAGACAGCGCAGGAATCCAGGATTTCGCTGCAATGTAAATGAGAGCCATTATAGCAATGAAAAGACATTTGGCTGCATTATTCTAATTAGATTGTCAGATGAGATCCATAAAGTATTTTTAAAAATTGCAAATGATTTGTTTTTGCATATAAACTGGAGCCTATGTTATAAAGTCAGTGAAAACACCATTGTTTACCTTTTCTCTTGGGTCGCAGGCAGTGCAGAGCATCATTAATTCAGAACTTCAGCATATTTGTATAAGTATAGAAATAGGTGCAATAAGAGGGACTCATCAGAATATCGTTAGTAGAATGTGACTCAGCGATGGTGGATTGGTTCGGCTTATTAGCTTGTTAGTGTGTGTTTGTGTGTGTGTGTGTGTGTGTGTTGCCTCAGTAGTTTAAACATCAAAGTCCCACAGCTACTGCCATGCAGGCGACAGATATTGCAGGCATGATGTGTTTTGTTATACGAGCTAGCTTGCTATGTGAGCACTGGCAGTGGAATGTAATAAAGGATTGCCAGAAGCATGTTCTCTCTCGTAATGATCTCTCTCAAAATCACTGCAGCAGTTATCTCAGATAAGACTTCCTGTGTTTATGCCTTTTCAAATCAAAGTGATCTATCAGCAAACCACGGCAGGTGTTAGATGCTTCCAACAAGCTAATTGTTGTTTTTTCTTAAATTGGCCCTTATTTATTACACAGTTGTAGTAACATGTTCGTCAGCCCGTCAGAGACTGCTGTGATACTTTACCAGCCAAACAAAATTGCTCAAATTTACTCCAAGTGCAGCTTGCTTGTTTGTCATTTCTCTTTATCAAAATGCCGTCATGTTGCGTATTTGTTCAGCGCCTATGCAAAGCCTTTATCTATCGTGCTAAACTATACCGTGCAAAAAGTCTGTTCGGCTTAACTACCTGAGACTAACGAGCATATTTGAGGTGCTGTTGTTTCACTCGGGAGACGGTCCTCTTTTGATCTGAGCAATAATCTGTCTCTCAGAGTCTGGGAGCTATTTACAGAGGAGATTTATTTCACTGATTCTCTGTGTACAATGAAGCATCTGCTCCTGCCAGCTCAGGTAGAGAAGGGCTGTTTCAGACAGCGGCTCACTGAATATGTGCTAGTTCTTCTCAAACACAAAGAGGAAAAATATCTATTAATAGTCCGCTGAGTGTTGTCTGTGTGCTGGTAGATGTGTGTAATGCTCCTTTCAACGAGTTGAAGTGGGAGGAAAATGTCCATTTATGAGCATATCCCTCCTACCTCCTTGTCAATGCTGCAGTAAAAATACCACAGGAGGAAACTTTTGTCCATTTTCTATCAACAGTGGACACAACTGTGTTTTCATCTGCTCCACTGTGGCTACAAATAAAATAAAAGACCAACGAGTGGAATTTTCCATTGGATTTGTCTCTGCTTTTTTATCTCCCAGCTCCAAAGTGAATTACAACACAACAGTGTCTGGCAGGCCTTGAGATATTCCCAGGCAAGAACAGTAGAGGTCAAGGTGTGAGAGCAATGCCATAAGCGCAACTTGAAATTCTGCTGGTGCTTCTTCTCCCACAGGCTTGCTCTCACTTCCCCACTTTCTATCGCTCTGTCTCTGCCTGTCTCTCTCTCACGCGTGCTTTCCGGTTTCTCTCCTCTGCACATTCCCCCTCTGTCCGTCTGTCTCTCACTTCCATTTCTTTTTAACACCTCTTTCAACTTCTTTCCCCCTGGCATTCTCCTCAGCTCTCTCTGTACAGGTGTAGTGAGTCAGTCTATGGTTCTTGTAAGACTAATTCATTCATTCATTCGTTTCCCTTTAAACATTTAAAGATTTCAGTCGTAGTTGTAGCCAGGATATTAGAAACACTCAGGTAATGAGTCCAGATTCCCTCAGTGCGTCCCCACCCCCATAAGAACTGTTTGACTAGACACCAGAGCATCTCTTTAAAAAGTTTAATGTATTGCGCATTATATTAATTCATTTAACTTTTAATTATATTTTCTGTAAAGTGAGGGTTATATCAGGATAAACTTGCTGAGATATATTATCTCACCGCCAGCGGCGAGACAGGAGGTCTTGTAAGTTGCTGCTTGCTAAAAATCTTCACATATCTGCTTCTAGCATCACATTGTATTGTATTAATTGTTATATTTCACATCACTTTAGTTTATCATTCCAATAACTCTCCAGGCAAATAATGTCACTATCTAAATGAATTTTATGATTCAACACTGATTCAGGAAGCATCAAATATAATAACAGCATTTTCATTAGGTATAATGTAATGATAATTCTCAGTAGTCAGTCAGGATGATATAAAAGAATTACAAAGGATCACATTGAAGAATAAAATATGCGGTGTGAATGACACATCATGAGTGTGTCTGCTTGTGGTTTTGTGAATGTGACTCATGGTGAGTGTGTATTTGCTTGCAACCAGGCTTGGCATTTATCGTATCTGTCCTTCGTTAAACACCAAGCTCCGGTGAAAAGTGCTGCTGGTGGAGAAATTCCTCCTGTATACAATGAGGATCACTGGGTGCATGGACAGCATGGACTGAACAAATTGCAGCTTGGAGGTCTCCATCAAACTTATTTTTGCAGCATCCTGCGGCGTGGCAACTGTAGAGGAGAGCCGTGACAAAGGATTAAGGGGAGTCAATATCAATTTCTAATGGCTGTGGTAAAGAAAAACAGATTATTGTGGCATGGAGATTTTTCTGATGCTTCTAACAGGCAATTATATACTAATCTAAAGCTATTGAAATGTACCGTGTAATAATTTTTTAAAAAAGTATGTTACATATCAAAGTATGATTTCACCGTTGTTATTGTGGATGTTATGTCAATCTTGAATGTTGCCTGCATTTAAATTGCAAAGGTTTATCAGACATGCACAGTAGTGGACGAGTAAATGCCATCGTTCTGCTTTCAGTCCATTTTAGAAAATATCCATTATTCACTGTTACCAAGCTGAATGTGTTTAGTTCAATGGTATCCTTGTAATTATTTTAGCTAAATATCAATAAAGAGTTGTACTGTTCAGTGCAATATTTACTTAAAGATCCAGTGTGTGAAGTTTAGGTTGGTTTAGTGGTATCTAGGGTTGCAGATCACAAGCAGCTGAAACTTCATGTTAGATTTCCTTCAGTGCTCATTGTTCAGGAGGTTTTTACATGGAGCTGCAACATGGCTATCTCCATGGATGAGGACCTGCTCCCTCTGTAGGTATGAACAGCTCATTTTAAGATAACAAAAATACAACAATTCTTATTTTCACACTATAAAAAACATATTCATCATATTATATTCCATTTCTTCCAATACACTCCCCTAAATCCTACACACTGGACCTTTAAAAGCCAACAGAAATCTGTATTAAGATATCGTTTTCATGCCTGCAGACAGATGGTCTGCACTGAGAAAGTTGATTGCCCATGCATTATAGGTACTAAAGGTAGCAAGTGTGTACAAAAGTTGGGAAACTTTTTCGGTGTATGTGCTGGGTGAGCAGCTCTAATTGGAATAAATGGGGCCTACCTGTTTGGATTCATCTTCCATGTCTTCCATTTATCATCCATGGGTGTCTCAAGTATGGAGATTCATTTTATCCCTGCAGATCTCTCACCCCCCAACCAAAACAGTAGAGCAGCAGCAAAAATGTGACCCCTCACTGCCTCTGCACGTGGTAACAAAAGCTGTGTTCAGTGGTGCTTTGGGAATCTGATTTCCACGTCCTCAGAACATTGTGATAACAGAATTTCAGTTGGAAGTCCACATGGTGAGATTCTAATCATGTACTCTATGAAAAACGAACCCTACATTTCTATCCTTCATGCCATTTTTTAATTTTTCCAAGTCATATTGAATCATATCATGCTGTAGCCCGCCTAATAACTGTGACATAAGATGCAGACTATGTGATGAATTTTATGAGTTGCTCTGCAGGAAGAGTCCTCTGTGCATGTGTGCCTTTGTAATGCTAATGAAAATTATGATGTGCTCTTCAGGCCACCCAGAGCCACATGGGTGAAAGAAATACAGTGTGCGCAAACAACAGGCAGTGTGGTAGAAACTGTGGATAAAGACCTCACAGCAATCTTCAGCACTTATTTCACATGCCGGGCAACAGCTCTGTGTCCTGTGTGTATTTGTATCTGTGTATATTTAATATTAGAGTTGCTACAGTTTGGACAACAATGCTAGAGTAACTGACAGCAAACAGTGTGGTAACAACAATGACTATTTACATGTACACAGGACTGCCTGCAGTTGGCTTAACACAGGAAACACCCGATTAAACTGTCTAAGCTCAGCTTCCGATTCTGAGAAGCACAGTTAAGATGCCTACTGTAGCACAGTGTGATACTAAATGCAAATCTTGCGCTTTTGGATTTTGCCATCTGTGCAAACTCTATGACTGACAGCGTTCTGTTTACATTTTAATATCAACAAAAAACATAGAAGAGCTAGCTTTTGTTCTTATTACTTGGACATAATTTTTTCCACCTGTATTAGAATTAATCTCTCTGAAATAATGAGGAAGCTACAGTATTTGATTCTTTTGCTGGTGAATTATTTATCAGTGTGACAGTCACCACAAGTGAACACTTATGTTCTTACACTGGTTTATTCATGACAAGAGTGACAGTTTATCAAAAGGCGCTAGTGCACAGCTTAACCCGAACAAGATGTCAACCAGAACATGGCCGATAACTGTGTTGCTCCATGTATGTAAATGTAGCCACGGGAAGTGTTCTGGGTTCAAGCCTAACTATTAAATATTCATACACTTGACATGCTGCAGGGCACTTTGGAGAAAATACTCCTTCAAAGAATGAGTGTAGTGATCCATGCAAGTGGGAGGAATTCTTTTGTCAAGTCAAGTTTATTTCTATAGTTTTACATCTCAAAGTACCAGCACTTTTATTACAAAACAGTAAATGAAAACAGTGGTTGAATATGAAAATAATATCTCCAGTCCCTGGTGAAAACGAGGAAAAACTCATAAGGAGGAAAGTAGGAATCAAACAAATTCAAAGAAATAGGGCTCTCCTTTTTAGGAGGACAGATGTGCAGAGAGCAGGCAGAGATTAAATGTTTATCACAAAGCGCAGTGTGAATAAAAGACACAGAGTAAGAAAACATACATTAAAGACAGCTTTGTCAAGATTAATAAGGGGGCCTTCCTGTGAGTGTTTTAAAATGGTGGTATAGATTAAAAACTCTCCAGCTCAATATGTTAAAATACCTCATCAAGACACAATTTTTGATCTCAAAAGAAACTAAAATGACCTTGAATATAATGGGGTTACAGGCAAGGAAACTTTGGTGGAAATTAAAGACTATGATGACAAAGGAAAAAGGAAAACAATGAATGACAAAAAAAAAAAAAAAAAACAGTGGAGGATGGAGGATGGAGGCTGGCAGCAAGAAGAGACACTTGACCATTGTAAATCCATCCAAAGCCTGGGCAGGGATATACAAGACCTGACAAGTGAGCTCAAGCAGAAACTAATGGACTTCAAAAATGACTTTAGAAATGAAATTAAAGAGGAATTCAATAATTTTAAGACAGCCATATATCAAGAGTTACAAAGTGTCGTCGGGATGTCTGCAACCAAGGTACAAGTCTAATCAAAGCAGAACAATGAGTGTATGAAGCAGCAACAGTGAGCAGTGAGCTAAAAGACACTCCACTTTATTCCCTCAGACAACACAGAATTCTTTGAGCTAAACTAATGTAAGAGGAAGGTCTGTCTGCAAACAGAAAGGAGCTTGGTGTTAACCTTCATTAACAACTTCCCAAGATGGAGCCGGTTTCATTTGTACACACATTCATGAGCAGGTGATAACAAAAAGAGCATAAGGGAAAGGAGAGCCAACATTTTAATTGTGGCTTTTTGTGGAGCAACGGTTACCACTTCTGCATGGATGCACGTGTATGAATGTGGAGTCAGAGCTAGAAGTGGTGGGACAGAGATGTGGATGGCTTCACTGAAACCGATTTCATCCACAATTTCAGGATGGCAAGGGTAAATTTTACCTACATCCATCAGCATCTCTTCCATGTTTGTGTTCACAGAGTGATTCCCACCAGCACAGAATTGTGACGAATGTTGACAAAGCGTGATGTAAAGGTTGCATGAATTCCAATATAACTGTTAGGACCAAGATCACATTGCAAAAATTTGACCTGTATCTGATTTAGTACCACATATGAAAGTAGTCAAAATCAGAATTGGGATGTCACTTTGAGTTTGGACTGTGCCTTCAGAGGTAAAGGAAGAAAAAAAAAAGTTTTTTGTTTTTTTTTTAACCGATGGATTTCCAGATCGGTGTTAGACTGGTTCCTAATTGTACTGGTAGGTGGACCCAAACAGAGGACACTGACACAGGGGTAGGTGAAGTTTAGACTGGTTTATTGGGTTTAGACAGGTTTATTGGACCACAGGGAATTGTGGGTGAGTGGAGAGAAGATAGCTGGCTGAGGGAGAGGCTGGAATGGAGACGGGGATGGCAGCTACACCGGAGGGGTGGACGAGGATGAGTGGCTCGAGGGTTTGCTGGCAGGCTAGCAGGCAGGCAGAAGGAAGGAAGATTATCCTGAGGCACAAGGTAGAAAGACAGTCAAACACTGGCTAAAAAACAACACAAGGAACATTCTCAGAATTTACAAAACTAGACAGGACCAAAGCAGGTGAATTCCACAGGAGATGAGACAATGATCTGGTGCTGGATGTGTGAAAAGCTGGGGATGAACTACTCCAGAGGTGATGAGCCCATTGCAAGCAGGTATGCAGCAAGACTAGCCTCAGGCTGATGACAGGTCACACACACACACACATGTACAGACGAACTGGGGACATGGAAGACAAGAAGAGTTGCGAACACTAAAAAACACATGGGAAAGACAGGAGCACAACCAGGACTGTGACACTAACGTTCTTGTTTGCATTATTTGTAATTGTCACAGTTGATAAGTTTATATTGCTGGCACATGTTGACTGAGCTATTGTTACGGGGTACAGCAACTTAAGAGTAGCTTCATGGAAAGTGAATGGCTTAAAGGGAGCAAATCTATGTTCCCAGGGTCCGATGTTCCCCAGTTCAATATCATTTAAATGTGACTCAATAAGGAGACCTTTCAAAGGTTTTATGTTCTCAGCAATGGTTTTCCTGAGATCAAATGTTCAATGTTTTTTCCTCTGGGTCAATATGTTTAAATCCACCACATGCAGCTTATAGCCTACTAATGTTGTACTCCTTGATACCTACACCATTAGATTTGTGGGCAAGACAGTTCTCTTGACTTTAGACATTAATGTCCCCACAGTGGCTGAAAAGATTTGTTCCACTCAAAAATGAATTTTAAATGTCCATGTCCCTTCTTTCTTTTGCAATTTGAACTGCAAAGCTGGCCCCTACCAATCTCTTACAATGTTAGTTTATATCAAGAGACATAGGATCCTGGGAACATAGGGATGACCCCTGTTTGGAATATATAATTAAAAGAAGCAGAGTAATGACCAAAACGAGATAATGGATGTAATGGGATAATGGAATAATGAGGGGTAGATCTATCCTAGAAGCAAGGAAAAATAATAAAATAAAAAAGATACCACCCTTATTTGTGTCTATCTACCTCCACAAAGTGTTCAAAAAGTTATAAAGGAGGCTCTTGGACTCACTGCTTCAGAGTCACAGGGCACAATATGCTGTGCAGGAGACTTTAATATAGTAATAAATGACAAATGGAATACATTTAATAATAAGAGGAATGTAATTTCTCAGACTAAATTAATGAGAAAGGGCCTGGGGGTGGGCAGGATGGTGCAGTGGTTAGCACTCTCACCTAACAGTAAGAAGGTTCAGGTGTGTAGCTTGCATGTGCTTCCCATGTTAGTGTTCTCTGGCTTCCTCCCACATTACATTTTGACTCTTAATTGCCCATAGGTGTGGATGGGAGTGGCAGTGGTTGTCTTGTCATAGTCTTTGTTGATATCTGTCTCTATGTCTGTTACCCCCCCACCCCTTCCCCCATATCACAAGTGGTTGCAGATAATGGATGGGTCTGGACGAAATTGGCTCATTGGATGTATGGAGGAGCCTACATCCATCAAACGAAAATTATACCTTTTATTCAGCTCCCCATTTGATGCATTTAAAAATAGACTTTTTTTTTTTACATTAGACCAAATTCTGAATTAGAATTAGCACTGAATATCTTAGATGCACCATTTTGTTCCTCAGAGTATTTCAATTAATTCTAACCCCACTGTGCTGTGATTGGCTGGTGCTACGTGCTGTGAATGGCTTATACTTACCTCAATGCATTAATGTCAGAGGTGGTTAGGGTTAGGGCAAGGAGGTCATGGTTAAGGTGAATACAGTGCCAATCACAGCACAGTAGGGTAGAAATAGGGAGAAAAAAAAGAGGGGGAGAACAAGGAAAACAATTTGGAGACTCAACACAAGCTTGCTTGAGAACAAAACACTCACACAACAAGAAAAATCTGAAATTAAGATCTCTCTCATTTTTTTTAAATGACAGCAGAGGTGGGAAACCATACAGAACACCACAGGCAGTTGTAAGGAGCAAAGCGTTATCCCTCAGTTGGCAATACAAGAAGCAAAGACAAATAAACTGAATCTGCTCGAAAATAAACTAAAAGAATTATAAAGGCAACACAGTGATATTTAGAACCTCCAAATGATGATAAACGTAAAAGAAAATCAAATTCACATCTTAGATAAGGGAGAGTTACAGAAAAAATAAGAATAAAATCTAATCATATTATGAAGTAGGTCCTGAAGCTCCAAAAAAGAATACGGGGGAAAAACAGATTTCACAATCATTGTTTAAAATATCATTATAGAGTCGAAGACAAGACAAATATTTAACAGCTTAGATGATATTAATGCTGCATTTGAAGCAAATAACACGACTCTCTACTCACAACCAAAGCAAAAAATAAGTAAAGAGAATCTAAAAACAAGACTGCCCCTTAATTAGAGTACATCAAAATAAGCACCTAATTACAAAATGGATGAGGATTACAAAAAAAGACCAGAATGCACTGAAAAAAAATAATGAGACACCAGGAAGTGATGGTGTACCAGCTGAGTGGTATAAGATCTTTCGAGAAGATTTGACTCCAATACTCTGAAATTCCTTTCAAGGGACACTTGAGAAAATGTCAGCTCCAACTTCACTGAGAGGAGCTGCCCTTTCTGTCATCTCAAAATAGGCCAGGAAAAATGGTGCTGCACTTGGTGAGTCTGGAAGCTATGATAGTTTTTGACTGTGTTACTTGGCAATATTTGTTTTGGGTCTTGGAACAATTTGTCTTGCTGGGTGTCTCATTGCATAAATCTAGAAAGGTCCCCTCCCTTTTACCAGCCCCTCTTGGACTTTACATATGACCTTTGGCACCAGCAGTAAGAGAAGATTGTAATATTCAGATAATTGTGGTGAATAACAGGGAACACAAAATAGTTTTTTTATATGCTGATGATGTTTTGCTTTATATTTAAAACAGAGAAGTCTGCCTTCCTACCCTTTTAGGACTCCTTGACATATTGGGCACATATTCAGGCCAGAATCACAACGTGCAATACCACACCCACACTGCCACCTACACATATGACAAATTAGTTCCGCAACTCAACACAATCCAACCCACTGACACAAGATCTGCAGCCCTACCAAGACCTGCAAATTCTATAATAAGCATGCACTGTTCAGATTTGGTTAGGCAGTGCGTTTAAAGTGATCATTCTTGGACATTTCATACATGTGAAAATAAGATTTTAAAACAAAGGTAATTCAGGTAATACAGTTTAGATGATTTTTTTTCTTATTCTCATAATATTGAGGAGCAGACCTCCAGACCATTATTCTCATTTTATTTAAAAATATTCATCATCCAACACTCACAATTTGACCCTCATATTCTTTGTTTCACCCAGAACTGAACCTGGAAATAAAATTATGACTAAAGACCACTTGTGAATTAATGATGAAGTAAATTGTGTAGATTCCAGATTTAAGTACTGGACTAATAGAAATATCTCTGTAGTAAAACTGAGAGGAACACGATGCAAAGCTTTGCGACACTAAGAGGAAAATGCAACTTGGAAAGCCATCACTTTTTCAGCCATTACTTCTTTAAGGAAATTGGGCAAAGTGAGGCAAATATGGCATCTGAAGGAATAACACAATTAACCGTACAAGCATACACTGATGGTTGTAATTCAGTCATTATATAACTTAACTAGGAAATTTTAAAGGTCAGAAGCACTACCATAAACTTCATCAAGGACAGATAGGAAAAGAATTACATGATAACCATTCACTAATGGTTAATGGTCACTTTGATTAGTCTGTTTTAATTTGTAACTTTGTCTAGACTGACAAGGTGTCAGTCAGTGTCCGTATCACTGACATGTTTTTACATTAGTGTTTGTAATGTTAGGGGTGGCAGTAGCTTAGTCCATACGTACTTGGGTTGGGAACCGGAGGGTCGCCTGTTTGAGTCCCTGTCCGGACCAAATATGGAGCATAGACTGGTGGCTGGAGAGGTGCCAGTTCACCTCCTGGGCACTGCCGAGGCGCCCTTGAGCTAGGCACCTAACCCCCCAACCGCTCGGGGTGCCTGATCAAGGCAGCCCCCTCACTCTGACATCTCTCCACTTTGTGCATGTGTAGGTCCTGTTTGTGCATGTGAGTGTCTTTCAGACCTGTGTGTTAATGACAACAGAGTGAAAAAATTGAATTTCCCCTCAAGAAATTTTTATATAAAAAAAATGATTTGATTTTTGTCGTGGACCCCAGGAAGATTAGCAACCACTGTGGTGGAAGATAATGGGGATCCAAATAAAGAAAGAAAGAAAGAATGGGAAAATGTGAAAAACTATCTTTTCTATTTCTTCAATATATTGATGTGAATTCTTTTGAAAGAAAATAATTTTTCCCCATTACTCCTAAACTGAAAACATATCTTACATCCACAGACCATACATGTTGGAGAAAATGTGTGGATGATAAGAAAAATCACCACTGAATTTTTTCGGTCTGTCCATAGATAGCTGTTTTTGGAGAATATTTGAAGAATATTCTCACTGCAGATCTCACTGCCATGCATGTCTCTTATTTGGGCAATCTGCCAAAAAGAATAATAGGAAATGAAAGGTACCTCCAGAAAATATTTACAGTAGCAGCAAAAAAATGCAATCACTCATAAATGGTTACAGACCGATCCACCTACAGTAGATAACTGGCTTGGAATCATCAAAGAGATTCATGAGATGCAAAGACTGACTTTCCTACTAAGATAGAGAAATGATGAATGACAAAATGGATGATATATTTGTTGGAATAAGGAACGTGCCTGGCGGTTTGGCCCGCTTATCCTTGCTGCTTAAAATATAATTTACCTTCCTGTTACTGCCTGCTTTGACAGTCATGGAAAAATATATGCAAATTATGAATTGCTGTATAAAGACCCCCTGCCCATAATCCATATTATAGGATGTCTGTCATCTGGATATGGTTAATGTCATGATGCATGGCAATGATGTTGCTGTTCTGCACGATTGTTTTTGACAAAAATAAGAAAAAAAGAGAGAGGACTAATAAAAAATCTCAGTGTCAAACAAAGGCCAATATGGGAATGTTATGTGACCACGATAAACAGCACAAAGCAAATGAATTCGTACAGGCTAATATGGAGGCCAAACCTAGAAATGTGACGTCAGTCAATTTTTATGTCAGACTGGAAGCTTTAATGAAATTAGATAAATTAAATTAGTAAAATAAAATAGAAAATACTTACTTAAGCTTTATGTATCCCAAAACAAGCAGTGGGTGGTGGCTCGGGAATCATCAATCATACCCTGTCCTTTACAATTCTCTTAATTTGACACACAACAACTGAGAGATACAGAGAGAGAGAGAGAGAGAGATACAGAGAGAGAGAGAGGGAGAGAAGAACTTGGGCTATATGTTCATTAATGATTTAGGAAATTGTAGATTGACAAAAAGTCTTATTACAAGATCCACTTACTGGAAAGTTTTGTGGATGAGAGACTGAATGAAAACCAGAAACAAAGCTGTCAAATCTGTCAATGAACATCAGGACAGAGCCTGTCACAGCACCGACTGGGAAGGCATCAAAGTTATTGATTAAAAGTCTGTGGACAGCTGGAGAACGATCAAGGAGGAGGCACTGACATCCAACACCAGGGACAAGAGATTTTTTTTTTTTCCTAAACCCAACCAAGTAGTTTTGCTGACAAAACCTACTTTTACCATAAACAAGGAGGTTTATTTTGAAAACACACTATGCATGTAACAAGGGGACATTGACATGCTGTCCTTCAGTGTCTAAAACAAATGCTAGAGAGGTACCTACAGTGTCATAGTTCAAATCTATAGACTGTATTCAAAAAATGAACAACTGCTCCCCAAAAGTGAAGCCAAAACATCTCAGTCGTCCCCTGGTGGCTGGATGCACGAGAGGTCATAAACCCTGCCCCCTCCATTTAAGCATGGGACATTAGCCAAACTAAAAAAATCCAAGTACACCTAAAATACATTTTTACCAAAGATGATTTCTCATACAGGACAACCACTGCTCCAGCCAGCTTGATCTTGGCATGGTGCTGGAAACACTGATGAGTCCAAACTGATAGAAATTATTTGTAATTTATGCAGTATTTCACTTAACTCTGAGCTTTTGGTTGATCAGACCTTCATTGGAGCAGACATGAGCCAAACTCAAACTTCACCAGCTCAAGATGGCAGTGGCTATATCTGGGACATTTTGGCATTGACATTTTGTACAGTGGGGGGAAGTGGAGATGTGTGTCCATCTTTATATATAGTCATTGTTTGAAGCACAGGGCCACTGAACAAGCTGCCATATTTTACAAATTTGGAGTGAAAACCAGCCCCCCGAGAAGGTGCGGCAAGCTTTGAAGCCAATTTTTGTAATGGCCAAACAGTGTAATTACACCATCAAGGGATGCCCTGTTGCCCAAAAAGACTTTTTTTCCAGTGACTTACATGGCAAAAAAGACGTCTGTATATCAGTCGATGTATTCTTTTGAGTGTCACAACCCCTGTGAAATGACTCATTTGATTATTGGGATTTAATCCATTTGGTCTGATAACTTTTGGAAATTATAAAAGAGCTGCATGATTGAATCAGTTTATTGTGTCATACTGTCAGGTGTTTCCTGTCACTTAAGCTACTGCTCTCCTGTTATTCAGACAACCAGCTCTGAGAACAATGCTTATCCTCACATAGCCAAAGTTGGCCAGAGTCATGCCAGATCATTTAGCTGAGGTCACATCAGGATAACAACAGTCTCTATCCAGTCACACACACCATGTTTTATACAGTAATTGTTAATGCCCAGTCATTTACACTGTGCACTCCATCCAGGTCTCCTCATCCATCCATGGTGAGAATGCATTGGAGGGCCATGATCTGTAGTTTAACACGCCAGAAATTTTCCTGTAAGTGAATCTTGTGCTAAGAATCAAAGTTAAATGACACAGGCTGAGGTTTTCAGCAGTGCAGCTCAGCCCCCGAAGGTGGACTGAGTCGGTGGTAGCTTTTAAACTTCGTTCCTTAAAAAAGATTAATATCCCTATAAATTCCATCATAAACTCTTACTGGTGCAACGTCTTCTCATTGAACAGTTTGTATGATATCCTATAAATAAGGGCCTCATGAATTATGTTAAGCCCTTATCATACAATTGTGTTATTAACGTAAAGTTACGGAGGTTAGTTTTAGACAAGTAAAGTTTCTGTGGTGACGCTTAGTGAAAGAAACATGGCAAGGAAGTACCATAAAATGACTCAAAGTTCACATGGCTCCGAACACACAGAGGAAAGTCCTGAGGTAAAGTTCAGGTTTTAGTGAGCGATCCATCAGCCATTCAAATACGTGGGATATGTATGAATTTGGGTGAAATACTTTTCATAGGAAAACATAGTAACAGTTTGTGAACAGTCTGACTGGTGAGGAGCTACAGGTATAGGGATAAATCTTGCTTGGAAATGTTAATTTATGTTATCTATAATTGCCTTTAAACTTCAGTTTGTTTTATAATATATTAAATGGAAGTCTACATACTTTCTGCTTGAACCCGTGCTCCACTCAGATGTTACCTGTTTACATAACCTACTGTGTTAAATCAGAATATATGACTACTAACACTGTTAATGTCTTTCCAATCCTACATATTTAATAACATTAAAAAAGTCACATTCAACAAGTACTACTGTATGATGGTGAAGAAAAAGAATACATTTTCCTTGCTCCCTTTATCAGGAGATTATTTATATCTACTGTATAGAAAATTACCTGCACTTGCTGTGAATAATATTAATAATTCTTCCATTTAAACCCATCCATTTAACATAAACTTGACTAAATTACGGTGGGAAACCAAAGCCATTTAATTGCGTCCTGCATCCTTGTTCATACCACATTCTGCTCTAAGCTATTACATCCAATTTCAACCCTGATGATTATTATGTAGTAGATACTAATAGAATAATGGCAGAGGAATACCAGAGTGCAGAGGTAATTAGGAGGCAGTGGGTCATCTCGTTTGCCCAGAGGAGGATGCTGAGGGAATTACCTGGTCCACAGACAGAAGAGGCAAGAGGAGGGAAGAAGAAGAAAAAGAAGAAGAGTGTGGAAAGAGAGAGTAGCATATAAATGTATAGGGGAGATGAAAGAAAGGAAGAAATAAAGCAACTAAGAGAGACTGGAGAACTGAAGTATGGAGGGAGACTGAAAAAGAGAGAGAACGGTGACAAGAGAGAGGAAAGAGAAAAATGAGACTTGTTTCATTTTGAAATGATGGAATGTGTTCCCGCCCCAGAGCTCTGTTCAATAAGCCACCTTCTGTTGTCGAGCTCTGGAGGAGACAGGGAGGAGGAGAAGGAGACGAGAAAGAAAGAGAGAGCAAAATGGCCATGTGTATGAGTGTGTGTGTGTCATGTGTGTGGAGAGCGTGTGTATACAACCCTTAATTCCATAAAGAGCATTAGTCCGCCTACTCTGCTGCCTTAAATGCTGTTCAGTCATTCCTCTGTGTGACTGATCGTGATCAAAGACAGATCAACACATGGATCTCTACAGTCATCCATAAAAAGCCTTATATGTCTACGACCGTCTGTCACTCAAGTGTTTCTGCTTTTGTGCTTAATTAATTCATAAACAACTTTGGTTTATTTTTGGGTTAAAAAACTGTCCAGTGGCAGTCAGGAGATAAAGGCACTCCAGTGACAGATATTTATGTTAATTGTCTAGACACCGGCTTGAAAGTATTTTGATTATTTTGATCCCACATATTAATGATTTTTTTTAAGTATAATATTACAAGAGTAAAAGGAAAGATCCAAAAACATTATTAAGTGTCATCTTTAAGTAACAGCTCTTTAAAGGTCCAGTGTGTAGGATTTAGTGGCATCTAGTGGCGAGGTTACAGAACTGAAACTTCTTCCCATGAGCCAGGCACGTAGGACCTAGGTCTTCAACCATGACCCAAAGGAGATCCTCGGGGTTGTCTGAAAATACACATTAAGACTTTTAATAAATCCTATCTAATTTACAGTACACATTAATGATAGGCTAACTGTTACCCATGAATACTTGTGCAATCATGTAAGCTAGCTAATGCTAAATTAGTGTGCTGCACACTTTTTTTTTATTACATATTGGCCAATTAGCTGTATTATTACCAGTATGTCAAGTGTACAGGCATCCATGTGAGCAACAGTGGATCATTTTTCGAGCAAGAGAGTCTGACATACTGTCCACATGAAAGCCACCGGCAGAATTATCCCAAGTCCAGCTCAGTTTTACACAATATACAGTGGGGGTCCCTGCTCTGTCTCTCTTTCAGCAAAAGGGTCCTTGGCCTGAAAAATGTGTAAGAGCACAGAACTGTCCCAACAGAAAAAAGTCACAAAACTTTTACAATTTTGCAGAGACAGTACATTCTCCACTTCAGAAGAACTATAGAACAAGCATTTTTCAGCAGTTGCCGGAGGCTCGACAGAGGCACACGTCTGCATTACCTGGCTGCAAGGTCATTAATGAGGTCATTATATGACAGCTTCTGAGTGAGCTGTGCATCGATGCTGAGAACAGAAAGACCACCAGATGCTCCAGTCCCATTGTTGAATGCAGGTATGTTTAATGAGCTTAAGTTAAAAACAAATTTCACTCAGCAGAGGCACCCGACTGTATAATTAACTCTAATATTTACCTACAGTATAAGTGCGAGGGCAGTGCTTGGCTAGCTTGCGCTGCAGCTACACTATGTTCACTGAGAACATCCGCGGTGCAGCTCAAACCGCGTTGTGTCTGAGAGGGTTAATGAACAACACGAATTGCACTATCTAGAGCCAGTGTTTGGTTTATTCTCTCTGGACTACTGTAGAACAACATGGCAAATTCCATGGATGGGGACTTACCTCCTTCGTAGATATAAACATCTCATTGTAGGGTAACGAAAACACAGTCTTATTTTCAGGTGGTTACGCACATTAAAGAAAACATACTTATCCTATTTTGTTCCATTTCTGCCCATCTATCCCTTCACAATCCTACAATTTGGACCTTTAGAGGGATGCTCTGCAATAACCAAAATCTTAAAAAATATATTCTTCTCTCTTTCCCATGCAGACAATTTTGGTTTATGTGCCAAGGTTGTGAGATGTCCACTTGCATGTGTGACGCTCAAAGGATTCATGAAATACATTTGAAAAAACACAAGCCTTTCCTCACACCTGAGCTGTGCTCTAAATCCATATTACACAGTAATTCTAAGCAGAATGTGTTCACCCTGCAAAAGGGACAAAATTAAGTACACTCAAAACAGTCAATGTGCATACTAAAAGAAACAAAGGAAATGGAGGAGCTTGTCACAGCTGGAAAAAAAAATCAAACTAATTGTGGACTATTACAGTTTTGGAAAAACATTTTGCTTTCTCTTTATTAAGTCTAATTGGAAGTGGCATTATAAATCACAGTTTGACTGACTACTTGCAGCGCATGAATTGCATGAATAAATATTTTGAACAAAAACTATTAGGTGGGTGAGAAGGTATCAATCAAGACCAATCTTTACACGCCCACACAGCCCTTCAAGAGAGATCCAGTCAGGCAAAAGTGAAAATACCTGTGTGGGTGGACCACACATGTGGTCTGAGCAGATCTACGTGCTTTTATATTTAACACCAAAGACAATGATAAAGGTAATGATGGCTGAATTCCATTTAGCTGCTTTAGTGTCAGACTGCTGGTATGGTGACACTGGCCAACCCAATCACCAGAATAGATGTTGGTGTTGTGTATTATTGAAAAACACAGACATTCTTACAATATGAAGCAATATGACGTCCTGTTGTGGGAACAACTTATTTATTTTTATGCCCACAAGATAAAAATATATTCGACCTTTAAGTCTTATACCTTAATCGCCACAATCGCCATTATGTGTTGCAGTGCTGCAGTGATCTGTTGCTCGGCAGCCATCTTGCCTTGCTTTCACGAATAGGTGGACTGTGCTCCGTGTCTGGACCCATCCTATCTGGAGGGGCATAAAATGAATGTAGAATGAATTAATTTTAAAAATGATCGTTTTGATTTGTAGGATCTACATTAGACAAGTCTCTTTTGTTAAAGGCACGCTGTGGAGTGATCTTTAGGAGCACTGTAGAGCTGCTTTTCTGAGAAGGTCCCTGTTTTATTAATCTCAAGAGCACGCATGAGTGACTTGAGCCACAGGTTTGTCTAAGTTTTTACACTAACCCACTGCATCTACAGATGATGTTAACATGCTAAGATATGCAGTCATATTTATGCAGTGACAGGGAAGACCAGCAGGTACCACAGATGTGTATAAAATGATTTAGAAAGCCGCTTTGTTAATGTTATCTGAGGAAGGAAATTCATTCGGCACATTTGTCAGAGCCCAAGGATACACAAAATGAGTTTTTGTGATTAACACTCCATTTAAACAAAACTTTCTTTGTTTAAAAGAAAACTCCACAGGATTGCTTTAATAGAATCTATTCAATGATAGTGATCTAGGCAACCTCAAACCATTCCTCTCAGTGAGAAATAGGCCTGGATTAACCCTGCTGATTTAAAATTCCAGACTGCAGGTCCTGCATTATGTATCGTAACATTTAAGTAATCAGAGATATACCATCTATAAATGGCAGCCCCAGCTGTTGGATCCACCACCAGCACCACTGCAACCCTTCACTGAGGTCACAGCCTGGCCCTGCAGGCCATCATACCTAATTCTAACTGCACCATTTGCTCCGTCGGCCCAGTACCTACACCTCTCTTTAAACCCTGTTCCCCCATCTTGTCTCAGTTCATCTCCACATGCATCAACAAATCTTTGCAGACAGGAGCGGTGCCCGCTGCCTTTAAAATAGCAGCTCTGAGCTCAATCCTGGGGAAATCTAACCTCAATCAAGGCTCTTGCTCAAACTACACAGACCCATCCCCAGCCTGCTGTTTCCCACCAAAATGTTACAGCATGCTGCTTCAGTCACAGCTGCCTAAAAATGAACTTGATAAAACATTTTAGTTGCTGGCAGTTCGCAGCAGCACAGAAATGATCTTGAATGAAGCTTTTCCATGACTGACTAATGGCAGCCAGCTCAGCTTCAAGTCTATTTTTCATTTTTATTACAGACCACAATATTCTCCTCAATCAATGAGTCCTGAAATGGTTTCCACTCTTCTCCAACATGCACTGTTATTTAGGTATTATTTGTAGCAATATGTACCCGTGAAAATGTATTTGCTATAGCAGTCGCAGCAAAGATATGAGTGTGTGAATTTCACAACTTGTTAGATGTAGTGTGGGATTTAAAACAGTGCAGTGGTGAATGTGAGGTGTAAGGTTTAAGGTTGTGTTTACATGAGAAGAGAAAAATAATTTAGAGATGTACTGCTCCAAAAACAATTTTGTCTCACTTCAGATTTATTGCTTATATGCACTCACAGTACTCTGTACAAATATAAATTCCTTTGTAAACATGCCCAGATCTTTTGCCACAGGTACAGATTTTATTGTAGAAATATAAAGGGATTTTACAACTAAAATAAATTCATAACTGCCAGGATTTACTGGTTGAATTAGTTCAAGTGAAGCTGGAGAATAAAACACATTTTCATATGATACACAGAGGTGTTGTGAGGGAATCATATAAAGGATTTCTGTCTGGCTATGTATGCATGCAGCATGCATGTAATGTGTTTAGATCTGTCTCAGTCCAAAGACAACAACAGTGTGACAAAACATACAGTATGGCCCAATTCCTTCTCTTATTTTTACCCATACCGCTAGTTTGTGAATGCCCCTTTGCCCCTCTGAAGAGAGTTACAAGTGGCAGTGGTTAAAACGTTACCTTCACAACCTGTTCTAACTCCCAACACTTCAAATACTGCTGCTTTGTAAGTGATTTCGGTGTTAGGGACCAATGCACAGAGGCACCTTTTGCAGCAGAATAATGCGTAGCAGGTGTGTCAGTTTTAGAAGAAGCAGGCAACATCCTAAGTCGTCAAATGCTGCTGCTTTGCCAGTGGATGATGGGGTCAGATATGGATGCAGAGACAACCTTCACATGGTACGTTACACCCTGGTTAGCAACTACTGTGATATAAAAAGCAACAAAGTCCATATAGGGTGGGCAGGAGTGGAGGTGGATGGATCAAACAAACTCACCTGGGAACCTGCTTCTCAGTTCCAATGTGAATTTTAGGCCACACCATGATGGTTTTTTTCTACATGTAACCACATGCTATTGCTGCCTTAACCTAAGGAAACCAACCTAAAACCTAAGTGTTTTACCTATGCTGTAAGTTTATTTTTAAAGATGATGTATGCATGAAATGACCAGAAACAACAACATGTCCTGTGAAAACGGATTGTATTTTAAAAAGACACTATACATGTACCAGCTTAAATTGACACACACATTTTGATGTGTATGTCCACTGGCAAAGTGGCAGTAGCTGACAAGTTGAGACGAGAACATGTTGCCTTTCATGACCCTCATACGTTATTAATAGTGGTCAATAGAATGTATGTAAACAGACATGTGGCAACACTATGGCAGTAACAGTATTATGACAATTACATTTACCTGATGGAGATATCAAATCATGGATGCTCACGACTTGTTCACAACTTAAAGGACCTGCATGGTGAATGGACCTGCATTTGTGTAGCGCCTTTCTATTCATCCGACCACTAAAAGCGCTTTTACACTATGAGTCACATTCACCCATTCACACACACATTCACACACTGGTGGCTGAGGCTACCATACAAGGTGCCACCTGCTACTCAGTTTTAACACACTCACACACCGATGGAACTGCCATTGGGAGCAATTTGGGGTTCAGTATCTTGCTCAAGGATACGCTTCGCTAAGCCCCTCCCTTAATCAGTCACTGTCCAATCCTAAGTTAGCAACCGTGTGTAGCAACCAAGAGGTCCGCCAAGCTTTCAGTCGAAGCTAATATGCCGAAGCGGCGTGCATACGGTAACGTTACCTTCAAGTCCGACACCTCATATCCAAAAAGTGTCGAAGGTGGTGTTGAATTTTTCCCCTTCCCCAAGCCCAAGACCCAAGGAAGATATGGGATAAGATATGTGCTAGCTGCTCTCCCTTTGTCTGCCCCAAAGAGGGAACATAACTCAACATTAACTTAAATTTAAACCATATATTGACTTACCCTGCAGTACAAGAACATTCTCTGTCCTTCACGTGAAGTGTCAAGACGTGGGGTGCCTGACGCTTGCATCGCGACTGGTGAGCTTTTCCCTCTATTTTAATGTTCTCGTGATATATACTCCGCCAGCAGATGATATTGTGAATGTAGCTCTCACATGCATATTGAAGACCTTTCTGTCGGCTTCTCTCTGATATCTCCAAACAGTTTTTCCAGAAATTTGACGTTATTTCCTTTGGAATATCTCTCACTGATATTGCTGAAAACTCCATATTTCTTAGGGGGTGATCACACAGAAATGAGACGCTAGAGACGCGGACGCTTCAAAGACGCTTGAAACGCTGGAAGCGCTTATTCAATGCGTGCTAGCTACTGGCGTCTGATGCTCAAAACAGTCTAAAAATGCGCATCGAAAAAGACACTTGAACGGACATAGGAAATAGGAAAACAATGGTTTAACTGGCGTCGCGTTTCTAGCGTTTCATCTCTGTGTGATCGCTCGCTTATGCTAGGAGCGAAAGCTTGACAGACGTGGCAACAGTAACTAAGGGGGGCGAGGGTTAGCGAAGGGTCAATTAATCAGAAAAGTCATCAAATAAAAAAGATCACTACCTGATTTTCAGGTAACATTAGAAACTCTTGCTTCTATCCTGCACTCATATAAGAGGAGCAGTCATATGTGCATGATTGAGCACTGCATGCCATCAAAGGGGGGAATGTGATATGGAAATATGTCAAAACGCAGAACTGTCATGCACAAATCAGCAATAACACTGTAATAATAGTGAGCTAGCTAGTTAGCTAACGAAACATCAGCCAACTACTAGTGATTTGTTTTGTTATGTTTGTTGTTAAAAAAAAACAAAAAACACTGATACAATGTTCAGTTAAGATAATAAAATGGTTATTGTTTTGTTTTGTTTTTAAACTTTTTTAATGAAGAAAATACGTTTTTGGCTTCTTCTGTTGCTTTGCAGCCATCTTACAAAAGATTTCTCATAACACACGGTTTAAAATATATCTTTGAAATGCCTCCATTTGGAGCACCATGTAGCCCTAATACTTCACCCTGACCCTCTACCCCAACAAGAACCGGACACCCTGCCCCTAAATGTGACACATAAAACAGAGAGGTAGGGTTAAGTAGTAGGGACAAGGGGTATATTGGGATTGGGCCTATATTGTACATTTTTAAAAACCTCTTTTTTTCTCTTTGTTCTCTTGTTTACCTGGGAAAAAAATCATCACTCCTCAACATCCCAAAAAGTTGTCCTTTATGTTTTTTTATTCAAACTGTTGTTGAAGAGAAAATGCATTTTAATGCTTTTCATGTGTCATCTTAGTTTCTTTGAAAATAGTTTCTTGCTATCATTTGACTCAGACAGTCATGATTTATTTTTTCATTTGGTGACATTTCTGCAGCGTCTTGTTTGAGGGAATGATGGGGGTGGTTCAGTTTCTTTGTTAAACAATATCTATTCACAGCCATGGCACAACGACGAACGAATTCAAAAGGCAGCTAAAAGAACTAGGGTATTGGAGATATTCAGGCCGATGCAGAAACTCGTCGGTAAAGGAGCAAAACTAGATAGAGACAAAATAACAATAGCAGTCGAGAAAAACAATAAATACTGGGAAGGCAAAAGAAATGAGAAGGCACAAAAAAAGAATAGGCACTAGTACTTACTATCTCTTTGAGATTTGAGGGAATTTTGTAGGAAGCAAAACAGAAGCCAACAGCTCAGAATCGAGCCGAGAGTGATCACGAACAGAAATAAAGCTCAATCAGGGCAACAATGGAAGGTTGTGTCCGTAGGAAAGAGATTCAGATGTGATAAAGCTGCTTTTTTTTGGGCTCATTCCTCTTACTGGGCAGCACAGGCAGGAATACAAGCCTGAAACTGTCATTCAGCAAATTCATCTGTGAAACCTATTCTGTTTTTTTCTGCATCATGCCTTTCTCTTGCCCAATCAGGCACAGACAAATAGTTCACAATCTTACTTTCTCTCACACTCACATCAGTGAATACTCTCCTTGGTTTCTTTTCAGATAAATGCAGCAAATCTTTAAGAGGTCCTGTTTTCATTGATTTTCTTTGAGAAATTGTATAAAATATTCACAATTATGTGTGATTAGTTTCTAATCACCTGAAATAAGAGTTGTTGTGTGTTTATTTCTTTAGAAGGATCGTATATATCGACATACAGAGCAGGTCCTTTTTCACCGAGTCTGCAATTTTGTTCTACAGTATCCTTGAACGGACAAACCAATCACTGGCTATAGATAGGGCCATTCACATTTTTACGATGGCCACCATAGTTCCAGGGTTTGAACCAGGAACCCTCTCGCTGTGAGGCGACAATGCTAACCACTACATCATCGTGCTGCCCTTTTGGAAAACAAAGAAATTAGGGGTTAGATGGTCCAAAAATTTTCAGGGGCTGACCTGGACTGTAAGGCAGATGCAGTGATACCAGCCATCGTCACCTCCCCCCACCCCTTCAAGTTTATCGCTCCATCATGTAATGTCAGAGGTCAAGCAAGAGAAGTCAAGTGGGGCATACATGAAATCAAGAGAGAAAAAGCGGAGTAATGAAAATACAAATTAGATGAATAAATGAGATAGAAAATGAAAAGGTGGAGCAGAAAAGGTCACAGACAAAAGGATAAAAGTACTTGAGCAGCACGCTGATACCAGTGGAGCAACGTTACAGGCCAGGGGCAAGGAGAGGAGGTCGCTGCCTGCTGCTGAGGATGAGCTACATGACAGCTTGTCAGCAGGTGGTAGTGCTAGCGCTAGGCTAGCCTAGCCACTCAGCAGCAGTACTACCAGTGCCAGTGCTGTACCTCTCAGAAGGCTTTAACTTATCTCTTTTTAGGATTTAATTCAGTGTATCTGTGCTGTAAATTTTGTTGTAAATCTATGGTCTGTTATTTCTGGTCAGACGATGCAGCTCTGATCATAGATGCTTAGTGCAAGCAAAGTGGACCTGAATTTTAGCCCTGCTCTGCAACCTCACTGTTATATTGCACTAATTCCTACACACTGGACCTTTAACTGTCATATGATGTGATTTTAATTTGATTTATTGCCAGAAAAAAATGAAATTTGTTTTGCTTCCCAGGACGTCAACGGTTTCACATACACATTAAAAAAACAAAAATACAAAACAACATTTAACCAAGCAACAAAATCGTGCAACAAACCGTACAATTCACAACAGACATTAGAAAAGTGGATGCAGTGCAACACATTACTCATTACCTATCACATTCAGTGTTCGATCCAGGCTACATAAGCCATTCTCTGATTTAGCAAGTTAGCAGACTGAGGAATGAATTCCTCAACATGTTCAATAAAGCCTGTGGGACTCTAAATCTTCTCTGTGATGGCAAAAGTAACATGAATGAGGGGTGTGAGATGGATCGGACGGACTACCAGTCAGAGACAACACTCTGTTAGTACACACAGTTTGGAAAGTTAACTCAAGTGCTTGACCCACAGTCTTTGACCAAATACGCAGCAGTCTAGCCAGACTTGCTTTAAGCTGACAACTGAGAGACAACTGAACCATGCACTGATTTCATACTGCATCACACTTTGTATTATAGATTGGAAAAACAGCAACAGTCTTTTCACAAAATAAATGCATTGCTGTACCTTACTTCAAATGTGCTTTGCACTCCAGGACAAAGCAGCATCCACATAGATGCCCAGATATTCACAGGGAGAACTTGTTCAGTCTGTGTGTTATGGACAATAACTGGTGAAAAAAGTCCAATGGAAGACCAAAATTATCTCTTGTGTCTTCTTTGTGCTAATAATAAGTGGATCCCTCTCACACCCCTCGTCTGTCTGTACAATACTGACAGATCGTCTCAAGAGCCCAGTTTTACAATCATCTGTATAAAGTGCGAAAAGTTGAAGGGAGCTCGCACAACTCTGGAGTTCTTGATGTTTGTTATGATTTCCCAAAACTTAGTTAACATTTCTCACCTGTGTGCTGGATGTATGGGCTCCAGCAGATTGACACAAGCAAAGTGGACACTACGCTGCGTTCACAGTGCTATATGGAAATCGGACATATCAGCAATTAAAATGTGGCTGTTGAACTGCAAACTCTGGCATAACTTATCGCTCTTATACCGCAATTGGATACTGTCTAAAACAGATTTCTAAATGGAAGTTTGTCACTTGCATCAATGTTTACACTGCCAATCACATGAATATGGAGCATATATAAGTGTTGAGTCAGAATTATGTTAGTTCCTACGTTCCCTGAAGGCACTGTCACTCATGATTCCACACTCCTCTCAGTTGATTTATTCAAAAGAATTACCAAAGTGAATCAAAATTATATTTAACCTGAAAAAAAACGTTTCATACACTTATTTTTATTTTAAATACATTGTTGTATTTTCAAAATTCAAGATCAACACATGAATTTTCAATTTCAAATTTTATTTTTTCAGCACAAAACATTTGACCCTAATGTAGCTCCATAGTAAAGCAGCTGTTCAACTATGTAACTGTGGGAGGAAGAAAAGACGGTGACGCTCAGTGACGCTAACACCATGAACTTTTTCTACTATTCCAAACAGACAAAATGTACTCACTGTATGTACCAAATATATCATGCAGCTCCACACAGGTATTTATTCATCAAACACAACAAGTCTAATCGGTCTTTTAAAGGGCAATCACAGTGGGAGCGTGGAGATCAGAATTTGATTGCTGCAATTTGGTATTTAGGCAAAGCCAATATGGAAATGCACACATTTCAGAGCATCCAGTTAAATTGCATTAAAATGGAATTCAGTCACACTCTACAATCAGTGTGCACTCAAACCACAACCAAAAACAATCCCAGCATCGCACCTGTTATACCTGCAATCCATTGTGATTGTGATTCTGTGCGGTGAGCTTAAGCTTAGATCGGGCAAGCCCAAATAATGTCCTTAGACAAAAGGAGATTTTACAAATTTCCCATCAGAAGGGAAGTGAGTGATGTTTCCCACTGCAAGCTGAAAACATGTCTCACCTTCCTCCCTGAATCATATCCTCTCTCCTCTACTGACTCTAATTGCTCTCTCAAAATATCCCTCCAACCCTCTTTCTCTCTGTCCAGCACTTATTCTATTTATTTTCCTACATTTCAAGCCAACAGTATCATTTCATGGTCTCATGGGTATTATAAGAACCAAAAGGGCCCAACCTTTGTGCTTCTTAAGTTTGGCTGCCTGCTCCTGTAGTGATCTGGGAATTGAGGCTCATTACACTGTTATCTTCACTGTAAATCACCCCGGGTTAAAATACAATCGGAATACTAACACGTAGAATGCAAATGTAAGGCTTCAAATCCCAAACAGTGTCTTTGAATCACTATTTCCTCTGCAATAAATGCACACAAACAGGTGTTTATGTTCAAAGCCATATGGGGAGAACGGGGTAAATGGATCTGCTTTTCACATTATGCTAGTACAGCAAAATAAATGCGCATTCACCTCAGGTAGTAATTTCTGTGGATAATTAAGGTTGCTGGGCATCCATGGAAACTAATACAAAAACATGAATTTAAAGCAATTTTTAAAAAAATGACCCAATTTTTGGCACAGCCTGCCCCGGGGTTGGGGTAAGCATGAGGCAAGATAAATCAGAGGTAAGATCTAAGAGTCGCCCGTACAACAGGGATAAAAAAAAAAAAAAAAAGATGCAGAAAAATCTCTATTGGTCTTTTTTTGGCAATTTCACCAGAACAGGCTCAGCTACCACCTGTTGGATTCCAGGCACAGACGATTTGTATCTTTGTAAAATGTCCCAGTCTTAGTTGCTAAATTTACCTAACTCACACCAACGTAATCTGCTGGGAAACAAGACACAGCTTGACTGAACAGGTCTGTGTTGTGTACAATATGTACGGTATACGTATGTATCAGATGCTAGATCAAGGCGACTGATCCCACACCTATGATCAGATTAGCATACATCTGCTCTGCGACATCTGAAAATCCCACCTGAAAATGCATTTGCTATCTTAAGTTCATTGCATTAGAATGTGAATATGATTGCATAACATTATGCTTCAAGCAGTAAATCATCTCTAGAGTTAGGGATATCATATTGTAAAGACTAAAATGTATAATGTTACTTCAATGCATTATTATGATCTTTATCTTGACCCGACATCTGCCACTGCATTAAAAAAAGTTTATCTTTTACCTCACTCTTTATGTGCTCTCTTCTATCAGAGATACAGGAGAGTGAAAAAAGTTCTGATCTCATTAATGTCTTTGTTTGGATAGACAGGTGAGTCATCTAACACACCAGCTCAACCTACCAATGTTGATCTCTGCTCAGCTCTCACAGAGGCCTCTGGACAAACTTGGTTTCATTTTGTTTGCTTGTTTTGAATTCATTATTTCTTTCTTTTACCCACCTTTTCAAACTATTCAATTCAATATAAACTGAAGTTGTGTTTACATTAATAATTAAAAGGAGCACTGTGCACTGCCAGCGATCATTTGTGTTCAGACTGCTGGAGTAAGAGGGTTCAAAGTTACACAGTACATAGAAAAAAAGTCCCTTGCACCATGTGTTCATGCCCAGACTGTGAAATCATTGATGTTTTGTTCTTTGAGACCTTTATCATAAAAATTCTAACTTGCCCGACGACCATATTAACCCGCGTCTTGACCACTTCACCTTCATTTCATGGTACATAAATTTGTAACCCATGGATATGTACACTTTTAATTTCATCTAATGAAAAAATATGGTAAGCAGAGTTATTAATGTTCGAAATAAACTGATGCAATATCCTGCTATATTTCTTGCTAAAGGCAAATACAATATTTATGGCGTAATTTAACTGAGTCATTGATTATTTTCATTCCCGCTCGCGAATGCACAGTAGCTGAGTGACAGTGAAGATGGGTGAGATAAAAGCAATGACAGGCAAGAGATGGAGTAAGCCCAAGAGCAATATAGCGAGTGGATGGTATACAACACTCCAGCAGGACACCCTTGAACCATCACTTGAAACAGGAAGTGGTTGGAGCCGGAGCCTTAGGTAAGTCATTGACCTACATGGAATGCAGTGAGCGGCTCCAACAGACATATGCATTTCACCTTGGGAGCAACACTAAGTGTTATAGGACTTGCTAAGCTGCTTAGCTGGGTACTTGATTTGCCTCAGCCTTGCACCATGCTCTGTAAAAAGTAGTGCTAGCTCTAAAAAATAAAACCAGTAGCTACTGCCTCTTTTTTAAACATGGATCCTGCATGCCCAAGCACACAGCACACCATGTTCTACATACTGTAAGATGATGGTTTGAAGTGATTGATTTCTCCTGCTTGGCAGTGAGATACGGACAACATGTAAAAATAATGCAGCTATTCCAGTCACTTTGAAAGAAGTACGCTGTAACAGAATGTGGTTGTTGTGCTGAAGAGACACGGACGCTATTTTGAGGGAATTCAGATGGGTAATTTTTCCCCTTATCGAGGATGAAAACTTGGAAATATGGGTAAAATGAACAAATGCATTAAAACAACTCTATTTAATGGCTTAATCATTATATTTGACGTGTAAATTGCCCGTGTTTACTGCCTCAAAAGGTTGAGCGTGTAGCCCTGTCGTAAAGGTGCCATTTAAGCTTGGCAACACTTTATTCAGTGTAGGTAAGTCTGGTATTTCACAGTGTGATTAGCCTTGGCTGTCACGAATACAAGATTATGTTTTGGACTGTCAAAAAACCTCTCACTCAATAACCCCGGCACATTTTTAATACCACCAGCACATTTACAAGTCTCTGCTCCACACTTACAATCAAACGCATTTTTCCTCACGAAAAAAAAAAGGTGTTTGACTCTTTTTTTTTTTGCCTCCGTGGAGTGAATCAAAAAGCTAGCGTTTGCTTATTCTCTCCTCCTCTCTCTCAATCAGCAATTTTTCCCTTTGATCTTTTATTCATATGATTAAGTCTGTGTATCACCAGACTGTTCATTCTACATTTCAGTATATGATGAGACCATCTTTGAAGTTGGGTATGCTGCAGTCGAGTCACTTTGACGAACAACAGATTTTTTTTTTTATGCCAATTATTGTTGGAATGGAAAGACTTTCCATCTGGTTAATTATCCCATTTAAATTGTTTGACCTTAAATATAAACACACACAATCAGTTTCCCGTGTTGTTTGTGGATCAGTCACTGAAATAATTTCCATCTTAAATGAAAAAAATATTGAAACACTTCCAAGTTTTCTGGCCCATATACTAAATACGGCTTGTGTCACCCGCAATCTCTTCCATAAACATTTTTATTTGGTACACAGTTATTCACATTCATTACTTTTCCCTTGTTATTTTGGCTTCCATGCTCCTCAAATCTATTTTTCTCTCTTGGTTATTATAATGCTTTACCCTTGCTCCTCTCCTCTGTCTCTCTTCCTGTTTTTTTTTTCACTGCCAGCCACCTCTATTCATCCTCACTCTGCCCTCTTTTTGCCTGTTTGTCCTTCCCTGTCTTTCTCTCACTCACATCTGTTCTCTATCTCTCACCTTTATGTTTGCCACCATCCCTCGGTCAATACCTTTAACCCTTTTTTTCCCCCAGTTTCTTGTTATCCCCTCCCCCCTTCCCTCCTTCTCTCTGCTATTTCAGACTTTCCCTAAGAAGATAAAAGGTTTACAAATGTTTAACGTCAGATGTGTGAACAAGGCACATGAGCGGGAGCAGTCAGCAGGGATCTGATAGAAACCTATATAGAACCTAATGAGCAAAAGGACAGCCGAGTGTGGTGAACATGTAGTAATAAGGCAAAGGTGGTGAGACCTGGGAAAGAGGAGAGTGAGATGAAATAGAGAAAGTGTATGTATCCATGTGTAAGCAATAGGTCATGCAGGGGAAAGACAAAATATTGTGGGATTCATATTTTATGAAGCTTTTCTGAGACTAAAAATGGTTTTGATGTTTTCGATGTCACTTTTTATCCATATTTATTCAGACTAAACCATTTTCCATGACTTATAGCTCAGAGTGTTGCCCTGAGCTAGAGCGCTAGCATCGCGCTGACGATGATCTCACCAGGCATGCCAGTGAAACTGTCAATGCGTGTTTTTGTCAGTACGCCACCACGTAACCTGCTACAGGATGAGGTGTGAAGGTGCGCTTTTGTGTAATTGTGAGATCTATGTTCCATTCTGTGCGAGGGGAAAAGCACGCCTCTATTTAAAACCCCAACTCCAAATTTGTTCAGTGACGGGCCATCATCCCCAAGCACTGGAGTGGAACAAAGATTATCCACACTGGCATGGTGACTGAATTTATTAATTTATCATTTATTACTCAACAGTGCTCACATATACACAAACACACTAGGAAAACATCCAATAGTAAACGGACATTTGTTTGGACTCCATGTTTTTTCTGCCCCAAATTCCCATTATCGCACATTAGTCCTTCCGCAACCCCCCCTCCACCATCACAGTCACAGATATCTCTCCTCTACTTTTCTCACCTGCACACACCTTCGCAGTGCCCCTTGAGTGCTAGAGGTAGCAGACCCAGAGCAATGGAGCAGCAGAACCCAGCAGTGGATTAACAGCAGTGTGTGAGAGAGGCCAGATCCAGACACATTCCTCTGGGGAAGTCAAGCCAGCTAATCCGACCCCAGTGCTTACTCTATCAACCCCCTACCAGCTGCACTTCGCCCCTTCAAACAGACAAACACAAAACTAAAATACAACCCAGGCATGAAGATTTCAACTTAGATGCATGCCGAAGTGTACGGCAGACCTACATGCAAACAGGCGTATACAAACATTTTAGTGTACAGCCCTGGAGGGAACGTGTTACATATCCACAAAAAGTCTGACACTTTTATTCACACGTGTGCATGCACTCATGCGTAACATACACATACACAGTATGCACACACACGCTCACAGACTGTCCGAGGCCCCCGCAGGGCCCCCTCTGGGAAGACAAGAGACCTTTGGCCCATGTGTGGCATGAAAACCCTCCCAGGTGTCAGTTCTCATACATGGCCACTGCTAATCAGAACATGCTGCCCAGATTCACAAGTACAACAGCCTGAGTCCCTGAGGGGGAACACAGAGCTGGTGCAGTCACTGTAGCAATCTGACTGGCTGTTCAGTTGGCTGTCTGATAATCTGGCTGGTTAGCCGACTGGTTCTGTTCTTTCTGATGCAGTGGCCAGCACATTAAAGTACATTCAACACATCAAGTCCCTTTCAGAATGAAAATAAGCCTGGAAACATTTGCACAGAGCCTCTTCCATACAGAGGAAGCGTGACCATGCTTGCACACATGTATGCAATAGTGTATAGGTTCAGTTTGGCATGCATGAACTGCTACATTGACATAGACACACACGTACGTAGAGATGCATACGAAAACAACAGGAGGGTCAGGGAAGAGGCAGTGTGATTGCTCATCAAGCAGCAAGCGAGAGCTGGCGAGAGGCATCAATACAACTGAAGCCCACTCTCCTGGGCCCACCTGTCGATTACAGTGGTAAAGACAAGCTGCCTGGTGCCTCAATCCATTCCCAGCAGTCTCCACTGGGCCTGTAGACACCTGAAGAATTCTGATGCCAGGAGGGAATAAGGGACCTTCCACTTCACACTGGCAGATACGCAGTGGTTTACCCCTGCTGCATAAACCATTCAGATAAACAACTCTACGGAGAAGCGGAGCGGGGGTACAAATCTATCGCTCACAAGGTAGCGATTTAGTTCGTAAGGATAGAATGAGAGAGATTAATATCAAGCTGTCCACAGAAACATGTGAAATGAGACGCTCACAAAGCACTACTACAATTCATTGCTTTGAGCTGCCGAAAACACAATAAATACAGAATAAAACGTAACTCACAAAATACAAAGCCCATAAAGTGCTGCAGCTATTTACAAATCCAGACTATCTAAAATAAATCTCAAATCATTACAATTATATGTGAGATATTTATCACCATTTGGCCTGCAGAGTTGAATTATGTTTTCTGAATATTTGGCCAAAGGACAACAATCCCATTGCCCTCTGCTGCCTTATAATTAGACGAAATTAGAGCAGGATCAAGCTGTTTTCTCCTATTTATCCTCCCATGGGAGAGCAGGGGTAGGGGTGGGAGGTTTACCCTGTCTAGCCAACTAACCTTGAACACAGACCAGAAACATGCAAAAGATGATAATCCAGACAGCAGGCCTGCACTTTGGAGGGGAATTTTGGGCAGAGGGCGAGGTTGTTCTCTCTAATCTGTTTATTAAATGTTTGAAAAATGTAAGTATGAATAAAGTGATAGTATATTATTCTGAGTCACATTATTTGCTGGTGATGAATGGTGAGAGGATGAGTGTGTTTCCTTGCAAAAGTGGCTGCAAGCAGATGCTCTGGTATAAAGTTTCTGGTTTCAGCACCATGGACAGCTCTCATACTGGAGGTTACTGAGCAGGCCTCCTCAAGAGACGCTCTGGGTTCATTTATTAGGTTTCCTAATGAACTCACCCTGCTGACTTCACGCTAATAAATCTTGCCAATAGTAGGGCACAGGATATTGATTTCTATGGAGGTCATTGCAGCGACAATTATTAAGTGGGCAATATTCAAACCAGAAACCATGCACATAATTGATTTAATCCTCACCTGATATCCAAGCTCCTTTCAAAGCTGCTGCTCTCACTCACAGAGTAGAAACTTTAATTTAGATTAAATAAGAATGTGGAGATAATGTTGATGAAAGAGAGAAGCCTCACACATTCTTCTCACAGTCTTGAAGAAACTCCATTTGAATGTGTTATAGACTGAATGATGTTCATTCTATGTGCAATCACGGCCTCTCACTACACTGCTCCCCTTTTCCTCTCCGTCTCAAAGTGGAGGTCGGTGACTCTTCCGAAGCTAGATGGCAGAAGAGCCCCACTGCAGCTGAGCTGCGCTTTGCGCCGTCATCATCCCATCTTTGCATTGCAAATTGCCCAGTCCCATCACTCCCAATAACAGCTCCGCTCGATCTCCAAAATGAAAATCAGAGTTATGGTGGGATTGCCTACCAGGCGAATTTCTTTCATCAGCTTTCGGGACGGGATGCTGCCTGTCTGAGTCTCACCTAACACCCCCACACCCACACCCACCCTCTCCCCCCCATCTCTCTCTCTCTCTCTCTCTCTCTCTCTCTCTCTCACACACACACACACACACACACACATAAACCACATGCTGTCATTAACAGAGTTCATTTCTTTCCCAGGATTTACATTCTTCCCATAAAGACGTGCCTCCTCCTCCCTTGCCACCCACACCTCACTGTTCGCACTTCATGATTTGTTATCCACACATCAACCAAATCATACTTACACAGGACGCTCTCTCCCTCTCTCCCTCTCTCGCCACACCACCACCCCTCCCTCCCCACCACCTTTTCTCTCACACTCTGCGTGGTTCAATTGCCGATCGATAAAGGCAGCATTCAAATTGTAGACTAGACTCCTCTCCGTCCACAGCCGGTTTATAGGGATTAAAAAGGAAAGATGTTGAACAGCAGATGCGAGAGCGCACCGCCAGAGATGCTCACACTTGATGCCCCTCTCAGCAGAGATGGTTGAGCCCTCGTCCAGGTTGCTGTGGTCCTATCCTAAAATTCAGTCTTGCTCACTTCTCTCCTATCAGCTGACATAGCGCGGCGGGCGGCTCTGCCTGTTTCTGCTCTCAGAAGGGAAAGGGGGGAATCTACTTCAACCCAACAGAGAGAAAGCATAGGCTCATAGGTTACATGTGTTAGTTGTGGACATGAAGGGGATTTACAGAGACGGATACTACGACGGATCTATTGAACTACGGGACGTTTTCAACAGGAGATGCGTTAAATGTGGCCGAGGGGACTTTGTTCAAGCCAAAACGATGAGGATTAGGACGGGAATTGTTTTTTGGAATCTCATCTTTTCACTGATGTTCACTTGTGTGAAAGGTACGAGCCACTGCAGCAAGCCTCTCTATTTTCTGATGCGCTTGGTGTGCCTTGGTGTGTGTGTGTGTGTGTGTGTGCGTGCGTGCGTGCGAGAAATCAAAAGCTTTAACGTTACAGACGTGCGCAAAAATAGGCTACCACGGTTTGCTGGATAGAGTTTTAAGGGACGCATTTCACCGGTTTGGCGCTCAATGCAGGCTTTGACTGAGTCGCTCAATAGATATTCTTGCGGTAGCCTACCCTTCTTCTAATAGCCTACGTGAGCTGCTTTGCTTAGTAGGCTAACTAGTGAATTGTTGAGGCGCAAGTGCATGCACTGCAGATTTCCTATAGGATGTAAAGAGATTCTTATTTATTTCGGCTCCAGCGGTCCGCCTTCTCTCTTTTCTGGGTCGAGTTTTCAAGTATTTATGTGGGATTTGCGTCAGGCCAGTTCCCCCACCAGGAATGTTACTGGAACCATTTAGGCGGCCGAGGCAATTAGTAGTGTGGAACCAATTTGTCGACTGGTGTTTATCAGACTTGCCAGTGCAGGCAGGTGTAAGGTGGGCTTGTTAGTATTCTAGTGGCTCTTTCTCAGGGTCTGCCCATTTGAATACTCGCTCTAGCTGGTGAGGTAACCGCTGATTCCATTTTATTTCTCATATGCATCAGCTATTTTAACTCAGACTGATGGCAATTTCAGCACCATGGAAATGGCACTTTTCTGATACAGTTTTTTCAAATGTAGTCTTCTTTTTTGACCACATGACGCAACAAAATCCCAGACTTTGGACTTAACTGTCTGTTTTTCTTCCCCTTGTTTACCTCAGTAATGTGACTCATGCTATTTACATAGGCTTCTACAGCTGCTTTGAGAATCAGTCAAGCAATTGTTGCTCATTTGCCACTCTGCAATTACCATGTTGCTCTCTATTGTCCACTGACAATAAAACAGCATTTAGAATAAACGTATGAAAATCAATTTCTTGCTTCCTTAAAATGTCAGTCACATGTTGATTATAAAACTAAACATAAGTGTGTGTACAGTAGGTGTATGAGTGTGTGTGTTTCTCTCCATCTGTGTGTGTATGATGTGTTTAATGTTAAACTCAATGTGTGAAATTCTCATTTCCAACTAAAATTAAAGCCAAAGAAAAAAGGCAAATCCAATTCCAGTCATCAGAATGTTTTTCTTCGTGTGTGTGTGTGTGTGTGTGTGTGTGTGTGTGTTTCAGGGTCACTGTGTGTATGAGTGCATGGCAGTTTATCTGTTGAACACATGTATGGCTGACTGAGTATGGGCACTCACAGATATCAATTTACATGCAGATTGTTCACCCTGTGAGTAATTCTCATGTCTGTCTATTGGGGGTGGATGAAATGTGCAGCATGCAGAGTAGCAGCGCCCACCAAGAATGAGCCAAGTCGAGTCGAGCAGAGTCGGGCACAGTGCTGTTTCATCACCACCCACATTGTGGCAATGTCAAACCTCGAGGCCACTGCCAATCCTCCTAGTTCTGTTACTTATTAGGGAGCCAGCCAGCCAGGGATCGAGGAGGGAGGGAGGGAGGGAGGGAGGGAGGAAGAGAGGAGGAGGACGCTTGGGTCTTCTTTTGGAAAAGAGCAAAGGAAACAGTCGCACAGACCGAGGCGAGAGGGAAGAACCATGGAACAGCTGTTGTTCCCCTGCTGTGACAGGTGACACAGTGTTTGCAGAAGTAAAAAGATATCTACTAGATCTGGCCTATGACTCACTGCTCCTGCTAAGATAATGATGCTGTAAAAAAAAAAAAAAAGAAGAAAATAAAAGAAATGCGTCTATCCAGCAAAGTTTGTTCAGCACCGCTTTGCTAGAGGTGCTTTTTCATATTAGATTATCTTTGAGCCAGGATCCATGTGTGTGGGTGGTGCGCAGTTCTGAATCACAGTTTGCAAAGTTATCTCAGTCACCTGTCTAATTCTTGGCGCTCACACACGTTATACAGTGGATTTTAGTGGAATTTTTTTCAATTAAAAAAAACTGCACAGTGAATATGTTCTCATTGCGGCAGTCCACCACCAAACAACCGAGGACATCCACTGCAACTGTGTCACCTAATCTTCAGGGAACTTATAAAACTGCTTGACACAGACAAATTTAGGAAGCTAAATCGCAGGGACGGGGTTTTTTCTTTTAAATAGAGCAAAAGACCTGGGTCAAATACAAATTGAATTCTTTACTCTGATAGTGAACGCTTTACTGTATCTTCTTCTGGGTACCGCTGCTGCGTTTGCCTCTTTTTTTGTCATGACAGTGACATTGCTTCCATCGACTGCACAACGATCAATCAAGTTCACAATAATGAAAGAGTGACAAAGCTGAGAGCACCCAACTCCTATGACACATGCTTGTGTAAGCAGTGGATAATGATCATGTGAGAGAGCAGAGATATTCTCAAACTGTAAGTGAATAAGATCCAGATTGGATTTATGGCCACATCTTCCTGGATCTGCCCTTTACATTGTTTATGGTTATTAGAATATTAAAACTGATGAATGTTTTGTTACTTTACAGTTTGCTTTTCTTTATATTTCAAATGCCACTTTGCAGATGAGAATCTCCTCAAATATCCAGTTTCTGTTTTTTGGGACTTCTTTATACAGGGCAGTCGTAGTGGTGACCTGATAAGGAAACGCGGGAGGGGACATTATCATCATGGGAAGTTGGAGGGACACCACAGGAGAGGACAACCAGTACACACAGGGACTGGCCTGTTTCCCACACTGACATTATAGCTCGTCAAATGACAGCAAACGATTAATGATAGTCAACAGACTGTTGAAAATTGTCCATCTGTTGTGTCCCACCACTTCTACGTCTTGTGATCACGCTGTATTTTTCCAGTTTCCTTCTAGCTTCCATGTTTTGTTGAAATGTAGTTGTTGTTTTTAGAAACTCTATACCAAGCTGTCACTAATTGCTGGTAATCAGGTGGGTTCTGCACAGACAGTAATCTGGCCACTGAGCCCTTGATGAAGACTTTCTCTCAATGTGATTATGTAAACAGGCTGGAAAGGCTGCTGGGGCTAATCAGGATTACAATTTGTCTGTGTAATTATACACTATCTACAGGGAATTTGGGGCATTATCCCACTGCCCCACAGGTTCCTGATCTCCACAACAGCAGAAGAAGTAGATCAAAAGTATGAGAAAAGGTGGTCAGTCTCCAGGAGCATCACTTGGATTCAACTGGAACTGAGTGGAACAACAAACAATTTTCCACGAACTAGGAACTTGGAACAGAAACAATTTTACTCCCTGGATTCCTAATGCCTCTTTTAGTGCTGACATCTCACTGGATAGCCGTGGTGGTGTACCATAGTAATACTCAGTTCACCCTCTGGCCTCCCGCCCATGGCTTTAGGCCTGGGCCAGGCTCTTAGATGTTGCTGACAGGTTGGATATAGTTTGCTGGTTCTGATTAAGTCAGTTCTTCTCAGGTATCAGTTTTAATATAAGCAGTACTCTTGGGGGAGAGAGATTGGCAATATCTTGTCTTCAGGAGGAAAAATAGCTCACCGTTTGTTGAGATTAAATGTAATAGGCTGAGCAGCTGCTGCTTCCAGAGTCAAGGCTACAGATTCAAGGTGGACTGTCTTCTCCACCTCAGGTGCAGGTTTCAGGGAGGATTAAGCTCTGTTAACGGGGTGGAGGCATACTCCCAGATAAAAATGCATTCTATTTTACAGCCTTAACCATGACGTTAAAATCTAGAAAACCCTGACAAATAAGAAATTTGCAATCATGGGGATTAATTTGTGAAGTAGCTGTTTGTTTAGTAGCAACTATTATTATTTATTTTAAGTGAGATGCAACAAATAAATCAGTAACTACATTGCCGCACATGAAATCGTATTTCCTATATGTTAATTGAAGCACATTAGTATCCATACTTTTGGATATTTTTCCCATTAATCTCATGAAGAATTGTCACCACAGTATACTATATTTCCAGAATTATTCACTTTATAACCTCTGACCCACGTAACTTTGTGAATCTTCCTTGGCTGTGACCACTGGTGCTCTTGTTTGTGTCTGTGGCTGTCGTCTGGATTTTTGATATGTGACAGGAGAGCAGGCAGAGGCAAAGCATGGCCAGGGAAACGAAGTGGGGGGGGTGTGTGAAGGTAATTGAATAGGTAGACTGCTTATTGGAGGCCGTGATTCCACAGCATACTCCACAACAATTAAAATGACAGGTGTGGATAGATTAACAGATACCTGTTTAGACTCTCAACTAAACAATTTTGTTATTAGTGTCGATGAGGCAGTGCTGCATAATGCGTATTCCATCTACTTAGAGAATAAACATAGACAGGTAGACCATAGAGGCTCTCAGATCAGCAGCTTTGTAAATTATTGATTTCTTCATAAATGCTCTATTACTGTTAATTTAACCATCGCCTTGACTTTTTTTTTCTTTCTTTTTTTTGTGAGCATCCCCTGTTAGGAATAAAGTAGCAGAAATGTGTCATGCCATGTTTTTTCAAAATGCGAGAAAACACTGTGCATACTAAAAAATAATTGATTCACTAATAATCTGATTTTAAGCTGCCATGCTGTGTGCATTGATATGTAGCCCTGGCCTGTGGAACCGCATTTATTAAGGTTAAGGTGAAGGTTTATTTGGATCCCCATTAGCACGGAAACCGTAGCTATTCTTCCTGGGGTCCACAGCCATCACACATATACATTTCTGTTAGTGTACATACAACATACAACATAACATCACATGACGCCACAGAAACAAAAGAAAACAATTACAAATAAGCAAACAAACATCAGAACACAAAATACAGACGGGACAAGCTCCCAAGTTTGAGTTTCACGTCATGACAGATATAAGAATGTACATAACCAATACATAATCTACAAAATGTCTTTACTATCCACAGAAAGGTAAGAGTGACATCCCATATTCCCTCATGAGAGACACAGTAATTTTCCAATTGATTTCCCATTGATCTGACATTTGCTCACTTTTGCACATGCATACAGCCAACACCAGTCCTTATCTCAAAGGCAAGAAATCCCATACCATTGCATGCATCCAGCACTCTCACACTCATACATATCGATGGCAAGTCAAACACAAGCTTTCACTACCCAGCAATTTACCATTATACCATACATATTTCTGGACTTTTATCAGTTTTACATCCCTGATCCTATTAAAAGCACGTATTCATCGATCTGTGTCCGCTCTCAGTTTAGAACCAGGCTAGATATTGGTCATGAGAGCATTATCAAGGACACACAGTGTCACTGATATGAAGATGCTGAATCTAGACCGAGCCAATATCATCAAACTGCAGTGGCAGCAGTTTTAGACCTGCAGTTCCAGTCCAACCTGTGGAATCTGAAGGCAGTGACAGTAGGAGTAATAGCAATAGATAGTAAAGTAATAGCTTCTAATTGTGCCACCTACAGGTAATGAGTGTAATAATTGTTGACTTTCTGTAATTGTGTGTATTTATAGCTGATGTTTATATTTTCTACTGAATTCTACTAAGGCAGTCCACACTGCTTGGAGTGTCCTTGTGTGTCCTCTGACTTCTAGTTTTTTTCAATGGCCGCAGGAAAAAGGTCTTATCTAAATTATATTTGTTAATAGAAAAAAAGCCAAGGAGATTATGCAGATTCCCCAAAGAAAGTTAGCAATGTAGGTTGACCAAAACTGGATTAAGAGTCCATTAATCAATTGGCCGATCAACAAAAAATTAAACGGCATTGCAAATGGCCCTGTCTAGAGCGGGTGTTTGATTTGTCCACTCTGGGTTACTGTAGAACAACATGGCAGACTCAGTGAAAGAGGACCCACAGCGTATGTAGATATAAACCACTCATTCTGACGTAACAAAAACACAACAGTTCTCATTTTCAGGTGATTATACACTAAAGAAATCATACTTATGAGTGTTATATACCATTTCTGCCACTAGATGGCCCCAAATCCTACACACTGGACCTTTAAGTCTAAATGCTAGATATTTAGAAAGGGAAATTGAAATTCATTTTCGAACCTTTGGGTGTTTTACAGCCACAAATTGCACATATTTATGATTAACACTGCAGGTTAGTATGACTAATTAACAGGTAATACAAATCACTGATGGGATACTCCCAAGACATACAAATACAATGAAAACAAAAGCTTCAAAAAATGTAGCTGTAACACTCATTGCCTCCACATAGTGCAAAATCACTGAAGCCACCACTCTGTCTGCCTGTAGGTGGCGAGATCAGCATGTCTACATTTGCAGGTAAACTCCTGGTGCCATTACTTTTCTTTCCAACAGGTGGCGCAGGTTTAACAATTCCTGGAGAATCGGCAGTTGGCTAAATGTTAATGAGGCAGTTTCGTAAGTTTGTGATTGAGTTTCAAGTGGGATCCATGAGGTAGCTTTGCATCTAAAAAACATGTCCTCACTATGTGAACAGGCTGTTAAGTGGAAGAAGATGTTTACTTGGAGAGTGAAAAACAGCCAAGTATTTTTTCCAGCCTCTGTGTTTGTCTTTAGACAGAAAAAGATTCTTGTTCTCTGCTTCTCTCCTTTTTCGGGGGGAAAGTGAAGTGTTGATGTTATTGTTTGTTTGGAAGATTGGAGGCTAGAGAGACAGGCGTCCTATTAGATGTGTTGTTGGCTCACAGTTTTGTGTTGTACAGCAGCTCTCACAGTGGTGGCCTGGCATCAGGTGCAATATGGCTCAGTAGCTCTTTGAGGAGGTATTGGTGTCTAGCCATAAAATACTGTATCTGCTGGGAAGTGGCTAAAGCACCAGCAGCACGCAGACGCTCGCAAACAGTTATTACACTTGGCTATTCAGACACACGACTTCTGTTATTTCCTTGTGCAGTGGCGTGTGTGTTTGGTGTGTGTATTTGTGCACGTGCCAGCTGTGTTTCAGTGTGGCAATGTATTTGATTTTAGTATTTCTCACCTCAGTGGTTGGCAATTTAAAACCACCAAATGTAATATTTCAGAGCCCTTTTCCAAATTGCAGTGACACACTCATGAGGTAATAGTCATTCTCTAGAAAGCCTCTTTTCTGTTTCTGTTGTATGGAGCCCATTTCCCTTTCATCAAGCATGCAGACAAGCATAGTGAGGGGCTGCGATTATGCACATTCTATCAGTATGAATTGTGAAGGTGCAGCACAGCCATGCAGATAAAACCCTTCTCTTTGGGGACATCAATTTAAGATTTCTGTCTACTAAGGTTGCTGTCTAGGCCCTTGTTGTATTCCTGGTTGTGCTGATGAAAAATTATTTTTTCTTCCCTCCATATTTTATGTCTGTGGCTAAGAGTACAGCTTGTCATGGATCTAACAGAAAAGTGCTTGGTTTTCTAAAAACAAAATTACCTCTAAATATAACTCCTAAGTGCTGCAGCAGCTCTGATTTGATATGGGGCAAACGCTGAAGATTCATGATCTGACGGTATGACAGCAGACAGGCAACAATAGGTTTCATTTTTTTACTCCTTTACACATTTCCTCTGATCAATGGTTATCCTCAATGTTCAACACAATCTATAATTTTAATTTCCTCCTCTTTTTCGGGACTTTATAAAATCAATACTCAAGGGAGTGCCTATGTATAACACTTCAGTTTCTCTTTGTTGTGTTTTGTAAAATGTGTGGATGCTCTGCAGCGAATGAAACCTACCAGGATGTTTGCTGACCTTTGTTTTTGCTTGGTAAGGGCTCCATCTTTCCGGTGGGTGCTCTGTAACCAGGCCCCGCTGATGGATATCTCTATATTGTCTGACTCACCTTTAAGGTCAGGTGCCAATCAGTGCTGGGTTTTTTGTACTTTAACTTTGATTGCTAGGACCGGTGCTGTCGCCTTCCCCCCTTCTGTTTGTGATAGGCCATCATCGTGAACAATGATGAAATGCCATGCGGAAGAAGAGGTGTCCTTGACTAAGCATATACTACAGTCAATCGCAAGGAAAATGGAGTATCAAGCAGAGACAGAAAATAATACATGCCAAAAATAAATCAAGAAGAGGAGCTTGAAAGCGCATAGCTCAGTAGGCTTGTGGATATTGGGCTTAGGATTTGTTTGAAGAGAGATACTGTGATGTATGAAGGGTGAAGGCAAAACTCTTTTCATGCATAGATCGACTGGTGGTCCAAATCAAGGCTTGTTTCTTCTTTTAAAAGTCTGAAATTGTGCATTTTAGTATTGTCTAGTTATTCACGTAAACAGGTAATGATTTGGGTCAAACTGGTTTGAACATTTATGCACAGCAAGAGTATGTGCATTTAAGTCCTTATCATTATCCATGCGTCCTTATACAGTCAATATTGATTAAAAACACAAAATATTTACATAGAGGTATTTATATGATTCTTTTTATTCCCTTTTCTCATATTCAGTATATTTCAGTAAATATATCTATATGACTCAGAGAAAAAGGTGCATTATGTATATCACCTCACACACACTGTTTGTGCCAGTAAGTCACTTACTGGAAGTTTAACTTAACTGTCAAAACACTGGGGGACACTGAGGCTCATCACATGTCTCTACTTAACCCTGTTATCTTCAGAAACAAACAAACAAACAAACAAACAGGTATATTATCTATTTAAATTGCAGGTTATAGATAAAAAGTCACAAATGAGCTTAAATGAAACTTAAACACAAGAAGTAATAATACATAATAACCTGAATTATACCATGGTGCCGTAAGAAAGCACTTAGTGAAATGCTTAGGTTTTTTAGGAGAGGAAGTCTAATTGGCCTTGAAACATAAACATCTTATGAGTGCGTCAGGCACCACTCCACCTCTGCTTTCTTTGGTCTCGAGGTTCAGTGCACTACACAAACACACACCAGCAGACAAAAAGGTAGCTCAGGTGGTATGAGCATGTTGGCTATTAGTCATATGTCCACTTGTTGAAGTGACCTTAAGCCAGACAGCCAACTCCGAATTGTTTCTGATGTATAGAATTTAAGTTGCATAGGGCAAAAGCATCTGCCAAATGACTGGAACATAATGGTACACTTTGACATTTTAGCATCCTTTCTTCTGACACTGTAGACTTTGTGTTGTCTATTTACCGTGCTCTATAGACCTCGCCAAATGTCCTTACAAAAAGCCTTGCAGCTGATGTCCTCTTGCTGTTTTGTGTCCATACATCACGATGAGGTTTAGACATGTTGCTGACCTTTGAACAAATTGTCTTCAATATGTAATGTATCAATGGTGTTGCATTCACTGTTCGCAAGTAACTGATCAGCTGACCAAAGAATCTTTACTTCACAACCTAAATGTCACTTAGAGAAAAATATGAAGTTGCCCCATTGGGTTGGCACTGACTGATGCCAAAGGGGGGCGCTACAACATTCCTTTTATTGCCAGTACATTGAGTGCATTAATCAGGGCATAAAAACTTCCATTTCAATATTACTCTGATTGCTCTAAGCCACGGGGTTTTGTTAGATTAGATAAACTTTATTGTCTCATTGGAGAAATTGTTTTGGACATGCAGGCTGCCGCATAAACTGGAGACAATAGACGGTCGATAAAAGACAAATACAGCTCAATAGACTGCAGATAAATTCAATATGGTTTAGGGACAATCTATAGCAAATGGAACACAATAAACTTGCCAAACTAAGAGCTGCAGTCTTTCATCAGAATTCAACAGTTTCACTGCCGGCGGAAGAAAAGTGTCTGCCAGTTAAATCTGCCCTGTGAGATCCAGAAGCAACTACCTTAAGGGAGCAGGTCAAACTGTGAATATTTATTTTTCAAGCCCGTTTAATCACAGTCCGTTCAAAAATAGTCGATTGGGACAGGCAATCTTTCTTTCCCATCAGCAATCATCCATTACCCAATGGTCTGTTTGTCACTCATAATAATTTGGATGGCAGTAAATGACTCCGCCTCTCCTCTCCTGCTGCACATAATCATTTCTCTTTATGGCACAACTACAAATCTGCATTAATGCTGGAGGACAATATTGGCTGTTTACTTCTTTTAGGGGGCACCTATCCCGTCAAATGCTAGCTCATGCACTGGGAAGCCACAATGTTCTTCCATGCTTACAGCGAACCTTAAATAACGTATTTAGCCTGAAACAAATTCTATTATCGATACTCTCTACGATGCATAATGTATTTTGTTTACAGAATCAATCTCATTCCCTTTCCGCACAGCGTACAGCACTGTGGTTCATTACCTGGTTCATTCTCCTCAAAATCTTTGTATTCACTGGGCAAAGAGGAGAGAATCACATCCAGTCGTCTTGTTTCACCCCTTGCATTAGTGAGAGGCTCTGCAAGGCCTACAACACATATAAATATGCATGTACTTGCAAAATAAACACACACATTCAATTCAGACTGACAAAGAGACAAACACCTTCTCATCAGGACGGGAGACAACTGTCATTTTCCTGTCTGCATTTTGCACAGCAAGCTTAACAAGCAGTTACAAGCATCAAAGGTGTGGCACAGTGGAAATGTGGTATTTGTCTGTATATATCCAAAAGGCCAGTGGTAAATGTAACAATTTGAGGAACAGCTGGGACCGTTCTTGAGCTGTCTGTCAGCCAGCGTGGCTGCCTGCTGAGGCCTGGCTTTTTTTTCCGGGGACTTGTGTGTTGTGATACTGATTCATATTTCTGAACCGCATTTTCCCCACTGCGCAATCACAGCATGTTGTTAATTTGGTTTCTCATCACAATTTATGGTTGATGTTGCGGCATGGCACTAACATGGGGTCGGAGAAAACCCCGGGGAGTGCGTTTTACAATTGAAATGATGATGGAGGTCGGGATAGGCGACTAAGTGGTGACAGTGGAATTCAAAGAAGACATACTGTAGGTGTAAGTGGTGAATGGATTTAATGCATGTCCTCTCTCTTGTACAAGGAAGCACATGCTGTCGTTTCCCTCCGTGTTCCCTTTGAAGTAGCAAGATAAATGTTTACAACAATGTTCTTTTTATAGATGTGGCTTTTATGGAGATGACGGTGCTTAACATATTACAAGCTCCTATGATTCTTTGCATTGAAAGGGGGGATTCTAATTCTTAATGGATAGCTTATGGAGAAAAAGAAACAAGGGGGGCAATAGATAAGGGGGGGACGATTGGCTGAAGAGGCAGTGAATGAGTTGAGTGAGATGAAGAGAGGGTGAGAAGGAAGAGGTGAGAGAGTTGCAGCGACGCTGAAGGATGAAAGGAATACATAGATCTGAGAAGGGGAAAAAGGAGCGTGAGAGAGGCGGAAAGAGGGACATAGATATCTCCGCAATGAGCATCTGTTCTGTCATCTTCAGGACATCAGAACAATCAGCCACACAAACATGGCTAAGCAGTTCACACCAACAGCATTGCTCTGAACATTAATCATCTAACGCTTGACAAACACTGAAATATCTCAGGGACTAACAGAGCGCTGTGGGTGCTGTCCTTACTGTAGCTCTAGACTCCAGCTGACACAAGAGAGTCTCACATAAAAGCAGTAATAATTGACTTTTGCTTTCTAAAATTAGGTGGGTTTAATTACAACTAAGCCCCACACAAGGTTCAGGGTCTTCTCTCTGTGCTCTGCTGATATCCTCAACTGGGACTGCTTCTGGTTCATGTTGTCCTACAATGGTTAGCTGCAGTTACCGAGTTAGAACACTGTGTGATAACCTCACTACAAGTCTAGTTTTCATTACTTGTTCTCATGGTTATGTAGCAGTGATTAAAACTGTATGTCTCTGGGTTCATATATTTTTTACTTGGCTGTTTTAACAGTCTTGCTTAAACAGACATCAAATCAAGAAAAGTGTTGCAGTGATCTTTCGGTTGTAACATTTAAAGGGATATTCCAGCGATTTAGTATCACATTTCCATAATAAAGGGAACTCACAAGAGACAGATAAGAAAAAAAAAAAGAATTGTTAAATCAAAGCAAAGGGGGAGCAAAGAGATATCTTGACTTAAATCCAGCTGGCACCAGGTGTCAGTATGACATTAGAGACACGTTGGACTCTTGCATTGGACTCATGTAAAACTTTGATTGAAGTGAAAATCAAGTTGACATATTTTAAATCTCTGTTATGATATAATTCCATGTTGCATGGACATTAACCTTATGACATTTTGGAGATGATGGATTTTGTTCTTCATGTTGTATGGCTAAATGTTGGTATTGAATGTCAAGATAACGTTGACATAAGAAGTTTGGAAGACTTTAGATTTTAGTTAATTAACAAGACAACTTAAAACCAGCAAAATATCAACGTCATCTGTTGTCAGTGTTCTACATCAAATTGACATTGGCATTAGACATTGTCCGGACATTTAATATTAGTCACCTGGGGTCACAACCTAAATTCAACTAAATGTCAGTGTCTAACAATGTTGGCGGCCAGCTGGGATAGATTGAGTTCCAAAAGTGTGGTTTCCCATGAAGCATCTGAATAGCATCTTTTATTAGACCCTGCCTGCCTCCTAAATGTTCACCTTCTTTAAACCCCACACCTCCAATTAAACCTCACACTGAGATAAGCCTGATGACATTATCAGGGTTTTTTTTTTTAGACTTTAGAAAGCACCCTCCAGAGACACAGAAGGCGTTATGCAACTGTTTCCGACTCCTCGTAAAAGTTAACTGAATGCATCTTTGTTTCTGCCGCCATTACTGTTGGATATTTAGTACAGTTGCATCATCCTATGGCCATGGCTAGGTTAAAGTTTTGTTTTGGAAAATGCATTCATAATTTTGCTCATAAAAATGGAGGAGGTGACATTCTATGAAAAACAATAGACTGAAGCTGCGCACCAGTATCCAAATAGTGTGCTGTTATGCATCTCTGCCCTCATGATGATCTGCTACTCCTGTTTTTACAGAGGTGAATTAAATCTTAACTGTAACTACTGCAGCAGCTGTGGGTGGGCTCACTTTCAGTAATGGACATGTCTTTCTCAAACTTCTTTTGCAAGGCCGTTTTAAATAGCCAGTGTGGGTGTGGATCATTCTGCCATGTCTTCAAGTGCTCTTCATTAGCTGCAACCTTTCATCTAAGCTGTCTTGCATACACCCAGTCAAGCAATCAATTGCTTTTAGTTGGAAACACAAGCAAAACGTACATGCTGGGAAAATATGTTGGTGGCACCTTTGTAGAAATGTGGATCAGACATCTAACCAGTACGCTCTATTTTAGCTCATTAAATTCAAGAGTGTGACAACTTATGCAACAAAACCCTATGAAAAGACCACCAGGCAACAATAAATATCATGGTCTCTGTTGGTCAGACATACTCATCCACTCTTTTACAGTCATACTGACAGCTTCGCTGGATCAGTGACAAGGGCTGTCCTGAGCACTTGAAAACTGCAATAATGCACCGTGTCACAGGTTGGATCATGTCGAACCTGTAGGCGGCGCGTCAATGCTACAAATTTGCCATGATCACCCTGTTTGCTCAATGGTGGCGGAAATAATTGCAATTTAGACATGCAACAAACCTTGGCAAGACTTTTTCCTCACTGCATTTAGAGCAGCAGCTCATCACCAGACACAACATCATAAACCTGTATGTGCATGATGCACAGTCGACTGGATCCATGACTGGATCTATGAGAAGGTCAGGCCACTTGATCGCTGGATACAGGAGGAGTGCATTGGTCTCGGGGGCAGGTCAGCTATCTGGACAATAGGTGGAGATATACTTTACTGTCAGGGACTCCGGGTCAGGACCCCTGTGAGGATAATATCCTGAAGGTATTGCAAGATGTAAAGATTGTGGGGGAAAAAATGTCCCAGAAAATTATCATATTTGTGATAACAGAGTTGTTTTTTGTATGAAATATAAACAGCTGCGAGGCTTTGTCCAGAAATAATGAAACAGCTTGACAAGAGGGAAATTAATTGTCAGTTTGTCTCAGAGTTTAACATTTTGTTTGCTCACATCAATTTATAACGAGGCGTACACATTATCAGGAAAAATTACCACTGCTTTCCGAGTTAGAGGCCATGTCAGATACATAGCTGCAGAGCAATCTGTGTGTTTTGCTTTCCTCCATATACTGCAGTACGTGTATGACCAACACTATGCAAAACATCCTTTTCCTGCCGAGTGTGAAAAGCTAATTACACTAGGAGTAAATTGTGGGTGGGTAAACCATGCATCTTAATTAAGTTTGCATTTCATTAGACAACGTGTGAGATAGCATCACAGAAAATGGCATGTTTTTTTCCCCCTAGTATGATACAGTGTGTATGGTACCATCTCAGACATTATTTGTGTAAGTGTGGGAATACACCGGGTGTGGAAATATGAAAGCATAGGTGTGATCGTGTGGGAAAAGGGGTAGCCTACTGTAAATGTCTGTGCATGAGTGAGACAGATTATGTTTGTGTTTGAGCAAGAGTTACTTAGCTGTGGCACATTTGCTCATTTACATGAACGCCACAAAGGTTAGCCAAGCAGTCAGATTATTGCAGTCTGAGAATGATAGTATAATGCTTAACCTAATATGTCATGGGTATTGATTTTCAGCGAGCCAGTGCAGCTAGGTGCAAAGATATATATTGTGTGGGCTGTGAAACAGAGTGTTAAGGGCTTGTGGCACCAAATTGGAAGACCTTGCTTGTTGCTTGTCTCCTGGGCTTTCTGACCCACCGAAAAGAAGTGGGCAGTAATGATACATCACTAGCTTTTTGTTCGGTATAACATTGAAAAACATCACTGTAGTCCTCAATTATGCATTTCTCCTCCATCATGACGGCAGTAGTTGTTGCAGCCTATTCTTTTCTTTTTTTTTTAATTTGAAGGGGAACTGAAAGCATAAATGGAAGCACAAAACTTGGCTCTTATTCAGCTGGTTGCCAGATTTCCCTTACAGCTTCTGCCAGCTGAGAACAATGTGGATTTTACAAACAATTTGTTCTCAGGTGAAGAAATATTGCACCTGGACTTTACAGGGTGCACACAGTTGTTGCAATAAAAATGTTAACTTGGAACAGCATCTGTACAGGCCTATTTAAAAGTTTTAAAGCCATTCTGTTTATTTATTGCCGCTTGAATGTGTTCACCAGGCAAAATTAAGTACATTTTCTGTAGGGATCGCTACAATTTACTCCTTTTCTTCAATTGTTGAAAAGCATTTTCTTATCTTTATCTCCTCCACTGTGTTTGATAATGACTGTGTGTTTTCCTTTCTTTCCAGGTTTTATCCATACTTGCGGAGGCACTTTAAAAGGGAGGAATGGGACAATAGAAAGCCCCGGGTTTCCATATGGATATCCAAATGGAGCGAACTGTACCTGGGTGATTGTTGCTGAGGAGGGGAGCAGGATTCATATAGTTTTTCAATCTTTCGCAGTGGAGGAGGAATATGACTTTTTATCTTTGTATGACGGGCATCCACACCCGGCTAACTTCAGGACGAGGTAAGGAAGCGGCCCCGTAGCCATGCACCTTGAAGGCTCTGTTTGAAGAGTGGCAGGCAGGGACGGGAAGTAAGAGGGAGGGGAGCCTTCACTGATCACTTCTGATGGCGGGTTCATCTTTAATGTACACAAGACAAAGGCTGCTTATTCTTGTCAGGCAACTCAGCAATAGTGTGGGTGTGTGGACTGCACTGTGTCCACTCTTTTCTGACATGGTTTTGTGCAGAATTGAAATGCCCTCATAAAACTATAGAAGATTTTGATTTAAATTTGTGAAAAGCTCATTCTGTGTTTTGGTTTCAAAGGAACCAGCTTGCAAAGATATATCTTGTGCATTAAACTTAAAACAGACTTTTAATGTAACATTTCTATTTCTAAGCTCAATATGCAATATTTGATACTCCAGAGAGTCAAATATATGTAGGCTTATTTTTTCAGCAGTAACAGGACAAAAAACATGATTCTGTTCAAACACAATCATACAAAAAAGTCAAAAACTATTTCTTCCATGAAACACAGTTTAATAGTTGTGTTTGGATTCCAAAGCAAAGAAACCCATCAACCCAAAGCTCTAAGAAGAATCCCTGGCATTTATTTCTGAATGAGCATGCTGTGTTGGCTTCACTGATCCGTGGGTCAGCTCAGTAGCCATCCTTTATTCAAATGCTTCACTGGAGGAGACAGAGGTACTGAAAAAAGAAAACATGAAAATCAGACACAAAGATTTCTTCTTGTTTACTTTTGTCACTGAACAGACAAATAGCTGTTTACTCAGTGTGCTTTCTGCATTGTCAGAAAAGCCTCACATTCAAGTGGAGTGGGAAGATCCATCTATGTTTGTTTTAACATTTCTCCCTCTCCTCAGTATCTGTCTCTAACAGTGTGATTTGGCTCTAGCTGTGTTTGATTTTTTTACGGGACAGTAAATTCACACTATGCAGCTGCGTACTGTTCGATAATTGAATTTGATAAAGAAAAAAAAAATGCTCATGGTGAGACAACGTTCCACAATTTTTGCAGCACAAGCTCATTGTACTAAACCCACATGTAAGATATCACCCAGACATATGGATATAAGACGCTGATCCAGATACGCAGTGCATGCATAAATACAGAAACAGTATTGAAAGCTAAGGTTTAGATGTAGACGTTTTCACAGAGCACACCATTCTTTTAGTTTTTTGTAGGATGTACATGGCTAATGGATTTTGATTATTAAATAATTCTGATGCTTTTCATTAAACATCACCAGCATGAGCTCAATCAGACCCTCAAACCTTGCAAATGGGTTTAACCATGCAAGCTGTAAGCCAATCACTATAGTGACTAAAATAATTTTGTTTCTTTGCCATAGAAAAAGAAGGGCATATACAGCATCTGATTCAGAACTGCACCATTCTTGGGATTTCTATTTCTCATTTTCTAGAAAGAAACCCTTTTAAAAGGCTCATTTTTTTGTTTGGATTTCAAAGAAAAACACCACAAAGGTTTTCCTTGTCAAACTAAATTGCCCAAAATAAACCCAGTCTTCACAGATAAGTGTGCTGTGTACTATGAGAAGATTATCTCACGTCTGAGCTGATACACACATCAGCTTTTAAACCTGTCAAAAGCTTTTTTTTTGAAAAGGACATCTTAGTGTCTGATTATCCACTTGTACTTACAAGCATGCTCCATCAGAGGTGAGTGTGGGGTCCAGCGTTTCTCTGTGAGACACTCAAAAAGATGGTTCCAAAATGAATTCTCCTGGCTCATTTATATGACTCGACTTCAGTGGAAGTGGACCGAGGTCACATGCTAATACAGTGGAGGATGTATAGCAAAGAGTGGCAATGAAGGGGAATAATTCAAGAGCTGAATCATTGTTGATACTTTAGCAGCTGAATCACTTTAGATACTTAAAAGATTATGTTGCATAATGCTGTTTTCAAGGTCAGGATTATGAAAGGTTTGTCACCATGCTGGTTGACTCCACATCACTTAATGATCTCACATATATTACTCTTTCTGCAAATATGTTTGAAAAAGCCTCAAAATATAATGCCTTATGTCTGAGCAATTATATAGCAGTTCCTGACATTGCTGTGACTTTGCACCCATATTTTATTCTCTCCAGAAGCATGGTTAAGTATGAGCAGTCTTAGCTTTTTCTCTGCAGTAGTAAAGTAATTGTTGCACAAATACAAATGAAGCCACACCAAAATATTCAGCATTACCACAACACATCGGCTCAAACCTGTGTGTTATAAACAGCGGGCATTTTAATGCCAGCAATTTGAATTTAATGGCAGTAAAATGGCACAACATCAACAAGTTATGTGATCACACATGCTGTTGATGTTGCTTCATATGCTCAGATAAATTAATCGGCTGTTAAGTATAACTAGTGTTGTCACAGTGCCAGAATTTTTACTTCAGCGACAATAACAACATTAAAATTCAGCAACACTATCAAACCTTGGTGCAATTTTGACAAATCAGCTCAACTTTAATCCATGAAACAGAATTCAAAATATATATATAGCCTCAAAATATATATCAATGATTACGTTTTACGCGTGTTTGAAACCCGCTGAAAAAAAGATAAAAGATTAAACCCCAAGTTTCCCTTTATTCATGAATGCATCACAAATCCCCCACACTCCAACAAACACGTAAACGCAACCAGTTAAGACGGAGCAGACACCTGTGAAGAAGATGATGGGAGGAAAAGCTTCAGGTCCACCCGTGTTAAAAATTTTAGTAAGTAGCTTGTTTCTTCTTATATATTCATAAATTTCTTTTTTTTTATTTCGTCCTTGTGTCTGCGTTTAGATATTTCAGATAACTTTCTGACAGTAACGTTTGCTACTGTCGCTAAAGTTTGTTGGAGTCAATTACTGCGAGGAACATGAATACCAACATGGCGGAAAGATGAGCTTGTTCGCTGCGTCTACAAAACTTAAAACTTAAATACAAACAGGATACTATGATTTGCAACGCGAAAAAAAGTTGGGACAGAGGCAAACAAAGACTATGGAAGTTGTTTAATGCTCAAAAAACACCTGTTTCACAGGTCAACAGGTGAACTGGTAACAAATGATGGTATCCTTATTACTGTACAGGGGCATCCTCAAAAGGCTCAGTTGTTCACAAGCAACACTGATCACCTTGTGAAAAACTGTCAAGGCAAACAGTCCAGCAGTTTGTGACCAACCTTTCTCAGAGCACAATTACAAGGAGTATATGAATTTACTCATCTATAGTCCAGAACAAAAGAATACTAAGCACATCTGTTTCCAAACAGGTGCGTGGGAGAGGGACTGGCAGGACACAACTTGTAGAAAATCTCCTGCACACTATCAGAAATTGCAAAAATAATGATCGTAATGCTGCTACGGCAAACAGTTTTGTGACAAAGCGAGGCCCTGTAATGTAGGAAAGGCTGTGAGTTTGCAATCAGTCACATTACCCGCATGCAGTGGGGAGGTATAAATGCTAAACATATATTTATGTGATAGTCCACAATATTATACATAGAGACAGAGAAATAAAAAAGTAAAAGTAAAAACACTGTGTAGTGATAATCGTAAACATACATGTGCCCCAAAAATTAAATTGGTAACTGCTTATGAATACATGCTCGAGTCCTTAGGGTTAAGTTGCATTCTCAAAAAAATACATTCACAAATCTTGCAGGTTGCATTAGTGAGTGAAATTGCAGGAATATCTTTACATAGAAAGTCAGAAAAGCATCAATACACAACGAGAAATCTTCATAATAAATACAACAAGGCCTCCAAAATGCCACTGGGCAAAAAATTACATCAGAAAATACAAGACAGTAATCTAATTACCCTCCGCCCTGTCAAGACTGCACACTTTAAACTAAGATGGTCCCTTTTGAAAAAATCCTTCAGCCCCTCAAAAGGTGATTGCAGTCAAACAATGCAGGTGTCATTTGTAGATGAACCTAACATTGCATATAGAAAAAGCCAAAGCCAATGACACATTTAAAAAATAGAATATATAAATATGAAGGCCTAAAAAAATCATTTAGTCACTGCATACATGTACAAATGGACACAATCAACAGGTCACATTAGTAAATGAACCTGATAATATATGTACATACACATGCATCCATGACTATGTGGGTGTGAACTAGGAACACCTGGGGTAAATCTTTAATAAAAAAAAGAGGGCGTACTGGAAACAACAGAAACATTTACGAGGAATGTTGAGTATGTAACAGATCACAAGAAAATACTGAGAAGTAGTTTATCATTCAGTCCCTTCAGAGCCAAGGTTTGAAGAGTATAAATCCAGTATGCCTCCCACTGTTTAAGTACTTTGTCATGGTCATCACCGCTAGGTGGTAGGGGACCTGTTCAATACAGAAACGTAATTAGATGTCATGGGATGCTATGGGATAGTGCATAGCATTTCTGCGTGTAGTGCTTTTGTGCTCGCTGCTTCTTTGTTCGAGTTGTCTGGTGGTTTTCCCAACATATGCAAACCCACACGGACAGCATGTCAGGTAGATTGCGTGTATATGCACAAGTGATGATGCTGTTGATGGAAAATATATTTCCTGTGTGGGAATGGGAGAAATGATTGATTTGATTAGTTGATGTTTAGTATTTATACCTTCCTGCTGCACGTAGGTAATGTGACTGATGGCAAACACAGCCACTTCTTCTTAAGAGGGCTTTTCTTTGTCACTAAACTGTTTGCATGATGAAAGTCCAGTAACTGAGACACTGGAGCACTATCATTATTTTTGCAAGTTTTGACAGTGTGCAGGAGTTTTTCTACAAACTGTGTTCTAACCAGTTTTGGGTAAGGGAGACAGAGTAAAAGGGGGAAATGATGGTGTGAAACAGCAGAGGCACTTTGTCAACCCACTGAGTTAATGTTACTGTCATTAGCATCAAGCTAGCAAACAATGGTACATCCTCACGGTCAGACATAAAGTAATAACATTAACAAATAGCAGCGGGGCTTTTACGCACCACAGCTGCAGAGGCTCCCAGCTTCATTTGAAACAAACTACATTATAGTCGGTCCGTTATTTATTAATCCCTCTGTGTGTTTATATATTTACTTTTTATCCGCTCAGTTGTTTTTATAAAGTTAACATATCGCACTGTCATTTCAAACTCAACGCTTCAAATTAAAAGCCCCTTATAACCTCAGCTGAGAGAATCCCTCCATTTTCTAAATTGGCTTTTATTCTGAAACATTTGTCAGAACTTCCTGTGGAAGATACAGTACCTTGACAGTTTACATATGGCGCTTCAAATGTAGCCCCTGCCATCTGCAGGTGACTACAACAACATGTCGGCTGGCACATGAACACACACACACAGTGACTCAAATAGTGAAAGTAATAAAAACAGGACAAGAATAACCCGATGACATCACACACGCTGTGAAAGACGACCGGGGATAATTGGTGAGTACCACCGTGTAGCGTGTACCAGGCATAATGCAAGTCCTGAGTCTGAAATATGTCTGTCAGCGAGTCCTACTCCACCTATTTAGACTCCACTGTAGATAATGGCAGCATTTCTCCGACCACGTAGCGAGCCACAAGCTCCGTGGCTTCTTTCAGACTGATAGGTTTAACGTTATCTCCGTTATTAGAACCAAACGACAGCCGTTGCTGTTTCGGAGCTGAAGGACCAGCGTTCTAAAAGTAACGGAAGTAACTGATGTCTTGTTTGAAAATGTAGGCTACTTAAGTATTTGATTACTCAAACAGCAAACTAACGCGTTAGGTTACTCGTTACTGCAAAAAGTAATCAAAGTACTCTAAGGCGTTACTTTGTAACTCTGGTTCTGACCACCTATAATCCATAATATTATTAAAAAAAATACACAGTATTTGGAAAAATCTCTGCACATAAAGGGCAGTGCAGAAAATCAATATTGAATACCTGTGACCTACAACCCCTCAGGCTGCACTGCATTAAAAACCAACATAACTGTATAAAGAATATTACTACATAGGTGTGGGAACATTTCGGAAACCATTTTTAGTAAACACAGTTTGCCACTGCATTTACAAATGCAAGTTAAGAGTCATGAAAGTAAAAACCATATAACAACAACCTCCGGAGACAGTGCCGACTTCTCTTGCCACATTTCAGATTGTTTTTGGAAACCATGGACGTTGTGTCCTCTAGGCTAAAGATGACGAGAACCATTCAGATTGTTACCAGTGCAAAGTAAAAAGCCAGCATCTATGATGGTGTGGTGGTGTGTTAGTGCCAGTGGTATGGCTATCTTGCACATCTGTGAAGGTCCTGCTAATGCTGAAAGGCACATGCAGATTTTGGAGCAACATATGCGGCCCTTCAAACGATGTCTTTTCAGGGACGTTGTGCTTATTTCAGCAACACATTGTCAAGCAACATTCTGCACATGTTACAAAAGCGTGACTTTGCAGTAAAGAGTGTATGTACCAGACTGACTTGCCTGCAGTCCAGACTTGTCTCCCATTGAACATGTGTGGCACATTATGAAGCACAAAATGCAGCAATAGACTGTTGAGCATCTGAAGCCTCAACTCAAGGGAGAATGGGAAAGAATTTCACTTTCAAAACTCCAAGAATGAGTGTCTTCCGTTGGCAAACACTGAGTTAGAGGAAAGATGAAGCCCCTGTCCCAATTTTTTTGGAACTTGTTGCAGGCATCAAATTCATAATGAATTATTATGTATTATAACATTTAATATCTTTTCTTTGGACTTTATTCAATCGAATACAGGTCAAAAAAGATTTACAAATCATCGCGTTCTGTCTTTATTTACGTTTTACACAGCGTTCCAGCACTTTTTGGAATTGGGGTTGTAATATTGCAGAATAACTTCACGCTTAAACATGTTTCATGTTTCAAAGTATAAGCTAGCCAAAAAGCACAAGTGTATTAGCCTCTTGCTATCTCAAATTCTGGCTAACTGTCATGACATAGTGGGGAGACTGGGGTACTTCAATTGAGCAGAGCCATAATTGATGTTATTAGGCACAATTGCTTTTTCTGATGTGACATGTCAAACCACCTCTTATGAAATGTTCTGTTGCTGTTAAGACATGTCAGAGTGGAGATACATTTACTGTGCGAAAACAACACACAACCAACATGCCTCATAGATGCAATCATAACAGGACTATTCTATTTGGGGTTGAAATTGGAAAGGCATTAAGGATATTGTTTCTACGCCCTGTATTTGCTGCTGGATCATCAAACTGTCAGTATTTGAGCACAAGTGTGTTGCTACCACCCATTACCCCCCAGCTCACTTGTTGAAATGACCATTTGATGTTCAGTTGAAGTCACTGGCCCATTCAGTGACAGCTGTTGCTGAGGAAAAAACTTGTTACCAAGGGCAAAGGTGTAAATACTGGAGATACTAGCACCAGTGGCTGCACTGGTGTGTGAGTTTGTAGACAGAAAAAGGGAAGAATGCTGTCAGAAGTGGTCGGAGCATGGGTTTGTCTGTTGTTGTCTGCTTGGGTTTAGGCAGGGGCTTAAAGGTTAAGGTAAGCAGCCAGGACTTTTGACACGGCTTCTCATCCAGTGTCATCTCTCAGGTGACTTTTTTTTTGTCTTGTTCCCTTTCTCACCAACCATAAATTTGTTCTAAAACTAGTGAATGTGTAAACTGTAATTTCCTCTCTTCAAGACGAAAAGCTGACTATTGCAAAAACTACACTATGAAAACAATTAACTCTGGTGGTGCAAACACTGTTACTGGCTCCACAGGCATTTTGATGTTGACAATGAGAGCCTAATTATGTTTTTGAAGGAATCCATAATTAAATCACATTTCTTTAAAGTCTTGTTATAAGGTTTTAACTGTGTTATGAGTAGGGATGCAACGAAATGAAAATTTGTGGCCGAAGCTGAATAAAATTAAACGCTTGGCCGAATATCGAGTACCGAATTCCGTTGTTTAGTTTTTCATTAGTATTTGCAGAGGAACCCCCTCCAGATTAGTGTTGTCATGGTACCAAAATTGGGACCCACGGTACGATACCAGTGAAAATATCATAGTTCTGAGTAGTATCACGATACCACAGAGAAAATGAGGCAGATGTGCCTTTTGTCATTTATAAAAAGATAAATCACTTTTCTATAATACATCACTGATATTTCAATGGAATAAATTACTTATTGACTTATTCATGCTTCAAAAACAGCATCAATAAGTGATTTACATAGGGGGGGATCAAAATAAAATAAATAAATAAAATAAAAATCAATCAGTAAAGAACAGTCCCTTCATAAGTAACGAACAGTCCCTAAAGTGCGGTGAGGTTCATGGGCCGTTACATGCCACGCAGAGAGAAATGTGAAGGGCTCGTTTCTCCTCTGACATGCCACATACCTGTGTGCCGCCACGGCTCGGCTGTCCAGGTACTTTTGGGCAGTCATGACGCCAAGAAGAGGAAATGATTGGAGCCGAACTTCTCCGTCGCCAGTAAGCCGTTATCTTGCGCTGCGGAGCTATGGCTGCCGTATTTGACAGGAATACATTCCTGTCTGTCTGTGACCCCTGTTCAACCCACAACCGGCGGGATTTGCCTTTCGTTTCTGCTGCTGGTTGAAATCTGCACTGGCACAGCGTGCTGAATGATTTATTTTGCTCGCACAAAACTATTTTTAGTCGCAAATGCGAGTGCGGTGACGGACAGAGTAAAATATTGCCACAGTGCTGACATTTTACTCTGTCCGTCATGGCACGCTGTTTGATTGCATTATCAAAACACGCTGCTATTATTCGGCCTTGCTTTTCACTTATTCCACCGAATACTGAATGTGTGTTTTTTTTAGCAATATTCTGCCGAATATATTTGGTTACCGAATATTCGGTGCATCCCTAGTTATGAGATGTGACAAAACGTAATTTGAGTTTAATTTTGTTTTTGTTTGTGCAGTCATAGTGGCATTTGAATGGGGGAAGGTATGGAGGAGTTAGGGTCAAGTCTCTAAACACATTTTCAGCTGTTGGGCCTGTTTTTTTTTTTTTTTCTATTATCATTACTGTGCAAGACATGTTTGAGAATATGATTGGCTGTCTGTTAGCTTCCAGCAGCTGTCTTGTAGTTTAAGGTCAGTTTTAAACTTTGGTCTTACCACTGACCAGTCTCTCTGCAACAAGCATTTGCAGTTATCCACCAGACCGGTTCACTTGGCAAAACTGACCCATGGTCAAAGCATGTAAGTCGTGTTGCTCAAGACTGAGGGCTGAGACTGAGTCTGCACACCAAAACTTTCTTCAGATCTTTAACATCACATGACTAATTACTTCATAGAATCTAGAATTACTCAGGCATTTTCCATAGATGGAAGAATGTTATAGTAGATCCAGCTGAAATGTTGGAAATTATTTCTAATCATTTAGTTTAAATATAGTAATTAGGGCTGTCAAAAGCACCACGAAATTGAGTTTGAATATTTTTGAATGAATTTAGTAGAGTTCGAATAATATTCGAATATATTTTTATTATTATTATTTTTTTCCAAAAAACACAAAAAATAAGATGCGTATTGCTGGCGCAATATGAACGTGACACTCGGATGAAAACACCCATTCTGACCTCACTGAAGTGCCAGGTATGACCAACTCCTGCCTCGCTATCTGAGCAATGTTTGGATACTTCAGTGCGTAGTTTTCCCTCACAAGAGTGGATCCTGGTCGGCTCGTAGTGGTGTCTCATTCTGGTAACGTTTCATCTCTTACTCAAAAAGGGTAGGCAGGGAGGCAGCAGGTGCAGTACTCTCACTGTACGTCTCCCCGAACAGGTCACACATTGAGGACAGTGCAGTGGGTGGTGTTGGCGCAGCGGGCTCCTCCGTCGGCGCCTCTCCCTCCGTCGCTGCGTCCCTCTCTGGCCCAGCTTGTGCGCGAGCCATCACACATATATGTGTGTGTGTGTGTGTGTGTGTGTGTATATATATATATATATATATATATATATATATATATATGTCTGTATATATACGAATATATTTACAAATATATTTTGAACTTCAAATTTTTTTTGACAGCCCTAATTGTAATGTTACACACTAGGGCTGGGTGATGTTTAAAATCTATATTAAGGTATTAATAGTAATATATTTCTGATATACCATAGTATGGCAAAAGGAAGCAAAGCCAAATATAAGAGACTTAAGCTGATCTTCTATGTCAGAAAAAAAAATCTCTAACAAACTTTGTCAGTTTTTAATTACATGGAAATTGTGAGTTTGGACAACAGAATATTAAATGATAACATAGTATGATCATATCATCATGATATGAGTCCAGTAGAAGATGCTAATAATAATTTACAAATTCTGTATCTATTTATGTGGTACAGGACTGACAAACTGTACTTTTGACAAATGACTATGGATGTTATATGTATTAGTAATAAGAAATGAAGATAATACATTTGCTATTCCTAAAAAAAGGACAAGACTCACCTTTTTTTTAAATTTAGCTTTTAACTGATTTCTTTTACTCTTAATTCTTATATTATGTTATTTTAATTTCTAATGATTTTAAATGATTTATTTTTAATCTTTATGCATTTCATTATTATTAAGTTTCTAAATCTTTATTTATTTATTTATTTATTATTATTTTATCTCATACTTGTTTTATCGTATCATATTGCCTTTTAGTCTTTTAGCTCCAGTGTTAGTGTTTAGCTCCTCCACACTGAGAGGTGTGTCTAGTCTGCCCACGGGAGCGTCGTCTTGGAGATCCCTCAGGTTTGGAGGACTGGGAGGCTCTGCACCATGTGTGGAGTCCACCCTAGTCTGTCTTGGTCGGGGTGGTCTCTGTGGCGGCGCTCCCTGTGGCCAACATGACAACTCATAATATATTCATTGACACTATAAATCCAAAGAAAGCAATTCACGTACTGGTTGGTCAGCAAAACTTGCTTTGGTTTATCACTGCTTGAAAGGAAGGACTTATTATTATTATTATTATTATTATTATTATTATTATTATTATTATATAACATTCTCTTAATTTGACCTTATGACCTGCTGTAATTTGATGTTTAGTAACGGTGTCAACAGAGATTTTGTGTGCAGGCTGTACTTCAACATTCAAATGTAGTATCAACTTTTAAATTGGTTTACATACCTAAGCTACACAAAGCTACTGCTGCAGCTCGACTGAAATGACTATTACTGAACGAATCCTGTGGGTGTGTCATAATAAAAACCAAACACAGTTCCCTTTAGTGCAAAGCTTTTACGGTGAAAAGCAAATACAGAAAATGTTATCTTTAATAGCACCCTGCTCATTATCTTCTGTTCCACTTGTTTTCCCTGTATCTTAGTGCTGCTTTATCCCCATAATGCTGGTGGTCAGTGATGATGGTGATAGGCAGAAATAAACCTGTAGTGTGCAATGCTGTGTGTAAGTTAAAAATGTTTTGGTCATTAGTATCAGGGTTCCTACGCAAGTATGGAAAAGTATGGAAGTAAATTTGATCAATTTCCAGGTATTAAAAAGTATGGAAAATGAAAAATAAAGTATGGAAAAATATTTATGTTTCCAGACTATTATCACTGTTCTAAAATACTGTTTTATGCCGGGCCAAGCACAGTTTGTGTGAGAGCAAACGTCTCAGAAAACATACCGCCCCTTGTACCTGATTGACAAGTGGTATGTCCAGTCCGCTGCCCCATGACCCTCCTCCAGCCCCCCAGGTATCAAGTTTCACTCCAACACTGCACCTTCGACAAGAGGACGAGTTTCACGTGGTTCACAATGGGTAGATGCAAGTTTTTGGATGGATGGCTTGACAATACTGTATATAAATACTGGTTGGCCAAGGATTCCCAATTCACACACAGAGCTAGATGCAAGCTTTGTGTGAAATCGTTTGACATCACCAACATGGGGGAAGAAGGCGATTCTGAGCCACATGAAAGGAAAAAACACAGACGTCTCGTTACTTACCCAGAGTCCCAACATTTTTGCCTCAGCCCAGACATTGAACTTACCTGAGTTTTTATTGCATGCCATTATGGTACTTGGCTACAGTCGCCTATTAAGAATAATTAAATATGATGTGAAATATGATACACAGATATATTTACTCAGATGTGCATATTCTCTAAAAAAACAAGAAAATGCTGAGAAGTCTGGAAATTAGGATATGGAAAAGTATGGAATTTTGAAATTCCAAATGTGTAGGAACCCTGTAGTATGCAGTGTGATGAAGATTCTGGCTACAATTGAATTGTAAATACAAGTATGCTTTTTTTTATTTATTTATTTTTTTGCAATTTACAGCAATTTTCCTCCACCTGTACACTGAGGTGTTGGTTTACAGACATGTTGGTTCAATCATCTCGATATTATGCAGTCAGAGAATACACAACAAAGCTGATGTCAGGGAGCTGGCTGGGCAGAATTACTGTCTTGACAAGAATATATGACTGACGTGCAGAGTGCTTATCTTCTAACGTTTTATAATCAGACTGTAGAAAAATTAATATATGTAGATGCTGAAGTTCAAGCGTAATGCTATCTAAATAGAAACCACAAGGAAGCTCTTCAATGACATGCGCTCGCTACTGAATTATTGAAAGTATTTTTCAATAATCATCTGTGTGAAGGAGTGAACATCCAACGTCAGAGTTAATGACTAACAAGGGCTCCACTGACTGCTACGGAAGCAACACGTAGAGAAGCCAGCGGGGTTGTTTACCGTTTGCCGAGCCGAGAGGCTGCATGTAGGCTGCATGAAATGTTAAAGCATTTTCCACCTAAGTTATTACATATATTTGACTTATCTACAAGTTTACTGTGCTGTTTGTCATCTGCTCGCTTTCAAATGTCCGCCACGGACATTTACACAATGTCACGGATAAACATGGGTAAATGCATGAAAAAAAATCATCACATATCACCTCTGATAATGGTTTATTCATTTAAAAACACATTGTGCTCGTTTAGCAAACTATTTCATGTAGTTTTTATCTGCTGGAGGGTCGCATAGGGGAGTGTAGCGTGACAAGTCAGTGTAGCGTGACAAAAATAGAAGAGCCTTCTTCTTCTTCCTCTTCTGGCGGACCAGGTGCGTTAAGTGCATCTTTACGATGCATACCGCCACCTATTGCACCAGAATTGTAACAACAAGCTACATTCACAGACAGTGAGTCCCATTATCATGTGTTTATGAGCGAGGTCGAACAGGTAGCGCCAAAAGCAGAAAAATCTATATGTGGCGGAGATAATTTATTCGTGGCGCACCGCCACAGATAAATGAATGTATGGGAAACACTGTTATGTCGATATGTGACTAGATATTGTCTCAGAGTTTGGATATCCTAATGTTCTAAGTGTTGTCTTTTCCTGCTTTTAAAGGCTGCATTACAGTAAAGTGATGTCATTTTTGCTCTAGCTGCTTTATCATTTGCCTTTACCCACTTAGTCATTATATTCACATTACTCGTGATTATTGAGCAAAAATCTCATTGTGTACATATTTTGTAAAAGCACCAAACCCAACAATATTGTTGCAATATTACTACCTTGGTATTTGGTCAATAATAACATGATATTTGATTTTCTCCAAATCGCCCCTACCCTTGTTACTATTTGTTAATTTATTGGCTATTTAGGATACATGGGTCAGTCCTAATTTTAACTGAATGCACAGCTATTGAACAAGTTAGTGTGGAGTTATATGCACCAGTCATTTTTCCAACATTTTTTTTTAGGCTCAACATTGTAGGAACTCTTGAGCTCATGTGTTACTCCTATGGATTATACAGCTCATGCAGTATTTTCCTGTCTCAACCAGGAAGCTGTAAGAAAGTACTGGTACTTGTGATGACACACTTATGTTTTCACTTTAACTCTGTTGGCACCGTTAGCAGGGCCAGCACTGCTTGTGGTGCAAATATAGTATAGGAGCAAGTGGTTAACAATGCTAAAGGGGTTTTGCAGCTCAAAATGAAGCTGCTTACTCATGGGGGGACCTGGGGGAAGATTGGAGGGTGGCCACAAAATTAAGTGGTTACTTACTAGTACTGTCAGGCTTTGGTAAGCAAAGTTAACCAGAACTGAAATCCCTAGTTTCTATGTTTTGTACTTTACATTTACATATATGGAAGGGGCAGAATATTAGAAATACTTCTTAATATAACGCAGTTCAATGCAACACCATCACTAACTCTGACTTAAATGCTAAAACGTGTAGTTAACTGAACATCTCTGTGACAGAGACAACAAAAACTGAAAATTATAGGCATTATAAAAGTAGACCTTTATGGGAAGACAGTTGTATTGGATTGCACAGGTGTACCTCTTAAAGTGGACACTGAGTGGCGATGTCTTGTCAAGTCATTGGCTTCTAAGAGCCAATACTGTTTCAGCTGAGTCCATTATAGGGTTAACAATTTGCAAAACAAGAAACCAGAGTATTTTGCTGAGAGTTTTTAAATTCACATGGAACTAATCCGGCCATTCAGAGAGGAGGAGGAAAGGCACAACTAATTCTCACTACGAGACAAAAGCAAATGGCTCAAATTCTGATGGGTTTTTGCTGATCCGACCCAAACCTCTAAATAGCAACGTTGTTCTTTGTGTTTTAGTCACACTTTTGTTTTTTCCAAGTGGTGGATTTCCTCACAATGTGGGACTATGTTATGTGGCGCCAGAAAATGATAATTCCATGACACAGTCTTTGCTGTGCCTCTAGGGCCCAAAATGTACGTTAGTAGAACGCCTGCTCTTACACAATTAATTCTCTCCAAAACAAAAATCATGGAGAAGGAAAAAACAAGCTTCCTTACCTTTTGTTTTCTTACCTTTTGTTTAACTTTGTCAAGAAAGACGCAGCACAAACTTTCCCACCCTCTCTTCCGGCAACTTGTTCTAAAAGATGCTCATTTCCATATGGCAATACCTGAAGTTTTTTTCCCTTGTTTTCTTGTTTTTCCCAGCCTTCTCTGAATGTATGTTGATCTGTTTTTCACTCAGGTGTATCATCAGCTGGAGTAAATAAGAAGGTGAACACAATGACAGGCAATCATTTTTTCTGCCTTTCTCCCCCCCCTCCTCCTAGGGTGATTATAAATAGAAACCTTGATAGAGATTAAAGAGGTCCTGAATTTATTAATGCTTTTAATTAATTAAGGCAGAAATTCAGAAGGGAACACGACAAAAGCGACAATGAATTTTTAACATGAAAAGGAATCGACATCCCCATGATGGACCTGATTAGTGTGTCTCCCCATTGATCTATGTATTCTCTTTGCTCTGTGAAGTTTTTTTCCCATCCCTCTCACTCAGTGCTGCACTCACATTACGTACAATCCCTCGTGCCTGAACATGGCTGGTTGAAGTACTCATTATTGTGCTGAAATGATATGCTGAGGATGGTAGAGGAAAAGAGTTGAGTTAGTGTGTTGCCCTGCACAAATAATGACCTAATTAAGGTGAAGTTTTTGTCGTTTTCAGTATAGAATTACTATGACAAAGACATATTGAACGTTATGTTTATAAAGACTCAGTTTTTGATTTATTAGATTTGTTATTTGTCTATAGAGCCATGTTTTCTTCCTGCAGCTTGTGAAAAAGCGATCCCTCCGTTAACTTAACACAGAGCTAAACACTGTAACCATGCATCTAAAAATGTTTTGTAACTGTAGAAAAATGCTTAAAAATTGTGTCTTTTGATGTACTTTCACTGTCAGTCAATATGACACTTGGCTATGGTGAATTGTTGACCTGCTAGTGTATATTATTATTTAGATATTTTTCAGTTTTTGCACTTCTCATGATGTAATGTGTTGCTTTACTAGGAGTTTGCACGTAATACTAGATAAGAGACCAGATAGTCAGGTGAGCTGGAGATAGAAAAGGTTTTCGCACAACAGAAAACTGAGTGCTAACCTCAGTTCCTCATCTTGTTAAAGGACATTTTGTGCATGGATTATTGAACTCCTGCCTGACATGAATGCCATGAAAATCCCTAATTAAATGTTGATATATTTTGTACATAACCTTTGAATGTCTTTCATACATTCAACAGAATCTATTTTTTGGCTCAATCTCAACTTTCCTTCAAATTTTCTATCATTAGTTTGTAGTTTAAAGGCTAGACAGCTAACTGTTGGTCAAAAGAAACTGAATATAGATGGCAGGCAGTGGTGGGTGTATTACACTAGACTACACCCACTGATGGAGACTCTAGAAATACACACTTAATGATATAACTGTGGTTTGTTTTTACCATAGGCAAGATATGATCTCGTAATCAAAATAGATATCTGCCTAGATTTGCCAGAAAAGTTGACAGTATTTGACGTTTTTGTCCAGCAGGGCGCAGCCATCTTTCAACAAGCTAGTTAGTGACGTTAAGGAATGTTTTTTTACTAAGATCGCAGAGTACACCACTGTACTTCAGACTAGGTTAACTTGTTTTAACTTAATAAGTGTTGAAACAATGGGGTTTGAGCGTTAAGACCAATAAGACCAAATATAGTGGTAAGACCTGTTCCCATGGAGTCGGACAACAGCAGCGGAAGTGAAGAGCTGCCTGAACTTGACTAACATTACATTCATTTTCAGGTTGCTGCAGCTGACACACCACACAAAACACTCCTCCACACCAGACATGTGCTCTACCACTGTTTCCATCAAGTTGATGTAACATTATGTTAATGCTATCATGTGGCAGCTAACATTGCGTACCTGTTGGGGTTCAGCTCCACTTGAACTTTGCTCATCTCCCTGTGTGTGTGGTATTAGATTGCTGGTGGTGCAAGTTAGGTTTTTCGTTTGTGTGCCCATCTTCATCTTGGTGTACACAACAGACTGTTATCTTTGATGTGGAGACACCACCGAGATCTTGCTGGCTCTTCGGTAAGGTTTTGGAAACAAGGGCTCCCTTCTTTGCGACAGAATCAGCTTATAACGTCAGGCTGGTCGATGATGTTAGCCTTGCCTTATATCATACACCAAACGTTTTACTGTATATTTCTTACTACTTAAAGCTCCTCATTTGTGCACTACTCAACTCAAAAATCATACATGTCTATAAGAAATATATTGCCAGAGAACAAAACATCCATCAAAGGAAAAACATGCTTTAATGCAAGTTTACTTAGCTGCTACAGACAAACAGGCAGACAACAGAGATGAACCATTCCAGTGACGTCGCTGACCTGGCAAATTTAGGTGGATATCAAGTTTGATTGGAGAAAAATCAAACAAACCACAATCATATTGGCCACGGTTTCATCTCCTCTCTAACGCTTTGTTGGACTAGTTCTCTGTACAGTAGATAGGGAGCTTTAAAATGTGGTTTTCCTCTTTGAAAAACTTTAGTAACAGAGGCAAAGTAGTCATGATAGTTAAAAGCTTGACAACAGCTGTAACAAGAAGTTGGTGATCTGAGACTTTGAAACTGAATCTATTAAAAGTTGTACTGTCAAAGTAGAGGCTTTACTTCCATATAATAGCAAACTAAAGTGCAACTTAAAAAAAATACCCTCAGCAGTGTACACTAATACCATTTGTAGTTGCCACTGAGCTCTGATCAGTTGGTTTGTAATCCTAGATGTATGTATCCTCTTAAAGAAGAGATGGTCGCACTCTTTTGGCCATCCAGCCGATATCAGTGTGTATTGAGATAAATGTGAATGAATTGCAGTGAAAAGCAAAGCATTTTTTTGTTTTTTGTTTTAGTTTTTTTCCCCCTGACTCTTGTACTTCAGTTTACAGAACTGTTTTCCTTTCCTTTAGGCTTAGGGTGCTTTCAGACCTAGAGTTCTCTTGCTTTGGTCTGAATCAGGGACTCATTTTGTACATGTAATTATTTCAAAACTGTTCATTTCAGTGTGTGACCTACATTTGATCCACCCTGTGTTATGTCTACTACTCTCGCATGCGAACGAGAGATTCTGGAGCACAAAAAAAGGTTTTGGCAGTGCACCAGTTGCTGTCCATCAGCTGTAGTATGTTAGTTGGCTCAAATTAGCCCGGTTATCCCGGTTAGTTAAGGTCAATGTAGGGATGTCCCGATCGCATTTTTTTTGCATCCGATCTGATACAAGTCCTTTATTTTGAAACCGAGTCTGATCCAATACTTTGCAAAGCATTAAGAAAGAAAAAAAAAAAAGAGTGCATCCAAGTTGTCCCGTAAGGTTTGTTTTTTATTTAAATAGTATCCAAAAAGCTTATCGGTGGTTCAGCAGCAAAAAATGTAAACAAATTCAACATCTTCTTATTGTCTTCAACTAACAAAATAGGCCTATATCTTTTGGAGCTGTTTGACACATGAAACAAATATTTTTCTTTTACTCAGTCAAACCTCACAGAGAAACCATAAAACCCATAAAACAGGTCCCTTAACACCAAAATTAAATTGTTTTTACCTGGTTTCTGTAGAACAAAAGAATTATACTATACTATACAAAAATACAAATACAACAGTAATCAGTTTCAAGAAAGAAATGCTCCGTTCGGTTCAGTCAGTCTATGAGGTGAAGCCAGTGGCCGGATGGATGATATTCCACAAAGTGCACCTATTTCGCGGACTTTGAGCAGTGTAAAATGCCGTGGTGGATGTCCCGTGGTGGGCCGAATACGCAGAGGACTTAAGACTCATTTCTCACTTGCCGGTGTCTCTCGTCACACTGCCAGGAGCGGCATAATATAGGGGCCGGTCTACCTGGGCTCAGCTGATCGAGCCATCCCACTGGCACCGGTGGGTGTGTCTGGAGGTAGCCTACCTCCAGTGTCTGAAGGTGAGCAAGCCATCAGCTGACTGTCTAAAAAATATATATTTATAAAATATACAGGATCGCCACACTTTATACATTGGAAAGTGGAGGCAACAGTGAACAACACAGATTAAAGACCTGGCCATTGTTGTTGTTGTTTTGATTCCTCCGATCTTTTATTACCGATTTCGATTTTGTAAAAATAAAGTGAAAGGTTTCTGATAGGATCGGGACATCCCTAAATCAATGTATAAATGTATGCATTGTTCAGCCAAAGTCAGGTATAACAGTTACCCATGGAAACACTCCAAATATTTTATTTAAGACAGCATCACCTGAATGTGTCAGTTAGAGGAAAGAGACAAAAACGGACTGGAAGGCAAGTCTTTCTTTCCCCAGCATTCAGGCGGCCTCCCACTGCAGATTCGGACTGTGCCAAAATAATAACTAATGCTATGGATTGTTTGTTGCCAAGTATATGTGACTAACCTTACTTATGCTGTAACCTGCCTTGTAGAGAAGAGCAAATTGAAGCACATGGTTTAAGTGCTTGAGCTCAGCTACAATGTGCCTTCCCATGCTTTGTTGTGCCTGCTGTGTAACAATTAGCGCAATCTGCAGTTCAGGAATTATCAGTGCGTCAGGTCCTTATAATGGAGGATTACATTTACATCACTGAATATTCAGTTATTCCCTTAACTTGTACAGTAAGAACTATGGCAAATGAACCACTGGTGAATGTTAAATTTTTTTTCAAATCAAATTTAAAAACACATTTTCTGCCTTTTTTAAGTTTTCTCTGCTTTACCGAAAACATATATACTGTCCCCCAAACTGAGGTACATGCTGAATTTTGAATTTTTGTCTACCGTTACACCCTATAGCAATCCTCCTTCTCTGTTTCAGCTGTGCTTTCAAAGTATGCCAGACTCACACTGTGTGGAGATGTGCTTTAAAATCTAAAGGCAAATGTCAAATGTAGAAATGTACAGAGCTTAGTTTCCAACTTTCGGTCACAGGAGGCTTATTAAAACAAGTGTAACCCCAGCCTAATTCAAATTTAAAACATCCAGTAACATTTTTTATACATGACCACTTGAGTCATAGTTAACTCATCCGCAAGTTACAAAGTTCAAATGAAGCACGTCTATTGAATTAAAGTTGATTACAAAGAGCTCTGTACATCTGATGACAAGTAAATTTTATCTTCTGTTTTTAACAACTGAAAGCTCATCATCTGAAACAAACCAGATTTGTTAAGCTTTAGCATACCCTTTTGCCACTTTAAGTTAAGAAATGTAAAGTTATTAATTGTGTTGCCAAGACTGTGAAACATGTCCCGATCCGATATTCGGATCCGTATCAGCTGCTGATATTAGCAAAAAGAAGTGCATCGGCATCGGATCGGACTGCATGGAAAAATGCTGATCCAAGAACTCCGATCCAGTTTTTCATGGAATCCGATCCAGGTTTTCTGGCCAGCCCAGGGAGCCGCGATTCAAGCAGTTCATTCCAGTGATCCGCTCCAGCACTTACTATCAGTCCACCAGGCCAGCATGCAGACACACAGGAAACAGCAGCACCAGGCTGGCACTGACACTATAAAATTAACTGAAAAGGAAAGGCTGCAATTTTTGTTAAATGTCAACAATGTCTTGTGGTGTTAATCTATTTAAAAAAAAAAAAAAAAAATTATGGTGAAAATGTAGTTTCTTCCAACACTAGAATTAAGATAAAAATATTCACAAACGAAAAAACACTAATGGTCGGTGATAAGTAGTGTTTAACTTTTGATTGAACACTAAATTAAAACCCTCTGCGCACACTGCAGCACAATCAAACAGATGCGCAACTCAGAGCATCAGAAGTGTCTCTGACACCAGACTCAGAGCGGACCGGTGGAACTGGAAAATGCATATTTTACGTCGATAAAATCAGGTCTCCATTGTGCATCGGGCTTTCTATTTCCTTGTCCGAGATTTATTCTTTTTTAATTACTACTTACGTTTTTCAAGTGATTTCCCAAATTTGTTGTTGAGTTGTGAGATGCCAGTTGCTTTTGGCAAATCTGGCACACTTTCTGGGGGTTGTCGGGGCATATTTTAAAGTGCAACCATACATCTGATGACCTGTTGGACATGTCTGCCAGCTCTTAGTGCGCTCATTGTAAGTATCAGACTGGTGGGGGTTAGTGTTGCGTTTAAGGCCTCCCCCCAAAAAATGGGAAAAAAGCGCTGAAACTTTGAGAAAAAAAATCACAATCGAATCCCGTGCCATTGAACGAAGCTTCGAATTTTTTGGGTCAGCCCTAAAAATCATTGTGAATTCTGGTGCATTTTATTAGTGTCAGCAGTCCTGTACATGTAGTAGTTTTAGTAAGAAAGCACTGAGAGTAAAACCATTTATCCTTTATGTTTCACAGAGGAGTGGCATGAATCATAGCAGTAGTTTCTAATGCAATACAGAAATAACAAAGAGGTTAACACGACTTAGCCTGACATTTTGCTGCCATATTTAACCGTTCTTAACCCTCTGAGTCACTTTGGGTGGCACTTTAGGAGTTCAAGGTAGTGGAATATAAATCTGTGACTCTTGACCTGTGTCTTTATATAGCCTATTGCTACTGTCATTTAATGCCCTCTGATAAAATCGTGGAGGCTGAATAGTACTTATTGTGGAACAAGTGGTGCCACTAGTGCCAAGTGGTTAGGTTTATAATGTCTACTACAGAGAACACAGTGCAGAAAGTGTTAGGTGCAGAAAAATTATGTTGCTAGCATCAAATCAGATCCTCAAGAAGGACGTTTGTAGCCATGTAGTTCACAGAATTGGCCACAACCAGTCAATGTACAGGTTTACTGCGTTGAATGGACTGATTGAATGCACAAAGGCACATTGTAGCATGGCTCAAGCACTTGGACCATATGTTTTTATCCAGCATTCTCCATGACGAGTATGGTCACATACATGTGGCAATAAACACTCCATAGCTTTAGTTATTACTGTGGCATGGTCCGAGGTTGCCTGAATATTGTGGGGAGAAGGGCACACCGTCCAGTCTCTTTTTGTCTCGTTACGCTAAGTGGTGAATTTGGCTGATGCCGTTGTAAATTAAATGTTTGAATTGTATCCACAAATATACCCAACTTCAGCTAAGTTGCATACCGAATTGTTTTTGACCTATACACATTCCGTCACACCCCTAATCTTCAGTCACAAGCAAATCAACAGTCGTGATGTATGAAGAAACTAAATTGTGACTCATTATGACTCTAGAGCTTTCTTTTCTTTTTTTTTTTCCAGACAAGTGAAAGTAGCTTGAAGTTTTCATGGATTAAGAGCACAAATAATGGCTTGGCAGTGCTTTATTCATCTGCTCCTGCTCTGTCACCTTCAGCCTGGATAACTTAAATCAGGTCTGTGGTTAGTCTGTCTTCTCTTCTCCACATTGACTTACCAGAACGACAATACAGATGGCATACACTTGGAAGAAGAGGATTAATTACCCTTTTGTCTGCACACCTGTGAATTAGCCTAGCTACAGTATTGTTAGTTGAAATGATAGCTCGTATTTATCCAGTTTTGTTTTTGCATTTGACACCCTGCCTATTCTCATCAGGAGCATCACTTGTGGATGCATGATACTGTGGAAAATGTCAGTGTGATTCTGCGCAAAACAGAAGCTGAGCGGCACAGTAGACACACAGAGAGTGATATTAACTTTCTGACCATTCACCAGGCATTTACAATATTAGATTTCCCATTACAATTCGGTAAATAGCATTTTTTTTCATTCTTCACTCCTATTAGACAGAGAAGAGCCAAGGATGAATTAATTGATAGGATGATTTGACCTTTATTACAGCAGTTATTAAAATGAAATGTCAGTGTCTGAGGCTGCTGTAATGAGTTAGGACATGTCAGTGCAAAATAAGTCTATTAATCATTCCCTGCTGTTTTTGTGATGGCTAGCAGAAAGGCCATTATTCACCTTAGTAAGTAACATGCCTTATTTTGCTCTGTTTCTAACAATAAACTAAAGGCAAGTGGTTCACTTTAATTGTTGCTTACTAGGTAAGATCAGTCACAACACTTAAGGGCTCTCTCCCCTCTGTCTGTTTTTGTTCTCTCTTCTATCCCAGGAGACAAAGAAGGTAAGAGCAGTGTTGCAACAAGGAAAGGTGAGCAGAGGGAAACAAAGAGATACAAAGAGGCAAGGCGACAGAAATGGTGAAACAGCAAGTCAGGAAAAGCAAAAGTAACAGTGAATATGAGCAACCTCTCGCAACCAGAAACAGAGAAAGTGAGAGAGAGAGCTAGGGTGACAGAAAGAGCTAGTGCAACGCAGAGGGAAAGACAGATGGAGGTAGAGAGACAGTGAGTCAGACAAATAGAGGTACATCATTCTCGTCTCTCTCTCCTCTCTGTCTATATGGCACGCCAGTACCGTGACACACTAATCAGATGGCGGGAATGTCTGACAGCTACCTTCAGGGCTGATGTAGTGCGTTCAGGTGGAAGGAAAGGCTACATCTGTCCAGGCAATCATTGGCACACTGTTTCCAGGCACACATAGTCATTCTGCTGCTACTGGTGTTGCTTTGATCCATCAACAGGAGGGCACCATTATAGCTGTTTAGACACCTGGCGTCTCTCGACCTACACTGACATTTTTGGTTGACCTGGTAGAGTCAATACAGATGCAGCAAAACCGGTTTGTATCTGACTCACTTTTGTAGCACTATGCAATGTCTATTCATACAGCTACAGCATTTAATTTAGTGGGTTTTTTGGTTTATTTTATTCTATTTTGTAAATGAGCTTTCCCGTAGGGCTGGGATGATATGCTTATTTCCCGATTTGATACTATTATGATACTTGGGTGACGAATTGTTTATGTATTGCAGTGTTCAAGTATTGCAATTCTGCAAGTATTGGGATTTAATGGGATTTTAGTTTAGTTTTTAACACTAGACTGAGGCATCTTTCCAAAACCAGTGCACATCACGTCAGTCAGTCTTTCATTTCAGCAGCATCATATACTGCATAGAAAAGTTGCAAATAAAATGTACATGTACAGTAGAGTGAATAAAAATATATATAGCCAACATTTCGATTAAATCTTAAAAGGCTACATTTTGATGTCCCTGCTTATCAAGTAAGTGCAGTGTTTCTCATAAATTGATTTATTAGTCAGCTGCCACAATATGAACATTGACTGCCACATATTGATTTTCTTTTAAAAAAAAAAAAAACTAATTAAAATGGGTTACTTTAATGAGGAGCTGCGTGCAGGGCATTGATTTGCTCAGCCCCTCTGTGCCTCTGTTTATCAAACCACAAATAAAACAAGAAGTAGCTAGCTAGCTGTGGAGCTTCAGCAGCTGTCGCAACTCGAATTTAGCCAGCCTAACCCCAGTACTATTGGTCACAACTGGTCGAGTCAGGGCAGTTTGGGATCAGATCCCTGATGCTTGGGTTTGCGCTTGCTGGATTCCAGTTGCTACAGTTGGTTACTGATGGTCCATGTCCTAGGACTGTTGGTTTTTCTCTGCTATTTTTACTTTGGCTTTGATTTGTCTTTAAAGGGTTTGACTTCACCTTGCTCATAGATGTCGTGGAAATTATCTGCTGCTGGTGAATAATGAAATAGAGACTTCTGCTGGCTGACAACATTTTTATTTTCTTTGCAAAGAAAAGGTCAGTCAGCACACGAGCGGTCAGAATGAAGAAAGAGCCCGAGCATGGGGAAAGCTTAAAGATTTATACCTGAGGGCCGCCTCTTACGGTGTGTTTCAGACCCTTCTGTCTGCGGCAGGGAGCAGCGCCCCTATCCATTGTTTTCACACTCTTTCATCTGCCGCAAGTATTGGCTCTGACCCCCTAGGGTGTGTTTCACACTTGCCGTATTCTGCAGGATTTTGTATCTAGGTGTGAGGTTAAGGGGTCTAGACATCTTAAGTATTTGAAAACACAAAGAATACACAAAGAAAATGAAATTACAATTACATAGATTACAACAATAATGCGTATCTTCTTTGCACCTCCGCATAGACTAAAATTAATATAGGCATCAGAAATCTGTTTAAAAATTTCAGTTTAAAAAAATTGCCATACTCAAGTAAAACAGTTTTTTCCCCCCAACCCTCCCATCATCTCAAATGTTCCCATCTCACCCTTGCCTGAAGGAAGTCATAATTACTGTTTGCTATGCCATTGTGAGGACTTCACAAATGTTGTTTTTGTTTTTGAACAGACTTTGATCAAATTCATCAAAGCATTTTCATGCAAATAATTTGGTCCTGACTTTGTATGACCTCTAATGTTCCATCTTCCATCGCCATCGCAGGCCAAAAGCAATAATGTTGCTGATTGGCAATGAATGGGACTGCATTATCTACTGTAAAGTGGATGACCTTGTTTTTGCAGCAGTTGGAATTTCTTTGTCACAAAATCATTGTGTATTTTAATCCAAACACTCTGTACTCTCCTTTTCACCCTAACGTACAGTAGATGTAATAGATAGTAAAATATGCAGATCCTATTTGTTTGTGATCCTATTTTGCTCTCATGTCACTTCATGGGATTTGAAATAGGAGTCCTTTTAACCCTCTTTTTCTTATGTGCAAATTCTTTACCATCTTTTCGAAAAAAGTTGTGTATAGCAGGTCTGAATGGTGTGGATAAAAATATCATTTCTTGTCAATTGACACAATTTTCCGGTGAGCCAGCAAGGGCTTCTGCAGTGAGCTTGAGTAACTGTAGGTTAAAGCCAAGTGTTTGATGTTTTAAAAGCAAAGAACATAGTTGCTAGAACAAATTTAATACATTTATGTCAAACATTAGTGTCTATCCTTGTATTAACCTTTCTTCTGGTTGCGTGTTCATCTTGACTATAATGCCTTAAACTGTTGTACTTTTACTCTCTCAAATTAAATGAAAGTGAAAGTTCCCTAGTGAGTCTGGCCTACTTCCCAAAGTCAGATTAGGGCATAATCCGGTATTTAGGATGTCGCCTTTGTAGAATTTCAAATGGAAGTGTGATTTAGTTGCAGACTTGTGTCTGCTATCTGACTCATAAGCTCCTTGTGTCTGAGGAGACAGCAAGCCCTGTGGTGTTTATTTGTTAATGACATTTTCCAACCATTCACCTGATGCTTCCGTTGCCAAAGCAACAGGTGGTACTGAATGCCAGATGATGGAGATCTCTTTGTCTTATGTGCTTCTTTGGCTTTAAACACAAAACACATAAGATATTCTGAAGACCTCTTGAAAACATGCTGTCAAAATGCAAGTACTCTTTTTTTAGATTAATTCAGAATGATTGTTTTGTAGGCAGTTGCAGGTTTTCATGTCAGTGGTTTTAAGTGGTACTTCTATAGGTTTTCTTTTCAGGTTGAAATTATTACTGCATTATCATAACCTATATGAATTTACCTGTCTGAATCAGAGATGAGTCTAGGAGTACAGAATTTTTACCAGCTCTGCCTAGACTGTCAACTCCTAATCCGTCTCACTGACAGCCTTAGAAAAGATGTCTTCCCCTCATGTACACTCACTCCATGACATCCTCATTCCCCTGCTATTTTGTGCCATGATGACAACAGAGCAATCTAAGAAAGGATTTAGCCTGTTGAGACTTGGAACGTGGGTCTGAGGTTCAGTTTGGCATGCCTAAGCTTTTTCTAAGGCATTTTATCCACTTTGCTTGTGGTCATGAGAAAATGTCTTTATTTCAGATATCCTGGTGGTTGTAGGGGACTAAGGAAAATACCCAGGCTTTAGCTCATCAGGACTAATTCTTCACATTACGCTGTATATGCTGCCTTAACACTGCATTTGCTTCTCATCCTTTTGTCTCTCTATCACATGTTGCAGCACATCTTTTTCTCATCCTTTGTGTAGTCCGTCTTCAAAGTCAGTGCTGCAACACAGAGTAAAGATTTGGCTCAACCAATTCAGTGTTTATTTGTTCCTCTTCTTTTGCAGCCTTTGCAGGTCAAGGCTTTTAGTGTAATTGTGTAACGGCATTGCACTCGTATTGGTGGGTGGCATCGACCTTTGTGCAAACACTTTGTACTCTGGAGCCACTGATTCCTCTGTGGTTTTTTGTTCTGCTCAGCCAATAATTAGTTCCCCCATGGATCCCCCTCCAAAACTCGGAAGTAAGGAGGGCTAATTTTAAAGACTACCCAGCTTGACATCAAACTGTGTTTCATTGAAAATATATAACTCCCACATGGAAATGGCACTGCCGACCCCTGCATTCCTGTTGGAATGGCACAGAGAGAGTGAAAGATTGAAGGCTTGTTAGTTACATTCCCACTGGGAACAGAGATACAGGCCAGGGGTACATGCTTATCTTTTCAAGGGGACTTTTGTAAACAGAAGCAAAGTCACATCAAACTCATGTGTCCGTGTGTGACATTTTCATGTGATCTCCGACTGGAGCTGTGTTTCCAGAACACATTTCTAACAATGAAGAGATGTAAAAGGCACAGAGTGAGAGAGAATTCCTCAATATTTTCATTTTTCATATCTTTAGATATTTGTTCCCAATCGCATTTTAGAAACAACAGTTTTGGCAGTGCCTTTCTTACCAGCCGTGACGAGGTTGTGACAGCTGGTATTGTTTTCACTTTGAGTTTGTGTGTGTCTGTGATGATGGCAAAATGTAGTCCTGAAGATACGTCTTCTACCGGGAAGTACCACAGAAGCAGTTTTAAATATTTTGGCAATTGTTTATATGTCTGTCTGTGGACAAATTTATCAATGCAATGTCATCACAGCTTTGCAAAATGCAGTCAGGAAACATTAAAGATTTGTAGGATCAAAATGAAGGCTGAGTTTGATGAAGAGCAAGGGGGGCAGAAATGAAAAGGAAGTAGGATTTCCTCTGTTTTTCCACTTTGCACTATGTGTACACTTAACAGGGTTTGGGGTAAGGGTGGGCGATATTGCCAAATTCTTCTGTTAAGTTACATGTAATTTTATATCACTGTAATGATATATATGTATCATGATACAGTGATTGTTCTGTAAATTAAATTACAAAATTAAATTAAATTACCTTACTTCATCACATTTAATTATTTTCTTAGATATGGTGAACTACCATACAAACAAAACAACTGCCTCACATGAGAAAACACATGAGTTTAAAACAAAAGAATCAAAACACTTACTAAATTTCAAATGGAAGCTTTTAGTTCCTGACAACATTGATTTCAAATATTACAGGTTTCTGTATTTACAACTTCACTGTCTTCACTTCTTTCATATCTGCCCGCATCCTGTTACCTTGTGAGGCAGCTGTATTTGCATAATAGTTAGAGTTGTACCGATAACAGTATCAGAAATGCCTGCGATACTGCCTAAAACCTCACATCATTACGCATACGCACGCTACAGGCAAACGAAACGGAAACGGAGCGGAGTTTAAAAAGCATTCTTCTATAGCCTTGAAAATGTCTTTTTTACCAAATTGAGTGGCTGCACTTTAACCTGTGTCTTGATCTGTGTCAACACTGGATAATGATAATAAAAAAATGTTTTATGGCATTCATTCTACTATTATGTATTTATTTCTTAATATTTTATGTTGAGTTTTAGGAGTTGAGACATACAACAATTCATATCCCGTCCATTTTTATTTTACGCGCTGGTATCAGATCGGTACTCAGTATCGGCAGATACCTAAGGTTCAGGGAGCGGAATCGGTATTGGGAAGAAAAAAGTGGTGTCGGTACATCTCTAATAGCAGTGACATCATGCGCATTTGAAATGGTATTGCCAAATCTCTACTGATAGACACATTTCGACTGTTGCGTAGGATACAGTTCCTGTCATATCGCTAGGGCTACAGCTAATAATTCATTTCATTGTTGATTAATCAGTCAGTTATTTTCTCAATTAATTGCTAGTTGTTTGGTCTATAAAATAGTGAAAAATGTCGATCAGTGTTTCCGAAAGCCCAAGATGTCGCCCTCAGATGTCTCATTTTGTCCAGAAACCAAAGATATTTAGTTTATTGCCATAGAAGAGTAAAGAAACCAGAGAAAATTAACATTTAAGAAGCTGAAATCAGAGAATATAGACTTTTTGCCTTAAAAAAAAATACTCAAATTTATATTTAGATTATCAAATTGGTTGGCCATTAATAGTTGACAACTAATTGATTGATCAATGAATCTTTGCTACTCTAGAAATGTCCCAACCCTTGTTTGGGGCCCGCTAAATGAATAACATTGCCTTTGATATTTAGATTGTGGCCAGTTTGAATATTGCCTAACCAGATGTCATCAAAACTTTATTAGTAAAACCATAAAATGTGACAAAAACAGTTTTAATGTGCTACTCTTTTGTCCTGTGCTTGCTGTAGCATCTCAGCAGACTTTTCTTGCAATGCACAGCCTTGCCTCCACTTTTAATTTAACCATGATAGCATGCATATTCAGTGCAGTCCTCCTGTGAGTGATTAAGCTTCTAACAAGGTCACATTTTCAGTTCTGTTTCCTCCATAAATGTATTCAAAATTGCATCATGTGGCAATTGACTTTTAGCAGTATCTTGGCATGCTGTGCAGTACCTGCGACAAAGGGTAATTATTTACTGCAAGGACCAGCACAGTTCACAGTGCTGTAATTGGAAACTCTATTGAAGCTGTAAATACAGCACCCTCTTCTTTGCTGTCACAGGAGGGAGTTCAGTTTTTCCACACTTGGCCCACTACAGACATTATTCACCTGGCTTATTGTCAAGTCAAGGTTCAGTCACACAAACAGCCCCAAAACTAGCAATGGAAAATAACAAAAGAAAACGGGATGGCAATAGAGAAGGAGACATTTTGTTTCATGCACAAGTTCCGTCCATGCTACAAAGTCTGCCTTACAGCAGTGGAAGGTCGATAGAACATCAGCAACCACCGCTGAGGAATGGTCAGCAACACATCTTGTTTACGACGTCGTGAAAGTAAATGGATTTGTTTGGATCTGCACCTAATTTGAAATGCAGTAATGAAGCAGTCTGTTACAATGCAGCTGCCAGCCCTCAAACACCATCCAACAATGGGGAAGGTTCTCGCTTGGGTTTTGATTGTATAGTACCCAGTATATTATTGGTAGACAAATTGCATCACAATTCTCAGAGCAGTTCTTTTTTATTAGACACAGAATGCAACAGCACACAAACTCACCAGTGGTGTGAGGTCTTTGAACAGTCATTATTTTTAGTGATAGTTACTTTGGTGTGCAGTTTTTGTGGATCATTGCATTTTAGTGCCCACATCTCTCAACAGGAATTTATAAATTTACGATCAGCCACTTCACCTGGCGGCCTATCTAATTTAAATAGAAAAATGACAGAGTTTAACAAACCCAGGTAGTGTTTTGGTTTCTGCTTCAGAACTTTTTAATAGTGTTGCCTGTTTGGAATTATTACAAGTTGGGGAAAAAGCCTTAATATAGGTAGATGTCATTCAGGTTGACCATTCTTGAACTCATGTGGTTTTAGCATGTGAAAGCTGTAAAATGCAAATGATCTACCACCGTAATACTTCTTTTAGTTTCCGACAGGTTTTGCTGGACTGCCATCATAGATTTAATTAAAACATTTGTCTTGCATTTAATTAAGCTCAAACTACAACTGCACATGGTAATTTTAGTGTTATTAGCATATAAATGTGATTGATGTGACATAAATCTTAAGTTCAGCACTGATGTGTCTTTCTCTTACCTGCAGGTTAACAGGATTTACCATCCCTCCGCCTGTTACCAGTACTGGCTCCATTTTTTCACTGAGGCTTACCAGTGACTTTGCAGTAAGCGCTCATGGATTTAAGGTAGCTTATGAAGGTAAGAAAAGCGTCGTTTTCTGCTATTTGTCTTTGACTGTTTTAAAAGAAAAATGACAGAAATGTTAACTTTAAAGTGGTGACTACTCACTGTCCTCACTTGGAAGAAAAATCCATCAGCCAGGAGAAGAAGACACAATTTATTCTTAAGAGAGGGATGGATGATCATATTTAGCCTACCTCATCTGATTTCCTGTAGGACTTCCACTTTTGAGTTATGAAAACATTAGGTACCTCAATTAAGCAAATTAATCTCATATTTTCCAAATCAACATCCCTCCCCCCAAAGTCCTGAACCTTTTCTGCAACTCCAGAGGTGCATCTGAAATTGCATGGCAGATGGCGATGGGAATTAGTTGAACTAATGGATGTGCCGAGTTATCTGTGTTGTAGCAGAGCTGAGTGCAGCGGGGAGCTGTCTAAATATGAACTATCCTTCTGTGACCATCTCGCTCACCTCTACTTTTTTTCCCCCTCTGTTCTTTCATGTGAACTCCATTGTTCATCTATCTCTCGTTCTTTCTCTCTCTGTAACCTTCATCACATCTTATTGTTTTTCTTAAGCAGTCTTTTCTCTTCCTCCTCATTTCATCTCACCCGCTTTCCTACCTTTCCTTTCTTCTCCCTTTCCTTCTATGTGCTCCTTTGGCTTTTCTGCTCCTCTCTTCCCTCTATTCCCAATATCCTTCGGCTGTGTCTTTACTTTCTGTCTTATTCTCTTAACTTCTCCCCCACAAACAGGCTGACCCCATCCGATAGCCTCAATCCCGCTCTCTTTCATGATGTCCTTTTCCATCCCCCTTTACCCCCTCCTCATCTCCCCACCTGCCCCAGACCTGGCCAGTCCAGGACCTCTCCCCTCTCCATCTGCCCATTTGTGCTCTCCGTCTTCTGCTCTGTTTTTCTCCCTCTCCTGTCTCCTTCTATCTCTCTTTCTGTCTCCAGTGAGTGGCTCGGTTGAATTAAATCTCGTTCTTCTGCCTCCACCTTTTGCCTTTGTAATCTTCAACAGAATTTCATGCTGATTTGGATGTTAATCACATTTTGTTACACATGAGGCAAAGCTATTTCCCATTACATAATACTGAAGAGTAATAAGGACAGTGGAGGATATTTTCCAATAAGGACGATAGGGGATGTTATATCATCAGCACAGTTTATTTCATGGCTAGATGTTTCAAAAACGTACGGACTAGGGAGTGTAGCCAAAGCTGTGGTGTGGTAATACTAAGACTATAACATGTTCAGCTCAGTTTCTTATGACTATCATTCATTCTTTAATACCCCGGTGTTACAAGAGCGTACACAGCACACGCATAAATATTTAAACAACAATCTGAGTAGTATGGCATTACTTACTCAAGCCTCTACAGGGGTCTCCCTAGAAATCCTTGGTATGATGGTGCTATCAATATTAAAACGGTGTATTCCCAACATATTTTACATTGTATGCAATGCAATGCAATAGCATAAAATATGAATGTAATGCGCTATTTTATGTGTGAAATAATGGTGCTACAATAGATTACAGTGGTGCAATTCACTAAGGAATTTAAATGAGAAAGTTACTTTTTATCGTTGTCACCATCACCACCATCTGAATGGAAAGCCCAATGGCTTGACTACCATCATAAATTTTCATTATTTTCAGTCAGAGACCCCTATGACTGACACACACAAAATACAAAAATTCAATGTGCTCATCCATAATGTATTCATTTGCATTTACTGTCACTGCTGTATACCTTTTTCCTTGTTATGCTGATATGGCTAGGTTCATCTTACACATGAATATGTATGTGTTTCTCATTCTTATGACTGAAAGTGTGTGATGCTTGTAGACTCTCAAATATGATTGAATCATGGCTGCAATTAAGTGAGTTTGAATCTGCTTGCTTACAAAGGACACAGTGAAGGACACGGCCAGATGGAATCTAATTCCTCAATGGCCTGTCAATCTTTTGTCAAGTATATTGAAATGCAAACCACCTTCAAATTTCTGTGAATTTTATTACTGATTAGCGCCTACTTTCCTATACGGTCACCACACTGTCACTGTGATTCTGCAGCCTTAATACGTAGGCATGGCCTGAAGGGTCAAGCCGCATTTATTAAGGAATAGAGATATGAGTGCCAAACAATGGCCACCGGTGCTTGTGGCTTTCACAGGGATAGAGAGTGGCTGCAGTCGTTCAGCGTACACATCCTGAGCTGGGAGTAATGCTTTCTGCTTGCCCTTTATTGAAGGTTGTGTATTTGCAGTGAAAACATTGTCGTGCCTATCTAAAACCTGCCTCGATGCCATTTCAACCTGCCCTTTATTTGGAAAAGTCTTTGAAAGACAGCTGACCCATGAAACATATTTTCATCTTTTATCCCCAAATCATTTCATTTGTCCCTCTGTGGCCATGCAGATTGTCCACTGAGTTGAAAAAGTCTCTGTGTATGTGTGTGGGTGTGCATGCATGTATGAGCATGTGTTGTTTACCAGCTGCTTTGCCCTGTGATCCAACATGGGTTCAGTCAATACTCTTTTCTCTGCCTGCGTGAAAATCCAGCTCAGCAGCCAGTGAAGCAGCCAGCTAGGAAGCCAGACAGGCAGTCTGCAGGCACCTCCTGAGGGGAAAGTGTGCTGCTTGTGTGCTCACAAACACTGCCACTCCGTCAAACTTCCATCTTCTTCAAAGGGCTACAGAGTCATTAGATACTGTATACAGGCGAAATAAATAGCTCAGCCCCAGAGAAACCTCACACCCAACTACCTCATTTACTAGTTCACATAACTCACTCGTTACCACTGTGATGAGGCATAATGCAAGCCACTCTCACTGTCACTGTTTGTGAACGCAGCTGTAGGTAAAATTGTAGAGGAGTTTTTGTTATAATGACAAAATCCCATTACTGTGGTCTTTTTGCTTTAATTGTGCAATGTTGGTTTACCAGGTCTTAGGTTATATTTTATATATTGTCGCTCCCTGTCCTATCAACATATTTTGGTGAAGACGTAAAACACAGAGCAGTTTTTTCATCACATTAGTTTACAGATGGGCTAGAGAGATTTCTCTGGGTTAAAAGCACTCTGCAGCATCACATTAATGTTGTTTGTACTTGTTTTTCTCTGGCACAAATGATATATATATATATATATATATATATATATATATATGTGTGTATATGTGTATATGTGTATATATATATATATATATATGTATATATATGTATATATATGTATATATATATATATATATATATATGTATATATATATATGTATATATATATATATATATATATATATATGTATATATATTGTTTTCAACCAGGCTTTATTTTGCAGATTAGGTGATGCCCTATGAGGTTTAAAGCATTCCACTGACATTAAGATTTTTTGCATTCATTTTCTCTCCTTGAAGTGTTTTTGAAGTACAGGTTTTCATGAGGCTTTTCTCCAGCATCAGCCCCTGGTGTTTAAGAGCAGCTGTTTTCCCAAGGTTCTGTTATATCAACAATTTATTTAGGGTCCTCTAGACAGCAACACTTTGTTAGCTCAGGGCTAACATTGTATCTAAAACACTTGATTTCTTTAGGGGGCTCTTCAAACCCTCGTAAAAGTAGAAATCCTGATTCAATGTTAAGTGCAGACTATTATTCGGAGTACTTCCTTTTTCTTAGCTTCACCTTCAGCTACTGTAGCTGCAGCTGAGGCTCCGAGTCCTATTTTGCCTACAGTAAGAGGCCTTATCCAAACCAACTGCTTCAAACGTCTGCAATACATCATTTAAATTAATTCAAGAGCCATGTCTGTCTGACACATTAGTTATGACTTTCCATACACCAAAGGCCAGTGAGTCAGTGGTGGTATAATTACAGCTGGGATGCATCTATTACTTTTTAATTAGTGACCTGGGGTGAGTTTCTCCAAACATTTACTTGTGCTTGCACTTTTGTTTCTCTATGTAGTTCTTTCAAAAACAGCTGCCGGAAAGTCATAATTGTAGCAATGCATGTCTTATAGTTACCATACTGTAAGACAGTTTGAATATAATGTTACCAGTGAATTAATCAGATAAAAACTATTGACTATAACTATCGACTAGGTCAACCGACACACAGCACTGTGGGTACCAAACTGGCCCAGTGGCACCGTCTCCTCTTTTCTCCAGTCCTTTTCACTAGTCCATGAAAAAAGTGATGTGCTCAACCACTCTCTGATCAGCGTAAAGGGGGAAAACACGGAACCTGAGGGAAAAGACAGAAACACCCAAGGGAAAGAAGACAGGAAATGCACTCTCTGCCTTTACCCGAAACAGCAGGATGTTTTTGTTTTTAAGCATGAGCCTTAAATGCATCGTACCCTTGCATAGAAAATCTGTGGGAAATTATTAAAGACGGTTACTACGCTCTTGAAAAATGTGGTGTCATCCTGTAAAATAATTTATATGTCATCACATTTTTATTTGGCTGAGTGCAATCTGTCCCAGGTCCCAGCAACATCTGGCAGCTGAAATTAGAACTCTGTTTGGGGTTCACATGGGTACACATAGTATGATTTGTAACACTCAACAGCTCACAAACTTTTGATTTCACTCATAGTCACATCCAAGTCACAGCAGGATAGTCGAGGCACTTGTGAGCAGAGGCATGTTGCATGCAAAGAATAAGTTGGGAATGAAGTATGGAGAGACAATTCAAAGAATGTATGCTGACATATTGTTGTAAATATTCACAGAAGAAGAGATGGGACCAATAGTTTGCATCAAAGCCACCTAGCTACACACAGTATCACTTTCCCCTCTGCAAACTATTTCACACTGAAGTGTCTTGCGAGACGTCAATGTTACTTTTTTGCTGAGTCAGTGCAGTAAGAAAGCAGTAATCTGTGTAAATAAACTTTTGTATACTTTGTGCACTGCTGGGTTTTCAATTGTCTCATATTTAACATATGTCTTTTCCCCCTGTGATTTCCCATGATATCAAACATCGGCAAACATGGCTGTGGTCTTAACCACCCCCACACATGTTGCAAAGCTTGCCTCTTCTTTTTATACATGATATTGGCAATTTGGATTTTAAACCTCTAAAGAGGAACGCTTGCAATATATGGATTCAGATAATTTTTCAAAGGTTTAAACATGCAGTTGTATAATGCAGATATTTCTGTACAGGGAATGCAGGGTCACTGAATGGATTTAGTATGAAAATGATTTAAATCATATGGCCATGGCCTTTGTAGTCACTCGATCTCACCTCAACTGACCCGTTAATGCACTAGTATCAGAAGTACTTGCTAGATGGTTCAGTAGCTTCAGGAACCTCCTCTCCTCACACCTTTACAACACCATAATATGGAGGGCTGCACTCGACAATATCTTGGATTTTCTGAAACAACAACAACAGACATTCACACCCGCTTCACTCAGTGATTGGCCAGGTGTGCTGAGGTGGGAAAGTAGCCAGGGTTTGAGTCATCTTTTTTTCATTCTTTACACATCTATTTCCAGCACTGTTTGTGTGTACAACCAACACTGAGAATGCCTTCCAGGAGAGACTGTCTGAAAATGTGCAAGTCTCCCCCCTCTCTCTCCATGATGGCTGGCTTTTCATCCTGCCTTTCAGTGTAGCCGTTTCGAACAGCTATTAACACTTTTGCCCTCTAACGTAGTCAGACAACATGATGTCTGAACTGGTTTTTTTCTAGTACAACCCGGCCCATAGTTAGTTTTTTCAGACAGCATTGAATCCCATCAAAATACCAAACATCCCTTATTAATATATCAGAATTTCATTGAATCTATTACCCATCTGCATAGCGTTTAGCTCAGCCTCTTTGGCCAGGTGTGTAGTACAATTTCTAATATTTACATAGCTTTCAATGGCATGTACTGACACTGTTCATTTCTAGTCTATATTTGTGCAGTGTGTTATAGCAGACTTAAAACCAGTGGTTTACCCAAATTGATGAAATATTCTGTTTCATCATATGATATGTGCATCTCTGTAGTTTGATGTCTTAATTTATTTTCTCAAATCCCATGCCAAGACATTCAAGATTGACTACTGGATGATTTCCCCCCTTACAATACAGTGTATAAGTGCAGATTGCACTTTAGATAGGACAACATTAGAATTACTAAACACTGATGCTGGTTATTTTGCCAAGCAAAAGTATGGGTACACCAAGTGCATCAGAAGGGAGAGTTTAGATCAGCTACATTCAACCCACATACTGTATTGTATCATGGCAAGCTCAAACCTGAAGTCTTCAGTACTCTTTGTGATCCATGCACATGCACCTTACCTTATTTTACTTTTAAACAATTGGCACATTTCACCACTCAAGTCATCCACAGAATGCTCCGCAGCCTGGTAAAGCAACCAGGCTTTTTCTGGTAACGTTTAGTTTAATTGGATGATGAGTATTGAATTGCTAAAGCACAGTGTGCCTTTGGTATTTTCCAGTGATCATCACCATCCATGAATGGTAAATGTCCAGTTAAATGTGATTGCTGTAAAGGCAGGCTTTGTGAGAAACAGCTTTTTTCGGTCAGGGGGAGTTCTGAATAACATATGGTTGCACACAGCACCAGTCCCCTGACCAGCTGATTTTCTCTCTTGTTTAGTTTTTTTTGTTATTCAGATGTTTTCAGCTCAGCAGTGTGCTGCATTTGAATCTGATGTTCTCTGCATAAATTGTAAAGGGCTGTTGTGGTGAGGTTTTAGATATTTAGCTTGTCTTTGATGTGCTTAGTCACACTTTGTTGAACTCCGTACGTTTTGATATTTAAGAACAATTAATACATTTAAATATCTCAGGCTCTCCGTAACTCCCATGTAGACATACTATGTTTGCAGTATGTTGCCAAAGACCATGATGTGCAATGTAGGGATGTATACATTCTTTGCAGCTTAGTTATTAATGTTCATATTAAAGAGGACCCATTATGCTTTAACTTATTGTTTATTACAAGTTTAATGTTATAGTGCTGGATGTTCATGATAAACATGGCCAAAGTTTAAATAGTGTGGTAAACGTGTGTAAAAGTAATCCCTGTGAGCAAAAACCTCAGGCTTCAGACCATTTCGAATACCCTAGTTTCCAATGGTTTTTTTTCTTCTTTCAAGACAAGCTGTCAAGTCAGACATGTCAGATCATGATGGATTCCTTTATACAGTCATGTACTCCGGGCACGCTATTGCAAGTTTTTACAGTATGTAGTCTACTCCGCTACATGAAGCTACATGCCAAATTTCTCAAATTCTGGTTGTGTTTAAAAGCTTTTATTGGTGATTTTTCACAGTAAAAGTGCCGTTATTTTCCATTTTCCAAGACCTGGAAACATTGACCAATCAGAGCAAATTGAGCTCTTTTGGGAGGAGGGTCTTAAAGAGACAGGTGCTAAAACAGAGCCTCCTCAGACAGGGGGTGAATGCTGGTGTTCCAGCACAGCTTTTTTTTGAACATCAAAACATGTAAACATGTTCTAGTAGAAACCCAAAATACAAGTATGAACCTCAAAATTAGCATAAAGGTCCCTTTCAATCAAGTTTTTTTTTCTTTTTTGGATGCTTGTTACTGTAGATCTGTTTTAACCTTAAAGATTAATGTGACCAAATTCACTGTGCCACATATAATTTGAACACAGCACCATGGACTCTTATTACTTTGTGTGAGTAATAGTTTACATGTTTGCAAATGCAAAACAGTTGCTTACGAATGCTGTTCTTGAGAGTGGGTTGCTCCTTCTCACCCCTGTCCTCGGTGCTGGTCAGATGTTAATCCAGGAATCTCAACCCTGCTTCACACTTCTCACCCCTACATTGGTCAGGCATCATTAGTGCTGCATATGTGGCCTGATCTTCCTTCAGTGTGCACCTCTCTCAGAAAAAAAAAACCCATCACTCAAATTGGCTGTCGGTCATAAATTTCCATTTCTGTGTTTTCACTGAACTTTTGGAGATACTTGTGGAAGGAGGTGTTGCAGCTTGAAATAAAAGAATTGCATGGATCATACATAAATAGATAATAAACCCATTATACATATTTTACTCTTCTTCAGACAGATTAATTTGCAGGAGCTTTTGTCTAAATATAGCTGGTATTAAAATGTGAGAACGCAAATGAGGGCCTCAGCTGCCGGTGTTTCAGTTGGGTCTGTCAGTGAAGAGTTGATCAACCCAGAAAACTACTGTGCCTGTAGGGTTTTTGGAAATACTGTTTACTGTTTAATTTTTACATAATAGTGTTTTTGTGCTCAGAAATGTAGTACCCTCGGTGAAGGTTGGGATTGTCAGGCTAATGGTCACTGGAGTATCAGGTCTGATTTGGATGTTTTTTACCTATTAGTCTACACTTTCTGTATTTGATTAACAAAGAAATTGCACATGCTCTGAGGTCCCCTTTCCTCCTGCTTCATTCCCGTCACAGTCTGCTGGTATTTAATTTTGCTCATAAACAAACAGCCGGCAGTTGATGCTAAGGATTTATATTGCATTCATTAGAGATCATACATATGAGGGATGTGTATGTGAGGATCTGCAGTGTAAAGTCGATTAGTAATTGGGTTTCAAAAATGATTCCTAGAAATTAACATTGGAAAGTGCATCTTCACAGATGTGTCTGTCAGTGAAATCAACTTCAGAATCAAGGTCTCAGATCTCCTTACCTCCTTCTGTCTATCTTTCCATAGATCCATCTAACACAGTTTATGTAAGTGTAAAATGGCTTCCTGTTCTCTGACTTGCCAGTTGGAATAATTAGCCACAAACAGATGGCACATATCAGAAATAATAATTTAACTTGACTGCATGATCAGTCACAAGCTGTAGGACCAAAGGAAGTGTTCTTTTCCCATCAACAAGACGATATGTGATTATACTAGGCTATACTGTATTTGTGTACCATAGAGGATCAGCAAACGCAACAAAAGTAGGCTACTGGTCGAGATACAAGTGTCATAGAGAGGAGAGAATGAAACACCATAACCTCCTGTTATTAACTCTGGGGTCGGGCTCGTGTGGGGAGCTCTCCGCGGTGCTGAACGGCTCCTGGTGGGTGTATTTCTGCCTTGATGGTGCGCCGTGACCGGCCCTGGGTCAGCCGAGAAAGGCTTGAGGCAGAGTAGGCTCACGGCTTTTGTGTTTGCCACTTCCTTTTTCATTTTAACCCACACCATGATCTTTTCCCGACCCTAACCAAGTGTTTTTTTGTGCCTAAACCTAACCAGATCTTAACCACAGGGCATCATGATAATTTCGGAACAACGGGACTTCGGAACAATGGGTTTAATATGGTCGGAACAATGGGTTTAATATGGTCGGAACAATGGGTTTAAAATGGTCGGAACAATTGGATTTTGGACCAATGGGCTGTCAGAATAATGGGGGGATGTCGGACCAATGGGTTGTCGGACCAATGGGTAGACCCTGGGTGTCCATGGGGACTGACAGACTTCTGGAGCCAGTCCTAAGTGGCCATTCAAAGAATTGCTTGTTTTTGGTGCTTTCTATTGGCTTCATTTTTCAGCCCCAGAGGCTGGCCCTTGGCTGATTTATATCTTTTATACATACATTGTCTTTTACTGAGATGCTCTTTAATCTAAAATGACAGATATTTACCTTCAAATAGATAATCACTGATCATTAAAGTGCACCATATTAAGAGAGTAGCAACTGAAAAGCCAAATTATTTTTTAGATAGTTTTTGTTTTAGATTTTGGTCACAAGTGTGATACTGGTTCAAGTTAATTAAGGGGTGTCCAAACTTTTTCGAATGGTTAACTGTTAACCAATACATATGGAATTTAAAAAAGGTGATGACACTGTTGTGATACTAGTTGTTGAACATTTGCAAACACACTTACACATTTGTTTGTCATTTCCTCAAGATACACAAGCATAGAGCATCATGAAAACAATTATATACAAGGGAAAAACATAAAATTTAAAACCAAATATAACCTCTTTAGAAAGACTCTATTTGCAGCAAAATAATTGGCTTTACAGGCCAAACCTTGGTTCAAGTCGACCGCAGGTTCCAACAGCCAAAAGGACCACGGATCATTAGTCTGTAGTCTGACTCACACAGGTGTTTAAAGTTTAGTAACATGAACTCAGGTCAGACCCAATCCTGCCCTCAAGCTGAATAGTCAAAAGAGTCAACATCTAACTACTGAGGCAAAAAGAAGCCAAAGCTATGTTATGTTCTGTGTTGTGGCTTGCAATAAAATCCTTGCAGATACATTTTGTTCAGTCTGAACATGTGCAGGGGAATTTAAACAGAGATTGAGTTATGGTGGTCTAATGGAGGAAAGAAATGTACTGGAAGATTGTGTTCAACCAAAAGAATATAGGATGGGAGAGCCCTCCAGGCCTGTTTATCACAACTTAAAGTAGATTGTTGTCAGAATTCTCTTTCAGTAGTTTGCAAAGGAATACATTGATCATAAGAACTTTGGCTCTGTCAGCACTTGAGCACAATATTATGGTGCTAGTAGTTTCTGGGGAATTGCCTTCTTGTGAAAGATCTATAACTTCGATATGCCATCTTCAAAAATGTGTCCACCAAGGGATTTAGATTTGATGTAAATGCAATTTTGTACAAGCAATGTTATTTTTCATCATTATGGTTGTTCTATCACATGCAGTTGTTTACATTTAATGTCTATTTTTGTACCATGATTAGTAGATACACAACAGGTAAAGTAATAAGGGAGTAGAGAGCAGAGGGTGTTAAGAGATGATAAAGGAGTGGATATTAAGTTGTAAATATAATAATGTCAGTCTGTGAAAGAACATGCCTACTAAAGATTTCATCATATTGTTCCTATTTTCTGGAGTTAAAGAAATTGCCTACATCAAAAATAGTATTTAAACAAATGAAGTACAATCAGTAAGTAATTTAAGTAAGGTAAAAATAAAGTCATTTGACATGGCAGTTATCTGTACAAAGTACAGTCTGCCATAGGTTAGATGAACATTCCTTCCTATAGAAACCCTGTATTCATTGTAAATGATTTGTTAGCCTGTCCCTAGGCCCTGCAGTGGGTATCTGATAGTATGTGCTCTTTAGAAGTTGAAAGTCTGGTACGCATTCAGTGCACAAGTCCCTTGGATTTCTGAAAATAATTTGAGTTCAGTTCCTACTATTAAGCAATGCGGCTATTCAGGAGCATACAGGAAAGTGATGATAGTCTGCAGCTGTAGCTCCTTCTCTCATGTCCTTGTGCCTCCTTCTTCTTTTTACTACCTTTCCTTTTCTTTCCTCTTTCATTGTGCTCATGTACTTGTTTTTCTCTGCCCCTCATTGCAGCTTCCAGCTATACACTGATGTAATTTAGTGAACTATTAATGTAAAGAGATTGGTAAGACACCAGTGTGGTACTTCACCGCTCCCTGGGCAGTGCATTTTTAACATCTTGCCAAGATCATTTCAAATCTTCAGACATAACTAAGCATCTGAGTAGCAATGGCATAAATGTCAGACTTGTGCTGACATGTGCTATTAACAGTGTATGTGAGACTCTTAACACTTAAATCAAGATGACTAACAGTGTCAAAATTGATATTGAAATTTTTTAGGAAGCCATAGCTATGAAAATAAAACACACTAGTGCAGATTTTTTTTACATCAACACATTATTATTTTTAACAATACTGTCTTTTTTTATTTTCCAGAGCTGAGAAGCAGCTCATGTGGAAATCCAGGAGTTCCACCCAAAGGAATACTGAATGGAACTCAGTTCAACATAGGTGACAAGATCCGCTACCGGTGCGTCACCGGCTATGTCCTGGACGGACACTCACTCCTCACCTGTGTGACCAACACAGCCAGTGTGTCAGTGTGGGACTTCCCTGTGCCAATCTGCAGAGGTGAGGATGTGTTATTACTCTAAATGGGTTGCTAATCATTTTTACTGCATGTCATGCCTGCTGCTGCCAACTATTTCTCCCAGCTGTACAATGTGACTGTAGTTACGCATTATGTTATCTACACATTTTAGCGTTCCCCAAAGACATATAAAATAAGCCGGTGATTGGTTTGTTTTGACCTCTTTTATTTTCCATGAATTGCATGAAGGTAATTCCTTTGACATGATGGAGAGCTTGATGGGGTGTGACTGGGTGACTGGTGTGCGCCACAGAGTAGTAAAGTCTGGCACAAGTCTTCATTAGATCTGTAATTTTATTTGCAATCTGATGGGATGGAATTACTTTTTTTTAATCATGTTGAAGAAGTTAATTAGAGCCTCTGTGGCTCAAAAGGTTAATTAAATATTTATTCCTGTAGAGCAAGTAGCTTAAATACATTAATGCTGATGGCAGGAGTGGTACATCTACTAGATTTTTGCATCGCCACTTGGGGTGTACTTTAATGGCTTACACTGGAGGAGTATGGGTTTTGGGCACGTCTTTGGAATGTGCCATATTTTTCTGATGGGATGTTTTTTTTTAATTATTATTATTGTTCAGTGACCTGTTTGCTCCTGCTGCTTTACTTTAATACCAGTCACCTCTCCATTCAAATTGCACGAGTAACAAAACCAGGCTGCATGAGCTACAAAGCAAGCAATTAAAGACACACCAAGTCTGTTATATTGGGCAGTGAAAAATAAATGCAACCATTGTAGTCCAATGTGGTCACCCACCAACTCCAGAGCCATTTTCCATGAGGTGGACCAGCAACAACTTGAACCACTACAGAATGTACAGCAGAGAAAGAAGACAGTAAGAAGACAGTTCTTATGCCACAATGTGGGGGATTTGAATTGAAAATGACACGTTATTCAGTCAGACCTGGAACCTGTGAAACGGCAATATCTACTGTGCCTTTTCTCTTGCCTGGCAGGAGGAATATACTGAGACTGCTGATTCACCAATATGGCAAAAAGTGTTCATAGTATGTATGGCGGAAATTCTCAAACCAATAAGTTTTCTGTCTACTTCAGGACAAGTGACCCAAAATTATCTATTGTTTACAGGGCTCCATTTTTTTGGAGGCTGTGCGACATAGTTTTTTAACTAGGAGCACCAGCGCGACTTACAAATCTCCCCCTCTCCCCCTTTTTCTTTCTTTTTTTTTTTTATAATTGCATTTCATGGAGGAGCGGAAGCGAGTGTGTGTGTGTGCCTATCATGTGTGTCTGGATGCGCACTGCGAGGCAGGGGGCAGGGGGGCGCCAGTTACCATAGCAACGTGCAGCAGTTTTAGTACGTGTGCACTGTGTGAGGGGTTAAGGCCCGATCATACTCAGGCGGAACGTACGCGGAACAGACTCTGTGGAGGTCCGCGCGGACTCAAAGCGGACGTCCGCAAGCCCTGTGCGCGCAAAGCTCAGATTTTACGACCGTGCAGACTCTGCTCCGCGCACCAGTGACTGCTCGGCATGTATTTTCCACATCGCGGGGATTTTTCACAGACATTTTTACAGGAAACTACAACGCAGAAGTGCGCTCGACTATGGAAGCCCGAATGACTGCGGACGAGTCAGTAGGTGATGTCGCAGCATCGAAAAAGCCAAAGCCCTATCATTTCCGACAAGAATGGCTCATTGAATTTACGTGGCTGAGATATTGTAAAGAAAAGAAAGTGATGTCCTGCATGTACTGCTCTCAGTGCGGTCCGAAATTTGCGGGGAAATCTAAATTCGCCGATTCCACCACACACTTCAAACATGAAACGCTGGTTAAGCACAACAGCAGCATCAGGCATAAATTATACAGGGACAGATGCAATGATGGAGCAAAAGCGCCGCTGCACACATCATTTAAGAGGCAGGGTTGTCTGTGTTTAGTGATAAATTATCAGTAATGCAGTTAATATAGACAAAATTATGAATATGTTGTGTCGATATAGATAGTGCTCCTGAATTTTGTGCTGGTGCTCCTAAAATTTTCAGTAAGCAGCACTGGTGCTCCTAGTAGAAAAAGTTAGTCTGGAGCCCTGGTTTAGACTGTTAACCCTGGCAAAGGTGATTGTGGAAGGCAAATTGTTAATATCAATAAATTATGTAAATCACAAGTATCCACTGGTGAAAAATTTCTAGAAGACTTGGCATCTCAGCTAATAATGAACCAAAATGAAAAACAACATGTAGGTTTAAGTATGAGCGTACAGCAGGGGTCATATATTTTCTCTTCTGACACTTGGACGAGTTTCATTATGGTTTTTGCTTCATTTTTTGCTCAGAAACTTCCTAGCGTGTTCAAAAATACAGTGTTGCCCAGGATTTGAACTCTTAAAGATGCTGTGCATAGGTGATTTGTCTCAGCGAGCTCTTTTGCTCAACCATCAGGAACAGAGAGTGAAAATGATGCTATAGCATAATGATGGTTTCTTTCTGACAGCTGGCTGATGAATGACTGACTAGTGCTCTTCATGCTGTTTATCCCTTGCTGTGCATAGATGGGACCTGTCGTCACACTGACACAAATAATCCATGACATATGTAGAAAGGCATTGTGCTTATAAGAGCCTCTTGAAATTTGCAGTGATGTGCGCACAGTGGAAAGGGACTTCAAGAAATGTCACTGTGGTCGGTAATTTGTCAGAATTGCTACAGCACAGTGTCTGTACAAAGGACTGAGAGTGATCGTTTAGCATGATGGATTCAAAATGAGGTAAGGCAGTTTTTATACTGCAAGTTATCTCTAACAGTTGCTATTGTGATGTACAGTAGACTGAAAGTTTTTGAGCTGCAGTCACTGGGAGTTAGGTTTAATCAATGTTGTATTATAGAAGCTCATCTAAAACTCCATTTGGACGTTTGAACAACTCATTTTTTTGCTGCACTTGTATAACACAAGAGAATTGTTCAGCTGAAGAGATGGAGGCATTTATTGCAGTCTGGGTGAACCTCAAACCTGTAATGCACATATTCCAGGGAGTCAACACCTTCTTTTCTTTTCTTTTGCTTTTCTTTTGCTTTTGCTGTGTCAGCCTCCCTTTACCCCAAACCACCAGGAAGTTCTGCTGTAGTCTCATTTTTAGCCGGGGAAAACCTTAACAGTTATTTTTTTTTTTTTTTTTTTTGAGACAGACACCTCTTCATACTGTATACCACGAGGAAAAATAAACTAACATTAAAAAGCTCTCAAGGATTGAAAACCATTCTCATATACTGATCATTTCCATCCAAGCAAACACCATAGTCTGCTCCTGTGTTTTTTGTTGCTGTATACTAAAAAAGTCTCATCCAACTTAAAGAGCTGAGCTTACAATAATTAACCTTATCAAAAATAAAAGTCTTGCACCATGGACATTTTTGGAGTAGGCCAGTGTGTATTTTCTAGGGATGCACTGATTTATCAGCTCAGTATTGGCAGATATTCACTTTGTTGAGTGTCATCAGCCTATTGGCAAATAAGATGTCATTCACTGATGGCAGTGGCCGATTTTTTTCTGTTGTATCACATCAGTTTTAACCACGCTAAAAAGCAGGGCTCGAGCGTAACAGCCACAGACTTAAATTAATGAGCAGGTACAAGAAGAATACAATAACTGTTTGGCAAATGGGCTCTGTGATCTCAACAGAGATCTTTCCCAGGATGTCTTTAGGACGAAAAGATGCTCACTATCAACACGTCAGAGGACACACGCTGTTGTTTCCCTGGTAATACTACATTCACTGTGAACAACTAATCTGTGTTTAAATCAGCACAAGGAGAGCTAGTTGTAGCTGGTAGTAGCCAGAGGCCATAAATAACCGCTCATGGAGGTTGCGTCGTTACATTATGGTGCACTGAAGCTCTATTCAGTAAAAGCGAGCAGTGGGAGAAGGTAAATTACAATGTTTTCATAATTTGTTCAATGTAATCTTGTAAAATGTAGTTTTCAGAGAGAAAATTGAATATATGCAGCCTTTTGATGGAGAAATTTGTTGATGTTTTCACAGCAATATAAAATAGATATGAAAAAGAATTATGATATTATCATTTACAATAAAAGGCTTTTGAAGCAATTTTTAAAAGATGTTTTTGATGTGAAAAAAGGTTATATTAAAGGTTGTTTCAAAAGATAAGGGTAATGAAGTACTGAATGACTTGAAAACAGTTCAGTTGCTTTTTTTCTTTGTTCCTCTAGTACAAAAGAGAGGGTGAATAGCAACAAAAACAAAATAAACAACCATTTATAAACATTGTTATCAGCTATGAGCCAAATTATTTTAAACACTGGTACTGGTCTTGGCCCAGAATTTCACAATCAGTGCATCCCTAGTATTTTTAACTGACTCTGTATTCAAGAAGATTGATCTTATAGTTTTCTTTATTGAGATCAAAAGCAGGAAATAACTATGTGTCTTAATAGACTAAATTGGTACATTTTGGTGCTGATGGACTGCTAGATCTACAGGCCTTTGCACTGTACACAGAGTCTGCTTTTTATCCTTCTATTTGTTGTGAAAATTCGTAAAATGATACTGAACAAGCAGTGAGGATGATTTGTACTCTCACTCCTTTAAAGTAAAATAAGAAAAGATTGGGTCGATCCCATTCTGAGAAGACATCCAGAGCAAGGAGAGTTTTACCTGCTGATAAAGGAGCAGCGTAATCATCCCAGTCGTTTCCAGGTCTATTTCAGGACGTCAGTTTGATGCGCTGTTAGCCGTACTGGAATCACACATTAAAAAGAAGACCACCAATTTTCATGTTCCAATTGATCCTGAACAGTGGGTGGCAGCCTAGGTCGGATGGGGACATACACACATACAGAGATAGATGTGAAAAATTGCCAACAATTGAACCTGTTTCAAAAACTTCAATGGCTGACAAAAGTTTCCGAGTTGGAGTATTAACATGATTGACCCAATGTGACATACAGTATTTACTTTAAAATGTGTGACGATTTCAGATGAATAATACGGACATGGTGTGCGAAGGCCTTGAACCTGCAAAGTCAGCCAAACAAAAGAGAGAATATACTAAAAAGAGTCAAAGACCCCCCCCCTCCCTCCCGTCCCAATATGCAAACCTTAGAAATCCCAAAGCCAGCAGAGCAAATTTGCTCATGCCAACTCATTCTACAGTGCAAGGCACAGCAAAAAGGAAATGGCTCAGCATATGTTTGAGAAATGGCAAGCTTCAGGGAAACAAAAAGCTGCATATGGGGGGTTCCTTTCCATTTAAGGATGGTGTTAGCCTCTATTGCCACGGGCCAGAAACATCACTCCTTTTCAGGCCTGGGCACTGCTTGAGCCACTCTCTCTCTCTCTCTCGACTAAATCCAGCCCGGCTCCTGTATGTGGGCAGATGGTCCTTTGATCTTATTTCCTCAGAGATCCTGCCCTTTCTGCTCATCACCAATTGTTTCACACTAAACACACAGCAACACAAAATCTCTCCCCAATCCACCGTCCACCCCCCACTGTCTCCCAACACCTCAGTCTCTCAACCAGTCACCTCCATTTGTCTCTATCTCTCTCTTTTTCATCTTTCTCTCAGTTCTCTTCTCCATCCTCATCCAACTTCCAAAGTCTGTGTTTGTCAAGTATTTGTGTGTGAACGGATGACAGAAAGAGGGAGGGATAGAGGAGAGGAAAGAGAGAAGTGCAGGGAGACATACAATACCAATTTCCAATACAAACGTTTCGTTTAAAGCTGGATAATGAAGCCGTGGAAATTTGACCAATATTAAACATCATTACTGAACTGTGGAATCATCAGATATAAGTATATTTGCTGGACGGAGTCGTCGACTTCATTTAATTAAAAGTGGTCACTGCAGTTTTTACCCTGGAGGCTCAATATGTAAGTCAGTTTGGTTAAAGGGGTGTAATTTAGTTTTTCTTTTCCTTAGTTTGACTCCTAATGGAACAACTCACACATAGCCACCATGTTTGTTTATTCTGTTGAGAAAAGCAGAATTCATGGCTTAGATGGTTTTGAGTCAGGGTTATGGGAATCCCATAACAGTATACTGTAGTTATTGTGAAGCTGTCGTAATGCCAGGTGTTATCCCATTTAGATTAACCATAAATGTGTGTTTATCCTGCATTACTGTCTCTTTGGAAGGCGACATTAGAGCTTGAAAGGTAGACAGAAAAACAGAGGTGGCTATTCTAATCGTGAGTTGCTACCGCCCCTCCCAGGAGCCCATTTCAATTCCTTCCATCTAAATTGTCTCTGGACATTCATTAAACCAGGCAGCGAGACAGCAAAGAGGGACAGGATGGTAACATGAGAATATGGTCTATTGATGCACTGTCATTCTCGCTGCCAGCCACTGTCCAACAGAATAAGAGAATTAGGCCACAGAAAAACCTTGCTCCTTTAAAACATCTCCATGTCTGGTAATGCGACTGGACGAAACACGCAGTTTCCTCTGCAGTGCCTTTTCAGCTCTCTGCTACTCAAATAGAGAATTCAAATATGAAAATTTTTCTTACCCATGTCACGATTTTCCATTCCAGGAGAGTGCTCATTTGTCCTCCTCAGTTAGAACTGATATAAAAACATCTCTGTGTTCACTAAGATACTGCCAGACATTTTTGCATTGAATCCACGAAGGTGATAACAGGCAACAACTGCAATAGCATTTGGATTAGAAATTAGGTTACCAACATGATCCTCCATGTTCAGTATTCATTGATTTGAGCATAATAATAATACGCTGTGAGGATCATTGTTTTTGTGAAAAGAAAATGACCAAATCCTTTATCCATATATACGGCTGTGATTAGTGCTGTAGTGCTATATTGCTCATTAAATAGCCATCCTCTTCTTTCATTACTCATTTAAAATATGAAATTATGGCGAAATGGCCACTATAATGAAATGACCCCCAGCAACATGCATGATGCAATATGAATTGCAATATGAATTGCGTCTGTGCACCCATTACAGATCACTTTGCTGCTGCTCAACCCTATCAATGTTTAACATGACTTGCAGCTGAGCAAATGAGGGACTCACTGTAGGCATAGTCACTGCCTTTACATTAACACATGGATTATTACAAAGGAGAAACCTAAGGTAATGTAGAAAATTATACATGTTCCTTCCCCTCTATCCTTGGGGGTGAATATTTCTAAGCAGAAAGACAAGTGTTGTATATCTGATCAAAGTCAAGGGGAGAGAGGCTTAATCCCTCCTCAAGTAGCATTAGATTGCTGATGCTGGGGATGTAAATGAGCTCAGCTAAAGCAGTCCTAATCCTCACCACCATCTTTTTTTTTTCTTTTTCTTTTTTACACTGCCACCGTTTTCAAAAGAGATTCTTCGTCTTCTTTAAATCCAGAGCATGCTCTAATGATTTGCTAAGGAACACATTGCCCAGCATTCAGTGCCTCTTTTATGTCACTAAACCTCGTTGGCTTACTGTACCTCAAATGCTGCCATGCATCCGAACGAAATGCTGCATGTGAATATATGGAACCTGTAAGGCATTATCCAGTTGAAGCCATTTAAAATTCTCAAACTGCAAAGCATTTTTTTGAGCCTCAGACAGCAGTTTGCCGGTTCATGATTTACAGTACCATGCATGGATGCTTCTCAAAGAAACAGCTAAGAAACCTGTCGTAGTACTTATGCACAATAATAAATTGCTCCCAAGCATCTACCCAATTTTCCTGTGCAATTTAATGGGCTACAACTGTAGACACATTAATGAGTTATAAGTGAGGTTATGATCATAAAAACGTGGTTGTGGAAATCTATCTCATGCCTTTGAGAAAGCCCTGTGCTAAAAATGTAGGCAATTAATCCACAACACACAAACCAAAGAATGAGTTGCATTTTTTTTTTTAGTGTTACCAAAATGTCTCTTTAAAGACGCTTGTATGCAGTGGGCAGTTCACTACATAAAAATTCATATCTGTCACTCACACTACTGCACATGGTTTCATGCTGCCACCACCTGAGCTGAATGATGTTCAACGATGATCAGAGAGCAAGTCTGTTATCATGGAAACCACTTCAGAGAAAACTATAAAGGAGCTATTTTTTATTTGTTCCAGCATCCTATTCCAGTGTACAAAGATCTGAGGAACAAAAAAAGGGCTTTCATTTTTGTTTACGGTTTGTGGGAAAGCCTTTTCATTGTCTCCTTTTTTTTTCTATGATAATGTCAGTAGTATCATTTGCCACAGTGGCAAGGCTGTGTCCTCTGTGCTTTCCAGTCAAAACCTAGAATATAAACAGTGCTGGATGGCAGCCTGTGGTTTCTGCTCGCTCTCTGCATGCACCTCAAGGCCTAACTTAATTTACTCTTATCTACAGCACCGAGTCTTACTGCTGCGTGTTGATGTTTGATTGATGTATATATCAAGTTTCATCATACAATGCCCCTAGGCTCCAGCAGATGCCCTGCAGATTCTTGTTTAATTGTGCTCGTTGTGTTCCTTTCATATTCAACAATATGAAAATGTGGTTGTTTTCTGCTCTTAAGTATATAGGCAATTTAGTTACAGCTTCCAACACATTTAGAGCACTGAAGAAAAGAAAAAAGAAAACATTTTAACATGAAAGACCTTTGGATACACCAAATCTTTCTGTTCTTTTTTACAGTATTTTTCTCCCAACTATTGCAAATTAAACTTGAGTAATATGCGTGTTTGGTTGTAATGAATTTTCTATTATTTATTTACTGCTGCTAAAAATTCTGTTGCTTTAGCCTGTAATCTGTTTACTGTCTATCAGACCTTGGACACCTTTTAAACGTACCGTGCATTAGTGTGTTTGAGAGAAATTTGCCAATTTCCCCACAGGGTTCAGTAAAGTTCAGTTACATCCTTAAGACAGGATGCTCATTTTGAAGTCATTGTGTGACATAATTTATCATGAATACATGCTGTCAGTTTTGTCGGGTTTTACAAGTACTTATTTTATGTGGCACTTCATTGGAAATCAATGCCACAGTGTTCTGGGTGCATTTATAAAATACTTACCTGATAATTAGCACAATGAGCTTTTAAGCTCAGCCCTGATGTTTCTAGTAAGATAAGTCCATCTAGCTTTGGTTAACACAGAGTGTATTTAGTTTGGATTTCATGTTAAAATGTCATTGAATGACCTTGACTGACTCATGCTTTTTGTGTGGCTGCTAATACTTTTCAGCCCACTACTTTATCACTGAAGTCTTTTTGACTCTTTGAATTTGTCCTGTTAGACTTCTTTTGTATCCCTTAAATGCTACATTTTTTGTGGTTACTGATGGTCACATTAACCACAGTTTCTTTTCATAATACATATTCATTTCTGTCCCCAAAATTGTTCACACATTCACTGTTGCATGTGGGGGGAACACTGCTTGACCACAACTCTCCAACGGACTATTTAGAATAGAATAGAATAGAACAGAATAGACTTGAGTACAATATGTCTTTATTGTTCAACAGTCCACCAATAGTGAAGGATTTCACAATGCCCAGGGTTCCCATGGTCACAGAAAACCTAGAAAAGTCATGAAATTTCACAATTACATTTCCTAGGCCAGGAAAATTCATGGAATTAGTAAAAGTACTGTAGTTGAGTGAAAAGTCATGGAATTTTGTTGTGTGTCATGTGCGTCAAAAACGCCCGCCAAGTGGGACAAGAAATGTATTTCTAATTATGGGTTCTTGGAAAGGCTCGGAAAAGTTTTACAAATTTTCAAAAGTTTTGAAAATGTGTGGGAACGCTGAAAGCGTCAAAATTAAAATGAAACAAGTCCTCCATTATCTGGTCTGGACATTTCCATAGAAGAAGTACTCATATGTACATTTACCCCTCCGAAAGCAGCACAACCAGTATGGAATGCATAGTCTGTTTTATTTAGATGACGATTCAGCTGTAGATGAAGAAATAAACAGGTTTGACTTTTGAGAAAGATCATTTCTATTTGACAATAAAGGTAACTCTAAAGTTTTACTAGCCTCAGCGCTCCTGGCAGTTATTGATCAGACCAGACATTAGCTTTGAGAAACCTTTCAAGCTGAATCCAATAAAACATTGACTGATACTGTTGGATTCATTTATAAAACTTTTTTAAGATGTGCTGACGGCCAGTCACTTTTGCACCCAATTTCCATCATATTTATTGGAGGTCTGTTGTATTAGACACCGTTAGTTTTAGCTAGCCTAGATGTACCTAATAAAAAGGCATCTGAGTTATTGAATGTGTAAGTATGAAAATGAAATCGTCCCTTGTGTCGGTCAAAGTGATCTCTTTATACAGTATTATTTCAATTTTTGAAATGATATGAAAATCTTATCACACTGTGAAAACATTTTTTAAATTTTGAATACAACCTGAATCGTTTGTTGCCATCCATCACACAACAACAGAGATGCGCCATTAAGGCTGTTTTGATACTGCCTCTGGCTGCCAAATTCCAACTGATTCAGATGTTAATGTTAGCACCCTTTTTTAAAAATATATTAAAAATCCCTTTTGTTAGGACCAAATTCACTTTGGCAGGGGCAGAGTATGGTTAACTTTTTCCCAGCCTGCCCGCCCCTGTGACATTTTGAAAAAATGCACTAAATGAGCAAATCACATTTAGATGATTTAGACATCATTTAATGTAAAGAATGTTGTCATTTAATGGTCAATATATTTACACCTAAACCATACACACACATACATGCATGGTAAATTCTAGTGTTCAAATTACACTTTCAGGGGAGCCCTATTTTTTGGAGGTGGGAGGGTACAGTGCACATGCACGCTCGTGCATGAATGTGTCCACCTATGTGCAGAAATGTACAATCAATGCATTTCAGTTCATAAAGAGAATATTTAGCCTGGAACAATGCTGATACAGGGAAAAAAAATACCATAGTAATATTTTAAAGCAAGACAAAGGGACTTGGCTTGGTCTTGAGGAGCTGCAGTGTTTATTCATTGACAAACTGAAGCCTACATAATACATTTACTACAACTCGACAACTTTACTGTTAATTTCCTTTCTGCTCCGGTTGCCGACACCTGTCTGCTCTGAGTACACCCATCGTCTCTCTTGCTCTCTCAGCCACTCACTTGATACACGACTGACTCTTCCTTCAGACGAAATTTAAATGTGACGTAGGTCTATGTAGATGAAGTTGATATAGTAGCAGGTGGGCATGTATATACGTATATGTGTGCATCTTTTTAATGTTCGTTATTGGTTAGACTTTGTTGAACTTCAAAGATTACTTTTTTGCCTTATTTTGCTAGGACGGTTTCAGAGAGGAAGGGGGAAAGAAAGGGAATGACAGACAGCAAAGGGCTACGGGTTGGAATTGAACCTGCTGCGGGAGAGATACAGCCTTTGCACATTGGGTGCCCGCTCTACCAGGTTAGCTACTGGGTGCCCCAGATAGGGGTGGACTTCAAGCTTATTCAGAATGAATAAGGTTCTATGGGGGGTGAGGGGTGCTAATTTCAGACCCTGGACTAGGGAAAGATTCTGTCTCCTATTTTGCTGCTATTGTCAACAATTCAATTTCAATTCAATTTTATTTATAAAGCCCAATGTAACTGTCCTTGGACCCTCACAGCTGGTGAAGAAAAATTCCCCGAAAAAACCCTTTAATGGGGAAGAAACTGGTAGAAACTACAGGAAGAGCAACCCAGGAGGGATCCCTCATCCAGGACAGACAGACCTGCAGTAGATGTGTGTATAGAGCAGATCAACATTATAAAAGTGGACTGATCCATATGACAACAAAACACGGCATGTCGCTATACTCAGTTCAATGTATTGAAGCAGAAGCTCTTTCTGAAAACAGCCATTTGTCACAAGTGCAGAGGTTACGTCCCCAGTGTTTGAAGAATCAAGATCAGAAAATATGCTCCTGACTTTTGAATGCCTGTGCATGGGGAAGAAGTACTAAGTAAAGAAATGCAGAAGAATGGAGCTGATAGGATTTTTTTAATAAACATGTGGTAAAGGTGGTGTGATTGCCCAGAAGAGAGGAGAGTGAGTGGAGATAGGAGGTAGGCTGGCCCAGCTCCCCTCTCGGCTCCTATCTTGCTTTTCCACGACCCTATCCAGCGGAATGTATGGAATAAGACTCTGGTAAACACAGCAAGTGGAGATTAAAGACTGTTGTGTTCACATCTTTGTAGACACCTGGCTCCATCATAACAGCCCAGATCAGGCTATTGCACATGACAGGCAGGCCATGGACTGCAGACAGGGTGCAGTACTCTGGTGGGATGAGAGGGGGCATACTCTGTGTTTACATCAGTGATGCTTGGTGCTAAAGCAGTCAAAGAAGGACAATGTTTCCCTGATGCTGAATTTTTAATGTTTAGATGCAGACCATATTATATGTCCAGTGAATATTCCTCCTGATGCAAATTGCAAAAATGCACTACTGTGTTTTTGTTTTTCTTGTGTAGCATAAAGGGACTACCACTGATTTTGTTGCGCAACCCTGTGTTGTAATGTGACAATAAATGAACCTTGTAACCTTGTATCCCTCAGTCTTGTTTTCCTCTCACTCTTGATTTGCTCTTGACTCATCTCTTTCCTTTTCCCTTATTTTTTTGTCTCCTCTCTTGCTCTCACCCCTCTCTGATTATCCAACGCTTCCCTTCCACTTCTTTGTTACTCTCTCAGCCTTGATAGCCATGAAGACACTTTACGCTGCCCCTCTGTCTGTCATCAAGGTTAAAAAGTGATATGGCTCCTTTGGTCAGACTCGCAGCACTTTAATATCAGTTTAATTTCAGCCTATAGCCAATTACTCTACAAATCTGCTGGGCGCTCTTTGAAATGTCATTTTAAAAGCATTGAGGGGATATACAATTTGTCACTCAGCCTAAGTGTTATGTGGTGGAGGTAGCGATAGCAATGATTCAAACGAGAAACAAATCATGACTCTACATTCTTTTGTTGCTACAAGGCTGCAAGCATTCACCAAATGAAAGCCTGCCCTTGGTGTAGTCTACAAATGAGTCGGCCCTTGATATAAATCATATATGTGTGTACATCATTGATGTCTCACAGTATCAATGCCATTGCTGCCCTTTCTATGAAAACTTTGATCAACCGCTATGCTTTGGCTAATGTGTCAAAGGACATGGATCAAGCTAACTAGCAAGCTCCTGCTCCCTCATCTTCTCCCCTTTTCCCTTTATCTTCTTTTGAATTTCAGACACCCGCTTCCTTGTTCCTTGACCAATCGTGTAATGCAGCATACAGGAATGTTCCAAGGCTGGCAGCTCTGACAGCCCTGAGTGGAGCGCTGAGCCATCAAAGGTTTCAGCTGGCACAGCTGAGTGTCACATATTAGTCTTAAATGATGTGAAAACTGTGAAAGCCCTACCATCATTAGAATTCTTTAGGGAGAAAAAACGGATATAGGGGTAGAGGGGAGGGTGGTGAGTAATAGTAGAAAGATCTGAGAGGGCATGCAGAGAGGAATGGAGAGAGAGAGAGATGGAGAGATATGAGAAAGGGTGGGGGAGAGAAGGGAAAAGGGACATGGAGTGAAAGAGAGCAAGCCACTGTTATGGTAGAGTGCATTAACATTCAACCGACGTGCCATGCTCCCCACATTGAAAAAAAAATACAATTTCAGAGCATTACAAGCCCTGTTTATCACCATTTGTTTGTTTCCTGAAACATGTGGGGGCTTGGAGGACACAATGATGAATTACTGACTCTTGGATGGAGGGAATAGACAAGATGGGGGGGAAAGGGAGAAAAACACAGAAGACATTGTTAGGACTTTTACTTCCACAAACAGCACTGAAGGAAACTGACAGAATTAGCACACAATAATTGGTAAATAATTCTGTCCATTGTCTCTTGTCTGAATGCTTCAAGATTCTTGCCAGTGCGAAGAAAACAAGCCGTCTTTTAATCTTATGTTTCATATTGTTAGAAATCCAATAATTGTACTGGAATTAGCTTTAGACTCGACAACCTGTGGATGTGTGAAAAACAAAATTGTGTTTAAATGGCCTGTGCTGCTCTGACATCAGCTTCCACATTGGTCTTGCTCTGGTTTGCATTTATCTGAGAGGACAGGTACAGATGTTTTATGCCTCAAGCCACTTTTTTCATGTCCCATGTTGAACTTTGAGTAATAGCTCTGAAATAACCCAGAGACCACGTGTCTGTTCTTCCCTCACCCTCCCCACCCTGCTTTTCTCTCTGGTGACTGACAGCGGAGGACACATGCGGTGGCACCCTGAGGGGCTCCAGCGGGCTCATCTCCAGCTTCGATTTCCCCAGCGGTGAGTCTCCTGGCGCTGGCGGAGGTGGAGGTGCTGGAGGCCTGGGCAGCAGTGGGGAGTGTAAGTGGACCATCCTGGCAGATCCGGGGGACACCATCTCCCTGGTTTTCACTGAATTTCAGATGGAGGAGAAGTCGGATTATCTGGAAGTAGAGGGATCTGAACCGGCAACAATCTGGTGAGTCGAGCTGTGAGTGGGAGTGCTGAATCATGCAGTTGTTAGTTTAGGAGTTTTACTGTGACAGCAGCTGTGTATGTGTTATATTGTGTTGACAAGGTGTTAAAGGGACAGTTCGCCCCTAATTCAAAAACATATATTTGCCTCTAACCTGTAGTGCTGTTTATCAACCTAGATTGTTTTGGTGTGAGTTGCCAAGTGTTGGAGATATTCAGCCATTGAGATGTCTGCCTTCTCTTGAATACAGCCACTATTCCAAAAAGTTGACTGCTGTGTAAAACATAGATGAAAACAGAATGCCATGATTACCAAATCTTTTTTGACCTATATTAAATTGAATACAGTACAGAGACGAGATATTTGATCTTCAAACTTTTTTTGTAAATATACACTTATTCTGAATTTGATTACTGCAACACGTCCAAAAGTTGAAACAGGGACATGTTTAGCACTGGGTTACATCAGCTTTTCTTTTAATAACACTCAGTGAGCATGTTGGAACCGAGGACAATAATTACTAAGGGTTTGAAAGAGAATTTTTGTTCTCATTCTTCCTTGATATATGACTGAAGTTGCTTAACAGTTTCAGGGTCTCTGTTGTTGCATCTTGTGCTTCATAATGTGCCACACATGTTCAATGGGGGGCAGCTCTCGACTGCAGGCAGGTCAGTTGAGCTCTGGAACAAGCAGGACGTACCTGAAAAAGTCGTCATCTGAATGACAGCATATGTTGCTCCAAAGCCTGTATGTACCTTTCAGCATTCATTGTGCATTTACAGATGTGAAGTTACCCATAATGCCTTGGGCACTAACACTCCCCCGTACCACCATAGATGCTGGCTTTGAACTTTTCGTTGGTAACAAGCTGGATGGTCCTTTTCATCTTTAGCCTAGAGGAAACAGTGTCCATGATTTCCAATAACAGTTCAAAATGTGGACTTGTGAGAACACAGCACATTTCCCCACATTGTGTCAGTTGATCTCAGCTGAGCTCAGGCCCAGGGAAGTCGGAGGCATTTCTGGATGTTGTTGATGTATGGCTTTTATTTTTAACAGAGGAGTCTTAACTTGCATTTGTAGATGCAGTGACAAACTGTGTTTACCAATGATGAATTTCCAAAGTGTTTCCCAGCTCATGTAGTAATATGCTGTAAACAGTCATGTCCGTTTTTAATGCAGTTCAGTCTGAGGAATCGAACGTCACAGGCAATCAGTGTTGGTTTTCAGTTTTGCCCTTCTGAGAATCTGCAGAGGTTTCTGAAGATTCTCAGATTTTTTTGATGATATTATGGATTGCAGATGCTGAAATCCCTAAATTCTTTGTGTCTGTGATGATTCTCAGTCATCCATGTCATGGTAATATTAAGTGCTATATCGTAGGCAACTGGACTTGCTAGAGTCTCTTGAAGACGGTGCGCCTCTCATCCAAGAGAAGCCTCTGGGATGAGAGGCGAAACGTCTTCAAGAAACTCAAGCAAGTCCCTAAATTCAATGCAATGATGTGTTGAGAAACATTGTTCCTAAACTGTTGGCTTATTAGTCACAGCAGTTTTTCACACAGTAGTGAACCTCGTACTGTCCTTCCTTGTGAACAGCTGAGCCTTTTGAGAATGCCCAATTTCATACTCAGTTTTGATACTATCACCTGCACTGTAAACCCCAATCCACCCATAACACAACATTTCAATGTAAAGTCTACACAGATGCCCTGGATTGTTAAAATGACATAAAAACTTTATGTTCACTTGATACAAAATTCATCCCATTTGAGGCTGACAGAATTTTTTATGTCAACAATTTGAGTTGAGAGTTTTTAGTTAATTTGACTAAAATGTATACAGCTGATTTTGCCTAATTAGTTTAAGGCCATTAAACAACATTATCATTGTGGGCTTAACATATTATGGCGTGATATGGCTAAATGGCTGGAGATTCCCAGCATGCCGTTTGACAGTGTGTTGAAGGCCATAAGCTGAAGAAAACTGTCTTTAAATGTGTTTTAATCACTCGCATTACCCATTATGCAGTGATTAATGCTATGTAATTCACAGTGGTTCTAATGGGTTACAGTTCATGTTGTGGTAAAAGACATTTTGCACCATGAGTTAAATCGTATACACAGTGACCTCCCGCCTGTGTGGATATCAAAGTGTCTAACATAAAGTTGTGCTGAGGTGAAATAAAGAGCACTTCCTGGTTCAGCATTAATCTCTTTGCCTTACTGCTGCAATCGAGAAACCTAAGCTCGCCACAATATATTTTTATAGTTCAATGAAATAAAAGAATGCTGTAAAATGTGTACTCAATGTTTCTGTGTTCATGTGACATAAAATTAAATGGTCAAACAGCAACAAAAAAAGCTATGTTAAACTGACATAAAATTCCTCTCAGACAAGGGTCATGTGACACGTTTATTTTTGTGTCGGGTGTACTCAAAACTTTTATGTTACCGTATTGTTCTGAACTAAAAGTTTTGAGTTTAGTTAAGCTGTTTCCTAAAAAAATTGTGAGTCGAGTGAGTGTTGGGGTTCACGGTGTGGTAACAGTTTTTTTTTTTTTTAGCATTCCACTACTTTCTTAGTGTTTTGTTGCCCCTGTCCCAACTTAATTGGAACTTGTTGTGGGCATCAAATTCAGAATTCGCATATATATCCAAAACCAACTAAGTTTATCAGGTAGAACATTAAATATCTTGTATTTGTATTTCATTCAATTGTACTCAGTTATTTAAGTTTTACACAGTGTTCCAACTTTTTTGAAAACGTGGTCGTATCATGGATCTTGATGGTACTCAGCTTTGGGTGCTAAAAGCACAAAAGAAAAAAAAGACTCAGCAATGTCTCTTTAGTTCAGTTATATTTGAGGGAAGGCAGACATCTCTGCGACTGATAACTCCAATACTTGGCAACTCACACCAAAACAATCTAGACTGATAAACAGCACTACAGGTAAGAGGAAAGAATGTTCTTTTTTTTTTGTAGTTTGGAGTGAACTCTTAAGAGAAAGGTGAGATTAAGTATAGTTTCCATAAACTGTGTTGACTAATGTATCACTTGAAGAGAGATAGGGTGAATTCTCCTCCCCCCAAAAAAGGAGTTTTTGTGCTGTTGTAAAACTGTTGAATTATGGCCTGTATTCTGTTTGAAAACATTGCTGTCAAAGCAAATGTAGGCCAGAAACTAAGTTTTGAAATCCAGAAATGCTAGCACTTTTATCACAGTTTTGATTTACAAGTTCAAGTTTGGGTAAAGTAAGTAGTGAAATCATTTTTGTTCTGGTAGCACATATAATGTTTCAGTGGAATTGACAAGCCCACAGCTGCACTCCCAAACTCAGACCAATTTGAATATTCTAAAGAAATCCCTCAAAAATGTAAACGTGGAAAGAAATATAAGAAATACAAAGAGAGATCCCTCCATCACATTAATGGTTGGGGTTGCAATAAAGACCTGCTTGTGTGTTGAAAAAAGACAGTAACAAAAAGAACATGCAGTAGAAGTTAGTACAATAAAGCATAAACAATCTGATTATAAGCCAATAATAAGATTACATTCAGTTCGATAATATCGTATATTTACCTATCTGAATATTTTTTGTGTCCTGTAGAGCAGGGTCTTTGTCATCGGGTAATTCTGACTTATTTAATATCTCCGTCCATGATGTCCATTATGTCCATAATGTCCATTGAAAATAATTCCCCCTGAGAATAAGTAACCCTAACACTGTGTACTAACAGCAAGCGAGCATTACTCTCTGTCCACACTGGATCTTTTACTTATATGCACTTCTGTACTCATGAGCAGCCTGGAGACATAGCCACTGGAGAGATGAGTATCTCCCTACATTAGCATTTTTAAAACAGAAAACACATGTTTTACATTGTGATATTTACTGGAAATAACATATAATATAGCCAGCAGCAAGTTGGTTGTAATTGTTATTTAGAGTTTTGTGATTAAATGAGGAAGAACTGTATAAGTAATGCTTAATTTCTGCCTCACGAATCAGCTGTTCTTTGTCCAGCTTTGAAAACGAGCGATAGGAATAAATAGGAAGAGGCATCCAACAAAAGTTCATCTTAAAACAGCGTACCACGCAACACTGTGTTGCTCGCAGCTAGTTAGAACATTCCACTAGAACACCATGCAGTCAAACTGATTTTGTTGCTGATGCTTGCTGGTGAACATGAACATAGGCTGACATAATATTTAGCATTTCTTTTTAAATAACAATTAATTATGATGCATGTGAGTCTATTCAACCAACACAGATAATATTTGTGCGCAACATTGAAATCATCAAAGCCATGTAGACCAGCATTAGTTTTTTCAAACAGAACCCTGCTTGACTACTGTATATTCATGCACTGCAAAAACAAAAGGTTATGGGCTGTCATAGAGAGAATAAACACATTTTAAATCTAGATTTACAGATCAGAAGAAATCCTGCAACTGTATCGACAAGATTATTCCAAAGAGAGGTGGTGGCTTGGTAAGACGAGGCTGTATTGCCTCAGGATTTTGTCTTAGTTCTTGGGATAACGAGGAGGCCTGCTTGCTATGATCTTGAAGCATGCAAAAGAACAAAGGTTTACTGTGTATGGTTGAGCATGACCATGTAATATTTTATAAGAACAGCACTTTAAAATCAGCCGCATGTATTCAAAACTTAAGGGAAAAGGCCAGCTGACTGGCATACAAATGTACCTTTAATGAATTTCCATGGGCAGTTGTGTGCAGAAAATGTTTTAAATATGCCCTGTGGTTCTGATTGAATTAAACCAATTCTCAGAGAGGGCACATGATTTCCTGTTTCATAATTCAAATTAAAGTGTCCATGAATTACAAATCTTCGACAGAGTTTTGTTTAAAAAGCAGCCCTCAGACACTTTGGTTTATGGCTTTTTGCAAGGGCTTAATGTAGAAGTCACTCCCAACTGAAACAAGGAAATATGAAATGGGTTTGACCTCCAACCTTGAGGCTAAGGTTATCCATCTCCTCCACGTCCTGAGTGAATGGGAGCATTTGCCAGGTTTATGTGATCCTGCCGGGCATTAATTATAATTGGCTGAAAGAAGCTCTAATCAATCACTGAGCTACAAGCTTTGTTGTCCCTGAGAGTTGTCATCCGCAGTCAGAGGGAGAGAGGGAGGCAGACACTGTGTCAGTGAGAGACAGAGAGAGTCAAAAGGAGAGGTGCTCTGAGCGTGGTGATGACTGCTAAGTATTGTATGTTGACGTAGCTCAAGAGAGTTTGACAGGGAGCTGATATGGGATGACACTGATGTGTTTTGACAGACCATCAGGTAACCCTCTTCTCTTAGGTAAAGCTCCAAAATTAACTCTTTCACTAACAGAAATGCCTCACAGAGCCCCAGTGATATGCTTCGTGTTGTCTTGTGTCTCCTATTTTCAGGATTAAAGAACAATGGCTCTAACTCGTTAATAATTTACATAAATCTTTTGCTTTTGATTTTATTAATGAATACTCTGGTTATTAGAATATGTTCACATGCTGGGGAGACAGTTGTTGTGTAGTGGAAGCTTTCAGCAATGACAAAAACAAATGTCTTTTAAACATTCAAAGGACAATGTACTGCAGTTTGAACAGATAAGAAAGCAAACAGACTTCTGCACACAACATCTCAGGTTCACATTAAACTGGGGGAAGAAAAACAAGATATACTAGGCAGGTTACTTCCTTGCAGCTTCAAAATAAAAGCATCCATAAATGTAACTCATTTAAAAACAATGTTGTTGTTTTTTTTCACCGACCAAAGTGGTAATGATTTGTTTCTATTAGCAGGTTTTTTATGGTGTGTTTTAACATTTCTCTTGTAACATTTAAAACAACATGTGAATTACAAATAAATTGCATGAATAAGGGATTGGGGAAGATATCAATTCAGCATAGTCTCTAATATTTGGCAAGGCAGTATTGTATCAATACATGGACATCAAGGATTGACTTTGTTTTATTTTATAAGTTGTTAATATTGCAAATACAAATTCAACTTTTGATAGCCTCCTAGAACAATAAAACTTTTAGTCCACTATATACATTTGACATTTTACATTATAAGTGAGATGAACAGACTGGAAGCTTTATCGGATTAGATAAAAACACATGACAACAATGTTTTCCTTTGAGGATATAATTTGCAGTTAAAAAAGGTAATAAATGCCAGTTTATCACAATATATGTTATTGCAATATAGGGCATATTACAGATTGTTTCAAAATCACAATAATATTGGATTGTGACTAAGTACTGTGATAAAATCATATTGTGGGGCCTCTGGTGATTCCTACCCGCATAAATTGGTTACATTAAAACAAAATAAATCACATAGAAAATGACTAAGAAATGTGGAAATGTCTCTTGTACCTTTTAAAATCAAAGGCATCAAACATACAATACATATAGATGCTATGCTCTCTTTATCTCCATCTACAGCAGGGTTTCTTATACTATTCTATTACCTTATGTCAAGGTCCCAGCCATTAAGAAAGATGTCAGGTAAATTGAAGTAAACCAGATACCAGTGATACTTTCATGAAGCACAACCTTGAAGAGTGAACTGGCATTTTATGCAAAAAATTTTTTCTTGCTGTCCAGTGTCCAGAGGATTGAAAAGACACATACTGTGTTTGTTTATCAGGCAAAGAACTTTAACAAGCAGTGCCTTTGTTTGTGGCAGTTGTTACTTATGCGTGTGTTGAGCGGTCACCATGCATCACTTGAATGCTTTGAAACTCAAAGATGATGTTATTGTATGTCGCTAAATGTCAGAGGCTGTCAGGCCACGTTCTCGTTTTAAGCCCCACAATCCGAGTGGGATTCAGTGAGCTTGAGTGCAGCGGGGCCAGAATTTTAGAGAGATGGCTTCAGCTTGGCCAGGTAAACAAACAGACAAGCAAACAAACACGATTCAGAGCGAGCAATTCTCGCATGCCCATAAAATTCATAGCTCTCGCTCCCTCTCTTTTTATGAGTGTCTGTGACTGTGTACAAGGCCATTGGACAGCTAAACTTTCAAGCATCCTAACATATAGCACCAGCTGCAGGCAGAGACAAGCAAACTGTCAATTTACCCTTGAGGTTTAGAGCTGCTTAACGATGATTGACAGCCCAGAACCTCAAAGTCAGACAGATTTAACACCTCCTCTTAGCCTTTTTCAGGCAAATGGCTTTAAAATGTGACCCAACTTAACGTGTTATCCTCGCTCAACCTGTGGTATTACAGATTGTTATCAAATGATAACACAAGTAAAAACATGAATGCAGACTTTGATATCTGAAAAGTCCATTCATTTTGGTATTAGAGAATAGGAATTGCAAAATAATTCGCAAGGCAGTTAATAATTAATGAGATTGACGCACATGTTCCACATATATTTAATTACTGAAGCTATGTAAATATGTAATTAATGTTGTCAAATGTAATCATTGTTATAAAATGGAAAATGCAGTAACATTTTTCACCAGCCAATTTCCTTGAAGTAGCTGACAGATGACGACTAATACTTAAAAACTATTTTTGTTAGCTCATAGTACACAAAGTCCAAGACTATAGGGCAAGAAATATGTTTTGCTGACACCTCTTAGCAGCTTTTATCCTTTTATCAATTGAAGATTTCTATCAGATCTCTGCAAATGAGTTTATTGATCCCGTTGTCGTCACGCTGGGGAAGGTTTATGTGAGGCTACACATCAATCACTGTGAAAATAGACAAAAAAAATCTCTGTTTCCTTTGACAAAAGCCAATGGTGGAGTTTGGCTCGACCAAGGAAAAACAGTTCTTTGTTATTCTTCTGACCTTTAATATGATTGTACAGCCCCTGTTCACAAAGGGCAAAAACAACAAGCTGTAGATTACACGTCACTCATTATTTCAAATATGGACACAGAACATAAAACCTGAAAGGCTATGCGGATATTAAATACACCTGAGTTTTTCACCTTCCTATCATTCGGTTTCTTTGGAGATTTTTCTAATCATGTACTCTGCATGTTGTAAACATACTAACAGAGCTGAGACTTTAGAATAGATTGCTATTTTGTCTTGCAATCTGGCAATATTTACTTGGTTCACTGAATATGAACAATCCTATTCCAACAGAGTGGCTAAATGGTTGTCAGAGGAAGATTACAATATTCAAAGCAGGTTGAGAGCAAGAGGTGCCCTGCAGCTAAATTACCAACTTTGGTTAAATTACCATGTGTATTAGATTCAATTTCTTCTTCCTGGGATTTATTATTGATCTTCCCAGGCAAAATATAACCCATCAGAATGTCTCCAAAAGCTATCCTCTACTGCAGACAGACTGCGAAAAATGCAATAGCCCTTTTAAAACGGAGATTCTGTAGTATTGTTGAGAAGAAGAGCAGCCATTATGCCAGCTTTGCTTTTTTACACTGAACCAAACAAGGCCAGCATAATGCTGCCCCAAGTGTGTGATTTTTAGATAGCATGCCAGCATTGCGAAAGCAAAAGAGGCATGACATGTAACACATCAGCTTCAGCTTCTAGATTGTGTTTGCGTGAAGTCCTGACATGTCCGCTGTCCCTTTTACAGAGATGTCGATTTGGATCTTTTGACTCCCTCCAGGGCCAGCTTAGCGGCGGAGCAACAGTACCCCCCACTCCATGTCCATAGCTTTTATACAGAACAGTGAAGTGCAATAACGGCCCAACAGTACCACCTTGAACATGCTGTGATAAAGGGGCTAGAGTTTAATTGAAGGAATGTGAATTGACAACTGACCCAGGTATTTCACCATGGCAATTAATGTAAGGAGCCACTGGGTATACCATGACAGGCTCACTGTTCTCAGAAGTCAATCTACTGGCAGACAGGCACCAAACTGTATAAATACCTCCTGAACAGTCTCTGCTGAGGGAGTAACTTGAGGAGGGAGAGCAACAGCTTCTTATCACTTAGAATATTCTTACAATTATTCCCTCTTGTCAGATTTTATAGAATATATGTGGGAGGAAAATCTGGCCCCATCTCTTTTGACAAATTTGAATTGATCGCTCATTATCTGGGGTACACTTACGTATAACCCACCTCTCTGTGAAACTAAGTAGAGACACCAGAGATTTCAACTTCGCTATGGCCTCAAGGCCACATTTAGCCACAGTACCTGCACATTGGGACTCGTTACGTTGGTATTTTGATGAGATTGCCATGCTCCCTTCAACCCCTCTTCCCATCAAATCAGGCCCATTTTACACAGAGAACTTTATGAGAATTCACTAATGTGCATCACAAGCCTATGTCAGAATCTGCCATTAGTCCTTGAGACGCCCCAAATCAATGATATGAAGCATGCTAAAACTTGGACGAAACCACGCACATAAAAACACTGCACTTATGCCAAGAAGTAATCTCTGAAAAGCCATATTGCATATCTATGAAGGAACAAATAGACAGCCTGAGTGAGTCTGCAGAGATAGAATGGCAATGCATTATGTGAGGAATCCATTTTTCCAATTGGACTTTCTCATCTCTTGTCACTCAGTATGCACTAGAAGAGATACAATAAGAAAACAGTTGACAGCACTCACTTGTTCTTATCTGTCGTAAGGACACTAGGCAACCCACTTCCCACAAGTAATTTATTTGTTTTCATAATGGTTACATTGACGAGTACCAGTGACGAGCGTAGAAGCTCTTTGAAGTCACCCTGAGTGATTTTGCATAACCTATGGCTGTTAAAATTTTGATCACAGTCTGGACACGTCATCTCGAGAAACAGTTTATCAAAGAGAGCATGAGAAAATGTTGGCATGCAAGACAGCAGTTTCTTGGATTACATCGGATGCTGACAATATGATTCGTGTCACAGTACAGAGGTTATGATTTGATATATAGTGATACTGTAAGCAAGAGGATCTATCAATGCTAGCAGTGCGTTCTTTATGGCTGCCTGTTTCATAGGCCTGTGTTCTTTGTGTTTATGCTAGCAATATGTTGTTATGTTAGAGTGAATGAGTCAATAGCTGAAGATATAATGCAACACTGAAAGAACCAGTTGGAGGGTTTAAACACGAACTACTGCCGGAAATCTTTGAATGTAAACTATTAATTGAAAGTGTATCGTGTTTCTGAGAATTGATACAATATGACAAAACTTAATATCAAGAAACTAGTATTTATCGATATTTTCTTACACCCCTAATGCTGTAAGTTTTCCCCAGCTTGTGATCACATTTGTGTTCAGTTGGGCATCTGCTCTCACTGAGAGCACAGCGTCTGAAGGGAGTGTACTTCCTGTGTGCAAACTAGGTGTCCCCAAAATGGTATTACAGTACAATTCATATCGTTTTTACTCTTTACTCACATTGCTTTATGTAGCAGGGGTTTTTTTTTGCAACCAGACCTGACTGTTTGTGTATAAATTAACAGAATGGTTTGCTGCACATAGATACAAGTGCACCCATTGGATTAAGTGCTCTGTAAGGTGTCATTAAGCTTTTATTTACTGTTGATGGCAGATCATGTGTCTCCTCCTCTGCCATACTCTGCCATAGTGCCAACAGTACATTCACCTCCGCTGGTCTTAAATTTGTAACATCACTCCTGTTCTGCCTGGAGCATCCATGCAACTTGTGGATGCGTACAGCTTTATTGTCACAATCCATTTTCTTTTAGACTTCTAGCAGAAATGTTGTGATAATTTACAGCTTCCACTACAGGAAACATGGAGGCAGTTTCTTCTAAATAGTTCAGCTACCTGAAGGGCACTCTTTTTCATTCTGCCTGTATATTGGTGTCATTAGCATTTTATCAATGAAGCAATAAGAGAAAAGGTCAGCTTTTGTGTGAAAATCAATTACCTTTTTTTCTCCAGGAGCTACCATCATCTCCCCGCGTAATGGATAATTTGGATTAAAATGTCACTATTTAAGAATTGCATTTAGTTTTCTGATTAGTCAAAAATAAAACATGCAACAGCCTATAATCTGTCTGACAGATGTATTTAATTTCTCTGAAGTAATACAGTTGAAATTTGAACAGCAGGAACCGGTGGTGTAATCACAATAAGGAGGAATCAAATGTCAAGTAGACTTACTAATGTATTTGTTATATCTGCAATGGCCACCAAGGGAACAAGTCACCCTCTCTCCTTTGTTTTGCTCATCACTCTCTTTCTGTCTCTTTTTCTTTCTCTCACTGCCACTTTCTTTTCTCTCCTTTTGATTTTGTCTGTCTGCCCCTTTGGTGGCTCTGCAGTAAATGCCAAAGAAATTACATGGAAAAACAAACCTTAAACACGACTACACAGACCTTTTACACACACAATAAAGCAGACATGGACGAGTGTGGGCACATACACACAAACAAAATAACAAGTTAACACATTGTGTTTTTATCCACTGAGCCAATTTGGGAATACAGGGCTCAACTGCACCATGCTCTCTTTCAGCCTGTCCCAAGCCTCTGTTTAATAGCTACTGTAGAATGGCATTGTGTGCTATTGACTGTGGTACGACAGGGTGTGGTGCAGGGATTGCAAAGCAATAGAAGAGAACCAGAGCTGGTCAGGCAGACAAATGAGAAGGCCCCTGGCAGCTTTAAATCTCTACAATTATAGTGGGTCCCTGATGCTGCGGCCATGCGCTGAGTAAAACTTCTGATCTAAACACTAACACAGACACTAGGACAGATGTAGCCGGAACATACACAGCCTTGAATCAAGCAGGCCAATTTTGAGACAACTGGACATGAACATTTATGGATGTAGATAACACACACTTTTTCCTCTCTCTGTTACTCTTTGTCCCACCATTTCTTTCTCCCCCACACACATTTGTACGTTTAAAAGCACAACCCAAAACAAGAACTTGCAGAGTCAAAGTAAGATCAGCTTTTTTCCTAGGTTTTAAGACTGGTCCTCATTTTCGGAACCATTTTCTTTCGTGGTCTGTAGAAATTGATTGATTATCTGCTGTATTTGTTGTGAAGTCTCTTTCCAATGATTTCCTGGTGTCCTTATTTTATTATATTACCTGTTTTCCTTTCCTGTTTTTACGTGATTATGGTGACACAAGGATGCTAGTGACAAGTAAGCCATGTAGTTGAATTAAAAATAAAACAGATGACATGTGTTTTCTTTTATTTGTGACTCTTTACACTCAGGATAACTGGAATGAATATTCCAGCACCCATCATCAGCAACAAAAACTGGCTACGGCTGCATTTTGTGACAGAGAGCAACCACCGCCACAAAGGCTTCAGGGCTCAGTATCAAGGTAAGACATGATTACTTCATTTGCACATCGTAATAGAGGCCCCCCTACTTGAGCGAAAAGGGATCATCGTGAGAAAAACACACTGTAATTACAAAACATGTTTTTGATCTTTGTTAACTGAATATTAAACAGTTTGATTAATACCCCCTCTGTAGAGGGCATGAAGGCCTTTTCTGCTTCAAACCATTGACTTCAAAGGGCCTTGCTAATCAAAAAATTTGAGAGATAAATACTGTATATACTTTCCCCTTATACAAACCCAGCTCTGGCAGCTCAATAATCCATTACCCTGACATTGTTCCCTGGCATGACTTTAAAGTCACAGTATGTGCTGCATACACTATACCTTACAGGCTTAAAGCCTGGCTTAGAGCCTGGCCCCAAGCCAGATATAAAACCTGCTACTTCACCGTAAATGCTCTATAAAAACTTTCAGTAACGTGCATGTGTGGCAACTCATTGTAAATGACGACATAAAATCAATTGCATGAAAAATCACATTTCTCATCTATTGCAGTGCATTGTTGTGCAGGAGTGAAACAATTTCTATATGCATCTGTTATTTATGATGTATAGGGCAGATATTTTTTAAGCACAAACAGGCACTGACGGGTTTATATTACGCAGTATGCTTTTGAGCATAAAACAATCCTTATCTGGTCACTAAATAGATTCACGTCCTCATTGTGTTTACAACAGGTTGAATAAACCAGTTGACCTTCAGTGCAGTTCAGAGGAGAGGCATTGTCTGAGTGTTTTTCAAATGCAAATAGCCATGTTTTTGCTTGATACATCATTCATTGCTTTTGGCTATTCTGTTGATGCTTCGAAATTATGACAGCTGCTTGCATCACCTGGCTTTTGTGTGCAATCTGGCCCCTGTTGTGTTTAATTAGACTGTCTTAAGATGTAGCTTTGGAGTCTTTGGGCTTCTTGTTGATTCTGCTGAGTATTTCCCCCCCTACAAGCTATAATCATTAAATCTGCTCTGACCAATCAATTTTCATCCACTGTTTAATATGTCTGAGTTATATGAACGAACAAACAAACTTGAGAAACCAATTTAGGTTTTATAGAATTGCCAGGGCAACCTTTAGGAATGCATCAAAGCCGTTGGACTCATTTCTTTGGAAAAAGGATGCACACTAGTAGCAATAACATTTTGATGTTCTTCATAGGACCAAGTATTATCCAGAGAAAGAAACACTTGTACTGTATCTTCTCACATCTAATACTGTAACTTCTATCATCTAATGAACTCTTTCTATTGCTCTCGACCAGTGAAAAGCTCTGGAGAGCTTAAATCCAGAGGGGTAAAATTATTACCAGGAAAGGACAACACTAACAAACTGTCTTTGAGTAAGTCTTTTATTTTTCTTATGCAACTGTTTTCATTGTTTGGATTTTTTGTTTATGTAGGGCTTGCGTTCTGGGTCTTTGTTTTTTTTTCTTGTCTCCTTTTTTTTGCTGCATCATTTGGTGAAGGAATTAAGCTACAGTACTAGATTTTGCAGAAGTGCAGTCTCTTTTTCTTTCTGATGACCCATTTCCCCTGCTGTCCCAGACTTCCTGTCCTGACACTCAGTTAGATCAGGCCTAGTTATGTATATTGCAGCAAAATGCTAAATACGATCAGTTACGATCGGCCAAAATCTTCTCTGTCTCATTCTGTAGTATTTAGGCAGTACATGAGATTGACTTATGTTCATGCACTGTGTGATCTACACACACAGCAGTAGTCAAGGTTGAGTGACCGCTCACTTGTCAGATGATTTGTGTACACTTCAGACCGAAGTGAATGCATTCTAATTGCTCGCGGAGCTCCGTCATTAACATAAATCTGGAACACAATTCCCTCTAACTCCACAGTGTGCTAAACACTTCAATGATAACAGGTTGTAATCTTTATTACCTTATGTGTCATAGATTCGGCATTGCATGGAGACATGAATAATGCAGAGGGCTGTAATCTTTTCTGAGACAATACTGTATATCATTTAAAAGACTGTGAGGAGATGCTTCATATGCCTTGTGGATTCATCGCATATAATTGAGCCCATAACTGTATTATAACCCGCAACAATTAACTTCAAAGCTAATGAACTTCCTGAAAGAAGTCAAAGAAAAGAAACACATGCCGGTAGAGCTTCTCGTGTTAAAACGGAGGGGTCTTTGTGTGTGTGGGGCATGATGTCTTACTGCAAATATTACACCAAACTTCAATGATAATTATGATAGTACATATTTCATGAAATTCATCTCGAGTGCATGCAGTCTTTGATGTACAGATCATAATTTGTGGGGGGAGATGAGCTTGTTAAAAGTCAGAACACAGAAAATGCTAAGCTGTTTTCCTACTTTCAAGCCACCTCTCTCCGTTCCTACCATAGTGAAGGCAATACACCATATAAAAGTATATCTGCAAGGCTTTATCTAGTGTACTTAAACTATTATTATGTATGGAAAGTCTCACTGAGTGATTATTGTTGCTCCTGCAATTGATAGTTGAAGGTTATTTAATCCTCTTAGTCCCTGTTGGGCCCAGATATATTTCCCTCTATTTTGTCTAGCTCAGGTAAGAGAGTTGCATTTACCCTTGGCACTCACTCTGATATCACAAAACACGAGTGTGTATTCACAACAGTGCTGCCAAATAACTGGCAGTTGAAAGTCAGTGACATTGAGAGATGAGGTCGATTTGTCTAACTACATGAATCCTGGAACCAAATTCTGTTACCAAACATAACCACTGAATGTTCAAACAGACAGCGTTATCTGCTTTTGAAGTGCTTTTCACTGCAGTGGGTGTTTTCTGAAAGTGCGGAGCTTTGACAATTAAAGTATCTCTCTCACAACATTCTTGGTCCTTCTATTTCTCTCTCAGTGAATGAAGGAGGAATCAAACAGGTGTCTAATTACTGCCCTGACCCAGGGGAGCCGGAGAATGGTAAACGGAGCGGCTCCGACTTCAGGTGAGTTGGTGCTTCTGCAGCTGAAGTGACAACGCACAGATTTGTGTAGAGGAGAGTTGAAGACCGGGACAGGATGCTCTCCATCCAATTTCAGTATTATGACATGCAGCATATTTAAAGTATTGCTGTCACATTCTATTAAGTCAACAAAATCTGTGTACACATAAACCCAGTTTTAATCTTGTTACGGAAACCTGCGTCCATTTTGAAACTGTTATATTACATTTGGAATGTTTGATGTATTTACCAGAGTCAACGGAGAATCTTTTTCCTAATATTGTGCAGTATAGTGTGTCTTCTTTTTCATGAACCAAAACCCTTCAGCTTTCAGCAGAGAAAAAAACACACATATCCACTTTAAGACTATTTGCTCTGACATGTAGCAGACTTTGATTACATTTTCGTCCTACACAGTGTACAGAATACAACACGGTGAACTCATGCAGCCTTAGAAACCCTCTGTAGTTCTAAAAATGAGCTGGATGCTGGGATTTAGCTGCCTGCCACAGTTAAGTCCACTCTCAGGGCCCTAAACAACTGAGTGCACGTTTCTTTGTTCATGTAAATATATGCCTGTGTGTGGAGGGTAACTCTTATTGCTCTAATATGCAATACATTTCATGTCTAGTGTTCAAATATGAACTCAATTAAGGTGTTTTGGTGCAAAAACACTCAGTACTTTTTCCTTATTTAACTGTGACATTTGCACTGTAACTATGGAGAATGAAGACAATTATATATAAATTGATAAATTCACTCATTCCTCCACTGAATTTGATATACTGATGCACAGTGCAATGTAAACCTGTAATGAATGACATGAAATAATTAATGAATTTGAAATTTCATCAGGAGTCATTTTTGAGGAATTGATTGCTTTTTCAGGCGTTAATGGTGTTTGTTATCTTCTCAGCATCGGAGCAACTGCTCAATTTACCTGTGATGAAGACCATGTGCTGCAGGGTTCCAAAACGATTACCTGCCAGCGCGTAGCAGAAGTCTTCGCTGCTTGGAGCGACCACAGACCCGTCTGCAAGGGTGAGCAAGGCTTCTGAAGAGCTAATAAAACAGTTTGATTAAGGCAGTGCCTCTGGATATAGGCTCTATGCAGATAGAGGAAAGTTCATTTTTGTTAATTATGTATGAGAGCCTCTGCTGCAGCACTCCGCTTTTCCATTCCAAACCGCTCTGCCTGTTTTTCTATGTTTCATAATACCTGGAGCACCTTTTAGAATTTGATTAATGGAAATGCAGCTAATAGACCTTCTCGCTACTTGTGCAAACAATATATTACATTTCTGTCATAATACAATGCAGGAGTTATTACTCTGCTTTTTGAGGATATTTATTGTGAATTTAGCAGTCCTATCTAACTATAAGGTTTCATAGTAATGATTTATACTGTGTATACTGTATATTATTTTTTTTTGAATGATCAAGAGTTTGAATATTTCCTTTAAAATATGTTCATTGCCTGTGTCTTCTCGTTTATCTTTATGCTGTTGCAGTGAAAACGTGTGGGTCAAATCTCCAAGGACCCTCTGGGACTTTTACATCTCCCAACTTCCCGATCCAGTATGAGAGTAACTCCCAGTGTGTGTGGATCATCACAGCCAGTGATCCAAACAAGGTAGTACAATATTGCCACAGATCTTATTTTAATTTTCTAGTGGGGCTAGGCAATATATAACCTGGAAATCCAGATGCCCCGCCCCTAGCAAATTCAAATTTGCACTGCACGGGGATCTGGCCCCGACGAGCAGAGCCCGCTGAATCGCCAATCGGACCAATCAGGCGTGCTCTGACATGAGAATAAGTAAGACATGAGAATAAGTATCATTTAAGATTTTGGATTTTGTGGGAGTCGTCTTTTCATAGTTAGGCTGCATTACAGTAAAGTGATGTAATTTACTGAACTTACCAGACTTATTATTGCCTTTCTATTATTTGCCTTTACCCACCCAGTCATTATATTCATATTCACATTATTTACCAAAAATCTCATTTTGTAAGTACTTTGTGAAAGCACCATTAATCAACCCTACAATATTGTTGCAGTATAAATACTGAGGTATTTGTTTAACAGTATTGTGATAATTGATTTTATCCATATCGCCCACCCCTTGTTTTTAATCTTCTTACTCTTGGACCCAGGCTGATGAAAACCCACTTGTACTGTTGCCATCTGTGGACCCAGCAATAACACACCTTTTGATCCAAAATTATTTTTCATAAAAGTGTACAGTACAGCCTATGTTTTATATCGTACCTATTCACATATACTATATAGCATAAATTGGACAGTTCCTTCCAAGATAACAATGCTGAATACTGTTATTATGACTAGAGGCACAATGAGTGCCATGGTTACTGTTACGAGGGTGAAAATAATAATCTGACATGAGACAAAAGTGTTTGCCATCATTACCTACAACCCCATTAGGTCATGATTGCTTGACTACGGCTTGTAAATTTGACCCCAGAGCGGTCTCTTTACACTGCACATATGGTATATATTAAGATGAAATAGTGGCTTTTATTTACATGATTAATATACTGAAGAAATCTCAGGAGTTTAAGGAAATATATAGTATAAGTAATATGGTGTTATGGCCGATTTGTGTTTTATAAACAAGTAACAGTCCCTCATTAGTTATATCATAAACACAAAAAGGTTTTTTCTCCTGTTCCCCAAGAGTAAACCCTCACCGAAAACCCCCTCCTTTATGTGGTGTAGCGCATTTGTCCGGGCATTCCTTTCCTGGATATGTATTTATGTATGCATTTATTTTCCAAGGGCTTCCCAAGGTGGGAAAAGGTTACATAGAATATGCATGTATTTTGACTTAAGTTCATCGTCACTGTCCCTCATTAGTGTACATATCTGCAATGTATTGCATTTCAGTTCTCACTAGACTAGCCTGTTGGTAATTGAGCGATTTGCCTCATGTATCTAGGGTAACGGAAATGGAGAGAAATAATGATTGAATGAAATCATCTTTTCCCCAAAATGAAGAGGTCAAAGCTGTTTCCTTAATGGTCATTACTGCTCTCCTATATCAGCTTGTAATCTGGCTCTCTATTGGCATTCCAGTGAGTCATATACACAGGGGTGAAAACTAAGTGCTATCGTGCTAATAAACAATAACTAACCAACTAAACGTCACTGAGAGCTGACTCGGACTGGCAAGTGCTGTAGCTTTGTGCCGCCGTGCCCTCTCCTAGGCAAACACGCCATTGAGTTGGCACTGCAACTTGGTCCATTAGTGTTATTATAGTAATTATGCTTATGCGTGCATTGTAATGAGGCTGTTATACATGGATATTGTGCAGGCATTGTCCTCCCAATGGCCAGAGAAGGGGATGTTAAGGATGAGCAAGCAGCCATCATATGTTTGTCATTAGCAGATGTGACACTCGTGTCATTAAGACATTCTTTCTTTCATCACTAATCCATGTCGGCAAAGTGTAGGTTGAGATAATAAGGCTTTATTGTGTACTGTCTCCACATCAGACTCATTTTTACATGATTATTGTTAGTGTAAGCAGCTGTTGCCGCTTTGATTAGTGAATATGTCATCTTTTGTGATGTTATGCATGTTAATTCAGGGAAAACAGATCAAGACCAGTGACAGCTGACAAAGATATCTCAAGGGTGAATGCGGACAGGCAATTAAAAATTTTGGACTCTTAAATTTGGCTGCCGTGATTGGTTTTCAGCATTTGATTTGCGCTCCAAAGTAATGTGAAGAGATGCTGCTGTCAGTTTTTATATTGCTTTGAGGGATGTTTGTGGTGTCCTTTGCGGGGTTGTATAGCATTGACGTGCATTATTTGTCAAAGCCATATTCCAGAAACAGTCACAAATTTGATGTGAGTTAAGTCTACCATTTTCTCTTGATGACATTGTTGATTTGAGTTTTAGGGGTGGTTTCTGCATAATTCATAAAAGTACCAGAATGCAGGCTGTATAATGCAGCTATCTGAGTCCTGAGACAAGAGGATGTTCTGGGTTTTTACAGCATTACTCAAACATCCTGCTGTCTCCTTCAAAAAATGTATAAGGCATTACATAGGCTTTTCTCTATATAGGGTTGCCTCTTTCAGTTTAGCTGTCTCTAGAAACACGGTCTCTGAAGGCAAGTTATGAAAATGAGCAACCATGTTATGAATTTCTTATAAATGAGATGGCGGGTTCTTTGGTAATAAAACTTGAGAATCATTTAGAAATATTGCTCATCGCTTTTATAAGTGAATACCACGAGCATGATCGACGGTCAGGATGTCAGTCTGTAAAGAGCTGTTGGTTCGAATCACTTGGGTACAGTTGGGTGTAAACAGAATGACCTCCAGGGGCAGATGGTGGGGCTTTCAGACTCCAAGTTATGTTTGTATTTATAAAAATCTATAAACATTGCTGACAGACAAGTTGTTTAACATGTCCACAAACTATCTGCAGTCTGTGTTGACTGACTCAAATAAAACGCTTCATTAGAAATATTTCTAATTATCACCAATGCTCATAAGTGCTGCCTTGCTCCAATGATAACACTTATAAAAACACAGATGATAAATATGATTCATATTTTGTTGCAGGTTATTCAGATCAACTTCGAGGAGTTCGACCTGGAAATTGGGTATGATTCTCTAACGATCGGCGATGGAGGGGAAGTCGGCGATTCCAAAACAATAATACAAGTGTAAGTACCACATGAAATACTTTATTGGATAAGAACAGTAGTATGATATTGGCAGTCAAATATGTTGCAGAGCTGGCTAGATCTTCATTTGTTGGATAATGTTTTAAAGCCAAGATATGCAGAGAACCTAAATTAATTTAATGATTGCACCGTTTAAAGTCCGCATGAAATGAGAAATACATTTTTCCAGTTTTAATCCTGTGTCCCTGTGGTTATTGTTCAATTTTCTCTTGTAATATGCCAAATATATGTCAAAAAATCAGCATCAGAATATTTTTTACATCAGAATCCAACCAGATAGAATGGTTTCAAATGTGTTACGACTCATCCTGCACTCAGGGGCCTTTACAAAAATTCATCCAATCAAATGAGACTTTGACCGACAAGCTAGCCACACTAGTCATATAAAACCACACTTCACTGTTTGTGGGTAGAAGTAGCTACAAACCGTCAGAGCAATATGAAGAGAGAAAGGAAGAGATACGTGTTTGGATGTCAGCGAGCAACACTTTTGTTTCAATTCCAAAACAATGTGCCTGAGGTCTAATTAATTTATCTCTCCCTCATCATCCTCTTGATCTGATGGTGAGGTAGGAGTGTGTGGAGCCAACGGTCCGTGCAGCAGCAAAATCCACTGTAGCTTTGAATCACGCTAGGCTCTAATCTCGCTGACTTTTTAGCAGTCCAATTAAATTTGAGGGATTTGATTTAAATCCCACTTGCAACTGTACACTGCTCAAATATTCTGTTTCACTGGGAAATACGTCACAGTACAGAAGATAAAGGCGCCCTGACTTCTGTTTCACAGGGACTTTTAATAAAGGCTTACTTTGTTAAAACCAACTTAATGCCCTTTAATGACTGTGATGCAACACTATATAAAGTAAACAGTAGACAGTTTTTTACAACACACTTTACAGGACTTAAGACGTTTTTGAAATAACTCTGTGAGAAGTGGGTTTTGATATCATAGTGACGGTGTTTGCTTGATCTGCAGGCTGACAGGGAGCTTTGTCCCAGACCTTATTGTCAGCATGTCCCATCAGATGTGGCTTCATCTTCAGTCTGATGAGAGTGTGGGCTCAATCGGCTTCAAGATCAACTATAAAGGTACAGAGACTTTAATGCTGATATCATCTCTCACTGTCTGTATCCACGTCTGTGTCTGTGACTGTCTCGTTCAGTAAAGCAACAACTCCATTTTCCTGTCTGCCTTTCGTTAATTCTATCTGTCCGTCTGCCTGTCTGTCACTCGCTTCTCTATCTCCTTCTTTAAGAAAAAACCTTCCTTAACCAGACTCTCAGACTCTTCACCTGGACCTTTATAGATAATGTTAAGGGAAAAAAGTACCTCAAAGTACTTGGCTTGACTTAATCCTCTGCTTTACCCCCTTCCCCTCTTTCCATCCCTTCCGTCTCCTCTTCTCCCCTCACCCACAGAAATTGACAAAGAGAGTTGTGGTGACCCTGGTACACCTCTGTACGGTTACCAGGAGGGTAGTGGCTTTCTAAATGGAGATGTTCTGCGCTTCGAATGCCAGTTTGGATTCGAGCTCATCGGGGAGAGGATGATAACCTGCCAGAACAACAATCAGTGGTCGGCTAATATCCCCATCTGCATATGTGAGTCCAATGTGTGCTTTTTGTCATGACAGCAAATGAAGCAATTACTTATGCGCTTGGAAAGTTCACAATGACACTAAGCTATTGGAGGATTAATTACAGAGTTGTTAAATGACCATGCAGGGCATTGTGTGTAAACAGCAATATACATAATGTAAAATGGGAAATTGATAGGATATGGTTGCCTAGTTGTTGTTTTTTGAGGGGGGACCTGCATTATTCTGCACAATGTCCTTTCTCAAGACAAGTTAAACCCCTCCTGTGAGTTTCACTGTACCTAACCCATATCCATAACAAAAATCTAGTCTCCTGTTCCACTGGGACGATGTGCAGTATTCTTGTGCGCCTATATTGCTGTATGTCTGTATCTTTATACACTAACTCCTCTGTTCCGTCCCCCTTACAGTTTCATGTTTCTCCAACTACTCAGCACCCATGGGAGCAGTGCTGTCTCCTGATGGCTGAGCTAGTTATTCAGTACTGACATTGTTCTACAATGATCTTTGTGCCTGACTCTGTCATGGCAGAATCCAGTGTACACTGTCGCATGACCAGTGACAGTTGCTGTAAAACAATTTGCCTCACCTGGGCAATTTAATTTTTTTTAATCATTACTAACATATTTCATCCCATCTATCACACAGTCCCCTGTTTCTCCAACTTCACTGCTCCCATGGGGACGGTGTTGTCTCCTGACTACCCTGAGGGCTATGGAAACAACCTCAACTGCGTGTGGCTCATTATCTCCGAGCCTGGCTCCAGAATCCACCTGGCTTTCAACGACTTTGACCTGGAGCCTCCCTATGACTTCCTCACCATCAAAGACGGAGACCAGTCAGGAGCCACAATGCTAGGACGCTTCTCAGGGGCCGAAGTTCCTTCCCACTTGACGTCCAACAGCAACGTCCTGCAGCTGGAGTTTCAGGCTGATCACTCTATGTCTGGACGAGGGTTCAACATCACCTATAGCAGTAAGGGACTCTTTTATCAATTCAGTTCAAAGAATCATAGTAATGAATTTATAAAACCTAATTACTGCATTCACCGTTTTCCTTTTATGTTTAGGAATTAGTGTGGTGATTCGTGTTAATGTCTCTTTGCAAATGTGAAGGACTGAAGCTGAGCTCTTAAATTTGTGCGCTTTTTAAAAACATATAAACCGCTAAACAGAGAAGGGTTATCTAGAGAGAAGTGCAAAGAAATTACATCTTATGAACAATAAAGGATGGGCTGAAGTTCAGCAGTAGTTATTTGTGTGAATGTGAGAGTTTTCAGTCCCAAAGCAGAGTGTTGTCCCTGAGTCCTCTTTAAAATGAATGCCTAGGCTTTAAGGAGAAATGCTCCTACATTGCACCCCAAGTGAAGCTAAAGTGCCTTAACAAAACAAAAAGCAGCATTTAAGATAGTGCAAACAGTTCCTAACTCTTGTGCCTCATTGCCTAATACAGCACCATCGTAATTCTTTCTCTCCTGGCGAAGGCACAACAAGCTCTGAAGACAGAGGCTATTGTCACCCCCAGGTGTACAGAACAGACCTCTGCTGGGGTTTTTTTCTCTCCTACGGACAGCTACATCCATTTCCCTTATCTCCCGACTTCTCAAAGACCTCATTTCTCATTCACACAACAGCGTTTGTCACCAGATCTTGTTCTCTTTCTTCTCATTACAAGCTTTCGGGCGTAATGAGTGCCCTGACCCTGGCATACCGTTGAATGCCAGGCGCTTTGGGGACAGTTTCCAACTGGGTAGCTCCATCTCAGTGGTTTGTGAGGAGGGCTTCATCAAGACGCAGGGGGCTGACACCATCACATGCCATCTGGAGGAAGGCAAGGGGATGTGGAGCGGACTCATTCCCAAATGTGAAGGTACTGAAATGGAATGGCTAATAATTGTGTGGTTGGTGGACAGATGTGTCAACTTTTGAGTTAGGAGGAGAAAGAAAAAGAAAGAAAAAACAGAGGGAATCTTGTTACAAAAAAATTGAGTGGGTTATGTGGAACATGCAGTTCACCCGAACTGGGCTTTGCTTGTATTATTTTCAGGTATTTGTGTAACTCCAGCCTTTTGGTGACTCATCCTATATTTCTTTTTTTTTCAGTGTTTTTCATGTTGGTACAAAAAGATTACTGACTGAGTGGTATCATCTTTAAAACAAATACCCTCTCTTTCCTCCTCTCCTCTCCTCTCCTCTCCCCACCTCACCTCACCTCGTCTCTTCTCGCCTCTCCTTGCCTCTCCTTGCCTCTCCTCACCCCTCCTTGCCTTGCCTTTCCATTTATGAATTTAATTTATATCTTTATCCTCCTCATCCCTCCCACCATTCTTTCACCTCTCTGCTCCTCCAGCTCCTTGCGGGGGCCACTACTCAGGGCCATCTGGTGTCATCCTCTCCCCGGGGTGGCCCGGCTACTACAAAGACTCCCTGAGTTGTGAGTGGGTCATCGAGGCCGAGCCGGGAAGCTCCATCAAGATCAGCTTTGACAGGTTTGTATGACAGTGCTGCAACAACTCATCCATGGAAATGAAGACACACACATACACACACAGATGTAATGGCACAGGATACTGAGAGAGTACACAATCCCTTATGGACGTGTATCCACATACTGTATTGCATGTGAGTACCACTTTACATAACTACATACAGACCTGCGTTTATACACACACACACACACACACACACACACACACACTCACACAGCATTCAATTTGCGCACACATTGTTCATGTGCACAAACAGAAGGCGTACCCCTGGCCTTGGAAACTGAGTTAGAAATAGAAAGTCAGAGGAGGTGGAACGCAGTCCTGGACCTAGTTTCCAAAAATGTTGAAAGCCTTGAGTAATTCTTTATTTCGCTTACCAGCTCCCGCTCCCTCCCTTAGAGAGCTGCAAGTGTTGCTGTAAGATCTTTATTTCTTACCATTAAGGAACGAAACCATAAAATGTTCATATTTTATAATCAACGCCTTCTCAGTGCTGACATATTCCTTTGTAAAGAAACAAAGAGCTACTTTCCCTTCAAATTTTTTTTGTAAAGTGAGCTCAAATATTTTGCCCCTCTTCACTTTAAATGAGCAAAACTTTTCCTATGCCTAGCTCATGCAGCCTCTGTTTTTTTTTGCAATAATAATACAGAGAGGTGTGGCTTTCCTCTTGCTAAAATTGTCTAAAGGTGATTTTTCCACAGTATTGATAGTGATATCGGAACTGCTAATGTCACTTGTTTGATGATTTTGAGACCTCAGGGTGACCACAGAGCTACACCATGTCAGATTTCCAAGAAACTCATTGATCTTATACTATTGCAATAATTGGAAAACTTGTTGTGCAAACCATTTCTGCTCATTTATCTCCTTGAAATAAGAATGTTTTCTCTGCGGACACAATAGGCTAAATGGCTTCAAACTGTCTAATCTGTCAAAGCAGGAGTATTGTTTTGAATACCAATAATTGTGTACTCTACAGCTCCCTCTCTCTGCTCTCTTTATTCTCAAGGTTTCAGACTGAGCTCAGTTATGATTTCCTGGAAGTGCATGACGGCCCAAACCTGCTCTCTCCTCTGATTGGCTCGTTTAATGGAACCCAGGTCCCTCAGTTCCTGTTCAGTAGCAGTAACTTTCTGTATCTGCTTTTCACCACCGATAACAGTCGATCAAACAGTGGCTTCAAGATATTCTATGAAGGTGAGAGTATGCATCTGTTCCCTGCATGCACTGCATATCATGATTTAAATTGCAGGAGTTATGAATGCAAATTTTTTTGAGACTGTAAACAGGTATTGTTGATACATGTCACAGGTACATTTAATTGATTTTAAATTAGATATGTTTACAACAGGAAAGAAAAAAAGGAGCTAAAAGTACAAGTCAGTAGCGGTTAATGACCCTACAAACTTAAATTGGTGTGCTTCTATAAAGTTTCTGAAACTATATGTTAAAGCCAAACTGCCCTGAGGATGTGTTTCAGGAGGATTATATGACCACGATGATAACAACTTGGCTCACTAAGCTTCAGTCCTCAGGATAAAACAATTTTTATTCCATTTCAGACTACAGAATTTTAAACATTGCTCATTTTAGAGGGAGACCAAGGTCAGCACTGTATTGTAAATCTTATCTTGCCACTAATGTTAAAGGCGCCGTATGTAAGAATGTGGCCAAAACGGTTACTGCACTCAAATTCAAAGTACTGCCGCAGGTCGTGTCCGCCCCCCCCCTTCCCTACATATTCGAGGCTGCTGGACAGCAGCGCACTGGAGACTGACGGCAAAAATAGAGGTCCTGCGTATCTGTTGCAGAGGGCTCCGGAGTGTCGCAGCACAGCCGCAGCCGGTGGAAACACACACATTGACTAGAATTGAATCCTATCGGCTCCGCTGCTGTGCCGGAGCGCAGACACAACCAACACGCATCTGGTGGAAATTGGGGGTGATTTGTTTGCCCTACCGGGACACTGCTAATGCTGCTTGCCGTGCTGCTAATGTTTGTTTCTCAAAAAAATTCAGTCGGGTAGATAACCCACCTGCACATGGGCTACAATGTATGATTGAAAATTAATAAGAGTTGAAAGTATTCGAAATGTCCATCCCCGTCTAGCTATGATGCTAGTTAGCCAACTTTGGCTAAAGCTTACCTGTCGAGGAGAAGAGTAGCCACTTCAACATCCGATTTCAAATACTTCTCCGCTTTCAACCGTCTCCACCGTTCAAAAGCATCTCCTATATAGACCCTTGCTTTGCCTCCAGTTTTGTCTTGCCATTTTTGGGAATCATAACGAGGTCGTCGTTTGGGTTTAGTCGCACCGTCAGCCATTGTAGCTCAGTCGTAACTCCTTTAATTTTTCAGGATACCTCACAGTTACTTCAACTTGAACAGTTGTTTTAAAATCCCATTGTTTGCTGGCCCTTTTGTGTGGGAGGTTATGGAATGGCTTCTGGGTAAAATCAAAGCCAAACTTGAGGAAAAAGTCAGCTGTAGATCCAGATCAATGCGGCTTGTTGAATAATATTGTGCCGTAAACTCTAAATGTAAACAAACACTGAAAATAAGTTTACTTTCAGACTGCAGTCAAATCAGATATTTTTTTCTCAATCTTTAAGACAAACTGTCTGACTTTTATTTGCAGTTGATCAGATACGAATCCAATTTGAGCTGCTCGAGCATGCGGACTGAGATGCATTTATAGAAACTGGATTGAAATTACATTTCAAACCTTCTCCAAATGTGGTTTGCAGGTGGTCTTTTGCTGTCAGACTTTATAAAATCAGTCTGAATACAATCTAGAAGTGCCAGAAAAAGGATTTGGGCTGGGTCTTAACAAGGCCCTAGTAGCAAAGTTTAGTGCAATTGATGGAATTTTGTATATGGTCATCTGCTGCAGGCACGCTACTGCAAGTGTTTATGTAGCCTATACTGCTACATGTAGCTATATGCTAAGATCAGGGAAACTTGTAATCTTGGTTGCTGGATTGTGCTGGAATGTGTCTGGTTGTGAAGATTTTGGTTTAGAGGCTTTAATTGGTGATTTTCTAACAGAAGAAATACTCCTGCTACACTCCACCTGCAATGACCGTGCAGATATGCCAAGATGCAGAAGAACCTGAAACACGGACAAATCAGAGCTCACTAGGATTTTTTAAAAAGGCAGACCTTAAAACAGAGCGTCTTACACAGAGAATGAATTCAGGTGTTACAGCACAGACAGTATAAAGGAAATAATGTATTTTTTGACCATTAAAGCGTGTAAAGATGTTCTGGTAGAAACCCCAAATACAAGTACAAACCTGAAGATAAGAAAATGGGTCCCCTTTAAAGGTGCAGGCTTGTGGAGGAAGGTTGTCTTCAAGTGCAAGACTGACTTAAAAAATCTGGATGAGGGAAGAGAACTGTTAGGTTTTAGAGGTACGTAATCGAATACTGTAAATAACTGGGTAAAATCTTCTGTTCTCAAAGGAGTTGATGTTTTTAAAGTTTTTTTTTTTGTTGTTGGTTGTTTGTTTTTTTCCCCTCTCACATGCATGGAGTGGTAGTCTTTGAAAATTCAAATAGAAATACTCTGGAGTTAGTGTGATCTATTTTCACGATTGTATGCACTAGCACCATTACCCTTGTCACTCAGATGAGATTCATAAGACAGAGTTTGTTATTATGTCTGTATTATTGACTGAGAGCAGACCACAAGTGCCTTTGTCTTATTATGTTTCACTCTCAAGTGCATTTTTCTTTTGTTGATGAGGCTATTGAAAAGCAATAACAGTAAGATCATATTAGCTTCTTCCATTGCAATTTAGGACATATCTTATTGCTGAAATGCTTTGGGGAAACCCAGCCTAGTTCATTTGTAAAATTGGTCTTACAAAGTAGGGCTGTTGTGAATTATGCTATGAATAAACTGAGGCACAGGACCACTGCATCATTCCCTTTGTATGTAATGGATAACATAGATCAATTCAGTTACAAAAAATACAATAAAATGATGACATGTAGGCCCACATATTCAGTTAATGCTTTCTCTAATTTCTCTCCTGACCCTTGTATTTCTTAATCTTTTTTTTTTTTTTTTTTTTTTTTGGTATTATTGTTTTCCACCAAATCTGTGCACCCCAGAGGCCAGTACCAGCAGTGATCCATGAATGGTTTACTTCTGTAACATGTTCAGGCAAAGTCCATGTGTTTTCTTACTAAAAATATCACAAATTACTCAAGAGAGCAAGACAGGTTTTCTACAGGGGCCTAGCAGTACAGAGGAAGAGCCCTGTTATCACACATGAATAATCAGTCTGCTTGGGCTGTTTTACAGGTTATTAATGTTGATGACTGTGATCTATAGCTCACAAACCATATAGTATAACTGTGTAACACTGTCTACGGTGTCACTTTTTGTTGATAATGCTGTGCCACGTGGCCAAAAGTAATTGCTGCTGGCCACGTAGTAGAACTGCACTTCTCCCAGTGGATTAGCATTCATTACAATGGGCTACAGAACTTTTTCAGACAATATTTGTTTGACTTGCTGAGAGTGTGTGTATCAGGCGCTGTTTGATTTTGCAGTGGGGGCACTTTTACATAAATTTCACATTGTGTGCTGTACCTTTCTCAATGCGCTTCATGCTGGGCTCACAGTCACTGATGCCAGACGTCCCACAATGAACAGGGTACTATTTGCTGACATGTCTGAGTTCTTTGACTGGGTCAATCACCTGAAACTGCTGCAGCACCAGACGTTGGACTTGAACCAGGACACCTGTGAGAGGAAAACAAAGGATACAATGCAAATTTATTTATATAGCCCATTTTAAAACAACAGCGTTGACCAAAGTGCTGTACAAAAAATAAGCATGACCAAAATACAAAACACAAAAAGTTTGTTAACATGAATTAAAAACACAAAATTCAGACCCCAAAGCAACCCGCTATCACACAGAGACTGAGAAGGCCAGAGAAAACAAATGGGTTTTTAAACGAGACTTTAAAAGGCAGTGTAGGGGCGAGTCTAATCTGGAGGGGCAGCTGCAGCTTTGTTCTGAATTTGCGCTTTCTAAATATAAATACAATACAAAATGTATGTATGACCACAGTTTAATTCAAGTTCCTCAAGCCCTTCCATGCATCCATTACTGATCAGGTGCACTTCTATCTTAATAGCTGTTTTCAGTAATATCTTAGGGTTTATTTATACTCCTTTCATGTACAAAATAGATCCCCTCATTACAAATATTGTAAACGTCACTGCCCACATACTTCCATGCGTCCTTTATATTTACATAGATAGATTTACAAAATGGCACTAGAGGGCAGGGCTGGAATTTTTCTCATTTATTTATTTTTAAGATTATTTTTGTTGGCTTTTTTTTTTTTTGCCTTTAATGACAGGACAGAGAGCAAGGTGCTACGAGGCAATGCCTCTGTAAATGGAGCGCCAGCACCCCAGGGTCGGACATTTAATAATATCTGTTTTAATGGAGGTAGCTTTGTAGGCAGCGGTGGTCTGTGAGGCTAATAAATACTTGTGACATTTGGACAGAGAATTCTTTTTATTCTTTTCATTTTTAATGTATTTCTCTTGTAAAGCACATTGAATTCCCTTGTTTATGAATGGTGCTATATAAATAAAATTACCTTGCCTTGCCAAATTGCCTTAAAATATTTTCATGGAAGCTTTTGGAAACTTTCAGAAAACGTGCACAAATATGGACAACAAGAATGCAGAGTACAAACAGAAGGCTCCGTCCATGTCAATATACATATCTTAATGTTGAGCATGAATAAGCCCTTACTGGCTTTATAAATGGATGCTCTTGTAATATGGAAGTAGCTGGGCAAAATGATGAAAATCAAATACAATGGTATTTTTTAAATAATATCTCAATATCAATACCATGATAATAATTCAGGGTTGACTGAATACAATATTTATACAATGAGATTTTTAAAAAATAACCATCAGTAATGTGGATATAATGGCTACGTGGGATAAGGCAAATAATAGAACAACTAGAACAGCCTGGTAAGTTCAGTAAATTACATCACTTTACTGTAATGCAGCCTTTAAAACCAGGAAAAAACAACACTCACAGTATAACAAACCAAAAGATGATATCGAGGCTCATATCATGATATATAATCAAGATATAATCATTATATTTCCCAGCCCTACATCAAAGGATTCATTGTCAGGCAAACAGCTGTTTTTCAGTGACTCCCTTAAGTTAATGCTTATATGTTCCAATAAATTGTTGGAGGTGGCAAAAGTAAAAGATAAAAGTACAGATTGTGGTGATCCTAGTTTAGAATAGCTCACCCACCAATGACCTGATAACTGCTAACACAACTGTTGCCAGTCAGTGCCTAAAATCAGTGTATTTTTAGTGCATCAAAAGCAACCCTACTTGGAAGATATCCAAACAGCAGTCCTGGAAATCACAGGGAAAACCAGGGCAACTCTTTGCAGCTTGCATCACTAAAGATTAAGAGAGAGCTGGCACTACTATCCAACCTGCTCACTCTAGGAGCAAAACCAGTGAGCAACATTTTTTTTTTGGAAAACCTGAGGTGGTGGTGTAACACATGGATGAACAGGAGGAGGAAGTATTTTTGTACAGGTTCACTGGGGTCATAACCCCAACTCTTCCTCAACATGCCCTGTAATCCTCCTCACCACCTACAGTAGAACATCTGCTTTTGACCTGCTTTCAGTGGGTGACCTGCTTACATGTAACACAAAAAAACAATAGCATGAAGATGAAACGCTATTTTCTTGAACAGCAAACAACAAACAACCCTAACTGTATCAAGGTTATTTAGACAGAAAACTGTCAAACTTCGCAGCAGTCCATGCAATTGCGCATTTTTCTTCAAAGTCTCAACTGTGTCGTGTTATAAAACAGCCTTTGCTATTGTCTGAATTGTGACATTTTTTCAGTGCAGTCCCCTTAGTGTGCCATGAAATATATTCTCTCCACTTTGTGTAAGCATGAGTGAGTGTTCATTGTTACATTTAAAAGTCAATAAAAGTCAAAGTAAATATCTTACTTTGGAAAACTCGCTTTCTCTGTTATGTATGCGACCTGAGACCTACCTTTGTTGTGATGATTGTAACAACATCAAAGGTTCTGTCAGCGCTTTTTCTGTATGAATGTGGCCTAGAAATTTTACTGATGGTAAAAATAGAATTGTCATTTTGTGTTTCGTGAATGCTGTGTGACTTTAATATACCTCTATAGCTCAACAGTCATGCTTTATTTGAATAAGCAAAAGCAGACCTCGTCCCTGACTGTATAAATACTCATCATCCACAGTAGTTATGGTATGACAATAACAGACCACATGCTCTAGACACTTCCTAAAGGTTGTGAACAAAGAGGAATTGCTATGAAAATCGAATTAAAAGTAACTTATTGATGATGCGAAGACGTACAGTTTTGTCAAAACGTGAACAAGAACTGTTTGTTTTTAATTTCTCTAGTGGTCACATTGGACACATACTCCTGCATGGATCCTGGCATTCCAGTGAACGGCATGCGGTTAAGCCATGACCTGTCCATCGGCTCCACGGTGTCCTTTCAGTGTGACCCAGGATACAGGCTGAGCCACGAGGAGCCACTGGTTTGTGAGAAAAACCACTTCTGGAGTCACCCACTGCCCACCTGTGATGGTACGTATACTGGAAGCTAAAAAAAAATAGACTTTGAAAAGGGCAGCAGAGGGAAGCAGATCTACTCTTCCTCTTTCTTCCTTTTGCCTGCATTGCTTGCGCTGGGTTGACCTGTGAAGGGAGCAGTGCACATCAAGGTGGCTAGTGTTAGCATTAGGGGAAACATTGGAGAAATCCAGCCCTACATGTTCGAGCCTCAGTCAGACCCAGTCTCAGATGAGGAGTCTGTTGTGCACCAAAATCTGCAGCCGTATCAGAATTGTAGTTTTTTTTGTTTTGTTTTTGTTTGTTTTTTAAAGATACTTTTTAGGGCATTTTAGCCTTTAATTCATACGACAGTCAAGCGTGAAAGGGGGAGAGAGAGAGAGGGAGTGACATGCTAATGCAAACTCTCGATCTCTGTCAAGTCTGCTCTGTGCTGGAGGTTTCAGGTTTCTTTGCTGGTGTTGTCTAAATCTGTTAACCCGTCAATATGCGTGTAACATATTGCAGCACATGGGTTTTGTTTTTATGACATCAGTTTCTTGACACTAACATAGCAAGGTAGCTAATAAAATGCTACATTGACAGAGGGTTTAATACAGTGTTCACAACAAGCTTACAAAGTGTATGGTGATTTAAGCACAACACTCACCAGCGACACTCAGTGTGCGGCTGATCTGTACCCAGAAGTGGGCTGCTGTTGTTGTTGTTGTTGTGGCAGTATACAGTAGCCTCGCCAAAAAAACAACAGTGACGTCACCAGTGCCTTTCTGAAAAGTTGAAGCGCTCCGAGTGGCTGCACAAAAAGAAATTTATCACATCTGTTTTTTTTATATACTGTTTTGGTTTGTATGTTCTTAATATGGTTGGCACGATGACATCATACAGTCATGGAAAAAATTATTAGACCACCCTTGTTTTCTTCAATTTCTTGTTAATTTTAATGCCTGGCTCAACTAAAGGTACATTTGTTTGGACAATTATAATGATAACAACAAAAATAGCTCATGAGAGTTTAATTTAAGAACTAAGAACTATTCATTTTCCATGGTTTTCTTGATAATAACCAAAATTACTTAAATTCTTACATCAATAGCTATGGCATTGTACCGCCAAAAACACTACTTTTAAGCATTCCATGTTTTCTTTTCTGTTTGCTTTAAACACATGATACACACAAGAGTTAATACTTGATTGCATAACCATTGTTTTTGATGACTGCAGCCATGCGTCTTGGCATGCTCTCCACCAGCTTCTGACATTGTTCTGCTGTCACAGCAGCCCATTCCTGTTGGACAAATTCAAACAAATTTTCTTTGTTTTTGGGCTTGTGGTTCTCCATTTTGAGTTTGATGATTTTCCACAGGTTTTCAATTGGATTAAGATCTGGTGATTGAGCAGGCCAAGGCATGGTGCGAATGTTGTGGTTCTCCATCCAGGCTTTAACTGACCTTGCTGTGTGGCAAGGGGCATTGTCTTGTTTGAGAATCCAGTCATTCGAGGCAGGAAAGAGTTTCCCAGCTGATGAAAGAAGACTGTTTTCAAGGGTAGTCCTGTACATGACCTGGTTCATTCGGCCTTCACACAATTGCATTTGCCCTGTTCCACTCAGACTGAAACAACCCCAGATCATGACTGATCCACCCCCATGTTTTACTGTAGGGGCAAGACAGTCTGGGTTGTAAGCTTCTCCAGGCTTCCTCCTAACCAGTAAGTTGGCTGGAGTGGGCATCAATTCAAAATTGGATTCATCACTGAAGAGAACCTTAGCCCAATCATCAACAGTCCAATCCTTGTGGTCTCGAGCAAAGAGTAACCGGGCCTTCCTCTGCCTTTCATTGATGAAGGGCTTCTTGCGTGCTCTGTGTGACTTCAAACCAGCTTCAACAAGTCGGTTTCGAACTGTCCTTGCCGAACAAGTCACATTTCTCGACAGTGCCCACTCATTTTTAAGGTCCCTGGAGGTCTGACGACGATTCCTGACACAGGAACGGATGAGTGCACGGTCATCTCGTGGGGTAGAAAGACGTTTCCTGCCACGGCCAGGTAGCAATTTGGTAGTGCCATGTTCAGCTTGTTTTTTTTTTGTTGTTGTAATGAACGGCTGTCTTGGAGATCTTCAGTTTTTTCACTACCTGTCTCTCACTCATGCCAATTTCCAGCAGTGCCAAGATGGCTGCCTTTGTGGCTTCACATAATTCTTTTGTTTTAGGCATTATGTGAGAGCTGACAACTTCTGAGTTGTGCTACGGCTTGAATGTTAGCAGGAAACCACTCTAGGCCTTTGCATGTGCAGTGCTGCTTGTGACATGAAATGGCCTCTTATATACCCTGGGAATCAATTAAGCTTAAGAATGTCAAATGGGCCATAAAGTATTATGTGACCAGCTGCATTTTTTGTTGTGTTCATTGTATTATACGTTTAGTGGTACCAGATATTAGAATGAACAAGAAATTGAAGACAACAAGGGTGGTCTAATAATTTTTTCCATGACTGTATATGGCCCTTAAACATAGTAGAGCTGAATGACTGTAAAATACACTGACCAGCCTTTTTGTCCTAAAAAGCATTCTAACATGAATGTTAAGAGTCATTGAAGAGACATTAAAGGATTGACCTGGTTATGATTTGAAGCACTAAATGAATTTTGTACAGCACCGCATCAGCTCATTAGAATGTCAGCATTATTTTTAGAAAATACACATAAGAGCTTCTCTGCACATTCACTAAGTATATCCTGGCAGAGTCTTTTTTGCTCCAAATACTTATGGGATGCTGCCACTAGTAACTGGCAGAAGGTTTCTAAGTTAATATTTGTTGAAGGTAACTGGGTTCATATAGCAGCTGCTTCCATGGTTATATTTATTCTCAAACTGAAAAATGACTAAGAAGAAAAAAAGCATGGCCTTGTTGGCAAGATGTAAGGACACAAGTGACTATGGGTAGCCTACAGCAGGTCTGACTAACCAAACATGCGCTTGTCAAAATGCTTTTTATTCAACAAATAAACCCAGTGCTTGTGTGAACAACTTACTTGGGGTGTTATGAATCATATAATACTGAAGACAGATTATGCTCAGCTTCAAAGCATGAAGTTCAGCATGTTCCTGATAGTTTTGATATCTCACATAATCTCCCTCTCACGGCTGTGTTTGTGCAGTTTTGCTCTTTGTGCTGTTTAGAAGCACACTGAAGGACGATTGTGGCGATTATTGTTGCGGCGCACAAGCCGTAAATGATGTCTCTTAGTCACGGATCACTCAGTTGAAAGAATATAACGAATAAAATACATGCAAGGGTTGGCAAGGAGTGCCATACCGTGCATATGATACAGTGCTGTGTGATGCAGCTTCAGCCCAATGGTTGTACTGAAAAATTATTTTATATCTTGGAACATTTTCTTGCCTAGGTGTGTGCCAGACTGATGCCAAATGCCTTGGCTCTTTGCCTATGGAGCCTCTAAAGTAGATCATTTGCCAAGCGTACTCATCCACTTTTAATGACTTTATGTAATTTTGGCTCATTAATAAAATATTTGATATAATTTTGTTGGTGGGTAAGGATTCAGGCCTTGATGTGTTGTGCTTGCTGGAGGGCCCAAGGGTGGAAGGAGAGAGGATAAGAGGGGGGTGGGTGTGTGCAGCTGTGGAGCCTCAGGCATCTCAGTGATCCTCAAAACATCATCTGACATTCATTACTTTGAAAATATGTACATGCACAAGAGTTCTACTCCTAATATTTGTCAACGATTGCGGTTTTGAAGAAGGCATCCAGGCATTCAGTTGTTACACCAGTCTTAGGACATTCAGGCCAAAGAACACACACACACACACACACACACACACACACACACACACACACACACACACACACACACACACACACACACACACACACACACACACACACACACACACACACACACACACACACACACACACACACACACACACACACAAAAGACGGAAGAAAAGAAGAAAACAAAGCTTGTCAAATGTCATCAATGCTATATTTAAAAAGCAGTGCCCTTTATGTGAAATGACCTTTTATTTGAAACACAATGACAGCATGAGAAAAAAGTTGCAGGTTTGAACAATAGCCAATTAGACCAGTTAACCTTCAAATGGATCTAGCATTAACCTTCGGCTCCTCAGCAGCCAGTGAGGGTAGAGATTTATCTCATTAACTTCCTTTGATGAGATAAGGAGCTTTACAGCAGTTAAGTCAATAGTCAACATGGTTGAGTCATATTACTGAGATGACAATGAGTGTTGCTGCTTTAGACAACACTATCTATCACCTCAACTGTAACTGCTCTGCACGGTGGGTTGCTACTGGATTATCCTCCCAACCTGACTGAAAAGTAGTTGGAACGCAGCACTGGGTTGATTGTTTCTATTTGGAAGAAACACAAAATCACTTAAGTCACAATCAAAATAAAGCCCGATTCTGTAATCCGCTGAATACGCCTGTGTCAGTTTTTGTGATTTGTAAGTAAATTTAACGGATTATCGTGTTTTCTGACAATGTCTTTCAGTTTAAGATACCATAGGAGAGGAGAAAATATGGATGGATAGCTGAATTAATGAATAATTTATTGTCCTGGCAGTAGGGCAGGTTTGGAGCGAGAGGGAGAAAAAAAAAAACATTGTGTTGGCAGAATTACAGGTACTCATAAAAATAGCAGGACAGGATGTGATATGACTCAAATGCATTATTCATTTAAATCGCTCCTCTGTCTTCAGGTGAAGGATTTATTGGTTCATTTACAATTTTCATTTTTTTTCCGCCAACAGTTATCTTTCATTATCTTCCCTTTCTATTCAGCATCATGCGGTGGGGATATCAGGGGACCTGGAGGGATCATCTTATCACCTGGCTTTCCGGAGCTGTATCCAAACTCTCTAAACTGTACATGGACGGTTGAAGTCAGCCATGGAAAAGGTAAGAAAGCACCACTAATTTAAGATTATACATTTTTCAACATACAATTATGCAAACAATGCGTACTACAATACATTTTTTTTGTGTTTTGGGCCTACGCCCTATATATTTTAGGAACATTTAAAGGGACCGTTCCCTCCAAAATCAAAAAGACACATTTTTACTCTTACCTGTAGTGTTATTTATCAGTCTAGATTGTTTTGGTGTGAATTGTCAAGTGCTGGAGACACCGGCCATAGAGATGTCTGCCTTCCCTCAAATATAATGGGACTAGATAGCACTTGGCTTGAGGTATTGGAAAACAATACATTTGAAAAATTCAACAGCAGTGTCTCATTCCAGAAATCGTGACCTGGTTACTTCAGATAATCTACAGACCTTGCTGTGAGCAGTTTCATGTAGGAAGTATTTTCTTCTTACCAAACTACACCCGCCAACCATATCACTATGCAGAAGGAAGCGTGCATCTACTCATGGACGAGAGGCTCGTGCTTATGACAATGTGAGATGTAAACATTAATGGCGTCCTCTTAAGCTAAGCTTCATTATTAGTTAACTCAATAGTGTCAGGTGAGCTAGCAGTAGATGCCCGCTTCCTTCATCATGGCAATATGGTTGACAGGTGTAGTTTGGTAAAAAGAAAATAGTTCTTATATAAAACTGTTTACAACAAAACCTGTGGGTTATCTTGAGTAACCGGGTCATGATTTCTGCAAAGAGACATTGCTGTTGAGTTTTTCCAAATATATTTTTGGCACTTACGCACCACAAGCCGAGAGCCATCTAGTTCCATTATATTCGTGAGAAGGCAGACATCTCTTTGGCAGATATCTCCAACACTCAGCAACTCAGACCAAAACAATCTAGACTGATATATAGCACTACAGGTAAGAGGAAAAATATGTATTTTTGATATGGGGGTGAACTGTCCCTTTAAACTATGGATATGTTAATCTAAGAAATATTTTACTTTGTACCTGCATGAGTCATTCACCTGCTACACCTCAGTTACCAGCACATTCATTTTTATATTCCTTACCACACTGACATTCAATAGTCCTCACTATGGCCAAATTATAAAACTATAAATTAAAATTTCACCCCCTCAACAGATTCCAAGAGCATTACAGGGATTTATTATTATGAAGTGAGAAGTGACTTGAGCAAAGATAATTTAAATGCACTGACTTTTTTCATCTTTGGCAACTGCCCAGAATATGCGTTGGGATAATATTATACTCTGAGGTGTTCACCCATTGAAAATTTAACTCTGTGATTCTTTTTTTTTTTAAAGTGTGTTCGGGTATCGGAGAATACAATTTAATTTGTAGTTCCTCTTCATCAGCAGTTATTCCACTTATTATGCTTATTTGAGACAATGTTGTAGAATAAGCTGCTTCATACATCTCTCAGTTGGATAGTATTTTACGCTGTTAGGAGAATAATGCTTTTCATCAGTTTTTCATCTAGCTCATTTAATAATGAACAGCTCTGACATTTTAGTGGTTCACCTGGTAGATAAATCTGGTATTTCACTGCTTTTCACATATTATTCTTTATTTAATTAGATTAATTCCATTATCACAGCACTCACTATGTGATCAGTTACCTCTTCTCTGAGACATTCGTACTCATTATCATTTAAAAAGTGCACTAAGCTTATCTCAGTGCTCTAGCACTTAGCTGTATTATCCCTGTATTTTACCATAGTATTTCTTGTTATTTTCTTCCACAAGCCCCATTAAAATGCCTTATTGTACTCTTCATACATTACCAATTGTTCCTATTGTCAAAAACTAGAGCCTTTTTTCCCTCTTAAGAATCACCTTCTGATAGTTGATGTCTCACAAGACCTAACAAGACCTGTCTTCCACCCTCTCCGTAATGTGCTGGTCAAGCACAGGAGGTGCATTCAGTGCAAGACTCATTTCTTCAAGATACACCACAGAGCACCACAGGAAGTCATTCCTGCCTGTGGCCATCAAACTTTTCAACTCCTCCCTCAGAGTGTCAGACACTCCAAGTCATTAGACTGGCCCTTTGACTTATTTCACCCAACAGCAGCTATAGCTCCATGATTTATTGATTATTTATATTTTCAACAATGCAACACTGACCTAACTGTACAGGCATCTGTGCTGTATGTCAACTGTACAATACTCTGGTATTAAGACTAGATTTATACTGTATATTTCAGCCACTATTTTTATTTAACTATTTATAAAATTCTTGCATTTATTTATTTTTTTAGTTTTTTTAGGGGCATTTTTTCCCTTTAAAGATATAGGACAGTTGAGCGTGAGGGGGGTAATGACATGCAGTAAAGGGCCACAGGCTGGAGTCGAACCCAGTCCGCTGCGGCAACAGCCTTGTACAGTACATGGGGTGCCTTCTCCATCCATTAAGACACCAACACCCCAATATTCTTGCATTCATACTTAACACACCTGTACAGTAGATCCCATTTCTCAGTCATTTTATTTAAACAGTAAATGCAGTGCCATATTATAGTATGATGCACATATTTCTGCATATTTTTTTAATGCGTCGTATTTCATATTGTTCAGTTTTCTCTCCGTGTATTGTTATTTATTGTAGCATAATGCACTTCTTTTCCATTTACAGTTTTTCTTGTAATTTCTTTGTGTATATCAGAGCATGACTCAACAACGTGACCTAACGTTCCTCCCGGGATCTCTAAAGTTTTTCTGAATCTCATTCTGATTCTATCAGCAATCCCTCCACTCATAGCAAAATTAAGCATTTTTTAATTTCTGCCTCTGAGGTTTCTAATCTTAACTTCTCATATGACTTATTTTTCTTGCCATCAAGGATAAGATTAATGTTATTATTGTACACATAACCCACTAGACTCATGATGGTTATGCATTATCTAAGAGGAGACTGTAGTATAGTGATTACCCAACGACATCACCTAATCATTCCCTAAATAACTCACACCAACAACTGAAAACTTGTTTAAACTGCACTGTATTGTTCCTTTTTTTTCTCTCCTATTGTATGTATTTTTAGTCAGGGGTGCCCAAAACTTGAATGGGGGCCAAATCAGATGATGTAAAAATACCTGGGGGCCAGCTGCTTCTCACAACAAAACTGTGATTACAAAAATCCTACACAAATAAGACAAATGCAACTGTTTCATCTTTCAATGAAAAACTATTAGATTTTCTAACGCTCGGCGGCGGCCCTCAGTGTTGACCTTCCACTTCCATGCTGTGGCCATGTCTGCTATGTAGCAGTCTGCTGTTGGGTAACAATTTTTTTGCTTGTTTATCATCTGTTCATGAAAACATATTAGTTCCTCCTGCATAGTTCGTACATGGCGTGTGTCAAAAAACTGTATGGTTGTCCTGCCATTGATAGGTGAATGGAAAAAATGCAAAGTGATCTTGCTTGGTTAATCAACATTGTGTGGTGGGTCACACATAGTATATTTTTTGCAACAAGCCCCAAGCGGGCTAGGATCGGACAAGCCTGTTTTGGGTGATTATGATAATAACCTCACATACATTCTCCTATCAGCAGCATTATCCTTTTTATTTCTTACATGGGTCCTCACCTAACGCTCAACAATGACTGGAGCCATAAAACTCAATTGCACCAGCAGCTGTAAACCAATAACAACAACTTGAAATAATTGCCAACTAATTAACCAATTATAATTAAATTCAACACAGTGCCCAAAATGGTTCAAGCTATTTAAAATACTAAATTAATTTAGTGTGGGCCAATTAGCAATTAAACCTCATATATGCTGTGCAAATCAGGAAGCTAAGAAATTTTTACTTAGACCTTACCTAAAACCCTGAAGCATGGTGAACAAATTTGATTAATTATAAATAGTAAGTGATGAAAATAAGCTTTTACATATCTCATTGTTTTGATCAGGGGGAAATTTAGTTGATGATGATGATTTAGAGAGGCAGGTTCTCACAATTTGAGAGCTTAGCTGAGCAAAACCAAGGACATGAAGTCCAGGGATCACCATTTAGTCACTGAGACTTTAGACTCTCAAGTCAGTCTTTAGATACTTTGCTTAACTAAAGACTGATGACTTTCTCCCTGATTTTGTGTTTAGATGGGTGGATACAATTTCAGAGTTTAAAAAAACTCCCTATGTTGCAGAACCAATAGGAAATCCACGGGGCGGTCCTTCGGTGGCTCGCTGAACTCTTGTGCTCGTAAACATAGTCCGACTGTGTTAAAAGTTTTAAACAAAGTTGCTATAAGTGCTTCATTTCCACAACCTTGTAGACTGAGCGCGTTAAATCACTCTGCATCCATTTTCAAGCTCTCTGTGTGTTTGTTTCCTTGCGGACGAGAAAAGGGGGAGCGCACATCTCCAGGGGGGCGTGTCCTTTTCAAAAAGGCGTTGCTTTGTCGCCGGCCATTTTCTCCGGTGTGTTAAACACACTTTAGAAAGGAGTGTCCCCAGACTATCAGAAGGCGGAGATCTCTGATTGTCTGGTGGCAAGACTTCTGAGACTTAAGTTCTATCTTTTTTTTAATGGAATAGGTTTGAAAAGTAGGTTTAAAAAGTACTAGTACAGCATCTGTACCAGTACCTGGGTGTAACGTTAGGGTGTTACCCAAAACTATACAATAGCCACTGTACTACAGTCTATCTCCTACATAATATGCATTTTCTGTCAATGGTTTTAATTATATCAATATCTTCAGATTTTCATCACAATCTGAAACAGGTGATGCTACCCATCAGCTCTTGCTGTACATATGAAAAAAGACCTATCTTTTATCATTGCACTGATTTTCCCTGTGTGTTGTTTTTCCTGTGGCTACTGACTAGAAGACAAATTCATCTTTAGGGATAGTAGCTATGTAACTCTTCACGCAGTAATTACCACCAACCCGTACCAACTATATTAAAATATTGGGATGTCCCCTCACAGGGATGGGTCTTGATTAATTGATCATTTGGCTTGACTCTCTGTGATATAATTGCCGTTTTACAGAGCACAATCCATCATTTCATTTTGTTATTTATTTTATGGCCATTCGGGACTTTCTTTATCAAGTGAGCCAAACATTGTGGAGGACATTATAGAGTCATATTCGAACAGATTCAACAGATGGCACTAAAATGGCAGTGCTTATTGTACTGAAAAGCAGCCAACTGGACATCATGGATGGAGGGAAGATGTTACTGAGTCTGAGTTACAGTGTGAAAATAGAAGCAAGGTGCACGGACCTAGATCTTGTTTTCAAAATTAAAAGTTAAATATTAGGTTGTTGATACAACATTTAGAAACCTTTTGACCAATCTTAAAGGAATACTTCACCCACAAAATGATCATTTATATATCAGTTAATCATGCCATGTTACCGTAAATTCCTCAAGACAGTTTGTTTATCTCATATGCCTTGAAGGAAAACAGCAGACCTATTGATTTCTTGATTGACTAGAGACCAGGTTTAACAACAGCAAAACTATATTAAAATGTTAAAAACTCACACAACTCGTGCAGTATAATCTAAGTTTCATATATCCAGTTCTATGCGCAATATTTGCCAAACGGATGCATTTTCAAAAATGCAATTTAAAGCTGGACTGAAAGTGAACTTATCTGTGCTCATTTTAATGCCAGACTCCTGTAGTGAAAATGCATGTGTTTGGGAAGTACTGAGCATACGACTGGATAAATGAAACTTGGATTATACTGTGCAAGTTGTGTGACAGTTTGTAAACCCATATTTTGGCCCCCAATCAATCAGTAAATCACTAGTTTGCTGTTTTCCACGTAGGCATGCAAGATAAACAGAGTTGCCTTAATGAATTCAAGGTAACATGGCACGACTAACTGATACACAAATGGTAATTTTGTGGGTAAAGTGCTCCTTTAACAGTTTCCTGCACTTTGCTCCTGTAGCAGATTTACTAACATCAATCATGTCTCCTACTCATGTGGTTCTGTATCATTGGCCTGCCATTAGAGATGTTTTGTCCTGGAGTTTTAAAGTTTCACAGGATGGGCAGATGCCAAAGTGTGAGAAGTACTGACTAATACTCATGTACTAGTGGAAAGGCCATGAGTCTTTGATTACATAGTGTAATTCTGTGGAAATCATTTTCACTTTTTTGGTTTTTTACTGCATTTTGAAATTGCTTTGAGTCTTTTTTATGTGTGCCCTTTTAAATGTATTTTTTTCCTTTTTATGATAATTTAAGTAGGATTCATTTATTCCTAGTGCTGCTGTAAGGATTAAAACATTTAATATTTAATGGATGAAAAATGAATTGTGTAGATGGATGTTTCAGCAAACTAAACCCAAATTAATACAAATGATTTTGAATGATAATTATGACATTTGAAATTAGAGTTAAAAATTGAATTGAATAAAAGTCACATTCAGTGATACATTGTTCACATTCAGCCCTACATTGTCAACAGCAAATCCATTTCTTAACCTCACGGGTCAGTCTAGACATGAAAACATCAAATTTATGCATTACATATTCTATTCAAAGCTTCCTCTATATCTCCATCAGCGATTCTTCGTACTTTCCTGAAAACCTCTAACGCTGGCCTTTTATATTTTCTCCTTCAAGGTGTCCAATTCACTTTTCACTCTTTCCACCTGGAGGATCATCATGACTACCTTCTGATAACGGAAAACGGCAGCTTCGCCCAGCCACTGGCTCGACTCACCGGCTCAGAGCGGCCTTCACCAGTTAATGCAGGCCTGTATGGGAACTTCAAGGCCCAGCTACGCTTCATTTCTGACTTCTCTATATCGCTGCAGGGATTCAACATCTCCTTCTCGGGTATGACTGCATTTGAGGGTTCTGTCTGTAGGAGGCAGGGAAGGGAGAGTATTGGTATGTGTGAAGACAGGATGGGTAGGTAAAGCTTTAAAAGAGGAAGGGAGATGAATTGTGTGGGGGAGTGAGGATACTGAAATGTGGTGGGTGGAGTTGTTAAGTGGAAAGGGTAGAAAGCAGAGGTAAATGACACCGTGACAGACAGACAGAAGGAGAGAGACGGCTTGTTCAGTGATGAGATCAAAAGTGTTAAGCCTCTCTAAAGCGTGCATAAAGTAACATGTGAGGAGTGATTTGTCGGTCAGAGTGGGAGCGGGCTTAAGGTAGACCATGCCTCAGGCTGCGCCGATCAGAGGAGGATAATTAAAAGACAACGAGGTCACGCAGGTAGAGGATGTCTGACCGTGATGGGAATGATCATCAAAGCATGCCATGTGGGTCAGTATCCTCAGGACTGAGGAGATGGAGGGGAAAGGGTGGGGGTGGGGGGGGCTGTACAGAAATAATGCCCCCCCCCATGCAGAGAGCAAGAAATGGAGAAATACAGAGAGAGGTAGAGATGGGAAGCTTGGGGAAGGAGAGGGAATGAGAGGAAAGAGATGAGACAGATGGTGATGCTGAGTGAGCAGGGTTGATGGAGAGGGCGGAGAGAGAGTGATGGAGAGAGAAAGAAAGAAAGTGAGAGAGGGATAGAGTAGGAAGAGAGAGAGAGAGGGTCTGCTTCATGAGCATCCTGGCTAAATGTTTGCCTGCTGTTCGCTGAAGTGAAGCATAACTTATGCAGCCATGAATATTCATGAAATTTAGTTTGTGAGTGTGCGTGCGTATGTCCTTGCGTGCTCTGTAATTAGCATCTATAGATTCCCTGATTAGAATTCATTTTTTAACCTTTTATGACCTTTGATGAAAATTTGCCAAAGCTGTCAGGTCACATCCTACAGTAGGATGCTGCTTTAACGCTTTGCTGTGATGGAATCAATAGTTGTACATAGCTCTGCATACTGCCAAATAACAGCACCGTGAGAGGAATGCCGCTGGGACTAAGACCTTATTCTTCTTATGCAGCCCAAGTTGCATCTACACCTCAGATGATAAGGCCACCAACAGCCTTTGTATAATAATATTGCATGCAGAGTGGCCTATATCTTAGAGAGTCCATCCTTCATCCAGACATCCAGGGTTCAATTTTTTGGCATGTATCCCGACCTGATGAAGTGTCCTTGAGCAAGACCGTTTATCCCCCAGAGCTAAGATATTGCTTGCTTTGGCTGAACACGCACTTAGTGTTTCATTAAAGGGAGCAAAAGAACAGACAGTTTTTTCGAGTATTATCAATGACAAGTTTATGAAACAAATCAAAATAATGGAGCATTAAAAGTACATTTTTGTAGTCAAGACAGCACTTTGTTCCAACTCATTTCTTATGACTTTCTTGTTTCCAGAGTACGATCTCGAACCCTGTCAGGACCCTGGAACACCTCAGTTTGGCTGGCACACAGGCTCCAGATTTGGCATTGGCGACTCGCTAGCATTCTACTGCAACACAGGATATCGACTACAGGGGGCGAAGGAGATTGTATGCTTGGGAGGTGGCCGGCGCATGTGGAGTGCCCCTCTGCCAAGGTGTGTGGGTACGTGGTCAGCTGCTTTTATTCCGTTTTCTTTCCTGTCTGTGTATGTGTATTGCAGAATTTGCACTGTAAGCCAGTGTAATGGTTTAGATTTATATGGCACGGATATGAACCTTTTGTTAGTCATTCAGCAAGTCAGTGGAGTTACATGTACTTGAGCAGAACACTGTTAAAAGTGTGTGATTAATACTGATGTGAGTTGCCTGGTTAAAATTATTTTTGGAGATCTCTTTTACACTCGAGTGTTCCAAGGCCAGGTTAAAGGAGAAGTGTTCATGGACAATACAGCTACACTGATTTTTCTCCCCAGAGAAGCTCAGTTACATTACTTGCACATTTAAAGAGCTGACTCCAACGAGCTTGTTGCTTCATAGCAGAGACATTGTGTCTTTTAAACTAGTTCCATCACACCCTGTGATAGAGTACCCAACATGTTTTCGCACAACCCTGCCTCTGGCACACCAGTTTAGCCTTGTGTTAGAAAAGGACTGCTAGGGTGACATGAATTTTACATGACAGTAGTGCTTGAAAACAAATAGAAAAAAAATATTTATGCAGGGCTTGCCGTGACTTTGTTTAATTGGTAATGAGTTTTAAAGTAGGCAGCTCTTGTTTTAAAGGAAAACAAATAAATAAATAATTATTGTCTCCCTGTTGTTTATTTTTCTTGCAGCCGAGTGTGGATCGACAGTCTCCAACAACGAGGGAGTTCTTTTGTCACCAAATTATCCAATGAACTATGACAACAGCCACGAATGTGTGTACAGCATTCAGGCCCAAGCAGGCAAAGGCATCAACATCACTGCCAGCACATTTCAGCTCGCACAAGGTGACATCCTCAAGGTAAAGACACAATGCAGTCGCTGCTCTCTGTTTACAAAAAATAGATAGGCAAGAAATAAACGCAGGGCTTTGATTATGAACTAAGTCAAATACACTAATGTGATTGTCTAATTAAAGTTTAGGTGTATGAGGCAGGTCTTTTTGCCTCTTTATTATGTTAAACCTGGGAAACCAGAAAAGGGATTAGGCAGAGAGCGACAGGCAGAATACAGAATTGTTTTGCCCTGATAGTGAGAGCAAAGGTCAAACAGCAGCAGCATCATCAAGCCTTTGGGAAGGAAGAGATTCATTTCTTTGCTCAAGGGCATTTTAACAGTTTTGGTAAGCGCCACAAATGTGATGCAAATGACTGTGTAGTCCCTACTTCACAGCTGGAATGCACTCTTTTTAGGATGCAGATGTCTTGTCTAATGCTCCAATTAACAGAGCATTGTAGCCTACTATCAGTGTTTCTAGTAATGGAGCTGTGTAGACAGTAATCTCTTGTACTTAGTCATTTTGTGAACATCTGAAATGTGAAAAGACATGCTTAGAGAGCTAAATTGACTTGAAGAAAGAGAAAAACAAAACCGAGAGGGCCCCAGTAGTATTTCAAAGGAAGAGCCCAGAGCCTTGTATTTCATTCCTTGTTATTTCACATATGTCAATCAGAAAGGCTTAGGTATACTGCTGGAAATTCGTGGGAATTCAAAAGGGTGCTTCTTCTTCAACAAATAATTTCCATTAGATACGTGGATCAAAAAAAGATCTGTGAAAAAACAGAATAACAAATGAAGATAAAACACATGCAATTATTTCTGAGCAACAAATCCACACAAAACAGACAAACAATGTAAGTACCTTACTCTTTGCTTAGAGAATGCACTGCTTTTAAACTCTGGATTGGATTTTAGTTCTAGTATAATATTTGGATGATAATTGGTGTTCACTCAAAGTTTGATTAAATTAATAGCATGACAGAGAAAGGACAATTATTCCTCCAAACCTTCAAAACAGTCTAATTTTAGTTTGACTTCATGGATCCCACCATCTGCCTTGTTAGCTCTACAGATGCACAGTATCAAATCAATGGCAAGAATAATGGTCTAATTTTCACATCTCATTTAGGACATTGGTTTTGCAATAGATGTGCCATATAAAAAGAGAATATACAGTACTAATACCTTCTTTTTAATTGTGGCTCTCTTTCCTCAGTATTAATATTTAATTCTCAATATGATATTTTTACTTTATTGGGGCTATTTAATCCACCATAAGCAGCAAAACTCTCCATCACCTTCTCCTTCTTTGTCTCTGATCAGGTGTATGATGGCAAAGACGCTGCAGCCCCACTCCTTGGCACATACACAGGCGTGTTGATGCAAGGTCTGTCCCTCACCAGCACCTCCAACTATCTGTGGCTTGAATTTTACTCTGACCAGGAGGCGACAGCAGCGGGGTTCCGGCTCATATACCACAGTAAGTCACATTTCATTTCCCTGGGGGAGGAGGGCCCTAAAGCTTTTCCAAATGAGTGAATTTAGCCTCACTTCAGGAGCCAGGCATTTCAAGTAGCAGAATTTTAAAGAAAATTTTAATTGACCCTCACCCTGCTTCACTGTGTCTTTCACTGTCAGGGTATCCATTTAACACAGCATGGTGTTGCTGTGCCATTCCTGCAGGAAAATTAGCTTTTTTTCTTCCCACCCTTTCTCTCCCTCAGTCTCTCTCTATGTGAATCCCTTTTTCCTCTTTTCCTTTGCTCTCCACCCCTGCAATTAGCGTCCATGCCTGCCTTACTGTACCTTGTTAAAACAGGTGAATTATTGTTGGGATTGTTTGAAATCAGTGTGTTTGTGTGTGCATTAGCAATGTGCATGTGCATGCACGGTATACAGTGTGTGACTCTGCATACAGTGTGCGTGGGTGTCTGTTGAAAGTTTGGGTCATTGCTGTAAGTGGGCCAGTAATAGATGGGTTTTGTTTCTCCCCCTAATTGGCTTGCTGACTGTGTATTGTTGCTAACCGTTTCTAATTTATTACTGTGACGAGAGAATGTTTTGGTGACACTGCATTTTGCAGTCCAATTTAAAGTGTTTTTGTGTTTCACCTGCAATTGAGCTCTCTGAATTCTTTTCGTCTACCAGTGGGTTTTCTAGGGTGGGATTCAACATAGTTAGTGAGAGTGGCAACAGGCCAAGTCTTGTTTTGACTTAAAGTATGAAAGCAAAAAAGTTTTTAGCTAACTTGCAGTTACTAGGCACACACACTGGCATTTTTTTAGTCTATACCTGGCACACTGGGTTATTTTATCACACTTATTCTATAGTTCAAATAAAATAACAGCTTCAGTGCAGATCAGCATCACTACAGGCCTGCAAAAATAATAATAAATGTCCATTAATCGGGGATGTGCAGTGAATTATAACAACTAAAATGAATTGCCATCAGCATCTACATGCAACTGAACCTACTTAAGAGTAAGTAATGGTCTAATTACAAGGTGCCTTTTGAGTTACAGAATTAGACATAATTAAGTTTTACATAATTAGACTTCCTTTTTCTTTTTCCTGGTATGTGCACAAGGTAAATGGCAAAGCGTGGACTACCACTCCTTAACCATCCCTAAGTGCAGTCTATGCTTAGTCTTTTCAACCAGAATGAATAGCCCTTTTCAACTTGGAGAGATGTGACTGATGCACAAACAGCACAAGGGCAAGGAGAAGGTGGAATATGGGCAGCTTAAATCTTGTCTGGACATGAAACCTGATCATGTTTTCATGACTCTCCTACCAAAAGTGCAGAGGTAATTTTCTAAATGTGAGCAGTAACTGTTGGAGATTTATACTGGGCATGACACTTGTAATACTACCATAACATCTGGCATGGGCATGGACCTCGCTGTGAGAAGAGACGATAAATCAGAACTGTGGGGTTTATGTGCGGCCACTGTTGCTGCATAGCAGAACACTTACATTTAGTACCTGAGAGAGAGGAATACATATAACAGCCATGGTCGAGTTCAAACATGGTGAGCTAAAGAATTACTGCATTGTTTTCTTGTTTGTGGCTTGTTTATTTTATTTCTTTTGTATTACCCCAAAGGGTTGGAAGTGCATGGGCTGTTTCTCAATCATGGTAAATGCCCACACTCGATTGAACATTTAATTGTGAACATCTGATTGTGCTCTGTGTCCAAAAGGAATCTTTTACTGCCAAGTGATATAATGGGACTGTAAGCCCAGCCCTCAACTGGAAATTAATTCTTAAAGCTCAATCAATACCCCTACAATACAAATGAATGGAATTATGGCACTGGTTTACAGAATGGCTGCTCTCCACTAGACTTTGTTTTAAATGCAGACTAGCAATTCTGTGTTTGTATGTGTTCATGGTCTTCATGTTGTGTCATTCTTCGACTCATGTTTTTCTCCTCTGCTTCTTAATCTTACTTGTCCAGGCTTTGAGCTGTCCCACTGTGATGATCCAGGTGTGCCGCAGTTTGGCTTCAAAGTCAGTGACCAGGGTCACTTTGCTGGAAGTGCCATCACGTTCGGCTGCGACCAAGGTTACACCCTGCACGGCAGTGGCATACTCAAGTGCATGACTGGGGAGAGAAGGGCATGGGACAACCACCTGCCGTCATGTATAGGTAATCCTTTCTGCGTATGTCTCAATACTGTCTTTGTCTCAATATTTGGTCCCTGTCTCCCTCTGACCATCTCTCTGTATCTCTCTCCTTCTGTAGTAGATTATTATTCAGGCCAGGCACACTGTCAACATTGCTCAGCTAGGTGTTAATCCTAAGGATTTATCCCAACATGATTTCTACTTAATTGAACCATGTTGAAAGAAAATACGCTGCTTGTCATTTTGTAAGGGAATATAGACAGCTCTGATGTTTTGTTTTGAATCATTGATCTCTCTGTGTGTTCTTGATGCAGAAAGTTAGAAGTATAGAGTGATTAACAACACTTGTGAAACAATCTGAATCGCTGCTGAACTTTCACTGTGATGCTCTGACTCTGTTTAATTTGTAGGCTGTGTTATTCAAATGTTTTAATTCACGAGCCATTGATCAGCATGTTTGTCAAAGCCAGGGCATAATTATCAGAGTATTCATATCAGATTGCGTCACGGATATGATGTACAGTCCAGGCTGTGCTTTCATATTCAGAACATGCTGAGACAGAGAGACAGAAAAATGATAAAGCTATTACCTGCATGCTGCTAGAGTCTGGAAGGTGTTGTGAGGCAGTGTCTGTTTCTTGATGTCTAGCAGTGATGGATTAGGGTAAAAAATGATTTATAAATTCCTGACGTGGGCAGAATTGCACTTTAAATGCCACTGTGTCCTACTGCCTTTTTCAATGAAACATGTATTTGTTCCCTTTTCCGTGAAAGGACTTTGGTGTGGCATTATGGCATGTTCAATACCATCACAAAAAAAACTAAATCAGTCTATTGATTAACTGTTTAACAGTGCTGGATCACTGAGTGGTCAATATGAATAGTGAGCTTTGTATTTGCGAGCTGAATGTGAAATGGGATTTCCAGCTATTTCTCCAGGGCCACATCCCGGCTCCTGTCAAGGACTTTTACATTTGCCCGGTGTTATGATACTGATTATAGCCTACCACTGTGGCAATGTAATGCAATTTTCCTATTAATTAAGTGCCGTTTGTTCTGTAATATAGATAGCCAGACGATAACCAGGGGAGAGACAGCATAGATTGGATGATGAGATATTCCTTCAGTCATTAACATTTGTAGCAGTGTCCTCCCTGCAGTGCAAGGCCCAGCCTATATACAGTATTCTCTGGACACAGTCTTTTTAAAGTTAATTAATGGCATCATTAGAAGGCTTACTTGGAGACAAAACAAGTTTTGCATCTTTGGCTACCTCTGCCCAGACAGAAAGTCCTTGTTACAATCCTATTACCTGTAAAAAAAAAAAAAAAAAAAAAAATACAAAAAAATTGTTCATTCTCAGCAGAGCTTAAACTGTTGCTCATTAGTCCTCATCGTAGACTCTGAGCTTGACAGCTTTTTTTTCCCTCTGTTTGTTTTCAACGTGTGATATGAGCATTTGCTTGTGTGTGTGTCTCTCTCCATTTACTTTTATGTGAGTTTACATTTTTGGAGGTTTTCATGCATTTTGTGTGCATGTGTGTGCATATGCAGCGGAGTGTGGTGGAAGTTTTAAGGGTGAGTCTACAGGGCGTATCCTCTCTCCTGGGTATCCCTTCCCCTATGACAACAACCTGAGGTGCACCTGGACAATTGAGGTCAACTCTGGCAACATTGTCAGGTATCATTTTATAACATGGCCATATGATACATACATATTAATGCATATATTATCTATCACTATAAATAAAACATTTTTGTCTTTGCACAGCGCTGCCATTAATACGTTTTTAGAGAATCATTATATTGTAGAATATTTTAATAAAGATGTGCAGTAATTTATCAAAATATGCAAATTGAATTTAGCATCATCACTCATGTAATTTGGTGGTGAGAACATTTGGGCCTTAAATTATTAGTCTCATAAAGAAATTAACATATCAGGAATAAGTTTAATCAAAAACAGCACAATAGGATACTCAGTGTATTGATACGATGAAACGAAAAGGAATTTGATGGACGTTATCATTAGACTGCAGTTTTTACACAAGGAAATTGCCTGGAAGTGAACTGAGTTAAGTCAATTTAAACAGATCTTAAATTAACTGAGGTCATCCTAACTTAACCTAACTTGAAAAGACTTAAAGATGAAAAACATCCTAAAATGTTTTCATGAGATGTTGTAAAGTTCAGTTAAGATTTTAAACATGAACAGTTTTCCTCTAGCGCTAGATGTCATCGAGAGAAACAGCCTGCAGCAGCTCCATTAACAATGATTGGGAGAGGGACTTTGTAGACACTGTGACAGCACCCAGGGGAATTTTCCCGGGACATGGAAACATTTCTCTTTTTTTTTTTCTTTTTGGTTGAAAGCTTCTAGTATTACTGTGAAATAAAACCCATTTGGGCTTAGAGGTCGAAGTAAACATGGTATGATTTCATAAAGTCAGCCACACATTCTTTGTAAGAAGAGCTGCTTCAGGCTATCTCTTGATGAGATTGCAGATAAGTCTGTGCTCTTGTATTTCTAACTTTGGTAGAAATTGATTGATGATACCATATCTCAACTGTAATACCCAAAAGCATGGGGGCACATTTTCTAGATGGATGTCTCTTTTGAACTGTATTAATCTTTGCTAAGTTCAGCAGTCATTCTGCATGCCCTCTTGATAACATTTGTTTTTGTTGTATTTAAAATGCAAAGTAAAACCAATGCAAGTAAGCAAAGTGCCATATTGGCTGATGTTATCTCTGAACATATGTTAAATACAAAGATTTGACTTAAACTAATTTGAACTAAAGCCAAACTAAGAGTCTCTTGTGTTCACCCTTCCCAGTCTCCAGTTTCTTGCATTCGACACAGAGGCATCCCACGACATCCTGAAGGTGTGGGACGGGCCTCCTGAGAATGAAATGTCTCTGAAGGAGGTTAGCGGCTCGCTGCTGCCTGAGGGGATCCACTCCACTCTCAACATCGTCACCATACAGTTTGAGACTGACTTTTATATCACCAAGTCTGGCTTTGCCATCGACTTCTCCAGTGAGTATTTCCTTCTGTTGATGTAATGTAAATGTTTACTGTAATTTGTCTGCACTTAGTGAGAGTCTTTGTGAGGAGGAGATAAGTATCACATATGTTATTTATTTACACTCTTGTGCCAGGGAAACAAAGAAAACTTCATTATAAATGGAAAAAAAACCCTGAACTGTTCAAAAATCTTTTAGCCCCTCATTTCATCTTTGAATAAGCACAAATTCAAACAAACAAATTTATGAAACAACCTTATAATATAATCTTCTTTCACATGATTTTTTAAAACTGTTTTTTAACTGCTTCAAAAGACTTTTAGCCTGTTATACAACCACACGTACCTACTAAATGAGATGTTTTCAGTACAATAGCTCAGAAACTTTCTTTATATGAAACACAAGTTGAATGCAATTAAATGTAAAAGCATTGAGAGACGCAATAAAATATAGTAGCATTAATAAATAGAACATGGATCGAGCTATCTCGATGTTTTTCCTTACAGAATACAAAGTTCTTGTCTTTCAATGAAGCACAGACTTACTGTAGATCAGAACATGGGGCTGAACATGGACCTTTTTACAAAACAAAGATGGACATCTTAGGAAAAACTTACCCATACAGAGATGTTAATGATAAACCACCAATAACCAACACAATATTTAGCCATTGCAAAATTTATTCTACATGACAGATAAATATTTGCCACTGCCGTCAATCAATGTCATGGTATTTGCTGCCAACAAGACAAACAAAGGCTGATACCAATGTTTGCTGTATCTGTGCATCCCTACCACAGAGTATGTCTGTTTAAACAGACACATTAGGCCTTGTCACTACAAAGAATGCTAAGGAGTATGTTAAAGGTTAATACCATGTCGATTTCTAAGCATTATGTCCCAAAATGATGTCAAGTTATAAACTGAAGAATGGTGCAGCTTTTAAGTTAAACATTTCCTCATGCCATGTGGATCTCTCAGTGTTCTATGTAACCTTTAACCATGACGTGATGTGCAGTAAAAGTCACAGGTATTTTACACTTCACTGCTTGTGGTCTGCTTATACAGTCAACATGTTCTGCTGATGAATGGTGTCTAAAACCAAGCACATGAGTACAGCAGTTCCATAATAAGCTATGTGTGATGGGTTTGTATTTCTTTTCCTTAGCACACAGGCATGGCAGCAGCATAATGTAAAAATCAATTGCATGGGATTCACTGCACACGTTTGAAGCTGTAATCGATAGTAGACATGCATACTGCACTTAAATACCCAGTTCGCCTAAGGCTAGTGGTGTTCAGAACCAAAACATGTTAGTGTTCAGTGAACATTTGCAGGGTTTCCTTAATGAGTGACAGTATCTCATGATTGGTAGGGTTGAATTAAGTCTTTAAACCATAATTCTTAAGATAAAGTTACACGTCCTTTCATCGTCTATGTAGAATTGCGGTTATGGGTGTCTTTATTACACTGTGAACTATCATGGTCACTTCTTTTACAGATGTTACACTTATTGATTCTTATATACAATATGATCATTATTATATTTTATTTCCACATTTGTGTGTCTCAGTTTTTTTTCACCTGTGTACTTTTTTTTTGTTTGTTTTGTTATGGTTTTTAAAGCAACAGCTACACCAAACCGCAATAAACTTAAGTGTGTTAAGTCTCTCAATGAAGTCTGTCATGATGGGCATATTTGAAGAATCCATTAGATTTTACCAGGTCAGTCTTGTTGCTCTGGGCTCCACAGCTGTGGTTTAGGAAAACAGATTAGGAAAACACAGCAGGATTTTGACTGATATCAGTCAGTAATCTGCTCTGTGGTCTAACTCTGTTTGAGCTACAGTTTCAGCTTGACAGCTGTCTACTCTATGATATGAAACTCCGTGTGTGTGTGTGTGTGTGTGTGTGTGTGTGTGTGTGTGTGTGTGTGTGTGTTCTCCTGTGCACACATTGATTCCCTGTACTTTGCATGCACATGTGTGTTTATGTCTGTGCATGTCACGTATGTGTGTGTTTGCCCTTCAGGTTCACTTGCGACAGCTTGCAGAGATCCAGGTATTCCCATGAATGGCAGTCGCAACGGGGAAGGGCGGGAGCCCGGTGACTCGGTGACCTTCTCTTGTGATCCGGGATATGAATTGCAGGGGGAAAGCAGAATCACCTGCATCCAAGTGGAAAATAGATACTACTGGCAACCCAGCCCTCCAAGCTGCATTGGTGAGAGAGAGGGAGATAGTGTGGGTTAGAGGGAGAAGTGGGAGTGTGTGTGGAGGAAACAGAGAGAGGTATATGGATTGAAGGGGAGAGGGAGGGGGGAGAGGGGGGGGGGTGTAGGGGATCAGACTGAAAGAGATGGTGAGAGGAGGAGGGGGCGAGGGAGTTTTTCTATTAACCGGCTGTAGCGGAGACTATAATTCTCTCTCACTGATGTCTTAAGAATATGTGCAGGATAAACAACACTCTTCAGATATGTTTGAGTCGTTGCCAACTCTTATGTGGACAAATCCACTTCTGTAGCCAGTCAAAGACGGAGTACTCTACGGTCTCCCAACACATTGTCTTATTAGAGCTTAACAGCTAATTACCTAACAATGCAATTAGAAATAATTACACTAAGTAGGTCCAAAGAAACCTAGATGTTGCTGCCAGCAGGTCTAACTGAAGTTTTTTCCTGGACAGGAAAGCGCTAGGCATTTGTATGTCTCACTGTGCAATTACAAGTTCACACGACTCAGCGAAATGTAATGACACCGGAACCAAGTCTGTATCAGTGAAAACTTGATGTAAATGTCAGCTGTCTTTTTACAACTGAAGTGTTACCACACCAAAAAAGAGCAACATACTCATCAGCGTGTTACTAACACCTCTTTGTAGTGAAACATGACAGCTGGCAGTTTATTCATCAAGTCAATGACAAGAAAAAATGGTAATGGAATGACAAGTAAAGCCTTTTGTGAGGCTTTATGATTTAGGCACGCAGAGTTTCTTCTGACATGTAAGGCTCTACAAAATGTTCTTAAAAATCATATAAACATAATCCATCCAGTTAAACCCCACAGCAGAAATGTTAATATACATTTATTGATTATTAAGTTGCTTTAATGTCTTGCTTCTATACTTTAATCTCTCAGTAAGATCCAAGAGCAATAAACAATATAAAACAAGTACAAAATGATTACATGACAGGCAAGGAAAAATGAGTAAAATAGAGTAACATTTTTACAGTTTTGGACTTTTGTTGAAAGAGTTGCAGAAGTCTTAATAAAAGCAGCACTGAGATCATTTGACCAATAAGAAAGTTTGTTAACTCTCCATATTTGTTAAGTTGTATGTTTATTCCAAATATTTATCATATTTAATGCTTACCTTATGCGTACAACTACACAGGGAGACAAGCTTATTTGTGCAGCGTTGACCTGTTGATTACTAAATACAACACTCAACAGGCTGCACTGGAAATTAATTGGAATGTGTACCAAACAAATCCAATCCCAGACAGAAAAATAGTCCTTGTAATCATAATGTGGGGAAATAATGGCATGGTCTTTCTCATGCCCTGGTTTCTGGCCTGATGTCATTGCAGTACCTGATGGTTGTTGCTGATAGAGGTCGACTAAGGTCATAGAATTTGAGTCAATTATATTTAATGACCTGCAGGTGCTCATTCCCTACCTGTCTCCAACTGAATTCAGCTCAGCCAAACGTTTGCAGCAGGTCAGGCACATTTAAAGGCTTTATTTGTGACCACTGTGTGCATCTTTCTTATCCATCTCTTCCTCCTCTTTTATCCTCCAAGCTCCTTGTGGTGGGAATGTGACTGGATCTTCAGGATTCATTCTCTCTCCCAACTACCCACACCCATACCCACACAGCAAAGACTGTGACTGGCTCATCGCTGTCCACTCTGACTACGTAATTTCCTTGGCTTTCATCAGGTAATGTGCTACAGTGTCAGTTTTACTTGGTTTGGTTGTTTTTAGTCAAAATACAGAACAAAACAGCACTAACTAGAACTGTGGTGACACTGGGTGTCTAAATGGTGAGATGAAATGTAAAAAAAAAACCAGACAGATTTTGTCACAGTTGCATTATTTCGATTGTTAAGCACAGGGGTTTGATATTTTCCTGACATTTGTGGATTACTTAGGTTGATTTGAAACAGTCATTAAAGGAATACTTTGTGTCATGTTAAATTTGTGAAGAAAACTTTCTCATATGCATCAGGTGAACAGATAATTCAAAAACAGAAAATTGTTGATGAATGAAGTCATAGGGGTCCACGTCTAACAACCCCAATACTATATAGAAAAAAATCTGTTTACAAACCCTTACACAACTCGCCCAGTATAATACAAGTTTCATTTTTAAAGGGTCAGTTCAGATTTAGTCACACAATAGCACACACAAACTACCAATCAAGGCAACAATTGACTAGCAACTACTAATACAGTTTTTGTCAATGTAGTCTGGCTTTAAAGAGGGCATGGTCAAGGTTGGAAAGGATAGGCTACGACTGGATAAATGAGACTTGGATTGTACTGCACAAGTTGTGTGAGAGTTTGTCTATGGGTGTTTTGTTGTACTTTTCAGTTTGTTTAAAGTGAATCCCTTTTGCTTCAATTTATCAAGAATTTTTGTCCGTTTTTGGATTTTTTGTTTTTTTGTTGTGGAGGCATGTGAGAAATTCAATGTTTTTTTCAATTCAAGGTAACACAGGGTGAGTCATTGATATACAGATGGTATTTTGGGGGAGTTGAAGTATTCCTTTTTAAAGAAAATCCTGAAATGTGAGGTTTCTGCCGGATGTGAATAGTGGCCCCAATAAGAACTGCTAGACACAGTGGAAAAAAAAACAGTGTTGTCCTTTAAAGACATGGTCCAGTAGCTTACAAGATGAAGCTTTCCCTAAACCCGTGGTATGTTTGTAACCTACCTGCAACAGAATGGAGTCAGTTCTTAGTGGATGCACAACAGCTCAGGCTGTGCCTTGGAATTGGTTGTTTTCTGCAGTGGAACCAGCTATAACATCACAGTATTGAGCAAAGTTGGCCATGTGTGTTTAGCAGAGGACCTGAGTTTGAGTCCAGGTGTGGTGGGAGATAGGGGGAAAATCAGCAGTGCCTCTTCAAATACCTAGAAGGCAGGTATTCCTGACACTTTGCTGAAATATGGTGAAACAAGATTTCTGAATGAATACTGAATATTTCAGGCAGAACTGTGAGATGAGTGCAACTCATTTCCCAGACTGAATGATACTCAGACCATAAGCTTTACATTATTAATTGCAATCTAAATATGTAGCAGCAATACTGGCAGAGGAAACTCACAGATGGGCCTGAGGGCACTTTTCATGGGCTGTGTTGCTCTCGACTGTTGAGTATTATTTTTGTAGTCTTTTCATGAAGGGCTGGAGAAGGAGCATATGTACATTGGCTGTTACTGCACTCCCACCCACTTTCCCTCTTCTTGAGGTGAAGGAGAGAAATTCACCATGTTTCTTTTTCAACTTTGTCCTTCAAAACAAACATCTAATGGAGTTAGCACAATGCTGCTTTCTCCCTTGGGAATGCCAAATGAAAGGATGGAGTTATGATTTTAAATTGGAGTTGCCTTGATCCAACTCAAATGCAATTATCTCCAAGCTATTTACATTTTTGTCATAAACCACGCTCATTATTTTGAAAACAAATGCTCCTCTCTCTCTCACTGCGGCATGTGATTTGATATACAGCGCTACAATATGAAACGATCTTTTCACACTGCATCGCCATTGCCGTCTGGGAAGATTTTGTGCCAGCGCAGTGTCACAACAATTTAATCTCTTCTCACCTCTTGGGGGAGATATCTTTTTTTATCTCTTTGTCTGGAGATGCAAAAACAAATCGCTTGGCATGACTCACTTCTAGCACTGCGGTGCACACTCTCATTTTGAAACCCTAATGCATTCTAAATCTCACATACAATCTGCACAATCTGGTGGTTAAGACTTGGCAAAATAATAACTGTTTTATCTCTCATTTGTGTGTTTCTTTCACTTGTCACAGCTTCAGTATTGAGCCCAACTATGATTTCTTGTATATCTACGATGGTCCAGACAGCAGCTCTCATCTGATTGGCAGTTTCCAAGACAGTAAACTTCCTGAGAAGATTGAGAGCACTTCCAACTTCATGTACTTGGCATTTCGCAGCGATGGCTCTGTGAGCTACACTGGCTTTCATTTGGAATACAAAGGTACTCTGAAGGCCTATGCAAGTGGGATTCTATATGCATTTTTACAGAATATGTGTATGCATCGCAGCAGGGGATTTAGTTGGATACATTTAAAAATAAATCATAAAATAATGTCTTTGAAGTTTGCTACTGTACACAGCTACTTTTGTAATGTTGATGCCAGCCTTTCATTCACCCTTATTCATTTCCACCATGTTTACCATGTTATTTGTTAACAAGTTATGTAATGTCAAACCACACACACACACTTGCAGCCTGTATAACTATTAAAATCTATTAATGAGAAACCACTCTCATTTTAGACACTTGTCAGTGCTCTAAAAGCTTTGTTCTTTTGATTGGCAGCAAAACTGCGGGAGGCGTGTTTTGATCCCGGGAATGTGATGAATGGCTCTAGAATGGGTACTGACTACAAGCTGGGATCTATGGTGACATTTCATTGTGAGGCTGGTTACCTGCTGCAGGGCTACTCCACTCTGACATGTGTCATGGGCAACAGCAAGAGACCAGAGTGGGACAGAGCCAAACCAAGCTGTCAAGGTGAGAAGCAACACTTGTGCTTTAACAGAAGGCCTGAGTAGCAGAGAACTGCACTCCAGCTGTTTGGTCAATATTTGATACTATGTGATACCAAGACTGTGCTGAGTAAAAATGAGTTGAAGTGTGATGTAGCCTTCTCACGCAGAATGCAAGACTCAGAGGAGAGAATTCTGTGATATTAATGTAGAGCACTTAAATCTTTTCAGGTGTGAATAAATAAAAACAAAAACTTTATATTAGAGACATCACTATGTCATGTGTTTGGGGGGCTCTAGCCTAGTGGGTCAGATACTGACTGGTTTTCTGACCCCCCCAGACCCCCCCCAATAAAGCAAAACTACACATTTCAGAGTGGCCTTTTATTGTGGCCAGCCTAAGGCACACCTGTGCAATAATCATGCTGTCTAATCAGCATCTTGATATGCCACACCTGTGAGGTGGGATGGATTATCTCGGCAAAGGAGAAGTGCTCACTAACACAGATTTAGGCAGATTTGTGAACAATATTTGAGAGAAATAGGTCTTTTGTGTGTATAGAAAAAGTTTTAGATCTTTGAGTTCAGCTCATGTAAAATGGGAGCAAAAACAAAAGTGTTGCGTTTATATTTTTGTTCAGTGTATATGACAGAAAATAAGGAAAAACACAGTACAGTAGGTCCTCCTTAATGTACTGTATATACATTTGAGAAGCTATATATTAAGTTCTCCAGTTCCATAACTTGTAACAGAGGACAATATAGCTTTATAAAGGCTTAAATTTTCTGCCTTTTACAATAGTTAAAACGTTTGTGTTCAAATTTGTCTGCTTTTCATAACTCTAGCTCTTATCTTCAGTACACAACCAGCTGCCAAACATGGTTTCCAACAGCTGAACCCTGTCAGTCTAATCATGCTGAATCATTTTCCTTTAAAGCATAATAAACACAGATAGTGACAGTATCTCCGCATGCACATAGCATTTCAGGTTATCAATTATGAACCCATAAATCCAACAATGAACTGACCTTGAACATAAAACCTGCAGTGAATCTAAGCAGAGTAATAAAGAAGCGGTTGGCAATCAACAAAGCAGTATAAATATATTCATGGTATATAAGGCACTGGCTTGACAGGCAGTGAGCCAATCTTTGTGGTAAAGTAGGAAAAAAATTTAATTGGAAGTATAAACACCACAGTGTTTGATTAGCATCTACCTGCCCTGCAGAATTACTTTATGTTTAAACTAACAGTAGTTAAAGCAATAAAGTGTTAGTGAAAAATAGTCTATTATATAATTTTGTAGTTTTATAATTGCACAGTGTGTTGCGAAGAACATAATATACCAAGTATTAATTGTTTATTATTCACAGCCAAATCTACAGCATAAGATATTTCCTGGAGCTTTTCAGTATCACAGTATGAGAGAAGTGAAAGAAGATGTGAAGATTTCAAGATAACTACGGAGCGTTTCTTCCTCCAGTAGCATGACGCCCTTTTTTAATACTCCTCAAAGTATGTGATCTGCCAAGGTTGAATTAGAATTCAGCTCTCATTTTCAGCAGTGGGGAACAGGGGCACCCACTCTCACACCAGGGAGCTATTCATTACTTTTACAGTTGGCACCTGTGTAACTTCCCTGAACAGCCCTGGGGTTATGTGCTTTACTAAAGGGTCCATCAGCATCTCTCCATTTAGTATTCTCACTTTGAGACCAAATTTAAACTGATGACTTAAGTCTAAAGGCTAAATCTAATGGCTTCAGCTGCCCCAACATATGGCCAGCTCCTGCCCCTTCACATTATTTCACAATTAACTGAAGTTGATGGTATTTCCCAAAGAAGCAAAACATGCAGTTTACTTTAAAAAGTCGGTAATTACTGACAAGACTGATTCCTTTTGTATTATATGTTGTAGAATAGTGTTGTGGACAGCAGTAATCACACTGTCATACACAAACATAGCTGTTAAACCATATAATTAACTTAAATCCAATGTATATAACCAAAACATGTACATTTCAGACCAGTACGTTTGTGGGCTGACATCATTTGTTGAGATTAGCTTAGCTTGCACATATACTGACTGATAAGTAACAAGAAATTGCAGTACAGAAATGCCAAAAATACTGTATGTTTGAGTGCTCAATAGATTTCTTGGACACAGTTTTTTAATAACCACATTAAAGGGATTGAATTTAAGTCATCAGCAGATTAGGTACTAATCGTAACCCAGATCAGTTAAAATTTTCCTGTCATATTTCAAATTTCATCGACTTTGCTGTCCGTCCAGATTTTAGCATCTCACCCAATACATTTAGCAGATTAGATTAGGTTCCATTAGCTTCAGTGTTTGTCTAAATGAAGTGGATTGCAGTGCTGGGTCAGTATCCTTCAACTATAACCAGCTGAAAATGTTAAAACATTGCAAACCTCTCTGGAAATGGTTCTGCATCCTCACGTTTTTAAGAAGGCTATGTACTGTATATACGTGTGTGAACATTTTGCTGGAGTTTGGTTTTTGAAGATAATCTGACCTCTCTTGAAATGAAACGTAATAAATGAACATCTTAAAAGGTAACCTGATTCTCTGTGGCATATTTATAGTTTTAAGGAATAACCCACCTTTTTTAGTGGGGGATTAAGGTTATTTCTGCCCATCAGTCTTTTACAGAACACAAAATGGCTTGGCAGGGTTTGCAGTGTGCCCACTTCTCCTTAAGACTACACTCACCTGTCAGAATGGAACCATTAAAGCATATCTTGAGAATCCCTTCCTCTCCATAGTGCTGCTCTCACCTGCTGTGGATTGACAGTACAGTGTGCCCTCCTTCCCAGCAGCAGCCTTCTCAAATTCCTCACCTACCACGGCACCGTGGCTCCCATTCTGTCTGACAAATCAGCTTCAATCAGAGTCCCACTTGCCGCCATCACATATGTTTGATTACATGCCTCTTGCTACTCCAACAACCAAATGCGGATAAATTGCTGATCCATCTTTCTACATTAGCCCCTGTGTTCACTTTTGTTCGTCTTCTCCTGTGATTCTCGGTGAAACGGCAGTGACATGTGCATTGTGCGGGCCACGGGGGGTTCAGAGCAGCTGGTGACAGCTTCCCTCTGACAAATGAGTGTGTGTTTGTTTACAGTCGAGGCTCCCCCACCTGATGGCTCGGTCCGTGAGGTCTGAGGCAACCGCATTAGAGGGCCTCCTGGCAAATTAGGAACATCATTAACAGCTTAAGATAGAACTCTGAGATGCAACGCAGGTGCAGGACAGACCACAGCTTACATTGATGAACCTAATCGCCTACACTATGATGATAGTGTGGTAAAGTATGCAAGGGTATGAATTTTGTTTGGAGTTAATCGTTTTCAAAGACAGGTGTTGGTTCCTCCCTTGTGCATGGGGTCTTGATACCATTCTGTGACTTTAGCAGCATAAACACTTATCCAGCAACTTCCAAACAAGAGCAACTGGACTTGTTATGTGCACAGCCTGCTGACTGAAAGTCTATTTCAGCTGAAGAGTTTGGTCCAAGTTTTTCTCAAAACATGCTGCTGGGCGTTACGAGCTGATTAAAGTCGAGGCGTGTGGAACTTTTGTGATTGTGTGTTTTGTTGATTGATGATGTTTTCATGTGTTTTGAAGGCAAAAAGTACTTTTCCTCGCTGGTTGTTTCCCTTTTAGGTTTTAACCCTGTGAACACAACTCAGACTTCCTTTTCTGTCCTTTTACAGCTCGCTTTGCTTTTGAATATGTCCCCAAAGTGTCTCTCAAGTGTCAAATTATGTTGGTTTGCTGGCCAAAATTATGTTTGTCAGCAGCTGAAAGTTCAAAGGTGACTTTTCATCTCATTTTGTGATATGAACTGCTTACCTGTGCACCTGTGCCAGTTAAAATGGATTTGCTGATTGTAGTTTATTGCCTCATTTCCCCAGGTATTGTGGGCTGGTTGTTTCACATTTGTTAAATGTGTTTCTCTGTTGCTTCCCTTCCTGTCCCCACAGCTCCCTGCGGAGGTCACTTGACAGGTTCAGAGGGAACTGTGCTGTCCCCAAACTACCCACATAATTACACCAGAGGCCAGAGCTGTGTCTATGACATCTTCGTCCCTGGGGACTTTGGTAAGCATTTCAAGCGTTATTTTCCCAGGGTTGCCAAAAATTGCTGCATATAGTCTGCTCAACTGCTGTTTATAGTGGTGTAGTGTCTGTTTCCAGGAATATTTTTGCTTCAAAGATGAAGTGAGAGTAGGAGGCCACGAGAGATAATTGTCTGTGTTTTTCCTGCGAGTTTTCTGTTAATGATGAGGATAGACGATAGTATAAGAAGAAATGAAGGCTTACTCTCAAAGCTGGTCATAGGTCATAGAGTACTACCAAACAAAATGTTCAGGCTTGCATAATTCATTTCTCTGTAGGGCTTAACTTGTTTTATGTGTTTCAGTGATTTGTAAATTTGGATCCGTATGTTTGATGGTTACAGCCATTGACACTCAGGTTAAATGCCTGTCTGCTGCTTGATTAATATTCAATCCCTGTATACTCACCTCATATATAATGACTGAATTGACAGAGAATCAAGTCAGTGGTTACACCATGAATAGACAAAGGTCAGTGAAGGTTACCGCTATTCCTCACAGCGGTGCGTGTCTAATGAAATCACATTTAATCAATAATATCAATAATACATGGTAGAATACCACACCAACATTAGGGGACTGCTGCAGGCTTTTTCCCACTGACTTGAAACACAACCTGAAGAATGGAAGAGATTGGGCTCCAGCAAGAGGCGTAAAAGCAGAATAGGATCAGGGCAAACAAAAATTGATTGTGTTGACATGAAAAATGCTCTGTACAGTAGGTAATGGAGAGGAAGGTCAAGCAGCGGAGGACTCTGGGCAATAGCTGGAGCAAACAAATTCCCAGGTTTATCCCGGTGCCTCTGTATATACATAATTCAGCAAAGATCTCCAGAAGACCTTGATGCTCATCTGCTCAATATTCCATGTTAGTCATAGAGAGCTGCAGAAATCGTAGGCAGAGGTTTTTATTCTGTAAAGCCCTGTGCTTATGAAACACAGATTAATCCCCTGTGTGATGATCCAACTCGACAGTTTACATCCTCTGTTGCCATCTCCCACTGCTCATGGAGTCCAGGAACCCACAGGTCCTCTTTTTTTTTTTTTTTTTTTTTTTTAATAAATATTGCATATAAATGCAGCCTTTGCTTAAACTGCCTGCAAAAGCTTAATGGAGTGTGCAAGTCGCCAAGCAACATTCCCACCTGAGCCTGCAAATTTATTCCAGGGAGTGCAGGCACAGAGGCTATTGAAGTCCCACTGATTATGAACAAACTGCTGTGGCGTGGCTTGAGGGAAAGATATTCTGAGTAGTAGTCTAACAAAGCAACAGGGATTCACAGCTTGGATAGAGCAAATTGAAAATGTTGGGACAACAACTCCAGCTATGATGTAACAAGAGATCCTAAATTATCCAAAGCATGCACCCCTCATTTAACTAGTAATATATGAATCTTTGATATAAAAGCTAAAGCCAGAAGAGAAAATGCCGTGGCAAAAACATTGTATGGCTTATAGTGAAAAACAATATCTCCACAGTTTCTTGCTGTAATCACAATTGGCAAATCTGAGCTTATTTGCATACAGTATGTACAGTATGTGCTCTTAGGAAAATAGCCACGACTTGTAATTTTGTACAGTATATTGCAACAGCGGTACCACCCTAACACATTTTTTTTTATTTTTTAGTTATTTTACCTAATCATGCAAGTGAAATTACATTAAAAATAAGGGTAAGTGTTGTACAGTATGCAGGGTCCAGTACTTTAGTGTTTTTAACCTCCAGATAAAACTGTATGGAGATAAATTTTGTTTTCTGTGTAGCAGCTTGGCAGCTGAGTGTAGCCTATAGGCAGTGCGATAGCAGAAATCACATTTCAGTGTCTAGTATACAGGTAATTGAAATTTGTAAGCGCCTGGGGTAAAGTATCAAACGTGTGTCCTAGTCTGTCCCTAATATGACCGATAGCATACCATAAGCCTTTGAGACATTATGTCAGCCTGGTTGAACCGGCAGGAAAAGGTCAGTTGGAAATATCATCTCATGACTCTGGCCCGTGACCTGAGGGTTTTACACCTGAGAAAGGGGGGTGCTGTAATATTATGTGGATGTGTATCTTTTGCTGTCAAGGTGTAGTCCTTGGCATAAATATATGTATTGTAAAATGTTTGTGAATGTTGAAATATGTTGCAAACACACTGTGTTAGTCTTCTCAGAAAACTGAGCAGGTTTAGAGTTCGAAGCAGTACATTTTAAAACAATCATGTGCTTTTAATGATTATTATTATAGGAATATTTGATAAAGCCAGTGCCAGTAAAGTGCCTGACATCATGTTTGAGTTACGGTTGCCAGGGTGGCAACCAGCCATCAGCTGTGTGTTGCCAGAATGAAAGCTATGTTATAATTGTTGATCATCATAAAATTGATTCCACTAAAAACAAGTGGCTTAGCGTCGCCAACAATGCAAAATAAAATTAACAGTGATAGACAGATGTATTTTTAAATTTCATATTTACAAGGTAGCCTCAAGTATAATGAGGTAAATTGCAATAAGGAAAATTACTTCCCGTAAGCATGATCAGATCTGTACTCTGTCAGTCATATCACAGCTATATTTGATCTGATATGCAGCAGACAAGGCAGGCCGAGTGCTGTAAAGTGCTTGTCATATCTGAATAAATAAGAAACTGTTGAAAAGTTTCTCAAGGATAACTTGCTTTCTTATTACAATGTGTTATATTGTACACGTACCCAGATTTTGGCAGTTACCTAACGACAATACAGGTTGTGAAAAGGAAAAATCTTCTGTTAATTTCAGCCTTGCCATTTCTGACAGAGTAAGGCAGTGAGTAATGTTTTCTAGGGATGCACTGAAATGAAAATTTGTGGCCGAAGCCAAATAAAATTAAACTCTTGGCCAAATACTGAGTAGTGAATACCGAATACCATTGTTTAGTTTTTGCAGAGGAACCCCCTCCAGATTAGTGCTGTCACGGTACCAAAATTGGGACCCACGGTACGATACCAGTGAAAATATCACGGTTCTGAGTAGTATCACGATACCACAGAGAAAATGAGGCAGATGTGCCTTTTATCACTTATAAAAAGATAAATCACTTTTCTATAACACAATGATATTTCAGTGGAATTAATTACTTATCGACTTATTCATACTTCAAAAACAGCATCAATAAGTGATTAACATAGCGGGGATCGAAATAAAATACATAAATAAAATAAAAATCAACCAGCCACCCTACTCCCCTGACAAGTAAAGAACAGTCCCTCCACAAGTAAAGAACAGTCCCTAAAGTGCGGTGAGGTTTGTGGACCGTTACCTGCCACAAAGAGAGAAATGTGAACGGCTTGTTTCTCCTCTGACATGTCACATACCTGTGTGCCGCCACGGCTCGGCTGTCCAGGTACGATATTTCACTCCGTCTGTCACCGCACGCTGCTTGATTGCATTATCAAAACATGCCGCTATTATTCGGCCTTACTTTTCACTTATTCCACCGAATACCGAATGTGTGTTTTTTTGCAATATTCGGCCGAATATATTCGGTTAACAAATATTCGGTGCTTTCCTAATGTTTTCTGAATATTTGCCGTTTTAAGCTTTCTGTTTTTCCTTCCACACACATAGGAAGAATTCAGCAGTCTTTCATTGTTGTAGTTGTTTGTTTTTGTATAACAGTAAAAAGCGACTGCTAACAGGGGCCATCAGATCAAATCCAATGATTAATAGTTTTTCAGATCTTGTCGTCTTGAGTAACTGGGCACCTGCCATTGTCAAGATATGCAAGTCCTGCATTACCTGGGACTTTGATTTTTTCCTAACTACAAGATTTTTGCATACATACATACATACATGACTTACACTGGTGACATAACCAGCTGTTCCTTCTTTTTCTGTTTCATCTTGAGTTTTCCTAAAGGCACAGGTTTACACTATGTGTTTCAAGATTCTCTGACAGGTTGTCAGTGCAGATGAGTGTAACTGCTGAAAGTTCTGTGTGTTTACACATGTGTTGGACGTTGGCAGATATTTTGTTCAGTGTTATCGTAGCACAGTTTGTATAGATTTACTGTATTTTACCCAAGCTGACATGGTTTCTGTCAGACTGATTGAACAAACCCTGTGGATAGGTGCATACCTCCCTGTATGTGTCTGTGTTTTCATTTGGACTACATCTTACCATGCCACATTTTGCTTCTGATATACTGACATAATGTATGCACATAATAAATATCCGTCCACAACATCATAATGCGCCACAATGTAATCTAGTTCAATTCTGCCCCAGGCGTCACCTCAATCACATAAATTTCTGTTTTTGCGTAGGGCTTGCTGGTCCTACCTGACTTATTTTTACAAATGGGATACCTGGCTTCTGCTCTCATTTTGTGCATACATGCCTATATAGGCATTTACTCTATATGCTGTATTCCAGCTGATGATCATAAAAATGATGATAAATAAAGAGCTGGCCGTAGACACCAGTACTTAAAGCGCACTGTGACTATAGTCAGTAAAAAAGCTCTACATTCATTTGTGAGCCATCATTTCTTGGTACTTCAGTGCTCATAGTACACACTGTGCATATTTTACTTTGCACCATTCAGATGTCATTAAGGTACCATGCACATCTGTCTTGCCCTTTAATGTTTAATTATTCTGTCAGAAATAACGGTTGTAGTCATATTTCAAACAATAACTCTCCTTCTTTCTTTTTTTTTTTTAAATAGATGAATTATTCATAGCACTCAACCTTTGCCTTGGGCTCTACTTGTAAACATACAAACATACACAGCCCCATACAAATTCACTCTTGTTTACACCAAATTTGGTAGCTAGTATGTAACTTTTTTTGGTCCTATACTTCCACTAGAGCATGGTATTTTCCTACTTAAAAACAGGGAGACTGACAGTTGAAATATTTTGACAAGATTAGACGCAATTGTGTGCACCGGTACACAAGGAAAAAAGAAATTAAAACCATGCGGACACATTTTATCTTTGACAAAAATGCCAAACTGTGCTTCAAGGTAAATTGATTTTTTGTACAGCCTTAGTTTGTATAGTTTGTATTTTGCCTCAAGGTTTGTTTGCTTGGTGCTGCCTTCTTGGATGTTTGATAGCTTCAAAGTTGAGCCAAATTCTTCCAATTAGCTGGACCCTCCATGGTATTTCTTGTGTATGTATATTTTTTTCTTTTGCGAGGTAATATGTGATTTATTTTGTTTTGAATTGGATCGTGCTTGAAATATCCCCAATGAGATGTAGCTACATTCACTCCAAATATCATTAGCTTTGTAGATAACCTTTGAAAATCTCATTAAAATTGAGCTGATTGTCAGAGGCCATTTACATGACTGAAGGTGAAAATTGAGGCTAACTTCTAATGCTCTCCTTGCAACACACTGCAATAGTACTTCTATATATACTTCTAACTCTGGGCCTTGTTTTGATGGTTATGTAGCAGGTTGTATAACTACTTTAACACACTATTTTTAATTTGCAAAAGTTTCATTGCATCCTTAGCTAATGTGTCACTGGAAGGATGCTCATTATGAGTCATTGGTGAATTTGATTTCACAGACACGAACACTCAGTCACCTCTGTTTATCTCCTGAGGCTTTTTATAGCACCAGTGTATGTGTCTATATAATACTAACAACAACATATGCATATTGGATGCCACAGAATGTGTCAGGAGGCGAGACAGGAGCACTGACAGATTGCAGTAATAAATCTGGGCTGTAACAAGATGGACAGAGAATGAGTGTGAGTGAGAAACTGAGGAGACTGCAAGAAGTAAGGGGAGTGAGTCTAACTACGAGAAAGAGGCACATAGATCTTGGTTGAATGTGAAAGGCTCAGAGAGAACAAGTTAGATGGAGAGTGATAATGAGTGAGAGAGTTATAATGAGCGAGACAGAGAGAGAGAGAATCAAGAGTGCTGCTGAGAGCGATCATAAAATCGTTGACCCCGGGGGCTGATTGTTGACTCATCAGTGATGTTTACTGGAGAGTAAGATTATGCCTGGGGCCACCTCAGTACACGACTTCCTACATCCCACACAAAACCATTATCTTGTCTGTCTGTGTCAGCTTATAGTATATACTACCCTAAGTGTGGTTAACCTAATATGAACTGTGAACTTTGTAGAATGTGTTTTTGCCACGGGGCTCCACAGGTGCATATGTCTCTGAATGTGTTATTTGAATGTGCCTCAAATTTGAGTGTGTCAAGCGCTTACTTGAATTGATTGCATTGACTGAATTTGACAACCTGCGGTTTTCAAGTTGATGAACTTCTTGGTTTTAAAAGTCACCAAGTAAAAACAATGATAAAGACCGAAGCAAATAAAAAAGCAAAAGGATAGCAGCTAAGAGTGGAAGGAAAAGAATCTGGTTAAATACCCTGGTCCCCTTACTTCTCTCTCTTCGCTCTCGGGGTGACCAATAGTTACAGCTCTCAATCCACAAAGGGGAGTTTGTACTCAAGATAGAAGCCTAATGGACTGAATGGAGCTTGTGCCAAGGTGTAGCCACATAATCTCTGCCAAAAGGGCTGATGCAACTTCACTGTGATAATGGGTCATTAAAAATATATGTGTCTGCGCTGTCATACAATCCCTCTGGTTTCTGTAAATGAGGCTTGTGTATGCTGTCACAGCCCAGAATCTCAGAAGGCCTGTGCTGCCACAAAGCAAAGACGACAGGTACCTCTTCCATAATGCATAGCCAGAAGGACAAACATATGCTGCCATTTTCCTTACCTTTTGCCGCTGACTGTGCTGTGAGTGTCTTTTACACCTTATGTGGGCTTTGTGCATATTTTGCCTTAAGGCACATGTAGCTAATGCAGTTGCTGTAGGCAAAAATGGGCTTGCATTGCATTACAGTCACATCCGTGGGTGTCCTGAGCAATTGCTTTTCACAGCATGGCCCGCTGATAGTTTACCTGAGTGGCTCTGTACCAGTGGGAACTTCTGTTTCCCACCTATTTAATTTGCTGCCATCATGGCCATGTATCTTGACTGACCAAAAATGTTTGCAAACAGACTGTGGTGGCTGCAGAGAAAATGGTTGTTCACACATAAGCTGTTAACTGAAAAAAGTAAGCAAATGGAGCAGATAGCAGATATTTTGACATATAACAGCTGTTGTAGACAACAAAACAAATACCAACATTACCAATGGCTCCTCTGGATTTAAGTGTCCTAGGATTCATTATCACTATAAGGTGATAACAAGAAAGGTAACTCATCAACTAGAGAGGTGCTTTTATGAGCCAGTGAGGAACAAAAGTGCACCCAAGTAGCTTATGACCAGAGTAATCAGCTGATGGGAAACAAGTGCCAAGGTCACCTAGCGGGCAGGTGAGGTGTGGCTAGATTTGGAAAATAAACACAGACATTAGGAAAGAATTTGGGTAAAACACTGAATAAGATGGATATGCAAAAGATGGAGGCATCGCCATCACAACTTGGCTGCGGTACCCAAGTTGGCAAAGGCATAAATGCACAAAAGTGTGATTGAAGCAGTTTTCCTCTTCTTTTTTTTTCTTTTTTTTGGGATAATTGAAGTTGGAGGGCCTACTTCCTTTTGACTGTGAGACAAAATACCTTTAAGACTTTTCAGACAGAGGCAAGGCCAGAGGGAGAGAGCAGCCCTGCAGAGGCAGTCAAGGTTCACTGATTAGCTTCCACATGATACCTGAGAAGTGCCACAGCCTCTTATCTCACTTTTATACTCCATTTTAGATAAATACTCCACCAAAACTGCTTTATCACCACCGAGAATTCATGTGCTGGCAAGGATTTGTTGAGTTTTAGCCATATTATGGCCACTAATGTGTGTAACCACCAAACATAACCTCAAATATTATATTGCAGACTGTCCTGCATTCCAGCATACTTTGCTTGAGTCTTGTCACATCAGGATGTTTTCAGATAAACTGTCGTCAAGGACTGTCTCTCCTTGTTAAGGTCATGTTTTCTTTAAATTTACTACTGTTTGTTTGTTGCTTGTGAATCATATACAGTATCATAAGGAAACAGATGCTCTGACAAACCAGATGGTGTAGCATGAGTCCGCAGTTTCAGATGGATCGCAGTGATGTCCATGTGATATGACCATAGGCTCTTTTTCTATTTTTGCTTAATGTGAGTGGGATTATACTCAGATATTGAGGTCTAATTTCCTGTGTGAACATGGAGAGAAGTGTTATTTAATACCAGTATCTACCGATGAGTCATATATAACAAGCTGGCAGTCATGTAGCACGGATGTGTTAAGCCAGTTGGGTAGGTAGTTAATTATTAATGTTTACATCCAAGGCAGATATACTGTATATTTCTTTTTTAAAGACATAGACTGTGGAATGAGTTTCTCTCTCCATTACTTTTGCCGCACTCTTTTTTTCTAATAACATTATAATGGTGATTTATCGTTGTGAGATTTTTCTGTAGATCTTTGGTCATCCACTTGTTTTAATGCAGTGTGCAACATAAACTAATGTTGTGGGTTGACTGCATGAAAAAAAACATTATGAATGTGTTTTGTTGTGAGGCGACAGTGATTATCTCTGAGCTACCATACCTGTGACAAGTAACGCTACTGATAAACATACCCCAGAGGCAATCTAGGAGCATATTGGTTTGCTCAGGTTAAATAGCAACAAAGTAAAAAGATTACTACCACAGGCATTACAGACTTGTGCTCTCCTAACAATCACACATGCCTCTAATGTTGCTGCGTAGAGAGACACGGATTCATAGAAGCTGGTAAGCATTTAAGCATTGCTCCGTAACACCTCTTAAAAGAGATATAACTGAATAAAATTTCCTCAGCATTCACTGCACGTATAAGCAAGAAAATACACTCAAGATTCTAACCCTGCATTGTGGAATTTTTTTCTTCCTGTCTGGCATACATGAGTTTTCTGATCATCCATCAACTACCCACAGCACACAAGTGTTCAGTGGGCTATGCTCATTCATTTTGCAGAGAGAAGATCAAATAGCAGAGGGGTAAGAGACGCAGTCTGAAAGAGCCTTTCTAAGATTATGACATTTCTCTTCCCTGCTGTATTGTAATGATCCTATCTGCAGCACATGCCCTTGTTTTTGACAGGGAAAGGACTCCATCCCAAAAGCCGAGATGATAAAGAAAACCGAAAAGTGCAGCCAAAGTTTATGGAGCAGGGGCAGTAGCATTAAGCCAATCAGATATGTTGTCTTTATTCCAGCCCCTTTGGCTCCTGTTTTCTCTTTGTATGGGAACCTTTACATTTTGTTTCTCTCTTTGATCTCCCAAACCTTTTAAGCTCATTTTCAGGCAAAGATTAAACCCCTAAAAAGTCATCTCTGCTCATCAAAATGACACAAGTAGAGGCTTTATTCCATGAAAAAAAAATCCTCAATGCCTTAAATTGGCTCAGATGTAACTCTTAATATTTGCTTTTAGTATGCACAGATCTATAAATATGCATTTTAGTCCCGTCCCTCAACCACTGGCCTGCAGCTCAAGGTTACGTGCTCACCTTTAACTCTGTTCATCAAACACACAAACCTTTTCTTGACAGTAAGAAATGAGATGAGACAGTTAATAATGTGTTGCTAATGTTGGATAAACCTTGTTCCCGATCACTAGTTCTGACAAATTGAAGTGAAAGTGAAGCTTTGCTTGCCAAACACGTCTTCTCCTCTGATATTCCTTGTTTTGCCGTAGTGTTATGTGATTGGTTCCTTAGGATTTTGATGTTAAAAAACCATAAAGTCAGAATCCCCGGTTATGTGACTGTCATTGGTGCACTGCAGTTTGAAGGCAAAAATGCTCAGCCATGGTGTTGATCTTGTCTTGTAGCACACAAAGTAACACCATATGAACATGTTAACAAGGTTAAAGACTTGCTGGAGGAGGTCTTTAACACCTCTTCTGAGATTTCTTTGCTTCCTAGCAATGCTGATATAAGTCAAAATTAGGCCAAAATTCAAGTTTAAAGGTGGCCTGATGTCAGTTGGAATGTCGCAATATGGCATACACAATCAAAGTAGTTCATTTCCTTCATTCCCATGGATGTGGGAAAAACCAAAGCAACTGTTGCCCTGTGTTGTGCAGTTAACAATACACACCTTTAAAAGAGAAGGAATTGTTTATAACGACATGTTTACCCAGTGGCTATTTAGAATAATACAAAAGAAGGATGCATCTAATCACAGGTTTGCATACATAATTTCCAGTGATGTTGCTTTGCTGTGAAACTCAGCAATGTGTCAAGTGTATTTGGCAAAATACAAAACTGTTGATGCACAGAAAAGTGTAAGCCCGGTCTAATTAGTGTGTGTATTGAACATGTAGCATGAATAAACATGCCGTATGTAATTGCTTAGTATATATTTGCAATGGTAAACATGATTTTAAACACACACTAAATGTAAACTTCATATTTTTATTTTCAAGCATTAATAGACCGGGTTAGAAAAGGAGGCAAAGAAGTTGCATTGGAACCATCTCACCAGCTGTGGTGCAATTATGTGGGGATGTTTTCTTGGCACACATTACTCCCCTCGATAATACCATGGGACCACCATTCAGACACCACAACATACTGAGACATTGTTACTGTCCAGGTGCATCCATTTAATGCCACAGTCTACACTTTTCCAAATGGATACTTGAAACAAGCCTTGTCACAAAGCACTCATCATCCCAAAATGGTTCCAGGAACATGACAGTGATCTTAATTTACTTCACTTCTCTGCACTTTCTCCAGATCCCAGCCTAATAGAGCACATTTGAGATGTGGTGGCAAAGGGATTTTCACAGTGAGAATGCACTGGCAAATATCTGCAGGAACTGTGTGTATTGAGTCAGAATGAACCAAGAAGTGGGAGCCATCACTTTGTTGAATCCGTGCCTCAAAGTATTAAGTCTGTTTTGATGCAGAAATCTCCTATGCACCTCCAGCTAGATGTATCTTATAAAGTGAATTTAAAAGTGTTAACTCTTCGTGACTGTCTTCTTCTTTGTTTTCTGAATATGACTCAGATGTATGAGCAGTGAGCACCCAGACTTGATTGCTTTAATCATATGCTTAATTAAAACAGTTCCCTTAAACCATTAATATCTGTCAGACATCACCAAGGACAGTAGAAACTATCACAGCCTCTTGTCAAAATTTTCAAAATTAGTGCTTTTAAAGGGAAGGAGAATAAGATTACGATCACACGAGGAGGATCAACCTGTAACTTTACATTTTTTCCATTATTAAAGCCCAGCAGGCATAGTGGTATTAGATATAGGAATGCACTAAACTCATGGTCTAATACCCAAAGAGGTATGCGATTAGAGCGACTTAACTGCTTTGGGATAATTCAAGGTGAAGATGCAGGCATGAAAATGTTGTCCATTGTTCAAGTGCATTAAGTTACACTACCATGACTAGGCCCAGAGGACAAAAGATTCATCATAGTCCTGCATAAATTAGGTAACAAGTTTACAATGATTTATTGACTTAATATCTGGACGTGATTACAGCAAAGGAGCAGATTGCAGTCATGCATGGCTGGCTTTGGATTAGAGGCACGAATGAGCGACACTGTACCCGTGAGAGTGTGTATTCACGTGCTCATGTTTTAGTTTGTGTGTGAGTGTGTGTTCACAAAGCAGGGTAGAGCAACATATTCAGGGTAGCACGGTGTTGGTATGCTAATACCACAGCGGTGAGCTGTCCCTAAGGGGAAAATCATCTCTTATTCAGATGCAGGTTCAGCCATAGGCGTTCTCACTACTCTGCAGATAAAGAAACAGGTCTGCCTGTGCTGCTCTGTGTGAGTGCACCTTTTGTGTGCATACATGTGTGCATTTTAATTTTTTGTTTGTTTCTTTGCTGTGTCGGAGTTTTTTACCTGTCATTTGTCTCTGGCTGTGTGTGTTTGATCTGTTTCATGTCACGTAGAGTAAGGCACCCTTATTATTAAACATAGAAACTTTTACACTTACCACCACATTTCCTCCTCCTCTTTCACTCTGTGTCAACAGCACTGTTATTTGGTTGCTCACTTTGTGGTCAGTACAAAACCACCCTTGCGGCATTGCCTCCAGTGGCTGTTAGGGGGCGTTTAGTCTCTCAGCTTTGTTTCCTACTCTGCCTCTCATTCTCTCTCTTAGAGTGTCCGTCTTAGTTATGTGGCAGGTATAACAGTTTTACTGTGCTGTACTGAGAGGCTACATGCCAGAGGAGATCCGAACAGCTACAAAGTGAAGACGACAGGAAGCTGCTCCATAATTCATAGCCAGAAGGACAAACATATGCTGCCATTTTTTACCTTTAGCAATTGCCTCTGTTACCAGTGTTTTTTTACAACTTTTCAGGTGGGTCTTCTGTGTATTTTGCCTCGAGGCATGTGGATGAAGCTAACACATTGGCGAGAGCTATTACTGGCCGAAAACAGCCTCGCTTCATTTAGTAGTTTCAGCCATTTGAAGTCTGTTCCTCACAACGTGACCCAATTATAGTTAAGTTGCATGTCTGTGTGCCATTTACAGCGGCACTTTTACTCAAGTTGTTACTTTATTTTAATGAAACATTTAACTCCAATGTGTTGACAATTTTAGTTAATTGGTGCGAAAGAGCTTACATACAATACAATCATGAGAACAATTGTATGGTTTAAAGGTATGCTCTCTAGGATTTTCCCAGTTAAAAACTATGTCTATACAATGGGTATGATCATACGGAAGTAATCTCTCAGTCTTCACTCGCGACCCATAGAAGTCTGTAGTGGTGTATTTTTTTTTAGTCTTATTTCTTCCTATTTGCTGTGTTTGGGACGTTTACCTCCACAGCGCACAGGTGAGGTCGGGGCCTAATAAAAATGTAGAGACTAGGTGGCAGTAATATGTGCGTTTTTTTAGCCCCCCCCCCCCCCCCCCCCCCAAAAAAAAAACAAAAACGCACATATTACAAAGTGAATTGCCAAACGAGAGAGAATCTGGAGTTGGCATTGGCTTTTGCCTTGCTGACAAGCTTGCATAATATACCTTTTAAAAGATTTACTATTATTTTTCAAATGAACACAGACTTTGTATTTGCTCTTTCCATTTACAAATTGATTACAAAATTTTTCGTCAAGATGAATGCTTCATGAAGCCAAACATAATCATTTAAGCTGAGATCTTGCTAGTTAGGAATACTGTTTCTCAGAGATTAAACCCACTTGTCAAGAACAGGATGGCATTTCTTGCTAATATTCTCTCTGTGTTAGAGCTATGATGGTGTTAATTGCTAACTATTATTCTTTTAAATGAACTCTTTTCGAACCATCCCACACACTGGATCATTGAAACAGAGTGAGACAGCTGGGAATTCGTTTTCTTCAAAAGGTTAAATATCAATAGTGTTTAATTTATTTTCATAACCTGCTCCTCCTTATAAATCAAACTTCATTATGGTTGTAATACCTGGCTAATAGCTGAACACAGGGAGCTCAGTGCCCACAGCCTGTGATGCAGGCACAGTGCGAGAGAGAGCTTTTCCATATGACAGGAAAGGCAAAGTGTAAGGTGCCACTTACCTTAATGAACATAACGGAGGTTTGCCTAAATTGCAGTAAGAGCCTGTCATGTGCATCGCCTCAATTAACCACCAACACTGTGGCTGTTGTTGCCTTTTTGTTGACAGATATAAGCTGGCATTTGAGAAAAACATGATGAGGATGCTAATGAGCTCAGCCCAATGGTACACACAAAAAATAAACGTATTGCTGTAATCGCCCATCTTCATCAGGCTGAAAGGTAAGAAGCATAAGAGAGAGAGAGCAAAATAAAAGAAGTGCGTTAAGACTAAGTAGCTTTCACAAGATGCCTGTGCACCAGAGGGCGAGATTGAGACCGTATTAATTTTATCATTGCTAATGCACACAAATACAGTACTTCTATGCACATTGGCGTGCACAACCACACAGACACAACCGCCAATGATATCACAGGAGTAGTGATCCAGTCGACCATGTCTATTCATTTGGTTGGAGAAAGATCTGATTATTTTCAAGGGCGTGTACACATTGATATAATCAGGAATGATTAATTGGAAATATTCATGCAGGACATTATTTAGATAATTCTCTGTTCATTATCATAAATTCTCACTAGTTTCCCTCACTGCTTTCTACTGAGGACGAGATTGAATTATTACTTTTATGATAAACAATAATGTTCTCATGTGACATGTCATTAAGTAAAACTGTTTAATTAAATTAAAGGTTAGACTTCACAAAGACATTGTCGAGTAGCCTCGTAGTTAAACTACAACTGAATAATATAATAATATATTTTTTATTTTCATAAGGGCCATCTTTGCATTTTCAAGTTTCACTTCATTGTGACATTTTAGTCATACATTTACACAGATGGGGAACTTATTTCTATACCGACGGTCAAAATGCTTCGCTTTAGATTATATTTGTATAAATTAGTTCTACCATAGGCAGACGGGCACACTGGTAAGGTCTAGAACTGGTGGAACAAGCTACCAGACAAACATTCACAGAGGAAATGTGCAATGCTAATGTCAGTTTGCAGGCTACATAGATAATTAGTGGCTCAGCTGCTGCACATTAAACAGCATCCTGCAAAATGCTACTTTAGATGCCAGTGTGGGCCTTACTCTTCAATACCACTAACAGCACACTGCTTGCCCATGGCATGCAAGCTACAGCACAAGTTTGTTTAGTTTTCCTCTTGTTCTCCTGCTGGGGCTCAGCCTGTCAGCTGCTGTCAGTCAAGCACCGACACACCCCTACAGTGGCTGAGAGGAAAAGGAGCATTTCTGGTATTTCTCCAAAGATCTTTCTTTTTATCATTTGATAGTAAAAAACTATTACAGTGCCTTGGCACACCAAAGACAGATACACAATTCAGAGGAATACATTATTATTGGTTGTTGGGAAAATGTCACATAAAGGTTTACAGTAGGTGGCATAGCATATTGCACCAAATATATTTTCTTTTTTTAAGCTGCCAATGCTGCACACCACACTTGTGTTGTTTCTTAACATTGGAGTGAAATGAAGTGGATTTTTGAGGACTCCCCATCTAGGTGCATGCTTGTGCATATTTAGTGTATGGCTCATTTCCAGAATGGCAAAGCTGTGTGAAGTGTGTAAACAAAATCTTGATGAAATAGCTTTTGAAGGGTTTTACAAAATCAAAACAATAATTAAAGTAAAACCAACCAGCCTAAATACTCGTTTAATTTGAATCAATCTGTACAAATATTATTTAATTTAACGCTGTTAATTATTCTTAGTTATGTAGTAGGCAAAGAAAGAATTAAAAATAAAGCTGAGTTCAAGGGTTCAAGCCAGAATGGACCTTTAAAACTTGAGAGCTGGGTTGCATTAAAGATTACTTACAGGTTTTCTCACGAAGAGACAGATGCTCATTCATTTATGTACAAAGCTCTACCACACTCTTACTTGGAAACACTGTTGTTTCCTATTGGTCGATTGCAGAAACATTTTGAGGCAATGCCTTAATGGCTTTGTTAAAAAAAACTCTTCTGAGATTGGTGATGTTTGATTTAGGGCCAAATTATGCCATTGGCCGTTGCACTAGTTTTGACCTGGTGGTGCCCCCTATAGAGCGATTTCAAAATAATTTTACATACGTGGCTCAACATTAGAAATTTACATATCCTGCTTGTGATGATTGGACAAATTATTTCTGATTTATAGTTCTTATGCCATGCCCATTTTTTGCATCTGTGATGTCCCCAAGAGGTCGACATCAGTGACACTTTCAGTGTATGTTGCTAGTACTTAAACGGGCACTGTGTAGGAATTTCTCCCATCTAGTGTTGAGATCGTATATTGCATTCAAACTGATAGCGCACTCTAGCGCCTCACTGTTTCAAGCGCGTATTGCAACAACAGTAGCTGCTGTGTACCAAAAAGCTATGATAGCATTGATGAAACCATACAGTCTATGATGAAACCATGTCATCCGATACTTCATGGAGTATTCATTCAGGCTCCTACACAGACGCACGTGACGCAATTTGACAAACCCCCTCCTCACCATGCTGGCTGTGTTTGCAATGTAGGACTGTTGGGACGGGTGTAAATCGAATCAGACCAATCACGTCTTGTCTTTTGGCAACGGACAAGTGGCTAAACCTCACACACCTCATCCCTCTCCTCGCTAACAGCACTAACAGCGGCTAACAGCTGTTAGCGGCACTGGTCACTAACAGCTGTTAGCTGTGATTCTCCGTCAGCAGCTCTCTCCACCTGGGAAAGGCTTCCCAGATGTTGACCCTCCTTTTGAAATCACCGGTCACATTGCCTTTTTGCCTTTTTTCAAATGCACCGGCTCTTGTGACTAGCCTGCTTGCTGCTGCTTTTCGTCACTCTACCTGCAGGCAGAAACCACAAACCGACAAGTGAAAACGTGAAAGGCAATTCTGTATTTCTCAAGAATGTTCCTGTACGTACCTGTCTTTTCAAGATGGCGCACGTACATGATGAGACACCGGTCACAATGTATATGTAAATAAGTATTTCGGAGCTTACGGACAAACTATATGCTGATGGAGGTAAATACACATGTGCTAGGACACACGTTTGACTGCAAAATTTGTTTGTCTTGTTTTGTGATGATTGATTTGACAGTTGCAGAGTTAGGTCTATTCATGTGCTGAGCCACGACCCCCCAAAAGTTCATTGGGTAGTACCATCAAAATGTAAGTATCCCAGGAGTGAGTCCTAAAACCTGGAAATGAGACAGCATTTTACCACAGTTTTTTGAATGGGTTTTTGGTTAGATGCCTGAAATAAGGTATGTGGTTAACACAAGCTTAAGAGACTTTTACATTTTGTTCTACAGCATAAAATACATCAGTACAGACAGAATGTCATCATGCTGAGCCCTGTCGAACACAGCTTTACAGCCTTGTTTATGGTGGTGACGTCAGGTCATGCAACTGTAGTGTAGTTTGTTTATAGCCAAATGTTTCCTTCTGACGATTGCATTTAGTAAAATGTCATTCCTGGAGCACTCTATACGATATCACTAAGCTTTTGATGACTTTTGATAAGCTTTGTCCAGTGATGATCTACAGGAAAATTTGGTACAAATTTGACCTACTGTGTAAAAGGAGGAATATTTTGTTTTCAAAATTGCGTTGCTGCGCTCCCTAAATACGGATCTCAAAAATAAATTTACACACGAGGTTTAACATTATTAGTCAACATATCCTTTTGTGATGATTTGATGAACAATTTCTGATTTATAGTCTGATTTGTGTTATGCCACGCCCATTTTTGCATTTGTGGTGCCCCTCCAGTGACACTTTAATGACACTTTCAGGGTTTGCTGCTGTTAACCTCTTTAGAAACGACTTGGACCTACAGCTTCAGAGGAGAAGTCAAAAATGCGATTTTCAAAACAATAACCCACAGAACACATTGAGCTGGGCTTGTCGGTCAGTTTTCAAGTCAATGGGACTTACCGTGTGAGGGGCATGGGCTTTCCAAAATTGGATTCTTGGGCTTTAATTATAGTGCCCCTATCTGGCCAATGGGCATCATATTTACTGAGCTGCATTTACACACAACTTCAGCAGCTGAAACCCTTACACTTTACAAAATACTACCAACGCTAAAACATTTAAACAAATTGTCAGCTGGAACATGGAGCACATCCGTGACATTCGTGTTGTTTTTCTGCTTCTTGATAAACATTTGTAGAATTGTTCTAATGTTTATTTATTTCAAAAACACAAGATACATTGACATTAACTACCGCTACTGACATATCTGTGGACAACAATTCTCGAGAAAGATTGAAAAATAAATGAAGCGCACCTTATCTGACTGTGTCTCAGATTCTCTGACTGACTCGCACACAAATAGCAGCAGCAGTCACAGCAGCACATAAAAGTCGTATTACATGCCTGATTTTCTGTTTTGTTGTTGTCTGTCATAATTTTGCATATGAAATGTATTTTTTGTCTAAGATAGATAAACCAGACATGTATCATGCTTCTGGTAAATGTGCTTTAAAAGCATTGAAACTACTTCTAGGTGTTATATGGTAGGCAACTGGACTTGAGTTTCTTGAAGACGTTTCACCTCTCATCCGAGAGGCTTCTTCAGTGGGTGTGTGACCCTTACAGAGTCATTGAGATCACTCTAAGGGTTCGCCCCATGGTTCATGCCCACACAGGGTTTAAAGCCTGCAACTCCCCACCAGGCAGTCAGAGCTGAGAACACCACTGGATCAGAGGTTGAAACATCTTAAATGAACTCAAGAGAAGAGTTGGAGAATCTTTGCCAACACATTAAAAGTACTGCACTTTGATATCCAAAGGGTGCTAATGTGCCTAATTTTCCATTTGCAATGAAATGATCTCAGATATATTTTAAGAGGTAGTCCAAGGCCAATAATATTTTATTTAAAGTTTGAGTGTTATGACTAATTTGTTTGGTAGGAATTTGTCCAGGGTGCCTATCTGGGGAGAGACACATGCAAATTAGATTGGATACACGACCCTTCAAGTAAAAGGGAGTATTCCAGTCAAAACAACATTAACTTCTGTGTTACTGGTTCAAGGTCTCAGCTTTTTGTCAAAGCAGCCACCAGACTCTTGAAAGATTGAAAAGATAATTTCAGTTTTCACCAGCTAACCTGATAATTGCCTCCTCACAGTAAAAGCACCAGTGAATGGGCTGAATGTCGACAGTTGTTTGTGACCCTCGTGTTTTGATGTACCTTTTAATTTCTTTGTCCCCCCCCCACTCCCGCTCCTCCTTCTCTGCAGTGCTGTTTGGCCAATTTGTGGTATTCCAGACTTTAACCAGTGATGTTGTGGAGATCTATGATGGATCCTCCACAGATTCAGCCCTTCTTTCTTCCATATATGGATCACACTCAGGTAAAAACATGACACTGGAACACGTACGTGTCTATTTTTTTTTTTTTTTTTTTTTTTTTTGTGCCTCTGGCTCATATACTAAATTTATATATTTCTGTCAAGGCATTTTGGCATTTTGCATTGCAGACATGAAAGTAAATTCATCTCTTAGTTTAACTCAAATCAAATAACTATTTTTCCCAGACAAATTAAAAATCTAAAATCCTACCTGCCATGGATAAAAGATTTTTCTTCCCTTTGTACATTTGTGTTATGATGATATAATGAAACACACTGATGATGCATAATACATTATGACTACAATCGAATAAACTCCGTAGATCAAAATTGAAATACTAAAAGCAAACCATCTGTTGTAAATTGTTGTCACACTCTGCTTCATTAGATTGCCGCCATGTGAAAACATACAAATTAGTCTGATCTTCCACTGTATATTCAAATCACATTGACATGCTACACAGAACTCAATCAATAGTTTTCCTTCTTTGCCCAGATTAATGCGCAGTTAATAAGGTCATGCAGAGCTTATGTTAATAATTTGTCAATTGCTTGTTGCTGTGTTTGTATGTCATCTGTGGACATGTGTAAATGGCATCTTTTGCAAGTGTTGATAATGTCTCCTTTGATTTTGTAATTTAGGCGAGACTCTTCCGTTGAGTTCAGGAAACAAGATTACACTCAAGTTCACCACAAATGGAACAGAAACAGCCAAAGGATTTCACTTTGTTTACCAAGGTAAGGCTGCTTTTGTGACTTATTTGGTGCATTGAGTGTATTTGCTTGCTTTTGAAAAAAAAAGATGCTACTTTAGCCTCACACTCATCACATAAAGGGCTGTTGCAGAGTGCAATTGGCTGTGGCTGGGCATGGCTGAGCAGAGTCGGATGATTTGGAGTCAGACAGCCTATCCTGGCACAGCCGACAAGAGTGACTAATGACGTGCGAGGAGATTCACAAGGGCTTCACCATTCCTCTCTGCTGCCTTTGTCTTGCCATCTCTCCTTCTCCCCGTTGTCTTTCTCTCTACCACACCCACCCACCACTCTTTGTCTTTGTCTTTCTCCCTCTCATGCTTGCTTCCTTCCCCTCTTATCCCTAGCTGTCCCCCGGACAAGCGCCACTCAGTGTAGCTCGGTCCCTGAGCCTCGGTTTGGGAAGCGGATAGGGAACGACTTTGGCATCAGTATGGTGGTACTGTTTGAATGCAATCCAGGCTACACGCTGCACGGCTCCAACGCCATCAGGTGTGAGGCCGTGCCCAATGCCCTGGCCCAGTGGAACGGCACTGTGCCCACATGTGTTGGTAAGCGCCCTCATCCTCCTACCCTTGCCTCACCCCCTGCATGCATACACACACAAACACACATTGATCCAAAAAGATGGAGCAGGTGCACCAAAATGGTTGGTGTCTGCTTTTTCTAGTCATTACTTATCCTAATGTCTGTCACCTATTGCAAAGCAGCCGCCTATCTCTGGTCTTGATAGTTCAGACAGGAACAAAGAGGCAAGGACAAACAGAACAACAAAGTGTCACATAAATTTTCTTCCCAGGCAGAGGATTTCAGTTCTTGTGTCTTGACAGACTAATGGGAAAATAAATAGCGTAAAGTGAATAAGTTCAACAGCAATAGCTACTTCTGGTAAGTTTTTCTATGTAGCCCACATTTCTAATGCACCATACACCTGCAGTTAACAGTTTATTATCCAGTGCAAGTCAACACAGCACAATAGAAGGTGTTTTTAATACACAGTCAAGCCATATGTTAATTAAGGTTGACAAAACATTCAAATGATTCATGGATGTGATAAGACATTATAAAACATAATAAAGGTTTGCACTCTTGGTGCATTATGCAGGCATCGTGATGCTATATATTATGCAATTTTACACTGACATACCAGTTTATCAGGTACACTGTGCAATCTAATGAAAAAAGATTCAAGTGTGCAATCCAATACCCTGCAATAAAGCCTAGTTTTGTGAAGCTAATCATAATACGTAATATATTTTATGAGGTGTAAGTGGCTATAATCAGTATTTTTATAATCACAGTTTATCAAATGACAGTGTGGATGGGGTTTTTGGAAGTGTTGAACCTACAATTTCTGTCACCATGATGGATGTAGAGGAGGGTTATGGCATGACAATGCTTGCCATTCATGCTGTTTATTTTCTATTTTAAGGAAAGTAATTAAATATTATAGATAAGGCCTTCATAAAAGGTGTTAACACCATGTTTTTAATTTGCATAGCTTTGTTCAGACACGTTCTGATTTTTTTTTTTCTGAAAAAAAAAAAAGTTGATGAATTAGTGCTATTGCTGTTAATACTGCCTTAGCGCTAATCACCTGTTATGTGTTCTAGCAAAGAGAACGCAACAAACACAGAATCTGATTCATTTTTGACATAGACAGAAAATACAAGGAAGTGATCATGATCCTGTAGCCCTATAATTCATACCTGTCAAGTTTTGGATTTGAAAATAAGGGAAATTTCTCGGCACCCACCACGAAAGAGGAAATTACTGGACCTGGAGTCGGACTTCTGTCGCCGGTAAGCCGTTATCTTGCGCCGCAGAGCACTATGAGCCTCCGCCGTATTCCTGTCTGTGATCCCCGTTCAACCCACATCCACCAGGATTCGCCTTTCCTTTCTGCTGCTGGTTGAACCGTGATAATAGGGGCTCCCACTCCACTAACTTGACGTGGAAATGAGCGGTAGTCTAGAAAACTGACGAGTTTTGTTTTTGTGTCTTTTTGGAGGGCGCTCGTGCACCTTCACATAGATTGCGCCCTGGGTGGTCGCCCACATTGCCCATAGCAAAACCCGTCCCTGGGTGTACAGGAAATCTAAAATAACCACTTGTCAACCAGACCTGCTGTCAACACTAATCTTGCGACAACTGCCACCCAGGCTACTGCAGGTGGCAGTTCTCGCGAGGCTAGTGACAGAGTTCAGTTTGGAGAGGCAGAGGAATTTTTGATTTTTTTTTAAATTATATTATAATCCGGAAGATTTACGGGAAAATACTAATACGGGAGGACGGTGGGAAAGAGGGGTAAAATACGGTAGTTTCCTGGCCAAAAGGGTAGACTTGACAGCTATGCTATAATTATCAGCATCTGATGGTATATGCAAACTGTGGACCATCTACTGAAGGGACCAACATCTCTCTCTTCATGGCTCTTTAGCTAGCATACGCTGAACCATGCATGTATAAACATACCTGCATAAATATGCACAAACATACACGCAACCCATATTCATACACATGAACAGATTTACATGCCTTGTCTGCACACGCTGTTAACCCAAGCACATGCAAAGGGACATGCACTCAGTCTTGCAAAGACACCCACATGTCTACCTTGGGAAGATAAAGAACTGCAGATGAAGTAGGGAGAAATCTATTGAAGTCAGGCCTTGTGCCAGCCAGCAAATAGTCCCAGCCGGTGAGTGCGGAAGATTTCAAGCCAGGGTTCATCCAAGTTTACTGCCAAGTGGTAAGGGAATAGCAGTGGCACGCGCAGTTCCATTTTAAACACAGTGATTTTTATCTGGAGATTGAATCTGGCTGCAGCATCTCCCCCAGCGGCAGTGTACTCGTCCAGAATAATGGATATAGTTTCATGAAAGCTTCAACAAAAACACTATGCTCAATTACTCAAGCCCTCTTTATGGGATATGACGGCATCAGACACCGCTCTCCTGTGAGGTACCTGTGTTTCAGAAGATACTCTCCTTGTCCTGCTGTGATTGACCCGGCTTGTCGGGCAACACTTGGTTTGCCTTCAATTTCACAAATACAAAAGCTGGCGAATCAAGGCTTTGCTGTTGAGTTGTGCGAGCACAACGTTCTACTGTGATTTAATTAGCTGCGCCTGAATGGATGCATAATGTTTGGGTAGCCTCTGTTGAATTTAATGGAGAATAGTTGACTTGAATAAATAGATGTTTTTGTTTCTTTCTTGACGGAGTCTGGCTTCAAGTACTTCACAGTGAGCTGTAAAAAAAAAAAAAAAAAAAAGAGAGAGAGTAATGCTAATGGTCTTGCAGAATACACAGTGTGTAAATAGTGGAGTCTCTCTAAACATCTTCTTATGTCACCATTAGATTATGGAAATAAACAAGGGTCCTTTACACTTTGTGATAGAGGTAAAGTAAAGGTACATACTGTTAGATGAAAACCATTTTGTCCCCTGCACAACTGAGAGTAAGGCAGCTGAATCTCACACAGACTAAATCATGACTGATTGTGGAAAATCACGACTGCCCAATATTACATAAGCTCACAGATTGCCGTGATTCATACTCAGTATGCCCACATGATGGAATTCACTGTTGGCTTAAACACTTTTTCGAAGGTGTCAACAAGTAAACAGTGTCGCACTGAGCTTGTTTTTAAACACTGGGTTCTTGTTTTGAAATAGCCTCCCAAGACCAATTAAATTGTCTCAGTTTGTGGGTGTGTGGTAAGGCCAGGCCAGAGTGCCTCTCTGGAGCAGGATGAGCTATCCTTGAGGTCATGATACTTTTGGGAGTTTGCTTAAGTTTTTGTAATGAAAATGGAAACTGCTGCTGGTATGACTAAGAGTGTATTTACAATATAGCGTATCTATTTACTTTTGTTAAGAAAAAAAGCAATGTATTGAATTTAGAATAAAAAGATTAAAGCCCCATCCCTCTAAAACGCTAAGACTATACACAAAAAGCAATTTGTGTTTAGGAAGTTTTGTTTTTTTTTTCCGGTCATTATACTGTGATGAGGTTCTGTTTTGCTCACTATCCATAATGACTTTGACCAACTGGCTAATATCGGAAATTTATTTTCAGCCTCAAAAAAATATAATTTTGCCCAGAGAAGGGGAGCAGCAACATTTTATCCACCTTCAATTCCAATTAGACTGAGAGCTGAGATGTCATAGTGGTCTTCACTGGCTTTCTTGAAGTAAACTAACCTTAAAAAACTGGCATGCGTGTCCATTTTTGGTGCTTTATTGTTCAAAATAAGCTTTGAGATTGAATTTATAGTGGCTGCTGCTGTTAATGAGGGAAAAGGTGAGATAACAGAGACATTAGAGGATACAGTTGCTGGGTGGATGTAAATAGTTAGAAGATAATTAACAAAAGGCAGTTTTTGACCACATAATATACACAATTAATGTAATATAAGGATAACATTTGTAAGATGTATATATCCTAAAAACAAATAAGCTATTTAGGAATATATACTTAGAATATAAGTAGTGCATGTGATGTGAGACACCCATGTGGTACCCACATTATGTGCTGATAGGTTTTTGATATCTTGATTAAAACACCTCTAATTAAAAGTTGCAGCACATTCCCTGCCTATCAGATTGTGTTAAATGGTGTCTCATAACGTGTGTAGTCCCCACGCTTGTCTACCTGCAGTAACTCTGACATATGAGCCTGCCACAGATTGAGATGGGTGTGGAGCATTCATGCTTTTATGAGTGTCATGATTTCTAATCTTGCTCGACCAATTACATTAACTGACAACTCAGGGGACTCAAAGGAGCTGTTAAATTATACTGGAATACTGGATCTTTCTCGGGAATGGCTGCGTCGCTTGTTGTCAGAAACGTGGTTTCATGCTGTAGGAATTTAAACATGACAGGGCTATATTTTGTTATTCTTAGAGTGCTTTGAATATTTTTTCAGCCCTCTCTTTTAGCGTTTGATGTTGGGAGTCATAAAGATCAGATTTAATTTTCTATAATAGCAATTTTGGACAGCTAGCCAACAGGAGATGATTAAATAGAAAACAAGGTTACTGGCATTGATAGTCCGGACCCTCAGTCACTCACTATGTTATTTAGTGTATAGACACCTCATACTTTCAAGGAGCCTTAAACGAGTGTCTGCAGGATATTACGTTCTGACAGCAGTACTCTAGATTTTATAGACATTGACCTTCATGTTTCATTTGTGGAGCAGAATTCAAAACAATTACGCAGGCTGTTCTCCCTCAGCCTTGACAAGAGTTAATCAATAGTGAATACTCTTCATGTGACGTGAATTAGCTGAAGATGACATTACTATGGCGTCGATTATATGGAAGTGCGAATGCTGTGAGGTACAGCATAGGAATCATTTTCTTGAATGTGTCACTCGGTTTGAAAGGAAAGGAGTACTGATGGCACTTCAGCACGATTCCCCAAGCATGTGTAGGAGGGTAGATATCACCTGTAAAATATTGATGAGTTTGAAATTGTGGCAAGCTGAAATATGTGTTTTTCCACCTTTTTCTGACAGCAATTTTTTTCGCTTTGTGATAATTAGCATATTTTCAAACCCTCCAGTGGCTGATGGATATAAAAGGGTGATTATCATTGACCTGTATGAGTTAAACCCTCGTCCTTGACAAACAGCAGCTGGTTCTTCATTGTGAGAACACATTGTACTACTCCACTTAAAACCTGAAGGACCTCATTCATCCTGAGTGACAGCTTTGGTCATGGTCCTATGAGAAAACCAGCAAATGCTAGGCAACTCTGGGTTACCTAGCTTTTGTACAGTTTAATCTGATAAACAGTTGTTACTGCATCAGGAGTGGGGAGAAAAGGGATGATGGAGTTGATGCATTTTAGTCACGAGGCTTGGATATAGACTTTTATGCCGTTTATTTTTGTAGTATACATCAACTATCATTAATGTTGAAATACATGTGATGGTTTGGTCTGATAAATATATTGCAGTTGGTGGCAGAAGAACAATGGATCTCGTAAGAACAAAGCAACAATGAAAAAGCAAAATTTCATCAACCTATTAGGATGCTTATTACTGTGTTAGCCAGTAGGGCTACATCTCAATAAAAAGGATGCATTTCACTCTGGGTTTTTTTGTTGTGTGTGTTGAGTGCAATAATCCAAAGGATTCTGGTGTGCAAGGCTGGGTTACCACAATCCTTAATGGACAAAAAGTGGAGCCAGACACAGTGTAGAAGGTAGCTGGCCGGATACAAGGCCAATTGGCACCATCTGAAAAGCAATAAAGAAATTGTAACTGTAATAGACCTTTTTTTTCCATTTTGATTTCTACTCATGCTCGAATATATCACAGTGCCGGAAAATGTCAGCTCAATATGGCCAGTGACTCCAATTCAACATTCATCTGAGAGCCAAGAGGCTTGATAAATATGTTACTTGTGGCACTGGTAGAAACAAGGTGCGCTTTGAGAGGAATAGCTTTCACAATTGAAAGATGTGATTTGCGTGGCCTGCGAGAGATGAAATAACATCAGGGTCGAACTGTTTATGTCTGCATAGAGTGAGAGGCAAGTATGCTGCCATGCAAAACTCCACTGAGGTATTAAAGGAAAATAATATCATGTGGACAAGGATGCATGCTCTGGTTCAGTACTGTCATAAAATAAAGCTCTTTTGCATCATATATCACAAGCAGAACCGGTCATTATCATGGCTGGCTTGCCTTTGGGTCCATAGAATTACATCATATGAAGTGATTTTTCACAGATGCTCATTTAAAATCCATGTATTAGTGGGTAGAATGATGCTTTTAAATGCGTGATGGTTTGCTGCTGCCCCACTCTGACCCCTGCCCACTCCTGGCTCAGCAGACTTCAACTTTGTTGAGACTGACTCTCTCTCTTTCAATCTTTTCTCCTTTGTCTAGTTCCCTGTGGCGGAGTGTTAACTGAGCGCAGAGGCACTATCCTCTCTCCTGGATACCCAGAGCCGTATGCCAACTATCTGAACTGTGCCTGGAAAATCTCCGTTCCTGAGGGAGCTGGCATCCAAGTGAGAGGACACAGGCGCAAATCTTAGTAGTATAATGTTTAATGAGAGATTAAAAGATGTTTGGGGTGGATTCATTTTTATGCATGGGTGAATTATTAATCAGTCAGCCTTTTTGCTGGTCAAGTACATTTGTGTTTTTGTATCTTGTGTATTTTTCGGGCTGTCCTCAGCATTTGTATCAAGGTGTCTTTGTCTTTCAGATTCAGGTTGTGACCTTCGCCACGGAGCATAACTGGGACTCGCTGGATTTTTTTGACGGGGTTGATGGCAATGCTCCAAGGCTTGGTAGCTACTCAGGTAAAACAGATACAACTGGATTTTAGTTGTCAGCTCCCTCTTGAATTTCAATCAGATGTCAACGGGCCCCAGCAGCAGACAGATGCGGTGATGGAGCTGATGACATTTGGCATGTCCTTTGAGAATGCTGTCTAAAAACCAGTTAAAGAAGTCAAAGAAGAAATAATGTTCCTCCTCCTTCAGACAATATTCCTGTCTCTGCATTAGAGATCTTCATAATGTAGCCCCCATTTCAGTCTGGAGCTTTACAAATGTAGTGTTGCCTTAGGGCACACACTAATGAAAATGGTGCTTTTGCCACATGGTAACCTGCTAGAAACAGGCCATCACATCATTTTAGATGCTGGATCCCGGTATCAGAGGGACTGGTGTAGCATAATGACTTCTGCCTCTATATCGGCTATCAGGTTTATGAGACTAGGTGTCAGATTTCTCAAGTGGTGGATATCTCATTTTGGAACAAAACTCTTTACATATTGTAATAGCTTCACAGTACAGCTCTCACTGTGTAGGACAGTGTGCGGTGTGAAAAGGCTAAGCCATTTTAAATGGCTAGCAATCAATTTTATCTGGGGCTAAACTGATGAAGGTGATTATGAATATATGTAAAAGTCCCCTTGCAAATTGCTGAAGACATACGCCTGGAATAGAGAATATGATCCTAGACCTCAGTGTTGCCACACATACTGAATATTCTGCAGTGCAAATTCAGAGTTAGAATAAAAGATCATGTTCGTGTTCATTGGTTTAGTTTTTAAGGGTCTGACTGAAGATCCAAAGGACGTGTTGAACACCTTAAAATGTGTAACAGAGACTGCATATTTGATCTATGTAGTGAAACAATCTTTGTTGAAAATGTTGAAGTAGCAACATGAGTAAGTAGAATGTAATCATGTTAGTGTTTCCACAAAAATTCAGAGCAGTTGTGCTTGCCGGCTTGAAATTCTAATCTGTATATCACTGCACAATGTTGACTATTGTAATGCTTTCTTTTCTGGTCGACCCAGAAGGACTTACATACATTGCAGGTTATTCAAATGTGTTCTCTGCCCAAGGATGGCACAAAATACATCCTCTACCTTTTTACATTTTAAACTCACTCTGCTCTGTTATTTTATTTCTTGATATGAGTGATTGCCTATGATTTATTGCATTATATGAGGCACTTTGTGTTTTAGTTTTTCACCATCATTTCATTTGTACCTGCTGATATACTCAGCAACCCCAATTTAGCGAGGTTATGGAGGTGAAATGGCTGCTGCTGAAAGCCACAGAGTCCAGGCTCATACGTGAATTTGGCTCTGGTTAAAATAAAAAAGTGGAATCCAGAGAATGATTTAACAAAATTGCAGCACAGTTATTACTGTATCTACATTATTATCTGTACTAAAGATGACTGAAGTGCAATAAATGTTCACATGTTGCTTGGGTGCTCTCAAATCTGGAATATGTACTAGACGTGGTCTTTTCTGTCTTTTGTTTGTTTAATACAGGTACAACAATTCCTCAACTGCTGAACAGCACGTCCAACAACCTGTACCTGACCTTCCAGTCTGACATCAGTGTGTCCGCTGCTGGCTTTCACTTGGAGTACACAGGTATGAGGAGAGACGACTTGTCTGCCAGCCTGTCACTTTGACTGCTGTCAGTTGGTTTCCATGTGTTCATCTGCCACTGGCTTCCAGCTGCTGCACAGAGGTATAAGGAATAAGGGAGACAGCTGGTCTGGGTGGCACAGTTGGACATAGAAAGAGAGTTTGAGGTTAGCGAGTGACTGGGCAAAGTTTCTTCTTCCTCTGTATCTTCATATTCTCAGCCTTTGTGTCTGCTCCTCTGGCATTCTGGCATGGTATTCCCCAGTGGTCTTTATTAAGTCCTCCTATTACTACAAGCTACTGGACCCACATCCTTTTTCATTTAGGGACTAAATTTACTCATCTCTCAGCGGGCTATTCACTTAGGGGCATATTTGCAAAGGAGCATGCTGAACATTTACTGTGCACTAAAATTTAAGGAGTGTAGCTGGCCCCAGTGGAGCGACTGATTTACTAAGTCCTCCCATTCAAAAATTGTGCAAATGAAAATAGGGGTGCTGTGTTCAGGTGATGCATGGAGCTCTTCTGCAGACATTTAATAACACAGTCCTTTGTGACCAACGTCCCTACTGTTATTTACATCTCCTGCACTTTCCCTTTGTCTCCTTTAATGTCATGGTTATTTTCCTCATTGTTATTTGTCTCTCTAAGGTTAGATGGATTTAAGTTGGTCCTTTTTCTGTCCCCGTCTCTCAATTGTCTGATATTTTGTTGCTTATTGCTCACCTACACTTCAAAGCAGTATTCTTGCTAAAATGTCTCGATATGGGAGACCCATTGTCAGCCATTTTCAGTGAAGTACATTGAGGGCTGTGAAAAAGCGCAGCCATGGGGAAAGTAAGAGTGGAGAAGACATGAACACCATAACGTTAAGATAAAACGGGAGCATGACAATGGCACAAAGGAAGGAAAGAAAGGCTGTGATGAGAGCCCCGCTAACATAACCCAACTTTGAGATCTCATAAACATGCAACTAAAGAATAACATGGTTTTGAGTAAAATCAGTTCCCACTCTAACTAACAGTCCCACAAATGTGTTGCAAAACAAAAGAAGCATGAAAAAACATAGCTGTCACCGAATCTGTCCTCGCTGTCAGTTGTGTCAGTCCGCGAGCATCATACCACTGCTGAGAACGACTTCACAGTCATGTCTCTCACAGTCGGCACTCCGTTTCCACAACACCCTCCTCTTTCCTGGAAGCACTCCGTAACTGTGTCTCTCTGTGGGCTCTTTCCTTTCTGCACTAACCCCCTCCCCCTCCACCGCTACCCACTGCTGAGAATCACTTCAGAACCATGTCTCACAGTCAGCTCTTTCCTCTATGTCTGTCTTACACTTTGCCACTGCTGCCCTTGTAAAGTGCATTCCCTGATGCTTTGTGTAAACCCGGCCCCAGTCAGACTCCTTCCTACTTTTCCTTTTGCTATTCGTTTTGTGAGGTTTCCTGCCATATGTTTCTACTGTCTGCCTATTGGCAAACATTTATGTATGTCTGATCAAGTCATGATACTTCTCTATGGAACTGCTCATTAAGCATTTCTGTTTTTGTGCTCTGTTGTTTCCCATTGTACAGTGTTCTAGTCGACTGCTTATTGCAGAGTTCAAACTCTGATGTATTTGGCCATATTACAGCAGTCCTCTCTTCGGCCCTCTAGTTGGTTGTACGTTTGTATCTTATTTCCAGCCTGTAGCTGGCTTGAACCACCCATTTATTTTGTTCACACTCCAGTTTTTAGCTACAAATTAATGCTCTGAATGCTCAGTACAGTGGGAAGAAAAAGGCAAGAGGGATTGGCACACACCCAGCCAGTCAACCATCTGTTTTAAAATGTTTCCTTTGGGTGATTGTTGCAGTCCATTGAGACCAGTTATAGAAATCTTGTATACCACCCGTCACTACAACTTCTTAAGAGCCAAGCATTTAACCAGCTCTCCGAAGGCAGACAGTATGCTATAGTTGAAAACAAAACTGGCATCTCCTCACAGGCAATATGGCGGTTTGCATCCCAAATAAGTCCCACCCTAGGCTTCAATGGCTACAGTCTGCAGAGGCCTGTATTATTTCTACATCAACTACATGAAATGACTGTTAAAACAAAATGAATCGATTCTGGACATCTTGGGAGGAAATTCAACCTCTGAATCAGCCCTTAAGTCTGTCAACACATTTTTACATTTTTTACTGCACATCTAATTTCAGTCACACCACTCAAAGGACATCATGGCACTGCATATGGTAATTGCAGTTTTCTGTAAAACCTAAGCATACTACAGATGATCTTCTTGATAATTACCTGCATTTATGCACTTTTCAAGTAAATTATTATCATATGTTTCATGGCTGAACCTTGCACACTCATTAAAGATCAAGAGTGGAAATCCCCTGGTATATACCCGTACTTGATTAATGCAATCAAACTTGCAATCAAGTTTCACATATTCTCACTACACTTGCTTCTCAAGCAGTGAACCATACTGTAAGCTGTGCTGCAGGAATGTGCATTGAAATTTAATGTAAAATGACTACGCAAGGGTCTTTCTCTCATGTGTCAGTACTGTGCTTCTCTTAGGCCTCTAATTTCATGCTAGTGCAAAGCCATTAGAAGTGTCACTTTCATCTGGATGCAAGTCTCTTTCTTTGACCTGGCTGCTGTTGTAATTTTTTAGGCTCCTGGCACAAACCGAGTTCTCCATTAACTGGATGTCTTTGAGAGCTGTTGGAAATGTCGTTCTTAGGTCTGTCACAATAATTATGTCATTGACTTATGGAGGTCAGCAAAAATGTCCATATATCGTACAATATTTCCCTCTGGTTTATATGTATTTGTTTACATAAGAATGTCAAAACAATTGAGCCGACATGATGCCAGAACAAACAGCAGGGTTTTCCTGACCATTATGAGACTTGGACGCAGTGCCTGAGCTGAATGAACAGAAGAAAAGTATGCTGAGACACGTTTTGCTGTCATTTCTCGTCATGCTACTTCTGTCCTCTCGTCTGCTCTCTGTTGGAGTTTCACTGTTGGTGGGGCAGCTCCTCTACACACACACATGCACACACATACACACACACACACACACACACACTTTTTGTCTTAAAAGTTTTTATCTTCAAACAAAAAGTGACATACAGATGTCATTTGTGAGTCAGTATGATCAACTGATGCAGCAATGAATGTGTCAATCAAACTTACTAACCAACAGATCACATACCCCATTTACAGATAGTGGAGACAACTGAAACAACAACAAAAGTAAAGTAAAATAGAAGCTATAATAACACAACAGTACTGTGGCTACTTGCAACAAATACGTTGCTTAAATTAAATTAAATTTGCTGCAGATTTTGGCAACACTCAGGTCCAGACACGATTACCCTCAAAGTAAAGTGTTCTATCCAATTTGGAGTTCTTAACATGTGAGATGAATGGCTGCCAGGTGTTATAAAATTTGTAAGTAGACCTTCTCAGAGTGAATCTAACTTTCTCTATTCGCAAAAACTAATGCAATCAGTATGGCTGGGAAGTGTCTCATCTTTCCACTTAAGAAGAATGAGCTGTCAAGCGATTACAGACGCAAAAGCAATAGCATTTAATTTAAATTTTGGAAGGTTAGTTTTTTCACCAACCACTCCAGATATTGCTATTAGCGGAGACAGATGGAGAGGGGTCTCAAACACCTCCAAGGAGTTTTGGACACACTTCCCAGTACTTGCAAAGTCAAGGGCAGGTCCAAAAAGTGTGGACAACAGATCCTATTTGATGTTTTTTGCACCTAGCACACATGGGATTCACATCAGCACAGATGTTGGCTAATTTCTCCTTAGTGTAGTGAAGATGATAGAGAATTTTAAACTGTATGAGTCCATGTTGAGTGCAAATAGATGAGGAGTGAACCCTGTTCAGAACTGAATCTTTTGTGTCCTTATCCAGTTTCAAATTTAGGTCATCTTCCTTTCGGCCTCTAATTAAAGACAAGGAGGGGAAATCAAAATGAGAAATAATCTCATATAACTAAGTAACCACACCCTTTCCCAGTGGATTAAAAGCCAAAGTATTGTCTAACAAAGTTTATGTGGTGGATAAGGCAACAGGATCAAATTAGTTAGCGCAAAATTTCTGACTTGTAAGTATCTGTAAAGCTGTTTGTTAGTAAGGTAATATTTTGTTTCAACTAGGAGAATGAGGCAAATGTAATGTTGCTATATAGATCCCCATAAGATTTAATGTCCTTGTGTTGTCCATGTTTTAAAAGCAGAGTCGTGCAGTGATGGAGGAGAAGAATGATTTTGATCTATCAGTGCTGAGAGGGGCATTAATTCAAGTCCAGATTTCTCCTGAACTGTATCCAGATCCTGGGGGAATTTTCAAGTGTTGGGTTATTTTTATATGAAGACATTTCCCCCAGTATGGGTCATGTCAGGAGAGCAGGTAGTGAAGAGATTTTACAAAAGGTTGCGTCATTGTCTAACCAGAATGGTTTCTGTTGACCTAGCATAGTTTTCCTTTCATGCTATGAAAGTTAGCTGCCCAATAGTAGTATTCAAAGTTGGACAACACCATTCTCCCTGATAACTTAGGTCTCTGCAAAAAGCTTTATGAAATCGTGAAAGCTTTTTATTCTAGATAAATTCTGAATTAGATTTGAGTTAAAAATATATATAAATATTTTTTCATTATCAATATAAGCACACATTGAAACAAACAAAAAAAGAAATGGTAAAATGTTCATTTTAATCCCATTGATTAGGCCAGCCAGGGACAAGAGTAGTGCACCATCTTAGAAAATCTTCCCTGACTGATTTTAAGAGGGTGGTTCAATTCTGGTCCAAGAGTTTAATATGTAATTGTGTGTTACTGACCCCTAAGTAAGTAAGACATCATCCAAGCTGTGGTATTTATAGGAAGCAGCTCACTCTTCTGAATGTCCAATTTATAGCCCGACATTTGTCTAAAGAGGTCAAGTTTTTTATAGAAATTGTCAGGAAGTATGTACTTGCAACAACACGTTCATTGCCAGTGAGATAGACTAGTCAGTCTGTGTACAAGCCTCACTCAAACTGTGCATTACGCACAGTTAAATGACTCAGGCAAAAACGTGTATTTGATGTACCTAAAGTTCCCCTCTCTACTCCACTCATCCCTACTGCGCATGCCACCACCCACCTAAAGTATCCTTGCCTTATGTGAACTACCAGTTGCTTATTTTGTTGACAGTGTACAACCACAGTACTGTGCTTTGTACACTTGAACCTGCAGTTTGCTGTTGCATTTGTGTGTATCCTCACAAAGAGACCTTTTTTCCATTCAGTAAACTTTTGCTATTGTGTGATCTGCATGTGTTGCCTCTGCATCTGCCAAGTAGCTTTCAATTCAGTATATGTTTTTTGTGCTACCAGCCTCTTCTATTTTTTTGAATACTCAACAATTGCTGTTTTCTTTACAGGTCCAATATATTATTGAAATGGATACATGTATGTAAATGCTCATATTAAATTAAAACCAGGAGCAGGTAAAATTCTCAGCTGAGCTTACTGTGACGACCAACTGGTGACATGCACTGCTGAAATTGTATTGGCTACGTAGAGTGGCCAAAGCATCCTGTTGAGAACATAAATCTAGTTTGATAAGGACGGGAGTCCCTCCAGACGTGGTTGCCTACTCAGAAAAAGTGTGTGTCGGCCTTGTCACAGCAGGGTGACAGTAATCCTTGCCAAAATGTGCATTCTAACAGTTTGATTAGAACCCATCTGAAGCTCAACGGGAACCAGTGCCGTCTGTAAGTCGGTACCCACTCTTAACTTGACCAGAGCGCAAAGGTCTGTGTGCCAAGTTAAGATCTGGCACACCGCCTCTGGCTGTGTAAACAGGGGCCTGGCTGTTTGATATGACTGATAAATCCAGGCTTCGATATATGCTTACCAACAAAGTGTTTTATTTAACTCTGGCTTTGTTGATCGCCTGCTGACAATCCATGAAGGTTTTGTATGATTAAGTTTATATCTGTGAAATTAACGTATGGATACACATTTACACGTTTTCTTTTGTTCCCATTTGTAATGCAAGTAGTCGTCAGTGGATCCTGTATTATAATATGTCACCAATCCAATATTCAGTCGTTTTCATTCTATTGAAGTAAGAATGCACCGCTTAGGAAACTGTTTTACACAACACTACAATGAGAAGGCTGATTGTTGCCTACAGTAAGGACACATGATGAAATAGTTTAATTTATAGCTGCATTATTCTTTGGTGCCAAACTTACCTGATGGCAGCCTTTTACTGTAGTAGCAGACACTGCTTTCATCAATTGCGTTATCATATCTCTATTTCAAAGTCATTGGACGTTGTCAGAGTAATACTTTCATTTAAACCCACATCTGACAAAACTTCAAAGAATCCACCCACTCCCCTTGTATAGTAGCTCTTCTTTAGTCGATGTATCTGTGAATATCTGTCATATTGCTTCCTGCTCTGCGCCTCTTGGGTTATTGTCTCCTCCCACCCAAACATCCTCTCTAACTTTCACTAGATGCTCAGTGGAGTCGCCACTCTCGCAATCCAGTGCTCTGAAGAGTTGCCTATAAATTGTTTTTGAATCTTTTGTGGCCATTTTTGCTGGCATGTTTACATTCATCCTCCCACCTACTTGCTTGGACCTGTTAACTCTTTGAGTGGGCTTGTGTGTGAGTGTTTGTACATTTTTGTGTATTTTTTCTTTTTTGAGTGCTGTGTGGTTGCGGTATCTGTGCCTACACATAGGTTGGGATAGATTGGTCCTTTTTTTTTTTTTTGTTGCTGGGTTTGTATATCCTTCTTCCCACTACCTCTCACCTTACGGCCTGCTTACTAATTATGCGTCAAGGAGAAAACTTCTATGTGAATGTATATGTGCTTTTCAGAGTTATTACAAAAGGTCCCCTTTCCGTCAATTCTTATGTATTACTGCAGCAGCAGCCAATTTTAACACAGAATTTAAATAACCTATTGACAGATGACTTGTGTCAGTTGAAAGTTTACAAAATAAGCACTTCTTCCAATGCTACTGTTCACTGAGTAAGAGCATTTAATGGGTGCATCAATAATGAAGTAAAGTATGTGTGCTTCTCTTCCTGCAGATTTAACTTTTTATGTATTTGTTCAGTCACATCGAGGACAAATGAAACTGAAATATAATTATAATTTCTATATATAAAAGTGACTGTAGCTTAAATTTACCTCAAATTCCTTCCATTAATATAGCCCATAGCTGGGATCAACATTGCTTTTAAGCCATTAAAACACAATATCAGGCCTCTCGGTACCTGGCAAGTGGCACTGTATTCACTTTGTTCCAGTAGAGCTCAATGCTTCTGTCAAGTAATACTTCAGGGATTGCTTTGTAATTTCACAGTGATTGCTTCAGATCACAGTCAGAAGGATTTTGCGATTACAGCCACCAGTAGAATAGCTTTGTGACTTGTCCCACTTTCTAAATGTTATGATGAGGGGAGAGAGGGAGAAAAAAACACTTACTCAATTATTATGCAATTACAAGCACATTAAAATGTGGCACTGTGTAATTACATGTTAAAACCATTGGTTTTAATTAAACGATTCCCTTTTCTCTATAGGTATCGGGTGATTAAATGTAAATGTTTCCATTAATTAAACAGTGGATGTTCAACAATGAAACAGTTTCAAATGGATTGAGCAGTTGCAGGTTTGGTTTGTACCCATAACGTGCAGAAGAATGATTGCTGTCCACACTTGTGTGTTGTGACTCTGTCCTAAGCAATAGGTTTGGATTCTTGCCCAGAGCCGCTGCCTCCCAGTAACGGCCAGAAAGTAGGGGACCGCTACACTGTGGGTGACATGGTATCCTTCCAGTGCGATCAAGGCTTCTCGTTACAGGTAGGTTAGAGCTTACAGGGCTGGTGAAGCAGATATCCAGCTCTCTTATGGTTATGATAATAATCATATCTACCTGCCTGGAGTGACAATTTCAAGGGAATACCCCAAAGGATGAGTCTGTCAAGGCAGCGTTACTAAGTACTTTTTCTATGACATTTATATATGTGTGTGTGTGTGTGCAGCAGAGAAATGTGTGAATGTGTGAGGTAACTGTCAAAGTATTTAAGCTTGCATCTTTATTGTGTCTACTTCTGTGTGCGTGCCTCTCTGCTTGCGTGTGAGTGTGTTTGTGTGTGTATGTTACAAAGCAGCTTTAACTTCTCCCAATCCTCCTCAAGTAGATACTGTAGTTGTGGCGTTTTGAGCCGTAGAACCCTCCAACGCCACAGGCGATGGATTGTGTTAACAGTCACCTCACTAATCCCACACCGATTTTTCTTCCCGGGCATTCACTTCTTTTCACATTCTCTCTGGACCAACCAGAACTTCTTACACACATCTTCAGGCTGAGTGTCTGTACAGCAGAAATAGACCAGAGGCCATTGTAGAAACAAAAACACAAGAATGGCCAAGTTTTTTTTAGTTCAGGTGTGTTAATGACACACCTATGCTTTAGTAAATGCCTGTTTTCAGGTTTGACTTTAGTGTACGGCAGGCATAGGACAATACATTTTCTGTCACAAATATCCTGGCCAAACTAATTGCAGTTCATGATATTTTCCCAATAAATAACTCTCAAAATGGCACTTAGACATAATGGAATCACTTTCCCTTTTTATTGCAACACAAATGGCACACACACTTTTTAAATGAACATCCTCTTTTTTATGAAAAAACACAAACTGGTCTCATAAAGCCAGGCTTTTCAACGATTTCAAGTGTCATCATGCCAATGCTTAATTAAGATCTGTTGCTTTTTTGAGGTGTGTGTGTGTATGCAGCTTATCTTTTATTGCTGGTTGCCCAGCAGTCTCTTTGGGACACAATATTCATAACTGTCCCAATGATGGAAATTCGCCATGTTCAAGTTGTTGTCAGTTTTGGGGGTTTTTTGTCGCGATCCACAATAAAGTCATATATCGTCTAATCCTTGGTGTACGTGCTGGCTGGCGAATGTACCTGTATCAAGGCATTTTACAAGCATCTTGGTTGCAGAAAACTTGTGGACTGCACTTAATTTTAAGAGGATAAAAACAACAACAGTGTTATGAATATTTTACAGAGGATTAACCAGTAATATCCATCACAGGATGATTATTTTTGTATCTTAACAGAAAACAAGTCTGGAAGCTAGGATGTTTGTCTTCTCTTGTTTTCTCAGTCTATAACACATCTCTCTGTAGTCAGCCCCCAGGTGGTACTCATGCTGCCCAAATAGCAGCAAGAGGTCCCTTTCCTACTCTTGATACCATCAAATATTCACACACAAGACCTTGAGAAGAGAATTTTGAGAAATCCAAAAATCTGACTGTTAACCAATTCCAAAGATCCACGGGACAGAGATAAAAAAAATCTGCTGCAAGCTCCTGTCTGTTTGTTGATCTCTTGGTGTTCCTTTTTTATTGCACTGTATTTTGAAGGTGGTGAATATATTGTTTTTGTTTGTTTTCCCGAACAGGGTAATGCATATATTACCTGCATGCCTGGCCCCGTCAGAAGGTGGAATTACCCCGTACCTCTGTGTTTAGGTAATGTCTTATTTTATACAATCTGACATTGCCACCGTACAGGATTTCAATGGGTTGATATTACTACAGACGACAAAACCATATTTGTTGCATCAAACACAGATTCAGTCTCGTTCTTCTCAACTACTGCTTGTAGTCTTTTGCCATTCATCTTTCTCGTTGACTTCTTCCTGGGTTTTTTTTGTTTGGTTTTTTTGTTCCTCCCATAGCAACACTTTACTCATACACAGCCACACAATGGATCAATGGCCTCACAGAGGACTTGTTATTGTATTAGGGAAAGCAACAATTACATTGTAAGATCAGGGGAGGAGATGATGGGTGGGCGTGGAGGGCTTGAGGGGTGGGGATTATGAATTTTCTGCTTTCCCCTTCAGTTCAAAATCAATAAGGCTTTGCACCATCTCAGTGTGTTGTTTGATTTCTGATAGCCCTGATGAGAGTCTCTGCTCTCCCCTGACACTTCCTCTAAAGTTGATTGCCACAGTGACAGATTTCAGAGATTACTAATGAGGCGCACCACTTTGTCTTTTGACACCTCACTGTTCTGTTGCCCCCAATTACACATGTACACAAACACACTCATGTGCAAGCACACACCCTTACGGTGTATATAAACACAAAGACGCTTGCACACACCAGCATGCACTCGCTGCACTCTTCATGTAAATGTTGCGTCCCTGTGGTTTTCACAGTTCACTGCAGACATAAATCCCGGCTTTACTGTTGACAGGCCTGTTCTTGGACGCGTGTGCTCGCTCGTTAGCTCAACTCCTCGCTCGTTTACAGTACATACGCTCACCCCAACACCCCAGGATCTGTATCCACTCTGTAGCTGATAAACTCACATCAAAGTGGTTGCATGCCCCAGCACAAACAGTATAACATCCTCATAAGTGCCTCTCCTCTCATCTCCTCTTTCATTTCATACACAAGCGGGTCAAGCAGGTTTCCCCCACCAGCAGCACAATTAAATCCCGAGATAGTTTTCGCCTCATTGTGGCCTTGGTTGATAGTCTCTAAAGAAATGGCAGCAGTACCCCTTGTGTTTCCAACCATTTGCCACATAAATAGGCCTGTAAGGGTTGGGATGGGGAAAAGAGGAATTATTTAACTACAAGTTTACATTGGAGCCTCAGTTGGCTCTAATGACATTACCTGGGTGGTCATGTACTGTAAAACTATGCATATGCTAGTGGTGGAAAATTTTTAAGCACCTCACATTCATGCAGCAGGCTATGATGTGATTATAAAACGATTATAAATGCATCTTGATGCATCTACATTCTTTATTTCAATACCTGATCTATTTAATTTCATTGTGTGACTACTTGCTATTTTTAAAACATGGCACATTTGTAATTACCCCTAAATAAAATAAACAGATGGGTTTACTTCCATAATCTTTCATTAATACTTTACAAGTAATTTAGAAGGTACATATGACACACATGTTTATGTCATTCATGTTTCACCTTACAGTTGGTTCAGCCGCGAGGAACGTACAGCTTGGTCTTATATATTGTTACAGGCGATCATACTGTTGAAAATTGGGTTTTAAATTATTAAGATTGTTGGCTTTTCGAGATGTAATCCTTCAAGACAGAATCGTGAAGCATCTAAGAATCCATTTATTTTTACCCTACCCCCAGTAAGTGCCACAAGAGTGGGGGGTGAATATATCCTTCACAGACAGCTGATGTGCTCTCTAACACACAGTCTAAGAAGAGAGGTGGAGTGTTGCAGGGGGAGGGTGAAGTAATCACTGCCACCGCTGAGCAAAACTGTGGTGCTGTATTGAAAATTGACTCCCTCATTTATTTTAATTTAAAGCATCACCAAACAAGGAATGTGCCTGAGTCTGTTATCTTTTCACGGATGCCGTTATTGGGCATAATCCACACAGTCAAGCAGAGATGTACATGCACAAGTCACAAACATGCACAAACATGAGAGACATAAGCAGCCCCCCTTCCCCTCCTCCTCCTACCACAATCAATCCTAAGCTCATAAAGCACACTCGCAGCACTTCATTTTCTTTCTCGCCCACACAAGTCCCTCTCTTTTACAGTCTGCTTACAAACACATGAGCGTATAACACACATGTGCTCATAGGCACACATGTGGCAGACACAGACATTACCAGCACTGTGTACACATTCGCAATAATTGTGCATGTACTGAAACCCACAGACACACAAAGCCACAATGCTCTTTGCCCTCCCACCATACTCACCCCCTCTAGTCATTGTTTTTCTTTGTTTTCCCATTGAGCCGTTCTGCGGAGAAGTGACATGTTCTTTCTCCTTGGTTGGTCTCCCTCAGCTCAGTGTGGCGGCTCTATGACAGACTTCAGCGGCGTCATCCTCAGCCCAGGCTTCCCAGGGAATTACCAGAGCAGCCTGGACTGCAGCTGGAGAGTTCAACTCCCTATTGGCTTCGGTCTGTCATCCCCCCTCTGCCTTCCCTTTCTTCTTCTCCTCCACTCTCTTTTTTTCTTTTTGATCTGGTAGCTCTAATGTCTTCTCTGCCGCTTTCTTCTGCATCGTTCAGTTAACCCCTCTCCTCTCCACTTCTTATTGTATTAAAAAAGAACCTGCTAGTTTTATGAATGCTTTTAACATTAAATTTGAAGTAACCCCCTACTGCTACAGTACTTTAAAAGAACATACACATTCACTCACTTTTGCTTTACTCATATATTCTTGAGTTTGACTCTTATGTCAGCCCTTTCTTTCTGCTTTTTAGGGATCCATCTGCAGTTTCTGAACTTTTCCACAGAGCCTGTTCATGACTATCTGGAGGTGCGCACCGGGAACCTGGAGACAGGAACTGTGATTGATCGGTTCAGTGGCCCCGTGGTGCCCAACTCTCTCTTTAGCACCACCCACGAGACCACTCTCTTCTTCCACAGCGACTACTCCCAGAACAAGCCTGGCTTCCACATTGTCTACCAGGGTGAGGAGCCAAGATTGGTCTGAATGGTAAAGTTACAACGGGGTGTTATCATAGCAGCAGCTGAAAAAGTGGAAAGCGATTGAAGAGTTTGCTAATAGAACACTTAAGAGACCATTGGTGAGGTTGGATATAGACCATGGACAAAGATCAGTTCTGCAAGGCAGACGCTTTGACTGAGGTTGTAAGATTACAAAAGGTTAAAGAATAAAGAAAAATAAATCAATGCTGACCTCCACTGAGACATTCAATTGCACATATCCTTGAATAGTAATAGTGTTGCCTATGTCAGCAGGGTATTGTATGTACTAAAGCAGATGTGGGAAAGAATAATATAACAATACTTTGAATTTTGATGTATTCTGGACAAAACCTTGTATTCTCAAAATCATACCTTTTCATGAAAATGAAAAAGACCAGACTTCCATTTGTAGCTTTAACCACCATAGTGATGAAAGATTTGCTGCTTTTGAAAGCTCACTAGCCAGGCTTTTATTCTTGGAGGTCATCATAGATATTACATACAGAGGAGGTCGACCATTGGATTTTTAAAGGCCGATATAGTAACAATAGTTTGGAACAGGAAAAAGCTGAGAGCTGATTAATCAGAGCTGAATAATTTTGTCTTTTGAAAATGCTCAAAATACTTTCTCAGTGATTCATAAAACATTTAAAATAAAACTAGGTCAAAACCAAGTTTATGGCTGGAACATGTATGAAGTGTTAGAGGGCTTTTAATTTGAAACAAAGGCTTTTAATATGAAACAGTAAGTTGCAACATTCACTTGGTCACAGACTGCAGGACTGTCACTCAAGTGCTTTTATTGCAAAAAAGTAATATAAATACATCTTAAAATGAACTATACACTCAGACACAGTCACACAGCAGAAGGGACCTGCTTTCTCTGGAGCTGTACCCACTGATCGGCTCCTTCTTGCTCGATTTACCTCAACCCTTCCCTCTTCAGCTCATAACAGTTTTGTTGAAAGTGTATTATTTGCTTCCTCGAGTCCCTGTTTTATAAACCACTTATACTATGTGTGGGTTTGTTTTTTTTCCCAGCATATGAGCTACAGAGGTGTCCGGACCCACGACCGTTTCGTAACGGCATCGTGATTGGTCAGGATTACAGTGTGGGGATGACCATTTCCTTTGAGTGCCTTTCGGGTTACACTCTACTTGGAGAGCCATCTCTTACATGTCTGCACGGAATCAGCAGAAACTGGAATCACCCCATACCCCGCTGTGAAGGTGACTGTCTACTGCCTCTTATGAATGCAACAGGTGTTTTTCAGTATCAACACATTATACCTATCAGCCCTGAAATGCCTTTTATTTGATATTTTTCTTTCAGTTTCCCCGAACTTGATGGGGAAATATTTAAATAAATGTGTGCAAAAAATCCTTGAGAAAGTCGTGCATTTTAGTCTCTGAGAAGCCGACTAAAGACTGAGATGCTTTTTCATCGCCATTACCCACTAAAAATAAGGTCTTTGAAGTTATTTTGAATAGAAGAATGAAGGTTCTTGAGACTGCTTGTAGTCTTGTCCTTTATTCCAGCACATTAAAGCAGCAGACTTACTTTTACCACCAATGTAGCACCACTTTACTGAACTATAAACTGACACAGCACATTATAATGATATATGGGACATTTGCAATTCTTTATTACAAAGCTGATTACACCTGTCTCTGTTGTAAATTTCAAGGAGACTCCCTGATGTTGCTCAGGTATGATAAATTATGGCTTTCCCCTCATCAGTTAAGTGACGCATTTACATATGTTTCAAGTCCACAACAAAGTTTGGTATTTGTCTGAAAGAGTGGTAAATAGTTTTGTTTTTCTCCGCAGACAGCGTATTGTCCCTGTCGACTTTACGGTTCTGTTTTTGGATCCTGAGGGCACTGCCTTGGCTTTGACTTCCAGTTCAAAGTCAATTTTTAACACATTCCCTCTGAAGAAGTATGACGGGGAAATTTTAGTGTCTGAACTACTTAGTGTCATCAAGTTCACGGCAACCAGTAACCATCCCCTGCAGTTGTATCTAACAGGTGCAACCCCCCCCCCCCCACCCTGAGTATCGTAGTGATAAACCAATAACATGCAGTTATAGTTTGTTTTATCAACAGTTAGTGGCGATACCGTCATAAAAGCAAGTTTTACGACCTGAGGTAAATCAAATACTGGCTTTCTATTTTTATCCAGCCTGTCTGATTTTTCTCCCCTCCCTACAGCTCTGTGTGGTGGGAACGTAACATCCATGAATGGCACAATTTATTCTCCTGGACACCCAGCTGAGTACCCACACTTCCAGGACTGCATGTGGACTGTCAGAGTGCCTCCTGGGTATGGCATCTACATCAATTTCTCTGTTATTAATACAGAGCCAATCTACGACTACATCACTGTGTGGTAAGTTCTCATTTCTCTCTCAGTATGACATTATTCATCAATCATCAGTCAATGGCACATATTAAAGAGATGTCTGCGCTATCTCAAATATAATAAGACTATATGGCACTCTGCTTATAGGGCTTTTAAAAAAAAGTACATTTGAGAAACTCAACAGAAATCATGACCGGGTTAATCAACCCACCTTGTTGTGAGAAGAGAACACTTAAATCACACATCAGATCGTGGTGTACAAGTAATTCAAGTTGAAAACCTTTACTGATGTACATTGTATAATTTGTTGAGGACAAAAAGATGAATGGTCACTGGAAATTAAAATCATCAACCAACTAAGGGGTTGGATTCAAATTCACACTGAAAATCAAAGTAAAAAATCAAAATTACAGGTTGATCCAACTTTTATCACGGCAACTCATAATGTGACTGTGTAGTATGTATGTCCCCCGCGTGCCTTTATGCGCACCTAACAATGTGTGGGCATGCTCCTGATTAATTGGCGGATGGTGTCTCCTCCTACAGCTGGATCAGGGCATCATTGAGCTCCTGGACAGTCTGTGGTGGTATTTGATGGCGTCGGATACACCAATACGTAACATCCCATAGCTGCTCAGTTGGGTTTAGGTCAGGGGCACAAGAGGGCCAGTCAATGGCATCAATGCTTTCATCATCCTGGAACTAACTACACACTCTGGGCACATGAGGCCGGGCCCTGTCCTGCGCCAGGAGGAACCCAGCTCAATGCGCCAGTGTAAGATCTGACAATCGCTTTGAGGATATCATCCCGGCAGTCAGTCAGTACAGCAGTCAGGGTACCGTTGGCTATGACATGGAGGTCTGTGTGACCCTCCAAGGATATGCCTCCCTAGACCCTCACTGACCCACAGTCAAACCAGTCATGCTGGATGATGTTACAGGCAGCATAACAGTCATCACGTTGTCTTCAGACTTGTTCGTGCCTGTCTCAGTGTGAACCTGCTCTCATCTATGAAGAGAATGAGGCTCCATTGGCAGACCTGCCAATTCTGGTGTTCTCTGGCGAATGCCAATCGAGCTGCATGGTGTTGGGCTGTGAGCACAGGTCCCACTAGAGGACGTCTGTCCCTCATGCCCCTGTCATGCAGTCTGTTTCTGACAGTTGGTCAGAAACATGCACGCCAGTAGCCTGCTAGAGGTCATTTGGTACTTGCCCCATCTAAATTCTTACTTGCCCTGCCTAAGAGATTCTTTATCTGGCTGTGTGGTGCATATTTTCGCTCATGACTTATATCTTACGTCAGCAGAGACGCTCAGCCAATGGAGGCAGCAGCACATAAAAAAAGCAGCACACTGCAACTGGCCCCTCCGAGGACAGAAACAGGAGAAGAAATACACGATTACAGGCCTGAAGTTAAGATATTTTTAGGGCAAGGCCACTTTGGCCAAATTTATTGGGGCATCACAGCCAAAATGTGGGGCACCAAGGCCAAAACCAATGGCGCAATAACAATATCTGCTAACTACATTGAATGAAGACAAAACAATATATGTGTTGAGAAACAGTACTGAGTTTATTAAAACTGGGTGTGCATGACTGGGGATATATCTCGTTTCTTGTTTTGATTCATGTCCCTTTTTTAAGTCTGTGAAAGCTCTTTATTCTTTTGTTATCTCCTAGTTATTACGAAATTATTATTAGAAGAAGATTGTTTATTGTCCTTTCTCAGCACATTGCATACATTTGACCTCTGCATTTGACCCATCCTACTGTATACACTGGGAGCAGTGGGCAGCCACAGTGCAGCGTCCAGGGACCAACTCCAGTTCTTTTGCCAGTGCCAGTGGTCAGGGTCACTGACAGGAGTATTCACTTAACATAGCCTACATATCTTTAATTATATAATTATTTATATGTCTCTATGTATATTTTTACATAAATCTCCAATATTTAATTTGCCTTTTAAAAAAATCCTCTTCCTTTAATTTGACAATGTTTATTGTATTGTATTATATGTATTAATTCTCGACAAGATCTTGTATGTTCTTTAATGTGTGTTCAATAATAATTAAAAGAAAAAAACAAAAAAACGTTTTGGTGAACCCTGCAGCAAAGTGAACCCTCTTCCTCAGAGAGGATCTTTGCCTCCTTGTTTGTTCCTGGTTGCAGAGTGAACCGTCTTTCTTCTCAGAGGATCTTTGTCCCATGAGAGCAGGCAGCATGTTCTCCGTGTCCGCATTTAAAACATCTTTCGCTGGCGATTTGACAGTCACTAGAAGCACATTATGACCTTTTGTGAAAGTTTCTGTGTCGTACCTGCGTTGTACATGAGCTAGCGCTAGCGGGTAAGGACTGAGAGGCTGTCTGGTATGTGTGTGTGTGTCTGCTTCGGTACTGCTTGCCCCATCAGGCATGTCTGCGCAGGGTCTGTTGGCCTGCCGGCTACTTTTACTTGCCCCGGGCATTCGGGCAACTGTTAAATGTCGAACCCTGCAAGGACACTAGCAGAACACAAAGCTAGAGAAGAATCAGTCAGGAAGGATAAGGAGAGAGCAACTGTCTGTGGCCACCACATGTAAAACCATTCTCTTTTGGGGGGTTGTCTTGGTTTTGCCTCTCCATTGCACCTGTTGTCACTTTCATTTGCACCAACACAGGCAGAATTCATTCACAATCTATATATATCTTAAATGCTGGGCAACTCACACCAAAACAATCAAGATTGATAAATAACATTATAGATAAGAGGAAAAATATGTATTTTCTGTTTTGGGCTGAACTCTCCCTTTTAAGTTGTAAACCAGTGGCACAGATTTAACAAACAATACTAAGTAGTGAGCCACAAAATATGTCCTTGTTAAAGTTTCCACCAAGTTAATACCATATATACCTTGCATTGCCTATACAGTAGCTCCCAAAAGGTTTGACAACTGAAGTTTTGTTTTGTTTTTCTCTTTTTTCTCAAGGATTAACCGGAAAGTATATAAGATTTTCAGAATAATATTCCGTACTGGGGCGGGTATTTCCCGTACCCACTGCAAAAGCAAACTCAAAAGCTGCATACTATGGACTTTACAGTTGACAAAACGTGAAGGCCATAGGCTAGTTGGACAAGTTTCGTTCACAGCTTCTGATGTGACACCCGTTTTAGATGAGCCAACAGCCATCCAAATCTGTTGACCTTTGTCAGGACATCTGTGGATTAATTTTTCTTTCCCTGACAACATTTTTTTCTTTACAGCCCCTTGCTGAAACAAAATAGATTCTAGTATGTGATGAAATAAGAGAAACTGAAGAGAAGTCTGAGGCACTCTGTGTCCCTCTTCCCCAGTGAGTGTTACGTAAAAAGGCAGAAACGCGCAAAAGCATGAAAACATCGGCTCAGAGTTGCTTTGGATGTTTTTTTTAGTATGCAGAAACTTTTAACTTTGTCAGATAATTGTACAGCAGTAAACTACCTTACACTACCCGCCTCTTATCAGTCCAGCAGCTGTCTCTCCCTCTCTGTCTCTGCTTCTCTTTCTACCTTTCTGTAGCCCCTCTGTAGTATGGTAAGCCTCAGGCAGCCATGGAGCTGTCCTCATGGGTGATAGAGGAGGGAAATGCCTTCCAGCATCTGGGGCTACCATTCACAGTATGGAAGGAGGGAGCTACTGGCACTACTGTTTTCAAATGAAATAGCGCATAAACAATCTGTTCCCTGATGGTAACATTTCATTTCCCTGCCTGACTGCCATCTCCCATTTTGCTGATCACTGTGAAATGAAACTGCAATAAGACTTTTTTTAATATATAAGATATTAAAGGTACACACACATACAAAAAGCATTTAGTGTACATCATTCACGTGAATAGGCCTGGAGCTACCCGAGAGTGCCAGTAATGAAATACTTCTCTCTTGTACGGAAATGGCATTTATACATATATATATATAAATATATATATATATATAATAGAAAAGTACTGTCTTCTCACATGAATCTTTCTTTTTATCCTCAGAGAAAAGTAGCATGTGGTTTGTCCCCACATGCCCCACCCAAATATTGTTATCCAGCTTATTTGGCAGTTTTTCAGAATACAAATCATGGCAATATTTTTATAAGGCTTTGAAAGTTCTCTCCTGCTCTCATTAGCAGAGGTGCTTTTGTGCTCTGTGCTGTCAGAAGCTAATGCATGCCTCATAAATGGCTTCACTGCTAATGGCAAGTTCTATTATCACCTCACAGCCACAGCTTTGGGAAATGTTTAAGGTAAATGTTGTTTGACATTGCAGTAGAGATACATGTCACAATATAAGAAATTATCTGAAAAAAAAATCAGTTTAGAAACAGTTTATATGTACAGCATAATGATCAGGTGGGAATGCATGTTTTTGTCGAATCTGGCAAATTCCATACCTGACAAATCAAGGTATATCATCACAGTAATGCAAGAATCCTACAAATCCAAAATTGCCATAAATCGGTCCTGTTAATTGAATAGTATCTTTGCTCTCAATCACCTAAAAGAATTAAATATAATATTAAGTTTAACCACATTAATAGAAACATTTTAAATATCTAGAGGTTAGGGCTGTCCTATACAGCAGAAAATGTTATCACAATAATTTTTTTCCATATTTATCAATCTCAGTATTTATCACAATATATAATTTGATAATGCTGTTTCTTGGTCGGCACTGACAGCATATTTTGCAGACCGTCATAATCTGTGCTTCTGTAGCTATTGAGATCCAAACTTTGATATAACTGATGTTGTGTTACCTCTTTTGTCAACAGTTTCCCCCAGCTCTGTGGCTGTGTAAAACAAATCAGGTGTGGATAAAGAGGAGGCAGCAAGTTACTCAGGGGCCAAAGACTTCACATTTCTGCAAATGTGCTCTGCTTGTTCAACAGCAGACTGACTAGCTGTTGTCGCTTTTATTTCTACTTTGTGAAGACTGTTGGGTCCATTCGTATTGAGTAAAAGCTCAAGATCGTTCATCAAATCTCAGTCATCTTACAGTATATTTTTGCCAAACCTACATTTATCTCTCCATCCAATATCAGCCACTTCTCTCCAACTTCACCTGGGAGATCCTGAGGTCCACTCAGGCCAGCTGGAATATATAAGCACATTCTGGCTCTGCCCCCGGGTCCCCTCCCAGTCGGATGTGCCTGATGGAGCTCCACAGGGAGGTGTCCCAGAGGCATCCTCATTAGATGTCTGAAATACCTCAGCTGGCTCTGTTCAGGAGGAGTAGTTGAGCAGCAGGTCTACTTGGAGCTCCTCCCAAATATCCAGCTTCTCCCTTTATGACCCCAACCTGCACAGGCAGCTCATTTCAGCTCTTTGTTTCAGTAAATTGGGAACTTCACCTTCAGGCTTAGCTCCATTTTCAACATGACATTTCAGTACTATGCCACTTGTCAGTTTCACACTACGTTGTACCCTCATTCAGGAACAAGGCCCATAGATAGTTAAACTCTTTCACTTGGGGCCGCAGCCCCAACTGCCAGCGGTGGATGCTGTCCAAGAGATGCGTCAGATGCGACAGGCTGACAACATTCAGGGCCTTCAGCATTTCAGGGTGAATCTCATCCACTACAGGCATCGTGCCAATAACTCTTTCAGTGACTGTTGCTGCCCCAGCCTCTTGACTTTCCATCTGTTTGTAATTTATTGATGCCTTAAGGAGTTGGTAGACTATAGTTTCCATCACTCGAAACATGTTATTGTCACAACTTTGCCACATGCTGATGACACTTAGTGTAAATCAGGTTTGATTGTTTTTTTAGAGGTGTCATTGAACTGGAGATGAGCTGCTGTGTACTGTAGCTGCAGTAATGTAGATATGGGTATACACTCCCATGGAAATATCCACCCTTCACAGATAACAACCCAAAGAGTGAAAAAATCAAAAGGGCCATTACTATTCAATTAAATTTTCATTCCCAGGGCTGCAGTTCCTTATGCAGCCTGTTTTGCAGTCAAGGGCTTTAGGATTTTGTGATAACCTTCCATACATTTTCTAAACACTTTTATTCTGCGGGGTCACAGGGGCTTAAACCTCGTGATAATTACACAACCTTATTATATACATACAATAGACGTACAGAATATTAACAGTCTCAACTAAATGTGAAGGAATGTTTTGCAAGGCAAAAAGAGGTCACAGAAGCTGTTGTGGATTTTGCACATTTTTCCAGAATTCTGAATCATTGATTTATCCCCCCCCCCCCCAAAAAAAAAAACTTTATTCCGCATCAATATGTAACATGGCTGCAGGAGGCAAAAGTTTCAGTACTTTACTGCCTCATCTGTTAACATATACTCAACTTCTACTTTGACACCGTTGATTAATGTGAAACTTTTTCTCAGGTCGTCAGAATGACTGCTGGGTCCACAAGACTGCTCGGGGACAACTAGACCTACTCTTTGATCCCTGCAAGTTATTACTGCTGTTTATTCATAAATCATTTGCTCTCTCCCCCTCCCCCCCCCCCCCCTCTGTCAACCACCTCCCTTCACTCTTTCAATCTCTCCCTTTTTCCTCCCCCCGTTCACAACATCCACTGCCTCCACCTCTCTGTATCAGGGATGGACCTGACCAGGCCTCGCCTCAAATCGGTCAGTTCAGCGGCAACTCTGTACAGGAAGGGGTGTCCACCACCGCCAATCAGATCCTCATCAAATTCCACAGCGACTTCAGTACCAGCGGCTTCTTTGTGCTCAATTATTACGGTAACCTCCCCTTTGATACCAGCTAAGTAAAGACCTTGTTCCGCACTGCTGTAATGACCCCTATTCATTTGATGCTCCACATTACTGAGACCCTGCTGTAGTAATGAAGATGACAAAAATCAGAGGGATATTGTCCCTGTGTTTCTGTATTGGAACGCCTTTAATTTTCCCCCTTTTATGAATCATTATTTGGCCTTTCTCATTTTGCTACATGGTATTGCTTCCAGTTCTGTGTAATGATAAATGATGAATGCCTTCTTATGCCTATTTTTTCGCCTGCACTATTAAAACGCCCCTTCGAAAAGAAGTTGATTAATAATAAAATGTCCCCCATCTCAGCTAAATTAGTGATTGGTTTTTGATGATCATGAACAGTGATAGGTGGCAATTTATGATCTAATCAAGTTTCAGCGTGATGGAAGAGTAGAGAATGTGTTGCAGTTGAGTAGAAAATGCATACTCTCCCTCTCTCTCACTTGAGTGCACGCACACACTGTTGCAGATTTCAGCGTTTGTCCTCTCTCCAACAGCTTACCAGCTGAGAACATGTCAGCCACCCCCTCCTGTCGCCAACGCCACTATCCTAACCGATGATGACGAGTTTGAAATAGGTTTGTCTTATTTTATTTTGCTTGTTTACTGGCTGTGGACAATGCGTAATAAACTAAATCTGCACCAGACATAAGGTAATTTGCTTGGACAGCCCTGGACAGAGGAAAAAAATAGGAATAGACATATCAAATTGTTTCAGTCATTAATTAATCAATTCATTCCCCTTTAAGCTGAATCCATTATTTGCTCACTGAAGCCATTGTTTGGATGATTGCTACCTTTATTTTCCTACCTTTTTGTGAATATTGTAATCCATGCATCCATTTTACTGTTTGAAGGAGCTTTGCTGTAGTGCATATTCATTTGGACATATATATTTTTTCTATAATCCTGCTGCTGGACAGATTTTTTTGCAACCTTCACTGTCTCATTCTATTTGCAGTGTATTCCTTCTTGCCCTTTGCTCTTCCTTTTTTATGTTTCTTTCCTTCCTTTTGAGTTTTTCATCTATTCATGCAATTAAATATTAGTTTGAGGGAAGGGCTAATTAGCTCTCACATAAGCTGTTTGTATTTTCAGTGTTCAGAAATGAATCAGAATTCGAAATCATATGGCTGGTGGCTGCCTTACTTTGTGTCTTTGAAATGGAGTTTAATTTAGATTTCATATGTGAGTGTGTGTGTGTGTGTGTCTGTGTGTGTCTGTCTGTGTGCGTGTTTGTGTATCTGTGTGCAAGTTTGAGGCTGTAATGTAATGAAGTGCCTTCAGTACTCCAGTTAGCTAAGGGGATGTCAATCTTCATTAGAAAATGTGTTGTTGATTACTGTTTCAAGTGCTGGTACTGAGGAGGCTTTTACTAACAGCTCTGTGGGGATGTGTGTGGTTGTGGTTGTGGTTGGGTGGGCGGATGAATGGATGGATATGTTTTTCGTATCTGCTCCTGGCTCCTGTGTGTGTTTGTGTGATTGCGGGTTTAAATGACCTCACAGGGGACATAATTCGGTACACGTGCCTGCCGGGCTTCACCTTGGTGGGCAGTGAGATTCTGACCTGTCGTCTTGGAGAGAGGCTACAGATGGATGGACCCCCACCAGTCTGTCAAGGTTGGTTTTATTCAGTGTGTGAGTCTATTACATGTTTTTGTTTGGCTATATGAATGTCGTGTATATAAATATTCCTCTCAATGTGTGTGCCAATGTTTGTGCACATGCATCCGCATTTATGTGTATGCGTGTCCAGTTCTGTGTGCCTCTGTGTGTGCCTGACGCCACTCTGCCAAGGTTGGTTGTAGTCAGCAGCACCCACTGTTGATGCATCATTTAACAGACTGTCAGCAGGGCCCCTTCCAGCAGGCTCCTGGTGGCAAACAGCATCTCTATTCTAATTTGTCAAGACTCACAGAGTCGGAATACTACTGACCCAAGATCACAGACCTGCGCTCCCCTGGAACCAGCTCTTGACTGTGAGGGATCAGTGTGAAACAGATTACAGATCAGCAGGTTTCATCGACAAGTGTTTTTCTTTTTTTTCTTTTTGCGATGTAACAAGGTAGATGGAGGCCAGTCATAGCTGTTTTTCCCCATAGAAAGACGGGAGCTTATATTTTACCCCTTAATCCCTGCTCAAATAGCCCCATGGGTTTGATTGATGTAAAATGTCTTCCTGTACGTGTTTTTTCAGAAGATGGATTTTCAAACATGAAGCAAAGGAAAGAAATGTCTGTGTTGTCTGCATCAGAGATTTTGTTTAGACCAAAAAAACAAATGCCATCAGCCTGCCTGTCGTGCCAATACATCTCTGCCGCAGACAACAGAGCACTCTGAAACCTCCTATTCCCCGTGGATAGGCATCTTTTGAAGGGCCCTGAAGTCCTTTGTGTAGTCTTGAGTTGATGAGCATTTCTGTCTTTTTATTTCTAGAAACTATGAGTAATCGCATTGGACTTGATCAAGGCATGACAGCTACACGACAGACCCAGAGCCTGCATTCATAAAGCATCTTAGAATAGGACTAGTGATTTGGAACCTATTTGCTCATCCCTAGCTGTTATTATTTGATGTCTGACTTGATATCTTGGTTCTTCCCCTGTAGCGTTTTTGCGGCTGACATCATTTTGCTCTTACAAGTAAGAATTTGGCAGATTCCATTTTAGAATATGAAAAGTGCCACAAGTAAAGCAACAAATAGTGATGGCAAAGCTTAATTTGCGTGACCTGACCATTGATCCAAGCATTGGAAGCTACTCATATTCTTATACTTTATTCATAAAGGCTACATGTGGCACTGCCGATGAATAGCTCTATTAGTGTATGCACAAAGGTCAAAGAGAGCAAATCCGTGGTAATTTGATCAAATTTGCATTGATGTAGGGGTGTGTGTGGGTGTCCTGGAAACAACAGGGCCTGCCTTTACTGTTGCTGCATCGGGCATTTTTTTAAATTAATAATTTATAAAAGCACGAGTCCTGCAGCGTTTTATTAGCTTGTTAGACAGTGCCGAGTAAAGAGAGATGGGAAACATTGGAGGGAACAGCTCCATTGCATACTTGCAGACTGCATCATACCTGTCTGGCATTCAGATATACAGTCACATTAAGAACGACATTAATGAAATTGCATTAAAATGTTTTCCAAAGCTTTATTTCATTGATTGCTTGAAAGTGACCAACTGAGCAGATCAGCAACAATTGGAATAGTTTGGAACAATTTGATCTGTTTGTTTTGTGCCAAGTGAGGGCAGTCATTCACTTGAGAGTACAAGCTCTCTTGTTACGTTGGTCTTGCCAGCTCACCTTCTCATGTGTTACTGTTACACAGAGCTCTGCCAAGACCAACTAGCTCCTATCAGCTAAAACTCACATACTGTACTTGAAATAATTTCACAGGCTTTCATTTGAGTGACTAAATTAACCTGCCGAATCCAGATGGGCGAAGCGTGTTGGGACTATTCTGGGAGAACACAGCATTGTTTTTCAGTTGGTTTGTTTTGCAAGGCACATCGATCAATGCCACAGTTTGAGGTGTTTTAAACTGTTTTGATGTTGGACAGCACAGACTCTCATACATCACAGTAAATTGTGTTGTGCACTGCCAAATCAATGGGTTCTCCGAGTCAGGTTATACTGGACATGGATGACAGAGCAAATTAAATATTGTATATAAAATCATATGAGGTAGATGAAAAAAGGTGTAGATTTTGCGCTTGTTAAAATCCACAGTAAAAGGGCAGATATCAGGCAAACTACAGTGAAGTGAGTAGTGTATGTGAAAGGCATATTAAAAGTGTGCAACCAAATGTGTAAGATGATTAGGCAATATATGTATCTTGATGAAACAGCTCCCTTAAATCTGCCTTGAGCTTTAAATTGGCATAGTTAGTACTATTTTAGGACGTCTGGGTTAGTAATTCGTTGTTTGACATTTTCATGGATCACCTCATTATTGTACTCAAAAATTCATTACATTTTCTTGTGTTGGATATGTTATGTCCTTGTGCCACCTCTAGCACGAAACTAATTGCTCTCCTTGGGACATGTAAAATTGAACTTAATTTGAGTTGACCTGCTATTCACATCCAAGATACTGCTACAGTAAGCTTGTAAAAGGGCCATTTCCTGTCGGCAGCTTGCAGACAGGGCAGGAAAAAGAATTCTCTTGTGTTTCCTGATTCCGCTTTTGTTTGCTGTCAACCCTTCTGCTAATTGTCATTTTATGCTTATAAGATAACACTGAAATGTCCTTGCATGGCTATGCAATTTCACCCCCAAATACCCCTGGTTTTAAAGATATTTCCCCTGGCTCTGTCTTTACGAAAGCCTATGAGGAAGGTTATGCAGTAGCTTTGATCAAGGATAGAGCCACAATTGAGTTGACTGCTGTGTTTGCTTGGTAAACCATCTGCCACATTGAGGTTGAGTGTAACCCATTAAACGTTGTCATATTGGTCCTCACTTTCCCATTGATTTTCATGTGTCAGAAAATCTAATGAAAAACAACTTCTGCTCTAACTTCATTTTCACAACAGTTATGTAAGCTTTATTGTATGATGTCTCTGTAGCCGACAATGTGCAACAATCATTATCGTGGCATTGTCATTCCATACACACAGTGTGCTGAGTAAAAGAGTAAACAATTGGTGGTTTGCACAAGGAATTACACAGTCGAGTCTTGCAACGTTTGCAAGATTTAACAAATGCCAGTGCCTGTTCTTTTTAAAGACATAATGTTGGCATGCATCTCACTGCAAATAACAGCACACAACTCTGTATATGGGTCTTGAGACACAGTGCATGGTATCAGAAGTTCCAGTCATTACCTGGATGTAATGCACTGGCTAAGGAAGGTTGGTTTATATACTACTTCGCTGTTCACTCATTATATTTACAAGATTAAATTAAACTAGAAATATCATTTAGAAGGTTGTATTTAAAATAGTTTTTATTTCAGAGGGTTTTTTTGCAATTTATATGGTATTTATAATATTATACTATATATGCCAGTATCATAATAACAGTACTTCTGCTGCCTTGCATTTTTGTGACACGAAGGTACAGAGGTCTACATTTGTATAATAGCCAAATCACCATATGAATACATTGTAAGCTTCAGGGTGCTTTCAGCGTAGCATCCTATCCTTATCATGGCCCTCTAAAAACCCATCTTATAAAGCAGCAGCGTTGAGGTGTCTGAAACAGTCTTAAGCCTCTCATGATTCATTTTTTTAATCCCTGCACTGAAAGTTTGAGGCAAAGCAGTTTAAGCCACGACTGTGCTTACTGGATAGACTTGTGTTTGTTGCCTGGCAACGTTGGCTTATTAAACAAGTATTGGGGGCTCAATTATTTCAATAACAAACCCTTGCCAGATAGATGGCTCTATGTGCGTAAGATCTTATCAAGTGAGTCAGTTTCATGTACATCTTAAAGCCGTCCAATATGGTAAAGTGCTGCAGGGAATCTGTGCGGCGTATGAACTGTTTTTTGGGTTTTTTTGGGGGGGGGTTTTCAGTTGTTAACCCCAAGTGTAATAAAATGTATGAAAATTGTGTAGAATTGAAATCAGCAATTGTTAGTAGCAATTACTTACACATTTTACATGTTTCCTTTAAGCTAAATTCGTGCCGGCTCTATGACAAATCTTCCCACTGGCATCAGTAGAACCAGAGACTCCTGCTGACGACAGAACTTAGAGAACAGAGCACACAACTGTGTCGTGTGGATTGACGTATAACTGCACCAACTGAAGACCCTATTCTAAACTCCATCATATTGCCAGTGAGAGTCCTATCTCTCTCGCTACAATTCAGCACTACAGACCTTCATTTTCATCTCAAATGCAGCCTCTCAGCTGCGTAGAAAAGCACTCAGACTACTTTTTGGGAAAGTGTGGGCTTTAGAAAGCAAAGTTTTTGACTAACTTAGTGTTTAAGGAACTATAAAATTAAAACTAATATCACTGACTGGCTTACCGACGTGATTCAGTACCAGTCACTCCTGTGCAGTATGCCCTTGTCAGTGTCCACAATGTGTTTTTAGGTGGCATGACTACAAATTCCTACTTTATTATTTGTGTGTTTTACCCTTGTGGCCTGTAAAGCTTATAAATATGCATAAAGATTCTGCACCCGGTATGCATAGGAAATTATTGATCATGTCTCACACAAACTGTCAAGCAGTGGCAGTAAAGAAATATTGCGATTTCATATTAAATTGCTATGTAAATTTATTTTCTGAACAGATCGGGTTGAGATTTGTTGCCTCCCTAATGAATACTGTACAGTGTTTGTATAAATATTGATTCTGCTATGTACAAATCCTGCTACGCATTTGTTGTATTATTTAGACGTTTTTTTTCTTCGATTCAAGTATTGTCTTTGGGGTTGAGATAATGTAATGAGACATTTTCTTGACCTCGGTTCCCGCAGAGGGCCTTTGGTGTATTGTTTGATTTTGAGAAATGCATCGTTATTTAGAAAATCACTGACTTTCGACTTTTGGGAGATTATATCTGCCTGTTATCTGCGAGCCAAATGTTATTCTAGCTGAAACTTCTGCAGTGACTCGCTGTCAGGAATATTCATATTGCTTTGTGCTAATTCTTTTCCTCTGTCTTTTTTTCTTGATATATGTCCGATTGTTTCCACTGACCTTTTTATCTGGAACAGTTGTTCGCATTAACCTTTTATATGCGTCATGTTTCTTCACTAGTGGCCCAGAAGAGAAACTTCTGTTAGCAGCAGAAAAGGAAAGGAAACAGAACTGTCATTATTTCAGACATGCCAGCCTACAGGAAATGAAGGGAATGCTCAGAGCTGATACACACACATACATACACGCACGCACGCACACACACACACACAATGTTTCCATACAAAGTTAACTGTCTCACCTACTGAGTATTATTATTTGATAGATTGATATCGGGGGAGCCTGGTGACAACAGCAGACTCACCAGCTCAGCCCTTAGGTGCAATATCAGTCTGGCTGAAATATAATTGTTTCAGGACTAGTTATTTTTTCAATGTAATTTCTACTGTCACAGCAGAGCATTCCTGTCTTTTCTCTCCTCACCTCATCTTGCCTTATCTCTAATTGTGCCTTCCATCCCCTCTCCTGCACCTCTGTTTCTTGTGTTTTCTGCCTCCACTGGGCTTTCATCTCCTCCTTTCACCTCTTTCCTCATCCAACCTTTGTCCTTTCTTCTCCTCTCTTTTTCTCCGCTGTTCCTCCTCTGTCTCTTTGTCTTCCTCTTACACTGCCTTACCCTTACACTGTATCTCTTCTCACAGTCCAATGTCCAGCCCATGAGGTGCGTTTTGACTCAACGGGGGTGATCTTGAGTCCAGGCTATCCTGATAACTACCCCAATCTCCAGATGTGCTCTTGGCTGATCAATGTGGAAAAGGGTTACAACGTGACTCTGCACTTTGAGCTCTTCCAGACAGAAAAAGAGTTCGACATCTTGGAAATATATGACGGTGGGTTCCACTGGGGTTTTGGTGTTTGTGTTCTTTGCAAAAAATTTAGTAAGCAGGATACAAAAAATGTTACTCAAGTGAAATTATTGATGTGTTATTCTGGTGTTATGAATCTTTGTGCTTCTTTGTAAAATATTCATACTTTTTTATTCTTTTGGGGTTTTCTGCCCAGTGTCTCAGCATTCCTGTTTTGAATATGGCATCTTAGAGCTGAAAGTTTGTGAATGGAAGGGGTGGAAAAATCAAGGCCTTGACAGTTTTTGAAAATAGAGATAAATAGACACGGGTCATTGCTTGGATTTATATATTTTGTATAAAAATAGAAACGAAAATTCTTTTGATATTGTTTGCTATCACTGTAACACGGCACAATTGAAAGGTGTTCACACATTCGACTTCCCTCTCTTTTTAATTGTTGTCCGTGAGCTTCTGTAAAGCCTGCTACTTTGCATTATTAACGTTATTAAAGTAAATCAGTAATTAGCCTTGATCTGTGTCTCAGTCTAGGCCCTTGAATTTCAGGAATTTTAAATGAAAATGCATGTTCATATCTGTCAACAGTAATGCTTGTTTTTGACATGGATGTTTTTGTGTTTCTGTCTGTCTGTGTATTTTCGTTCAGGTCCCAACATCTACAGTCAGAGCCTGGCGTCACTCAGTGGTGACATTGAAACACCCTTCAGCCTGACCACCACAGGCCACCAGCTCCTGTTGCGCTGGTCCTCTGATCACGGCACCAACCGACGGGGCTACCACATCAGATACGTGGGTGAGTATCAAAGTATGTATCCAGTTTATAATCATATTCTCTTTTTATTAGTGCTGTTTTTTGTATCTAAACTACAGAAGAGTGATAAAAGTCATGGGTTTACAACTCGGGCATTTCTATTTTAGGCACCGTGTAGAGACACTTCAATTGAACGAGTGAAAACACGACATCGGGGCAAATATTCAGTGAACCTTTGCTGCAGCTGCTGCATATTACTATGGATACAATGTGACCCCATGATTTTTATCACAGTGTGCTGTGATTGCTTCGGGGTATTATTTATTGAGTTTTTAATATCAGTTCATTTACAAAAAATACTTTGAACCGTCTTAGAAATGATAATGGTTCACAATAGGAGATGTTTTCACACGCAAAAACCACGAAGTGGGAAGAAAGTCACTGGAAGGCTTCCATGCTGTTTTGCACTCCTTAATTTGAAAAGGTTTTAAATTCTTAATTGGCTCTTTAATAAAGCAAGTGGTGCTAAGCAAGAGCAGCATAGGGAATCTTCTTCCATTTGAAATGCATCAATAATAATGAAAAAAGCACAAAAGACATTCATTTTTCATGTTGTGTCTCTCCATTATATTTAATACACGAGAGTGTTACTGTGAGAGCAAGTCGGTGTGATGAATTTTGTAAAGAAAGCTCCTCCTTGACTTGATTGACTTGAACAGGAACTGACTTAAACCCCAGTGTGTGTCTTTTCGTCTTAAATCCCAGCTATCTCCCAGTCATGCTGATTTGAAGGAATGTTTGACAGCGTTTGTGAAGCACACAGCCCTCCCCTGGATTTTCTGTCCCATCGGCTATTCGGTGCTCGTATTCTGGAAATCAAATTTACCTTTTTTTGTGTTCGATGGGCTGTAAGATGAGGGAAAGGAAGGCTATGGAACAAATAACTGGAGGATGCACCAGTATTGCTTGTGTTAAATCAAATTGAATATGTGTGTGCCCATCGGCCAGGAGAAGAATTGTAATAATGTGATTTTGAGGACTTCCTTTGCTGTGTGGCACACAGCCCGAGTGCTAAATAGATGTGACACTCCTCAGGCATTTTCCCTCATTATCTTTCTGCATTTAAAATGGAGCCTTACTGTGACTAAAATGTTCACCTGAGTCTTTCTCTAGAGGAGCTTTGTTAATGCCTCTCATCCTTTTTTCTTTTCTTGGCTTTATTTCTCTTTCCTGTTAACATCTGCTTATCTGTTCAACATTCCCTTTCCTTGACTTCATTCTCACCTTCTCTTCCGTTTCTTTCTCCTCTCCCTTGCAATTCATCTCGCTCCTCTCCCCTGTTCCCTTTATTCCTTCATCTATTGTAGCGATGTACTGCAGTACCCCAGACTCCCCACAACATGGCTTTGTAGTAAGCCAGACCGGGGGTCATCTTAACAGCATGGTGCGCTGGGCCTGCGACAGGGGGTACAAGCTGATTGGAAAGGGCACAGCTGTGTGCAAGAAGACCACCTATGGCTACTACGCCTGGGACGCACCAGTTCCTGCGTGTCAAGGTGAGCACATCGGCCCTGGCAGCCTTTTATTCTCAACTTCAGCCTGTCTTTTTCCCTGTTCTTCTGGTCACTGCCTCTGCACCCCTATGCTCAGCAGGCAGACAGGCAGGCGCTTAAGGCACCCAAGTGTCTCAGCCCAAGCTCCTATGCCTGTGTTGTTAGCAGCTGAACTGAATCCAGCCTGATTGAGAGCCAGCACCCTGTCAGGTGGAAAGGAAACAGAAATCAATCCTCCCTTCTTCTGTCAATTTCCACTTCTTCAAATTACTTTGGCTAACTCGTTATTAGCATGCAGTGTCTGCTGCTGTTGGGTCTCACTCAACTAATTGGGTTCTTTGATGCGCACACGTGAAATGTGTGCATTTACGTGCGCATGATTGCATGCACTAGCACAGACACACACACACACACACGCTCACACAGCAGCAAACAGCAACAGATGGTGTGCTCAATTGCATTTTAGCATGATGCACAGAAATCAAAATATGTATGTCATGTACTTTAAAATGATTTAAAAACACTTCACACCTGTAATTAATTCTGTCAGTTTGGTAATTGCACATAGCTTTTCCAAAGCACATAAAGCCAACTGTGGCTGCAAATTAACTAATATATTCATACAGATGCTGTCCATCTGCTGTCTGCTAGATGGTGGAGATTACATTACGTCATGTTCAATCCTTCACTCTTTCCAATCAATATTATATGATATGTTGAGAAAGTACAGTATATTAATCCATCAGTGTCGCTGATGCACCTCAGAGAACAAGCAATGATCTGAAATCAGGCTCACTGACCTTCTAAGCTTTGATAAGGAATCCACCCTTCTAATGTTGAAACTTTCCATCTGCAGTGGAGAAAAGTGTTTAGTGCTTGTGATTAACATCTGTTAGATTGTGACTTAGCAGTACTAGCAAATGAATGTTGATTGATTCTCTCATGTGGTGGTGAGCGGCAACGTAATGGCTCCGGGCCATCTTGGCAGATTCCTACCTTTGATGTTTCTCACAGTGTGCAGCTACCATTGCTGCTCCATTTTATCATATGTGTGTTTGCATAACTGTTCCCATTTAGTCTGGCCCTGCAGATGTTGGTTTCCCCGCTTGACTCACTCCCTCTGACTTGGCTCTGATGATAAACACCTTGAAACCTACTAGCTTGAGCTTTCTGTCTGGTTTAAGCTCTGAGGCCACAGTAACCCAGATTCCCTGTGTGTAGGGGCAAGGACACAGTGCTGTGTGGGAGTGTTTCTATGTGTGAGTGCTTCATAGGAAGAGTTACTCTTCCCTTAATCAGCTGGTGTTCGTTATCAGTGAGTCATTCAACTTGGGCTAGCACGATATAAGATTTTCACTACATGAGTTTCATGGCCAAAAGAATTTGCAATAATGATATTATCACAATATCTATAGAAGATTTAAGATAATAATAATATTTAATGCGTAAAGTGTAACTTTAACTTTGTTTATATTGTGCCTTTTGTCTATTTTTTTTAAAGTACGCTTAAAATACGAGTGTAGGAATGTGAAGACAGAGACAAAGTGAGAACAAAAAGAAACCTAAATGATTTAAGAGGTGCTGGATTATTACACAAAATTATCATATGTGTATATTGACGTGATATCAGAAATTTCATTTCGCAAATATCACGGTTATTGTCAATATTCGTATATTGTGATAATCCTGTTTTCAAACACCTGCTGACAAAAAAACAAGAAAGAATAAAATATCATCCCAAGTATCTCCTTAAACTTCATTGACTTGGTTGAATAGCTACTTGTAAAGTCAGTAGGGTAACTTTTTTATATGAAAATATTCTAAAACCTTAGAAGATTTATGAGGACTTTCTGATAACATCCCTCTCTGCAGTGTGCTGGACTACTTCCAATCTGAGGTGGCTGGATACATTATTCCTCAAGGGGCCAGTCCTATATATAATGCTTTCATGGGTTTCTATCTCGCAAGTGAGATGTCAAGAGCTGTTTTATGGATTCGGTGGCCTATAATATATATACTGTATAAGCATATGACTTGGTTAAGTGTTGACTTGAGACAAGCATTCCAGACTCATTATCATATTAGAGATGCACTGGGTGGGTGTTGAGACTTTGGTTTTCCTTAAATGTTGACTGCAGTGGTAGGCGCATAATTTTTCAATTCAGGAAATGTTGCTCTATTGCAGTGACCCTGTAAGAGCCTTTTTTAACTTGTCATAGCATGAAAAGCACAGGTGCAAAGCATTTCGTTAATGATGGCTCAGCTCTATTAAGTCTTCCAGTAAGCCATACAGGTCAGCTAGCATGCTTGATATCAGGGATCAGGCACTGGCTCAACTAAATTGAACGCAGCCATTATTATTATTGTTGTTAATTATACCTGTGCTGTCTCTGCTGTGACATGTCAGAGTACTATTAGCGAGGTATGTTGTCACAGTTCTATCAGGGCATCCAATGTCAGTGTGTGACAAATTATTTCTGTTGGATTTTTACCAACTAAAATTGAAATCATGTGAAAGGGAAATAACAAAGTAACACATAGCTGCTTGTTTCAATTGAAAAACATTTGACATTGCTTGTGTACCACAAAGAGGTTGCACTTCCAGCATTGGGAGAAGCACATAAATGTGTATTTAACACTTGCTCACAAAAATGTGACTGTTAAGTGAATATGTGCCTGCCTGCCTTGCCTGTGTTTACCAGGTGTCTCTCTGCAAATCTCTGTAGTATGTGTCTTGTATTGCGCATAAACACATGTGTTGACAACCGTCCTCTTTGCCGCCTGCAGCTGTGTCATGCGGTGTGCCCAGTGCGCCAGTGAACGGAGGTGTGCTCGCTGCTGATTACTCCGTCGGCACACGGGTGACCTACTTCTGCAACAGCGGCTACCGGCTCTCCTCCAAAGAGCTGACGACCACAGTCTGCCAGCCAGACGGCACCTGGAGCAACCACAACAAGATACCCCGATGCATCGGTGAGTGGAGGATGTTGGGGGAGAAGGCAGGGGCATGCAGAGGAGGAGGGGAAGTGATTTAGAGAGATGGGGTAACCACAAGAAGCCATTGCACAGTTGAGCTTTGGGAAAGAAAAGTTGAGAGATGAGGACAGGAGAGAGTTGTGGAGAAGACACTGATTTTGGAATTTTGACAGCTGTGTTGGAGACAGAAAAAAAATCAGAGTTTGAAGAATCCTCCGGAGGAGTTGTGGAATATCAAACAGTTTTAACAAAACACTGCACTGTAATGGAAGGTGTCATGGAATATGGACGGCAGTCCCGACAGAGCCGCGAGTTGTGGTTTCATCACATAAACTAACTTGTTGGGTAGTGATGATAAGACGGATGGATGAAAGGCAGAAAAATAGTTGAGAGGAAATCTGTAGTTAGTGCTCGGGTGAGTGTTTTACATGCCAGTGCAACTCCTCCAAGTTTGAAAGTCAGTGTAAAGAGTGATTGACAACACTGTTTACTGTTGAGACCAGTGTTTATTCCCCGCTGCATATGTGTCTCACAGCAAAAGGAGAAAAGTGTTTGTTTTGAAACTCATTTGGTTTTAGAGAGTGCCAATTCATAAACAGCTTTGTTGTGGAAGAACATTTGTATACGGTAACCGCAGAAAGGTTGCTGTTGCTGTTTACATTTTACATGGATTAGTCTACTCTACTGATTAAGATTTTCCTTTGCAGCTTTTTTATTTCTTCTACACAGCTGGGTTGTCACATATGTTTAGACTCAGCAGTGTGTGTACAAGGGATAAGAGAAAAAATTTAAACAGAAGTCAGTCCATTTGGATAATCCAAAACTAACAATGTCCACTCCCCACTGAACCCCCTCTTCTTTTTTTCTTTGTTTTTTGGCACAGTCATCATGTGCCCTAGTCTCAGCTCCTTCTCTCTGGACCACGGGAAATGGAGGATCGTCAACGGTTCGCACTACGAGTATGGAACTAAAATAATTTTCACCTGCAACCCTGGATACTACAGAGTTGGCCCCGCCCACATTCAGTGCCTGTCAAATGGAGTGTGGAGCTGGAGAAATGAAAGGCCTCGCTGTAGAAGTGAGTGACATAAAATCACACATCACATTTGAAAATTTTACTTTTAAAACCAAAAGGATAATGTTCCAAGAAATTAAATCTCCTTTATCTCCATTTTGCCATCACATTATCATAAAAAAATAAAGAATGAATGTGTTTCATTAGCTTCATAGGAAAGATAGAAAAGAAATGAAATGAACATATCTCTCTGGCAAAAATGAAATATCTATGTCCTGCCTCGCCTCAGGCACACTTGATTCATAGACTGTAACAATGAAAGACTTGAAGAATGGATACCTTATTCACTTCTCACTTAATCAGCAGCTCGATGATGCACTTTTGTACTTTTTACCCATCCCTGTCTCCGTCTAGGTTAGATATTGTTTATTGTAGGAATTGGAAATAAGGCTTTTCTATGCTGCCATGGGAGCAACTTTTTGAGGAGCAAAAGAGCTGAATAGCCTGTGTAATGGCAAAAGGAGATGCCAGCCAGCATGATGAAAGATGTTGGTACAAAGGCAAACACCATCATTATCCTCCCCATGAAATAGTACAGGTCACTCTTTTATCGCATTAAGGTCGGTAAGATGGGTGTAAATGACTGTGCTCTCCCATTGACTCTGAAGATGTAAGCCAACTTCCATCTTCTCTTCCTTTCTTTCTCACTCACTCTCCTAGTGTCTCATTCTTTTATTCTGTGCTTCCTCTATCTCCTTCGTCTTCTTTTTACAATCTTCTTCATCTTATTGCAGTCATTTCCTGCGGGGATCTGCCCACTCCTCCTAATGGGAAGAAAATTGGGACCCAAACTACCTTTGGAGCATCAGCCATTTTCAGCTGTAACCTTGGCTATGTTTTAACTGGATCTACAGTAAGAGAGTGTCTCCTGTCTGGCCTTTGGAGTGGGACGGAAACTCACTGCCTGGGTAAGCAGGGTCTAAATGTCCTCTTTAACTTTATAAAGAACAGCCTTGACCTGGGTCAAACACTGCTGGCAATCTGTTCAGACAGGATATGCTTCTTTTTTTTTTTGGTTGGACCAACATGTCCAGAATAGAACCAGATGGGGAAGCAGAGGGTGGCTTTAATTGGTTCTGTTGCCAAGTGTGTATGGCCAATTACTATAAACATTTAGAAATATGTACAGTTTTTGTCGTCTGGTTGTGACATCATGCTGGTACTCAACACGGCCACTTTATATTTTCCTTTGGGCTGGCACACATCAGCCTGTTTCACACATTGTCGAGATCATGAGGTAAAAATTGTTGTGCAAATGTGCAATCACTTTTGGCAACTACCTTAGTTGATTGGAGCGTGGTGCTGTACAGTGAAGCCCCCGAGTCAGTGTGATGTGGTGTTTCTAAAATGTTAAATGTGAGAGGGCAGCTTTAGAGCCACAGCTGGCCTGAAACTATGAGACACTTGCCAAGCTGTACCAGCACAATTTCAGCAGTTGTTAAGATATATAAACAAGAAAATATGCTACAGCTTAGCTTACCACAGCTCATCTCAGCTCTGTACTGTGAGAAAATGAGACATACGTAATTACTTGAGCCGCATTCAAACCCACACAGCAGCAGACTGTGACGGTTCCTCTGGCAGATGCGGTAGTCCATTTTTCAACCCTGTGGCAACAGCACTCCAAGCTCCGCTCAAGATTGGTTCAGTTCATTAAAAGAGGGGCACCTCTCTTTGGTTTAGAAGTATGACTGTCAGTGTTAACATAGCCAGGGACCCCTCAGTGTAGTCACCTACTTCAGCACTATCTTCATAGAATCTGGCTGCTCTCAACTGGAGTGTGATAATAAAATGCTCGGCTGAGTTTCTGGGTGCACGAGTGAATTAGGGAAATCAGACTCACAGTCAGTGGCAATTTCCCAGGTTTTAAGTGGCAGTGGAAATTTCAGCAAGATTCCGCCTCTCTGAAAGGGATTTATTGTAGCTGAAAGTAATACGATTATGTGCATGAGTGTATTGCACAGATTTTGAGGAGTTTCATATGCGTCCCTCTGTCTACTGTAGATGAGAAATACTCAGTTATCACCATAAGAGAAGCTGAAGCCAGTAGGAATGTAGAAACAATAATTCTGAGATAATGAGCTGAAAAAATACTTTCCAAATCCAATGTGATTCATGAATACACTAACTAATTTTGTTTGCCAGTGTTATAATGTCAAGACCTTTTAAATCAACACTTTCCTCGTTTCATTTTATAATACAGTTGTCAAAATGCAAAGTTATTCAAATGTGATAACACAATCAAAATTGTGCTTTTACTCTGCAACTATCGTCCATTACTTCAGTGGACGCCACTGCAGGCTATTCTCAAACATTAGAAAGCTGAACTTAAGCGTTGCACCACATAAATGGTTGACTGATAATTCATTGTGATTTGTAATGCAAAGTGCAGCTAGTGCAAAGTTGGACCCTCAGAGTTGCCACAATGAAATAGCATTCAGAAAACAGAGGGTTATTTAAGGAATATTTCACTCACAAAATGATTATTTGTATATCAGTTACTCGTCTTGCGTTAAGTTAAATTTGTGAAGAAACTGTGTTTTACTTCCATGCCTCCACAGTGAACAAACAATCCAAAAACAGAGGAAGTTCTTGATGTTCTGGAGTAAAACAAGGCCACATTTAACAACAGCAAAACCACATCTAAACATCTGTTTACAAACTCTCACACAACCCGGGCAGTTTAATCCAGGTCGTATTTATTCAGTTGTACGCTCAGTACTTCTCAAACACATGCATTTTCTCTGAAACCTTACTATTTAAAACAAGAGTTACAGATGTAACTATGGTTCTATGAATTCTGGATGACCACCAGAGATGGTATGAAATACTTGGATAAGCATCACACGCATGCACAGATCGAGACATAATACCAACAAAGTCATGTGACCTGGGCAACACAAGCGACCTGATAAAGGGGACAGGCACCCAGCGATCGTCTCCTACAGAATCTTCTCGTCAAGATTATGACATGACAGACAAACAGAGCATTAGACTTACGAAAAACCAGCAGAAACCTCTATGTACTGTTTCAGAGCACGAACAGGACAAAGAAAGGTGGCATTAGGAGGTAAAAGCCACCAAACTGATAGGCTGGTTAACATGAAAAGCAGAAAGCCTCTTAGGAAGGAAAGAGGGGTTGGGCCACATAGTGACCCCCAATCCATCAGAATTCCACCGCAAACAGTCAATGGCGACGGACAGGGCATGAAGCTCACCAACCCGCTTTGCAGATGTAACAGCGAGAAGAAAGACAGTCTTGCAAGACAACCACCTGAGGTCAGCGTGTTCCAGGGGCTCAAATGGAGGAGAACACAAGGCTTCCAGGACGACAGGCAAGCCAGTCATTCCCTGCTGTAGCCTCTGAGCCTCCCGCAGGGAATGACTGGATCTGGTTCCCCCCTGGTGGTTCACATGATAAACTGTAGAAGTGTTGTCTGACCGAACAAGTACATACCTCCCTTCCAAAAAGGGAAGGAAGTGCCTGAGGGCTAAGTGTACCACACGCAGCTCTAACGCGTTTATGTGCTGGAGCTTCTGCTGAGGACTCCAGGTTCCCATGACTGTCCTGTGGTTCCAAACAGTGCCGAGAGATAGGCCCTGCTTCTCGAGGGTTTGAGAGACCGGAGGCACTTGCCTGAGACCATCACCATCCTGCCTTGGTGCCTCTTGGGGTTGTGGCCCAAACCATTAACCCACACCTGCAAGGGGCACAGTGAGAGGAGTCCCAGAGGGATGACCGTCGATGCGGCTGTCAATTTCCCCAGTAGCTGGAGAAATAGACCATATGTCAGCCTTGTACCTCTCCAAACACGTGAGACAAGGTTGAGGATGTCATCCACCCTCTGTGGGGAGGGAGAGGCCCTCATCATTACCGAGTCGAGGACGACCCCGATGAACACGACTTACTGACTGGGAACTAAACAGCTCTTTGTGAAATTCACAGTAAGACCCAACTGGGTCACGGGTCGCGGATGGCCTGCTCGCGGGTCACGGAGCATATGAGCCAGTCGTCCAAGTAAGGGAGAATGTGAATGCCCTTGCTTTGCAGAGGCGAAAGTGCTGCCGCAGTGCATCTGGTAAAGATTTGAGGGGCGAGTGAGAGCCCGAAGGGGAGAACATAAAACTGGTACGCTTGTCCCTCGAAGGCAAACCGAAGGAACTGCCTGTGGTGGGGTGCTACTGGTACATGAAAATAAGCATCCTTCAGATCGACGCTTGCAAACCAGTCTTCCTCTGAGACCACCTGAAGAACATCTGCTCTGCGAAGCATATGAAACGAAGAACCTTTATGAACTGGTTTAACTGTCTGAGATCGAGGATGGGGCGAAAGCCGCCCTCCTTCTTCGGAACAAGAAAATAAGTCAAATAGAATTCTCTCGTTCGATCCGAACTTTTTACACACTCGATGGCGCCTTTCTCCAGAAGCACTGAAATCTCCCGCTTTAGAGCCAGAGACCTTAGGGGGTCCTTGACAACAGTCATTCTGACCCTATTGAACTTGGGGGGTCGACGCCTGAACTGAATACTGTATCCTTGGAAAGAGTTAACAACACCTAAGGGTCTGAAATCAGGGCCTCTCTCCGGCTTAGGTGTTGTGGGGAGAAACGGCTGGCGCCCAGGTCTAGATAGTCAGGTCCGACTCCCGCGACCTTTGGGCGTCTTAGGGTGTCGGTCGGCAGGTGGTCCGTATCTGGGTGCCCTATCCTTAGGCGTCCAAAAGGCAGGCTGCTGAGGGGCCCTATGGAAATAGCCCTGCTGGAACGAGGGGCGGCCAGCTCTTGATTCACCCTGAGCATTGGCTACAGAGAGGGGAGCGCCAGTGTGCCTTGGTCTTGGCAATAGTGCCTGGTGTATGTCAGCAAACTGTTGCTTAACTTTGTTCACCTGCACACTGCGCTCTAAAGCCTGTTGGGCTGCAGGTCCAAACATCTGGCCTGGAATGACAGGTAGCGTGCGGAGTGTCTTTCTACAAGCCTCTGACAAGGGGGATCAGGCAAGCCACACTTGGTGCCGGGCCAAGGTCAAGGTGGACATCAGTCTCCCAAGCTCTCTAGTCATGAAAGCAAACGCCTGGAGTGAAGCATCACTCAAGCATCCGCTCCAGTAGTCTGGAGAGTCTGTGATAGAGCCAGAACCAGGTGGGAAAGGGAGTTACCAATATGCCCCATCTGAGCCGCTATATCATAGCTCTTGGTAAGGAGGTCATCAGTGATCCTACACTGTGGGTGTGGACAATGGGCATCAGGTCTAAGGGCTTCATCTGGAGACACTATCAGAGAAGCGATGGAGGCATCAGTTGCAGGCATCTGATCTAGACCATACTGGGCAGCATCCCTCATGGCAGCCAAAGCCCTGCAGTCACTCGGCAGTTGAAGGAAAGCCTTGGGGTCCGGCCCACACCTCTGAAGTTCATTGACGTATGGCTCAGAGGGTGGAACCTTGAAGGAAGATGGTTGAGGGGCAGGTTTGCAAAAAGGCATTAGAGCAAGCAGCCACTACAGGGGCAGCATCCAACCCGAGCCGTGACATGGCCAATTGGAAGGCCTGTTTAATTGTAGAAATACTGGCCTCAGCATCCCTCAGCAAGTCTGAGACCCATGAGAGTCTGTCACAGAGGGAAGAGGGGACCCCCCTTCCAGTTCTTCCTGTCCCCTTGCTTCATCATCAGTAAAGAGATTCCCAGAGGCTGCAATAGAGAGTGTGTCCTTGTCTTGCTGGCTAGCAACATGGGGCGAAGAAGCTAAGCTACCACTCTCATCGTAGCTCTGTGGTGGTTTTCCGAGTGGGGCAGTAACCATAGCAACGTGCAGCAGTTTTAGTACCTACGTGTGTACTGTACGCGGGGTTAGACAGAGCCGGTGTCGAGTACAAAGTGCTGTGTCGTTTGACCATAAAGTGACGCTATGAAACGAACTATAGATTCGTTTTTCACAAGAAAAAAATATCCAGAAACTCCTGTCGGTCCTGTGCCAGTTTCCCAAACTTCCGACGACGATAGTTCAGAGGACGAGTCAGCAATGTCCTGCCCACAGCCCCCCCCCCAATTGATATTATTTTGTGTGACGAACGCTTCATATAATAACATAACAATATACTATTTATGGTGTTATGTCATCATGTCATTTCTGTCTCAACATGGTCACGCGTTAACAATTCTTCTCTGCTCAGTTTGTCAGCTGACAAAGTTATTGTTATGGACAGTGTGTAAATAACAGACTGCTGTTACGCACAGACAAACACGCTGCTCGCACAGCAGCACAGCACGGCACTCGGTGCTGAGCTTGTGTTGCCTTCAGGCCTTGTCACATAATTAACAACTTCCAGCACTAAAATAGGTCATAGCACAAAACAGCAGCATGTCAAGTGACTTTTATTATGTTCAATAAAATTGTATGTTCCTAAATCTTGAGACACCTCATATGTAAGCTAGACAGACATTTCACCTGCTCATTACTGTGCGCAAATGTACTGTATGTACTTAGTCCTAAAGAGCCCTTCTGGTGCCAGTATACATAGAAACATCCCAGCAGGCTGTGCTTTGCAAGCATACAAAAAAGTTTAACGCATGTGAAAATTATTTTTCATGTGTGTGCTTCACCTCTGCTGCTACAACTCCATCCTAGGGGAAACACTGCTGTGTGCGTTTTGTGCAGCAGGTGGATGTGGTAGTCTACTGGTAAAGCAGAGAGAGCTAAGTAGCGTTGAAGTAGAGTAGAGCAGGGCAGAGAGATGGACGCAAAATATATTAAACCTGGTGTTAATACAGCAGAACTGGAGAGAGGGGTGAAAAATAAATAGAGGTGGGCATGGCTCAAGTAGGGCACAAAATTATAGAGAGAGAACGATACAGTATGAATAAACATTACATAACATAAAAATAACTTCAGTCTTTGTTATTTGATAGCCACTTAAATTAAACATTTTTTATAGGGCAAGTAAAAACTGACTTTGGGCAAGTGGAAAAAAAACCTTAGCGTTGAACCCTGCAGGGCTGTCTGTGTTTATTGGTAAATTATCAGTAATGCAGTTAATCTCGACAAAATTATAAATATGTTGTGTCGATATAGAAAGTGCTCCTAAATTTTGTGCTGTTGCTCCTAAAATTTTCAGTAAGGAGCACTGGTGCTCGTAGTGGAAAAAGTTAGTCTGGAGCCCTGACAGTCACAGAGGCTGTCAGTATGGCAGTTGAGCGGGAACACTCAAGTACAATCCAACAAAAAACAGCAAGTGACGCCGAAAGGCGAGCGGTGTAGCAGCAGGGCAAGAAACACCCAGCTACAGCCAACCCAGCACTGTGTCACATAAAAGCACCAGTGACGTTGCAGCAGAGCGAGGAAACACTCGGCTATGAATTCCTTCAAACCAGCACCTGTAGTACCAGTAAAGCTAGTAAAGAGATGTAGCAACGGAGCGGGAAACACTCGGCTACAAATAAGCTAATGATGTAGCAACAGAGCGAAAGACACTTGGCTACAAATAAGCTAATGATGTAGCAACAGAGCGAAAGACACTTGGCTACAAATAAGCTAATGATGTAGCAACAGAGCGAAAAACACTCGATGTAGCTACGCAGCCTCTGGAGGATGAATTCGTAGCTCCAACCGGTAAGATGTGGTTTTGAGGCTACTGGCATAGCTAATACAAAAACAACCTGTGCGCTAAGGCGAGGAGATGAAAAGGAGACGATCGCTGGGTGCCTGCCCCCTTTATCAGGTCGCTTGCGTCACCCAGGTCACATGACTTTGTTGGTATTATGTCTCGATCTGTGCATGCGCGTATTGCTTATCCAGGTATTTCATACCGTCTCTGGCGGTCAGGAAGAATGAAATAGAACCCCTACGCACAAACAGTCGCCTGGGCGAGTGTGTGCACTTGAACTCTGCTTGTGCAGAGCAGAGTTCAAGTGCACACACTCGCCCAGGCGCACTACTCATGTGAGCAACTGTTTTATTGACGTTTTTAGTTAAAATGCATGGGTTTCGGAAGTACTGAGTATACAATAGATAAACAAGACTTGGATTATACTGCACGAGTTATGTGAGAGTGTAATGTTTTGTTTTAGTTTTGCTTTTGATAAACGTGGATCCCATTTACGTCAATTCTTTTTGGTTCTTTTTGGATTCTTCGTTCACTGTGGAAAAGTGCAAGAAAAGTTTTCTTCACAAATTCAACGTAACAGGGCTAATTATTGACATATGAGTGTTCATTTTGTCGGTGAAGTATTCCTTTACTACCATACATTACAAGTGGTGCAGGATGTGCTGTCTTTGTTATTTCTCTGTTACTAAAATTGTTGATCTTGTAGAGAAAGAGAGATAAACATTAAGCATAGAAAGAGTAAAATATGTTTACAATGCTACTATGTAAAGAAAAAAAACACATATGTTGTGGCTACATACTGCACATAAGACAGGACTTTGAAAGAGGATCAAGATTTAATAGAGCAGAGCAACGCATTTCGCTTACAGCTTCATCAGGCTGTGCACGGGCATTTTTCTATTTTTGATGTTTACAATGCTGTATTTTTTTTTTTTTTTTACAGCCGGTCACTGTGGTGTTCCTGAACAGATCGTAAATGGGCAGGTGATTGGGGAAAACTTTGGTTATAGAGACACAGTGGTTTACCAGTGCAACCCGGGATTCAGGCTCATTGGCTCCTCAGTACGGATCTGCCAGCAGGACCACAACTGGTCTGGACAGCTCCCAGTTTGTATCTGTAAGTACTTTAACACCAATTTTGACTGCAAGAGGGATCGTGGTGTTTGTGTTATATCTGAGTTTCTCACCATAGACACCACTGTTCAGAAGGAGAAGAGCAAATAGAGTTTGTTGTTTTTCATTCCTGGATTTTAATTTTTTAAGGAAGCCTTTAACATGAAAATCTGTATAAAAGGAGTCAATCAAAACACGATGATTTAATTGCATTGTTAAAGTAAATCAATTAAAACATACTTAGCATTCTTAGAAATGTAAATGACATTCATAAAGCCTTTCTACAATTCCCTAAGCTTCGTGCTCCTTTAGCTTTAGAAGTGCTGAAGTCAATAGTTGATACATATCCTCATAATGAGATTCTCCATCTCTTGTTCACCTATTGATGTAATGAGAAATGTGCTGTTTACCCTTTCTCAATCGAGATCTTGTCTTGATTCCTAATTACCCCATTGTCCTTTGAGGTTAATTACATGATAATGATATTCCTATGATAGGTGTCACTGTACATCACCTATCGATCATTGTTATTGAATTTTCTCTCTCACTTTGTTATTCTCTCTCTTTCCACACCCTCTGTATCTTTTTCACCCTCCTCCTCCTCACCTTTTCTGTGTATCCATCCTCTGCTGCCTTTCATCTTCCACCCTCCTTCTTTCTGACACGTCCCTGGGTGATGCGTGTCAACTTCAGCTGTCACATGTGGCCACCCTGGCAGCCCTATCTATGGCCGCACCACAGGCGATGGCTTCAACTACAATGATGTTGTGCGCTTCTCCTGCAACAAAGGCTACACCCTGGAAGGACCCTCTACAGCCCAGTGCCAGGCCAGCCGCCAGTGGAGCCATCAGCCACCGACATGCAGAGGTAAGGTCCGACTGCAGAGCTCCAGCAGAATGGATAAATGATTGGCAGCTGGACTGACTTAAAGTATCAGAAGGACGCAAATGTATCTTGACAGTTGAACTAAAAAGCTGCTTGTCTCTGCCAGCATGTTCAGCTAAGGCTCAAACTGCAGACATTTCCTCAGGTGGCAAGACAGATAGGGATGAAAAGAAAGAATTACTACAAGAATTTGGACACGGCAGATGCATCGTGATTATATGCATCTCATTAACCATCTGCAATGCTTTAATTTCTGGAGAGAGTAGCTCTTAGTGTATAACTACAACTAAAGGTGTTTGAATGTTTGATAACAGAAGCCACTTCTATCTAATTCTGCTCCTGAGAATCAGGCTAACCATCAGTGGAGCAGGTAGCTGCCAGTGAGCAGAAGTAGGATCGAGCCAAAGTGTTGGCATTGAATGAAATGGCTTTTGCAGGTGCTTTGTGATGGTTCAGGAATCAGAGGCTAGGATGACCACAAGAATTCAGCAGCCAGCAGATGTATTGTGATCATTCAGGAATCAACGGCCAGTGACTGCCAGCATGCACAGGCATAGACACAGAAGCAGAATGGATAGAGGTAGTGTCCACATATCTATTGATTTGAATGAAAAAAGTCGCTGTGTGTTCGAGAGCAAAGCATTAGGCAGCAACATCTGGAGCCCTTGCCTCAGAGCAAAAGCAGGGATACAGCAATAACGAGCTTGCAGCAGAATGTATGGAAAGGGGAGAGTAAATGGGGAATTGTCTCTACAACTTTACTGCCAGTTTTTAACCAAGAGGCTTGCTGCAGGGAGAGATTACTTTGAAGGCGAGGAAGCCAGAGTACATTTAATGGAAGGCATCTTATTGGGAGTGTCAGATGGTGGCTGTGTTTTAGTTGTGTCCAATTTTTGTTTGCCCAGGTTAGGCTCATTAGTGGTGTGTTTCCACTCAGCAGCAATCCAGACTTTTTTTGTGTGTGACCACACCAGAGAAATGTTTACTTGTTTGTCAGAAATAATTTTGACAGTTTGATGATATCTTTTTCTGGAAACAATTTCCACTATTTGCATTGTTTTCCCCAAAATGAAATGGAAACAGACAATAGATGTATTGCGCAGTGTGACCGAAGCTCTATATTTTATCAATGCTTGTTAAAAAAAGAGCTTCTTCATATTTGCCTTTGAAAACAGTTGTGGCTTTTGACGGATATTTGTTGCAGTGTAACAACGTGGTCAATGTAAGTACATATGATCTTAACTGGCTGTAACATTCTATAAAACAAGGTGACAGATCGATCATTAAAACACAATTATAGAAATGCATTTCAGTGATATCCATTGTGACTTAAATTGGTCTGCTACCTCTGAATTAAGTCGGCCAAGGCTGAATTTGCTAGACTTTGCCTATTTAAAACTACCTCTCCTCTTGGCGTGAGTTTTGTTGGCAGTCAGATGTGAGGAGACACAGTTTTCATTATTGTGAATAGCACCATAGAGACAGACCTGGTAAAAGATCAAAAAAGTAAAACCATTAAACTGTCATGACTCCCTTTGTCAAAATATGTCTGTGTGTGTTCCTGCTAAAATTTTCTCATAGTAAGCCAGCCTTTTCACACATTTGCATTATTGATTTAATTTGATTTTGCTCTGAACTTAATTTCACCCTCCTCCACTTTCAGCTGTCTAAGCCACCTTGTCAACAGTGTGGTTTTAGAGACTTCAGCTGCTGCTTTAAAGGATGCCTGTGAATTTGTGACAATAGATGTGCCTTTGGTTCATTTAAACTTGCCTTTTGTTTTTGGGCGGAAGCATTAGGTGAAATTTTATTGACAGTGCTTAAATATAGCTTGGACTCACTTGTCTCCTCTGTTTGAAGAAAAAACAGAAAAAGCCACTGATCAGGTCATATCAACACTTCTATTATTAACTCACAAGTGAACAAGCTGACAGAGAGCATTTATGTAAATGAGGCTCCAACAAAAGGAGACTACAAACCTTCTACGAGAGAAAAGTCAGATCCCCGGCAATGATGCTGGGTGATGTTTAATTAAGCAGATTGCTACATGACTGTTAATATGTGTGTTTTTTAGCACCAGCATAAGCACTGGTTACTCTTTTATGGGTCCACACACATACAGGCATGCACACTTATACTTACTGTAACCTCATAAACACAGAAAACAAATAGCTCATCTCACTGAATATGCAGTCTAGTATGGAAGACAAAACTGTCAAACTTTAAACAAGCATTAAGCTCAACACAAAATTATAATTGAGTCAAATTTCCTCAAGGTTTCACAGCAAACTTGATTTTTTTCTTCTTCATACGGATAAATAGTAATTCTTAGTAAACATATCCTTGTCTGAATAACCTTAAATTATATATTCATCCATCCTGCAGACTTTGCCTAAAGGTGATAAAGTACATTTTTCATTTTCTGCAAAGAGGGATTTCTGCTTTCACCCAAGTTTACATTGTATTTACGAACAGCTGAATTATGGTACCTGAAATATATAGATATATAGTTTTTCACTCTTTGCCAAGTTTAGATAGAATTATCCATGACAGAATACAACTTTGCCAGATATCCTTCACTTTATACATACAGTATACATGACAACAGTAAATATTATTTAGGCAAAGACATGTATAAAAACATTCGCACATCTTAATGTTGCATAACCTTTACAGCGCAGTAACTCCACCATATGTACAGTATCATAGTTCAGTTGATTACCGCATGCTATATTTAATCTCCTGCTATGCAGTGGTGTGATGTGCAGTATGAACGTGTGGTGCCATAGAAACCTTATGGATAGAGGTGATTGTTCACACAGTATTCATAAGATGGGGTTGGCAACGGTGCCAAGAGGTAAATATTTACTGTGGCTCAAATAAACACTACTATGTACTGTACACCACTAATTAACTTAATGTTATTACAATATGACAGCACAGTTATGATAAAGAGCGTATAGATGAGACACTGAATCTATTAATAGATTCATATTTTAAGACTCCACTCACAGCTACAGGAATGCAGGCCTTTCTTTCAGCATTCAGTTCAACAAGTAATCATGTGACTGTGCAGTTCCAACAGTAATTTGCCTAAAATTACATTGAAAATGTCTGTTGAGCCTGAAATATCCTTGTAGCAATAAAAATTGATTAAACTGCTGTCAGTATTCTGCTGTCTGTATTCTCCCATTATGATAAAACTAATTAAATGATTCATGATGGCGTAACCGTATTTTTTTTTTCCCTCTTCTTTTTCATTCAGTGGTAAACTGCACAGATCCGGGTATCCCTGCCAATTCCATCCGGGAGAGTAAGATCGAGCACGGAAACTTTACTTTTGGCAGCGTGGTCTTCTACGACTGCAACCCAGGATATTACCTGTTCGGCTCGTCGGTGCTCACCTGCCAGCCGGTGGGCCACTGGGACAAACCTCTACCAGAATGCATTGGTACAGTAGCCACTTGTAATATTATGTCATCATGTTACTGTATCATTATGTTCAATAACAGTGTTTGTCCGTCTACCAACCCCTGTTCAGTGCATCAGCCTGTCCACCTTTCTGTGTAATCAGTGCATTTATGCAAAAGGTAATTAATTGATATACTTAACAAGAGACGCAAATAAAAAAATTAAGAGAAGTTTCACTCTCAATTGAGTGTCCACAACCTTGTTTGTGTCCTCATTTGCTTCTAGACTTTAAATGGTACAAGTTGCTAAATGCTGTGACTGAGAGCATCTGTGTAATGTTCGATGCCCCAGTGGCTTATGGTTATGTTGCACCGTGCCTAATTGAGAAATGGGGAAACTGTCATAGGGCCAGTTGTTCAGGCTATAGCTAATGTTCCCTCAGAACCAAGTGCTCAGATTCTAACAACAACCATCTATGAACTGTAGGGGTTGTCTGAGGTTGTAATGTTACCCTCAAACACCTGGCTCATTGTGCACTCTACTTTTGCATGAGGCCACCAACAGTAATGACCTATTTCTAGTGAAATTATCCAAAGCAAACCTCTACATTTTGCACACAGGCTCAGAAAGCACTTCATTTTATGGAAGAGAGATGACGCACAGCGTTATTTTATCAAACAGAACTGTAATTAAAGAGATACACAGGAGTGTCTGTCTCAAATGTTTATTCGCGTCTCCAGGCGTCACAGACTCTTTGTTAAGAAATTAGCTTTGCGATATTACAGAAACTTACTCTGTGTTATGAGACTAAGCTGATTAAATGACAGCACCCACAGACATATATAAAGGTCAAACGAATAATAAAGTAGCGCAGAAAGTGATGCACCAAATTAGATTTTACTCTGGAAAATAATCTAGTGAGCATTTTATGAAGTGCATATGCAATATTACATCAAATTATTCTTTTCATGAAAAATGGCTGTGACAGTGGAGTAGTTCTGAGCAAGCAGATGATTTCTGTTTCAATTTTTAAGGCACAGTAGTCATCTTAAATGGTCTTATCTTTTGACACAGACTTCTCTGTGTAGTTACAGATTCAAAGTTTACAGCAGTGTAGATTAACATGCTGTTGGACAAGTTGTTTGGAAGAGTTTCTTAATGAAGCAGTAAGCTATGTGATGTTATGTATGTTACCATTTCACCAAACCATTTATTAGCACAAGAGGACAGTGGGTTGTTTCACCAGTATCAGTATGAGTGGTGACTTTGTTGAAGCATGTAACACTGATCCATCCATCCATCCATCCATCCACTCACTCATCCATTGATGATCATCATTCCTCTCCTCACTCTCTGTCATGCAGAGGTGGACTGCGGCCACCCAGGCTCACCTCCCTACGGAGTAATGAGCGGAGAGAAGTCTACCTTTGGCTCCACGGTGCGCTATTCCTGCACTGGAGATCGCCAGCTCATAGGAGACTCATCACTCACCTGTCAACTGAACGGACACTGGAGTGGCCCACTGCCCCACTGCTCAGGTACACTAACACGAATATAGTCATGCACATACACAAGCATTCCTGCGCCCATTGACACGATGAAACCAAAGTCTCTCTTTCACTCTGTCATTGTCATATTAGTGACTGGTAGCTTTTCAATTTGTAAAGTAGAGTATCCTTTCATTTTAACTTGTGCTTATTACACAGGGCGTCTCTAAATTGATGGCAAGAGTTGTTTTTACCCAAACATATTTAAACATATTTTCCCACCTACCTCCAGTGATATCGGGCCACACAGATAGTTTTATTTCTATTTGCCCAGGCCTTGAGATATCTGTGTCTATGATTACTGCCATCACCCCAATACTGTAGAGTTGAATGGAATTCCGTTTGTGGTGTTCAGAGCATTAAAAATTGAGTTTTAAGAAATTCAGCAGCAGCATCTTTTTTTTCTTTCAGAAACAATGCCTCTAATACTCCACAGAGCACACTGTCAACAGTTTTCATAAGTACTTTTTCTTTGGGAGAAAGTAGCTCCAATTAAAACAGTTTGCAGCTGTGTCTTTGGATTATACAGACTCATTAGGACATGCATCCTGTGAAATTGTTTAAAAGTTCTCTATAGAACATTCAGAACATTGATATACTGTAGTAACAAACCACTATTTGCTACGTAAGGGGCCGTACACATGCCGCGTCTTTTATCGCCTGGACAACACAAAGTCAGGCGCTGGGTGCTACTCTTGTGCCTGTTCTGTGCCGGCTTTCAAGAGCACAGCGGCACGATGCATCCGAGGTTGCTTAGCAACCTTAACAAACACCGTATCATAGTCCACTTACCTGAGTGCAGAGCCGATCTTCTTCCAGGTACTGTTTGTGTGTAGACCTATTGTCCATGGGACAGATGAAAAGCTCTGGCAGCTCTGCACTAAAATGAACAACTTCTCCTCCATATTTCCCACAGAATGGTATTTACTGAATACAGGGTTCCTACGCAAGTATGGAAAGTATGGAAATCAATTTCCAGGTATTAAAAAGTATGGAAAATAAAAAATAAAGTATGGAAAAATATTTGTTTCCAGACTATTACCACTGTTCTAAAATACTGTTTTCTTGATTAAATTATTTTTGGAAATACCTAATTTTCTATTTACAAAAATAATTTAATCAATCCGGATCATGTTTTATGCCGGGCCAAGCACAGTTTGTGTGAGAGCAAACCTCTCAGAAAACATACCGCCCCTTTTACCTGATTGACAAGTGGTATGTCCAGTCCGCTGCCCCATGACCCTCCTCCAGCCCCCCAGGTATCAAGTTTCACTCCAACACTGCACCTTCGACAAGAAGATGAGTTTCATGTGGTTCAGATGCAATGAATTCAATGGGTAGATGCAAGCTTTTGGATGGGTGGCTTGACAATACCGTATATAAATACTAGTTGGCCAAGGATTCCCAATTCACACACACAGCTAGATGCAAGCTTTGTGTAAAATCGTTTGACATCGACAACATGGGGGAGTTTTTACTGAGAAGAGAGGTAGTGGTGTGCTCAAGGACCGATTGTTTTTGTCCAAAAACTCAAGGAAAAAAATGCAGGTGCTCTTGAAGAAGAGGGCTCAAAATCTTACCAAAGACGAAAAACAAACTTCAGGCACTCTTGCATGGAGCAGGGAAAGAAAAAAGGTAGCTTGATTACTTCATTTAAAAGCCTTTATTTTATTATGGCTTGTACAAAGACACTTAAAAAAAAAACCCGACCGGTTTCGACCTCTTGGGTCTTCATCAGAGTTACAAATGGAGACATGATGTTCAAAACGGGCCTATTTATAGACTCGCCTGGGAGTGTCAGGGTCCTGATTGGTGAGTGGACACAGGTGATAGAACTCAAGTCAGATTAACACAGGTGATAAAACTCAAGTCAAATTAACAATCAGAGCAGTGATACCAGACTCTCCACTTCTGTTGAGGAAATACAGATGGTTAAAATAGGACAAGGAGTCATATCAGTCCCAGAGAAAAAAACAAGATACAAAATAAAACAACCAACAAAAACAGCCAAACTGACCAAATTGATCAATTAGTAAATTTAACACATTTCAAAAAACCCACAAATAATCTGACAGCCCTCTAAACTTCTGACAGTAATATCATTCCAGATTGCAGCATTTAACATTTATAAAAAAGGTCTATTGTCAATCCCCTCATTTAAGCCAGGATAGTTATGTACTTAACAAAAAAAGGTGCAATAACTGAAAACATGTTTTATATTCTAGTTTCTTCGAAATAGCCACCCTTTGCTCTGATTACTACTTTGCACACTCTTGGCATTCTCTCGATGAGCTTCAAGAGGTAGTCACCTGAAATGGTTTTCCAACAGTCTTGAAGGAGTTCCCAGAGGTGTTTAGCACTTGTTGGCCCCTTTGCCTTCACTCTGCGGTCCAGCTCACCCCAAACCATCTCGATTGGGTTCAGGTCCGGTGACTGTGGAGGCCAGGTCATCTGCCGCAGCACTCCATCACTCTCCTTCTTGGTCAAATAGCCCTTACACAGCCTGGAGGTGTGTTTGGGGTCATTGTCCTGTTGAAAAATAAATGATCGCCCAACTAAACGCAAACCAGATGGGATGGCATGTCACTGCAGGATGCTGTGGTAGCCATGCTGGTTCAGTGTGCCTTCAATTTTGAATAAATCCCCAACAGTGTCACCAGCAAAACACCCCCACACCATCACACCTCCTCCTCCTCCATGCTTCACAGTGGGAACCAGGGATGTGGAATCCATCCGTTCACCTTTTCTGCATCTCACAAAGACACGGCGGTTGGAACCAAAGATCTCAAATTTGGACTCATCAGACCAAAGCACAGATTTCCACTGGTCTAATGTCCATTCCTTGTGTTTCTTGGCCCAAACAAATCTCTTCTGCTTGTTGCCTCTCCTTAGCAGTGGTTTCCTAGCAGCTATTTGATCATGAAGACCTGATTCGCGCAGTCTCCTCTTAACAGTTGTTCTAGAGATGGGTCTGCTGCTAGAACTCTGTGTGGCATTCATCTGGTCTCTGATCTGAGCTGCTGTTAACTTGCGATTTCTGAGGCTGGTGACTCGGATGAACTTATCCTCAGAAGCAGAGGTGACTCTTGGTCTTCCTTTCCTGGGTCGGTCCTCATGTGTGTCAGTTTCGTTGTAGCGCTTGATGGTTTTTGCGACTCCACTTGGGGACAAATTTAAAGTTTTTGCAATTTTCCGGACTGACTGACCTTCATTTCTTAAAGTAATGATGGCCACTCGTGTGTCTTTAGTTAGCTGATTGGTTCTTGCCATAATATGAATTTTAACAGTTGTCCAATAGGGCTGTCGGCTGTGTATTAACCTGACTTCTGCACAACACAACTGATGGTCCCAACCCCATTGATAAAGCAAGAAATTCCACTAATTAACCCTGATAAGGCACACCTGTGAAGTGGAAACCATTTCAGGTGACTACCTCTTGAAGCTCATCGAGAGAATGCCAAGAGTGTGCAAAGCAGTAATCAGAGCAAAGGGTGGCTATTTTGAAGAAACTAGAATATAAAACATGTTTTCAGTTATTTCACCTTTTTTTGTTAAGTACATAACTTTTGGACACACCTTTTGGATGTTTGTATATATATATATATTTATATATGTATATATATGTGTGTGTATATATATATATGTGTAAATATGTAGAGAGAGAGAGAGAGAGAGAGAGCGCCAAACCTGTATTAGTGCCAGAAATGTTCTTAAAAATATATCTCACCACCTGAGTTAATTAACTCTATCTGCTATCTATCTGCATGGTTGGATAGTAAACACAACACCACCGTAGTGCAGTACCAGGGAGTCTTGGCATTAATGGGATATTTGGTTCGCGCCTTTGTGAAATTCAGAGCAAACACACATGATTGTTATCAGCCAACTGAGCCAATTTACTGCCCTTGAACTAGAACCCCCTGGAGCTCTTACAGGATTATTTAAATTGTACCTTCATGCCAAAATATTTGACCATTATTTTCTATAAATTCAAAAGCAGTTTCAGCATTTCAGGCACTCTTGTGGTTGATCTGATGTGTCTGCATGTGGCTGATAAATGTTTGAGTAAGTACAATAATGGTGGACCAGTACCAAAAAAGCCTTAACCAGCAGTCCTCTTCAATTCAGTGATTGAGAGTTATGACTTTAAACCTCAAACAATCTAACCAGTGAGAGATATCAGCCCTGACATGGCCTAAATGCAGACTCTGGCAAGCAAAGTAAAGTTTTAACAGTGTTCAGTACATTTAGCTGCAAACTTTTCTCTTGACATTTTCTGAAAACCTGAAAGAAAGTGTGTCTTAGAGTGTATGTCTGAAGATCTACAAACTTCCCCCCTCAATCCCCACTGTGCTCTTCCCTCCCATCACACTGAAGCATTCCTGACCATTTAAGTGGATTCTCTTTATAGAATGTTCACTTGGTTTGTTCAACTCACTGACCCAGACGTAATGTTTGTAAGCAGACTTGTATGACGGTGTTTTTTCCTTCTTTAAATGGGAGTGCAAACTCTCTCACCTGCAGTATTTTTGTATTTACTGAGACAGTTGGAAAGTAGGAGGGCAGTAGTTTAGGATATTAAGGAGATGCACATGATTGCAGAGGCTCAACTATTTCTTCCAGTCGATGAATCCATAACATTTTTATCCCCTCCAGATCATGCGTTTGGTCATATGTGCTCTTGCGTGAAATCTGTGTAAGTATGTGTATCCTTCTGTCCACAGCTAATTTCACAAGTTTCTGGACCAGTAAGCATCATTATCTGTGCGCATTCATGACTGTATGTTGAAGGATCTCTCGTGGTTGTGGTGATTCACAATTGCTGAAGAGTTTTTCAGACATTGTCTCGGCTAAAAACAACAAGCCATACCTTGTCTATTGCAGGACACATTTTGGTTTTTGCCGTGGCTCAGAAACACACAGACACCCATAGAAAAGTTTGGTCTCTTTTTAAACCAGAGCATCCACAGATTAATTCCATTCCTGATATGTTATGATTCACTGACATAAGGCACGATACGAGATGAATAAATCCCCATTTTTGTTATCTTTGCCACCATCTTGACTGTAAGGGAGCCAGAAGCGACAGTTCCGTTGGCTACAGCTGCAGCCCGGTTTTGTTTTGTCTGGCGTCATACCACACAAGGAGTGTTTCAGAAGAGGGGCATTTTGCCCACCCGATTTTGTAGATTTGGTGATTTTTTTTTTCTTGACATTTGTGCTTCTGCTTTAACAAAGTAAATAGGCTATGTAGTTAGTTTTTTGTCCGTGTTGTGTTTATTGTTGTTATTATATTATTATTATTGTTATTATCCTACTTTTTTGTGCAAAGTTAATACCGTTCAAGTCCAGTTATAAACAACACGCATCAAAGATTACTGGCTGTGTTTTACTCATTATAAATACATTTCTCATGATTATATTCTATCTATCTTCTGAAACATGCTGCGGCGCAATTGCTGAAATTACAAGAACTGTCTAGAGGGGCCGCAATCAACCTGGGCAGCTGCCTGCGGTGATCTGCACGCTACTAAGGGCACTTTTCTAGTTGTTCCTGGTTTTGCAAATTGAGTATTTCTCATTGTTTGCGCCTGCATAATTATCCGCTGTGTACAGCCTAATAGCTGTTTTTAGGCCTGAAATTATAGCCACTGAATCTAACAAAGCATGTAATTTTAATGCTTATGGTCGAAAGAATGAGCGTTGCAAGGTTTTTTTTTTCTTCAGCCTCATCTTTAAAAGCAATTTGGCATCTATTATTGAGATGATTTGATCAGCACCCTGCTGTTATGACAAACGAGCCTTTTGGAAAGTGATGATTTTCAATTTTGTGTTATATTTTATTTCATCACTCACTCTGAGCTGTGTATCACCAACATGCTCTCTACTGCCTGTTTGTCTGAAGAAGCCCAGCCAATAAACTCTGCAAAAAAAAAAAAAAATTTTTTAGATTCAGTGCTTTTAATTTAACTTGTTCAAAACCTAATCTGCATCAACTCATCACTTGAAAAGTGAGATAAGTAAAGCCAACATGAATCTGTTCCCAAGTATTTAAATTGTCAAAGAGCAATTGCTGTTTAGAGAGTAAACCCCTGCGGAGGAATTTGTGCAGCAGAATAAGAGTCCTGGGTCAGTGACCAAAGGATTTAATCATAATAAATGACGCTGTGACTTACCAAGCTAAAGAAAAGGATGTGCTGAGGTGAGCTATAGCACATAATACAAAGTATAATTACATGTAATCAGATCACAAAAATGCAGCTTCAGTTTATTTTGTAGTGAGGCAACAGCCATCCCATAATAGATGCCACTAGGAAAATAGATGGCATTGGATTTTTTTTAAACACTAAACGGAGATCAGTGGCAGCTTTGTTTTGCTCTTATTTTGTGACCCAAGGCCCAACCAGTTATTTTATATTTATGTGACAGCGAGGACCTAAATAATATCGATACTGATGTTGGTTATAGATGATGGTAATTAAAAGTGCAAAAGCATTGTCCTCGCATTGTCACACAGGATTACACTGCATCAGTGCTTCTAATTAACTATGAAATTAGCAACTTATAATGGAAATAAGACACCTTTGTAGATCAGTTGTTCATCACTAAGAGGCTTGATGAATTCAGACCCATGGCAGTAAACATCTGTTACAGCTGTTTGGCAAAAATTAGAACCACAACACAGCTGGAACTGAGTTGTTGCTTACAGGAACTAAAGTTGTGATGCAGCAAATGCCCGGAGAGTTTTAAATTAGTGTGAGTGTACATTTTAACACCTAGTTTTCACAGGCACATTAGCAAAACCTTCTGAGGTGATGCAATTAGCACTGCAGAGTTAGCACTATAAATGAGCTAACTGAAAGTGTTAATGTATATTTAAGTGTTTCTGTGGGTTGATGCTTCTGCAATGATTTTAAAGTTTATTTGCAGAAAGGTTGCTGCATAGCCTGTAGAGAGCTTTATCTGCAGTACTAGAAATTATTTAAATGGCACATTTGTATTCTCAGAGAGTGTTCATCACCAACAGCAACAAAATAATTTGGGCTATGAATTCCTCAGAAGTCCGGCCCAGCATCAGCAACAGTTCTCATCCGTGTATCCATTCATGCATCTATCCTTCCTCTCATCTGTCCTCCTTTGTTAATTAGTAAGAGGGGGCTTAAAACTGCTTGCGAAGCCATTCACCTTTTGTCCTCGTCTGTTGCACGGCTGAGTTGAAGGCCTTATTATTTCCTCACAAAGGGAGCCTGGTGAACGGACATTAACTCAGATTCAAACCAAATCCACCACCATCCCAATTAGAGAGATTATAGCTGTCACAGTGCATGCCGAGCCGGGCTGCCTCACCTAACCGAAGGAGACTAATGAAGTAGCGACAGCTGCTGTGAGACATACACATACATATATGCACACACACACACAGGGCAACAAATAAATGCATACTTACATACATACATACATACTTAAAATGTGCTTGTAAAGACAAGTGTATGCAAGTGCATGCACAGACAGACAGGGAGACACATCGACACTCACATCAAGTGCACACTCTCTCTCTCTCTCGCTCTCTCTCTCTCTCACTCACACACACACACATGCAGTACAAAGGAGGGCAATGGTACACGTATTTGCACACACACTCATTGCTAACCAGAGCCACACACAAACTAATCATCTCCAGCTGTGAGCTCCTGACCTGACAAATCCAGTTTGCGCACATGTGAGCAGTGGGATGCGTGTAGAAGATATGAGCTTGGTGTTTGTGCAGTAAGGCTTTGTCAACAAGTCCAGTATTACTGCAGCTGTTTGCTGCTCTGTAGACAGAGAGCGGCAGCCAACAAATGATGCACAGGGTGTGTGCACAGCTCAAGAAACAGGATCTCACAGCCAATAAAGCACAGATCCTTCACAAAGAGACAACACGCCCTGAACTGTACAGACGACCACAGTGATCTATGATCTGTCTGTCCATCTATAATCTCTTTCTGTGATTTATGTCCTTCATCTGCTGGTTTAATTTCTGTTCGTTAAGGGAAGCTGCAGTGGAATTGGTGTATGGTGTCATTTGCTTTTTTCCCCTTTTCTCTACCAAGAATTACCCTATCCCGAGACTCCAATCTGACTCACACACCACTCAGATTTGCTTGCTGTTCATCACATCAAATGTTCAGTAGTTATGACACTACCCTGACTCCATACCTGTCATCTCTCTCTCATTTCCTATGGCTTAGATAGAGAACATGTCCCATTTTATTCACCCACAGATGACAGCCCTAGTGGGGACATGAGAAGAGAATTAACAAGAGACAAAGCGTCTTTTTATATGACTCGATTTATAGATGTGCAAGACAGGTGGTGCAGGACACTGAAAGCACTGTATGTTCCTCCACAGAACAAAAGACAGGAGAGATAATTCAGGATAATGAAAACGCATTTAGCTCCAGAGGTCAAGCTGTATTCATCATTTCTCATAACCACAGCTGGTTGCCTTTTAATGCTAGCCCCGTTGTTTTTTATGGACAGAAAGCTCCTGGTGTCAAAGCAGTGAAAGGTATTGGTCCTCCAGGTTGTTGGCACAGTGACAACTGCTCATTGGTGCATTGTGTGTTTTTATAGCTACTTCCTGGAGGATTCAAAAGATGTACAGTTTGAGTCTTAGTCCTCTCTGTATTGTCCCTCTGCTTGACAGACAGGAACACTGCCGTGTAATTCACTGACATACCAACTTAAAAGGACTTGTCTGTGAACACACACAAAGACAGTTGAAGTGGAAGGCATCTTCAGTTTCTTGTTTACATTGCTTCTTGTCTGGTTATCTCCCATTGCAGGCGACTCGGCAGGCACCTGTGGGGATCCTGGCACACCTGCCCATGCCAGCAGGGAGACAGGAAACTTCAAAGTGCGCAGCAAGGTGCGCTTCACCTGTGCAGTGGGACATACACTTTATGGGTCGGCAGAGAGGATCTGCTTTCCCAATGGGACCTGGTCCGGAAGACAGCCATTCTGCAAACGTAAGGGGAATCTTTCAGATGTCTTTGTGATGTTACGTTTGAAACAGTAGGAGAGAAGCGCATAGGAGTCATAAAAAAAGATAATTAACATATACTTCTTCACACACATGGGTCAACATACACAATGAAACTCACAGTTACACAAAGAGATACAAAGTAACACAGGGGCTTTTTAGTACTGACTTAAAAGTGCCCATAGCACTGAATATTAAAAACTGTCAAATACCAAAAGTTGACATGGAAAGCTTGGTCAGGATTCTAGTTTTGCTTACTTATTGTTTGTATTGACATTTACTATTTTAAACCCAACTTTTTTGGAACGTTATTTAGGCAAAGTTCTTGTATGACTGCTTTGTTACAAACTGGGGGTATGCAGTGTAAAAGAAAGGAAGGGTGGATCCAGTGCTTAATAGGCTTAATCTCCACTTCAGAGTCAAAGATTGGATATGTCAGGCCTTTACCAATTTTGATGATTCTTTCAAATATCTGTATCTTGTAAGTCACCCAATTTTAGGGAAGTACAATACTGTATCTCAGGAATGCCCCTTTAAAAATAAACACTGATGAATATTATAAGTCCATTTATTTTGTTCAATTTGTTTTGTGTACTCCTCAAAATACGCTATCAAAAAAAGTATTGTTTTGATGTACGACCAAAACCCGCGTCAGCTGCAATATTGATCGATTTCAAAAAGTAACCAGACTTGGCTTACACACAAAACATTGTATGCAACACATGGGCAGCATGACAGCAGGAATGTGCATGGAGTGTACAGATAGGTGCTCATGTGCATCCACATCTACACACACAAATGATTGCAAAAGCTCACAAACACAGTACTGCACCAGATGGATAAGTATCTCTCTGCTGCAGTCTGGTATTTCCTGCCAGCACATGGTGCTGTGACTAGCTTCCAGATTGCAACCAAAAAATTCATTAATTCTAGACACCTAAAGCCAAGTTCTTTTTGGATTGTGATAAATGAATGATTGTGGATTTTGAAGATATTAGTTCACAGAACGGCAGCTCTACATCTTGCATAAATTACCCCCAGGGGTCAACCGGATATTGAGGCAAATGTTTGACTGCTTCTGTTCTCTTCCACTTACTGTCCGCCAGGTTGGCACAGAGCTAGTGTCCTTTTTAATATGATAGGCCAATGTACAGGCTCTCTGAACTACTGTCTGTGTTTCAGCCTTTTATTCCAACTCTCTTGTTTCTCCCTCTTTTGCTTTCCGTCCCTTTCTTCTCTCTGTGTCTATCATTTGTTCCCCTGATGTCAGCCTTTTTCTCTTGCTTCTCTCCTGATTTCTCTCTGTCTTAATCTTGTTGTCTGGCTGTCTATCCATCCCTGTCCACTCCTCCATCTGTCCCCTCTCTGTCTCCCCCTCTCTTTAATGCTCAGCCTCACCCTCCCTCCCCTCCTTTTACCCCACATCTCTCCCACTACCTTTTTATCTCTCCATCTCCCCACTGAACTCCTGATTTAAAGATTGTTTTAGCCATCCCTCCACCTCAAGAGGGAGGGGGCAGGAATTCACTGGAGCCTGAATGAGTTTCAGCGCTGTCTGTCTGTGATCTAAAGCCCTGTCTACTGTTAAAGCCCATCCATCCGTTATCCACAACCTTTTACAGTCTCTGGAAAACAGTCACTGTAGATATTCAGCTTAATATCCATCTCACAATACCAAGGTCTGTTTTGTGTGTCAGTCATCATGTCTGTAATGAATTATTAAGAGAGGATTCAAAGACGCTACCATACTTTATTTCAGAGGTAGACCGAGACAAATATTCATTGGGTGGCATGGCGACTCTAAGGGGTTGCCAGTATAATTACAAATAATCAGACATATCAATACTTCTGCTTGGAAAATCCACCAAATAAAGACATTTTAACTCGAAAACATTAATTTGTTGTCAAACAAGAGTAAATCATTGAATAGAAATACCAAAGGATGGCACTGGAAATAAATAAATTGTTACATTTTCATGTCTTCAGACATATTTTCAGTGAACAGCATGGGCTCATGTTTTTATTCAGTATAAGCCCATCACATAGCCTGAAATGCATTATATGCATTACGCATTTTTCTGATCATTTTAATTTCTTCATACATTTTTTGAAAAAGGTTACATAAAGTTGAATTATCGTGAGATGGGTTTTAAGATTGTATTTTGGCCACCTCATTTGTTCTTCACTTGTACCGATTACTTGCAACTCAAACATAATCGAACAATACTACTCAAAACTACAAACGGATTAAAAATGGAAACCATAACACTAACAATACCAAAATCTTTATATGTCGCCTACTAGGGATGCATCGATTTATTAGCCACACATATCGGCAGACATTGTCCTTGTTAACTTTCAACCTATTCGTAAACAAGATGACATTCACTGATAGCAGTGGCCAATGCTTTTCTGTTGTGTCATATCAATATTGCACAGGCTAAAAAAGCAAGACAAACGACCACAAACTTAAAATAATGTCCGATGTGTCCGATCCTCCAGGGGACAATTGACAATGTGTTTAATATACAGGCATCTTCCCTGGGATGCCCTCCGGACAGAGAGCTCTGATCAGCCAGTTGCCACACCTAACAGCTCATGATGCGTTCAAGCTCTGTTCAGTAAAAATAATTTATTATTGAGTGAAGGTTAATTCTAACATTCTAGTAATGTGTGCACAATTTCCTATCTATCTATCTATCTATCTATCTATCTCTCTATCTCTCTATCGATATATATCTACACACACAGATAAAAAATAATTATTGATTGAAGGTTAATTCTATCATTCTAGTAATGTGTGCATTTGGATCTTGTAATATGTAGTTTTTGGGGGAAAAAACTAAATTAATACAGTTGTTTGAAGGAAAAATGTTTTAATGTTTTCACAGCAATATAAAATAGATATTAGAGAGGAAATTGTGATTGATATGTATGTGTGTGTGTGTGTGTGTGTGTATTAGATAGATAGATAGAATGAATCTGAAAGAAGGTTGTATTAAAGAATGTTTCATAAAGTTGTGTGAGTGAATTTGTGCTTATTCAGAGGTAATGTAATGAAAGGCTTAATTCCTTTGAAACGGTTCAGCTGCTTTTTATAGTTAAGATTTCATTGTTTCCCTGGCACAAAAGAGAACATAAATAACAAAAACATAATAACAATATAAAAACATTGGTATCAGCTAGTGGCCAAATTGTTTTATTAAACATTGGTATCAGCCAAGAATTAAAAAATAGTCCATCCATGTTGTCTACAGATTCTGCATACATATGCAGATATAGATAGAGCTTAGGGGATAGGTAGAACCTAGAAGTCTCGGGGCAGGGAGCGTCATCTCTTGCTGCACTCATTTGCACTTAAGCATTAGGGTATATATATTTTTTGATTTGATGGTGCAATGCTGGTGTGGCAGGGGGGCAAATCATTTTTTAAGGGTAGCAACTACCACCCCATACCACTCTGGTAGATCTGGCCCTGCTTTATTTTTGTCGTGTGTGTGTGTGTGTGTGTGTGTGTGTGTGTGTGTGTGTGTGTGTGTGTGTGTGTGTGTGTGTGTGTGTGTGTGTGTGTGTGTGTGTGTGTGTGTGTGTGTGTGTGTGTGCATTTACAGTAGAGTAATGAGAGCATGATGGCACCTGGTGTGTTTGGGTATGTGCCTGAGTGATGCGTTTGCACCTCGGTGTGTGTGTGTGTGCGTGTGCATGTGGTAATGTGGTAATTGAGAAATCATCACCACACCTACAACACGTCTGTCTCCTACAAGAATCACTATTTCAGATTTTCCAGGCAATTAGGTGATTGAGAGAGCAAATCAGTTTCGTAATTAGACATGATTTGGAGCAGAAGAAAAACACATGAAACAAACTCTGTCCCTTCACCTCTTCAGGGATACATTTTGGTTGGCGTATTCTGGAAATGCTGTAAAGGATACCTTTTAGCGAAAAGCCCAACGCTTCAGCTCACTTCAGAAAGTCTGTTTTTTCCTCCCCAGTGATCGTACACTCTAAAGTAACATTTTGCATGAAATTGAGCCTCCTGTCTGAGTTCAATTTGTGCTTTAAATTGTCAGGAGTGACATTTCATATTTCAAAATAGTTCTACATCTGTTCATTATTTAGTAAAATATGATGACTAAAAGTTTTGTTATTGTTAGACCAGAGCTGCAAATTTTCACATTACTCCCACGTTCCTCTTCTGGTTTTTAGACAGCACTAAATGTCACTAAAAGGGACGAACTATGGGACTTGACAATGCACAAACTGCACTTTATTTACTGATGACTCATTAATAGTGTGATGGGGATTTGTGTACCACTGCACCAGCTCTCCTCATTAGCCTCTCTTAATAAAGCTGTGGCACTGTATAGATTAGTCGTTCTTTACTGGTTTGGTTCACAGCTTCTTGAAGAGAAAAACAATCCATCCTTCCATCCCCAGACGTGAAGTAAAAACGCATAATGGGAATCTTTGAAAAGGGCAGAGAGAAATCGTTGGCTTGTGTCAGACTGTTCCACCTGAGTGCTAATCGGACTGAGTCAAGAAACTACAAATATCACATCAGGTCAAACGCAAAACAGCAATTATTTCATGAATAAATATAACTATTGACACAATATGGAAGGAATATATTTTTCACAACCCCTTAATCACCTTGAGACCTTCAGAAGTCATCTTGCAGCCACCTTAGGGGGTCCCAGCCCTCGAATTGTGAATCACTGATATGGAAAATAGAGAGCCCATTACTGTTTTACACCTCTGACCTTCACCTCCTCTCCTTCTCCCATCTATTGCAGCGGTACAATGTGGGAACCCAGCCACACCTGCTCATGGCCGTATTTCCCGTGTGGATGGCACAACCTTCTCCCACTCCATCGTGTATTCTTGTATGGAGGGCTATTTCCTCACCGGCTCTCCCACACGCCAGTGTCTGGCAAATGGCACATGGTCTGGAACAGCCCCCAACTGCACAAGTGAGTTTTAAATGCACGGAATACCAGAAACGCAACAGAGCACAATTCAGCATTTCTTGGTTGATCACATTTAGCTCGGTCACACTTACCCCTACAGTGGCAGTCACAGAATTTGTTATTATAGCTTTAATAAATATGGAAAGAAACATAACGAGAGATAGGATGAGGAAGATTGGTGCATGGTGGTGCATCACTGCTGACCAATCACATGTCCACATATGTCAGTCACAATAATTGTCTGCTGTTGTACAGTAGACTAAATTGGTCGTGTTGTTGTTGTGTAAACGTGCAATTTATAGTGTAAAGCAGAAAACCCCCTCTGAAAAGAATGGAGATAGACAGGACTAAGGATGATTTCACTCCCTATTTCTGCCAAAGGGAGGCGCTCCGAATGATCAACAGTGGTGCTAAAATAGGGTATAAGATTTCAAATAGCACATAAATCTCTTTGAGCCCTCTCTCCCTGCAAAGCGTCAGAACTGTCAGGCAGTTTTTTATTGTCTGGATCTCAGTAAATGAGCCTTGCAGTAATTAAGAAGTATGCCAATCTATATTCAATTTGCACCAGGGTGACTATCAAACAAAATTACACATTGTTCTTCTCTCTGAAAATCACCATATTCCCTCTTCCTCATTCTTTTTGCTTGTTATTGAATCACAAGAAAAGATAAATGGTTTGGGCATAATTTTCAATTTTGGAATGAAATGAGTCTCTGGAGAAATATACACAGGGAAGGAGGGAGAAGGAGAGAAAGATTGAAAATTGGATTGAATAATAATGATCAAACATGCAGAAAGGCAGAAAAGCTTTCCTTGCCTCCTTTCCCCACTTTAAAGCCTGCTCATCACCAAACTTAGTGTTGCTATCCTCCTGTATGCCATCACTTCACATTACATTTCAGTGGTCAGTTCAGGGACATCAAAATGCCATCAACATCAACAAGATGCCGAATTGACTCAGTGTGCCTTCATTAAGGAGGCAATCATTTTCACGGTTCATGGGTAATCGATCATGTAGGTTACCAGATCAAAGTCACACAACATTCTCAAGGGGAGAGAGAAAAGTTCCCCTTTTATTTTTTTTCTCAACGTTCTTGATGTTTGATAAATGAAATTTATAGGGCATGTTAAGGAATTAGCGAATTAGCAGAAGTGAAAGAGACTTGCTCAACGAAGTGTGAAGTAAAGCCAGAGAGCACTTTATAAAATAAACAGTAAACACTGATTATTCAGGAGGACTATTTGCCTTGTAACATGCTGAGATCCTGTTGATTTATATCTACATTTTTAGTATTCTCCTCGTTTCTACTCCATTCCTTTCCTCTCTCCTCTAGTTTAAAACACCAACACAGTCCTTGTCTGTGTGGGGTAAGGGGATGTAGGGTTGGAGGATATGATTAAATGAAGACATCGGAGGCAAAATGCCTATTACTGCATTTAAGAGTTAGATTTCTGCTGTAATATGATTCTTGAACATCATTTAAATGAGCAAAGCAGTGTCCTAAATTATAGTGGTGTCCTTGAATCTGAAATAACTAAAATCAAAGCCTGACTAAAACTGAAACTGAAATAAGTCTGAGTCTGTTCCCACACGACACATCCTGTGGAGCTGTAAATGCTCCAGTGCTATAACAGAACATGAATGAACTATGCAGCATCATGTGTCACTACCACACCTTATACCGGTTAGCACATCTAAAAAATATGATATAGCTGGGAATAAAGAGAGATGTGATTTCTGACCAACTGCATTTAAATGCAGGTTTAACTGAGAGCAGGTTCCTGCAGTGCATGTGAACTCCTCTGATCTCCTGCCTAACCTCAGGTCTCCTAGTTACCTTTTTTTTTCATCGGAGCAAGTAAATGTACAAAATGAAAAAGCGGTTGAGGTCAACAGCCTGCAGCTTCTCTGCATTGTGCTGACTGACTGAGTTTTAGACAGGCACACGTAAACATTTACATTTATGTACACACATACTTCTCTGTATCTCTCTGTCTCTCCTCTAGTAAGACCTCTTTTCCACATCCACAAGTGTTGCCAGTTGATATCAACTGAAATTTGTATCAGCTGTATTTTATTCATGCCATTTGCTTCTGGCGTATGTTTGGGGAGACATATCATGCCTAATTCTAGATAGGGGTGGGCAATGTATTGAATACATATTCGATATACTCAAGTATCTCTTTCTGGGTTATATTGAAGATGACCATCATATAAAGATATTCCTTGCACATTTTAGCAGCTTAAATAAACCAAGTCATGTTCATGTGCAGGGGACTGGCTTTACCTCTCACACACAGGCACAGACACCCTGGACTGATCAATCACGTCCACCAGTTTAATTGTCCTGCGTTACCGTACATTCAAAAAAGAGGAAGATCCCAGAATGGGTCTATCACCTGGAGGTGGTTTGGTTTCAGGAAGGCAGATGTGGAACAGGCTGCTATCCTCTCCCAAAACACGATTGCTGCCAAAGGTAGCAGTACCCTAAATCTGCTCCATCACCTAAAACATCACCCAGTGGAGATCGCTGCAGTCAAGCCAGCCCCCACTTGGAAGAAGACGTTCTAACTATCCCCCATGTTGTTTTTCGGTACGTGCATGTACTAGGCGTTACGGTAAGAGTGTGTGAGAATTGACCTTAGAATAAAAGTGCCCTTCTGGTGAAGGTGGTAGGCAAATTGACATTCATTTAATAAGTCAGTCAGGCTGTCTGTCAGTGATGAATAAATATTGAATAATAAATCAAATGATGATTACCAAAAAAAACAAAAAAACAATTTCAAACAAGTGAATAGTAAGTCAATGTTCGTAACAATCCAGTCTGACTTGTAAATGACAGTCCACCACCTCAGAGTGTCACTTAGACAATATCAGGACGTTCTGATGTTCCCTCTAAATTCAGATTAGTTACTGGAAGGATCACACTGGTATGATCATATGCATTTTAGGATTGAATCAAACAGTTGTTATTTTAGTGAAAATATTGGGATACATATCACATATTGCGGCATTACCAAAAAATATCAAGATGTTCTATTTAAGCCATGTCACCCAGCTGTATTTTAAGATTATATGTAGTAGTCTTGGGGTCATGATGAACTGAAGAACTACAATGCAGAAAACAGAACAGTCACACAGTCACCCAAAAATGCACATACACACACCAAACACATATATATACATATATACAGTCTTTGGTCAGTCTTTCTATTTACGGTATCGTCTGTGACAGACTACATCTGGGAGCGTGACTTGAATAAAGTATTTTTTCTATGTTTTTCAGTGCATAATAATAATAATGACAATAAACTTCTGTAATTCGAGCAAATAATATCTGCGCTTTCCGGAAAAATATTATTGGTTGTTTGATTACACAAGTTAGCAAGTCCTAGAAGCAGGAATGAATTTTATGTTGTCATGTTACTACCTGAAGTTGGGATGGAATGATGGGTGTTTAAAGCATCTGACTGCAAACTGGGAATACACCAAGTAAAAAGGATGTTGCTTTTTTTTTTTTTTTTGGTAAATTAGTATCTGCATGAATAGACACCACTTTAGTTGTGAGTGGGAAAACATGTTCTTGTAATATTTGGGTGAAGTGACCCAAAAAAAGGAGTTCACTACCCACAAGACCTAGAGTCTAAGAAATTAGAGAAGGCTGACAAGTTAGTTTATTTATTACACAAACACTTTGCCATTAAAGGCAGGCAGCAGTGCAAAAAGTGAAAATAAAAATAATGGACTCCATTATGAGTCACTGTCTATCAAACACCAAATACATCCGTGGCAACTATAGTGTAATTAAATCATCTGACATAGATTACAGTACACAGGTTGCGGAAACCTCTGAGGAGGGTGTAGTGTGGAATTACTAAACAGAAAACACACACAGCAAATAGCCATACAACCTTTGCCATCCATGACACATACATCAAGGCAATCCACTGTCTAAATGTCAGTGTTGTTGTTTTGTGCTTATTTTGAAAATAGACACGTCTAGGATTAATTATGGAAGCAAGCAACAACATACTGCCATCAACTCCAAACCAGTCGGTGGCAAAGTGAAGACTCCACTACTTCTCTGTGCTCACAACTAGCAGCTCTTTGATGTATCTTGTCAGGATACAAAGTTACTCTCACCCAGCAACGATAAATATGTCCAAGTGTTGAGGTCCTTGGCAGCAACTGAAGATAAACAAACAGAAATTAATTGAAGGGAGGAGGCGTTAGCAGGGACAGCCATATGCATCAAACTGGCTTCTTGCGTTAAGGTGAACAAGTCAGGAATGATTTTGTAATAAGTAGGCACAAATTAGGGCTGTAAGATTAAACAAGGGCTTATGAAAAGGCAATCAAATAGAGGCTGGCAACTTACTATTCCATCAGATAGCACTAGGTTAAGACCTGACAATGCAGTGGGCCAACACTCAGCCATCTGTTTACTTTGGAGAAATCGTGCCATGAGAAGAAGCCAAGAATAGGCATATGAAAAGAAGAGACTAAACAAAACTGACTTGGGGAGAGATGCTCCCCAGCATTATCATTATTTCCACTAGGAGCTCCCCTGGATTTAGACAAAAATGAACCAAAATCTCAAAATGATATAACCACAGTGTTGCATTTTAGAAAGGGAATATGTAAATAAAGCATAGTTATAACTGTAACGATCACTGTACAGGCAGCCCTCACACTTCAGGGGCACAGCACAACAGATGCTGTGTGATGATGCGTTGATTGCCCAGTCATAGACTAATATGGCTACTGCTATATCATCGTCTGTCAATATTTCTTATCTTCACATAGCTAAAAATTCTATGCACTGAAAATCATTGTTAAGTTATTTTTATTACCCAGTGTGTGCATATGCAAATGTAGTCTAAGCAATCTAATTTTACAATAAGCAGCATGAAAGCACAGAGCCATTATGCTTAGATTATACATCGTTTTTACCTTAATAAAATAATGCACAACCAACACAACGTTGCTACGTCATAACCTGTCATAGGACAACTTAAGATATATAATTACAGAGTTGTTTGAGTGAGGGTGTAAATAATGTACTGTTCATTAAAGGTATACTATGCAGGAATATTTGGCTACTGTTTGTAAACATTAATGCCAGCTAACGTGAAACTGAAAGCCAACTCCAGGTTTGCTATATTTGTGGGGGTTTTTTGGTGCTGTGATCATGGTTTCCATAGCTTCCACTTGGATGTGTCCTGCTGATTACCTCACCTACATTCTGTACCCAGGAATGCCTCAAAGAAAAAAAAAGTGGTGATTAAGAGGAATTACTTTTCTGAGTCTGTAAATTGTGTTGGGTTTTATGTTTTTTTTTGTTCGTTTGTTTTAGGAAAATCCTGCATGGTGTACTTTTAACATTTATTCTTTTTCTGTAACCACTTATCGTGTTAGGGGTCGCGGGGATGCTGGAGCCTATCCTAGCTGACATTGGGCAAGGGGCGGGGTACACTCTGGACAGGTCACCAGACTATCACAGGGATAACACATAGAGACAAACAACCATTCATACAATCAGACCTACGGACAATTTAAAGTCACCCAATTAATTGTGGGAGGAAGCTGGAGGACCTGGAGACAACCCCTTGTTGACGGGGAAAACATACAAACTCCCCCACTCTTGGGTTCAAACCTCAGCCCTGGATTTGAACTGGGAACCCTCTTGCTGTGAGGCGACAATGCTAATCACTGCACCACTGTGCCACCCTGTACCTTTAACAATTGTACACTATTTTCAGCCGTTGTGAATCATTTGAACCAAATATTAGAAAGAAAATGAACTGTTACTGATGATCAGCATAAAATTAATTCTGGTGAGAAACCTACAATGTTGACTGTCTTGTACCCTTTAACTTCATTATGTTGGACAGCATGCTTCTGTTCAGCAAATCAGGGTTATAATTATGAGCTGCTGGTGAATGATTGTGGGTCCCACTGATTCTTTACTGCTCTATTTGATGAGCCATTTTCATCACGCACAACTGTGTTTGGCATAGCTGTTTGAAACTTTGGAAACAAATATGTGGCTGAGAGGATAATTATTAATCACCACCCACCCTTCTCGCCTATAGCGCATGGGGAAAAAAATTAGTGCCCAGGGCCATGTTATGCCCTGGTGGAGCAAATGAACAAATGCAAAGATTAGGAAACCACCAACTTAACAAGAGGAAGCTAAAAATAGAAAATCTAGGGGGAAAAGCATTTCCTCCCCTGTGCTGACTTGATAATCCCTCACTACTCTTTCTTCACAGTGCAAAGGGATGTAGGTCAGTTACATCAGACATTCTGTTTTTATAATTTGATCTTTTATTTTTAATATACGGTAAATTTCATATTTAGTATGTATGCTGTCATCACCATTCACTATTTAGGATGATTTCTGATGCAGTTTATGTGTTTGACCACCAATGACAGTGATCACCTGTGGGGACCCTGGTATTCCAGCGAATGGACTCAGATTTGGTGATGACATCACAGTTGGCCAGAATGTGACGTTCACGTGTCAGCCGGGGTATGTGATGATAGGAGGGGACAACGCCGTCACAAGGACCTGCACCAGCAATGGCACCTGGAGTGGCACCATGCCAGCATGTCAAGGTAAGTGCCACCCACAAATGCACACACATGCATACGCTGCATCCAGCACGTGCTGCACTACACAGTCAACCTTGATAACTATCAGACCGTGCTGTAACAACCTTGGCACGTTAGCACACTGTCACGTACAATATAAAGTACATGCTTACACCCCGAGATCTAATGAGATTTGCAACCAAGGTGACACAGATCTTCCTATGTGGTCAGATAGCGTCATATAGTTCACTTCAGTGTGCTGATAACGGAAATACCAACAATACTTAAGGTTGAACGTCTATGATACTGACATTTGTGTAAGTATAAACACACAGGCTGACCCATATAAACACAATATGCAATTCTGAATCTGTTCTTTTGAGTTATGTCTAGTGCATCACTACATCACAAAAGTATTACTGTATTTTAACAAGTCCCCAGATAAGACAGCATCGCTCAGTTGGCTTTCATGGTGGGGAAAAAAAAAGAAAAAAATATTCTGCATTTTTAGAGCCCTTGATCTGGGACACAGTGATTTCACCCACACCTGCATCTAGAGTTGCACCTGTGGTGGCACAGAGCCAAGGCTAAAAGTTCCTCTGACATCTGATGATGGATGGCCAACAAGTCCTCTTCATCACAACAAGGATCCCTCTAATTGTACTCCTACGGTTAATCATTTGCTTCCTCCCTCGAAAAGTTTGTGCGCACTCTATGGGCGTGATTAACATCAAAGTTAGAAAATCCACTAAGAGGACTTAGTTGTTGTACGCCCATCAGCACTACATCACTCTATGATTTATGACGCTCGAGTGGAGGCATAGATTAGCATGTCTGCCATCGACACCCAAAAGTAAGTATTGCAGGGAAGATTAACTTGTGCAGCAAACAGTTCAAAAGTACGCCGGGAAAGGAAGGAGCCCAAAAGGCAAATGGTGGCTTATTGTTGCTAAGGAACTGTTCCCAGGCTGCTGTCTCAGTTACAGAGAAGAAAGCTGGCGATGTATTCACCACTTGAAAAATGGGAAAGGACAAATGAACTGTGAGAGAAAAAGAGGCAGAGTGTGAGAGACGGACATGCACACAGACAAACATAACAACAGGTGGGAGGAATATGCAGACGAATTACTGAAGATCTAATAGACACTGGCACATTCTTCGGAGGGGAATGAGTATCGGAGAATGTAAAAACATGACGCCTGTTGATCTTTGTTCTTCTCATGTAATGGCTGTTTTTGTTTCGAGATATGCTGTATATAGATATTTAGTGTATCTAATGTTATTATTGACCAGAAGTAGTGGGCCATCGCCTCTTCTTAGCTCCACTCATAGCGAACTTTGGTTTTAAGCCACACACTTCTTGCCCTCCTCAGGCTCCCTGTAGGACCTTGCCTAGAAGTTAACAACATCCAAACTGACATTGATTTGTAATATTTCATGGGTGTGTTTCATTATTTACGCTCTCTGTTCTGTGCTATGTTGAGGCTGTTGGATGAATCGATGGTCGCACAACTGTTGCCCAAGGCATTTTAAACTGCAAGAGAGAGAAAGAGCGCATGGGTGTGTATGTGCACGCATGTGTGTATAACAGTGTGTGGAGCTCCTAACCTCCAAGCTCTAATCCTTGACAGCTACCGCAACAGCTCAGGCACTCGGCCTCGATGCCGCTATGCTTGATGGGGGTGGTGTGGAGAGGAGCGAAACCCCAGAGCTTAGCCATCCTCATCACATTCACACCACCATGCATGCATACAATCACATGAGGGCATTCAATTACACAAGCATCTCTCTCATGCATACATAGGCACACATGCTTCCACACCTTCACGTTTGCTCCTACCACTACTGCCGCTGCTTGAGTGCTGTCAGATTGCACTGACCTGTATGCATTAGTCAGCAAGCCACAGGGTCCCTCCTGCCTCCTCTCACTCTCCCCGCTGCTTTCACTTTGCCAATAGTACATATTTCTCTTATGGGGAAATGAATAAAAGAAAGGCAAGACAGAGGGGTTTGATTATTAAGTATGTGCTTCATATTAATTTTTGTGATTCCTCAGTGTGGATGGATTATTAAGAGGGAGGCACAGATGTTTTATGCTTTATTTTCTCCTTGTCTTTGCTCGCTTCCTCTCCTTTGGTCTCTTTCTAAGACTATCTAGGACAAGCAATTGAACAGCTCGCTGGTAATCACGGCTTTTTTATCATCTCTCTCACTGACAGCCTACGCAGCAAGAGGTCTTAGAAAAGGACTGAGCAAATTTTCTATTTTCCTTTCTTGCATCTGAAACTAAAAACAATGCCCTTCCAATGAGATCGGTTGCCTTTTTCTTTTGCATGATTGGGTTCAAGTTGAAGGTGCAGCGGTTCAGGCGGGGTGAGCTGTTTGAAATTGTCATGATGCGAGGCATCTGTCATCTTGTCATAGATTTGGATGATGTGCCGCAGGGATATGAGCCGATATTCCAGGAAGGGAGGGGTAAAGAGAGAGAAGGAAGGAAAGAGCGAATTGAGACTAAAAAAGACAAAGAGGTTTTACGTGTGCCGACTCTGTGCATAATTTTAAACATTCTGTGTGTGCGTCAGTGCTAGCCACACCATTTGTGTGGCTAGCACTGTACACGCACTGCCAATGACACATCCTAAGCCTCGCCCGGCAAGGATTCTGTTTGAATCCCAGGTTTGGCGTGTTCAGCTAAGAGGCACTAATGCTGCTTAGAACTACTTAGGAAAATGGGGACACTCTTCGGTTCTGCCTGCCACCCATGCCTTTTTTTATTTTTATTTTTTCATTTATTTTAAGTAATTTCTGATGCAGTGCTTATAAGATTAGTAGGCCTACTCCTTTAAGCAGTGTAATTTGCCTACTCGCACATGTGCTCTCACACATTCTCCCCCATCTGTCTTTTCCTCTTTCTTTCTCTCACACAGACACACTTTAAAGAGACTCACATACATATCCAAAAGAACTTTATGCTTTACACCATCCAGCTGGGCATTTTAGAGAGGTATTTCAGAATTAAGTGGCTTTTTTTTTCTAGGGCTCCAGAGCAACAACATGAAAATCCCAAACTGAAGGCGCTCTTTACTAATTCATTAACATCAAAGAGAAACAATTTCTAGTGAACTTGTTTCTCCTTGAGAACTTGAGAAAGAAAATTATATTACCAAACAAAACATTAAAAAACAGATTGCAACATCAGTATGGTTTTCCCTTTTAACTTTAATTCACTATTCATCGTGGCCTAAATATCTTTCCAAATATAGTATACATCTAAATCATATGTATATGATGTATACTGCTGCTGCAACATGTCCATATGGAAATCTGTTTGGATCCACTGCCAGCCAAGAACAAAAGATGGTTCCACCTTGGAGAGAATGTGTGAATATCCCACAGTGGCTTGCTCCACATTTACTGTAAGTTGTGTGGAAAAGGGAAAATCTATCTAAACTCTACAAGGCAACAAAGTTGTCCATCATGATGTGCCTACCTTAAATCAACACTATCACAAGAAACCCACTAATTTTTTAAATCTTACCATGACATAGTGTAAAAACTATCTTTGTTGAATTGTGTAAATAAAATAAATAGAACTATCTAATCTAGTTTGTACAAAAGGAATCTCCCATGCAGTGTTAATTTTGCCAGCTATTTTATATTCAATTTTGAGATGTAATGTCCAAATTTGCTGGCTTTATTCTCTATGCATCATAGTTTTAGTCTACGGAAGCATATTGGGGGTCATCCCTATGTTTCCAGGGTTCTATGTTCCCCACTTAACCCTGCAAAAAAGATTCTATGTTCCCCGCTTACACAAAAAGGGTTCTATGTTTCCCGCTTGGTTGAGCAGGCATCATAGAACCCGGGTAACATAGAACCTTTTTTGTGTAAGTGGGGAACATAGAACCTTTTTTGCAGGGTTAAGTGGGGAACATAGAACCCTGGAAACATAGATACGCTCCCGCGTATTGCATTCACTTGACAGATAAAAAGAAAAAAAATGTTTTATTGAGTATTTTTTTCTGTTTTTCAGAGTAATTTTTTTATTTTTCTGTTTTTCTGTGTATTTTTTGTCTGAGTTAAAAGAGCAATAGAAACACAGACGCTTTCATTCCTTTCTTGAGAGCTCGATATAATGGAAGCAAACATGACCCGCTTGTAGATGGTAAGGTGCCTAAAGTCGACAAATTAATGATAACACCTAGCCTGGTTCCAGACCATAGACCCCGCCCACTCAACTGAGTAGGCTTGTGTCACTGGTCTGGTATACCTTATTGAATTTGCGATTTATCTTGCGATGGACGGACCAATGAACGGCGGGGGTTTAGCGATTAGCCAATCAGCGCCACGCTGATGTCAAGCTGTACGCCGGTGGGTAACTGGTGAGGATAGCAACAATGGCGACCGCTGCAGATCCTACAGACCACATTAACGATGCTATCGAGGTATTTCGCCACTACTCGCATTAATGGAGGATCAAATTAAGGAAGCTGCTAAATTGGATTTAATGGCGATGCAGCTGGACGTGCACTACGACGGAGACATTTTAAACAGGCAATGCTCGCTTGTTTTCGGCACCCCCGAGGCATGGATACTAATGACGTCAGATTCTGGGTGAGTCGTTGATCTCTACTGATTGGTTAGGGAAAAAATCAAATTCCCTCCCCCTTGTAAATCGCCTTCAATGGAGGCGATATCAGACTGAAGGTTCTGCGAGCTTCAGTCTGACACTCAGGCTAGATAACACCATCTATGTGACTTAAAGACAGGAGTATCTCCCAGTGTCTCCGAACCCAAAACAAAGTAAAACTGGATTAAACTAAACAAGCGGGTCATGTTTGCTTCCATTATATCGAGCTCTCAAGAAAGGAATGAAAGCGTCTGTTGTTCTATTGCTCAAAAAACAAAAAAAATACCAAAAAAAACAGAAACAAAATTACCACGAAAAACAGAAACAAAATTACACCAAAAAATAAAAAAATTACTCTGAAAAACAGAAAAAATTACTCAATAAAACAGATTTTTTTTTTTATTTGTCAAGTGAATGCAATACGCTTCTGTATTAGTCCATGTTAATTTGACAAAAAAAACAATTTAACCTCTTTCTGTATATCATCATTTATGAATAAGTTTACTATCTATGTTTGAATATATATATTTAGATTTAACTAAACTTTCCTGGTGGATGGACAGGGAGTTCCGGGCGCTCACAGCACAGGGGAAAGCCATGTACTGTTCATCTGAACACTGTGATGACACAGAGCTGGTTTTAAACAGGCGGTTTCCCATTTAAAAGGGAACACCACCTAAATTAAGAATTCCAGTATGTTATTTCCATGGCCTGGGAAAGTTCAATCAGTGTGATCTTAAGCTACTGTCTCTTTAAACCCAGAAACCAGAGAAGTACGTCTCAAGCTTGTGATGTCATCATGTATGAAGTCTGGAGCTGCTCCATAGACAACAAATCAGTCAGATTTTGTTTTCTTTCTTTCTTTCCAAATGAGCTGTAGTGTTCTCAGTTATGAAACAGAAAATGTACCCATGTTCTCAAACCATTCCCCTGGCTACTCTGTCATCTGCAATATATCTCTCAAATCATTATCTGTGGCGCAATTTCAGTCTTTATATTTTATTTTTTTAAAAAATTAGATTTAATACTCTAGTTTTTAGATTTGCGAGTGAGCTGTTTGTTTACTAGTATATTTGGAACGTCTTAAACCATAGGAATAACGTATAATTGAAAATGGGCATAGTACCCCTTTAATATACAGCGTAAAAATGATATGATATTGTAATGATCACTCCTACAGGTACTAATTGGTGAAATCACATGCTGTAGCTTTTCATGATTAAAATCAGTTTGATGTCTTCTGGCATGCAGTTTGCCAAGTTGCTTAAATATATTGATTCACTGTGCTCTCAGCATGTACAGTAGAAACAGTGCTGGTTTGGAGGTGAGGAGTGGTGCTCTAGAATTTAAAAAAGAAAGTATTACGCATGATGCTGGCAGGAAGAAGGCAGTGATGAAAGTGTCCAGTGGTCAGGAAGTCTCAAATCTGTGCTCCAGGTGGCAACTAGTCCAACTTGCCTTAGCCAGGTCTCTGTCTTTCTAATGATGCCTACGAAAACAGTGGGTGCGTGTGACTCTATTCATGGTCCTGCCCAGCGCCAAGATGTCCATAGATTCTGCCTTCATGTTGCTACATCTGTATATTTTTGTCTTATACTTGGTAAGTGAAATTGACTGTGATGTTGTTCTGCCAAAACGCTAAACCTTAACTTGAGAGCCATGGTGTTAACATGACAGTTTAAGTAACTGGATTTGTAAACTAAACATCTGATCTTGCCAGACAGTTGCGAGGCTTGGATAAAGCCTGACTTTGTTCCAGGGTTTCAGCATGCGTGAGTATGTCTTAAAGAAAGAGAGACTTGGGGAAATGATGGGTGTTGTGGGAGGATAGTAATGGTATAAAACAACTGTTATAATTTATTCACATCCCTAAAACCCATATCCCATCTGCGTCCCCACGGGTTCATCTCCAAGTGTGTCAGAACAAACTCTGAGCTTTATTATGCATTCATTTATTACATTTGTTGAACAGAAAGTTTATGGCTTACACAGGCACAAGATGTCCCCTCATTTCTCGCAGAAATAATTCAGTATACTCCAAACAGAAATGGCAGAAAATCTCACACAGTCACAGTCAAAACACAGACCATTTCTCTGGGCTAAAGACCTAGTTTTCATTCTGTCATAATCCACATTATGTCGAATGGTGAATTTGTGCCACCTCTATTGCCACTTGATATCTGTAAAATAGCACTATAGTGTGAAGCATGCAGTGCAATAATAGATTTGACAAAACATGTTCATGTTTAACCTGCATGAAAAGCTAACTCCAATCCTGTTGTGTCTCATAAAGAAGTGGTGCTTACGCCCTCCGAGACATTGTATCATTTTGGATAGAAATGGGAAGATTAAAACCTGTAAGAATGACAATTTATTGGACAGAAAGTGGTTTCATTACAATGTTTAATACATTTTAACACCACTACTCCCTCTTGCCATCACCGCCACCTCCATTTATTAAAGTTGTGATTAGAAATTGAAAGACCAAGGATATAGCCATATCCCTGTAAATCCACATAAATCCTAGTAATTATCTCCAAGATTTAACATTGTCTGTTATCCTTGAGTTACATCCAAAGCTGTTTTATTTCAATTGTACCGAGATGGAAGACAGCAACAGTGTTTCTTGAGGATATTTTCTGATCCTTCATGTTTGTGTCCAGGGATGTAGAACCAAGTATTCCCAAGACCACTCAATTGATGCCATAAAGTTATCTGGCTTAAATTTGTCCTAATTCCCAAGTGACTACATCCCCAAAACATAGCAGGGGTTTTAGCTAGGACTGTGAAGAGAAGCATACACGTCACTGTGCATGCACAGTACCCCAACACTCTTAGGGATTTCACTTGCACCCTCAACTCCTCCATGTTTGCTGTCGACCATAGACTGCACTGTGATGTCACCCATTGGGGTTTTTTGGACTTGTCATTGGAAGTCTTGAGTTTGGCATTTCGACCGCTGCCATCTTGGATTTTTGGTGCTTAGAAGTAACTATATTTGGATGAGAGGTTGGAGCTGTGGAGGAGTAAAGGATGAATCTGACTCATAGGCTGTGGTGACGCCTCGCAGACAGCCTGTCATTGAAAGCAGACACGGCCTTAATGATGTGTAACTTTATTCCTTACCAAATTTTTGAATGGTGGTGTACATAAAAACCCTTGTATAGGTGTCATGAAGGGGGAAATTAGCTATAGAGACTAAAAACATTTTTTGTACCAGGCGTCGAACATGTTTATTTCTGCCGTAAATTTGGGCATTTCAACATGGAGGTCTGTGGAGATTGACTCACTTCTGGAGCCAGCTTTAAATGGCAATTGGAGAAACTGCAGTTCTTGCCACTCACACGTTGGCTTCATTATTCAGCCCCAGAGGTAGCTGCTCGCTGTTGACCCACCTGTGCCGCAATAACTTGCAGCATTTTTTGATTCGGCTTTTGCCATTTAAAGGTCTTTGTGCTGTCAGTCTTTTATTCCTTTGTGTTAAAGAGTTTTTCCAGATCTTCAGATTCAGATTTTATCACCTTCAGTGTCAATCTATTTTCATTACTTTGATGAGAACCATAGTCAGTTGGCTATTTGAGATGTCATTTTTTAGTTTTGAAATTTTTGTCTTGCTCTCAACTAGGACTTAATTTGCTCTCATGTGTGTCTTGCTTTGGTTTCAGTCCCACAATCCTTTTGATCCTCATCTTGACTTAAATTTAAATGGACCTATTTTGTGCATCGATTGTACTTGACTGAGACTGTGTCCTCATTTTTCCTCACAGTGGTGACGTGTCCTACACCCCCACCTATACCCAACGGCCTCCTGGAGGGCTCAGTCCTGGAGTGGGGTACCAGTGTGAGCTACAGCTGCCTACCTGGCTACGAGCTGTCCTTCCCTGCTGTGCTCACCTGCACAGGGAATGGGACATGGACCGGAGACCTGCCTCAGTGCTTGCGTGAGTCACCATTTTATACTTTCTTGATCTTGATTATTATCATAATTATAGATTTATGTAGAGAGAGTCTCCTTATCTTTAGACTGAAATGGTGGTGGTGACATTTCTGTTGCTGTCTGAAACATGGTTATTTGCACAGTGAGCTAAATTGGATCTTGTCTCTAGATGCCCCTTTTTAAACATGATCAAGCATGTGAAATGTTGGACTCATAATTAAAATCTGGCATCCTGTTGCTTTCCCTCTTACTCATCTATTGATCATGAATTCATATTAAATCATTTGGAAGTAAAAGTGAAAGATTCTACCTTGCCTCACGTATCTGACTGTGAAATTACCAGGGTTCCCACTGTGCATGGAATTTGTGGAAAACACAGAATAATAAGAGGTATAATAATCCAGTCAGACAAAGGCCTAACATTGTACAAATGTGTTTGAGGGAAGTCATAAAGTAATGGGTAATTTCTCAAATAGCTCTCTTAACATCGATATACCTGCATGTTATTTTATAACTTTGCTCATACATTCAGTACATTAGTATTAAGTTCTCTCTCCTAGGCAAGCCTTTTTTTACCATTTTGCTGCTTGCCCCTGTGGAGGTTATCGCAAGTTAATGAAATTAATGAAAGTCATGAATAAGTCATGGAATTTAACATCAGAGCCTAGGTGGAAAAGCTGAATTACGATACAAATATAATAAGGCAGTCTTGCAGAGGTGCAGAACAGGGATTATTAGTGTTGCTCCTAGTTGCAACGTCAAGGTCTTTCTCCATAAACAGTGAGATATACATAATCCTGATACCACCTTCAGTGTCAACACAATGGTTTTTCTTTTTCAGACATCAAATATTGAAAAAGGCCAAGCATGAGAAGGATATTGTGTCCTACCTGTTCATAAAGAAGGATAATTAATATTTCATCATTCATACATGAACTAGACCTCCAATTTACATTTTGATTAAATGACAAGAGAATTGACCTCTAGCCCCAGAGTCAAAGCCCCAGTGTTGATGATGATCTGAGTGGAACCACAAGTGGGGTGTGTGATGCTCTTTACTACATTAAGACCTTCTCAGAATCATCTTTGCAAGCATAATAATAACCCCTGGGATGCATGACTGCTCAAGAGCATATATTTGTCATCAGAATCATTCTTGCATTATATCAGTCAGACAGAAATAAAATATCAAGAAGGGTGAAGTACTTACAAGTGTTTGTTTCTCTCTGAGTGTTAGTCGGTACTAAGTGGAATAAAAACAAATGCCACTGAAAAATATTCATGCACATCACTCTAAGTGCTGAAAGATGTGTTGTTGTTTTTTGGACAGCTGTGCTGCAACAACAACATCTCCACTTAAACTGCTGAATGCAGGCAGCCCTTTTGACTGCTGAAGTTGTGCATTCTGCATCAATTAATTGATTATTGCAGCCTTCTTTAGCAGGGGATCTCTGCTATGAGATGGCTGCATGCATTAATTGTGCAGACTGTAACTACACTGTGTTGATCGCTGCCTTTATGTAAGAGTTTATGAATTGGAGAGAAATGAGTTGGTTTGTAGTATTTTTGTCATGTTGAATCATGACAAAAACAGTGTGAGACCCCTGAGCCTCTTTAAAAAGCACTACATTCACTTCTGTGTTCTTTTGTAATTTATGTTAATGACGGAGTTCGGTGCTTGTGGCCGTATTCAGTCAGGCGGACACGGTCCCATTTGGGTATTTAGCATCGGAGATCCAGCTGACAGAGTGCTAGGGTTTGTGTCCCTGCAACTACAAGCACAGTACCTCTGCAGCCATTTGCTCTTCTAAATGGCCACATTGCAGTCGTTTATTGTAATTCTTGTAAGTCAGTGCGCACACTGCTGTCTGATTTATGTCCCGCTTAACTGTAAAGGATAGTTTTTGTCTGTTATGACCAGATATGTGCTTTAGCACTGCTAAGTGACCAACTGCCTGTTTTATCGAGGTGCATTGATATATCTGTGTTCTTGTCCTGAGCTGTTGTGATGGATAAAAAATGTCATCTGGGCATAAAATGGATAAGGTTCCACTTGGTAAATGTACCATGTCTACTTGCTGTCTACCACAATTATGATGAGCAGTGTCATCCCTCAACACACCACAATCATTTTTCCACATCAGCACCCCTAAAACAACCTCTTGCAGCTATGTGAGCAAGTAACCTTTATGTTTCATGATGCAACAGAAACTTGTTTTTGATGTAGTAATTATATTTAAGAGCTCCATTACTTATGACCTAGAATGCAGGTTCCCATTGCTAGTGCAAAATTGACACAAATTGAGAGCCATTCACTGTAAACATCTTTCAGTGGGATCGATAATCAGCTTCTGTTAAGAACCTAGCTCTTCTAAACATGTTGTTATAGCTAGCCTCCTGCTACAGCACTGGAAGTGGAAGCAAGTCTATGATAAATCACTGAGGTTTACTAAGGCAAATAAATGAGTTTAGAAAATGGGGACAACGGGGAAGAAAGTGCTGATCATATTTGGTGTAGAAAAAGCTATTATCTATGCATTAAAATGTCAGCACAGCGCTATCTACAGCAATCTCAGCTGCTCATCCCTATAAATCTTAAAGTCGTTCTTAAGAGGTAAATACTAAATTAATGTCAATGCTCACAATGCAGTCACAGGACTGACCGTTGCTGTACATACTATGCATTACTTTATGAGACATGCATTTGTCATGAAATGCATATAGGCCAGTGATCTTTTCGTATCTGGGCATTAAATCCAACTATAAAGATATAAGCAGTAGTCAGTGCACTACTCATCTTATAGACTGGGGATATTTTTCATTTACTAACAAAATCATGATCTGAGCAGGAAAAATAATCAGATTCCTTTTGGCTCCATCATACAGATCTGCTGCAAATGTAACCTGATATGTTTATTAAATTTAGTTTGATGCATAATCATTTTAAAGCCACAGTCTTGCTGTTTATCAGACGTACAGTATAGTAGGCCTGCACTGCTGCAGACTTTAGAAATATGATTGCAATTCATACTCAGCACTTTTAGTTGAATTACAGCTCAGCAATACTGCAGGAGATGCCATGCATCTGCAAAAGCAACCCCATCTGTGCATTTCTTAAAACCTGTACTTCTGTAAGCACTTGCAGCCAAACAGGATTAAGATGCATATTCATGTTCCCTTTCACAGCACATGGGGGAAACGGAGAGCAAGCAGCAAAATTCAGTGTTTGAGAATGCTAGTTCATGTGTCTGCAGGGATGAGACTGTGATCCCAACTTTGAATCTGGCCTCTGCATACTGATTACTTCAAAGCATTGATAATTCATCAAGGAAGGGGAGAGGCTCGGAGAGAGAGACGGAGACAGAGAGAGAGAGAGAGAAAGTTTGACTAGTCTCACTCTCCTTCTGTTTCTCTCACTCATCCACCGACACACACACACACACACACACACACACAGGCACATTAAATATGCTGAGCTTGGTTTGGCCTGCAGCCATTTCTCTTATATATCCATAAAACAGTACATTATTTCCCTGCAGCTTGAAGCATATGACTGATGTGCATGTCACCTGTTTGGCCTGTATTGTTAGCCCTAAAAAAAAAATGCCATCTGAATATGAAGTCTTACAATGTCATTTGAAAAGTGACAAGAATCCCTTTTCACATCCAGGCAGATATTTGCATCTTTGTTTGTTGACATATCAAACACGGTCAAACAAAGTATTGGGTGCTGGGGGGCTGAAACTAACAATGCATCGGTTTCAGATGGGACCTGCAGTATGGCAGCAAACATATTTTCTAGGAGAAGATATGTCTCTGAATACAAGGATTTGTTCCTGAGATAACAGTATTTGCAGTAATGGCTTTATTCAGCCATTCCTGCATGGGCCGGATTCTAATCTCCTCTTTTACTAGATATCTATTATGTCAGGGATTGGCTGTGAGAAGCCCCTGTTGGTTCCTGACTTCTAGGAAGAGAGCAAGCGAGAACTTATCTCTGTCTCCAGACCTCCACGCAGCAGCACATGTCAGGTCTGGAGAAGCAGCCTGCCTTATTATTGGCTTGATCCCACAGTGCTCTGGCTGCGTGACTGAATGCTGTGACTCTCGTCCTCGCCTGTGCTCTCTCACACACTGAGCATTTCTGCACCTCCTACAGCTAACAAGTGACTTACTGATCAGTGTGGTTATAGTGGATTGATGGTTGTATGTATACAGTAAAGGGTGGATACAAAGATACATTGGCAGCCTGTAAAATGGCTGACTTCTCTTTCCATCAAACCCACTCAGTCTAAATTATTCCAGTCAATTTGATTAGATGTCTATAAGCAATAAATTGAAGGAGCAGCAGTGATAATCCAACGGGCTTCATCTGCTGAGGCTGTGGCGAGAGTCCCATTAAAAAGGCGATATCATACCAGAGGCTTGGGGAGCAACAGCGGCAGCAGATGGCTCTAGTTGTGTTAACCTCAAGGCCCTGTCAGAGAAATTAATATTTCACTTGCTAATTATTTTGATCTAAAATTGAGTGCCATGACCTCCCTCACTCGCTCTTTGCTGCCAAGATGAATATTCACATACCTACTGTAACCATTTGACAGAAAGGTTGATTGTTGGAAACAAAAAAAATATGTTCAGACAGAGCAATTCATCCTGAGACAAAGACATCAATGCATCTGCCCACATGCAATAAAAAATGGCCAAAGGAAATTGTGCAACAGGCAAAATGTCAATGCAATTTGAATAATTCAGTCCATGAAGACTTTCCAGATCATATAGAAAGACAATAATTTTTACAGTCAGGTACTCAGATAAATCGGATATAATTAAAAGCTCATCAAAAACAGCAAAGCTCACAGCAGCGGTGGAAATCACTATAGGCACACCACATGATCTTGTATGGGTGCAGCAGCAGCCCACACAGCTTATTATATCTGAATTAAATGCTGAATAGTCTACGCAATGCTGCATTCAATTGACTAGCTGCTGCAGTATTATGTGTAATGAGGTTAAAAAGAGATGAATGTTTGAATTGTAAGAGCGATGCAGAGGAATAGGGCATCAATATTGACAGAGAATGAAGGGAAGATGCAACAGTGCAGTGTGGTACACTGCTGGATGAATGCTTGCAGGAAAATGCGTAACATCTGTGTTGGATTTGTTGGCCGCCAGCTTATCACATCAGCATTATTCCACATTTCTGCCTCTGCAGCCAAGTTCTGTGGAGACCCTGGCTTGCCTGCCAAAGGACGGAGAGAAGGGCGCAGTTTCATCTTCAAGTCTGAAGTGATGTTTAGCTGCACTGCCCCCTATGTGCTGGTGGGATCAACAACACGCATGTGCCAGGATGACGGCACCTGGAGCGGATCTCAGCCTCGATGTATAGGTACTGAAATATTAGCCTGTTTAATGATTCAGCTAATTCACAAAATAATAAGGTTTCAGACTGGGGTGTCATTCAAAACAGTCAGTCATTTATTCTCTTGTGTGTTTGATTTGCCATGTTAGTAGATTAATAATCACTAAATGATGTATGTGATGTTATCCAAGGTTTAGACTTTTCTACATGCAAGAAATGAGCATTTCAATTTGCAGAGTAAAATAACAAAGGCAGTAAAATTAAAAGAACAAGGTGTCTGCCAAGTACCATCCCACCCTCCCAATTGATCATCCTCTGTTGTTTTTCCTGAAGCAGCTAACGTAAATATCAAACACAGTTAAGGGTGAACTAGAATCAGTGTGTTGCCATCTGGCACTGATGTAAAACTAAATCATAAGAATGAATTACATTATTTATATTGTTACCTCAGGGGCGATGCTTTATATTTGCAGCCCAGCGTTGCTGGAAATATGAAGTGCTGAAGGAACACTTTACCACATGGACGTGTCTTAATTTGAATTTAGTCTCACCAATGATTAAAAGTCTCAGAAGCCCATATTTATGGGACTTTTGAAAGCCAAGGAATTCATAGTTAAAGAGACTAAAGATGGCAGGGTAATTCTGTTCCTGTTACCACGCCATTTCAGTAATTGTCCTCTGGTACATGGTACACCAGAGAGAAATTTCTTCGTCATTATCAATGATTGCCCCTCTGTCATATTCTCATTTTTGCTCTCTAGCAATTCCCCTGCTCATTGTGACAATGATTTCTTGTTTCAGAGCCCACGAGAACCACCTGTGAAAATCCAGGGACACCTGAGCACGGCTTCATGAATTACACAACAGGCTTTAAGGTAAAATGAGCTGCATATGACACAACTTATAAATAGATGGCATTATGTTCTTTAACTTTAAGGTCAATGTGTACCAGAAAATCTTTTTTTTTTTCAGAAAGGATCAGAAAAATCACTGCCCTAGTTTGAGACAGGTTTAAAGAACAGGTGCATGGCTTAAAAATACATGTTGGCTACTCAACTAGCACGTTTGTTTTCATATGGATATTCTACTATATACCTTAATTGGCTCTGCAACAATTGTCCATGTGATCAATATTTTAAGCAACCTTGTGGAGGTAGATGAACAAGAAGCACCAAATCAAAGTACCATTGAAAGCTTGCAGCTCTACTGTGTTACCTGTGCTTAGTCCTTTTTCAAGTGCACAGTATCCAATGGATGTTCCATGTACAATCATCATTTATTCCGTTGGATGATGTTATGTGGGTGCAAGGATGAAGTAGTCATGCATGTATGTATCCATCCCATGTGGTTGCACTGAAAAAAAACAGCCAGATTTCTTGCCACTGTGAATGTGTAAAGACATGGTTCATGTCTGGATCTATAATAATGTGCACATTATGCAGTTTGACTGTGAGTGTAAAACGGGCAATGCTGAAATGCATCATAGTCGGAAAAAACTGATATCATGACCATTGGTGTGTGCTCAGTAGCTCCCTTGAGATGCTTTCAGCCAGTGTATTTCATTTTATTTCCTCTATGTTGCTCTTGGAGTGTCACTTACAAGTTAAGTGCAAACAATTTCTCCACAACATTCAGCAGAATATCTGATATGAAATTTGTCCCAAATGAAAGCAGAAGCAGCTTATTATTTGGATCACTGCTTGTAATGGCTGTGCTCTTGCATTTTTCTGCATTACTGAACAACTTTACCAATATCTTCACCAGCGAATGAGAAAGTTCTGTCAATGCCGTCCTTAAACAGTTGACTGGGATGTTAGCTGAAAGTAAAAGTCGTTTATTATGATAACAGAAAACAGTTTGTCTCCATATTTTTACCACAAAGTCAACTCCCTCACTTTCTAATGTCTGTGTATCAGATGAGAACACAAACATGGGCCATCGCCTCTAGGAATAGTCTCCATCTGCCTCCACACACTACAGATAATCATTAAAAAAGGAAGAAAAAAAACTTTAGTGTGCAGTATTTTTTCCCAGCTCTTTAGATTTGATGCTGGGAGCCTATTGGCATTTGCATCAGTGTATTGACTCTTTCCACTATGTGCGCTGTCTGTTTGTGGCCAGGTGGGCAGCAGAGTCGACTTTCAGTGCCAACAGGGACACCTACTGCAGGGCTCCACCACCCGGCTCTGTTTGCCAGATCTCACCTGGACCGGCATCCAGCCTAGCTGTATCCGTGAGTGCTTTTTCCCTATGCTCCCTCCCAATATCTTTATATCACTCTCCTTGTCTTTGTTTTTCTCTTCCCCTTCTGGCATCCTGTCACTGTTTATCTGCATTGCTGGCTACTCAGACACTCTTTTCTTTTCCTCGACACTACCCCCCCCTCTCTGTCGATTCGCTCAATCCTGCCATAACCTCTGACCCCCCGGGAGATTGCTGCTCCAGCCTCAATCAACCTGCCATCCCAGTCATTCTGAGAGCGAGGTGTTGACCGTGATTACTGCCATTCTGTTTGAACTATCTGAAGTGTCGACCAGCACCAAAGAAGGGCTGTGCAGTTTAGCCCAGTCACTTTGCCAAGTCTGGTGCTTTTCTAAGTTGTGATGTAATCCAATATCTCAGTGGAATCCCTTTCAGGCACAGCATTTTTCATGGAAATATTCCCAGTTCAAATCGTACTATAGTCTGCATTTTACTCTGCAACTTAAAGTGTAAACACTTGAGCTGTGTGATGATAAGGGGATTGAAATGATATTTTGTAATCTTGATTTCATAACTACCCCAAGATGTAACACCCACTTGAATTTTCCGGAGACATTTGTGCTGAGGGAGCAGAAACATTGTAATACCTACCCTTCATTCTCTGCCTGATCTACTCTGCTGCACGGTGTGTGTGTGTGTGTGTGTGTGTGTGTGTGTGTGTGTGTGTGTGTGTGTGTGTGTGTGTGTGTGTGTGCCTTTGTGTGTGTGTGTGTGTGTGTGTGTGTGTGTGTGTGTGTGTGTGTGTGTGTGTGTGTGTGTGTGTGTGTGTGTGTGCCTGTGTTTTAGTGGAAGGTGGGGAAGTTTTAGAGGGCTTGTGAATCCTTAAATATGTCTATGCTGTCTTTTTATTGTGCATACACTCACTTGTCAGTTCATTAGATACACCTAGCTGAAACTAAGGTAGTCTAATAAAGACCCTGGATTGCCATGAGAGTTATCATGTTCAGTTCTTGTTAACTATTTTAGAGAGATGTTGATTTGACTATATGGTCATTTGGGACGCTGCAGTTTGTGGTGCTGTTAAATTCAATACTAAGAGGTGTCTTTAATTAGTCTCGCTTCATTGAAACAAATGTGATGCATGCATGTAACTACGTGCAGACACAGGCAGTTTATTAAATATAGATTTTAAAAATGCCTTATGTATAAGCTACATTATATAGCGAGCGCATTTGCAAACGAAATGTTTACAGTTATATGCAAGACTTTATAGTAGAACACAGCAACCAAATATTCACAAAATTGTCTGTCACTTTTAATGGTCTTATTATCATTCATGGTGCTTATTTTCTGATTTAAATTTTCCAAAAAGGTTCATTTGAACAGCTGACAGTAGAAAATAATTCAAGAAGCACTCCTGTCTAGATTTGCGTCATCCGACACCTCCTCATCCTTTCCTGCTCCAACTTTATCTTCAAACTGTTGACCCCATCATCCCACTCACTAAGGACTGATTCAGGAGGCTGCGCATCCCCCCTGCTCCTTAATGGCATTTATTGCCAGCACTGTGACAGGTCCCTAAGAATAAAAGAGCAGTCAGAGCGAGTACAACTCAACAGAATTACAGGTTAAAGCTTCAGAAAGCTCCATAAACTGGCACTTACAAATTTGGTTATAACCACAAAATTGACACCGTCTCTCCGGAAAAGTTTTGACAGCTGTGTCAGGTGAGGAGGAATATCTGCATGTAGATAAATGGCTGATACAAAGTGGATCATACGCAGTCTCTTTTTCTCAAGGGCTGAATACTCTGCTGTCAAAATCTTTGAAACGGTTGAGATGGCATGGTCCTGTGAGAGACACACTTTGTCTTGGAGCTCCAAAGGAAAATGGAAAATGCCAGTATACAACAGGAATTCAACAGGAACTGAAAGATAAACCACTTAACAAAAAAATGAACTTAGAATTTCTTTAAGTCACAACTATTCCTTCCCAAGTCTTGGTGTTATTTTTATTATAATGGAAATAAATAAGAGCAACAGTGCTGGTTAAAATGTATTTTATTGTTATTATCATTATTAAAATTATCATCATTACTATTATTAATTTATTTTGATTTTATCTATCCATAGGAGAGTACACAAAATCAGGGTAGTGACATATAATAAATGTATGGGTGTAGCCAGGATTGGGAATATATTACACAATAATAAAAATAATTATAACTGTAATAAATAATAAATAATACTGCAGAATAGTAATCAATATAGAAGTAAAAAAAAGGTTTTAATATAAGGCCCTTTATCAGCAGCATCTTAGCCTGTTCCCACTGGACAATGCACAGACATAAGCGGAGGTCAGGAGTCAACTACTTGATTCTGTTTTCCTGATTGATGGTTTATGATTAAATATGATAATTAGAATTGTAGAGTTACGTTTAATGGATGCCACATTGTCTGTGTACTGATATCTTACCGTAAACTAAACATGAACACAACATCAATCCAGCGGTAGTGGATTCATCTACACGTAGCATTTAATAGATTATTTTGTAGAATTTTGTAGAATTGATTGTACGTATTGATTTTATATTCAGTTAACTTTGTTCACTGACACATTTATAACTTGTGAAACATTTTAGATTGACAGCTGAAATTTGAGATGCTGGTGCATACTTTACATTTGATTTTGTTGGGTAGCTGTTAATGTCTTTCATATACTGTCAGTGGTACATTGAACCTCAGCGAATGGCCTCTAAGAGGTGCCTCTCTTCCACCTTTGTTGGATTTGTATACAAAACACCCCAGCAGCTGCATTTACTGTACTCTCACAGTGGTAAATATAAAATGACACATTTCACACCCTTTTTGTGTAACCATGATGTAGTAGAGCCAACTGCTGAAATGGAGGTCTGATAGCCAGTTCATTCATGGGCATCATGTTTGAGGCTTTTAACTTTCCTGACTCGCTCTGTTCAGCAGGTGCAGTTTCTTAGCCAGGTCACTCTGCTGAGGTTGCAGGGTTTCAGAGCTTCTCTCTGGCTCTGGTCCATTGCCTGTGGTGGCTTGAAAACTATTGATTTTCCTCTGCCCTCGTCCTGTCATTGTTACCACTGGAATTAAAATAGAAAAATGTGTCCCTGATGGTCACCATATTTTAGCTCCTCATACTTTAACAAATGTCTAAATGTCCATATTTGTGACTGAGGAAACCTTGACACTAATGCCACATAAACATTGGTCAAGTTTAGTTAAATTAAAAATTAAGTGGTGACACTCATTCACTCAGGTATCCTTTAAATTGCCCTGTAACTTTGCAGCACATGAGCTCATAGGAGTGTAGCGATACATTAATCTGGATCGTTATGTCACTGCAATGGCCGACGATCCAATATCATCAATGCAAATTGATACATATCATCATCTGAAGATACTTTTATTTTGAAATTCCCATGACACATCTGTGTCACCATTTCTGTCCAGAGCACCTCCTCTCTAAACATTTAAACAATGCTAGCAACCTGGTGCCAGGCAGACAATGGCAAGCAGCCAAGAAAAAGGCAATGAGGATATTTTTAATATCGTCTCATATCAATCACAGGCCCCTGAATTGAATTGAATCAAAATGGTATTGTGGTCATCACAAGACTTTGTGATATCAGCAGATATTGTATCATTGCCAAAAGAAAATGGATATAATATTGCATCGTGAAGAAAGTTGTGATTTACACCCCTGTTAATCGCTCATTAACTGGCAAGTGGTAGAAATATCCAGTAGATGTTTTACATTGATAAAGTACTGCAGGCTATGTCTTCAGAATATTGTCATGAAAACATCCTGCTAACTCTAAAATCCCTGGTCTGTTGTATGAATATATCGTTATTTGTAAAATGAAGAAACCAGCCTTATTTCACTGGTCTGCTGGTGAATCATGTAGACATTGGCAGCATAACTCTTAAATGGGGAAAAGTTGTAATAGGTATATGGTATATGATTGAGCTATTCAATGACACATCATTGAATAACCTATTCCTATAACGGCGTTATTATTTTTTGATTGTTGTGAATTGATTTAAGAATATAGCTGTTATATCCTTACAGATCCAGAAACACAAACCAAAAGGTCAGTGTGTATTTCTACTTTAAATAAAACTATAAATTCACTTTCAGTCCGTTGATGTAGAACATTTTTTTTATTCATTTTTCATGCGTGCAGCCCTGAGGGTGGACATACAGACCCAGAGGGCTGTCTTGCCCATAATACATTTGGGGGGGGGGGGCTGTGGTTATGTATATGTATTTGAGTATGAGTGCTTTTGTATGGGTCCGACACGCTGTGTTGACCCTCGGTCAAAACAGTCATAAATCCTCTAAAGTACCTTTCTCTGTGATTAAACGGTCTTCTGTTACTGTGAAGCCACTTAAATGGATTTAAAAGTGAAGCCAACCAATCTTGTTCTGCTGGCGAAAGCAAAAACTGAGAGGGATTATCAACACAATAGATGTAATAGATGCAATGGACACAAGTCAGAGTTTAACATTACCGGTTCTTAATCATGTTACCTTTCTATCAGATTAATATTTTTTTGCTTTAGATACACAGCCCAAATCCCCAATTTTCTTTCCAGCTCACTTTGATGTTTTCAAAAGTTCTAAAGCATCAGCAATGAAATTTTGAGATCTAAGGGGGTGACAAGTTCATGAAGTGTACCTTACGGACAAACCAGCAATAGTCTCAAAGTGTACCCAGTAGATACTGCTGCTAAACCAGCCAAACTAAACAACATTCTGTTATCAAAATCTGCATGCCAACCTCTGAACAGTTGCCGCTGATTTTTTTTTTCTTTGTACAGTGAGGCATGCAAACAAGATTGAAAGAAAAACCAGCTAAAAGAAAAACATTGTAACTCAAAAGTTCACTTTGTCCTCTTGACCGTGGCCTGCTGTTGCTGTCTGTAGCTGGCCAGCCTCCTTGGCTCGAGCAGAAATCCATCAGCAAGGCTGTCTCTGTGCGTCTGCCTCTATCTGTCTCTGTCTGTCTGTGTCCCTAACTAATGTACTCAGTCTCTATCAGAGATACCAACTTTGAACTAAGAAAATTACATGCTGTTGTGTGACAGAAAAAGCAAAAGTGTCTTTTGAGGCCTGGTGTAATCTCGGGAGTAAAGCCTGCTGTGCTGTTTGAAGTGTAAATAAACATGGCGATGTCAACAGAACTTGATGAGGGATGTGACGTGTCTTTGATACAACAATTCATCGGCCTTGTAAGTGTCTTCAGAATTCATGGTCTACATACTCTACAACCACCCTGGACATGTGCTGACAGTTTGTAATTTTAAGTGGGTTACAGAGACTAGTGCTCAGGCAGAGAGAAGGGTGTTCATTTAATTATGTATCTATTTATTTATTTAGTTCTGCAGCCTTTATCTCTTCAACTTACAGTATGAGGCAGTTTTTCTTCTTTCTTGTAGTGTAAATAGATACCGCAAGGCAGATTTATCAACTCGTTGAGAGAGCTCTGGGTGGCACATACGGGTGACTTATAGAGTTGTCCTTGTGCTTTCTTCATCAGTCTCTCTGAATGTATACCAAATCGTTACAGCCCCTGTTTAGCTGAGTATGTGATGAATAAGAGAATTATCCTCCTGGATTCTGGCACAAGACTTTCACCTTGATGCACCTGTTTTACCTTCTAGAGCTTTGAAAAATGTATGTCTTCAGACATACATACACACATAATATTACTGGCTCACACGCCAGCAGAAAGTAATATCCAACGAGGGGAGTTTCCTGCAGTCTCCTCATCTTTCATAAAGCCCACAAACTTTCATCCTGGCATCCCTTCCACACCCTATTGCCACTAATGTCATTAAGTTGCCATGAAGGACCGATTTGGTGCTGTGACTCACTTGCAGCTGTCTCTCATTCGACAGCTGGCAACATGTTCTTTAACTCACAAGCTGCAAAATTATTTCGCAATTTTCACATTATTGTCGAGCCTGAATGTTCAACCCCTCAGTGTTTTGGTGGTGCGATGTGATTTGCATAATTTTTTGTTCTTGTAAAGAGTTTGTTGATGTGAAAAATCAAACTAAGAATACTGAGCCCACTCATGAGAGAATGAAAATGTGTAGTATGGTCTATAAGACGCTAGTGTTTTGGCAACACAGCAATACATGCTTTTGTTCCCAGTTTCTGATTCAGCAAAAGCTTGTAAGCTAAGTTTTTCAGTGCTATCCTAAATCAGCAGCTTCCTGCTTTTTGAGACAGAATAATTTAATAAGCTAAGAAAGTCACAGTCAGGAAAGTCAAAACTGAATCACAGTCTTAAAAAAACACTCGATCTAAGGAGACATATAGTTACATTTTTGTAGTTGTTTGTGGTTTATCAGTGAGCTCACATACTTTTAAGGTCAGTCGTCTGACTTTCAGGACATGGGTTGAACTTATAAGCCTCCTATTACTTCATTGAGCATTCATCTTCCTTTCAGTGTCCATAGTGCCTCTGACCTTCCAGCCTATATGAACTTCTTTGTAATGAAAAACACTCTTGCAAGATTCACCTTAACATTCACTCCAGCAGTGTTTTGGAAGGACACAGATGAGCTTATTCTAGTTTGGTTTTGCCCTTGAAAATTTTGATTCGTTCAAGAAATACAAAAACAACTCAAAATGTTTTTGCTTTTTTGTTGTTGGTTTTTTTTTTCCAACTTTTTCTGTGTGATAATGAGTTTAGTCAGACTTTCTTGTTGTACTGACGCCTTTTGTTTTGCAATCCAAGGCTATGGGTAAATGACTCATAACAATTCATACAGTTATTGTTTTTGACTTGAAGGACAACCTCAGTATTTTTCAACCTGGGCCCTATTTCCCCATGTGTATGTGTCGTATGATTCACAGGTACAACTCGTTCTAAAATTGGTTCAGTATCGAGGGAGCCGCAAAACGAGCTAAAACGGTAACGGGCAAATGCGTCCCGTATAAGTTTGCGCATTAGAAGTGCTTTTTTTGCCACTGATCGGTTCAGATCGCCAGTGCTATCTCTGCAAGTAGCATACTAAGCATTTTCCTGACCCTTCACCTCCCGGCCGTGACGTCATCTCGCGAGAGCTTTGCTCGGAAGAAAACAGGGTACGATATATACGAGTGCAAATATGCAACAGTAAATGTGCGTCTCTAAGACAATTCTAGGTATCAGTATTACATACATAAAGACTTATTAGTTATACTTACTCGAAGGATAGTTGACCATTTGGTCCCTGTGGGTTTGGCCGCCTCCTCCAATTTATTTTGGGCACATGAAAAAAGGTATCCAGCACTGCCCTGTTGATCAGAGGGGGGAAATCCTCTAACGTAGTTACACAGCGTTTGGTAGTTTCTGTATCATCCCAGGACACATCGTGACCATGAATATTGGGCAGCAGGTCCCACTCGTTGCAACACAGACATTCTTCCTCTGTGGGCATGGAGTCACAGCAACCACAGGAGCACCACCAGTCCTCAGAGATTCGCGTTCGTGCAGCCGCTGCTTCACCCTTGTCTACTCGTTGGCCCTCTCTCTCTGTCCTCGTCTGCTCTTCAGTTTGTAGGAGCTCCTCGTCCGTATACTCGGGCTCAAATAAGTACAGGCGGGCATTGTAATAAAAGGGCTCATCCTCATTCTCGAAATCGTATCGTAAAGACTATCGGGTAAATATGCAGCCGTGATACCGATGCAGTAAAACTCTCAACTGTACTCCGGGACAACCAGCGCCACTCTGAGCGGAGCTCAGTATGGCTCCTCTGTTTTCTTCTGGCAACAAGCAAAGCTCTCGCGAGATGACGTCACAGCCGGGAGGAGGTGAAGGGTCAGGAAAACGCTTGGTATGCTATTTACAGAGATAGCACCGGTGATCTGAACCAGAGTGGCAAAAAAACCCACTTTTAATGTGCAGACTACAACGGGACGCATTTGCCCCTGTTACCGTTTTAGCTCGTTGGCAGCTGCTGGCTGTATCCGCCTCCCTCAATACTGAACCAATTTTAAAATGAGTTGTACCTATGAATCATACGCACACATACACATGGGGAAATAGGGCCCAGGTTGAAAAATACTGAAGTCATCCTTTAATTTAAGCTCACTACATTTTGCAGGGCAATTCAGTCTAAAATTAGGCAGTGCATCTTCCAAGCCACAAGTGTCTATATTCATATCAGAAAAGAAACTAGACATATTAAAGTGTCAATATGCTCCCTAATAGCTCCCTGGACTCAATTAAAATTTTAAATGTGTGTGCTTCCTTTTTTTTATCCTTTTTTTTTTTTTTAACCCCCCCTCCCCCGTCTCTCTCTCTCTCTCTCTCTCTCTCTCTCTCTCTCTCTCTTCCCCCCAGCGAGTGCTTAATTATCTTTCTGTCTATCTGTATGTCTGTATGTGTGTGTGTGTGTGTGTGTGTGCATTTGTGTGTGTTCATCTGGCTCCATTTTGTGTGTACTAAAGTGTCTGACCTCTGCTTGCTCTCCAGCTCACTCTTGCAAGCAGCCGCGGAGCCCGGCCAACGCTGACGTTGTGGGTCTAGACCTGCCCTCCTACGGTTACACCCTGGTGTACACCTGTCAGCCAGGTTATTTCCTCTCTGGGGGTTCAGAGCACCGCGTTTGCCGCTCTGACGGCAGCTGGACTGGCAAGGTGCCTGTGTGCAGAGGTACGTGGTTGGCAGAGGTTTGCAAGGGCAGATGATGGAGAAGATGGCAGGGAGGATGTGGATGCATTGGAAGTTTAAAGGTTGAGGGAAACATTTTGCATTTGCATAAAGGTGGAGGGCAGGGTGGTGTAGGACAGTGTGTGCTGTACTTGTGTAAATGCTTCAACATTTATACTATGTGACATTTGCACTACTGCTCACTGATAGTCAAGACACTTATCAAATATAATGAGATTTTTTTTTTCTGTAATATTTTCCGTAAAGCCACTGTGACACTGTACTGTTTTCAGAATAAATTGCAATATGCACGTTCAGGTTCTTTTTTTAATTTGACATTTCAACAGTGTGTTGATTTGTAAATGTTTGTGTGAACTGAGCTGCCAAGGATGTTACCAAAGTGAGGAAAGTTTAATGTAGGCAGCATGTTACAGTTGAGCAGTGTTTCCTTTTCCAACATCCTCTAGCTGTTAAGCCTGGCTGTGTATCACTACATCTTTGTGACATACATATTTATGTTCCTCTGCAGCCGGTTCCAAATCACATGAGAAAACTGTCAAATCCGTACCAGGGACACCAAGCCCTAAAATAAATGGTGAGTTTTGAAAAACACAAGCTGTCAAACTGGTAGCCACAGAAGTCAGCAGACTCATACAGTGGCTAAATCTGTGCATGTCTTCATCAAAATTGTAGAGGTTACACTGTCTTCATAGGCCCTTAATATTTAATACTGTACCTAAAGACAGCATTTCTTAAAGTAGAGGAAAATAATTAACATGTGAGAAAAATTATTAGCCAAGAACCATAGACTATAAAAACAGTGGACGTAGCTACTAGTTTGTAGACACCCGTTTTTAAGCCTTGAGTTCAGCATTTTGGTCATCACCATCTTGGGGGTTTTTTGGAGCCAGAAGTGACCATATTCGGGCGAGAGGGTGGCGCTGTGGAGGAGCGAGGAGTGGATCTAACTGAGGAGCAGAGGACACTCTCAGCAGACACCTTGTCACTCAAAGTTGCCCGCCTTAATAGCGTGACATTAAGCAGTGGTGAAATGTAAATGGGAGAGCTATATAAAATGTATTTCCTGTACAGTTGTCATGAACGTAAAGTTGACAACATGCTGTAGAGTTGGTCATTTTAACATGAGGGTCTGTGCGGATTGACTGGCCGATGAAGCCAGCCTTAAGTGGTCATTCAAAGAACTGCAGTTTTTGGTTCTGCTGTGTTGGCTTCATTTTCAGACCTGCAAGTTGCCACTTGCCTAGAAGCTGGTTTATTGTTTGTATAATGAACATAACATGTTCGGTTACTGCTCTTTTTCACTTAGATTTGAGACATTTTCTTCACCATTAGAAGTAAATAATCGGAACAAAAATATAATTATGTTCAACTAGTAACATAACATATTAAGTGACCATTAACATGTACCAGGGGATGTTTTTAACCACACTAGCAACGTTGCAAATGGAAATGTGTATTTTGTACAAACCTTCACTCAGCTTAACTTAGCTAACATGCTAATCTAAGACAGTAAATATGACAAGCATTACATGCTAAATATTAGCATGTTAGCATTGTCAATATGAGCATGTTACCATGCTGACATTAGCATTACTTTAAAGCACTGCTATAAGAAAGTAGGAACTCCAGAACCCTTAGCATGATTGTAGACTCTTTGTCTGTGTCTGTAAAGGTCGTCAGTAAGATATATACGATATATGTCAGACATACATACCTACGGTATCACCAAGTCTTTTACATATTAGACTAACAAGGTACAGTGTACATTGCCAATGTTCCAGGCAAACAATGTAATTAGCCCAGGAAGGTGAAACTATACTGTAAAAGAGAGCGTCTGCAGTATTCATCCCCTGTAGAGTCACATTTCACTTTTGCTAAATCGGTATCATACAAAATAATAAGCTATTAGCAACAGTTGTTACCTGGCATCTGCATCCCCTTTCAACCTCTTAAACGTCAACTCGTTTTTGTGCCAACGATAATTATTCTAGCTATTATTAGCTTTAGTTTCTGTTGTGAACTACAAGCATTCACCTTTTTGCTTGGATAATTGACTCATAATTCCCTGGTAAATAATTAATGGTAGTTAATGACTCTGCTGTAATAGTCCTACAAAAAATGTAATCAGTGCAAAACTATTTTAAAAGTTTTCCCAAGTTCACAGTGAGTCCAGAGTTATCTCTTTCAGAACGTATTTAATTATCATTAACTGAGATTGCCAAAGCTTATAAGGAACATGATATTATTCAGACAGAATGAAAAGATCAGCTGTTTGATATGTTGATTCCACTGCACGTCTAATTACCATTTTACAGTGTGGGTGCCAGTATTCAACTGGCATTAAGAACATAATATTGATTTGATGTTTTGTTTAAAAAAAAAAAGGCATGTTAGAAACAAAGTAGGAATGATAACGTCCACATTTTCATACCTTTTTGTAACATATATATTGGTATGGTACACCATAGTTATTTTTTGCTCTTATTTTAATGGCATTATTTAATGAGTTCTTTTGTTGTTCTCTCCTGAAGTTCCTGACGACGTCTTTGCTCCTGATTTCGTGTGGAAGGGTTCCTACGATTACAAAGGCCAGAAACAGCCAATGACTTTGACAGTCACAAGCTTTAATGCCACGACGGGAAAAGTCAATGTAACTTTAACCGACAGTAGCATGGAGTTTCTGCTCTCTGGTGAGTCATCTATAAATCATCTGTCTCTTACTTCCTCCCCTCTGCCTCGCCTCTCCTCCTCTTACTACCTCTGTGTGTCACTTCCATTTATTTTGAGGGTGCCTCATGTCAATCAGTCAATCACCAGATGATCTCATGCATGAGAGTGGAAATTAACTATTGGCTCTAAAGACGGATGTATTAGTCTGCGCTGACTGACGAACTGCCCACTCAAGAGTCACTCGTCTCCTCCCTCAGCTTTATTTTCTCATCTTTTCTCGCTGCTTCCCGTCTCTTCTGCTTTTCTTTATTTTCTCCCTTGCTGCTTCTTTTTTCGTCTTTTATGATTCCCTCACACTCTTATTGCCTCATCTCTTTATTCACATCATTCCTCGTATTGTCTCTTGTCCTCCACCTTGTAGGGGTGTACAAGCGCCAGGAGGCACGGTTAATGCTCTTGCTGTACCAGATGAGAGCGGTGGCCCACAGCTCCTTGAGCAGGATTACTGATGAGACCTGGGCAATGGACGGATTTGTGAGTATACACAGGAATCTAAAACAGCTGGCCAGTGATCTTCTGAAATTAACCAAGAGCTATGATGGTCTTTTATTTTACTTCATTTATTTGTTCAGTCTGACAGACAAGTAGAATATTACAGGCAATGGGGCTGAAACTACTAGGGAGCCAAAATAATCCTTTCTTGGACTAAATCAAGCCAATGTTTCCTCATTATTCATTTTTTTCCTCATCCTACTTAACGTGCCAACAAAAAAAAAAAATCACAATACATGAGAAGAAACTGTGACAACAAGCAGAATAGTAATTTCCTGGCTTATTGTCTGTTTTTGTTTACATATATTTACATTGGCTGTACATCAGATGCACCAGTGGCTCTGTATGAGTCATTTCCGCATTGACAATCTGCTGAATAAGCTCAGACACACACCTGACATCTAAGGGACCTGGAACGACTGCAGAACAATTTTCGTTGGTGGAATTGAAGTTCCTCTTCTAAAATAAACTTCAAGGTCCACTTAATAACAGCGTGTGACAGCTGACTGCACACCGCTGAGCTATTGATAGCATACTGCACAGCTTCTGAAGCAGGCTTTAGAAAAACAAAGGTATTAGTTTTGAATGTAGCATGACAGAATGTGTTCACTGTCTTACTAAATACAGTGTACTGTATGTAGTTTTTTGATGTGGTGTGGAATAAATGCGACACTCTTTTAGGTACCAAGACAAATCAGATTTTATTCATGCAGTTAAAACTACACGTACAGTTTCTGGAGCTTTGTGTTGTTTTTGTCTTCTAGGTTTCAGCTGAGCCTGAGGGTGGCAGCTATGTGTTCCAAGGCTTTATACAGGGTAAAGACTACGGACAGTTTGGACTACAGAGACTTGGTATGTGTCATTTTAAAACAATTCTCATTTCCATTGGTCACTCTTAATCTTTCATTTTCACAATTTTGTTAAAATAAAGAGATTATATTTAAACGCCTACTCCACTCAAAAAATATTTTAATTGTATTGAATGAATGATACAGTAGCAGAGTTTGACAGCGAAGGCTGTTTCCACATTCATCTACTGGAAAGTTTCTCTGTACTTATCTGAAAGGGAAAGTTCACCTAAAATTCAAAAATACATATTTTTCCTCTTACTTGTAGTGCTGTTTATCAGTCTAGATTGTTTTGGTGTGGGTTGCAGGGTGTTGGAGTTATCAGCCCTAGAGATGTCTGTCTTCTCTCCATGTAATGGAACAAGATGGCACTCTGCTTGTGGTGCTCAAAGCGCCAAAAAATACATTTGAAAAACTCAACAGCAATGTCTGTTGCCAGGAGTCATGACCTAGTTACTCAAGATATTCCAAAGACTTCATTGTGAACAGTTTGATACAGGAACTATTTTCTTTCTACCGAACTACACCTGCCAGCAGTATCATGGCACAAAAGGAAGCGTGCATCACTTGGTGTGCTAATGGACAAGACACTCGTGCACATGAAAAGTGGTAGAAACATTAATGGCATGCTTCCTGGCTGAGCTGCAACATTAAGTAACTCAGTGGTGCTTAATAAGCTAGCACTAAAAGCACGCTTCCTTCTGCACAGTGATATGGTCGGCACGTATAGTTTTCTAGAAAGAAATCTGTGGATTATCTTGAATAACCAGTTCAAGATTTTTGGAAAGACACATCACTGTTGAGTTTTTCCTTCTGTCTTTTTTGGCGCTTTGAGCACCACAAGCCGAGCGCCATCAAGTTCCATTTCAGTAAAGACAAGGCAGACATCTCTATGACTCATATCTTCAACACTCTACGACTCACGAACAATGTATTTTTGATTATGGGGTGAATCGTCCCTTTAAATTTTTGTTATTTTTTTTGTCTTGTCAGAAGAGGAACTTAAATTTGCTGTCATGGCAAATTATATTACAAATTGATGTGAAAATATCAGATTTTCTTAAAACAGATATGAAACACTCTTGGGCATGGACATATTTTTGTCCTTCAGTCTAAATAGATAATTTACCATCACTATGACATCCATTAATCTCCATGGAGAGAAGAGATGTGGGGCATGTTAGAGAAACACAGAAAATGTTATAAGTTTTCATTTAAAATATTGTTTTTAAAAATACAAATGAAAACTGAGACCCTAAGGTGGTCTAAAATTTCTTTTAAGTAACACCTACTATAATTATTTAAAACTAACAATTACGAGTTACTTTTTTTTCCTTTTACTTACAATATGCTTATATGATATGATGCATTACTACTGATGTACCTAGTAGTGCACAAAAGAATAGAAATAACCTCCATACTGACAAACTACAACATTAAATTTGTTCCTTCAAACAGAACCATTCTACATAATAGGTGCTTTTACTTTTGATACTTTGCTGGTTACACTTATGTACCTTTGTGTAAATAACATGATGAATTCAGGACTTGTAATGAAGTATTTTTAGACTGTGGTATTTCTAGTTTTACTTCAGTAAAGGATCTCAGTACTTCCTCCACCACTGCCTGTTACCACAGTCACATAGCACTCAGTAGATCATTCCCTTCCATATTGTTGTCCCTCATTTCTTTGCACTCAACATTCCTGTTGTCATCATCTCATGATTGTCTTCAACAAGATTATCACAGTCGCAGTGATCCTTATCAGTGCCATCATTATGGTTGCCGTCTTTATCAACTGGCTGCTGCAGCTCCGACTTGTCATCATTGTGATCATCTTCCTCTTCATTATCATCACCATCATCATTATCGTCACCACCAGATGATACGTATCTTTCTATTATTCCATTTTGTTTCTCCAGTGTTTGTGTTTGTGCCATTTTGTTAATCTGAACATTTAAATTGTTGTTCTTTCACATTTACCTCATTCTTTTGCTAAATGTAATGTTTTTCTTCCAGGTTTGAGTGTTCGAGAGAACGTTACACTCCCTGACCCTGAGACCAACGCCTCCACTAACAGCAGCTCTGTTGCTGTCGCTATCCTTGTGCCTTTCTTTGCCCTCATCTTTGCAGGTCTCGGATTTTATCTCTACAAACAGCGGTATGTAGTGTACCCTGATGTCTTCCTACTAGCTTGCAACCCAAATTTACTTGCTACTGCATTCTATATCTGTTTTGTTCCCACATGAGAAAGAAAGTAGTACGTTTTTCTTGAGCCCTTGTCCCATGTTGAGTTTTAAAGTTACTTACCATAGACCTGGTGTTGAAAAAGTTTTCAGAAACCCAGATTCATGTAGATGTTTGTACAGTTGCAGCCAAAGAACAGCAACAAAAGCACATCACGATGAGGTAGATAGTACACTGTGGCCCACTTCCACAGCCTGTTTTACTGCAGCAAGGTTCCTTACTGAATACAGTAGCTTATTTGTGAGAGGCTTCAAAGCATGATGCAATATTAGTCAACGTGTTACAATCCAAACAGCATTACACAGCAGCGTACGTCAGGCATTTTTAATGAGAACACTTTCAGTTTGATGTGTAATGTACTGTACGTCCATATCCTCTGTATGAACATGTACTGTCTGTAGACGAGTGGACTAATTTATTTAGATTATCTCTCAGAGCAGAACATACGCGCAGAACGTATCCTCATACAACGGGTCATAAGATATCTTACGAAAAGTTCTGCACATGGTTTTTATGGTATCTAACAAAGCAGCCCCCCACCTGTTGAGCCAAGTTTAGGAAAAGAATCACGGTTAGGTGTCTTGATGTTATGTACTTAAAGCTATACTATGCAGGAATTGCTGGTGACTGTTTGTAAACAGTGTCACCAGCAAAAGTTAACCGCAGATAAACTATATTTGTGCTTTTTTCGACGCTGTGTCTGCAATTTTTGTAGCTTCCTCTTGGATGCTTGCTATTTATGGTCTGGCATCTGGTTTTTATAAAGTCCTCACCTGCCCAGGAACGTCCTGAATACGGCAAAATAAGAGTAAACTAAGAACATACAGGCAGAGGGCAGAGTCTCTGCAGATAAATACACCGCCACACACTTCTACTGGGTCACATGTGATGATGAGAGAGATTACTTTTGTCTGAGTCTATACATTATTTTTTAGGAAAATCCTGCATAGTATACCTTTAATGTGACATACTTATGTAACTTAAATAATATAACTCCTGGGTGAAAGTCCTGTGTTTGTTTGATGCATCCACCACCCCGATCTCCTCCCCACATGGAAACTTTTTATCCTGCATTGCCTGACTTCCTGCTCTGCTCCTGTCATATGGAGTAGGACAGTGCATAGGTCATGTGATCACAGCCCCCCGGTTCAAAAGAAAATTAGAAAATAAAGGCAGAGAGGGATTAGGTTGGTTATATACAGATTATATTGCATTACTTTTGGTAGGTTTAAGTATGAACAGTGAATGAGAACAGCCTGCACAGGACCTGTGACATGCAAATTTAGCACTCATTAAGTTAGTTACCAGTGAACTGGCATAGGGCTCCTCTGACTGATCTTTTCAACAATAATTACCATTCAGCCTCATTTACCTACTGCAGCTGTCCACACCAAGATAATGGAGACATGTTTATTGGATTGGAAGGAGGGGAGATAATTGGGCTACTGTCTCTCAACTAATATGAAACCTCCTTTTTTCCCCCAGGAAAACAGATAAAGCGCAGTACACAGGATGTTCTGTCCACGAGAACAACAATGGACAGGCCACTTTTGAGAATCCGATGTACAACACAAACACAAAAGCCGCTGAGGGGAAAGTTGTGCGCTTTGACCCCAATCTCAACACCATCTGCACCATGGTTTGATGTCTACTGAGGATGAGAATAACAGGAGGGAGAGGGAGAGGGACACACATAGAGGGAGAATACAACTTCTCCTTGTTTGCTTAACATGAATATATATTGACATATTTATATTTTCCCTGTTTCTGATGACTTACAACAAAGACACAGAATTGCTCAGAAACATAAAGCACACTTTCAGCAACACTTACGTCAGTTGCAATCGATCATATACAAAAGATCAAAGATTTAAGAGAGAGGAAGGGGAGGTCCCACACCTTTCCGCATCTTCCCGTAGTCCGGTGAAGAAAAGTGTTCTTTACACTCTGTGAGTGTTGGCTTTATGAATAAAAGAGCCTCTGGCATATAGATAAAATAGAGTATTTTATGCTCTGTAGTATAAATATATAGGGGTTACTTCACAATGCCAAATGAAAAATTTAAACTTTTCCTTTGAAGAAAACAGCCCAGATCTAGAAGTTGTTCTTTTTTTTCTTGTCTAAGTCTTGTATTCATCCCAATGAGAGTTATTTTTTCTTATGGAGGTGAGGAGCCTCTCGACTGTGAGCTGATCAATGTAATCTTTAGAGTCTATTTTCCAAGCAGTGGGGTGTGTGAGAGGAGATGAGGAAGTGAAGAAGAAACTGCCTCTCTTTGAATAGTGTCTGTTCTGTAGTCTGTTCAAAGTTATATGCTCAATTATACCTCTTAATTGGATGGTACCTCCTACTGAAGAAATATATGGCCAGGGATTTAATTATTGAAGTGCAGTACAATTTTTTCGAGTGCCACTGGGAATGCTAGGGCTTTTATTGTTACAGTGCAGGTTCTGTGACAACAATAGAGTACATTTTCTTCACAAGAGATATAGTCCACATTAGGGTTTATTATCAAGTTGTGTGCAATGAATTCCTTTTTGACAGAAATGTTGTTCAAGTAAGAAAGTTTAAATTGCTGACTAGTGTGAGAGTCTAGTCAAGTCAAACTGTAACTTTCAGTATATTGGTCATGTGGGGTTCATTCATCTATTTAACCTGTTCTTAAGTTATTGAAAATGTTCTGAAAACTAATTTATTTTTGGTAATTTTTCTTATTATGATTTTCCAACTCTGAGTGTGCCAAATGAACCAAATTTGGTGTGAATTAACCCCAGCCTGAAGCCTGTGTATACAGTATACATCAAGAATCTCACAGTAGGAGTTCCCTGATTAGTTATTTCAGGTTTTATAGAATGACTAAGTTGAGAATACCCGCAGTGCACAGTACCTACAGCTGGCCAGGTTTCCCAGAAGTTTATTTAAGCCTGGATGTCAGTAAATCGAAGTGCAAGGATGTGTCAGTGGCAGTCCGAGGTCAGACGAAGCTTGTTGTCTTGTTTTATGCTGATATAAAGTTTGACATGCATCTGCCTTACTCAAGAGTAATTCCAAGACAGAACAAGTGCAACTTCCACACCATTTCTGGTTTTTCAAAAACTGAGCAGTGTTTCTGTAATTCTTTTGGGAAACCGTGCCTTAGTCAGATAATTCTTGATCTGTACTCCTACTCTGAGACTCTTGATAAATGCACAGCCTTGGCCTATTTTATTGACACCCACTGATACTACTTACTGAACCATCAGCTTCTGCCAACAAATGTACAGTATACATGAAAAAATTTGCACACTTACACATGAGCCACCATCAGTATTGTATGATCATCCAAGTCCATCCACGTTTTAAAAATGAAGAATAAATTTGACACTGTCATCACATTTCTACATCATTGCAGTGCCTTGAATACTGTATGGGCATATGTTTTTAAGGGAGACATAACATTTATTGCATTAGTGAAACTGTACAAAAGGTGTAATTTATCTGCACAGTTTGCAATGATTTAGCTGAGTGATGTCAGCTCTGGTGGTTTATCTAAGAGAGGTGTGTTTGAAAAGCAGCTCATAGTTTCATACCTGTGCATGTTGGCAAAAAGTGACCCAGTATAGCAATTGCTGCTATAGTACTTTGTACCACTATGTTGATTCCTGTCATTGCTGTTACATTTTGTACATTTATACAGTTTTGATACTTGATGGCATTCTTTGGCAAGATGTCTTGTGTTATCGATATGTAATATATTTTGCGAGTTCATATTTCTTATGGATGAGAAAAGAAATGCACCTGGTTCAAAACAGTATACGGCAAGTCATTCTCACATCAGACTCTGGAGTAGAGTAGAATGCTTTTAAATGTACCACACAAATTGTTATCCCATTCAAAAACCTGTGTATATGAATATGTACATATTACAAAAGTTTTGTAAAGAGATATATTTTTTATGCAAATAAAGCATTTGTAAGTTATTGAATATGTTGTGTAAAATTTCACATGTAAATGTCATGTAAGATCAAAAAATGTTTTGTATTTTTTCTTTATCAGCAATGTATAAATCCTTAATTTATATATAAAATATAAAATAATGAAGTTCAATGTTGCTATTCTCTTTTATTAATAGAGATGCGGCTGTTATGAAACTCTGCTGCAATATTCACAGTGTAAGAAAAGAAGTTGCAGAGAGCTTTTATCATTCAGTCTGCTGCTTTTCTCCAATGCACCTTTACAGATTTTTTAATGAGTTTTCCACTTGCTGTCCGCGGCTTGGTTTAGTCAAAATAACCACTGATATCACCTCAGCTCACTGCAGGACTTTAAAGAATGCCTGTCGCGATGCATTGTGGCAGATATTCCTTGTTAACATTAACACCTAGTGTGAGCAGAAGCTCAGTCTCACCCTTTAAAATACATTTCAAAAGAGGTGAAATAGTAGTATAATTTGACTTCTCATCATCCGCATCTCCTCACAGTCGAGCAGTCAAACTGCCGCATTACCCTCTTTGAATTTTCCTTGTCTCCGCTGTAATGTGAGTCTCATTTAACCTGTCGCTCTCTGTCACTGTCAGTGGTTACAAATAGCTGAGATTTACTCCAAAAAAGGCACAAAATGAAATGACATTTGAATCTACTTTACTTTGCATATAAGATGGATTATGGATTATGATGGAGTACTTTTTTATTTTTATTTTTTTTTTACAAATCTTCAGAGTGGGCAATTTTCATGATTGACCATTTATGCACCCTTGTAGAGGTACAGCTAGTGCTGCAAAGAATAAGACTATTTTTAGTCACATGTTCTGAACATTGAAGCGTTTGATGGAAAGATGAGTGTGCTTTTTGCACAAACACCAATTAATGATGACGTGTGATCTGCAGTATGTGTATTTGTCACTGAATCTGTATGATTGCAGAGAACAACAGTATGTCTGAGAAGAGTTTGTCAGAGTTATTTTAATGAATGTTAAATGTCCCAACAAATCAAAAAAAGTATCAGAATATAGAAGGGGACAGACTGGATTGAAATAAGTGGATACAGTACCTACCACAGACTTGACCCTTGTTGAAGAGGTGACGGTTTGTCACAATATTATATCAGCTGGCCAAGATGAAGTTAATTGCAGCAACCAAAGTAGAGACGATCAGCAAGGGAGCATTAACAAGATTACAGAACGCTCAATAAAGAAAGTATGAAGAGGCCCCATAAAAAATCAAACAACATGCACTTGACTGGCAGGAACAGGTTTGATTTCAGACTGGGGTTAAGCATATACTTTAAAGTCTAAGCCTCGGATTTGTGTATGGATTAGAAATATTTGCCAGAAGGATTTTCCATTGAAGTTACTCCCAAGCTTCATCAAGCAGATTTCACCCAAAGGGTGATGATGTAATATAAGCTGGTGCTAGGCCGAGATGTCAAATAGGCTCAGGGTGTTTGTTCAGTATGGATGTATGCTCAGTGTAATGCACTAATAGTAACACCCTCTAAACACTGATTTGACCCCCTGTTTGCTCTTGGAACGTTGCATAGCTTCATCAGAGCTCTGGTTTCTGTGTTGGAAAATCCCTTGAGGAACCTCTCTGGTGTTCAGCGTTGGGCCTCTGCTGCCATTTGTACCATGTCATCCAACAAATGCTCAATTGAGATCTGGTGACTGAGCAGGTTAGTGCAGTAAGCTGATTTCACTGTCCTGTTCATGGAGGCATTTGTGGTCTGTTGGCGTGGGCATGTGCCTGCTGTAGAAAATCAATTTGCAGAGGTGCATGCGCGGGTACAATGAAGGGATGTTCCTGGCTGCCTCTGATGCTCAGATACCCTGTGGCGTTCCTCCACTTTCATCAAAGGGCTGAATGTGTGCCGTGAAATCACACCACACAGCACTGACAGCCAGCAGTATTGACACATTGCATGATAGATGGAAGCGCTCTCACTTCTGTACATAGCAGCGATTCTCCTATGTACAGGATCTTATTGATCTGAATGAGCATTGTTGATAGAATCCTCCAACAGGTGGAGTTTTTCACTCCCTGTCCTGTATTGCACAATGTCGTATGTTTACCGAGAGAAGCAGGAGTTGTGAAGTTGTTGGTTTTCTTCTCTCACATGTCTTGAAGCATAATGAGTTGTGTGTGCTTCCATGGATATTTTGGCTCTTATATGCTGCGTTGTCAGTCGACTAACTAGCTTCTCTCTGGCCTCATATTTCAGTCTTTCACTAATGAGCCGTTTTCAACAACTCTGCTCTCATTGGCCAGATGTCCTCAGGGTGGTAGACTGCTCTTGATACAGATGGGAAGCTGTTGAGAAAGAAAAACCCCAAGGAAATACCAGAGGGTTTTTTTTCCACACACTTAAATGTAGGTAAAGCTATCTGAATGTCATCCCTTAATTGTCTCAGGACTTTAAAAGAAAGAATCCTTGTTTTTCACTTCGCTCAGCGTTCTTATCTTCGCATTTTTGACTAAGGCAATCAGACCTTAATCCATTTTGATCTGGCAGATTTTTAAGAGCACAAATTCCTAATGATTCGTGTACTAAGTAGCAGCATTTTCACTGCTCATAACAATGAAATTCATGTCTTGGAAAATAGACCTGGATTTAATATTCTGTGGAACAGTTTCCGAGAGCAGGACCTAGAAGAGTTATATAGTTTAATATACTCTTTCTAATCTTAAAGTGGATGAATAATGTAAATTCCTCCATAACCATTTCAGCAAAATAAATTTTTAACCCACAGTTAAATCACAGGGGCATTGGGAAATAGCCTACAGTAGATGGAGAAAGTCTCTGGTTGATATGAATTGAAGGATGTTAAACTGAGGTCAATGAGAGCTATCAACACTATGTATCATGAAAGCAACTGAGGGGGCAGATGTGTGTGAGTGAGTGTGTGTGTGAGTGTGGGTGGGAGGGATCACTGTTGTTGATCCTGAGAATAGGGGTGATTTTGCGAGTCCTACGTGTTTGATTATTGAGCAGCTTTCATCATAAATCTTAAGCAAGATCCATAATTTAACATGATGTTCCTACTACTGGGATATCATACATCTAATTACAGTAATGTTTTTATTTATTTATTTTTACACGAATATGTCTTGTTAGATTTATTCCTAACCTTGTGGAAAAGCAAAGGTTTTCCAACAGAAATTTAAACATAGTTTGATGTTTTTGAAAATGCTCTTATTATCACTTTAATGCCATCGTTTATTGTTGTCATTGTGAGGTTGCTGGGGAAACTAGCGGAGACACCAAGAGCTAATTGTACCTGGCTAAGAATTAGTAAATAGAAATCAACTCTTTTCAATTTTACCCTTCTGTTTTTGGAGTATACTGAAAAGACATAGTGTGATAATTGGTGAGCTTTAGAGGTGCTAGCAGGCAGATTTTTTATACCTCTGACAGAGCCAGGCTACCTGTTTCACCTATCTTCAGTCTTAATGCTAAGCTAATTGGTTGCTGGCTGTAGTTTCATATTTAGTGGACAGACTTGAAAGCAGTATCAATCTCCTCATCTAACACTCTACAAGAAAGCAAAAAAGCATATTCCTCAAATGCTGAACTATTCCTTTAATTAACATATTCTAGTAGAACTACATTTGAACATCTTGAACCGTTTCTGTCACTCCGAGCCTGTTTAGACCTGGTGTTAACATGTTATGGTGGACAGACAGATGTGAATGACCATCAAGAAGTATTGTGATCTGATCATTCAAACCACTTGCTGAGGTGGTCTGGGATGCATTTGACCACATATGTTTTGTAGTATAAACATGTTCTGATGTTTCCCTGACAGGGACTAGGTCATCAGTGCAGGAAGTGGTGGTAATTTTGATGACAGTGCGCTAATGCTCTTTAACTAAATGATTTTATGTTGAGTTGGACCGTGTTGTGTGACCATCCACTGTTTTGCCCTGTGGAAGGAGACATGTTGAATTCTTCTGACAGCGACATCTCCAGCTGTACTGACACACTTGCTAATGTGACTAGTGAGCATGCTACAGAGCAGCAGAACAGCAGCAAAAATATGGATATAATAAATGTGCGCGGGTCAGTAATGAAATCCGAACTCCAGTGGTTAGCTGGCGATGCATGATATGCCAGCACATTCTCACTTCGACCTTGACGCACGTCAACGTTAGGCATGGACTTTCCATGTCAAGATATGGCATGCAAGGTACCCTGGGTGCATTGGTTGTTGATGTTCTGGGACACCACGTCAACTTCAGCCTGTTTTATGCATCTTATGTTTTCAAAATACACATCTGTTTTCACAGGAAATGTATAGTTTGCTTACGGTCTCTGTCAAAATAAATGCACTACATCAGTACAACACCACAAATTGATGTGTTTTTGCTTCACCAACAAATGCACGTGATTATGTTAAGCCAACATATGCAAGTGGTTGCATTTAGGACAAAAGAATAGGGTTTGTCTTTACATTTATACAGGAAGCTAACACCGTTCTCCTGTGTGAAAGTCTGTGGTTGTTGGACATATCCATCACCCCTCCTGCCTGCAACGCAGACTTTCATCCCCTTAATGTACGTTGTTGCCTGGCCATGTTTCCCTGATGCTGCTGAGTGCCATTACAGAATAATGGCAACTGGCTGCAAATCATGCTGACGTGAAAGGATGGCCTTTTTCGCCAGTGTTCGACAACTTCAGAGTGAGATTGGTTTGCACAGGTGTGAGCAGCGATGTGTCACAACCAGGTCTGAACATGCTGTCATTTAGCTCACTAAGCTAACAAGTTGTCTTATTTGTTTCTTTGCATTTCTCTTTATGACTTTCCCATAAAAATAAATAAATTGTACAGATTTTATGAATTAGACTCCCTATGGATAGATGTATGGATGTCAGGGGATATTGTCAATCCAAATGGCATTTTAAAGGGGCTCTATGCAAAATTTAGAGTACATGAATTTTTCAGGACATCACTTTGTACATGGAGGTGGCAGCTAGCAACTAATGGTGCTAGCTTCATAAACAGTGCCAAACTGTGGCAACAGTGCTGACAGAGCTATAGGTCTAAGTCAGGGGATAACCAGAGGATGGTTGCAACACTTCTGCAACAGCGCTGGCCCGATGTCAGCCACTGTATGAACGCTGTATGAGTGCTGTGCGAAGCAGCAGCGATGAGCTAGCTGGAGGGATACACACATGCACTAACATGGACATGCTGCTGCACGGTCTAGCACAAAAAAACACAGAGAAGCTCGGATTACAACACACACACACACACACACACACACACACACACACACACACACACACACACACAGAGTGTGCCTTCATTCTCTGCATAGGACGCTGTTACCCCACTAAATCTTTACAAAGCAAATACTGGTATGCTTCAATTTTATCGCTCTGACTGTTGCATGCAGAACCTTTAATAGGTTGCATGTGTCAACCATTGCCCCTTAATATCATCACCGACATATGCTATGAGCACATCAGAATCCATCTCAATCAGAAAAGAATGACTGTACCTGACAGTTAAAATGAATATAGCCTATATATATAATTATGTATAGCTATATATAATTATAGATCTTTAATAGCACCGCAGAGACATATTGACAGTTGACATCATGATATGCATTATATCCTAGGAATAACATGAAAATATGAGAAGGTTGGCAGCTCAAGGCTAGAGGCTTGATTAGAAAATAACATGTAATATTTATATATAGAATCCAATGTGAAAACATTAGGGGAAAAAATACCTGCGAGGAGAAGTACAAAAGCCAGTCTTGAGCCAGGTCTATATGACCTTGATATACTGTACAAACACAGTGTGAACACTAAAGCTCTTCTCGGCACATGACAACCTTGATCTAATAGCTCACAGGGTGTCCAATTTAATAGCCCCCCTGTCCTCAGCAATTAATTGTGGAAATTTTCTAAATTAGCTGCTAATGCCTTGTGACACGCTCCTAAAGGAAGCAGATTCAGTTTGATGTGAAATAAGCGGCTGTATCACAACAGATTTTTTCTCGCTCTTGTTCTTTGAAAAAATAAATTTTAAAAAATCCCCTTTGACCAGCCAATCGCATCTGTCACATGCGACATTCTTCACTTGCGGAAAATCACTTCTCCCACAAGGCAAATCCTTAAGACATCAAATTGAAGCTGGTAATGTGCTCTGCTGTACGGAGGATGAGCCTTACGAAGGACATGAGTGCGGTTTTAAAAACACACAGCACATTATTGTAATTTCATCAGCTCTCAAAGCCTCAATCACGGCAGTCATAAAAAACTCCTACGCTCCCCCTGAGGAAAATCCAGAGAAAAGAAACCCCACAACAGAACAGAGCAGCCTGCTTTTGATCACTCCGGCTTGTGAGTGAGTAATCGAGCTTCATAATTGAAACTGCACATGTAATATTTTATTCAGGGAACCAGAACTACTGAACAGCATTTCTGCACTCTCCTTTGTTTTCTCGGACTTATATTTTGTTAACACTGCAGCAAAAGCAAATCAAAGACATATCTTACTGGATCTGTATGGAGCAGTAATACTGCGAGGCAGTTTAAATAGTACACAGAGAAGATTTTTGTTTTGCATAAAATTGTACAGGGAACTTGGCTGTATTGTGCCGTTCAGTGCTGTATTTGTACAGTCTGTACAGTCCTACAGTCTTTTTTAAGAAACCAAGAATGCCACAGAAACTGCAATAAAAAAAAAGCCTTTTAAATTAATTCAAACACTCTCACCTGATGGACTGAACTATGATTCACTCTGCTGTCTGTTTTGTCTCTTATGGATGAATACAACAAATGGTTTCCTGTCTTTGAACATCAGATAATATGCCCTTTAGCTTCCATCTGCTTAAAGTATCTGGCACATGAGGACACCCTTTGAAAAAAGATGGCCACTGGTCAGACCATTTATACTGCAACATTTTGAGAGACACATAGAGGGCGGGGAAAATCTGCAGTGATGAGGCATGAATTAATATGTGACATTTCATCCTGTCAATGAATGTGTGGGCATGATGTACAACCTCTCAGTTAAGGACTGCATTATAAATCATAGGACGCTGACATTTTGGATTTGTTATCATGCATGCTCTGCAGGAAGTGGAAGTCATTTCAGCATAAAACTGAAGAGGAGGGGAAAGTGTGCCACACATGATGCTATCTAAGCATATGATTGAGTACATTGTCCTGCGAGGAATAATCGCATGGTCTTCGTCTGATGTTAATGTGCCACAGTGATGCCTGCGGTGCCGTCTGAAAGAGAACAGCTTAAGTCGTCCATTAAACAGCACACAGAGAACGCGTGGCTGTGCATGACAGGGATTTGTGTCAACCAAGCAGCAGGTTTAAGCACAGGTTTATTTATTTAAGTATTTAGTTAGGTTGTTTTTGTTTTGTTTTTTGTCTTTAGCTCAACTCAGTGCTGTGGTGACTAACTAAACTTCACAATGTCTCAGTGGGAGGGCAGGCACAATGTGGTGTTTGAGTAGCTATTAAGGGGTGACGTGCAATTTTGGTGTCAAGGATCACTGGATGTGTGTATTTTGGATGCTCCCCTGCTCAGGCTAGGTCAAAAGCACAAACACACAAAAGCACAGTTGCATTCTGGGATTCAAGAACACATCGGCTTACCACTCTTTGTGTATAATTTGTCAGATTCTATCTATAAGCAAGTGCGGTAACAGAGACTGTGGCACCTCATGATTATTTTCAGTAACAATTAATCTGCACATTATTTTCTCAATTAATCATTTTGAAAAGAAAATTGTGAAACATGCCCTGTTTTATTTTCCCAGTGCTAAAGGTGACATTTTAAACTGTCTGTTTTATCCAACCAACAGGCCAAAAATCCAAAGCAAAGAAATGGTCACATTTAAGAAATATCAAACAACTGTAAGGCTTTTTTGTTGTTGTTGCTTAAAAGCTTACTTAAACAATTACTCAATGATCAAAATAGTTGCCATTTAATTTTCTTTTTGTTGACTGATTGTTGCATCTCTAATAGACAGAGTACTTTTTAATTTCTAGCTGTTTGCAGTACACAATGTCTCTGGACTATGGCGCTTGTATGCACCATAATGCACAAAGTATGGAGTATGGAGGCGGCTACATTCTCGTCAGATGTCAGTGACTGTTTGATGGATGACCCAAACTGTCCCTGCAGTCTGCTGCCTGTTCTCTTTGGCTTTTTACTAAATTTTGTTGAACCGTCTCTTTGGACCAGGGCAACATTGTAAGAACATGTGTTATCTCCTCCCAATCTAATTTCCGTTGACTTATGGCAGTCCTCCAAATTCTACACAAGGACACTGGATTCCTCCTCTTGGATTACACTTTTGTCTCCTTCTGCTACAGAGTTACATCACTGAATTATTCGAGCTCACTGGTTTATAAAGGCAAGGATAATTCAGTTGGCTATGACTAACGTTTGTCCTGTTATTGTCCATTCTCTGTAGCCAAGCATGTGGCATCTGGCCACAAAATTTCCAAGAGTGAGAGGTCACTCCTGAGCTTTGTGCCATTGTCTGGTTTTGCACCATTTACTATCGATTCGCACAATTGAAGCCATATAATGAAGGTCAGTTGAAAATGATTTTAAAGTCAAAGTCATAATCAGAATCCACAGTTTCTTTCTGCTACTGCTGAATTCTAATACAGCACAGCTTTTAACAGCTGCCATCTAAATGCTTTTTCCTGATGGATGAAAAAAGTAAATACAGCACATAGAGGACAGTTCTTGTGGGAAAAATCCCAATTGTGTGCAAAACAACTGCAAAACCCATACTGAGATAAAGAAGGAGTTGCATAATGCAGTATGTTTGACAGCGATACACAGTATATGAAATATAGCGTGAAATGTGACACCAAAAATATAATCTGCACAGATGTACAGTAGTGGTTTGTTTTTTTTTTTGCTTAAAATGCTTTGCAAAATACCATAATTAATAGGAGGTGCCATGTAGGTTACTGAAATATGAATGTGTGAACACATGCTGTTTTATTCTCTGTATCACCCTGGAGGAAGCATATTGTAATACAGGAAAAAAAAAAATATTTCCAAGGGCAGAAATCTAAAATGCAGTCCAGTATTTTTCACTCGGACACTGCAGGTGTCCTGCTCTTGTTCTCTCACAGTTGGCACATAGCTGTTGGTACAAAAGAATATCTAAAAACAGAAGTTGTTCAGTAGCTACACTGGCTTTCATCCTTTGTTCTGCGAGTCCAATGTTGTCTTTTGTCATCAGTTTATTTATCCATACTTTGCTGTCTGGGTTCTGTTCTCCAATCCAACCAACAAAAAGCCCATTCAACCATTATGGATACTGGTTGACAATTAATGTAGGGCAGTCTGTTGTGTGCATGCAAAACACTTTCAGTCCTGTCAACATATCACTGCTGACCAGGTTGCCATGGAGTTTACTGTGGATATTATCATTCCAAGAGGATTATTCCTAGTGATTTTGGTGACCACCTGATCTCTTGTTGAGTGTCGCCACAAGGTCAAAATTTCCTCTCCTGCCAAACATTTTGAAATTCTCTTCCTTGACACAAGGACACAAAAATAGCTAGATTTCAAAGAACATGGCTGACAATAATCAATACCCTCAGAGGATGAATCTAAAGGTGTTTGGCAACTCATAAGTTTTCCTCCAACGTCATGACCAGGCTAAAATTGCAACACTGAACAATAGATAGATGGGTAGATTCATTTGACAAACATAAAATACTCATAATACTGCTTCACCTGACGACAGTTATCACGTACACCTACAAATTGTCAAGGATTAAATTGCACAATGAAGCCCGCAGGCTTATTTTTCCAAGATGCCAAGTCTGGCAAGACTGACAGGTGCAAATACAATACCCATTTAATCACATAAAAAATAACATAAAATGACAATGTGGAGTTCATTTGTGTGAGGTCCCTGTTCTGAGAGCCTGTTTGCTAGTCATTTCCTCATAGCCTACTTAAAATTTCTCTCTGCTTCAATGAGTTTCAGAGGAACTGGAAGTTTATTCCATTCAATTTCAGCTCTATACTTTGACAATTTAAGTATTGAGTCTAAAAAGGATCGAATCTGTTAGGTTCTCTTTTGTTGCATAGTTGTGAATGGTTTTTTTTTTTTCATATCAGAGAAGAAATGATACACACTTATTTTTTTAAGTGGACTTATATATCGGATATCTCAGGGAGGTCAGAGAGACTCATTCATGTTAAGTCTTCTCAGTTATTATGTGCTTCTTTAAATAGTCATTGAACAACAGGGTTAAAGCTTCTGTTATTCTGCATGCTCTGTAAAATTGCATTTTCATGACTAAAGAGCAATAATCAGTCAGTCAGTCATGCCTTGTTACCTTGAATTTGTGAAGAAAACATTTTTTTTCTCACAGATAATAGCGAACATATTAATGGGGCCGATTTTTACGGCCATGTTTAACCACAGCAAAACTATATCAAAACAACTATTTACAAACTCTCAGGCAACTTGTGCAGTATAATTAAAGTCTAATTTATACAATTGTACTTCCCAAACATTTTGCATTTGTTTGGCTTTAAAGAGATATTAGGTAAGTTTTATTTTCAGGTCAGTTTTATGGATTAAGGTTTTAGTGAAAATGCATCTGTTTGGTCCCCAGTAAATCAATAAATAAATAAGTTTGCTGTTTTCTGTGGAGGCATGCGAGAAAAGCAAAGTTTTCTTCACAAATTCAAGCTAACACAGCATGACTAATTGATATACAAATGGTCATATTGTAGGTGAAGTCTTCCTTTATATGCAAAAACTGGCTTTGCTTTGATCACATCTGTTTGACAGTGGCTTGTCAATGTGAGTGAAGAAGGCCACATTTTCAAAACAGGGAGAAAACCAAGCATAAAATGCAAATACAGAAATCTCTCATGTGAAATGACTAAAACTGATCGAAGCCTCTTCATCGCTTACAATAAGAGGCAGGTTGTGAAAATAGATTTTCAGGGTTTAAAAATAAATTGCTGCAAGGTTTAACATCTCCACTCTGCCTGTATGAAAACAAAAGCAGTTGCTAGTCTACCAGTGATCATGTGTGGAAATGTTCAAAGCCCAACATCTTGTCCTGCATCCCTGCATGTACAGTGTAAAACTGCTATATGTCATTACGCCATGTTTTTAATCTAGAATAATTTGAGCATGTTTATAGCATATATATCTATTTTATGTTATACTCTTTATATAATTCTTACATGAGTCCTGAATGAGTACATTAAAAGTAATCTCTACTGCAGTGTTTTCATCCAACTAGTAGTTTTCGGCTAATTACATTCTCCCAGTTGGAGAAACAATCACACTTTCATATCTGAGATTATTAAACAAGCAGGCTGAGTTGTAAAGTTGAGAGAGGAACAGGCTGACATTTGACCGCTGGACGGTGGCAGTGGTGGTTCCTCTTGTCGGAGCCATACCAGCAGTGAAATGCCACTGTCAGTTATTGTTCTGTGGTTGTGACGGCTTATGTGAAATCCATTTTCTCTGTTTCAATACATTCTGTCAGTGAAGAAAAGACCCAAAACTCAAGTCTTCTCTGCCCGGTTTTTGACAGGGAGCATCTGACAGCAAATGGCTACATGGCCTCTGCGCAGATGAGACATCCATCTGTCCTTGGACTGCCTTCCATCTCTCATAATGGCTTCATCTTCTTTACACTAGTTTACAATTACTTTACTCCTATTGCCTTGATCATCTGACAGATTTGATGGGAGACTGTCACAGACATGTCTCATTCATTTTATTTATTCAGCCCCCAATATCACAAACCACAGCATGATCTGAGGCATCCATACACTTCATCATTACATTGATTTTTCTTTTCATACAGTCAGAAGAATCATTTTTGTAACAGTGAAGGGCACAAGAATTGTCTGCTCGTTATGTGTTTGCTCAGACAGACAAAAATAGTAGTAGCAGTAGTCAAACTCTATCTGCCTTGCATGGATCATTTTTCCATTTTTGCAGTTATTTTAGGGTTTTCTGCAAAATTCATGTTGGTTTCTATCTGTTGTGAAACTACAGTAACAACTCTTGTAGTCTTAACCAAGTTAATTAGCAGTTTATCTGGGGTGACCAGATCCCACAAAAACAAACAAAGTATGTTTGTGTATGACAGTCTGGGACAATGTGTTACCAGTGCTGAGCGGTAGACTAAAATTTCACAGGCTGCACTGAGTTACAAGTAATTTCCCTGTCTTTGATGTAGCTGCATTTCTTTTTTGTTGTAGTAGTTTTCATCATATTCCCCCTAAATCTGCGTAGCTTGTGACTTCATGGTGACTTGCAATTTCCCCCATTGGCCAAAGCGTATGCGACGGTGACAAATTAACCTGCACTTGACATGTGTGCTCAGGGTGATTGACATCAAACACAGCTTCATGATGACAGCCTTCCCTGCTTTGTTCACAGCCATTGGATAAAAGCCAGATTTTAGAAAAGCGTCTGTCCTGCAGTGATTTGACTTTTCGAAACTGGAGCAAATCAAAATGCAGGACACTGTCTCAACATGTGGGATGCAGGACAAGGGATAGAAAATGCTGTGCAGTCTCACATAAAAAGGTCCAACTGGTTACACCAAATTCATCCCATCATTCTCGTCATTTGGTAACACTTTTTCCACATAAAGTCTCAGCGTTATTAGGTTTGAAGCCTGCAGCAGGAATATGTAAGACAGAGGAGACTTTTCCATGATGACGTTTGTTTTTGACCCTGAGGGATTTCACAGAGCTCCAGCCAATATTTGACCTGGCAGCATGCACCCAGCCTGTCTGACAGTGCCATGGCTTCGAAGAAACTTTGCCTCAATCCTGCTGTGGCATCATGACACTCGACTCCACTCTGACTCATCTCCAACGTCCCGAACTCAAGCATTCATCCTCAGAATCTGTTCAGATCCATCTGGGATGGTTAGATCAGAAGTCTACAGACTCTAATTAACTGGCTTAGCTTCTGCAGTTGAAGACACAGACTTTTATTCATGTTTGGACCGAGTAACACAAAAAGGAGTAATAAAATCACATGCTCATTAAATTGAGTCAGCACAGTCAAAATTCGTACCGAAACAGGACGTCTTCAGTTAATTAATTCAGCTATTCCAAAGTTGCAGTCCCTAATTTTAACAAAACTGTTTCATCATTGGAAGCCAGATCTTAAAGCATTTACAGATCTAACCAAGTAACAGATCAAGTTGAAATAATTGGAGAGAAATTAGAGACTCAGTGTTGGTGATGCCTTAAAAAACTGCCACACAGCTTTGGGTCTTGGTCAGCAGTATGTGTTTGACTGAATTAACTCAAAACAACTTGAAAATTCAATTTGGTGCCACAGCTGTCTGAGTGTTGTCGAAAACAAGTGATATTTTATAAGCTTGCAATGTGGATGAATAATGCAATAATGGCTTTCATTATCAATGCGGGTGTTGTTATCTATTCCTGTTGTTGCTGGTTAAAGTAACACAGTGGTGTGACAGCTTTATTTTGAGCAAAATAGAAAGTTTACTTGTCTCTTAAAAATAAAAATGAGTCAGAGTTAAAAAAGAAAAGATAGCAAAAAAGCATTTGTTTACTGTAGAACATGTATTAGCATAACGATATATTGTGTGTGCATCACAGCTTTCTACTGATCACCTTTAACCTGTCCTGGAAGTTCTAAACCGACTTTACAGCAACTGGATCAGTGTATAATATGTAAATGTACAAAAGGTTATGAACTTCTTTTTAAAGCACAAAAATGCAAAATTATCAGTGAAAACTCTGTGTTTTTAAGGAGTCCTGCAGGCTCCCAGTGCTGTGAGCTTGCTAGATATAGCTCAGTTAACAAATGCAAGCCAGTAGAAAGGCCGCAATACTCAAAGTAGCACAAAAAAACTACGATGATGGCTAGCAGACTGGCATCCTCAGCAACCAGCACCTGGTGATAGAGGCATCTGCTCTGGTCTGAGGACACATCGGGACAGAGCTAATCAGGACAAAGCTCATTAGACCTGAGAGCCGGCAAAGATTAGCCTGGCTTTTGACAGCTTACTCTTGCTGCTCAGAGAACCGGGGTTATGCAAGTTACCTGAAGTTATGTATTTCTGGGGTTGTTTGTGAAGTTAATACAGTATCTCATTTTTAAATTATTTGCACCGCCATACTTTAAACCTGCATATTTTGTTACATGTGCTGTATTCGGCATCCCATAGAGTAATGCCGCAATGAGTCCTAAAGCCTGGGAATGAGTTAGCATTTTGGCACTTCCAGTTCCCCTGTCTTAAAGTCAATGAGTTTCTTGAATGGGTTTTTGTAATAAATGCCTGAAGTAAGGATGTGGGTACAATAATCTTAAGAGGTTTTCAGGTTTTCTTCTATGACATCATTTTGAAGATTTCAAGTGTCTTTAAAAAGGCAGTTGCTAACAAGTGGCTAAATAAGACTACAGAACATCATCATGTCTAACTGCGAAACATGGATTTACAGCCTTGTTGTGGTGCCAACGTTAAAGTCGTGCAACCATGGTAGAGTTTGTTTGTAGCCTAGTGTTAGCTTTTTACTTCTGTGGATCGTAAAATTCATAAAAGTGGTGTTTTTGTGAAGATTATCTTGTTGAATAATCATAAACTTTTGTTTGCCACAGAACTTATTTTCAGCAATAATCCAAAATGTAATTGAAATATCCCATTGGCTTTTTGCCAAGGGAACCAGGGTGAAGCTAACTTCCGCGTTGGCCTACAAATAAACATCATCCCTACGCCACGTTATTGTAACAGCATTATTTAAAATTGGTTATTTTGAAGACAAATTGTGACAGAGCCAGAGATTAAAATAAATCTTATTGTCCCATTTGAATGAATGTGGTTTAGGTACATCTGCAACTGTGCAAGTTGATGATACGCAATCTGTTAAGCTCCTCGTTGAATATATTTAGACAGAAGTTTCTTGGAGATTATTTATAATTCAGTAATGGAGTGCTCATTGTAGACACAGCTAATGTAAACTCTGACTCTAATAAGGATAAATTCATCTGCAGTTTTGTGCTCTCTGCTACAGTTGTGTAATATATTAAATCAACTACGGATAACAGTCATTTATTCACTTAATTATGTCCATTGACTTAGATTGACTGCAACTGTGCCTTTTGTATCGCACTCATTTGCTAAACAAGATAATGCAAGTCATTCCGAAAACCAAAGCAATGCTGATTTGGCCCCCATAGTAAGTCAAAATGTTGTGTCAGGACTGTTCATTTTACTGAAATAGTATTCATTGCTTGACACAGCTGGACTAGCTGATATAATTAAATGGAACATAGTGAACCCTGTCTCATTATTTACAGTAACACATGCAGTCCCAGTGTGTGGTACGGGCCATTGTAGAACTCTCCTATCAGCCATACATCCTGCTGAAATTCTACATTAGCAGCTTCAGGAGGGTTGTAAATTAGAAATGAAGAGGCATGTAGTGACACAGACCTCCAGACCCACACTGAGGCTCTCTGAGGCCTCACACAAACCTCCATTTCAATTCTCCAAATAAATCCTTCTGTGGCCCGAACGGCCGGGAAGCCGTAATTCACAACAGCGCGCGGAGGAAAGAGAGACTCACATGATGGCTACATCTCTCAGTCCTCCTCCAGTGACACCAGAACACTCCCCGCTGTGATCCTCAGTCCCAAAAGCCCCAAAGAGCATCGTAGCAGTCTGACAAAACAGAGCTGTCACAGTCTGTCTGCACCAAGACACAGAGCAGACTCTATCCGTCCGTCTGCCTGCCTGTCTGTCTGTCTGTCTGTCTGTCTTCTTTCCTTCCTTCCACCTTCCTTTCTTTTCTTCCCTCCTTACTTTCATCGATCAATGTCTCCTTCCTTTATTACTCCCTTACCTCCATCCTTCTTTTCATCTCATCTGATCGCTCCTTTCTTACTATCATCTATCATTCAATCATCCTTCCTTTCTTTCTTCCATCCCTTCTTCCTGTCTTTGCTTTTTAACATTGTTCATTTCTTCCTACTTTTTTCCACCTTTGCTTCTTTTCTACCCTCCTTACTCTCATTGATCTATGTGTCTATCTGTCTGTCTTTTCTTTCTTTCTTCCTTTTCTCTATCCCTCTTCACACCTCATCCAATCTGTTCTTCCTCTCTATGTATGCATGTATGTATCCATCCATCCATCCATCCATCCATCCTGATCTGTCCTTTCTTACTATCTATCATCCAATCACCCTTCCTTTCTTTCTTCCTTCGCTTCTTCGTGTTTTTACCTTTTCTTCCCTCTGCCTTCCCTTCTTTTCTTCCCTCCTTACGTTCATTGATCTATATGTCTATCTGTCCATCTTTTCTTTCTTTCTTCCTTTTCTCCATCCTTCTTGACGTCTCATCCAGTCTATCTATCTATCTATCCATCCATCCATCCATCCTTTCTGTCCTCTTTCGTTTATGTCATTTCTTTATCCTTTCTTTCTTCCACCTTTCCTTCTTTTCTTCCCTACTTACTTTCATCTATTTACACGTCTGTCTGTCCTCCTTTCCTCGCTTCTTTCTTTTCCTCCATCCCTTTTGTCTCATTCAATCTTTCCTTCCTTACTATCTATCCACCTCCCCACCCCTCCTTCCACCTCCTTCTATCAATCTATCGTTCTCCGTCTGTCTTCCTTTCTTTCCGTATGCTGTACAGATTGTTAAGCCCCTCGAGGCAGGTTTGTGATTTGTGATATTGGGCTATATAAATAAAATTGACTTGACTTTTTGTTCCCTCTCTCCATCCTTCCATTTTTCATTTCTTCAGTCTTTTCGTCCTCCTTTCCTTCATATTTTCCCTCCCTCCCTCCATCCTGTGTATCATGGTCTCTGGACACAGCTCTCCATTCTGTACACATTCTGCTCCATGTGGCTTCAGCCTCATGTGTTGCTCATGTTTGGACAGCGCCGAGACAATCAGATCTGTGTTAAATGCGGCCTCACACTGGGCTCCACACTGATTGGTGTGTCAACACAGGCCGGATTTCAACTGCCTGCTCAAATGTGACTTTGTTTGTTGTGCCATCCATTCAAATCCGCCTAAGATCTCATGAACAGGTGAGAGCAAGCTCATCAGGATTGAGCAGGCAGTGTAAATCCAGCCATGTTGACTGACACACCAATCAGCAGAGAACAGAGTGAGAATGTGTGTTTGTCACAGAAAAGCTGCCCGTCCCTTCAGAATATGATGTTTCATTCAAGTCGTTATCTTCTTCCTGTGTTTTAAATGATTCTTTATTTATTGCTGTCTAAACAGGGAAAACAATGTTTCCTTTTGTTTTAGTAACATGTCACATGCAGATGAGAGACAGGAATGATTTGATCCAGCAGTTAAAATGAAGAGGCAGCTGGTTTTAAGGAAGATGGAGGATTTGGTTGGTGCTGGTTGGTTGGGGAGGTGGCAGGAATAGAAGGGGGAGAGTCGCAACCAAATCACTACAATTAGTGGAAGAAGCACAGGAGACTAGTGCCCCCCAGTGTTTGCTCGATATATGATTAGTGTCTGTGTGCTGCTGTGAAATGACTAGACTAAAAACTCAGAGTACAAATTCTTTTTTCTTTTTTTTGTTATGTGCACTGATCCATTGAATTTGGAATTTAGTTTTTGCCACCGGTATACATCAAAACCTCACCTTTAACTGCTGATACAATCATTTCTAAATCATCATTTATGTGTCCTCTGCAGTTTCATTCTCTGTCACATCAGCAAGGCGGGCAGAGTCGCCGAGTGTTTGTACATGAGGCAGGAGGTCTGTCGGACTATTTGGGTGCTCAGTACTCAGATCCACTGCTTAAGCACCAAGTGTCAATACAACAGTGTAGAAATTCTCCAAAATCCTACTCCAGTAAAGGTATTAAAAATCAAATATCAAAAGTAAACATACTCATTCTGCAGACGAATGTCCATGTGACTGATATATAGGCCTATATAACAATAAATGTGATAGTGTTAGATTGCTAATACTGATGCAATAGTTTGCAGGTGGCATTTTACTGTTGCACCTGCAGGAACTAGTTTTAACTGCTTTATTTGCAGTACAAGTTTGGTCCTTTGGTTCTGAACGTAGGGGTCCAGGCCCCTCCAAACATCACAAGATAAATCTGTGGGTTCATGAGATGATTACTTGGGAGGGAAGGAATAAAAAATAAAGTTTGTATTTTTGTCCAGTACTTTTTGTTAAATCTGGAATATTTCTTTCCTGACTGGACTTCAGACAACTATTGAAATGAAATTATGTGAGAAGCGTCTTGTTTGTGGAACTGCTAATAACTTATAGACATCTGACACATGATGAAGAGTCACAAGTTAGTAATGCCGTCAGTAAATGCAGTTGGTTACTTTCCACCACCGGTCATGTATCTGAGGCATCATTTCAGTAATATGACATTACAACACTGAATGTTTAGTGTAATCAAATTTGATAGAGGCTAAGAAGTGGAAGTTACAATTTACATAGGCCTATCTTTTTTTAATGGAAAAGTCCAAAGGATTCATCCTGGACAAGTTTCTTATTCATGGATGAAGACTTCATTACATCCCTTTCAGTGGCGATTCTCCATGGAGAAGCACTAAGACTGTATTGACCTACATTACTTCATGTATTTTCAGCGTACAGTATGTCTTTAGCTATTCTTCCTCGCTGTGACTCAGTATCCATAATCCCTATGTGTAGGCTGGATTGATGGCATGTGTACATCATTCATTGCTCTTTCTGTCAGTGGTTATTTTCCATGGGCAGGTTACTATCGATGTGTAACCAAGATGAGCCAGGAAGTTGATGTGACTCCCATAATTCCACAGGGCACCGCTGAGCCGCATTTGCCTTTTTGTACATTACAGACTGAAATGGTAGAGGCTTATCATACACAGCAGGCTAATGATGTATCATTACAGGATATAGAAATTTAAAACATACCTTTGTTAAAGTGTGTGAAAGAAGCAGTATTAACTTGTTCTAAAGACCCATGTGGATCAGTATTGCTGAAAGAAAAAGGTAAAGACACGATTCGCTCTGACAAAGTGCCAGCCTGGTTGGTTTAATGACATTTTAAGAACTTCATCTGAATATCCCATTGAGCCTAATGAGGGATACATCCTTTCCCCCTGGAGCTAAAGTCCTGTCTCTGTGGGAACCGACTGATAGCAGGTAGACTTTGCCCTGAAGGGGAACCAACAATACAGGAAGAGCAGCAGAGCAAATTCCCGGCTGTCACAGCAGAGGTAAGACACATTACAATGGATTAGAGTTGTAATTAATTGATTTATGTGAACAGACCGAAGTCAAACAGCAATTGATCACTTGTTGAAGACTTGGAAAACACAAGGGGTACTTGTGAAAGTGCTTCATTCATCACATCTCGGAAGTGATGTTCAAGCCTGTGCTGTGTACACGAACAGAAACAAAGTCCATTTCGTGTCATTTAAATATGTGAAAATATGTTTAAATATATTCCATTGTGTCCCGTTCATGGTGAGTTTTAGTTTGAGGAGTTAAGGAAGCTGAATGTGGTTTTAGGTATGAGATGATTATCAGGAGTTCAGAAGTTCATTTCTAATTACGGATATTACAGGAAGTGTATATTGTTACTGATTAAACCATAGAAAGGCAGATTTATACGCAGCGTTGATGTTTCTTTGATACTGTTGTGAGGACTCAGAGTTTCTTATCTACAGTCAGTGTAGTCCTGGCTCTACTGAAGTTTTATATCATACAGAATCTGTCATTGTGTAACTAATTAGAACTTTGCGTCTCTAATGACTAATGCAGAACCAAGGACCTCAAAGGGAATCTGTTACTCTTATGTCTTCACTATGTATAAAATAGAATCCCTGAGTTTACTGTCTGTGTCCTTCTTGATGACAACTGAATTTCCTTGGAGAGCAATTAACCACGACTCTATTTGGCCATTAAATATACATACAGCTCTATTAAATGGAGGCTTAAGGCCATAATTATGGATGTTAGTCATAGATGGCTTTCGTGTTTGTGTGATGCATCGTTTCATAATTACCCATTTATTTGTTCCACTCTGACATTGCCCCATTTGCCAGTTTAACATCGCTGATGAAAGCACTGACACTGTTCAAAAGGATGCTTTTGTGTTGTCAGCCATGACCTTAACTTACCTGTATGTTCTCTGTCACTTTTGGCCTCAGTTGATGAAAAGATCTGCTAACTTTTGGTGGAATGGACCAGACTAATGGCAGCAGCAATGGCGGTTATGGACCTCGCCCCCCTCCATACAACACTCTAGACTATGGGCCAAGTTCTTACACGGGGGTGACGTACAACGTTAGTAGTAATATTAAATAATTTTTTTAGCCTTACATGAGAAAGGGGAATTTGGTCGTGAGCTCTAACCTTTTTTTCCTATTAATTTTGCATTCAGTGTCTAACTATTAGCACAGCAAGAGCCAGAATCACACACTGCCAGCCTTTAATCACGAGCTAATCATAAAACCTTCCAAAAATGTCCACAAGCACTCTTTGCACACTTGATTACACATGGATGATTGATTTTCTTTCACTGATGCACCATTTACATTATTTTTGTGTTTTTCAGGATTTTTGTTCAAAAGTAGAATCTTCTACAAATGTTGCTTCAAAAGGAACTTTGGTATTTTTCAATCTGGACCCTATTTTCCAGTGTTTTTGTGTCTAAGCAATTAATTGGAACAACAATTTTTGAAATTGGTCCAGAATTGACAGAGACAGCTCCAGCCACAGTGGCGAAACAGGCTGCAGTGTAATCCCCACGGGCAATTTGTTCGCCATCAATTTATGTCCATTACAAGTGCTTGTTTATGCCACTGACAGGCTCAGATTGTTATTGTACTGTCTGACAACATTACGGAAAGGACTCCACAGAGAAGTGAAACGTTTTCTTTATCTTTAACTGATCCTGTCTGTTTGTTAGTGTGTGTGTGTGTGTAACCTCACTCAGGGAGAAGTGTCATTCTGAAATCTTGCAGAATTTTCCATATTGTCAAAATCAGCTAAATATTCAGCCATGACACTGAAAAACTTTTAGATAATACTAAACTACAACACAACAAATTCTTCCCAGCACTCAGCACCCAACTCTCACTAGCATTTCCATCGTTGTCACCTCTTATGAGACTCAAGTACAGTACAATGACAATCTCAGAAAATATCACAGTATACATTCATCCATTCATTCTTGCATTTTCTGTAACCTCTTATCCTGTTGGGGGTCACGGGGGGGCTGGATCCTATCCTAGGTGACATTAGGTGAAAAGCAGGGTACACACTGGACAGGTTGCAAATCTATCGCAGGGCTGACACCCAGAGACAGACTATCGTTCACACTCACGGGCAATTTTTAAAGTCACCAGTTAACCTAACCTGTCTTTGGACTGTGGGAGGAAACCGGAGCACCTGGACAAAACCCACTCTGACACAGGGAGAACATGCAAGAAGGACTCCCCCAACCCCAAGGTTCGAATCCTCAACCCCGGCTTTGAACCAGGAAACCTCTTGCTGTGAGGTGACAATGCTAACCACTGTACCACCGCGCTGCTATTACACAATTTTTATTATTGCTGCAATTACTATCAGTGACTGTGGCCCTTAAAGGACTGAAAACAGAAGGGGTTGTTTTAGGATGAGCAAATACTTTATTATAATTAAAACTTTACACCTTTTTTTAAAAATAGCAAAATGTGCAAAAAATGAACTCCTTGAGGAGGAGATGCACAAGTTAGATTCTCTATCCAGTTGCATTGGGTTTTTTGATGTACACAGTATAACTTTTCATACCACAGTGTAAGGTTTGACGGCATACCACTGCAACCGTTGTCAAAAACAGACCAGCAAAAGGTGCGAAAAATTGTTTAATTTCTCACAGAGCCCTTTCCATAATGTTATCAGACACTTATAATAACAATGTGAGCCTGTCAGTGGCAAAAACAAGCACTTTTATTGGACCTAAATTGACGGTGCACAGTTGCCCATAGGATTACATTGCAGCCTGTCCGCTGCTGCAGCTGGAGCGGTCTCTGTCAATACCAAACCAATTTCAAATATGTTGTCTCCATTAGTCACTTTGACACAAGAACTTGGTAAAATAGGGTCCACGTTGAAAAAAATACCAAAGTGTCCCTTTAAACTACCTGTGCTGTTTTTGGTTTGGATCAATCAGGTGGGGAAGGGGAACGTTGCAGTGGTCTCCCCTCCTGGCCCCTACGATAACATGGGCCATCCTGAGGGACAGGCAGCAGCTGGAGGCACCCTGCAGTGTGATCAAGCTCCTCCTGACTACTGTCACAGCTTAGAGGATAGCGTCTTCAGTGACGCTGCCGTAAGAAGAGGTGAGAGCTAGAGGAAGGAGGAATGGGCAGTAGGAGAAACAGAGAGCCAGAGAATGCGCTTTTGTTCGCATGGTCAGAGCTGAAGAGGGATAACAATACGGACTCCCTCATTTGCTTGGCAGTGTTTTCTTGAAATTGATTTGAAATTGAAAATTGTTCCCTGATCTCAGCTGCACCCTGCCTCAGCTTTTCACCTCCCATGCAACATGAATCCTTTTTTTTTTCTTAAATGACAGAAAACAGAAGCATTTTTAAATGTTTTGCAGCATAAACAACCCCGCCTGCCTGTCTGCTTCGCTCTGGCAGATTTTGATTGTTGTTGTTGTTGTCGTCTATCTTTCTCCTATCTGTCTACCTTCTATCTGTCTTGTCTCGCTATGTGTCGATGTCTGTTTTTTCTGAACAGGTTTCATAAGGAAAGTCTACTTGACCTTGATGATTCAGCTGCTGGTGACTGTCGGGATCATCTGTGCTTTTCTTTACTGGTGAGACACTATTACACGAGGGAGTTTCTTCCAAAAAAAGAAGGGATGAATCTGTGTCAGGCACCTATCCATCATTCCCACATTTAGTGTTGTCTGTCAGCTTGTAAGAGCACCCAACATCACACAGGAGCACAAGTACCATAGTTGTTCCCATGAAAAACTTTGAGCATGCAACCCAGCACTGCTCAAATCATTATAAATATGTAAGGTGAGACAAGATGGTAGATAATAAAAGGGCATTTTTGCCACATAATACTTTTTGCTTGCAGTGGTTTGAAAGCTTTATGTTTTGTATAATAGATGTGGTAGAGCACTGCTACAGTAATTTCTTTTCATAAATTGTATTCAGCTCCCATGTGCACAATGCTCTGTCCTCTGTTAATATTTAATACAATCATTCTACTGCCTCTATCAAATAAATGGTGCCTCTATTAAACACCCCCCTCTCCCTCTGTCCTTTTTTCTTATGGAATAACAGGGAAGATCTCGGGAGTTGGACATGGGACAACCCCTGGTTCCCCTACACTATGATGTAAGCTATAAAAAACGTACAGCTAGATTGTCTGGCACACTTTGTTGCTTTAACCAGTTTGACCACCTACAAATCTGTCCGCAAGTTACCTAAATGAAAATGTCGCTCATGGAAACCCACGGAAATAAATCACAAACTGTCACCCGGGTCTGAATCCCAATCCAAGAAACTGCCAGCTACACTTCATAAATAATGCACTCAGTGAATTCACATATTGAACACAGTGGATTTTTTCTGTTTATAGCCTTTTTATTTGCTATTTACGATACACTCTATATTCTCTGTGAAATAGGGCGCTGGTGATGGTGCTCATCGTGGCCTTGTCCTGCTGTGGCAACCTCCGTCGTCAAGTCCCCCTCAATTTCATCGCCCTGGGCCTGTTTGTGAGTAGAAGCAGTACCAGCCAGGCATCAAATTAAACCTCCGCCACACCTGCTCTATTTCACAGTTTTTTCGTCATGTATTTACTTTCCATTTGTCTCTCCCTCTCCTTCTCCCTCCCCACTTTCTCCCCCTCGGTCTCAGACTATTGCAGAGGGCCTGATGCTCGGATCCGTGGCAGTGTGAGTGCTTGTTTCCAAGGATGAATCCCCACCTGATGCTGACTCATTTACACAATAATAACCCTATTTGATCCATATCTGATAGCCTGTTGGATGCCAGCAATGAAGCCATCAAACCTGATAAGATGTTATCATTGCTGGTTTAGTAAATTAAAAAGCACATGGAATCACATTTTCCGGAGGTTGCGGCAGAAAATAAATCAGAAGCATCGCAAATAGTTGAAAACCAATTTTTCTGTACCGGTTGCCTGTGTAAACACACGTTACCTTTTCCATCTGTGAGACATTTCGTCTTTTAGCAGCTTGTCACTCAGTGAAGGCGTCAGTTGAACCCTGACTATCAATAATACATTTAAATTATCATATTTATGGGAGATTGCTATAACTGAAGCTGTAACTGATATGAAATGAACATAGGCAATACATTATGCAGTGCACGTCCAGAGGGGGTCCCTGCAATCACTCTGTTTCAGACACATAATACAGACTATGAAATCAAAAAACACCACATTTCTTATAAGAAAGTAATGTTTCGCTTTTAGGTTAAAACAGAACCCTAGTATTAATGTATCCTCTCTGCTTGCTAGCTAGTTTGACATGATACTATGGGGTGCCTTTCCCACTGCATATCTGTTTGATATACCCGTCTGCAGGTTCTATGATGCAGAGGCAGTTCTGTGGGCTGTGGGGGCAACAGCGCTTGTGTCCTTCGCCTTGACTCTGTTTGCTATGCAGTCAAAGGTAAGATCTGTCACACACTCTGAGCTCCGTTTGCAGCGCAGCCAAAAGTGAAATTCCATAAACTGCGGCTTTGCTATGCAGTCAGTGGTAAATGTCCATATACTCAGCTGTCTTTCCTGTGCAGTCAAAGGAAACGTGTTAAGCTGAGCTATTGGCCAGGTTCTCTCATGCAGTGTTTGTTATATGCACTCACTAGCAAAGGTTTTAAAAGTCTGATGGCTTTGCTGTCCAGGCAAAACTATGATTACTGCTGAGATCAGTGTGTTTGTCAATCAAGTTAATTCCTTATGTCCAGTAGTGGGACAGAGTTAAACCTCCAGGCTGTCCTCGTGCTGGCTGAGGCTCCTAACATAAATCTTGAGTCCAGAAATGGCCTGGAGCTTTTTTGTTATTTGCTCAACCCCCCTCCTCTTCCTTTTTTGTCTGTCTCCTTTCACCATGAACTGTCTGATAAAGCAAACACGCTCTGAGATTAATCTTTTAAAGGGCCCTTTCAGGGACACACCAGCTGACATGATGCTCCTCCAGCGAGGTATATTTTAATATTGAAAAGGTGATGCACATATACTTGTTTTTCTGATCTCTCACCATTAATCTATTTTTTTTTTTTAAATACAGTAATAACTAAACTCTGATATATTGAAAATGGACCGTGACATGGTTTCTCCACCATTTTACTTTAATTTCTTGTGTTAAATGGACTTTAACAGTGTTCTTTACAGTCTATGGTTCTTCCTCAATGATGTCACTCAGTTTATATATAATAGCTAACTGTATGCTTATGTAAGTGACATTTAAAAGTTTCATTAAAAGTTGCGATGCTTTGTAAGCAGGAGTTAATGTGCACAAGTGAGGAGACCTTTTGAGAATCACTTCATTGATGCTGTCATGCTGTTTCGATAAATGGCTCGTATTCAGAACAAAAGTAATCATACAGGCAGCGGGGCAAAAAATTAGACAAGTGAAATAGATGTAGGCCAAATTCAAATTGCGTTTAGAGTCCCTCTTAATTGCCTTTAAATGCAGTTTGGCATTTCACACATTTTGCCACTTATTGCATCTGAAGGAGCTGCAGACATTTATTTCGACTGCTTAGATTGGATAAAACTAGCAAGCAGGTGTCTAATGATTATACTGCGAACAAATCTGTTCTTAAACGCTCTCTGCTCATTAGTAATCTGTACAAAGAAGGCACATGCATCAGGTCTAAATAGCCTGCATATAGAGGAGGAAAATGTGATATAAATTAAAAAAAAAAAAGCAGTAGCATCCTCGGCCCATAAAAGAGGTTGTTTTATGGGCTGAGTGAGCGGTCACTACCACAAACACTTTTGCTTTATTTTTTTTATGACTTCACGTTCATCTTGCAGATTCCAGCACCTCTTGCTCTGCAGTTACCGCTGTGCACAGCACCGTCTCTGTCACTGTGATATAAATGTCACACAGACTGCCTTGCATGCTTAGCCCATAGCTGCTCAGGTGATCAGCGTTAGTCATTCTCCTGTTGTAACTGCCATCTTTTTTCTGTCTATTTGAAAAGGGCATGCAGGCCAAAAGCCCACCTCCCCTCCCCTCCTGTGTGCCTGCGTTGCAGCTTGTTGATTAATTATCCAGGGTCATTAGATCCAGAATCATTCAGAATTTTCTTGTGTGTCGAACTGCAATATGTCTTCATCATTTACTAATCTGCGGCACCCTCACAGCACAGCTGCAATGCAGACGACCTTGAGTGCCCTGGCTTTTATGGCAATGATGAGTGTAAATGAGAAATGTTCTGTCTACTGTTTTCTGTTTGAGAGGCTGGTCACACTCATTGTCCCTCTCCTCTCTCCCCCTTTTCTGGCACCAGTGGGACTTCACCGGAGCAAATGGGAGCCTGTGGGTGTTTGCCTGGACCCTCTTTTCGTTTGCATTGCTTTGTGCAATTCTCCGATCGCAGGTAGATCAAGAAGCGGTCGTGTTAACACCTGTGTTTGCAGTAAGAAGAGGTTTGAAATGAATTGAAGTCAGAGGCAGTCAGTACATACGGCCTCATAGCTTTTATCCCCAGGATGTACTGGCCCTGACCTGTGTGCTGAGCAGACTATAAAGAAGAGAGCGTGCTCTCTGAAACCTCTCAGGAGCTGCACTGATATCAGTCCGATGCATTTAAATGTAGCCTATACTTCTGTTTACTGTGTCGGCTGTTAGTGTCTTAGCTGTAAGCAGCAAATTTACAGAACTAAGCATTCCATTGATTTTAAACTGCTATTTTTACACGACGAGGAATCAAGTGGAACACAAAGTAAACACTGCTTTCTCAAAGTGTATTGTGTGCACCTATTATCAAACCTTTACCATCATATTTACCTTACGGAACAACTAGAATGGAAAAATAAGCCACCTTTAAAGATATCGAGTTAAGTGATGAGGCTGGATTATTTTCTGCAGCAAGCACACTGTATCATCTCACTAAGATAGAAAATAACAAACATTTCACAGTTTTTTTCACTGCATATTACCCAACCATCACATATCAGTGTCAAGTCACTTATGTTGCAGAAGGCCTCTGCTGATCTTGTGTCTGCTTCTTTCAACAGTATCTTTACATCTTATACGCCTGCCTGGGAACCCTGCTGTTTTCTTTAGTAAGTACATGCACACGTAAATGACAGAACATGGTTTTCTGCAACATGGCTTGAATTGAAAACAGACTGAAACTGACCTTTTTAAAGTGAAAGAAACCATCATCAAACAAGGCTTAATGTCAAGCGAGTGTATGCGATGTAAGGTTTGATCCCACCCTGCCTCCATTGTCTGTCACAGTAGTTAGCGTAAAGAGAGGGACTCTGATGTCCTCGTGCCCTTTAATTTCAATTATGCACCGCTTAACAGCAGTAGGCTTCATTTTCACAGCCACCTCTCTGCGTGCCTTTGGCATTAACAGCAAATGTTGTGACCCATCCCGTCAACTGGTGGAACAAACTGCTGCTGCACACAGAGCTGAACAGGCTGTCAGCGGCAAGTCACAACTTACTTTCAGCCCTACACGATTATTTACATGGCCTGTTTATCTGCGCTGTCCCCTCTTTCAAAGATAAGAAATACTGCCCGTGTTTTCTTTCAGACCGATTCTTGTAACCGGCTCTCTGTCTCTTTCATCACACAAGCGCACTGCCTTCAGATGTCAGTGTTGGTAGTGCTGAAGCATCTCTGATCTCTCTCTGTCTCTCCTCAGTACTTGGTGTTTGATACCCAGCTTATCCTGGGTGGGAAACACAGGAAGTATGAAGTGTCTCCTGAGGAGTATGTGTTTGCTGCCCTCAACCTCTATTTGGACATTGTCCTCCTGTTCCTCTTCCTGCTGAGGCTCATCGGTCGCTGACACTGAACCACTGTGACAGGCCTCCTTAAAGGAACGCTGAGGCTCTTCCCACACACAATATCAAATCATCAGGAGCATCATGCTGTCTAGGTTCACATTGAATGAAGATTCACAACCCTCTGTTAGTCCTCCAGGCATCTGCTGTCATATTTAAATATGCAGGGATACAGATTTGTTTTATTGTCACACGCCATGTTATTATGCACTGCAATATGCTGTGCAAAATGTTTGTTTTTTTCATCATTGCTACATTTGAGATTCTTATGCGGCACTAGCATGCAACCTAGAACGAACAAACTCATGTGCTTAATATTTCTTACACCTGAGCTTTACTTTCTGTATCAGGAGATTAAAACTTTAAAAGGAAACACCACCTATATTAAAAATCCCAACATGTTATTTCCACGGCCAAGGAAAGTTTGATCAACATTTGTAAACATGAGCTACTCTCTCTCAAAGCCAGAAACCAGAGAGGTAAATCCTAAACTTGTGATGTCGTCAAGTATGAAGTCTGGAGCTGCTCCATAGACAATAAATGGGCGACTGATTTTGTGGAGCCACAGAGCATCTGTTTTCCTCCCTGTATTTTTCTGTACACAAATGAGCTTTATTTTCGCATTCTCAGTTCTGAAACAGAAACTGTACCCATACAGACCGAACCATCATGATATTGTGCAAACTACAACGATCGATAGACGACGATAGACGATAGACAACTGTCACCTGGTTTCACTTGCAGAGATGGTACACCTTCTAGTGCCAGGGTGGACCCCCTTTTGCCTTCAGAACGGCCTTAATTCTTGGTGGCATAGATTCAACGAGTTGCTGGAAATGTTCCTCAGAGATTTTGGTCCATATTGACATGATAGCATCACACAGTTGCTGCAGATTGTTGGCTGCACTTTCATGATACAAATCCTCTGTTACACTACATCCCAAAGGTGCTCTATTGGATTGACTGTGGAGGCCACTGCAGTACAGTGAACTCATGGTGCGTTATCCTGCTGGAAGTAGCCATCAGAAGATGGTACACTGTGGTCATAAAGGGATGGACACGGTCAGCAACAATACTCGGGTAAATCATCTTTCTTCGCCATTGTGATGCTCAGTTTGAACTTAAGCAGGTTGTCTTGACCATGTCTACGTGCCTTAATGTTGAGTTGAGTTGAGCTGCTAACATGTGATTGGCTGATTAGCTATTTGCATTAACAAGCAGTTGAATAGGTGTACCTAATAAAGTGGCTGGTGAGTGTAGTTAAACATGGTGGTCGAATCTATCCAGCGTTTCTGCTGTGCTTATTTTATGTACTTTGTTGCTTTCCTGGCATCTTTGATAAACCAAATCTACTGCCACAGAAGCTATGCAATGTTCTGCTGTGAGCTGGGGCTGCAGCAAAACGTATTTTTGCTACTTAAGAAATCACTATCAGTTTAAGTGCACGCCATGTGTAGAATACTGTCATTGCTTTACCTTACACACTATCTGATCGAGGCAGCGGTAGACCAGAAACTCCAGTGTTCTGCAAAGTAAAATGACAGCTTGAGTTCCATCAGAAAGGGCCACCCGGCAGAAAGGTGGGCCTTTATTTAGGGGGCTAAAAACTACCAATTGACGCAGCTCAGTGCCATGATTGTGATTCAATCTATACCCTATGACATCACAAGTTTAAGTTTTAGCCCTAAACCTTGGGTAAATCTAGCATTTTTCATGTTTACTAATATTTTTGGACTGTCTTAGACCATAGGAACAACCTATCAGTTTTGGAAATGGGGTAGTTCCCCTTTAAGGCAAACAGAAAATCCCTTAACAGTTCAGGTAGAGGTCGAGTCAGAGTAGTTCAGCCATCCTGCAATCTGTGCCGCAAATGTTTTAACAACTTATGGAATTTGTCCTGTAGTAAAGATGTTTTTGGAAACCAAACTAACTCCATTAAAGGACAGAATCTGTCAGCTTTCCACTCCCATAAAACCAGGTGGGTGCTGTGATTTTTTTGTTTGCAAAACATGTTTGTTTAGAGTGTAGTCATCCCCACATCCCAATAAAAAAAACAACACAAATTAAAACTCAACACATATTTTATTGGCATCACACATCAAACATTTTTTCATATAAAGAGGGAATGTATCAAGTATAGACTATGAAAGTGCAAATAGCATTTCAAGGATTAGTTGCTTTACAATAGAAAATCTCAGTGAGTTACAAAATGTTATATGCCATTGTAAAATAAATCACCTGAACGTTAGAGGTGAAATATAAAGGAAGTACAAATTCCATTTAGACTTGCACCCATTTCATGCACAGCACACTGTTACACAAAAAGGGGCAACATACTGTATGTTATCTCCACGTCCATTAACCAAGTCCAACAGAGTTAGCTCCACTAACCATATGGCACTCACAGTTTCACAACTTAAAGACACTTTCTTTAGATTTAATGTGGCTTTACACATCTGCTAGGGGGAAAAAGTCATTTACTTCAGTCAGACATTAGTCTGTGTTTAAAAACATAATTAAGTCTACAAGGTAAAATTGATCAATGTGTCATATGGGTTATTCACAATCCATTTTTTACTTTAATGGATTCAGCTGATTTCAAATAAATACCTACTTTATATTGCAACTTTCCTCCATTTTAGTGTCTTCAGGTAAGATACATGATACACATACAGTAGGTCAACTCATTTTCAATACAGTGATTTTAGTTTCTAAATCACAGAAAAAAAACAACTTCAAAATTTAGGGCAAGAAGCCCTTCTGCACAAAAAAAACAAACAAACAAAAAAAAAAGAGAAATAAAACCTTTTTCAAAATATTTGGGAACAAGATTTGAAAGTATGACATTAACCATTACCCATTATACCAAATCATATAAAATCAGTGTTCTCCATTAACATAATACTACTAGAACCAACAAAAAAAGCCTCATGCTACAAATATTTTGATGAGGAAAAAAAAAAAAAAATCAAGATCTCATGTTTGCACACTATAAACTTTATGTGAGAGATATAACTTTAAGGTAACAGGTGTTTGTTTCATTTACACTGTAAATACTGTGTAATTAGCACTCATAAAAATGTGTGGGAAAAAAAAAATGAAATAACGGTGATTGACATAAAGGCACTGTGTCTCTAACTGCGTAGAGAACTGTTTCAAAGACATGGACTCCCCATGTGTTTGAGATGCAATACACATTCATGAACTCTCCATGCATTACCCTGCTGCCCGAGACATCTGTAGAGCTCGAAGAAGGCTTTGCTTATATTACACTTAAATAGGACCCAGAGATTAATTACAGTGACTTGGGCGTGATTAATTAATTCGCCAAAGTCTGGATGAGATTGCCTGATTATCTCTCTCACTGGCCTTTCCTGCGATATCTAAACAAGACAACTCACTGTCTACTTAGTCTGTCAGGCTCCACATTTAGCTGCAGCGCTCAAACATTAATATCGTCGAGCTACAATGGAATTCAGACTATAGTGAACTGAATGACACTGAGCAGCCCCTCTGGGCCCTCAGCATTTGTTGTTTTTAGAGATTAGAAGACAGTTCTCTTTGAAAGCATGTTAGGATTGAAGCTCTAAGATGAATAATTATTGTCAAGTCAATTCTGAAATGTTTTCAAGCAGGCCACCAACTGTCCATTTAGATAATGAATCTAAACTGTTGCATGTGAGCGTTTCACATGCTAAAATACACAACAATGATGGTCTTAAAGTACAGATTCACTGTACACAGCACACTACAGCTTTTAGATAGTAGTGAGATCTGGAAAATATCACACAGCCGCAATCTCAAATACAAATATGGCTCGAGACTTTCACATTTAAAGTTTAGCTGAGTTGTTGAGATTGTAATAAGCAGGCACAATTTGCTTTGAAGAATCCACTTAGTGACTGCAAACTGTGCTTTTGCTAGTCAGTGTTTGGCACCTATAAAGTAGGCAGGTTTGGACAGGAGCGGGAACCATCTCCCAGCCTGTACCCTACAGAGTGGAACAAAATATTGATCTGCTCATATGTACAGTTGGAAAAAACCTCCCTCAGACCTGATTCAGACACATACAGTAGGCTTTTACTCCAGTGGAAAAAAAAGTTAATACCTGCACTAACACTAAAGCCTCTACATCTCTTATCTTCTCTAAAATTGATTTCAGTAAAAAGCAAGTTATTTGTATTCCTATCAGCACAGAATCATTTTTAGGAAATACATCCTTGAAAAAAAAATTGTTATCAAATGTAATCTCTCCTTCAGTTAGTGCTTTCTTTTCAGGAGAGCTGGTTGTTGGGGGGCTGACAATACAGTAAACGCAGGAAAACGATCTGATTGCAATGCTAGACTAACCTAAGAGTCTAAATACCTCTTCCCCCACTTTCCAACCGAGTACAAACTGACACATTCTTCATTCTGTTTACATTCCACCTTAATAGCTACTACGCATATTCCTCAACTCTATTTCAATGCAATCTATAGTGGTTTTTGGCCTTTCCGAAAAATCTCCTTCCCATCTCAGCCAGTCAGCTCATACCAAGTGCACTTGGTCCTCCCACTCAGAGGAGCTGGTGCTGGGCAGCTGGTCGGACACAGAGTCACACTGCGGAGTGTCGACGTGGCAGACCTTTGAGCCTCCCCGTTCGGCATGGTCTCCACTTGTATCAAGGGTGGCCGTGTAAGGTAGTGGTGTGGTGTCCATCCCCGCTAGATCTAACTGGGTCGGCCTCTGAGCGACGGCAGACTCCTTGTCCTCCATGTCGCCCACTCTTTGAGAGCAGAAACCCACATCTGCCATCATTTCCTGAGGTTTCCTGTTTTCAGGCAAGACAGCCCAGCCTTTCTCTTCATCCTGCAAGCACCCTCCTCCGCCTGCATGGAGTGCGCCAAGGTTTGAATCAGTGTCGGAGGAGGTTGAGGGGACCAGGGTGATACCTTGAGGATTCATGTCGTGGAACCATGCCATGATGTTGCCCAGCAGGTTAGCATTTGCTACTAATGCAGAGGATGAGGATGGGTCGTGGCTGCCGCATGTGGTCGAGTCTAACGTGTCACTGGAAGAGGAGAAGAGGCCCGTGGATGACTTGCTGCCACCCGGAGCCACTGGTATCGGCACAGAGGCCCCGTAGGCCCGGCGGTGACTGTCACAGTGCTGTACAGAGGTGGAAACACTAGTAGCAGCAGAGTACTGGCTGCTGATGTTGATGTTGCCAAGTCTAGCCATGTTATCTCCCAGCTCCAACAGTTCTGAGCTGCTCAGAGAAGCTCTGGGAAGGACCTCTACACCTGGAGCACTCTGTTCAAGCCTAGAAGGCAGGGAGGTCCCGATGGCGCCAAGTGAGGCTTCGTTGGCAAGGACGTCATGGTTGGATCCAATCTCTGCCATCCCAGAGTCCTGGAGTGACAGCTGAATGGCCAGTAGAATGTTAGGGTCATCGTCGTCCAAAGAACCGAGACCCTGCAAGAAAATCCAGGATACAGACTGTCAGTGATGCACACCAAACCAGTATCATCCAGTAACCGAGCACCACCTGTTTTACACCTGCAGTTTAACTCCAACCTGCACCACTTTTTGGCAAGGACAGTAAAAGCAGCAGCAGGTTCGAGCTGCACATGGAAACATGCTGTGCGACATCTACAGACAAGGAAAATAACAGCTGGTAATGGCAGTTCTTTCTTTTCTGTTTTTTTTAATACCTGCTGTGTTGTTGTTTGCTGCACGTGTTTTTGAGTTTTACACTTTAATACTCCACTGTGGTAAAAGATACGGCTGTCAATATTGTGTATTTTTGTTACTGTCAAACAGAATAACAGTGATTTAGTTTGTCTCTGATGTGGAAAAACTTACTGGTCAGTCTTCTCTTTGATGAATAATAGATCAAACTCGACGAGCCTCAGTTGTCCTCACTTGTGTATGTTTATTACAACAAATCTGATCAGAGAAGCTTCTGGCACAGCACATGTGCATGAACAGATATACCAAAAACTAAAAGTAATGTTACATCCCCTCAGCCTGATACAGTGTATCCCACATCATCAAGAATCATGGCTCATCAAGGGGTGTCAAAACAATGTTCATAACCCTCTGCCCAGACTTTTTACCACAGGGCTCCATCTTATCTCATCCTCCAGAGACCTAGAGCCTCCTCACATAAAGTATACCAAGTGTGAAGGACTTACAAAGGCCTCTTAGGTTAATTACCATGAAAGCATAATTTTTCTACAACAGTCTCTCGGTATGATCCAACTTCCCAAACCAGTCTGTGGCTGTCAGTCTATTCATGAATGCACACTTTTATCTTTTAAATGACAAAAAAAACAAACTATATATATTAAAAACTTATTCCAATCTGGGGATTTGGTGCGCTCGTGAGTTTTAAAGGCATCACAACAGGAGTATGTGGGACTGACTTTAAAATTTTATGTCTTATGTGCATTATGTACATTAACTTCATCTGTTTATTTACTAGACAAAAATCACTGTTTTATTTATCAGTTATATACTCATACAACAATTTACAACCGTCAAAGGATTCTACAGCCCCATTTCCCTGAAATCTGACTCTGGATTTAATCTTCTACCTTTTGTATAATTTAACAGTATACAAAATTATAATGTGAAGAAATGCATTAGACTTTAGGAAAGTTTTCTGTAAGGAATACTTCACCCTCAAAATGACCATTTGTATATCAATTACCCACCATATGTTGCATTGGAAGTCATTTTTCTCGCATGCTTCCGGTGAAGAATCCAAAAACGGAGATTAAACCGGTAAACAGATAAAACTGGTCCATGTTTAACAAGAGCAAACCTACATTAAAATATCTGTTTTTGCGGAATGGGGAACTGAACTAAAGGTGAAACCTATGCTTTCATCAAAGCCAGACTCAGCTGACAAAAATAGTAATTTTATCTCACTGAACATGGGAACTACTGGTCTACCACTGCCTTGACTGGTAGTTCGTTTGTGTTATTGTGTGACTTTTGTGAATCTAACCCTTTAAAACACTTAAGCCACACAATAACACAAACAAACAAACTGATCGAGGCAGCCTGCAGCTCCTGTGTTCAGTGAGGTAAATGTCTATTTTTCTTAATGGAGTCTTTGGAGATGGCTTCACTTTTACTTCAATTCCCTGTTGGAGAGGGCTGTCTGTTTGAGATGTACGGAGCACGTGACTGGATAAATGAGACTTGGATTTTAATGTATGAATTGTGTCAGAGTTCGTAATTCATCGTATCTGGCATGAGTAACTGATACACAAAGTCATTTTGGGGGTAAAGTATTCCTTGAAGATTGCCTTAACAAAGCGAAACCCAGAAATGAACAAGGAAAATTGTGTTACCTCAGCATTATCAAGCCACAGTGACAGTAAGAAAAAAAGCCCTTCAGTAATCAATTCAGCTAGATTAATTTCACACACTCTTGACATTGTCTGAGAAGTTTTAAAGGCAGAAAGCCTTTAGCTGAGATGAAAATGGAAATTGTTTACTCACCATCAGATGACCTTGTCTACGTCCACCTCCAAGATCCTGTGCGTCTTTGCAGAAAAAAAAAGGAAAAAACATCCACAGTCATTAAGCTGAATCTTTACAGCAGCACCTGGATCGCAATTAAACTTATTGCTAATTACTGCTTTTAGGAAAATCATCTTCCTTTTAGTGAACACTGCAAGATATAATGCAAGTAATAGCATTTTCCCCGGACATTTACTAATTCAGTTTCTTCATCTGAAATCAATTAATCCTTCCTGGCACAACACAATCGTGGCTGGCTTCAAAACTGCAAACTCCATCCATCTTTCATTCCACACAGCCAAAAACAAAGCAGCACTGTGATGGGCAAAATTTTATGGATTAGAAATATTGGCTTGTTGAACTTGAGCAGTTGTGATTTTCCAAAGTTTAGGCCAGTACCCTCATTTGGGTTCTGTACAAATCAGTATCGAGAACTGAGGGAGGATGACTGGATCAATGTAGTTTAATTTGATGTACACGCATTATTTAATCATAGATTAGAAAACTTGGTAATTGCACTTGTTTACATTGCATTAACATTTTTTATGTACCTCACCCAAGTGTGTTGCATCCATCCTTTGTGCCCTTATTTCCTGACATCTCTCTTTATGTAAAAACAGGCCAATCACTACTGGGAATGTAGGGTCACATCATCCACAGGTATGATATTGTTTAGTTATAGAATTTTAGAATGAAGGTCCACATATGAGACTAAGTCCAAGATTAAGAGTCCTGTATGTCCTCTGCAGTACCTAAAATGCTGTCGCTGGAGTCATCAGGGTCAGGTGTGTTGCTACGGAGACTGGACATGTCGCCTCGCCTCCGCTGCCTATGTCTCCGCCTGTACTGGAACTCTGCGTACTCCTTAAAAGAACAGAAATAAATACATTTAAAAAGCACATATCACCAATTAAGACTAAGTCGGCATTCCTCCCTGTTGCTTGATTTCAATGAATGCTCTAATCCTGCAGTCATGATGTCTCTAATTCTCATCATCAACATATTGTTCTCTGACCAGATAATGTAGCCATGTATTGCTGATCTGGGGAAACAGCACATTTTCCTTGATTCATATCAATCAAGGAATTGTTAGAAACATTTAATAGGTGAACTGGTAACTTTGATTCAAGTGTTGGCGCAGTTTGCTTCAAATGTGGCCTGAGTGCTCTGTTCCAGGAAGAATCAGCACTGAGAGTACATTGAAACCCTTTCATCTCCAAACCAAGCCTTCAATCGTCAGGCTCCATTCTAGACTGAATCCAAGCAGAGCACACACTGACTCACTGGAAGGGAAGTGGGGATCAAGCAACATCAGGATTCAGATGTTTGAAAAATACTACGATTGTATGTCTGACTAATCTCAAAAGCAACCAGAATACCTCATCAAAAGTGACCGTGACGTGATAATAAAGTAAATAAATTAAGCATTCATTTACTGGCAAGTTTAAAAAACACTACACTGAATGAATTCAAAAATGTGTATTTCAGGTAATGGGTATGAAGTAAAGGATACCTCACATTTAACAAGCCTAGAGGCAGTCTTACAATACAGCTTGTTTTCTCCACTGGAGGTAGTGAGACTACGTAGTAAATCTTTTACTATTATGACAAACAACAAAACTCTAATTTAATATTTCTGGCACGTTATCACTCTGGGGAGTTTATGTGATGTAGAATCAATTAACACAGACTGTGTTTCACACAGCGTGTCTAAATGAAATTACAAAAAAAACAAAACACTACAGTGTAATAGGTGTGTGCGCATATGCACGCATTTCTAATTATAGGATATCTATGGATATCTGCGTGCGTGTGATGGTTCCTTGTGTTAATTTAACAGTGCTGATAACTGACTGATATGCATCAAGAGACTGAGATCCAACGATATGAAGGTGTCAGAAGATGAACAATATGAGGCAGCCTAATTAAGACAGGAAATATCTAATACAGGAAGTACATACCTACTTCAGGCATAAACTATAGTCTTTCCACTAAAAACGACACAGTTAAAGCATCTGTAGTCACAGTTTAACTTCAAACTCAACTGTAGTTATTTTGGAAATAATATTTCTACAAAGCAGGAATTAAAGTGTTGGGGTTCTGCTTCAGTCTGATGGTACCTGTAGTGGTCAATTGTAAACTGAATGTGAATTTCAATGCCACTGCTAACCTAGAGTTTGTGAGCTAGTGAGAAATGCTACTGTGTTTACTCTATTCTCTGGTTGTAGACCAATATGAAAGGGTTCCACACACTGAATCTGCACATCTGCATATCAATATCTCTGGAAAAAACCAACTGCATTTTCCATTCACTCATATCACGTCTCACACATTTGCGAAAGTCACTGAGTCACATTCATATAATCAAAAGCCTGTCACCCAAACACTGTCTTTCATGTTTCTGCTGCTCTAAAAATAGCCCACTATGAAGTGATCTGCAGGCATTGTAAGAAGCGTGGAGCGGACCATCTGTAGCTGTGCCTGTGAGGCAGAGTCATCAGGCTTTGATTATTACTATGGTGTTCCCATTAACTACTGCAGCTGAGAGACAGAGGCTCTTAATTAGGGGACAAAAATAAAACCTTTTTTTTTTTTTTTTGGACTGGCTTGGTGTGCAGCATCTGGTGGAAACATTTACTGTGAACTTCCTCATAGATACACATGCCCAAAATAATGTGTTGACAACAATTTGTTTGTTGTAATCCTGTAGGTGCGGAGTGGGTTATGGTGAGATGAGCATCTCAGTTTTACATTGATAATTGGTTCTTTTGAAGATAAGTCACACCTTTGTAGTGTGCACCTTGCTTAATTAAATCTTTTCTTGTGGCTGGTAAACTTAGGCGGTTGTGTGTGCTTCTGTTGGCTTGTATTCTACATTTATCTGAGAAATTAATGATGGTATAGCACCGCAGTTAATGCAGTAAACGAATAAATACACATCAAGGTGTGACAGAGATGATAGTCAGCAAATGAGACAAACCAACTGTGTAGCAAAACAAACTTTCATTCACTTCTTACGTGGAACAGCAGAGAGAGAGAAGTGATGTCAAAATCCTCAGTTTCAAAAAGCTGAAATCTATTTCACTTTTCAGACCAGTGACCAGTGTGAGAGCAGATAAACTGGAACACCATGTCTTGAGGCTTGGTATTCTTACAATCTACAGACAACAGAGGATCTGCCTGGATAATGGTATTTTATGAGTAGAATGCTAAATGAAAAAAACATAGGAACTCATTTCAGACATCCTAGGCATCTGTGAGTCTTCTTTCAGACAGGAAATAGTAAAAATCGAAGGGTCTTGGATCGGATAACGAAAATATTTGTCCAGCAGTGACTGTGTACTCAGTAAAGCTAGAGTAAACAAAAGCTTTACAAAGTGTTACCTATGCCTCGCTGCGTGGTGCTGAGTAGGCAGAGGATAAGGAGTTCTAAAATTCATTTATCAAACTGACAGACAAGACTGATCTTGTCATTTGTTTTCCTGTCAATAGGGAAATGCTCACTTTATGCTGTTTAAAGGTTTGCACAATAACCTTAGAGGCTCAGATTTGATGTAAGATTTGCATATTTGTGTTGTGTTTCAAGGAGCCTGAGGAGAGCTGTTGAGCTGAGTGAATGTGTTCCAGGTGAAAAGCTTGCATGCTTAAAAACTGTCACGGTGTAAAAACTGAACAATAAAAGAAACTTAAAATAGTAACTGCAGTGTATTGTCTTATGCAGTGCTACTGAGTGCATGCATCACACTGTAAAAAAAATTTTCCGGTCAATAATCAAACCATTATATGGTCGACAGTTTTATGACTCTAAAAGTTAACTACAAATGCCTGTTACTAATGTGCAATGATCGGGAGCAACCTGCTTAGGTGTTTGCCAGAGAACTGCGCTTTTTAATCATTCCAACTGGGTGCACAGGGGAACACTGAACCATCTGGCTTGCTCCAGTGTGTTAAATAACATGGTGATCTTTGGGTCACCATGGTTTGTCAGTACTGCAGCCAAAGTCGAAATGATTTAGATATACATACTGACTTTATAATTTTCTTTTTTGAAAAAAAAAGGTCAAATGTAGGGTAGGGTTGCATCATTTAGTGCCATAAGAATCACAATTTAAGTTTCTGCAATCAATTAAACCTGATTAGGAGTGACATTAACAGAAGTGCCTGAATTACTGCATCAAATTAAGTGCTCCCTATTCAAGTGGTCCAGCCAATCACAGGTATAGGTTTCACACAAGTACAAAGTAAGTGCATCTTCTGTAGAGATTAATCCATTTATGTAAAAAAATTTTTAAACTTTTTCGTTTCACAATTGATGTAGGATCATGATGAATGATCCTGATCTAAAAGTACCGTACATTAAAACAGTTATTATTATTTTAAGAGCCACACCTGATCTGTTTAGGTATTTCATAAAAAATATAAAGGTCCAGTGTGAAGGATTTAGGAGCATATATTGGCAGAAATTATACGTATTATCAATTTATATGTTTTCATTAGTGTATAATCACCTGAAACTAAGAATTATTGTGTTTTCATGACCTTAGAGTGAGATGTTTATATCTACGTACAAAGCAGGTCCTCTTACATGGAGCCTGCCATGTTGTTTCTACAGTATCCCAGAATGGACAAACCTAGATGCTAGATGTAACTAAATCCTACACACTAGACATTTGAGATCCCAAATATATAAATATGTACTTGAGGCAAAATGTTATCTTTAAGGCTGTAGTATACAGCATCAAAAGACGTGCAAATTTTGTTCAAACAGCACAGTTGACATTTTAACTAACAAGCAAAACTAATGAAGACCTGTTCTGTTACCTCAGGCGATGCAAAGCCTAAATATTCCCAGTCCCACGTTCCGCCAGCAAAACTGCAAGTGAGAGAGAGACAGAGAAGATTTTGTCAGTACAAGATTGTGATAAATTGCGTTCATTTTAGAGCTAATTAGTCACTTTCAAGTCATTTCAAACCACAGTTCTGTTATATTACTGCAGTGTTTTTATCGTAAAAATTAGACTGACACTTGAAGTGAGCTGCATATCTGTGTCTTACCTGCGCCTGGGGGCCTCAGGAGAGTCATTGGGGGCCACTCCCCTGGCTACTGAGGCCAGGAACTCCTGCCTCTTCTGCTGTACCAGACACGCTGCACGGATGATCTTGTGGCGCGGCGTCCGCAGATAAGGCCGGTTGACCTTTTGTGCCAGGTCCTCAGTGACCATCTCCAAGTCCGTCTGAGGACAGAAAAAGAGCTGGCTGGGAGACTTTTTTTTAGGAAACTCACTGAGTGAGTGAGAAATAGCAGTGTATGGATACACAGTTTCAAGTTTTCAAGTTCAACTTTGTCTAATAAAATAGTGTGACTGTTCAAGGTTGGTTAGAGGTTGACCTACAAATGAACTACTGTGAATGTATCTTTAAAAAACATGATGATTTTTACAAGCCTTTAAGAGACTCAGATCTCAATGGGAGACTTACCTATTCATTTTACAGTATTTAAAAAGACACAATATAAAAGATAGATGATAAGTACATTTCTTGTCTATAACAGAGATTATAAATTATATAACACTAGATCTTTAACTAAAAGCTGAGACGCGCAGGTATAACTGGGGCAGATTGTGAAGATCATGAGGTAGAAAGCTTTAGTCCCGCATCTCTAATGGCCCATATAAAACTGGCTGCTGTGAACATTTGTCTATTTTTTCTGAGTAAGTAGGACTGAAACCTGCATAAGCTCGTAGATCTCTTTCTTTGTGCTTTTGGGCTCCAGAAAGAACCCATAAGGATAAGAGCACTTCAGGATGCGGCGAGTCTTTAGTAGTTCTAGGACTGCATCTTCAATGAATGTAGTGTCAGGTGGGCCTCCTTCCCCTGGGAAAGAGAAGGAGAGAGACGGGTAACAAAAATAAGTATCTTCTTTGCTTTTGTAAAATGCATCTCTTATTCCAGGCTTAATTACTTACACAGCTAAACACATCAGTATAAAATGATAAGAAATCCTGAAATAAAGCAAATGACAGAACAGCTACATTCTACTAAATGTACTGTACATATTGTTGTTCTACATTGAGGGATTTGCTTGATGACAGGGGAGAGCTAGCATTCAGACCTCTGGTAAACTCTGAACTCAAAATCTCTTTTGAATACAAAAACAAACAAGCAATAGTCACTGACTATGTTTACATGCACAAAATATGCCGGGTTTTTTTTGCCCTTTTTTACCCCAATATTCATGCTGAGCTCTTCCATAATGAAGATGAATATTCCAGTTAAATTCCTGTTTACATTCAGACGTGCACACTCCGATTATCGTGCCGTAACATGTCATTTATCATGTCAATATATGGAAAAGTGGAACGGCTGGAACTGCTTGTGTCATTTCACTTTTCTGGGTCAAAACAGGATTTTCTCAAAGTTTTCCACAGCCGCGGCAAACACAGATTCTCTCTTTCATTCCTTTAACCACCTTTATGAAAAGGTCCTCATTAGGAAATTGTGCATATCAAAAAACCTGTTGATATCCAAGTCTTTCATAATGTTTAAAGGTAGGCTTGTTTCTCCTTCTGACCAGAAATATGGGCTTTTCTTTCAAGCTTACATCTCTACCCCAGCCTTGCAACCCATTGACTGGTTGGTTTGTGTACAACACACAGAGCTGACTATAACAGGCAAGAGGCTGTGTGTCGCAAACTGCAGTAAAACCCCCACCTGAGAAGCATATTTCCAATGTGCTATACATGTCCAAAGAATGCTCCTAAAACCCGACTAATATTGGCATATCCCACATGTCTTAATCCCATAAAAAGAGTTAATTGTGGCTGGTTGTCATTTTTGGAGAATAAAACCTGTCTGCAACTGTATTGTGCAGGATAAATTGTGCAAACTTTCAGCTGAGCCAGACTCATAAATACTGAGTTATGACCATGTCTATTTCTCTGTCAGCTGGCAGACTTATGTGAGCAACACTGCAGCAATCAGAATCTACTGAAGTGTTGTGTATAAGAACAAAACTTGGCTATGCGCAACAGGTTGTAATTGCCTGAACTGACGGGGGTTTAAAGGACTCCAGACAAAGCTTATTCCCAAAGCGCAGCTAACTTAGACATGCCTGCTGAATAATAACTCTACCCACTGTTGTTAATTCATTCTTAAAACACCTTTGTGTCTTTTCTCCCTCCTGCCTACTTCCAAGAGCTCAATATCAGAGGACTAGATTAAGATGTGTCTAAATGCGTAATAAAGATTGACACTGTTATGGCAGACTGCACACTCACTTCCACTCAGGGCTCGACTGAGCTGCTCCATCTTCTCTTTGGCTGTTTTTAACAGGCGTTGCTCCAGCTATTGTGAGGAAGACAGAAGCTGTTAGGTTTTATTGTTGAGTAAAAATGTCTTGCGAACACCGCGCAACCAAAGCAATGAGGAGAATGCCAGGATATGAGGCTGAATAAAACAACAAAAGGTGGGAACAGCTGACTTTTTTAATCAAGGCATTGTGATGTCTCATTATTGCAGCCACAACAATCACTGAAAAAGTAGAACAGTCTCCAGTAATATTGTAGATGTACAGAATACAGACACAGCATTCTTTTATCATTTTACAGTATACTGCATTAGAGAGTATGCCCGCCTATGAGGACTTATGTCCGTTTTACACAGGATGACAAGTTCCCACTGCATGCCTGTTAGTACACTATGCAAAGCAGACATCATTGGAAGGCAAAGCCAGGCCTGTTTACCTGATAGCTGTGCTCATGGTTCTTGAAGCGTGTGTAGTAGTGCATAAAACGGTCGAGTTCCTGAAAGCTCTTGTGCTTCTTCTCCGCCTGCAAAACCGTGATGAGACACCAGTCACAGTCAATAAACTCCTGAGCATGTTGTTCCCCCCTCACAGAGGAAAGTGTTGGTACTCCGGTCGAGAGCAGTCAAAGTAAGTGAGCAGTGCCACAGGTGAAATCAGTGCGTGTGATTGGGAGGAATGCTAGTGAAGACTGAGAATGAACTTCTTTTCACCTTTGATGAAGGTGGGCGGAATTGATTGTGGATGGCTCCATGGTCAAGAGTCTAGACAAAGATTGTTTGTGTGTGTGTGTGCGTGTGTGTGTGTGTGTGTGTGTGTGTGTGTGTGTATTGTTATATGTGTGTTTTCCATTTTACTTATGGACGCTCCATGGACTCAAGTGCTTTCCTGTTAGTGTGTATAAGCACACAAACACAAGCAATGTTCTTGGATGCGTGCACGTGTGTCTGTGTTTTCGCATCTTTAGATGTGAAAGTTAAGGATGAGAAAGTGTGTATATTAAGGTTAGGCTGACTGATTGTCAACAGCAAAGAGATGTTCGCCCGTGTTGATACTTTTGCCACCTTTAAGTAGCTTTTTATTTATTGGGCAGCAAGGAAATGTGTGCTTATCGATTGAATAAAAAATCCTAATCAGTGTGCTGTGGTAATCCATTATTTCTAAATGTTTTTAAAGGAGAACTCCACTAATTTTGCACGTCAAAGTCTGTTTATAGGCCTTAGGTAGTACTACTTAATACATGAACAAAGTTGTATAAAGGCTGTTGTGGCTCCAGAGAGAGCTGCATGATGTCAGCATCATCTGGGATGGACCACTACAAGTTTGAAAATGAGGCTACATTACTAACTTTAACTTAACACACCCAAATCTGCAACCAAACTGTTGGTGGTCAAGTTGCATTGTGGGTAATGTAAGCGCCAACTCTGGTTCTGCTGCATCGTATTTGTTTTTTAACTGTCCAATATGAGTCAGATGATGTTATGAAAGTGCAATGCTAAATCAGTGGAGTACTCTTTAAACATTTCTAACTAAAACCTAGCATAAAACAGCCAAAGCTCTGCTTCCTTGAGCCTGTAGGCCAGTACCTGTGCACATGATAACAGGGGGCTCCCCCAGTACTAACTGCCACCACTCAACTCTGTCTTGTCATATAACTCTGTGAAGTCAAACTTAAGAAAGGGGACAGTTAAGTGGGCAGACCCATGATCAATGTGATGTTAATCAACTTGAGCCTTGCCAATGAGATGTGCAGGTAAGCTGTGGTAGTGCGCTGCAACTATGAGGGAGCCTCCCCACTGCCTGATTAAATAGGGTGTCGGAGATCTAACTCAACACTAAACAGTACGATATAAAAATAAGTATCCAATTCTCTGTATATCATGTGTGTGCATATACCTCTTCAGTCATCTCCTTCGACTGCTCCTCCACCTGCTGGATGACCTCGTACCGGGTGCAACGATAGTAGCCTCCCGTTGATGAGCTGTGCTTTTTCCACTCCTCCAGACAGATCCAGCAGAAGTCATACTTACACTACAAGGAGAGAATGCAAATATTAGACCTAAATCTACTCTAGTCCGCCATCACATCACAAACTGGATAGCTAGATACTAATGCTAGTCTAGCTGTACTGGAGAAATCTGCATCTCATGAATTGCCATCAGAGAAAACATGTCACTGTAACATGTTATGTTAAGCGATAACTAAAATTATCCCTCACTACACACACACAGTTGGTTTATGTTTGTTTTCACTTGATTAATCCCCCCTAAAGTAAAACGACTGACAACACTTCACAACTCAGCTGACGTGGTGTAACGCCTAATATCATCAAGTATGGACCTATGAGAATACGAAAGCTCAAAATATTTCTCAACATCAGCAAGTCTTATTGAAAGTCTGTTTGTGTATCCTTCGAGCTGCTCTCAAAATCAGAATACTGATTGAGGGTGAAGGATATTGTTTAGAGTCCCTAAATCTAGGACTCAAGATCTACTTTCTTCTCTCTGTCATCTTAATCTCAATCTTCTTCCCATCTTTTTTTTGCCTATTACAAATGACAGAGTCTAATAGACAGGCCTGCTGCCACTAGAAGGCACTCAGACTACATTTGAGATCAGTGAGTCCCACTGGGTATTGTAGAACAACAAAACACTGCAGCCACTCCAATCCACATCCTATTTGGGCGTAAGTGATTTCTCTCTCTCTTTCCATGCCACAAGTACTTCTGTAGGTGACAAGTTAGCCAGAGCAACACGAGAACCTAAAGGCTGAGACCTCTGTTGTCCTGGAAACACCATGCTTACATGACACTTCAGAAAAATCAATACTAAATAAAAGTGTGTGAGCGGTGAAGAATGGAAGGATGGAAAGACACAAAAAGACAGCATAAGAAATGGTGAGACTTGAGATTTTTAAAAAAAGAGCATGCAGTCAGATCGGAGGGAAGGAAATGGCAGTGAAAAGACAAAGAAATGTTCCTTTGCAAAACTGAGTCCCGTGTTTCCAAGCAACAGGCGTAAAGCCATTTCTTACCAGGTAATGACAGGTCAAGAGGCTGAGCCCTTGGTGGCCTCTCAGCTTGGGAAAGCTGCTCCAATCCTCCTAAACTAATCTCCATCTCTAGTCAGCCTCTTTAACCAGGATGGAGACAGTGAGAGGGCTGTCACAGAGACAAAAGGAGTCTGGGTGTATGACTGCACTGTGCTCCTATCATGGCCTGCCCTCCAGCGACATTGGTAGTAACAGAGACACAGTTAGGCGACATGACTCTGCGATTATCAGTCTCACACTCTCCTTCCACTGCTGACTGACGGTGTGATCCAATGCCCACTCTACCATACAATTAAGTATGCCATAAAAACGATTTAGTAGGTCCCAATATGTCAAATGCAGTTTGCCAAAAATACCACAATGTCCTACTGTATCCGGTCTCATTTTGCAGTATGCACGACAGCATGCTTTTCTGGCTATTCTGACCCACAATTCTCTGCACAGCTGAAGAGACGTCACAGTGACTGAGCCGCAGACAGATGACAGCTCACTGACAGCTGACAGAAGCCGCAATGACTATAATCAGTCCATCAATCATTCGCAAACAATCTACAATGCATGCAGTTATAACCTAAAAGTTAAAACTACATATATTGCGGATAAACAATGGCAGAGCTCTCCATGTTTACCTTTGCCTCTGGCAGGCTCGGCAAATGGAATTTTGTTGTATCTCCAAGGTAACATTAAGTGATAATGTTAAGATCTGGTGCGTTCCGAATTGCATTCTTTTTCCTTTTACTTCAACTTTGTCGCTACAGACTGTGACAGATATAGGAGCAGGTCAAGTAGTATGTCCCAGTTGTATGCATACTCCATGCAACAGTAAGTACTTTGTAAGTGCAGCTGCAGTACATGCTGAAAGTAAATAGAAAACATGTCTTTTTTTTTCCTCCATCACCTCTGTGTCACTCTCTTGTCCATCAAAGTAAGACATAAGCTGCTGAATAACTACAAGACTTCCCAGGTGTTTGATGGATTGTTTGCAAGAATGACAGTATCATAAGCCACCAAATAATCTTTTACAGTGATAAAACTCGGCTGATAGCAGTTTAAATGCGATCACTCATTTTCACCTTCACAATTGCATTGCAACACTACTGCTACAGTTACCGTCACCAGAACAAAATAGCTTCTTACTCTCAAGTTGAGAGAATAATCTTATTGGCAATTTAACACAAAACTGTTTTATACTCAATTATTTAACCACATAAATCACAAGAGCAAGGTGTAAATTATATCCCAACAGACTGCTGTAGAAATGACACAGACACTGAGAAATCTTGTGTAATGAGCAAAGAATTGCCCAAAAGCGAATAAGTAAGAACAAATTGTCTTGTGAGATATTTAAAAGTTAAATAAGGCGTATCATCACAAGAATCCAAAATAGTGCTACAACACAACAAAACCTGCCCTACAGGGAGATATTTAATTAGCCACTACATTAGATCTTTTGTTTCCATAAGGCTCCTGACTTTAAAAGGAGCATCTTTTCACCCTGTTTCCCAGTGAACCATCTGTGTACTTCGAAAATGATTTGTGTGCAGTTACAGAGCCTTCATGTTAAACCAATTTCCCTTGTGATGCTCCCACCTAAACCTCTGTGAAAGCCTTGGGAAACCTTAATTAGGTTTCCGCTGAGGGCATTATAAGGGCGAGGCGCTGATTTAAAACCAGCATGCTCAAATCAAGTCCCCACTAACTTTTTATCCTGGCACAAGAAGTATGTTGTCAGTCCCATTCACCTCCCTCATTTGGTCAACTTCCTACTTTTCAGACATTGTAAGACACTACCTGCATAATGTAGCCTGGGGGAGTCGAAACCAACATCTTTAGATGGAGCTGTGTTCCAATGGCAACTGTGCACTCCCTGAACCAGTGCAGGGGCTAAAAGTTTGCTTTTAATCGTCTCTGCCGCAGCTGGCTCTCTAATCTAAGTTATCAATCTGATCAGTTCTGATTAGCTTTGATCAACTCTGATCGATCCAACGTCAAACTGATCGTCTGATCAAAATCTTCACTCTGTGAATTAGACTCACGAAACTACCCCTGAGGAAAAATGAAAAGTCATAAAGAGCTCCGCCTGCACTGCATTCTTGGCCTGCAAAACCTCCGAATTCAGGGAGGGGACCACAAAGTGATCACAAAGGGACTTTCCCCTGGTCTGGTTAAAAAAACATCGGCATATGCGTGAAGTACAAGCCGATCGCGTCCTCTAAAAAGCAGAGGATATAAAGGTAAAGTAGGAAGGCAGGCGAGAGGGTTGTTTTTCACAATGTTTCCAAAATATAAACCGTTGTAGAAATAATGTGAACCCTGACTCCATTGTATCAGTGTGAGATCTTGCAATTGGTGTGGTTTTCCACACTGTAAACAACATAAAGCAGATGTCATGTAGATCATGATGAAGTGCGCGGCAGTACACAACATTACTAATGTGAAAGCTGAGCAGTGGGGGAGTGGAGAGAGATGGCAATCGTACTTGGGCATGGCACGAATCAATAGTATCTAATATGAAAACACTCTAAAGGTCTAAGGCTCCACTAGAGGCCCCTACATGCTGCAATGTTTGCTGCAAAGCTCTAAACTAACAGTGAACCAAGCCCTAAAGCTAAAGGCTTAACTGTGTCTGAAATTCTGCCCAAATGTTTTCTAACTCAAATTTTTATGCCTATTTTTTTTTTAGTTTAAATGTAAGCATCAGCAAATTGTGTCCAATACACTGCAACCCTTGTGAATTGTTCATTCAGGTGGTTCTCCTAGTTAGACAACAATCATTACCAGCTGAAAAATACTGGCCAGAAAAGCCTCTGAGATGAAAGAGACACCTAATTATAAACTGCAATAGTAAGACAGTCATGTGAAACTCACCCAGTCTAACCTACCTTAGCACACTGCATGTGGTTGCAGCCCTCGTTTTTCTGTATTGGTGACTTGCAGTTGGCGCAGGGTTTGGAGTTAGAGAGCAACCACAGGCAGTTGGCTGCATCCTCGTAAGCTTCGCTCACACCAGCCACTTCAATAGGAGGGAGGGTGGGGGGGTAAACAGAACAAATAAAGGCATAATGAGACAGAATGAGAATGACTATTACCACAGCGTCTAAACAGACCACTGCACAGAGTGGGAAATTGTCCTGCCTGACTAATGTGTATTGCTTATATATTTTGCTAACATCTCCCAAGATGCTCATGCACCTCCCCCCCCCACACACACACGCAAACACACACCACCCCAAACACACACAAACAGAATAATTGGCTATTATCAAAGTACCTCTGATGTGCTGTTTGAAATGCCAAGATAAAACAGAATCTGGGGAAATCGAAGGGGAAGATAGTTCCAAAGCAAAATAATTGCTTTTATCTTTCGACTGTCACATCAAGGAAGTGGCACTTTGAAGCGACTTGGGCCATCTTAAATCATCTATGAGATTGCCCACAGTCCAATTACTGCTTCTAAACATTGCGTACTCTCAATGAGTAGGTTGTTCATTTTAATTAATAATTTATCATCAACATGGTGGATTTTAATTGGCTTAGCGCTAAACTGTTTCTAATTACTGTGGTTGAGTTCCAGGCAATTTAGCTCCAAATCAATCACTTGACTGCAACCCAAAAAATCTGGGCAAGTAGGGGGACTGACAAACAAACTACACTTCTTTGTTATAACAATTTTATCACCAGGTGGCTTAAAGGGACAGATCATCCCAATATCAAAAATACATATTTGTCCTTTTACCTGTAGGGCTATTTATCACTTTAGACTGTTTGGGTATGAGTTGCAGAGTGTTGGAGATGTCTGCCCTCTCTCCAATACAATGAAACTAGACGACACTCGGCTTGTGGTGCTCAAAGCCCTCTAAAAATACATTTGAAAAACGTCTCTTTCCAGAAGTCATGACCTGGTTACTCAAGATAATCCACACGCCTTGTTGTGAGCAGCTGCATATAGGAACTATTTTCTTTTTACCAAACTACACCCGCCAACCATATCACGAAGCATGCATCTCCTGGTAGCTCATCGAACACCACCAAGCTAACTTGTGTTACAAGCACAAGCCTCTCATCCATGAGTAGATGCACGCTTCCTTCTGCACGGTGATACGGTTTGCTTGGTAGCAACAAAATAGTTCCTACATGAAACTGCTCACAAAAAGGTGTTTGGATTATCTTGAGTGGTCGGGTCATGATTTCTGGAAAGACACGTTGTTGTTGAGTTTTTCAAAAGTACTGTATTGACGCTTTGAGCACCACAAGCCAAGTGCCATCTAGTTCCATTATGTTTAAGAGGAGGAAGACATCTCTACGGTCGATAACTCCAACACTCAGCAACTCACACCAAAGCATTCTGCATTGATAAATAGCACTACAGGTAAAGGGAAAAATATGTATTTTTGATTTGAGGGTGAACTGTCCCCTTAACATAATTCTACCGGAGTACCGACTAAGTAAGGTGAAGCTCGAATAGATAAGAAAAAAACAGCTTAGATTTGAAATTATGTCTGATAAAAACCGCATGCAAATGGGTAGGTTTAAAGTAAGAAGGTTTGCAGTCTGAAATTCAGCTGTAACTTCATGTCTCATACATACCCAAAAACTAAAATATGTAAATCCATGTCAATACTCACATTCCTCAGGTCTCATCTCATTGACTTTCTGAAGCCACAACTTCCATGTCTCACAGTCGCAGGGCTCATGAGCCTCGCCTTGACACTCCCTGGAATATACACAGACAGATGAGGTTGATGCAGAAAGTTGAAATGACTGATTCAGAGCTCACATTCTGTCCCTGGACTATACGTGAAATTAAGACAAATGATTAACACAGCAATCACACAGTGCTGTCACAGACGCTGTCAAAACCATCAGCCACCATCAATTGACCATATCTGCCTTCCAACCAAATGCCTTACTTATGTCAAGGGAACTATTGAAGTCAGACATGTGTTACATCCAGTTCCATTACCAAATGTCATGTCAACTGCACTCTTGAGTAAAAGTGACAAGTGAACCTAACGGCCACATTCAGGAACCATATAGTGAGGTGAGGTGCAGTGAGGTGAAGGTGGGCAGCATTAGTTGGGGTGGAGGTCATGATATGACAGCGCAGGAGCTGAGAGGGCATTCTGTGGGGCTCTGGAAGTATGAACACAGAGGACAGACGGTGGAGAATAACAGCACCAGGGTCCATCTGCCCTGGAGGTTGGTGCTAACACATGCAGGGAGATAACACAAGTTCTTATAAATATGTGTACGCAGAAAATGCAAACAAACATAATGCTGGAATTCAGCATTTACGGACAAGGGCTTTGCATTTTCACTACATGCATAAGGGAATATAAAGCATTAAACTTCTTTTTTCTTACTGATTCATGTTTTCTAGTTTGTTTACCTAAAACAGATAAAATTCTTTTTTTTTGCCACCAATCTGCACACGTATTCCATGATAGCAAAATGGTTAAACATCTTAAAAGATGTGTGCATTCATCAAAAGTTACAGGTATAGTTCAACATTTTGTGAAATACACATATCAATCTCATGTCTGTGCAATAAGTACAAAGCTCAAGTTGGAAGGACTTAAGCCTGGCTTACATAAAGACTGGTATTAGCCTGATTATGAGTCTTGCCTGGATCTTGCCAGGAAATCTTTTCCCTCATACTCTGCGATTTCCTAAACTGCTGTTTGGCAAACTCCAGGCAGGCTGTCATATGTCTTTTACTCTGTAGGGGCTTCCATCTAGCCACTCTATCATTAAGAAATGATCGATGGAGTGCTGTTTTTTGGAGAGATGGTTCCCAACAGAGCATCTGAGTTCTCTGTTGGAGAGACCGCTGGTTTCTTGGCTGTCTTTTTGAAAAAGGCCAATCTTTCCTAGTTACTGGTTTTGACTGGACACCTTATCTCTCAGATGACTCTTGCTGATTTCATAGTCTAGGAAAGTTTAGTTTAGGAACTTTGTATAATTTTGAAATAAAAACAATTCTAAACATGTTTCCAATTTGTTATTTTGGTGAAGTGTTCGTAAATTACTTAGTCCCACTTAAACCTACACAGATATAAACAAACACACTTCTAATGTTACTCATGCTTTTCAGTAAGACAATGAACACCTATTGCTATAAACAGCTTATCTGACCTCTAATCATAATATTTGCCTAACAATGTTTTGCTTTCAATATCCTCCATTGTTGTTACATCAGAAACATTCAAAGTATAACACATATAGAAAAGTTCACATTTTCATACGTATATTAGGGATAGTACTGATTACTGACCAGCAGAAGAGGTGGCCTTTGCCACAATCTACAGCTGGAGCCCGAAGGAGAGGAAAGCTAAGAGAGTCTGAGGTGGAGGTCCCAGGGCCCTGGGTGTTCAGTCTCACTGCCCTTTCACACCCTGCCTCAGGACACCAGCGGATTGCTGGATTGTTCTCTACAAATGCCTGTCAACAGAAGAAACAAAGAACATTTAAGATGTTTTAACCACAACATTATCTGTTACAGATTTGAAAGTTTCTGCAAGAGGAGATTAGTAAAACAATCATTTTCGAGTAAGTCTGAATTTACTTTTCATACATTAAGTTGATCAAAACATGTTGACTTCTGTTACAATAACCCCATACATTCTGTATGTTTTGCTTTTTGAGTCCAGACCACCAGTCAGCCATCTCTAACAGGTCCTAAGCGCTGCCCTATTTTGTAATTCAATCTTGACGCAAAAATGGGCCGATTATGATGACAGTGCCTGTGCAGCTTGAATGACAAGATGCTAATGTTTCTATGACAGCTCAAAAAAGTGGCTGGTCATTTATTTGAGATTTGTGCCTCTTACAGATTTTTTTAAAAAAAAGTGGGAAATAAGCACTCATGTTGAAGTGAAGCTGGTTGTAGAAACTGGAAATTTGTTAACAGCAAAAAAAATCCCATTTCCACGTAAGGACCACTTCAGTTCTGTTTTATTCCATTCAACTAAACTACACTGCCTTTCAAGTCCAAGAATATCTCTCATTAGCTCCTTTCATACAACCTGTTCAAGGTGGGAACGTTGCGTTGTTATTCTCCCTCATTGTTCTGCATTAAACATACATACATGGAATGGGAGGAGGCCACTGTTCTGCGGTTAAGCTAGCAGTGTATGTAGTAACACAGCCTAATCAATGTCTGTGTAAGATTGGGGAGCTGGCACACTAGATACCAACGTTGTTGTGTTACATGTCTCACATCTTTTGCTTCCAGAACACCAGCATGCTTTCTAAAATCACACACTGGGGAGGCATTTTGCAGGCATCGTTTGGGTCAGTGAAGGGATGCACCTATTGTGAAATTCTGGGCTGATACCAATGTTTAAATAACAATTTGGCCGATAGCCGATACAGATAGGTCTACCTTTTAGCAGTATTGCTGAATATCTTTTAACGATACAAAGGGCTAAGGGCTGACCTACCATGTCACTGGCGTCTATATTCAGTGTAGTCTTTATTCTACAGTGAAACTGAACTGCAGGAGTCATGTGTTTATTTCTGAAGGTGACAGCATCATTTAAATATATATGTATAAGGCTCACAGTTAAATGACATCGGTTTACTGCACGTCTCCGTTTTGTCATCTCATTACCTTGATGTCAAACTGGAGGTAGCGCCTGTCCATCTCTCTTGACACCACACTCTCAATGACCTCAACAGGCACAAGCTGGTAGCAGTCAAAGGCGGGGCAGAAGATGTTATGGGCTTCACCCTCTTGGATCTTTAGATTTAGAAACCTGAGGGAGGATAGTCACACTGCAGACATCAATGAGGTATACACAAAATAATTTAAGGTAAGAGTTAAGAAATTAGGTAGACCCTGAGTCGATGCGCAGAATCCGCAGGTCATACCAAAATACTACTTACCCTTCCCAGCATGCGCGGCAGAACTCATGGCCACAGGACATATCAACAGGTTCCTCGAAGACCGAAATGGAAGACATGCAGATACCACACTGTGACACAAAAAAAATACTGTCTTAAGGCCAAAGTACACATAGTTTCGAGTCAGTCTCGATAAACAAACTCTGCCATAAAGGATAATTTCCTGAGTAATTCTATAAACTCTGTGGTGCATTTTCAAAAGGCCCTCCAGTACAATTCACCCTTTGAATGAAAATGCACATGGCTTTTCGAGAAAGACACTGACAGGTTTTTGCTTGAAATTCAACAATTTTGAGAACAGGCTGACTGGGTCATGTTTTCAAAATGTGGCAGTGGGTGGCCTTATTTTAATATTCAATGGGATGACCAGACCAGGAGAACGAGGCCTTAAATAAGCCAATATGTTATGTGTCAACAGCACACAGAAGTAGCTCTTTATTTGTGAAAAACACTGTGCCAAAGGCCAGCCCAGGCCAATATAATGATGACTTCTCATCAGCATGAGGCTCACAAATTACTCTTCTGTCATCAGATGTATTTTCTCACATCCACAAAGACTTGAGACAGAAACAGGAACAAAAGCACACAGTCACACACACAGGCCTTGTTACAGTGAAAGACTGACCCCAACAAAAGACATAAAGGAGGCAGTGTACTTCAACAATGTAAGTATTGATTTGTGAAAGAGCAGAATGTGATATAATCAACTGTAACCTTTAAACGGGCCCTTGAGTAGACCCGGTCGATTGGCACAGTGCAGTTCGAGGCACAGAGCCACGACAAAAGATACTGTCAGCCAAACGCAACCTATAATTTCTCATAAAGTAATGGCTAAATCAAGGCTGTCAGCTTCAGCTATCATCTATCAACAGTTTAGTTCACATACCGAAACACTCTGGATTGAAACAGCCGTCAAAGGACTAATCATCATTCGTCCAGAAAGATTATGTCCTCTAACACTAAAGTTTTCAGAGACTGGCAAAAACCTTTCTGATTTTCCCCACAGGTAGCAATGTCATTTAAAAAGCTTAAAAGTTCCTCACCACCAAAGTCAGGTGTAAAAAAAACATTATAAAAACACAAAGGATTTATTGAAAGGATCAGCTCTCCATCATTATGCCACTTATATGCTTACAGACGAGTCACAACATACGTGGATAATGTTTTTTGCCCTACATGTGCCCAATTTTCCAAGTTATTACCCAGTCTAGTTACAGAAAATAAACTGACAATTAAGTGGAAATTTTAACAAATATTCTTAGGCCAAGCACCAATGAGCAGACAGGAAAACCAACCTTGCCTGTCTATGCTCCTAACCTCTCCTGGGACTGCCTGATTGTTATCAAACACATTTGATACCTTCATTGGCAGTCTTCTATAGCGAGTGGTCGAACAAGACAAATTGCCAGCTGCATAAAGGACATCTCACATTACCTGGCATAATTTCCATCTTGACAACTGCACACAAAGACGACTGCCGAGAAAAATGTCAAGCTTGTTCGATAATTATCAGGAAACCCCAGACAAGGTCGGGATAATGGAAGGGTAATTAAACAGTGGGTGTGCTGACCCTCTCGCAGCAGTGGGTCAATAAGGCTAGATAATGCTCTAAAATACACCTTACAGTACACTTGCATGTCTATGGGCTCTGACGCACCAGGCCGACGGTCAAGGCCAGGTCATCAGTGAGCGTCATGAGGCAATGCAACAGTTGCCCTTCGCTGCCACTAGTTTGATGTTGTAAAACTGTAAAGCATCTCTTATGCTATGAAACTGAAAACATCAAAATGCATAGAATAAAAAATAAATAAAACTTATGCATTCAGAGGAAATTTGTTATCCCAGTGATCGGCACATCTGGATGATGCCATCAAATGTGTGTTAGCATATTGGATGTGTTTCCATTCACATCCCCCCCAAAAGTGGAGCAACGTCGACATAACTTATACGTATACGAACTATCACAGCCCTACTGTGATAGCATCTACAGGTCTATACATGTCCTATGTGTTTGAAACAGAAGCAGAAGGTTGCTGTGGGATGTTCTTACTACCTTCTTTTATTGTCCCACTCATTGGCCTATGGACAGTTGAATTTTATTCACTAATAACATTTTTTAGAAGGTATTTTAATATTCTTTCATGCTCAGAGCTTACACCTTAATTAACAAACCACTTGCTCTCCTAGGAGCAGAGGAAGTCCTGCTTGTGTTTATGTTTGTGGGGGAGACCACTGGCATGAATACTAATGATTGCTAGCAATACAGTGCTGGAAAATAATGCAACATTATGCAGAGAGACAGGTGTGGCGGTGAAAATTTAAGGAATTCAGCAGAAACACTTCAGGAAATCTGCGGCACCGTAGGGATTCCATTTAAATAAACACTGGTGTACAGTTTTTATGGGTACACTGCCAGTTACTATTAGTCTGTGCACTTCCACGCTAGTTTTATCCTTTGCTGCTGCAGGAGCTTGGCCAGGAAAACATGCTGCTCCCCGGGGCTGCTCGTCTTGTGGTTTAATTTCAACTGATGACTCTGCACTGATAAGTACATTTAAATGATAAACTTCCCAAAATATACAGAAAGAAATGGAAATAAATACAAAAGGCAATACAATCCATCTTTATGCAAATACCATTAGATTTCAAAGTTATATATTTAGGCTGTAGCCCCTTAAGTAAAAGGTACTGGTTGCTGGCATCAGGGGAAAACGCTCTGACCAGAATATGGGTGATGCATGTTGGTCCTACTGTAAATGACTGAATGGATGTAACAAAGGACGTTTACATGATGAAAAAGGTTACTTTCACTTCGCAACTAAAGATGGACATTTTCATACAACTCTGGGAAAAAATGGGTGCAATATATCTCCCTCTGAGACCTGACTTTGTTGAAATAACTACTTGATGGAACATGCTCAATGTTTTTCTTTTACCTCTGCTGTGTTCTTATATGTCCAGATATTTCATTGTAACATGCAATTTTGTGAAGCCAAACTGCTACAAGCATTTTATTTATTCTATTTTATTGTATTTTAGCCTTTATCTCTACCTCTCTGGTTGTATATAGTTTTGTTGTAGCTCCCTTTTCATAGATGTCCTTTGTAATAGAAAGAAATAGAATATAAGTCAATCTAAATGAAAATGAGGGTGAGAGGCTTTATTTATGATCCAAGATTCTTTCTTCTTACTTTTTTCTTTTTTGTTTGTTTAGTTTTTCTTTCTCTCCCTCACTGCTTGTTCATTTGCATTGACTAAGAATGTGTCAACACTGCATTTCAAAAATAAAACAAAAATGTAAAATAAATAAATGATAAACTCCACTATAATGATGTTCTTATCTATACGTACCAAACCTGCAACTGCCATTCAACGTTTTGTTTTTTTTTAAACTTCTTAACCTCAAATATATGAAAACAAAAAGAAGGGAGTTTGAAGGCAGCTGTGCAGCATCTTTTTGGTGAGAGGGAACTCGTAGGCGTGTCTCACCAGAGAGGACTCCTCGTCGGCAGGCATGAGGCTTATTTGGTCTGGGGAGGTGATGGAGGAGCGGGTGGTGCGTGGTGTCCGGGGCGAGGGCAGGGTGTCCCAGGCATTATAGCCACTTGGTGGCGGGTTGTGCATCTGCACCCCTGAGCGTTGGCAGCATTCCTCCGCATTGCTCATCCAGGCCTCTAGGAGCTTCTCTCTGTCCCAATCTGATGCACAAAAAAGAAAAGACATAATTAAGAGAGAGAAATGCAAGCACATAAAACCAAACGGAGAAAAATAATCAAAGTAAATGAGAAACCTAATAGTTTTGTTATGAGCACATGACAATGAGCCATGAAGAAAAAGTTTGGGATGACAGTCAAAATAATTAAGCTGAGAGAGGGGGAGAGAGAAATTATTACATCAATGTAGTAAAAGGCCAGTGCTTATAAAAAAGTTTGAATGGCCAGTTGAGTTGTCCTTTTAAAAGAAACAAAAGTTCCCAATGGCAATTAATTTTAACGACAGCACAGACTTTTTTTTTTTTAAACTATGTGATAAACAAACAGACCAGTCCCAGTTACACAAAGCAGCTCTAATTTAGAACCACAGAGGTGATCACAAGAGCATGAAAAACAAAAGCACAGTGTATTTTGCGTTCATATTCTATAAATCCTCATGAATGAAGGCATGGATAAACATGAAAGACAATACCTGCAAGAATTCCCATTCATCCTGATGAAACAAGACCTGTTCTCATCTAAATTCTCCCCTCATTCACACAAAGTGTATTCACATAAAAACATTTTTTTTTTCATTCCATCCAGTCTTATGTTTATAAGAATTGGTAAGCACACTGCTGAATCCACCAAAGCCCACACAAATCCCACTCCAGTGGCAACACTACCACCTAATCCTTTCAAACAGCCAACAACATAGACCTGCTGCCATCTGGTTTTCTGTTTTAGAATAGCTGTTCAATCTCACATTAGCTCGGGAACAGGTTGGAGAGCTTTTCAGTATAAATATTGAATGGCTTGTGGACTGTTTCTGAGTCCAAATACTCTCTGATGGAAAAGTTCCCCTCCTAAAATAAGGAACACGACCCGGTCAACTGTGCAATTAGGTCATTATCAGCCTCGAGACACGTTTCAGCACCAATCAAATGCCTCAGACTCTAAATGGCCTCGTTTAGATAATGAATATTGCAACAATTTCCCCCATCTCCATTCAATTAAAACTCATCAATGAGTATGACTCTATCTTGCAGCTTTTGGCCATTTAAAGGAGTTTGAAATTAAAGTCTTCACATTTAGTGTTAAATATCAAAAATGAGCTAGGAAATACAAATTGTCAGGAGCACAGACAGATGGACAGGCTGGCAGCTCAGCAGGAAAACACCAAGAATTGTGATAAGAAAACTAAAAAAAAAAGAAGAGAATAATGAGGAAAAGCTAGGAAGTGTGGAAATGTGTTAAAGTTCTTACAAGAAAGTGATGATAAATAAGTCCAAAAATCGTTCTCCTGGAGATTAACAGAAATCCTGAAATGTTTCATCCCTACTTAACAGACAGCATTCCCATGATAGAGGTGAATAAATATAGCAAGAATCTAGGGTCACTCTCCCCTCTAAGCTCCCAAAAGTATGTCTAATATGTAGCACACACAGCTCAACAGCCAGACACTGAGCCAACTGAATTAGGGAAGGGGGTATTTAAAGACTGAAAATCAACCCCGGACTGTGACACATTTTTTGAAGTCCCCTACTAGCATAATCTCAGCCAAGTTAAATTAAGTGGGGTGATGCTTTTCAAAAGGCTTCAGATCAAATAAGTTTGTTTTAGACATTTGAAGTTCCTCACAAGCATTATCTTAGCTAGGTTAAGTGAAGCTAGTACGAGAATTGGTGGCTCAAGGCTGCAAATCAAATCCAAAGTGTGACACTGTTGCTCAGTACTTGGCCAAGCAAAGAGAGAGATCAGTGGAGTAATTCAGAGAAAGAGACTGATATCTGTGGGCATTAAGAATGTGGCAAAATCAAATTAATACACTCCCCAGATTAAAGGGCTTTCACTGATTTAGCCCATTAGTAACATATGTCTCTTGGATGCATATGTCATTAGGCACTTGATATTGACTGAACAGAATCATGTGTACTGTATTGCATTTGACCTTAACTGTGTGGACGTATGCATAATGTCTGTCCATGAATGTATTACACATGTTTGACTTGGCATTAACCTAAAGCTACCATTACTTCACACACCAGTAGATTTAATAAGGCAACTAAAATTTTACACTCTAGACTCTAATCTCATACTTGATATTCCTGCTGGCATTAAATCCACACTGCAAAGACAAACCATCTGCTTTAAAGCAAACCATTAATATATGTTATTGCTTTGCTTTACTAACATTTTACTTTTACTCTGTCATTACTTAACCTCAATGTCAGCATGCCATTGCTTATTTGTAATAAACAGATACTACCTATTAAGGGTTTGTTTGGAAATGTACGTTAACAAGTATATATAATTGCAGTGATAAATGATGTAGCTCAAGCAAGGAGTAGTTAGTAGCAGGAACAGAATGGAGGAAAACAAAGCCCTAAAATAAACAGGAAGTGCAAATATTGAAGATCCAGCTCTTTTCTCATCATATCGCAAACCTGTGTTTGCAACAGCAATATAAGCAAAGAAAAGGCCTCTGTGTTATTATATTACAAACCTGTCTCTGTAGTGGACAATGTTCTTCATAGTAAATGTCAAATGTCTACATGACCTATTTTTTTTTAAGTATGAGTGTTTTTACTCCCTTATTTGGTGGAAAGGACAGGCCCACCAAAATAGCATTTTAAGCATGTGACACTGACACTCTCCACTGAGAGCAATACAAGTGAAATTCTTTTAGATAACAAAGGCTGTTCACATCTTGCCACTTTCACTGCAAGGGAATCACTGGAGTGTAGCATGAAGTTTATAGGAGCTATGGCCTCTCTAATCCCAACACAAATAAAGCATGGGGAAAATTTAACAATGTTTTCTTTACAAGTAAACAGTGAAGTACAGTTTGTGTAACAAGGGCGAGCTCTTTGTGGAAACAAGGGGTACAAAGTAGAAAAATGGTTCAAGATGTATGAAACCATATCTGTTTAAAAAGCAGTCTGTGTATTGCCATGAATTATAATATTCAGGAGGGGTGGTTCACAACGGTTGAGCTGCGCCCTAAAAAACTGTCCTTTGTTAGTCATCTTCTCCAGTGTGGTAGTCAAGGAGAAAGTGTAGTGCAGCAATAGAGGACTTGCACAAAGAGAACTTAAGAGATTCAGACCAGAGTCTGGATTTTCAAATACTTTCATTTACATCTTAGAGCTGTACAGACAGTGAAAAAACACTTCAGTCCATGTCCTTTCCTTACTGCAAAATGTAGCATGCATGATGAGTCACCCTGTATGTGGGTTACTCTAGACCTAGTCAGTCATCGAGGCTTGATAAAACACACATGAAGCCAATTGCCAGCGGATCAAGTCATTACAAACATACCAATATGTGTCCATAGCACTGACACTGATACATATACATTCAAATGTTCGTGAGTACACTGGGAATGGGACTTGCTGTAACAGGAAGACATTAAGATGCATTAAGATCCTGCATGTCATTAACCCCCCCTTCACGCTTAACTGTCCTATCTATAAAGGCAAAAATGTCCCCCAAAAATATCTTTAGAAAAAAAAAGATAGTCACAGAAAACAGGTCATATCTAGTTCTTCATTCTTAAATATATATATTTTTACTCTTATCTGTAGTGCCATTTATCAGTGTAGATTGTTTTCGAGTGAGCTGTAGCGTGGTGAAGATATCAGTAGTAGAGATTTCTGCCCTCTCTCCAATATAATGGAACTAGATGGCACTCTGCTTGCGGTGCTCAAAGCAAAAAAATACATTGGAAAAACTCAATAACAATGTCTCTATACAGAAATCACGACCCAGTTACTCAAGATAGTCCATCGACCTTGTTGTAAACAGTTTCATGTAGGAACTATTTTGTTTCTACCGAGCTACACCCGCCAACTGTATCACTGCACAGAAGGAAGCGTGCATCTATTCATGGACGAGAGGCTCGTGCTCATGACAGTGTGAGATGTATACATTAATGGCTGTAATGTTAGCAAGCTCAGTGGTGCTAGGTGAGCTAGTAGTAGATGCATACTTCCTTCTTTCTGTTGTTTTAAGATTTCAACAGGAATTGTGTTTTCATTGAGTCAGCAAAAGGACAGAAGGCAGCAGCAGATCTTGTGTTAGTGTTTGGCTATTTGATGCTGCCACCAAAATATTAAACTTTTTAGGCTTTCTTGTGTGTGCTCTCTCTGTGACCATGGCAACTACAGGAACCACACCGGGGAAACAATGAGTGTGACTATGGATGTGAGTAATCCAGTTATGATCTCGTTTTAAAAGTCTCCTGATCATTACCAGTCAAACTTAGTTAACACTCATTTTAATGGCAATCAGTACTTTTTTCTTTTTGGCATCTTAACCTTTATTAGATAGTGTCAGTGTAGATACACACAGGAACTGTGGGGAGACAGGGAACAGAATTTGAGATGCAACAGTGGGGATGTTGTGTCTATATGGTGTTTGTATTAACCACTAGGCTACCAGGTCACTGTCGGTGCCAACAATTTTAAAGACAAGCAGATACTCTGCATATGTGTGTGTGTTAAGAGGTTGATAGTACCATGGGCACGTAGCAGTGCCTCTGCAGTGAAGAGAGGGGCCTGCAGCATGTCGGCTGTCTCCACGATCAGCATGTCCTTCAGCCTCCGTAGATCCTGAGGCCGCAAGCCTTCATACAGCTAGAGGGGAGGGTATGGGAGAGGAGAGGACAGAGACAAGGGAGGAGGAAAAGTAGACAATGACAAGAGGAGAATAAGAAAGAGTGGAATAAAGGAGAAAAAAAGAATAGGGCATTTTGGCAGAGAACGGAAGGGGGGGTGGAAAGAAAGATGGGGCAAAGGGGAAGGAGAGAAAAGAGTTATTTAAAGCAAAAGATACTGACGATTACTGATACATGACTGAGCAAAACTCAATGAGCTAACAGAGTGATGGTGATAGGAGTCACATGCCTAATGACAAACCTTTTTGTGTGATTAATTTGTGTGTGTGCAGGTGTGTGTCTAACCAAAGCATTTGCAATGTGAAGTAGGCAGCTGGCCAGCAAAACAAAATCGAGTTTTGTCTGAAACAGCAATAAAATCGACAAATGGCTGTCACTACATTTCTCAACAAGTTTGGTACATGTAACCATTTAAGTGACACCAGTTGAGGGTGACAAGCTGAAAGCTGTGTACCCTCTGCCTCTTGGTATGTTATTCTGTACCTCTCTTCGGTCAAGGGCTGCGTACTCCGCCTCTATGCCCTCGGCCTCGGGGGCAAGAGAGAAGACCATCTGCGACTCCAGGCACAGGGCCAACTCCTTGTGGTGCTGCTTCTCTGCACAGTCACATGGAGTCTCGCGGTCTTCGTTCTCTGCAAACAGGTCCGCTTCTCTCTGAACCAGGAACTGAGCAAGTGGAAACAAGAGGGAAATTTTGCTTTGAATAGTGGGGCACACACTACATGCAACAGCACATAATAAAGTTTACTGACCAATATATGCAGTTTGTAACAGCTTAAATGACATAAACAGTTGAGTATCACTATCTCTGTGATAGTAGTTGAGGGAAAGGCTACACAATTATGCTAGTCCTAATTTTTCTGATCTATACTGTTATCATGACTACTACCATTTTTTCAGTTTCACGACCCACAGGTGGATTGCACTTGTGCGACATAAATTTTCACTTTAACAATTGCAGCATTTATTAAAAGTACCAGCAGAGAGAAAGTCTCCTTTTGATTGTTACTAAGGTGCGTCTGAGCAAAACTGAAATAACTTTTTTTACAGTGGCAATGGCTGAGCCACTTTAAGAAAATTGAATATGTTCTTCTCTCTGGTATGAATATGTAATTTCAGCTTCCCAAACATTTGTTCACTTAATTCTTTTCCACTTTCCTTTTTGCTTAATTTTCCAGTCCTATGTAGGTTTCTCTTTTTCTGTCACACCAGAGCTACCTGCCTCCCAACTTTAACATTTGGTTTTGCATGAGGTGCAAATTGCATTTTGCTATATACGCCTTTGTGCGATTTTCGGGGAAATTAAAATACAGGGAAAAAAAAGAAAAAAAATCAGCAGCAAAAAATGTAAAGTTATGAATCACGGAAACTAAGCTCAGGTCTTTATAAAGGCAAATATTGAGACACACAGTCATCGCTTAATTCACATGTGACTGTATATGATGCATGATGCCCCAGGGTTTCATAAAGATGTTCTGTGCTGCACAAAATCTTCCCAAAACTCACAAGGGGCTGGTTTAATCAGACTTAATATAATGGATGTAAGGCCAAACATCAGCCATTACTCTACAAATATTCATAAAACAAAAGGGCAGACACTGAATAATTTGTGTTAACATCAGGGTTACTCTGGCCCCTTTTATCTTTCTTCCACTCAAATTACTCCCTGTATTAGTGAGGCTCTTCAATTTCCATCTATGGAGCCTCTGACCTATACCTAAAATGTCATATCTGAGAATATTTTACATGAGCCTGCGCTGAAAAATGTCCACAGGACTTTGGAATCTCACCTCAACACAAGTCTTCATGCCTGAGGCAGCAGCATAGTGCAGGCAGGTGTTTTTCTTGTTGTCAGTGGCATTGATATCAGCGCTTTCATACTCTCCGTGGTCCAGCTTTGCTCCGGTCCATGACAGAATGATTTGTAGACATTCAGCCCGACGCTGTTTGTCTTCATATGGCCGTGAGATCCGAGGTTGCAGTGCCCCCTCTGAGGTCAGGATCTGAGGCCCCATGCAAAGAAGGTGCAGAGATGTCTCATTGTGCACATTACGCTTGTTGGGATTCCCATCTTTGCTTAGGAGAAAAGACCTAAGAGAGTAAGACAGAGACAAACAAACTAAACAAGGGTGAAATTGACAAATATCAATTATTCCTGTTGTGCATGATCAACTGATTTTAGTTTTGGTACAACTGTACATTCTAGTGCATTTTAAGGAGTGAACTTAACAGTATTTAAATAAAATCTAGAGATTAAAACAGCAGAGATGCATATGCAGAAAGACACATTACACCTCAGGTAAACTATTGTCCATTAGTTAATTAGTTGAAGATCCTTAATTATGATGCTTCATGTAGAGTCCAGAATTTATATTTTACCAGCTAACTATTCAGTATTCAGTATGTTTTGATTCCGCTTGACTCTGCCACTTTTTGAGCAAACATCTATTAGCGGAAAAAAACAACAGGGCCTGAGAGGAGTAAAGATGAACACATGCAAGGTTGGTAGCTTGTGGGATGGGAAGCTCTTGGAGCCCCATCCTATTCCGTCCCAGCATGTTGCATTCCTCAGAGCTGCGAACAGATGGCTATGTGGAGAGACAGATGGGACAAAGACGTATAGAGACAAAACATGAAAAATTTTCTCCTACGATGCAACAGAACAGTACTAGATAGGACCAGCTGATTAGCAACAGAGTGCTGCAGAATAAAAGAAGTGCTAAAAGGACACTTGCTAATGTAATTAATTAATAAACTGCAGCATATCAAAAAGCTAGAGCATAGCAAATGAGTCCCTCATCTGTCAGCCCTGAGATATCCTTTTTCTCCTACTGACAGCAGCCACTGACTGTGAATGTGTACATTATATCTGTTTGCTTGATTGTCTGATTTTGTCAGAACCGTATCCTAACCTGAGTAGGCGTGTCATAGCGTGCCGGGCAGCATAGTGTAGTGGAGTGTTGTGCTGGTAGGACTCTCCGTATGTAGCGTTGGGATCCAGAGCCTCCTTGAACTGCGGGTTGCTCTCGTACAGTTGGCAGGCCAGCATCTCATCCCCATTGATGAGAGCCTTGCGGAACTTAGTCGCTGTGTTTCCCATCTCTTCCCCGACCGTAGGTTCAAGCTCTGACTGACACGGCAGCCTCTTTAGTCAACTTCAACCTGTTCAAGTCCAATAGGCCAGCATACTGAATGTCCTGAAGAGAAGAAGAAAAACAGGAGTTTAATTCCTTTATGGATGTGTCCGAATCCAACAAGGCCTTGTCAACTAAAAAATGGTGAGTATTAATCACTTCCACTCCGTCTGAATCACAAGGACGAGAGGTGCATCTCCAAGGTTGCCCAGACTGCTCTGCCACAAGCCCCTGTGTCAGCATCACCACAGCACTGTAAACCACCTCCTTGTGTTTCTCTTTTTATTTTTTGTTTTGCATAACTAAACATGGTGCCAACAAAGCTCACACAGAGAGAAAGACAAGACTTCCTCTAGCATCACCAGGAGCTTCCGCATCGCCGTGCCAATGCTGCCCATCCCACTGAGGCCAGGAGTCATTGTGAAGCAAGATATCCTCAACTGAAGAACAACACGCAGCAAGTCAGCATTTCGCTTCCACCAGAGCACCATATGGTCGTGACTGTTTGTGCAGTGCGATGCTTGTATGGGTTTTTTGGTGAGCTACAGCACAAATCGACAAAACACATTATATCAGTCAGCACAACATATTCTACTTCATGATGCTAGAAATAATTCATACTCAATTCCCGCAACCCTGCAAATCCTTCAGCACAATAATGTCTTGGTGTAAGCAACTTGTGCACACAATAGAGGGAAAAATGCTTCCTGAAAACCCTCTAAGTATACATAGCATATGCCGAACTCTCCATAGGTTAGCAACAATGACGAAGGAAATGGTATGCAAATTTCAACATTCCATTTGCAGTTGATTATTTTCCGCAGCTTAGAGAGTCAAGACTGTGGATGAACTTGACTCACTGATCTAATCTTTACAAAATATCAACTTAAACTACATAAGCAACTGTGAGTGACAGAAATATAAACGATAAAAGGAGAATTTTATAACTGTTTTCCATTACAAAGTATTATTTATTGTGATTTGGGGAATTTTTAATGTCATATTCAAACACTACTAAAGTAAAAACCCTTTACATGCATACATACATGTGGAAAGAGAGACTCATGTTTACTAATTTAATTTTACCAAAATAATAGGTACACTCAGTTACCCCTTCATTCAGTACACCTGGTTAAAACTAACGCAGTCTAACACAAGAGTCATTCAATAAACCCTACCTTTATGATGGTTATAATGTTCAGTTTGTATTTCCCACACTGTTTTAGAGGAGTGTTGGTTCAATTTGACAATACTTTTGGAGAATGTAGTCTGTGGTGCTGCTGAACTGCACTGCATCATGGACAGAGGTGTTACTGTAATTTTGCCTACCCTCACTGATATAAATGGGGTTAACAAAATAATAGAAACACCTGTCAGTATAACAAAAGTAGGATTAACTGCAGCACTTACATTTTAGCTGGGTGTACAAACTGGCAACAGTGTACATAAGTGGTAAAAGTAAGTTTAGTAAAGTTATGAAGTGCACACGTAATTTAACATACTTTCACTTATTCAATTTTTTATGAAGACTGATGAGTCACACCCTTCATGAAAACATCAACTGTGGAATGGAGGCAATAGAGCAAAGGCTGGACCTTTATGGGATGGGACTTTGACTCCTCCTCACTCTTTGTAACCCACTTGTAATAGTCAGTCTACATGCATGCCTGACCATCTACTCTTTATCCTGCCAACCTAAATAACTACTTACTGTACACTTATTGAAATGTTGGTCCGCTGCCATTATTAGGACAGGACAATCTGCAGCCACCCTTGCAAAACACGACCCATGCATTCAAATACACCATATCTTACACATACCACTAACATGTTTGCATCTTATACACCACTGAAGACAGATGACACATGTTAACGTGACTTGCTGCACTACATCTGTGTCAAGCTTGTGCCATGTGAGGACAGACACCCTCAAAACCGCACACAGTCAGAGAGCAAAACAAACTATGTCTCACCTTGGTGAACACTTGTAAACACCCGATCTTTGAACAGAGTTATATATCTCACAAATGGTGACACATACTACTGGATGAGGTTACGCTGCACATTATAACTGTTTAATTACCGTCCGACAATTGTTAACAACACTCCTCCATGACAGCGCCAGCCAACACCGAGCTGTATAACAAAAGCAGCTAAGGCTATAAAAACATAACAGTTTGTCTGCGTAGCGTGCCACTTGTCACTAAACTCCTTCATGCAGGCCTTTCCCCATGTTGTGTGGTGTTTACCATTTTCGCTAGCTCACACCGACGGCGGTGTGTTGTGTTAATGAACAGTCCGCGATAACGCTCTGTTACATTTCTGATTAATGTAATCATTCACCAGTCAACTGACCTTAGATAACGTTAGCTGCAAACTATTCCGCTTGATGAAGGGGCTGGTGTTAACCACAATACACAACATTCCTTGCTAGCAAGGTGTTATTCAAAAAGATAAAAACATCATGACGCTAGCATCTGCGTTGGCTAACGTCAGCGCATACGCTAGCGGATCTGCTAGCAAGCTAACCGCGCCGCTAGCCAACTTAGCTAGCACAGTTGATAAACTCACAGTAAACAATGAGTAACAAGTATTCCAACTTACACAGACGGTTCATGTCGCTGGTGTAGCCCCGAGCTTGTGAATTTGCTGTCACTCGCTAGCGCAGTTAACGGAGGGTTTTCTTGTTAGTGAGGTAATCCATAAATAATGTGTGCAGCACACAGCAGTGATGTTGTTCCTGTCAACTCTTCGTTGACTCTCTGCTGGCTGCCTCCTGGACGGGTTGCCAGGTTTCAGCAAAAAACCCAAACAAGCGGAAAGAGAAATAACCCGTTTTCCTCCGAGTTTAACGTTACAATATTTTTGAGATATGACCAACTACGTACATGTTTTCTGTTTTGTTTTGTTATTGTTACTTTATCCTGATATTTCTTTTTATATTCTATTTTGTTTTCATCATCAGAGTTGTGCATATTTGTGTTGCAGTATATCATAATGATGGACATATAAGCCTTTAGTATTCAACCTGTGTGTCAAATCTACAGGTTCCCATGGCCAGTAAAGAAATGTGATCCATCACAATACTCTGTACAGTAGGCCCACAGCAACACCTCTTCATCTGTTCTGGCACTGTGTCCATACTAAAAGGCTTTGGAGAGACTTGAGTGGATTTGTTATTGATAACATTGACTGTGATTTCACTTTTTGCCTAGAGACTATTATGTTTGGTTTCAGTAAATGTAATGGCAATAAACTCACAGTTTATTATTAACCTAATCAATATTTTGGCAAAATCCACAAACTTCAGTTTTAATAAATGAAACTCCTCATTTATTACATTTGGAAATTAAACCAAGCAATACATAAAAAAACATTTTCTCCTCCAGAATCAAGACGGATATTTAGACTATGAATTTGTGGGCCTCTTTTAATGTATTTGTATGAATGAATATTGTCATCTGGCTGTGTAGTTGTATATGTATACTGTCCCATGGCATCTATGTTCCTGTTTGCTTGTTTTATTATAACTGATTGGTATCACTTAAGTAAGTTATTTTGTATATATTTGTTTATGTTTATTTGATAACTAACTAAATAAAAAAGGAGAAAGGGTCCAGCTCTTCACTTTTTGGCTTTCATGGTCCAACCATGGGATAAAATGGAAGTGTAATTAAACCTTAAGTCACATGAGGTCAGTATCCACTCAACTCAACAGGCTGCTGTAGTCATTGGTTTAACTGTGAGTGCAATAAAATTCCACTAGAGTGCGACAGAGTCCACAGAAACAAATGGCACTTTTTGGATGGGCAGGAAGTTGTGTTTTATTTGCTTTCAATCCCCTGAGCAGCCCAGTCTTAACATGACATGAATCGGGTTTTGGAGGTGCACTTGTAGCAGCCTTTATTAATTAAAAGGACAAAGCTGATTTTAAGGTACTTCATCCTCCATCACATTCCTATGTGGTGGTTCTTATATGCAATGAACCAATTAAATTGTAGAGCCTATGAGACCAGACATGACCCTGCTGGTAATTACAGTCAATCATTAACTGGTACATTCATATATCGAAAACAAATGCATATATTAAATGTAAACAGTAGCTCATCATATGTAAGCTAAACAGGGACAGAGGTAACTTGAAATGACCACCCAGATACTCCAAAGAACACATATGCCTTTTTATTATCAAATATTTGAACATTGCAATGAAGGTATATACAGCATATTATCATAACATTTATGAGTGCACCAATTTCATATCAACAGGCTTTCAATAAATAATCTGTAAACACATAACCTCAGTGTAAAGGCAGATTCAGTAATGTATGCACAATGAAACATACAGAACACTGCTTTTAAAAAAAAAAGTGGAGCAACTTAAACAAATGCTTTGGCACTTTCAAAATTTCAAATACAGTTACATAAAAAGGGTGGTGGAATAAATAAATATTCCAGGAAAATAGATGGATTGAAGACAGAAATAATGACACCATCTCAGGACGCTGATGTTTATTGTGTCTTACATGCCTTTGTCTTTTATAGTTCCTGTGTCACCACAAAAGGAAAAAATATATCACCACATTTATCACCACCAAGACAAAATCAGGGTGTGCACATGACAAAAAAGCAAACTTTTTATTCAGGGTGGCAGGTGAAGAACAACAAAAATGGCAAAAAGAGAAAGAAAGCATTCAAGGGTTTGTGTAAAAGGAATAGTAAGCTGCCATGCCTTTGGATGAGGGGGCTTCTTTGCTATAGGAGCTGTCAGTGGCGGCAGAGGCCAAGTCCTCACACTTGATGTCAGAGGGTGAGTCCTCTGTGCTGGGACCATTGAGAGACAAACGCCTTCGTTTGCAGGCCGTGGAATAAGAATCAGCCTTGTCTAGGGACAGAGCTGATGGCTGCGTATCTGTCCAGGAAGAGATCAGGCTTCCATTGCTGACCACCTCCTCTTCTATCTGTGCTTTAACTTTGTTTGAGTCTTCTGGGAAACCAGCAGTGGGACTGGGCCTGGGAGACCAAGGCAGGCTGGGAGTAACCTTTCTCTGGTATGGTGCTCTGGACCCCCACCCTGCAGACATGGTGGTGAAAGGAGAGTCTGGGTAGTAGCTGAGAGCATGAGATGTTGGCATGGACAGGGATTTGATACCATAAGGTAGGAGGGAACTTGAGTATTCCCCTTCATATGGTGTCAGATCTAGTTTGTTGCTGGTGCTAGTGCCATTTCCCCCTTGCTGCATGGAGGTGACAAACCACCTCTGTGAAGCTCCGTCTTCTGTCTGAGGTGAGAGGAGGCTGTTAGTCTGCGGCACTGCTCTTTCGCTGTTGTAGAAACGATTCTGGGGAAGATTGTTGACAAATTGTTCTTGAAAGAGGGGCTGCATGGCGTAGCGGGCCCCAGGGACAATCTGGTGGGCACGGGGAGAGTCAGTCGGAGAGGGGGTGAGGCGATCATTCTCTGGAGCTGTGTACATCCTGGAAAATACAGGTACATATGAACTTGACGTCAAGGAAGGGCAGTATCTGGGTGAAAAAAAATCATGGTGAAAACATGTTTCAAACTGAGTTAGCACATGCATATGAAACAACACATCCTACATTGGTATATTTTCCGAGAAAATGACAACACACTGAGACAGCTGATGTAATAAAACATAATTCAACGTATATCTGTATTATTTATGCACTTTATAACTGGTGAGCAATGCATGGCAATGAAGTAAAATACTCACGAATCATAATTATCTCTGAATCCTTTGGCAAAAGGGTTGTGATCAATTTTCAGCTGTGTAATCTAAAACAAAGGAAAATGAAAGAGCTTCATATTAATATGTGAAGATAAAGAGAGAACAAATATAAAGAAGCATCATGAAGTTAGCCACATGCATATCAAACTTAACAAGGAAATAGCAGATAGAGTAAAATTAGAAATTGCTACTTCATTCTTACACACCAGGGGTATTGGTCTGAGTGTATAATCATAAAAACAGTGTTCAGCTCAAACGCCATATTATAAAAGAGAAGGAAAGAGGAAGGTTTCATGTTTCATGCTTACATCAGTGTTCTGGTAGGCAGTCACAGCTATGTATTGGGTCTCTGGAAATGTGAAGCTCTGAGTCTTAAGGTCATTGTTAATGTCCTCCACACCATCCTCAGTCACCTCAACGATGTGCAGCCTGGGCTGGTACTTATGCAGCGATTGCAGGACAATCATCTGCATATGAAGATGACAAGATCGTTAAATCACTACAATTTCTACAATTTGTGCAAATAAATAAAAACAAAATGAGTAAAAAAAACAAGTATTTTTTAAAGTGGTTTGCCTGATGAAGAAAAGCAATTTCCTTTCAAAGTGAGTAAAACATATTTAATTTATTCTTTTTTTTTTTTTTTTTTTATAAAAATGTTAAATTACCCCCAATAGTGCCAAAGATTTACGTAAAAACTATGACTGGTGCGCTTTAACCTTGTCTATACGCATTATTTATTAGGGTAGTTATTTTACATACATAGCGGTTCTGAAACAATTTATGACACTTTCATGCAAAAAAAAAAAATGTTACTATATTAATACAATTTATTTACATCTTCGCCGACTGTTAAAGATGTTAGTTCAGGCTTAATAATTTATTAGTTTAACATACCTGTGAAGTATTGTGATTGGTTCCTTTGTTGTTCGTGAGTTTCAGTTTGCTGAAGGAGATTTCTTGTCTCATCCAGTGAGCCCCTGTATTTGGAGACTCTGGGTGGATGTAGACTTTGTTCCCTGAAAGAAAATTAAAAATATTTTTTTTTCAATATCAAACTGTAGGAGCTAAAATCAAGTAAACCATTTAGTAATCTATGCATTGAAAAAACAAAAAAAAACAAAGGGCACACCTATATTTCTAACGGTATAGTTTTAAGACTTCTAAAACAAGCCTTATTTTTACAAAAATGTTTTATTCTTGCAAATAGAAAATCTTACCATTATAAATTCCAGTTATATTCATTTTTAATCGACGGGATATGGTTACCCCTTATATTTTAAACCCAACATCGACTCAGCATCCATCAAAATGAAAAGTTAAAATTGTCAAATATCGATCAGTCTCAGTACCTTGGCTGCTGTTGTCCGCCTTCCCACAGGTGACCCATTTGCCACCTTGAAATCTCCAGTGGTTTGGATCTGCCAGCACCACCTCCACAAACACGTTGTAGTGCGCTGTCAGGTTGAGACCAGCGATGTTAAAACTGAGGAACGGGAACATCCTTCTACAAACACACAAAATAAAATCAAAATGATTATAGACGGCATTGAAATAGCCTATTACAGTACAATGGAAAAAATGTAAATGAAAAAACAAAAAACTAAATATGAAAATCACAATAACTGTGTACTCTCTCTCCACCTCACCTGCCCTGCTTGGTGATGATCATCTCGGTCTGGTGCCGGTGGAACTTGAGCCACAGCGGCCGGTTGCACAGGTACACCTGGGCCCTCATCCCCGGGCCGGCGGTGGGTAGAGTTATGTTGCTGAGAGCCGACCCTGAGCTAGTGTAGGGCGGATATATACAGCCGGGGCTCTGGCCGAGCTGGTAAGCCGGGCTGAAGTGACCACGGCCAGTGGTGGAGGGAGGAAACCCCGCGGGAGGCAACACGGAGCCCAGGTGCAGAGATGACGGGTACCTGCTGGCGCTGGACGGGGTGTAAACCGTCCCACTGGGGGTGTAAGGGATAAAAGAGCAGGGGTTCGGTGTGTCTGGGCTTTGTTTAGAAACCGCAGGAGGGATGTAGTACCGGTCAGCACCCATCCCGTGCTCCGTGTACCTGCTGCCGGCTGTCGGGTCGTCTCCATCCACAGCCGGAGACTTGCGCCTCTCATCCGCTGCGTCCTTGGTAGCAGTGAATGTACTGCTCTCCCCCTCACCGCCGAGCATGACTGCTTCTCTGCTCTCTGCTCACAGTGCTTGATTTCCTTCTTTGATCTCAGTTGCTCTTTTTCGGGGGTCTTCTTCCCCCTCAGGAGGACAGTTTTATGCCAGGTGTCTTCTGGGATCAACTTCTTCTACTGAAGTCTGAGATAAAGAGACAGAAACAACTCACAGTTAAGATCAGCCCAGACTACAGGCTGCATCTGTAGTCAGTGGGTTACCTGATTCACCATCACTTAAAAGGCCTGAAACCAAGTGCCAAGTGGCAACTTGCACATACACGCAAACACAGTGGTGGAAAGTGAAATGTTAAAAAAGCAAAACAAATTGTGGTGGGCGTACAAAAGTGTGTCTGTGGAGTCTGTTAAACGTGGACTACTGAATTTTAAAAACAGTGACTTTTCCTGCAACATAAAAACAATTCTTTGCAATAGGTGTTCCTGCCTCTCTCTTAGCCCTAATAATTATCTCTGTTTTAAGATAATGTTTAGGGGAACTATTGGCCTGTATTAAATTCAGTGTAATAAAATAAAGCACTGTGTTTGTATCTATTTTTTTAAGATATAAAATTCATGAGCAGATGCTAGAAACGCCATGAAACTAAGGCCAATAGTTCACATACAAACATAAGAAAACTGTAATATAACTGACCTGAATCGATTAGAAATAAATTAGGTGAAGTGGTGACTTCACTTTATTTGGATAGCCTAATATTGGAGGCGATCAGCCTGGAGGTGAGAGCCAATTTCTTGTAAATCATATGACAAACTTTAAGTAAAGCACATATTTTGGGGCGGTAGTTTCGTAGTGTAAACCTGAAGTGAAAGCTCACCCACGAGTTTTGATATTCGTGACATATTTTGGGATAATCTGATGGAAACCGCAATTTTTTTCGGTGGAAACAAATAGTGCTATTTTTGCTTTGTAACACGTCTGTGGAAAACGAAACCCGAAATGTTAATATGATAGCAGTGCATTTGTTTTATTTATGGAGGAAATTTAAAAAATAAAAAAAAGAGTTACTTTATGAGAAATAAACGGGGTGCTGTTAATCCTATATTATTATTCAGAGTTAATGAATTTGCATTCATTCAATTCTGATGCGGATCTGTGTCCCACCGGGATACCCGACGTGAAAAAGGGAAATAGCCAATTATTTTTCCGTTTGAAGAAACCTGTGATGTTTCTCAGATGAGACAGATCGATGTTAGAAACGACAACAAATAAATGTAAACGATCCTGCCCAACAAAATAATAATGATAATAAAAATAAATCTGCTTATAAAATGAATAAATGGGGCTTAAATTATTGCAAAGGCTAGATTATTTTTTTGGGGAGACGATGTTTTAATTTCCTATTTATTACAATAATAAATGAAACATATGTTTTATGGCAATGACATAAAAACGTCAGCATTCACATTCATATATAAATATATAAAATATAAACTTACCAAGCGATTTTCCTCCTGTTTCCGTTTAAAAATCAAATTCAAGACGCAAGAAAATAACTTGAGCGAAAAAAAAAACCTTAGGCAAAATCGACGCGCAAAATAACCTGCGGAACTGAGCCCACACTACCAGGACATCATGTTGTGTTTCTGGTTGAGGAGGGAGTAAAAAGTAAAGCCTGAGCCATGTGGAGGAGGACTGATCAGCGCGGAGAGGCGCACTCCCGCTTTCAGCGCTGCTCTCTCGGTGTGGCCATGACGCACAGATAGCAGCCTATTATCAGATTCTCTTCTGATCTCCAGGGGAGGGGCAGGGGATCCTCAGCATCAATGCCAAGGTGTATAAAGAGCGACGCGGCTCCACGACCCAGCCGTGAATTGTTTCCATCTCATCATCCTCACAAAGACATCACCAGAATAACATTCCCACCAGGGCTGAGAGTGCGTCTGTGGGGGGTCAATAGTGCAGAGTTTATGGTGATTGTCACCTCCAGAACACTGATGTCTACAACTCAATAAGCTTCCTATCTTAACAGAAAAAGAAAAGTGCATTTATGTTCAGATTTCTGAAAGGTGGCGCTGGCCACAAGACTATAGTCAACTTTTTAAAACTTTTAGCACATTCACAAAATTTAGCCCCCAAAATGCATAAAATCAACAATATGAAAGTTGCTGCTAATTTCAATTTCGAGGTATCTCGGAGAGATGGAGAGTCAGCCATTGTGATGCTTTACCTACAATAACATGTTGTACAAAATGTGTCAGACTGTGAAATGAGAACTTGGAGAGTAAATGTACCTCGCTGACAATAAGACGTAAAATATAAAAATAATAAACACAATTCTGTAATTTCCTGTCAATAGCTGCACAGATGGAACCTGTCATGATTGAAACTCAGCTGTGTCACTGTCTTTGTAGTTTAGTGGCTAAAGACCACTACAGATATACAAATCATTAGGATCCCCCCATAGCAATGATAATGAGGCTGAAGAGTGAAGAGCCCCAATCAGAAGAGCAGCCAAGGCATGAAAAGGAACCGTCATAAGAGATTTACATTGCCAGTCTCTGATATATTTAGCGTAAAAAGTGCAAAGAAGAAGAAGAAACTCATTTATGTTATTGACAGTTACACTGGCATAAAGACAAAATATGTGAACCCTGATACTCACATACAAACTGATGTATATCTTGATTGTTTTCTGTGGTTGACCCCAATAAATAGGCAGAGTGCTGATGACGAATATGGCCCGTTTGTTGTCCCAATATACACATTAGTTTATCACAAAAGCACGAAGAATTCACACATCATTTAGGCTCTTACAGGGACACATGTCAGACTGCTTTGTCCTTGATTCTGTCTACCTCTTCAGTTCAAAGGAAATCAAATTCAGACTATCAGTGATGCTGCATTACTGTGTTAATGGGGCACCTTTTAACAGCTTTAAAGACCAGGTCTTCTCCCAAGACCCAGACGATGATCAGCTGCTGCTGCTGCGTGCTTGGAGAAACGTTTGCATGATAAAGACAGTGAGAGGATTAATGAAGCAGGTCGCCACCTCTGAAATAAACACATCGCACATCAAACAAGACAGATCAACTGTTTGGGTAAACTGTTTGAACGGCAAACAGTGTAAAGCTAATACACCTCTGCTGATAAACTGATTGAGCTGTTTGTGTATTTCAGGAAGTCATGAATATAGAGTAAGAATTCACAGATCTCGGTGTGCACATGTGGTTTCAATGGTCCTGCATTTACTTTGTTTTCCCTATTCCCTTTGCCAAGTATGTTACTTTTTTTGTGTGGTTATTCTTATATCAGTAAGTCTATTTATTACTTATGTAAGTGTATCTTAAACAGGTGAATGTAATAAAAATGTTCAGTCTCAGGTATTATTTGTATTGGATTGAAACCCAAGGACGTAAAACTCTCTCACACTCTCTCCCTAGCTTTCTCTTTCTTTATTTAGTCTATCAATCTGACACACAAACACATATGGTCACGTGCGCTGATGGTAAAACCAATGAGTCAGAAGTGAGAATGTGTGGAGTGTTGAAAAGTTTCTATTGCAGTTTCTATATAAGCCTCTGTTTGTCCCAGCAGTGCAGGGGCTGGCACACTCACTGACACATTAAATATTTCTGCATTCAGCCTCCTTCAGAAATAGCTTTAAGCCTCCCCTCTGCTCAGAATTGTGCTTTACGTATTGCCACTTCACTTGGGTGCAGAATGATGTATGTGCAAAGTTTGACACCAGAAGGCTGTTTTACATTCATCTGCTGAAGAGGGGGAATTACTCTGTGCTTACCTTAAAGGGTATTTGGATTTTTTTGAAGTGGGGTTGTGTGAGGGACACATCCATAGTCAGTATTACCTACAGTAAATGCCAGTCGGTGCACCTCAGAAGCAGGCAGGAGTACCACCCTGGAAGCTCAGCATTGTACTGCTGTGGACGGGGGCAGCAGCAAAATGTGTTTAGCCACCTACAAAACACCAACTCAATAACAAATCAATATCAGTTTAAGTGTATGCCATATGTAACATATTTTCACTGTTTTACTTTACCATCAGACGGCCATTTCCAAAAGGGAATTGAAAGTGAAACTTATTTGTGCTCTCTTCTAGGAAACACTCCATTGACAAAAGCAGTCATTTTACCTTGCTGAATATAGGAGCTCAGGCCTAACACTGCCTCATTTAGTTAGTTTGTGTGGTGGTGACAAACTGGGATGTTTTAGAGGATTAGTCTGGATCCACCAGAGTCACACAATAACACAAAAAAATAGCGATCAGGGCAGTGGTAGACCAGTAGCTCCTGAATTCAGAGAGGTCTGGTGGCTTTGAAGAGAGTGATATGTGGCTTCAGTTCTTTGTTGAACACGGTTGTTTGAAGGCAAAGTAAAGTAGTGAAAATATTCTAAATATAGCATACACATAAACCAGTCCTGTTTTTGGGGGTTGGTTCTTTTGCTGCTGCCCTCATCCACAGCAGTACATTGCTTAGCTTCTGTAGTGGTACTCCTGTCTGCTTCTCCAAACTCAGGACGCGCTGATCGTCATCTACTGTGGGTAATATACTGTCTGTGAATAAATACTTCATGCAGCACCACTTCAAAAAATCCAAGCTACCCCTTTAAATCTGAATTTAACGAGCATAATGTTGTGACAGCACAAGAGTGGAATTAATGATGCTCAAATATACAACTTTACATAGGTGTGATGTGAACACTTGAAACCTTAAGTGTAAATACATTGACAGTTGATTTTGTTTTCAGTCAGGTAGGAGGTGCTTTGTGTCAGGCAGTTTATCTTTTTAAAATAAACAATGTTTGAATATTCATAAATTCTGGATTTTTTCTAAAGAGAAAATGGAGAAGACATAACTAGGACTTTTTAACAAAGTAACTGAACCTTTGCTTGGAACAAATAAAGACAAAAAGTATAGTCTACAAAGCATTACAACAATGTCTTTAAACATATTTGGAGGGGAATCTTTAAAATTAACTTCCCAGGATTTGCCTGGTTTGCATTCTACCTCACTTTTGACTATAAACACATAATTTCTATCTTTAAATCAGTTTATCTCATTACCAAAAACATATGTTTAAAGATAACCACTACACATCACATAATGCTGTTTGGTTATCGTGTGTTTATTGGGCAGCCTGTCTCTATAATGGTCTCACTCCTCTTTCTGTCACGCTCGATGAGCAGCTTCCCCTAGCTGTGCCTGCTTTTTGACACGTCTAAAGGGCTGTTTCTGACATCTTGCCATCCTGCCGGCCACCGCTCCCGCAGTGCTCATGCCAGGCAGGAGGAAAAAGCTGGTGACCTGGCCATCGCCTGCCTGCCCTAGGCCACTGCCACCCTGCTGGCAGCAGAAGGTCTGTTGGTCTGAAGCCATGCCAGGAACTCTGCCCGCCGCAGCTTGTGATGTCACGACAGACACGCTCTCAGACGAGAGCTCTGATTGGCTCTGAGCGTTTGCCTTTCTCACTTCCTGGGAAATGCCCTCTCCACAACTTACAGACCTAATTAATTATCACTTTAATTGAATGTGATCTCAGCTTTCTGTCCTCCTAGCTGATCAGCTGCTTTCACAGATCATGCAGCAAACCACAAATATGCTCTTCCCTGTGATGCAATTTGCATATGATGAGGACTGTCGAAGTTTTGTTAAAAAAAAAAGTCTTGCAGCCAATATATGAAAATTTGTAATTAAACATTTTACAACTCATTTTTTACTTCCTTTTTCTTGATTAGTTACCAGTGCATGAAGAACAGACTTGAGTCATGCAAAGTTTTTCTTGCTAAGATTAAAACTTTTTTTATGCTCAGAAACATTTGAAGAGTCTGGCATTTGAAGACTGTAAAAGTCTGTTAATAAATGCAAAAATGTGTGTTGTGAGTGTAATGATGTACTTTGAAATACACATTTTTTAATGAAGCAAAGTAATGTACACATTAGCACAACTCCTTTATAAATAACTAATATAATAAATCCCACTGAGGTACTTCTTCCACAAACTAACAGCCAACAGTAAGAGTTTTTACAGCAGGTCCTCACATGGCAGAAGGTGAAGGACTCTAGTGACCCACTTCCTTGTCTCCCCCCTACGCTTACATTTATGGTTTCGTCCTACATCCTGTTAAGAGTAGCAGCAGGAGTGGACAATCACATTTGGTGCTCAGCGTGGGGGCGGTTGGTGAGCTGTCATGTTCCAGCTATCCCACGGAGATACACTTCTGCCTCTCTGCGAAGATTTGGTGTTTTCTCATTTGCATTTGCTAATGAGATCCTGTTTGCATGACTTTATACTGGGAGGCTATCTCTCTGAATTTCTCTTTACAAATACAGGAGGAGGAGGAGGGCCTGTTTGTTCAACCTTTATTAGCCAATTAGTCCCATTGAGATTAAGGATGTCCTTTTTAGGAGAGATCTGGCCAAGAGAGTGGCATCATGGTGACGTTAGGTACAGGAAACTTGTAGGTATTTGTGAGTGATATTCATATTCTTTTAGTTTTGGGTTTCTCAAATTTGGTGTAACACATGAGCCACATGGTGGGTCTCTAATCAAAAGTTGTAACAACTTCACGGTATAAATGTAAAGGCCCTTATACTGGCATTCAGCAAAGGCAAAGGACAAGTTTATGCTCATTGCGGCCCCAAACTAGACACTTTTTTAAATTTGTTTAAACCAAAAGTACAACACTTCTGATTTCTTGGTTTTTAGTGTCTTCATTTGCAAGAGAGCATACCATTTTACTGATAATCAAGTGTCTGAGTCCAGCCCTGCCAGTTCACCCTGATCACAACTTCACACAAGAGATTCATCTTCCTAGAAGCTTTCCTTAGCCAAGACCAATGACTCCCAAAATCACTTATCTGAAGGGAAGTTGCAGAAGTCTCAGGCCAGTACCAATTAGGGCTCGTTTAGAGCACTTCCTCGTTATCACCCAATCTGTACTGTTAAGAGTTCCTGCCCACCAATCTGCCAGTGTCAGGAGCCCCCCTCCCAAAAGACACAGTCACAATTTGATCTCAGGTCACAGTAATGAACTAATGCCTAATTAAAACCACGTTGATCCTGAGAGACAGTGATACATTTAGGGCCATACAGAGTGACGAGTTCGGTCTCACCAATGGAAAAAGGCACCGTTTAACGTTGACATCATACGCGGCCAGTTGCCATTATAGTTTTATGGCACCAGGGGGAAACTCGAGGGGACAAGGATGAAAGCTAAGGAGGCAAAAGTCTGGTGATGGTAGATGGCGTGACACCTAGGCGAGATGGCTGCCAAGCAGTGTGGACATAACCAGCAGACCAGTTATCAAGATCAACAAGAGCAGGTATCTTTTAATTTGGGTTCCAGCTGTTTGTAGTGACCAACTAGGGTATTTTAAGCCAAAACATAATGTTTTTTGTGCCTAAACCTAACTACACAATAGCCCAGTGGTAGAGAGAGGTAAGGGGCACAGATTGTTCTGGAGTAAGATCATTTTTTCAATGATTTTTAAAAAAAAAAAATCCTTTCCCATTCAATTGTGTTTCTCCATAGAGGCTAAGAAGCCAAACCAAATAACCAAAAACACCTGATGACTCGGAAAAAGGTCATCTTTTAACGTCAGCAAACTGTTATCAAAAACTGTGTAATTCAGCTTACATGGTTTGTGCAGGGTTTTCTGCCTCTTGCTGGCTTTTTTGCCGTACATTTTTGTTCAAACATACAGTACATTCTCCCCGCTCGAAGGGAGCATGCCTCTCTGCTGTGATGACAAAAGAAGCAGCAAGTGACAAAAGAAACAGCAAGTGTGCACCTCGCCCACCCACTCACGGTGCATCCAGGACAACTTAGAAAAACTGAATTGTTAAAATAAATTTAACGCCTGTCAGACTTGATTTACAGCATGGAAAAGTGCAGGGGACATTAGGGGACAGATAAAGCAGCTGCGGGGAACATGTACCCCGTGTACCCTGTCTCCACTATGCCCCTGCATTCACCCCAGCATTGTCTCAATATATAATAAAATTGGAATTTGAAACGTAAAGAAACGATAAGTTTTACCATATGTAACATACAAATGTAACACATCTGTGGTTTGCAGTAACATACAGTGCTGACATTTATTCTGATGATTCCGTTGTATGAACATATGCTTGAAAACCATTAACATGTGCTGAAAATAATAATAATTCTATTGATTTCTATTGTATCCTCTGTGTCATTTGCATCAGGCTGCCAATTGGCTAAATGTACCAACTTTCAACTAGACCACTCAAAGTAGCAAACATCCTTCAAGCTGAAGCACCATCACATACTTACCGCTGCAAGGCTGTTATTTCTCTTGTTGACCTCTGACCTCCCTGTGACAAAAATCCCGACCGGCTATAACTGAGCATCATATCATGTTATTAAGACAATACTGTGTAAAGTCTGCCAACTGTTCCTGATTCTTGTCACAATCTCTTTAGAAATATTCAAAGATGAGATTTAATAAGAACATATCATTGTGTGTAATCACATTCTCTCATTACACTTGGTTCTGAATTTGCCTTTTTTTTACACTGAGCACACAGAGAGAGATTTAATAGATCTATATATTGAACCAGCTGTAACAAAGCATCAGTATGATCACCCAGCAATAGCAAAAGAACAAATACATTCTCTGTATTGTCCCTCTCTCCAGTGGGGTGGAAAGAATATTTTCTGCATTATGTCCTCTCTTTGAGCCAATATAGGCAGAACCCTGTGCATCTTTTTTTTCTCATATGGGGAATCTGCTGACTGTGGTATCACATTATGATTAACAATTTAACTATGATCCCCCTCTTTCCCATTGTTATTCCACAGATGACTGAGAGTAAGAGCGAAATGCCAGCGACGGCACGCAGGCTTCATTAGATTCATTGATTGATTTATTGTTTTCCATGGTTGTAATCACTTCCCCCAAGGTAATTTGTAAGCTCTTTATGGTTCAGAGGTATAAGCCTGAGAGTTAATTAATCGGCTTTGTTTAGAAGTTTGGAAGTAAAAATGCCCGTCTGAATTGGTAACTGCTGTGAAGGCAACAGTCCCTGTGACTTAGAATCCCTTGTTTACCACTACAAAAGATCAAATCTAAGCAGGTAAATAGACATAATCATGTCTGGATGATTTCTGGATGTTGTGCATTTACCTTGGTTCATATTTACCCTGTTAATTGTCTTCTTGTCAAATGCAAATTTAGGATTTTGTCATGTTTCAGAAGACACAGTCTCGAGCAGCTATCTTGGTAAAAAGCTACAAATCCAGCATTAAAAGTTATCATTGAAAATGTAGCCAGTGCTCAACAAAGAACAAAGAATGCAACCAATTCCACAGACACGTTCACCATTATTCAACTAAAATGTTTTTTTAAATGCACAAAACCCTGCGAAAAAAAAGGTAAAAGACTCTTTGCCTGCTTGTCCTTTTTTTTTTTTTTTGTGAGTAATGGACGCATCAAAAACAGGTTAGTAAGCATTAGAAAGCAGCATGGAGACAGACAGACAGATTTTGTTGCTGAGATAACAGAGTTGCCGAAGTTGGCGCTGAAAAAGGGGCCAATATTAACATGTCCGCCCAGGTTTTCATCGCTTCTGATCAGAGTTGGAGACAATAAATTCCTGCGACTACTGCAGAGCCATTTGTCCCAGGAATGAACGTGAATAGTAACCTTTCCCACCAAAGACAAAAGCCAGTGTTAGTGTTTTTTGGGAAATGGGCTTATCAGTGTAAGTCACTACAGAAACTGGCATAAAGCAAACATTTTCAAACTTCTTTTTTTTTTGTGATCAAATATTTATTACAAGTATCCGTTATGCATGACAAATAGTATTAGATTTTGCAAAAATAGACGAGCATAATGTTGATCTGTGAACAAATCACATACAAAACAACTACAATAACAACTAAAAAAAAAAAAACTAATGGCGACCATTTTATAGTGCACTCTTACTTTACCCCATTTTGTGATTTTATTCTTGTGTTAGCCTCTTAAATTCACACTCTTTATCCCAAAAAAAGCTAAAAAGTGTTATTACCCCAGAATCTGATGATACTACTTTTATGCCCTGACCCAAATCTTTGCTCTTGGCAGAAGCAAAAGTGACACACTTGTCCTCACTCCCCCTCACCCACAAAACCTTGGATATTGTCTGGCCATTGTCAGTCTTAATTGAAGTCCTGGCTTGCTTTAATTGGCTTTTCGATGTAATGTGAATGGGGACTGCTGTTTATGGGTTAAGTGCATCTTAATCAAAGCTTTAATCCAGTCATTAACAGAGAAACATGAGGTGTTGAGAGGCGAGGAGAGAGGTTGATAATTGAGAGGCTGCTTCCTTGCTCCCTGTGCTCTCTCTCTCTCTATGTGTGTGTGTGTGTGCTTACTTTCTTACTTTAGAAGTGCTCGGAGGTATGCAGGAAAAAGTGGCGAGATAATATGAAGGGGGAAAATCTACAAAATAATGTTAGTGAAATTTTATTCAGTGCATGTAAAGACAGAAACATTTGCTTTTCATACTTTGGGTCACGATACCCTCACATTTTCCTCTCCTATACTGTTGGTTTACACTTGGCGGAGGAAAAATGCAAAGGATTTTGAGGATGAATAATATGCCATCTATAGTACTTTCAGAGCAAGATAAAAACCACCAGAGAAAACATTTCTGAAAACAATTTTCTTTATTTCAGATTTGTATTTTGATGAAAATATACACCACCACTGACAGTAAAAATAGATTGTTGTTGTCTACGAAACACAGCTCCTCCATATCCACCCTATTGCTCAGCTGTCACATTCACACTGAGTTTTTCTCACTGTATATTTTAGCACCTATCCCCTGTGTGAGGCCTGTGTTCTTCCGTACCCCCACTCTTGTCCTCGTCTCACACACAGATGCACAGAGCGTTGAATCTACCAGTCTATATTGAATAAACATGCTGCTTTTAGATAGGGTCCTGATTTGCATCATCCTTTTCGGCGTGTATTTTTCACCATTTTTAGTGTAATTTATTACAGACATACAGACACCCACTGATCCTATAACAGCACTGTCAATTGCTCACAAACCCTGTGTTAGTCACCTTCTCAGAGGATCATCGCCAAATAAAACTCAGAAAATAGCCCATTCATATTCTGCAGGTGGCAAAGAGGCTGAGCAAATGAGGCTAATAGAGAGGATGCATATTTAATATGTGTGTCTTCTCAGATTGGGGTTGGTATCAGGGATGAGCCCATCCAGTATGGAGAAATGGTATTGGCCTAGTACTGGCCATACTCACCGCATCAGATATTGAAAAAAGTATAATCCCATAATGATCCATTAGGCTAAACTATCATGTAAATGTTCAACAAACTTTGCACGACATGCCGTAAAGAGACATGTCACATGATACGCAACACAGATGAGCAGCATGTGTTATGTGAATAGTAGAGTTGAGTGGGATTTAGACTTGTGCAGCAGACCCTACGTACATTGCCTACGCCTTTGTGAGCATTTAAACTTGTGCGGTGGTGTGTCTGTGTCACTCTGCTGCTACACCAAAGATTACACCTCCAAAACACTAGTGGGCGGCGGGGTTTCTGTGAAGTGCTGTTAAGTCTAGTTGATTCAAAACACACCTAAAACACACACTGAACATGGCTTAATAAAGACTATTTCAAACACAAGTACACAAATTGGCTTCACTATAACTCACAGCATTCAACGACAAAGCACCATTTCTCGATTTTTTAAAAATCCAACATGGCGGTGTCATGAACTCAGTCTACGTGTTTAAGATGGCTAGTTTGAACAATGTAGCTGCATCAGAAAAAGTGGAATTAGACTGGTATCGGCAGATACAAAGACAGTCATTGAAATATACAATTAGAAATTTGATGAATAACAACTTGGAACAGGATTCACCACTTGTGTCCTCTAGTGTGAACAAACACACATTGAAATTCTAGCATGCTTCCAGTTTGTGCAACACCTTTCACATTGTGGGTGTAAGGGTTGTGTGTTCATCAGTGTATTATTTTAAGGTGTGAAGGGCCGGATCACAAGAGAAGCTGGCCAAGCCTTACCTCTCCCAAAGCTTCACCACACACGACTCTCCCTGTGAGAGTGTGAAAACATTTACAGGCCATTTAGAGCGCGAGATGACACTTCTGCCCAGGTCAGCGGGTCACACACACACACACACACACTGACACACACTGACACACACACACACACACACACACACACACACACACACACACACACACACACACACACACACACACACACACACACACACACACACAGGGATCACTGTCAGCCCAGCAGACAGAAACATCTCTCTCCAGCGCTGACAGAGAGCAGAGGATGCAGCCCTCTCTGCTTCTTCATTTCATCAGATGAAGTGAAGAGGAGGAAATGTGCCTGCATACTGTGAGAGCAACTGATGAAGATCTCTGAGCGTTGCCTGCAAAAAGCAAAGTTTCAGACAGCTCTATCTGTAGCATGACTATACTGAAGCATGCTGACTGTAGGACTGATAGAGTGAAGGCATAATAGTGTCTGGACAGGGCTTTTGTACATTTAAAAGTCACAAATGTGATTTTACTTGTGCACACACATAAGCACACTCTCACACGCACATACACACACTGATGCACATACGTCGTTACTTCTGAGATGTTATAAAAACGTCTCTTTTATCCATTAAAAAACTATCGATCTTGTGCTTTGCCTTCTCTACTTGATGTTTTTTTTTCCCTGTCATAATGGAAAGTCTCCCCGGCCATTTCTTCAGCCTATTCTTCATTTGGAGTAATTATAGATGGAGAGGTAAAAGATGTTTTTTCCCCTTTCTTTTCTTTTCTCCTTCCTGCCTATCTTTCTCTCCCCTGCGTGCATTCAGAGGCGCTCTCACCACTGCATTCTTATTAGGGACATGTCTGAAAGGCTCCCGCAGCATGTGGTGTCCTCTGACCATCCGCTATGGCTGCTTTTTGTTGGCATTAACAAGCCAAGCAACCAAGGATAGCTTTTCAACAGGTACAAACTTTTCCTTTTAGATAATTAACCGCATTCAGACACTCAGCGCAGTGTAGGCAATGTGGGTACAGAAACCTAGGGAGGATCATATTCTAGAAAAAAGGACAGAGAAAGGGGAGAGAGATGGAGAAAAAACTTGATCAAAAGACAAGATGTTCTCTTTGGTGTTGTTTAGCGCTAGTGGATTCTATACCAAACCCCTATTCAAATGGTGTGGTCTTCATTTCTGCTCTCCTTGTTGTCCTCGTCTCTGTCCTCTTCATCTTTTTATCAAGATGGACCATGTAATGAGGGAAAACTCTGGTCATTGTGGAACGGTCAAAGGTTTGCTGGCTTAATGAATGGGAGAAACACAAGAAGGGCTGAATGCGCTCCTTCGTTCCTGTTTGCCTCGCACGTGCAAAAGCCCCGGGATGCCTCCTGAAGAAGGCCTCCTCCATCCATTGCCGTCTCGTCTCTTGTTAAAGGGGGCATAAAGCGAAGGCAGAGGGGAAAAGTAATTTTCTTCTCCTATCTATCTATCCATTCTTTTGGTGGGTTTCTTCCACTTTTTGCTGTGTACTTTCATAAAGCTTATAATTATCTTGGCGAGAGCCCCTCAAGTGAGAACGAATGGGGTCTTTGTAGCCTTCTCTCTTCAGCCCTCTCCTGTTTCTGCGAAGAAGAGAGTCATATTAACATTTGGTCTTTCCCTTTTACAGATGCAGTGAGAAAGCCAGATGTGTCTCTTCTAAAAAAAGCCTTTCAACAACTTAATTTTACATTTTACTGAATCACCACTGAGCATGTCAGAACAGGATAGGAGAATAATGCAGAAACTAGAGGAAGTTATAAAACTTCAATCTCGTATGTACTATTCATTCTATACTAATTAGTTAACTGACCAGTTGAATTGTTGTAAGATGTGTATGATTGTTATGCAAAATTCAAAAATGAGAAAAATGTGCTATTGCTAATGCTATTTCCTTACTATTGTTATTTCTTTTTTAAAATATATATATAGAGGCCCAGTACAAAAAAAAAGAAATAACTAGGCATGACAGTAGCTTCATCCATACTGACCTGGCAGCATAGATCATTGGTTTAGGGTCAAACTCTCCCCCTCTGTCATTTATGCAGACTGCACCTCCGCTCACCAAACCCTCCCTCGATGCCTCTGACCCCCATCCCCAACTCTTCCGGCTGATTACTCCTAATGTAATTTTAATTAAAAACTGTGGTGTCAAAGGGTTTAGCCTGCCTGAGAAGCGGGTGCAGATTGTGGCACAGTGGCAGACCCCTTCACTTGCTTGAGAGGAAATGCATCCTGACATTGCTTGGGCGGTGCCAACATGACCAAAAAAGCAAAAGAGTAAGGGGGCTTTTTGGATATCATGTTATGACTTTATTCTGCCTGGATATTTGTGTTATTTTTCATGCTGCTGAATTTGGGTTGTACAGTTCTGACCTATAGGTGAATGCTGATTTAATTTGGTATAGGCTACACCAGCGCCATTAATGCTTTGAACTACTTGTATCAGTTGTATTAGTTGTTATCATCATAATTTAAAAAAACAAGTCTCATTCGTCTTCTGTGACACATATCAGATCTGGTGATAGACTGGAGCTTGATGAGGAAACAGAAAGGCAGAGGGGTCGATGATAAAGTAAAAATGTTAGATATTTGCCCTCACCATCAACCCGACTCTTTCATCGGAGTATTTTTATCCTGTGTCAAATAAATCTGTTTCAAAAGCCAGCAAGAAGCAAAGTAAAGTCACCAGGCTGTATCTCTAACATCAAGATGCGCTTAGTAGTCATTGACAATACTTACCACTGCCAAATGTCACAGGGGTGACCTGTGGAAGGTGCCCCACAGCGGGACTCAACAGCAGAGGTCTGCCTGTAGGTTTGTAATCCCCTCACCCGAGTCGTTGGATTATCTGCTCTCCATCGACCCTGAAGAGGCTCCCCGTGGCTCGGGCTTAAACACTCTCTAAAATCTCATCTCTACACCCCATCTGCTGGCCGTACGACGTCTTGGAAGTCACAGATACCAAGGAGTGGGGACTGAGGCACAACAGCAGAGGAGGACATCAGAACACACAGCTCTTCCTTCTCGCTGTGGCTGTGTGGAGCGGAAAGGAGAGGAGGGCATTTTGCTCATCATAATTACTTACAAGATTTGGTCACTGAATGTTTGTGTTTTCCTCTGTGCTACAAGTTAAAATCTGTCCTTGCAGTAAAGCCTCTTTCATCCTTGTTGCAACAAATTTTCCTCCATTTTTAACTGTGCTTTCAGTGGATTCTACATCACTATGCTTAGACAAAGAATATACATAAATAACACATTAATAATTGGTTTCTTGAGACTCCTGAGTGCAAGAGGTGTCAGTGTCAATGACCCTTTAACATTCTCTGACAGGGGCCCTGTTTTGTGGCCGTCAGTGGACAGTTGGATGAGCTGGTGGTTGGCCCTGTGCAGTGAGGCATGTAGTAAGAGGGTTTAACTTTGCTAACCTCCTTCTGCCAGGTTCATGGGGCCCTGCTGCTTGGGTAATATTGGATCAGTGTTGGGAGCCTGTGCCCCTGCCATATAAACCAGCACGCTACCTGGGGTAGTGAGCAGTTTCCACTATAGAGCCAACTGCGCTTGATACTTGCTTACTTTCTCTCTTCCTAAGACACAGAACTGATTCCTTTTCCATCTTGAAAAGGATTTTACAGACTATGATAGTGTTTTAATACCAAATACAAAAAGATTTTTACTCTTTAATGACATAAATGAAAGTAAAGAGTGGATGTCGGATAGGTTTGCAAAATGGGAATAAAAATATAGTGATAAGATTTCTATCCTTAAAGGCTGAACTTCCAGGATTTACCCTGTTCCAGAGCAAAGCAACAACTTGTAGTTGTTTTAGTAATTGATCTTTTTGCATAGTAAATTAGTAAGCATCTGTGTGGGTTTGTTCTTTTACGCAGTTTTCTACCACTTTTTCCCTTTATGATTTGTGCCATATTTTGTCTGTGTGAATTTCTTGTTTGTGACTGTTTCGTAATGCTGCTGTGTCTTGACCAGGTCTCTCCTGATAATGGAAGCCTGTGTCTCAGTGAGATTACCTGTTTGAATAAAGGTAAAATAATCGTAATGAAAAATAAAACAAGTAAGTGAATAATCAAAAAAACACCTTAAAGCTCTTAGACAATTGCATTTCAATTCTCTTGTTTGTTTGTTTTAATCTTTTGTTTAACAGGCTAAAACCAAAAGATTGTTCACACTTGTAAGCATCTGGTGTTTCTGTATATTTGGTCTCCATTAACAAATATTTTTATGAATACTGCAGTCAAATAAGAATATATCGCCCAGGAGGAGAAAGGTTATATTCTTTGAGTAAGGGGTGAGCAACATTATAGCAGTTCAGTAGGCAGGAAACAGTGTCAGAGAAAATCATAAGAACGATAGGAAGAATAATGCAGGCTGTAACAGTGAATGTTTTTAATGTATGCCACAAAAAGATACACATGATGTTGTGTTTCCCAATGAATAAACCTGCAATGTTTTAGTTGTTTTTGCTTTTTAAGGAATGCAAACAGTTCGAACGTAGACATTAAACACACACTGTGCATGAGTAGTGGTGAATCTTAATAACTCTTTGGCTAATCTAATTGCTTATGCCACTTTGTCCGAATTACTGCCTTTATAATTATGTTTTTGCATTTCTTTGTGTTGCATTTGCATTTGTGAAGAATTAAAAAGGTCACCATCAAAGAAGTAGATTTACTTGTAAACCCCGAAAAAGTAGATAATGCACTATTATTTCCACTGCGACATATTCTCCTCTCATCATTTGACATTAATGTCAGGCCCCTGCTCTTCTCGGCTAAGTTGCCGCACACAGTGTCTGAGTGATTTGTCAGTGTTATGGATACTAAATTGGATATTTTTTAAAGGGACATGTTTTATTAATCTCATGTTTTGTCAAGAATTCAAGAAAATATATTTTTTCTCAGATTTGGTTCAGTGGTTGTGCAGTCATTCGCATGTGCTCCACTTGGCCCTGTTGTGGAAACTTGGCTTGTGCTTCAGTTTGGAAAGATCTGCTGATATTAAAATCTGCAGATGCCCACCTGGTGTCAGGAGGGATGGAAACACAAGAGTGTGCTGTCTGTCTGGGAGGCGTTTGGTTGGGCTTGGAGATGTGTGCGTCCATCTGCTGTATGTGCCTAAGTCTCGGGTGAGCAAAAAAAAGAAAAAGAAAAAGAACATTCAGTACATACAGGTGAAGGTCTGTGGTCTCTGTTTGGCTTTTTTCTACTCATAGAAATCATTGTTTTTTTAATGTTTTTGGCCTTTGATTTATAGATGAAAAGAACGTGCTCCTCCTCAGAGGTAAAGTGGCAGCTTTAGGGCTCTAGGTCAGAGAGCTGTGAGAACTTCAGGCAGACAAGCAAGAGATTCACCATATCCCCTCCGCTGGTGGTGTGTGTGGGTGAGTGTGAGTTGTGAAGGCGCGCTGGGTGTGTATGTGTGGTTTGGATGTGGAGGTGGGTAGCTTATGCCTGTGACTTACCTTAGTCTTTAGTCTAACAGCACGTGTGAAGCTTGTCTTTTTTTTCAAGGTGTGTGTGCACGCGTCTGTGAGTGTGTACCTGTCGCTTTGACTGAACAGGTGGGCCCTCCTTGCATGGGATCTAGACAGCCAGTCCGCCACATAACTGACTGTGGTCAGGCTCACTGTGCTCAACATGCAGTCTGTGGTGCAGGCTCAGAAACATTGTGGTTGGATGTCGATGTGCTCTTAGCGGAGTGTTCTTTCACTATTCTTATGGCTTTACTCCACTTATACCAGTTTGTCCCTATAGCAGATTTTTTTTTTTTAGATTTTGTTGTGTATTTTGTATGTAAAGTAAGACTTTTTTTTTTTAAATCATTGTATTCAGTCATTAAATCTGGCAAAATTAAAGCTATATTAATTCAGCCATAATTTGGAAAGGGGCACTGTTTGATTTGTCAGTGATGCTACAGATATCATAGCTGACAGTTTTGCTGCTTCTGCCCATACATCAAACCACATGTGACATTAGTAAAGGATTTATATAGTGATTTAATAATAATCATGTAAGTAAGCCTTGTAATTATGATAATGACAAGAAGCACTGATCTTCATTAACTTCACATTAGCTCTGACAACATCTCACCATTTAAAATATTTTACTACGACATTATTTTACACCAAAAAGAGAGAGTAGACAAATATACAAAAACACTGTACTATGTTTGGCGACATCAGTCTCAACATAAAAACCTTGTGTTGAGGTGTAGGCCTAATTGTGATTACATCCAGCACCTAGACCATAAAGTGATTTGCAACCAGGACTGCATGGTAGTGCAGGTTATGTCTTTCTGAAGCAAACTATTTTATTTGAACCAATTTATGCCTGAAAAATTTTGAAATTTTTAATTTCCCTTGGTGGAAGTGTTCTATGGGCTTTTCTTGAGAACAAATCTGAAGAAAGTGGTCAAATAGTTTCTGAGATCCAGTCAATTTCTTATCATATACTTAGTATTTGGGCATGTGTGACTACTGTTTTTTTCCTTCATATATCTATATTTATTTTCAGATAAAAACAACAGTCCCATATGCCTAAAGACTAAATATGGTATGATAAGAAAATGACTATATCTCAGAAACTACAAGAGGCATAATCAAGTATTGAATAGCTGAATATAAAAGCTGTGCGCACACATACAGTGCAAGAGCAATAGTTTGTATAGAAAACATTTAAAAAACAATGTAGCATTTTTTATATTATTTTCATGTGGTCAGTAAAACATGGTATGTCAGATAGGCTTTCATATTGTGACTGGGCTCAGCTGTCACATTATACATGGTAGGTAATAACAGTTATTTTTAGCATTATTTTATTAACCACAGCATAGGATGAATGGCGTTTATAATTTCCTATCATAGGTCTCTTCAGAATATAAATAATAAGGAAAAGAACATGGGAAATATGAATCTTAATCACCTCCTCTCTGTTATTTAATAGCTTATAAGCTTCATGGGGCAGGGAGCAGGATTTTTATCGCTGCGGAGCTGTCTGGCTGCTTGCCGTATCTCTTAACGCGGATGTTGAGTCTGTGTTTGACTCTGGGATTTGTAGTTTCTTCCGCCGCCTAACTACGTCAGCGGAAGTCTTTTGAGCGTGCGCGAGCGAGGTCACATTGGTTCAGTTTGGTAATGTTTTGAGAAAAACCACTACAATGGAGGCAGCAAACGCAGGTATTAAATATTTCTGTCATCTTAAGTGCATGAAATGGCTTTTATAACACAAAGTTAAATACTTATCCAAGTCCCGTCGCTCTTTATAGCTTTATACAGCCCCGCGCACTCAGGAAAGACCTACGTTACTCAATATGGACTCATAGCTAATGTTAGCATGCTAATGTAAACTAAAGCGGCTATCTCTACATAATGGGAAATGATAAATGATTTAGCAATTAATCTTCGTGTCTCCATTAGGTTGTATTTTCACCACCTTCATACATGGTCTTAAGGTTGACTTAAGTGCATTAAACGCTGTTCGCTCGTCTTCGTGAATGTAACGTTAGTTAATGAGCAACAGTGATGGTGTACGTTACTTCCACGATATGTATCTCATGTCATGTGTGTGTACGTTACCGAAGCAAACGTCACCCAGAATGAGCACATACGAGGGACACAAGGGGCTAATGATCTCTGGTCTCTGTATCTGTTTCCTCAGAGGAGATCCACCTGAGGCATGTGGAGAAAGATGTCCTGATCCCCAAATTGATGAGAGAGAAAGCCAAGGAGCTCTGTGCTGAGAAAGTTGAAGGTGTGTGTGTGTGTTTGTGTAACTGGTAGAGCACCTCTGCTCCTACGCAGAGGTCCAACTCAGTACAGATAAGTGTAGTTTAGTAAAGCAAGACAGCTGTTGTTATCTGGTCTTCCTTAAGGTTTCACAGGTAACATAAACACCAGACATTACAATGCATTTCCTCTATACAGTTTACTTTGTATTTGGTTTGTATGTGTTTGGTTTCTATTCACAAATTACAACAATTACAATGCTAAATTGTTTGCATGACATACATTGTTTAAATTAATTCCAATAAATGCAATTTTATATTATTAATGTGCAGAAATGAGTAAAGCTGTGCCATCTAAGTACGTAACTATATCGTCAAAAAGAAGTACAGTATTTTTATACAGAAAAAGTCCTTTTCCATAACAGACGTTTTGACATGTCACAGCAAGTGTATTTAATGGCTGCACATAATTTATGTGAGGCAATTCTAGGTCCTTGTTACTGTGTATTATGGCTCACCAGAATGGCATATTGGAAGTTAGCCATCATTAAGAAAACACCTGTAACACCTGAGCTTTTGTATGGTAATACCACTGGCATCACAGTTACATTCACAAAATATATTTGGTCTTTGATCAATGAGATTCTGAGATCCCTCCATATGCCTGCATTGATTTGTGGATCTGTAATAAAACTACAGGAAAAAAGGGTTTTCAACTTGATCAACTAGTCATCAATTAAACCCCTTAACTTTCAGTCAACTAAGGATTTTATTACACGGACATATTGAAGTTGTTTTGAGTAGTGTTTCTAATGTTATGTCCACCCAGTAGACCCTTATAAAGGAAGACATGTTGAAAGGTCACAGTAGGAAGACATATGGCTGAATTCCATTTAGCTGTTTCAGTTTTAGACTATGTCCACACTAGTACGTTATAATTTTAAAATAGTATTTTAGAATGAAATTCATCTGAGTCCACATAAGCTTTTCGGCTAGTCTCTGACCAGACTAACACGCCTGGAAACGCACATCACTCACATTCACATACACTGGGCATGCGCATGCTGGTGTTAGCAGAAATCAGATTGTCCATGCTGGAGAAGGAACAGCAATGGCAAAAGTGAACATGGGTGACTGTGTCATTGTTTTCAAAGGCTTCCATTTCTCTCTGCCAAGACTAAAGTACAACCTGGAGTTTTCAGACTAAAATGGGGTCAGCAGTGTTTTCAGAAGTCTCTATTTTAAGGGTAAAAGCAAAAGTTAAGCAAAAGGTACAAGTGGATGTAGTCTCAGGTTGATACACCGTCATAACTTAAACTGTGATCCTTGAATAGAACAGAGCCATCATTAATAGCAGTTATTTGTAACTCCTGTACTTTTACTATTCTGACAAGCCGAAATTTCTGCTGTGAAAAAGACAATTTTATCAGTGAAGGTAGACAAAATATTAGAAACACCTCTCTGTATAATGCAATACAATTTAGCAGCACCACTAACTACAGCACCCAACAGGACCATAGAGTTGAGTCAACACCTGTCTAAAACGTAAACTGAAGTTTCAACAAAAACCCAGCTTTATAAGCTTCATGAAGGTCTGATTTACAGTCGGGCCATTGTGTTGTTTAGGCAGCTGAGTGTATTCTGTATGATAAAGGCAATTGAAAAATAATTGTACACAAAACAAAAATACTGGCACGTTATCAACAGTAGTAGGTCACAAAGCACTTTTCTTCCTTTGCCATGTCTTCATTCCTTTTGCACCTCAATTCACCTCCTAAATTGATGCATGCATAACGCTTGCATTTTAAATGCAAGCTTTGGAAGTCCGACTTGATGACTCTTTTTAATTTATAATTTATTTTTTATGTATATTTGCTGTATTTATTGTAGAAAACGCACCCCTGCAAACAGATAATCTTTGTATTTTCCAGAATATGAAAGTTTAAGAAAATGTCAATAATGAACGTTTATACACTTGTTTATTTGAGGTCAGGAACTGTTAGTACCAAAGCCTTATTATAGGGGATAATTCATTTATTCCCCCATTGTGATAATTTTAGATTATTATTTTGAGTAATAATTGGTTCTCATTATTGTTAAGTAACACAATAGGATACTTCCACCCTCCAGTTTTGTTTAGTATTATAGTCTGCATTTTACCTCCAAAGAAATTAGAAGAAATAATGGAAATTGTAGATTTTGGAAGACTGTAAAACAAAGAAATGCATAGAAATTCAAACAGTGTGTTAGAAAACCCAATATTTTCAGATAACATAAGGATCATTAATGTGTCCTTATTTATGGTTGAACTTCTCCATCAGGCTGGTGTCCAAAAATATTGGCTATAAGTCTGCTAATAATAGACATTTTGTCTGACTATGTGTGACTCCACAACTATATTGATTATGTAGGCAACCCAACAGAATATACGACTCCAGGCCATAATGTATAGTGGGTTACTTTAATTACAACCAAAAACCAGCCAGCTAACTAACCAGTAATTTACCAGGCTTATTAAGGCATTCATCATTGTAATTATTTTTCTTGATATTGTTTTCTAAATAATCTTACACCTGTGAATCATAATCTGCAACACTGCATGTTAATTTGGAGGCTTATTTGATGTCTTCCTTCCATGGACTTTCTTGTGTTTCCTGTTCTTTAATCTTGTAACTCGGCTAAACGGGCACTTCTTGAGTCCTTTTTCATTTCTTTGAATTGAGAAGCAGGCCAGTTGGCATGAGTTGCCACTTCATCTGCATGAAAATGGCTTCTGCAGCTTTGCTCACATGTGCCCTGTCTACTGCAGTAACACATCAGCCGGATAATGACTAGGTTATGTGGTTTCTAGAAATCTGATGACAGCCTGTATGAGCCAGTGTGTACTGCTCACGCGAAGAGACGATGCACATGCAGCCTGAGGTGATGGGACAGACAGAGGCTGTGTGGGTAGTGGAAACCCCCCTCACATAACTAGCTTCTCATCCCACTCATTTTCACACCTCCATGTCCGCCATCTATCATTTCATTCTGTATGTTTGTGTCTGCCCGCATGTGTGTCTGTGATTGTGTTTTACAAAGAAACGTTAAAAAAAAAAGACAACAGAATCTCCAGTAGTATGTTTTCCTGTGTGATTTGTCTCTGCATACAGGTGTCTCTAAACACCCTGCAGCTGTATACTGTAGACTTTGTTGTTGAACCTGAGAAGTACTACTGACCTGTGCATGGCATCTTTGTAGTTTTATCTTATTCTGATGTGATTTTTCCTATTGCATTGATGATTCATGTCAGTCATCTCACATGCCTTTCAGATGCAACCATTTAAACAACCCACATATTCGATGAGAAACCACGTTCACATTGACACCGGCTACTGTTTTATTTTTGCTTTGATCTGCAGAAAGCTAGTTGGTTGAATTGAATTCAGATTTCTGTGTGTGAATCCCCACATCCAAAATATGGAAGTAAAAACTCTCAATTTCCTGACATTTATTTTCTGTTTTAACTGATTATTATGTATTAGAGGATCACACTTTTTATCTTCCTCTAAAGGTTCAAGTCTAAGAGTTCAAGCCTCTAGCTTCTGCTTTCTACTAACTGCCAAGCTACACTTCTGCATCTTTAAAAATGGCAAACAAAACAGCTAAGTGAAGGTGGCATCACACCTTTCTTTAGAAGGGCCTTTTCTGACACAAAACTAGTCTCCTAGCCTTGCCTTTGGTGTAGTTGCGATCAGAAAGGCAACCCTGTGCAGCCTCTATTAGTACCATGGGACAGGGATGAGGCGTTTGCTGATTAGATTAGTCGCACTCTTCTGCTTCTCTAAATTGGTTTTGCAGTTGGTTTTTTCACATCTGCATCCTGATGAAAGTGTCTGTGTGATAACCATACTGATGCTACTGATAAAGGTAATTATGATGTCAGTTGTTTGAAAGGGGACATGGGAGGCCAGTGTTTTTAATTAAATCCTTTAGAAAGAACCTGCTAACAAGGTGAAGACTCACTGTCTTCAACACCTTGTTTACAAGGAGGACCTTACACGTTTAATCTGGAAAACACCACTAGCCAGGGCACAGTGTCACCAAAGCAAGCCTTGTGGAAGGACTTTTCATTTGTATTTCAGTTGAATATCAAAACATTTGTTAATTTGTGTCAGGTGTTTTGTTTGTGCAGTTTTACCTAAGCCACTTTGTGCCTTTTAAACATGGTTTTATGTCATAAGCATATATACAAATTTGTAATTATTTCCAGCATTTCTGCAGACTGTAAGTGTTTTTTAAAAGTCACAATATCATGTGTATCATTGCTGCCCAGGATAGGGCCATCCCCCAGGTAGGACATCTGAAGGGGCATAAACCTCTTTGAGTGTCTCAACAGCTCAGCGGTAGAGCCTTTGTTTGTGTTCGTTTCTTGTTCCTGTCATTGCAGGAGACAGCTGCTCTGAGCACCTAAAGCTCTGTATTGTGTCAACATACAGGCACAATTCCTAAATTGGACTCAATAAAGATTGGGCATAAAAGATTAAGAGCAAGTACGTAGAGTTAATTTGCATCCATTGATATATTTCTGAGGATGAGCCCTACCATAGGCTCAAAAGGCCTGCAGGGCCAGTGGCAGGACCCATGCTGCAGCATCTTTACCCTGGCGAAGCATAGCCTCCTGGCGCCACACAGAAACTGCAGCACTCAGTAATGCACACCAAGTGGCCTTCCATCAGTTTGGCCAAAGTTTAAAGATATTGCTGCCACATGAACCTTGATGGTTGAGGCAGCCGTGCCAGCTTAAAAAACTTTTAGTATGTTTGCCCTTCAAATGAAAGGAGACTTGGTCTAATCTTCTGACCCTGCACCATGAAGAAAACACAGCCCAACAGTTTCTGTATGCCATCCTGGTGGAAGGAGCCTTGGCACTCTGCAAGGTTTCATAAATTGAGGGATCAAGGTCAGCTGAGAGTGGCTGATCCCTTTAAGTGACCATACACAGAGTTGAGGGAGACTTGGAGATGGATACCCAACTTTCCCATCCAGCTGGGACTCCAGAGGAGTGTGCAGAACCATATTCTCACTGGCCAACTGGGGGCCACAAGGAGGACCCTGTGGTCTGACAACTGCACACTGTTAAGCATAGGTGTTATCAGTGGGATTAACTTCACAAGCTCTTAAGAGAAACCTATCAGTTACCTGGCCAAGGGCAGTGGGCTCTGTCCTCATCTGGTGAGATAATCAGTGAGGCAACACACTGGTCCACAGGAGGCATGGAATCCAGGCCATATTCCCCTGCATTGTTGATGGAGGCCAGGGTCCTAGAATCACTACCATGGTTGAGTTTATGCCTGTGGATCGGCCCTGCAGCGCTCCAGCTCTTCCAAAAAAGCAGGTTAGGGAACAACTTTAAAGGTGGGGCTGCAGTTGCCCATTGAAAAAACAAGTTGCCCCAGATGTATTAATACGAATGCAGTCGGACAAACAAGTGTCTAGCCAGCCCAGCTCATCCAGCCTGCTGCTAGTTTGTTCATCTGAATTGCAGATGTAGCCAGATAATCTTTTCTTTGGCTGACCACAGAACCAACCACTGAACCTGCAGCAAGTGGGGGAATTAAATTGCACAACAAACAATGTAGCTTGTGAGTGAGCCAGCACAAAGCCATGGATGCCTCAAAGGGCAACAAATTACACCCTGAACATAAAGTCACAAGCAGGATGACACCAACAGCACAGAGTGTGCTTACTTCCCTTGGACCTGCAAGCAAAATACAGAACTAAAACAGATCTTTGGTCCGAATAAGCTGCAGAGGATGGTAGGCTAACTGCAAGAAGCTCAAAGAGACCGAATGTAGGCTACCATATGGTATTTTTAGCTGGGATGCGCAGGTAGCCACCTTGTCAGTCTTGTGAATTTGTTTATATGAGATCTCGACCAATGCGGGCTTATCTATTTTGTTTACTGCTCCTGTCAGTCAGGAAGAGATGAAACAGAGCGTGTATCTGATTCTTGGGCATATGGTCATGTTTATATATGCCGGTGGAGGGCTGACTGTTACAGAGGCAATGTGGAAACTGGGCTACCGCCAGTTCAACCGCTCTGTGGCCTGTACAGCTCGGTTCCATCCTTGTGTGAAGAAGGAAACATGGGTTTCAGTTTGATAAGAGGCTTGGCAACATCACCTATTACCAGGTTCCTTGTTGTGGTCAAGTACTAAGATGAGGCCCATCTTGGTTTGCTTGTGGCTGCTTGTTTTCTTTTCTGCGTTGTACTCTAGGATCAAATAATGTGATGTGAAAGGTAGGATGTGAATAGATGTGAAACAAGTGCTGTTAATAAATTTAAGTTTGAGGCTGTTGCACATGTTGCGCCTTTTCCTCTGTTGCTGTTAATCTCACCCTCTTGACACCACCTGCCTTCTCCACCTCTCTCTAGCCTTCTCCCACTGCTGTAAAGACGCTGGTTTCCTCATGGCGTTCAAGTGTCGAGAGGAGAACGCAGCGCTGAAGGAATGTCTCACAATACAGTGAGTATTTTGCAGTTTCCTCTGCAACACCTAGCACTCATACAGTAAGGTGTGTTATTGCACCATGTGTTATCTCACCAACATCTTTGACATGGCATTACCCACTCTCTCTCTGGCACCCTTGCTCACACTCTGAACTGTTGTCTATCAAGTATCAGGAGTCTCAAACCTGTATAGGCACCATCAAAGGAGGTCACAAGGCTTCATTAATTTTGTGAAATAAACACTGTACCTTCTGTCTTACAGCTACAAAGACCCCGGCTTCTATGAGCAGTGTAAGCAGGAGTACATCCAAGAGAAACTGGAGTTTGAGAGGACAGGGGTCGCATCAAAGAACAGGAAACAAAAACTCCCAACTAGCATGTAATGAGCAACATGGCACCCAAACAACTTCTCTCCTTTGAGCGCAAAGGTGCGGGATGTGAGGCTCTGGCCAGAACCAGCGCTTAGTTCTGCATACCCAGGACACATGGTCATGTGTCATGATTTATTACTCTTAGAGGCACCAGACTGTGCACTTCATTTAAATCTGTGGAGTGACTGAAACTGGTTTGGTGTGCAAGAGTGGTCCATAATCAAAACAATGGCTTTTTTTTGGTTCTATGTATTTGCAACATGTTCTACATCAGATTGCCAGAAGATCGGCAGCATTTCTATTACATTTACTAATCAGCTTACTGACAGAATATACGGATCTGATCATACAGTCACCTCCTGTACCTAAACCTGAAAGATCTTCATAAGAGTGCAGAACTTTAGCTTTGAATGTGTGCAGTCATATTTCTGGGATGATTAATATATTATTTGCCAAGCAAAGATGTAGCATATATATATGTTACTACATTTTTGCTTGGTCCCACAGCTTGGTATATCATCTGCAGAAGAAAGTGGAAGGCTTCATCTGTTATCAAAAATAATTTCATAAACACTTGGAAATTTAAGATGCTTGTACAGTGTATGTAAGTGAGCAATGCACCATGTGTGATCTTGTGATATATGCAATGAATTGTGGCATTGTAAATAAAAATATTCAATAGCAATAAAGTGTATATCAGTGGTAAATTAGATGAAACACATAATGTTAATCCATGCATTTTGTTCAGATAACCCTTTAACATCCTCCGGTTTATTCAGTTAAACATGAGTGATTTTTATAGAGGTTTCTTTACACTCTTAACAACTGATCTTTAATGCCTGCAGTGCACTGTATATTTAAGTTCAATTTCAGTTTAGCACATTCAAAAGAAAGCTGGAAAATTCTAAGCATTTTCAGATTAAATTATTTTTTCTTGTTGGCTTTATTGCATTTTGATATTGACAGTGAGCCGAGTGTCAGCCTTACATTTAGATCACATTAACACAACAGTTTGAAACTAAATTAACATCTTAATTTAATAACAATTGTGAAGGATTGATTAATCATTTGTGCTTATTTTTTAATGAAATAAATTAAAAAGTAAAAATCTATTTTAATTTTCTGTTCCATTTTAACCAAGTTTTCACTATGTTTTTGTGTCTTCACTGTGCTTTCATAAATACAGACTGTCATTACATATGGTTTTTCTTCTGTATCTGTAATTCCAAAGAGCCAACGATGTAAATGGGTATTCATTGTCATTCATAACATATAGTGTAGATATATCCCGGCTCACTGAATTTGTTTTTCTCATGTTCTTTTTTGGTGACAGCAGAATTGACTCCACAGTTGTAATCCATGGCTGTGACAGGACAGGTGACTGAAGCTGGTTACCTTACATTTAAGATAATTGAAAATGTAATGCTAAATTATAAGTATTATAATAATTATAAGTAGACATTTTTCAGTTAGTTTGTATATTGGCAAATGCCAGTCGCCAGTTTTCAGAGCCTAGAATTATGTTTTGAAATTGCTTGTATGCAACATTTCAAAACCCTTAGGTGTTCAGTTCATAACAATATGACTAAGAGAAAAGCAGCAGATTCTCATATTGAGAAGCCAGAACCCTGAAACTTGTGGCACGAGCCATTAGCTGATAAAATGATCAGAAAATTGGCTTATTGATAAAAGTATTGCTTCAGCCGTGGCATGGACGCTCTGTTTCAAAGATATTAAGTGAAAAATAAATATGAGGACAGGAAGCAAAACAAAGTAACTGTAGCTTTATCTGTATACATCAAAGCCTCCAGTTGTACTGAAACACAGACCCTCATTGCTAAAAATATGAATAGAGACAGAACAGCTTCACACAGTCACTTCCTTTCCTTTGTTTAATTGATCATATTTACAAACAGTCTGAAGTGCAGTAAATCTAAAATATAATCCATATCTACTGTACATTGCATTTTGGTTTGCAAATCGTTTACAGAAGTATGAAACTACTGCTGTAAAATAACATTTCTTAAAAATGAACAAAAAGACCACAGTTATCATGAAACAGACCGAAGAAAAATGGAAAAACAAAAGTCTTTTCAACAACCATGGGCCTTTGTGCTTTGTGCACCTATTAGTCAAGTCACAGCTCACATTTCTTTAGGTTAACAGACGCATTGTCTTGTCACCATCACAGACAGCTCGTATACACATCAGAAGTCTTGGGGGTAGGAGAGGAAAATAAAAAAAAACCTATGGTTTGGAGTGCAAAACTGCGTTTGGCAGAGTACTGAAGCCCACCATATACATTTATACAGATATGCACATACTTCCCTCTGTGTATCTTTGTATTCTACGCATAATGTGTTTTCTTTTGTACATCCTTCAGTTGTTTCTACTCATCTGACTTAAAAAGAGAAACCAAAGAGAAACTTCCCTCTTCACACGACAACTTACCTCATACTGCAAAACAAATGTATCATAGATTAACATCAGCACAGTACAGAGTTTAGATACATTTTCTATTATTCAAAATCTCAACAAACCTCATCAGGTTTCCAACCTAATTGGGGTTTCAGATACAGGGGGCGTGGAGCTTTTTCATGAGTCTTTCAAATTTAAAAAACAAAAACACATCCAACAAAGCACAGCCTCACATCTTACAGGTTCCTTTACAACCGAGAAAAGAAAACAACACAACGGATATCGTCTGACAGCAGTTCTGAGAGAATTAAATGTGTGATAACAGGCAGGTTTAAGGAGGCTTGTTTCGAGTTGTGAAATTTCTGTGGAAATCGTAAACAGTTGATCCTTTTCTGGTGCCGGTGAGGGTGCGGTGTGTCGTTTCAGAAAGCAGTACATTTTTAGATTAAAATTATTTGCTACTCATTACGCAGTGTCCTCAAAAATCCAAATACTGTAAGTGCATTCTCAAAAATTATTTGGTAAGCATAAGTAGATTGACAACCTACTCAGATACTGATCCGTAAGGACTCTGATGAAAAGGGGGGGAAAAGATGCCATTTGGTAGCTGTTAAAATTTGGAACATAAATCTGATTATCCCACAGTTACTGTATGTCCGTCTCCATCACAGTACAAAAACACATTAAGTCCTCATACCTAGACACCTCCTTCACACGATCATGAGACATACATTGGACTACATACCTTTTATACTTTACAGCGATCAAATTTAAAAAGACTTGCATTGGAGGGAGTACAGTTTACAAATCCTAGTACAATGCTGTGGCCCCAGTGATCACTGGCCACAGTGAATGGAGAAAGAGGCCCTTTGAGCCCTATTAGGTTTATTATGACGATATACAGATACAGGCAGGCGAAAGATGCCCACACACTGATCTGCACACACAGGCACACTCTGTTTGATGTGTGTATACGCACACACAGAAATAAAACTGCTTGTATGCATGCTTGCACACACTTAAGCATGTGCATACAAGGACACATACACACCGACAAACTATTTGTTCTGCTGAGGGTCTCTCATCAAATGCTCCTCTGCGAAGTCCGATATGTTCACCGATGCGGTGTGCAGAGATAACAGCGTAATGAGTTTACAGAGTCTGTACCTCAAAAAGGCCTCCTCTGGCCTCAATCAGTCCCCACAACCAGCAGGTCCAGTGCAGTCCAGCCCAGAGGAGTGGTCTCATCAACTTAAGGCAGATTAGGTGGTAGCTATGTGGCAGGGTTGGAGTCCATTCATTCATCCATTTGTTTTTTTTCCATCCAATTACACACTCTATTTAATCATCTATTCTCCCATCGAAGTTCCTCTCAATAGGGCTTGGCCCACTCGGCATTGGGAGGGCTCCTGGGACTGCAGTTTCCAATAGACGATGAGGAGTTGGATGCAGCGGAGTGTCCCTCCCAGAACATGGCATCACTGGGTTTGGGGGGGCTGGGGAAGGACCGCGAGCTGTCATCCAGGGAGGCTTGGTTCAGGGGAGGCGGCGGCAGGACGACGGAGCAGGTGTCGCTGCCGACCAGAGCCTCTCCCGAACAGCTGTGGGAGGGCCAGGGCCCATTGTACCAGCAGTCCTCCCTCAGACTGTCCGGCAGCAGGGTGCCCGATGGCCCGCAGATAGGAGGGCAGGGCCGGCCGGAGCACGAGGGGAGCGGGGGGGCACTAGGGGGGCGAGGCACTGATGCCCGAGGAACTGCGTGATGGTGGTTGTTCTTTTCCACGTCGTCCAGACACTGAACTGGAACTGTTGAGGCAGCTAGAGGTAGAGAGAGGGGGGTGCAGGACAGAAACAGAGAAATAAAGGACAGAGAGAGGATGGAAGCAAAAGACAAAAAAATGTAGATGTAGTCTTAGACATTGTTGCAGAAATGCTTATTAGAGCCTGCCAATGTTTGCCTTGCATTTCCAAGAAATAATTTTTTTAAAACAAAACTTTGACTGTCATTTGTAGAAATAATATTTATATTATCATTTCTACTAATTTAATTGTCATGATATGGGGACATGGTTACATTACTGTAATAGCTTTAGCAAAAGGCATGAAGAGACCCATTGTCAAAAGCTGGCACTGGATGCTCAGGCAGATTTTTGGTTATTTTTACCCATTCTTTGATCATATATATATATATTATCAGATTCAAATATATATATTGATATATATATCTATATATCTATATATATATCTGTTAAGTTTCACACAATATTTTATTTAGACAAAGTTATTGCATGGCTGAGAAGACAGAATGAAAAAGCTTTTCACTACCTTAATATTGGGAATACAGTTCAATTTGAGTGCACGTCAGCAGCAACTGTAGACACATTGATAGAGCACAAAAGATCATGGGTGTGATACTGAAGGATAATTCAGAGTTATTCGTGATGTCTGAAGAGCTTATAGCTGGCATTAAATATGGAATTTAGTAGACATACGTACGTCTGCATTAACAGTTGTTTGTCAGAAATGGATATGACTGAACATTTACTTTTCAGCTTTCAGTTTATTTCTGCCATCCATTTTAAGTAGAAACAGAAAAAAAAAATACACAAGAACAGTTGCTTTCCACAGGTGTCACTATGATAAACACTTAAAGCTACAGTTGGTAACTTTTATGAACTTTGTGTCATATTTTCTGAAACTCACTATAATCTGAAATAAGTATATGAGACAGATAGTCTGTGGGAAAAAAAAATCAAGTTCCTCCTTCTTTTCTTGCTGCCTACTAATGGCAATTTACAGTGCCGCACTGAAAACAACCAATCAGAGCTGAGGAACGAAGCTGTCAGACATGTAAATCACTGCTCATGTATGGTCAAACTATCAAACTAGGCAGCGCTAATCAAACATTCTTCTTGTTCTTCAAAATTTCAATATCATCACTATCAGTCCATAAGCACTGCTGTGTACAACTGTATGCCTATTTCTGTGCAGAGAGAGTCAAATCCATTATGTGTTATGTGACACACTCCAGGGCTATTTTGATTTTGATTAAGTGTTCAGATAACATAATTTAAAAAAATATTTTTTCTATAAATACATTTTCTATGTATAAGGTGGTGAGAAGTTTGTAAAGTTTGTAAAATCCAGTTAGTAGCATAAATGAAGCCATTCTGTCTTTCCTTCAACAGTCTCCTTTTGCATTTGGCACCACGATCGCACCTCTGCACTTTCAGACTTACAAGTTGCATTCAACAAACCCTAAGATCCCCAAATAGAAAATAGGCCTCATCTTGTAAAACAGAGAAGTGGGGTAAAATCTCACACCATGCAGCAGGCTACATATTATACAATAAAACCTCTGCAGCATGTAAATACCGCAGTGAATGTGTAAATATCCAAAACAATAATTAGGTTTTGTTCACCAGAACAAATCAAACAAACCCCTATGCATAAACTAAGCCACACTTTTATTCCTTACAAAGCATATCAATACACAAATCAGATGTCCTAATCTCACACACACATCATTGCCTTGCTATCAAATCATCATCTTGAGCGAATAATAAAGTTTAAATGAGTATCTCCTCCTGCTTTTCTCCCCTGCCTCTCTCCATCCACACATCATCTATCCATCCATCCCTCCCCGCTACTCTTCCATGAGAGGGTCTCCTGAGTCTAGGATTTGAATAAAACTGATTCCAAAGGAGGAACATAAGAAGAATACAGATGCACAATATGACTGAATAAATACATAGCCCCCCCCCCCCCCCCCCCCCCCCCTTCATCTCTCCGTTTCTTTCCTTATTTCTCCTCATCTGTCTCATCTAAGTTACAGGATTACCCTGTTATTCAGTGGAATAAATAGGCCAAGATTTATTTTCTTGCCATATTTCGTTCTAATTTTCACCTCCTAGTCTCCTCTTCTGACACTCGAAGGGAATCGACAACAGAGGTAATCTCTCCCGGGGTAGAATACATCATCACAGAGGGAGGGGAGAGGCGGGACAGACTATTTCGTGATGTCCTTTAGCAAAGTGTTTGAGTACTTTGATAATATCCACAGTCTTATCACACCCTCATACAAATTGCAACAAGGAGCAGCAGGAGAAATCTTTTCAGTGAGTAGTACTTCTTCTCAGAAAAGCCTTCCTTTAACAGGAAAGAGGCAGCAGTACCCCCTCGTCTTTGATGTTAGCTACGTTAGTTCCTGTGTAGAGAGGCGAGGTTTGGATTCCAGCCACTGTGCCTGAAGTGCACATAAATCTGACAGTACCTGACACTCAGGTTATAGAGACATTTTCAAATGTCACATTGGTTAAATATGCCAGCGCTTGTCAGTATATTTATGTCTCATGACAAACTCAGGGTTGTTATATGATTTCTAACTATAGTTTTTAACTTTACAGTTCAAAGTTTAGTTTTCTTTTTTAAGTTGGGTACAGGCAGCTTATGTAGAGAGCATATTCTGCCTTCATTATTCAATTGTATGGGAGAAAATTAGCGCTGAACACTATCAGGTTGGAATCAAAGGTTAGTTAATATTTTTTTTTGTCAGAAAAATATATTTAAAAAAAGTTAAAAACCAACAAAAAACTAGAAGAGCACTCAGAGAGTGAAGTCCTCTGCCAAAGCCAAAACCCCTACTTTGCAAAGTTATCGAAATTGGAATAAACAATAAACAATGTTTATCCGTCCCATGATTCAGATCCGCTCCCAAATTTGATAGGTTCTTCCTTGGCTCATGCTACACTCTTTCACCGAGTTTCATAAAAATCAGGCCAGTAGTTTTTCCATAATTCTGGCGACAGACAGACAAACAAACTGAACCAAAAACATAACCCCCTTAACAGCGTAAGAAGTACCTGTGCAATTAGGGAAAAAGCAAATTGATTTTTGTTTTTATACTAGTCTGGGAGACTTAAGGAACCTGATAAAAAAACATTTCAACGCTTCACTGCATCAGTGGTAGCCTGTGTGAAATCGCTCTAAGGGTATACAGGGGACACAGGATGCTCTGCATGCTGTATATGATGGAGGTGGGGAGGTGTGAAAAGGCAGAAGGGAAGCAGTGCTGGTGGGTTATCATTTATACTGAAACCAGCACAGATATTAAGATTGAAGTTGTTTGTATCAACATATACGGCGACCACAGCGCAACCCTGAATATGCCCACATTTTGTGTGCATAGGTGTGTGTGTGCCTCACCTTGTCTTGTCTCACTGATGAGAGGCCTGAGTTTCCTTATCAGGCCAGTTTGGTGCTTCAGCTCTGAATGAAGACGAGTGACCTCGCAGCACAAAGCCTCATACGTCTGCTGCATGTTCCTCTCCCTGCAGGAGAACAGAACATTTCATTTTAACATTTCTGCTTTTCTAGACAGCCTGTGTTGTTAGAAAGATCTAACTGTCAGAAAGGATCTCATGTGGTTATAATCATAAGCTGTGTGGCTCATAGTTTTACTTTGGTACCATTCAAATATCCTTGATATTATTGGACTTACTCAAAAAGGAAGGCATTTTGTGTTCTTATTCTTCATTTAAACTCAAGGAAAGTTTAATTTCACCTGTTTGCTGACACTCCAAAATGTAAAACTGGCATATAAGACATCCATTTGATCAAATTTTGTAGGATACAGATACACAGAAACATTATCTATTTAGCAAATTACAGAAATTCCTTTGTGATATCTGTAAGTATTGTATATGCTGATTAATTTAACACAGTCACCTGCTGGTTTAAATCCACACGAGACAAACTACTGATGGATTAAATGCTGAACCACCCAGTAGCATCAGCTGCATTACGAACCCACACCACAGTTTTTTTTTAAAAATGGAGGTATTTGAGGCAACGCCTACAAACTGTCCTATCCACACCTTATGTAAAGACGCAAAATCTCATCAACACTTAGCGTTAACTCCAAACACCCGCCTGAAACAGCAAATAAAAAAAAATTGAGAAGAGATCGTGAAGAGAAAAACTGTGAGGAAAAACTGGAGCTTTTTGTGCTGCTAAAAACTAACACCATCTGAAAACTGCTGACACGTGAAACAATTAGGATGCACCACAAATAGAATTTTCTTCATGAAATGTGAGACAATGCTAATTTACAGGAGATTATCCTCACTGAAAACGTAGGTGGAGGGCAATTCCATATGCTATAGACTGTGTATACATCAAAACACCAGAGTGCCAATTTAAACTGTCTGTAATGGACACAGGTGTGAAGGATTTAGCTGGTGCTGATCACGTATCATGTCCAGGTACTTCTGAGGTTATCGGCATATCACAGGCTGTTATGCAGAGTTAAAAATGTGTAAAGCTGCACCCTCCTCTAGTGGCCAAATGGAGCAATTACAACACCAGCAGACACCATGCAGTGTATAACTGTGACAGATTATAAATGTCTTCCATGTGTTCCATTTAAGCACACATGGAAAGCATTGCAATCAGAAGCTGTCAGAAAACAAAAAATAATGATCAAATATGGACATTTTGAAAAGGATGACCACCTGCATTTAAAAGTCTGCTACTTAGCAGTAGACTCCAACATACCTGGAGTCTACATTAGGGTAAATAAATTCAAACTGATACGCATGAGAAGCAAATGTATTTAAAGTAACAAAGACAGTGATAAACACTTTATTTCTCCATTGTTTACACTCATGGTTGCTTATGATGAAAATCACCAACTGAGGAATCATCATTTTATTTACTACTACAACAGTGAATTCTTGCTTTGTCATTTCTGGTCAATGAAATGAGGGCTGTGCACTGGATATGTATAAAACACTATACCTTGCATTATACTTTGCGTCACAGGTCTGGTCCAAGTCTGGTCCGTTAAGGCCATGGGGTTCCTCCTGAAACAGAGTTAAGTTATGCGATATAGAGAGTGGAGGTGGTGTCTGAAGTTGTATTTTTGTGCTTTTTATTATAACATAACTCAGGACTCCTCCACTCTCCTTCAACTTATACTCTCCTTTATATTTGTTTATCCCTCCCCTGCCCCACTTCTCTCCACTACTCTGTGTCAACCTGTCTGGCTCTGCCCTATCACCTCGCCTCCTCTCCTCTAGTTTCACCACATCCATCCAAGAGCAGTGCTGTCCTTCTTACCTTACACCTTTTTTCCTTAAAGGACCTCATCCTTTCTTCCCAGCTTTACTTACCCCACTTCTCTCCAGCAGTCTACTGTTTTCCAGTGTCACTCTCTCCAGCTCCTCCTGCAGTTTGTGGATCTTTAGCTCGGTGCTGACTCTGTCCACCTGCCAGTAGTCCTGAGGGCTGTTCAGGCTTTTCATCACTGGACACACACAATAACAAAGACAACTACTGAACTTCATTCAGTATAAAAGACATATCCTCGTAATTATCACGTCAATGATAGTGTTTGTTGTACGTTTATTGTAATTACAATGAATCAGGTACTTGGTGAGATAAAGTAGTGCCATTAAATATAGAACAATACACTTTAATATGTAAAGCTGATATGGTTTTATACAGTGATCAAAGAAGTGCAAGTAAAAGTCCTGCATTCACATTTTACTTAAATACAAATATATCAGTATTCTCAGCAAAACGTATTAAGTGTATAAAAATAAAAAGTGTTTCTTATGCAATGGCCCCTTTCAGAGCAATATAAGTTGTCGCTAGTCAAGGTGGAGGTAATTTCAACTAATTTCTATGCTTTGACGTAATTAAATCTACAAAAAACATAATATTCTATAAGTTTATCACAGATTCTGTAAGTAAAATCTTAATTTGAAAAGCCCCTTGTAACTATAGTATAGCTGTCACATTAATGAACTACAATAATTCCCTCTGAAATGCAGTGTAGTAGAAGTACTGAGCCATATAAAATGTAAATGATAAACACACAGGTGGAGTCAATGTAGTTTCCTACTGTATTTGTTCCTTTAGAGCATCATACAAATTCCATTGTTCATACAGTTCGGTGGCCGTTACACAGAGTAGAAGACAACCATGTGTGCTCTACCTTTACCTTGGCTGGTCTCCATCTCTGTCCTCAGCTGAAGCAACTCCAAGTCTTTGGCCTGGAGCTGCTCCGTCAGCAACCGCTCACTCTCGCTCTTCTCCTTTTTCTGACAGAGAAAAAGAGGCGGGGGAGGAGATGAAGGGAGCGTCAGCATTCATACCAATGCACCAAACACACTCTGTCTCTCTCGGCCCCGGGTAAGATCGGTGCACCTGTGCTGTATTTGTGTAACAATGTCATAAGCTTGGTGTTTCTACTTTGAGATCTGAATCAAAATTACAGCAAAATTGTTTAAAACACACTCTTTGTTTTCCTTTAACACATAAATGTAATTTCAGGTTTGCAACATACTTGATCTTTGTGCCAGGCTCTAGTAAGTTTGAGGAAAGTTAAAATTAAACAGTAAACGCACCAGTTTGTTAAGCTCCATCTGCAGGTCCTCCTTCTCTATATAGATACCTCGGTAGGCACTGAAGGCCTTGTTCACATACTGGGGACCCTCTGATGGAGGAGCCTCTGGCCTGAAGAGCTACAGCGGAAAGAGATAAAACACACAGAGAGGAGACGGGAGATCAATTTCATTTCATTCACATGTCTGTGGTTGGAGGTTACTTTGATCCCACCACATCCTATCTTGATGGACCAAATGCTGCAGCAGATAAAACCAAAAGTGATAAGAGGAAATTAGACACTCCCAGAGAGACAACTCTGCCCACATGTTGTGCAGCACTTTCACTTTAGCCCGCCAAGACCCTTCCTGCTTGAAAAGCTCTGTCTGTATTATACTCCATCCTTTGTTTTTACATGTGTTTTTAAAAAAATCCAATTTCAGGAGCCAAGTGTAGCGCTCCAACACATTGTTTGGCAGTACCATACTTTTCCAGAACCCCTCTCTGTTTTTAGACAGAGCAGATTTATTTTGCATTGTTTTAAAGCTTTGACTATAGGCCAACAATATTAATGATGCTGGCATGCACACTCTCCCAGAGGCAAATATTTTGCAGTTGAATCTGCTGAGGTTTTTAAACTTTCTCTGAGCATTTTATGTCTGTCCATAATTCTGATGTCCTGGAAAACAACTTTCTTTCACCCTTCAATAGCACACATCCCTTCTACACTTTGCTCTCTGGCTTTCATCATCTGGATGAGCAGTATGTTCTTTTACATCATTCTCTCATATAGACTCTCTCATCATTCTCTCTCTTCTATCTTGTCCTCGGCTCTCTCCCACCATCACCCCTTTGTTTACGTCTATACCTTATCCTCCAGCTGCTTAACCCTCTTCCTCAGCAAGGTATTCTCTCGCTCTGTGTCTCTCAGCCTCTTCTTAATGTCCTCATAGGCCGTGACCAAGGCGAAGTGGGAAGCGACGGATTCATCACCAGCGCACACCGATACAGGACTCTCCCCAGCGGTGGTGTAGGCCGTCTCGTGTTTAAGGATACAAATGTCATCATCCACTGCCAGGGGCTCCATGCCTGCACAGGCCTACTCTGACACAGATAGAAGACCTGGGGATTATAGAGAGAGTTTCATTTTCACAGTGAGAAAGCCAAAGAACAATAAAATGACTGAATTAACCGAAGTTCCGTTTCGGTTTGAGAACTTAAATAAGCCCCTGCTATCATAAAGCATTTGTATTTCCTTGTGTTTACGACACACTGGCTTACTAAGTAACTTTGTGACTAGTTTCTGCACATTATCGTGACATGGAACAAAGGAACAAAGAAACTGCAATGTTTTATATTAAATAGTTCACAGATTGTTCTGCAATAAAACAGTGTCACGGAGCTGTAACTTTGCTCAGTTGATGACACTTGCTGCAGGAAATGTATAATGCATCATTTCCTGTGTGCATTTTTACAAGGAACGAGCTGCCTGAGGTTAAGTGTTAGAATAACAGCAAATGCAAAAAAATCTCTCTCTCTCTCTCTCTCTCTCTCTCTCTCTCTCTCTCTATCTATCTATCTATCTCTCTCTCTCTCTCTCTCTCTCCATATATCATGAATGATGATTGGTTTGGTTTCGGAAATGTAAATGTAAATGTATGTTAACATGGATACACACAAAAGTCGAGCACAATGGTTAAAGCTTAAGCAGCAGCACCTCATATATGGTGTTTAGTCTGAACCTGAAAAGAAACTGTAATTAATTGACAGAGTTTCAGCTTAAATATGATGGGTCAACCTATGGTAAACTCACTTGAAAAGTTTGTTCGACAGGTGTGTTTTCTTTCATCATTACCTCATGCTGGACTTCATCAGAGGGTCTGGAGCTGATTCTAGGTGTGACTAGGCTTTTTGAGATGGACCTCATCAGGCCACATATGAATAAACTCAGTGCCGCCACCATCAGGCCTGCTATTGTATCTTGAGCAGAGTTGACACAGCCTCCACAAAACTTTAATCCTGTGGCTTATTTGAACAGTCTATTCCTGTTTAAAATATATTTATACATATGTGAGTATTTGGCTACTATACAAATGAAGATGAGAGTAAATGTGTGCAAACATTTACATTTTAATGAAAAAGCATTACAGCATTTGCAGTGGGGTTATATAAACAATGCCAGATCTATAACAGTGTGTGTGAGGTCTAGTACAGCTGCTGTAAGGAAATCTGTGATATGTGGTATATTTGCGTGCACTGTAGTTTAGGCACATGACCTTTGATACATGACTACTTGCTATATGATTACAGCATAAACACTCTACATACAAAACACACTATTTTTGGGGAAAGATTTTCTTGAGTGTTTAATACAAAGATGTACTTCTTCTGTAAGCAGGTGCAGAGGACCTGTTGTTATAGGTCTATCATTCAGACCATCTGACTCTCAGCAGGAATTAAACCAGTCCAGTCAAGCTTCCTGGAACTGACATACCAGTAGACTGAAACTAACCTAAACCCCACACCCTCCTTATTTCTATCTGTTGGAGCAGCTGGGCAGCAGAGACGGTGCAGCTAACGCTGGGTGATGATGTCAGCATGCAATGATGCAGCAAACACTGAGGAGCCAAGTTTTTAACACTGAAGGCCGAAGCTTTTAGAAAAATAAGTTTTAGGAGCACAGCTGGACATGCTATGAGATCCATAGCGTGGATACAGAGCAAGAAAAAACACAAACGCCGGGCCGCTGACTTTAAAGGACGACTTGAGAAAATGTATGAAATCGAAAGTGACCCCAGATAGTTAAAACGAAAGTCAACGTGAATTCAAAACAAAGCAGGAATAGCAGCGTCATTTCGTTAGACCTCCCTCGATAAAATATAAAAGCTAACAGCTAGCAGGGTAATGGCAGCAACGAAGAGACCTTGTTAGGTTGAAAAGCAGCCATAATTGGGATGTAAACAATCACTGACTCTCGTTTGTAAACGATGCTAACGTTGTGGTGCTAGCTTCCGTGAGCTCTGTTGACAACCGACAAAACACATAAACAGGTAGTTCTAAAATATCTGTCGGAGTAAATAACACAATAAGCAGACAATGACCTAAACGAACATAACAAATGTATCAACAGAATCGGTGATTAAAATGATCGATCTGTTGATGATAACAGTTAGCTAGCTCTTAGCTAACGTCTCCTTGCTATTTGCGGCTAGGTGAAGCAAAAGCAGTCGATTATTTTCCCCTCTCGACTCTCACCCACCGTGTTAGACGCTGTCCTCAATTAGGTGACAGTTGACCACACAGGATTATCATTTAGTCTTGAGAAAAGAAGGCCAGTTTCTCGGAGAAAAACAAAGAGACGAGGCTGGACTCTCGCACCGTGTCAGAACTGACAGGTGAGGAAACAAAAACTTCCGGGAGTCACTTGACTGCTGAAGTCCTTTCAAAATAAACGCACGATGTAAATAGAATTGAGATACTCGTGGCCTGCTAGTTTGTGTACGTTTAGGAAGAAGATGATAATTAATTAATGAATAAATTATTAGCTGGACAACATTTAAATAAATAGAAAAGGTAATATACTGATGAGGCTTCCAGTCGGTAGCATGAGCCTACTCAACTAACTTTTTATTTTATTTATTTATTATATTTAGTGTGATGTTGATGTTCCTGTGTATAACGTCATGTGGAAATGTTTTTTCTTGATGGTGGTGCCAGAGTAAAAGTCAAGAGGTCATAAAAGTCTCAGGTTGATAAGTTATCAATAATCTTCCCCAGGGCCAACGGGAGGATTTAAGCAATATCACAGCCGTGACAATAATACAATATAACATCAGTCCCTCTCTCGTGATATTGCTTTTATACAACAGTTCAACAACGGCTTAAACAGCAATGCCGAGTAAGGAAATGTTAACAAAAGGTGGTGAAATACAATTTTTAAGTATGAAGAAGAACAACTTTTGTACGGCCTCCCAACCTGCTAGCTTAAAGTTACTTTTTACGTTAGTGGTAGACAGGACGGACAGGACTGTCGGACTTTATATTACTTTTAACAACGTTAGCTAACAATGCTAGTATTTGTTCTCTTGCTAAGCTAACGTAAGGTTACCTTCCACGGACACTCCCAACACATAACGTTAGCTGTTTAGATTTTTTTGTGAAAAATACATGAAAATAATATTTTAATATGACGAAACGCAGATTTTATTATATTTTCTGTCGCACTTCTTGTCACTCATTCGGCTGGTAGGTAACTCAAAAGTTAGCCATGTAGCTAGCAAGCTAACTGTTAATCAACAAAGCAAAAATGTAAGGCTAGCTTAAATGTCATCTTTGTTTTTGGTTATTATCACACATACATTTTTGTCAAAATTGCTTTAATTCTCAATTGAAGTGATGCAATATTTTAATGTATTTATTAAATATATATCTTCTTTAGAAATTATAACCAGCCTAATACTGTTGTGACTTATTTTGTCCAGCATTGAAAGCTAAAGATGAGCATGGGTCAAGCCTCTAGTTAAAGGGGGACTTCTTCCATTTTAAAAAATTATAAATCAATCATATGGTTTAAGGGAGTCCAAAACTACCAGTAAAAATGAAAAACTCTCCCAAATTCAAAAACTTTTTTCATTGTACTTTTTTAATGGTTTCAGGTTTAATCCATACAGTTATCTTAAACAAAGGTAGTTATACAATGTTTGGAAACGTTTACATTCACAAATACAAACGGACTAAAAAGATGCCTCTCATACAACACTTTAAAATAGAAATTAGACACTAAATTGAAACATTGCATGGATTTAATAGCAGTAAAGCAATGAAAGCAACTGAAATTTGTAAAGCCTTAAATATGTTTCTTTAATGTAATTTAATTGATACCCAAATCCGAAAACTAGAGTGCTAAAACTCAAATTTGTGATGTCATAGGATATAAAGTCTGGAGCTGCTCCATAGACAGAAAATTGGAAAAAAAATGTTGACACCAAGAGCACCCAGGGGAATGTTCTGAGTATATTGGCACATTTTCTGTTTCACAACTGAGAACACTAGAGTAGAATAAAGGTCATTTGCATACAAAAAAAGAAAACCAACATTTTGTGGGTCCATAAAATCAGGCTCCCATACATTGTTTTCAGAGCAGCTCCAGACTTTGTATCCTATGACATGACAAATTTGAGACTTGCCTGGTTTATGGCTTTGAAAGAGAGTAGCTCCTGTTCATAAATACTGACTGAACCTTTGTATGCCGTAGAAATAACATATTGGAATTCTTCATTTAGGTGGTGTTCCCCTTTGAGGCTGATTCCCTGCCAAGCAGCCCTTCCTGACTGCTACTGCTGCTGAACTTGGAGAGTGTGAGATCCATTTCTTTCTTCAATATTATAGGTGATAACTAGGAAATAATATATGACAATGATGAATGAGTTTGGAAATTGTAATCTTGCAAACTGTTGACAATGATAATGATATCACTTGAAATTCCAACAGAAAGTGCACCGGAGTGTGTCCTTTTGGCAACTTCAGCACTCTGGACTTTCCCTCAGATTCAGTCTTTGTGAGGAAATCCAAAAGCTGGAGTGTGGGACTTTTTGTCTTCCCTTTCTGGCAGTGAGAACAATTACACAAACACTGTCAACGTGTGCTTGTGACATATGCCTGTAGGTGAGCTTCACCATTGGTAATCCATGTTTTTATTGCCATTGATTGCTTTTTTTTTTTTTTTTTCAAACTTTAATCTTTTCTCTAAACACACAAGTTTCTTTTTTTGGAGTATCCACATCAGAAACTTTTTTTGATGCTTATTAAGACTTTCTGCCACAGCTTTTGCCATACTTCTTGCTGCTCCTTTGTTGCTGTGGTCTTTCCCTACTTCCTGCCCCCTTCAGTGTTGGCTTGTTGACATAAAATGCATCAGTTCTGTTGTGCCAGCATGGGAAAGTTGCCACAGACACTAGACACTGTGGCTGCAGTCAAATAGTCTTTTTCGCTTTAGAAGGTTGTTAACTGAGAGATAAGAACCGAAAGTGTCTACGTGGCAGCCATAATAACAGTTGTCAAATTCTCTAAATGCTAAGGAAAGGTGCTTCAGTGCTTCCTTTCTCCTCCTTTACACTGAACCATCCTTTACCAAACAAAAAGAGATGATAATGTCTCACAGTTCCTTGCAACAGCCACATTTGAATGAATTATTTTTTGTTACTGGGTTGTCCAGGTTTAATTAACCTTCATGAAACAACACAGTAAAAACACCGGGGGCAAAGTATCTAAAATACATTTACAGTAGTCCATCATGGAACATTGTAGTGTCATTAACACCAGACCCATGTCAGAAACATCCACTGTCACATAATTACGTAGCCTTGTGTAAGTGCAGTCGGATTCTCTCAGCACCATAGTTGTCTATATGAGTTCTCCTTCTAAACTTACCTTGATCTTGTCATGTTTTCCATCAAGGTCAAGGAAAAGTGTTCAGGAAAAGACATAGGATGTAACTTTTTTTACTATTTGGCCACAGCCCACAAAATACAGAGAGCTTTCCTTGGCATTGATAGGCCTAATTGCCATTGTGTGAACTCGTTTGGCAAAGGTTTCAGTTTAAAAGACGTTTATTTTAGGGATGCACCGAATATTCGGTAACCGAATATATTCGGCGAAATATTGCAAAAAAAACACACATTCGGTATTCGGTGGAATAAGTTAAAAGGAAGGCCGAATAATAGCAGCATGTTTTGATAACGCAATCAAACAGCGTGCCGTGACGCGCGGAGTAAAATGTCAGCAGTGTGGCGATCCGTCCGTCACCGCACTCACATTTGTGACTAAAAATAGTTTTGAGCGAGCAAGATAGGCTTAAATCATTCAGCACGCTGTGTGAGTACAGATTTCAACCACCAGCAGAAACGATAGGCGAATCCCACCGGTTGTGGGTTGAACGGGGGTCACAGACACAGACAGTAATGTATTCCTGTCAAATACGGCAGCCATCGGCTTACCGGCGGCGACGGAGAAGTCGGCTCCAATAATATCTTCTTCTTGGCGTCATGACTGCCCATAGTACCTGAACAGCCGAGCCAGCTGAACACAGGTATCTAGTGTGTCAGAGGAGAAACGAGCCGTTCACATTTCTGTCATTGTGGCAGGTAACGGCCCACAAACCTCACCGCACTTTAGGGACTGTTCTTTACTTATGAAGGGACTGTCAGGGGAGGAGGGTGGATGGTTGATTCTTATTTTATTTATTTATTTTATTTTGATCCCCCCTATGTTAATCACTTATTGATGCTGTTTTTGAAATATGAATAAGTCAATAAGTAATTTATTCCATTGAAATATCAGTGATGTATTATAGAAAAGTGATTTATCTTTTTATAAATGACAAAAGGCACATCTGCCTAATTTTTGCTCTGGTATCCTGATACTACTCAGAACCGTGATATTTTCATTGGTATCGTACAGTGGGTCCCAATTTTGCTACCATGACAACACTAATCTGGAGGGAGTTCATCTGCAAAAACTAATGAAAAACTAAACAATCATATTCGGTATTCGGTACTCGGTATTCGGCCAAGTGTTTAATATTATTCGGCTTCGGCTTCGGCCCCAAATTTTCATTTCGGTGCATCCCTAGTTTATTTATATGTAAAAGTTCAATGACATGTTTTGACGCTATGGAATCCTCAACTAGTTGGACCATTCATCAACTCCAAATAAAACATATAAATTTCCCCAAATTACTTTAAAGCAGTAGGTTTAGTAAATCTGATTACTGAAAGAGAATGATGTCTGATGATAGGTGATATTATTAAATGACCACGTCCAACATAGCTACAATAATTTATCTAGAATATTATACAGGTCTAATAAAAAATATTTTATTATCATTTTTTAATTTATGTGAAGATTGGGAAATCTGTGTTTTGTCAGTGAGAGAAAAACATTGGTTTCATGAGTGTGGCATTCACCAGCAGACAGTAGTTGTGCTGGACTTAAAGGGTGTGTACGGCATATGTGTAATAATCTCACTCTCTGTCATCATGCCTAATTAATATAAGGCTATAAATGGTATCATCCGAACAGTTTTACAGCTTTAAGTAGAAATCAATACTAAGTTCATGTGGTCTCAAAAGTGACAACTTGCTTTTATGATTTCTAATGTTGGTCTTACTCCTCTGTGATTTTTGGAAGCTTATAACTCATATTGACTGCTGTTCAACTGTATGTATGGCTTTATTCACTTTATCACCAAACATGGTTTAAGTGTGCTATATTATTCACTTTAAAGGACAGATGAGTCAAAAGTGTGAAAGACAAACTTCAGAGGAAGCTGCAAAGATCACTGCTATGACATCTGAAGAGGAACCTGAGATGTGCCTCATAAAGACTTGTGAATGTAAGAATTCAATTCAATTCGAGTTTTAATCCTTTCTCGTGTTCCTGTCCCAATATAATTAATACTCTTTACTTTTTGTATGTGCCTTATCCTGCACGGTCCAAAGCTAGTTTGCAATGTTTTTTAGACTTTCTATCAGTCTCGATTTAAGGTTAACGTTGTTATAGTCAATGACATGAGATGACCTTTTCCACCATCATTTGAATAACAACTATTCATTTCTTTTCTGGGGTTCAGTCTATTGCAGTAGTGTCTTCAGGCTCTACTATACATACATAAAAACTTTAACTAGTAGTTTGTAAGTCCTTTGTGGTTGTTCCATATCGTAGAACTGTTCTATTTCATCCCTACTGACTGCCAGAGGCGGTGCTTAAGCACTGGATATCTCTGTCTTGCGCATGCACGAGTCGAGCACATATACCAACAAAGTCACCTGTGACCCTCACGTGACCTCAAGAAACTATAAGTTCTGGTGTCACCTGAGGATCTGTTCCTTTTCATCTTCTCGCTTGCACGAGTGGTCGCATCCACTTCTTCTTGGATCAGTGTGAAATTGTTCTGTTCAGCAATTTGTTGCTGGCAGCCTTGTGATCATAGTGATCGGAGTTGCGGACGCTTCGTTTGCCCTCCAAGGGTCTGTGACATGCTGACTTTCTTCATGGGAAGAGGAGGAAAAGACAATGCTGGAACTAGCAGTTAGTACACTTGCTGATTGTGTTGACAGCAGTGTTCACGCTCACGTCATCTTTTGACATTGTGTTTGCAGCTTTGGCTGTTGTTTTCTGTTACTGTTGCCGGCTGTGGCTTTCACGCACGCCGATGAGTAATATTACTAGTATGCACAGTTTGTTGCTGTTGTTTTTGTTTAGCTGCTATTGGCTACAGTGCTCACGCTAATGCCATAGTTGCATCTTGAGCTGGATACTCTGTATACATTTTCTGTATTTGTATTCAGTTATTCACAGCTTGTGCTGTCGTTTTGTGTTGACTTTTCTGGCTGTGGCGTTCACGCTGTTGGGGAAAAAAAAGAGAGGATAAATAAATAAAAGGAAATGCAGCTTCTGCTGGCATTTTGGTTTTTCTTTTTGCTTCGTCTGCTACTATTGTCTACAGTGCTCACGCTTAAGCCATAGTCACATTCCAGACTGTACATTTTGTATATTGTTGTTTAGGGATGCACCGAATATTCGGTAACTGAATATATTCGGTGAAATAAGTTAAAAGCAAGGCCGAATAAAAATAGTTTTGAGCGAGCAAAATAGGCTTAAATCATTCAGCACGCTGTGTGAGTACAGATTTCAACCACCAGCAGAAACGATAGGCGAATCCCACCGGATGTGGGTTGAACAGACAGTAATGTATTCCTGTCGAATACGATGGCCATCAGCTTACCGGCGGCGATGGAGAAGTCGGCTCCAATAATATCCTCTTCTTGGCATCATGACTGCCCATAGTACCTGAACAGCCGAGCCAGCCGAACACAGGTATGTGACGTGTCAGAGGAGAAACGAGCCGTTCACATTTCTGTCTCCATGGCAGGTAACGGTCCACAAACCTCACCGCACTTTAGGGACCGTTCGTTACTTATGAAGGGACTGTACTTTACTTGTCAGGAGGAGGGTGGCTGGTTGATTTTTATTTTATTTATTTATTTTATTTTGATCCCCCCCCTATGTAAATCACTTATTGATGCTGTTTTCGAAGTGTGAATAAGTCAATAAGTAATTTATTCCATTGAAATATCAGTGATGTGTTATAGAAAAGTGATTTATCTTTTTATAAATGACAAAAGGCACATCTGCCTCATTTTTGCTCTGGTATCCTGATACTACTCAGAACCGTGATATTTTCATTGGTATCGTACAGTGGGTCCCAATTTTGGTACTGTGACAACAATAATCTGGAGGGGGTTCATCTGCAAAAACTAATGAAAAACTAAACAACGATATTCGGTATTCGGCCAAGCATCTAATATTATTCGGCTTCGGCCCCAAATTTTCATTTCGGTGCATCCCTATTGTTGTTTAACTTAGGTGTTCACACCGCTGAGTAATAATATTTAGGCGCAGCTTGTGCTGTTGTTTTTTTGTTTAATTGCTCTTGGCTGCAGTGCTCTCGCTAACGCCATAGTCTCACTGCAGGCTGTTATTTTTTGTGTGTTCTTGTTCAGCAATAGCAGCAGTGCCCATGCTCAGGCTATCTGCTGTTTTAGTGACAACTCCCCGGTGAAGGCAGTGCTCTTGCTCCCGGTGTGTGTTGCGCAAAGGGTGGTGCAGTTATGTCCCACTCTTGTGTGGATTGCATGACTCATCTGGAGTTGGAAGATGGTCATGATCTTTGTGTCCCTTGTCTGGGCATTGACCACCTGAAGGCAGGTCTATCCGAGGACGCATGCATGAACTGCAGTTGCACGGTCCCTGCAAGTTGCAAGCTTGAGAGAGGTGGAGTGTTTGGCCGGTGTCACGGGTGTTCCCCTAGACACACTCCAGCTTCCTGTAGGCCAGCCTGGTAGGGCTAAGCGGCCATTTGAAGAGGCTGAGAGTGCCCCAAGTGGCAAAAGGGCTAAGGGTAGCAGGCTCACTGCCAAGGTGAACCAGCTATCAGCTGAGTTGAGCCAGATGAAAGACCTTCTTCTGGCTCTCCAGCCTGGGGCTGGTACGCGGGGACCCCCGATTGACACGGTGCTGGAAGACGACAGAGCTGAGGATGATGTCCTCTCTTTTGCAGTTTCGGCAACCCAGTTCTGCAGTTCAGTGGGGGACGCACCCTCTCGGGTCTCTGAATTGCTCTTGCGGGATTCAACCCGGAGCTCATCTGGAGGGTCAGAGGATGCCTCCATGGGAGCTATTGTTCCCGGGGCTCTAGTAGGGTTGGGCGATATGTTAAAAATTTCCAACCAGCCACTGTCAGCCCATCAACCGGCGGTTGCCGATATATTTGGCAGTTGTGTGTGTGGAAAAAAAAGAGGGGGGATGTTGCATTCATGTGATGTTGGAAAGAATCGAAAAATAACTTTCAGAATGGGATAATTCACATGAACGCCACCTCATGTCAGAAAAACAACTCGGCATCTCGGATCTCCTGACACCACATGAATGCAGCAAAAAAATGCAGCGTGCTTTGCGAGCCCACTCATGTCCAACATGGCACGGAAATATCTGTGCATACCGGCAACAAGCACGCCGTCAGAGAGGGTGTTTAGCACAGCTGGTAACATTGTTAACCATATAGACATATGAGTTCACGTTACGGCCGGGTTCCACCAGCTGCACGTCAAGCGTCTTGTTTACCGTTTGCTGAGCCATGATAGTTAAAGCATTTTCCACCTAAGTTATTACATATATTTGAGTAATCTACAAGATTACTGTACTGTTTGTCATCTACTTGCTTTCAAATGTCCACCACGGACATTTACACAATGTCACCGATAAACATGGGTAAATGCATAAAAAAATCATCACATATCTCCTCCTAATGGTTTATTCATTTAAAAACACAGTGTGCTCGTTTAGCACACTATTTCATGTAGTTTTTATCTGCTGGAGGGTCGCGTAGGGGAGCGTAGCGCGACAAAAATAGAAGAGCATCCTAAAATAGAGAGTTGTCGTGCCACTCCCGTTGCCGGTGCAGCAGCTGTAATTGATAACAGGAGGGCGAGCTGCTACAGGACTCGCACTGCAGACGTGTTGCGCTGCTCCCGTTGCTGGTGCAGCCGCTGTAATTGATAACAGGGGGGTGAGCTGCTACAGGACTCGCGCTGCAGACGTTGCTCCCGTTGCTGGTGGACCCAGCCGTAACTTTCAGCTCCGCCATCACTGACGTGTTTTGCGAAAGACTCGTCGGAAATCAGTGTGAAGCTGCAGGTTCCAATACGCACACACTTTGAATTGTACTCTACATAATAATTATGGACTATATGTACCGAGTTGAATTCTGTAGAGACAGACAATTAATTTAGCAAAATAAAATGACAAAAATCGCCCAAAAAATCGCCAAAAATGAAACCAACCGTGATGGACTTGGCCGATGGGCGATTGGCGATATATTCGTCCAATCGCCAAAGCCTAGGCTCTAGCCTGTCTGCAACCCGACATCCCGCAGGATGGCCCCGCCCCAGTCAGTGCCTTTTTCAAACACCGGTCGGCCCCAACAACTTTTTCAGTTCCTCTGTCAGAGGACTATATTAAGGAGCTACATGCATGCTGGAGGGAGTCAAAGGCTTTCTTCCACTCCACTTCAGATGCTCAAGCCCTAGCGGCCATGCAAGATGCAGCCAAATATGGTCTGGGTCGTACGCCAGCCGTAGAGCCGGCTATCGCATCGCTGATAGTGTCTCCTGATGAGGCACTGAGGCAGGATGCCAGGTGTCCTCGCCCCCAGTACAGGGTCACAGACGACTTGCTCTCCAAAGCATACGATGCAGGAGCACGGATGGGTCGTATCGGGAACTCCCTCTCCCACCTCATACTGGCCCTCTCTGCATCACTACAGCAGGGGGTGCCTGACACATCTCTGTGTAATTTCAGCGATGCGTCGTTTTTCCAGCTTTTGCCCTTATGACCAGGGAGCTGGTGCGCCTGATGTCGACCCTGGTCCAGGCCTGTCGGCAGGTGTGGCTTGCACAGTCACCCCTGACTGATACATGCCAGAGGGTCCTTCGCTCTACTCGACTTACTTTCTGGTGACAAAAACGGACAGAGGATTTTGCTCGGTCCTGGACTTACGGGGACTCAACAAGTTCTTAAAAGTCCTGCTGTCCATGCTGACCACGGCAGAGGTTTTGCATGTGGTTGCTCATGGGGAGTGGTTCACGTTGGTGGATCTCAAGGATGCATACTTTCACATTCCGATTGCACCACATCACAGGCAGTTCCTGCGGTTTGCGTTCCAGGGGCGCCATTTTAAGGTCAGGGTACTTCCCTTTGGGCTGTCCCTCTCCCCGAGGGTGTTCACCCGATGCGTGGCCGCGGCCCTTTCACCTCTGCAGGCAGACGGCTGACAATTCTGCCGTACTTGGATGATTGGCTGGTTTGTGCACCGTCCAGATCTCAAGTGGCTCACCATATGGCTCAGCTTATGTCACATGTGGCCCGCCTGGGGTTGAGGGTGAACACCAAAAAGAGCTGCCTGGATCCTTCCCAGCAAATGACGTTCCTGTGGATCGAGCTGGACACCATTGCTATGAGGGCCAGTCTGTCGTCCCGGCGTGTGGACGACATTCTCGAATCCCTGTCTCCCTTCAGAAGGCGTGGAGTGGTCCCTTACATAAAGCGCTTTGCAGGCAAACTGACAGCAGCCTCATCTGTGATCCCGCTGGGCTTACTTGCACTAAGCCCACTGCAGAGATGGCTGAATGCCCTTCATCTGAACACTGGGTGGCACAGACACAGGGTGGTCAGGGTGTCGCGGCAGTGCGTCTTCTCTCTGTCCCTGTGGCGGGAGAGGTCATTTTTATGTCGAGGGGTGCCCATGGGCTCCATTCCTTCACGGAGGGAAGTTGTGACGGTGGACGCCTGTCCCACAAGATGGGGTGCAGTCTGGCAGAAGAGGACTGCCCAAGGTTGGTGGTCTGTTCAGGACAGCACGCGACACATAAATGTCCTGGAGCTGCAAGCCATACACCTGGCACTTGAGCATTTTATGCCTTACCTGAAGGGGAAGCACATTCTTGTCTGCTTGGACAACACATCTGCTGTGGCCCAGGTCAATCATCAGGGAGGCACCAGATCGGAGCAGTTACTCCGGGTGACCACAAGCATTTTTGACTTTGGTGACTCCCCACCTAGCCAGTCTGAGAGCCATGCACCTTCCGGGGGAGCATTTTCTCTCCCGGCACAAGCCCCCAGCAGGGGAGTGGCAACCTCACCCCGAGGTGTTGGGCAGGATTTGGGACCTTTTTGGACGGGCAAGGGTAGATCTCTTTGCCTCCAAGGAGTCGACTCACTGTCCCCTCTGGTTCTCCTGGACAGAGGAGACCAGCCCGCTTGGGCAGGATGCACTGGGGCACGACTGGCCGCAGGTGCTGCTTTATGCCTTTGCCCCTCTGCCTCTGATTCTGCCAACGCTTCAGAGGGTCCTTCAGCAGGGCCACAGGCTTCTTCTGGTGGCCCCCCTCTGGCCAGGGAGAACTTGGTTTCCACTGCTGCACAGACTCTGCCACAACTCGTCGTGGTGCCTTCTTGACAGGAGGGATCTCCTCTCTCTGGGGGGCCGGATCTGGCACCCCGACCCCGGTCGCCTCCGCTTGTGGGTTTGGCCTTTGCATGGCCCGACCCACTCCTCTTAGCCTGTAGTGACGCCGTTCGGGGCACCTTCCACTAGAGTGCAGTATGAGAACAGATGTGCAGACAGGGAGGCAGACCCAGTGCACTGCCCTGTGGCGGTCATCCTGGATTTTTTTTACAGTCCCTTTTGTGTAGTGAGCGTTCTCATTCCACCATAAGGTCTTTGTAGCTGCCATCTTGTGTCACGCCTAAGTCGACGGAGTCACAGTGGGATCCCACAGACTGGTGTCCCTGTTTCTGAAGGGGGCCCTGAGACTGTGTCCTCCAAAGGCTAAGGGGGCCCCAGCATGGGACTTGTCCCTGGTACTGGAAGCATTGTGCAGGCCCCCCTTTAAGCCTCTAGCCCAGGTGGAGCTCAAGTGGCTATCAGTGAAGACAGTGTTTCTCCTTGCCATTGCTTCAGCAAAACGGGTGGGGGAACTCCATTCCCTCTCTGTGAGTGACTCATGCTTGAGGTGGAACCCTGATGGGTCTGGTGTGACATTGTGGCCGAACGTAAAGTAAAGGTAAAGTAAAGGTAAAGTTCCACTGATTGTCACACACCTGAGTGTGTGAAATTTGTTCTCCGCATTTGACCCATCCCCTGAGGGAGCGGTGAGCAGCAGCAGTGCTGCGCTCGGGAATCATGTGGTGATCTAACGTGGTATTCCTCCCTAAAGTCCTGACACCCTCTTACAGCAATCAGCCGCTCAAACTATCCAGATTCAAACCGCCACCTGAAGGGGGCGGGTCTAGCCTCCAGTGCCTGGTGCGGGCCCTACAGGCATACGTCGACGCAACCGCTGGTATGTGGCGGTGTGAGCAGCTCTTCGTATGCTATGGAGGTCATAGGAAGAGCTGCGGCCTGTCCAAACAGCGGCTGTCCCACTGGGTCGTGGATGCCATTATGCACGCCTACTCTGCCAGTGCCCGTCCTCCACCATCTGGGGTGCGGTGCCACTCTACTCGGGGTGTGTCTGTATCATGGGCTGCCCTGAGAGGAGTGCCCCTTGATGTCATTTGTGCTGCGGCTTCCTGGACCTCGCCCAGCACTTTTTCTCATTTTTATAGGATCAATGTGGCTGCTCCCTCTCAGTTGGGCGCAGTCCTGGTCCCTGGGTCCTCTGCATCTGGTACCTAAGGTGAGTCTTCTTGGAATTCTTTGTGACTCTGTTGGTATAGGTCACCCAGTGCTTAATCACCGCCTCTGGCGGTCAGTAGGGATAAAATAGAACAAAAGTTACGGATGTAACTGCGGTTCTATGAATCCTGGATGACCGCCAGAGCGTTCAGTCACTCAGAATCCTCGTGGTTTCGCGAGAAGATTCCAGAGGAACAGATCCTCAGGTGACACCGGAACTTATAGTTTCTTGGGGTCATGTGAGGGTCACAGGTGACTTTGTTGGTATATGTACTTGACCCGTGCATGCGCAAGACGGAGATATCCAGTGCTTAAGCACCGCCTCTGGCGGTCATCCGGGATTCATAGAACTGTAGTTACATCTATAACTTAAGTTTTTCTTTCCCTGAGCCCAATCAATTCAAATTTTTTAATACGTAAGTGTGATATTCAATCCAAACCTCCAGCATGAAGCAACACACAGTACCAGTCATTACAGTTTGAACTGTTTTATGTTTGTATTTTTGCATTTTATATTTATAATTATAAATACATTTTAAATCAAATTTCTTCTTGCCCTAGAACTGAGGCCTGTAGAAGTGTTTACTTAATGTAATGTGGGCAGTAGAGGTGGGGACTACGACTGTTTTTTGTGTTAATATCATTGCAGTGTTGTCAAAGGCTCAGTTGCTGCTGTCTGACATAGAGCACCTGCTGGACCAGTGTACAAAAGGCCCCACCAACCGGAGACAGTGCAGAATGGTAAGCATAGAGGCAGGTGTGCAAATCCTTAAACAGACCTCATTGAACCAATTTACCAGGCCATTACCACAATATTTTCCTTACTTTCAGCAAGTAGTTTTATTTCTCTAATCTTACTAACGCCTTAAAAGAATATTTCACCCAAAGAATGATACTTTGTTTATCAGTTACTCACCTGGTGTTACCATTGAATTCATGAAAAAAACCTTGCTTTTCTCACATGCTTCCAGTGAACGAAGAATCCAAAACCAAAAAAAATCTTGATGAACTGAAGTAAAGGAGGGCCATATTTAACAGAAAAACAAAACAACAAAAAACCTATCAAAATATTCATTGACATATCCAGCTATATGCTCAGTATTTCCCAAACTCATGTATTTTCGCCAAAATCTCAATCTTTAAAACACCTCTGCATAGACTAGTAGTGCGCCTGGGCAAGCACGTGCTTTTGTAGTCACTGAGCAGAGTTCAAACACAAGTGCTTTCCCAGGTGCTCTATTTGTCCGTACGTGAGACTGTTTATGCAGAAGTGTTTTAAATAGTAAGGTTATAGCAAAATACATTTTGTTTAGGAAATATTGAGCATATAACTGGATGAATGTGACTTGGATTATACTGCACGAGTTGTGTGAGACTTTGTAAACAGATGTTACATGTTAGATGTTAGATGTTATTATATAGTTTTGCTGTTGTTAAACATGGCCTTAGAATATTCTCTATTTTTGGATTCTCTGTTTAATGTGGGGGCATGCGAAAAAAGTTTTCTTCATAAATCCAAGGTATCACTGAGTGAATAATTGATATACAAATGATCGTTTTGTGTATGTGAAGTATTCCTTTAAAGACTGCAGTTAGGGAGCATAGTAGGTCATATGGTTCCATGAGGTTTGTCTTCCTTTGTTACTGTCCCCCCTGGCACTGCAGCTCTTTTGTTATGGCTTGGCCACCGAGGTGTATTTGTTTAATTCATTTCATCCTGTCTTTAAAGCACATAATGAAGCAGATAGTACTATTACATTCACTCAATACTGAGGTCAGAAGTTGTCAGGCTACATGAGTTCCCTACAGTTGCATAGCAACACAGTTAATTTGCCTTCTCAGCTGCTGCCTGAGACGTAAACTGAATTGGCATCAATGTAGTTTGCAGCTGACATACGGTAGGAGCTGCTTAACTATTTTACTAGGGATGCACTGAAATGAAAATTTGGGGCAGAAGCCAAAGCCGAATACTGAGTACCGAATCCTGAATATCGTTGTTTAGTTTTTCATTAGTTTTTGCAGATGAACCCCCTCCAGATTAGTGTTGTCACGGTACCAAAATAGGGACCCACTGTACGATACCAGTGAAAGTATCATGGTTCTGAGTAGTATCAGGATACCAGAGCAAAAATGAGGCAGATGTGCCTTTTGTCATTTATAAAAAAGATAAATCACTTTTCTATGATACATCACTGATATTTCAATGGAATAAATTACTTAATGACTTATTCATACTTCAAAAACAGCATCAATAAGTGATTAACATAGGGGGGATCAAAATAAAATAAATAAATAAAATAAGAATCAACCAGCCACCCTCCTCCTCTGACAAGTCCCTTCATAAGTAAAGAACAGTCCCTAAAGTGCGGTGAGGTTTGTGGGCCGTTACCTGCCACAATGACAGAAATGTGAACGGCTCGTTTCTCCTCTGACACGCCACATACCTGTGTTCGGCTGGCTCGGCTGTTCAGGTACTACTGGGCAGTCATGACGCCAAGAAGAGGATATTATTGGAGCCGACTTCTCCGTCGCCACTGGTAAGCCGATGGCTGCCGTATTTGACAGGAATACATTACTGTCTGTGTCTGTGACCCCCGTTCAACCCACAACCGGTGGGATTCGCCTATCGTTTCTGCTGGTGGTTGAAATCTTTACTCAAACAGCGTGCTGAATGATTTCAGTCTATTTTGCTCGCTCAAAACTATTTTTAGTCGCAAATGGGAGTGCGGTGACGGACGGATCGCCACACTGCTGACATTTTATTCCGCGCGTCACGGCACGCTGTTTGATTGCGTTATCAAAACATGCCGCTATTATTTGGCCTTACTTTTAACTTATTCCACCGAATACCGAATGTGTGTTTTTTTGCAATATTCGGACGAATATATTTGGTTACCGAATATTCGGTGCATCCCTATATTTTACCATTTAATTGTTGCTGTGCATGCTAAGCTGAGCTGCTCAGCTTCTTTTACATTGTTTTCCATCAAAGCGATCAGGGGACCTATTTTGTGGGGTACCAGAGGGGCCAACACATAAAACCTTTTCCAAAACCCTTTGGTCAGACAGGAGAAAACTATCTTTGCTTTAAACAAACGACTTTAGTGCATGGAGTTTTAATTTAGGAGCTGTTATTTCGCTCAGCTGATTTACAACAGCCTCCATAGCTAAAGTGATTTCATCCATGCTTGTTTCCATATTTTTTTTATTCTGGCTTTTGCTCAGTTACATGATGTTCCCAACCACAGTCCCACCTGCAAAGGCAGTGATTGACTCAGTTGTTTCTTCTAATAGAAAAAAAGAAAGGCCTTTGAATCTCTCAATAAAATTTTAGATGTGGGTGCTTCTTCAGTGGTCTGGAACGAGGCTAGCAAAACACAAAGTTGGACTGGTAGTAAGGACTCTTAATACATTTTTTTAAAAAATTTTTATTACAAAGCATACAACAGGGATATTTGCAGGTCTTTAAAAAGTATTAAAATGTCTTAAATTCATTTTTTAAATCAAGATTAGGCATTAAATGTCATTAGATTGTCTCATTTTTTTTAAATTTGAATATGTGAGGTCTTAATTGTCACAAACATTTTATGCAATTTAATGTGTCCATGTTTTAATTTCTTTTTTTTCAAAGTGAGTCAAGTTCTTCTGGGTGAAAGTCCACATTTCTGATAAAACAAATATTTCAACCTAACATTTAACCTAATACTGTCTTTGTACTTTGTCTTGTACTTTGTATATGCACTTACCCGTTGACAAAATGAAGATTAACCTAAGTCACTAATAGTCATATCCCTACACAAAACCTACCTCTGGACTGGACCACATATATGCCACTTACTTTTATACTTACCTGCATTGCTTGAATAAGAAAAAGATTATTTGTCCAAAAATCAGTCTTAAATTTGGTTAAAATTATCTTAAAAAGGTCTTAAACTGCATTAAATTAAAGTATTTGATACCTATATATACCCTGTGCAAGCACATAGACACACACACACTAGAAGACACATTTTTGGAACGACTGCACAGGGCAGTTTTTAACTAATGGATGTGCAGATGACCTTGTTATTATTTTACATGTATGTGCTCAGGCATGCTGTGCACAGTGTGACCTAGTGTGCCTGTTGTTGTTGTGACAGATTCAGCAGTGTCAGGTCAGCATAGAAGAGGACGGAGAAACCTTGGTCATAGAGGGCTTCAGGTTCACGAGTGCAGTCAGCAGGGAGGACCTGAGATCACTCACTGGTGGAGGAGGAGGATGCCAGGGCAACACTTAACTGATGGCTACCGTAGTGATTTCATCACACAAAGTCAACAAGTTCAAACGACTGATAGAGGTAACGATGGCAGACGGAGAGCCGACATATGACATGAGTTAAAATGATGGGAGAAAGGCTAACAGTTGACATGTGTTGCTCTTTACAGCAGAGAGACAAAGCAGTATGACACCATGGTGTATAAAGGATACAGACCATTTTTACAGTAGATAAATGTTCCAGTTGTTCCTAATGTTTTATGAATTATTAGTTCATGCTTGTCTTCAGATTTTTGATTCTTGAGAACATAGTTTGACAGTTTTGAATTGCCATTTTTGGCACGTTTGAGCCATTTCAGAATATGTCCATGCAGTTGACTCAAAGGGTTGTTTATAATGTTTAGGCTAATGGTTATGCCTTGCATTATTTATTTCACTTCGGTTAGTCTTGTCCAACCCAGCATAGTACATTTTGCCGTTTCAGCAGCACAAAGCGAATGGAACACTAGCTCACTGGCATTCTGCACATTTATGCCTTTATTTCATTTAGCGTTGTTGCCTTTAACTGTAGTGTGGGTCACGCACACCTTGAATATCCTGTATACAACAGCACACCGTGTAGGTTAGATGGGGACATGGCTTTCTCTTTGATTACACAGAGCTGTTGGACTATTCAGTGTCCTTCCTGTTTGTTCCCTATTGTAGATCATCTTGCTCCCTAAAAGCACCTCCAGTGCTCCTATTATAGTAAAGTTTCACAGCCCGCTTTTTAGTGCAGTTGGCTCGAAGAAAAACAGTATAACAAATACAAATGACAGTGCTATATTTCGGTACCTGAAGGTCTATAAGAAGTCTTATAATTGAATAACCTGAAGTCAAGACCTTTAGAGCTCATAAATAAAGTTCAGTGCATTGGAGGATGATTATGACAGTGCAGTGTGTCTTAAATATGTCACTCTTCTTCACTCCACTTTGCAGGAGTTTTTCCAAACAGGTCAGATACATTATTCGTTATGTCTTTACTCCTCTGCTGATTTTGGTGGTGAAACATTTAAAAACATTTTGCATTAATTTAAAATTGAATTCTAAACTTGTAATACCACTTGCATGACATCATTAACATCAGTTGTCAGTATCTGATGATACATGTGTTTTCTAAATATTGTTATACTGTAGCATCATCTCCAAAGAGGAATAAAAGATAACTGGTTAAATTAGTTTTCCTGCTGATTACTCGCAGCATCTTTTCTGTTTTTACGATAATTTTATCTCAATAATCCTTCAAATTTCAATTCAAGCGCAGTCTGCAGCGAAATTACATTATAGCAAATGGCCATTGACCTGATTGTGTCAAGGGAAGCTAAATGCAGTATCAGTGAGAGCAATAGTCTCATCAGGTCTTTATTACCCTTTAAATTCCTATTCTGTATATGTTAAGAGGAAGTTCTGTGCTACAATTGCCTGTTTAATAGTAGTGTACCATTTTAATCACTCAGTCTGCATCATTTTATTAACTTCACACATGAATAGCCTGGGTTTTAGCACCATTAGTTTGTCAATGTAGAATTAAATATGAAAATCTAGTGAAGAAATTGTAAAATAAATCCCCTTGATGGTGAGACCAAGACATAAAAATGAATCAGTCTTTCCTCTCCACAAAACGCCCTGCCTAGACGTGAGAAAGTAGGCTGTTTGGTTCTGAAATGAACAAACGAGACCTGCCAGTAGATTAACAAGTGTCAGAGCATCAATGTAACCAATTAACAAACTCCCAATTAGACTGTCTGCTGAACGATTAAACCCAGAAGTTTACCAAGCATTAACATACTAAACAGACTGACATAATGTATGCAAATAAGGTCATTATTATGCATGTGCTAGTTCAGTGCCCAAATTAAGTGCTTGTTTGGAGCACTCGGGATGTGTTTGCAAGCATGAGCTCTATGACAACATATTACAGAAATAATGGTCACTTGAAAAATCTAATTCGTTTTACATTTAGCTGTAAGCTATGATAGTTACTAGAGCACAAAGACAGCTTGAATCTAATTTAGTAACCATTTAAAGCTATAGCAAGAAATCTCCTTATAGCGAAAGGGCTTGATAATTAATTGTTTGGACATATAATATGGAGACACACACTCACACTGTGCACACAAACACATGGATCTTGTAATCAGGCCAAGTGGTAGGAAAAGTGGTAGAAAGGCATTCAGCAGATGCTGAATTAGTAATGACAGAAGTTGCAGATAGACTATGTTGATTGTCATGTTTTTGTCCTAAAGTGCTGCATGAATTATTTATGTCACAGCCCATGTAATTAGATGTTGATGGGAAAAGACTGGACCAGGAAAACAAGAGCGCTCGCTGTTCTTTGGAAATGATTAATCAGTGGCTTGGGTCTTTATCATTTTTGACAATTTTAGGACTTTGGCCCTCTTCAAGCTGAGAGCGGCAACCTCTTCACAGCAGCTTCTAACAGATTGACACTGCTATATTGGGTGTTATCTTTTGGTTTATGATTGCACTTGTGGTTTGTTTGGGTGATCATCTCATGCCTGTTTTTGATATAAACATCTGCTGCCCATATATCTACGCTGATTGAACCGAGACACTTGAATCAACAGCAGATGCACGCCATGATCGTTTTCAACCAGAAGAGGATGCTATTTCTTTGTTATTTTACTCAGACCTTGCACCCGGGCATTTTGCACTCAGATGATTATAATAGATGACAACGAGACATTCAAAGGCATATGAAACTCACTGTAGAGAAGAAGAGTGGCTAAAGGTTGGACTCTTATGGAATTGTCTTTTACTACCTTGTAAAACCTTGAGTCAGAACATTATGAAATTAGTAGGGAGTACAGACATGCAGAATAAACTCACCTTTGTCTCTTGGCAAAGTAGAAAGTATTCCCCTATTATTAATCACTGGCGAGACATGTATGGATGGTGGGGTCACAGTATACCCTCTATGATCCCTTTCTCTGCAATATAACACCCCATCAACTACAACTGCACTGCTGCAGTTAAAGTTGGGATCAGTGATGCCAGCAGTACAGCCATATATCACACGGCTGTCTCAGAGTTGTTTCACACTGCTGAACTAAACTGCACCAACACAAATTACACCTACAGCAGACATAACTCCAGTATTTCTCTCTCTGCGTTTCAAAACACTGGGGATGTTTGACAGCCGTGAATTGCCCTGATGTCTTATTGCCTATCAACTGTGTGTCAAGCTGCACTGGGAGGAATGGTGGCATAAATTGTCTTTTGAGATAAGTTGCTTTTTTTTTACCCTTTTTTTTTTTTGGCCTTGATGAGAAAATGGCCAGGGCAAAACATTCACATCACACACTGTAAGCTTTGTGCAAGTTGGTTAGCCTCAGAGCACTATTTGCATGTGGAGTTCGCGAGACCTCCGTTGGTCAGAGCGTTCTTGGCAACCCACATTGTGTTTTCAAATTGAGCTTCAAAACTGTTCTGAAGTGAAGTGCACTCGCCTGCTTACTGATTCATTACAGACCCTGAAACTGTGCCATGTAATCAAGAACTGGCCTTCTTTAGACAGCACAGAGGTCAGCCATATCCAAGGCCCCTGCATATGTGTTGGTACAGCAGAGGGCATCCCTGTAGACTGAATGAGCATAGCTGCAGCAGGGCATCCAAGGCCCTTCCTTTGTTTTTGCTGAGCCAATTAGAGAGAGATAGCATCTGCTGTGAAAGGGGAACAATGGCTTGTTCATTGCGTGTTTGAGTCCATGTGTGTACACATAAAGTTTGTGTGTATATGTCTGTAGGCCAGTTTGTAATTATGCGTGTGTGTGTGTGTGTGTGTGTGTTTGTGTATGTGTTTCTGTAGCTACAGTATATGAGCATGTGGAGTATGTGTGTTGAATAGTAATAAGAGGGAGAGGAGTATTGTATACAGAGGAGAGGACACAAGAAAACGACTGCCTACAAAGTATGACAGACAGCATATGGCTTCATCTGCTGTGATTCGGTTAAGCCACAAACACAGAGACACACACGCACACACAGCAAATCACCAGAGAGGCAAATATAAATTAGGAAGACTTCCTGCATTTATGCGCTGAGGCACATACAATGCTTGTAATTAAAAAGTCACCGCTGTTGAGTGACAGTCTCGCTCATGCACAGTTAGTTTCTGTCCTTGCTCCAACTTCTGTGAAACTTTTTGACAGGAAGTGTGGCAATGATTTCACAGTGGGCCATAACACTCCATCTCTCCAACGGACCTGAAGGTCATTAACCCCTACCTGCTGCTGTCTGGAGCTGTGCAGAGTTTGATGACTCTTCTTTTCTAGCTAAGGAGTGAAAAGAGAGAGGTACGAGGATGTGTGTGTGTGTTTAGCAGAGCTAGCTAGCACCCCTGGCTTGGCCAGCCGGCTCCACCATATGGCCACATTTATCATGTATCTCGCTATTCATTAAGACTGCCCTTGCTGGCTGCAAAAGCACTGCTGGGGGCCTCAACCTCACCTCAGAAATGCTGCGGACGACTGACTGCAGTCCACTGTAATTTTGGGTGTAAATGCTGCAAAATCATACGTGGCCGAACACCATGAACCAAAGGTTTTTTTGCTTCACAGGAGGCCCCGTTATGCATCACAGGAAAACGTTGATTAAAATGCAGTTTGAATTCAATTATATTTAATAATAATATAATAGCTTATTGCTCAAATATGGGATTAGTGTTTTTAAGCTCTGCAAGGATGCAAAGATCAACTGTCTGTGGAGAGTCTCCCATAGTGTGCTATTCTCCCACACTGTGTGACATATTTTTCTAACTATGTAAACATAATAACAGCTTATCAGTATTATCTTACCCATCGCTTGACTGCCCTCATTGGATGCAAAAAAACTGGGAAACGTGCTGTTTCTTTTTTTATTTTTTACAAAAAGACAGGATAGTCCTGCACAGCTTTTTGGAAAAACCTGTGGCTAGCTGTGTCTTTATATGTTTACACATATTAGATTGTTTCTTGCTTGGTGAAGTTTTAACAAGTCAGTGGCATCAGTATGTGTTATACATCTACAAGGAGTCAAACATCTTCATTTAAGGCAGACATCAATTATCACCAAAACAACATGGCACGGCAGACATGTTTTGGTCTATGATGTTAATTCCCCCTAGTTTGCAAGTTTCCCTTGTAAGGAACGCATCAAAGCCTTTCTAGTTAAAACATAACATTTCTTGTTACATATAAAGAGAAGGAATTTACATTTTAGACATGATGTATTAATGGATGGTTTCCTGCGTCAACTACAAATAGTGCTCTGATTAACATATCAGCCTTGTTCCCTGAGCTAACTGTGGCAGTGCAAAATAATTACCTGAGCAGGGGATTTTTTGATCTGTTCTCCATGCAGTGTGTCAGACTGTATTTACACAAAGCACATTTCCTCTTTGACTTTCTGATCTTGGTTTTGTTCTCTTTGTTAGAATCTGTAATTCTACACCTCCTTTTTAAAGACAGAGAAGTAAAGTGGGGTTGACAGTGATACCCCCAAGTCTTTACCATCTGAACCAGAGAACAGAAAACACTCTACCCACCAATACATTAAATTAACTGAAATTTCCCTTGGTCAGTCATGTGTGGTGCGGAGTCTGGAGAGGAGCTAGTTGCACTGTTTGAGCAGTGCAAAGTAATTTTGTTCCGTCTCCATTGCTTTGTTTATCTGTTTCCTATTTTCTTACTTAACAAAATCAACAATTGTCAGGGTTGATTAGTTTATATGTCAACTCATACAGCTATTTTTTTTTTCCTTTTCATGTCAGTAACCTTGGCTTATCTTTGTAGTCTTAAAACGTTGATGTGTGGAGTTTTGTGTTTCTTTGTGAATATGTATCAGACAAAACAGGTGAGGAGCTCAAAGCAAGCACTGATCTAATGTTTACTTGTTGGAGCATCCATCTGCTGACATCCTCCTCATTGGCAACAATTTTAAACTCTTTAACTCTGAATTTTTTTTTTGGTTTTATTTGAATTCAGGGGCATAGCATTTCAAACATTAGAGACAGCACAAAAAGAAAAGTTGAGATATGTGGGGAGCCTGGCAACCATACGCCATTGTGACATTATAATTTTTACAGATAATCGCACCATGAGCCATGCAGGAATATTTGCCGCAATGAAGTCCAGACAGTGCTGGTGGTGAACAGTTGAAGAACATTAAGCCTAGTTGAAGATCTAGATGGCTGTGATCTGGATGGATCCATTGAACAGCTGGTTCCAATAAAAAGCAGTAGGGGAGGGGGTGGAGGTGGGTTTTATCACTGACAGCCGAAAGTAACATCGAAGGAAACTTATTTGAACCACAACAACTTGATTGGCTAATGAGGTCGAAGCAACATCTGATTGGTTTAAGTGAGTCAGCAAATTGAGTTGGAAGCAGGAAGGGAACAAATCTAAATAAAGAGAAAGGGACTGTGTCATTTCCTTTGTAGTGTACTTTAGTTACCAGAGATGGGAGTAAGTCACACATGTTCAAGTCTCAGGTCTTAACCTTCAAGTCTAAAGCAAGTCCCAAGTTCCTGTGGTGAGAATCAAGCATGTCAAGTCTAGTTCATGCTACTGGTCAAGCAAGAGAAGTCAAGTCATATGAAATGATCTGATTATGATGATCTACCTCTGATTTCGCATTATACAGAGTGGTCATGAGTTTAATTTTTAACATTAATAAAAACTCATGCTGCCTGTTTATACCTTATGTATCTCACTGATATTTGAAATTTTGAGGCAATCAACAGAAAGAGAAGAGTGGGTCTCTGAAATCATAATAGAAAAGTATAACATAGCTTAAACTTAACTTTGGTCTCCCAGCTGATGTTTGGCCAGCCAATAAGCTAATAAGTTAGCTAAAAACACACATTCATGTGCTTTCCTTTGCGGGTTTTGTAGTGACGGAAGAAGTTAGTTGTTGTGGTGGTTGTGTCAATGATTTGTAGGCCTTGCATTCTACTGTCCTTGTCGAACCACTGCCATAATCCTCGACTCCAGATTTTTGTATTTATGGACTAGCCCTCTCCTTGATAGCTGCCTTGTGCGCTAGCCACCTTGTGCGTAGGCTTCTGCGGGTGTGCTGCATCCCAGTGGGTCTTCAGGTTTTTGCTTATTGCACTAGAAATCAGCCAATCATGTTTTAAACATAAAATGTAACTTCTAAGTATCTGGAAAAATAAGAAAGTCAAGTCCTTTTGGATCGGCTGTCTCAAGTCCAAGTCAAGTCTTAAGTCATGACTACAAAATCAAAGTCAAGTCTTATATCAGTGTCAGTCAAGCAAGTCTCAAGTCCTCAAATTTGCAACTAAGGTCAAATCATGTGACTTGAGTCCCCCACCAATGATAGTTACCCTCCATCATTTTATGCAAGTGTTTGAATTTGAGTGTGAATTTTGTGCATTATATTGTCCACTCAAACTATTCTCACAATGGAACAAAAATATGTAGTATAACGATAACTACTATTAATTCAATGCAGTGTGTCGCATTTTATGATTGTGAAAAATATTGACTGCTCTGTTACTCAATATCTGTCTGTAATGTCAAAAATATAAGGATCTGACATTTCACTGACTACTGAGTGTCTATAAATTGGAAGTGGTGAATGTATGACCAAGGGAGTGATTTCAGACACAGCTAGAATAGGCATGTAAGTTAATCTTTCTGCTTATTATGCTTATATTAGATGTGTGATTTCTAATTGGCTCAGACACAGACCCGAACAGACAAAAACAGTTACTGGTTAACAAAGTCACTGGTCTTTATCAGTGTTGTTATGCAAACTACTTCCCATCCTCTGGAGATACAAAGTTGCTGGCTTAGTTTCATCAGAACTGCTCCACTCTCTGCAGCTTGTGTTGGGACTGTGAGGCCAGCTGTTGTTCCAGTGCGCCCCTGTTAAGCATCACAACATCAAACGGAAAGCATGACTTCACTGCCCAGTGAAAATCACACTGTTGTTGGGCCTGTCATTTTTATCTCAGGAAGAAGTCTTTGCATTTCTCTTCCACTCTGTGTAACACACTTGATTTTCTCTCGTCCTGCCTGTCCGTCTTCCTCTGTCTCTTCTTGACAGTTTGACAGTGTGACAGTGAGGAAGAGACGTCTTCAGTCTTGTGGGGGGATGTCAGCTGGAGTGAGATGTCTGTCTTGGCACCACTGATTGCTCTGTGTGTGGGCGTGTGTCCATGCTTGTGTGAATTTGATGCATGTGTGTGGATACTTTAGGTGTGCTTATGTGTTTAATATTGAATATGTTTTGGTGCATACTGTTGTGTTGCTCTTGTGTTCATATTTCATGGTCACTGTAGATGTGTTTATTTTCACTGTATATCAGAATATTCATAGCCTCAAATGATGGAGTTCCAGTTATTTTAGCAGGTCATAATGGTATAGATTAAAAAAAAAGGTAAGACAAAGGTTTGTCCTGGTGGAGCACCTTTATAAATATTGTCTCTGTGACATTTTGGTTGTGCAGCCATTTAGGCTTATGAGGCAAAAATCCTCTTAACTGCACAGACTGTAAGCGAGACCTTGTTTCTCTAAGATTGATTGTCCAAGAGACAACATGCATACAGCTTTAGATGAGGAAAAACATCAGATACACAAATGCTTTATTAGTTGATAAAAAATAGTCAATGAATTTTGCCAGCATGCAGGAACATTGAACTAGCACTAAAGGTTATAGAGGAGAAACGTTGTGAGCTAAATGCCTTAGTTAAGAGCATTTTAACACAGCTTGTTTTTCCCAAATACTATATAATCCTTGCTGCTAACTGTGCAGTTGCTTTCTTTAGTGCTTTTAACTTTCTCTATGCCCTTGCAGATATTAATTACTGATGTGCATTTTAACACATTGGAGGATTAGCAGAACCAAGGAAACAACAAGTGTGATTTGACAGTTTGTAAAATCACACTGTTGTGGATTGTACTGTAGATTTCTGAGGTTAGAGACTTAGTAGGAAGACAAAATAAACAGCACTAGAAGGAGCTTGTCTGTTGATGCAGATGTGAAAGTCTCACTTTTTACTGCTCACAAAAGCAATTCCGTTTTTTCTCCTCTCAGCTGTCAAACACAGTACAGGAGATGATGTGGACAGATTAGAAGTATCAAAGTGTAAGAGTGTGTTTTGATTATTTTGTTCTGTTTCGCTTTTATGTCCGTGCACTCACTTGTATTCAGGGACTGATTTTTGGGACATTAGACTTTAAAAAGTGTACCTATCACCATCTTTTTAAAAATCTCCTTTAGGGAGTTGCAATCAGCAGCACCAGAAATCACCTCTCAGCAAATGCAAATGTGCTCTCAACAATGCTGTTGGCTCCCATACACAGGTATGCCACAAATAATTAGTGGCTTATAACCTTCCTAGCCATTAGCTTCTTCTGGAGTTGCAGCAGCGGGCTGACTTGCCATTAAGGCGGCAGCACAAAGCAGCTACAGTCTTTGCTGTTGTTTAAGAAGGATGTGACAGGAGAATCTTTGTAGTAGCAGAGCAGAGCAGCTTGTAGAGCTCTGTAGTCAGTAAATCTAATCGCAGTATTCATATCCTCTCCTTTTAGTTGAATTCATTTTTCTTTTTTTATGAAGGTCACTATTGTTAGCCAACTGCACCGTATATTGCACAGTGCTTTGTTTATGCTCAGCAATTCCACTCAAAGCTTCAGTGGAGATGGGTTTCAAAAATAACTTAAATTGAATTCATTTTTATGCACTGACTTCTACGCTTAACAAGAAAAAAGTCCAACAAAGTGACAGACACTGTTTGGATCAGACTTTTTATTAATATTGGTAAAGGAGGCAGGCATTTAACCTAACAGTCATACAGCTTTCATGAGGAAATAAAAAAACTGCCCAGTCAGAAGCCAGAGTGTAAGCCAGAGTAAGTGAAATGCTATTAAGTGAATATATTTGCAAAGAAATAACAGTTTCAGGGCAACACGCTGGATATATTTCCACAGTGCTGTACTCTCTACTTCTGCATAATAACCCTTCCAATTCAGATGTCGCCTGGACAGGTTTGGTAGACCCGTTCATGTGGCGCCTATACAATAAAGCTGTTGGCAGAGAGACATGCTGGGGCGTATGAAACCAGCGGAATGACAGGATGTGTGGACACAGATAAGGATGAGAGTGAAACCATGACCTTGGTAAAGTATTAATGACAGACTCGATCACATATAAGCTTTGATGACAAAAGAGGCCCTTATTACTGCAGGGAGGGAAAACCCTACGAGGGTGGTATCTGCATTCTGAAAATGATAAACTAATCAGATTTTATGTGCGTGTGGTTGTGTCTGAAGGAGTTTTCAAGTGCAGTGGAATTTCCCTCATCCTTGTATTTCTATCAGTGGAATTACCCTTCAGGACACCTGATGCTTCGTATCACACCAAACACACACACACACACACACACACACACACACACACAAACACAGGCCAGGCCAGGACAGTTTCGTCAAAGTGACAGAGAATTATTTGTCTGCCTGTGTCTCTTTGGTCAGAGCCTTGTTGGGTCACTGACATGCCCTCATGTGTCATACTCATATGACATGTCCCGCTAATATGAAGCATATAAAGGGGGAAAATATGTGGTCAGTCTAGAAGCTTTAAACTTGTCTTAATTGGAAGTTTTTGCTGTCTCCTTGTGTTTTAGATCGTACAAGAGCAGAACAAAACATCATTTGTACATGCAGTTAATCACCATGCTAAATGCAATGTTTATCTGCCCAAAAACGACATCTTGCATTGACAAAGTTTTATGACCTGACTGCCAAGATAGACTCATATTTAAAAATTTAACCATATTCCTTTGCTGTACATTAATTTTTAATTGTAAAATCAGTGTAATTGTATAAATATGTCAATTCTGACAAGACAACCAGGTAAACTCACGTTGTTATTACCCTGGGTGTTACATCAGCTTTGTGTGCATCATTGTACATGTGTAATGGGTTGACAGCTTGGTTGTGTTCAAAAAGTTCCTACTGTGAACACGCAGAATTACACATACATATATATTCTTATGCTGATTCTATGCCATTAAATGCCACAGGCGCTTCGATGTTCGAGCACGTTTTCTATATGGGGCCCTAATCAAAGCCAGCTTCAGCCATCCTGCCGGCACCCACACACAGAGAGACTGTGGACTGGAGTATGATGTTATTTTCCAGGCTGAGCTAATTGTCTCTTGGGCTCAGTTCTCTCTCTCTCTGGTTGCAGTCGGACTTTGCTCTGTTACACGATGCAGCCGCGGGGTCCCTGGGAAGGCTCTAATGAAGAGTTATGAGAAGCTGGATGCCTCTTGGCTGGGGAGAGAGGGATGGAGGGAGGACGTGGAGAGATAGAAGATGGGAGTGAAGCAGAGGAGGGTGAAGAGTGAAGCATAAGAGGAAGATGGGGGGGGGGGGGGGCGTAGAAAGGAGGGAGACAGCATGCAGTGAGGCAGAAAGATGGATGGAAGAAAGAACAAGAGGCTATGGGAAGCGAGACCCAACACCCTTGGAAACCTTTGTAGGCCAGAAGCCTGTTACTGCAGTGCACTGCTCTGATGCCAGTACTGCCTTGCAACATGTACACAACACACGCTCTTTATACAGCGTTATCTGTCAATTGGAGGAGACACTGGGCCCTATTTAAATGATCTATAGTGTGTGGTCTAAAGTACAGGGCGCAAGTGCATTTAAGGTGTGTCTAACTTCAGTGTATAAATAATCGGGTGCAAAGTAAGGCAAAGGGTAAAGGAGTTGTATGCAGTCCCTTAAATAGTCAAGGTGCCGCTGTATGAACCCACCTATGTGGGCGCTTCTTACTGTCTGAATAAAGCGCCCTGTAAATAGCAGGAAAATATGCACCATTTTTGACTTTAGACCGGGCTGTTTTTGGTCAATGGCGCAATCTCAAAGACCTACACACCCATTGGTGCACAGATGTTACATTTGCAACTTACACAACGTGGGTGCTGGCCATGAAAATGACAACTGCGCTGGTGGGAAACTAGCAATAACAGTTGCGCTGCATTGTGCGCCAATTTGCGCTGTGTGTAAGATAGAGCCCGTTATGTCTTTGCATGAGTGTTGTGAAAATTCAGATATTATCTTAGTGAAGTCTAAACTTTTACATCGTCATCAAGGGAGATGGTTTGTGTTCTGTAACCAGAACATAACTGCAGCATTTGCATTTTTATGTAACGTTTGGGGCTTAAGCCTGCTGGCCAGCATTACAGTTTTACTGTCCTCGGGAGTGCTAACATGAATTATCCTCAGATTGTACAAGTTGGGTGTTTATGTCGTCTCTCCCTAGAGGCCTGCCTGCATCCATAAAGCTGTTTTTGTTTTTTTTAATTCTGTCTCTCTCTTTCTTTAACTGATAAATATCCACTTGTATAGCGATTACATTAGTAAATGTTCAGACCTTGAAGCTTTCTCCCTGCCCGTCTTTTTCTTGCTTCCTCTCTTCTGCCTTTTCCTTGTTTATGCCTGTGGGAGGCAAGTATCTCGTATTCACTCTGACCCATTGTGGGTTTTTCTAAAAAACATCTGAAAGATTTAAAAAGCAAATCTCAAGGATTTATTCAGTGTCTGTCAGTTTTCAAACCATTTAACGTGCAACATGTCCCTGCATATTGTCGGTATGTTAATCAAAGTATTATCTCCAGGTTGTGTTTTTTAGTGTCACCTTTTACAGAAGAGAAGTCCTATAAATTAGTGTGTAAATATGGATTGAGTGTCAGCACACATTTTTTTATAAGCAGCAGTTATGATCTGAATCCAAGTACAGCAAGTTTTTAAATCCTTAAAGGAGTGTTGAATTCACCAAGGGTGTTTAGGGTAATAATGCATCAGCCACCCATATGGTCTTCTAAAAACTGCATTCATGGTATATTTCAAGTGCATTTTTTTTTCTCATGGCTTGATTGCTGATTGCACCCTTTAGAACTGCTCATCCAAACAACTTCACACTCAACAGTGCGCTTCCTTGGGTCCTGAGCAATACACTATGCTATGCCATCACATAGTTGTGTCCCACACCGATACTACAGTGTGCGCGTCATTTGGGTGAAAAAACTCTCATGAACATTTCATGGCCTCAATAAAGTCAAAGTCCAGCTCTTACCTGTCACACAAGCATTCATTCCAAAAGTTACATTGCTGATGCTTGAAGTGTTTGACTTTGCGACACTGTTACATCTCTGGCTTCTCTTACTTCATCTGTTCTTTATGTACTGTAGCGAGGGCTAGAGAGCAAGCTATACCTGCCATGCCAACTGGCGGTGTAACAGTTAATAGGGGTCCCCTCTCAAAACACTACAAAGTGTGCACTTCTGGCAGTAGTAACACTCTACTTATAGATATGTCTCCTACATCTCAAGAGCTTGCACTTGACACTGCACTTGCTTGAAACCTCAGCAATACACCTGCCAAGTTTGAAGTCGATTTGATGAAGGTTGTTGAGAATCTCAGAGGACATACAGACAGACAGAGACTCCAATCATTTTAGTTAGATATTTAGCTGTGATCTTCTTCCCTAAACTTGTTTGTTAGCTATCACAAATGTGGAACCATCTTATTTTTGTTGGTTGCAACATGTGTGTGATCAATCAAGAATAGCACAGAAGGAAAATAATGAAAAACTAAATTTAGCCTCAAAAGGTTCCTGCCTTATACTGAGATTAATGGGGAAAATGTCTATTAAACATTGTGATAGCATTATTGCTTTATGATTTGAAAAGCAGCCTATTCTCATTCCATGCACGTCAAATATTGACGCTTTGTCATGACCCTTGGCGTGTCATATCGATGTCAAAGGCACCTTTTAAGTCTTTATGAGATGCATAAAGACCTTTGCTTGCTCTGTAACCTCTTGGGGAGACGTTACAGAGCAAGCAAACATAAAACTAATTGCTATAAGCTCTCCTTCCTCCCAACGTCCATCACCCTTCTAAACAAAACAGTAGCCTAAATTTTATTCTGGTCTTATATGTGCCTTGGTTTGATCTGGTTAGTATCTAATTTTTATCTTGATTTTATTCAGTTTCTTTTATCTTGCTGTTCTGTTTATTATTTATTGATTTTATATTATATGTTTTAATCAGACTATTTATTTGCTGGTGGGATCTTTGATAGGACTTTAGCACTTCTCTTGTTGACTACTTATGGTGCTAATGATTCTTGATGTAATTTTTTGTTATTGTCTGACATTTTTGTGAGTCTGTTTAATTGTTATGTTGTTTGCAGCTTATGTAGCACGACTGTCTACAACAAATTTCCCGCAAGGGACAAAGTTTATCCTGATCCTGATCCTGATCCTGATGCAGCGGGCTATCAGGTAACTCCAATGTAAAGCCGTTTGTGGCAATAATAGACAATCAGAACAACTGAGTGGTGGGAAGGTCAGACAAAACTGGACTATCATTCAGAAGACCACAGTTCGTGTCCTGTGTAAAACTAAAAGTCAGTGTTCTTTTACTGTAATGTTACGCAATTTACGTATAGTTGTCTCACACAGTTGTTGCTTATTTCAACCTAAAACATGATCTTTTTCTCTAAACATAACCAAGTAGTTTTGTTCCCTAAACCTAACCACGACAGTTTCACAATATTAACCATGTTCCAAACCACCACTTCCAAGCACCCAAAGAACTGAGTATGCGGAGTCCATTTTCAGGGTTTCTTGCCTACATGACAAAAAAAACCTTCCTCCCCTATGGTCAGGGCTGCCCTCCTATATGGATGACAGAGCAGCTTCAACCATTTTGATTTGAGATGGGGGTTGACCTGGTCACGCCTTTGGAGGCTAGAGGAGACTCTTTCTGTCCCTTTTCAGGGGAGAATCCTTTCTTTGACTTCCTCTTTTCCCTCTGTCTTCACTCCAGTCTAAATGTCAGCCAGCCAGAGAGAGAGAGAGACAGAAGGAAATCTGCAGTCTGCTGGGAGAAAGCCATTGAAAGCATACATGATGGCACACTTCCCCCCCATTCAGTCTGATGAGCTATTGAAAAGCAAGATGACATTTTGCAATAATACACCATATAGCTCCAGAGTTTAGTGAGATGAAACATTATTCATAAATATGTGATGCCTGGCATTTATTGATGTTTGTGGCTAAGATTTGCTGTCAAATTGTTCTCTCTTTCAGTTGGAGTTTTATTTGTGAGGAAATATGCCGCACCTTGACAAAGCGATGAACCGTGACAGCGCGCTGTTATAATCAGCTATATAACCACATTGTTTAGCCCAAGGAATGTAAAGAGTCACAGTGAATAATATGACAAGGTTTATAAGGCATCTCCTGCTTAATTATGAAAAATGATCCACTCTGTGTGATGTGCGTGTGTGAGCACACTCCTGTGATTGTCGAGGTTACAGAGCAGAATTGAGTTCAGGCTTTAGCTTTGTGTCCTAGTTACAGTGGAGATTCTGCTACATCAGCCTGCACACGAGACTGCAAAATCAGTTTTAGGTGATAATGAAAAAAAGTGATTTAGTTGACGTGGTTTCCCAGGAGAGAGTGTTTGAAAACTTCTGCATCTTGTACTTGCTACTGAGAGATTTGTGTGTGTCTGTGTTTGCCAGCATGTGCCGTGCACATGTCAGGTGGAACACTAACAATGTAGTGATTGGGGAAATCAGATTGGCTTTTTTGGGAACGGCAGGCGAGATCACGCTATTATGCTTGTCCTCTTTCCTCATCTGCCTCCCTCAATTTTTACCCTTTTCACCTCCCTCTCCGTGTCGTCCTCCTCCATCATTCCTCCCTCTGTCAGAAGAGGAACGCATGTTATTTCCTTTTATGTCCCCAATTCGGTGTGAAGTCCCCATGAAGGGTAGTAGATTAGCGCCATTCTTCATCCAGATAATTTTAACAGCTGCAGCAATGGTGGTGCTGCCGACATCTGAAGCCTCTTGTCTCCTGAGAGACACTCTGGCTGTTGGTTAAATTTCTGTCGCTTCAGATCAGCCCAGCTGGAGAAACACTAAACAGGCACATTTTATTCGCTGCGGGCCCCTACGGATGTTCTGGCTGCACAATGCTTGAGCTGCAGTATCAACGAAGTATTGACTGTTGCATTCAGAGGAACAGAGAGGGTACCGAGGGGGCTTGAATTAAATTTTACAGAAAAGGGGAAAGAGAGTGCTGTTTGAAGAGAGTAAACAGGCTGTTGGTTTGAATTGTCTAAGCATGTTGTTAAGGTTTGTGGGTTTAATACCCTGTAGGCTCAAGTGCAAAAACAGAAAACCCATTTCAGTGGTCATCTCAGAAGACACTTCCGGGCAGGCAGGAGTGAGCATTCAGATGAGGCTTGTAGTGCTGAAGTTTACTGTTATAAAAACACATCCCTTTCTTACTGAGAATAGACCATTTTACGGCTGACGTCACAATGACGTTATGTTATTAGCTGGTGGCAAAACACAACTCACTACCATGGGGCTGTAGACTACATAGGAGTCTTAAAATGTCATTTGTTGTGTTATTGGGTGCCAGAATAGAAGGAGTCATGGCTCAAAACGATATTTTATTGAATACCAACTGCCAACTACAACTATGGTAAAATGAGGTAAGACAAAAGGACTGGACAGAGGTAATCATCAAAAATCAAAAAGGGTTATCATGTGGTCCTAGTCAGAAATTGGGGCTGTACTAAGAGGAATGTTGGTTTTCTTTGTAATGCTAACTTTTAGCGGATTAGCTTATGTTAGCTTCGATAGCAAAACAATAGGAGGAAACCGTTCAAGTGTTGTCCTCCTATGTGAGACTGGCATAATTTTCAACCATCCCACTGTCATTAGTCTTGTCAACTCATTCATCCACTGAGTGAGAGCATACAGGTCTGGTCCAGATAGCCAGTCTGGTCCCGTTGTTCAGTGTTTACTTTTTCAAGTAAGACTCTTTCTTTCACTCTGTCACTCTTTCAGTCTGACGCTCTACACTGAAATGAGAGTCATGCTGGTCAAAGAAATGGAGCGTTATATTTCTATAAGAATTAACTAAGGTTAGCTCTGCTGCTACGTCTCCCCTGACAGAGTGTGGAGATTGCACTCTGAGAGTGTGGTGCTCTGAATGATCGAATGGTACACACACACACACACACACACACACACACACACACACACATATATATATATAATATATATCAAACCTTTTTTAGGCGGGGGGGCGGGTGCTGCTTTATTTTTGTTTTTGTTTTTTTCATTTAACCTTTATTTCAAAATAAAAAAAAATGAAAATTTTTGTTGTTAAAATATTACATTGCAACCAAGTACTATATGGTTTTGACACTTCTCTAGCTTGTTAAAAAGGGACATACAGTAAAAAAATAAAAAAATTTTTTTTAGGGGTGCTGGGATTAAATTTAGGGGTGCTTCAGCAACCCCAAAAATGGGCTAGAAATGCCTATGTCTCAGTGTCTGTTCCCTCCTCACACAGTTGCTTGGGAGTCGCAACGGGCAGCCATTAGAAACAATAATTTTGTCTAAAACTACTTCACATCGGCTGTTAAGGCTAACGGACATGTAGAAGTTTACTTCAGTGCATTTCAGCTGTGTATGGTCGGCATGGCGCTTGCTTGTGTGTGTGTGTGTGTGTGTGTTAGGGCTGCCACTAACGATTATTTTCATTGTCGACTAATCTGTTGATTATTTCTTCGATTAGTCGACTAATCATTTCAACAAAAAATGTGTTAAAATGTTGAAAAATGTTGGTCTGTCTCACCCAAACCCCCAAATTACAGCATCTAATGTCTTTTTTCATACTCACGCCAAAGGGTTTTAGTTCACTGTCACGGGAGAGTGTGTAAAGCTGCCAATATCTGAACATAAGAAGCTGCAGTGAGAGTATTTTGGGTACTTTTATAGTACTTTTCTATGAAAAATGACTCAAACCGATTAGTTGACTACTAAAATAGTCACCGATTATTTCAATAGTCGATTAGTCACCGATTAGTCGACTAATCGTGGCAGCCCTAGTGTGTGTGTGTGTGTGTGTGTGTGTGTGTTGCGCTGAGAAGTAACTGTTGTCTGTGTGCAGCTATGTTGACATGGACTGTGTGTGTGTGTGTGTGTGTGTGTGCGCGTGCGTGCATGTGTGTCTGTGTACATGCACGCTAGCTTCAGCAACTGATGTGAAGTTGTTTTGTAGACTTCATTAGTTCATTTAGACATGCATTTAAAAAGTGTAGAAGAATATCAATTAAATTTACTTGGCATTAAAGTAAAAGTACTCATTTTCCTGAAAAAATGAAATGTGACTATATATTAGATACATGTAATTACAAATTACTTGAATAAAAATAAGTCTAGTAACCACTGAAAGTTTAATCTTTATTTATAAACTAATTATGCTATTTGATGTAAAAAAACAAAACAAAAAACGATGTACCTGAGAGAGAACACAAGACATCATTAATTAATTGTTATTTATTTCAGTGAACTTTTATAAATGCTGCTAGAAGATCCCTGAACGTTTGTTTTTAGATAATTTAACTTACTGCCAAGACTCAAATTTCAGTACTGTGCAGTTCAGTTTTTACTTTAATCTGATAAAAAAAAATCAGGGAGCCATTTCATTTTCAGTGAACTTAAAGAAATCTCTGCACTTTTTGTTTTTTATATACATTTCAACCAAGATTTGCGTCAGAGTTTGCATTATTCTACAAAAGTTTAAGGTCTTTATATCACAGATTTTCAGTGTACAAAAACAAACAAAGAGTATACTGTTGTATTCAGTCTAATCCCAGGTGTGTTATTCTAAATTTTGACACCAAAATTTAAATTTTTACTGCAAATGAATATTGGTTCTAAATATTGGTTATCGGTTTCCTTGACTACTAATAATCTGTATCGGTATTGGCCCTAAAATACCCATATCGGTCAATCCCTAGTCCAAAGGAAACAAGATCCACCTAGCAGCCCCTCTAAAGCTCACTAAATAATACATTACATCTTGCTTTTTCCGAAGTATAAATAACAGTGTTTTGGTGTCATGTCATGGACTATTTCTTGGTCAGGACCAGTAAGTTTTTGTAGTGTCCACTGGTTGCTTAGCAACTGGTCTAAGCTAAAGGGTAAGGTAAGCACCTGCATATTAAGTGTATAGACATGTTCATGTATCAATCTTCTAATCCACCTTTCGTCAAGACAGCAAACAAGCACGTTTTTCAAAATGTCAAATTATCCCTTAACATTTGGCGAATCTGTCTTCCCATTGGACCTTCCCTGGACCACAGTTGTTTGCACAAAATTTTTTAACATTTTCCCCAAATATTACTTCTTTGCAAACTTCTTTGGTTTCTGCAGCCCCTAAACGATCAAAGATACCATTCTTTTGTCAGCTCTGTAAGCATTGAGCTCAGCTGCAGGGCGTGAGCCAGCGTCATTGGCAGGTCTGCCGAACTGCCTGTGTGCTGTGTTTGCGTTGGGTGGGTATTGATTTTGTGTTTGTCCTGGTAAATACTGTATTTTGGAACCCAGTGCCTCGCTGAAATCTGGACAGAGTTGTTGGATGGTAACAGAGGAGAGGGAATGACACACATGGGAGAGAGGTAAAAGAGTGCATGGAGCAACAGTAAAACAGCGAGTAGGAAAGAGGGAGAAAAATGTGAGTTTGAGAGGACAAAGGGAAGAGATGGAAAGCAGATAAGAGAACAGTAAAATAACAGAAGTATAACAGAAGATGGGAAAGGAGAAAAAAGAGACAGTGGGGTAGAGATGCAAAAATGAAAGCAGAAGAAGAATAATGAGGAGGAGGAGGAGGAAGAAGAAACTGGACTACAGTGCTCATTCTTACTTGGAATACATACAAACATGCAGCTCACCTCCAGCAGAGCAGACAAGATTTGTGGCCAAATCATCCACCACCCTCTTCTCCCACTCCCTCCCTTTGCTGCTCAAGAACTTAATTACGGCGATAATTCGGCCTTGTTTGTTGTAGCCATTATTACATTCTGTAAGCACCGGTCAGCTAATGAAAACACAGACACCAGATCAGAGAGGTGATCAGGCGCTTGCCTAAAAACTCAAAGAGGGAAAAAAAAAAGTTAAGAAAAGAAAGAACCATCAGAGGCAGTGTCAGGCCATGTCAAGTATAATGAGCACCAAAGCGTTGTGTGTGCTCACTGATGCCAGCAGACATGATTAAGAAAGAACTCAAGACAAAGGGAAAATAATAAAGATGAGTTGGTGCTTAATCTTGGTTGTTGACTGTGGTGTGTCATTTTAGGAAAATGAGACAGTGAGAGATAAATGATCCTCCTAATGCTTGCTTTGTCTCTAATTAAGTAAAATTACAGACTTTCCTTCATTTAAACATCAACTGAAGACCCTTCAAGATCTAGACAAGCCTAATTACAAAGAGGAGCAGCATACACAAGAAAAACTGTTGTCCCCTTCAGCTTAAGTAGTGCTTTAAATCTAATGTTTGATGTAGCTGATTGCGACAATGATGGGATATATGGTTTAAACATAAAACTCCCACACCTTCTGTTGAGACAAAAGCAGGAACATGAGGCAGATGGGGGATTGTCTCTAGGATTTGATGTGGGTTTTGTCTAGGGCTGTACCAGACTCAGAATTATGAATCAGATTCAGCCGTTTAATACAAATTTTAGACCATTCTTAAAGTTTTAAAGTTTGGTCTCAACGGGACCTTCAGTGTGACAGCGCATTCGTGTGATATAGTAAGCAAGCCAAAGGCCAAATACTATGTCATATTAACTATCTGTGAACCCTACATTCACCATTTCCAAGAAGAAGAAGAGACAAGATAATGTTTTTTCAGAGCCTTACAGTGCAAAGTTTCTCCTCCTGTGTGCCACTGCATCATGTCTGCAGCTGTCCGTACCAAAGAGTAGCATAAAAATCAATCGTGCTCACTTTGCAGCAAAGTCTGGGAACCAAAATGTCCCCAGAAGTACACTGCACAGCACACTGACTAGCAAACAAAAACAAAAATAACTGCTCAACTTGAAGCAATGTCAGTGGACTCGGGGGTCTCAGACTGAGGGTTTGAATCTTCAGCTTTCAAGGGGCAGCCCTAGTTCTGTCTAGTTTTGTTTTAAATGGAAACTGTTGTTTGCTATTATTTTATGCTAATATATTAATACATGTGCGACCCGCCACATTTGGCTGTGAGGCGAGGCCAGCTTTGGTTTTTTTTTCATCCATAGCTATGATACAGATGCTTCTGCCCTATATTTCCTCCCTTTTAACTCTGAACTCACATAATCGTGGTCCTCAATCACAGAATAGGTTGTTGCTCCACATTCCTTTTATCAGAACTGAGCTAGGAAAAAAGGAAATCTCTTACAGTGCACGTTGTACATGGAAAATGGAAAATCTGTAAAAGACCCAAAACTAAGATTCTCTGCGGCATTACAGCTGTTCTTATTTCCGATCTTGTTTTAATTGATTGTAAATGCTTTAAACTATACTGTATATCCACTCCATAGCATGGTTATTATCCTTGATATTAACTTATAGCACTTATATATTGTTATTATTGTTCGCTGTTTCTTATGATTTTAATTTCTATTTTAGCTTGTTTGTGTATTGGTTATCTGTTTATTTTACGCTATTTTAGATTTTAGATAATTTTTTGGGGGGCTTTTTGCCTTTAATGGACAGGACAGATTGAAATAGGGTGAGAGAGAGAGAGAGAGAGAGAGGGGGTTGACATGCAGCAAAGGGTTGCAAGCTGGAGTCAAACCTGCGACCGCTGCAGCGAGGCATCGCCTCTGTACATGGGGCGCCGGCACTATCCACTATGCTACAGACACCCCAGGTTTACTTTTTAAAAAAAAGCATTTTTGATGTCTTTCGTTCATGCTTGGCATTATTGAAAATGAGGGTCTTTCTCTGTTGATTTTCCAAGTCTTAAATACAGAGTGATACTGATTATCATGATCATCACTTATGTTAAGTCATTGGTTTATTAGAATTGATCAGTTAAAATGGTATTATAGAACCAAACATGTTTTAAATTACATGCAAAATAGCGTGACTGTATTGAAATCATCATCTACAGTGAACAAAAATGTGAACACAACATTTTGTTTTTGTTCCCATTTCTCACGAGTTGAAATAAAAGATGGAATACTTTGTCTATGCATACTAAAAGCTTGCTTCTCTCAAATTTTGTTCACAACTTTGTTTAGATTTGTGTCAGTGAGCACTTTGCAAACATAATCCAGGTGTGGCATATTAAGATGCTGATTAAATGGCATCATTATCACACAGCTCCACCTTGAGATGGTCACAATAAAGGGCCACTCTAAAATGTAGAGTTTTATCACAATGCACAGTGCCACAGATGTCGCAAGTTTCTGGGAAGTGTGCCATTGGCATGGTGACTGCAGGACTGTCCACCAGGGCTAGTAAACCTGTAAACTGAATTTTCAGTCAAGCAGTCTTCAATGTTGTTTCTGTGAATTTGGCAGTACATCCAACCATCCTCAGAACCACAGACCATGTGCAACCAGGACCTCCACAGCTGTCTTCTCCACCTTCAGGATCATCTGAGACCAGCCACTCTTACAGCTGATGCAACAGCTGGTTTGCACTACCAAAGAATTTATGTCTGAAACCGTCCGTCTTAGGAAGGCTCATCTCCGTGGCTGGTCTCAGACAGTCTTGCAGGTGAAGAAGCCAGATGTGCAGATCCCGGGGCTGTGTGATTACACATGGTCTATGGTTGTGATGCTGGTAGGACGTACTGCCAAATTCTAGGAAATGACACTAGAGACAGCTTGTGGTAGTGAAATGAACATTCAGTTTACAGGCAACAGCTCTGGTGGACAGTCTTGCTGTCAGCATGTCAATGGCACGCTCCTTTAAAACTCCTTCAACATCTGTTACATTGTGTTGTGTGATAAAGCTGCACATTTTAGAGTGATCTTTTATTGTAACCACCCCAAGGCACACTCATATAGTAAACATGCTGTTTAACCAGAATCTTGATCTGCCACATCTGTCAGGTGGATGGATTATGTTTGCAAAATGTTCATTAAAACAGATTTAAACAAATATGTGAACAATATTTGAAAGAACTAAAGCCTTTTGTGTGCATAGAAAAGATATTAGATCTTTATTTTAACACATGAAAAACTGAAGCAAAAACAGACGTGTTTTGATTAAATTTTGTTCAGTATACATTATGTGTCATCTCTTTGTAATTACTTTATCAAAATTAAGAAATAGTTGCTTTGACTTCCACCATTGCACATACTGCATTTCCAAACTCTACCAAATGCTTTCAGATCAACACAATTCCACTGCAGAAATGGCCATCAATGGAGGGCAGGGTTTTAAGTGAGACGAAAGGACTGCCACAGTTGGAGGCTGCATTCGTTGAAGTCCTGCCTAGATAAATTGCAGACTAAGCTCATCCTGAAGCACTACTCAGTCTCTAGAACCCTGAGGAGGCATTCAAGTCTGCTGGGATACCCCCTCCTCCATTTATTAAATGATTTTGCTGCAGTTACATAGCTGTGTAAATGTCAGCTGACATGTGGGCGAAACTCCATTTAAAGCTTGTCAGAGAGATTTATCAGGGTATTAAAAACTTTTAAATGTGCTGTTTTTTAAAGCTGTTGTGATGTGTCATACACCTCCAGAGCTGTGGATCATTGCAGGAGAGTGTACTGAGTTCTTTAGCAAATAAACACTGTCTATTTACCTCCTGCACAGGCCACCACACAGAGTGAACCACTGAGCATTGCAAGGGGTAGCTCACATTAGTCTGTAATTAATATATTTATTGTTTGTTGAAGTACAAATTGCCGGTTTATTAAAGTGACCTAAGTAATTTCTCAGAATCACTTTAGAAAAAAGTGATTGATATTGCAGGGAGACTGTATTCCAGATATAACAGGAGACGTGACATGAGACTGGCCAGATGTTCAAGCTATGCAGTGTTAGTTTTGCTTTTTATTAAGAAAGTAAAATAAACGATATCTTGCACAGGACACAGAGGGTATACATCACTGACCTAACTAGTGTGTGTGTACTCCACTAGCCTAGAGACTCGTGATACATATTTGGCTCTGGCCCCCTTTGGTGACAAATACATGTTCTCAGTTGACTAAGCACAAATGGGCCAGAACGAGGCCATCGCTGACCCACACTTTCCAGATGAACCATGCTCATATGTTCCACATGCTGCATTGCTAGTCGTCTGGTGCATAACATGAAATTATGACAGCAGTGTCATTTTTATGATCTTTATTCTAGAATTAGGGCTGATGCAACAGAGCCAACTGTAGGGTTTCCGTCATGGTGGCTGCCGTGAGCATCATAAAAGTCCCCTTGGTGCCTTTGCACACATACACACTACACACACACACAAGCGTGCACACACTGTCTCTTCTCGTTTGCTCTCACACATGGCCACAGACTGTGGATCAGTGGATTTATGGTGTGTGAACAACACAGTTTTTTTAATTTATTTTTTTATGAGGGGCTTAGACAAACAGTGTTTGGGCCCAGTTGATCGTTATGCTGTACATTATCCCATTTGCTGGAACACATTTCTCTTTTTGGCTGGAACTTGGCAAAACCGGACAGTGGACCAGACACAAACGGTCAACAAAATGTTGTTGTCTTTTTTTAAAAAGATTAGATTTTTACAATTAAGAAAGCAAGTACATGCATACGTGCAAAAATAAAGTATGCCTGTATGGGTACCAAAAAAGTATATTAAATAAAGGCAGGTGTGAAAAGGCTGTTTTTCACATGTTTTTAAGCACAAGGATCTGTCAGCACACACATCATACACCAACAAGTTTCTTATGCATTGTGATACTGGATCAGACCTGCCCTGTGTGGATGTGAAATAGTCCTCTGGCTGTCTTAGTAGAAATGTCTTTGAGGTTGATTTCCAATTTTTTTTCTTGGTGACAAATAGGGTTTACTTCAGTGAAACAGGAAAATGGAGGCAAAAAGTATAGCACAGATGCATTGACTAAAAGGGTGAGAGTTTTAGTATTTTCGCTCTGCCATATGGGCAGTCACACAAGGAAACCCAAAATCTGTTACTCAGAAATTCTGCTAATTGGCTAGCAAAGAAAGTTTGTGAGACAGTCATGACTAAGAGATCATATATAATGTAACATGAATTTGCCAGGGAACTTTTTACTTTTTATGTATGTGTTAATGCCAACAGTATGTTCCATACAAAACAAATTTTGGCACATATTACAGTTTAACAGTAAGGTAAAATATGTTTCTGATAACATTTGAGAAATAGGCAATGCAGTTGAAGAACCTTGATTTATATTTCATCAGCATTGCCTAGTTTTACAGTTTGATCTGAGTCTTCTTTTACAGTGTACTCTGTATCCTAATGCAGAAGAGCAATCTGTAGTTCTGACCCAGTGAAAACACAGTGAAAACTCGCTGGAAGATGAGCGAAACTGAAGAGCACCAGAGGGACATCCTTTTTTCCACACCTTAGCAGCACTCCATGCAGCCTGTTTCATGGTTAATTTTTTGATTATTTTAATGCTATTTATTTATGATTGTCTTTTTATCTGCACTTTTTGACATTAACTATCACAGTTCGATATAAGGGTATATGTCTTGCTGTAGTCATTGTTCTCCATGAGTTATGGAGTGACGCCTGTGAGCTAGCTCAGGCAGTTAACTTGAGCTGCACTGATTCGTACACACACATCATACTTTGCTCTCCATATGTCATCTACAAAACACACCCTCCCAATTTGGTGGTCAATTTAAGCTGCAAAATCTTCCCAGCTCTCCCTTTTTCTTGTCAATGTCACTGCTGCCCTGCATCAGTACTGCTGCCTGCTCTTTCAGCCCCACCTCCATCCCAGCATGCACCTGCAGACTCTGGCTAAGGGGGTAATATTTAATCATCGCTCCTCTTGTAAACATATCTGCGGGGGGTGATGAGGCCAGAGTTTAGATGCCAAACTCTAACTATGTTCTGCTGTTGAAATGAACATTTAAAACATGAGTGAATAAAATAGTATAACATGGGAATAATCTGATGAAAGAAATATTAGCTTTAGATTGCTTCTTGTAATCAAAAATTGTGAAGGTGAATGCATTTTATTCAGCTAGCATCTTTTGTTTTTGCATTACTAGCAGGGATGGGCAATATAGAGAAAATCAAATATCGCAATATTTTTGATCTAGTACCTTGATATCAATATTACAACAATATTTTTGGGTTGACTGTTGGTGTGTACAAAATATTCACACAATGAGATTTGAAAAAAAAATCATGACTGAGTGGTTAAAGGAAAAAATAGAACAGCTCAACCCATTCTCAACCGAGGTTGTCAAAGAACTTCAAACTGTCACTCCCCTCGACATCTCATAGCAACGCCCAGTCCGCACATCTGAAACACACTGTAAAATGTAGTCAATGTTGTGAAACAATTGTAGTTTGGTTTTAGGCAACAAAACTACTCTGTTAGGTTTAAAAGGCGATCATGTTTTGGGCTTAAAATAAGTATGTCTGTAATGTAACATCAAGTAAATATGTCAACATTTTTGGTTTCACAGGGATGTAGATGCGTTGATCTAACATTCGATTATTTATAACAGTCGATTTTTTCTTCGATTAGTCGACTAATCATTTCATCATCATGTTGAAAAATGTCGGTCTGTCTTGCCCTAACCCTAAAATTACGTCATCTAATGTCTTGTTTTGTACTCATGCCAAAGGGTTTTATTTCACCGTCATGGGAGAGTGTGTAAAACTGCCAATATTTGAATGTAAGAGTATTTTGGGGTACTTTTATAGTACTTTTCTATGAAAAATTACTTAAACCGATTAGTCGACTACTAAAATAGTCACCGATTATTTTAAGAGTCGACTAGTCGTGGCAGCCCTGCTGTAAAACAACACTGATCTTTGGTTTCACACTGGACATTAACTGTGGTGAATGAGAACAGGCTGAACATCTAGAACAGCCCATTAATTTTAGAAAATTACGTTATTTTACTGTAATGCAGCCTTTAAAACCAGAAAAGACAGCATTGATATCCAAAATCTAAGAAGATATCTAGTCTCACATCACATTATTGAAATATTGCCCAGCCCTAGTTACAAGGTGCACCTTTAGGAATCACTGTTCCCTGGCATGGGAGAAAAATCTGGCATGTCTCAGGGACAGGGTAAGAGGGGCACAACAGACCTTTCCTTAAAGTAAATGAAAATGAGAAGCATCAGCCTACCCTGCCTCGCTGTGTCCATTGTGCCTTGAGTCTAAACGAGGAACAAATGGCCTTAAAGACTCATGGATAATGCATTAGTGGCAGTGAAGGAGGCTTTGGGAAAATTTCAACAAGTTCAGGCTGGTCAGCCGAGCAAATACAGCCAGTCATTTAGAGCACAACGATACGGTTTCACCTGTGTGAACACAACAAATTTAATTTCGCTTGGACTGTACTGCTGACCGTACTTACTACATTCGCAACGTTCATCCATCCTTTAAAAACTGTGATACACTCTACCAATGGAGCAGACACCCTTACATCTGACTGGCTTGGCTAATTTAATTAACTCAGCAACATTTGATCAAATAAAAGTCCAAGCCTGGGAGCTTAATTAATACAAGATGGTGGGGAAATGCCCGTGTGTGTGTGTATATGTGTGTTTTAGAATACCCGCACCTACACATCTGGGCGAGTATGAGGGTATTCGTGCTTGTCGACAGTATGAGTGCAAGGATGGTGTGTGATGGTGTGTTTGACTGCAGGTGCATGCCTGATTCAGTTTGTGTGTTTATGCTTGCATGGCTGTTTGGGTGTGTGTGTTTTTATAACTGGTTGCTAGGCAAGGGATGAGATAAAGCGTTTAACTGAGACACAGGAGATTTCCAACATGCTCTTCCGCTGAGCTGCTGAATACACAATAGGAGGGAGTTCAACAAAGTTCACATAAACCACTTCTGACTGCTCACTCAATGCTACATGAATATGGATTTGTGTTAGCTTGATTTTTTTCTCACAGAAATGAATTAATTATTCAAAAAAACACCTTCCAGCCAAAACAAACAGGCAGCACTGTTCATGCACAAGGTAGGAGCACACATGCCCCAAAGAATTTGAACTATCAACTTGACATCAACAAAGACAGGCTGCAAGTTCAATAATAATTTACACATCTTTATTCACAGTCAACACACAAAACAGAAGCAAGTGTTCTGACAAAGTGGCCTTCATTAGGGCTTTGCATTTGCATGTTGCCTTTTTGTGGATGTCTACTGTGCTAAGACAAATAGTGATAATAAAACAACAAAACAAGTGACAAATAAATCCAAGGGAAGTCAAGAAACCAAAAGCAAAAGAACAACAACCAAACAAACAAAAATCCATCTGCATGTACACACTGTGGAACAAGAAGAATGATAAAACCCTCAGCTGAAATCTTGGGGACTGCCAAGTTAGCCTGCAGTAGCGGTATCAACAAATAAGAAATGGCACTAGTTCTAGCTGTGCTTGATAGGATTACACAGCCAAGTACTCTACCAAATAAGTCATGTCCACCACCCTCTGATTCTCTCCACGTTGAAGAGGATGACTGTGGAGGATGATCCTCAGACACTTTTGGAAGTCCTTGAAGTGTTGGCGAAGCCTTTAGACAGCAGAGAAAATAATGGGTGCTTGGGCTTTTTTTCTATGCCACCAGAGAAGCACAGCTCACAGCACAGTTTCCTGGCGTCCTGCTGGACTAAAGCAGCCAGTCCTGGATGGCTGCTGGTTTCAGGGGACCCCCTGTAAGGATGTTGGCTTCCCTTTCCCCTCTTTGACACAGGCAGATGGTGATTATAGCTGCACTTTCCCAGCTTTGGTGCTGGAGAAGCTCTGTGTCTGCCTCTAGAAAGTCATTTGGCTGGGACCAGTGCCACCAGCCCTCCACCCTTGTTGCAGCCATAGCACAAGAGGAGATCCATATGTTTATTTACCCATCAGCAGGTGGACATCCAGAACCCTGGGAGTACACTGAGACATTCTTAATACTGATTGAAAGCCTGTGCCTTGTTCCTGCTGCAGATGCTGCACCTCTATGCCTGACCCGACATTCCTGTTATCTTAAACTTATTGCATCCTTTGCCATATTATTAGCTGGTAAGCTTTTGTTGTCTCATTGAGGATTGTTGGAAGTAAAATAGCAGTAGAGCAGAGTTGCTACTTCTGTTACAGACCTAGGTCTATGAAGGTGGAGGCATGGTTGAAACAAAATAGAAGGTACAACGTAAAAGTGTTTATAGTTGTTCCGAATGGCCACACTTGATGAAGTGGTAAAAAGCCTGTCGTCATAGATAATTGTTCAAATGTGAGGATAATGATGCATAAAATCGGGCAGTCTTTCCTGGAAGGCATTCACAGTGTTGCACTCATTGTTCAAAGATAAAGTGACTGAAGTAGCTGTATGAAGAACAAAAAAAAGAGAGCTGGAGAGAGAAGTTCTGCATGCTTTCTCACCTCTGCACACCTGACCAATCGCTGCATGGAGTGGATGTGATCGCCACATCATCGACTTTGGAATATTACAAAAGTTCTTCACAATTTTAACATCGGAAAGGCACATGTGGCAGAGTTTATGATGTTGTTTAACCATCTGACAAGCACTTTGGCTGTAGAAAAACAACACCTTGTGACGGAGGCAGTGCATCCAAATCTATCACAATAACAATCAGCCACATGTTAATGCTCTTTCTTATAGTCAGATGTGGGTTTACAGCACCAAGTGTTATTAGGTGTGCAGGAAGTACTCCAGGCCTCCACAGGATTTTCTCCATTTGACTTGCTATAGACAAGGATTTGATCTCTCCAAAAAAAAGCACAGAAGGCTGTCCAGGAAGTAGGCACCTCAGGCACCACAGGTTGCCAGACTATCACAGGGCTGACACAGCAAGACAGACAACCCTTTACGCTCACGTTTACACCTATGAGCAATTCAGTGTGGCCAGTTAACCTAATGTGCACATCTTTTGGATTGTGGGAGGAAACTGGAGAACCTGCAGAAAACCTCCGCTGACAAGGGGAGAACATACAAACTCCACACAATTACATTTTATTCATCCCTGATGATCAGCCTCGAATGCCTCAAGATTTTGTGGGTGAGGAAACATATATTGATATATAGCCTGCAGTATTCCCCTCATTGTTGTTCAGCACTTGTACATGTAAGATGGTTGGTCTTTGTGGAAGGCTATTTGTTCGCCCCTCCTCCACTGTGATTGGGTGGCTGGGTAAAAGTGATAGTGAGGAGTGCAGTGTTTTACCCAAAGTAAAACATTTTTCAACTCTCAGTGACCAGAGGGAGACACCAAACGTGCAGCGTTCAGTGCAGGACAGACACTTTGCAGGACGCTTCCATTGCATAGAATTGAACAGGCCTCACAAAATCACAATTTTCTTTTCATTAAGGTGGACCTGTTGCTGCAGCTTCCACTTGCTATTGTTCTTCTGTGCTGGTAGGTGTTCTTGCTTTGGCATTTAACGGCAGACTACAACACTTGTAGGCGTATATGCTACCCCATCAGGTTTGGAAGAATTGCATCTCTGGTACCTACAGTTCCTTTGGTACTTGAAAAAAATAAGCACTGAAGTATCAGTTTAGGTGGCATACCTGCCAAGCACCAAATAAAATTCAGTACATCCTGGACATGCAAGCGAAACTCCATTCACTTGGTCTAAAAGCACTAGAGAATTTCAGGCGCAGGAAACTCAACACCATCTGTGTAACAGAGACACTGTCGCTGAGACAATTTTCACCAGGAGATAAAGTGCTTGTATTGGTCTCTCTTTTTCAGCTCCAAATTACTCACCAGGTCTCAGGGGCCATTTATGGTCACATGACAAATAAAGGATGTTGTTTATGAGGTACGCCTGGGGAATAAAAACCCACCGCATGCCATGTCAGTGTCCTTAAACTTGCAATGAGGCAGTGTAATACCTGTCTCTGTGGCAAAAAAGGAGAATGAAAAAGATCAGTTGAGACCGGCGGTTACAAAACCATCCAAGCTTGACTGTGCCCTTTGTGATGACCATTTCTCAAGAGGCCAGAGATTTAAAACCACCATAGAGTCCCCCTTAGGGATACTAGTACACTGCCACCTTACTACTTGTAGGAAAGCCTACAATGCCTTAACAACTCATGAACGTGTTACTGCACCTCCATAGCTTATATAGTCAACTGCTGCCTGCTGGGGTGAAATCTTCATCTGCTGTGACAGCTGGCAGCAGAATATACAGTACTTTGAAACCATTTTGGAACGACAGAAGTGGATGGTGTTGACACCACATGAGTGGTTGTCAACCTCCCCTGCTGCCTGTAAGCAGGCTACGTGCTGCACTCTACCTTTCTTCTTGGAAATGATCTGTTAAGTAATTAAAATTTTATTTCCCTTTCAAATGCCATAAGGGAAGAATATCTGCAAGGCATGCAAGGGATATCCAGCAGTCACCTGAGACACAAGCTCGGTGCTGCAATATGCCTGCTCAGTACTGACTTACAGCGTTTAAAGAATACCTGCACTGGCTTTTATAGCAGTGATGCAGCAGAGTATGCACGGTAGGCAGATTCTGTGGTTGCCTCTGCATGGAGGAGCAATTTGTTATCCTGTGTAACTAAATAGTGGAGGAATGCCCCTGCTCCTGTCAAGGTTCAGACTTATATTCCCACTGGTGCCACTCTTATTAAACACAAGAACACAGTTTGGCTTGTTACACTGGCCCAGTGGTACGTGTTGTCTCCTTACCGTCTAGTGTACAAGCTGATTGTGTTCGCAGTTGACTTGTTCCTTTTTACATTTTGTTTTTGATGTTCACATTATTAAAATCTGCATAATTAAGAGTTAATGAGTTTGTCTTTCCCAAGGTGTTGGTGTGTGTAGCATGTATACGTGTCCGTTATTTGATAATGTAGACGATCATGATGCAGCGAACACCCCGTTTCTCAGGAGAGCTTCTCCTCGGTTTCTGTTGTTTCTTTTACCTCTTATCTGCCCCTCTGCCCTATCTCCTCTCCTCTCCTCTCCTCTCCTCTCCTCTCCTCTCCTCTCCTCTCTTTCCACGACTTTCTTCCTCTCCTCAGGTGACAGGGTGATGGATTAAGCCCAAATAAACTCGTTCATCTTTCAATTAGAGCCAGTGTTGAGGAGGTGCCAGCCATTATGAAGCTGTCTGGAAGACTGGGAGCGAGGGAGTGATGGAGAGAAGAAGAAGGAAAAAAAGAGAGTGAGAGTGAGTTATGGGATTAGCGTGAGAGACGGAGATAGAAAGATGTTTGTGAAAGACGGAGTGAGAAAAGAGGTGAGAGAGGAATAAAGAGAGTGCTGTATGTGTTGGGGAAGAAACTTATTGGTTGAGGGAGCAGATCCAACTATTAAAACATCACTCCTGTGCCGCCATCAGAACAGAACTCCCATGCCTGGCCGACCACCCACGGTCTGGCTCCCCACGTCATCGCCAGCCCAGCTTGCACTTTTACGCAACATTGCCTTTCACTGATTTGATTTTTTTTTCCTCTATTGTTGTCGCTGTTTCTTATGAGTCTGATGAATTTGTTCTGAGTGGCTTAGTTATAAAAATGGAGGGCTGCGGAGTGTGAGTGTGGAAAGGCCCTGCATATACATATAGGTGTAAAGGTAGGCATAGATATTTATCTGCAGATATGTCTGCTTATTCTCCCATATTACAGTCAGGGTGCATACATATTCATTATAGTGTGTGAATACAGTATGCGTATTCATATATAACAATGTCTCTGTGTGCGTGGGTGCATGAGAGGGAGAAGACAATGGTGTTTGAGGAGGCTGTTATGACTTAGTACCCTCGCCTTCATTCTCTCCCAAAACCAATACTGAGTTGTTGGCATATTTTCTTTTTTTTTTTTTTCATTTTACTTCTTCTTCTTCTTTTTCTTCAAGGGAATATTATGTACTGTAGGCACACAGGGACGAGTTCTAATGAATTTGAATGAGCGTCTCAATTTATTTTCCATGTTTTATTTATTTTTTCAGAGTTTGGGGAGTAAATTGAATCGACGGCGGTGATGCGTGCGCTAGTCAGGAGCAATATAGGGACCTGCTGTTCTGATTAAGTTCCTGTTATGGAGCCGTTCATTATTGATTTCATTTCTCCTCACTTCTCCTCCCTCTCACATTCGCATTCGCTCCATATCTCTTTCTTCTCAGCGGGTCTCTCCGTCTTTCTCTGCGCCTCTTACTCTTTCCCTCTTCTCTGTCAGCTCTCATTTAAAAGAAGCAAGTTGTTTATAAAACTGTTCAGATTTATTTCAAACCGAACACAAGTTTTTTCTGGGGGTTTTTTGTGCCTCTAATCTCACTCTAGTATTTTTTTGTTCTCGGCGCCATTGTAATGTGGACGCTCGCTTCGTTCTGATTGGAGCAAAGTCCTGAATCATGTTGTGTGGCTGTTTCGCTCACCCTGATAAGTGGACTCAGACGATATCCATGGTTTATTTACCAAACAGTTAGATACAGAGCTCAACACTGAATCGGTTTTCTCTGTGTGCTGTTGAGCGAGTTGTGCTAAAAAGAGGACTGCTGGCACGTGTCTTGAGACAGGGATTTGCACAATATACTGTCGAGAAGATATTTGTATTTAAAGTTAAGAATCTTTAGCTAATGTGTTGTTTTTGGTACTTAAAGGATCTTTCTGACCACATCTCAGTTGACAATTCACAGTTTGTCTTATACAAAGGTATGTGGACCATTGTCAGCTCTTGTCAGACTGCACTCAGGCAGTTTTTGGTGTATTAATTGGTACCTGTATTCATTTTGAAAGTTCAACATACCCATTATGTGATATAAGGACTGACTCGTGTTTATGAGAATAAAAATAGTCATATTGGTAGTGAGATTATCCAAAGCATCAAGCTAAATGTTCATATATATATTTTATTTATTAAAGTGTTCTAAGGCAGACTTAGATACATGTTGCTGAAATTAGGCAAAGCTCCAGCCTTGCAGACGCTGCCAATTTTCATTGTCTTACTTGTGGTATAGTGCACCTAATGTAGTATATGTTTGCATGTACACTGGACAGAACCACTCAGGTGTAATGAGAGCGTATATTGGCACCAGTCCTCTCGACAGCAAACAGTGGATGTAGTCCTTTAACATGTTGATTTCCCCCTGCTTTATAATCGGCAATCCTGTGCCAGTTGACCCTCAAAGCCTTACGCATGTCACCATGATGATATCAACACCCAGAGTGGCTGTAGCTCAGGTAGAGTCGGATGGCTGCTCAATCGTAATGTTGATCTCCAGCTCCTCCTGTTCACATGGCCAAATGTCCTGGAGCAAGAGTGAAACCAAACTTAAAAACCCATTTCAGAATACGGTAGGTAAGGAAAAACAAAGTCAGCCCTACTTTAGACAAAAATAGTTTTGGTTTGTTTAGATTTTAAAGTTCAAACAAATGTTGTGTAAATCAATTGAGTCTGCCATTTTCAGTTGTTAATCTGGTAATAGATTGCAGATGAGAGCGGTAGGTCTCTCTCTCACTGGAAAACATAGGTCACAAGTCTTTCAAGAAATAAGTGCGCTCTCAAATAAAACTGCATTCCCTTTAAGGAGCCAGCAGTTAAATCACTTTTGTGGAGGATTAAGAAGCGAGCTACAGTAAAGTAAGAGGCTGGCAGCTGTGCCGAGACTGAGCTACTGTATGGTTAGGAGGCAAACTGAAGGCCTCTGTCTGCTGGTGTTATTATGACTAACTTATTATAACCCGACCTCTCCATGAGTCAAGAGCCACCTCACAGAGAAAGGAATGCAGCGACAGGTTCCATGGAAAAATGAAGAGGGGAACCTGTTGTTTTTAATGAGTGTCTGGCCTTTTCAACTGGCTGACTGTTTTGCTTACTTTCAGTGTGGGTGGCAGGCTGGATCACAGACAGGTCGACCGTAGCACAATGTTGTTGTTTTTTCCTGGCTAGTATTCTCACTTCCTGGGCTCTTTGCTGACTAGTAAATGTTAGCTGCTTGGCTGTTTGGCTCGCTCTCTGCTTAATGTGTGGCTGGATCCTATAAAGTACTCAATAGCAACTTTACAGTACTCATATTTCAGATCATTTCAGCACCTTATACATCAATCTGATGTATTTATTTATACGGTTTATTATATGTAGACATTTTTAAGCTTAAATCTTAAAAGCCTGGTTTCAAATTTAGTTTTTTCTGGCAGCCTCTCTCTGCCTTTTAAAGGAACTACTCTGTCAAAATTCTGGCCTTCTTAACTCAAACTGTGAGAGAGTGAGAGCGGTCTGCTGAAACATCTGTGGTCTTGGCTGGGAATTAATGACTACGGATAGACTGGGATTAAGAATCCTGGATGTGAGCTCTGGGGCGGGGTGACGGAGAAGTTGGCTGGGGGTTTGGGTTGCGAGTTTGGGAACGAGGGGTGAGGTGAGGTAGGGGTAAATATGTGGGGTTGGGAAAATGAGGACGCTAGAGAGGACTGGAGTTGAAAGTTTGGGATTGGCTGAGAGCAGGATTGAGGGGATTGGGAGTGAGGAAGGATGGACATGGGAAGGCTGTAGTGAGTTTCGGGAAATTGGGGTTAAGACTGGGACAAAGGCTATTGCAGAAAATACAGCAAAACAACTTTGACAAAAAAAATCAGTCTTGGATATTTTGTGGCCCAGGTAATGAATACAACTCTGGATGGACTTTTATTTAATCACTTAAAATACCCAATACAATAAATTACCTAAATACTAAATCAATATTTTTATAGTGTGGGATTTGGTGTAAGGGGGGCTATGAATTAAGTGGGTAGCATGGCTAAGGGAAAAGACTTGCGTTTCTGTGATGTGGAGACTGTGGTGAGGCATGACTCTGGAGCTGGTTTGGGTCTACGAATTGAGGTTTGTGAAAGCAGAGTTATGTTGAGCTATTTTTTCTCTTTTCGAGACCACAGTGCGAGGCTGATGCCTGCTTTAGCTGAGGCCATACTGAATAGATAGATAGATTACAGATAAGTTGAAATACAAAAGAATTTTGGACTGATCTTTAACACGTGAGAATGGAGTTTCCTAGCTGGTAAATGGGTCTGGGGGGTTAGGGGAGGGTTGGGATGAGGGTCATTTGATGCTATTGTGGCTGTTCCGGGATTCAGTAAGGGCTAGATGTGAAGGAGGTCTCTCCCCTTTTTCTCTTTCTCACACACACACACACTTTGATGTGCACAAACTCCTTTCATGCTAAGCCAGTTACACTTTTGGGAAGATGATATTATGGACGATATGGTGCACAAGATGAATCAGCCACAGGAATTCCAGAAAACCCACAGTGGCTGGCTGGACTACATGGAGAGAGGGAGACAGTGAGACAGAGGGAGGCAGAGGAAGTGTGTGTTTGTGTGTGTGCGTGTTTGCGTGTGTGTGTGTGTGCGTGTTTGTGTGTGTGTGTGTGTGTGTGTGTGTGAGAGAGAGAGAGAGAGAGAGAGAGAGAGAGAGAGAGAGAGAAATACGAAAACCCAAGGAGAAGTAAAGGAGAAAAGGAGTCATGGGAATGTGTCATTTGAAGTAGAAATTGTTGTTTCTGGGAATTAATGATTTTGACCTTATTTTATGTTCCCATCAGCCACTCATTAAAATAAATATCCCTTATTAGTCACTAATGAAATACAAATAAATTAAAGATTACAACCAATAAACAACTCATGCTTGATGTCGATTAATGTTGTGTCAGATCAGTATGATGTTGACTGAGTATTAATGTCTTTGTTTCAGCAAATCTGTGCATGTGATTCAAGAAAAAAAAATAAAAGTAAACTGTGCATTTGGAACAAAAATGTCCTTCCACAGTTGTTTTGAGGTAAAGGCTGAATGCCAAAAGAAACATTAGCATCAATGAATATTTCATTACCTATCATGACTAACTGTGATAATTGTCTGCAGCCAAATTCCACAAATGCAAACAGCTGAGAAGCATCCCTGCCTGAGGATTGAGATTTGAGGTGTTTGTTTTAAGTGCACCTAGTCTTTTCATTTCCATGTTCATTATTTTATGAACCTTAATAGCAGTATATTCATAAATTCTGTCTGTAGTCATCTTAGCATGCAGGTGGCGTTGCTTTATGGCACAACATAAGAAAAGGGCACAGCTCTGACAGTACACTTTTACAGTGTGTTGCAGTGGCCAGTAGCCAGTGCTACTTCTGAAAGGAGTTAGAATGACTTTGTAATAAAACACAGAGTGTGGTAAATGTGGTCTCAGTGTTGTGGAACACCAGCAACACTTCACTGGTATGATTCAGTGATTACTGGCCATTTCTAACAAGGTCTTACGGTCATTGTACAACAATACCACAACTAATTTGGGAGTGATATATTAAGGATTGAATATCCAACATGTCACACTTCCCTTTTTTCTCTTTGGCTCTGTGCTGTTTTTGGGCTGACATTGCGTCTCTGCTGGGGTATTTCGTCTGTTGTCCTGCCAAGCTGACATAACGGGGTCCAGAAACAGGCTCGGGATCAGCTTGAGGCTGAAGTCCAATATGCTGTACCTCCCCACACAACTGGAGGGAAGTAAAGGGTCAGACGAGAGGAAGCATAGACGCGATATTTATGCATAGCATTGCTGGCTGTGTGCCCACCCACAGATGTAGAATTGGTTCTGTGAACAGTTTTCTTTGCCTCATCGTAAAACTCCAAACAAGCACACTACAGACGATCTTTTTTTGGTCTCTAAAGTCGGATATTTCTGTTTTCCACTGGCCCAATTTCTCAAGATCACAGCTTCACAAGCACGAGAGAGGGAAACAGAGACAGACTCGAGTTATGAGTAAGCACTTACTGTAACTGACGGTAATAAAACTGTAGTTTTTTTGATAGAGCGCTACAGATTTAATTTCATTGAAAGCAGAAATCCTTCTTAAATTAGAAACACTTCCCGTCGTGTCCAAAATAGATATAAATCACAGTGGAATTTCTGGATTGTGAAAGAGCTGAAAACGCCATATTGCCGCTGGCGGTGACATACAAGCAAGATATGTTGGATGATGTAACAGGATTCACACTCACTCTTTTGTCAGTCTGACTGTTAGACAAGCAAGTGTGGAGTAAGAGTAGAAAAAGTGCTGACTCACCCTTGAGCTCATGGTATCATGTACCTTCCAAACTTTTGCAGTGTTGCAGTGACCTTGAGCGGTGCAGAGTGGAGCGAGCTCGTGAGTGACTGGAAAATGAGGAGTAGGAGAGAGAGGGAGAGAGAGGGACCCCTCCAACCTGCTTCTCGACAGATAATCTGTCAACCCCCCACTGGTCCCCAGACTCATGATACATGCGGCATACACACACGTATGCTGCGTAGAGCACACACACACACACACCTCTCACCAGCCGTCTACTTCTGCAGTACAGCTCAGTGTCTAACAGAGAGGTAGTTGGTGAAGAACACGCATACCCCCCTCCTCTGCTCATCCTTTTCAACTCCATCCATCACACCCAACATGCTGCTTTCTTTCTCTGTCTTTCACTTCCTGCCTTCTCTTTCATGCATTATCTTTTATCTCTTTTATAACCTTCCCCTCTTTCTTGCTGCAGGTCTGTCATACTCTCCCACTCACTCTTTGCTTCTCCCTTTCCCCTTCAGTTTATCATGTCTTTTATTTGTCTACGCCTAAACCTCCTGAGTTAGTTGAGAAGGAGCGGAAAAAAAAGCTTAATCAGTGAAAAATGGCCACTGTGGAGAACACACACTGGTCTGTAATCTCAGTACAAGCTGGAACACTCTTGATTATATCAGCCCTGCGAAGTGCTGTAACACAGACGTGAAACAAGGCTCGCCATGAACGGCTGTCGTTAACAAATCTGAAATTGCAAACTATTGATTAGCACACTCACCGTTCATCAGCGCACATGCACATTTTTGTGTCTCTCTCTCTTTCTCTGTGTGATGTAACCACACACACACCAGTGTTACTCTGCTGCTGGGTGACAGAGAGTAGTGATATCAAGGTCTGGTCACATTCTTGCTATGTGGTTGCCTCAGAGGTCAGACATGCGAGCACATGATTAACAGACTACATGCGCAAATGTAAACTCCAACTCCCACGTCTAAGTCAGTGACTTACAGGATGTTGCACTCTAGGAACTTTTCTGGTAAGTTTGAGTGGATCATCATGTGCAAGCTGTCCTATGAGAGTTTCCATTTTATGGGGGAAATGGATACAGCAGTTAACTTGTGTGTCTTTTTTTTCCCTGAGTGGGTAGAGTGCAGAATGAGTCAGTGGGCTGACATTAACCGGCAATCCTGCAAAGTGTGCAAATGCAGTGCAAAGACTCAAGATGAGTCACTCCTCGCATCCAAGATGATAATTGCACTTACTGACTCAATTACCACATTTGGATTTGAGTTACTTCCATGGAAGTTGATGCAGAACAAGTGAACAGACATGCTGTAGTCACACAAGACTGCAGCAGGAGAGGAAATGGGAGCAATGAGTTTGTGGAGAGGGAATGAGAGAGATGGTGGCGGTAAGTGTGTGAGAGAAATGGATTTAGAATTCAGAGTGGTAATGCCTCCTCCACCATGTGTGATCATTTAGACCATTACTGGTCGTATTGTTTGTTCTCAATGTCTTTACTCCTCTCTCGTCCATCTTTCTGCCAACTTAATTTCCCTGCTATGTGACGGTTAGATTTATAGACGTGTTCCCCCACAGAGCCACCACGGGAGGTGGAGCAGCACAGATGTGATGAAGCACTGTCCAGAATCCAAGAACTACAGTCGAGTTCCCAATCCGTGCCAAGAGCCACGTGAATGTGGGTGGGGTGGTGAGGCGGTGCTGGTGAAAGCGGCTGAAACTTCTAGAGATGCTGTGACTAAATTCAATTTAACATCTGTGGTGGGAGATGTCCAGTCGGTGATCATCATCCTGTAGATGAGTAAGGGCGGTGGGGGCTGAGGGAATATGGATCAGATAACGCATCTTCGGGCTGTGTGTGGAGTTCAGTGGTGGTAATCTTAAAGGGTTAAGGAGTAGTTCACCCACATTTTGCAATTATTTACTCATATCATTAAAAAAACCAGTGAGGTTTGTAATATAACACAAAAATAGTCACTCCACAGAGCTCATGCAACTCAGGAAGTAATTATTGGTTGAATTTGCCATTCTAAGTCCAAATGACATGACATTGACTGTACAATCCAGCTATCCTATACAGCATTTCATTATTAGATGCGACCTTTTACCGGCTTTCAGTGGTATACCCCTATATTTTTGTTAGCATTTTCAACATTATTGCCCAGCACTTCTTGAAGATCAATAGAAAGTATAAAAAATATATGGATGTGCTGGAAAACTGGTTAGTAAACAGTAGAAAGCAGTATGGAGGCCAGCAAAAATTTTATGGTGGTTACTTCTGTTCAACATCTCTAAATTATTCGGTCTCTCTCTCTCAAACTTGGTGCCAACTATATTTTGAATAATGTTCGAGCACTGCTTGGATGTAGATCGAGGGTATTTTGTGACAGCCCATCATTGTGCATCATGCTAGCGAAGGGGCTAAAATTAGCACATTCACTTGGGTGTTGTATTTCCATCACTGCAGATCTGAGCTGGAGCTGATAAATACCTGTAACTACTGTAGAGACATTTGTCCATGGACTGAATACCGATTGTAACCTTTCCCATTAAATACAGATATTCGCAGGTGTTAGTAGGTTTTTCTCCAGTAGAAAGGAGGCATCATAACTGGCATTAGGGGCATGTCTTGCAACTGATAATACACCTACAAAAGTTCCTGTTTATTTAAGATACTTGATAAAAAAAAAAAAAAGTACATTTTTATTTTATCTGTAATTAAGTGAGAAGCTTGCTGACTGGCTAGCTTTGACGACTCTCACATGCACAGTTTAGAGACTTGATTTAGCACCATATCAAGCCCAATAATTACCAACATGGACCACATAAAATCACAAAACAATTATCCATTTGTTTTACTCTGAGTAGTCATTCAATTGATTGCACTTCTACGGACAGTAAAATGAGAAATGTACATAACTGTGCCCAGAGCATCTCGCACTAATGCAATGTAAATGTGCACATATAGGCTACAGTAACTTCTGAATTCATCAGATGTCTGACAAAACAAAAGCCATAGCTGTTGCTAAATGAAGCATTTCATTTCCATCATTGTCTGTCCACCCCCACAGGATTTCAATGTATCTTTTTACTTGATGTATGTGAAGTGCAGCAGAGCACTGTATCTACACAACTGTTGACAGAGGGCTCTGAAGCAGTGCCTCAGTGTTCAGAAGGAGGCTGGTAATGAGAGTCACAATTTTCCCCTGCACAGGAATAACTGATGTGTCTGAGTATGTACGCACGTGTGCATGTGTGTTAATGCTCTGTGTGTGGAACAAAGATAATTGAATGTAAGTGGTGCCTATCAACTGTGGTCGTATTTCTCTGTGGTATTGAAACCTACGGAGATTTGAAAACTCATTTAGCCGCGCCACTTCAAAGAAAAGAAAATATTACGTAAAAACTGTGCTGGAAGTGTGGGCACCCTCCCCTTCCCCCTCTTCCTCCCCCTCTGCTGGTGCAGTGTAAAGTGCACAAAAGACCTGGTGTGTGAAAAATGAATTATGGCTGCCGTTTCACTGTATTTTCATGTGCTGATTGTGTATGTGTGTGCATTCATACACACGTGCATGAATGTATTTGTGTGTGTGTGCGTGTGTGTGTGTGTTTTTGTGTCCCCGCATGTGTGTGCTTGTATGCATCTGTTCTCATCTTTGTCTGAGTGAAGTGCATGTTTGTGTTCATGCTAATTAGTGTGTCCATTGAAAAACAGGAAGCTGTTCCCAGTCTGCGAAGATGAAAGGCATTAGAGCTGTGTCCAGTGTTTCCTCCCTGGTGTGTTACACTGCAGCTCTACAGGCTTTCACAATGAGATCTCTGACAAAGACGGAAAGAAACAGAGCAAAAGAATGACTGTCACAGAGTTTCATAAGCTCTGTTTCACATCAGAGTGAAAGCCTTTCCGAGATAATTGAAGCCAGGTCGGGAAGGCTCTAATGCAGAGCCCTGCAGAAGGCGTGGAGTCAGGTTATTTGCAATTAATTGTGGCAGATGCAGTACAGCGTTTTCACCTGATTTAGCTCAACTTACAGTGCTGCATAGACAGAAAGAATATGAAGTGCTACTAAACTTTTACTGTAGTTTAAGGCTGAAAATAAATGCATGGTATCACAAACAAAACATGCCTTAGATCAAACCAAACAGGAACAATTAAATGGCTAATTGATTAAAAGCAAAATAATAAATCATGCACAATATAGAGAGTATAAATATATGTGTGCTTACAACTGGGCCACCAAATGTAATGAGCTGCCACACTTGAGATAGATATAATTAAAAGAAAAGCTTAATACACAAATTTAATTACATTTAATTGAGGTAAATATTGTCGTAACATTGTTTTTCATAACATTTTAAATACACATGGTTGGGATGTTAAACACTAATCTATAAATGTAGTTGTGCTGTGACTCTGGGATTACTTTGCTGTCACATCCCTCCAATTAACACAGAAATATCATTACATTTATATTAATCGGTTCTTATAATCACCAGTCAGTTTGAATAAGTTTATCAAAAGTTTAAAAGAACAAACAGAAAATGAATAAAAATGTAAATCAAGTAATTAAATGCCTTCCCCGATGGGTTTTATAGTTTATACTTATATAAAAGCTGATAGGTGAATTATAACATAGCATACTGGCCTGAAGACCTTTTATAATTAAAGTGGAAAGGATCGTATTTTTTCATGCTAACGTGACAGAAGTGGCTGAAGGGGACAACTCTCCAAGTCTAATTAAACAAAGAACCTATTCATAATATGCCATGAAATATTTATAATGTGTCCCAGATACACATTCTCCAAATTTCACATTATTACTTGAGAGAGGCACAGCTAAAAACTCTCTCTGTTATACCTGCCTGCCCTCGCAACACAAATCACTTCTGATCTCTTTTGTGTGTGTGTATTCATTTTTTGTTCCTTGCAACTTAAGCAGCTGCTGATTACTCAGAATGGAGCTTTACTTTTCTCCTGTCTTGTCAAAAATGTTTTACTTTACTTGCCTCCTCTTGTTCTCAGTGATCAAAATGGGTGCCACTTTTTGAATCAAGGCTGCTGTCATTTGATTCGAGGATGAAGTTTTTTTCCTGCTGCAGGCTCTTTGACACGGCTTCCTGTTTGTCAAATACTCAGTTTGGATTGGGCCTTTTTAACACACTCTGGGGAACTGTCATAAAACAGATTATTTTCCAAAACGCTTCCTCCCGTGATCAATAATCGCTGACTCAGTATGGAGTCCCGCACGATATCGGCCTGTAAGTGGGATGTCGCTTTCCTCGTTGCATATTAAAGCTTGGCGATTAAACGCCACAGCAGGACAAGGACAGTATAACTTAATGGCTCCTTTTTACTGCAGTTGTTAGGTCCTTGCCTCGGCCCCCAGTGAGCAATATCTTTATATTCAGCAACAAGGACAGCAGAGAAGGTAAAATATTGTTTTCGCAGATTTTTCTTTTAAAGTTAACAAGGGCAATGCATGACATATTTTGTGTTAACAAGGGAGATGCTGTCCCCCCACTCAAATTGCCCCTCTCCTGTTAAAAGCCACCAGGGTATGAAGCGGAAGCCGTCGCTGTGAGGAATGAAGGCCATTGAGTTAAGCTTGTTGAGTTTAATGGAGCAGGAAGGCTACAGTAGAAGTAATGGCTGAGGGTGAGCTTAGCTACAGGCCTGTCAGGTACCACAGGGAGGGAAGAGGAAGGTTATATTCTGCAAGATGCTGCTATCTTTTACCACTGACATCCTTTCAATTTTTTTAACAGTGAATACTGCATTTTCATTGTTTTGGCTTTGTTCCTCTGCATATTTAGTTTTTGTGCTATTGCACCTAGGAGACAGCGCATGTCCTTAGTTACAGCATATCATATGTAGGCCTATATTTCTGTAATATCTCTGCAGAGCGATGATGATTTCTTGACAGCAGAGCAGTTAATTACCGTACTGTAACTGAGTGTCGTTGTTGGTGGTTGCTTAAATCTGAGTCTTAGAAGAGGTCAGCTGTTAACACCCATCATTACTTGTTGATATAAAGAACTAAAATGGTTGCTGCTCTTGCTAATTAAGAGCAGATCGACATCTGGCTCAGCTAGATGTTGCCTTTAGTCACCAATGGTTTATGTCTGCATGATGGTGATATGGGGCAGGTGTTGCGGTTGTTAATGTTCGGTTTTATGTCTGATGTAGTTTGCCTCTCCCCTCCTCGCCTCTCCTCTCGAATGTGTGTGTGTGTGTGTGTATGTATTTGCATTTGTGTGACAGCAAGCACATATGTATTTGTGTCTATGGAAGAAGAAGATGTGGGATAAGGGAGTGCTATTAAAAGTCAGTGCAGTGGGTAATACTCTTGGGCACTCTCACAGTCCTGTTAAGAGCTGCTCCATCTAGGAGGGACACACACACACACACACACACACACACACACACACACACACACACACACACACACACACACACACACACACACACCATGGGAGCAAAAACGATAGCTCAGCATATATGTAGAGAATCACTCATTTTCTTAATCTCTCATTCTCGGACAGTAAACAATCCCCTCGGCCCACTGTAGCTATGGAAACGCTTGCTGCCGCAGGCCCCTCATATGGCCGCACTTGTCTGTTCTACACTGTGGTATACTATAGTTATCCCTGCCAAGTGTTGAGGCAGGCAGACTGCTGTCATACATTGCTGCAAAAACCATAAAGGCTCCTGTCATACAACCCAGCAGATCTATAAGCCCCGGGGCTTGATGTCACACAGTAATGTATGTCTAGCTGTGAAAACACTGACTTCGAGGTGAGCCGTGTAACTTGCTTTGGCAGGGGGAACAAAGCAGAGTGGGGCTGCAGCGCTAATAGTCTGGCAACCAGATAGTGTTAGAGGCAAACGGAACAGTTTTCACAGGACTCGGCTGACCGAGTGCCGAGTGACTGCGGTGTGGCTCCGCACTTCTCGGGCTCTGGAAATTCTGAGGGGAGAAAGTGGGAAAGTTACATGCTGTTGAGTTAAAATAACAATCTAACACTGAGAGAAAACTTCAGCTAATTTACTTTTATTGACCTCAGTTTTTTAGGGCAGGGCATATATTTAAAAGAGAGGGGGAAGTGATTTTGGTGCTGAGTTATGTGCAGCAGTGTTGTGCTACAGCTGAGTGTACACTGAATGTATAATATAAACCTTGACAGTTTTGTTTTCTTTTTATGCCCTTAATTTAATCAGGTAGTCTCACTGAGCTCAAGATCACTTTGCAACATAGACCTGGGTACAGAGGAAGAAACAGAACAGAGATAAGACACAAGCACACCAAGCTCAGTATTTATTCATGGGGTATCAAGAGTTAGCCAGTACTGGGACCTGCACTGATGAACAGTAGTTTAAAATTTGAGAGGAGATGTGATATACTGAGGCAGCTGTAGCAGGAGACATTTATTTACAAAAATGATGTGTAGTGTAGTGTGTAGTTCTACACAGCCTTGAGAACGGTATTTATCTCCTGTAATAAAACACATGAAATAGTGATAAATAGGGCTGGTTATTATGATACCAGTACCAATACCAGTGCCCTTAAAGTGATACCAATACCAATAAAGTACTTCATTTGATACTCATAATTTGAATGAAATGGCATGCCATACTTTCAAACATTTTGGTGGCATCTTGGCACACTGATCTGCCAATAGTGTCAATACACTGCCCTGGACCTCAGCGCACACACAGAATGACAGGGCTAACTGTTAGCATCCCACAGCTAATATTAACCAATGGCTATTAACAAGTGTAACGACAAAGTTTAGCCATTTCAGTGTTGGTGTGAGTTTGTTTGGACCGTGTAACAGCTCAGTGCTGGATGTTAGCCGTTACTGCAGTGTTATTGTGTGCTAACCGCACAAATATTGACTGACCATTCGTCAGAGGAGAGCTGCACCAGAGACTGCAGCAACAGTAAGTTTGCTGATCTGGGGGAGAGAGGGATGGTCTGGGATCAGACCTCCAGTGCAAAAAGGATTGAATGCAGGTATGCTTTGACTGGAGATGTTTTGATACGACTTGGTACTAGTGATAAAAAAGGGGGGGATCAGATTGTCTTACATGTTACTGTAATGTTCAATAATGGCCGGCTGTGGCTTAGAGGTAAAACGGGTTGTCCACCAATCAAAACATCGGCACTTCGATCACCAGCTCCTCCAGTCCGTATGTCGAAGTATCCTTCGGCAAGATACTGAAGATACTGAACTGATGGCAGTTCCATCGGTGTGTGAGTGCATGTGAATGGTTACTGAGTAGTAGGTGGCACCATGTTTGGTAGCCTCAGCCACCAGTGTGTGAATGTGTGAAAGGTGTATTCAAGCGCATGTCCACTAAAACACAAGTTCTTAATTTTTCAACTATTCATCCTTTATCTAGCAAGGAAATTCCGACTGAGACACAAGATCTCTTCTTCCAGCGAGTCCTGGCAGTCAGGACATAATAAGTCTAACCCATCTCAACATCATAACTGTACACACAGTTTGTGTGTTACACAAAAACAGAGACTTTAGCACTGTCTCTGGCCCATTTCTTTCAGAAGAGTTTTATTCTCAATAGTGCTCTGCTATTTCAGCAAATTTCCTGTATGATTGTAGAGTCAGCTGTCTACGGTCCAATGCAACCACTCCTACGTATGATCACAGTCTTCCAAGTTTCAGTCTATGGAGTCCAGTTTGTGAGGTGGGGTATATTTTCAGGGGCAAACAGGGTGAAGACTGTTGTTCTTGAACCTCAAGACATTGCATCTAATGTCAGAATTTAGGCAAGTACAGTGAACAATGACCAGACATAGTGTCACAGTCAAGACACAGCCAATCCAAATATTCTCAATAGTACAAACAGTTCATATTTTAAGATTCCAATGAGGTGGGATTGGTTTGCCAAGGACATTGTACTGATGTAGCTTTTGTTTTCCAGGATGTGGTGCATGCTTCCAAATGCAGCCAGTGGCATTAACAAGAAGAACATTGGACTGTCAAGGTGTGTGTGCCAGAACGTAATGGAGAGTAGTTATTTTATATATCGAATTAAGCTTGAATCTGGAATGAAAAAATCATTTGACTGGATGATGTTTAGTCCATGATGCTACACATAATTAGCAGTGATGATACTGGCCTTTGATGAGGCCTGATGAGATGTAGTGAAATCCTTCATGCATTATAATATTTTGTGGTGTGCAACAGCGTAGGCGTAGAGAGAATTAACACCATGAATATGGATGTTGGGTGAGCATCATGAGAGTAAATGTGCTTACTCTATTGATTAAATCTCCCATCAGTCACCTCGCAGCATCGTCCCCGTCCTCTCTCTCTCTTTCTCTCTCTCCACCACATCTCTCTACTCATCTCTGTCAAGGCAAGCTCAGTGGAGTGGTTAAATTGTCCATAGCGCGTAAACGCTCGTTTATAAAAGCCGACAGACGTGGCGGTCGTTTGCTGAAATTAATTACCCCTCGGAGCCACAGCAAGCATGGGCCCTAGTCAGTCAGTCACGGTCCAGCACCTCCCAGGCCCCGTACCTGCAGAGAGAGAGAGACAGAGAGGGGAAAAGGAAGGAGAGCCAGGGAGAATGACGTGTGGTTTACAACAGCAAACCTGATTCGAAACAAAGAGAAAAAAAAAGATTGAGGAAATATCTTTAGTTTTTTATACACAGGAAAAGCTGACGGCACCAGACAGACTCCAAACCTCAACGCAACAATAGCAGTGTAAGCAATAAGAAAAAGGTTTGAGGAAAAACAGACAAAACGAAAACAAACAAACAAAAAAAACCCAGTGATGGCCCTTGTGTTATTAATCCAAATTGCACATTTTTTCAGCTGCGAAATATCCCTTCTCTTCCATGTTCTTCTTCAGCAAGAGATCTGTGGGGATTTTTGTGCTGACGCTGCCCAAGAAGATAATGTGATACACACCATAGTGACATTAAACTAATCAGAATGTATTCATCTTCAACTAGAGTAACTTAATGAACTTCAGCACTATCTGATGCAACACTTCTCTAAAATTAATAAAAGCTTCATCTCCTGTCTGATTTGCATAATTGTTCAAATGAATCCACTAACGCGCTGTTTTTTTTTTCTTTTTTAATAAAGTGATGATTTGTGTTAAAGTGAGCTGTGGCTTGCAGTTGAGGGGAGGGTGGAAGTGTGGGAGGGGAGGGGAGGAGCAGAAAGGAGGATGGGAGGAGTGGGATTTGGAAAGGGCCTAAGGTGATTTGTCACCATTTTGATGCAGTCATGTAATTAGGCATTCAGTGTTTTACAAGAAGTAATTGGTTTGAAGTGATTTTTCATTTGGCTTTATGGCTACGAAGAGCGTAGAATGTGTTCCTCATATTGTGTTACTTAATATCTCCTTTGCCTCTGCCTGTCTTGTTGACTGAGACGTCTACATGTTTCCCTTGTTGTTGGTGTCCATTATGAACATTGTGCAGCCCATTTCAAAACCTTTCATATTGCTACTGCCAACTATTATGTTTGCTTCCAATATGCATGTCATGAAATGGCATCACCATGCCTATTAATTCTGAAAGATTTCTCTAAGCGGTGCATGTGCGTAGTGCCTCTTGTTTAAAAAACAGCAACAAGTCATACCAAGTCAACTGCAGGGTGTAGGTCTTGGTTTTTGTTCATACAGCTTTGCCCCTAGAACAGCAGAGCAGGTGTTGTATTCACAAACATTCTGAGAATACTCTCAGAGAGCTCCTGACTTAGCCCACAAACTTTTAGTAAGGAGTCTTAGCTTAGGAGGGATTCGGGAAAGTTCTCAGAGCAACTCTAAGCAAGGAAGGTGCAGAAACTTTTACCTTAGCGAGGGGGTGTGGTTGACCCTGTTGCTAGGTATGATGCATTCTTTCAACAGGCGTGATTGGTTGTCAGAGACACGCCCTTTTGTGAGCCTGCAAGGTGTGGACACCCAGTGGAAATGAAATGACTCGCTGACTGTTAAAGTGTTGTCATTGTTAGTGTGATAACTCTGCTGATTGAAGGTTTAGACAGACCAAAGGCATTATTGTCGCATTTTTCCAGTTTTTCAAATATCTTAGTGTTGTGATCATTTTATTTCTGGCGTTATAGTGTTATTGGCTTGGGTGTAAAACGAGACTGACCACAAACATTTTCGCTGCACAATCTAATCTGCAGCATTCATTTAAACACGGTCATCCAGTTCTTGGAGAATATTTCTCCAACCTCTTTGTCTTTCTGCCATTTTCTCCTCTACTTAAGAAACTCTTAAAACTCCTCCCCTCTACTCCTAACAGTTTTTCACCTTTGAGAGCTCTTTTAAGGTCTAAGATGCTCAGTGAATAACTTTTCTCTTTACAAGGACCTAGTCTTAACTTTAAGGGGAAATTCTAAGACAACGTCACAATTCTAAGAATTTTCTTAGAATTTCATCACCAGAAGCAATTCTTAGCCCTAGGAAGCGTTGTGAATACTGTTTAAACCAGCATTTGCCCCAACCTCTTATCTCAAATGGCATTGGCTCCATCCCCTGTGATTCTGTAAAGGATAAGCAGGTAAAGCTAATGGATAGATGGATGGACAAGGGATACATCACAGGAGGAACTGATTTTTTTTTACAATGAAATTTGTTGTCTTTGCTTACAGTTGCATTAAGCTGTGCCCTCCTCAGTATCTAGTATTTCTGCAGACAGACACTCAGACTTAGTCGAAGTCTTCATAATAGCACTGCAAAACAGGTATAGAATTATATCCAAGGGGCTCTTGAAAGAAAGAATAAAAGACAGCATGTTTATTAACGAATGTTACCACATTTTTTCTACCTTGCCGTAAAGAGTTTTGCAACTGTACATGTGGACATGCTAGGCTGCATGCAAGGCTCTTGAAAAGTCACCTGCTGATGGGCTTTGACTGTTTTTATTGATTATGTGACCCTTGATTTGCAGATTGTATCAGTCCTTTGAGAGTCCTCTGATGTCACAAGGGGGCTTAAGTCCAGTATCATCTGTCTTTTACTTTCCTCTGGAATTAATGAGCCTTTCTCAAGCTGCGTCGTTGTCTGTTCTTGTGTGCTTGTGCTTTTGTGGCCCAAGTACTGTTCCAATACACAAGTTCACATTTTCAGAAGAATGGTTTAAATGCCTGGAACTGTTTTTTGACTTTGACCCTTTTACAGAGGGTGCATTGGTTGGTAACTTCTTTGAACTTTACAGCACAAGTATCTCAGCTTTCATTTCAGCATTCATCCAAGGAGTAGTAGGCAGGCCAGCAACAGTACGTTTTTTTTGTTGGTTTTTTTACCATTTTTGTATGTTATTTCATCAATTAATTTACTTCTGATCATTTTTGAGGCAAGACATCAACTGTGTAGATTTTGAATGCTGGCAATTTTACGAAAATTGATAGTGAATTGAAAATGTGCTCAACATTTTCAGAGTCATTTCCATCCTCCTTGTCCTGGCTCTGCTCACTTGCAGTCACCTCCTCAGCTGAGCAGCCTCCTCCTCTCCATCTTGGTTAAATATTCTGTCTGTGGCTACTAACATTGCTCGGTCCGTCTTTGATGTTCATAGTTTTTTTTGCCTTAATTCTTTATTCTTCTTTACATCAAACATGAACAGCAAACAATAGCCTTTACTAGGGTTTATTCCCACCATTAGCTTGTGATGTACAGTTCTTGGCTTGTAAAACTTAGAAGCACTTGGAAAATAAATAAATAAACAACAGAAGCAGCATAAAAGGGGACTTTCATTGCTTTATTATTATAAATGGACACACATTACATTGTTAGTTGCAGAGTTATCAGCTGAGCTTATGGTAGGCTGTTGCGCAACACCAATTGTTTTGGGTGATAAAGGCGGGGTGTTATTTCAGAGCACTGCAGGCAGCCTGTGTGCTGGGGGTATTGTACCAGCAATCGTATCCAACTTTCAACAGCGTCCTATGCGCTCATGACCTTGCAAGTTCATTCTTCCAAGAACAACTAGCAAGAACATCCTCCCCCAAGAACACAAGTCTGTTCTTCGCATTCTTGGGTTTGAGAAACAATCACCTAAGTTGACAATCTGACAGTCTGTGAAAATGTGTGTAAGTTTCAGAGATTCACTACATTACAATAGTTTTATTGGTAAGACACTTTTGTCTGACTGAGTGTCTTACACACAGGATACTGACTGTGTGTGAAAAGGTTTAGGCATGTAGCTTGTAAGTAATGTAGCTGTTACACACTTTTAGCGCTAAATTGCCAATGAGACTGCTTGTATTTTCTTAATGTGTCTAAACTTGAATTGTTATTAGATTTCCTGGATCAAAGGAAACCAAAACAGTTTATTCTACATTCTCTGCAGTCTATGTGTTTGTATCTTGGGAGACTTGCAAAGAGACAAATTTCCTCATGCTGTGTGTGGCAATTGGATGTAATAGTCCATTTACCACTGTAAATCTGTTGTATTCAAATACCACAGTGTGTGTGTATGTGTGTGTGTGGATGTGTGTGTGATGATATCCTGGCCAGTGTTTTCTTTGAAAAACGACCAGAGCAGCTTCTGTAAAATAGGACTATCGTCATCATGACCTCCTCTGTTTTCCCAGCTGTATCTGAGCTAAGATGTGAGGCTTTTACTGCTTTTTTTTCTGCCTCCGTGTTTGTTATACATCTGGTGGTCAGCGATGAGAGGATCACATCCCCGAGTCGCAGCATGGCCTTTCCTGCTCCATTTGAAAACTGCTTTGATGACCGGGGGCTTTAAGAGCACACAGTGTCAATGAAAACACTTTGATATTTTGCTCCAGCTGTCAGTTTTTTCTGTCTGGTATTTTTCAAGCCTTGGACATGGAAAATAGTTTCCCCCCATTATAAGAAGGTCCTTTTTGCACAGAAATGCAGATGCAGCAGATACATATTCCGTCTTAAGAAACAAGTGGGCAATTAGATTGTGCTTAAGATGCAATAGAGGTCTGTGGTATTAAAAGGAATGCAATTAACCAGTGTGTATTTACCAGCACCATAATGGCTGTCTTGTCACTAGACTAGGAAGCTTTATTATGGCAGCAGAGGGAGTGAGATGTAAAGATTGCGCCTCTCATAATGGGACTGTACTGTGCAGTTGGAAGAATCAATTCACTCTCTTTGTTTTCTCAAACTGTGGTGTCAGCAGAATCTTAATTTTTCATGAAAACTTTGGTTGGTGTGCTTCTCATATATAGTAGACACACACACACACACACCTGATCTCCCAGCATCCCTTTGTCATTTGGCATTCCACACATAGTGCCGTTGAATGAATGTATAACCTTCTTCCATCAACCTGCTTTGCTCTGTGAGCATATAACCCTTCTGACTGCAAAGATTTAGGAATGCACACTCCTCAACTACAAGTGCAACACAATCGATATCGCCTGCTTTTGCTAGCAGCGGCCCGACAACATGCTTATATATTTCACTGTGAAGATCAGACTGGAATTACTGCAGGATGAGCTCATGCAGTAATTCCTCCACCATCTAGAAGAGCGTAGATCATGACTTGCATGTAACAGATTAGAAAATGGGTTTGGTTAATTCCCTGAGTGGTAGAAGAATATGTTCAAAATTACATTTTATTTATGAATGATATATAGGATATTGAAAACTAAGTGATATGATTAAATCAGATATTGATTTAGTGTCATTGAGGAAAGATGGTAACCTGTATCGATTGATCTACCACCCCCACTTGACAGCAGTGTTTAAATTGAGTTTTTTCCCAGGTACGCACATAACTGTCGTCATCTTACTTTGTGTGTCAGTTTGCCTTTCACATATTATGACTCCACCATGGCAGCCTCAGAGGAAGGGAGTCACCCCTTGTTTTTTTGGTCATGCCGGTAAATCTGAATGAGTCTTCTCACATTCTTCACCAGTGCTCATGAGTGAAATGAACTAAGCAACTGAAGAATGTGTAGCATCTCCATATTGACAAAACTTTAAAATTTTATGTTTGTGTGTGCGATCTTAACAGCTAACTATTGGTAGCTCAAGTGAGTAGTCAGCAATCTGGATTTATACATCCAAAGAACGTCTATAAAGTGAGCAACCAGACCAGGCGTCTAATTGAGGCCTTTACTTGTCAGTAGCTACACTGGGCTAGTAAAAGGGACTGGGCTTTTAATTGAAGCTTTACAGTATCATAACTATCAAATGGATTGCCAGTAAATCTTTTAAATCTTTTTAAAACTTTCCTGATCCCATTTTTTCCTCTAGCGCCACCACTAGGGTGAATGAAGTGTTTCAACAACTGCAAGGATTGCCACAAAAGTTGGTACAGACATTCACGTTCCCCTCAGAATAAATTGTAGTTGCTTTGTTGCCATCATCAGGTATACAATTTCATGTGTTTAATACCTTGAATTATGACCAGATACCTGCAAAATTGACATTCCTATCAGCGTCAGCTATTCTTTATACTTAGTGCTAATTAGGAATTGTCATGCTCACTAAGATGGTAAAAATGGTAAACACTGTATCAGCTGAACATCAGTGTATTAACGCTGTCATGTTGGGTCACGTTTGCATGCTCATGTCAGCACTGTGTTCAAGCCGCTAGCGTGGCTAGAAACTGCTGTTACCTTGTATTAGATGAAAAAGCTTATGTGTTTAAAGGAGCTCTATATGATAATCAGAGTGTATGATTCAGAAGTTGTCTGCACACAGCTCTCAACATTGATGTGGCTGAGTTGGCGGCTAGCAGTGCTAACAGTGGCACTCAATCTACAGCAGGAAACGGCATGTTTGTGACCCATGACCCACTTTTGGACCGTGACACACCAGTTGGGAACCACTGCACTAACATGCACGCGCAGTGAGACTGCCTACCACAACAAAAAACAGAGAAGCTCAGATTACCACATACACAGAAGTAGTATGATGTCATTCTCTTGTCAGGACACTACATTATATCTCCACACAGCCAATAGTTATTTGCTGATTTGTTAATGCTCAGACTATAATAGTGAGCTCCTAGGTCAATATTATACTGAGATGGCATCTGTATTTACATCCTTATAACTGTCAGTGTTGTTTTCTGTACTTGTTCTTGTGGTGTTGCTGATCTCTAATTAGAAGCAGATTTTAATTTCCACTGGTCATTTGCATTCATCACTTCAAGCTTGAGAGCATATTTGATGTTACGTTTTTGTGCTTAACTTAACTACTTGTCAGCTGTTGGCTTCAACCTGACTGCTACAGCTGTGCACACTTCTTGATTTCCATTTCCAAGTGACGCTTTAACTCCTCTATCTGATGCGGGCTGAGCAGCAATTTACCTGATGACTAACTTCCTGCATGTACTCCTTTGGGTGGCAGAGAATGTCTGCCTCTGTTAATATATGATAATTATGATCATAAAACATGCTATCACAAGGTTATTCAGATGGTTTTGAAAAACTTTGTAAAAGCTACAGGCACTATATCAACAACACTCAAGGTTAAACTGCAGCACGAGACTGTCAAAAACAAAAATACTTTGAAGAACTCATTGGAGCAATGCATGGCTAAAATGCTCAGTGTATAGACTAGTAATTAAAGCATGTAATGTATACAGTCCTGATTATTCTCTTGTTTCAGTCTATTGAACTATTAACTAAATTTGTCACATGGTTAATAGGCAATACAGAGTAAAATGAAAATACAAGTGATTCCCAAAGTCCAGGCTTGCCTCCAGGCATAATGTTACAGCAGCGCTGTGTTATAGGTTATGACTCAGAAAGCTGTTTCTCACACTGGTGCTGAGAAGACAAGTGTAAAGTTAAAATTATGTCGATGAGCCTGAAACCTAATTAAGATAATCACAAACTATAGTGACAGCATCGTAGTTTCATAGTTTCAAGCTATAAACTGTAAATACTGTCATCATCCGTGGCGCACACAATGTTTCTTAAACCTGTAGTAGCATTTACAATCATCCTCCAGGGCGTTTATGCATACTTTACAGTGATTAGTATGTTGCGAGGGGGTTGGTGCCAGTGTAATTGCTGTCCTTGCTCCTTATCTTGTCTGGCACACCCTTATCAGGATCAAACAAGCTTTTTTTGGTGAGCGGTCAAACAAACAGAATTGTCTCACATCAGAAATCACTTTTGAGAAATCCTAGATGCCTTGACTAAAGCACTGCGTTGTGGGCGACTACCTCTACACTGCTTGTATTTTTAATTTTTACACAGCAGCCTTCTCTGTGCTGCACTGGAAGATGTTTTGTAGTTAGTGCACCTCTGAGCCAAACATATCATTATTGCGTATTGTATAAGCTGACAGAAGAATGCTATGAAAATACCGACAGACATGTGGGCATAGTGACAAAAACACTCTCAGACGGGCGCACAATAGCACAGAGACAGTGATGTGTTTTCGCAACACCGTCTGCAAAGTAGTTTAATTGCCCGCAAGAAATAAAGCCCTTATCTTAGAGGTTTTGTGTTTGCATTCTGTTCTCGTGCCCCCTTTTTCCACTGCAGTGAACTTGCATTGTCTGCCAACCCTCGTCTCCTTCACACACACACACACACACACACACACACACACACACACACACACACACACACACACACACACACACACACAGCTGCAGTCAGAGGGCAGAGCAGTCTTTTTCATGCATGGCTCACTGTGCTTATGTAAGAGCACTACTTAAACCTGGTTACATCACATAACAGGCAGCACTGTGTCAGTGGGTCACTGTGCCACACAACCGCTGAACTACACTCTGTGTTGGGCCCTTTACTGGGCATGTGTGAGTGGGAGCGTCTCCGTGTGCGCTGAGGCATTTGGGCACACGTTTCGGAGGGCCACTCAAGCATGTGTGCATGCATTTATTTATAAGTGTGTATGCTGGTTATACAAACTGATTGTGAGATGCTGCATAAAAAAAGTGTGATTTAATGATATTTAAGATAAAATGGAAGATGTGATTATTATGTTACTCAGTTTGAGGAATCCAAAGACAGCATTTATTATGGAAAATATGCCATTGCTGCACCTATAGAGTGCCAGTAGGGGGGCCTCTCTGTTTCCAAATTCTGCTCCTCGTGTATCCTCTTCTCACCCTTTACCCTAGCTCCTGCTCCTCATACTCTCTCCACAGCTCCGCCTTTCTGCCAGCAGAACAGCCCATCTCTGTCTCTCTTTTTCTCTCAGTTTCTATTTAGTGCACACACACGCACATACACCCCAGGGCTTGAACGAGGGCAGGACCAACCACTCCCACTGTTCTATAGTTCCATGAAAAACACAGAGGCTGAGAGACACAGACAGAGAGAGGAAGAGAGAGAGGGAGGGAGGAGCGTAGCTGCGCTGAAGCCGAGCCCCTCTATGCCTCAGCACGCAGAGTGGAGCAGACGGCAACAGCCACACAAACACACTCCACACACCACCACCACCGCCGCCGCCACCACCACCACACACACACACAGTGACGGCTGCCAGGCGCAGTGGGAAGCAAGCCGTCAGGGAGAGAGCTTGAGAAGAAAGAGAGGGATCGCAGAGGGGAAGAGAAGAAAAGAGTTGGAGGAGGCACCTTGTGGATCAGAGGGGATTTTCCTCTGTGTGAGAGCGCGTCTGGATAGGACTATCTGCTTCTTCCTGAGCAAGAGGAGTTTTTACCGAGGCTTTTTCTTTTTCGCTCATCCTCCACGCTGGGCTCCTGCGATATCTACCTATCTATCCCCGGAGCTTAACAAAAGAGGGAGGGAGTGAGAGAGAGTGAGAAGAAAGGCAGTCACAGCTTCAGCTCCAGACCACCCTCTCTACTCCTCCTCCTCCTCCTCCTCCTCTCCTCCTCTCTCTAGCTCCACATCCATGTGTGAGTTCATCGCTGATTTCACTGTCTTTTGAGGATAGAGCAGAGGACAGCGTGTGTCCTCCAGGATACAGCCGAGCTCCCGGTGGGATCAGGGTCTTGTCTGGTGTGAGAGAGAGAGAGAGAGAGAGAGAGGGAGCAAGAACGAAACAGGGAAACGGATACACAGGAAGAGAGAAAGAGACGGAGAGAGACAAGAGTAAGAGACGCTGGAAAGCAAATTGAGGGGCATGTTCAGGGCAGCAGAGAAGAAGAGTGGGTCTGATTTTTAGAGCGGAGAGTGCAAGGAACCGGCAACCGGATCCCATCCATTCCTACCTCCTCCTCCTCCTCCTCCTCCTCATCCTCTTCTTCCCCTTTCCTCTTATCCTCTCTCCGTCCTGCTCTTCAATTCCCTCTATTGTTTCCTGTGTTGCCTCCTACTATCCTTTCATATTTTCCTTTCCTTTCCTCACCCCCTTCTCCCCCTCAGCCCCCCCTTTTTTGCTGTCAGTCCGGATTCTCTCCATCTCTCTTTGCAGACCTGTCTCTCTCTTTGTAAGGTTCCCTGTGAGCTCTCAGACAAGTAGACAGACTAAAATCCCAAGTACTATCTGTCCTCCTATCCCTCCCTTCCTCTGCGCGTTCATCACACACACACACCTCAGTAAGAGGAGAACGTTCTCTCTCTGCATCCTCCACTCTTGGAAACAGTCGTCTGAAGGATCCAGGCCAGCCTCTCAGAGTGATCGTACGCCACCTTCGAGCTCCTATCTCCAGCCTCCAGGACCTTCAATTGGATTCCAGCTACATGGGAAAACGTTTGGAGCAGCAGCCAATGTACCCCCACTACACCTACTACTACCCCCACTATCTCCAGACCAAGGTAGGATGGTCATTGAGGTTGACCTATTTTACCCCTCTACCCCTCAAAGGGAATAAACGTGTCTTTGCATTGCAAATACACACCTGTTTTTCCATCTTGTAACTGTCTCTTGCAATCCTCATTTGAATTAATTCTCTATCTGCTGCCTCTTAAAATCTCCCTCCCAATCAGCACCAAATCAAGACAAAATTCCCTTTTCCAGCAGTCACAAGTGTTTGATTTACAAGTTATTCTTACCTCAGTTGTGTCAGGTTCTTTGATCCATGTACGAGGATTGAAAAAGGCGTCCGAATGTAGCATATCGACCAAAGATTGTCTTTTACCGAGCCTGAAAAAGACCAAAATTTACTCACTTTAGGCCTTATGATGAAAGTGTTTGAAAAAGCACAGAGATGGATGCTGAAATTGCCTCGTAAGACAGCTTGCTAAATGGCACCATACCCCCTCTCACCCATCTGTCTCTGAGTGGGGAGATATTGGTGTCACGCAGCTGGGTTTTTCCTTCTCCATCCACACTGAACACTTGACCCCATCCTCCCCTCTCCGACCCCACCAGCTCCAAGTTCAAGTTCAGGGCATGAGGCCCACCCTTCCCTCAGCCCTTGTTTTCTCTCCTACTTTGTCCCTCTCCCACTCTGTCACCCCACACCCACCTACCCTCTACCCCTCCCCTCACTGGCTTTCCCCAGACCCATACTCACCCCTGATACCATGTTATAGATGTGATTGATGGAATCTAATGCACTTTTCCGATTGCTAAGAGCACAGAAAAATGAGTTCAGTTTCTTGTGTTCTTTCACTTTTATTCTTCCTCTCAGTCACACAAAACATGCATGCACAGATACACACACACACACACAAGATATTTCCCTCTCTGAGTCCTCTACCACCAAGAAGAGGAAAATGGATTGCTAAGGCCTGATCGATGGCTCCTGCATCATATCGCCATTCCCTTTGTCTGCTGTGATTCATTTGTTTTTCTTTTGTGTGATAGTAAGTGTGAGGAGTTGGCAGGTTTGCTGCAATATTTAGTAAATGTGTACATGTCAGTAGGCAAGAGAGATGGAGAGAGATGCAAAGATAAAAGTGTAGGAGTGGGAAGCTATGAGAATAGAGAGATCTTGCTATTGGGTGGACACAGTGTGGGAAGAACAGGTAAGAAAACGATTGCTCCATAGGTTGAACCTTGAACCAAAGGCAGACTGCATGATGCATTTGCAGACCAAAAGCAGCACATCTACTTTGAATGTGAAGTCCTATAGTCGCTATATTAGTGTTACCTATACCTATTGCCTTAGTCAAGTTTCTTTTCCTAGATTTCAATCTAAATGGTTTGACACTGAGTATCCTGCCAGCACTGACCAATCTCATAATTATATTTCTCTTTTTTAGACTGAGTGAACACATGACATACCTGAGACCATCCCTAATAGCTCTGCATCTCCACACTTAAATCTGTTTAAGCTGTAAAAGTATAAATATCTCTTGTAATTCCCAAACTGCTGCCCAAAAAGACCCTAAAAATAACATTTAAATAAATAAATTTGCCACGTTCAAAGAAGCTGACTGCCACCTCACAAAACACAAAGATTACAAGTGGATGTTTGGCTGCTTTCATTTTCTAATTTAGAATAGTTCCACAGTTAAGACGTTTTCACTGCTTGTTAACTTTTTTATAACAAATGCCACACTGCCACAAGTGTGGCTAGTGTTAGTTTGTGACAACTATACAGATGACAGCTGGTAGAGATATTGAGACCCAATCAACAAATAATAGAGGTGTTTGGAGGGTTTAATGCAGCTGATACTGATCAACCAAAACATTTGCTGAAATATCAGTCTGTCTGATCAGCTCCAGACGTCTGTAATTAGCGATATACAGGTTGCAGTTTTGAAATAATTATACTGGTTTAGGAACAAATTAAAGTTTAAATTTTTGATATAAGATCCTTTCACTGATTCAGCTCAGTCAAGTACACCCTGAATAGAATGTAGCACTTTATTCACTGGCTTAAGCACATCTACTGTGCCAGCTCTTCAGCTTTAGTTCACAAAAATAAGATTAATATTTCCAATTAACTGCAGGATATATTTGCAGATGACATGTGCAGATTGTACTTGCACTATGTCGACATCACTGACTTATCTGCTGATCTCGGAGCGGCGCACACTCACATCTGGGCACTGTCTGATGCTTTTAAGAATGTGCTCAAGAAGAGCAAACAGAAGCTGGAGACTGTTTGTTAATGCACATCTGTGACTTGGTTGTAATAAACAACATCTCCAGTGATGAGCACGCCTTTTTGTTTGCTAATCTGGGAGAGCAAATGCATGTCTGCTGCTGGATAATATCAACTGTGTTGTTTCTAAATGTTCTTTTAATGAAAGAAACTTCAAGGATCTATATGGTAATTGTCTCTTGGCAAAAGTGTTTCTTACTTTAATTCTTTTCCCCTTGAATATAATTAAAATGACAAAAACACAATTCATCTTCTTGATAAATTGTATTTTTTTTTAAACAAATCATGCTAAAAAAAAACTTTGACAGCCAGTGTTTTTGGCAGCATTTTCATAATTCATTTTGTGGTTGCATTAATACTGCATATTTAAACTTGTAAAAAGAAAACATGTTGTGATTGCATCAGGTTTATAATGAACTAAAAAGGGAATCATATTTAATTTTCTGGCAATGACAAAGCAGCATTTCTAATCAGCCCTGTCAGTGAATCAAGGAACATCCAATAGACTTCATTGTGTGATTTGTGGGTTTATTACACGAGATATTACACTGTACGCACACGTACGTTGGATTAACTTCAACGTTTGATGCGCGTCTGTCACGCTGTTTTATGCGTGCAGATGTCACCATGTCACGCTGCTGTCTCTTGTTCTATGATTTATCCCTATCAGTTCAAGGTCATCTAATTTCTCTGAAGTATCTGCAACAGGCATCTGGTCCGGACCATCACTTCATTCCTTACACTCCATCCATCCCTCCATCCCTCCCTCCCACTAGCCCTCCCTCCCTGCCTCTGCTGTCAAGGTCAAATCAAATTGGATCCTACAATCCCCAGTGTTCCCCCTCGACTGTTCCCGCATGTGTGTATGTGTGTGTGTGTTCGCATATCTATCCATATATGAATAAAACCTGCATCCTGTATATCAGCTTTGTATCTGTGACTGTACATGAGCCTGTAACTTTGTCCGTCAATACGTGTGCAAGCGTGGTCTGACTACATTTGCTCACTTTTTTGTGTGTAAGTCTGGAAGTGCATGTGTGTATCCTGTGCTAATGTGTGTTTTTGCATGTGTGTGTGTGTGTGTGTGTGTGTGTGTGTGTTTGTTTGAGTGTGTGTGTGTGTGGGGCCTCTGAACAGTGACTCCCCTGCCTGACCTCTTCTCAGTGCAGCTTGCTGTCATTAAAGCTCTACCGGGTCCCAGAGGAACAGTTCTGTGTGTGTGTGTGTGTGTGTGTGTGTGTGTGTCTTAGGCCCCACAGAATAGCTCAGTTATACATCTATATGGACCTTGACAACGGCCCAGTGTTTGATCTGCCTGTGCTGCTCTCTGACTTTAAATATGAGGAGTGTGTGTGTTTGTATGTGTGTGTATGTGGGTTTGTGGGTGTGAATGTAGGTGTGCAGGTGGTTTTCAGCTTCTTTTCTTTGTGTACAGTGTACAAGAGCAGACAAAGACTTACTGGTTGTATTTATTGTGTAGTCTTTTTTTAGCTCTTTCTCACATGTTCCACCTCTCTATGTCTCTCTCTGTCTTGCTCACTGATCTGATTGGAGATGTAAATGGCCTCTTATTAATCTTGATTCCAGAGAGTGGAGGCTCTCCTCCCGTGGAAATCAATCATGTGTGTGTGTGTGTGTGTGTGTGTGTGTGTGTGTGTGTGTATATGCCTTACAATAGCAATCTTTAAACACACTCAAAAGCGCACCACCTTCACACAAAGGCAGTTATGAAATGACTTGCTTAAACTAACAATGCTTAGCCAGATGACGGAGTGTGTGTAAATGTGCGGCTATTAAACAGAGAATTGCTCTTGCTCTGCCTCCATAATGGGCTATAGGTACAGTTAGTGTACATTAGCAGGGGGCGGGGAGGGACAGCATGCTCTCTTATGTGAGCCTAGTGGCCCTTCATCATGGCTGTAAGAGGGTTTGAGGGGTTCAGAGGGAGGGTTAATACTGAAGCGCAGCTGCATTGTTGCGTTCTCTGTGTGATTTGTTAAAATTTAACCAGAGGGTATAGCTGGGGGAACAAGCAATAGCTCAAATCTATCATTCTTAAAGGAATACTACACTGACACAATGATCATTTCCATATCAATTACTCACCCCGTATTATGTTGCATTTGTGACAAGAATGTTGTTCTTCTCGCATGCCTCCACTGTGAACTAAGAATCCAAAAACAGTGAAAATTCTTGAAGACTTGAAGTAGAAGAACTTTATTGACATATACAAGCTCAACATAAATTGCAAATTTGGCCTCAAATGGCACATACCATCAAAGAGAAAATTAAACATATACATATATTTGAATATTTGATAAGACACAAATGCGAAATTTAGAAATTAAGAAAATCTAACCAAGGTAGGCTAAATAAAAAATAGAATCAATATCAAGTGTAAAAAATATACAGAAAAGTATGACAAACAAGGTGAAAACATCAGCAGATATTTTTTAAAAAGAAAAAAGTAAAGGGGTCAGTATTTAACAACAGCAAAACTATTTCAATCAGGAGAGACAGAAGAATTAAGTAAAGATAATATTTAATACAGAATGAGAGTGTACAGATTAACAGATGACTTGTGCTCATTAAGTCTTTGGTGCTTGCACACCAGAGGGAGATATTTTGTGATCGAGGGACATCTAAGCGGCAGCAGGATAAATCCAGACACTGATGGTGGTGGTGGCTGATGACTCTGAGGCTGCTGAGGCAGATGAGGCTGATGAGACTGTAAAGACTAGGTGGTGATGGGGAAGTAAGGGCGCACGCGATGGCAGCAAGAAAGAACTACAGCAGAGAAAGAACCATATTTAAAATGAAGAGCACTAAGATGATAGGCTGACCGAGAAGGTGTGTCGACATGCTATTGGTTGATTGTGACTCAGCTGCTCAATTGACCTACCCAGCCAATGACACCTAGTGAGTGAGCACATGTGCAAGGAGTGAATGGCAGGGTGAGAAAGAAGCCTGAACATGAAACGTATTATCTTCCCGACTGAACTTTTGCTACAGCTTCATATCAATACATCTGTTTATAAATTCTTACATAACTTGAGCAGTACAATCCACGTCTCATTTATCCAGCTGTAAACAGATGTTTTGATAGTTTTGCTGTGAAATGTGAGAGAAGCAATTTTTTTTGCACAATTTCAGTGTAACACAGGGTGAGTAATTGATATAGAAATGATCATTTTGTGGCTGAAGTTTTCCTTTAAGTACAATCAGTGTCTAAAATTTTCTCAACTGCCTCTGTGTGCTAGTTTTAGTTGGCATATTGTTGATGCCCGTTCTGTTGCTCAGAGGCCATGATTTAATAATCTACTAAAAGCATTTTTCTTACATTTTTCAGGGAATCCAGTCTGTGAAATCCCTAATTGGACCAAAAGATAGAGCAAAACAAATTATCGTAGCTTGTGATTGTTGCTGTGATGTTTTGAGTCTTTTCCTGTGGTTGCGGCGGGATGTGTAATAACTGCAGATTTCACAGCAATAGTAACAAAATCTGACATGTTGCCTTTTTTTTTTTTTTTTTTTTTTTTAGAAATTAAAAGCGGCATTCAGGACGTACATGGCTGCTTGGTTTTGACAAGGCAAATTTTACATACATTTATTCTTTCCCACCATAAAGCCTTTGATAATCGAAATTATATTTGCAAACAGCTTGATCAGCTGGCCACCGCTTCCTTTTCTTTAGTTAACATATACTCAAACTTAGGATACATTCCAGTCCATCTCACATACCCTTTTACCTCTTATCTCAAACATGATTTGCTCTACTTTCACTTTGCACATGATTGTATGTCTCTCTCCACGCATGAGCCCTCGTCTGTACATGCATGCGTGGCTATGCCTCTGAATGTAGTCGAGCTATTCAACTTTTTAATCTTTTCAGCCTCTGTTGATGATTGACTGAGCATGTGAATCTTTGATGATAATCGTTAAGAGCGAGATAAGAGGGAAGCTGAATGAAAAAGGAAAAAAAGTCGCATTATCAACCAGCCGATCATTAGTGCGCTGCAGATCAGTGTGCTAATACGCTCAGTGGCACACGAGCAGCTTTAATTAGGGTAATGAGAAACAGCATTCAGCTGATATCAAAGTAATGGCACATGTGGACACGCCCGGACATCTAAATAGAATATTCCATCCTTCAAAAATGAGCCTTTCACATTCAATTACTCTCTATTATGCGCCAGATAAATGTGGTCAGTGTTTGGCTTAGCTGCGATGAGTAAACATTGTAAAGGTAGGAGGGGAAGAGGGCACACAATACAGAGACACACGTGAATACACCAAAAAACTAATTCTTTCTCTCCTCCTTTTACTATCACTTCCTTCCTTCCTTGTTTCCTTCCAAGCTTCTGTTCCTCCTCTTGTCAAACATAAAGTACTTCACCTTAGCAGAAACAGCAACCATAAATTATGCAGCACACATATCACACACACACACACACACACACACACTCACACACACACACAGAGAAACTGAATAGTGTGTGCGTGTGTGCAAAGTAAACAGAGGGTATAGGGTTTTATAGCACGGCAGGCATTCTGCTCATGCCCTGTTTCTCCTCACACATCTGCCTGCCTGCATCAGTTGTAGTTTTACAACCGACAATATTATCATGTGCCGCGTTGTTTAAGACCCAGCTATTGTGTTTGGATCTGGGCTCTGCACTTGATAGCATCATATGCCAATGTAGAGAATGGAGAATGGCCTTATGTTGCCTTCTTCTGATGCCCTACCCAACACTCTTGCTCCCTCCTTCCCCTGCTTTTTCTCTGCCTCTCTCCCACTGTGTTCTGCTCTCTCTCTCCTACCATCTGTTCAGTTTGCCGGGCCTGGGTAGTTTTTACTGCTTAAAAGGGACTCTCCTAACCACCCATATATGTCCATTTATTATTCTCCGTGGGCTGTTCTATTCTTGTCCCGGTACAGTAGCGGACGCTGACCGGTGCCTCGCTACGTTGAATAGGAGTGAAAAAGCTTCAGCGGGTCAGCACATGCACGGAGGGGGTGAGAAAGGCTCACCCCTGCCAGGTTTGTAATAGAAAATATGTGGAGGAGGGAGAGAGAAAGGAGGATGGAGGAGAAAAAAGGCCTGTGAAGGAGAGCAGAGTGAAATATATCAGAAAGATAACAGATGGCGGTAGCAAGAAGAATTCAAAAGAAGAGGATGAAAAAAAAGGGAGATCGAGATCCAAAGGGAAATAAAGAGCGATGCAGTGAAGGAGACAGAAGTTGTAGGCTGGGTCAGGGAATAATGGTGCTTCTGCATTTTTAATAGTTGGCCACTTTGTAGCGACCCTTGTCTAATGGATTCTCTGCCTCTTAAAAGCTCCTGTCAGAGCCCTCTACCTCAAACAGTTACACCACGGAAATTGCTGAGGGCTCCAATAGTCCCCAACACTTCCTGATAGAATGTCCAATGAGCTAATATTGTCTGGCAGCAAACATCATTCCAGTTAGTGCGCAGATGTTTTGGCAAATCATGTTTAGAGCTAAATTTACTTGTAGGAGGCAGCAACTGAAATACCGAGGGCTTAAAAAAAAAATCCTAAGACTCGGGCTGATATCACAACTCTTTGAGATGTACATCTCCGGGTATCAGCGCGTTGGCTTTTAGAACCCCGTGTTAAGTGCCTGACAAAGACTTTATTGGTGGGATAAAAAGGGAGAGACAAAGAGCACAACCTCTAGCTGTTAGCTATTTTAAGTGTGTGTTTGTGTGCGCGTGTGTAATGTGCAGTGCAGAGGGTATGGCCCCTGGCCGTGAAGCTGTTCTAGTTTCTGGAGACAGAAGGAGATGCTGTCTATGATTAACTAATGCCAGTATCTCTGCATTGTGTGGACGGTGGTCTCCAAGTATACAGTGAATGTTCACTTCACTTAGTACATCATAACACACCAGGTTGAAAGATGAAAACAGTGCATGTGTTGATATTTTATACATGTACCTGATGGTTAGGTGCATGGTTGGGCATTACAGGTTTTGCAGTTTTGTGCACAGCAGTTTATGCTTCTATCTAAATTACAGTTTATTACGTAAATTTAGTGTAGGTGTCAAAAATAATCAGATCAGTTGGACCAAGTGTGTTTCAGTCTAAGCAAGTTGGGGTTGACAGGCTGTATAAACACACATACTGTTTAGAATTATAAAGTTATAAAATTATAAAGAATTTATCCAGAAGTTTGGATCCAGAAGTTGCCCATCAGTCTCATTAAGATTATTTGAAATAATAATACCAATGCATTTTATTTATAGGTGCCTTTCAAAGCATTTAAGGACACCTTACAAGGCACAGTTAAAAAACAAGCAGCGATGTATCCATAGATCATAAAATCAAACAATTCCTTAATATACAAAGTTAAAAGTTAATAAAGTGACTAGACAAAAATAGTAATTATAAATATAAGGTATAAAATCATCATCATCTGTGTAGTTGTCTCCATTAAATCAGACCGAATATGCCAATATACACCACATGTCTAACCGAGGAAAATAATATTTTTAAAAACTGGCCAAAACCTGTGAGAAAATAACAGTGTTATGTGCTGGTGTGCATAAGTTTCAGCAGTTCACTTGAAGTTACAAAGTTCCCTTACCTCCAGCTTTCTGCAGAGTATACACTTCTTGTAGGCAGCATTTCTGTCTTCACTTTTTTACCCCAATTTAACAGTTTTCCTCTTTTTGAGCATATTATGTATTAGCGAAGAAAACTATTTTTGAACTGCAGGATTTTGTGTTTTTGCAGGATTTTGTGAGGTTGGTGAGCGATGTGATGCAAACTCTAATTATAGTCTGCCTGTTGTTAAATGTATTGTCTTGTAACATGCTCTTTTCTTGTGACAAGGAAAAAAATCTGTGTGTTTTGGTGAAAAACACATTGTAATTCTGGTCTGAGTTGGTTTCTTGGGGCCTGTTTGTAGCTTAAGGATCATTAGCTGACCTGTGTGGGAGCCTTTCTAGACAGAACCTGGTGACCCGTGATGTCCTTGTGTCAGGCTGTTTACACAGTGTGGGTACGGGACATTGAGTTAGTCAGTGCATCACACGCGGGCAGATGTTGTCAGCATTTGTTACACCTACACCTACACGCTGTCACAGATACCGACACTATGAATTCCATTATCTCTTTCTCTTTAAATTACACATAAATTGATCCAGTATAATTAGGATGCTTGTTGTGTTTTATTGATGAATAAGATTAGATTTTTGATGCCAGTTATTTTATGGCACACATCTTAACAACATTCATCAGTCATCTGTAATGAATTTTGCATTTAATTACCTCATCTTATCCTGTTCTGGGTGGTCTGGGGTAAAAAATATGTGGCAGAAGAAATAAAATCTAATAAGCTTCAATTGTTTACACGTAAACAAATTAAAATCTTGTTGAGCACCTCCGGATTTTATTCAGACTGGTTCTTGTTTGTATGTTAACAAGAAATATGATAATGCTTTGTGTTCACAGACCGAATATATTTTTATAATGAGATATATCTAACAAACAATTATTATTTGCATATTTTCTGTGCATTAAATGCATGATATCATCATTAACATCAACATGGGGATTTGGTCGGCGCGTTTCTTATTCTCATTTTGTGTGAGGTGGTGGGGTGTGAGGGGGGTTGTGCGTTGGTGGGCTAGTGATCCCTACACCAGGGACCAGAGAGATAATTGAAAGAATGGCCTGAGGGATTTTCCCATATGTTGTTCCTTATCCTACTTAGCTGCTTCCTCCTATCTCTCTCTCCTCTCGCGCTTCCTTCCTCGCTCTTCTCCTTGTATCTTTTACCGGCTCTATTTTTTGTCTCAGGGCAGTGCAGGTCAGGTACGTTAAAGGGAAATTCCACCCCTGAATACCTTTACACAGTCGGTATGAATCGATCTGTGATCTTTAAACACATTTCAGTTCCATTTTGTCTTTTACCCTTCTCTCTTCAGCTACTTCAGTGTCTTTACATTTCACAGAATGGCTTTTAACATCCTCCAAAGAAGTGGACCTGTTGAATCCATCCATTTCTGGAGAGCAGAGAGAGTAATAAGGGTAGTGATAGCTGTGGTAAAGAGAATCCGACTTTTCAGCGGAGAAAATGGGAAAAAGACTCCACTGATAATCTTTTGCTATAAATCGTGGCTGAAAGTCTCAACCACTCTTAGACTTAATGGCTTGAGCCCGTACATTTTTTGTTTTCCCATGGCAGTTGATAGGCCACACCTGGTCTAGGTAAACACAGGTCAGGTGTATCAACAGCAGTGGCAATAAATCAGTCTGTTCTGTACATGTTCATTACACACACACACACACACACACACACACACACACACACACACACACACACACACACACACACACACACACACACATCATAGTTTTGTTGACATCTGTTAGGATTCTCTGCTCCAAACTTAAGATTCACAGTGCGTAAGAACAATTACTGTATTGGCTACTGTATCTACTGTAATTACAATAGATATACTGTGCTAATAATTACTATAGAGATGACTGGGGTCAGGGAGTGTACTACAGCTGACACTTTTAAGCCCAGATCACATAGAGCGCATTTTGCAGGTTGCAAAACGCAAGCCGGGCCACACAGCTTTTTTTTTTTAACTGAACGCCACTAGTACAAAAAAAAACCTTGCTGTTCCTTTTTATTCTTGCCAGGCAACCACTCCATCACCTCCTAACCTTCCCGTGTAATCAATCTACTGTTAATTTATTTTATTAATTTGACAGTAATTAGTAGAGATGTGTGAGATCTGTGTGGGTACATGAGACCCTAAAAAAGAGGGTGGATCGCTGGGAGTACCACCAGTTGGTCCAGGAGCTTCGCCTCAATGATGGCTGTTTCCAGGCATATTTTAGGATGACTCAGGGGCAACCTGCTGTCTATCGTCGGGCTGTATAACTCTGAGTATCCAGGTGTATCTCCTCCATTATTTACCAACTGAAAACTTGTTGTCGTGACCACCGCAGAGGGCCCGCCTCTCAAATCATCCGATTGAACAATGGGAAAAAACAGAGATGATGTGGAGTGCTTTTCCGCTCTGAGATGAAGTTTTTTCAACAAAGGGAGTTCAGAGTGCTCCAGCAAAAACACCAGAAGCCTGGAGCTCAGAAAAACGAGGCGCATCGCAACACAAAAACTACGAGCAAAAAAATGTCATTCTTATTAAAAACAATCACAATAGGTGCCCCCAGCTGCTAAAATGCTTTCTGTGTGATCAGGGCCTTACAGAGTTAAATGAATAAATATTGAATCAGATGCAGACATGAACCAGAAACCTTAGACATTGAAGGAATTGCTTTACTTTAACCCTTCGTTTATTGCTGTGCATTAAAAGGTCATTGTATAGCTTATTAAAAATGTAGCTACACGTTGGAGCTACGGCAGCTATGGAGATACTACTTGGGAACACAAGAATTACAACTGAAAAAAGGCTTTTTCTCAGGAACACAAAACGTTCAGCTTAGTGCGATCACCTGTCTCCATCACAGGCTCATATTCATAATGAAACAAGGCGAACCCTCCCAGCCTTACGTGTATAAAAAAGTAAATGAAATAATGTAAATAAAGGGAATTAATTAAAGCACAATATGGCCTGGTCATGTATAATACATTCACCTAGTGTTGTGGTGGTGCTATCAGTGAGACTCAACTACAGTATAGGTCAAAACCCACACCACAGGTATCAACAGCTGGACTGCCGTAACCCCCTTGTGTTAACTGTAAATCCAGCTTTAGCTCTTAGGGTTAGATTTAGGCTGTATGTGGTGAAATAAAGTCACCGAGCTCATCATTAAAACCTTAAAGCACACACTAAGGTTAAAGCCAGCTAAATAAAGTCCTGCTATTTACAGGGATTTTTCACCAAAGTCTTTTCTGGGCCAAGTAACTGCAGGACACTATGAGTCTGATATGCATGTGTGCTAGTTCATGGGTTTGCTGGAGACTAATGCATGCACTGAAAGAACGCTTCTACCTCCTTGCATTGAAATTGTGCCAAATCCGTAACCTGAAGATCAAATGTACGTTCAACAAATAAAAAAATAAAGCCTCCATCCCCCAAAATTCCAGAGAGGCAACCAACCGGTGAGCATCAAACCTGGAGCACATTACATCAACAGTCTCATGCTCTAAACCATCCAAACATTTCTATTTCTATTTATTTCTTTTGTTTCATTAAAATGTTACCACATGCCCTCCTCAGTATTAAAGAATAACACCAAAAATGAGACAGAATCTCAGTTTGTCTAGAAAAGAATAATACTTAAGAAGTTAAAATCATAAAACCTCAGGATAATATTCAACCCTAGCACAAACAGTGCCTCCTCCCTGATACTCCGGTGTCTCAACCTACTGGCTGCTAAACACTGATAGTGTTTAAATCCATGTCACATAAGAGCACTCGTAAGCACACAGGACACATTTTTCTCTCTTTTTTTTTTATCCAGCAGTGCAGTAGGACAGCTCCAAGTGTGAACAAACTCTGGAGCTCAACCTCTGGACTTATTCTTTCTCAGTCTGAGAGGAATATATAAAGAAATGCAGTTAAACTCCATAAAACTGCCACAGTGTTTGCCCTTACAGACAGTTTAGCAGGGTTACAGACACACTCTTGTCCCAGAGCCAGAGGTGGCTGGCCAGGCCAAACATCTCCTATTCCCTGCTAATGAAATCCTGAATAAAACCCTCCCTGCTCGGCTTGATCTCCCCCACCCCACACACACACACACACACACACACACACACTCACACACACACAATTGCACACAGTACAAACACACAAACACAGACACCCACTCTCCAGGGTTCTGGTACGCACACACACTAACACGCACGCACACACACAGAACCCCTGCAGTCCCAGCCAGGGATTATCCTAGGAAAACACTCCTTTTGTTGGGCCCCAGTCAAATTACTTTTCAGAGCTCTCATGCTTTTATCAGAGCTGTCTACGTAACTGTGTGTATGTGCGTGTGTGTGTGTGGGCACGCATGTTCAGGCAGTCCATAGGCTGTCGCTGATTGCAGGGAGCACATCCAAAGCGAACGGTCACTAATGACATATGAAAGTAAGCTGTTTATATTGACCTCGGTGTGTGTGTGTGTGTGTGAGTGTGTGCGTGTGTGTGTGTGGGCGAGAGAGGCAGAGATTGCATGCGCGTGTCCCCTCGTATGCCAGTGATTTTCTAAAGATAGTATACCAACCAAATCACCATGTTGTGTTGCCTGTTGGCAGGCTGCTCTGGTGTTTGTGACATTTCAACTTGACATTTATGAATATAGACACTGATACTTAAAAGAAAGAACATGGTTCAAGTTGCACTTCCTGTAGGCCTGCTGCTTGCGGGACACCACCCCCCTCTGTGAAGAAACATTTGGGAAGTTCTGCACGACTACCTTAATTACCTCTCTGGAAGAAGATGATAGATTATAGAGTGCTTTATTAATACCTGCGGGAAATTTTATTGTTACAGCAGCTTAGAATATTAAAAATAATAATGCTAAAGCAAGAAAAGCATTGGTTTTTCAAATACTACTTAATGCTGTACGTTCTTTTAACCATGAAACAATATTTTACTAAACATATCCAGGTACTTGACTTAACACAACCAAACCTTTACCATAGTGGTGACAAATCATGAAAATGCCCAGTGTGTTGTTTTTTGGCACGGTGACCTTCTTTGTTCTCTAGGTATGAGGACTTGCTGACTCAATCAGTATATTTCATGTATATGTGTTTAGGGAGACCTCTATAATGACTGCCAGTGTACAGTCATACTTTTGTTCTGTGGATAATTATTTTCTGGGGTACCAACTTTCAGCCTGGGCAGTGGCCAACTCAGTTGACTGGGCACAGATTGTAAAGCTACATTCAGCTTCTATTCATTCACACTACCGGCTCTCCTCAGAGACTACCAGTCTTTTTCAAAGTTGTGTGAGAGTGTGTTGTGTGCAAGTATGTTTTGGTGTGTGCCTTCCCATGTGTGTGTGTGTGTGTGTGTGTGTGTGTGTGTGTGCGTGTTGCGATGTGGGTTTGTGCCTGTGCCTGAGACACAGAGAGATGAGGCGAGAGTGCCAACGTGAGAGATAAACAGAGACTAACAACGAAGGAGGAGAAATGAAGCGCGTGCACGTGAGCTGGCGTGCACGTGTACGTGTGTGCCGAGGGTGCAAACTAGCTTTGTAGCTCTCAGTGAAGTGTTGATTTAAGTGGAAGTGGAGGGAGGAGATGGGATAAAAGGCCTGACTAGATTAGGCTGGCACACACTACTGAGGCGTGCTGTACTGCCTGGCCTTTCAGCGCACTCTGCACTGAGCCTGCGCGCGCGTGTGTCTGAGAGACTTGCGCGACAACGTTGAGGACGCTCGAATTGGGATTTGTGTGTGCAACTGTTGGATGCAGTTACTCTAGTGCTGATATTGGTGCAGCTGTACAATAAAGCAGCAGATTAGCAGAGCCACCGCAGCCACTATAACAGCACTGAGGACACTAATCACTGTTCGGACATCTCTGCAATATCCTGTGCTGTACATAGTGTATGTTACAACCAGGGCAGGAATTTCAAGAGGGCCATGGCTCTCGTGGCCTCCTCATTTGGCCCTCTGCCATTGAAAAAAATATCTGCCCTAAGGCCACAGTGGCCTTGATGCCCCGCCCGCACTGCCCCAGGTGATTTTGTGGTTTTCTCCTCTGCCTCTTTCCTGTCAACACGGCTTTGACACGTGCGTCTTTTGAGAGACCCAGTATTAAACAATCCAAGGTAAATGTAATCAACACCGTAATAACAGTAAGCTCCGCCATTATCGGCGTTACTTTTTAAAGTTTCGGTTTCATGTATCGTGCAGCAGTGGGGCTGTGGTGCACATGAAGGGAATATAACTTCAAGATGACTCTAGTTAATGACAGCTATGCTTGTTACTGTGAGTAAGTGCAATAAAACCTCTGCCAGCCAAGCCAATACTTTATCAATACATGTGATCAGCATGTAGAATATTTCAATGTGCTCTGTCTGAAGTCTCTCATTCACCGATATTATGATTTATGATCGCGGTCGACACAAGCACATCGCGCTCGCGGTGCTAACAGCAAAGTGTTAAAGACAACTAAATGAAAGCTGTCTGTGTGTAGGCTAACACTTGATCTGAACATGTACCTGAGGCAGCCGACCTGCAGCCAGTGAGTGTCCTCAGTAGAGGAGGGACAGAGAGCAGGATGAATGACTGATACTGATGTTTGTCTTCATGCTGAGATAACGTGACTTCTTCGCTCAGTATTGTGATGTCAGGAGGAATATTTATATTCCAGTGAGATATTATTGGGTTTAAAATTGTGACTTTGTTGTTATAAACATGACTGTTGCTGCCATGGACTGTATAAAACTATATCCTGTGTAACTGACCTATAAGGAAAGCATCAGGAGGTGAGGTGTGTGCATGTGTGTGTGTGTGTGTGGAGGAGAGGAGAGAGGGAGATGCTGGTAGAGAGATAGTGTGTGTTGTTAGATACTGTTAATGTCACTTATTATGCTTCTGTGCATTGACAGCTCTCTTTTAGTCTGTTTATGCATCATGTTGAGGAGGGCCATGCCTGTGTAAATAAATATATGTACAGTATGTTTGCAAAAAAAAGTGGATCGCTTGCTCGCTGCTAAAAATGTGGCCTGTCGACATGATCTGGTTTTGAAATGTGGCCCAGTTGAAATAGTAATTGAACAGCCCTGCTGTAGTTTGTTTGTTTGTTAGCTGTCTAACAACACATCAAAAATAATTGTAAGCCAGTCTTGTTCAGTGAATCAGTTTATCATGTACACTCAAAAAATATTTAGGCCTAATATTTAAGATTGTTTGAACCTGGTTGTTCTATATTTAAAACACATTGGGTTTATTAGTGCTATGAAATAAATCACATTATTACTTATTATACTCATTATTATTACTTGAGCTTGTTTTATTTATTCATTTCACAGATAGTTATACATCCTTAGTCCTTAAATTCATTATGAACGTGGACTTAAAATCCTTGTTTTATTTTATGGCCTTGCTGCCCTGGCTTTTGGCCTTTGTGCCGTCAAAAAATTGACAACAAGAGAGGCCAAGTGGCCTTGCCCCTAAATGACCAAAATTCCAGGCCAACTGTGAAGTGCCATTCTGGAGGAGTGGTATGGAGGTTTTACAGTGTCATCCACAGTTCTGCACGTCCCTACTGAATGCCCCAGATTCTTTATCTCTGTGAAAGAGATGGGAAAGAGATTACAGGCATTGCAGCTGCTTTTTCCATCCTTTAATATACTTATAACCAGTCTCTGCCAGTAGGAGGCTGAATTACTGCATATTCAAGCTCCCCCACCCAGACACCCCACTGTTTAAAGTCAAGGTAGTCTCCAACAATAATAGTTCATTGGGTAAGTTGCTTTGCAGAACTGTCTTTCCATGTTAGCCTCTGTGTGTGCAGGAGACTGACAGTTGAGGGTAAAAATAACACTTAAAGTGGTTTTAAATGCTTGAGGTGTGCTTGATTTAACTTGAACAGACAACACAACAGCTTCAAAAGTGGCAACACTGCTTGCAAAATTTGACAACCCATCCGCCTGCTCGCTTTTTCAAATATTGAACATGTACTCCCCTGCTCTTCAGCCAGGGTTATTAGAGCAGCACAAGCTCACGTATTATTGGCAGGGTGTTTGTGCAGTAAGGTTTAACAATCACCAGGTCTTTATTATTAACAAACCAGCGCTTAAAACACAGCTGAATTAGTAGGAGTCCATGGGCTGTCACATTTTGGCAGCAGCAAGGTTAACTGAAGCCACTGCTAAATAATAGTTCATAATAATTTTTTTCCCTCCTCTGTTCAGTGCTGCTCGAACTCCGCCACCATGCTGACATTTGTGCTGAACCATTGGATGAGACAGAGACATTAGTCTGCTACATGCCGTACAGCAGCAATCTGCATATTTCATTGATTTAACTTCCTGTATGAATAATTGAGAGCCTCAAAGGCGGTATCTCTTTGTGCATGTATGTTTGCATCCCTGTATGCACATGCTCAGTTGTCTAGCCGCGTGTATAGTGCATAGCTGATGTGTGCTTTGTTCATGAAGAAGATGTTCCTTCTGCAGTATGTAGGTTACTACAGGGCAGTACATTAAAAAGACTTTCTCATCAAAGCTGGACATTGTTCTTAGACGGCACATTTGTGTGGGGTTTCTGGGGGTTCCTGCTGCCATTTGTGCTGTTTTTGGGCTGACCTATGACTCAGGGTGACTTACTCATTCTGACACTAGTGAAGTTGGCCGAGCTGCACCAGGTTTCATCACTTTATTCTGCAATTTCACAGTCTTTTCCTGCTAACCTCAATCTATAATATATCTCTATCTCTTCTTCCTGTAGTTACTTTGTTTCTCCCACATATTCCCAGCGCTTTGAGGAGCTATGACATGGGTTAGCCTCTGCTGAAATAGAGAAAGAAATTTCCAGACAATGTATTACAATTAAAATTTGAACAAGTGATCCATTGCCCAAAATTATCCCTTATGCCTGAATCCTGTTTGTTTAAATGAAAACCAGGGACCAGTATCATAATTTGTATAATGTGATTTAACATACACAGATTCAAGTTTTCCTCCCGGTAAAGCTGCAGCAGATACGTGACACACACATAGTACCTGATATATGGATATTGCCACCGTTGTAATTTTATTATAATCCTGTTATTTTTACTTTCTGGACAGCAGTGCTTCCGAATTCCCTCTGCCCTTATCACTAAGTAAGTCTGCCTCTCTTCCTTTAACTGATTTCCCATTGTTTTACACTTCCTCATAAAATGGAAATAAGACCCTCACAGATACCATTTTATGTAGATTGTAAAACTCACAAGCATGCACACATGCATGCGTAAATAAGATATACAGCAAGTTATTTGCACATCATAAAATCATGTATACACACACACATATAGACACACACACAGCAACTGTCAACTGCTAGATTAGATGCAGTGGAGGCACTGAGTATAACAGGAGGAGCAGTCAGTGCACCGCTGTGACAGAAAATACTAACTGTAGCACTCTTACCAATACCAACCCTAGAATTATCCTCTCAGCAGAGGTCTCTCTCGGTCCTCGCTGTCTCTCCCAGGAACAAATCAATGATGTGGGGGACACTCAGCCAGTGCAGTGGGAGACCCACCTGCATACAAGGCGCGCAATAATTAATTTTTTGCTCTACAGAGAATACAGAGATAAAGCAGATGTAATCTGATGGTGTTGTTAATAGTCAGATTTAACATGCTGAAACGGCTAACTTTACAGCCAGTTTCTCCTCCCATAGTGTCCGATATCTTACAATAGTTTTCTGTGGTGCAAGTTAAAATGATCATAATGATGACTGAATTTTACTCTTGCATTATCTCAAAAGCACCATAGTGGATTAAATACTGAGAAGAGAGAGGTGAAACTGCAACCAATCTTCTTATTGCACTGCAGTAAGTTGATCCAAAGGATTATTTTCAAAAGTCAATGTATTCCACCAATGGATATCTCTTGTTATGGGATACTGTGACTGAGAACTTTCCAGAAATAAATCAGCTTCTAAGGGGGGGTCAAGTTGAGTGGCAGGTACTTAAAACACAAGAAAGTATTGGAGGAACATACAAGAGGTAATACCATAACACATTCACATATGTGTACAGACATACTGAGGTGGGCACAGACGCACGCTGTATAAGAGGGGAGGTACATATCATAGCGTAATGGACATTACATAATAAACACTGTGATCTCCCCCACTTCAGCCTGAAGCTCAACTCATATTCACTGAAGTAGAGAAGGCCCAGGTGGTGTTGGTTACAGTCTGGAGGAGGCGTCTGGTGGTTTTGTACATCCACAGAGGATGCTGGGTCAAAAAAGTTGAAGCACAACAGCAGAGGAGACGCAAAGGATATAGGGGGGGGGGGGGGGGGGGGGGGGGGGCTAAAGCAAAGATAAGGCAGAAAGGAGAAGAAAGAGGGGCATAGGGAAATACGAAGCACTTCTAAAATAAGCCTGTAGGAGGAGAGTTGTTTGACTCACAGGTATGAGAATTCCCTCCTCGTTCAAGAGGGTCCTGCAAAGTCACTTGCAAATGTGGACTGAAACTTTTTCAAATCCATATGTCACTTTCCCGTCCTGGATCATATATCCTCCTCAGTATTCTTGTTAATTGCTCCTAGTAATTACTCCTGTGATTTACAGCAGAGCTGTACTGCTGGGGAGCTATGGTTCTTAATCCTTCACTTTCCTATTATTCCATGCTTATGGTTTTCGTGCCCAAGAAAGCTGATTCACATCCTAGATTGCAGAAATGATAAAATTGTACACCAGACAACGTGAGAGGACATGTAGTGAGACGAGACTTTATGTTTTTCAGAAAGTTGAAAGACAGTCACACAGATTCCAAAACACACATTCTGGACTTCACAACAGTCAATCAGAGACAGGAAGTCCAGCCGAATTACAGATTGAGTGGCAAACCCAGACAGAAGGGAAACGGGGCTGACAAAAGTGGAGAGGCTAAACAGAGACAAAGCAACAGAGGCAGACTCTTGCTTTCTTCCAAAGTACAGCCACAAGCTGTTGGTCTCAGTCTGCCAACCTAGCTCAACTTCCCAGCCATAGATAAGCTATGTGTGTGTGTGTGTGTGTGTGTGTGTGTGTGTGTGTGTGTGTGTGTGTGTGTGTGTGTGTGTGTGTGTACATAATTCATAAGCGTAGCCAAATCAAGATCTAGAGATTATCATGACCAGTGGCACAAAAGAGGAGAGAGGAAGGGAGGAAGAATGACAAGGAAAGTAGGGGGTAGTTAGCATAGTAGGATACACACATGCAATTACAGGTTACACAGCATCAACTAGTTTATATTCACCCCACACTTACCTGTACGCGCCGGCATGTGTTCACATACACATTCCCATAGGCTCCCTGTGTATAACCCTCTCCTCCCTCTGTTTCTCTGTCTCCATTCAATGGCTCCCTCCCTCCCTCTTTTACTTTCAAGGAAGGGTAATCCCTCTTGTAGCTAATGTGCTGTGACATTTCATGGTACAATAGGATTTGGGAGACACTATGTATTCTCATGGTGCTGGGGTCTGGCTGATAACCTCGCCGTCTGGGTGATTTTGGGCTGCAACAACTCTTGGACTAGTTTTTATCTCACTTTGGAAATCTAATTCTCAAGGTGGAAATGCAGTTCACAATAATACAGACTCGGAGGTGACACTTTGGGGGTTATTGGCCAACCGCAATAACCGCATGCGGTCACACAATATTTAGAATTTTAAAAAATGGAGTATTACCATAAAACCCTAGTCCCAATTAAAGGCCCAGTCCCTTTTACTAACCCATTCTACAAATAAATGGTTGTCTCAATTAGACGTCTGGTCTGGTTGCCAAGCAGTTCATTTTTTTAATAGAAGTTCATCAGCCTAATTTTTGGACAAGTAATATCCATACTGGTTTAGATAAACAATTTGATAGTATTTCCCATCTTTGCTGAGCAACAGATTTGTGTGAAATGAATTAAAGGTCTGTCTCATATAGACACCTGTCCCAAATAAAGGCCTATTGATTCCAGTGATTTAAGCAAATAATAGCCTGGGCTACTAACTGTAGCTTTATGGTAATTAGATCCATTTAATGAATTTAAAGTAACATCAGCTGCCATGTTACAGATTGATTTCCTGGGTGGGGACAAAGGTGACATTATGAAATTATTATACTAACTGAGTTGTTGATGTTTGACACATATCGTGCACTATTGGATGTCCTTGAGTGTAAAAGAAAGACCAGCACAGAATAGTAACACCAAAACACATGCAGGAACAAACGCTTTGACCACAAACATTAAGCAGGTTCTTGGTTGAAAGGTTTCAACTAGCCCATGAGGTTTGTCAAAACTGCTCTATCCCATACTGTCAGTTACTTATGCCATAATAGCGGCACAAATTGTTCTCTTTACAGTACAACTACATTTCAATCTTTCTTTTAAGGAGCAGTAGAGAGGCAATCATATAAAAAGTGATGAGGAACACAAGCTGTGAATTTAACAACTAACTTATAAATGTAAAAGATAAGTGTTATAGCCGGACAGAATGTCTCAATTTCATATAAAGGTAGAATATTGGCGCATGGGAGACGATGTGATACAGATAGCAGGGTTTCCCTTCAGATCAGCTGAGGGCTGAAGAAGTGCTTATCTCACCAGCAGAGCTGATGTGTGAGGATAGGATATGGGGGCGGTAAATGTGCTCATCAACCTTCAGGCACAGATATGATGCTGCCAGAGTGCCTTCAGCTGGACGCTGCTTAGTGAAGGCGATGTTGGAAGGGATAAATGTTAAATGCTTTGCATGACATTTATTGTGGCTGTTTTTTTGTTTTTTTTTTCTTAGTTTTTCTGAACAAAGCAGGATGTTTAATGGCGATGAGTGAGAGCATCAGAAACCAATAAAGATGAATGACGGGAAGATGCTGTCCTCAATTGTCTTCCTCATGTTTTTGGATATGCATTGCTTGATTGAGCACCCTATAAAGTCATCCTTAGTTTACAAGGTGACAAAACTGTGGGAGTAGTTTGCTGACTTCTAGTTGCTTAGAAGACACAACTAAAGCAGTTTAGACATCTGATATGGAGGCATGCACTGGACTCATCATTTTTTCTATTGCTAAAAAATGCGTTGTGCTCGATTGTATTCGATACACAATTTATATACACAATTTTTTTAAGCAACAATGGCATGCTTTCATAGTATTCCCTGATTGTTATATCTATGGTGAAGCCTTGAGTCCTGAAAAGGCAAATTCGATTTACAACCTGTCATTTTTCTCCGTGCCAAGTCAAGCCTTAAATCATCAAATGAATGACTTTAATCCCAAGTCATGCAAAAGCCCCTGATGCTGCACAGAACGTCTTCCTCAGCTAAACACAGATTACAACTAAAGTGAGCTGAGTGTTTATCAAGCTAACAACCGTACAAGGGGACTAACGTCTTGTCGCTTTGATTTGCCGTAAGATTTGTTTTGAGAGCGTGACAGCGAGCGTGAGACAGATAGAAGCTGAGAAAAGTGTCACGCCCAGATTCATGAGACGGGGGTTGGCGGGCCCGCTGTTGCTGTTTTGGCTGACTGTGTTATACCTGGAGGGAGCTCGATGCTGCCGCCGCTACACTGTAGCCAATTTAGCTGGAGCACAGCTGCTAAGAGGCTCCCCGAGGTGTGTGTGTATGTGTGCTTCAGGATTAAGCCACAGCACCAATTAAAGCCTCAGACTGGTTTTTAAAGGATAAATTATTAACAGCAGAAGTGACCTCTCTGGTGGCCTTTCCTCCCTCCTCTGTTATGCTCCCCTCCTCTTCCTCTGCTTTCATCAAACTCTGTTCACTTCCATCTTTTCTGTCTTTGCTCTGTACTCCCTTTTGTTTAACTATTTACTGGTGTTGTTTGTACAGTTGCTAAAAGATTATGGGTGGATTTGTTGGAATGTTTTGATATTTTACTCTTCTATTTTAGTTTTCAAACTGAAAGTCCACTTGCTTTGAGCGTCTCTGAACTTGCAATTCAGAATCCAAACTCTCATCTTCTCACCAGGCTAAAGAAAAGGCAAAGTTTGGGATATGTTCTATCAGCAAAGCATATTTGAGAAAGATTTTTTTCCCTTTGCCTCTCTCTCTGACTCTAACGTCTGTTCCCTGTGATATTTCTCTTTCAAGATGTGTTTTCCCTCACTGAATACTTTGGTATATTTATGCCTTCAGGATACAGTTGGACTTGATTTTTGCTCTATGCAGCTGCATTCCCCTTTTTCCCTCTGTGTTCAATAGCAAAAGCATGTTAGCCAGTAATGGATACTTTTAACCTTTTCCAGGTAATTTGATCAGGCCTTTAAATCAATCCAAGCACGCACACACTGTCTCGGTAATGATCGGCGAATACATCGACTGCTGCTCTCGCTGTTCGGCTATTGTTTTTTAAATGGGCGAACCATGTCTCTTTCTGGTTTGATGAATGGTTCAATGCTGGATTCTGAATTATAAATGTGAGCTGCTGTGTATCATCTCTCACAGGGACAAAAGAGGAGTGAGAGTTGAAATGGTTTAGAGACCTAAAATGTATTTAACACCGGGGTTACTTCGTGCTGTCAGTCAGTATTCCAGCAAATGGAATTTCCTGTGGAAAATGGTGCGGCATCCCCTCACTATATTATATTGGTCCAGTGGCTCGTCATAATCCAGATGCAATTTGTTTTGGCAGTTGACTCTATTAACATACTGTTGGAACACAGTGCGCAGAATACAAATTGTGAGTTTCATTTCAGCAGGAAAGTGCATACAGTGGAGGTGCATTTCTGAATGAAATTCCCGAGTGTAGATTTATTAGGCCTAACTCGTATCATGTGTGTCTGATACTCCAATTTGCCTCTCTCGTCTGGCTAGCTGTGTTATGTATTTCTCTCTGCCACATTTTTCTTAGATGTTTAATCTTCCACCTGAGAAATAAAGAATGTAATGATTTGACTGAGCTTCTACCTTTGTTACGATGCCCTATTATGGATTTTCCCTCTAGATATCCTCAGGTCATCATCTGATCTCAGTCAGCGGGCTTGGATTCCACTCAATATGTTCTTACACTCTGATCTCTTCCTCCCTCCCTCTACCCCTCCCTCTTCTTCCCTCTTTCCCTGAATATTTGCTCCTCTCAGATTTGATGAAGGAATTTAATTAGAGCAGAGAGAGAAACAGGAAGGAAAGAGGGACAAAGTGAGGGAAGGAAGCAAAGTAATAATGAATGGTCAGTGACCCTGAGAGCAGACTAGGTAAAGATAAGTGTGTTTAAATCAGACCTGGTCGATCTGGAGGAGAGAGGCATATTGAACCTTGTTACTCCATTAGACGTGACTGTATATAGACATAGTGGTGCATTGATGCTGCAACATCGCTTCACTTACGAGGAAAATTACCGGTAACCCCTGAAGTACCCATGCAGGATCACGAGTTGAATAATCCATGTGCAGACGCCTACTGCACCATCACATGTCGGTGTTCGCTAGCGTAGCTCAGCGAGATGACCTTAAAATGGGAGTTCTTATTTACAGAGTTTTCATATGACTTCCATTAACATAGATTATGTTGACAGAATACATCAACCTTGGATTTGTCTTACAGTGCAGCTCAGCTGTGTCGTGTTGCTGAGTGCCAACACACATCCTACAATTGTAGGGAGATGGATGTGGATTTATGTTCACAAATTCTCAGTTTGGAAATAATTGTGAGATTTTGAAGAGCTCAGATGAATATGTATAGCTTCATACTATGTGGTCAAATTACATATTTTTCTCATAATGAAAGCTAATCGGTTACTACAACTTTGGCAGCTGATAGCCAGGCTGCTAATCAAGTACAGCAGTTTTTCTTGAGTTTGCTAGCTAATATCTTAATATCTAGCCTTTTAGTTGTTGTAAGGACTGTAATTACATTTCTAAAGATATTTGGGGGTTTTTTATATGCAAGCTGCCTTTCTTTGTGTTTCCTGCGAATTATTAAAGTTTAGCACGCTAACACACCAAGCTAAGAAGTTTTTACATAGCACTGTTGTTGTTAGCATGGTGACATTAACACTGCTATACAGTGTCAGAGCTGCTAGCGTGACATAATAACATAATATAATAATGAATCCTAAACTTTGACCCTCTTGCTTATACTTCCTTTACCTTGGGGAAAAAACAGCTTTCACCAAACTCACCAGAGACTGAGGTCAGCTCTACTGTTGTTACTTGATAATGTATGTAGTTGTAAGTTTTAGGTTATAACTGCATACATTGTATTGTTATTTCCTTTTGTTGTCGGTATCTTTATAATTATTTTGCTCACTTAAACAATTAGGCTAATATTCCTTTTAATATTCGACTGGTCGTTAGTCACTTGAATGCTCTGTTATCTGTCATTGCAGCTTTTGGCAGCTGTCAACCAACTGTCAATCATGTTTACGGCTAAGTCAATGTGACGGATCTTCCGCTACGCAGAGATTGTGGGTCAGAATAGCCATAAAAGCATGCTGGCTTGCATACTGCAAAATATGACCAGATACAGTGGTACATCTGCTATTTTTGGCATACTGCATTTGACATACTATGTATTTGGACAAACCAAACCTTCTTCTGGCATACTACATAGTATGGGTTTTGGAATGCACAGATATTTGTTTTAAAAAGGGTCAGCTTAAAAGATGGACAGCCCGATGTTTGCGCGGATGCGCGCAGCTTCAGTTGATTATAATGTACGTGTTCTGCTGGGGGCATGCTGTGGCAGACATCCCGCACTGCGTCTGTGATCTATGTATTTTAGCTGATAGCCTTATTGTAACTATAGCTCTAAGAAATGAACTGAAATGGTTTGCAACATTTTTTCTTTTTGTTTTCTTTTATTTGTTTGTACAAGTTGTGTCACCTCCTCAAAAGCATTCGTTTCAAGGGTTACACAACGGGTTATCCTGGTACACAATATATTTTGACACCAATATCAACCGATGTGAGGTAATATAGACTGGTAGCGACCCTACTTCATAACTTCCATCTCTGCAACAGACTTTCACACCGCAGAATCTATTCACCAACACCTGATTTCATTTCTTAGCTGCCTCTTCTAGTAATGTGATACATTGCCATTCCTATTTCTGTTGCCTCATATGCCCACATAATATACTGTATGTCACGACCTGGTGGTGTTGCTACGGCTATAGACATTTTAATTGATTTGCTAATGAGAGTAGACCCCCAACATACAAGCGCACACACACACACACGCACCTGCCAATTGCTTCTCTCATTGTTGCTGTGAGAAGACGAACCCAACACACAAGTTCTCGCACCCACGTACACACACACACAAGCCAGTTCCTATCTTTTCAGCTTCTCATTGTTGCCGTGGAGAAACATTATTCTGTCTGCACACTTATTCCATAGTCTCCATTCTTTGACCTGACGCTATATAAGCATTCTGTCTTATTCTTATGCCCTCTTATTCTGATGGTAATTTGACTGCCTGAAAGGACTGGCAGAGGATTGTTCTGTCTCATTCAACAAAATACGCTAAAAAGTCATTCCTGGGATTAAAAAAAGCTCTGCGGTGGATTTCCAGGGCTCTGTTTTCGTCTCTGCAGTTGCCCGTCGGCCCCCCGTTCATATGCTAATGAGCTGGAGCTTGATTGTTTCCTCATATTTTAATCTCCTGCACGGTGTTGGAGGAAGAAGGGGGGTGAGGCGCAGATAGGAGGAGTGTGAGCACGAGGAAGAGATGAGTCGAGAGGAAAAGAGATGATGGACCAGGAAAAGAACAGAGGGCAAAGGCTGCGGGCAGCTGAGGAATGGAGAGGAGGAGAAAGTTGAAGACAAAAGACGACGGAGATGAAGTTATGTAGGAGACGGAGAAAAGCAAAATGTTTGACTGGAGCAGTTAAGAGGTGAGGGACATGAGAGGGCAGGAAGATATTATTAATATGCAAGGAGGAGACGATAAGATAAAGAGGGTGCTGCTGTTGAGACTCTGCAATATTTAACACTGCTTTCGTTTAAACTTTGAGGGGAGTCACTGAAGAACAATGAAACCTCCATACTTTCCCTTTTTCATGTCGGTCTGTATAAAACCAATCACGAAGCGCTGTCTGCTGCCGCTCATCACGCATACTGCTAGAGTTGAAACACTGACCAGGGGGCAATAAGAGGAGGAGCGAGAGAGACTTTCTTGAATAAACTAACGTGTCATTTGCATAAATATACATAATAAAAGAGCTTTGTGCAAAGCTCCTCTTCAATATGCATTTTTCCCCCCTTTTTGTAACTCGCATGCTAGAGGTCATGCAATTAGAAAGGAAGAATGTAGCATATGATTTTTTTTAGGACTATACTCAGAGAGGTGAAGGAAAATAATCATGGTGCAAAGTATAGTGCGATGGAATGATTTTCTTGGACGTCACTCAGGAGGATTTTTTTTCTTCTTAAAAAAGAGGGCAAGGTCAGGCACGTTAGCATAGGTAGATTTGCTAGTTACTGTGATTGTTGAAGACAGCAAAGGCAGCACGTGTGTAAGAAAATAGCTCAGCAAGGACTTGAGTCTGAGCCAACATGTGCAATATACATGTACAATATGACAGATGTGCATTGACAGACTAATGTGTCTTAAAGGGTTTCATGCCAGTAAGGACATTAAAACTGAAAAAATGGAACATAGGTGGTTGTATTTTTGGGAGACGTGCTGCTATGCACCGACCAAGGCTTTTCATGTTGCTCTTTTTTTCGTCGTCTTCTTTGCTCTTTTTTGGAAGCACTGTCTTGGCCAGGTATATCTTTCACATACCCAGAATTCGTCGACTACGTTTTTATTCCATCTTAGCTTGCGCCCATTTTCTGTCAGCTCCAGACCTAATAGCAGAGCAGTAAAATGTCCTCAACATCCACAGCTCCCTGTTTGAGAGTACACAGGGCACCAACTCTATCCTCAGGAAAGAAGATCAATATTGGACATTTCTTAATAAAAAAACTGGATTTCATTCAATGCCCGTGCTTTTTTTAACCAGTGTCAATGTATTTTAAATTCTAACTTTGTGCAATATGTGTTATTGGTAAGATTGAGGAACGACCGTGGTTAGGACAAATAAAATACGGTTATGGTTAACGACTAAAACACTGGTTGAGTGTGTAGGATTTAGTGCCAAGGAGTGATGAGGTTGCAGAACTGAAACTTGTGCAGGAGAAAGTGTGTAAGAGAAGTACAGTGGCTGATGTGAAAATGCGCATGGCCCTTTCTTAAGCCAGTATTTTATTTGTCTATTTTGGGCAACTGTAGCACAACATAGCAGACTCTGTGGGAGAGGACCTGCTCTGTATATATACATATAAATGGCTCATTCTGTGGTAGGGTTGGGTATTGTTTGGGTTTTTTCCATCATATATACATATATATATAGATATATATAACCATCATATTGGCCCCAGGTTTCAGTGCCCATCCCTATTCTAAGGTAATGAAAACACAATGATTTTTATTTTCAGATGATTATAAACTACTGAAAACATTGCTATGAATATTATATAGCATTTCTGTCAATAGATGACCCTGAATCCTTCACACTGGACCTTTAAATCTGGAGGAAAGTTACAGCTAATAAAAATGCGAGCATCACTCACAGGTCAGACAGGAAGCAAACTACAGTCTCCTGCGTCCTCTCCGTCTTCAACCAGCCTGTTGTTGCTAAGTGTTTTCAGAATTAACTGCACTTTGACCCAAGATACAAATACATGAAGATGATTGTACCAACTTCTTTATGCAATTCAAGCGCTAGAGTTACATTCTGTGAACGAACACACACACACACACACACACACACACATAGAGAATACACCCAAATATAGACACGGTTGTTGCACAAGCTTATGTTGGTGAGTTTTTTCTGTTTCCCACAACCCCACACATAAACACACACACACACACTAACACAGCCTTGACCCCAAGAACAATAGCTGTGCAGCCTAACGCAGATTCAGATCCAGTTAAACAGCTTGCCCGTGAACTCACACATAGCCTTGACACCTCCGCTCGCTCTGACCTCCTCAAAAACACAGCCACAGGAATTCACCGAGAGTTCAGCAACATCACTGCAGCCTCTCCATCATCTCCTTATCTCCCACCAGGTCAGTCAGCACCAAGCCCAAGCTAGATGTCCCCCTGGGATGTTTGTGCAACTTGTTTATGACAGCCCAAGTGTTGTTGATGCTTTTGTTGCTGATGTTTAACAAGAGAGATAGAGAGGTAGAGGGATGGAACACAGCGTTCCACTGGGAAGTAACCTACTCGACCTGATCTTCTGAGGAGATGGGGGAGTCGTTTTGGAAGCGGGGGAGAGTGATGAGAGAGGGGGGGAAATTAGAGGAGAGGTGAGAGATAAACAGAAAGACTAGAGAGACAGAGAGTGGGCGCGTATGAAATGTAATGGCGGATAGATGAACGAGCAGAAAGCGGACGACAGCCGAATGAGAGATCAGCGTTCATCATATTGCTAGTTCTAAAATGAAGCAACGAAAAGTTTATTTCCACAAAAAATTAGCACCAATAGAACAGGTTTTTATTATGAGAGAGGAGGGAAACATTTTGATGAAAAAGATAAGCAGTTCTATCTGCAGATTTTTTTTTTATACAAGTGTTCCAGTATGTAGATACTGCCTCACATAACGTCTTAAATTTCATTTTAAAAGCCACACAAATGTGGTATTCTTCTGATGTGAAATGAAATAGGTCATGCAGACTTCATCCTGATTGTCCAACTAAAGTGATCCCCCCCCCCCCCCATTTCTGATTGACCTTACAATGATCTGGGCTGATGAAACTTGCAGACACCCTGGTAAAACATGATATCCAGTTATTCCTGCCTCAAAAAAGTGCAGAGTGTCTGCAGGTCCTGAAAAAGTTAAACAGACTTAAATTACAATAATTATGGCTGTATTAGCTTAGGGGTATAGTTAAATCTAGTATTACACTTGTAAAATAAAGCGGTTGGTGTGGTGTTTTTGTCCAGTGACAAATAACCCCAATTACAAGGACTCATGTTTGACATTTATTTTAACTGCATATTTGTTCAGGTACTATTACTGGCAAGAGAGAAGCTTTTTAAAAGTCTTAATTTAACATGCAGACACAGTGTATTAGTGCGCTTTATGTAAGGGTAAACTTGAATAAGTGCAAACCATTTTTCTGGAATTCCAAGCGTTTCCTGTGCTTTGAAATGATTTTATCAAATAACCCTCAGGTGTGATTTCCCCACACATATAATTTACTCTCCAGGCTATACCTCTAGCCTACACATTTGTCAACCAGACAGTTCGAAACCTGTACATATACCATATTAGATATCATTAGGCCTCTCTCCAAGAAGGCTATTTATACCTGCAGGCACCATTAACTGAACTTGCTCTGCTTCCTCCAACATAAATATGCCATGTGTCCTGCCTTTATTTAGATAACTTCAAGCAATTATCTTTTGTGTGGTGATTGCAATACCTTGAGGCCACATCTCCCAGTCAAACAAGCCCTAGACACGACGGTTTGGCAATCGAGTTATTTTTGTAAATTCCTGAAAAGATGATTTGTTGTCTTTTCAAGGTTTCCGACAGAAGCGGTAGTCAGGGCTTAATTTAGCTGCTTGTGTAATCTCTAAACGGGGACGGTATATTGGGAGCCATGTTTCCATTCCAGTGTATTCATAAGCTCTTCCTTAAACCCTTCCGCTGCTGTGTTTAGAGGCACAGAGAGTAAGAGAGAATCTCAGCGCTGGACCCAAAAATAGCCCACATTCTTTCCTCTGTGTTTCAGGAAGCATCGGAAGAGGCCGGAACAACCCGCTCTCCCATGTCCCCCTCTTTTCTTTCGCCATTGTCCCATCCTCCTTCCCCTTATCCTTTCTCACTCAGTCATTGTCACCAGCCGTCCCTCTTTCACCGTCTCTGCACTCTTTTCTCTGCCACCTTCTCCTTCACCGTCTCTTCTCCCATTTCCTTTCCCCTTCCTTCTTACCTTTTACCCAGAGTTCACCCCACTGTGGGACTGTGCAACTTCTTTTCCCCTACTCTCCTTCCTCTCTCCCATCACTTAGTGAGTCTTTCCAACCCTTCATGTCTAATGGACGCACAGTGACTACTGCTACGTTTGATTCTCGTTAATGTCTTTGCATTGTGTCTTTGCACGCCCACATGAGTGAGATTGTGTTGCATCACATTAAATGCACATGTGGGAGCATATTTGCCAGAGATGAGTCTTAATAAATGTATAGAAGAGTTATAGCAGCAGATGAATGGGCTGTTACTGGAATCTCTCAAGCCGAGTCTCTGTCTTACACTTTGAGTGCGTGTCTTTCTGTCTGTCTTTTATCTCTGCATCTCTGTCTCGCTTAAACGATGATAAATGTGCACGGATACAGCAGCAACACGCACACAGAGCCCCAGTATTCAATGATGAAAATGGTTTCTGATAAAAATAGCAGGGGAAACCTGACCTTAGCAAGGTCAATGCACATTTACCAGAACTGAGCTCTGTGTGTGTCTGTGTGCGTGTGTGTGTGTCTGTGTGTTTTCAGGGCTTTCCAGGAGCTACTCATTGTTTGGAAAGTGGAGAACTCCGTAGGGACAAGAGGGCTATCAATAGACAAGTGTGTGTGTGCATGGATATGAGTTTTGTTGCAGACATCAGAGTGTGTGTGTGTGTTTAGTGTGTTTTTATGCGCACTAACCCAGCCCTGAATAAAGTAGTGGATGGTTAGAGAGGAATGGCAGCTTTCACAGAATGGGCTGCATGACAAATGGATGGTGGATGGCAGAGTAGTGCCCAGTTGTATCAGCATTTTAGACGGCCAAATTTCATCAGAAGAGGTTCACGTGTGGAAAGTAAATCTGCACAAATTGTTTGCATCAGAATTCAGTCATGCAAATTCTCGATTTTGACCAATACCAAACCAACTGACAGTGTTGACATCTGAGGAAACAAAGATCCGAAGAATCTTTTTTTGAGTTTGTCTCGTGTGTGACCCAGCAAACAAGCTTGTTAACTGACAGTTGGCAAAATAAGACCAAAGAAAGCAGCTGTTTCAAAGAAATATAGATCAAATATTTGTTGGATTTTATAATTATCTATTACTGTAAAGACTAAAACAACATTGTCTTAGTAAGGTCTTGGGCCATCATGATTGTCTGCAGCAGCTGCATCGTGCCTTATTGCAAGAAATTTTTCAAATGCTTCATTGTGCTTCACACATATTTTTTTTTACAGTGTCTTGAGAATAAGCAGCTACAATTGTTTTCCTCTGTTCCCAGCCCTCTTTGCATTTCACTATCCAGACAAATATGCGCTCATTAGGTAGTCAGCAGCATGCACATATATGACATGGAGCGCCGATGTTTTGCGGTGTGTTGCTGCTCACAGGCTCAGCCGTGCATGAAATCTACGAAAAACCCGGTGACTGTGTTTGCTTTGTGTGACAGTTTGTGTCGCTGCCTCTGAGCCTTTTTCCCACTGCGGGAGCTGCTCCACTGTACTAAGTGTGTCAACAATACCAGCTGAGAGGCAGCCTTCAGTCCACACGCTCCGACTGCAGAGTAATCCTTAAAAGAGAGAAGCTGGGAGAAAGAGAGGAGGGAGAAATATAGAGCGAGTATGTGGGAAGTGGAAGGATAGAGGTGAAAAGAGCAAGAGATTGAGCGATGGTGGAGTCGAATTTGACAGTGAGCAAGAGAGGGAGAGGAGAGGAGAAAGCGTGGTTGCCAAAGAGAGAGAGAGATTTCAGTGTTTCAAAGGATTTCCCTATCACAGTCTCTGACACATTACATACACAGCTCACTATCGGCCGACCCTGACAGCAGCACAAATTGGCTGAAAGAGGTTCCCTGGGCAAGGCCTTTGATCAGGTGTGTGTATGTGTTGTGTCAGCGAGTGAGAGGAGATTTTGTACATTTGTGCATACCTGGACATCTGAGTGTGTGTGTGTATACGCAAGTGAAGAAAGGCTCTTTTCTGCCCCAATAATGGAGGAATGAAATGAATGTACGCAGATAAGGCTGACAGTGAGCGTGTGAATAAATGCTGCCAGTCTGGTTCTGTTTGCATGTGTCGGCATGTGTTGTATCTTAGGCATGTTACAGCTTGTATTGTGGTGATATTTCCCCTTCATTTCAGCCTGGGGTCTTTGGTTTGTATCTGTCACTTCCCATCAAACGTGTATCCATGCCGTCTTTCAGAGGTGGTCGGTAAACAAACCCATTGTTAAAAGGCTCATATCGAAGCAGCCCTCGACACAGTTCAGGCTTTGAAGCAGTGAGGTTTTCATTATCGTGATCACAGGCACCACATGCAAACACGTCCACGCACCTCTCAGTACAAATCGCACACTGCTGGGCACTGAGCAGCTCCTCTGGAGGAATTTAGAGTTTGATGCTTTGCTCAGCATGTTTGTTTTCCAGCAGCTAAAAAGTGGTCCTTAATAAGAATACAACTTCAGCATATCAGTGTTAATCTTTTTTGTCAGTCTTTACAGTATTGATATAAAGACATTTTAATTATATTTTCAGGATAAGCTTATGTTTTGAACATAGCTTTAGTGGTGATCCTCAGGGACCCATGAATGTGCACAGTGTTGGGCATTAGTGGTCCCCAGAGAATGAACCCCACTGACTTTGGTGATACCTGAATTTTCCTCCACATAATGATGAAGCTGATATTTTGGAGTTGTAGTGAAAAAAAAACTTGCCAACTGTGGGATGGAATTCCATATTTAATGTCCTAAGAGGGTGCATTTTAATGATTTTGGTTATCCTCTGACTTTCCCTTTAGTGCTAGAAGCAGGTTGACGTGTTTTGATTTTTGATGAAATGTTTCAACTAGTTCATAATTGATTGCCATTAAATTTTATACAGACCTTCACTTGCCTCTCTGGGTGAATTGTAATAACTTTGGGGTCCATTCATTTTTAATCTAGCACTATCAGGTCAAAAATAGGAGGAGAGCTCGTCTGTGCGGAGTGTGCATGTTCTCCCCGTGTCAGTGTGGGTTTTCTCTGGGTGCTCCAGCTTCCTCCCACAGTCCAAAGACATGCAGGTCAGGCCAATTGGTGACTCTAAATTGCCCGTAGGGGTGAGTTTGAATGAGAATGGTTGTCTGTCTCTATGTGTCAGCCCTGCGATAGTCTGGCGACCTGTCCAGGGTGTACCCTGCCCCTCGCCCAGTGTCAGCTGGGATAGGCTCCAGCCCCCCCGCAACCCCCAACAGGATAAGCGGTTACGGAAAAAGAATGAAATGAATGTTAGCATTGTCATAATTTTCATGTTAGCATCTGAGAATTTGCATTTGGCTCAGTAGCATGACTATTGACTTGTTTGTACAGAAAATTACAAGCTGTTAATTATGATTCAGAAAACCTATTGTCTATGCTACTGCATGAATAATGATATTTTTTTTATTATGTATTAACCTTTTGATATGTGTATATTTTTGATGAATAGTTTGGTCTGTAAAATCACAGAGCCCAAGACAACATATTTAATTTGCACCAAAAGTCCAAAACCCCAAAGTATTCCATTACACTGATACATAACCAAAACAAACCAAAACAAAACAACAAATCTTATCCTACATTTGAAAAGCTGCAACTTTTGACAACCTTTTTTTTTAATAAATGACTTGAATAATTCATAGATTATTGCTCACCTGATTAATTCATTAATTGAATCATTACATTTAACCACTAGGGAGGTTTATGCATTTTTCACATTTGTATTGTCAGTGGTTTGTAGACCCAGAGACAATATTATCTGTTTCTCACAGTACTGGGAGATATTATGGAAAAAAATACAAACTGCAAATGTAAGGGTTTTAGGAGTCACTTGCAATATAGAGTTGTATTTGTCACAGCCATTAAAATGAAGTATTACCCAGTGTAGCCTTTTTTCATCTCTGTACATTGTCATGTTTTTGTTGAAGTGTATAGGCTCATTCTGGGTTGTTAGTGTGAAGCAGTGGCCTGTAAATGACACTACTCCACAGGCACCGTCTCCTTTTACTGCTGCATGTCTGCTGTACATGTGTTGAATCCTGTTAGCGCAGTCTGTCTGAGCTGCCAGAGCGCTTGTGTATACGTGTGTGTGTGTGTGTGTGTGTGTGTGTGTGTGTGGGGTTGTGTTTGTGTGTGTCTGTCAGGAATTGTCTGCCAGTTGAGGGAAGTACAGGTAATGGATTAATATCAGAGCTGGCTCAGGCTCCCACATTGCTGTGTGGTGGCAACCTGTCATTATCACAAACACCGACTCACACATACACAAGCTCACACACACTCTCTAGCACTTGCATACACACTCACATCCACATATATCCGCCAAATACAGTACACATCCAAACGCACATCCTGTCTCACTTGTCTCTCTCCCTTCCCTCCACTTTCTATCCCTGTTTTTCTCACTCGTCACTGTGGCACACAGTGGAACCGACCTGTGATCATCTCCAACTGCAGCGGGTTCTTGAACTTGTTCCATCCAGTTCCCTACAGTGGGACCAATGCTGGGTCCAGATTTCTTTGTCGAGCCAGTGTGGCTGTTTTGCTCCAAACATCAAGGAGGCAGACAGAGTGTTTTCAGCGCCGTTGTCATATGAGCCATCGGGCTTGTTTACTTCCTCCAAACTTAACCTAATAGTTTGCCTACGGCAGCGGGCAGGCAGGGTTGGGTGTTTGCACTCTGAACCCATCATCCAAACACTCATTAATCCTCACACTGCCCTTCCTCCCTGCCAGAAATGGTCATCTTATTAAGTCATTTAGTCAGCACTGAGCTGTGTAATTGGACAGTGGAGACCGATAGGGAGTGTTTGAGTAAGTTAGGGGTGGTAAAAGGCCCAGGCCTGGTTTGTGCAACATAACACGGTGCTTGACTTTAACTTCTTAAAGCACAGTAACTGTGCCAACGGCAGTATTGTGTTGTTTAAGAAATAGTTGCCAGTACCTTGAAGTAGGAAAATTACAGGTATTAAGAAAATGTTGTTAGAAATAAGTGTGCTTTGAAAAAAAGTTAAATGATCCCATTCAGTTTTAGATAAAAAGCAGACCATCCTCCCCCCAACAAATGGCTTTATAGGTAATTTTTACAAGCAGCTTATTACGACCCATATTTATTGTTAGACAAAGTCCATGTACAGAGGACATGGATTGATGGATTGGTAAAACAAGCACAGGACTTTCACCCAGAAGACCACTCGTTCTCATATGAACTCTGTACAATGTCCAAAGAAACAGTTCCGGACATTGTCTGGAGTTTCCCTTTAACACATGTAGCACACAACAGGAGATTGTTTGTGCCAAAGGCATTCTCACCTACTGGATATAGTCCATTTGGTTTAGGTGAGGGGTGGTGCTTGGGTAGAGCATGTAGGAGGGACGACATATGCAGATCACACCATGGTCACGAAGCTGGTTTGTATAGGAGATTGTTTGTGTCAGAGGCATTCTCACCTACTAAAAATACTATGTTTTGTTTAGGCAAGGGGGGGTCCCTGGGTAGAGTGTGCAAGAGGCAGGACATGACACAGATTACACAGCGGTCACATAACTGGTGTTCCTAATTTGGTCATAAACAACAGTCTCTTGCCCTTCCATATTTAATATAATGTTTTTATATATTTTTTCTAAATAATTTGTCTTACTATTTCAGCTTCAGGTTTTACTGATAGGAGTTCCTAAATCTTGCCATCTCTGCAGTTAAGACAGTTTTTTTGCCCTCTTTGTTTAAGTCACTCTTCTTCTTCACCCTCTGATGGTTGTTTTCGTCCGGTTTTGCATGAGCTGCATAATAGAAATGTCATCAACACACCCACTCGCTTGCTGTGAATTCATCGAACAAATACCTGATTTATTCACACATGGGCTCGATCAGACATGACATGGATTTTGTACTAGGAGGCTGGCAGGGTAAAGTCTGTTTGATCCAACTGATTCGGAAATTTGCCTTCCCACAGACAGCTCCTCGGGGTAATGCCTAGATAATTCCACGTTTGCAGTGCATGTGTGAAAGTGGCGTACATTAACTTACATACATAACTTAAGGTATGAAGCAAATGTACTTATTTGAACTCAAACTATGATCTTTGCCTAAACCGAACCACACTGCAACTGTTTCAACCACTGGTCATGTAGTACAACATTTTGGGAGTCATTGGTAATGACCTATTCTATGATGTGTTGACTTAAAGACTTGTCAGGACAGCTGATGCAACTTTTAAATGTACTCACCACTGAACAGGACTCGCGCTCAGAGCCTTCTATCCACCGACACTTTGTAAACCTCTTTATCTTTAACAAAGCTGCCAGTAGCTTGTGACATTTCCTGCTCCATAACACAAAAGCACTGTAACTTACAGAAGGTCACTCCAGTCATGATAATGAAACTGACTGAATAGGAATGTTTATTGCGCTGTCATCAAAGTGAACTTAAGCTGGAAAAGTCACTGCTAAGAAGCAGCACAGCCTGTTATCGTTATTGATACAAGCACCCGTAGTAAAACTTTGTACCGAGATCATAATGAGCACTGCTAATTACACACATCCTGCTTCCTTAATTTGATGTGCTTCCTGTTGAATCAAGTTATCGGTGTGGGACTTGATGCAGGAAGAGATTATTCCAAAGGATGTGAGTTCGGTAGAAAAATGAAGTTGTGTTTGATGGGTACGACTGACAGGCTGAAAGTGAAAATATTTTGTGGCATTATAAAATCGGTGATTAGAGGAAATGGCATACAAAACTTGAACTTTTTTTTGTGAGTGTTTGTGACCTGAAGTGACCTCTCCCTCTTTTCTCTCCCCGTCTCTGCAGCAGTCCTATGCTCCTCCCCCTCCGCCAATGGCTCCGCCCAGTCCAGGCACCACAGGAGGAGGAGGTGGAGGTGGAGGAGGAGGTCATGGAGGAGGGCTAGTGGAGCAGCTAAGTAAGACCAACCTGTACATCAGAGGTCTGCCGCCTGCCACCACTGACCAGGACCTCATCAAACTCTGCCAGCCGTGAGTTCTGTTCTGTTCTATTCAGCTCTTTTCAACTTAATCTAACCCTGTCCTTGCTCTGCAGATGCATCCTTCAGTGCAGCTCAGCTCAGTTCATTCCTGCTCTGCTCAGTTCAGCTTGTGGTAATTAGTCTTGCGTGAGTCCAACAGCAGCTTATAATGAGAATCAACAGTTTGCTCTTGACCTCTCTGCCCACCCCCCCCTGTGCTTCCTCAGAGGAAAAAACACAACCCAGCTGGGCCTAACCCATCCGCTCTCCTCTGCACTGGGTCATCTACACACACATGCTGCACAAGGACAGACGCATTAATCCTTTTATCCACCAATAGGTGATGCAAACTGCTCAATCTTTAACACATTTGAGATATTTCTTGCTTATATACATGGAAATAATTTAAAGCATGGTAGGTCAGTCCACTCTTTCCATAGTACATGCAGTAGATGTGTTCACGACAACCGAACAGTGTTTGCAAAGACAGTTTTACTCTTGAAATACAAATAGGTACGACCTTTAAGGGAGAAACAAATTCCTATGCTAGGATCAGTCTTCAAAATGAAAACGTAGTAAGTGTACAGTTAGGCTAAATAGAAATGTATATGCATTGTGGTTAATGCTACCAAGTGATGAGAGCACAGTGTGAAATGTAATGATTTGAGTAAAAGGCATATTAGTTTGGTATTGGAGCTGATATCTTCATCATTCACCAGCAGCCATGTTACGTCTGAAGAAACTCTGATCTGTTGTTTGTTTTAACCCACTGTGCTTTGGCAGCAGCAATTGTCATACACAGTTTGTGTTGTAAATGCCCCATTGCTCTCTGTTAAAATACTATAAACATTGAGATTGAAAGTTCCCCTTGGAAACAACATTTGACAAAAACAGTCTCACCACAAGGTCCTCTCAGTAGCTGTTGTGGAGCTTTCATTCGTTTGACTCGATCTCCCACAGCAGATGGAGTCTGTAAAGAAAATAGAATCAGAAAAATAAAAATGATTTTACAAAAGGAGTAGTTGTTTCTCTGATAGATTGTATTTCCAATCATATTGGATTCAAACAGGATATGGATAAAGGCGAGAATTTTCTGTGGTATGATTACAAAGTAGAACTTTTAAGGTGTGGGCAGATTAAACTTTTTTTAATGTACACATCTTATCCACTAGATTGATTTTATTCTGATTATTAATAATTAGCATTATGCAAATGTACTTGATTGAGACCTTATAATAATGTTTCTAGTCACAGTTCAGAAACCAATTTTACACCAGATGGTGTGAGCAGGTCAGTGCTGATGACGCATTTAAACTAATATGCTTCTATGACACCAGGAGACAGCGTACACTAACAATAATATAGCTGAGTGTTTCTATTTTGCCTGATAATATATTGTTGAATGATGTGGTTATCCTTGACTGCACTAACTTTAGCTGTTTTGGCACTTCTCCTCCTTGGTGCTAAAAGTCAATCCTGCACATTTAATTCCCAATAGTCCCCATTTGGACAAACAGAGTCAACACAGAATGTAATGTGAACGATAAACCAGCTCTCCCAGAGAGGGTCTTGTTCGCCTCCAGCTATTACTTGATATCATCAAATGTAATTGGAGAATGATATATTGAGCTAAATATTCCGCAGGTAAGGGCTTTAAATGATCTCATCAACATTTCTAATTGATCTAATTGATTTTGGAATAAAGAAAAAGGTAGATAAAAATGAAATGTGAAGACTATAACACACACACACACACACACACACACACACACACACACACACACACACACCATACCTTGCCCTTCTGCATGTCAGCTGCAGTTCAAGCCTGTTGTATTTCAGCTTAGCCCTGGAGGCGTTCTGGAGAAACAGGGTGAAAAATGGGGGCCAATAAAAGTTTCATTAGAGGCCCAGTCAGTGTGCCAAGTGGCCAGTAACATTTAGGAAAGGTCAGCGGGGGAGGAGGGGGTCTGTGTGTGCTGTTGGGCAGCAGTCTTTGCCTTGGGTTTCCAACTCTCTCCGGCTTTCAGAAATAGACTGAATGGCAGTTTCCTGTCACTCACTGACATGACATGCACGCATGCGCGTGCACAAACACACACAAACAGGCGTTTCATTCATGCACACAGTCACAATGAATAACGGAAGGACAGTCCCTCGATGCTGACACACACACACACACACACAACTCAATGTCATTCTCATCCTTATTGTTACCAAGCGTGGCTTTTTTTGTGTGCCAGCCCGCCCACCAGCACCATCCTCTCCCTTCCCATTCTGTCATCCTCCTCATTTCCTCCCTCCATCCTTCTCTCTCTCTCTCTCTCTCTCTCTCTCTCTCTCTTTCTCTCTCACTGCCCCCCTCCTTCTATCCCTCTCTCCCTCTCTCTCTGTCTCTGTGCCAGTTCTCAGAGTGTCAGTGAAAAGTGCTGTTGTCAGCTGACATTTCCAATCACTCCCCCGGTCGCCCAAACTATGGACACACTTTTAACGTCTGGGGACAGAGCAGAACGTGAGTGGAATCTAAAGCGGAGCACAAGGGCAATTTCTCTCTCGCTCGCTTGCTTTCACCCACACTTGTTGTCTCTCTCTCACCCTTACCATTGATTCACTACTCTACTATCTATCTATCTATCTATCTATCTATCTATCTATCTATCTATCTATCTATCTATCTATCTATCTATCTATCTATCTATCTATCTATCTATTTATCTATCTGTCTGTCTGTCTGTCTGTCTGTCTGTCTGTCTATATCTATCTATACATTTATCTGTCTATCTACTCTCTACGTCATGATGGAGGGGATGTATGAGGACAGACGAGCTTTAACCACTCAAAGCCACTCAAAGGAGAAATCGCTGCAGAAGAAGAGTATAAAACACTGAATGACTTCACAATCTCTCGTTAATCCGCAGCAGCTGAGTTAGAAAAACCAAAATCTTGCTTTAAAACCGTCAGAATGGCTCATGTAAATTTGACAAGTGTCACATGGACGTGCCTGATGTTTTGGTAGCGGTTGATTGATGTGAAACCTGAACCCTCGAAATATCTTTCTACCATGAAATACAGTATCTAGTATTTCAAAGACAGATTCCATCCAGCTAATTATCTTACTTCTTCTTCAAGCAATATTGCTAAAAGTGTTGTTTTTTTTAACAGTTGCTGGCAAGTGTCAGTTTTGAATATATATATGTTGTGGATTGAAACATTGGTGTAAAGCCAGTACTTGCCAGTGGGCAAATGGCAAGACACCAAACGATGATACCATTAGGCCTACTGTAAACAGTGTAGTATGGCACTGTGCTGTACTTAAACAGTGGGGCTTATTATTCTAGCTTAGTCTGATTAGAATATTGTTGACAAAACTGTTGAGTTTCGCTGTTTATTCTTGGCCTTGGAAACAGTATTTGACAAATCAATCTCACCTCAAGGTCTATTCAGTTGTGGAGCTTTGGATTATGGTGTCATCATGAGCAGATTGAGTTTGGTCATTTGTCATAGCAATGTAAATAAATGTCCATGTTCATTAGCTCTTACAAAACAAACAAAACCTGTATTTTTTGGGAGGGAGGACATACGATTTTTTCCAAACATTTTTTAGTGTTCATTCATTCATTTTCCGTAACTGCTTATCTTATCAAGGGGGGCCTGGAGCCTATTCCAGCTGACATTGGGCAAGTGCGGGTTACACCCTGGACAGATCGCCAGACTATCGCAGGGCTGACACATTAGCCCTTTTTAGACAGGAATTGTGCAAATTTGCAGGAAAGCCCAATCAGTCTTCTTTCAGCATTGGCAATATAAAAACAAAACTGGGGAGTGCGGCAAAATGCCGCCTACCTAATTTTGTTTATAGAGAATGCGCCTTTTTCGGGGCAATGGGGGGCGTGAGCTAGTAACAAAACGTGTAGCTCAGTGTGTGACGTAAACAGTGATGTGGGAGGGAAGCCGCGGCTGGTCAGTCCTTCAGCGATTCTCTCGTAAGTCGGCCCGTTCTTCACCGTCCCCGTCATGTGACGGTTAATAGCCTCTTCGTTTGCGAGGGCAAGAAGTTTACAGTGTCTGTCAGGTTTGCATTTCCCTCTTGCTACTAGCTGCTCGCTAATGCCTGCTATCAGCTGTTTCCTGTTTATCCACCGCCAGTGGGTCGCACAAGTCAGCTCCTCCCACAAGTCATCAACAGCCCCTCCCGTTGCGGGAGGCTACCTCGGTCTTTTTAAACTAAAAGGGTTCTGCCAATTTAACTACCCTATGAGGCGGAAAATTGGGCACCTTGGATCAACTAACCAATCCGGCTCTGTGTGTCTAAACGCTCGCAGCTTGCCGGCAAAACGCATACATGTCTTTGGATTGTGGGAGGAAGCTGGAGTATCTGGAGAAAACCAGGAACCCTCTTGCTGTGATGGGACCATGCTATCACATCTTTTAGTAATTTTTATGAAATGAATTGAAAGGCCCTGTGAACTCTACACTATGAGGTCACCCACCTCCATGCCCCAGTAAGCATGATGAAAGTGTCATTTGTCACACCTTGGCTGGTGCAACAAAACTAACTGTGGGAGAGTGAGGCACATGTCAATCACACACAGTCTGCACATGCCCAGACAGTCCTGAGAAGAGCTCTAATCTGCCAGAATAACTGAAATCACATGTGTAGGTGTACCACAGGTGTGCACAGGCTTAAAATAACAGCCATCTATGTCAAGTATATCACATGTCATTATTGATTTCCTCTACTGTTTCAAGTTTGTTGGATCTTACCAGGAACATACCCCAACAGATGAAAAAACTGCAAATTAGCAGGGTAAATCTGCCAGTATGCTCCATCAGAAGTGCTTGTCAGGTGGTCGAATAGCTTTTGAAACTCCCTCCACCCACATCTCCGTCGTCATAATTGGGGCGGCAGAGGTGAGGGTCTGCATCCCACAATTTCGGTAACTTTCTGAAACTGATGATTCAATATTCACACCCACCTCATGCAGAGGTGAGAAAGACAGCAGGCTTTGAACTCCTCTCTCTCTACCTTTCCTTTTTTTCATCCGTTACACATCTATTTCTGTCACTTTTTGGATTTTTAACCGAGTCCAACACTATGAGTGCTTTCCAGGAGAGTCTGAAGCATGTTCCGTTTTTCCAATTTGAGCTATTATCGAATCTTGCTCCTCTCTGTGATGACTGGCGTTTCATCCCACCTGTGAGTGTGTGGCCATTTGAAACAGCTATAAACACTTTTGCCCTCTGACATTTTAACACCTTGTACGAGCTAGTTCTTTTCTGGCATAACCCGCTTCACCTTAGGGTCAACAGTCATGTTCTTTTACCAGAGCCCTGGTATTTTCACACGTAACTTTGCTGTAATTATATTGATCAAAAGAGCCTGTATTTAGGGTTCTAAATGGAGAAGGTATTGAGCTCTCTGAAGAGTTATGGCCAGCGATGTAGTGGAGATTAAACTCATCTAAACTCAATTTACCCTCCATTGTATTTGAAATAGAGTAATACCCAGTTTTTTGGACTGACATAAATCTTTATGGCAAACACACTTTACCCCACAGTATTATCAGATGAGGCAAAATATGGATAAGAAAAGAGAAGAAGAACATCAACTAATGCTTCTTTGGGGTTTAAACTTGTGATTAGTTTACCCAGTTTATTGCACTGCTGTTGTAATACCAACTCCTGAATGCACCACCTAGCCAGAGTGCCTTGCAGCTACTGATTTAAATTTCACAGAAAGCCTTTTTGGCAGATAAACTCAGTGTTTCAGTGACATCAAGCTATCTTCTGAATTCACAGCACATTGCCTTTTCATCATTGAAACACTCGAGGACTTCATTTCTTTACAGTGCCTGAGCATGTTAAACTACATATGGGGACTGAGTTCGAAGACTTCTGAGGCACTGCACTCTCTCAGTCCCTCCCTCTGTGTTTGTCTGAGTCTAACTGGCAGAGAGTGGGGAAAAATGAGGGAAGTGCAAGAGACAAGACAGCTGCATTGGATCCCCAATTAGGGGATACCACACACAGAGACCAACCTGCGTGTACTCTTAGGCATGCACGCCCACACACTCACGCTCTGACACATACACAGCCTCAGACAGAACAGGCACAACTTACAAACACACAGATTGCGCACATATACATAATGTATATATACACTCACAGACATCCTGAAGAGATGTGGCAATGATGCGTGTGCGTGTGGTGCGTGGGCGTGGGTGGCAACCGTGCTTCAGTAGACATCAAACGGTGAGCATCCATAGGCTGACGGTGCTCCACAAGGAAATGAAAACACAGATCTGACGCTGTGGGGGCCCTCTGAGGACTGTCATTAATACTTCACACGCACACAGCCTGGGTGCACTCAGATTGTGTCAAGCCTGCCAAAATTGGGTGCACTGAGTTTTGCATTGACATTCCTCCTTAAATCTCGACAGTTTGGAAAATACTGTCAATTTCAGCGGTTTTACTGGGCTTTGTGTGTCGCACTTCTTGGTGGAGAGAAAAAATCAGAAGTTCAGTTTTGGAAAAGATTCTGAGGAGTTTCCATGTGTTGAAGAAGACACGTAGCTTGTCCTAAAAGGTCTTCACTTTTTTTGGGCTTTGTAGCATTTTTACAAAGCCAAAGAAAGTAGCGTTAGGCTAACCAGCTACTCCTGGCATGTACTTTATGATATAAAGACAACTATTTGACAAAATGTAGATACTTCAGCAGGGTTAGGAGTTATCTAAAGGTGAAAACAAGGTATGAATTTGAAGGATTTCTTTGAATAGCTTGAAACAAACAACACAGGAGAAGTGTAAAATCATCTTCTTATTCTCTCAGCTGTTATATGATGGCATCTTCTGTAAATATTGTATTTGTGTACCTGTGTTCTTGAGGTATAAGCTCTATTGCGCACACAGGAATCAGGATTTGGAGTAAAAGTGGTGTCTTCTGGATGGGGCTGACAGTGACAAACGTTTTGGAACTGGAGAGAAATGGCAAGACATAAAATAGGAATCTATTTAGCAGACTGGAAATAATCTTTCAGTGCCATCTCAGCCTGTATATACAATGACACAAACACTCAATGGTAATCCTAACATTTATTAATCAGGGAATAGAAGAGATTGGTCACAGAACTACAGATCTAGCTGTGGTTTGGATCACTTTGTCAGGCATGCTGTAAAATGCTTCACAGTTGCTTCACACTTCACTCCCATCATGTACTCTTTAGTCATGATTTGCATCCAGTGGAAACAAATGACATACTCAGAACCAATTTACTCACTGCTTCTTTGGCACAGTGGGGAGTAATGGAATAAGGAAGTGCTAACCCCGACCATCTGGCTCATTGTAGTCCTTTGTTGTTATGTTGTAAGTATTTGAATAGTTTTTATGAGTGTCTCATGTGTCACTGCCGTTGGGTCAAGTATGGGTCGATGGTATTTCAACTCGCTCCAGCTTCTGCTGGAATCAATGAAAAGGTTCCAGTTGGGACTTTAAGACAGGACAGGACATTCTGCACTTTTCCTCTCTTCTCCTTCCACGCTCTCCTCTACCTCCTTACTCCATCATCTGATCTATTATCAATACTTTCTTCCATTTCTTCACCACAATTGCTGTAGCTGCCTGGATAAAATGGAATTTTACCACTGAATCAAGTCCAGAAGGAAAGCACCATTTTGGATGGTGCAGTCAGTGTTGCTGTAATTTGACATTTCCCAGAGGCTATGGTGTCATCCCTCTCTCCTCTCTTCTTCTTCTTTTGTTTTTCAGTCTGGCTAAATTGTGTAACTAGAGAACGAACAGGTGGATTTATACTTGTACGTCACACATTGATCTGGGGATAACACAAACACAGCGACGCAGTAAATATACCCCGTATTTGTTTTCCACTTTGTGACAACTCTGAACATATTTTTTCAAGATTCATAATGTGTCAGGCCAGGTATGGCTCTCTTTGTCTTTCTCACTGTCTTTTTTTTTTCACACACAGACACAGACACACACACACACACACACACACACACACGCAAACGAACAAACAGTCTGGAAATGTTTCACTTTTCTGCCGGGAAAAACAACCTGCCAAAACACCGATGGTGCATGAGATCTTTGTCATGCATTCATACTCACTCAACAGGCACATTCACTCACACACATGCACCGTAGATGTTTACACTTACACACTGACGCACACACACACACACACACTAAGTTTGAATCACACTGAGGCTGAAGTCAACAAAGAGCTGGGTATTGCCAGATGGTGTGTGTAATGTGTGTGATTACCGCTTTGGTGTTTTTGATCTGCGATGTTGCCTTGCGCGTGCATCTGCATGTGTGTTTGTCTTTGCGTATGTGTGTGGGCGATTAGTCCTGCCTTGTTTTTTCAGAGTGTTTTCTACGCCTGCAACAGTTGGATTGCTCCCCAAAACCGCAGGCCAAAGACCTTGTTTACCACCAGGCATGACTTTGTTAAAAAAAACAAAAAAAAACAACAACATCCGAACAAACATTATATTTGGTGGATTTGTAAATACCCTAAAAATATCCTAAATTGCAGGAAAATGTATGAAAATTGAGCATTGTCTGAAGAAGTGGTGATTTTCTCTCTACCAATTTCAAGATCATAAGCTGCTCAGCTGTCGTGTTATGTGTGATAGCAGCCTTTTAAAGCCTTTTTTTCTGTCTTTATTTCTAAAGTCTCCTGTCCCAATAGAGTTTGATGTGAAGCTGTCAGGCGAGCGAGTCTCTGTTCTCTTCGTCTCACTGACAGAAGCAGTTGGCTGACAGAGACTCTCCTGATGGTGACAACTAAATGATCTCTTCTTTATTAAACACCTCTTACTATCTCCCTATCGCTCCCTGACTACCTCGCTTCCTCCTCGCCTTCAGTGTCTCTTTTTATCTTTTGACTGACTGCTCTCCCTCTCCTCATCTATTTCTCATTCCTCCGAGTCTCTCTCTCCCCCCCCCCACCTCCGTTTGCCTTATTCACCCTCTCGGCTTGTAACCTCCCACACTGTCTCCTCTCCTGATTTCTCTATCCTCTCTGTCTCCCTCTTTTTCTGTAAAAGGGAAGAGTGAATATGCTTCCCTCCCTCACCTGTGGCCATCAGCCAGTCAGCTAGCCAGTCAGCCAGCTTGTCGGTCTGTCAATCTGTTTGATAGTCACTCAGCCAGCCAGTCAGTCATTGTGCAGCAGTGTTAAAACATTAATTAAAAAGTGTCATCCACAGAGCTAGGCAGTGATCCAGACTGATCTCAGCAATCCAAGCTTTCTCTCTCAGTCTTTCTCTCCCTCCCCCCCTCCTCTCTGTCTCCTTTTTCCCTCTCTCCTCATACCTTCTCAGTTTTCTGTTTTCTCGCCCCTCTCCTTCCAGGAGGACTGAAAGACTGGGCTGATAAGAAACATTATTAACTTCTCTCTGAGAACAGAGAGCTGGAGAATAGAAGTGGGATGGAAGGGGAAATAAGGGAAGAAGACAAAGACAGAGGCAGGGGTGTCAAACGCAAGAAAGGGAGTAAGGTAGCGAAATGGATAGACATTAAAAGTGGGCAGTGGGAACAGATCGAGAGAGAGGTATGGAGGCTGTCTGTCTCTGTTATAGGCCCTCCAAGCAGGGTGCCATACAGATGTCTAGTTATTGTCATCATTTATGAGACAGTACTGTCTGTGTTCTGAGGCCTATGGGTGAGATTTGAAACAGATAAAGACAGAATGGACAGATAGTGGCATAGATAGAATAAAAATGTAACTGTGATGAGTTGGAGTCTCTTGGGGACACCCTGAGAAACTGTGTTATGTTCAGACTTTGTTCAGTTTTGTATGCCAGTTTAATTTTTTGAATGTTTTCTTTGCATCCTGTTGAATTCAAACCTTGTGGAAACATTTTCACAGTTGCACCTAAAAATATTATTTCAGAGAAGCTAACATTTATTGTATTTAGACGCTACTTTGATCTACATGGGCACAGTGGTGCTTTGCGCTAAATGCTAACGCGCTGATGTTTAGCAGGAAAAATGTTTACTAAATTTACCATCTCAATTTAGCATGGTTAGCATGTTAGCATTCGCTCATTTTAGCTAAACAGAAAAACAAACCTGAGCCAGACAGGAGTGTCATTAGTTTTGCAGGTGCTTGGTCAGAAACCAAAGTATTGGGTTATTTTGGGGGAATATGGCTGTTTGTAAGAAAGTTTGTGTAAATCCATTGAATAAATGTTGAAGCACTTTACTCAAATCCACAAATGTGAACCTCATGGTGATGCTTGATTAAATATCAGAGGGTCACCAAAGTTGTTAAAATTCAGCCTCTGGGAATCATGAATGTCTGTAAATTTCATGGCAATCAATTTGTGGAAATATTTCTGCACCCATCTTAGAGCCATGCAGCAATCATAACACAAAAAGATGTTGAAAATATCAACACTGAAATAACAACTAATCAGAATATTTCATTGTCATTTTTACAGATATGGGAAGATTGTGTCAACAAAGGCCATCCTAGACAAGAACACCAATCAATGCAAAGGTGAGTGAGAATCCATTGACTTTATATGGTGTGGTTATTTGTAGTCTAGCAGAGTCACACTATAATTCACAAACCCAGATTCTGATATGAAATTTGCATCTGGAAAACATCAGTCAAGAGTTTATTAAAGCTGGCAGCTTACAGGCAGAGCAATCAGTCCACTCTGAGGAGTGGTTTTGTTGTTATATATTCCTTCCTTCCTGTATTTTTTTGCATCCCCAATTAATCAATGTCTAAAGCTTTTCACAGAGGGCTAAAAATGTCTGTCAACAGACTGTGTGACGTCAAATTAAAACAAATTACTTCAGCTTGTGCTGCCTGTGCTGTTGCTCAAAGTCCCTGTGTTTACCTCAGAATTGTGTGTTCAGCTATGTGGTAAGGGTGTGGGTTTTTACACTGTATTCAGCACAACAGTATTGACTGCCATAATGAGCATATCACCCTTTAATCTATCTAAATGATGCACTGCTAGTACCTTTATTTTGTTTTATCTCTCTATGATGATGATTTCAGGATTGCACCCTAATGATACTCAGAGTTAAGCAGCTTTTGAAAGCAAGATGTTGGCATTGTTGTCATTGGCCAAATCCAAACGGAGAACGCCATACAATAGCCACAATGTGTTTCAAATACTCTCTGCGGTGAATGAGGCTCACTCAAGTGTCTTGTGATGAGGGTCTGCTTGATTGTTGGAGTGGTTGGAACAAAGCACTAATCAATATGATTGTAGTCGTCTGCTTTTGAAGAGGCACACAAGAGCATGTGTTCAGCATGATTGCTGCTCATCTGCCGGGGCTGTACTCAAAGGTATACTGACATGGTTTGGGACAACAGCACAAATGCCCTGTAATCAGCGCATCAGCCTCAATGGTATGAGTGAAGGAAAAGCTACTCTGATTGATAGCGATGGCAGAGATGTTAATGCAAATTCTAAGACTTCATCTGCTGTGATTACTTAGGATAAAATATTTTGAGTAAATGATTGCAGTCCTGCCTGTCTTAACATAATAATGGGGACACTGAACCTCACTGAATCTCCCCTGAAAACTCTTTTACTTTAGTTATCATCTTGGATCTTTTTAAATGGCCAGTTATATAAATCATACAAACTTCATCATTCCAGTACTTGCACTGGCATCACATAATCAAATATTGCTTTGAGCTCTCAGAGCATATTGAAATGCCTATCCTGACATCATTACAGCGCAGCCAAAGGGAAGGCAGAAGATTCTATAAACCTACTGATAATTATCAGTTATTCTTCCATTTTCTCAACTCATTAAATTTTTTCATTGCTGTTACTTGAAATGCAATTTAAAAAACCTGATTCAGTACAGCCTTGGTGCTCCAGCAATTATGACTTCATGCTTCTTTTAGCATGATTTACAAATGGGAAATAATATGTTTTATTTAAGATCCAATTGCATATGAAAAAAGGCATTTAAATGCAGTGCTTACAAACTTAACCAAAACCAACCCATATCTGCTTTAAAGTGGATATTCTCTATGTTTTTTACAGTTAACAAATCCCATGCAAAGATAACAAGTATTGTCCGTTGAGCCAAAACCTGATATAACAACTTCCTCTATGCCATAGAGCTCCTTTGTGTCCAACAACTGTTAGAGACACACAACAAGCCATACCGTTGACATGTTCCTTCATTACAATGGACATGGGCACTGTAGTTTATTTTGAGTCGATCCAACATAGCCCTGCTGCCATAAATACCCACTAGAGCAGGGGTTCTTAACCAGGGGTCAGGGACCCCAGGGGACCACTAGTTTAGCTTCCTCCATGTTTTATGTGTAGTTTTACTCTGTAACGTCTGCTAAAAACTACAGTGCCCAGCTATTTGAGCCAATTATTTAGCCTTTAGAGCAAAGGAAACACTTCGCACATCTATTAAAAAAGACAGGTGCGTTGGAGAGAGAAGACCAAAAAGTTAAATTATTTAGCCTTTTAAAAAATAAAAATAAAAAATTTAGGAGGATGTACGACTTCAGTGGGAATGAAAAAATGTAGGGCTACGAACCTCAGACAGGGCACTGTTGGTGTGGTGTAATTGTTGACAATTAGAAAAAGGCTAAGCAGTGCGTAAAGCAGATTTATACTTGTTCGTCAGCTCTATGCAGAGCCGACACTGTAGCCTACCCATGTGGCCTTCGCCCTTGTGAGCATTTATACTTGTGCGGTGGTGTGTCTGTGTCACTCTGCAGTTACACCTCCAAACCACTAGTTGGCTGCAGGGTTTCTGTGAAATGCTGTGAAAGTTTACTTGATTAAAAACACACCCAAAACGCACATTAAACATGGCTTAATAGCGACAATTTCAAACACAAATACACAAATTGGCTTCACTATAACTTACAGCATTCACAGACAAAGCACTTGTCTTTAACTGGACACATTTTACCCACAAATACAACATGCTAATGTGTCATTTCACACTGTATAAATTAGCCTAGCAGCTAGCGTACTTTTCCTCTACTCATATGAAGCTAGGATAAATCCCAAAGTATAAATCCCTGAAGGATAAATCACACACAAGACTTAAAATGCTATTTTTGTGGAGGCTTTATTGTCTTCACAATTCATTGTTTCTTATCTGTGAAATTAAAGTAAATAAAAGCTTCGTTACCACTGAGGGAAATGGTTTCTCTTACAAAAATAGACAGGAGGGCTACGTCACTGCTATGTATAGTTACCACTTCTGGTAATACAAGTAAAAATACATGACTGAAGGAGTGTGATTTATAGTCAGCATATAACTAGATGCTTTGCAACATCAGTTAATGACTTCAGACTCAAGCAGAAAGTTGACAGCCTGGTTTAATTACACTAAGTCACATTTTGGGCTGATGTGTTAAACTAAAAATCACTACAGAGGAAAAGGTTTGAATTTGTAGCCAGAAGTATCACTTGTGAAAGCATACAGCTGCATGAATGAGCTGTTGTATGTGTGTGCATAATTAAGAAAATGGGTCAAATACAGATTAACTAAAGATAAACAAGGACAAAGGGTAAAGGAGTCTCAGTGGTGTCTGAGCCTCAGGGTGATGTGCTCACCCTGAAGAGAAAAGTGGCTTTAAAGGTGTATGGGAGTAATAATGTGATTTTTTTTTTTGTTTTACAAATATGTGAAAATCATTGAAAAAACAATTTACTTTAAATATGTTTGCAACTCAGTCGTTTAACTGTGTACTAACTTTTAATTTATATATTTAGGTTTCTGTTGTCCTCGTGTAAAAGAGACAATACTTTCAGTTACATAAGAAGATATTATTTTTTTAAAAATCTGGGCATTTTTATTGTGAAAGCAGTGAGCCTATCTGTGAGTTACAAAAAAATGGTGTGCATGTCTTGAGAGACTGTTAAAAACACAAACTCTTACATCCAGTCATAAATTTATGCTTATTGTTTAATGCAGAGAATACTGCAGTTGCAGCTGTAGCAGACAGGGCGACTTCTACAGGCTGTGGCACTCATCAGCAAATTCACTGCTTGTGATGTAGGCTTCATACATCTCTCAGCCAGTTGTTAACTCACAATGAAGGAGTTTCATTATCAGGCGGCCATTAGAATGCCTTACAACCGGATAAGTGTTGGTTTGATTGCAGAGGCATTCAGCGGGGACAAGATAAGTGCTTAGCGTGACTAAGAGAGTACAAATTGGCACAGAGAGTTCTCTTGGAAAGGGAGGGATGGATGGGAGGAGGCCCGGGGAGGTGGAGGGAGGGGGGCAAAAAATAACCTGGGGCTGACAGAAAAGGAAGGGGACCCCTTGAAACTGATGATTTAGCAGACAGCCTCTTCTTTTCAGGAAGATTCAGCAGAGGGGAAAGAGAGATAGGTAGAGAGCATGAGAGACAGGGAGACAGGTAAATAAATAAAGTCCTCTTCCTTTGCAGTCTGCAGGGATGGTGTTTGGTCGGTGTGTACACTGCTGCCGTAAGTAGGCAGCTTATTGATCACAGTTTTGGTGGTGGTTTTTACTTTTATCTTAATAAATTTTTGGTGTTCTGAAATTTTATGATTCCCAGGCATTTAAAAGCCCCTCAAGCCATATGCAATGAACACAAATATGCACTGTCTTCCAGGCGTCTTTGCTTTTTTTTGTCCCTGAAAAGTTGATGTTGTCTCTGAAACAGTATGGAAATATATTGATATATGGTGCATAGATACATTAAAATGTTAGCTCTTAAAAGAAACATTTTCTTAAGAATTACTGTTTAATGCACTCTCATTTCAGTGAACAAAGAAAGCAGATCTTTTGCTTTGTTCTCTGAAATAATATAAAGATTTTCTTTGTGGAATCCTTGGCTTTGTAGCGGGCTCAATGTTAAATACACTGACAGTTTTCTAGTTAGCAGCGTGGGAGCTCTGGGGGAGGGAGAGGGCACAGAGCACAGGATGGAGGAAGGAAGGGAGAGGAAACCACTTTAGATTGTAAAGGATTTCCATTTCCCAAAGACAAGCGCCCTCCCTCTCACTGTCTCCATGTCTCCTGCCTTTTCTCCGCCTCCCTCCCTCCTGATTTTCATCTCATTCTCACTCTCTCTCTGCCTGCCACTCTCTCTGCCCCCCCCCCCAACACACTGCTTCCCCCTATTCCTCCTTTGCTTTTTCTCTCTCTCTCTCCTTTTCCCTCTGTACTCGGTTAGCCCATTCTAATGGCCCAAGGCCAGGAACTCTGGGAGCTCAGGAGATTAGATGGGAGCTACGTGTGTGTGTGTCTGTGTGTGTGTGTGCTCATGTTTATCTGTGCTTCCATCTGTGTCTATGAGCGCATATGAGTGTGTATTCACGTGGGAGTGTGCTTCGTAATAAAATGTTGTTGTTTTTTTCTTCATTCACGAGTGGAATATTTGTCAGGCCTGACTGAGCAAGATGAATTTTCATCTCTGTGTCATCATAAGGCCACAGATGGGAGGGACAGGGCACAAATGAGAAGGATTATATAATTCAGAGATATTATTTTTCATTCTGCCGTTATCTGGAAATATCCTTATCATCCTGCAGAAGAGCTATCACTCGCACGAGATGAGAATTTTTCACCAAACTAAAGATGGAAGGTTTTAGTTTATGGGTTTATATGAAAATTTTTGATTTAAATTTAGGGCAGAAGCGTGTTGTAATAATTTGGGAAACTGTCCATCAGCTTGAGGCAGGCATCTGCTCACAGACTCAACAAGCCTCCACTCAGCTGAAGTGTCCTTGAGCAAGACAATGAATCCCAACGAGCTCCTGGGGTGTGTTCTGTCGCTGATACTTGACCTCTGACCTTCCTGGAGGGTGGGGCAAATACTTTTTTCGGAAAACACTGAACGCTCCATGAGTGATGAATACAGCCAGAGGAAATGGCACATTTCAAGGCTGAAGTTCTGTCATATTGAACTTGTCAATGAGATGAACACTTGGAGAAAAAAATGTCTCGATCATTCATTTGTCTGGGATGGTGTCTGGCTATAGGTGTTTTTCCACCCAAGCTGACACTCAGGCATATTTAGGTGTAAGGACTGACTAATATGTGCAGGGCAAAGCTTGATTACATGCCAGCATCTACAACAACTCAAAGTTTTATGAAGAGATCAAGGCTCTTGAGACATGGACTCATATTTCCTGTTCGGTATTACTGAGGACACATTTGATATGAGCTACACAGTTGATTGGTAAGTCACTGTAAACGGAGCAGCTCTACGAAGTGGCTCTTGGTTACATTGCAGATTAAAGTCTCAAACCTCTAGTTTGAAGGCCAATAAACCGGTACAATTAGCCGATTACACCTAAGTGCTATTAGCACCATAACTTACCCACAGTAATGATTATATTTCATTGATCAACTTCAACAAAAATAAACTGCATTAAAGCTGTGCAAATATGCTAATATACAAATCAGCCAATCCTTATAGTATTATATCAATACAACGTGAGAGAAATAAGATCCTGCTGCACTGGATTAATAAAAACAGACCAACGTAATTACAGTACAGTAATTGAAAAAAGCTATTAAGTTCCCAATATTTCAAAGTAATCTAGTTATGATAAAATAACATAACACTATGTCAAAGTCATCATAAGCTCACCCTATCATTATACAGGGCATAAAATATTATAATGTTACAATACTTCCATTGCCTCTAATGCACAAACTGAGCCAACAGTCTACAAATTCTGTTTGTTTAATATGGCCTCTTTATTTAGTCTCTGTAAAATTCAAACTTTTCATCCTGGAGGGATCCAAATAATTGAAAATTGGCTATTAAGGCCACAGGCTACTGATGGTGAGTAAAATTACATTTGTTATGCAGACCTGCTGTATCATGGAACCCCCTGCTGCCCTCATAACACAGAAATATAATAATCCATAATGAATTTCATGCTTAATTATTACAAAGGAGGAAATGGAAGTGGTTAAATAAACTGCTTAACAAATGAACTAATCTAAGTGAGACAATAAGAAGGTGTCACAGTGCTGACTCTGAGATATATGCTTTCGGAAATATGATTTGTTTTGTGCAGAAGCTGATGGGCCTTAAATAATGAATTGAGACTTTACTGATGTGAAATAAGCTTTGATAAAGGATTGTGGCATTAGTGACTTAAAAGGCTGGTGCATAGAAACACAAACGGCTCATTATTTTTTAAGTAGCTTTTTTTCTTTTCTTTGAAATGAGTACTTCACCATTTTGGCTTTGCACCGTCGGACTCATGTTGGACAGTTTAAAGTGCAAAGCATCAAAACAGATGTACCTGAACCAGCATTATTGTCTTTTTATTCCACACATTCCTCCTCCTTGCCAAAACCTGCTGCCTACAGTACCCACAGTTCATCTCAAATACAAACAGGTCGATAGGAGATTCAGGTGTGGTATTAGGAGCAGGTGATTTAACCTCAATGGCTAGCCTCAAGCAGATGAAGAGCAGGCTACAGAGGTCTGGTTGCTAGCTTATTTCTAACTCCGCACCCCCAGATTTTTTTCTTACAACTTCAGCCCCTGGAGATGCTGAAATGACGTCACTTGAGACAGTTTATCTGAATTCGATAAGCTCCCCCTGGAGCCACAAAAGGCTTCATACAATTTTTTTCACATATTTAGTTGTACTCTATTAGACCTGCACACAGTCTTTGAAATCTCTGGATTCCCCTTTAAAACACCAGTTTTGTCAACACAGTCACTTTATTTTAACAACAACGTGCGCGGCCGATAATGTTGAACTTCTGCCATCAAACAAAAAAACTGTGTTTTGGACTAGCAGTGATTGAATTATCCATTGTGAGCTGTGTTAAGGTCTTATTTTCCCACTAATTACATGAACAGTCTTTGGTTAAACAAAAACCCATTAGTTCAAGTGTGAGATATGAGAACTGGAACTTCTCAAATTTTTCTGGAATAAAATGAAAGCATCTTGCCAGGCTACTAATGAATGCTGTATGTTTGTGCATTCTCAATTACTTCAGCTGTTTTGGTGTGGCCCTAATTAGATGAATATAGATTTAAAAAAGACTGTGAATGCTTGTGTATCTCTGCATACTGTATATGTGTGTGTATTAATGCTTGTCTGGATCTGTGTTTGTCCCAGTCGTTAATGTGCGCACATCATATGTTTATGTGTGTGTTTGCGCTATCCTATTTTGGCTAAATTATGGGTTTCTCATTAGCAACAGTATAAATATTTGTGTGTGCAGTACATATCTTGCTGTGAAAGCAGCTTGCTGCCTTTGAACAATAAAAAATCATCTGCTTATCAGCAAAACAGAGCGTGGCTCCAAATCCTGGAAAAAACAGACAGACAAGCACAGATGTTAGAAGTGAGGAGTGTGTGTGTATGGGTGTGTGAGATCGAGAGAACGTGTAGTCGCTCATTCTTAACATGTTTACATTGAGGATTGTAATCAGTGAGGCTTTTGAAATGTGGATCATTTAATTGTGTTAACACACAACCCACTCAAAACTACAGCTGGAATTTCAAAGCTGCTGTGCTTTCCCAACATTTATCTTTCTGGCTTAATACATGCATGTCAATATGTCTCTTTTATTAAGTCTCTCATTTAACAAACAGTCTAAACTATCCTTGTACAGTCTTTCAGTTTCGTTCACCTACACCACACACACTTGCACGCAAGCTGCCATGCAGACAGGTTGCGTCTCTTTCACTTCTTTCTGTCTATTTGACATCTCTTTGCAGCCCCACCCATGTGACCCAGTAAAACAGGGCGTATTTCTGAAAGTAGAGATTGATATGTGTGTGTGCAGACCTTTTGTCCTTCAGCGCTTCCTGCAGGGCCCGACCTAGATCCCCAGAGCGTCAGCAGTTTGACAGATACACTGTGCACACATACACACACAACATGACGCAGACCATATCGCAATAAAATCGACTGATGCTCATTCTCTCTGCGTCTTTCTTTCTTTAAACAAGACTCTGAATCACTTTAATGGTTGCATTAAATGTAGAGAATTTTTCTTGATGTCACTTGTATTGGCCACTACTATAGGAACCCCATATGCACTGACAGATTTAGTGTAGCGCAGGGACGAAGCGAGCACACATGCAATGCAGTGGGATATTAAATGTCAGGCGAAAGGAAGCCAGTAGATTTTACATTTAGAGCTAAAGAATTCTTTCAGCATGTACTCACTATACACCAGACCTGCAATGATTAATCGATTAGTTGTTAACTTTTAAATTAATCTCAAACTAACTTGATATTCATTAAATCAGTTTGAGTAATTAAAAAAAATAAGTTCTCTGATTTTGGCTTCATAAATGTGATTTTTTTCTGGTTTCTTTACTAACTGAATATCTTTGGCTTGTTGACAAAACAAAATATTAAAGAGCATCATCTTGAGCTTTGGGACACACTGATCAACATTTTTCACCATTTTCTAACATTTTATAGACTGAAAACAATTAAGCAATTAATCAAGAAAATAATCAACAGATTATTTGGCCATGAAAAATGGGTGCAGTCCTACTATGCACATGGTATAGAATGTGTACATCTACAGGGAACTAATGATGAGCACCCATCAGTGCAGTGGAAGACATTAGAGGCATTACATAACACAGACATGATTTCATTGAAAAGAGCTGTTGTACACAAAAAACTTGGGCAGACATTAGAAGACATTTTAGCTCATAAACAAGATAGCAAGAGTTACTGTTATGACACCAATTCTGCTGATGTTCTGTGCTAAAACACATTTAATGGGGGAACTAGCAGCTTTCATTAAATACGTGACCTGACTTGAATTTGACACATTTATGGAATTTATGCAGCATTAAAGAAAAGGTGATATTCAGAACAACATTAACTGATATTCTTCATCTTTTAATCCCGTTTTTCTCTCACCTTGCTCCTCCTCACCATCTCCTCTGTGTGTGTGTGTGTGTGTGTGTGTGTGTGTGTGTGTGTGTGTGTGTGTGTGTGTGTGTGTGTGTGTGTGTGTGTGTGTGTGTGTGTGTACAGGCTATGGCTTTGTGGACTTTGACAGCCCTGCAGCAGCTCAGAAGGCTGTGGCCTCGCTCAAAGCCAGTGGAGTCCAGGCACAGATGGCGAAGGTAAGCCCCCCTCCGTCCTTCACTCTTTGGTCTGCTTTACATGTTACTGAGGTGTTTGGCTTTTCTTATGGTGCTGTTCTTCAGTCACTGTCTGTGAGCCCTGCAGAAAGCTGATGGTGACGGTGGTGATGTTTTTTGTGGTCATAATAATAATATGGACTACAGTAGTGTGGTGTCGATAATGATAATCACTGGATTTATTGTATATCAGTTATATTGTTGCATTGATTTATTTGAGACCAATAGTTACAGCTTTGAGCTCGTCATTGATGAGATCATTGAACAGCTATGGTCATGATGGGAGTATTGATCAAATCCCTGAAAACATGGGAGAAAGGATGGAGCAGCTGATATAAGTGGGTGAGCAAGGTTTCCTCATTGACTGCTAAAAATAATAGACAGCCATTAATGTGTGGACTCCTGTTTTGAGGCCTTGTAAATTTGGCATTTTGGTCATCACTATCTTGGATTTTTGGAGCCAAAGGTATTTAGATGAAAGGATGGAGATAACCCTTATGCTAGCTACTAGCTTGGTTAGCAAATTGTATTTACAGCTATGGTTATCTGTACCAGTGCTAATGCTAATTTTTGAAACGGGCTTAAAACTATCAAAGCAAAATTTACAAACTGGAAAAACTGAACAACCAACTCCTTAGCAGGTCTCCTAGAGGCTTTTTAGGCAACCATAATGTTACAGTTAACTTTCATGATCTGAATAGCACTGAAATAGCAACAGCTACGGCTGTACCTGTGCTCTGTTAATTTGGGATTGTGCCAAAGCAACTTGTTAACAGATGGCACCCACCTGTCACTCAAACCAACAACGCCCTTAATTATGCATATCTTTAATGGATGAGTTATAAAGATTCACCTCCCCTTACAGTTGTCATGAATGTTGAAATTAGCTATAGAGACCAAAACTGTTTTTTGTACCAGCCTGTAAACATGTGTAGTTCAACTGTAAATTTGGGCATTTCAACATTGGGTTTTATGGGGATTTACTCGCTTTTGGAACCAGCCTCAAGTGGTCGTTCAAAGAACTACAGTTTTTGGCACTCCTGCATTGGCTTCATTTTTCAGCCCCCCAGGTTGCCGCTTGGTTTTCTTTCATCCTTTATTCTTTCATTCCTCATGTATTTGCTCTCTTTTTTCCTCTCAAATGCTAATAATCATTTGTGTTTGTAGTTTTAGGTGTGTGTATGCGTGTTTGTGTGTGTGTAGCTGGCAGTTGTATGCGACCATGCTGTGCCAAAACATGTGGGCCTAACCAGCACAATCACATTATCCTTCAATGCTTGTGAGAGAAAGACACTGAATAGCCTGCCTTGCTTTCAGATTCATTAAAGCTGTATCGCTGCGTACTTCCTTTTATAAATGAGAGAGGAGTGCAATTAAAATGGGCCAGTCTTCAGGCACCAGGAGCATCCCATTGAATTAAACAGCAGCAAGCCTGTGAGCCACCTTTGGCTTGCTCTTCTATTAAACCTCTTTTCATTAGACTTCCATCTCTTATTTTGTTCCTAACGGCTTGAGGGGGCATTTGGAAGAGCAGTGTTGATGTGTTTAGCTGTTATTAAAGAGAGAAGAACCCTCGACTCCTTGGAGATTGAGTTTTCCGGAGGGATGGAATGGAGGGCAAGGAGTCAATTCCAAATGAAATTACACAGACTTCTTACTGTTTCATGAACTAATTATGCTGCAGAGCTGCTGATGTCCCGGCTAACTTTCGTGAATCAGGGTGCAGCGAGAAAGTCTCGGAAACACTGCTGTTGGATTTCCAGCTCGAGCCTCTAACATTTTGTAAGATGAGCAGCTTAATTGGGGTTTGACAAAGTCTTGGTTTTAACGCATTCAGTACCAATTAGACTGACTGAAGTGAAAACTCATGCCGTGCTATTTCCCACATCCTTCTCGGAGTATGCAGAGGTTTTGTGGGTTAGCTGGGACAGAAACTTTGTTCTTAGTTTTAATCTGCAAGATAGTTAAAAGCTTCTCCACCAAACACAGCAGTGAGGTGGCAGTAGATGGAGAGAGAGAGAAAAAGATGATTGGCTTTTGTGCAAGAGAAAGATGAGCCATCTAAGAAAGGTGAATATTGATTGTTTTTGGGGGAGAGGGTTTGGAGAAAGGTTTGGAGATAGAGCTGTACTGATCTGACAATGAACATCATCACTGAGCCTGTGGTGGATTAAAATGGGCCAAACATAGAGTATATGTAAATTTGCTAATCTATAAAGATACATTCATCCAAGCACGCCATGTGCTCAATTTAAGAAGTCCAAGATGTATTTAGTATATTTTATTAAGTTAAACCAGACCTGATGACAATAATAGAATGAGTAGAAATAGTTTATGCTGTAAAACTGCTGGGACAAATATTGATGGTGTGGTGAGAATGCCTAAGTCTTTATCAGCCCCAACAACGTTGCAACTGCTGGTATTGTTTTCACTTTGTGAGTCTGTGTGTGTATGTGTTTGTGTGTGTCATTATGGCAATATGTGGTCTTGGTGGCACCTATTGCAGCAGGAACTACTACAGAGGCAGTTTTAAGTATTTTTGCCAGGTGTTTGTCTGTCTGTCGACAGATTTTGTCAATGCGATATTGTGGCACTAGTGCAAGGTGTAGTCATGAATCTTTACAGATGTGTAGTTAAGATCAAAATCAAGGCAGATTTTGAAGATGGGTGTGGTCTGGCAGAAGTAGCCGGAAGCGGGAGGGTAGGAAGTAAGAGTGTTTTTGCATATAGTCCTTTTTAAATTAACCGAACTCGTTCCTCTTAAAGTGCACCAAAAAGTGAACCAACAGAAAAGGGACTCAGTTCTTTTTGTGCTCACATTGTCAGTGCATTTGGAAAAGGACTCAGTTCTCTTTCTGGTCAACTTCAGCTCTGACGGGGCTTCAGCTTTCTTTCTGTTCTAACTATAGCCTTTATATAATATATGTTGACGCTTCATTCTTTTTACTTTGACGTGGTGCTGCAGTGTGGTTTTGAAGCCCCTCGCTTTCAGGTGAATTTAAAATAAGTGCGCTGTAGACTGTTGCTGTTTGATGTATTCTACATTCCACATCTGGAGACATGCAGTATCTTCCATGGACCAAACTACTCCTCATCCTGTGTCCTTGCAAGCGTTACAGGCTGATGTGGTTTTGTCTGTTTTTTCAAGCGTCCCAGTGCAATAGCATGTGATCTAGAGGGTTAAATACAGTGTCAAAGAGCAAAGCGAACCTGGACCACTTTGTGTTTACAGTGCACGAGTTACTTGAAGTGAACCGTACTCAGACTATGTTGTTCGCTTCAGAGGGGTCTGAGTTCTCTTGGAGTGTTCACATAAGCGCAAAAAATGCTGAGTCACTGCTCTGAGTCCGTTTAGAGGGCTGAAAAGGACCAAGTGTGGAAACACTCTAACAGAGGGGGCATTGGCCCTCAACTTTACGCCCCTGGCTCACATTTGTTTCTAGGTCGCTGGTCACTGTATTGCACCTGGGGTGATCTCACTGCAAGATGGTGTCAAGTTTAGTTATGGATTTAATTTAGATGTAATATCATGAAACTCTAATGAAAGCTGCCTTTTTGTTTTTTATTCTTAGAAAGTAGAAAAGTACAGGGTTGCACATCGGATGGACTGTGGTTGTGGCTTTTACAGGAGTCCTTAATCTTATTGACAAAATAGTGAATACATTTGTGCAGTCAAGGATAGCAGGGAGATCAGCAGCAGCAGAATTTTTATCAGTGGTTTCAAGTAAACCTCTATGGATGTTTTTACCGGTGAAAATAATCTGTGAAAAATAATTAGTTCTCACATCCCTAATCTGAACATTACAACTGAATCAAAGCTCTATCAGGTGGAAATGGTGGACATGGAGCTCAATAGATTTCCATAATCGCTCCACTTTTCTACAGTCACACTTAAAAAGTGAATATCATCATTTATCCACATATCTGAGTTAACACCTTAGGTTTTTCTCACTCTTTCTCAAAGGGGGCTACAGTATATAATCGCAAGATGAGAGACACATCTTATTAAAAGATCCTGGTGTGAGTATTGAGACTTAAGAGATGGGTTAGATTAGAGTGAAAAATAGCTGTGAAAAACATTTCTGTGGAGTACGTGTTAAAGGTGTCAGAGCTGAAAGCATGTTTACACAGTCATTAATTAAGTTACATAAATTAATAAACTAATCCTCTGTACAGATATTGATAATATTTAACCAACACTCATATTAAGCGCATCACTAAAGAATCAGAGGCTGGAATAAAATTACAGCATTATCATTTGGGCTTTGAAGGAGGAGAAAATTCCACTAATCATTGAGCAACAGTGAAACTGGGACCCAGAGGTTGTCACTGGGTCACTGCTTCACCCAGACATCCTTGATCCTCAGAGTGCAGATTAAACTGGGTCCTGGCACTGTTCAGTGATTGGAGCCAACTACTTTGTCCACTGCCAAAATTCAGTTAAAATGATAAAAGCCTAAATTCTTTGACTAGAAGAGCTCATTAAGCACTGAGAACTTATTTTAAGTGAACACTGATGGAAGGCACCAGCCGTCTGTCATGCTTGCATCACGCCGTAGGCAGAATCAGAGGATTCCTTTCACAAGGCTCTGGAACTCTGCAGCATCAGAGGGAAAGTATGGGATGTATCGGGACAAACCAGTCAGTGCCAGGAATGTTCCCTCAGGAAGACACCAGAGCTGGGATATGGTGCAGGAGAAACTTAAGGTGTGCTTAATGCAATACAGTTTCAGGCCACCGCCAAGTCTCCAGAGGGCTTCAGTTGTACCTGTAGAGCATGGACCATGACACACATGAATACTAAAATGCACCCATTTCCAGACATTCCCATAGAGGACTGACTGTGTTGAAGAACCACATGAATGTGCATGTGACACAAAGGAATCAACAGGCAGCGTCAAAGCCAAACACAGGCACTGTCCTGCCATGTTGCACATCATGTGAGGGTTGTGGGGGGTACAGTATATACTGCGTAAGACGCTGAATCCAAGGCAAGACATTTTAAAATATCTTGAAATATCAACAGGAGAGAAGAAGCAGCAGTAAATCTCACAGTGTAAGAGGTCTGAAAAAATCAACTGCCAACCTCAGAGTTACCCACGATTAAAGTAACTTCCTGACATTACCCATGAATTAATTATAGCACAGCTGAAGCAAGATTAGACTGTTGTTGTATATATAATTGTATTCACTGTGAGAAACCTTTATCCATTAAACCCCGCAGCTTGCACTGACATCTTCTTTGTGATAGGTGCATGTTTTGGTTGTGGAATAAACGAGACAAGAAGAAAATACAGCAAGCTGAGATGTGAAGAGAGAAACTGTGTGTGTGTGTGTGTGTGTGTGTGTATGTGTGTGTCCTACACTCACTTCCTCAGTCTTCTTGGTAATTACTGTTGACCTGAAAGATGATTACTGCTACAGCTGTACTCCCCCCTCTCTCTTGCCTGCTCCATCACAGTTAGTTTTTCTGTCTCCCTGCCTCATTTTCACTTTCACTCCATGTAAGTACATCTACGTCGAATCTTCATTTAACGTAAAGTATTAAATGTTACCCTTACACTTAAAGTCCCTCCATTACAAAGAACACCATAGTATCTCTGAACTTTAACATACGTGATGCGAATGTGTCTCATTTTCATTTTTTTTTTTTTATTTCCTATTCAGTTTCTTCTTTCTATGCCGCGCCTTGTGTGTCCATTAATCCATTCTTCAACATAAACCAATTACATGCTGAACTTGCTGAAAAACAAGTCTGCATATGTGCGTGAGTGTGGGTAAAATATATGTGAAATTTTGTCCTCACAAAAGACTGGTCCTACCACCTAAAAACATGTAGCAGTGTTAAATTATTGTTTGTTGAAATTCAAATCAAGTGCTGCTTTCACTATGCAAAAACAAAAAAAATGCTCACTCTGCTATGCATATGAGCGCCGAGTGTGTGTGTTCTTGTGTGTACAATAACAGTTACAGAGGACCAAGGTCACTATGCTAATTAGAGAGATGGTACCACTGGCTGTGACACTTCACACCTCCCTCTCTTCCTCTCTCCCTTTCTTCTTCTCCCCTCCACTTTGTCCTTGGCACCGCCCGCCTTTCCTTCCCCTTCCCTGTCTCTCTTTTCTTTTTATACTTCCCCCTCTTCCCTCTTTTTTGGCCTAGTTTGTTCTCTTCATTTGACCCACCCACCATCAACCTCCCCCTTTTTTCCTTTTTCTCTTTTTTTTGGTCCCAACTCCCTCCTCCTGTGTTTGTCTGCAGCAGGTGCTGCAATGCCTCCTCCAGAGTCATTAGTTGCAAGGTTGAGTGAGGACAGATAGTGAAGGAAAGAAAGAGAAGGGGGGTTGGGGGCTTGGTGTGACATGAAACAGAGAGAGAGAAAAATTACCTATTTTTATTTATATATTTAATTACAATATTGCAGTGGTCCACGTATCTGTTTACACATTCTTTATTTGTAGCTATTTACTTAGCCCAGGAGTGTGTTTAAGCAGCCTGGGGCGGCTTTTTGTAATGGTTTTCAGTGAAAGTGAGGTATTTTGCTAGCTGCTCTTGTGTCGTTGAGAACTTTGCGTTTTTCTGCTCTATGCACCTCATGTTTTTACAGGAGCGCCTTGAACGCTTGGGTTTAAAAAACTTAAATTTAGTGCAGAAAAAGTGACCCAACACCATCAGCAATTTTCCCATTGTCCAGTCAGATGACTTGAGAGGCAGGCCTTCTGTGGTGGTGATAAGAAAAGCTCCGTTTCCACCAAACACTTTCGGTATGGTACCTTCGGAATCAAAAGTAACCCTTCAGACATGGTACCTAGACCCTGGCGTTTCCACTGCAGACAGTACTCTTAAATGTGGGCGGGGTTGTTGTCACTCACTCCTTCGTCCAGCACTCACTGTATTTCCTCATTATCGGTGACACAGATGGAAGTCTGCACCTCATTTATTGTCCACAGAATGAGGCTGCACACAGACATTTTCTGAACAAAATAAACAGGCTACAATGAGAGTCTCCATGGGATATTTAAAGATAGCAGGTTTGTTTATTGAGTCCTTCTCAGGCAAGCTCACAGGTTCAGTGTTGGGTAGAATATATAGCCTGGCCAAAATGTGTATGTACACGTTTGAAGATCCTCCCATTACTAAAAGTGTATGTCATATAAAAACTAAGTTGATGGTCAGAGTTGTTGAAGTGAAACTTAAGGTGTGATGATTGATTCAGGTCATCAACTCATGCATTAAGTAACATTACAAGTAAACGTTCCACCTTAAAAGTCGACTTTGAAGTTATTTTTTACTCTGACTACAGTTGCTGTCAGCATTAGACTAAAAACCAGCCACAACTCGGCCCTGAGCAGAGTGACGGTCCGCTTCTGACCAATCAATGGACTGCAGTGTTCACAGCTCCACCTTTAAGTACCACATCTGTGTGTTAGGTACTTTTTGCAGTGGAAATGGGAAAAAAAGCGCACTGAACTAGACTGTACCATACTGTACTTCTTGGAGGAAATGGGGCTAAAGAGTCAGCAGAGCACTGAATACATGGTTTGTGTTAAACTAACTTAAGCTCACTTTCAGTGTTTTCCAAGGCAAGCTGAAAGACATATCTGGACAAACTATACTCAACTACTTTCCAATGTTTTATTAAACATAATAATGCCCAGCGATTGACAGCGGATTGTCAAACTGTCCCCGACTCATCCTAAAATAAGCCTTGAACCAACCATCGTCCAGGCGAAGCTCCTGGACCAGCTGGTTGTACTCCCCTTGATTTTTCCCCTTTCTGAGTGTCTCATAAACCAACATAGATTTCTGTTTCCCTGTGACCGACGTAATATTTGGGAACAGCCTCTCACCCCCAGTCAGAGTCAGGATAGGTGCCCTCCTCTTATTCATTTTAATGCGAATTTTAACATATAATTTGTGAGTTTACTTCTCAGCAAAAAAGCAGTTACACTAAGGACTTGTGATTCAATGGTTGCCTGGCAACGATAAAGAGGCAAAAAAAACAAAAAACGCAGCAAGCTGCAAAAAGTGTTCTGTGTGATGAGGCAGGCTTTAACAAAAAAGGTAGTGCTGCACACCTCAGGTTTTACAGGTTGCAAAACGCTCTCTGTCCAATTGACTTCTTCTTTGAATTGAATCAAATTGAGAGGACACATGAGCACACATAACTTTGTTGCATGACTGTCATTTATCAGCCCTGATTAAAGTCTTTCTTTCTTTCTTTCTTTCTTTCTGTCTTTCTTTACTCCCTCTGTCTCTCTGTCTTGCGTGTCTGTCTGATAAAAGCCAGATGCCTGATGTTCACATGAAATGGTTTACTGATGCATCCAGTGTGTGTGTGTGTGTGTGTGTGTGTGTGTATGTGTGTGTGTGTGCTTTCTTGCATGTGTGTGTACCAGCTTGCATCTGCCTGTATATGCCTGTATATTGTGTGTGTGTGTGACAGCTGAGGTTAGTGATGGGAAGAGGACAACAGAGCCGACTGACATATAAAAAGATGAGAGGAGACAAAAACACATAGACAGGAAGACGTGTGCATCTCTCTCTTTCTCACTCTGCTTTCTGCGTGTCTATCAATCTCTCGTCTTTCCTTCTTGAAACTGTGCACCCTCTTTTTTCACCTCCTATCCCCCATCCTTCACCCCTGTTTAAATGTATTTGTTTCCCTCTTGTTTTTTTTATGTATTGTCTTTTTTCTGTTTCCCCTTTCTGTGCTTTATCTTGCTCTTTTCCCTCTTCCTGCCTTTCCCAGACAGATATGACACACTATCCTTTCACCAGCCAGCATACATAATGTGGAATGTGGTGGCACTCAGCTTTTTAAAGCAAACTCTGTGACAGAGACGCGTCATTTGAAAATAGGAAGACCTACAGATATAGTGCTGCTGGGATGTTTCATTGGGTTTATGGTCTGTTGTGAATTTCAGCATTATCTGTCTCAGATTCCTCTTAACCTACTAGAACATGAACACTACAAGAATACACAGCAGCTGTGTTGTGTAGTGACAGTGAAGATGTATTGCTTAGATTTAAGTTTGTCTCTGGACGGTTGGACAATATTAAGTGCTAAATGGAATTATAATTCTCTCTTTCTGTGTAAGAACCTATAAACTATAATGATACTGCAGCTGTGGTGATAGTGTTTCAGTATTTCGAAAGAGGATGGATCCATTTCTGGACCTGTTTGTGGAAAAAGCTGGCATTTCTAGGACATGCACTATCACCCTCTGTGGTGTACTTCTGATTGAAGAATGCCACACTGCATGGTGTACAAATGTTGATGCTGGAGTTGATGCGACAAGACCACACATAATTGTGTATAAACTGTTAGCACTTTAATCAGTCTATCCCTTTAAACCATTCAACATTAGGAAGGACCCTTAATACTTATGTTTGTGTTCCACTCAGAGAGTGGAAGCTACCAAACTACACAAATGCCAGGTGCACACTACATGAAAATCAAGCAGATTTTGGGCCTGAATGCCCCCTCCCAACAGTGGTCAGCAAAGATCTGATTTTGAGCTGTGCTAAAGATCATCTTGCCAGATTTTCCTTTGGTGTGAGGCATGTTAAGAGTGTTTTTTTTATATCCCCCAATCGGTTTGGAAGTCCATCCTGGCTGCACCAATTTCAAATTTCTGATATTAAACATGTCCAATATTTATGATCCAATATCCTGTCATGAAGGTGAAACCTTGCGGATCACCAGCAGTCCTGCGGATCTCAGAGGGTTTTAATGCAACATCAAATGGGATTCAACTCAGAATTTACACAGGATTTTCCCTTTGTTCTACGTCCATTTAAACCATCCTTGTTTATATCCAGGTTTGTGCAGCAAACATTATAACTTTTAGCCACCCTGTCCAGCATATATATTCCCCATCTCTAATGTCTGTGACAATTTTTACTCACCAATGCTCCGTTTTTATCGCCATAACTTCAGCCTGTCCGCCATGTTGGCTTACACAAAAGTCCCATTAGATGATGAGACATTTGTGAGATCTACGGTTTTGACAGTGGCAGCTGTTGTGTGGTGTGCTGTTTTGGCCAAAGAGTTGCTCCACACACCACAGCAGTGAAACTGTGAAATTTATCATTACATATTGCTTTGTGTGTGGTCTCCCACATTTCGAACATTTGTTGTGTTTTAGCATGAGCCAGTCTTAGCCCGGCTTGCTAACACAAGCACTACCTCGACAAAATGTTATTTTTCCATATAATTTGTGCCATTTTTAAACTCCTGCATGCTCACTGTTGTGTTTATCTGACAGTATTTAAGAGAGAATGTCTAGCTAGCGTTAGCTGTCTTTCTTTTAAGTCAACATGATGTCACAAGCTTGCTGCCTTCTTTAAGCGGGAAAGGTGATGTGTATTCTTTGGTATGTACACTGAAAATCTTGAGTGAGCCTTGGCTTTTCATCATTTCTGGTTAATTTCACAACCTTAAATTACATTATGATTGAAGAATATCAAGGCCAACATGGTGCGCCATCATTTCAAGATCCAAGACAAGATATTAAAGAACACATACCTGAATCATGCTTTAGGTTGTCTTATGTTACTTCTACCTTTGTGTTAGCGTAAAAAATGATTAAAGTACAAGTATGGGCAAAGTACTTTAAACTGAGTAACCCTGGGCTTATAATGAGTTTGTCAGTCATACAGCCAGTCACCAAGCAGCTCTCAAGACAGTCTTATTTACAATATTGTTTTACAACAGTCAAGCATGCACACATTTTAAAATAGATTTTTGGGGAAAAAAAATAAAAAATAAGATTAGACATTTGATTAATTAAAATGTTCTTTTCTCCCTCATGTGCTCCGTCCTCCATCCTTGCGTCTGGTTCAAGGCAGAGTTGACATTGTAAAATACAGATAATGAATCACATTCTGTTTGGAGTGGAGGACAGTGGAGTGGCCAAGGTCGTGTGTGTGCGTGCGTATTCACAGCCACTCCAGAGTAAAAGCTTAATGTATGTGTGTGCACATGCTGTACCTCTGTGTGTGAACCTGTGTCTTTTTGTGAGGCTGGACCACCTCTGGTCCAACAAAAGCAAGAGGAGGACAATGAGGAGAAGGAGGAAAGAAAGGGAGAGAGAAGAGAGGAGTGGGAGGGAGCCTAGTGAGTGAAACCCAATCGAATTAAATGTAATCTGGCCTGAATGTGCACAACCATCAGCTGCTCTCCAATCTTATTAACCCTGCATTACCAGCCCTGTTTTGTGTGTATGTCTGCGTGCGCATGTGTCTTCTTTATGTTAGTGTGTGTGGAGGAGGGAGAGAGATGGAGGAGTTAAGTGGATGAGTGAGAAAAGAAAGGGAAGAGATGGACGTGATGGGAGGAAGAGAGTGTGTAAGAGGCAGAGAGATGGAACAGAAAATGAAGATGAATATGAATGTTTGGGTGATTAATGTGCCTCTGTAGCATTGCTAATGAAAAAAAATATTTCTCATAATAACAGTAATCACGATAATTTCTGGTGACACTTAACAGTTTCTTTATTGCGCTGCATTAACTTGTGTATTATACCATCAAAAGGGATTGCATGTGGACCAAAATCAGGGATACAACGCTGCAGCCCCTATTAAAATCTTAGTAATTAGCCTAACATACTTAATAGGGTGTGACAAAACAGTGTAAACACAAAGAGTACAAACTCAAGAACATTTATTCTTTAAGTATAATTAACAGTTTTTGGCTACCAGTTGGCTTTGTAACAACATACGAATTTCAGAGTGAGATAGAAACAATTGGTCTGATTCAATTTCAGCAAAAAGATCTCACTGTGCACTGCAGGATGAGACACAACAGCTTTAGCAGAGACAACAGGAAACTGTGGCATGTGACAAAACAACTATTTTTAGACTACTTTCAACACTCGTGTTGCTGCTTATTATACTCATTATAAGCCACTATATGTAATTTTGTATAATAGCCTGTTTGGACTCTTAAACACAACAATTGTAGCATGAGACATGTAATGTTTTCAAGGTTAATTTACAGTCAGGCCAACCTACAAAAATTCAGACATGCAATGTGAAAATTCTGTTTATTACACTGTAGTTTCTCTCTCCGTCTCTCTACAGTCGGCTGTCTCTTGAATATCACTGTGTTGTTTGAAGGAACTTGCTGTGTTTATGCAGCCTGGAGTGGCATACTGTAGCTTTAGTGATATTCAGCCAAAAGCCATCCATCCAAAGGTTCCCATCTCATAAATACTTTATGGACTATCTTCATTAAAAATGATAATTTAAGTACTTAAAGTGGGAGTGTTGCTTTTTTCTGAATTACCAGAGCAATCAGAGAGTAGAAGACCTGACCCTCTGGGGTCAGGAGAACAACCTACTCCTGAACATCCGCAAAACTAAAGAGGTGATTGTATCCTTTGGTAGGAAGCAGCAAAGGAGCTATGCCCCCTCTTAAAATGAACGAGTCCGCGGTGGAGAGGGTGGATAGCTACAAATACCTTGGTGTCCACATCACTGAGGACCTTGTCGCTGCATACAAACTCAGTTGTAAGAAAAGTTAGGCAGAGGCTGTTTTACCTTACCCGAGGAAATTCCGTCTACCCCCTCAAATACTGAGGAATTTCTACTTCTGCACCAATGATAACATCCTAACGGGGAACATTGTAGCCTGGTATGGAAACAGCACCAAACAGGACCATGAGGCCCTGCAAAGAGTGGTTGCTATAACATCTGTCTGTTGAGCAAAGTTTTTGGAAACTTAAGCTCATTAAAACGTACCTGTGTTCAACAATGAGACAGGAACATCTGGTGGTCTTTCTGTCATCAGCATCAATGCAGAACTTGCACAGAAGCTGTCATATAATGACCTTGTAGCCAGGTAATGCCAGCAATGATAATGGTAATGCTGCTGAAAAATGTCTGTTCTGTGGTTGTTTTGTAGTGTAGAATATACTATCTATGCAGAACCATAAAGTTTTGGGACTTTTCTTCTGTTTAGTGTGATTAATGGGACAGTTCTCTTGTTCTTATTATTTAATTGTATTTATTTTAACAGTAATGATATTTATCCTTCATTTATTAGAATAAACTTGTTCTGTCATTTGTTAGTTAGGAGTAGTTTGTTCTGTGGTGTAATATATAGCCCACTGTTATTGTGTATTTCTGGTTTCTTATTTGTAACATTGATAATGAAAATATATTTCTTTGGCTTACATTATATAGGAGATTGAATGCCCAATTTAGAAGAAAATCACAATATTTCGGAGTCACAAATTTTGTGTGTCCTCATTTATTTGCTGAATCTGTTTACATTGCAGTTGGTTGCATTTACTTTTTATCTATACGCTGATTTCTTAGTCTCCCAAGAATAAAAACTTCTTTTGCGGTATTTCAAGATTGTTTCCAAATTTTTGGCATTTCCCCTTAGGGTTGATGAGCACACTGAGCATGTACATAAAGGAGGGGATAGAAACAAATCTTCTGACTTGAATAAGGAAACTGCCAGGGAAAATAAATGATTAAATTGGCATGTATACAGTCCCTTTTTTGTTTTCTGTAGTTTGCCAACATCGTTGTTACTAAGTGTGTTGATTTCCCAGAGATCACTTTGCAATCAGCGTCCCACTGAGACACCTTTTTTGTGTTGATGAAAGTTTGAGTTGTCTTTGAGGTCCTCATCTGTTTAATTCAATCAGATGCTTATGATGGATGGAAATGTTAAAATGTATCACGTCCTGTGTACCAAAGCAAGTTTCTGTAAAGGCCCTACCTACAACCTGCTGTTAGCGAAAATATGTGCAAATGCTTTCATGGGTAGGAGTTCTTTGAATCCTTACATCAGCAAAACAGACATTTTCTAATGTATGAAAAGGTCCCTGGTTGTTAATTTAAGTCACAGATTTTTCGTTTTATATATCTCATAATGTGCTGATGTCTCTGTGGACAGCAGCAATTAACACACTATGAATTCTGCACTTCCCGCGTCATGCCTGACAGCAGAAAAGAGCAAAAAGAAAACTGGGTGGTGGTTAAGTGGTGATGGCTACACTCTGAAAGAAAATGTCCCAAGAGCTCCAAAGCTGGATTTTCTATCAGAGGGAAAAGCTTTGAAAACTTCATGTTTTTAGACCTTTAGGGATTTTTGCTGCTTTATGAAGAACCTTCTCTTTTTCTTGCAGAGAGCATGGAGTTGGGGTTCCAACCCATAGAATAAATACTACAGCAGAAAACCAGCATCTGGGCGATGATGTCATGACATAAGGTCATGCCAAATAAAATAGAAGTACATACTGGGCAGTCAGCACAGTTAATTAGAGCCAAAATATTTTGTTTCTGCAATGACACAGTCATGTTTTGTCAACGTTATCATTAATTAAATCAAATGAAATACAAGTCTAAGAGGTGAACATGTCATAAAAATGTCTCCCCCAGGGCTGAATGAATCTGCTAGTGGTAACTCAACATTGTGTGAAATGGATTGAAAACAAAGTTTGTCCCAACACATGTGGCAATATAAGTATATAACAATACAAAGTGACAAGCTACAACAACACTGTTATTATTTCAAATAACTTCAGATGAAATGTAGCTGATGAGCTTATATTATATCCTTGTGGTTATGTCATCATTTTCTTCCTGTATGTTAGGGTGTATGTGCTTTTCTATAGTACGTTTCTCTTTGCTTATATGGTTATGTCACTGTCTTGCTAATTGTACTTGTGTGCTGTTGTCCTTGCTTATGTGCTATGCCTTGTGCTTTTGTGTGTTTGTTTGTGGCGATGTGCTTTGGTCTACGTTGTGTTTTGTGCTGTGCTTTTGTATAGTACGTTCTTAATGTTTTTGGGTATATGCTTATGTCATTGTTTTATTAATGAAACAATGAAACAGTGTCTTTTTTTCTTATGTGCCTTTGTCTATGGTTATATGTTTGCTCTTTGCTTATGTGCCCTTCTGTGGACATGTCATCAATCGGTTTTTATCTGTGCTTGTCTTTTTCTTATAATACACATATACCACCAATCTGCCAGGGACTGCAGATGAAAATTAGCCTGTATGACTAAATCTAGCACATTTACGTGACCTAAGTGATCATGTTAATTAATGTGCACTGTCCCTTTCTAAATATAATAAACGTCATCATTTTGTTAAAAGGCAGTTTCATTATTTATTTATTTTTATTGTTTATATTTTTGGAAGTTTTTATATCATTCTGTAGTTTCCTAATAGTGTTTCTTATATTTTCAAAGCCAAACATTCACATTTTAGTTAAAGTGCATGTTTCAGTTTAAAAATGTTATTTTCTTAAACCCTTATAAAAAAGTATTCCCACATGACCCGACGTAGGTTTCTGCATGATGACATTATTTAATGCCCCCAGGCCTCTTCATGACTGAGTCAAGCCTTTTTTGAGAATTAAAGGGATAGTTCGGGTTTTTGGACATGACGTTGTGTGAAACGCTGACCATCTGTAGCTCTGATGTGACAGTGTAAATACTGTCAACGAGCCTCCTGCTCTGAGAAATGGCCCGTAGTTTACCGGAGAAAAAGTAGTTCTTAAGATATAAGGGGGGCACGGAACCAAAAGGTTTTAAGCTACAAAAAAGTATGCATGTGTTTTGTTAGACTATTTCAATAATTTTAAAACATCCCCGCATTACGTCAGACATTGCTATCAATTGGGACTATTTTCTGACCAGTATCACTCCGCTGTGCAGGCCCGCAAGACAGCACGCCAACAAAAATCAATTAGACAGTTCATCACCACACCGTGCAGGTGCGCAGGATAGCAACGGTTAACGAAAACTTCATCGGCTGTTTCCAACAGAGAACCAGTAGGCTATTATTAGTGAGGAGGAAGACGTACTAGTACTAGGCTGACCACTGAATTTTCTATCCATACATATAAAGTAAACTGCGAGTATCATTTAAGTAGGCTATCTCGTGGCTGGGCCAAGTGTCCTCTTTTGTGGAAATCAAAATATGGTCACCCTAGACTTACTTAAAAAGCCATCCTTTAACGTTACCGTTACAGATCAGGGGGAAACGTGGCAGGACAAGAACCAAAGTTAGGGCGGCAAAACTACCATTAGAGTGGGTGGGAAGGGTGGTGGATAGATGGGTAGAACAAACACTGACCTTCACCCTGGAGAGCGGTGTCCCTGACCTTCACCTGGGAGAATGGTGTTCATGTTCCGTAATATTAAAAGCCAAACCCTGTTCTTTTTTCCTAAACACAACCACGTGCGTTAGTTGTTGGAGGGAAAAAAATGTCAATTTGCGTTATTGGACTGACATAGTGTGTTTATTTTGAAAGAGACTGCATGTAAACAGTTAATTTCTTGTGAAATTGGAAGTGTATTTTGGAAGAAGACAATGCATGTAACAGGCAGAACTTTACACAGTGTCCCAGAATGGCAACAACCAACACACCCAGGGTCCTTTCACGTTGTATCTGGACGTGGAAGGTCCATGACCAAACATTGATATGAGACGAGATAGGAGTGAGAATGTGTTGGTCTGGTGGCTCAGGAGTGATAGATATAACAGCTTTCGTCCCCTGTTGGAAAGGGCTGTCTGATGACAAGGTAAAGTGGTAAAAATATTACTAATATAGAGCACATTTAAGCTGATATTGATACTTTTAGGTGGGCCTTTTTTAAGGTGGCTTGAATACATTTTGCTGCTGCTCCCGTCCACAGTAGTACATTGATTAGCTTCTATGGCAGTACTCCTGCCTGCTATTCCAAACTGGGAGCATGTCGACTGCCATCTACTGTAGGAAGTACACTAACTTTGGATAAGGACCTCATACAACCCCATTAAGAATTATTATTATCAGTGCTCTATGGCACTGCTTTTTGCTAACAGCTGAGTGGGCGCTTTTATTAGAAAAACCCAGAAAAGAATGCAGATGGAGTCAACCTTTATAGAAATAAGTTGTTCAACTGGCAAATGCCTCACTTAGGATCGAAACCCTTCAAATTCAGTATCACCTCAGCATTACCCCAGAGAGGATGGAAAACAAAGAGGAATGAGGGAAATGCTGCCACGAACGAGAGGAGGAATGGAGTAGGCAGCTGGAGAGTGGGGGTGGTGCTTGGTTTGATGGAGCTGGGTTGAGAACAGCTCTATAAGGACGGAGATAACTGGAAAACACTATAAAACGCCTCTCCTCACATTCTTCCCTCTGTGGAATTAGCCTTTGAGTGGGCTGCTGGAGCGAGGGAGGGTGTATGCAGAGATTGATGGAGGGGAGGGTGTGGGAAGCCCAACTGTAGCGAGGGAGGATGGAGAGAGATGGAGTGAATATCGAGTGGGCAGCTTGAACTCTGAGAGGGAGGAATGCAGAGTGATCAAGGAGAAGGAAGAAGTACAGGAAGGAAATAAAAGGTTTGAAGAAAAGGAGGGTCTGAGGAAGAAAAGGGTGTATTCCACACACGCTTTGGAATACATATGAATGAAGTATATTAATGGAAGTAGGAGCGGCTGACTGAAATGTCCCTATTTTATGGGGACACTGTTAAGTCTATTTTCTGATTGGCTACTCGGTCCTCACATCTCTCATTGTTATTGGTGGCCAGGCATGTTTGTTGTTTATCATTGGGTAGACAGCAGAGTCGGCTAGATTCACAATCCGATGGCATAATTCAGCCATCGATCAAACTTTGTGGACAGCAGTAGCCAAACTGCTCCTCCAGACAGGGAGAGAGAGCTTTCAGAGTAGAATATCACAAATCAAATGCTGTAACCTTTTAGTACGTCTGAGTCTGCACATGCCCACTGAAAACCAATGAGGCTTTTTCCCTTGCTGTGCCTATCAGCCTGTCGACTCTACCTCTTCACTTGTCTTTCTTTTTTCTTTATTTTCTCCTGTCTTTCATTTTCTTTCAATCACACATCCCCATTGCACTTCTTCCTCTTGAAAAGTTTCTTCGCCGAGTTCCTCAGGGTCAGTTGTCTTTGTCGATCTAAACAGAGATGCTCTAGGAATCATGATGATGGTGGAGCGAGACACCTGCAATGCCTGCTGGTCCTTTTAACATTTACTCAGATGAAAGATTTGCGTGCATGTGTATGTCTCTGCAGCAAAAGGTGAACTGTTTTCTTGTTTAGAATTCAGAATAAAACCAAGGCTTTATAATTCAGCAGTAATGGATCTGTGGTTCTGGGGAAGACAGAGGTACTTACATGGTTCAAATGCACCTTTAGCTTTGTGTTCTCTTACACTGCTCTGCAAAATAGATACAGTACATACAGTGTTTTACACACAAGAAGGGCTAGGATAAGGGTTGTACCAGACTTTGAATTGTCAGTTAAATCAGCTGTGGCTGTCCAATACAAATATTTGACTATTCGCTCCTTTTTTTCCTATAGAGTTTAAGAGGTTGAACAGGGTTCAGTGGGACGTTCGTTGTGACAGGAACATTCACATTATTTTTCATAAAAAATCTGGCAAAACATCAGATACTACAGTAAAACTGAGACTATCTGCAGGGTTTGATATCACTGAGTGAGATCTGTCGTGATTTGGGTGAACCGATCCTTTTACGTCATCCAGATGGACTGGAGTCCCATTTTACCAACTTGCTCATAAAAAAGTAATAACAGTGTTACATTATGAAAGCTATAAATCACTATTAAATTAACGAGATTCTGATTGACCATTTTTGGATCTGCTGAACGTCCCTTGTTCCACAAAGAAATATCAACGATCCAAACTAATAAATCAAATGGATTCAATCATTAAATTTCAGAATATTTTACTTGATCCCTATAAAAGTGATTGCAATGAGCTCCTTACAGTAAATTCACCATGTCAGTCTGTTCTTTAGTATTTTCCAGGTTCAGCTGTAATAAATACAGATGCAAAACACTTATTTTTTTCAGTAAAATGTCTTACTGCATCCCAAACAATTTGAGCAATTTAAGCTACACTTTGGCTCATAATAAGGCACTCAGTCAGTTCTCTTCTTATATCCTCCACACAGGAAATCTAACAGTGTATGATTAAACTGCCATCTATTGGTTAACTTATATAGATTTCAAGGAAAAATCAAGAAGCATGATGATTATTCAGTATGATATGTCTCATGTTCAGTTTATTTGACGCAGGATGTAAGAAATAGCATACTGTATAATCGCTCCTGTAAAGTGTCAGGTTGAGTTAATGGAGCAACAGTCATTCTAAAAGTCAAGGTCATGAAATCTTAATTTCTGGATAATGTTGAGATAAGGTTGCTTCGAGGGAAAAAAAAGAGCAATAATGCTGTAATAATGCTTCAGTAATAATAATGAGTAATAATTATGTAGTTTTGCAGGCTCACCTCCATGTTGCAGCTAAAAATGAAAATGATAAAATGTGGCACGAGCTTAGAAGAGCCAATTGACTGCTACTGGCAGTCCTTTTTCAGGAACATTCACATTCTGGCTAGAGAGGGCAAATTGGACATTAGCAGCCATGGTCCAGCAAGTGGATAAAAATTCCTGGCTGCTCCTATGAATGTTAAATATAGAGGTGCTTGGGTCCATGCTCCTATGCATGCTATTATAGTAAATCATATGTAATTACTGCTTACCTTTCTTTATGTGTGTGTGTCTGTGTGTCTGTGTGTGTGGTGTGTACAAGGTGTGTTAGCGATAAGGTCATTATTAATTGGCTGACTGGTTAGTAATGGGATCTTGGTTATCAGATGTAATATCCAACTAAAATGGGAGGAGTCTTTGTCTGTCTGTCTGTCCTTTGATTTTCTCAACAACCGTTAATCCAATCTACTTCACACTTGGAGGGTGTTTTGCTGAGGACTCAAGGAAGCGCAGTGTGGAGTGCAAGCTCTTGAGATAAATAGTACATATTTATTAGTGGCGCGTTATATACACACTGCAGTGAATAGAGAAAGGACCCCTATTAACTGTTACACAGATGGCATGCTGAGTACAGCTCGCTCTCCATCACTCACTACATTACATTCAAGAACAGATGATGGAAAAGAGAGTGGAGATGTTGCATCATAGCAAAGTCAAACATTTCAAGCATCAGTGAAGTAATTCTCACAATGAACACTTTGTCCCTGGAAATAACCCGGTCCCAAATAGCTAGCTATTAGCAAATGACGCGCATGTCCTGGCAGATGTATTGCTCAGGAACCAAAAAAAATGCAGTGTGGAGTGTGAAGTTGTTTGGATAATCATTTAGAGAAAGCTTCAATATGGGAGGCCAAACAGTCGGCCTGTTTCGAACAGGCACGTACTGAATGAGCACTGCATTAGTTAGTAAAATTTGGTGTTATGGCACTGCTGGGAGCCGAAATAGAACACAGGCCAGTTTGTGGTGGGTGCTCGTATGACGGAGCTTTAACGAGGCACTGTCTCGGGAGGACACTAAAGCTGCTCAATTTTGGCTGGAAGTGTTTAAGGACCCTTGTTAGAGCCTAATGGCTTTGTAAGAGGGGAGGATGTGGTTTGTACAGGTAAAATGAATAGATGAATGTGAGTGTGCTGTCATGAGGTGTCCTTGGTGGAGGATATGATGATAATTAGGCTGCTGTTTTCTCAATGGTGTTCTAGCGATGAGCCTACTTAACCTCTTGGCGGTGTGTGTGCGAGCGTGTGTATGTGTGTGTTGAAGCACTGTGTGTGGATGGAATCTGTGTGAGCACTTACCAGAGATTTAGATGTCGATGTCTGTGCATGTGCATGTGCCTTTGGATGAGCGTGTGTGTTTGTGTGTGTGGCTGCCCTTTAGTATTTGCTGACTCAGGCTGGTTTTCCCTTTCTAAAAGTAAATAACCTTGGTCCGCCAAGCTGTCAGCTGGCCCCACTGTGCCCTCGTCCCAACATCTAAAGACGGCAAGAAAATCTCTGCTCTCACATCTGAGCACCACACAAGCACATCTTCAGAGAGCCTGCGTACTGCAAAGAACTTGTATCTTCAAAAAGCCACCTTCTGATGAAAAACTGGTACAGTTTACATGCTTTTATTTTCTGCCAGCATATTAAATTAATTCCCCTACATGTTGCTTTGAATGCGTAGCACAGAGACTGTTTTTCAACCAAAAGGCAAGGGGTTCAAATTCATGCTTACGTTTGAGAAAGAGGATCCTTTGCTGAACTGAGAGTGTGATGTAGCGGCTGCATTTTGTTGTTTTTATATAACAAAGTATAACGACAGCCAGTTGAAAAGCAACATCTCAGTGGGAGAATCCCAATATTTAGTTTTGAAATCCAGGCCAGTGGTTTCTGCACGGCCAAAGCAATCTAAGCCGATCCAAACCAAAGCAAAATTTAAGAAAAGAATAAAGTTGGCAGCGTAGTAGAGGTAAATAAAGTCACTCACATAACATTTTGTGTTTGGCTATTGTTTATTTTGTTAAAATGATGTGGTTGTATATTGTTGAGCAATTATGTAATGCACAAGACAGTACGCTTTTCAGACATAACCTGTTAACCTCTCCAATCTTACCCATGTATCCATCTATATCTCTGTCCTTATGTTATTGTTGGCTTGGTAAAGTTCTGTCATTATATTCTTGTTGCCAGTAGTTGTTTTTCTCTCACTTTTCCCCTCTTGTTTTGCTCGTCTTTCTCACTCTCTCTCTCTCTCTCTCTCTGTCTCCCTCTCACTGTCTCCCAAGCCATCCCCCTGGAGGTTAATCCCTCCGGTTTCAAATAGAGATAACCATGGCAACAGGCCACGGCTTTCTGGCTTTGGGTGTGTGGGACAAAAGCATTGATCAGGATGAAATAGTGTCAGGTGTAAGCCCAAAAACACACAACATGCACACGTGCACACCCTTTTTTTTGTTCTGAACGTGTGTTTGTATTAGTTTGTATTAGAGGCAGAGACTCTTCTAACCCTGACTTCACTGCTCAGTCACTGATATTACTCTGTGTGAAAATCAACCAAGTATACATAGCTGCTGTTGTTAAATCAATACATTGTTAAGTCTAACAAATCCCTAGACCAGGATGTGTTTAAAATGATGAAAAATGAAACAGGAAAAACACGAACAGTAGTGCTAAAGGTAAATAAAACTTTAATAGCCATTAGGGATGATTGAATAACAAATGAGAGATACATATCATAGCCTTGAAATTCTCCCGTTTGAAGCCCCTGGAGTCACTAGGAAAATGCATGCAGGGAAAATAACTTATTACCTTTATTCTGATTGCACTCAGGTCATACTTGCCATCTCACAACACACAAATTCATTCACACATACTCGCCCACATACACATGCTTGACCTTGATGGCGGGATTGCCACCGTGACAGATGTAGTGAGAACGGCAGAGTTGATGAAAAAGGTCTTTTATTGAAGTGTAAACCAGCATTCGTCTCCTCCAGGACTTTATAGCCGAGGCCAGCAGAAGGTGTGGGTGGACATGGACAGCTTAACTCCCCATAATACAGCAAGTCAACCAGCTTGTGTAACTTTTATACGTGCTGCAAGTGTTATACGCCCTTGGATGATATGACAGTCTCATTTTTAGACTTATATTGCGGTGCAATTAAGGTGAGAATAAGGTTGTAGCCTTTGCCTTAAAGCACCTCATTTGCACTCTAACACTGACTTTTGTTCGCTGGTTCTCAAGAGGAATTGCTTTGAAAATTGACAAATGTTCAAATGCAGGATACAACAGATGCATGGTGGGATTTCTGTTGTCATCACTAAGACATGGATGAACATTTAATCTGTGAATTGTTTTTATGTTTTGTTTTTTTTTTGGGGGGGGGGGGGGATTTGCTGTAATTTTCCCATACAAATTTTCAGACAGCATTTCCCCATGTGCATGTATGTAACATGACACAATGAGGGAAAAAACGGCAACTTCGGTCAGAATTAAGAGTGCCTCTTTCTTCCCTCAGAGCCAATGCAATTCTTGTGTCTGAGCCAGTGCTTTATGTTTTAATCACTGCAGTGCCGAGAGCACAAACCTACTCCTCCCCTGCACTTTTCGAGAACTTTTTTTAATTTTGCAGTTTCCCTTTAATTTGTTTTCTCTCTGGCTGTGGCTCTTAACTTCATTTCCCAATAATTTGTCTGCGGACAAGCCACGTGCCATTAGCAGGGGAAAAAAGATGCCAGAAACAAAAGAAAGAAAAAAACCCTGTATTCAATAAGTTTGTCTAAAAAGCTTTGTTTATTAATTTTCTCCTTCCTTATCTAAGAACTTGCTTCCTCAATGATAATCCAACAATCCAGCAGGCCTTCTAGTATATTGCATTTTTCTAATGAAATGCTCTGATACAGACAGGCAATCAAGGACCAATTTGGTGAAAGGAGAAGAGAGTGAGGGGAAATAGAAGAAGTAGCATGAGTCATTTTAGGAGCAGAGTTAAACCTGCCTTTATTCTGTTAGAGTAGGTAATGCATGGTCCCAGTGTAGACTGCAGGCCATGCGCCCAGGATTGCAAGGTTAGAGACCCGCTCTTGACCAGCCGACCACTTCTCATCCTCTCTCTCCCACACATTTTCTGTCACTCCTTACAAGATATTGTCCAGTAAAACAGAAATACCACTGGTGTGCAAATTGGTGACTGTAGCAATAAGCTGTGGAGACATAAAACTGGTGCCTATTGATGAAAAAAGACTATCCGACTCAGACTAAAATCAATTATTAAAGCTGCATCAGAGGGATAGTATGTTTACATAACTAACTCAAGTTAAAAAATGATGTTTGTTTCCTGGTATAGAGAGAATAAGAAGGAGCAGCACTAAATAACGAAACTGACCCAAAAATGTGAGAAAGATCTTTAGGCAACTGCTTACTGATGTTTCACTTCAAATCTTTTTTTATTTGATTCCATTGACTATTCTTATTTATTGCCTAAAAAAAGTGTTGACATTAAGCACTCAATAAATATTCTCATGCTACCTTGCTTGGAGCTGGTTTTTCTCTTGCTGTTATAGAGGTTTTTCCAGCTCTGAACCTTTACATTTGGTGTACCTCAGGGATCAATTTTGGGTCTTCTTTTATTTTCTACATATAGTGCTGCTATTGGACCTCATATATTACATGGGATCCTTTTTAAATTACTTTGCTGATGATATAGCACTTTATATTGCCTTAAAACCTGGTCAATCAGTCAATGTAACACAAAATTCCTTGTTTAACCTCTCCCTCTTCTCAAAAAAAAAATACCATTTACATTTGGCTTCCTCCGTCTCAGCAAAGTGAGGCTCATATTTTTTGCTAAGCACGTGTAGGGATTGGTTTATGGGTGTGACGGAAGCTTGCAATTTGGAGGAGATGGCAACGCAGGTCTTCTCCAGCTCAGTTTGAAGTGCAGAGGTAGACAAGACCCCCTCTGTCTCGAGAACTGGTGTATCCATGTTGTTAGCTAGTCCGTTAGCTTTGGCTGTAGTTTTTGCTTTTTGAGTGGATGCCTTGTTTTTTCCCAACATAGCCGGGACTACAACTGTACTAGAGTTAGTTTACTTCACTGCAGCTGAAATTTCTCACAAGTGGTTGTATATTATGGACATATGTTTAATGTTTTACTGTAACCTCTTTTGTGATTAAAATATCCTAGAGGGGTGAAATCTTGTTTCCCTCAACTATAGCCAAGTCATTTTGAACCACCACATGTCTTGAAAAAGTAGTCCATGCTTTATATGACATAGTGCTTTCACGATCATGGTGCTCAGCTTTTAACTACTTCCAAGAGACAAGAACACATTACAGAGGTCTCTTCAGTGACTGTCAATAAGTGTTAATATCAGTGTTGTTGATTTTAAGGTATTGCATAGTCAAGATGCTGCAAGATATTAGTTATTATGTTCCACATATCCTGAGATTCTCACTTTATAACCATAGGATGAACCCCCTTTTCGTACTAAATCACTGTCAAACCATTCTTGAAACATTCTTTTATATGGCTAGCAGTGCAGTCCCAACAATGGCAACAGTGCTGACAGAGCTAACAATGTTACAACGGACCTGAGGGGAGGGACCAGAGGGTGGGCATATGCTTCCATGACAACTCCATCCCAACCCATGGTGGCGGGTGGCATTATCAGCAGTCGTATGAACACCGCTCACCCACACTCGGCTGACCCAGGTAGTTTACAATGTAGAAGGATGTTGTATATTGCAGCTTCGGAATTTATAGATAGGGCATTTGGCCTTGGCGAAGGTCTGTGCTCTCTTAGAGTCCTTATAGTTATTATTTTTATTTTTGCATAATGTAAGAATAATACAGTTAAGCTGCAGGTACATTCTACACATAAATCTTTCTGTTCTGTTTATTATTCCCTCACTTCCTCTTCTTATCTATTTAATTTTCATTCATCCATGCTTCTCTTCCTCCTGCCTTGATTATCTCAGCCCAGTGTGACACCTCTGTTTATGGCTGTGTATGCTTTTTATTTTATTTATTTTTTTATGTCTCTTTGTATCCGTGTATGTGTAGCTGCTGTCGTTAATGAGTCCCTCTGAACTGCCTCAAAACAGAACTCACTGTGATGGTGCAGCTTCAAATGTGGACTGACTTACACACACACACACGCACGCACACGCACACACACAGCTCTCTCAGAGGCGTCAACAGGGTGTGTACCTGCAGAGTCAGAGACAACTCCCCTTCGTTGGTTCTAGACTCCATTAATCATTTAGAGCGAGGATTTCCCTGAAGCCTGCTCTCTTTTCAGGCAGACACTACGACATCAGGCTGACGAGGCCTCGAATGACACTGAGACACATTTATCAGACATGCAAAGGATTTGTTTGAAAATCTCACTCTTTTTATGAACATTCAAGTCTACTCAATCTTTTTTCTGTTGTACTTTAGTATGCACTAATTGGATCTGTGGGATGGGATGCACTGTTATTATCCTGAAACAGAAAATGTTTGTGTTGTTGTTGAATGTTTTATATTCTGGACACCATTTAATCAGTCCCATCTGGACTCTAAAAGATACACGTTCTTGATCCCTTTACAATGAACTTTGTAGGAGTTTTAGAGCTCTTCACATGCTGCTCTTTTATGCCACTAAAAATGCTTAGACAGTATCTCTTAGTAGAAAGTATTTGAATTTTTACTCAAGGTTATTTCACTTATGCTTTAGCATTGAGTTATTGTTTTAGAATCCATCCACTTCACCTTTCTACAGAGGTTAGCCTTTGTGAAATGAGTGAGAACTTGGAAAGAAATAAACAGCATGAGTGAAAGCGATGGGAAATATGTCCCAGACTGAAAATAATTAGAATTATGTGGTTAATAAAAACACGGAGACATAAAGACTGGAGACGTCCTGTGTGAATTTAGCTTTTCTCTGCCAGGCGGTTCGCTGTGGGAATTCCTGACATGGAGAAGAAATGGAAATTTTTGCCTTAGTTTTTTATTGACCTTTAAGAAATGCATACTTAATGTTTATTCTGTTAGCACAAAGAAACACACACCACATATAAACAAGCTCATGCTGACTCACACGCATTCTTCTTTGAATGGCAGGTGCATGAAAGAAAACTACGTGTCTATGAAAGGCGTTTGACTGTGTGTGTTTGGTGTGTGTTTCTGTATAGGCCTGTCTCCCAGATCATCCGTCTGCATTCCAGGTAATTAGACTGGCCAACAGCTGAGTCCCATTAGCCCTGATTACAGCATTCAGTACTACAGAAGAGAAGAGAGAAAAAAGAAAAAGAGCTGAGAGAGGGGGATGTGTGTGTACTGTTCACACTGAGTATGTTTTTAAAGCATTATGCCTGTTATTTGTAGGCGTCTGTGTGTGTGTAATCCTTGTACATGGGTTTTATGTGTTGCAGCAGTGCCTTGGCACGGTTAGTTGCCATGGGTCTCAACAGTCTAATCTAAATAACTCTTTTTCTGCCTATGTCCATAAGCATGTGTTTTATATTTCATAGCATAGCTCTTAAAAAATGTATTTTTCTCAATTGGCTTCCCTCAGTGGCCACTCAGCTTTCCCATTTGGCCAAAATTGTAATCTTAAACCCAAAATGGATCAAAAGCCTGTTTCTGGTGGGTCCCCACAAGATAAGACACATCATATTTTTTCAATGAGTCTAAATGCCACATTTGGGTTTTCGGCTGAAAACAGTCTGGGACCGAGCCATCAAGAAGTTACAACAACCACATAACCACAGGAAATGACACCACTTCTACTCAGCTCTCAGGAATCAGGCCCACACTCATAAGTTGTGTTTGAGTGGTCGCTCTGAAGAATAAACAGCTACATCAACATGAAAAAAAAATAAAATAAAACACTGCACGACAGATGTAACATTACAATCATGCCCGGATGTTGTTTAGTCTATCTAGGCATCTATCCATCTAGTATCTTTTCCTTCAAATCACACCCAAGGGCAATTGACACTGATCAACTCTGATCTGCATTCAGCCCAGGAAATGTTTATTTAATCCACCCAGGGCTTTTTTGTCTCTCTATATGTCCACCTCCAGCCTTTCTCCCTCCCTCCAGCTTTCTCTCCATCTCTCTCTTTCTCCTCTATCTCTGTCTGACCCTCCCTGATGGTTTCAGTGTCTCAGGTTTGGGTGATTGATTCTACCTCTGGACGGCTGGCAGACAAGCAGCCTGCACACTGGTGTGCAGCAGGGACTGCACTCTGCTCTGACTCTGTGATGAATTACTGGCCTTTTAATACACACAGTAGAGACTGTCTGAGTGGGGAAAAAAAGAGAAAGATGGTTTGAGAAGGGAAGAAGCCATGCTACAATTGCAATGATAAAGAGAGGACAGTGGAGAGCATGCAAAAGCAAAAAGACTAAAAAGAAAGAAAAGATTGAGGGTTGGAGAGAAGGAGAAGCAAACATGCAAATAAGTGGGTGAAATGAGTAATAACTGCACATGTGACTAGAGAATATGAGAGCTGTGTGTGTGTAGTCCCCATTATCTAGAAAGGCCTCTCTTATTGCTTTAAATGAGTCATGCAGAGTGTGAAGACGCAGGCAGTGTTGGGAGCCAGAGGGAGGAAAAAACGTTCTGCCCGTCATGAAATTGAATTAAACATTGAAACATAGTCAGTCTCTCACTTAGTCAAGTGTGATGCCGTTTCTTTGAGTAGTCAGGGTTTCTTTGCCACTTCACAGCCACTAGAGAGCCACAGAGTAGAAAACAGCTTTTCAGCTTCTGAATATTTTTATAAGTATGCCATCACTTGAAAAGCCTCTAACCCCAGTTCTGGTGATGCTTGAGCACAAGCTTCATCCTTAAAAAGTTATCTAAGGTAAATGACCTTTGTAGCCAATTAACTACAGCAAAAAACTGGTGTAAAAATTTCAAAGTGCATGGATCAGTCTTCTTTTTTTACTGCTTGAAAAATTGTTATTTTTTGGAAGACAAAGGGATGTGACAACAGTGATAAAGCCCATGCCCTTTTTGTATTATCGCGTATTAAAGCCGATTCTCTGGAGACATTTAACACACAAACACATAGAAGAAATAACCAGCTGTGGCTCCTCATTTGATGAATAGTGCAGGCGGTACATCCGCAAGCTGTGGGATCTCTTAACTTGCAAAAACACGACATTGCAGTGGCCTTTAGGTGGCTGAAACATGCAGCAGCACATCCGGAATTCTGATCGCTGTTAGATATTTCCATGTTCTGTAATACATGTAGATAAATAAACCCAACAAGAAATTTAAAGTCATTTAACAGACAAATTAACAAAAGCTGAGATATTTAACATGTGGGTGATGTGTTAAGACCTGTATAATTGAAAGGATGTACATTATATGCACAGCTGACTAATATAATGCCAGCTTCCATTAACAAATTTTTACCCTGGTAGGCAATAAAGATATATACTTGAACATCTTACATAGACATGTCTAAGTCCTAAAACACAGAGCAAACACACATGCACACACATTAGATGCAGCAGCAGCCAAATTCCATGCCCACAGAAACACAGTACGAACTGACCAGAGACTAAATGATGAGGTAATCAGTATCCAGTGTTGATTTCACTGAGCCTCCAGTCACCATGAAGATGGAGAAAAGTGTATATCTCCATGGCTAATGAAACCCTGGGGATTTCAGGGTTTAGGGTTCATAAAGTATTTATGGTATGTTCATTAAGTATTGATTAAGCCGTTAGAGAGCGTTTAGACACCCAGACAATCATTATGAAAGATTAGAACTTGGCATGAGGAAGAGGAAGATGGAGGAAGGCAGAAATGCAGAGGGAGAAAGAGGGTGCGGTGAGGAATGGGAGGAAATGAAGGAGACTAGAGATGAGGATGGTGTGAAGAGGGAAATGAGAGATACAGAGGAGGGAAAAGAGCAAGGAGGCAAGAGGGAAAGGAAATGAAAATTTTGCTCTTTAAATATTAATTAAGCATTCAGATAGCATTTTAGACAGCAAGGCTACCATTATAGGAGATTAGGTTTTAATCTGAGGGAGAGGAGGGGCGAATAGCAAGTAGGGAATAGAGGAAAGGACAGGAGGAGGAGGGGAGCATGAGAAAGGAGGAAGTTAAGGATAGAGAGGAGGTGGACTGAAGGTAGGCACATGAGAAGGAAGAATAGATGGATTAAAAGAGGAAATGAGCAGGATTACATGTAAAACAAGCTTGAAAGGTAAGAGGAAGGAGCCAACACGTAATGAATAGAAAGTCTCTTTTCTCTAATCATATACTGCTTCTTTATGGAAGTGCTCTGCTAGTTGTTTTCAAAGCATTTCTTTGGCTTATGTCTTCACTTAATTTGTCCTCCTCTTTCCATCCATCCATTTTCAATACTCGCTCATTCCTGTTCAGGGTTGTTTTGGAAGGCAGTGATGTGTCATTTCTGATGTGAAGTGTTGCTATTTAAGATGCAAGCGGGACTGCAAAGAAATGTGACATTCAAGTACCGTCTCACCTCACATCCATCCATCTCGCATACAGACCCAGCCGGTGTTTTTCCACAGGTATTTAACCGTTGCTTTTGCCCTCTCTTTACCCTCTAGCTCTTCAGCAGGTGTTGTTGCATTGCAGGGTAACCAGGAAGTAGCATGATAAGAGGTGCAGACCTGCTATAATGATGCAGCAATGAGGTTTAATGGGGCTGAAAACACAGGCTGACTGGCTGGCAGGCAGGCTACACAGTCAGGGAGAGGCACAGTTGGTGTGAAGCTGTTTCCAGCTCATGACAGATGTTACAGGGAGAGAGAGGGAGAGGGGGGGGAGAGAGAGACAAAGAGACGGAGAGACAAAGAGACGGAGGAAGAGAGGGGACAGAGTGAGAGGGAGAGAGGTGAGTCATTTGCAACATGCAGAGTGAGAGATCACTGAGAAGTAACTTTGTGCAAACGGCAACTTTGAGCAAAGTCAAGCAGAGTTCATTCACATGTGGGTGCTCCAAAGCACTTTAGTTCATATCCCTGAAGTACTTGTGCAAATAAATGTTTTTACAGCCAGCTGTGCCGAGAGATGGTGTAGTGAAGTGTAGTGTGATTTCAATAACACACCCCTGTTGATTTTGTACCCATCTCACTCTTGATTTCCCTGGATTGAGACAATATAAATGATACAAAGGAAGCAATGGATTTTCAGGCAGGCACAGACATGCACATAATCAGCGACTGGAGGAGCGGAGGAGAGGTTAAGGCTTCCCTCTTGTTCGCGTCAAATCTGCATTCATTCTCCCTTGTTCCAGTAACCGCACACTGTACGGAAAATGTGTGCAGAAACAAAACAGCTGACCCACTTTTTGCTGGAATCAGGGAAAACCGCTGTGAGATTTTGTTTAAGACACATTGTCTTTGCATGAAATTAGCTTGCAACCACATTGACCGCAGGGATAGGAAATCTTCTGTTTTACCATTTAATCTTTTTTATGGCTTGCAAACAGGGAGAACAGGATTCTGTCAGTGTTGCCTCCACGGACGGCCAGAGGAAATTGTGCTACACACAGAGTAACTGTCGACTGAAAATTGAAACCCTTTGTGTCTCGATGAGCAAGTTGTTGTTGATAATGACAGAGTCCACAGCCACAGTGTGAGCTTGAAGCGCACAGCTGAGCATAGCCTCAGGTGTGCTCTGGAGCTAATTTGTTTGAATGACAGAAACTCAGAGACTTGTAGCTTTAAATAGTGTGACATGCAGCGATAGGTGTGTTTGAATTTCTCCAGTGATTTCTCCACTGAATTCCTGTACCTTGGATGTGCAATGGTACCTTGATGAGCTTTAGCCTTATTAGCTCAAGACAGTGTTTTACTGTTGAATCTTCTCCTGGGTATTCATATTTTTTAGAGCCTTAAAGTTCTCCTTTGTATCGTACAGCCCTCTCACAGCAACTGAGTATGTAAATTCACTTGTTTTCAACCCAGGCCTTATTATATTCTATTGTGCATTACACAGTCTCATTGAATCTAACCCCTGCACTGCAGTTTCTTGCTGGGTATGAGCAAGGTCCCATGAGGCAGTTGTTCAGGCCTTCGCAAACCAGAATATATCTTGATTTCATAAACAGAGAGCAAAATAAAACTAACTGTAACCCTGACTGAAAGAATAGTTTGCAATTTTTATTAGTAGTGCATGTAGACATGTTTGATTAGGTTATGTGTATTGAGTATTTGAAGGCTTTAATAATTGCCTCATTGGAATGTGCTTAGGCCTTGTGAGAAATAATTAAAGGATAAGTTCATGATTTTTTAAGTCTGTTTTCAACCAATACTAGGTGCACAATGTCCAGTTTGTTTGATTAGTGTGAATACTGTGTGCTAGACCCTGGCACGGTTCGTTGATCCACTTGAAAAGGTGGTCTTGAGCATGTGTAATGTGTTCTTGGGTATGGTTCGCATCAGGTGTGAAAACCAGCTGTCTCAAAAGACAGAGGTGGACTGCTATTTAACATGTGTAGCAGTCCCCAGAAGAGTTTCAAAGGCATTTCTAAGTGCCGCCAGTCCTCCCCAGAATCTGCATATTCACTAAGCACATACTGATTTCATCCTTTGAACTGCACAGCTATGGGTGAAAAAGTAGGAAGCAGGTGAGAGGGTCGTTCTTGACATTGTCTCTAATATATAAACCAACATAGGCGTAACGCAAAGGTTGACTCCATTGTATGGGCACGGGATCCTGCAATTGGCACTCTTTTCTGCACTGTAGCCACAACATAAACAAATGTGTCGTAGATGGTGATGTAAATGTAATCTGGTAAGGAACAATATTACTAGTGTGTGTGTGTGTGTGTGTGTGTGTATAATCATCCCGCTGTGTATGGATGCAAGTCATTTCCATAAAAATTGGAAATATATCAACAACTGAACACCAAGTTTTGGCATTTAATCACTCCTGCATATTCAGTGTTCAAATTTAAATACCACAGAATTTATTTCACTGAAATGTTTTACTTTGAAAACTATCTTCCTGAATTATCACTTTGTGAAATTCTTAATAGTCACTTTCAACTCATGCATTTCCAAAAAAATTATAACCAGCATGTGTTTGTTTCAGGGTTCTGAAAGACAAATAGAGACCTCAGGACAACAGCGAACAATATGGAGGCTGGCTGCAAGCCAAGTTTGACAAACTTTTTTTTCTCGCCTCAGACCATCTCTGAAATAATGAATTTCAATGCAACACGCGACATGCTGCCAAAAATATAGTTATGCGAGGGTTGTTTAAGTTAACAATGTCTTGGTGCTCAACTCCAACCCACATCTTGTTGGTCTGCTTTTTGTCTGCCTCTTTGCCTCTGCTCTGTTGTCTCATTTTATAGGAAAGTGTGCAAGTACAAATCACTCACACATGGAATATCTTCTTTTTGTTTCTTTTGTGGCACGCCAGAACACTTCATACAATGAATGCTCCCCTTGAATCGACCGAGTGTTAAAACACAGAACAGTAAGAGCTTGAACCTGTATCGATGGATGACAGCTGGGGAGGGTCTGGTGGTGTAGATGTAGTTGAGGAGGTGGGTGTACTACTAGATAGATGGGTAGGTGTGACATATGGATTTCTATAATTTATTATGTTGATCTGTTCTGTCCATATAACATCTGGGGCACGTCTGTCTGTCCTGGGAAAGGGATTCCTCTTCTGTTTCTCTTCCTGAGGTTTCTTCGATTTTTTTTCCCAGCTAAAGGGTTTTTGGGGGAAGTTTTTCCATATCTGCTTTGAGGATCCAGGGACAGAGGGATGTCGTATGTTATATAGCCCTCTGAGACAAATAGTGATTTGTGATACTGGGCTTTATAAATAAAAGTGCTCTAGTCATTCCCCCTATTCATATTGGACATGAAGAGATCCCTTCCGAAAAGACTTCCAATGTAAGTGATGGGAGACAAAGTCACATTCGTAGTTCTGTGCAAAAATGGCAGGCTGTTGTTTTAAGACAGGCCTAAAAAACTGTGAACCTGCCCTTTGATAAAAACAACATATTTATGTGGTCTGTGCTGAGAAGCAGTGGAACTATATTTTGCCCAGGTCTGTGTGGAAGGTCTTGATGATCTCAGTGATGTAACTCTTAAAGGGAGATGAGTCTAAGATCAATGACAGGTTCCACAGCTGTTACATATAACTCTACGCCTTTGATGTCCCTGCTTGCATAAATGTGTGCGCGTACACAAGCATGCACGCAAATGTAAAAGATTACATTCAAAGCCTGCTGCCCTGTGTGGGAAGACAACTGTGCCACTCTGTGTATTGGACACTCTGCCAAAGGAAAATCCCTGCTGACAAACAGAGATATTCAGACACAGAAAGAAAGGTAAAACACTTCAGACTTCCTCACTGGAGCTGTTCTCCTTATTCTGAGTCACTGATTACATAGATGGCTTTGGTCACAGTCGGCCAGACTTGGAACTCCCACTCATGAAATCAAACAGCTCTGGCGCATGCAAAGGAAAAGCCTCCATGGATAAAAGAAATATTTATGCTCAAAATGAGCCACATGGGGCAACTTCTTTGTCGCAGAGTATTCACCCAACAGCACACACATATATTGTTGTTTGACATAGCACTAAAAAAAGCTAAACATTGTGGAGTCTTACCATGTAATTTGAAGCATACAGCGTATCAAACACTATACATACTTTAGCATTTGTTTCATTTTCCGTGACAACGGTGGAATCAAATGCACAAACAGTGTTCATTTCCAGCACAGCGCAGGATCCAGTGTCAGTGTGTAACTTGTTAGGGTCTGGTCAAGTCAGTTTTATTTATATAGCCCAATATTACGAATCACACATTCGCCTCAGGGGGCTTTACAATCTGTACGGTATATGACACCGTCTGTCACCATCACCAGGCAAGAAAAACTGCCCCCCTCAGGAAACTTCAGGAGGAGAAACAGGGGAGGGATTCCTCTCACAGTATGCACAGATGTGCAGTAGATGTTGTGTGTAGAGATCATAACAACATAAAATTACAATTTAAACAATGTATATCATAAAACAATACATAGACTGTGAACATATATGGATCTAGGATGATGTGAAGCAGCTTCCGGGTGTTGCCAAACAGCTGGAGCCTGAGCCACATGACCTTGTCTCCATCGTGTAACCTGGAAAGAAGACACAAACACACAAGAAGCAAAACTGAAGCACCTCATTCACACAGATCGGAGAATGACAGAAAAGAGACGAGGAGAGGCTACTTGTGTTTCTGCTGCTTGAGTTTGCACATGAGATGAGAGGAATATAAAATATTTGAGACACTACTGTTCAATATGAAGAGCAATCTGATATAATGTATCAGAGACTTTACAGGCACTTCTTGGGCACTTATTGTAATAGAGCTGGACTCCTTCAAGAGGTCTTGTATTGGACATGCGTGTAGACTGCCATCAAGATTTGCAGTGACGTGAATGAATACATAGGCATCATTATGAATCATTGCATCTCATGGACAATGAAACAGAAGCTTTCACAGTTTTGTCAAATTATGAAATAATGTCTGGAAACCACATGTTTAGGATTTATAGAACGCCCCCTTTTCTCTCTCTGTCACCCTTCCTTTCTGGCTGTCTCAGTAGCAAAATGGAGCACCCTCCATCAAACCCTCTCCTGCATCCATCCCTCTTTAATTTGCCAGCACTCCAGCTCCACACACTCATGCACACACAGGCTTTTGGTCTCCTGCGGAGGATCATTTCAATGGAGTGCTGCTAAACAGAACAAAAATAATTGAAGTATACCAGTCTAACTAACTGAGAGGCACATTAGAAGGAAGTTCCCTCATTCCCTTGTAAAAAAATTAATGCAACTCAGTTAACATCTATGAATCCTGAGGGGGTTTCCTTATTGCTTCAGGGGTTCTGAGTGTGAAGCCGGTTTGCTGCCTTTTCAGTGAAATGTTTATTCCTCTTTAGAGGAGAGTTTGCCACTTGAGTTAAATTCACAGATTTTTTTTTTCTTTTGCAGTTGGATATTCAGTCATGAATATGGAAATAAAGAACTTGAATGCGACTACCTTAACCTTTAATACATTTACTGCTGCAAAACAAGCTTTTAGTGGAAGGTTATAGTCCACTTTTTTATGTCCCCTTCTCCAGTTTGAGCATTTTACACACTTAAAAGGAAAATAACTGTTTTGCTTAGCACAAGGGCAATCTGTTGTCTGGATTTATCATGCTGAACTGAGGAGAAATCCAATATCTGCGCTGGTTATCATAGTTCATATCTACATGTATGAACTACTACTCTCGCAGAGAATAGTTTTGTTAAGCTTGATTATTAAGAAAAATACCATAAAGGGTTATATTATGAGACCCAATACAATGATTACTTTCAAGGTTACACCAAGGCTTTTTCAATTGGTGTTCAAGTCTCTAAGATTAGACTGAAATATGCAATTTCTCTCTTCTTTCTGACATTGAAACGTATGCCTGTGCAAGGTCAAATGAAGCGATGGTAACTATTTCCACATCTTTTGTCACTGTCTCTTCCAACAGCAACAGGAGCAGGACCCCACCAACCTCTACATCTCAAACCTCCCGCTGTCCATGGATGAGCAGGAGCTGGAGAACATGCTGAAGCCCTTCGGTCACGTCATTTCTACGCGGATACTGAGGGACGCCAATGGCCTGAGCAGAGGAGTAGGCTTTGCTAGGTGTGCACAGAGAAAGACATACATGCACACAAAATGTCACTTACCATTATATGTGGGCAGGGCTGACCAGTTAATTGAACTTAAATCAATATTGCAATGTAATAGGACACAACTTTCAAATCCCAAAAGCAGCAATGTTTTTTAATGCTACACAAGCTAATAAACCAGAGGGTTGGAAACACTTAACCCTGCGGGCTTCAAGTGCAGAAATACTGCCTTACGCTCCAAGTGACATATGCAAGAAAAGAGTAGATAAAGAAACACCTTGTAAAATGCTGCATGCAAGACTTGATGCTCACACTACTACTTTGTGGAGATGGCCAAGGCCGAGTTTAAGTGCAATTAACATGTTTCCTTATTATATTGTAGGAGTAGTATAATGTGTGGGTACCAAGTGTGTAGTCGAGCAAGAGACTATCACAGCTGTCATTGGGCAAGAGGCAGGGTACATCCTGGACAGGTTGCCAGACAACCACACGGCTGACACATACAGACAGAAAACATTCATGCTTATGTGTGGTGTCAGGTGACCAAAATTGATTGTCAGGACAACGTCTAATGCTAACATCCACTTGACATAGAATACTGATGACAGATGATGCTGATATTTTTTTGGTTTTAAGTTGTGTTATTAAGTAACCAAAATCCAACTTCTTCCAAAGATCTCATGCCAGTGTCGTCTAATCTAATAACGACATTTAGTTTAGAGAACAAAATGCAGCGTCTGCAAAACATTGTCATGTTAATGTTCACACAACGTGAAATTCTAACATCATTAGACATTTACAATATTGCCAACCCGTTTTTCATCTCAATCAAAATTTAACATCTGTCTGACAAAAAAGTCTTACTGACGTCATATCGACGTCGAGTGCCAGTTGTGTTACTCTGTTGTCACAGTGGAAATAGTCTTAGTACCACTACCTAGGACAACAATGTTTTTGACATTTTTCCTCCCGGCAAAATCAAAGTAATGGGAATATTTCCAGCTGCTAAATGTAAACGTTTCCATCTTTCAAGCTAGCTTGCTGCTTTGTGGATTAGGAAACGAAAAGGAAATGATTGATTGTTTGATTTCAAATCAGTAGGGGGTGAGAACAAAAGTGATGTACTGTAAAGAGTTATCTGTTTTAGGGATAGTCACAATGTCATTACTGAAATATTATTAGTAACTTGTTACACTAGTCGTTACTGGGTAACTGGCCATAGGTATTATTATTATTGTAATATGTTTAATAACTGCTTATTAGCTACTAGTAACGCATTACTGCCAACACTGGTTAGCCCCAAAATCAACATTGACGCCCCAACCATGGCCTGGAAGCGGAAGCAGGAATGCTTAACAACTTGTTTGCAACAAGGCTTGGAGTTATTTTACTATTTCAGAGTGATAGAGCTATACTCTGTGTGCACTTTATTGTGTGAGATTTGTCACAATGCAGTTATCAACAACAATAATGATAAAAATAAGGAAGAAAATAAGAATCTTAAAAACAATTGCATACTAATTTGTAATCACAATATTGGTCTAAAAAATATATTATTTTGCCATATCATTCAGCCCTGCTTGTGGCTCTCCAAAAATGTGTCCTCAATGTGCAAAACCGTTATTAGTTCAGTGTGTGAGAAAGTGTTGTTAAATTTTCCCCTGTCAGTTATGATTTTCAGTTGCTGCTGAAAAAAACTAATTGTACCATGCCAATTGTCAATCACATCCAAATCTATTAAAATGCAGGCTTTTGCTGGACAAACTATAATTACTTATCAGGCACAACATAATTCATACTTACCACACTATCACAAGAGGCAACATTACCCCGAGTTGACTCCCTGCCATTTACAACCAAAGGACTTCTAGCTCTAATGATACAACTGCACATTCCTGTACCCTTGGCCCCTTCACCCTGCTGTGTGTGTGCTTGTGTGTGCGTGTGTGTGTGTGTGTGTGTGTGTGTGTGTGTGTGTGTGTGTGGTCTTCTCAGTTACACTGTGAAGTGTGCCAGTGATTAGAATGCAGTTGGGGCTTCATTCAGGGTCACTGGCTATGTGTAGTAACCCTGAGACACACACACACAGAGACATGCATGCTCACATACCACACGCACGCAGTCTCTCTCTCTCCCTCTCTCCTGTCACCATTTTTCTCTCCCACACACACACACATACACACACACATTGACACACTGGCTTTTGCTTGCCAAGCAGGCAATTAGTCATTGAGCTGTGATTGGGTGAGCGGAGCTGAATGGGGGCAGACAAAGGGGACATGACACACAACAGATCAGACTGAATGGAGCTTTTAAACCCGGACAAAGGAGAGGAAACCCCATAGAAAACACGCAGACACACAAGCGCACACACATGCACAGGCCTACCTCAGGCGTTTTACTCAAGCATACATAGACAAGCAAGCAAAATAGGCAGGCAATTATGTACTTACTGTATCGCGGGACACATTTACACGCACACGCATCCATATAAAGTAAATTCACACTTCTTTAAGAACCACAGTACATTTCTTGAATATTGAACAGTCACATAAGGAGCTGATTGTCCTCAAGTAGCACCTCTGTCTTTCTCTCCCCTCTTCCAGGATGGAGTCGACAGAGAAGTGCGATGTGGTGATTCAAAATTTCAACGGGAAATTCTTGAAAACCCCTCCAGGCATGGCAGGTAGGTGTCGATCACCCAGACAATTGTGTTGCACCTGGCAAAGCTTGGGTTTTTTCTTTAGCGAGAGCGAGGTGTTTCTCTATAGGTCAGGGTGCTCATATAGATGCAGCACCATGTGGCATCATCCACTCAATCTTCCTACACACACCAAGGTTGCTGCACTCAAAGGTTGGATTATTTTAACTCAGTTGCCGTTGCAGTCTTTAAAATCACCTCCAATAAGTCCAGACCTTTGTATGTGTTGATAAAAATGTAATGGAAGTCATCTTCTGCGTCTTATTTTAAGAACACAACAATCTTGTCATGTTTCACCTGTGCACACAGTGATGTTGCTATGTGCGCATCATGATAAGGTGGACAGTCTGCAAGAACGAGGCTGGGTATTGTGTGAAAATCTTTAACGCCAGTGCAAAAACAACCTGGTATTGCTACCAAAATTATACACACCTCCAGCACCTTTGTTTGATAAACCTAAAGGAATTCATTTGAATACTCCTGTTACTGTCGCAACTATCCCTTTGTTTTCATGAATGAATCACATGTTTTATCAGTTACAGTCACGCAAGGGACATCTCCGCCTTTTGGTGTTACAACATCTGTCTGTGTAGAAGCACTGTCAGTGCACCTGATAATATATCAGCATCATCTCTGCTGCTCTCTTTCTCTCTCTGTCCTCCGCTCCCCAGACCACCTTGAGTTGATTCAGTAAGATCTGAGTGATTAATTGACTATTGACTGTGCAGGACACAGATTGAGACACACACACACACACACACACACACACATGCATGAGGGGAAGAGACGAGGGGGAAGGATGGGCTGTAGGGGGAGAGAGACAAAGGGAGGAAGAAAGGATGGGAGAAGTGGAGGAGGAGATGCAATGAGGATGAGATTAAGAATGTCGTTGGGATTAGGAAAAAAAGACAACGGGGGTTGTGTGGGTGTGAGAGAGAATGACATATAGAGAGCCAAGTGGGGTGACTAAACATGAGTGAGATAACAGAGTGGGGACAAGGTGGGAGAAAAGAGAAAGCTGAGGTGGGGAGAAACAAACTGAAAGTGACACAGAATGAGAGAGAAGAGATGGAGATACAGTACGATCAAATATAGATAGAGAGATGGGAGCTGCGCCACACTGAAGAAAATGGAAATCAAGGACAGACAGAGAGAGCTGTGCCCCATGCCCTGGCAGTATGATTTGTGAGGTACAGCATGGTGGGCGGCTCAGTTTCTCACCCGGACGCACACGTACACACACACACATACACACACTGCTGTACTTCTACATACTGTGAGGTATGGCTGTGTAATTTTCCAGCAAGTGAATGATGTATCTTTCCATTCGTAGCTGCTGCTTTCTTCAGCCTGTGTGGGTGTCAGTGTGTGTGAGAAACACAGAATCTTAACAACTCCTGCAAGCAAAAACCACAACTATCAGGACAGGAAACAGTCGTGAGTTTCATGGTAGTGCTCAGGTTGACAAGCTTCATGATAAATCTGTCGGGCAGTTTAATTCTGGCGTCACTGGACAAAAATCCCACAATAACCTTTGAGCATATTCTAATTTAAGAAGCCTGAAAGAATCCTAGACTTCTGCATCTCCTCTTTGCTCTGTTTTTAGGCTTAAGAAAATCTAGGCTGTGTCAGGAGACTTTGGCTAATCACAGGTAATTTCAGGGAGAGGACGCTCCTGTTAGCTGTAGATGTAAATGTAGATGTAAATGTAAATGTAGATGCTCATGCACGTCCCTCAGGTGTGTTTGAATAGCGGAGAGTCTGAAAATAAACAAAACAAATCATGTATCAATATCAGCCACATTTTTTAGGGATGGAGAGAAGATGACTCCCCGTTAACTCCCCGTTACTACAGCCAGCCTCACCTGGAGAAGAGCAGCAAGTGGCTCTAGTGACAGACCCCTAGTCAGAGGCCGCAGCAACACAAAGCCAGCCAGCGCAAACCCCAGCTCCAGGGGACCAGACAGCCCTGACTTCCCACCGTATCAGCTAACAGGTTACACTCAGTGCTGCAGCTAGCCACCAGCTCACTGTGACAGACTGGTGGGGAGGAACAGGAGGCAATGGGATGTTGTGGTTGGCTAACATTAGCAAGCTGATTCTTGAGAGAGGGTGGCAAGGAGGGACTGGGAGATTGAGCTGATTGCAACTGTACTATATGTAAATAACATTTAATAAATCAATTTATTGAAAACACTTAGTTAGGTGAGCTGCAGGAGGAGGGTGTATTTTCTGATTCTGCTTTTTTTTCCTATCTCAGCTTGAGGAGAAATTCCACATGTTCAGGATTTATAACTGAATTCCTTTTTAGCACAAACTTGACAAACTGTGACAGAGAATTAGATTTTTTGAGGAACTGCTGGTGACTGGTGTGTGCTGGTAGATGTTAAAATAACTTCAAGCTGTTCTAATAAATATTTTTCATATTAACAGCGAATCGAGTGACTTTGTGTAATGTGAGAGGCATCACTCAGAGTGATGAACCCACAGAATATTATCATCCAACTCCGCTGATAACCTCAGCTCTAGAGAGCTTATATTAGCTTTTAGCTCACTGTGTTGGTTTGGGGCCTGTAAATGTACTGTTTGAGTTCAGTTTCACAACTCTCACCATTCTGGTTTCCAGCTGCAGAGGGCAGCTGTTTTCAGTGAAAAAGCTCTAAAAAGCCCCTGCATGCTATCACCCCAGCACCAAACAGCGGACAGAGAAAGTAAGCGTCTAGCTAGTGACCATAGTGGAGCATTTAGCAGCTAAAGAGCCAGATATTTTCCTCAGCAGCTGTTGGAGATCAAAAGAGATCTAAACGAAAACTGAATTTTGAACTAACATTAATCAGGTGGACAGAGGCAGGACTTCAAATGAAAGCCGATTTACAGTAACTGCTGGATGTATAAGTGCGCAAACATGTCCATCGTAACAACTTTTAGAAGGCGACAGTACATAGTATACAATGTTGTATTCACATCTTGTTGTGCTGCCCCCAAGTGGCCAAAAAGATAAATAAAAAAATACAAGTTTAAGTTTTAAGGGGAACACCAGCTAAACTAAGAATTTCAATATGATATTTCCATGGCCCAGGAAAGTTCAATCAACATTTGTGAACATCAGCTACTGCCTTTTAAAGCCAGAAACCAGAGAAGTCTCAAACTTGTGATGTCACCAAGTGTAAAGTCCGGAGCTGCTACATAAACAGTGAATGGGAGGCTGATTATGTGGACCCACAGAATGTTTGTTTACTTCTTTTTTATACCCAAATGAGCTTTTTTTTAATTGTAATTTTCTCAGTCCTGAAAAACAGAGATTGTACCGATATTCTCAGAACTTTCCCTTGGTGCTCTCACTGTCATCTATAAAACCTGAAAGTCATGATTTTCAAAATGGGCACAGCTCCCCTTTGAGGTTGCACACACAAACATAGATACACTCCCTCTTTCTGTACCCACCAAGTCCCTGACCTCTATATTAAAAGAGACGCATTGCTTGTCTTTGCCAGGGGTGTCCATTTTCTGCTTGGTATGTGTGTGCATGTGTGTGTGTGTGCGTGTGTGTGTGTGTGTGTGCGCGTGTAAGTGAGTGTGTAAGTGAGCGTATTAATGTGCGGGCTCACAAACCAGTGAAATTGGGAGAAATTGGCCAACCAGACCCTTTGTGATCTGATCCACAAAACACATACACGCAAATACACACTGTTTTTACTTATCTAATACAGAGAGAGAAACTGTGTGTTTCTAAAGCCAGGTTCTGTTGATTTATGTCACTGATTTTCTGTGTCACTGACAGTCTGTGGCATTTCCAAGGCTGTTGCTATGACATTATGACGAACCTCTGTGCTTTGTTTTGTTGGAAGTGTACTTATTACCTACACTTGACTATAAAAAAACTCCATAAAATCACTGTTATCAAAGATTAAAGCTGCTATTCTGATACAGTGTTAAGTGTTACTGTATGTGTGCATATCATTGAGTGAAGTGTTCCTGTGCGTTCGTCTGATTAATACCACAGTCTGTCCATCCAGGCTGATGTATTGACAGGCAACAGTAATATTTTATTCTCTAGCCGCAAGATTAATGCCGACATTGATCACATGACCAGAGCTTCCATCAGCCCTCGTTAACAGGAAGTCCATTGATCCTCAGCTGTCTGACTTCTACGGGTGGTTCCCGTCATAGAGATAGAGTGTCTTGATTGGGCGCAGTCTTGAATATCTCTGCTCTGTACCTTTTACATGATACAGAATGTGCTGGATTGTAGTCAGACAAATGTATATCGTCTTCATTATTAGGTTACTTATGAGTACAGGACGTAAAAAATAGGTTGGTGCCGCAGCTTTTGTTCTCCCCATGAATAAAATGTGTTGGAAACATTTTTACTGCTCCTAATGTCTCATGACATTAAATGAGTAGAGCTGTCCTGCAAATTCGACATGTCAATGTGATGTTTGAATCGAGTAGTCAGTCTGTGTATTTACTATACGTTGTAATTCTGTCTTCTCTGTGCTTGTCATTCAATAATGTTCTGCCCCCATACTGTGAGGGCGAGAGTGAGCACCCTCCCTATCCAGCCATAAAGAGCACACGTCTTCCACAGCTTCATCATGACCATGACACTTCCTGTCAAAGTTTTGTAGAATAAATCTTTCTTGTTCTTGATGACGGATTCAAACAGTCAGCACTTGGTACGAAAAACAGACTGAAAATAAGTGCATGATGACTTCAAAGGTGTGCCCAAAGATAAAAACACAAAGTGATGATTCTGCATTTCTTTTGATATCATGGACCAGTGTGGGAGGAAAATGTCACTGGGCTTCTCTCCCCATTTCTGTCCACTTAGTGAGTGAATATCTGCTTTAAAGAGGATTTTTACCTCACATCTCTGGTCAAGAATGATCAAGTTTTCATTCTTATTATAATTCACATTAGCAAATCTTTCTCAAAAGCAGATCTGAGAGTCAAATTTGGGTGAGATTACCGGAATAATACATGCAAACGCCATTTTAAGGAATGAATCTTTTCTTCTTTTCTTTTTTCCATATTAGATTAAACTCTCAATATAATAATAAAAAATGTTTCTATTTAAATCCAGTTTTACAGTCTACTCCCCAGACTGCCAGCACACGTGCACACACACATACTAGACCCCTCTCTAAAGGTTGAGTGTTAAGAAATCTTGTTGTTTCATGCCTGTTTGAGATTTTGTAATAATGAGTCCTGATTTGATACCCGTGCAGCCCAATAATACAAATAAATTGCAGTCTGACCTTTAAATTCTTGAATGATTGAATCAGGCCCTGTGGTTACTTTTTGTGTCTCAAAGAAAACAACTACATATGACCTGGTCAGATACTGTTTAACAAAAGTATATGAATTGGTAAATAATAAGTGATTAAAGGCAGGGTTCAGGAAAGAAGGGGGGATATTTGCCTCTCCATATTACTTCCATCCTTTTGCATCTCCCCTCGTTGTCTGTCCTTGGCTTTGAACCAGACTAGTCTGCGAGCTCATGTTTCATTTGCTCTTGCAGATGCTCTCCCCCTACTTTGGACAGATTTCCAGCAGTCTAAGACGTGCCAGGCCAGTCACAACCGTTTATCTGATATGGGACGTGTATGAGACGGAGACCTAAAGAGGAGCACAGTTAAGGTGTTTTCTAAAACAACCAAGATGGCTGCAGCTAATGTGGAGCTTTCTGTCGAAGCTGCTATTGCATCAGTTATGAAGGAATTGGACAGTTTTCTAAAAGACGAACAATCAATTGCAATTAAAGAGTTGTATAAATGAACTGCATACCAGTGGCCAGATCTCCCTGCTCATCTTCCAGCTCAAACGCATCATCCGATGGAGTTTGCTGGCACTAGGGCTCAAACTGCACATTTTTCTTCCGTATTTTCACATTCCTGCCACCATGGACACATATTATACACACAGTATAGAATCGGATCGAGACGGAGAGATGCCCCCTCTCCCGTTCTCTCTCTCAAACTCAGACCAAACTCCGATCAAACTGTGAAACTAGGCAGTGCTGATAAAATATAAACCAATATTCTGTTACTGCCTATTTTCCACCTACAATGTCTTCAGAAACATGTTGTAGTGCACTGTTTGGCTGTAATATGAGAATTTGTGAAGACGAACTGGGCAACATGTTGTTTCCTGTATTGTAAAAACAAAGGTTGAAAGAAAAAAAAGAGTTCAAAAGGTAAAACTAGACAGTGCTGATGAAATTTAGATAGATATTACTTACTGCAATGCCTATTTCTCACCTGAAATGTTTTCAGAAATATGTTTTTAGCCCAGTGTTAATTTTGCCAGCTACTTCAGATTTAGTCTTGAGTCGACAAAATTCATGACATTTTAGTCAACTTTTAATCTCTATATGTTTTTTATTATCTTTAAATTAATCCAGTTATGCTTATTCATGTATCAGAAATTAGCATAAATATAATAATAACATTTTTTTTCTACAACCACAAATAATTTTCGCACACTTACAAACTGTCATTTCTTTAGCAGTTTTTGACAGGTTACTATTTACTGGACTATACCAACCCGTCACTCACACAGCATTTGAAGGTAATTACAAGCGCTCATTCTCAGCTTTCAATGTCTGATAGTCCACATTTTGGTCTCTTCTCATCAATGAAAATGAAACATAGATTTCGTCTTAGTTTTTATTATCATGATCTATTTTAGCTCGTCATTGTCTCGTTTTCGTCATGAAAAAAATAGGTTGTTTTTTCGTCAACCAAATAAACACTGTTTTAACCTACTGTTTAACTGTAATTCAAGATTGTTTCTTACCAGCTGGCCTTTGTCAAAATGGACAAACCCACATTACATCAATACTCTAATAGTTGTAAGTTTTCTGCCTCTTGGGCAAAAGCGAATGCCACACCTCTTCTCTCTGTTTTTTCTTGTCATAGACACAAATGTCAAAAATATTTGTGTTTGACAGTCTAGTTTTGTGAAACATCTTTCCAGCAGTGGAATACTGTTTCAAACTTTTCTTGAGAAGAAAGATGGATTTGGCAAAAGTTTAATACACCAAGTCAAAATATACCAGCTCATCTCTGCACACTGTAGTCTGTTAAAATTTTTCCATCTCTCAGCTGTCATTTTTTACCCACCCTTGCTTTTTGTCATGTCTTGCCTTTATGTATGTGCTGTGATTGGCCATCTACCCCAGGCAGGCCTGGCCTCTTTTTTCTCCTCCCAGTTATCCTCTCACCCACTGTATCACCTCTGCCCCACATCTAATCTCTGTACTTCTTTTACTTGTTTCTAATCATTCTGTCTCTTTCTCTGCCCCTATCTGATATAGTGTTGTAGTTGGAATAGTTGTCTTTGTCCTGCCCTCCCCTAATGGTAAGACAAACGGAGGACAAAAAGAGTCCTGATCTCTGAGAAGACCCATTATCATTCAGTAGTTTCAATAATCATCAGGAGGCTTTTAAAAATGCGTTCAGCCTTAAATGTGTGTGGTATGATCACAAGGCATTAAGCCCCCATTCATTGCAGAAGTGGTTCAATACTTTCATAAATGGGAAATAAATTTTATTTGATGTTCCTGATAATGGAGAAAAAAAATTGAACAAGGCTGTTCTAAGAAAGAGATGGTGTAATTATGTGGCAGTATTGCACTGTCAGACAGTCAGCTTACATGTGTTATTTGGAGGGTTTTTTAATACTCAAACACGTCTATGGGGTTAAAATCTGATCCTTTTGAAGCTCTGACCAAATCGCATCAATGCTGTCAAGTTCTGAAAGTTACAAAGACATTTGGTGCTATCTTAACATCACTTTGGGAATTCGATTCTTCTATAAATATGCCAGTGCGTAAATACATTTTATTCCTACTTGTCTCATAGACAGTGCTTTTTGGGTTGCTTTATGTTTATGACAAGGAAATGTAGTAAACGTCCTCTCCCCTGGTGATGCTGTCAGGGAAAGGTTTGGTGAGTGGTTGTCAGTGTCAGCTTGCACTTTACAGGGCAGCCACACAGGGCGGAGATCATCTTAGTTTTCTTTTAAATGTAATAAGTGTAAATATCTTCTAAATCTCAGCTCACTGTCTCGTCTCACAGTCCATACTTTTTTGTTTATCGCAGTAGACATATCTGATAAATTTTTAATGCGATTAAAGACATATCTATTAAATTTTTAATGCTATCAAAGTGCTAATAGCAATATGAATAAACATTTTCTCTCAAATATATATATTTTTTTATTTTGGTGGCAAATAGTCAGCGCCCTCTCACGTGTGATGCTTGAACAAGTAACCCTCTAAAGTGCTTATTGTTCTGTCCCGGGGCTTTGAGCTCTTTGATGCCGGGTGTCTTAAAGAGGAAAAGAAGAAAGAGGACATCCCATTCAGCCCAGCTAAGGGATTCCTCATTTTGTCACATTTGGGGATTGGATCCCATTTTCCAACTGAATGATTTCCCATGTTGCCTGCTAATGGGTTGGATTGGATTTTAAATGAGAATTTTCCCATTTGAGGGATTGGGCCTCACTTATGTGGTATACCCGCTCTTCCAACAATGAAAAGTGAAACCATCATGGCGTCAGCAGCTAAGGGTTTTCACTTCACAGATTGGAGCCTTGCTTAGAAGCACCACAGATCTATAGCGTGTATCTCCATTCACTCAACCAGACTACTAAAGTAGCCTGTGTGTTTCATCCTTCCCCATATTTTCCTTTACCTCCTATTTCTATTCCTGTGTCCCTCTCACCAGAACGTAGATGGATATGTTTGTTTGCTCTGCTGGAGTTTTAACAGTTTCTGTGTTGCCCTACTGTGGTTTGCAATATCCCACAGCTCCAATGAGTGGTAACAGTGTGTGATCCACTCTTCGCAGTGCAATCCACCCACCCTGCTACCTATGTACACATCCTGTCAGTTAAACACAAAACGCCACAGATCGAAAACTCGTTCCTTTTTTCCCCCCGTAGCATTCACCTGTGCACACACACATTCAGACAGGCACACAACAAACCTCTCTGTCATTTTATTGACACCTCTTGCAGTCTTCAAGCCTTTTATTTCCTATTTGCATCGCCTGTCTCTGCAGCGACAGGATGTCACAGTTTGTTTTTTTCCCAAATGAAGCAAAGAAAAAACAAAATCTGGAGTGAAACTATTCACCATCTGATCCACAGAGCTGTAACACTTTGATAGATACATTAAACTGGTAAATCAGCCACTGCAAGCCGTGGTTAATTAGTACAAATAAATCTTGTAAACAGTTCCCAATTTGAGCGAACAAACCCCATGTAGTATTTTTTTCTGTTCACTTCAATTACTTGCTCTTGTCAAGTTTGCAGCTCTTGGCAACAACTTATTTTCTTCGATTGCACTGACTACAAGGAAACACATGTACAGTGACGCACAACTACAGTACACACACCACATAGTAGCTCTGTGTGTGGGTGTTTTTATTTTTTTGTTTGTTTTTGATCTTCCAGTATTTTAGTTCACACATTTTTCATAGGGATGAAACTCAGAGGCACATTTTATGGCAGAAACAAGATATTCAGATCTAGTTTGCAACTTTTAAAATTGGCATGAAAGATGATTCAACAGTCACACATTTACAATTACAATAAGACTCCTTTAATCTTGATATATGCAGACTAATGAATGTGTAACCTATAAACTCTATAAAGACATGGACCTCTCACTCCCACTGTACAAAATGAACCAAAATATCCCGTATAAGGTTACTACCATCTTGTGCATGTGAAGATAGTCATGTGGTTGCAATCTCTGCAGTCTTGGATTCCCGCCGATTCACCCATCCCACCAGTCACAAGTGGCACCATTGATCGCAAACAAAACGATTGGTACACACAGCTGCCAAACTTGACGTCAAATCACATTTTAACAGCCAAAGTAATTTTTTTATATTATATATATTATATTTTTATATTATATTATATTTAAAAACAACAGGAGTTGAGCCATCTTTTTTTTCCCAGTTGAGGTAGATGGGTTATGATCTGTCTAAACACGTTTACATTATTAAAATGTAGAAGGTGCATAAAAGGAAATAATAGAACATGTATTATATATAAAATAATGATAGAGAGAAGTTTAATCGAAAAAAGAAGAAGCCAAAACAAAGCAAAGCAAACTAATAAATAAAGGCGGACTTGTGCGTCAGCTCATTGCAGAGCCTCCACTGTAGCCTATGCACATGGCCTACGCCCTTGTGAGCATTTATACTTGTGAGGTAGTGTGTCTGTGTCACTCTGCAATTACACCTAATAACCACTAGTTGGCAGTGGGGTTGGGGTGCTGTAAAATTTAGTCGATTAAAAACACATCCAAAACACACATTAAACATGGCTTGATAGAGACAATGTCAGACACATTTTTCCCACGAATACAACATGCTAATGTTATTAGCATAAGCCTATAGCCTTTTACACTGTATAAATTAGCCTAGCAACTGGCGGAGATTTCCTCGTCTCATATGAAACCAGGATAAATCACACACAAGACTGAAAATGCTGTTATTGTGAAGGCTTATTATCTACACAAGTTACTATTTCTCATCTGGGAAATTAAAGTCAATAAAAGCTTTATTTCCACTGAGGGAAATGGTTTCAGCCTACAAAATAGCCACGAGTTCTGTATCGCCGCAATGTGTAGTTACTGAGGAGTTGCAGTTGTCAGGTTATGGCAGAGGATACAGCGTCGATTTGACGCAGAAGTATTAATCCAGACTAAGAGGATGCTGAAAAAATTAGCCTTATATGTAGCGTCTAATAGCTAATTAGAAAAATGAACACTTGAACATGTGTCAGTGTCATAATTACTATCAAATACTATCCCATTCGCTAAGATGGAGGGCGTGGGGTTTATATCCTGCACTGCAGCCAGCCACCAGGAGGCGATCAAGATGTTCTTCACATTTTGGTAGCCGTCATGTCATCGCAGATCTTTTTTAAACCTCCCCCCAAGTCATAGAAGCAAATGACAAATATTGGAGAACAAGCTAAGGCTGTGTAAAATCTGCATCTTATTTATTTCCAGTTTAACTTCATACATCCATAGATGATGAATCGATCATCTATGGATCTAGTCATCGTAGGAAAGCTTAATGTCTTTCATCATTTCAGTCCTGAATATGAGAAACAAGAAAATAAGGTGTACAAGAAGTACGTTGGATAATAACTTGTTCTGTATACTACAAAAACTCCTGTTATTCACAGAGTCAATAAAGATGTCTTTATATCTGTTAACCTGCTGAATAAAAAGATTAGACTGGGGCGGCTGTGGCTCAGAGGTAGAGCGGGTCGTCCACCAATCGAAAGATCAGCGGTTCGGGCTCCTCCAGTCTGCATGTCGAAGTATCCTTGATCAAGATACTGAACCCCAAATTGCTCCCGATGGCTGTTCCATCAGTGTGTGAGTGAGTGAGTGTGAGTGTGAATGGGTGAATGTGACTCGTAGTGTAAAAAGCGCTTCGAGTGGTCAGATGACTAGAAAGGCGTTATACAAATGCAGGTCCAATATAACCTTTATGAATAATAAACCACATTTGTGATCAAATGTGACCATAGTATAAACTTAATAGAATAAAATAAAGACAGTTTTTCCCTGCTCTCTGTGTGTATCCACTCTGACTCTTTCTGTTACGCTTAAGATCCACTGAGCGGCCAGTTCTGCCTCGATTAATTTTCTATGAGAGCCAAGCAGTTGTCTGCACAGTGCAGTGTTTTGCTCTGTAAACTAAGCAATGATGTTGGGATGGATTTCCCACCCAAACTCCTCACCTGTCGGGACACTGACAAGAAAAACACAGCCTTGAGTGAGAGGGGGAATATTGTTGCGCTCGGGGCTACAAAGATCGATTTATGTGTGACTGTAGCAATCATTTTTGCTCATTCGATTTGGATTGAATTCCATTTCTTCGATGCCATGTCCTGTTTACTAAGAAATAACATATCTGAACTCTTTAGATATCCAAATATTTGGTTCAGACAATGTTAATTAACTTGACATGCCCAAAAGTGACCTGTTTTAGGGGGCAGACACAGCTGTACCCGAATTCATCATGAATTCTTCACTTTGAGTTACAGAGCCGCAAGAGTGAGAGCAGCAGGGGTCAAACTGACAATTAAAAATGTCCTTCTTCCTTTTAGAGCTCTCTTGTGAAATGCAACAGATTGTAGTAATGTAACTGTGAAAGCAAGCTGAATAATTAATTTGATGCACCATTTTGAGCAGACAGGTAATCTTGTCTCTGGATGCTTTGCGGTTGTTGTTGCCTCCTGATTGTTTGGTGACTAAGTTTCCCTCTGAGGAATAAATAACATTTGTTGTTGTCATTATCATCATCAGTATTTATGGCTTGTCACTGTGCCTGTGAATGAATATAAAGTGAGAAGTTTTCTCCCTCAGAGAAATGCATGATATCACAATTCTGCCACCGCAGGCATCACCTTAAGCTACCGCAGCAGTGATATTACACATCTGTTTTTACATTATAGCTGGAATATGATGTCAATAACATTTTACATTTGTCTGTTTTACACATACTGGTCGAGTCTGTAAATAAAAGTCATTGCAAGTGCTTCACCCTACATTTGCTCTGTAGAGGTAAAATACAGATAAATAATAGCTCTGTTGCACAGATTAATTGTTTTAATGAAATGACTCAATAGACAAAATGCCTTCATAGGTTGGCTGATTTTTGCAGTGTATCCTTTTAACTTTTTGCACATTAGCCAATAGTGATTAATTAATAGCCAGTGGAAATCCTTTCACCGTTGGTCCCCCATTAAAATTCAGGCCTATGAGTAATTTTGCATCAATGACAAATTAGGGCAGGAAAAGTCTGGCTTACAGGATGTAGACTGTATTTCTTGGTGTTAAGTCCAGAATGCAACAGCCAATGACAGACTTATAAGCACAAACAACACACAACCCCAAACAATCCAGCTGGACTTTTTTCTAGCGCTGACAAAGTGTGGAGATAGGTGTGTCTATGCAAGACTATGGCAAGAATGACAATTATCATCCTCCTCTGAAGGTGATAATCAACAATAGCAACAACTAAAAATAATTTTTCCAAAAACACATTAAGTTGTATTGACTTTTTTGTATCTTACTCAAACAGAAACGCATTCGCACACAGTCATAAACTGACACATACACATACATACATACTACACATGCAGGATCAAACATTATTCTGTCTTAATCCTACATTTCACGTTATTCTTTTATTTCAATTAGTTTGCTGTCTGAAGCTACAGCTCACACACTTAATCTTCTCTGTGTTTTATGTGTTATTTCGGCGGTATTGTGAGATGCCTTGACAGTATAATCTGACATGCCAGATTTAGGTAATAATAGGGATAAACTCCAGGTATCCAAGAATGTGGCAGCAGTGCACAAAAATTTTAATAATCTGTAGAGGGGGGGGGAAAAAACAACTTTCTCCATCTGTGGGCCTGTCCACATGTCCTGCCCAGCTAAATATTGTCCTCCTGCAGATGTCTCCAAAAAAAATACTGAGTTCAAGCTCCGGATGCACTGCGGCAACCAAAATATTATAACAATATTGATGTATGTGTGTGTGTGGGTGTGTTTGTGCATGTAAACACTGGCCCATAGCGCTGGGCCAGTGTTTAATGTCTGGAGCCATTTCACCAGCTCTAATACAGAAAGCAGCTTGCAGCCACATTGTTGTGTATGTGATTTTTATTTAATGTCTGTGTATGTGGCTGTATGCTACTATAGGGGATAGCAGGCTAGACACTGGCCTTATTCCAATTACTGTTGTTGTATGTCACTTTTAATAAGCACAGTTTCTCCATTACAGTACACATTTAGATTCGTTCTTTAGCAGGAGAGCGGACATGTTTGGTTAATTTTATTTTGCTCTCTTGGGATCGGCCTCTTAGCGTTTTTGCATCACTAATTCTAACAATAAATAGCCCCAGTTTTTCATTTAGTCCAAAAACACAAACCTTTTGCTGTCTGTGTGATGAGCCTGATGCATAAAAATAACAGATTCAACTCAAAACACAGAGGTATCCTTTTCATGAAAATACAGAGGATGAACACTTGTTTTAGATCAGCAGGAGTTTCTTCTGTCTTTGTGTGGTACTTTAGAGAAGATGCAGAGAAGAAAGTGTCCTGACTATAAACTTGACAAGTTGTCAGCCGTCGACAATGTGGCTTTCTCTGTCTGTCACACCAGTAAAACCAAACAGAACGCAGATGCTGTCTGTATCAAGTCTGTGCGTGTGTGTGTGTGTGCGTGTGTGTGTGTGTGTGTGTGTGTGTGTGTGTGTGTGTGTGTGTGTGTGTGTGTGTGTGTGTGTGTGTGTGTGTGTCTTCATGTCATATTTTCTCACACTTACAAAGCAGCAATCATTCATCACACAAACGCACATCAGTGTGTTCCTTTAACTTGTGAGGGCATAAATACATTCTCTCCTTTCCCTATAGAGCTGACAGTTAAGTTCTGCCTGCGTCATTCTCAAAGGCATTTTAACATATTCTGAACCTAATCCCATTTTAAATTAAAAACTGGAATTCACAACTATTTCATATAAATAATAGTACCCTTTTCATCTCTCTGTCAGCCATTATTACCATATATTGATTCTACCTGAGGCCCAACTCATAAAAGCTTTTGCATTTGCATCACACAGACTATGTGTCACTAAAGGTTTTGCCAAAGTCTCAAATTAACACAAACAGCCACCACAGGAACTCTCAGGAACCATTGCAGAAACTCAGAAACCTTACCGAACAAGGGTCTGAATGTCGTTCTTCTGACCTCAGCTCCTGGAGCTCAAAAGTCTAAGCACTAGGGATAATACTTTCAGGTGTCTAAGGAAGTACTGGGGTGGAGAGAACACAATAAACGAATACAACGCACGAGTATGTGGACTTAGATTGTTGCTACTTTGGAAACAGGTGTTCTGGAGTTTTCAGCCTCCTCTTCCACATCTGCCTTTCTCTTTTGGATCCTTTCATTGGATCTATGCAAATATCAGCAACAAAGACCAACAAAATTACCTCTGTGTGAAAAATTGTGTCTCAAACAGCACTAAGGTTTTTAATGTAGTATTGGACTAATTTTTCTTATCAATAGGTTCCACTGATGCAGGAGAAACGCAAGCAGGGGTGTGTAAAAGGGAATTTTACTAAGTGAATTGGGTTCCTGGGGCTCCACAGTTCCTGGAGCTGTTTTAATTTTAAAGATCTAGTGTGTAGAATTTAGTAAGACTGCAGATCTGAAACTTCTCTTGTGTGCCATGCATGTGAGAAAACGCTAAAATGCTTGAACACAAATAGCCCTATCTAGAGCCAGTGTTTGGTTTGTCCATTATGGGCTACTGTAGAAAATATTAAAGGCTCATTATAAGGTAATAAAAACACAACAATTCAGGTAATTTTAAACTAATGAAAAAAAATATGTATTATATACCATTTCTGCCATTAGGTGCCCCTAATCCTACACACTGGACCTTTAAAGCAGTGGTTCCCAACTGTTCAGCCACAGGGTCCAGATTTCTCCTTTGTCATTAGTTCAAGGTCCATACAGTTTAATATTTTCAGTGTCATACTTGCATTTGGCCATGCCTTAGAGCTGGTCTGGGGTCTGTCAGGTGGCTGTCCATTAGTCTTCAGCAGGAAAAGGCTCAAAATGAAAGCTTTGCACCAGAAATTCATTGTACTTCAAAATAAAGTGTGTTTTTTACAAACTTGACACTTGCGGTCCATTCAGAATTGACCCACGACCCACTTTTGGACCACGACCCACCAGTTGGGAACCACTGCTGTAAAGTACATCTAAGCCTCAAACATGCTGCTAAAGAGTGAAGGCCCACAGCACATGAGTTAGTAATGCTTTGTGCTTTCCACTTTATTATCAGCTAAAGAGACTGATGTTTCTTTCACCACCCTGCATCTTCTCCGATTTTGTTGTCTGTCTTATGATGTAAATCTTGGCTGTTCTTTTGTGTTTCTTTCTGGGCCAAGCTCTTTTTTTCATGAGTAAACTGAATTTCGTGGTGAGACATAGTGATACACACACACACAAACACACATCACACATACACCTACACACAGGACTGTTTGCCTGATGTATATGAATGCATAGAGCAGAATGGGTAAAAGAGAGGAAAAGAAGGGGTGTGATTGAAAAAGATGAATAGCAGAGTCGAGGGATGATAACAGAGGCCCGGCTGTGTGGCCTGTTATTCACATAGAAATCAAGTTAAAACAGTATAATGACAAAGTCATCCTACAGTAAATGCAGCATAATCACACGGCTCTGTGTTCCTCCGTCTACTTACCTTTGGAGTACCCATCCAGGCCCCAGGCATTCCAAATAACTTTCGTCTCAACCTTGAGCTCCAAATGCTTTTCTCTACTGAGAACACCTCTTCTCATTTTTCAGTTTACTGAGAAGAAACATTTTTCTTGAAGTAGGCGAGGTAATTGCGTAGTTTATTTTGGCATTCATGATGTGCGAATCAGTACCGGCATGATGATATCGCCTCTGCTAGTTCATAGAATTCTTTTTCTTTATTTCTAATCTACACACAGTAATGAGGATTAGACTTTTCTCCGCAGTTTGAAATCATTGCCAGTTAAATAAGACACAAGTGCCAGCTAATAGCCTCTTTTAAGATGCAGTCAGTGACTCAAACATGCCTTGGTGGACGCATTAACAAGTGAGAGGCAATGCATAAAAGTAGGTGGCTTATTCAATTTCGGGGTCAGGGGCTTTCTTCATAAAACTGAATCAGGACATGAACAGAGCACTTGCTGGTGTGACAGCGTTTCACTGATGTAATTAAACTTCAGGGCTTTCTAACGTCAGTGTTTAACTGCATTTGAATGCCTTTCTATTTCGGCATACTGTCATGAAGTGCTTCATAAGAGGTTTATTTAGAAACATTTTGAAATCTTTGTCTAATGAATATTATCTTATTGAGTTAGGAGGGAAACTGAACTTGTGAGTGTGCATGTGTATGTATATACTGTATATTATCTATATATATATATCCCACATACATTTAAAGGAAGTCTTCATTTCACTTTCTAATTATATACATGAACTACACTCATACACGGTTGTGTCCCTTTTCTAACTGTATAACATAACATAAACATTACATTTATGAGTGTAATGTCCTGTGCACATCTCTGAAAGTGCTTTAGTAGCTGTATATCCACAAGGGCAGTATTTACTTTGATCCATGGTGATTCAATATATATGGGACTATCTGACTACATAAGCCATTAAATGTCCTCTCTGAGTGTCCTGGTTCATGTTAGGATAATACTTTTTATTGTGTTTGTTGAGTCATACTGTTGCTGAAGCATTTTCCAGAAATAGAAGGCATTATTCACGCTCTTTTAAAGATATGCTTTTAAAATAAAATAAATCGATACAGAACAAAGCCTTTTTTTTTTCTTCATTTGTATAATCCTGCCCCAATCCAGCCACTTCCTGCGATTCCAAGAGCCTCTAGGCTATTTGAAGGCTGCAGCCTATCAGGTTGTAGTTGGAGTTTGGTAAACTTTTGTATGGGAGGTCACACTCAGCTAATCCAATTTGTAATCAAGGCTTTCTTCTTTCTCTGGTCTAGAAAAGGACCATGTTGTCTTTAGAGCAATCACAATCGCGGTCTATCGCCCGGGGTCAAGCTGTGTTGAGTTATTTAGCGTATTAAGTATGCCTGTTTGGTTTGTCGTTTGAACCACGCTCACCACGCTTTGATGATTAGCCCGTGGCTTTGTTTCCACGTCAAGGCTGCTTTTGTCGAAGTGTGGTTGTAGGGGTTGTAGAGATGGCGCGATAACTGCTGTTGTTTGGATGTTTAGACTAGGGGTTGGAGAGATAAATGTAAGAGCTGAAGTGCTGTTTTTCAGGTCCAATTGATTTATGTTATGTTTTTATTTAAGACACAGCATAACACCCTGTATTTAAATCTTATCTTTGAAATATAACTCTTAACCTAATGCATAAAATTTCTCTTTTTCCTGCTATTAAGATGATTAATCCATCTCTGTGTTTGTCCTTGTCTCCCTCTCTGTCTGACTCACTCTGCAGCCCCTGCAGAGCCATTGCTGTGCAAGTTTGCTGACGGAGGCCAGAAGAAGAGGCAGACCCAAGTCAAGTATCCCCAGAATGGCCGACCGTGGACACGGGAAGGAGAGGTTAGGCTTGAAAGTGTATTCAATCACAAGTGGAAAAGGCAAATTGTAACAGAAGAATCATGTCCTCCAATAAGTTTGTTAAAACATAATCCTTTTTACTCTCTGCCACTGTAAAAGAAAGCAACACAGACTTTTCCTCAGGCAGAATTATGCAGCAGCAGACATTTTCTTAATCTACAATAGCCTCTCACTTCTCACAGTCGAAATGAGTCTACTGAGAGAGTTTTTAAAAGGAAATAGTTAAGTTAACAAACTAAAAGAGGTGTTATTCTAGCTTAGTCACAAGTATCAGTACAGTATATCCACAAATGTCTTTTAAACCTCTTTCTACTCAGCTATCGTGCAAAAGCACAACAGTAATCTTATCATAATAGTCAGAGAGGTGAGGGTGAAATACTGCGGTACAACAGATTGTACTGTAGGATTTCACAGCTCAGTGTCGACAGCTGCTTCACAGAAAACATTACCGTAGGTCTGGAAGGACATCATTTTCATAAACTTTGAACATGCTAGCTGATGTTCCCTTTCACATCAGTTTCTTTTTCACATCTTATAACCAAGTTTCAATAACTTGACAGGCCCCCCTACAGGGTCATTATCAGCTTTCATTTCCAATAACATAATGTAGGCTGAATTAGAGATGCTGCTGTCAGTATGAAAGCTTGCATGTACAAAGGTTGTTAAATTTAAAATCCAAGGTTTCTGCAAGACCCCAATACCAAGTTGTTTTTCCTTTTGTTAAAACTCCCACCTCCAGTCTGTCATCTTCAGAGGAAATGAAACCTTGTGCAGCGGATTGAAAGCAGATTGACTGTTGCACAATGTAGGGAGTTCAGAAGTTGTTAGTGTCGATACCAAAGCTTTAATTTACAGAACAAGGGAAAGTGAATAATAATGTCGCCACCCACACACGGAGTGCAGTTTTTAACAGTTTCCCAACGTTACATGGAGGTTGGGAAAGAGCAGGGTGGTGAAGTGAAATGAAATGGAACCAGGCTGAAACAACTGTGCGCTGAAAGAGAAGAGGCGCCACAACAAAAACAGTCTGTGCATGACCTTCACGTGTGTAGCAGGCACAGATTGCAGTCTTTATTTTGTCACAAAGAGTGACAAATCACTTCCACGCTTAGTTAACATTAGAGGGTCCGGTGTGAGTGATTCTTTATTTCTACCCACTTGTCAACATTTGTAAGTTGTTAGCCGGACTTAAAATAAATGATCAGTGGTTTCAGAGGGATTCCTCACACATTTGTCAGCGACCCAAGTCCTGACAAGCCCCACTCAGCCTTGCTGAGGAAAAGCATCTCTTCAGAGGTTTATGCATTTGTCTGAGCCAGGTCTCTGAGTCCAGGCAGACTAATAGAGGCATCTGGCCGTGGAGGTGCTTTGATGGGCCTCACTGCGTCCTCACACTCAGTCAGCCGACCCTAATCTCCCAGAACCTCTCACTCCTAAATGAGTCTGGCCTTGGGACTGTGACATGAGCACATATTACACACACAATCACTCACACATACAACATTTGTGCAGAGAAACACACATCGGATACACATGAGCGGACAGTGCAGCAGCAGGCCTCTGGGCCCAGACATGTAAAAGCCCCTCCATCCCTTCTGCACAGGAGCACACAGACTGAAAGAGATACAATACGACTACAAGTGATGCATCCTGCTATGTGTGGTTGTTTTGTCTTTTTCAACTACACAAAGTGTCTCCTTATGACCATTTTTAGTCTCTCTATAGTCTCATTTGTGGTCATTTTATGTCTTTTTTCTAGATGTTCTGTCTCTCTGTAGTCATGTTATGTGTCTTAGTTGTCTTTGTGTTAGTTTTATCCCCTTGTAATAATTTTGTGTCTCTTTGTAGTTGTTTTATATGTTCATGTAGACGTTTTGTGTCTTTTTCTAGTTGTTTGGAGTCACTCTGTAGTCATTTTGTGTTTCTTTGTAGTTGTCTTTGTGATGGTTTTGTGTCTCTTTGTAGTTGTTTTGTGTCGCTCCGTAGACATTTTGTGTTTCTTTGTAGTTGTCTTTGTGATGGTTTTGTGTCTCTTTGTAGTTGTTTTGTGTCGCTCCGTAGACATTTTGTGTTTCTTTGTAGTTGTCTTTGTGATGGTTTTGTGTCTCTTTGTAGTCATTTTGTGTCTCTCTCTGGTTGTTTTGTGTCTTCCTGAGAATGTTTAAATGACTCTTTCTCGTTGTTTTAGTTGTTTTAAATCTCTTTGTATTCATTTGATTTTCCAACAAGAGATGTTAACAGTAACTTCAAACAGATGATCTGTATCTAGGGGCCCCTTGATCCTTTGGGCCCCTGGGCCAGTTACTCGTAGGTCCATTCAATAATCCATTCATAAGGATACATTGTGAATGCACACACAAAGAGATAGATTGGGTGGTAAATCTCTAAACATACACATTTGTGCACTAACGCTGGCATTATGCAGCAGTGAGGAATCTTGTCCAGTCTTTTCTGTTAGATGAAGGAAACTTAGAGGACACGATGCGATCATCAAGATGCTTCACAGAGCTGATCCCCTCTAACTCTGGCTCTGAAATCTTCTGTTCAAAAAGACAGTTCAAGGGAACCTGCAGTAAATACAAATGCAGCTCAAGGTGAAGACTAGGATTCTTGTGTATGTGTAATGTAGTTTTTACCTGCTTTAAATCAGATGCTTGTCAAAGAGCTGGTATCAAAATTAATCCCGGGCTTTGGAATGATTAATTTTTGCTATGTGGTGTCATCAATGTCTGGCGCTCATTTTTATTGCTTGTGCAGTCTATATTCCCCCAGTCCTGGCTAGAAACAGTGTTTGGGGAAAAAACAAACATCGCAGCAGAGTTCAGCATCAGGGCACACTTTCAACTCGTGTGCCAATTTGGAGAGAAGAGAGTTGTGCGGAATATAGAACAAGTCCAAATGACTTGTGTAGGGCTGCAGATAGAAGAGGACGAAGGGGGGGGGGCAGCGATAGAGTGAAAGATTAGAGGACTAAAAACACTATTGTTGCTTGATGTTTGTTCCAGCATTGCCAAGAGGCAGTCAAGTGGGTGAAGATCTTTTTCAAAGCTCAGCAGCAAAAAGTACAGTCTAATTCATTTGCACTATAGTGGAAGTGAGACACAGACAGAAAACATTCCAAGACTTGCAGACGTGTCACTTAATGATAAACACTTGACTTAACGGGGACAACAACTTTTAATGGAGAGGAGGAGGGACAAAAAGTACTTAACAACTTTAATGCACTCTTGTAGCTTTGAGTTTCTTGTGAAACTGATAGAACGCAGCTGGAATGCACAACATCATCCTACTCATTTATACCGGGTAGTGTAGTAAGAAGTGAGTCTTGTAACTGATGGAGATTGCTTCAGGAAAATTGCAATATGGTGTCCGCTTGTTGATCCAGCAATCCATCCTGAGTGCTTCCTGCAGTTGGGGTGTAGCCGTGTTTCGTGGATCAATATTTTGTGTTATAAAAATGGTAACTATATGCATAATGGAGCTGAAAACTGGACCACAATATTAAGTACACATTTGCAGTCATCTCCCAAACTGTGCTAAGTTTTTTGAGCAAGCCACAGCCAGCGAAATGAAGTTTGGGCTCGTTTTGACTGATTGAGTATTTTAGGTGCATTTTGGCCACTGTCAGTTTCCTGACTGGCGGTACAGATGTTTGCTGTGACAACACGCTCCTACTGTGCGTCTGACAGCTCCGACAGACCGATTTCAAAACTAACCAGAAGCTTCAGTTTTTCTCATTTTCCTCCAGATTGTCTCTTTTCTGCTCCTTTGTGTTTTCACAAAGCCATACAATTGGAAAAGAGAGAGAAGCTGATAATTTTCACTGAAATTGAAACATTTTTAACTCAAGCGGATGTGCTTTCACCACAGTTTGTGTAGCCCAGTGTTAGATTATTTCTATGGACTGTGTGTGCAAATACATCAACCTTTGAATTGTCCTTCATGTTGTTAAATACGAGTGAAGTGAACAGCACTATTTCCCACATTTGGTTTCAAAGAGGTGTTTTTAGCATTGATAACGGTTCTTTTTGAAAACTTTAACATTAATATTTTTGTGCATTCAGTGACTAAAGAGCAATAAATAATAAATCTTCTGCTCTCATATGTTACTTTCAGTCTAACCTTTAGTTCAGAATACAATATCATGAGTGCACTGTTACATCCCTAGTATACAGTAATGATATCGAGGCTATAACAGTCATCCCTCAATGTTCCTTTTGTGGTTATATTACTATATCTGCGGATATTTTTGAACATGTACAGTTTTAAGTGGTCCACGGGCTCACACCAATTCATGCAGAATAATTTTATTGTTCATTGTGCTTTTAACTGACACATTTGAGATTTTTGCACTACTGAGGACATCATCAATTGTTCTTTATTTAGCAGGTCTTTGTATCCCACTCACTTGTTTATATTGTTGGATTTTAAGTCAAAGCCTTTGTGTTTATTTTACATCATGAATCATTCTTCGTCCCGTCTCTGCTGTCTCTCCCTCTCAATTTATTACCTTCATCGGCATGATTGTTCGTGGGAGGCAATCTCGCTGTCAGTTCAAACCACCAAATAACCAAACATCCTAATGAGAGAGGAAACAAAAATGATTCAAAAGCAATATCACGTATTTTAACCTTTAGGTGTATATGTTTCTCTCTTTATCTCCGTCTCTTCAGAGTGGTATGGCGTTGACGTATGATCCCACCGCGATGCAGAATGGGTAAGTGGTTTTTTTAAATCAGATTTACAAACTGTGTCTGCAACTTTGTCTGTGAACTTCTGATTCACATTTCAGGAGGAGTACTTCTAAAGCATGTGTTAATGAACCTTTTCAGAACCTCCCCCACCAGCAAAGCTGTGAAGATGAACACACACATCAGCCACCCATACGCACAAATATGCACAAGAACACAAACATGCACACATATTCAAACGGATACAGGATACACGGGTCATTAACTCATGCACACACACACTCTCTCACTCTTTGTCTTACCCTGCTGCGCAATCTTGCCCTCATTCTCACATCTGACTGGTGCAGATGGAGTATTTATTTATGCACCTATGCATACAAGCTGTCAGACATGTAGGTTTTGATTGCAGACAGGGAAGTTGGGCGGTGTTGCAGCGCCGCTGTAAGACTTTCGTCAGCCAAGGCTATCTGCACTGCTCTCAGGCTGAATGCAGAGAGCTGAGTGTCTGCCTGTTTCAGGGGGAAATTGGAGATCGGTCCTGTCTGCTAGGAATGCTGCTGGTGATGCGATCCCTGGAGACGCTTCCCTCCAGCTCTGTGTTTCTGCTCTCCTCCTTCTTGTCGGCCCAGTCATCCCTACTCTTTGTATCCCTACTTCTTCTTTACCGCTGTCCTGCTGCTCTTTGCATTTAACTTCCCTTTACCTTCTTCATATCACTTCCTCTTCTGCTTGTCGGGCCTCTTCCTAAAATTTCTTTTTAATGTGTTTTCAACTCACCCTTTTTTCTACATTGTTGTCTCCCCTAATCCCTTTCTTCTTCTAATTCCCACTCTCCATTTCCAGGCAGATGATTTACTTTCGGTCATCTCTTGAGTCTTTGTGTATGCGTGCGTGCTCATGCATGTGTAAAATACATGCTCACACGAGAGCATCTGTGCACTTGCGGTGCTTAAGCCCTCTCCCGACCTCTCCTCCGAGGTCAACGGGGCTCCTTCCGGCGAAGCGCTAAATGACTGTGAAATGCTAATGCAGCTAATTAGAGAGGCGAAAAAGCGGGGAGGGAAGGGGATTGAATGAAAAGGGAGGGCCGGGCAGGGTCAAGAGGAGGGCAAAGGCAAAAATAAAGTCAGCCCAAGGAGAGGGAAAGGGTACGAATCAATTACAGGTTTGCGAGTCTTTCCAAGCTCGAGGACGGCTAGTTTCTAAGGTCTGATGCCAATCTGATGTTATTGGAAACATGTGGCCCAACCAACCAGACTGCTTTGGCTTAAAGCCTGTCCTCTCTTTTATCAGGGAGACACAAAAATCACTTTCCCTGGCTCTCTTTTTCTCAATCTCCGTCCTCCTATCTGGTCAGTTTGCTGTCCTTTTGTTTCTCCGTCCTTCTCTCTCTTCTTCCCTGCCTCTGTTCTTGCCTCTCTCATACTCTGCCTTTCTATCTGTCCTCTGTTCCCTCTCTTTCTCCTGCCCACACACATGCACATACACATATATATTTTAGCATGCCCCCCCCCCCCCCCCCCCCCCCCCACACACACACACATTTTCTCGCTGAAAAGTCACCGAGGTCGGCACTAAATCATTCGCTAATTTTTCAGGGCAAACTCCTGACAGTGTGGCTAGGTCACGCCAGGGATTCACAGAGAGATTTTAAATTCAATCCCGTAGTAATGTTCTGTTTGCAATTACATGTTTAGTGTATTGTTTAAACAGCCGTGCTGGAGTCCCTATTGACAGCGTGATGCTCAGGGCTAATAGCCTCCATCAATAACCTTGGATCTGTCCTCTACCTACTATTTCTTTCTCTCAATACACATCACTCTAATGAAAAATACAATAAACACAATCAGAGAACCATATTGAATAACCCGGCTGCATTCTCTCATTTGTATTCATCAGTGACAGTAATACAGTATCTCTAATGTGAGTCATACATTAATTGTACAGTCAAAAAGATGGATCCATGCTGCTACATGATCAGTAGATGAGGTTTTTTTTCTTGTTGATCACCACTTTGACAAACATGTTCCAGTTCCTTCTCCAACTTAGATCCATCCATGATATATTTGTTCAATCTTTTCAGTTTCCTAGTGGCGTATGAGGTTGAAACATGTCATTAAATGTAGACACACACTGCTGTTGCTCAAAGAAAACATGCTATTAGAAAATATTTGCTTGAGTGACAATACACATAGTTTCCTTTGAGGCTGTACTTAGAGGAAAACTCAAGGAGACATTCAGGTAAGCCAGAGCTGAAAGGCACAAGAGGAAACTTAAAGAAAATCTATGTCCCTTTAAGGAGTTCGGGGAAAATCTGAGTAAGCTGAGCCAGTATCAACACACCTAAGAGAGAACACACAATCAACCTGCGTATGAACCAGAGCTAAACCTTGGCAAGGGAAAATATATAGCGCTAATAATTCATGAGATTTCTCTTTCTGGTGCCGAGGAAGTGGGCCACGTTTTATTGGGGAAAAGTAGAGAGTCACCATTGTAGCTATACTCTTTATGCACTACTACCTAGGCTTCAACACACCAAGTAGAGCATAAAAATCCAACTGGGAGGCTGGATGTCCGTGTGAAGCACACTCACGCTCTGGAGCTTATCGCAGGCAGTTGGAAACCAACTGCAGCCACGAGGCCAGGACTGCAAGAGTTTAAAAAATACCTCAGGGTTTGCATCTCGCAGCTGAGTTCAGCACCGCTCGTGCTATCACTGACCGAACAAATGTAATGTGAAGCAGAAAGTGCAATAACGGAGCAGGTGACCACCTCGGCAACCCATTTCACCCTTGAAATGAGATGTGTGCTGGTGTCACAGTGGAGTAGCAGCAATCCATCTATGTTTTCCTGTCTCTGGCTGGTTGCTCAGCCTTGGCTGTCATCTCAGTTGTAAGAATAGAGCTGATATTGTATATTCTATTACGTGCGATATAGATCTTTATGAATGAAATACAGCAAATGTGTATATGGCTTGAAGTAACCTCTAAATCTAACCAAGCTTTTTTTTAGTAATTTTCTCTGCAAATTAAGCTACAACTGATTTGCAGCATGTACCTTTTTATACAATCATGGCTATGTTAGCGATAGATAGGGGAGGGCTTCTCTCTGTCGCTGCCTCTGTCTTTCTCCCCTCCCTTGCTCCATTATTCAGTCAACAGACACTTTGGGATCGATCGGGCACAGCAACACGGCCTGGCGGATGAAACATGTCCTCTCTAGGTACACAATGATAAATAAAGCACCGTGAGCCACAGCATTCTGCTGCTGCAGGGTTGAGGGGGTGAAATGAAAAAAAAAAAATCCAGCAAAATCTGAAGGGCAAACAAAGGTATAGAGAGAGAAGTAAACAGTATAAAATGCAGATGTTACAGATGCAGCTTTCTCTGCTGGAACCCGCGTAGGTGGAAACATAGAGGGCAATATTGAGATATTTCACCCACTTACACATTAAGGTGATAATTCATTATTATGCACAGCAGTGGAGCAGACGCCTTTGTAACATGATGTGTACCCCGGTGCAGTGTCAAGTCTCATTCGAAGACGTCTTTGATGGCATGGCACAGAGTGAAGCTGCAATATTTATTGTTTCCATGACAGCCTTGATGATGTCTGATCCATTTTGTCTGCGTTGTCTTGAGATGTGCTGGGTGGTTGAAAACAAAGCAGAACAAAAAGGCTGATTTTCACCTTTGCATGTGGCTATATCTGGAGCGCTAAAACTGTATGAGCAGAGAAGCCTCTTGACTGACGTTGCAGTTTTCTCTCAAAATTGTCTTTTAATGTTCTCTTGGTTCAGCTTTATGCCACTTATAAGTTTGGCAATATCAGTCTTATGATATTTAAATCTTTTCTTGTTTGGTTGCACAGGTTCTACTCCTCACCATACAGCATCTCCACCAATCGGATGATTGCACAGACGTCAATCACGCCCTTCATCGCTGCCTCTCCTGTCTCTACATATCAGGTGGGTGGACCCTCTCTTAAGTTTACAGGGCTACATCAAGCTTTCAAATCCTGTAAGGGCTCTTGAATAGCCCATTGGAAAATTGGTTGTCTAATAAAGGATTGTGTGATTACATAAATAACACTAAAGCTAACATGATGTGTCATTTGGTTACTTTCCTTCCAAATTCAAGTACTTTAGTAAACTGTTTTTCTAACTGTTTTGTCCTGTGCACAAGCTCAATTTTGCATTTTGACTTTGCTATAGTTTTCTGGCCAGCCGACAGATTTTACAAAGCCACTAATGTTCAAAGTAAGTCACAGCTCCAATACGGCATCCCAAGGGCATTATAATGCAACCTGATGGCAATAGCAAAGAGAAGTTAACAACTCCGTGGAGATACATAGGAATGAAGCTTTAGTTTAGTAGTTTTAAATCTGTGGTTGTAAAGGATAAGTGATATTCTAGATTTTTCTTATTGTCAACAAATCCTGTCAAAAGACAACAATAAATCGATCCTGCTAACAAGTAATACAGTGTAGACAGAGCCTGGTACAGTGTTTTGTCGATGTGCAATTGAGCTCCATTAAAAACACATCAATGAGCCACACTATGTCAATGGATCCATCTTTGCCATGAGGTGCTGTAGTTCATTTTGAGTCAGTCCCACATATACCATCTTGGTGCCGTAAATACTTACCAGGGCACCAAATGTGTATTATTCCACAGCTGAAAATAGTCCCCAGCAAATGCAATATTCTCTCTTGTTAAGTTTTTAAGATGATAGTACACACTTGTGATCTATGTTTAAAGATTTCTGTCTTCATTAGGAACAAATGCAGCCTGGTGTGGAGTGTGGGCCAACACATTGTTCATTTTGGTCTTTTCATGGGATGTGCTGACACACAGATAGACATAGAATAAGAGCTGCCTCATCTTGTGTGACATTAACTACTTATGTGGGACCAGGAGGTTTGAAAATATAGATTGAATACTTTTATTTTGGGGCAAGCATGATATTGGATTTTCACTACACAGTTATTGTGGCCAAAAGAGTTCACAATATCAATATTGTCATGATATCTTTAGAAAATTTTAATGATAATAAGAGGAATAATGATGCTTTCAGTCAAAAGTTGTTGGGGGTTTTTTGCCAAATGAATTACACTCAATATACGAGTGTAGGGAGGCAGAGACAGAGTTTGTAGCCGTAACTGTACAACTCTGTACAGAAAGAGCTAGTTCACTTAATGGATAGTAAAAAGGCAACCAGATGGTGTTGAGGGAGGGAGACAAAACAAACACAGGATGAAATAGAAATGATTTAAGAGGTTCTGAGTTATTTGCACAATATTATCACATGCATGTTATGAACATGATATCAATACTTCATTTATAAATATCATGGTTATTGTCAGTTCCGGTAGATCACGACACCCCTATTTCACTTACTCTCACCCACAGCACCTTTGGTCTCTAATTTTAAAATGAATTTAAAATTTGTTGAATTAACCTCTTGTTTCACTGTAGCCCTGTGTGTAGTCCCTGAACAAACAGGTCAAGCAAGCAGAGCTTGTCTTTTTCTCAGGGAAGACTTTAGCAAAGAAATTGACTTATCAGCTCTCTCCATTCAAGACAATTCTTAGTCTAGCAATGATAAAACACAAGCTTATATTGCAGCACTCCTCCCATCGATCTTTCATTCTTAGGCACAAATCCTCCTTTTGTCTCTCTCTCTCTCCCTCCCTCTCTGTTCCCGTGTGTCGCATCCTCTCTCTCCTTCCGCACGCACAAACCATACCAATTCATGTCAAAGCTGGTTGGCGATGTACCTGCGGTTCTTTGAGAGATTGACTCAGTACTTGATCCTCAGTTTGTCAAACACATAGACTTTAAAACAAACACCGGTCCTCCCCCACAGGTTTTTTTTGTCTTGCACGAAACACTGCTGTAAACGAGACAGACAAATGCAAAGACACACCTTCGGCGGCACAGAATTACACACGGAGGCACAGTCACAAAGTGCTTTTTGCGGAAAACACAAGAAGGATTTAACCTACCTTGCATTCGATAAGTCCCCATAGACAGACACAGGTAGTTGAGCATGTGCATGCACTCATATAATTACTGTATTTTACATGTGACAAAGGGGTCCAAAGGGACTTGTTCCTGCTCATGTTAGGGCTGGGCAGTAGGAGATGAAAGTGGTGATTTGTGGCCAAGACAGGCTTTGATGATGAAACCTCCACAGTGAAGCAGTAATTATTAGACTGTATTGCTCTCTGTGGTCTTCATATCCTCTTATAATTACAACATAACATACTGTATAGTGGACCCTCAGTTACTGCTGTAATATTCTTTAAGACACACTGCCGCAGGGACTGAGGCTCTGAAATGGGCTTGTAAAGACTTGAGCTAATGATTAATTTTCTCTCTTCTCCTCTTTGGTTTTCTCATTTTCGCTCCCTTCCTGTCATTCTGTCTTCCAATTGTCCTTCTTTATGTTCTTTCTTCCTCAATTCTTTATCCACTTATAACAATCTTCTTTTTGATCTTCCCTTTCCTCTCATCTCTTCCTGACCTCCCTTCTGCATCCTCCTACTCGTGCCCATCCCCTCCTTCTTTAATTACTTTATTTTTCCTACTTTCTTCCTACTCTTTCTATTTCCTTCGCCATGTCTGATCACATCGTCGCCACCTCTACCTTTGCTGCATCTTCTTCTCTCCTCTCTCCTCCAACTTTCATCTCCACAGGTCCAGAGTACATCTTGGATGCCACATCAACAGTATGTTATGCAACCTACAGTAAGTTTTTTGAACCAGCCTCTCCTTTATTTTTTGGGTCATATGTTATCTTTTTCCCAGTGGAGTCATTTCCTTCATTTTCCAGCACTTTGCACTGCCTCCCTTTGACATCCTGCTTGTCATCTCTGTGTGTACACTTGTCTCCGCACTTACTCCTTATTCACTTCGTAGTCTGCTGATCTCAAAACATCCAAGATTCTTCACCGCAATGCTCATAACCAATGTGAATGTCAGTCATATCGGCTGCCATGGGATCTTTAAAACAAAAGCTACAGTCATCTTAGCAAACGCAAGTCTTATTCGTACAACCCTCAATATATTTGCTTTGTAACAGTATTTCTCCCATATTTATCTCATTTCAGTGCAAATGATGGAGCAAGTCAAAGAAATATTGCACATAATAAAAGAAAAATGTCACACAGTTTCCAACAAAATCAGCCTATGAGTGCCAAACCCAGGTCAGACCAGGAAAAAAAAACTTTAGCCCAGCAACTGAGTCTTACCCTGCTGAATCAGCCGCTGAATAACCTCTTTAAAGCAGCTCGCAGAGCTCAGCGGAGCCGACTCTGAAATCTATAATAAAAGGTTGCTCCCTGCTGGTTTGAAGTGGAACTGCAAGTAGGAACCCAAAGTGTAGTGGTTAACAAAATACTGATATTAAAGTCAGTGTTAACCTGTAACTAGTGATTGTATTTGCACTGTGATACATGTGTTATACACACACACACACACATATATTGGCATGTATTTTATTATTATAACGTTATTCTGCTCTATATTTCTTGATTTTTGCAGCCTCTTTTATTAGTTTTATTTTCTCTTACTATGTTTATGTTATGCACCAATACACCAAAGCAAATTCCTTATGTGCGAAAACATACTTGGCAATAAACCAGGTTATAATTCTGATGCTGGTGCAGTCAGATGATTGCCTGTGAGTGTAGGGGTACAGTTAATATATGCTGTAAATCCACACTCACCTGCAGATTTTATGTCTTCTTCTTTTATACTGTTATACACTACACACAGTGACACAAACTTCAAGGTTTCCTTTGCTTTTAGCCAGGGACAGAATACAGCCATACTACTGTAGCTTTGAGCCTCAGCTGGCATCCTTTCTGCCTGACATACAATGACTTCCCTAACATACTGTATAACATCTCTACACATTCATCCAGGTGCAGGACAGAGTACTGTCTTAAACTGTCAAAGGAGGTGGGCTACATTGTGAAATTTGGTAAAAGACCTCAGCAGTTTAATGGATACGAAAAATTATAGATTCATGTTGGGACCACACAATAACCTTGAAAGTGCTTCAGATGAACAATAAACCTTAATCACCTCTTAAACATTTATTCATCAGCAGCTCACAGTTCCGCTGGTTCAGCTTGTCTACAGTGTACATTAGTAATTTTCTATTAACTCGGAAAAAAGTGTTTAACTAGCCTGTAAAACATGCATTTAATTTTTACACTCATGGGTTTTAATTACACACCTGTTCGGGATGTCCTCTCCTTAGATAGGGTTCATATGAAGGGGAGAGAAATGAATGTCACTGTAAAATAAAGTCAGTCAGGAAGTAAGGGACTCAATCACAAGCGAACGTGGGTTTCATGGCTGGCGAATGCCTTCAGACATGCTACATAATCTGGACAGCCATGACAGCCCACGATGACACTCTCTCCTCCAGGTTTTTTGGTAATGGAGGAATAAATTGTGCAGCTACAGTTCCTATAGATATTTTACTAGAAAATAAAGTTGGTTTCTCTTACAGAGAGACAATAGTCACAGCAGATTTTATCATCCAGATTTGTATCTAACCACCGAAAGTGAGAGTAAGTTGTTTTCTTGAGAACATCTGCAGACTATTTTATACCTGCAAAATTCCGTTATGCTCCATTGAAATTGTCAGCTGTAGGGGGGTGGAAAATAGAGGCAGGACAGATATGGTATATCAGCCGTGCACCGAGGAATTCCAGCGAATACTGTCACAACACAATAGTTAAATTAGTTCCAAATTCTGTTGTCCCCCCACTCTGTTGTTCTCTCTTCCTATCTGTCTTCCTCTTTGTGTTTATCTGCCAACTCCTAAAAACATTCTGTTGTCATGTCTGATTAAAATTATGTCTGTGAGGGAGGATAATACCCTTCTGTAAATGTGTTTTCAAAACAAATGTCCCGTCTAATTATTTGGCAGGCCGCTTGATATGACTGCGCAAGACTTGGGAGAGGACAGAGGGAGAGATAGAGGAGAAGAGAGACTAAGGGATAAGAGGAGGAAGAGAAATAAATAAATAAGAGGAGTGTGTGTGTTTGACAGAGAGAGGACAGGGGAGAGAGCCAGGCGCAGGGAAAGGAGAGGAAAGAAGGGATTACAAAGAATAAATCGAGAACAAAGAAAAGAAAACAACTGCTGCAAAAGCATGTCTGGGCTGTGCGCGCCCTGTTCCCCAGCCTTGTCTCCGAATAGTCAAAATCCCTGTTAGACAACAAAGGCGAAGGCTAGTCATTGTATTTCCTGGATACAGAAAAGCTTGGCAAATTAAAGCTGCGTCAGGGAGGGAGACTGAGAGAGAGAAACAGCAGCTTAATTCTGTTCCTATGGCAGCAGAGGCTTCCTCACTGCTGTGCCTCAGTTAATGACTGGTAACTTCGATTAATGGGGTGTGCTCATTGACACATTTAGGTTGATGCACGCGAGCACGTCTCTGCTAAACTCTCAGTCAACAGTCCATCACACAGTTAGAGGTTTTGAGAGGGTTTGCTATAGGTATCACCGACAAATTCAAAACACTTTCACTGACACATTGTAGACACACACTTATTAAAGAAATGAATGCCTCTAATTAAAAGGTTAAAGGGAATTAGAAACAGTGCCAGTTCCCCAGAAATAAAGAAGGCACACATACATGCACCCACTACTGCGTTTACACACAGACACAGACATAGGTATGCGCACTGAAATTAATTCAGACGCACGCATACCTATACACACTGTGAAGTGCCTTAAGGACTGTGTGTTTCCGAGCCTTGGTGGAATGCCCAGATTACTTGAACTCCCTGTCTTTACATCTTAATTAGTGAGAGGATGTCTTTGTGCATAATTACTCACAAATCCCCCTACAGGAAATGAATGCATTACCCTAACCATGCATGGCAAGAAAGAGAAGGAAAGGCGGCTTATTGGGGAGCGCTGTAATGAGACATCCAAAGAATTGGGATTTCAGATCTTCCTGAGTTAAATTGCTGTGTTAAACCCATTTGGGCAGACAAAGGGGGCGAAGAATGTGTTGGAAGAAAGCACACATCAGTACATATCTGAGCCTGCAAATATAGTGCACAATACTTGGTTTGTTTCCTGTTTTTTCATGCTGGGATCCTTTGGGTGCAGTGTGCAGAGCCCATGCATACATGTGGGGGCTTGCAACCAGTAAAACCTGACTTTTCACTTTAAGTGGTAAAATCTTGTTTGATTTAAATGAGGGTGTAGTTGCAGCATGAAAAATCATTTTGTCGAATAATACAAACATCTGTTTTTCAGACTGCACCACCTGAGAGAGAACAAATAACGCCTGTTCACATCCTTTTGCATGCACACACACACACACACACACACACACACAAGCAGCAGCTAGCTGTTTTCTCGATAAACGGGTGTCATTATCACTAATACTGTGTATTTGATGCTGCACAGTGCCTGCAGCATTCTGCTAGTCAGCTTCACTTGTCTACTGGAAAAATGACAGCAAGAGAAGAAGGGAGGAGAGGAAGAGAGGAGGGAGTTCAAAGTTGAAGCAGATCTTGTATTTTTCTCTCTCCTGCCCTCAGGGGGAAAAGATAACTGTCTGTCTTGTGTGCTCATTTATTGCTTACCCCAGGAAGAAAAATAATGCCTGATACATGAAAAAATTAACACATAACACACGCTCTACCACGTATAATTACGCACTCATCACACGCCGGATAATGCATAGTGTCTGTGTGCAGACACACGGAGATAGCAAGTTTAACACTCGTACAGCTGTAAATCAGAGCAGACAATTAGTCATTGTGGGTTTCCTTTTTTCTTTTTTTTTCTGCTTTATGCAGCTTTCTCTCTGCGTGGAGGCCTGCTGCAAGATTGGATGAAGTGAGAGAAAGAGCGAGGGAGGATGAGAAATCATTAAACGAGAGAACGTATTATATAGATGGATGAGAAGCTTGGGTATTAGCTAGATTCTGGCTGCTAAATCTACCTGCTTCTGCCAAAGCTTCGTGTCTGTTTGTGGGTAGATCTGTTGATGCATCTGTGTGTGGATGCTTCTCTGTGTGTGTAAGTGGGAGCGTGCGTGCGTGCGTGCGTGCGTGCGTGTGTGTGTGTGTGCGGAAAAAGTGCCACTCATTCACTTGCGATGTTGAGGACAGTGTTGACGTAGCATTTCTGGTAGTCAGGCGGCTGTGTTCTTCAAACAGATCTCCCTATGAAGACAGCAGTCAGAAGGAAGAGCACTCACCACTCCCTGTCTGCAGTGTGTGTGTGCATGCGCGTGTGTTTCTTTCAGGCATAAGGATCTTCACATACCGATTTGCAACTGTGAGCAACTCTGACAGACCGTATGCGCTTTTGAGACGAAAGCTTCACACAGCCAGAGCTTTCATCACCGTGTGTGTGTTTACCTATGTGTGCTTGTGTTGTTGCGAGCCCTCGTGTGAAACAATTCAGAGACAGAGCCGTTAAGACGACCGCCATACAGCTGGGCCCGTGCCTAAAATACCTAAATTTAATACCTGTGTTCTTCTAACATCCTGTCTCAACATGCAGCTACAGAAGTGCTGACTGCTTTCTGGAGTGGTGCTGACACATGTCCACTGATGCCGTCAGTGCTCATGGGAAGTGCAGTTTAAACAGCTATCACAAATGAACAGTGTTTACCTCTGCAGGGACGTTGCCAGGCATCTTCAGCACACAGTGTTGAGGCTTCTCCTATTAAACCTATACAGAGCTGTTGAGTCTGTAGCTGAGCTGCACTGGAAAAGTAGAGCTCAGCGCATCAAGGTGTTAGCAGGCATCAAAGCCCTTCACATTGAAGAGATTTACAGTAAAAGCCTTTCTGCTCCATTCAGACGCATGTTCTGTCAAGCCTCGCCTGGCAAGCTGGCTGACTGGCTGCATTGCCGTCAAACGGTTTGCAGTCATCAAACTTAACTGGGTTGGAAGTCTTTTTTTTTTTACTAATGTATTTCTACCAGCTGCATGTCTTAGAAAGTGCCTATTTAACTGAAAGGCATAAAAAGCACCCTTTTCCCTATTGCAGTACACACATCAGGTGACATATTTTGCTGTGATAATTCATGTTATCTAGTTTGTTTTTAACTGTCTTTCTTGTTAGTTTGTGTGCTGCTTTTGATTTGATTTAAAGGAATATTTCTGCACTTTGGAAGTATGCATATTTGCCCTCTTGCTCTTTTTTGCCATCCCTTCATATACCACCTCATGGTCTAAATATTTAAGAATCAGAATAAGGTTTATTGCTGAGACGGTTTTCTTTTAAAATGAGTTTGCCTTTGTGTTTGGTGCATACAGTGAAGACATTATTTGGAACAATATATATATATATATAAATTACTGCAAAACACAAGAAACATTACACTAAATATAATATATGAAAATAGGTTTCTTCTTGATACTGATTTGTTTTTTAAGCCTTCATACTGCTGTTGCTGTTTTGTTATGTTTTGTCAACTTGCACTCCATACATTGAAATATACAGGCTCAGGGACTGTATTGGGCTGTGTAAAGGCCAATTCATGAAACAAATATAAAGAATGCACATCCTCCGAATCAGCTTTTTCCAATCGGTGCTGACATCAAAGGAAAAACTTAAGAGATCAGGATTTTTCGCTCACGATGTATTGCTGCTCCCGTGCTTTATTCCCTCACCAAACTAATAAGCAACGTTTCACCTCACGTAGGAGGCTTCATCAGGCTTACAGAGTAAAGGGCAGTCCCTCTTTTTATAGCATGTCCTCCAATAGGAGTGAGGCTATCTGGAGACCTACAAAATACATATAGGAATAATATTATTACGCAATCAATCACAGATGCATTTTACCATGTTTTTCACAGATTCAGTTAATACACTTATGAAAAAACATTTATAAAAAACATTTATATAATATATATAGATATATATATATATATATATATATATATATATATATATATATATATATATATATATATATATATATATCGCTCTTGTCGTCATACCAACATAGGCTAGGAAACATGGGCATTTAATCATGTCCACCACATGTGTTGTTTTGCATGTAATCGTGCCCCTGATCTTAAACTTTTGTCCAGTAGTAGGATGGTATAAAGAGTCACATTTATTGCTGAAGGTACATCGTGCACAGGCTCCACATTTGAAATTGCCTGACAATTGATTTAGGAATGTAACAGGTCTAATTGGGGGAGATCTGATTTCACCACCATCGATCTGATGTTAGGTGCTGGTTTGAAAACAACAGTAGGGGATTCTTTGAAAGAGTCTTTCAAAAGGGGGTCACTCTCAATAAAGTGCCAGTGTCAGCGAATGATATTTTTAAATTTATGCCCCATTGTTGAATATGTTAAAAAACATTTTGGTCCTTTCCTTTCAATTTTTTCCTTTCAGTTCAAGACATTCCTCCTGCGTTTTATCTTCAAATCTTTCGGCTGCAACATCAATCCAATCTTAGGAATATCCCTTACTTTGGAAACGTTTTATCATCACCTCCTTTTGTTTCTGATATAGCTCATTTGAGCCACAAATACGTTTTAACCTACTGAATGCTCTGATCCAAACTACTCGCTATCAGATTGATAACTAAGAACTAAGAATGGTTTTATAGTAAGGGGAGGAGTATAGGGAGGAGGGCAGGCTTTAGCGTGGACGGTTAGTGACGTCATTCGCCTCGAAAAAGTGGTGATCTACAAATGTTAATATTTTTTCAGTTAGAGACCCTATACTGGCCACAATCGGCCGACCCTTAGGATTAGTAAGTGACTTATGTCCCTTCGGGAGTGTATAAAATACTGGTGTAACAGGTGCCTCTATTTTCATAAAAGAAAATTCGTTTTTTGAGACTATCCCCTGTTCCAAAAAAGTGTCCAAATTAGCGTAAATCTTTTGTATATACTCCAAAGTTTTTTATAGAATGTATTATCACTTAGTGGTCTCAAAGCCTCCTGTTCATAGTCCTTAATAATTTGAATCACTATTGCCCCACCCTTATCTGCACATCTGATAATGATCTGAGGGTTTGATTTTAATCCATCCAATGCTTCCCTCTCCTGTTTTGACATATTATTTAAAAGATTTATGTTCTCTTTTTAGAAAGTGCTTGTTGCATGTCTCTCTCCACAAGTCTACAATATGTGTCCAGGGAAGCATTTCTACCTTTGAATGGAATAAATGTAGATTTGGGTTTAAATGGCGTCCTGGGTCTTATTTCAGTCTCTTCAATTTCACAGGTTTCCTCATTTTCCTCACTCTCAATAGAAAGGCCAATTCATACCTCCCGCGTCCAAGTATCCGCATTATCCTCACATGTCTGCAAGGGTCCGTGTATAACCCATCTTTTTGTGACTGTGCAGATTGCATGTGTGGTGAGCACCCCGCCTGTGCATACTCCAATTCTAAAACATAATCTCTTGTTCAGTGCTCCAGTCCACAACGCTGCAGTGGAGCCAGTCGCAGCTGCCATACCGCGGTGAAGTTAGCTCTAAGTTGGATATTCCACAGATATTCACTCCAGACCCAGCAGTGTCTCAGAGTTTCAGTTTCACCCATGTTGGCAGTAGAGGATGGGTAGCTCTCAGCTCTCCAGTTTAATGCTGGGGGCTGAGGCAGACCATCCATTGTACTATGAATTGCCCGTCCGGTTGACGGCAGAACGTACGTTCAAGCCTTAAATGTTTGTGTTCTTGTATAGCATAATGTATGTTGCACATTGATCCCTGAGAAACACTCTGATTCTGCCTTGTGTGGTGTAATCTAATCACTTTGTCATTTGACCTGTGATGATGTCATGAGGCACACTCAGTTTGGTTCCAGGTTCCAGGTTCAGGAGTTAGCTTGGAGATGACTCAAAGTAATCATTATTATCTGAAAAAGAACCCAACACTTTCCATGAGATGTATGGTAAAATGACAATTAACTTGATTTGATTTTGATTGAAAAAAAAACAACAACAAAACCCCACAGAAATTAAAAAAAAAAGTACAATAAAACTGTTTTAGTTAGGCCAAACTTATTATAAACAGTGTTTTTGATTTGTGTCATTGATCCCATCAGTTGCTTGTCATAAAACACTCAATGACTGGATATAGCAGTTTTTCACCTTGTACAACAATGTATATAACGTGGCCGGTCATGTGTTCTTCCTTCCTGCCTCAGGGTGCTGTGATCACCCCAGCGACGGCCATTGAGCCCAGTTTGTCTCTTCACCCCTCCGGTGTAATGGCTCCTCTCACCCAGCAGATGAACCACCTGTCTCTGGGCACCACAGGCACAGTGAGTCTCCGCTTTTACCTCCTCCAAACCACCTTGTACTGCACACATGAGTGTGTGTGTGTGTCTTTGGAGTTGCAGTTTATTCAATATAGTTAATTAGTAGAGAGTTCCATGATCAGCTATAATTAAAATCATCTCACAGCAGAAACCACAAAGCCACAAACGTGGAAATTGCCTTTTTCTGTTTGCTGAAATGTTGCCGATGACCCTGGGGCCAAGTCAAACTATTATGTAATGTATTGTGAAATGTCACAAAACCACACGTCTCAGCGGGAATGTCAGACAGTACTTCTAATCCTGAGCTTCTAGAGGACATATTGTTTGTGCCTATATTATAATACTGTCTGTGCCCCTCCTCTCTGCAGTACATGCCTGCTGCAGCGGCTGCTCCTATGCAAGGAACCTACATTCCCCAGTACACTGCAGTGCCTGCCTCTGCCATCACAGTGGAAGTAAGGACAAAAAGAAGTTGTTGTTGTTGTTGTTGACATTACTATAGTTACTAATTACACTAAGTTCATACAGCAGCCTATAAAGGGCTGAATTATATTCACTATAATTCACATATAATTCTCTCATATTACACTAGATAGATTAGATAATTTAGATGCTATTCAATGCAGCGGTAGTTTATGATGGTCATGCTGTCAGGAAATCAAAACAAAGCATTTGGCAGACATTATGTGAGACCTCAGTGTCAGTCACTTATTTATTGCCACTGAGTGAAGTCTTGATAATAGACCCAGTTTGAATATTATCAGTAGATAAAATGGGGCATTATTAGTGATTATCAGTCTCATAGTTATGAGTAACGAGGGGTCTGCTACAGCAACGAGTAGGTTCAGAATGTCGTTATCCACCTATTAAATGGCCACCTTTATCATCATGAAGTGATAGAGGAAATCAGGTGAAATAAAACTTTAACTAGTAGCCCGGGCTATAATTTGCTTAAATCACTGTACTCAACAGGCGTTCATATGGGACAGGCCTTTCATTCCTGTTACACAAAAATGTTGCTCAGCAAAGATGGGAAATATAATCAAATTCTTAATTTAACCAGTATGAATATGATTTGTATTAAAATTAGACTTCAGATAACATATCAATTATGCGCTATGTTATGATACTTGTTTTACGGCACCCAACATACCAACACAACACCACTGTATCATGCTAAAACCATATTCATAACTTGGATTAATTTTCATGAAAAACGCTTTTGATTCTTTTAATCAGTGCACTATTATGGACTTCCTAGGATACATATTCTGACTTTACGACAGCTTCTGAGGAAGGGAGTCACCACTTGTTTTTTCATCATGCTGGTAGATCTGAATGAGTTACAGTCTTCTCTGGTGTTCTTGGCTTTAGTAAACTGACATGAGCAGAGCAAACGATATGTAGCATCTCCATAGTGACAAAGGTTTAATCATTTATATTTGTATGTGCGATCTAAACAGCTAACTAATGTTAGCTGGAGTGGGTAGTCAACAATCTGGTTTTATACATCCAAAGAACTTCTATAAAAATAAACTGCTTGGAAACCAGACCAGGCGTCTAATTGAGACAGGCCTTTATTTGTCATAATGTGTAGCTACACCAGGCCAGTAAAAGAGACTGGGTGTTTCATTGGGACTAGGCTTTTAATTGAAGTTTCGCAGTAGGTAGTGGGATGGTGGATGGGTCAAATAAATAAAAGGCTTTCACCAGGAGACTAGGGTTTGTGTCCCATGTGACACCAGGAGTCAACATAGAGTTATTTTAACTACGTAATCTGACATGTGTTAGGTAGCATTACATTAGTAACAAGCACACTTAATGCAAGCCAAACCATTGAGGGTTTTTTTTTTCTTAATCAAACCTGGTGAAAGTGAAAACAAACAAAGCTACACCTGATGGCAGTGGGCATTTAATGGGCTGATTACAGCATTCTCAGCCTACTGGTTGGTGTAGCAGGTCCCTGTTAACCCATATCTATGAGGCTGATAACCACTGATAACGGCCATTTAATAACAGCATTTGAAACGGGTGGATAATATCTGTGTGCTGTATTCCCAAAGGTCTGAGGAACTGTTATTCAATTCTTAAAATGAGCTCCATAAATTAGATTGGATCTGCTGAAGGATCATTTTAATTCAATATGAAGTGAATTTTTTGTCATTGCTGAACTGTTTGGATGTTCTCAGTAAACTTTTTTGTTATTGCTGCCGGGAACAAAGAGTCCATAGTTCATCTCATTTGTCTAAGGTTGAATATAAACCTTCCAACTGGACGAGTTTCATATCTGACTTGTTTCTGGGGTCAGGGCGTGGTGACAGACCCCTCTCCACAGACAGCCGCCCCCTCTTCCCAGGACGCCAGCGGGCAGCAGCCTTTATCAGTGGAGAATGCAGGAGATCATGCCACAGCCTACTCTTACCAGCAGTCTAAGTGAGTGTTGTGAATAGATGTCTGTCTTTGTATTGCAAACTGTCTGTGCAGCTGGTCCAGAGATGTGATGTTATTACTGTATTACTCCTGAGTTGCACGGTCAAGGTTGTTTTTTTTCCCCACTTGTTTGAATTTTATGAAAAGAGTCGTGACACTTCTGTTGAAACTGGATGCCATTGTTGCATTGATAACTTAGAAATGCCATTAATATTTCTTACAGGAAGATTTATTAAGACAAATACACAGCACCTTCATTCAACACACAACTTCAAGAGACTGTTTTTTTTTTTTTCATAGAGGAAATTAATTTGAACAGATTTATAACTTGTAATTTGGCACTTGAACTTACATGCACTACAATAATTTGATTATTTTTCCACTTTTGTGGTTATGTAATATCAGTCTCAGTTTTCATTTTCACATTAAGGCTTGAAGAATACTTTAGGAATTCGCTATGCACAGTTCAGTAATAGACCAGCACATATATCCCAATAAAACCACAAATTTGCTTTTGTACAGATTAAACAAACAAGATATAATGTGTTATTCAGTGAGGTGGTAATTGTGTTGGTAATCTTTTTATTCTCAGAGCCAGGTGAGCAGTTTCCTCCTGCTTCTAGTCTTTACGCTAAGCTAAAATAACCAGCTTATGGGTAAGCTTAAATGGGCTGATGTACATAGAAAGAATATAGAAAGCACTTGGTTATGGTCTGTTATTAAGGACCTTTTCAATAATAGAGAATTGTAATTCCCACCCATGTCTTTATTTCTCATATAAAATAATTTCCAACTCAAGGCCAACTACGGAAGCGTGAGGGAAACTAATCAATCATCCCCATGTTCGATGATAGTGCACCAGCTATTAAGTCTTTTGGCAGTTGCAGACCAGATTTCACTGTGCATGTGTTGTACCCCAGTGATATGACATGATATGATGCCATGGCTTCTCTTACCTCCTTGAGCTTGACGTCTCTAAACTGTTTTTACAGCGGTGGGAATGACTGTAACTGAAAATAGCAACACTTTCAACTGTGAAAAATCACCAATAAAAGCTTTGAAACAATACCAGACATGTTCTAGCAGGAACATGATCCAAAATCTGGCAGAAATTTACAACATTGGCAAGATTACATACCTCCCTTACCTTAGCAGGTAGTTTCACTTAGCAGTGTAGGCCATGTAATGTAAACACTTACAGTGCCTGGAGCAGATGACGTTATAAAAAAATCCAGTACACTATGACATCATTCTGTAGCCAGAACAGAAAAAAAAACTTTAGGAAACAAAGCGTTCACAACAGCCCCTTTTCCACCAACATTTCCAGGAACTTTTATTACCAGGAATTTGTTTACCTGGGTAATAGACTTCCTGGTAATCTGTGTGGTTTGCGTTTCCACCACACCTCAAATGTATTCAAATTAGCGTGATGACGCAGATGATTCAGCATGTGCCCTGTATTTGGCTCCACGAGCTTATTGGCTGGTAACATGGTAACATAGTGCTGATAGGGAGAGTTGGGGCTGGTTGTCACAGCCAGCAGCTAAGTTTATAAGTATTTTAAGATTAGTGTCAAACTAAGTTAGTCTACATACAGACAGCTGTCACTTGAGCTTATTAATAATTATATATATATATACATGTATATATATATATATTATATGTACATATAATATTAATAATAATTCACTATCAGGGGAACTAGCGGGCTGTCCTTGTGTAAGAAAAAGGGCTCTAGTTTCCCGGCACGGCGCAGGGTGGCAAACCCTGCAATCAGCACATAAATGTATCTCTATAAGGACTGTCCCGTCACATCTGATGTCAGATCAAAGGGGATTGGCACCGTTTGGCACGCGTAATGGAAACCCAACCTGATTTGATTAACACAGCTGCAAACTAATGAGTCCACATCCCTCTCAGCCAACCACAAACAGCCACAGCATCAGATAGGGAGTATATATTCAGCATCTGTCATCTTAGAAAAGTCAAAAGAAAAGAAAGAGAGAGCGCGCACGCGCACGAGATAAACGCAACATTGATTTACAATTGTGGTGACCTCCTCCCAGGCTACCTTTGCATCATCAGCCCGTGGAGGTCTGCTCACAGTTCTGTATATTCGGACACTGCGAGCTTGGACCTCCCGGACCAAAACATCAGTTTCCTCCTGGAAGAAGTTTGGCCGTCTGACGCTGCTGCTCTCTTCTGCCATCGCGAATTGATTAAACTCTCATTACGCCTTCGCGCGGCACATTTAAGGGCGAGGAGGAGAGGGGCTTATTTGATTGGTGTGATGTGTGTAAAAGCCACTCCACGCCTTCTCTCCTCCCTCTTTCCAACTTGCGCAGGTAGGAGGGACGGAGGTGGGAAAGAGGAGTAGCTGCAGCAGCGTGCACGGTGTACCAAAATTGCAAAATCCACCTGGCCACACCCAGTTGGTGAAGCGCAGGTGCGCTGCGCCTCCGCCTTGCCCGGTCTGCACAACTAGAGGCCATAGGGTTAGTGTCGGTGGATGAGAGACTGTGGACGGAGCATATTGAATATCACTGTCTACATATTTACATGTTCATCATCATCATGCTGCTGAACACGTCATGATAAATTATTGGCTTCTTACCCGCTAAGGGTTAATGTCACTTACAGTAACGAGTGTAGCTGCCATCAGCTCGAGTCATTATCTTCACTTCGTTTCCACGGTGGCCGCTCGCCAGTTCAGCGCTAGCACAAAAGAACCGATACCATTGGCGATTTACCATTTAGTACGGGATTTAGGTACCCATCCTTCATCTAAACACAAACGAAGTGAAGCTTGTGGAAAAGATCGGGCAGAGAGATGGACGTCATGGAAATAGCATTGTTGAAGAGCACATTAAACTGTCTCCTTCCTACAGTCTGGAAATGTTCCACAGCAGTGTTCACTAAGGTTGTAATTTGCAAGTTAAATAAATCAAGTTGAATAATGGGTATATATTTAGCTACAGAAGACTACAGTGTAGTTAAGTCAATCGCTGTGTTGTTTTGGTCACAGAATCATGTCAACCTTTGCTTGTAGAACACATTTCTTCTTCTCCCAGTGTTTATTTGTCTTGTTTTTCTGCCTCCTATAGATAACCTGCGGGTGCTTTCTTTCACACACAGCGGTCAGACAAAGAGTGTTGTAGGAACGGTAACATTGTCCACAGTTTCCTGAGCAACCTTTTTTTTCACTGACTTGTTTTTCTGTCTCCTTTAGATAACAAGATTGGTAGGAATCATTGCTGCATTGCCTTTAGAAGGACTGCACTGAGGCGCTGGAGACACGGAGGGAATCAAAATGAAACAAGGACAAAAAAAGAGGTGACATGGGCAACACTGAGGGAAGAATGCTTCCACTGTGCACAGGCACCAAATAAAAGACAAAATGAAAAAAAAAAAAAAAATCAATTATATTTCTTACCTGGTTGAACCAACAAAAAGACAGAGGAGGAAAAAAAAGAAACGCTGGTTTGCTGAACTTGAGGACAATGAAATCAAACGCAGTCTGCAACTTTGAGTTTATCATTTCTCACTGTGAGACTGGACTTTGCCTCCGAAGGAAAAAGAGAAGACATCATCTGAAATCTAAACTCAACCAACAAGCTGTACAGAAAAAAAGAACATTTGAATGTGCAGGTAGATTTTCAGACTTTTTTTATTAAAAAAGGAAGGAAGCAAAGTCTAGAGAAAAAAACAGGTTGTCTTCCTTTGATATTAAGCTACATTATTTTCATTCTTTTTATTATTTGAGTAGTTTTCTAGAATATCAATGTTTTCGTAAATCTTTATTGCCTTAATTTTCTCAAACTTTGGGAAAAAAAGTTTCCATAGTGTTGAATTATTAAAAAAAAAAAAAGAGTGGTTGAATGATTTGAGAGCTTCTTGGAAAGTTCTGTGATGAAATCTACAAAGCTATTTGTACAGGATTTAAGAAAAAAATAAGGTTGTAATTGTATGAAGATGATTTTAAATTATGTGGTGCAGTGCAGCTGATGTTGGATGATAAGAAAAAAAATCTTCTTTAATGCGGGAAGGGTCAATCCACTGCTTCCTGGAAAATGCAGTTAAGTTTAACCATGGGATAAAAAGTTTTGTTTCTTCATCACATTTGTATTTTTTGTTTATTTGTTTTTCGATTGCAGTCTTTTTACCTTCAAAAGGTTTTTGCTTTGCCTGCTTTGCTTGTCTCACTGCAAAAAAAAGAAAAGTTAAAAAAAAAGGAACATTTCTGACTTTGACAAAAAGCAGAGAAAAAAAAAACGCTAGGATTTTTAAATGTGCAAAAAGCAATAGTTTTAGTAAAACTGTTGACAGTTTCTTGAGTCTTTCTTAACCGTTGAACAAAAGCAGCCAGCAGGTGGCATATTTTATACCAAAGATGAAGAAACTAGGTAGTGAAGAGATCTTCCTTATGTTGCTTTTTCTTGATTTTTTCTCACCTCTGAAACTGAGATGTTTCTTGCTTGTCATGCTGTTGGCGTGCGAGATGATTTTATCAGTGTCTGAGGACATGCAGTAGGTCTTTAACACAACTGCCTCAACCTGAAGAGTGTGCTCTGAGATGTTTTGTTTGTCATGTGATCAAACACAGTGATGATCTGTAGTGGCACTGTAACATCTGTGGAGGGACCAGACACCCCGTGTGATACGGAGAGAGTGGACGAGGTAGGTATGTTATTGGGAAGCTGGTATGCTCAGTTTGGTGATAAAGAGGCTGAAAACGCATTATATCCTGTGGAAAATTGGTGTGTACTCCACCTTCTTCAGGCTGCGTTGACCAATCTGAAATCCTCATCACAACAGCTTAAATGAAACGCTTTTTGAAACGCATAGTCTCAGTCCATAAGACAAACTGTTTTACGCCACTGTCTTGCCAAACACAAGCCATTTAAAATGTGAGCGGCGATGATCTCTGTTAAAGGAAAGGGCATTTCTGTTAAACAAAATCATTTCAGCTTCTGTATATTCTACGAGGACGAGGAGAGATGTTTTGTTTTTCTTTATGTGTTGCCTTTTTTTTTGTCTTTTTAAAAAATTGATTATGATGCGTGAGCTGCTAAACACTTTTCATTATTGGGGACTGAGGCAGGCTTGTGTTGGGTGGGTGTGGACGAGGTACACCTCCAGAATGACAGCAATTTGAAGCCAAGATCACGACAGTTAATTGTTATCCATGACTTGGGTGCGTAAAAACTTCCCACAAGTCTTGAGAGAACAGACATGTTCCTGCATGCAGCCCTCAAAAAAACACACTGAAATTACGAGAATACTCTCGTCTTCAATAGGTGAAATCAACAAATAGGAATCTGCACAATTGTAAGTGTAATAAAAGGGCATCAGTTGAGAACAAAACAGACTTTAACTTGCTGACACTGGCCCAGAGGTCACACCCTTGAAACCCCACCTACCTGACCCGCCTTCACCAATGAAAAGAAGCTAATGGAGACGTGAGGACCAGACGGACACACAGTAAAAGCATGGTTCAACCAAAATCAAGCAGATACAAACCTCTATGGGAAAAAAATAAATTATTTGAAAGAAGAGAGAAAGTAGAGTAAGCAAGAACAAAAAGAATATTTATGAGATCTGTTTTTTGTACAGGTGTGTAAAAGAAGATGCAACAGAAATAACTTTGATGATGCTATTTTTTTATTTGCTTGGTCACATGCCTCCCATGTCTTTCAAATTGTGATTCTGAGAGTGTCTGTAGAACCAGTGGATATTGCTGTAGTTTCAAAATGTCTCTTTTCTTTTTGTTTTCTTTTTAGACAAATCTTTCAATAAAAAAAAAAGAAATGTTTCAAACAGTCGGTGCTCATCTTGTCTGCAGGTAGAGCGCAGTGCCACAAGAGTGCGCTCTTGTACACCGTACGAGTGAGGGGATGAGGGGTTATTGGAGGAAGAGCTGCTTCCGTGTGTGTGTGTGTGTGTGTGTGTGTGTGTGTGTGTGTGTGTATAAAACAAGTCTCCGGGGAATTTACAGTTGCTCAGTTGACACAAATAAAACACAGGCATTTAGATTTAAACAGGCGCGGCGGTACTTTAACATATCCCCTGTTAATTAATAAATTAGATTTGAAGGAGCCACCAGTGTTTAGTATTAAATGAAATAACATGCTGTGCTCAAGTAAAATCAATAAGGTTAACTAATGGTGTAGCACAGAGGCTTAAATCTCATACAACAGTCACAAGGTGCAGTTAGTAGATGTGTTTATTATATATATATGAACAGAGAGAGGTATTATCAAAACAGGACCAATACAGTCAGTGCATTACATCATGCAGAATCCTCTCCAGTGGAGAGGATATTTTGTATATTTTGACGCATACACAGTGTAAAAAGAAACACACACATTTAATTCATGCTGTTTTCAGTCAGAGATGATGTTTGATGAGGAAATCTCTTTCTTTCGCAGTAGAATTTAATGTTTCATTTTTTATGTCAAGAAAACTGATTCAGAATCATTCCTATTTTCTCATGCTTTGTGGCGCCTACAGATTAAACGCCTCGGCTGCACTTATCAAGTGTTTCATGGCTCAGATGTTCTGTCAGATTCATTGCTCCCTCTCAGCTGTGCCTCTTCTGTCTAGACCCAGTGTTGAGAACAGTCTCAGGCAGTGGTGTAGTGGTAGTTGATGAGGTGGGTGTACTACTAGGTAGATGGGTAGGTTACTGAGGAGGAAGTGGGTATAGTCTCTTATATATTCCTATATATTTTGGCTGATACAACACAGAAACAACAGATGTCGACATGGGATGAGATTGGAGTCCAACCTCATCCCATGTCGACATTTGGACATGGACTTTCCACATCCATATACAGCGTGCAATGAACCCTGGGTGAGTTGGTTGTTGACGTTCTGGGACACTGTGTCAAGTTCTGCCTATTACATGCATTGTCTTCTTTCAAAATGCACTTCCGTTTTCACAGGAAATTTAACGTTTACATACAGTGTTTTTCAAAATAAATGCACCACGTCAGTACAACACAGCAAATTGATTTTTTTTCCTTCAACAACAAACACACATGGGTAGGTTTAGGAAAAATGAACAAGGTTTGGCTTTAGAAAGAAGCGGGAGACGAACACCGCTCTCTTGGGTAAAAGTCTGTGATTGTTGGAGTCGCCCCAGTTGGACTTTTATCCTTGTTCTGCCGCGTTTCCCCCTGACGTCACCGGGCGGCATTAATATAACGGCAACTGCCCACGTATCATGCCGACGTTATAAGATGCCTTTTTTTGTTCGTTTCTGACGCTGCAAGTCACTGCCCAAGTGCCGGATTTCGACGACTTCTGAGTGAGATCAGGCTCGTTGATAGGTGGGTATACTGTCAACAAGTGGATCCCAACTGGTGGGTTGCGGTCCAAAAGTGTCACGGACCCATTCTGAATGGACCAAGTGACTCGCAATGATGTCAAGTTTGTAACAAAAAAAGAAAAAAGAAAGTGAAGTGCCGTTTCCTGCTGTAGCGTGAGTGACTAACTGACAGCTACTTGGCAGAGACAACAAACTAGCTCAACGACACGGCCAAGTGTAACACTGAATGTATTAAACTGGGGGACCTCGAACTAATGATTAAGGTGAAATCTGGACCCCTTGGTTGGACCAGATGGGAATCACTGCTGTAAATGACCAGAAAAAGAGGTGGATATACCTTCATATACCCTCCGCTACACCACTGCTCTCTGGGTTCTGTTGCTGACTGATCGGGGCTCATCTCCCAAACTGACCAAATGGACACCAAAAATCTCAAACACATTTTGTCATCCATGCTTTACATCTGTAAACTAGTCTCTGCTGATTTAAATAAATCTCTCATCAAATGCTACATATGGACACAATCTTTCATGACTGAAGAACGTGAGGATCTTCAGCGTAGACAGGACTTATCCACAACACTATATTTAACTCTGGTGCAGTGTTCTCAAACTACACCAGGCTCAGACTACTATTTATAAATATGTATCTATATGTCTAACGTTTATCCAACAATACTCTGCTCTTTGAAGACAGAATGAAAACCTTTCCGGGAATGGAGCAACGCAAGGTTTGTTTCTTAATATGATGTATAAAACGCAAGAAAAACCCACTGCTGTAACACTTACTAATATTCAGTGATCAGTTAGCTGTTGTCCCAAACTCAGACAATTAAACATATCTTCTTTTTAATTGTTTGCAAAAAGAGTGTAAGACTTCATGTAAGATGTGACTTCATGTAAGATATGTTTATTTTTGCAAAAAAAACAATGGCACATAGCAAAATCAATACATTTTTATAAGGGAGGTTTTCATTCAGTAAATGTGGAGTATTGTGTACTTCTGGTTTTCAATAAGTATACACCATATGACATATATATATATATATATATATATATATATATATATACCATATGATATATATATATATATATATATATGTATTGTATTTTATATAAAACACTACAATAACGTAAAGTGAGGCAAAGTGCTACAATTCTCTATGTGACCTCATTTCAAGATTACACTTACACAGAGACATTTTTAGGTGCTTTTACATTATCTGTGCGGCATTCAGGTAAACTACTGTCACCTGTTTTTGTCTGTAAAACAATATTTTCCTTTAGAAGAGCTTGAAAAAGTAAATATAAAAAATTCCTGTTACCTAAATCTATGTGAGTTTCCCTGAGGTATTAAATTAAAAAAGTTTTAATGCTGAAAAGTCACCAGCAGAATACACAGTGAGAGGTGAGAGGATTTCATTTTGATGCTCTTACTTCAGTCACTCTCATAATTGAACCAGAAGGCAGTAAATGGCTCAAGCTTAAAAAAAAAAAAACATTTTCATTAGTAACTTTAAGTACAAGTGCCTTGGCACATGCTGCTACAGTGCTCTCCCACTATTTACAGGATTCCGACAGCCCCCGCGGCTTACAATGGCAGGCCATTGCCTTTGTAACTTACACTCTCAGTAGCAGGTGCGAATGAGGATAATGAAAACTAAGACAACAGTTATGATGGTTAGTGCTGAAAATAGAAAGATAAGGCCGGCAAAGACGGGGTCCGTCATGGGGAGGATTTCTTTCACTTCAGACGGGATCATGTTGGACATTTTCAACATGTAGCCCAAACTCCAACCTATGCTGGTCTTCTGTACCTGAAGAGAGAAGACAAGAAGAGGTTTCCATGTGAATTTGTATGCTGGACACTGTAATTTCTAATGTAATGTATCTATCTGTAGCTTATACATCACTTTGCATGTCTAGAGAAGTTGAGAAACTGTAACAGTCCTGTCATGAAGTCGCAGAATAACAGCTTTAGGGCAAAAGATGAGTCATAATACCCAAGAAACCACCATCAAGTGTGTCTGGTTTGTAACTTCCAGACACCCCAAAGACACTAACAGTGCACACAGCACACTGCCTCACTTGTTGGCAGGATTGGAAATCGGGAACATTGCCAGATGTTGAGGGACGTTCTTGTGATCAAGTCTAAAGGGTAACTGCCATGCAATTAGGAAACTGTGGCTATAATGTGTGACTTTTTAATAGCGTCTGTCTTTCTTTATGACTCATGACTGATGGACTGAGTGTGTCAGACCAGGAATCCCCCTTCGTTGAGGGAGTTCCATTGTGGAAGGCGTTCTGTGTCCTCAGAGTGTCCCGGAGCGATACATTGCCTGCCTTTCACTCTGGCCTCAACTTTTTGAGTGCAAATCATTGGTATGTCAGCCATCCATCCTTCTTTGACGAGTCCCCATGGGTGGCCTCATTCGAACTTGTAAATGTTAAACGCCTCTGTCTGAACATGAGGGACTGTTCTCCTCAGCACTCATCAGATTGCCATAGAGAGAACAAAAAACAGTAAGTATGTTGGCTTCATTCAAGCAATATCTTAATATCATCTGGGATTATCTTCAACATTTGGCTTGCAGCCTTGTGCCTATGACTGAATCACAGCTGTGCTGATGTTCAGTATGACAACACTCCCGCTTTAGTGATAATGCATTTATACAATAGTTCTACAAGCGCTATTTATTAAGTAACACTATAAGGCAACAATAAGTTATGATTTGTTTATTTTATCATTTATTTGGTTTCGCCAGCACAAGTTCCTCAATCGCACTGGGACAAGCCTGTTGCTAAGCAACACATAAACATCCTGTCCTGCTGCTGTTACCATAGGCCAGCTACTTTGTACCATTAACATTTATCTGTATGTTTTTATTTATTATGCACCAGTGAAACAAGAGTCCTGGCAGTCAAAGTGGCTGTCAGGAGTCTTTTGATGAGTGAACAGCTCGTTCAGACGGTACTGTTGCGACATCGGCTGATGTCATTTGAGCACAACTAGAGGCAGTAGGTGATATGTCCATTTTTGATAGTGGATGAACCTGCTTTCTTTTGTTCAACCACAACTGGGGAACTGCCCCATTAATAACTCTTTTGGTTCAGGTTTTTCTTCTCTGACTCTCTTATTTTTCCACCTCTTGTCACTCGTCTCTCCCCTTTGCATGTTTCTCACTCACTGCCTCGAGTGCATAGATTTTGATGTTGTCCCCCCTCGTCCCCCCTCAAATTGCCTACTGCCTGGAGGTTTGCAGCAAATTGTGTTGGTTTCTTTCGTCCCTTCATCCTCTTCTGACAACCTAACTTGTTCATCTGTGGAGTGTAATAGTTTTTATGCAACCATTATTGTTGGATAATTGATGGTTAATGTAATCAACAGTTTGGAACACCTTTAAAGCAGAGTGATACATGCATCGCTTATAGTACCAGTGCTGTTGGAGGCTTCTCTATGTGTGCTTTTAGACCTCTAGTTCACTTGCTTTGGTCTGAATCAGGAAATCATTTTGTGTTGTCGAGTTGGTTCATGTTCTCACGGCAGCATTTGCAAGCGGACCAGATCAAATGCCTTTGTGGAAAAAGCTGCTCTTGATTAGTCAGAATTTCCATGTGGGAAAATTCCAGGAAGTAAACAAAACATTGAAGAGGAGTACACTTGCAAGATAAATGCAACACTTTCTAATGTCACAATGGAGGGACAACTACGCAGGTTGATTTTATTTCATTTTATTTATGATTTAAGATATTTGTGATGATGATGTGGTGATGTTCTCACCACAAATTAACCGCCCCAGAGTGTGTTTGTAACCGGATCGAGACCACCTTTTCAAGAAGGTCTCGGTCCGGTTGTTTTGGTGCACACCCGAGTGTGATTGTTGTGTTCACACCTGCCCAAAGGAACCGCACTTAGGGGGCAAACGAACTTCACTTTGATTTAACCGAACCAAACAGGGCAGGCATGAAAGCACCCTTTATCAGCACTCATGCCTCTTGTCCAGTCAAATTACTTTGGTCAAAGGACAGAAGTAGGTGCAAGGAGTATCTTGCTGAAAATTGTGTGTGGGGTGTTAGTTTCACTAACCTCTTTTTGGAAGTTAATGTTTTCCCAGGTGCCTTTGTTAAACTTGTATCCATCTGCCAGTAAAGCGAAAACGTAGTGAGCTGCAAAACAGTAAGTCCTGAGGTATCTGTCAGAGATCCATGTCTTCTCTGCCTTCAGCTGAAAGAAGGCGAAACAGAGATCAGTGTGTGGGCTGTAACCACAAAGAAGAAGAATGATACAAATGATGTAGCTGGATACTAATAACAAATCATTAAGACTGAGACAAAACAATATGTTGTCAAGGGGTATTTTTTAAGTCACAGTCAAGATCAAATAAAAGTTTTATGTGACAGAAATATTCTTCAAGTTCTTTACTTTTAAAACTTCAAATAATTGAGTTGATCATTCTGAAACAACAAACCTAACCAAGGATGATCTGTTTGTTTAGTGCACTGAGTTGCAGTTTTGACATGTTTAAACGGGAGCACCAACACTAAATTACACACAGAAAATTTCCTCACACAGCTTGGCACACCTCAAACGGCGAGGTGTCAAATCAGTCAACACAATCTTCTGCTCTTTTCTTGATTAGTGAAATTATTGTGGAATGTGGTTGGCTTTTATGAGTGGTAGTGTTTACCGCACCACACTGTTGCCCATAACAGCTTTGTGTCTACATCCTAAATTCTCTTTCTTCTCTTTTCACCCTTTCCACCTTCCTGTTGCACCTTTTCCCGTCTCTTATTACTATACCTGTATTTCGACTGGGAACTTACCACTGTCCAGTTTGTGTGGCAGAATTGCTCAACTGAGGCGTTGAATTGATCAAAATCTGATGATCCTTCCAGCCCAAGCGCCCTAGCAATGAAGAAGTATCCTGCATATGCCTGGCAGAAACAGAAGAAACATTTTTTTTTATTGTTTATATATTTTTTAAATTTCATCTCTCCTCTTGCATGTTCTCTATTTGTGTGTTACCATAAAATCTCCAGTGACAGGTGGCTGCTCGACCCCGTTAAAGGAACACTGGGATGAGGAGCAAGTCTTGAAATCAAATATGGACTTCACTACTCTTTCACACCCTTTCGAGTCGCCTCCTCCCACCATGAAGAGCTGTTGATCTGGGTTGTAGTTCTTTGGCTTCTTTGTGCACTCTGTGTCATAAATGGCTGAGGCGTTCATGGTGTGGTTGTGACCTTCAGCAAAACAGGGGTTAATAATGTAGGATGGGTTTGATGATTCCTGGAACGTTAAGAGAAGAAGGAGATGTCAAAAGAAGGAATGGAGGATGAGGAGGAAACAAAACCATAAAAAAGAGGGGGGCAGGAAGAGACATGGGAGGATGAGATAAGAGGGTTTGGACAGTATGTGTGACACATTACCACATACAGATGCTGATGACATATCGACTTTTAAGTTAATATTTCATACGAGGACTCTGCTGCAAACTTTTAGCCATAACACATTCTCACTGCATCGGATATTTCTCAAGCTTTAATGACTATTAGTTTCAAGAATGAAGCTATAAGCTGCCAGAAATAATGCATTTCTTGCAGACCAGCACACGGTGCGATCAATATTCTTAATGACATAATGCATTCTTGACTGGTCTCCGTTTGCCTCTTAGCAACTCAATGATAGGAGTGTTCACTAATCAATTCTTAACTGGGCGTTAATGGATTTCGGCCTGCACATGCATGCAAAAAAACCAAAACTGGACCTTTAAACATGACCATAGAAACACGTACTACACAGGGAGAGAGCTCAGAAAATAACAATCAACCAGTACCTGGAAGATATGAATATTAATGATAGACACACACACATGCAAAAGACACAATGAAAAACTATGTACCTGAACTATTTTGTCCAGAACCCTCTTCTCAGCCTCATTTTTGCCATAGCAGAGGAAACTGTGTGTGTATACATTATAAGGGTAACCGTAGAGTTTGACATGCATATAGTCAGGCCCCTTGAGCTCATCTGGGACAGCAAAGGCAATCTGTGTTGATGCGCCACCAAGGTCCATGGACCCTACAGTCTCTTTCCCATCTGGGTGTACGTAGGTGTTCCAGATGTTTTTCTGCATAGAAAATGGGAGAGGTTAGTATATGACAAACCATGTGATGGCCTTGTTTGTGAAGCAGCATTCTGTTTTCTTCTTTTTTGTATGTTTAAAGGGATAGGTATGCTTTGAACCACATAGACCAGAGAGATCACTGACAGTGTCTTACCTCTAAGAAGTTCCCCATGAGGTAATTGACAGTGATCCACCCATACAGCCCTTCCTCTTCACCAGTAATGATGGAAGCATTTTGGAAGGTGAACGGCAAAGAAGACAGGTAATCTCTCAGACTTGTCAGGATTTCATTGGACCTCTGTTCATCCTTTTCACTTACAACAAAGCGGGAGATGGAACATAATTACAGACTGCACTGGGAAAAGGAGCAGTCAGTAGCAAATACTAAATCAGGGTTATCAAAGGAACAGTTTCATATTTTGGGAAATGCAATTTTTTTTTGCTCCCTTGCCGAGATTTAGATAAGCAGATGAATACTTCTCTTATGTCCGTATGCTTCATGTGAAGCCCAGAGGAAGTAGTTAGCCTCGCTCTATTTAAAGGCAACAAAAATCCTCAAGCCTATCAGCAACTTTAAAGCTCAGGAATTAACATGTTATATCATGTTTGTTTAATACGTACAAAGAAACAAAACGTAGAGACTTCCTGGGGTATTGTCAAAGAGATGAAACTGTGGTGCTGCAGCTGCTGCTACATGTAGATGACGCTGTGGTAACACTGCCGCCATTTTGGACTGAAAACATCAATGGGACAAAAGCACAATGTAGCCTCTTAGAAGGAATTGTTTTGGCGAAAATCCTCTCAAACAAGCTTGTGGTCTGCTTTGCATCATTCTGTAGAGCCTTGACATGAAAAGAGTTTCAGATTGCCTGGTTTCTTAAAGTTCAAAGAGAGATGGATTTTTTTTAAGCTTCCATTTATGTCCATTGCTCACTTTTTGCTGCTCTGGGAAGCAGCCGTAGCAGCTACATGACCCGCCCACCATACCCACACATCAGCCCACTATCAGTCCTTTTCACCTCTTGGTCTGGAAGCGGAAGCTCTGAAGGAATAAGCATTTAACTAGGCATGAAGTATTAGCTTAAACAAGAGATGGTTAGGGTTAGGGTAAGGTTGATGGTAAGTCTACATCTCATTACTTATAATGTGAATCTTCATGTGTTACTAAATAAAAAGTAGATAACTGTTACATTTGGCCTCATATTTGTTCAGTGCAATGTCTTTTGTAGGGAGGTATCAGATAACTGTGGGCTTGTCTTGTATTACTGGCAACCATGGTTTGTAAGTGTGTGCCATGTATGCTGCAGATGGCATGTCCCTGCAGCTATACATATTTCCTGCTCCCAGTCTTTATGCTAAGCTAAGATGAGATAAAGTAATCCTCTCAAAGTTCTGGCTTCATATTGACTGTACAAATACAAGAGTAGTATTGAGCGTCTCATTTGACTCTCAGCAAGGGAGCAAATAAGCACATTTCCCAAAATACCTGCAACAATACCAACATCAATAATAACATCCTTGGGATTTCATATGAAAGGTCTGTTCTGGGAGTTGACCTATTTTATACTATTAGAGATATTGTTATATTAGATATCTATTGAATATACACAATGCAGGGTTTTCCTAAATAAAACGCATAAACTCATACAGAAGCAATCCCTCTCAAATGTGACTCACTAGAAGTGTGCAATGGTGTGTTTTTCTGCAAAGACTCTGCACTTTGCCTCTATTTTCTTATTATCTGTGTTCAGGACAACATTGGGCGTGGACCCCCACAGCGTTCAGGTGAGGTTGGGATTCTACAAAAAGGTGTCAATCAGGTGCCAGACTGTAAGCAGCAGGCATAGACGAAACACAGCGCCAAAACAAATATAGTGAGCTGAAATGCCAAATAAGGGTGAATCTACAGTTGGCTTTTACTTTCACTTTTGCTGGCGAGCATGTTTTCAAAGAGTAACCAACAATCCTGTACAGCATTTTAAAGTATCCTCTTGAACCAGTGTAGCCATCTCAACACTGTAGAGCAGAGTGAATGGTCAAACCAGCCCTGCAGGATCAGTAGCATGGAGTTAATGACCTTTAAAGCTCAGTAAGAATGTCATGTAACTGTCGACGACTGTGAGAGGTGCACAGATTTGGACTTTGTGACATCACTGCTACACCATCTGAGCTCTTGAATTTTGCCCTAGCCTGCAGTATAAACAAGTGTTCACTGCTGCAGCTTCATGGTGACTCAGAGAGCTTTGGGAAAAACCATGTGATGCATGAACGAGGTTAAATTGCTTGTATCCGTCACCCTCCAATACAATACATTGTAAATAAAGGCAAGAGAGTACCTGAGGGACCATGTCTGCCAAAGCGTTTTTCCCACTAAAAACGCCAAGTGTTCCTCAGGAAATGTCAGACCGGGAGGCGTTTCGGAGCGCTTTGGAGGCACAGTGATTTTTCACCTGGGATGCTTTGGTTGCAGCTGATGCTATGCTACAGACTATCCACAGAAGTAAAAATGTTGGCACAAGCTTAATCACTACCTGCCTTTGCTCTGGATAAAGGGAGGGCTGAAGCACGTTTGATAGCTGGGTAAAAAGCAACAGTGACAAGCGCAGCAAACATGCAGTACTCAGTGCAGCGTAGACACCATGTGTCTCGTCATGCTGCCAGATCTTGTAGTGTGGAGTAAATACGCTGTGCTCCCATTGCAAAGAACTGAAAAGAAAGGTGCTTGCCTCAGGTGGCCCCCAAAGCTAACTTATTTCAACACTTCCTTACTGTAGCAGTCTCATTCCAGCAGTAGCTCCCAGAAACAGAGGTGTGGTTTTGTGTTTTTCAGGAGGTATGGCTTTGGTGACATTAACCATACAGTCTTTGAATCCCTGCCACGATTTGGCATCTTTCTCTGGGTCAACCTTCATTTCTGAGATACCAGCACCTGTGGGCACAAGGCCAAGCTTAAATCATATTCTTAAGTACAGGCACTAAAAGCATAAAGTGAAATGCCTGAGTTACTGTGTAACATTAACAAAGACTGATGGTGTATTTTAAAATGCTCAGTAAGCTTTGACTTTGAAGTACAGCAGATAATGAAGAGAAAACTTTCAATTTACTCCTAAATTTTCATTTAGCAAAATATTTATTTATTTGAAAATAAAGAACTTTTACACACAAAAGCTGACAATCACTCACCAGCAACTCTACAGTTCAATATCTGAGTCACCACTCCAGTTTCATTCTCCTTCTCCCCTGGCCACTCGTACAGGTACACATTGGAACGTGATGAACCCGAGTCTATCACTATGCCGTACTGGAGACAAGAAAAACATCATGTTACAGGATCACATTTTATTTGGTTTATCTGATTGCAATTCTTACCTTGATTAGTAAAATATCTTTAAAAAAACACACATGGCCAATCACCAAATGGTCTGATGAGAAAACCTTTTGTCCTGACAATGACCTGGACATCTGGAGAATGTCTGGCACCACACTCACAACTGAGTGTGTGGGAGCTGATGCATTTGTTTGTATACCTGTTTCTGTCTCACTCTTTTACGTTGTTAAAGTTAAGATCTACAGCCACAGCCACAGTATTTATATTTGCATCCATGGGCATTTGTGCATGTGCATGTATATGTTTACCTCTAAAGTGTACCTGTTGGACCTCCAGGTGTCCTGAATGACAGCGACGGCAATAAGGGCAGCAATGCTGGCCAAGAGGAGAAGCAGCACTCCTGCTATTCGACATTTGTAGCCTGTTTTCCTTTTGGAAACCATTTCCTGTTGGCAAGAAAGAGGGTTAAAAAAAGGAAGTGAGATTCTCACTAAAAGCATATTAGCTTTCAAATTGATGACTGGTGGAGGTTTGAAAAGTGATGATGAGCAATAATAGTTCTCTTTATTTCATTTTAGATGGAAAAAAACATTGGTAGCATGCAAAGTTTTGATGATCTAAGCAAACCACCAGCGTTAACAAACACACAAGTGCTTACTTTGGATATTGATAAAAACAATGTGATACTTTGATCCCATGAGGTTGTCTTTGACCTATTGAATTAAGGCAAAGTTGCAAAGCAATGCCATGACATGAGCATTTAGGGTTAGAGTGTTTATGATCTGTTAAGAAGAATGTAAGTCTCTCTCAGCTTAGATTTTTTTTTTTTTTTTTTTAAAGAAGGAAGTGAGCTGAGTATTTACGGCGTGATTTACGAGTTTTACGAGGTGTCACTTCCCACTGAGGTAAAGAGTTAGCAGCTTTTGAGGGTTTGCCACTTCTTGCAATGTGCAAAACCTGCAACATCACTTGCCACTTGCCACTCAGCAAGAAGAAACCTTAGGCTCTAACAGGACAGTGCAGACAGCTGCTGCTCTCTCATGAAATCATAGCAAATATAACCCACAATCTCAAAGGTTTTGGTCGTGTTGTTCGTGTAAACTTGAACTGATGCATGTATCCACTTAATTCAAAACACAACACTCATTTGCAGAACTTCAGTCAGGTTTTCGGGAAGGGCCGTAGAGCGTATGGGCGTAGAGCATCCGATATATGATTGCTGCAATATTTCAATATTGCACAAACCGGACAGGGTCACCTGCCACTGAAGATCATGAGGCTATGAAGCAACAGCCAGACATTCAGTGCAAACATGAAATTTGGAACAAACACACATGATGTTAAGATGAACGCACCGGAAAAATACTCACCTCACATAAACTGTTTTTCACTCAAATTTTGTTCTTGTTGATAAACATGGCATGCCAGAAACGGCTTTGTTTGAGTTTCAAATATATACTCAGTGACAGAAAACAGTGTTTCATGCCAGATCCAGCATGTGTGGTACAGACAAAAAAAATATTTCTCTTATGCAAGACATGCATTTCTCATGGAGTCATTTTGAAGCTAATATGGCTACAATTACAGGTCAGACTCTGTCACACGAGACATGGCTCTTTGTACCTAAATGCGTGCACGCACACTCTTGAACTCAGTACATTTTTTCATTAAAACATTCTAGTTTGTTACACTGTATATGTCCTAGTGCGTTGGCTATGCATGTTATTATCAGTATGCACAGTATGTGAAGATAAACTATATTTAAAACTACAACTAAGCCCAGCAATGTCTTGTTATGTAATAGCAAGGAGTGAATGTATTCCATTTCAAAGAGAAAGAGGAAGGAAAGAATAGCATATCTGTCTTTATAGAGTCATAAAAGAAAATAATGAATGTAAATAATGACACAGCAGTGCACCCTGTCCCTTAACCTGCCACATCATGCTGTCTCTACTGCAGTGTGAGGTTGTAAATGGATGCGACACAGTAATTACAGCCATGTGTCAGTCTGCAGCTATGAGGTAGCGCTCGTCATATGTGTCATTATCAGTTGGTAGACTAAGCAGCAGCACAAACCTCCCTTTCTCTCCCTCCTTCTTCTTACTTCTAAGCTTCTTTTAAGCTGTATAGATCCAAAGATAAATATTTCACTGCTCTGTTGTCAGCAGATTGTAGCAACATAACAATGGCAATGTTTGTTCTTTTCACTTCACAGACACAAAGTTACTACAGCAACTCCATGTGAAAACACACAGGTAAAAGCTGCTAGACGAGGTGTGATTACAGCCTGAGGACATGTCAACAAGTATGTCTAATGTGTCCGACAACAGAGGTGGTCTTAGTTCAACTCAACACCTAACAGTCGTGTGATGGCTGATAGCCCAGGTTTACAAATGTCAGTGATTTCTCTGCAACTACATTTACTTGAATATGATGGTTTTATATCATTATAATCATAATAAACAGTTTCACTTGATGAAGATTTATCAGTGTACTATACAACATCAATATGGATTTTTTTGGTCTAAGGATACACAAAAAAAAACAAAAAAAACATGTGGACTACTCTGCTATCTGCTGCCACCCCCAATTTACAATAACACCCTCTTATTCTTCATTTAGTACACAATGCAACAAGGATAGTACTTTAGTTTAAAAAGAGTGACTGGTCCACCAGAAGAATTGGCATGTCTAAGCCTAGGGTTTGCATTGTGAAATTCAAAACTGACAACACCCACATTATCCTTACAAGTAGAGCTGGGGATCAAATAATACATATTTGCACATGGTGTTGCCTCTGCTTGTAGGGGTTGGTCCTCATGGTGAGGAAAAGGTAAAAGAGTGGTATGTGGTTGAACACTGACGGATGCATGCACCAAGGCAGATACAGCACAATGAAACAAACTTACCTGTGTCAACTAATCCTCGTGTTTTGTTCCCGGTAAATAAATGCATGTAAAAGAGAGGAGGCATGTTTGTTTCTTACCTTGAAGAGCTGGTTTGTAGATCCTAGTTGGGAGTGGGGTTGAGATGGCTCTGAAGAAGGGATGAAGACACACAGCAGGACAGAGGAGAGCAGCAAAGGAAGGGAGAGAGAGAGAGTAAGGGAGTGTGCTCTGAGTGTGTGCTGTAAAAAGTGATTGGCCCACAGGAACAGGAGCTGTTGTACCCCAACAAAACACAGAGTAGGGGGGGGGGGGGAGAGGGAGCATGGGAGGAGTAGTGCGTACACACTCCAGTTTTCACCACTCCCACCAGGGAGCCACCAGGACAGCCAGTGGGTGATGTAGGGCTTGTTCCTTCCTCGCTGTCTGCGTGTGATGATTTAGCACAGATACAGTTATTTGTGTGTGTGCATGAAACAACGTGAGAACAGACAGGGAGGAGCTGTGGTAAAGGTAATTGATGTGATCAATAAGATAAAGTGCATTGTGGCTGAGTTTCTGCTGTTATCACAGAGTCAGCTCTTATTTGATTAGCCTGAATTGAAAGGCAAAGTACGACGAAACCAAGAGGATTAAGCACTGTACCAACAATCAAGGATGTGTTGGTACCTGCAAGCTCCCACCCTCATGTTATGCCTAAATTTTCACAATGCAAAGTATGAGTCATTAATCTAGGCTAAGTAGAACGAACAGAAAATTGTGATGTAATCCAATATGTTTGTCTTGCCCACAGAGACAGACCGCGCAGAGCTGAAAGCATACTTTTTGATTATGTCTGTGTGTGTGCATACACGTATTTGTATGTGCACGCAGACATGCATTTGGATTTTGTTGCACTTTGTGGAAACATGAGAAGTGCTTGCATGTATGCATGTCAGTCCAGTAACACTTTAGTGGGATGCATCAGGCTTCAAAGTCCAGATCAATAGCCAAAACAGCTTCAACCAGCTCATCCAACATACGTGAACATCCCTGAACAATCCACACCAAAACACCCATCTGTTAATTCCTCTTTTTAGTCAGTTTATTCATCATGGCAGCCTCTATCATACTCATTTACCAACCCTGTCTCTTACACTTTATGTTCACAGGCAACAATTAGTTCCAATGCAGGAAGTACTTTCGCTCTTAAAGGGCAACAAAACCCTGTAAATTTAACCCAGACCACAATGTGTTTCTAACCTCACACAGGTGCTCCACCAATTCTACATGTCAAAGTTAATTTACTGCTCACATTGCTGCTCAGCCTCTGAAAACAGCTGTACAGTTGTTTTACCAAGTATTTGTTATAAGCTGCCATAGGCGTACACTGGGTGGTGCAGTGGGCAGGGAACATGTCCCTCTCAGTATTCAGTATGTGCATTTGTCCCATCCAATAAAAACATTAAAACATTAAGGTCACAGAGGACTTTTATTTAGACAAAGCTAAACACATTTGCATGATAAACTGATGCAGAATAGGCATCAATTTGTGCAAAGAATTCAGAGATGAGAGATTCAAAGCTGCCTAAGACCCATGTAACATGTGTGCCCTACACCCTACGCCCTTGTAAGCTAGCATAATACAGTCATGAACACTTTATTCATGTTTTAGTTGCAATAAGTGAACATTGTATGTAAGAAAAATATTAATTGGATTCTCTATGTGAATATTTTCAGTATGAATATTAAGCATGCAAAACTAAAAAGTATTAGTCAATATTTTTCAGATAATATCTAATATCATCTAATATGATATTTCAATTTGAAAAATTTGGACAGTATTACAGTAGGTTCCCCCCCAAAAACATTTGGGTATTGCAGAATAAGTATGCATGAATGTAATTTTCAGGTTACACTGTTGTATCCGCACACTCCCTCTCACACTCTGTCCCCAGTTCTACAGGGTTCTACACTAAATTGTCAAACTGAGCCTTGGGCTAACTGCAGCGAACAATATGACCCACTTAGCGTGAACGAACTCAGCCTTGGGCTTACGGCACCTCTGAGCTAAGTTAACAAGGAATGTTAGCAGCACTCAAGGGTGTAAAGATGTTGCAGCTGGTCTTACTACCTGGCTCTTCGCCTCCAATCTGCATGTTGCTTCATGTCATACTTTTGCTTAGTCGTATTCGTCGTTACTATGACTGTCGAGTCGCTGCAGTGCTTCCTTTCACTGTGGAGTCCTTAACATTTCAGCATGTGTGTGGTCTTCTGGGATTTGGACTGTCTACAAAGAAAACACTGATAGGGCCAAAGTGAATTACACGTCTGCATCAGTACTCAGTCAATGAAGATAAAGTATTTTTAGCCGCCTACAGTGAGACCTGAAACCCACTGGTCTGAATGAACCGGACAAACAGATCGCTGAAAATTAGACTTGAACTGAGAGAGGAAATGGAAGAAAGGCAGAGAGCTTCTACTTAACATGATGCGTTTCACGCCTCCTGGATACAGATTACATACCCATCCCACAGTTTTATCTGCAGCACTTCTACTAATCTGTAACACAATGAGGTGTGTCCATTCCAGTGTTGCTGTCATGCACATGATTTATACCGATAAACTCTGCTGCTTCTCCAAGTTACAATCCCACAACACTAATGTAGGACAGATGTAAGGTATTAGCAAGGCTGCATGAGTAAGAGCTTAACAATTACATTGTGTCTTCATAACTGCATCTCCTTCATTATTAGTTACATGCAAAACCAATTTTGGGAGATATTTTATAACCTGTAATTTGCAATACATCCATGTTTGTTTGGTAGCAGTAGTAAGCTACTGTTAAAAGTTACCCTTATTCACCTTCTTGCCCAAATTTTGCTAGTGCATTGCTACACTTCTGCCATGTGTGTGTTCTCATGCATGTGCTGAGTACAAGCAAAATGGGACCTGCTCTCAACAACATTGGTCTAGTCACAGGGTACCTTTAACCTAATCTGATACGTTGCAATAGTGAGACTAATCTTAGCCAAATGCAGAATGCAGGACACAAAGTCCAGTCTCTGGTGACAATGTTTGGCTCTAAAAAGGCTGACAAATTTGGCAAAACCATTTAGTAGTACTGTTTTTTTTGGTCTCAAGTATTTTATTTCATTACAAGTCAAGTGGAATCTTGTAAAGTCAGTACAAGTCACATGAAAGATAACTGATAAAGCGAGAAAAGAAAAAAAGAAAAGAGTCATATCAGCTGCAGCAGAGGAGAAGCTGCTGGTGTCTCTGCGGCAGCAAGAATGCAGAACTCCAGAGAGGCGTCACTCTGCAGTCAGCTGACATTCAGGAAAATGAATGTTTCAAATGTAAATGTTTAATGACTGAGTGTCAGGGGTTGCGAGGCCTAACCTGGATCAGGGCTTGCAGGTTGTGAACAGTACAACAGAGCAATATAAGAATTTCATTGTGGGTTCAGGTAGGCATTTTGTACAGCATGGGTAAAAAAGGGTTTCTGTCTTCACTCATTTAATGCACCACCCAGCAAGCATGTCAGCGACCCAAATCAAGCACATAAATGAAGTTATGTGACCAACACATGCCATCTGCGTCCAGCTTAAATGCTAAACGTTAAAATGCTAAAACATTCATGATGGATCCTCCAGGTGGCTTCTGCATTCACACAGGAATGTTCAGCGAGGTGAGCGAGGCCTTTTTGCTATTTTTGACAACAACCTCCAACACGGTTGTAACTGCAAAGTCTTTAAAACTTTGAGGAACGCAGTTGGACTGAGAGTGGACTGTATTTACTACTTAGTGAGAATGCACGACCTGAGAAGTTGAGCCTGGAGCAGACTGAGGTCTTTGCGATGCACAAGGCTTGGAGAATGACGTTTAGACAGGGCAGTACAACAAACTTACTGTGATGGTTGTAACTCCCTTTAGAGGAGAACGTCAGCTTTAGTAGAGCTGTGGTGCCTGTGTGTGTGCACTAAGAACAATGTGCAGCTCTTATTGTGCCTAATGGGGCTGCAGCTGGTGTGGAGTTTTTATTGTTTACATATGTTTGCATAGTCTGTCTTTGTGATACTTTATTCTGCTGTTGATTCTGTCGGATGTAGCAGGTTATATTAATGTATGTGGCCTAATACTGCTTATTGCACTGACTGTAGTGTCTGCATTATTATGTTAGCTTTTTTTTTTCATTTTGGTTTAATTGTCTGAGTTTGGCTCTCCTTTATGGTACAAGGCTACACTGAAGAGGGTGGTTATGTAATTGATAATCAGTTGTACGCACAGGCCCTCTATAGAAAATAAATATAAACTGTGGTGAGTCTGGACATAAGGGATCTGTGATGTGTATACACTGACATGTGAATGCACTATTTTGTAAACTAAATATGTAAATTATTCACAGTCACATACAGTGTTTTTGTTTTTTTTTACCCTGCCTCCACCCCTTTGCCTTTGTAAAAATGTAAAGCACTTATGTTTACTCAGGTTTATTTTAATAGACCTACTTTTTACCTAGTATTGTGCATTACGCTGTAGACCACTTTTTTCCAATACTATTTTGCAGCTGTGCTTCAGCTATGCTTGTTCCCTGGTGTTTCACATTATTTGTGCTGTTAAAAGTAACAGTTAACTGAATTTATGTTGATAAAAGTAACTGATTCTCACTGTAAATGATTAACACATTGGCCTCCTGCTGCAGCCTGCACTTAAGGCCTCCTATAGATAAAATCTTAGCAGTAAACTGCACCAATTCCACATAATAATTAATAGATGCAGTCAAGCTAAGTTGACCAGTGTTGTTATTTAATGATCTATTTCTCTTACATGTATATTTCTCATATTGCCTGATGGTAAAGGCAACATTTGTGAACTTCAGTCTCCGGGATCCAAGTCTTGCAGCGGCTCCAGTAAATGAGCTGCCAGATAATCAGTAATTGGACATTCTTTTGAGTCATTATGTAATTATGTAATACTTTTACTCACTTACTGTAAGGAAATAATGACTTTTGGGGAGGAAAAACATATAATATATTACAAACTTTCCCTGCTGAAGATTGAATTATAGTATAGTGTTTAGCCTTCTTACACACCAAGTGCAGTTCCATCAGCTACACGACATTACCAACTATACATTATAAATGGTGCTAGTCCGCTGAGATTTGGAAAGCTGCCCAGAGAAAGTCCTCACTAATTGTCTGTGTCAGATTCGGTGCTTTCAAAATGCAGTAAACACCCCCATGAATCTCTGCCGCAGCCCAGGGAGGAAATGTTGTGGCTGTGTTGCGGCCAGATCAATTAGAGGACAGAGGCACTTCAAATCCGCAGGAAGACCTCGGGCATTGCTATTCAAATGTCTCAATCTGAGCAATGGCTGATAATGGAATTTCCTCTGTGTTGTTCCATCTCTCACTCTCTCTAAACTGATTTATTGCTCTTATACTTTCTTTCAGACTCGTGCTCAACATTTGCCTAACCCCTTCACTGTACCCGTCCTTTCTTAATTACACGATCTCAACCACAATATGAATGCAGTGTAATATGTATTCTTCAATTAGAGTTCTCTCACAGCATATGGAAAATGATGGTTTTCTGGGGCCATACCATTAGAATGTATTTACCGCAAGTCAGTACTATGAGGCTACTATCAAACTTGTTGCAGTGTAATTAAAATAACAAACAGACCAGGTGATTAGAATCAGTAAAACACTGAATAAAGCCGTTTCACATAAAAAACAATTAGTGTTTGTCCTAATGCTGCTCATTGCTGAGGGGCTGCTAACTTCAGTAGCTGATGTGAAAAGTGCATGGCCCTATCTAAGGCCAGCATTTGGTTTGTTTGTTGGAGGACCTACTCCCTATGTAGACCGCTCCTTCTAAGGTGATGAAAACACAACAATTCTTGTTTTCAGGTGATTATACACTAAAGAGAACATATTATGATATAATCCATTTGTGCCAAAAGACACTCCTAAATCCTACACACTGGACCTTTAATGTGTTATCATACTGTACAGACACATACATACTTAAGCATTCTGCTGTGCAGTATTGATAGAACATGAGCCATCAAGTCACTAATGTGTGGGTTTCTAATGTTCGCTCCCTCTATTTCGCCTTAACCTGACTTCAGATTCAGTTATGTGCTGATGGCTGCCAGGTTGTGATGTTTTCCCATGTGATGTCTCCCAAGTGAAAACGTGTCTTTGGCAGGCCTTTAACCAATAACCTCAAATGATAGATGTTTGAAAGCTGCTGAGCCGAGTGTGCGGCAAACAGTGGAGCTGACATCATGTGTTGGACTAGACTGCAACACTGGGACTCTGATAGCGCCTCATGCATCATATAGGCTCTCTGGGACCTTTCAGCACCTCACCTGATAGGATCGTCATGGTGTGCTCCTGTGTTCCCCTCTGCCTCTGTCTCCAGCCCCTGCTTACTCTCCCTGATCTTGGTTGTCCCTTTAATTCAGAAGACCTACCATTTTCTATCCAGCCACTTGATGTCCCTGGACTTTGTTCCCAGCCCCATATCCTCACCTGTTTTCCATTTGTAATCACCTGGGCTTCCCTCCATACTCACATACCTGTTCCAGTTACCTCATCACCCTTGTCGGTAAATAACCTGCCACTGTCAACAGTTTGTCATCAGATCATCTGCTTATGTTCCCTTGTAGGTTCTCTGTGGTCTTGTATTTTTTTCCTGCCTGTTTGTCTGCATGTCTGGTGTTTCAGCGACAGGAGACTTTTATTGAGATGAAATTAAATACTTTTCGTCCATAAATTGAAGCATAAAAGGAAAAAAAAAATGGATGCATTCACCAGAATGCAGAAAATTAGTGTTTAATGCTCCCCCTTGGCAAATGTTGAAACTAAACTTAGGCCCTTGCTCTCCCATGTTCACCAGATAGTCATTGTCATGTCTGTCTGCTGTTTGATGCTGGACTATCACAGTAAAAGTAGGTACTGAGCAGAAAACCAAAACAATAAGCTCAAAGACGCCATAAAACCTAGTAGAACTGAGAGGAACTGCAGAGTTTGGTAATAATTCCTTGTGTTTCACACACAAGTAGTCATGTAATCCATTGTAGATGTAAAAGCACTGTTAAGAGCTGGTGTCAGGTAACTCACTGATTCAACAGTCGCATACAGCAGCAGATCACCACCGTGTAATGGTGTTAGTACATGTAAAGTAAAGATGAGCTCCCTGCGTGCTAAGATAGATCCAAGATACTGAAAGATAAATGACTTCACTCTATAGCAATGATACTCAACTTGTGGCCTGTGGGCCAAACCTGGCCCTCGATAGGGTGCTTGGTGGCCAGCCGACCATTCTCTAATTCAAAGGTAAAATCTATTAAATTATATTGGGATTTTTTTTCTATAATTTGAATTCAGATATGGTACCAGAGTGCAGAACAAACGAAATAGAGGTTTGTTATTTTTAATTTTTTTAAATGCCAGTGAGCATTTCCCCAGATGCCCAGACAGAGGTCCGGGCTACGCCCTGAATGTCGTTAAATTCTAGACATGCCCCTGCATACACCTGACCTGTGGCCACTGGATTTGCCTCTTAGCAAAGATGAGTAAGGACACCAAATGCCAAATGACAAAAGGTTGAAAACAAGCAATTCATTTAGTGATTTCTGAGAAATATCATTAACATTTGTTTATTATCTTGCCCCCCCCCCCCCCCCCCCCCCCCAAAAAAAAAGTCAAAACAAGTTGAGTGTCCCTGCTCTATAGGCTCATTACAAACTGTGACTCTTCTGGTTCCTGCAAATAAATGCATACCTATGTTGTGAAGTCATGTGTTTCTGCCTGTCATTTAAGTTTAAAACCTGGTTAACTACAACCTTGTACCAAGTTGATACATTCTCAGATAGCCTACTGAGGTGTGCAGAGATGTCAAGAAATGTAGTTAGACTGTGTCTTTGTTCAGACAGATACGTCTATATTACTGACACAGCACTGACAGTATAGCTGCTTTCAGCTGCTTTGCTTGGTGAAAGCGCTCTACTCTACTATAGACAGTGAAGTCTACACTCAACACATGCGAATATAGTCACAGTACCTTTACATAGCACACAGCGGTATATCTGACCCAAAGACATGCTGGACATGCAAAGGGCAGGCCATGTATTAGTGTGTATCCGTTGGTGTCAGTATCATCAGCATATTTATGGATGTGGGTCATCCAATGACAACTGTGGGGCTGTCAGTTGATGGGAGTTGTGACAGCCCCTCTCATGGAAACATGTGTGATGGCGACCTCTTGTGGGCAAACTAAGCAGTTGCAACTTTAGTGACCCTGCAAAGAAATTTCTGGGCCAGTACCATTTACTGGAATCATAAGGAAATGATAAATTCATAAATATTAGTGAAACATAATAAAGACTGCTTTCGCTGAGTGGCACAGTCTATTAACAACTCATTCAGTGGGTTTTTTTACATTTACTCTTTTTGTTTATCATGCAAGTAAACTGATATATGACTGAGTAGTTACTAAGAAATCCTCAATCCTTCATGATTCTGTCAAGTAGCTTCTAGCTAAAATACTATACTATGTCACTTTTTGTGATATACTATACTATAACATTTTATGGCATACTGTACCATGACATTTTTTTGTGAAATACTACACTGTAACATTTTTCTTGCATACTATACTAGGACACTTATATTGCACACTCCAGTACGATATTTTTTGTGATGTACTGTAGTGTAAAAATTTATAGTATAGGCTTTTTTATGGCATACAATACTATGACATTTTTTAATGACATACTATATTATGACATTTTTATTGCATACTATACTATGACATTTTTTTGTGACATACTATAGTGTGGAAATTTAATGGCATATTATATTATGGTGATTTTTAATGGCATACTGTACTACGACATTTTCATTGCATATTATACTATGACAGATGTTTTGTAACATACTATAGTGTGACATTTTTATTGCATATTATACTATGACATTTTTTGTGACATAGTATTCTTTAACATTTTTATGACATAGGATACCATGTCATTTCTTAATAGCACACTATACTATAAATTTTCTGTGATGTACTATAGTGTGAATTTTTTTTATGGTAATTATACTATGACATTTTTATGGCATACTTTAACATTTTTATGACATAGGATACCATGTCATTTCTTAATGGCATACTATACTATAAATTTTCTGTGATGTACTATAGTGTGAATTTTTTTTATGGTAATTATGCTATGACATTTTTATGGCATACTATACTATCACATTTTTGTGACATACTATAGTGTGAACTTTTTATTGCATACTATACCATGACATTTTTAATTATATTTGCTGTGACATATGATAGTGAAAAACATTTATGGCATACTATACTGTGACTTTTTTTAAATTTATTTTTTAAATACTATACTATGACATTTTTAATGGCATACTTTACGATGACAGTTTGATGAGATAATATACTATGACTTTTTTATGGCATACTATACTATGACAATTTTGTAACATATTATACTGTGAAATTTTTATAGGATATTATAAAAATGCACTGGAAATTAATGTCCATTGGTGCCACAGTTGCTGCACATTTTTAAGAGCATACATTTTTTAAATCAATACATCATTCAGGGGACAATTTGATACTTTCTGGATATTGGAGGGTACTACCAGGAAACCAACATGACTGTGTTTCTTGGCATTTTCACAAGTAGCTGTATGATTGTAGATGTTTTAACAGATCAACAGAATTGCTATAGAGAAGTTCTGCTTGTCTACAGCTATTTTTGTGACATAATGTTGCCTGCAGAATGATCTTAATGTAGCTTCTGAAGTAAGTGAATGAGCAAGCGAATATAGTAATCAGGGGCTAAGAATTAACCTCTAATACTGAATCCTCATCTGTATTTATAGAACACTGGCCTTTGTCCTCAGGGATTAAGATGCTCAGCAGGAGGTTGAGTGGCACAGCATGGTGTGTGTTGGTGTGTGTTTGCCTGTCATCTTTAATTGAGTACACTGCAGTAGAGGGACAGCAGGCTGCATTTTCACTACTCTGTCTCTGATATACTGGAAAACATAACCACTGAATGCTTCCAGTCGTTTGACATGGCTCTTTCGTGGTGGTGTCTGATATGTTCTGGTCTCAATTTGAGCCAATGTTGTGTTAAGAGGTTGCAACAGTTGGGTCCAGGCAGAACTGTTTCCTACCATAGTACACTGTAGATCAGTGGTTTCCAAACCTTTTTAGAACACAGCAATCCTTTTCAGTTTTATTGTCATGATGACCCTGATGAATTGTAAACCTTTAATAAGGATTATAAAAAGAAAGATCCAACGACCATTCAGACTACAGGAGACTTTATTAAAATAAACCCATACAATTGCATGCACCACACAGCCAAGCCAGACGGAAAACACCTTGATCAGCAACAGCAGCATCCTTTGACATGAACGTATGAATTAACAGCAACATTTGGTATTGTCACACTACACATTTACATAGTGACAAGACAAGTTGTGGATGTGGACAACCAGCAGGAGACTAGTCTTGTTTTAATTACATTTGTTAGTCATGTGAATCTATCTTAAATCCCAAGGCTTAAAGTCAAACATAGTGTATGTCGTGAGAGACTAGTGTGAGGAGTGTTACAGACCCTAGTTTCCTGGTACACAGAAGATAAACTAGGAGTGATCTTATAGGCACCAAATCAATGTTAGACAGTGTGCAGTCAGAGAATATTTAATGTATGCAGCATTTACACAACTTAGATTTTAAACCCTTTTCTTATAACTCTACACATTTGATCATTTATCTCTGTCTGAATACAGTAATTTAATACTATACAGTATAGGGTGGCTATGTTATATCTGTGTCAATAATAAATTCCCTGTGTAACTGTAATGATTTGGATCAAGTTCAGTAAACAAACAAATAATGGTCCTGTGCACCCCTGAAAGTAGCATCATTCCATTCTCATCCAGCTGACATACAGGGAGACAGTGACTGTCTTGTGCTACAATGTTGGGAAGTGCTGACCATCTGCGCATAAGACACTAGATGAATTAATAGGAATTTTTTCAAAGCAAAAGAAAAGGTAGGCTCTTGCCTACAATTACATATTAAACACAATTATTTGAATAAATTAATGCACTTACAAAAAGGGGTTAAACCCGATTACTTGGAGCAATGTTAGAATTATTTAACTTCACAGGCTTTTTGAAGCCCTTCATACAATATATAGCCAATCTACAGAGGAAATGTGATAAAGTCATTTTTCTTTAACTATTACAACCCATTCATTTCTAATTCTTCAATAAACATAGACATAAAAAGCTGTTTCTGTATGAGCCCCCACAGAAAATTGCAGAAACACATAGACTCCAATATTCATTCACACACACAATGTGCAAAACATTCATTGCAAAACTAAAAAAAAATCACCCCTGACCAATCAAATTCTTCACACAGAAGACACAGAAGCGGCATAGACAATAAAAACAGGGTCTGCAGTGGAATGATTCCATTGAGATGAAAACAATAATATAATCATGAAAGAGTGAGAGATAAAAGTGAAGTGAATGGAGGGAGAAGTTGCAGATAGAAAATGTAATATTTGGAACACATTCTTTCCTTTTATACACATTTGGGTGTTTGTAGTTGTGTATACGTTTTGGTTTTTTTCTTCCCATACATTAAATTGTGAACTCACGTAATAATGACCACTGCTTACTATACTTAATAACCAGGCTGCAGACAAGAAGACACCTGACTGCTAAGTAGGGGTGGGCAATACCACAAAACTTGGTTTCAATCTGACAGTAACACAGGGCCAGAATCTACGATACTGATACTGTACTTTTTGTTATTAAAAGTGGCATTTTTCTTTTTATGTCAGGAAATCCATGATTTATACTTAAGAGCTAATGATGACCAATTACAGTCTAAAAATGTGACATTTACCAACACTGAAAAATAAACTAAAATATACTATATACTATACTAAAATAAAAACAAGGCTGCTGTCACCAGGATATTACTTGTGTCCTGTGTCTGTCAGAGGTCTTGATGCTAGTGCATTTCACTCCTTCTCCCTTGTTTTAGTTGCAGCTCCAAGATCTCTTTCTCACCTTTTCCTCTTTGATTAATCCGTCACTGCTATTATGTGTCTGATTAAACAAGTCATCCTTGGACATAATTTCTATATTGAACGTCTGTGGACAGCTACGGTAACGTGGATGCGCAAGCATGTGTATTCATAGGCTCCAGCAGTAAATGGGACGGCTGGGAAGTGAGCTTACCGCCCTCCTACTGCCGGCATTGGGTAAAAGTGAAACTACGAAGATGCTGCTGGGTCTGGAGTAAGTTGTTTGAGTGTAGATAACACAGAAGCAATGGAGACATAAAGAGTACATGTGCTAGATGTGTTCACAGACAATGGAACAGTGCGCAGACAGTATTACTCCTGAAATACAAATAGGTATGTAAGACTGATCTTCCATTTGAAAATATAGTATCAAGAGTATCAATATTTTACTGCCCACCCCTACTACTAAGTGAGCTGTGAAATCATTGCTCATTCCCTTTATGACATTTTAGATCTGCAACATGAAACTCAGTATCTTTGTCTTAACTTTGGTCCTAATTTCGGCATCAGTGTGGACAACCCCTATCCCGCCTTTTGGTCAATGACTGGGCTCCTGCAAAAGCTCAAAGGTCAGCTGCGTGATGTGCCGCCATGCTTGTTGGATGTGACATGACTCAGTAGTGCGTGCGCAGATGGCAAAGCGCAGGACAAAGCGGCCAGAGAGCTGGCAAGGCACCAGGTGGATCTCTCTGCTCTTGTTGATCTTTTTCAGCAACAGCTGGTTCAACTCATTAGAGCCCTGGGAGGAAGGGACAAGGATATGACTCACACTATCCATCTTTTTCCCATACACAATATCACATTCAAAAACACGCTAATATGTAATGTAGAGTTTCACATGCCTATTTAGCCATTTGAAGAGTAGGTAATGTGTGTAAGAACCACTACAGTATAGAAAATCTTTGTATATCACCTTCTGAAACACCATATTCAACATTATTAATATAACTTATAGCCCTCAGCTTTCCTCTGCCAATGAAAACAACATCTGATCAAACTGATGAGGATTTTTTTTAGCTGACTTCTGTAGTGATAGTTGAACCTCCCCTCTCAGATCTGTGAGTGCATCGCTACTGTAATCTGTCTACAATAGGTGTGAAATTAGTTTTACAGGGTAAGGAACTTTTGTACAGGACCACACTGTATTTATCAAGTTATCATTACCTTGAGCCTGAAGCAGACCAGTCCCATGATGACCTCGGCACAGATCTCGAACCTCTTGTCTGCTCTTACCAGACTCTCAAACTCTTTAGCCAGGGCCACTTGCTGTAAAGAGAAGACATAGATTATAATGTGCTATGACTCATGCACAGTTTGTAAAATGCACCTAAGGATATAAGGTGCATGTAGATGAAAGTACTATACTTGCACTGTTCTTATGCCCACATGCTTTAAATTTAATGAGCAAGTGAAAGGACAAAGAGTTATTCATACAGTAGTAGGTTATAAACAGTGTGACAGAGCCTATCCTAGGAAAAAATGTGAAAACTGTTGCCTGGCTTCACATGATCCCTGTAAGAAAACAGCTGGCTGCTTGCAAGCATCTCTACTAATGGCTGCAATTTCTATAACATCCACTAGATGGCAGTGCTGTTTCATTACATGCCACAGTGCATTCACACACAAATCACAGGACTTTTCTGACTGATTCAGTTTGTACCCTGCAACCAAAGCCCAGGAGTGTAAATGTCACCATCCGTAACCAACGATAACTGAATGCATGTGATTAAAAGGGAATGTCGAGAGGGTTAGTGCACATCCTGGTAGGAGGCACTGCCTAGGAGTTCAAACAAGTTCAAAATCAAGACTCGGTAACCGTGAAATAGTCTGTATCAAAATCTGCTCTCAAGAAATGTCATTGCACTCTTATTAAGTAATTCCCAAATGGCAATGTACACTCAAACATGCCCCTGTTTATCCACTTACGATCAAAGAGCCCACCAGGACACTAAATGCATGGTGAAACTCTGGATGTGCATCACTGCATCTGATCACAATTATATGGTACAACTTCAACTGTACTTTTCCTGCCTCCCTAATGAAGCTAAACACAGGCTTAAATGACCGACTGGTTGACCACCACCTTGTTTCCTCATTCCCAGCCAGTAATTCACCATCACTCATAAGTGTTTACAAGCCAATATACTATAATGACCCCGTTTGTCTGCTAATTACTAGGTAGGGCTCCTATTCTACATGCGTCATTAAAATGCTCCATTTTACAACTGCCTTTCCTCCTGGGAGGACAATTCATTGGTGTTTATAAAAAAAAAGTAGAATTTAATTTGTTTTTCTTTACTGGGAAAGAGGAAACTCACATTTCCATTTGAACACATTGTCTGACTCTACCAGATTCAGCTACAGAAGACTGAAGCTGTTCTAGCGGATGTACAATGGAGTAGTGTGTCATGGTTTATGGCTGCAGGGATCACTTCTGCTTCTGCCGCTTCATTTAAAATGGAGAATAAACATAAAACAGACTGATTTGATTGACAGAGCAGACTGGAGGGAGGGAAGGGGAATATGAGGGGAAGAGACACTTGAAGCACAGAGAGAGAAATGGCTGGAGAAAAGGGTGGGTATGGGTGAGGGGCAAAGGAGGATAAATGTAGGAAAATGTTGCTATAATAAGAAGATACAGACCAGGCCTGTATGACTGACAGGATGTGCTGATGGAGGCAGAGATGAGGGCAGTGAATGGACTTTAGTGGTAAGGAGGATTATGTGGGGTGATGTGTGGGAGGGAGGACGGAGATGACATTTACCATACAGATTGGGCATATGTGATCATCAAAAGTGTTGTTTTTTTTTCTTTCTCAGGAGTGAGTGAGTAGGAATGAGATTCAGAGAGGAAGAAAATCCAAAGAATGACGCTCACCACTGTCAGCCCTGTTCTAATCTGTTAGTCATGTATAATGAAGTCAGGATTGGGTTAAGTTAATAGCACTACTGGATTAAAACGCTGGTATTGTTAATAGCAAATGGGTGTTTGTTTTTTTTGACAGCTAATATTGTGTAAAACTCTATTTCCCAAAACTATAATATAAAACCAACACCTCACTCTCCTCTGGACAAACACCAGACTTTTAGCACAAAATGAAACACTATACTGCTATATAAATGTAATTTATTGTCTTGTAATGTGCCATAGAAACCATTGCATCAATACAAACACCACTTAACACCATTAAGTAAAATCGTAAAAGTCATGAATCAACACGACCAATAAAGTGAATTTACTGTAACAAAGGCTAATAAACAAATTGTCTTTCTGAGTTTGATTATCTTGTGAGTGGACACAGTTAACCCTCAACAGAGTCTCTGGTTGAGATGAGCAACCGCTCCTTCTCCTAGTAACACTGTAATACAGTTGTGACATTAGTGACTGCAACAAACAAAGTAAATACTCTGCTACTGAATCTTTGATACACGGAGTACTGTCTTTGCTGATAAGCTTCAACCTTGAATACTTGCTCAATGAGAACACTGTAGCTATAATATAGAATAGCATGCCACAACATCAGGTCACTTGAAAGTGAAGGCTGTAACTTGCATGTTTGTGTTTGGATCTGAAGGACTGTCTTGGAAGTTTTGTGTATTCTAGTTAAGGTTATTTCTACATAAAAGTTTTGGATTATGTGTGTCAGGATTTTAAAAAAAGAAAAAAATCTAAAAGCAGAAATGATTAGATTTTAACCAGGTATTTAAAGAGTAACTAAACTCTAAAAGCATTTTTTTCAGCTGATAATCATTGTTTCTGGTAGTGAAGTAGTGTTACTGACTGATCCTGCTCAAAATCTTGACAGTTTAGTGCCTACTGTTGAAAATCTACATTTTTGGATCAGAGCAGAGAGAAAAGCTAGTAATTTGTCAAACTGAATTGTTAGCATAGTGTATTTTAGTGTAGGTTTACAGTTAGTAGTGTGTTTATAGTATTTAGGTTGGTTGGTCAAGGAGAGACGTCAAGGCTCGGGAGTATATGTGCGGGGCGGCGAGGGAGGGATGTGGAGGGCCGCTGCGCCGTGACAGAAAGCCGAGCCTCGGGGGTATATGTGCAGGGCCACGAAGGAGGGAGGGATGGGTGGATGGATGCCGTGAGCTGCTGCGCGGTGAGCCCAGGCTCCCAGAGAGGGATAAAATAAGTCAAAGTGTGGAGAAGGGGACCGGCTGAGCTCTGGCCGCCTTCCCTTCTGCCCATGTGACACAGTTAGAGGGGGTTGTCCAAGCCACCATCGGCACAATGAAAGCCGTCTCTCCTCTCCCCGCAGCGAGGGACAATCTTCACTCTTCCTCAGCCACGCGCCTGCCCTTGTACTTATGAACTCTTTAAAATCCGGCAGAAAGACCAGTTTTCTTAGTTTTAAATCAGAGAGAAGAGCACACAAAAGCTTACTTTCCCAACTCAGTCCATCCACTAGGAACAGACAACAAGATTAAATCTTGAGATCTCAGACTATAACTGCAGTCAGATCACTGTTCAATCAAAATGGACATGATGGATTATTCAGTTGGTCTACTACCTTGCGTATATGAGCCTGCAGGCCATGGAGTCCATACAGACGGAAGACAAACCACATCTTTAGTGAGCGAAATCTTCTTCCCAGTGGGATCTGCCAATGCTGCAGGACAGGGCATAAAGAGTGTGGGAGAGTGGTTACAGCTTTAAACCCTGCAAATTTGATGCTAACTGGGATTATCTGATTTCTTGCAAATTTTAAAAACTGAATTATTATTACGTATTTATCTTACCCTATAATCTGTGACCAGCCCTGTTGATAGAAAAACAGTTTAGGAGTCAGTTAAAAATGTCACTCAATATATGGGTTGTTAATGCAGATTTTCAAGCTGCTTTAGACTCAGCTTGCCTTGATAAAGTTGAATCAAATACGCTTTGACTTTGAACATTATTAGCTTCATAAAATTATATACTGTAAAGCTGGTGAATTTGGGATTGCCTTCCATTGTCCAGGTGTTGCCGTCATTGCACCCACCCCCTCTATCTCACTGATCACAGCACACGTCAGTCCACACAGACCAGCTACAGAGAGCTCATCTCTACAGAATGGAGGCCCACGTTAGCTGGTGCTAATAACCACTAATTAGATTGAAGAGTCCAGATTGTATGAGCGAAAGGCTTTTGTCAGGTGCCTCAGTGTGGTGGGAGGTAGTTGTTTGTCTGTCTCTCTGTCCGGTTGTCTGTGTGACAAATTATAGTGCAGATCTGAGCCCATCTGCATGCTACAGTAGGAGCATGTACACCAGCACACACAGTAGACAGACACTGAAACATAATGTGGGGTATTTTTAAGTTAAGTCTGATTTATTTTCATGTCTGGTGACAATTTCCATGATGTTAATGAAATACATTAATTAAATTAGGTCCCAGATACAGTAAGTCAGCTTAAAGCTGCCCTGTGGAGTTTTGCCCATTAGCGCCATCTGCCGTGTTTTCCTGCACCCCTTTGCTGACAAAACACGAAACCAGGTAAAACCAAGTCTCACTAACTCAAAACTGTCCTCACTTTCAAACGTGTCCCCGTTCTCAAGGTCTTTAACTCAGGTGGGTCCTCACAAACATAGATACAAAAGAGCATTCTCACACACACTTGTCTGGTTGTTACACAGTCATCTTGACGCCTGTGTTTATCTGCTTAAGGATACACAATGATGCCTTTTAGGACATGGTGCAATGCTCCAGCAGTTATTGTTGAAACAGAAATGTGTGTATTTTGGCTCAGATGGGCAAACTAACCACCGTCCTCACAGAGAGAACGATAAACAAGGTTACAGCTGTTTATTTTTGTCATTATGTTGTGCAGTAGACCACATGTTCATCCGACCTGACCTGTGATCATTGATTCAAACACTTTAAGTAAAATGACTGACCTGACTCCTGGTTCTCGTGTTTCAGGTAGAGTGGTTCCACCTTGAAGGCTCCAATAATGTCCTCTCTCTTCTTCACCCTGTTGACAGGCGTTAACAAGCAGAGAGAAACAGACTTAAGGCCAAATAGTGCTGGGCCATTTGATAGCCCAATGCAACAATATACTTAGAACAAGTTTAATGTGTCATACATTTGATATACTGTAATATATTATATTAGTATATTGTACTAGACTGCACAGTATAGTCTATTCTGTTGTGTATTTCAAATCTGCATTATCATAAGTAGATTGACCAGTATGTCAACAAAATGTCCCCATAAATTGTAAAGTAACCCACAGTAATTGTTGTGCATGTGCCAGACAACTTAAACAGACAGCAATCTGAGTGGCAACAGACAGGTATCATGTCAGTAGTGACAGACTGAGCCAGAGTAGATGGAAAAGGGTTTAAAAGCCTTTTCCCCTCACAGCATGTGGATGTTTGAAACACCTCTGTTTCCATCTTGTGCAGAGCATGTCTCACTTTGTTTGCTGCTGACAGAAGGGGCAGATGGGAGGCGCAGTTCTAATTTTAGTGTGCAAATAATTGAGGTGTGGATGGATATCAGTTTTAAATGGGCACCTTGTTGTTCCTTTATGGGACTATGAGTCAGTCTAAATTAAACTGGTAAATATTCTGACAAATTAGAAAAGCTAGCAGGTGCTAGGGACTAAAATAAACTACCAAAACAAACAGATAACTCTCCTTTTGTAAGACAGGTCTTGGTGTCAAACAAACCAATCGCCAGGATAAATGTTAAATGTTAAATTTGTAATTTTCATATGTACCGGATTGAATTTTACATTTGTTAATGTTTCAGTTTTTATTTTTATGTTATGACAACATCATGTTAAATGTGTGGCAAAATTAGGGACAGGAATACATCATGTTTTACCTTAACATATTGGGTTTGGTTGCTACAAACATGGCTAAAGTGCCCCAAACCCACGCCGTCCACTATCCCCCTCATCTTCCTGATGAAAATCTTAATTACATCACTTTAGAAATGTGGATATGATACAAATGACATGTACAAATGTATGCATAACTCACCACATTGCAGAGCAGTCAAAGTTGACTAAAAGCCATTTGTGTGGGTTGAAGTTGAAAGAGTCTGCGTACTTTAAAAGAATTGAAAAAAGAAAAGAAACAAATGTAATTAAACCACATTGTTTGATGTCTCTCTGGACTGACAGCTAGGAAATAAGAAAAATGAACAGTATTGGTATCAGTGAAGTATAAGTGATGCATATACAGTCCTGCTGCATATTGTTGGAAGACCTATGAGGTTGCCTAAAGGACAATTAAATGTAATAACTGCTCATAAAAGTTCTAATATTTTTCATGTAACATTAGCATAACTGTGTGTTGGCCAAAACACACACCGTAATACATCTTCATTTATCATTACTGACGCAGGGACAACCTTTTCACCAACAGCATTATCTGGACTAAAGCAGGCACAATTTATTTGAAATGCAAAAGAGGAAACCCAGCCAACAGCTCGCAGGGTGCAGGGAGAATAACCCTTTCCTGGCAGTGCTCATTCAGAGAGAGACAAACCTTTCCTAATCTATTTTCATCTGTTTGTTGGCTATCTTTTGTAATATCCTTTCCTCTACCTCCACAAATGCAATAACTGCATAGAGAGACAATGTGAGACAGACTCCTGGTTGACAGTTGCCATGCTGACTGATTCAAAGGGGGCTGGTTGCCTGCTCGCCCATTACTCATATCCTAGCAACCAACCCTCCAGCAGGGCTGCACTCTCATCCCAAAAGACTGGGTTCCCTCTTCATTTCCTCATTTAATAATTGTCATTGACCTCGTCATGTTTCAAAGTTTATACTTCAACCACAGTTTATTCTACCGAAGATAACAGCATGTGGTTTAAAGAAGTTTGTGGACTTGAAATCTCCTATCCACGTCTTTACAGAAGACTGGAAAATATGTAACTGTACACATCCAATAGCTCATTTTCAGGTTAACTATCAGTAGGAGAAAAGGTGAAACAACAGTTGGTCCATTTACAGTCAAGTCAGTTTTTACTGTCTCCCCACCAACATAGTTTCAACTGGTGTGTCTAATAAACAGTGAAATATAAAGGTCTAACGCTGCCTCAGGAAATTACTCTGTCCTTATCTCTACGTCTCTGCACAGCTCGGGGAGCAACAGCTGCCTCGGCAGCCTCAAAAGGCAGATTGATGCTCCTGTGCTAATGCCGATTGTTCAGCCTATTACTCACTCTTGCATGCTTCCTCCTTGACATTAACGTTATGCCAGTTTCAAACGGAAATAAAGCAGCCGAGTACAATCAGTATGCAGTTAGTGTTTCCCATTATAGATGCTATGAGAGATATTTCACAACCAATTGAACAGAAGGAGGCTGTCTTGTCATTCAGCAGCAACATGTATCCATGCAGATGGATGCACACTTCAAGTTTTCAACCGCACTTGTATTAAATCTGGAATGATCAAGGTTAAAATCCAATCCATGCTCCATGTCAAAACTTTGTTACTAAAACATTTTTACATATTGTGTTATAGTGTTCATGCTCTACATGAACATGGATGCTTGTATCTTTTTACACACCTCAATGCCATTCAACAGAGGCCTGAATTCAGGGCAGATGAATGCACTCCCTGCATATGCTGCGTCAATGTGCATCCACATATTTTCCTCATTACCTGAAAGGGACAAGAAATACAGAGGTTATTAACACCTGTGAAATGATTACTTCTGAAAATCAATATTTAATAACCTGAGGCATAAAACTGTAACATAAGATAAGTTGTTTTTACCTGGGTATAATTGAAGATTATTAAGATAAAATACTTAGTTATTACTGAATATTTTGAAAGCTGCCTAAATGCATCACTTTTTGTTTCTCAATCATACACACTCAAGCAGGACTCTTGGTTGCAGTTATAAGAGAAATTATACAGTTTATGAGCAGGATTACAGAAAAACTACTGATTTGCATAAAGAATGAACCTATTCAATCAAATCCCAATCACAGGGCAGATACACACATTGTTTTTCTATTTTGTTAAAAAAAAAATACAAGATAGGGTTTTTCTGAATCTGTATCTCTGAATACACCCTGCCTCCCTCTTGATCTGGATTTCTCCTCTAATCACCCCAGAATTTCTTAAATCAGAGTGTCTATTGAAAGAGTTTAATGATGCCAATAGGGCTTTAAAGTTTACTTTTGTAAATGAAAAACAATTGCTAATCCAACAGTTGACTTACAGATGGGCCCCAGCTCTGAGATGCGATCGAAAGCACATGATGGGGTGGTGCCGAGGGTCGCACATAACTGAAAGAAATACATTTGCAAATCATTAACATCCTGAAGCACGTTGTTACCTGTGTGGTCTCTATGTTCTGTCAGAGATTGGATCATGACAACTGTGTACAAGCAAATAAAATACATTGCAACTACTGTAAAGCTTTGATACAAGCACAGATATTTTTTCCTTCAAACGTAAATCTGGATATCACTTTAAATACACACAGATCATTTAGAGCTGCTGGACGATTGCAGTGTCTTGAATGTTGTTCACTGACAGTGATCTGTGGGTCCAGCTGAGACGCGGATTATTGTCCTTAACCAGATAGACATACATTAGGTCCAACACAAACAATGTTATCCCTCAGCAGAAACCTCAGGGTGTGCACAGCAGCATCACACACATTTTATCATTGTAACTGTCAACTCAGTGAGCAGCTGTGTTAGTGTTTCTAAGATTTACATGTGTAGCAAAAGCAATCCAGAGACAGATGCGTGTAACTCAATGGAAAAATGAATCTAATGTTTGAGATGTCTGCATCTGTCATGTGTGTGTTAGCCCTGTGAAAGCTGGGTGGATGGATGTTCATTTTTGTCTTTTCTTACATAGAAGGGGATGAGTCCAGCTGCTTTGTCCTCCTCCAGCATCTCCTTAAACATGGGCGCTCTGACAGCGTAGCTGTTGTCTGTGGGAATCTTCTTTATCATCACTCCTGCAATCAGTGAAGCACGCTCCACTGAGCAATGAGCCTTAGGAGGAGAGATATGCAACATTTGTGAGAAATGTAAGTGAATTGTAAGAGATCACAGGATTAAATGGCCTCATGCTTTTTGTAAAATCAGCTAATTTCATTCATATTCCTGAATACTGAGTGGTTTTATATGGTAAATCATTTGTTAGAATCTGTTAGTTAGGATTAGATAGTGTTTATGTTGAACCTTACCTTAAAAAACCTTAAACCATAAAATCCAAGTAAATGTGTAAAGTAAAAAATACATTTAAATTATGGGTGAACTTTCAACTAACAAAAGCCACACTTTTATTAAAATGATAATACTGGAAACAAAGAGCACATATTATATCTTGATATTCCTCCTTTGTGTTTGTTGAATTTTGAGATAAGCCTGTACCATGCTCCAGCTCAGAGCTTCAATTATATATTACTGATCATGCACATATAGATAACTATGCCAAAAGAAAAACATTATACCTTAGACATGCACACCCGGACATTAGAACATTGTTCCTCAGTAGGAAAACAACAAACTGCTCTCTCTGTAAAGGTCTGTGTGGCCCTCAGGCAACTCCCTAACTCAATCACAGAGCCAGCCTGGTATTAAACCTGATCAGAGTGAGCTACAAGCTGCCTGGCTGACCCTCTGTCTCACTAAATCACTGAAAAACTATTCTCACTATTACTGAGGTAACCTTTAATGATCTCAGCTCATGTGGACCACTTGTTGAATGAGACCGTTTACAGAGCTCAATTGAGACTTTAAATTATTTAGATAAACCTAAATAAACCTTTGCCTAGGTACATTTCCAAGCAGTAATTAAAAACATTGATGAATGCTTATTTTAACAAAATAAATTACTAATATCTGAAAACAGAAAATAATAAACTGTATGTGTAAAGTCAGAAATCTGGGTGAAGTTAAAGGGATCAGAGGTAGCGTAGGCTCTACATTGAACAGGTCATAAATAAGATTGGGAAAAGATCTTTATGCTTACTTGCTCAGAGGTGTATGCCACCAGTTTGGAGAGGATTTCAGCCTCTGATTTCTCAGGGCTGAAGGCTTGAATGCGTCGTACGGCTTTACAGCGAGCAGCAAGCATGGCCATCAGGGTCGCCTCACTGGCTGTGCCCTGTTGAAGAATTAGATGGACTTTGTAAAGTGATACTTCTCTACTGTTGTGGATATAAACCAAACTTGAATGTTACCTGTGCAAAAATAAAAATCAAAGAAACTGAGTATTTCTTGAAGCAAGCAAGTGTTGATTTGTTACATGTGGCTGGTGGTCTGTGCTGCCAGGAGGAACAGCAAATGGAGGGGGACGCATGGAATGGATCCATCAGTTGACAAAGCCACTGAATTACTGTTGTTGTCAGGTCACAAGCTCAGAAACTATTGTTTCAAAATGCTTTTGCTACTCGGCGTACAGTAAGTTAAACTGCTAGCCGGGTGGTCTCCATAAGATGAATTTAACAATTTAATTGTGGAGAATCTAACAGAGCTAACAATGTTTCACATGTCCATATTGACAAAAGTTGAAACATGATGCCTGATCCAAACTGCCGCTAGCAAGAGCGATTAGCCGACAGCATGGCAAGTCAGTCCTGGGGTCAAATTAAGACCTGCTTTTATTTGTCAAAATGTGTGGCTGCACGAGTTTGATTGTGAATCGGCCTTTGAGGAGGACCTATTGGCTTTCTCCCTTTTCCTTGGTGTTTTACACAGCGTTATAGCTGTAGCTCTCGGCTAACTGGATAACCAATGTTACTGTTTTGCAATGCTTTTGCTGCGCAGCGTACTACAGTAAGACAAACTGCTAGTCTCAGTAAGATGAATTTAACAATTGGATTGTGGAGAATCTAACAGAGCTAACAATGTGCAGTACATGTCAAGCATCTGCTAGTTGGTCAAAAGCTACACATATTTAAATAGTTTGATCTCTAATGACTGTGTTGTCAGAATTGCAAACAATATCTCAGAGCCAGGATTCTAGATTTATTTCAGTGTCTGTAAACAGAATATGGCGTGAACACAGTTAGTATATCAATGTACATGTAAACATGCCCAGTGCTGATTGGTAATGTGAGCACACACACACACACACACACACACACACACACACTCAAAGCTAAACATCTGGTCAATATTTTGTGCTGTTGGATATTCTTTCTGATTCAAACGCTGGACACCTCCACATCCTCATTAGCGAAGAAAATCACTATTTAGTATTTGTGTTGTGAGTCATCATCATCCAGCCAGCCTGATACAGTGAGGTGATATAATGAAGTGAAGCGTGGCTTTGAGGGATCTAGAGGCGTTACCACCAGAGGCTCAATGAAATGTTCAAATCAATATATCTATGAGCACAAATTGTTCACCAGACAAACAAACGTTACAGAAAATTAAGCCAATTTCTAAGAGGTTATGGACCCACAGAATGGATCAATCAACCAACCTATCTATCAAATCACTGCTGTTATCTGGGCACGAGCTCAAACAAACTGGACCAAATGAAAGAATTTGACACTTCCAAAACAAGCAAGCATAACTCAGGCTTCAGTGTTTGTTGTTTGGGAAGTTTTTCCAGGAACCAAATTATCCACTGAGGTCTCTTCCTTTCCTAAACAAACGGACATGGCGATTAAAACCGGTAAAAACAAGGAATAAAGCTGTTTCACTTTTTCTCTACTCGTTGTGGAGGGGCTGCTAACTACAGTGGCCGACACAAAAACACAAGTGGCCCTATCTTAGCCAGGGTTTGCTTTGTACTGTTCTGGGCAATAACAGAAACATGGCAAACTCTGGAGACAAGGACCCGCTCTGTACGTAGATACAAACGGCTCTTTCTAAGGTAATGAAAACACAACAATTGTCATTTTCAGGTGATTGTACACTACAGAAAACATACTTATTCTATTTCTGCCAGTATATCTCCTAAATCCTGGCCACTGGAGCTTTAAAAGAGAAATAGCAAGTTTGTTTCTTATTCAGAAGGAACCGTAGGATGATTACAAGAAACAGTGTTTTATCAGAACACTTTGCAAACACATCTTCAACCCCTCAATGCTATTTACAATAGTCTCTGCAGATCTATCTTAAGGTACCAATATCAAACACATCACTGCTCCATGTATGAATCTTTGAACTGGTTACCACTCAACACAAGAAGACATTACCATTGGCTCCAATTTATCTTCAGATGTATTCATTTCAACTGTCCCCCTTATTTAAAACAATATTTAATCCCATCCACATCTCCATATCCTCTCAGACTTTTTCTTTTTCTTTGTTCCTAAAACTAATAAAGAATTCAGCAGACGTGCTTTCAAATTTAAAGCTCCATCGGACTGGAACATTCTACCTAACAATATTCGAACAATCAATTCATCTTGCATTTTTAAGAATTCACTATTTTACTGTCTCAAAACATCACGCAACTGCTTTTAATGGTAATGTTCTCTTTACCCATATTATTAACATTGCTATTATTATTGTATATGCATATGTATTTATGTATAATGTATGGTATGATGTATATTATTATTATTATTACTATTATAATTATTGTCATTATTATTAGTATCAATACTAATATAATTATGATTGGCACTACATTATATGCTTTGTGGTATTTATTTTTACTCATTCTGTGTGGGTACTGTGGGTTTACAGGAATGATGTGTGGTTTGGTTGGTAATTGAGGGCCTTATGCATGCTGTATGTGAATGTGTTGTTGGATTGTATTATATGTTCTATGTTGGACCCCCGTGAAAACGAGATGGTTCATCTCAAGGGGCTATCCATTAATAAATTTGTTAAAATTTGTTACATTTAATGTAATCTTTTGTCATTTGTAATTCATTTTAGTCGTAGGCAAAGTGTCTTTTTCTGCCACCAAATTCAGGGGTAAAAAGGGAAATCTGAGGTCAGCAGAGGGTCTTTTTGAAACCATCCCAATTCCCTTTTGTGTTGGTATAAGGTTTATAATAATAGGCTGGCAATGTGCTGTCACAACACTCATTAGCCTTGCTGCAGCGAGAAGAGCCCCTTTGGTTGCCATAGTGAGCCGGTAAGCTGCACTTAAAAAGGAGAGTGGCAAGACAGAGACAAAAATACGATGAGCCAGATGAGCACACCCTCACACTCAGGTGGTCACAATAGAAAAGGCATGAAATGATCTGTCATCAGAGTGCACTCTCATGCTCCACCACCCACCATCCCATGAACACACACACACACACACACACACACACACACACACACACACACACACACACACACACACACACACACACACGTAGATAGCATCCTCTGCTGCTCCTACTGCGTTTCTGTCACTGGAACACTAAACTAATGCTTAGCCATTTGCCACACGAAACAATCACAGCAGCGTCATCTCTGTCTGCCTGTAGGTGACATATTAGCAGGCAATTTCCTGTCAATTTTCAGCTGGTGTGAACCAGGGAGAGAAAAAGATGACAAATCAATGGTGCACAAATTGTTGATGATTGTGGTCTTAGGGGCATTCATTTGTGCATCATAGTTCCTTCTAAGCCTATAAAATCTGAACCGTTGACTAGGCCTTGTGTATGTTTCAAAACCACAGGTATAAATGTGAGCAGAACTCTTTGGACTGCCTGATAAAAACACACAAAAGACACTTACCTGGATGACACCACCTCCATGTCCATCAGTCCCGGCTATAAAATGCTCAGGCAGTTTCAGCATCTTCCCCAGCCAGTCTAACATCACTGTCTCCAGCTCTGTACAGACTGGACTGGCAGCCTGAAAACACACACCCAAATTACAAATAAAAACCTCAAATATTCTCTTAACATACAAATAATACAAAGTCAGATACAGAGCAAAGTGTTTGTTACCCAGGAGAATCCAATACAGCCAATGGCTGCACAAAGCATGTCGGCCAACATGGCAGGGTAAGAGCTGGCAGCTGGAAAGTAGGCAAAAAAGTATGGGCTGTGCCAGTGGGTGACCTGGAAAAAAGTAAAACATACCATACTTAAAATAATTAAATAATTTGAAAACAAGACCAACCTTAGTTCGTCACTGGGAACAGGTAGGTTTCCAATATTATTGCTAACTATATTCATTTAATAATATTAAAACTGCTGCTGTTTTTGGTTTAAATGAAAACCAGTATACACAGTACAGAGGTTGAATTCATCAGTGCATAGTTTTTCCAGTGTGAGTCATCAATTAAGAATACTGTGTACTGATGTTTAAGGCACCTCTGTTGATACCCAATATCAAACAGACAAACAGCTTGCATATTCTTAACTTTCATTTTTGTTTGAACTGTGGGAAGAAACCAATTTAAAGTTAGGTATAACATGCCAAGAGTGCTCATTAGTGAAGCACCATGCTTCCAGAGACACTTGTCCTCCTCTCTAATAGTTCCTCTGATTGTTTTTCGACACCGGTATGGTATATTAACTGCACGTTATGCAGTATTGGGAGAAATTACCCCATTATTATTTGGTTTGCAGAATGAATGTCCCAACAAAATACTTGGTAAACCATCATTTCATGTTACTACAAAAATATCCTGCTGTCATCTTTATAATCCAAGATGGATCACTTCTATCCTGACGATTGTTTTTTATTCAATCTGAGCTGAAAAAATGCATTAAAATCAACTGTTGCATGTTCATGTGATTTTAGAAAATCTTTGCTGTCTTAGTAGCTTATGAAAATTGGTAAAGTGAGTTGATATGGACTGAACACACTAATACTGATGCCACTATTTTTGGATTAGCAAGGGAAGACACTACAGCAGCTTGTTGTAATCAGATTACTAAATAAATTAGCTAAATTTATGGACATGAATTCACAAATGAAGGCTGTTATCTCTGCTACAGTATTACTTTCCAAAATGAGCAAATAGATTCATGTAAATTACAATTACAACACCATTGTGTGCATTAGCAAATCAACAAACATATAAGCTCACCCCTGGCATTATGACCCTCTCCACATCTTGCATAATATCATCATAACTCTCAGGCTCCAGTGGGGCCTCAGTGGGGATCAAGGAACGAAGATACCCCGGCTCCACATCTGAGGAGACTGGTCGCTGTTCAATGGTCTCCAGGTAGTTGGCCACATAGTCCACCATCTCCCTCCCTCTGCGCCGAAACTCTGCAGCATCCATGGTACCACTGTAATACAGTGCAGAAACACCTCATTTCTGAAATACTTTAAATGTCACCAGAGCCAAATATTAAGCTTTTATCCCACTGGTAGGAATGAGGTGATCATTGTAGAATTAAAAAGCTTAATGATGCCAAATGAGGTCATGCATGTTTAATAATGTAGATATTACCAAACCAAAAAAAACCCTTCACCTTGGATGAACTGATGTCATGGTAATTAAGTCAACTCTTATGCACTCTTGAGTCAGAATCATTGTAGAATTTAAAAGCTTAATGATTTCAAGTGAGGGCATGCAAGTCCTGATAATGATCAAACCAAAAAATAAACTTCACCTTGGATGAACTGAAGTTCTGGGAATAAAATCAACACTCACATTGAAATTTTTATTCTGACACTCAAAATTAATTCATACATTTGCGACTAATTTTAAAATATGTTAGGCCATATACAAAATTTGTCTTAAAAGTGTCAATGGAGGGGGAGGATTTGATTGAGAGTGGAAGGCTATTCTAGAGCTCTGAAGCAGCTACCGCAAAGGCATGATCTCCCTCACTGTTCCAGCTGCAGACGAGACAAAGATGACTGGCCGACACCCAGGCACAGAGAGTTGCAATACTAAAGCCTTGAGGAGATTAATGCAGTAATTACAGTTTTCATGGCATTGTGTCTACGACTGCACCATTGATCTCCTGCCCAGCACTACACCTCCCAAGGGTCGCTTCTACTCCCTTTCCGCACCTGAAAGGGAGGCCATGGAGGCTTACATCAGTGACGCCTTGGCTGCCAGGATCATCCGTCCTTCCTCATCTCCTGCCGGTGCGGGGTTCTTCTTCGTTGACAAGAAGGACGGCTCCCTGAGACCTTGCATCAACTACAGAGGTTTGAATGACATCACTGTTAAGAACCGTTACCCTCTCCCCCTCATCGCCTCAGCTTTCGAGCTGCTCCAAGGGGCCACCATCTACACCAAGCTGGACCTCCGCAACGTCTATCATCTGGTTTGGATTTGTGAGGGGGACAAGTGGAAGATGGCCTTTAACACACCCACTGGACACTCTGAGTACCTGGTGATGCCATTCGGCCTCACCAATGCCCTGGCCGTTTTCCAGGCCTTCATCAACAACGTTTTAAGGGACATGCTCAACAAGTATGTGTTCGTCTACCAAGGTGATATTCTGATCTTCTCCCAGTCAAAGCAGGAACACATACACCATGTCCAGACTGTCTTGCAACGCCTGCTAGAGAACTCCCTGTTTGTCAAAGCAGAGAAGTGCGAGTTCCACGTCTCCTCCGTCTCCTTCCTGGGGTACATCATCGGCCAGAACCGCATGGAGCCGGTTCCTGGGGTTTGCCAACTTCTACCGAAGGTTCATCCAGGGATACAGCACTGTGGCCGCACCACTCACCGCTCTCACCTCCTCCAAGGTACCTTTTCGGTGGACCCAGGCCGCCGAGGAGGCGTTTTAGCACCTGAAGGGTCGGTTCAGCTCGGCTCCCACTCTCCTGGACCCAAAATCAGGGATGTGAATTCCTGGATGGATGTGATTGAGCTGGAATCCCCTGGGTTTAATGGAAGGTACATTTGTGTGTCGTCAGCATAACAGTGAAAGGAACTGTGCTTTTGGAAAATGATACCTAATGGAAGCATGTACATTGCAAATAAAATGGGCCCTAAGATCGAACCTTGAGGTATACCACAAGTGATGCGAGCAGAAGAGGAGAGGCCACCAATATATTTTCCAAATCATAAAGTTTTGTAGTTAGTTTTTCCTTTATATTAGTTCTAGGTAGATGTCCATTTTGTTTTCCCCTTCTCTGTTTCATGGTTTGGCCAAACCACTATATATGTTTCCTCATGTTTCATTTGGTTAGGTCAGTTTAGTTCAGTTAAGTTACTGTGTTTTGTTGCTGTTATTGTGAGTGTTATAGGCCTAGTTACTAAGTTCTTGGGTTGTATTGTTTTTGGCACTTTTTGGGTAAATAAAACCTTATTTTTACAACCACATGCTAAAATCACAACTCCACATACAAGAGTCCCTTGTGCATCTATTGCAATCTTATCTAGTATTTGTATGTAAAAATCTGTCTCAGGGCCAGGAGGTATAAGGTAAGCAAATGTTCATCAATCTTTCCCTTCAGTATGAATCTACCTTTTCTATCCTAACCATAGATATATGTTCATATGTTACTCTTCCAAAAATCACTATAACTAACCCTGATGTATGTTTTGGCCCATTTGAGGAGTTGTATGCATATTTAAATCCTTGTCTTATAAGTTTTTCATGTTTTGTCCCCATCATGTGGGTTTCCTGCAGGAGGAACAGTATGTTCTCCTCCATGCCGGTGAATGCTGGGTCATCTCCAGTGGTGGCTACCTGAAGTCCCCGTGCCCTCAGCTCCCGCACAGCCACCTGTGGGTCCTTGTAGGTATGTGGACCGGTGCCCCAGTGAATTTGGGTCCTAGTGAATGGTGTTTTGAATCAGATACCTTTCTTTTGCTTTTTTAATTCCCCCGTATGCTCTGCATTTCTCCAACACCTCAGAGGTATAGTCACGGTCGAAGAAAATCTGCCTGTCATTTGCGAGAATTTTCTTCTTTCAAGCCAACTTCAGGACGCCGAACCGAAGGAAGTTTATAACAATGGACCTTGGGGTTGCATCGGGTCCTGGTTTCTTTGCCAGAGCTCTATTTGCAAGTTGAATTTGTAGTGCATACTGTCGGGTAAAAGGAGTTCTGTTGTTAGCAATCTTTCCACAAACTTAATTATCGAGTCGCCTTCCCAGTCCTCTGGTTCTGTTGTTTCTTCTTGATCTGGTTTCCAGATCAGTGACTTTATCCAGCAGCCTGCGTTGCACAGCAGCACCTTTTTAGTCACAGCGCTGCTTGCTTCCATGTTCCACGTCTTAACGTTCCTCTGCCTCGGCCATAACCTGGCCTCGAGTTTGGAGTGTCGCGCTGACTCAGATAGTTTCAGGTTAAATTCGTGTTTTAGCATTGTCAGCTCTTTCTTCAAGTCCTTCCTCAAACCCTCTTTAAGCTCAGAAATAGCCTTCTGTATATCTTTTTTGATGACCAGGAAGCTTCTTCTCGGCTAACATTAACTAGTAATGTGCCATTTTCCTCATTGGCGGGCTCCTCTCCTTTACGTTAATTGTTTAGTAAGCTGCCCTTTCAAACTCTTCTGTCCTCTGTGTGGTTTCCCCCAGCTCACTTTCTCTCCTGAGGTATTTGAGTTGAAGTTTTCAAGTAGGGGGTTTGTTTTTAAGACTGATTGAAACACTATGCGTCCATCCCGAGCATGGCTTCACCGGAAGTCCCCATCATGTATTGTTTTTAAATTCTGCTGTTAGTTTGTATAATGCCTCTTTGTTATCTGTACTCGTTTTAGTTTGAATTATAACATTTGATGACATAATTTTTTTTTCCAATTTGCTTGTCCAGGGACTGCTGATAAAACTCAAAAAATAATTATAGCTGCAGCGCAGCAATGGTCGTGGCCGGGCAATTTTAGGCAAAATTAGGCAATTCTGAGCAACACACACACTAAAACAAAGCATATCACAACATAGAAGTTACATCATATAATTATGGCATGCCCTTCAAATTGTGGCTGAGTTGCTGAAGTGATCAGACTCATAATATACAAAGGAAAGAAAAAACACAAGAACAAGAAAGTAAGAGTAACATTAACTGCTAGCAATTATGAACAAACTGGCCTGATCTAGCTAAAAGCTAAACATTATCCATGGTGACAAAGATGAAAACATTTTTTAAAATGTAAAAGTAGCTATTGGATAGACTCTGCATATTGACTGATAGCTAAGCCAAATAAACAGGGAAAAGAGACAAGGAATAACAGGGAAAAGTGTTGATAAAGAGTATTTGTCTCTCCGTGAAACTGCCTGGATCATAATTATTATAGTCTCTAATCTACATAGCATGATGCCTGAACATAGATGCCAGACAGTAGCCATCCATGCTATGGAAAAGCAAATTTCAAAGTGAAAGCTCCAAAGCTGTAGCACATATGGTTGATTTGTTATGAATTTTCAAAGTTTTGAAATGTAGAGGCTTGCTGTAGCGCCACCATCAGGACTATTGTCTTGTGTTTCCAGTTGAGGACACCTGGCATGGGACTGGACCTTTATGAAGAGTTTGGGTAGATTTCTCATATGGAAATGTTGCACTAGCTGAGGCTTGAGCTCACAATCTTCAACACCAAGAATCATCCTCTATCTCACTGAGCTAATTGGCAAACAGAAATGTCACATGTAGCTTCACAAATTGACTAAGCCAGTCAGCTGTGTGCAAGACAGCAGCTGTTAAGTAAAGGTATAAAGGCCTTTGTGCAAAGTTTGGTGATTTTTCGCGCATGTGAAGTAGGATTTCCTCAGAAGAAGAAGAAGAAGAAGAAGAAGAACATGCAGGATAACAATAGTAATAACTAATAAATAGTCAAGTATAAAGAAATATTTTTGAGTCATTTTACTCAAACTCTGATAGAATAAACACCACTGAAAAACTGCTCAAAATAACATATGTATTATACTTGTTGATACTGAGAAAATGGTACAATATGACATTAAACTGTTAGTATGATTTTGACAAATCATACAAAAAAAAAGTGAACATTTTTATAAAGGTTAATATGAACCAAATGATCTCAGACAAGTTAATCCAGTGGGTGATTATCATTCCCAATTGCAGGGAATCATTGTTTTTGAAGGTTGCTTTTAATTTTAATATCAGTGTTCGGAAATCCACATATTTCTTGATTAAATCTTATGAAAACCACATATTGTCAATGACTTCAATAAAAGAGCAAAAAAACTCTAAAAACGGTTGTGGGGTTACTATTTTACATATTTATAATGATTAAGATGAATTTTTTTTGACAGTTGAGACAAGCTCCTCATATAATCCCTAAAACACTCCGAGTACACATTTACAGTTGGTGGTTATATATTTAATATAAGACCAGTTATTCCCATAAATAAGGATTGCCTACGTTTTTAAAAAAAAAAATAATGGTGAATGATATAATGTTGTTTTCATTTATAGAACAGTATACAAACAGCCTAAGCCGTGCTCCTTGACACAGTTTGTATGGGCTTGCACAATTGTATGAACACTTGACCCTCTTACCAACACATTAAGCCAGTCTGATCATAGCTTAGATTCCTTTCACTTTACAGACTGACGTAAACAGAAAAGCATGGTAGCAAAAAAATATTCACATCTACACATCTAAAACAAGTTTATAGCATATCCGTACAGACTGGTGTAAACTCTCGCAATGCAGTATGTCAAAGGACAGTCCCATAAACTGACTAAAAGCGAGCCTCATCAAGATTTCTTTAGCCCACTGACATACACCTCACTGAATGAGAGAAAGATTCAGCAAGATTATGAGCCAATTTGTTTTCTGCAATCCAGGAACATGCCACGCATTGAAAAAAAACCTGTTGCAGTCCTAGAACAATACATTAATTAAAAGAAGCAGAAAGCTTTAAACATATTCCAATACAAAATCCCTGGCATTGTGCCAATAAATGACACAACAGCATATGAACATTGCCCCTTGTTCTGAACCGGTGCCTTGCCATTCAACAAGTGTTTGACCCTGCATGTCCCTTTCTCTTGTTAATAAGTAGAGCCTTTATCCTCCGCCTTATCTCAAATAGGATTAGACATGTTTGCATGTATGTGCGCACACCAGTTGTGTGTGTGTGCGTGTGCATACTTACATTTTCAAATGAGAGCTTCAGATATTGGATCTTCACCTCTTCTTTAGCGTTCACAGACGGACAGACAGCCAGGCACGTGGTGGTGAGTGTGTTAGTGTGTGTATGCAGAACAAGAGACATTTGCTCCTTTTATCTTGCCACTAACCACCCCCACCCCACCGACCTCACTAGGCCAGCCAATAGGAACAGAGCTCATGGCCAATACAAGAATTCATTGATTCACAAGGTGCTTTTACAGCTGTGTCTCTGCAAACACAAACATACACAAATAACTGTTAATTTAACAGTCCATGTGCACAGATAGCCAAAGATAGCATCTACTGTACCCACTGATAAAACCACTGATATAACATTTAAAATACATTATTGGAGTACTGGCAATATGAAGGCAGTAGATTAAAATGTCTAATGATTAAGCCAGGTTATTCTCCAGTTCATTTGAGGGCTGGCCAATGTTTTCCAAATTTCACAAATCAGGGACATACTATTATTATTAACAGTAGTAGTAGTAGTTGTAGTAGTAGAGAGGAGTTTTAGTATTATTAGTAGCAACAGCTTTATTGTTTTGACTTATATGTAAACCACCTTTATCACACCAAAACAGACATTTAAAAAGGCTGTGATCACGTGACCTATGTGCTGCAGGCTGTTCTGCCTTATGTGTCGGAAGTAAAGGAGGACATAAGGTCATATAGTATAAACAACAACAAAGTCTGCATGGGAAGGCAGTCGAGGTGGATGGATGTGTAAAACAAACACAGGACTTACAACCCAAGAGATCAGGGTTCATGTCAGAGAGATGACCTCAACAGTTTCTAGTGCAGATTGGGTGGTGACATCCAGTGTAAAACCAAAACTTAACGTGGAGTTGAATGCATACACAGTGCATGGTAAAATTATGCTCTACTATATATTTTTTTAAACATAACAGGTAGGTGCACTAATTTGTAAAATAGGCTATAGAAGAATTCTACCACGGTCACCTAACAGTTTAGTGTAATGACATCCTGTAGTCTCATTTAGCCACAAGCAACTGTCTGTTTTTTTAAGACCAGTAAAAGCTTTAAAATTCAAGAGTAGGGTATTTACTGACATATTTTATGTCGCAGAACGAAATGTGGAAACAGACCTTATTTTTGATAAGGCACCTGACAAAATACTCAAAAAAACTTCAACTCAAAATCCAAAAAACCCATTGACCTTGAGACAAGGGAACCAGAAGTGCCGGATGCAAAGACTCCTACCTGCACTGCTCTAGACAAACTGTTGCATGAGGATATGCTGAGGATTAACAAGCAGTAGTGTTGAGTGAAAAGTGTGTGATTTCACTCACAGATGTACATACATGCATGAATAATCAGTTATAGATTTCATCTGAAACAATAAAGAAAAGGAGGCTTTGTCTTCTTCGGAGGTGTGTCTTGTTTTCAGAGGAATCAGTATCATCTGAACATATTGTATGAATGCTCTACTGTGTGGAGAACAAACAAAATTTAATCACTTACACAAAATACACAGTAGGCATAGGATAAAAAGATCATGCATAGTTAGTCAGTGAAATTAAAAAGACAGTTACTTAATCTTTGTTGACAGCATCAGTTATCTGTCTCACAGGACCTTTACCAAAAGCATTGTCACGTCAATACTGTCAGCTACACACTCACACACACCTATAAAACAAATAGCACGATTGGCTGCTTAATTAGCAAAGTGACATCAGCTAGCCATATCTAGCAGTATCAGCTATCTCATTACAAATTGGCGACATGGGTTTGATGTATAAAAGGATGTTTACCACGCAGGGATGGTTCTATCATTGAAAATGCACAGTTCAGCCTTTAGGGCTTAACTTCACTTGTAAGGACAAAAATTTAGGAAGTCTAGGCCTCTACTGCCTTGATTTGTTACTGTTCTTTTCAAAATGTGTCTATGAGCCTGGAGTGTCCCTTTAAAAGAGAAAACTATCGCAACTAGATGGACAGCAATAAAGTAGGGCCTATGACGTTATATGATCTGCCACAATACAAGACATTTAGACTTTGATTCTATGAAAACAGTGTCAGAGCGTACATGTGTAGTATGGCCATTGATGGACGGGTACTGCACATGAAAATGATTGCTAGCTGGGGTCTTATTCTCTCCTGCACTGGCTTTTCAAGTGGTTATTTTCTGAGCAGGCCCTTGGTAGTCTTGGTATTAAGTGCTTAACTGAGCTAGAAAACACTGTATACCCTACTGCCATCCTTCTGCTATCTCAAAGACATTGAATATCAGTGACTTCAACACTTCCTAGTGTCTTTGTATTTGGCTAGAAGCAAAACAAATAAGTCATTCTCACCTACGGTGTTCATGGTATGTGTTCATTCAGTGCGTGTGTGTGTGTGTGTGTGTGTGTGTGTGCCACATTGTCAAACACAAATGATTGTATTAAACCAAATCGCAATCATTACACATAATTATTAGTGAAAAGGGGTTCACATAATACAATAAATTACAGATTTAGAAAATAAAAACAAGAAACTGAAACAGATTATGATGAAAAGCAGAGAGCTAAGGAAACAAAATAGTCAGCCTGATTTGATTCTACTGCCAGACTGTCGTGTTCACAAATTATGTTGTGTTTTCCTTTCTCAGTTTTTCTCATTCTGTAACCTGGTTGTTAGTGAATTTTAGGCATTATGAGTGTTATCTGTTGAGTATGTCAAATTGGCAAAGGGTCTAAAGACAATCTCAGGGACAACCATCTACAGACAGAAACACTCTAAATACTCATACACTGATGTACAGAACTTCAACATCTTATTTTTGGTCATTTAACGCTAAAAAAATAAAATGTCAAGATGGTGGGACAGTATTCTTTGGAGATCAAGATTCAACATAATACAGTCCACCACAGGAACCCCACAAACTAGAAAGTCACTAAAGTTAATAAGACATTACTCTAGATGCACAAGGCAAATCCTCAGAGGTGTTAATCTCTTTCTTTGCCAGCAACAAACCTTTAAGCCTTCAAACCTCACTACTCTTGCATGCCTGATAATCCAGAGGGTGTGACACAGCAGAACCAGAATTGGTGTTGTGGGATCAATGCACTGTTCGTACTGTGGGACCCCCACATTAACCTGATTTCCTTTGCATCAACATTTATATGTCACATTATGAATAATTTGCAGGGTTTATTGGTGTATTCTATGTGTATGTTACTAAATTGCTCCCCATGGTAATCATGCTAACTGTTGATTACTATGGGGTAAGTTTGTTGTGATATTGCACCATCTAGTGGAGAAACTGAGGACTTTCAGTGGGATTTTTTACACTATCCCTGACATAGTTTTTTTCTAAATGCTTACACATTGACAGAGATTCTTAAAGAGCTATCTCTTAAACCATAAACACTTGTAGCCATTGCATCTGCCAAGTGTGCCAAACTAAATCATCTTCCTCTGTTTTACGCTCATGTTGCAGTTTCATAACACACTTTCAGCAAAACTGTGAACATTCTTCTTTTTAAAAGTGTGCCATGGAACAATTATTTTTCCCTTAATTTCCTGAATCAACTAACATTTACTTAATTTATTCCCAGCAGGTCAACACTTAATCCTGCACATCCACTTTGTTGGAACCAATCTGGCAGCATCCAGTCAAGTTGCAGGAGAGAACCATGACGAACTAACTTTACGTTACTGATTGCCAGTTGGAAAAATGATACCAAAGACAATTTAGTTTGAGTACAAAGACTACACAGTGGACAACAAAAAACAAATTGCAGTAAGCCTATAAGAAATGTGTGAGTTCAAAATTACAAATAAAGATGGAAATAATTTCATTAAACTTAACTTACTTATGTAAGTCACTTACGTAACAAATAAGTACAAATTTTCAAAAGCATTAATGACTTTGTAAACTCAATATAATCTGTCAATAAAATAGCATTAATGAAGAGTGTTAGATTTTGACGTGTGTTGAATTTGAAACCTAAAGTTTAGGATTTGGGATTGCCTGTCTTCACTTGACACTTACAGTGTCATGCAAAAGTTTGGACACCCCTGGTCAAAAAAATTGGGGGAGATGACCTGATCTCCAAAAGGCAAAATGTTAAATATGACACATTTCTTCAATATTTTAGGCAAGATTACTTTTTTATTTCAATCTTTTACAGTTTCAAAATAACAAAAAAAAAGGGCCTGAGGCAATGGTTTGGGCACTCTGCCTGGTTAGTACTTAGTAGTGCCCCCTTTGGCAAGTATCACAGCCTCTTAACACTTTTTGTAACCAGCTAAGAGTCTTTCAGTTCTTGTTTAGGGGATCTTCACCCATTCTGTGAGATTCTTGGGACATCTTTCATGCACTGGTCTTTCGAGGTCAGTTAACAGATTTTCAATAATGTTTAGGGGACTAAGAGGGCCATGGCAAAACCTTCAGCTTGCTCCTCTTAAGGTAGTCCATTATGGATTTGGAGGTGTGTTTGTGATCATTGTCCTGCTGTAGAAGCCATCCTCTCTTCATCTTCAGTTTTGTTTACAGATGCTGAAATGTTTGCTTCCAGAATTTGCTGGAATTTAACTGAATCCACTCAGTTAGATGTTCCTTTGCAAACTTCTGAGGCTGAATTTTGTGGTCGGGATGGAGAAAATGTTTTCTTCTGATGACTTTTAAATTAAGATCATATTTGTAAAGGTGTGGCTGCAGAGTAGAACAGTGCACCGCAACTCCAGAGACTGCTAAATCTTCCTGCAGATCTTTTGCAGTCAAACTGGGATTTTGATTTGCCTTTGTAACAAGCCTATGAGCAGCTCTCTCAGAAAGTTTTCTACCAGACCTCAATTTGACTTCTGCTGTATCTGTTAACTGCCATTTCGTAATTACATGACTAACTGAGGAAACAGCTACATGAAAATGCTTTACTATCTCCTTAAAGTCTTCTCCTGCTTTGTGGGCATCAATTGTTTTAGTTTTCAGAGAGCTGGGCAGCTGTTTAGAGGACCCCATGGCTGCTGATTGTTGGGACAAGGTATCAGGAGTCAGAGTATACGAAGCTCTGAAATTTGCCTTTCCTAACCATGACTGTGAACAGCCATAGCCCTAACAAGCTAATAATGGTCTGAGACCTTGGTATAAGTTGTCCGAGAGCTGTCTTGGGATCCAAAACACTCTAAATTTGTACTAAACAAAAATAATACATTTATTTTGCTTAAAATGTTGAAAAGCATGTTTCATGTCCAACTTCATGCCTTTTGGAGACCAGTTCATCAACTGCTTACCTAACTACAGAAAATGAAATTTTGACCAGAGGTGCCCAAACTATGCATGCCAATGGACTTATGACTTGCAAAACAATGACTTTGCCCCACCTCTGGTCTGTTGTGTTCAGAATACACATCTGTTCTTTACACATTTAGATACGTGTGTATGTGTTTCCTACATGCATGACAAAACTATTGCAAACTACTCAAAAAAAAGCAAAAGACTCAAGTCAGTGTGTAGTTGGTGCTTCATGTTTTAAAAGAGTTTGAAGAGTTTTGCAAGAAGTGTTTGCTTTTGCAAGTGATGTAGTTTTGGGGGTAGTGTGTAGTGTTTTGCAAAATTAGCTTATAGTTTCAAAGTTAACGTCGAAGCATTCAGAAAAACCCCCAACCTGTAATATATGTATTTGGCTCAGGATATGACTTATTGTTTTCTATACTCTACACACCTGGATCTGGAAAACAATAGAGATGACAACCAATGCACATGTAGTATGGTTTGTTTAACCCTCTGTATAAATCTTTTACATAAATCTGATACAGCAGAGTTTCATTCTTTAGTCAAAGAAATTTTCCCTCAATAAAGACAAACACTGTTTAGGTTTTTATATCAATGTATTAATGTTTTATTCTAATTACAATAAACAGAATATATCAGTCCCTTATTTGTACAAAAATACCTGAAAAGGTTACAATTAAGATTTATAAGCCATTCAACTATTTACAGATTGAAGCAAAGCACATGTTGAATACAGGAGCTCTCTCTTAAAAAAAAGAGACAAGTTACTGTTTTCGTTTTTGCATTCCCTGAAATACATAATAGTTTATATTTTTATATATAGATATTTTTTTTTTACTTTACTCATTTGTACAGCCAAGGTATCTTGCATTGTGACATGAATGCATGAGTCAAGATGATAATCGATCAATCTATCTTTGCAGGAATCTGGGACGATTCACTTTCAACTCCAAAAGAAAACTGAAACTGCAGTCGTTTTCTGTTTTTGAATCGTATTTACTGAGTACAGGTTTCTGAGTGTGAACGGTCCCCTCTGAACTGTAGCTTTGTCTGTCGTTTGGTCCACGTCAGGTCTGGTTTGTGCAGATAAAGAGAAGTCATCAGAGGCACCATCTGTGGTTACAAGTTACCTGGCTACCAAGTCTGACACTGCGCTCCACTGTCACTTATTTTATTTACATGTTTGAGTGTCTAATATAATGACATAAATCAGATTATTATTTATTTTAATTTGCAAAAGTGAAATTGAGGATCTTTTTATAAATTGGATATTTGTTGTTAGAGATGGGGGTTAAAAATCAGCTCAGGTAGCCAGGCAAGTTTAACAATAAAATGAACAACGCTGTTAATTTTAAATAGCACTGGATCTACTCCATTCTGCTGCAAGGATATTTTTCAAGTAACCATAATAATTAGCAGATTGGTGGTGCACATAATGGAGAAAAGTCTGTTTCAACAACTCCCAGCTTAACAAAACTAAAATAGTAATGAATCCATCATCATCTTGTACATAAAAGTCCGAGAGAGCTGATGGACCAGTAGTTAACATGCTCCAAGTCAAACCTGAGCAACCCAGTTACATTCATTTCTGTTGAGTGTAATAACGTGGATATCCAGATCCCCTGATGTATTTTTCATGTGTTCACTAATTGAATTTACTTCCTGCTTCTGTGCATTTAGAGTATCTGAATATGACTGTTACGACTGCAAATACTCCCTCGGCCTTAAAGGCTTCCTGTCCCTCACATGATGTCATCTGCTACCATTCATGTCAGTCAGAGAAAAAAAACATATTGTGAATTTGCAGATGAGTGCAGAGTGGGAACTGAATTTCAGAGGACTTAGATTAGAATTAACAAACAGCTAGTATCATTATTTCAGTGACGTCTCGATAGCTTAGGATGACTTCCAGCAACTACAAAAGAATTTATGTATTGTTATAATCCAGATTCCTCTTAATATCGAATATCAGTGACAGAATCTCTACACAATAAACTCAAAATCCACATTCATGCAAGTGATAAAAAGCTACCTACTAAATTAAGTTTCTTCATTCTCTGACAGGAGGTCATTGCTGTAACCCATCAAATAAGGTTGCTCTGGTATCGTTTGAATTACACGGAATTTTCACATCCCTGTTCATTGCAGTTTTAAGGGTATAAAAATGTGACTGTGTCTGTATTAGTTTCTAAATTTGTTTCATCAAGGCAAGGTGTTTTAGTGAATTATGAGAATGTTGAGGCTTACTTGACCCAGTTTCCCAAAACATTTGTGGCTTTACTACTTTATTACTTACTTTTTTCAAAAAAAAAAAAAAAAAAAATAGAGGGGTTGAAAATCTAATTTTTTATAGATGTGGGAGAAAGGAGAACAGAAATTAAAATGGCTGAAAACGTAAAGATGAATGCTTTGGGAAACTCGAGTACTTCTTTTTAATCTCTCAACCTTCCATCTGTCGTCTATTGGAATGACAACATTAACACTATGGATGCCAGTGTGCTTTGAAACATCGCCTCAAAACAAGTGATGATGATGACAAAAAAAAAAAAATGTTTTTGAATGAGACAAAAATAAAACAAAATAAAACAATAGATGCTATGTCATTACAATAATAATAATAATAATAATAATTATAATAATAAATCACACTGGTCAATCATTTCATGGTAATGACAATAGAAAACAGTACAGAACAGCGCCGAGAAAAAAAATAAATCTAAAATTTTCAAGTAATCAGTCACATCCAGATAAATAAATACATTTTTGCTGCAACAATACTTAAAAATAATGATTGAGTCATTGCATTTTAGATAAATAATGGTGACCATGCACAAAAAGTCAAAATGGTGTGGCTATTCTGCATCTCAGATGTTCAAGATAACCTGCAGGTAAATCAATCATGGCTGATGTTGCATTACAAGTACAAATAGATATGTAAATGTCTGCTGACCTGTGACCTAACCAGAGCTTGGACTAAATAAACTAGATTGTGAGGTTTTAGAAATTTCATGTATTGACATGGAACAACAACTGAGGTGCGTCATTTCAAAGAGGGTTTGGTGAATTACTGGGAGTGACAGACACCGAATATGAATATCATCAGATATACATCCAATAACTTCGAGCTTTTACATGCAGTATGTCTTTCTAGAATTAGAGATGGCTGGGATTTGCCCTTCATGTATTATCCATTTAGTTCCAGACATGATCAATAGGTGCTGAAAAAGTGGCCCTGTCTATTTAAAAAGAAATTTAATCCAGGTTATCTGGAGACACGGTGCTGAAATCTTCCTTGCAGTACAGTTAATTAAAAGGAGCTCCATTGCAGACAAGGCCAAAACACAAAGCGTAATCCATTCAAATACTTCTTTTTTTTTTTTTACTAACTTGGCTGGCATTAGGAAAACAAGTTTTACATCCTATGTTTTTGATTTGACAATCTAATCATCATCAATCAAAAACACAGTGTGTACCAGAGCCAACTCTAAATTTAAATGAAGGGACAGGGGTTAAGATAATAAAATAAAGTGGGCCCTGTGGTACATTTGCAGTCAGAGGTCTGAGTCCTAATATTTCCAGTTTTATGTTGCCGCCCCACCGCTGACGGTGCATTTTCTCTTTATCCAGCAGCAGGCTAAAGAAAGTGCCATGAGACCGGATGAGACGGGCTGAGAGGAGGAAGAGTTAGAGATCATTTCACTACTCTTCCCTCTTGACATATTTTCCCCCACACTGCAGCAGAAGCTAACATTTCGTAGACAGTGTGCCTAAATCCACAAAGAGGTGGCGTGCAGTAGGCAGCAGGTGTATATGCAATACTGCTAGTTCACAAGTACTTCCAGGCAGAACAGGGCTGCATTATATGGGATGTACTGCACCAGAGTGTGGAGTCAGAGCACACTAAACCATGTTTCTAGCCACCTTTATGTCCAACAGCATCTTGCTGACTTTTAACAGGTACAGCAGGAGGCGGTTTGTGGAACACTTGTGAAGAGAGAGTCTGGAACCAGGACAGATGTTTAACGCAGGGGGGGATCTAATTTAGTTTCCTTTGATTCGCTATCATTTGAAAAACACCTGAAGGAAATGCTAGTGGTTATCCTTCCCTGTGCTGTGGTGAGGAGACAAAAGACTGATACTCTCCACTGTCCCTCTTTATCTTTTGCAGCATGTTCAATCGTGCATTTTCCGGCACTTTTAACTTTACAATCACCAAAACGGTCTACCCGGTAACAAAATTCATCTAGCTTTATTCCTTGTTATTTCACCCTGAATGATACTATGTTTTGATTAATGCTTATTCATGTTTGTGTAAGTTGCAGTGGACATACTTTCGGGAAATGGAGCATGCGACAGAGTACAGAGTACAGAATGACCTTACTGTGGTATATGTGACTAATGAAGAGTTGAAAATATCTGGGAAAAATATGGGCTTTAAAAAAATATATTATCAAAGAGACTATTAATAACAATACATAACTGCAATGTGTCACGAAAAGAAACCCTGTGAGGTGAGGGATGAGCAAATAAAATTTCCATGAGGGTGGACAACGCAGATTTTGTTTTGTCCCCTATTTAAAAAAATAATTTGTGTCAACAGTTCCAGACTTTTCCTTAGCCGTTTTCATCTGATGTTTCCAATCCTCAAAAAGAATTCAGAAGCAGCCCTCTCTCTGGCACCTCCAAATCTCGTCCATGTTGAATTTTGACAAGTCCTTACATGCCTATGACACTAGAGGGCGGTGGCACCATCTCACAGTTAAGACAGCTGAGAAGTCATGCACCGTCCAAAGGCCACTCCCAGTTTGATGAGTGCAAAACTAAGAGACAATCAACTCTCCATCTACAGTATATTCTTTGAGGACGTGTGAGGAAGCTTGAATGAGACTACAGTTTGTTCTCAGAGAGCAGAGTGGTCCACACGGGAGCTCGAACTGTCCTGCTGATTGTCCAGTTGAAGGGAAACACAGTCTACACTTGAGCTGCGTGATAAAACCTTGAGGGTCACTGTGTCCAAGCTTATTGATGACTATGGGTGGCAAGATTGTGAAAGATTTCGCGACAGCATTGACACAAACGGCAGTGTTCATTTCCTGTATCTTCTCTCCTCTTGACCGAGGAACCATGTGAGCAAGTTGTGCATCCAGCTCCTCAAACATCCATGCAAAAAGGAATCCAACATGTCAGCAGTCTCCGGTGGACTCACAATAATATAAACAACAAAAACATCAGTCAATTCACCAGCTTCTTGTAAAGATAAAACAAAAAAAAAAAAGAACCAACCATCAGAAAGATTCTTGTGGTTTTGTTTGTTTTAGGCAGAGTCAGGTCAAGTGATAGGGGGTCATGGGGTCAGATGATCCGAAGGTGTCATAAGGCCACGACGGTGCACGGGTGTTTGAGTTTACAAGGCAGCACTCCTCTGTTGAGCTGGTAGAACTCCACCAGCTGAATCAGGTCGGTGAATTTGGTGGCGCCGTCGTCAAGGCTGAAGAAGGCTTGGCCGTCCTCTTCACACTGCCGGGGTCAAGAGCAAGCAGGGAAACACCACGGGGCAGGAGAAAAGAGAGGGCAAGAACATCAGAGTCTTTTTTTAAAGCACCATAACAATGATTTTTACATGTTTGGACATGTAAGCAACAAATCTCTATCAATCTTTTGCCTGACATCCTACATTCTAGAGAGCTCCTGGATTTGAGCAACCTTTTTATACAAGTACGACCAAATGGTTAATGGTTTGACTTCTGTGACTGACATAGCCCACAAAACTTTGGGCTAACAGCTGCAACAATATGATCAGTAAGTGAGTCTTTTGCCATAAATAATTTAATCAATACCGTCGTAAAGGTTGTACTGTCACCCAAGAAAGAAAATAAACATATCACAAGAGACATATAAATAAATAAAAACAGGTTTAAAGGTCCAGTGTGTAGAATTTAGAGGGATCTATTGACAGAAATGAAATATAATCAGTATGTTTTCTTTAGCGTATAATCACCTGAAAATAAGAATTGTTGTGTTTTCATTGCCTTGAGCCATTCATACATACACAAGGGGCGTGTCCTTGTCCGAGTCTGCTATGTTTCTACAGTAGCCCAAAATGGACAAACCCAACACTGGCTCTCTATTTTTCCATTGGCGACTGTAGTTAGCAGCCCCTTTATAACGAGCAGCGTCGTACAAACACTGATTTTTTTAACGTGAACTGTTTAATTCAGTGTTTTTATGGGATTAAATCATGCTGTCTGTTTAATTTGGAGACAAAGACACATCTGCCAATACTTTGGCTTCTGGTAAAAACCTCCTTAACAAGGAACACTGAAGGAATTCTAACCAGAAGTTCACGCTTTGCACGTGTAAGAAGTTTAAGCTAGTGTTACTCTGCAATCATCATCACTAGGTGCCACTAAATCCTACAACACTGCTCCTTTAATACTGCCACCATACAACTGTTTTCAACAATCAATGACCACTTTTTAATAAAAGATAAAAACAATTAGTGAGTAAAAAATATACATGTATATAAAAGAAAGCAATGCATACCGGTAGTATCTGGAAATGTTTGATTTTCTGGTGATGGCACAATGTGAGCACAAATGCCTTGGGGTTACTCTGACTGACTCTCAGCAGAAACAACCTGTGCACCAAGAGAAAGAAGGTCGCTGTGAGAAAAATATTCATATGACTTTATAGATGCAGTAAGAAAAAATACGGAGAAGAAAAAAAAACACGTGTAAAATGTGTTTTCGCTCCAGCTCCCTTACCCATCGACTTGTCCCTGCTGGTGGATGATGCGATGGGATTCTTCTCTGGTTATCCTGCCGTGGTACCACAACTGAGCTATGTGGATGACTGCAGAGAAAAATGCAAAATACATTTAAATGCATGTCAAATTGTTCATCTTAAAACTTAAAGAAAAAATATGAGAAGAAGCTCATGATAAACACTCCTGTAAATGTCTCTGCATTTACCTGAGCTTAGTGAAGAGTGGTGTAGTGGACTGTGGGAGCCGATTATGTTCATTCGTTGACTCCTCTTCTGAGAGAGATGCCACATACAGACAAAACAACGGGGATTAGTTCATGATCTGGTGCACATGGCAGCTCAGGGTGTGTAAATCTACTTCATGTACATTTGTTTGGTGAAGCTTCACATTTCTAAACAGTGAAGACAATGACAGTGGATTACACCAATTTAATCATTGTGGACTGAGTTTAAATCCATTAGATTAAATCTGACCATGTTCATATTTTGCCAGCTGCCCCACGGCCATATCAGCTTTACTAATAAACAGCTCAGAATAATTGAAAAAATCAACAATTACAACGAGAGGAAAATAAGCTCTGTATGAATATTTGAGCAAAAATAAACAGTGCCATCTGTGGAGATCTTTTAGGTCCACTCCGAGCATTGTTGTCAGAGATAACATAAAAACTGAGGCTGTGTCTCACCCTCCATGCATGTCCCTCTTCCATGGCGGCGCTCTGAGCTTCTACAGGGTTGTCAATCACCCTGCCTATCCTCCCTGAGAAATCCATCGCCACGAGGGAGTTCTCCGATACACTCCGCTAGGGGGAGACAGAGATACATGATGGTTGAGAAGTAGAGTCAGAGGCAGCAAAATAAGTGCCAGCTATGTGCAAATGTAAGCAAAGGCAGTGGGATAAAAAGTGGGGTGGCACAGGTGACTACGCCTTTCTGTGAATATCACCTCCTAAACTTGTCAGACTGGTAAGTTAGCTGTTGCTGCTGCGTATTAATAAAGTATTTCTGCACAACCAGTATTTGCTCATGTTAAAGATCTGGGAGTTATTTAAAGCAATGTTGTGACGCTGAGGTTTTAAGGTGTTTTAGTTTGTTAAATAAAGCAAAAACTTACCACAGGTGCTGAGAAGTGTGACAGCAAGGTTTTTCTTTGCTGGGGAATCTTATAATTCTGGTACAACACAATCCCATACTGTAAAGAAAAAAGGAACAAATTGGTTAACCAATAATGTCAGAATCTTAATAAGTGTATTGTATACATCATGAAAAACGATGTTATATATTTTTTGTCATTGTGTTACCTTAAAGAGCCGGAAGGCCGTCAGCCAACAGGTCCTTCCCTGTTCATCCTCCGCACACAGCATCCTCAACTCCTTCAACTCCCCTCGACATTTATTGGGCTGCGAATTAACAGTTATAAGAGTCAGTGATAGTAATCATTATCATCATCACTATTACTGCTAGCTCCACCATTATCACCATTGTCACTGATGGGAGTGACTGAGCTGATGAGGATAATAAGTAAACATGTTTTAACTGCTACATACAACATTAAAACTTAGAAATAAAAGAAATTAAGTAAATAAACATTGGCAATAAACCAGAATATCAGCACCCTTATATAAATATATAAACACGAGACAAGGAGCTGCTGCACAAGATGTCAGTCATTCCTCAGCTCATAATATTTCATTAAAAATCAGCTCCATCTTCATCTCACTTCTGTCATCTGAGACTCACCTTGATGCAGAACTCGTACTCTGTGGGCGCACCGTGCTGCTTCTTGCCTGTGATGACAGTGAAGATGTTGCTGTCTTCAAGGTCTGCTAGAAACTGTAGATGTCTGGGCTCCTGGAGACAGAAATAATTAATAAGTTAGAACATCACAGGGAGACACAGCCTGGAGGTATACTGACAGACGCAGACACATGCAGAGAGACCACCATCAATAAAAGGCGGATTCTCAGAAGGTAATTACATTCAATCTGGAATATTTGCTGTGTTATTACTATAAAATGTCACTGGTGTATGAATTGGAGTTATATAATGATGAATAATGACTGTAATTACAGAGTTAAAAAGGGAAAGTGACAATGACATCGTATTCCCTCCCTTGAAGATGAAAATGATGAGCTGCTGTTACCTTTGAGGTTCCTTTTGTAGAGCAGTAAAGTCCTGAGCGCCGCAGGAACATGTAAACTTTCTTCCATGACTTCCTGCCCACCTCCTTCACATACAGATACCCCTGGATCTCTGGACAGCTACTGGTCGCTAGGAAGTTCTGAAGGAGGGACAAAGAAAGACGCAAAGTCGGGGATCAGCACACAAAATATCAGATTTTTCCGTCCTATAGTGTCCTCCATGGAGGAGGGCCCCTCAGGAGGGCAATGCTGGATCACATCTGAAGCCTCTGAGCTCTCTGTCACCATCACAGCAAGATACTGAAAGCTGCAGCAGACACCATCTGTAGAGGCATCACACACAGGGGATAATTGCTTTTTGTCAAAGAACACAGTGTCATCTGGGCTTCTTGCATCAGCGAAGGATGGACAGCTGACGGTTGAGATGGGCGGCAGCTTGAATTATTACACACCACGGTAGCGACCATGACAAGGCCAGACACCGTGCTACTGTCTAAAAAATTAAAGCGTGTGGAGTATTGAAGAGAGCATGAAGAAGATGCGTTAAGCATGGCTGGTAATGAATTTCTATTTTTTAATTTTCTAATTTAAATAGAAAAAGGAAAAATAATATGTATGTTTTAACACAATGTGTCATGTTATGCAATGTTCCTGCCAAGACAAATACAGAACATACGTTGACTCAACATACAGTTCATTTCTAATGGGAGCCCTTAAAGCCTAAATTGTCTTGTGGGTGTGTGAAGTATTTGCGGTTTCCATGTTTCACAAAAATATCGCACCATGAAGTGGCAGGTTAAGTTATTAGAGCTGATTTGGAATCTGTGGCTTGCGGCTGGAAGGTAAACTGTTCCAGAAGACTCTTCAATATCTAAAGCACATGTTTCCCAGTGTTTTGGAAACATCCAACAATGGGCCTCATGCATGAGCATTTTCCAACATTTGCGGAGCACACGTTCACACGCGACCTTCATTGAAGAAGCTTTCTTTTTGAGGCGCTGCACCTCAGCTGCTCCGCGTCGACATGTGCTTCTTGCGCAAACGGGGAAATATTGCAAACACCTGGCTGAGCCCGGGTCAGACAGCGCCTCGGTTTGGACAGCACTCTAATTGAGTGCAAAGATTTTGTGTTTAGAATAAGTCAAACACTGGGGATTCCTGACACAACTCAACCTCGCCACATCCCCATTCATTTATTGACTCCTCTATGTAGAGCATAACGTCTATATGATCAGCGGGGGAGTTAAAAGCTTTCTGTGAGTAGCGAGGATGAAGGGATGGATTCCACTTGTGGTTCCGTCTCTGACAGCTCCATTACTTGATACAGCAGAGAGCCAGACTGCATGTAAACCCTCCATCCATTAAGACCAAAGCTCTTCAAAATCCCAAGAATCTTTTTGTCTGGTCTCCTCCCAGACTTTTGTCTTCTCTTTACATCTTTTGTGAAAGCAGTGTATGGCCCGTGAGCAGCCTGTGCAGCAGATAAGTAGCATGACACAAGAGTGTGAATTTGTACTGTGCAAACATACGGTAGGTACGTGAGGAACTGAATGTTCTATTTCTGACTGCCTAATTCCATCCATCGCAAGTGTGGGGCCTGCGGTGCGTGTGCCGAGACAGTCGTGTGTCAACAGGGGATCAACGGTAGTTATTACTGCAGGCACTGACGAGACACACTGTCTAAGGGTCAGAGGTGAGGTATGTCAGTTTGATTGTACAGTATGTAGCGGGTGCTGACTCTGAGGTAAGCTAAGCTGTGTGCGTGTCAGGAAGAGGAGAGAAAAGAAAGACAGACACAGGACAGAAAAGCGTGTGAGCGTGTGTGCCGCTTGTACCTGAAGGAGCTGAGATGGTGGAATCGTGCGATTGGTTTCCTGGCACCACGCGACCATTTGCTCCGGGAAAAATGTCTGGTGGAAGAAGAAGGTGGAGAGAGACGGAGGGGCAGACAGACAGAGAATATTAGCCACTGTGACAATAATTATAGGGTTGGAATTTGTGACAGAAAAAGAAAGGCAAATCTCATTAGTACAGTCAGCTGTCAAAATATAAGACACTGTTGAAGAACATGTCTGTCATTTCATCTCTGAGCCAAATGGCCAATCTTTGGAGCAAATTATATCTGGAAACTCTAAATACTAGAAACTATCAGGTTATTTCAAAGTATCTAAAAATAAATAGTGTTAAAAATCGCAAAAATGCAAAAACAAAATCCACACTGAGCTGTCACCGCAGGTGTATTTTGTTTTACAGGCTATACGTGTAACATATTTCAACAAAGAGACATCAGGAGTGACACGGCATGTTAAGAAATGTCTAGGAAAAAGTAATTACCAGCGGGTTTCTGAAGAATTCATATTTGGCATAGTTCTTCCTGAAGAGGAATCTGCTGTCGCTGTTCATTGAGGCCTGGACCTGAACCACCAGCTCATGGTCTTCTAGACAGCGCTCTGACGTGAGACAGGCAGAGAGAGGAACGACAACAATGCATGAGGTTAGTATTGATTATTCAAAGTATTTATAGTATTTATAGTATATAAGAATTTAGTATATAAGAATTTCCTACAACTACACTGCATGTAAGATTATACTAATTATAAAACATTACTTAACATAAAATAAAATGTTCTGTCAAGTGATATGTGTGTGTTTTATTCTTATCTGGAAGTGCTGTAGTCTTAAAAACCACAGCATTTTGCTCACTATGACACACAAGTACCATGGAAATCTCTAATGACTTGTGTAGATATTGAAATTCAAGGGAAAGGCCCTTTAACAGTGTTTCTCGTAAGCCAGACGCAAAAATGAAACCGAAAGAAAAAGTGCAGTCACTTCATCTCAACAGGCAATTTGATCTTTTTTTAGGCATTTAAAATCTGCTTTGACATGCCAGCTCTTAACTGAACACAAACAGTATTTAATTACAACATGTGTTAGACCCTCTCTTATTCAGGGTAAGCCTTGTCAACATTAGGGAATTTCCTAATGACTAATCCCCTTAATATTTAAACCTAGACTTGCTGACTAGTCTAAAAGTAATAAAAACATCCAGTAAAAAATTGAGCACTATTTAATCTGTAAGGATAAACATTGTCTGGAAAAAATCCTGTGTATATTAAAAAGCCATTTGAAATCTTTAATCACATTTTTCAATGACCAGACTGTGTTTTAAATGCAGCTAAAACGAGTGGCACACACACTATCCTACAATAGATAACAGCAATTCACTTAATAAAAGTTCTCGAAATCATTCATTAAACAAAACATACCTTACGAAACTAAGCCTTAGCAAGCATGCCTGATTATTGGAACAGCATTGTTATTGAGTGAGCGCAGTCACATAAAATAAAAATTAGTTTATCAATAAGTTTAACCGAGGGCAGCAACACTAAATTGACTAGCTGACTGACTGCACACATCCCCACTAAACTTCTAAACTAAACCTATTTTGCCAAAATGATCTCACAGTTACACACATTTCAAACAGCAGACTTCAACTCCACCTCAACACAGGTTTAAAGGATGTACTACATATGACATGTGTGACCACACACCCAATTTTTACCACTGACAATTTTGAGTGTGATTCAACCAAAGGTGTGTCCTTGTATGGATGTGGTCAGTGATTAATATTCTGTGACTGCGACGCTGAAAACGGTCATGAGTCACTCAATTCCAACGGCCTTACAAGTTCTCTCTGTCATGTCTTTAATGAAAGACATCCTTCCTTTCCCCAGTAGATCTAATTAAAATACTTAGACTTAACTAACTTTTGCGATACCAGTATTTGCTCTGATATCTGTTTCTGATGTGAAATGGAGAACTTCAGAGGGGAACCAACCGCACGGCTCTATCTCACATCATTATCTCATTTCATGCGTCCCCCTTGTTTTCCCTCTTTATCCCGTCTGTCGCAGTCTCTTTCACACTGTCACAACTCGTCTTTTTCTTTTCATCTCGTCGCCTGTCTGGTGAGTCACTCAGGTTCGTGACAGTGACTCACCCTGGCAACACTACCTCACTGTCCTGGAGTCGTTAACCTTTTCGGGGTGACGAGTAGAGGTCACTGGTACTAATCTCAAAAGGGCCATTTTATCCCATTCAGCAGTGTACCAGCGAGTGGGCGGCCATGTGCGGGAATAGGCCTCTCAATTCAAACACACTATTGTTCGGATCTCTCTGAAACTTCTATTCTCATCCACCGCCCAACCACATATGCACACATGAAGTGTAACGGCACATATATGTGCAGTGCAGGCGTACAGATGGTGCACACATACATGGACACGTACACACACGGCCAGGTCATTCACATGCTGCAAAAAGCGTTTCATATATATAACCCTAATTCCGAAAAAGTTGGGCAGTGACTTAAGTATTCAACACATTTCCAATGCAGCTATTCACAAGAAATTCACATTCACATGAACTAAGTAAAACTACACAGATAAAGAAGTCGAAGTGTGTAATGAGGTGTACTGACACAAAAAAAAAAAGTACTGAACATACTAACTAAAACTAATCTAATACTTGGAGAAGCCTTTGTTTGTAATGCCAGCCGTAAGACACTTCCTTTATGAAGACAATAATCTCTTTCAGCGTTCAGATGGGATATTGGCCCATTATTCCACACAGGCAGTCTTTAATAAGATTTTTGGGGGTTCGCTCAAGAATTCTGGGAGGGAAATTTCACTTTAAAAATGACTGTCCTCGGTTACCAAACATTGTTAAGACAAAAGGTGATGTAACAGAGCAGTAAACATGCTTTTGTCAAGAGGTGGGGGATAAAATCAATACAGCATAGTATCGTAATATTTTTGTGTGGCAATATCGTATCATCACACAGTGCCAAGTATTGATTTTTTCATTTTAGAAATAATCTATATGATAAATACAAATTAAACGTTAGGTAGCCTACTAGGATAATATAATCAATTGCTTTTTCAGTCCACGATATATTTTGCTGCTGCAAAGGAAATGGCTGAAGTGTGATGAACACACTGAAAACTTTATCTTACTCGATAAAACAGATGTTGGCAAAGTTTTCCTTTAGGAACATTATTTACAGTTGAATAAAGTTACTAAACTGCAATCTATCGCACTATATTTTATTGCAATACTCAGCATATCGCAACAATACTATAATGTGGATCCTCCATTGATTTCCCCCCCTTCCTCTGTCTCAACTTTTTTCGAAATATTTTGCAAGAAATCCAGAAAAACGGAAAAATAACTTACAAAATTTTATCAGTCTGATTATTAAATATCTTGTCTTTGTACTGTATTCAGCTGAATATATTTCAAAAAGGATTTCAAACTGCAGATCATTGCATCCTGATTTTATGTATGTTTTCAAAAATATCAAGTGGTTTGTCAAAAAATGTGTTTCTACATGTAGGCAATTATCACTTAAAAGGCTCTTATATTGATGGACGGTTGACAGGATACAAGATATCAGCAGATACTGAACACCCCTACAAACACATTTCTGGTTCTCAGGTGACTCCATCAACATACAGTATACACACCACTACAAACATGATCCATACTTGACAGAGAACTAATTTAAACAAAACTAGAATCACAGTTTAAGACTGAAAAGCAACTAGTCAACTACAGGAAGAGCTACCAGCTCCAAAGAAGTCAAATTATTGGTTAAAATATCTAAATGACTGCAATATGTCAAACACAGATATACTGCTGCTTCGTTATAGACACAAATCCAAATGTGCACACATCTACAAACACATGCACACACACATACTCAGTCAGACGATTACTCGTTCTGTAGTGACAAACGCATAACCCTTCAATTTGACCCCTCAGCACGCCGCCGCTTCATCACATCTCATTTTCTGAGAAGTCCTAAACATAAAATACGATGAGTAGTTATTCCAGACCTGGAAAGAATACGGTTGCAGTACAGGTGCGCCAGAATAGAAGAAGGGCTATAATAGAATAGAGTCACTCCGGGCCAAAGATGATGTCATTTACAACAAGCAGACCTAACTGTATTTGGCAGAGGCGTGCTGGCAGCGCTGATGAGAACTGTAATCAGATCGTGATAGATGGTGAAATATTAGGTGAGAGCTTTGGGGACAATACGTTTTCTAAAAGTCTGACAGCATAACAGCCAAAATTATATTGACACAAGCTGACAGTTGTAACAAATGTTTTTACACGTTTCTCACCGTCTCTGCTTCGACAGTATGTTTCACTACCAGGCACACTGCTCTATATAAAACTACGCCCACTGCTCTCCCACATCTGTTAAACTGTACAGACATGAGCGCAGAGCACAGGCTCAACTTGTCTTCCATAAGTGCTTTATAATCTCCCCTCTCCTCAGGGGGAGGTTGGGTTTTCTAACGTTCAGCTGACCACAGCTTTCCAAACTCACTGTAATACTGCCAAGTCTGACACAAAATTACCCCGACAGAAACGTAAAGATGCTTCCTTCCTAATGCAGCAATGAGTTAAAAGTCCTTCATTAACCTGCGGAGAAGAGCATCTCTTCCAGCATCTTCTTCGACTACTGTTTTCTACTTTTTAGACTTCTCCCATCATTTTGGTGCCACATTTGGAGGTCAAAACAGTGAGCATTCAAGTTCCCTCCACTTTCCCAAATACCTCAATGTTTACTCCAAGAGAAATCTATGACAAATCTACTGTATAAAATGCTACCTCCCTATTGCTAATGACCAGCCAACTACAATACAATTAATGTTTCACACAGAATATTATTCCTCATTTCTGAGTTGGTCCGCCATCACCATTTTGACCTCTTTACTCTACATTAGTCCTGAGGTCTCCGTTTGATGCAGCGGGGGCTTCTATTTTCAGGAGAGAGGTGTCAATGCCGTGGTATCACAACTCCCAATCTAAAGAACCTTTAACATGAAACACAGCCTTTTAAACTCTCCATCAATCATGTCCATCACCTCTCTGCCGTGACATTTATGGTACTGGATCGATAACATTACACCATCTCTGACACTGAGAGGAGCACCGGTGGGCAAAGGTTTTGTTACAGTAATCATCAGTTACACTGCTTCATCTCCTGATCCATAACCTTCAATTATCACCTTCTCTTCCCTTAGCTTCTAATCTGCCTGCTTCTACACTGAGCCCTTCGTGTAATCCCGATTTAAGGAGAAAACATCACAATTTAATCTTCAGCATGACAATTATCCCTAAAAAGTAGCTCTGGACTCAGAATAATCTGCAGGTGGAACCATCCTGGATCAATGTCCATACCTAATATGATATTGTTTTTAATTCAGAGTCCTAGAAAGACCTGATTCCAAGCTGCCTCGTGACCTTAAATGAGTGCACAAGTTAAAGATATCAGTGAAGGAAGTCAGATACCATATATGACACTCTCCGTCCTCTGCATAAAACATACCATATTAAACCACTCTGTATTGCCCAAATGAGTGTCAAGATGTAGGCTTCAAGGCAGTAACATTTATCAGCTGCTGTGTTTGTTTAATTTATGAGTGTGGACCAAAGAGAGTTTCTGTCCTCCGGTATAAGTAAACTTTAATAAGAGCCCCTGGGAAACACTGTCTCCACTTACAGTAATTCTGCTGTTTACCTGCGTGCAATAACTTTTGGAGACCTGGAGCTTAAAGATACATCGTTTTTCAGTCTTATTCAAGCATATTACACACTGAAGCTGGAATCTTCATCAGCCCTATATAACTCGTGTGACTGAATTGCAGGACAATACTTTAACTAATGTCAACACACCTGTAATTGGCATCAGATTTCACGATGACAACAGCAACTGTTTCATCTCTCCTACAAATGCATAGATATAGCTCAGGTATCTTGCAAGTGCTTTTCTTTTTACCTTGCTTTCAGTTGGCCTGTCGATGCTAAAGCAACTCTGATCTCATCGATAAGTTTAACCTACATATTTCTCAACGACAAGCAGCTCAGTGTGTGCGCTCGATGTCTGTCTCCGTTTATCACAAGGTAACATACCCCTGCCTTGTCTGCACGACACTGCACTGCTACACTACGGGAGCCTTTTACACAGCCACTGTGTTGGACTTGATTAGATCACTGGACATTATGGCTCTGTGCGTGCATATGCTGTATAGTATGTGCATGCACTCATGCTTGAATACATGCCTGCGTGAGAATATGCGCCTGAACTGTCTCCCCGAGTATGCGGGCATGCATGCATACATATATGTGAATGCACCTGTGTTTGTCAGTGATTGTAGTGCATGTCTCAGCCCACCCAAAAATCCACGAGTTTCTGTGTAGGTATGTGAGTGTGTGTGTGAGAATGTCAGTTCACGTGTGCTTTTGTGTATGTGTGTGAGCAGTGTTTCAGGCCTGCAGCAGGGCTCTGCCCCTTACCTAGCCCTAGCAGCGGGTGGTGTTCAACAAGTGCCCAACTGTTGTCGTCCAAACAATGGCTTTTATAAACCAGAAGCTGGCACAGGTCCCTGGCTGTCATGTCGGCTGGGATCTCCACTACTTTCCCCATGCCGTCTTCACTGAAGATCTTCACAATCTGTGGGGAGAGAATACATCAGAGTTCACTTAAAGTAGACAGAGATCATGTCGAGGTAGCTCAGCAAACTTGAGACTGAAGTGTTTCTATAAAAATGACAAGAGAACAAAACGCTTCTAAATCAGTCTTAAGGTGTCCTTGATGATAAAATGAAGCGAAAGACTGATACACCTTTCCATCTGCGCAGGATAATTTTAGAAGAAGATGACACTTTTAAATATGATTTTTTCAATGTTAGCCTCACAGGGAATACTAACCTTTGATAAAGTCATCTAACACAAACCATTTTTGAAAACTCAAGCCTAATAGGTGGGTGAAGCCAGCTATTTTCCTCCAACAGTAGCACAGTATTTATCATATAGCACCCGCTCCACTATAGCATACACAGGCCTGTAATTACAGCACACAATAGAAAAGAACAGACAATCAAAACTGTGTAGCAATTGTGGTGTCAGAAATCACAGACAAGCATTTCTTATAGCAACTTGTTGGTGTAACATAGAAGCAAATATACCGTAGTGTATAACAAGCGTCTGCTCTTGTAAACACAAAGCAGGACTGTCTACACCCAGTGGATATAGTATACTGTAATGCAGCTAAGGGGGAAGTAAGAATGGAGTTTACAATTATAGCATTATATTAATTATATGCATACAAGTTCTTTTTTCCACAACTTGATATGTTAGAATTAGGCTAGTAATAATCCAATCCATGAATGACAGCGGTTTCCATTAATAAGACTGACTCACACACGTACTCACACACATATTGAGCCACTACTGATCTGTCCAGTGTGATGTAGATGCTGTGTAGCAACAGTGCATCATACCCTGAGTAGGTTAAACTCCACTCTAAGATCTCATCCGTGTAAAAAATATGTCCACATTTTCTTGTGTATCAGTACGTACTGTTAGAGAGCAACAAAAATCCAGGAGATATCTGTCCTTTCTATTGCGATCAATAGTCCTAAATCTATATCCACAGGTTATCCTTTCAAAAGGAACCACATTCACACGTAATGGCCCACAGAGAAAACTAGAGCAGCCCACTGAACCTGCAGAGGAATCCAGCCTTGTTAGCCTACACAGGAATCCAAGCCTACTAAGCCTACACATGTCATGTATGCAGACTTCCCACATAATATATCATGACAAAGAAATTCTGTTCTCTTTCTTGAGCAAAAGATGCAGCTTACAGCATCACAGTTTGCACAAACCAGGCCTGAGGCGCTCTTATCCGTCCAAAATGTTCAAGACGAAAAGGCAAGGGGAGCCTCAATCATTCAAAGCCGCTGACGTATTTGACTCTGTTTTTTTTTTAAGTGCTCTGCACACATCTTTCGAAAAAAGACAAATTGTCCTTGAGCCTTTGAGGTATTTACACAATCTCGCCTCTGGTTAATCATAGCAGCACTTCAAAGAGAAATGGTCTGAGCATTTAAAGAAAAAAAAAGAGAGAGAAGGAGGCGAAGAGAGGCAGAGACACACACACAAGGAGAGATAAGAGACATGAGAAAGCGGTCTTACCTCCACGGCCCGCAATAGGCAGCAGTCCGGGGAACACGAAGGCATTTTTTGGAGTGAGCCTGGCTCCCCCCCCCCAAACACACACAGTCAGTCACACACAGTCACTTAAACAGAAAAGCTTGCTGTTATGTCTCCTCCAGAAAGAAAGGTACAAATTTGACATCCGACAGTTGACAGTTGTGCTACCTGTCACATAGTCTGCAGACTAGTCCTTCAGTCTATCTAGGCCGCCAGCTCTGTCTTTCAAAAAAAAAAAAAAAATGTCTGTGTGACCTAAAGCCGCTGTCTGTACAGCTCACAGGACAGAGACACAGAGACAGTCAGTGATCGGATGGCAGCAGGTACAGTACAGTGCTTCCAGTGCCGGTTGAGTCTGACAACTATCTTTCTTTCTCTCCCTCCCTCTCCCTCTCTCTCTCTCTCTCTCTCTCTCTCTCTCTCTCTCTCTCTCTCTCTCCCCCTCACAAAGGGTTACAGCCTCAGCCACGGGCTCCGAGGCACACTGAATCAAACCACACGCTCACCAACCAATCATAAGGCTGCAGCAGGCTGATGTAATCATTCCCACACAGACCTAGGCGCGCACACACACACACACACACACACACACACACACACACCGACACACACACACACACACACACACAAACACAGAGGCACACAGACACACACTCTCTGAGAAGCATACACACTCCAGTAGACACACAGACGCACAGTCATGCACAGACGCAGCCAACTTTTTCAGACCTCTTGCGAGCTCCTCTGCTTCAGTTTCTTTTCAGAGAGGGTTCATTTGAGAAGGGTGTGGGGCAGCGAAGGAGGAGGAGGAGGAGGTGGAGCAGGAAGAGGAAGAAAGGATAAAGGAAGAAGGAAATAAAAAAAGTTTATCTTTGTCGCTTTTCGTGTCTCCAAAAGTTTTCAAGTGAGGGCTTGTTGGCTTGTATGTTCTTTCTCTTAACTTCCCTCCTTTCCTCCCTCCCTGTGGCTTAACTTTGAACTCCCCAGTCAGATCTCCCTTCTGCCTCTCACAGCAGTAACAAGACTCATTACAGAGCAAATGAAATGAAACAAACCTGGAGCAGCACTTGAGCACTCCGACCTTCTCCTCCTCCCCTGGTGGCTAGCTTCGTGCCAACATTCTTTCTCTCTAAAGAACAAAAAAAAAAACCAAAAAAAAAAAAAAAACCCGGAGACTTTTGCACACATATGCACACACACAGCCCCCCACCCCTCCTTTTAACTCCGATATTTAATACGGCATCAGACAGACAAAAGCCTTGACACACCCCGTCTGGGAGAGGCGAGAACAGCTTTACGTTGTCCTTGAAGCAACTTCTTGTTTTCTCTACTTTTTTTTTTTAAAGGAAAGGAGGATGTGTGTTTGTACATGTGTGAGTATGGTGTAATCCAGGAATAAGCACGGTTCCACAGAAAGAAGGAGGAAACGGTGGTAAAAGTGGGAGCAGTCATTGAGATACGACTTCATTTACTATAGCGGGAAACTTTAGGGAGGGAGGGAAAGGGGGAGTCTGTGGCTGGGGGAGGGGACAGAAGGAGAGAGAAAAGTGCATATATGTGTGTGTGAATGATTGCACATGCACACAGGCACGTATGTGGGAGTGTGTGGGAGAAGCGGGAGACAGACAGAAGAGAGAAGTGAAGGGAAAAAGAGTGGGACGCAGAGGGAAGTAGAGAGAGAGAGAGAGAGAGAGAGAGACTGAGACTGTCTGGTGACACACTGCAGCAGAATGTGTAGTATGAATGCTTCCTACTGTTAACTACATATCTAGCCTGCACAGCTGTCTCTCCCACCCCCTCCCTCCCACTACACTCACACGGACCAGGACACACACCCTCGACTACGTCACAGTTAGTCAGCCAGAGGGGAAAGCCCCAAGAAGGCTGCACTCCTCACACATGCTGCAAGTCAGGTTTTTACATCCAGTGTTGTAATAATACCAGTTATTGAATCAGTCTATTAACCTCAACGCCCTTGTCCAACAGTTGAGTTGAAATTGGTTAGAAGGTTTTGGAGATATGGTCTACCTTATGCCATGAAGTCTAGAACACATGAATGATAATCCAGCATAGTTTGTGTGACCTGTCCTTGCTTTGACATGACAGGTTTGACATTGATTTCTATTCAACACAATAGCAACAGGATTGTCGTAATCCAGAGGTGGGGTCAGGTGTTTGTTTTACCACAACCAAGAGTCAAGCCTTGCCAGTCCAAAGTCCAGAGTCATGTTCCAAGCCATAAAGGTTTGTTCAACTCACGAATGAGATGTGTTATTAAAGAAATGTAATGCCACTTAATTAGGTAGATATCAAACAGAGTCATATTTAGTGTTGTGTCAAGAGCAATAATAACAGTTTTGCTGGTGCACAGGTGGCATAAGGGTAAATACAACAGGTTCAGTGTGGCAGTGTTTGCTGATGGGAAGCCAGTGAGGGAGTATTATCTTGTCACTGGAATAGCAGCTGTTACAGGTTCGTCAGACCGTGTCTGCAAACAGGGGTGAGATCTGCACGGCAGCTGGATTTTCGCGACATCACATGAGAATCACAGGATAACAAGATCACAAGGTCAGGCTTCAAGTAATGCATTTGTAATCAGCGCACTGGCAGCTATGGGCGTGGTATTGGTGTATGTGTGTGTGTAAAGAAACTAAGCAGTGACGCCCGGGGCTGAAAAATGAAGCCGATGCTGAAATGCCAAGAACTGCAGTTCCTCAAATTGCCACTTGAGGCTGACTCCAGAAGCGAGTCAATCCCCATGGATGGGTAGAATATGGGGATGGGGGATGGAAAAAAATGGTTTTGTTCTCAATTACTAATCTCAACATTCATGACAACTGTAAGGGGGTGAATATTTATATAACTCACCCATTTACATTTTATTAAGGCTCGACTTCGGCTATGAGTCAGATTGACACCTCAGTCCTCCACAGCTCCAGCCTTTTGTCCACATGTGGTCACGTCTGGCTCCAAAATTTTCAAGATGGCGATGGTCAAAACACCAAACTTGAAGGCCCTGACACACCAAGTGCACGGTTGACCATTGGTCAATGTCAGGCTGTCAGTGAGTGTCTGTTGCCCGAGTCAGTGTGGTGTATCTCGCACTGTTGCTGCTTGCTGGCCCAAGTTGGCTTTTTTTGTGTGTGGCTGATGTAGGATGTTAAATCAGCTTCAGGGAATGAAATCACTCTGATTTGCAGTTCAGCTCAGTGCACAGGAAGAAAAACGGAAGTGAGGAAAGTAAACAAAGAGCTAGTCAGAGAGAGAGTGAGTAAAGAAAGACACAAGGCTTTTTCAATGGAAAAGATGTTTTTGCTCTTCTCCTGACTGAAGTTAGCCCGTAACAAACAGTGACAGACAGATGGTTCATCCAATCACCTGCCAAGCATTTTTGAAAGTGCCTGCCCTTTTCAAAAGAGTTTACAATGACAGCTTCTCGAATGGTTCTGTCTAACAAACCATCTGCCGTGAAAGGTTATATCTGAGGGTAAAGAGGGAACCTTTAGTCACATTTTTTCCCTCCCAGTAAACCTCACTGGAGGAGAGATGATTTGAAGAAACTAGGAAATAACTGCAAAAAAATATAAATGATACAAATGCAAAAATAAATATCTGCTATGTCCAATCTGTAAACACTGCAATCCTATTAGATATACAGCATTCAATTAAGTCATGTTTAATTCTGTGGTTTGGTATGGAATAGTTATACTTTCCACCCTAGTCTTATATGTAGAAGGATAGTCAGATGTCAGTCATTAGTGGTTGTGTACAAAGGGGGCCTCAGAGACACATTTAGAATTATTTACTGCCAGAGGATATGTGCGTGACAAAATAGGGAAATACTGTGTGAACATAATGTGTGTAAGTATGGTGATATGAAACACGAGGAGGCTTGGCTGTTCAGTACAGTTGTAGCTGGTAGGAATAAGTAGTACTAATAATAACCAGCATCTGCAGGAGCAGCATGAATCATCAGAAAAGTATCTCCTTGTGACATTATAAAGACCACCTCATCCACGTCTCTGACTGTGACCAGTGATTTTAACAGTCAGATGATACTGATCAGCTGAGAGTGTGCGTGACTTCAAAGCAAATGACCAAATGTGGACTAGTTTGGGTGGGAGCTGATCTTTCATTAGCTCTGGAAATCTTATCTTCCCAAGTGGCAATGCCATAAGACGGCCTCGTGAGTGGAAGGAATGAGGTAGCAGGCGGAGATGACAGCGGAGTGACACGTTTCAACTGACCTACTCTACTTCTTAGTTGTCTTCTTAAAGGCAAAGAATAGACATGTGGGTAAAAAAAAGGAGGCAGGCAAAGGTGAGAAAGAAAGGTTTTCTGGTCTAATGTCCTCAACAACTGTAAAAAAGATGAGTGGCAGAGTCTTTTTCATATGTCACTGAATACTTTTGACTTTGCATTAGTGCTTACTGAGCCATACCTGAGGCGAAGGACAACAAGCCGGCGACAGCCTGTGGAACTTTGTGACTGGTAGTTTTTCAAATCCACCAGTCACAGTGGCAGATGGATAAAAAGTTAATTTCCAACCCTCCTTGAAATGAAAGCAAGCAAGCAAAACAGACAGAAATAAATAAAGAAATAAAGAAATAGAGAAAGAAAGACAGAAAGAAAGAAAACTATCTTTTAATGCTTTTAAGTATGTCCTCATTTAGATGGAGGAGAGCGGGGCCTCTCAACCTCTCTGATGACTCAGGTCTGATAACTGCCCTGTGATGTAATCCCCCAGGGAGAGACTGAGAGCTTCAGGCAACACACACACACACACACACACACACACACACACACACACACACACACACACACACACACACACACACACACACACACACACACTGCATCAGACACAGAGGCACCCAGATGTGTTTGCTTTCACATACACATCCTGAGATACACATATACAGACAAATACTGCTAAGCACATATATTTTGTGTATTAGCGTATCTGCACAAGAGCACAAATGCACACACAGACACACACACAGTCATAAAGGCAAAGCTAGACAGAAACTAGACAGGTTCAAACAAAGAGAAAGTAAACTGCACTGTATGAGAACGCACTTTGTGCAAACTGAAGTATGTACACAAGCGTGTGTGTGCACGCCCGGCAGCTCACACGCATACACACATCCATCTCTCTGAGAATTGGCTGCTGGTCTATAAATAGCTCCACTGGTATTACGTACGCATTACAAGCCATTACATCAGATAGGAGCTACTGTGGCAGATTACAATTCTGAAAGACTATTAGCCATTAGGCATACGAGCCTGCACACACATTAGGATCCATTACATGTGGGCAATGCTATGAAGCAGTTGAAAAAGGTATGCAACCTGGATACCGGCTGCACGGGGGAGAGGGGAGTCAAGCTTTGTTACACAGCATCATGGAAAAATTCTAATCAGTTAGTGCCAAAAGACAGTGTCTAGTCACACCAAATATTCATATGCAAATTCAAGCCTGATGTCAACTCTTCCTGGAATATCGAAGCAACATGGAAATTCTTTCCGATTAACACGCACAGGGACTTTTTTGCCCTTGAGTTGAGCCTTCAGGCTGTGTGCAATTATGTCCTACCCTAACCTTAACCACTGTCCTTAAATGAACCTTAGACATCTATAACCGTATCATCTGATTGATGAAGCTTGTTGGCAGCTGCATGCACAATATTTGGAGCAAAGAAGACTATGTTACCATATTCTCAGAGCTCATACAGCACACTCAATAACATTTGTGACCCAATAATCCAAAGTTTAGTAATAAAATAATGATTGAAATCGAAATTGTCTAGGTATGATAATGTTTAATGGCAGTTTTTGGATTTATAGTATATAAATACATGAAACTGAACCAGAGTCTTCATTGAATGAGCAGGAAGCGGGATATGATAGAACAACAGAGAAAATGGATGGTACAAAACATCACATTGTTTATTATTCCAACAGAACCAATTCAGAAAAACTAAACTATAATTTCTTTGTATGAAAACATTCCCAGTTGTGTCTATCTACACGTCTTAGTCTGGTTTTAGATAACTTCGTTTATTTTTACAGTGAAATCCAATGTTGCATTGCCAAGGTTTCACAGTTTTTTTCACACAAGTATTCACTTGTCTTCTATATAGAAACTTACAGGGTGTTGGCTTTTAGCAGGTCAACAGTCTTGCCAAGACAAACTCTTCCACTGTCAACATTTAGCTATATCTGCTCTGTCTCTGTCCTACAAAACCCCAGTTGGTGTTGCCAAAAAAGAACTGTAGCCATTGATAAGCTGATTTGGCTCACACGACCCACCCCAACTTCATATTCCCATTAACAAGTACTCTCTATAAAGCCCCTCTGACTGTAATGTGGTGCTGTGTGTGGTCTCGGCCGCCCCTGGAAACTGACGTCCGGATGATGAGACGGAGACACAAAAACCTGAATGGGCCTCGGACAATTGGCGGTCCCCGCTCAGCGCCTGTAGTCAGCAGAAGTGGGAGGCACTAGCCAAGAAAACTCTGCTGACTCATGAGGAAGGGACGGTAAAATGCCCCTTGTCATCCAATTACCGCCTCAAATTAAAACCCAAGACATAGAGGCCTATCTGGGCTCAGCGAAGCAAAAGAAGGCAGAAAGGGATTTAGTAGGCAGGGGACAGAGGGAGGGAAGAGGGAGATGGGAGGAAGGAGGGGAAGGGGTAGAGAGAGGGATGGTATAGAAAGAAAGAGAGATGTATGGAAGGAAACGTAGGAGGAAAAGACTCCCAGTGCACACTGACAATACAAAGTCATGTACGGTGGCAGACTGCCATCTCTGCCACTGTGCAGCCATGCATCAGACCATACACTGTATATTGGGGTAGTTAGTTATCCCACAGAGCCTGCTCTGTCTGTAAATAATGGAGTCTTAACACCCACTCAGGGTATTAAGACTCTCCAAGTGGAAGGTTGGTAGAATTTGGAGCTGAGCCGGGTCAAATTTAATTAGCAATGCATGTCAGGTAGCATGAATTTAGGTCAGACTAACTAATGATATTTTATGTATATACTATATACAGTGCATCTATCACAACAGGCTAATATTAGGAATCTGAAGGTTGAGGCGAGGTAAAAGGCCTATTTTTGGTTAAATGGTGGTTGCAGTTCAAATTGAGCTTTTAGAAAAAGAAAATATTCTGCGCACAACAAAAGATAAAAAGTTCTGGGACGTGTGTAACTAACGTCAAATTCCAGCAAGTACAAAAGGAGACTGCACACCCAAATCTATCAAAATGCTCTTTCAGTTTTAAGGCCTTTACATAACAGGGGTGTTTTTTTTCCGTGTAATTAATCTTGTCAGAATGTTTTTTCAAACTGTTGTTTTTTTCCCCACACACTTTCACAAAGAGAGCAAATATTATGTGGTGGAAGGCGTCCTATTTTTTTCCGGGAAAGGTCGATTTTTCTGAGCTTTCACACTGCGAACAAAGGTATCAACCAATCCTGTTACGCCTGTACTTATGAGGGTTACAACAGAGAGGCTCAGTGTTCTGAACCAGGAGGGCAAATTGTATCACTCCTGTCTATCTTGACAAAAGCGGCACATAGCAGATCACCTTTTTCCGTTCTTACCTTTCACAATAAAAGTCCAAGGCATACACTGCGAAACTGATAACCAGAACTCAGAGCATTTTGATAAAATAGTGGCTCAGGCTATACAGCAACTTGAATCTATTCGCATCAAAACCTTTAACTAAACAAGTGTTGCAACCATCGATAACTTACATTGCTTTGAAATATTCGTAGGTGAGTATTTCACATTTTTGTGTTGTTTATTTATCACTCCCTAGCTGTGCAAAGGCCTTTACCAATAAGTTCCCGCTCCAATCCTTTTAATTCGTTTCCTGATCTGAGCCATTTTGTAGTTTGTTCCAAACAGAATCAGTTATTTCAAGAAACTTCAATGGAAACTTCCCTAGATGGCTGCCCTGTCATCCTTATGATTTATTCATGTTTCATTTCAATTTAAATTCTATATGTTTGTTGAAAGGTAAAACATATCCTTGTTTACATAAATTAAATTTGACATGCACAGTGTATGGCAACACACTTCCTAAGGGTTATCCAGACTGGGTTATGATGATGCAAAAACAATCTCTCCCCTATTTACTGTGACTACCTGCTGCAAAACACCCCGCATGGAGCCAAATATTTTACCAACAGGAGTAAAAGTGGGGGCGGATGCTTAATTGTGTACCAAGGGCCGAATGCCAGCAAACCCCGGGCAGCAAATGTCCTTTCAGACCACTGCTGATTTGGAGCCATTGTTTAATTACAGCAGGAGGGCAGAAGGATGGGACAAGGGAATTGTGATTGGGCAAACAAAGGATGACATCACTGGCATGATTTTGGCAATTTCCTGGAAATGTTCCACGGGTTGTATGGCAAGCAGAGGCATTGTTGCAAGGCAGCCTCAGGACAAGTTTAAACTACAGAGACTGTATTGCTCACATAAATTCAAAAAAGGTAGCCGTCATATTTAACACTTTTTCTTCTCTATCAGCCTAAATTCATAAAAACAACTGGATACCTCAGATGTGGCAATTCTTTATTAGTAACAACAGATGGTTTTATCAACACAAGGCTGTGACCAAAAGAGTTGATCACAAAAGACACTTTCTCATTTTTATTATTAAGCTGACGTATAACTGCATAGTATCTTATTTACTCAAAATATAAGGTCACCAAAAAAGGTCATATTATCAGTTTCAGTAGCCAAAAGCTGATGCCTTGTTGCTGGCCTGCCAGCGACATTTAAAAGTCAGTGCTGAGGAGTAAAACTTCTGTGATAAAGCACAAAAAGCAGAAGAAAGACAGAGATGTTAGTATGAAGGGAAAACCTCTACAGGTCCTCGTGACCAGCGAGTGTAAAAAGAGGACTACCAGCATCACAGGGAACTACAAACAATCATTCCCCATTCAGAGGAATCACAGTATGTACAACAGTTCTGTACAAGCTGTCCCCAATAACAAAGAGATTTCTCCAGGGATGCCAAGATCACAGCGTCACAGTTCTGTCCGTCACTCTCTCTCTCTCTCCCTCCCTCTCTACTAACAAAAATCCCAGTGCTGAGCTCTTTGAGTCAGGTCGCCTGCCTGTCTTTGTCTCCAAATTTCTCTGAAGGGGACTCTCAAGCAACCAAACTTGTTCTCTGACATCTAGATTTAAGAAGACCATAGCTGAATTTTTTTAATATCCTTTAATGTCCCTTCTTCATTTTGACCAGTCACTGTCTGTTTTTAAACTTTAAATGGAAGAGTCCATCACTTTCTAATATTCTATTGATCCAAGTGAGTAGACATAAAGCCTAACAACAAATTGGAGTATTTCTTAACTGCTTCCAGTTCTCTCCTTCAGCTTTGTGCCAGTTCATTTCTGTAGTAATCAAATGAACTTGTTATATTAATTACACAGATACACTTTCAAACATTCATAAAGACTGATGACTTAAGTACATAACAGCCTGCTGTGGTGCATGCCACGTAAGCAATACAGTCGCAAAATAATCTAATAAAAATGTTTCACGTAATTCATTTACATATTTATTCTTAAAACCTTTATAGCACTAATAAATCAAATTATCACTGTTTTCTGAAGCTTTCAGTTTCTCATTTTTCCATTATTCCTCTGTTTACTCCTCTGTCTCCCCTCCTTCTCTGCCTTTGCACAGCAGCAGCTTCAGAAATCTGAGCTGTCCTACTTTTCCTACGAGAGAGGGAGAGAGAGAGAGAGAGAGAGGACAGAAGGAGACAGAGGACAGAGGGAAGGCAGAGAGAGAGAGGGAGATGCAGTCTTCATGACCTACATGAGTCCAACAGCTCTGTTCAGATTTGGCCAGATGAAATGCCTACAGGCAGCAACACACTGCTCTCTTTGTGAAACACATGGACACACACAATCCCAGATGCATGCGTATACACCTGTGTTCACATATGGATGTGCATGAGCGTTCAAGAATGCAAAACGCACCCTCAAAATCTTGGGCTAAAAAGAAGGGCCACTTGTATTTTGTCAGACTAAACCTTAAATTGTCTAATTATCTAATGAGTAAAAGACTTTCACATTGATATTGCTATGCAGGGCCCGTCGTTTGGCCAGGGGTGGACGAATGCAAAAGCACACACATCTGATACTCTCACAATCTAAAATATAGAGACAGAGACGGAGAAGCGAGCCACTGATGGAACACCATCAGGGATTCCCATTAGCTGCAGGAGTAATGGGATCTTGCCCTATTAGCTGGGTGAAAGTTGTGGCTTCTAATCTTACACTGCCTCCCTTCTGGGACACAGGAGTGAGGGATGGACCATTAAAGGTGCATCATCCCCAGTGCCTGGGTGGTCCAGCCATGTTCCTACAGAAAGACTTTATTTCTTTTAGCTCAATTCAATACAGAAATGAAGTAGAGAATGAATTATTTACCATTTTCTAATATTTAAGGCTTGTGGTTTCCTTCCAATGAGCAATTTAAAACGCTCTAAATGGGATTCCCTCATTAATCTACCACTAAAAAATGAATTGTGATGACATAATTTGTGATGACTGTATCTGTCTGACAGTCCATCTTTTTTCCTCTATTGACCGGCTGGTATTATGTAGGCTACTTTAGGACTTGCTTGGTCTCTGAGGTTTAAGATGATGATACTCCAAAACAAGGCTGGAATTGGTGTTTCCACTCGAGCAAAAAGGCCAGCACCAGATCAAAAGAGCTCAGAAGAGCTGTTGTATTTACTTAAGCCACAATGTGTGCTTTGCACAAACTCAGTGGCTGACCTGGTCAACGTTTTTGCACAGCTTTGCTTCCCTTGAACGTGACTGTCTCTTGAAACTAGTCAAGGCAGCAATGATTGTGGTTTTTAGATATTGTTACACTGTTTTATGGGAAGGGTTTTTTTTGGTAAGGCTATAATTTGCTTCCACAGTGCTTGTATTATGTAGCAGCCTATAGCTGAAGTCACTTAGTGATGCCTGTTAGAAATCAATTGTTCAATTGTGCAACTGGACTTAATTTTAGACTTTATGTGTATACACTGCTGCTTTTTTTATTGGTTCAGGGCTGTCATGTGGTGTTCATCTCATGCAGCTTTCTGCTACAGTGTTAGCTGCAGATGGCTTAGTGGTTGCAGTGACACTGACCTATTTTTACTGGAAGCTTGTAAATAAATTTAGCATGTAATAGGATAATTTTGAACCAACAGCTTGTGTCTGAGCACAAGTGGGATACCTTTCCAAGTGTCGGCTCATAAAATAAGTTCCTAACTTTGGTTGGACTTCAGGCACGTGCAATGCACAATATATGAGATGGTGATCTGTTCTGAAGTGGCTTTGTAGTGCCAATTTTAAAGGTGTATTTATCTAAACTGAGCCATTACTCAGACTAATCATTCCAACCAAGCTTAATATTCACTAACAGGCCATGTATATGTGTGTGCCTGTTTGTGTGTGTGTGTGGCAGTAGCAGGTCGAGGCATGTTTCCATTTAGCAGCGGGGGATAAATATGGCCCTGACACATGAGATGTTCCAGACTCGACCACAACCTGCCTGTCTCTTCTCCAGGTAGCATTTGTTCCAACAGCAGCCAAATAATTTGTATTTCACAGCACAAACTGCTGCAAATCCGCTCGGTCACCCGATGCAATTTATTTGTATGTTGATACGCGCCCAATGTGTCCGCTTGAGACAGAGAAACGGAGCAGCAACATGTGTGCTGACAGAAGGGTCACTGTACTGCCTGGATGCTCTCCTTACCTCTGCCACAAAGAGCATCAAATAACATACAAGTGTGTGTGTGTGTGTGTGTGTGTGTGTGTGTGCCTTGGGCTCAGAGACTAGATGTAATGTTAGGAATAATGAGGCCAGCAGGCAGGCAGGCATCAAATATACACACATGGATGCACGCACGCACAGGCTCAATAAAGCATTCAGTTTGAGCACATGATTTATATTCACATCAGTTACAAATAATCACAAAGACATAAACAATCCCAGTGGCATAAACAGTACAAATCACACACATGCACACATACACACACACCACAAACATATAAACGTGACCAGCTGGTGATTACGCAACACAACAAGTGTCTGAGTGTACGTGTGTGTATGCGAGTGTGTGTTCCGTTTTTCACTTTAAGATCCATTTAAAAGCAAGCCGGCTGCTGTAAGAGTGAGCCAGCAGATTTCTGGCACTGCGTCACCTTTGATCTCCGCACAGTGCGGCCTGCGGAACACATCAGTGCTACAATGAGAAGCAGAACACACACCCACATACACACACACTGCTAAAGCTCTCACAGACGCACACATGTAAGTATCCCCGCTTGTAAAGACAAACATACATGTATTATGCGCACACTTAGACACACACACCACACAAAACTGAACCTTCTCACAAACACACACTTACTTTTAAATACACACACTGGTGCATGCGCCCACAGACGTTCCCACACATTGGGGCCAACAGTTTGGGCATCGACGGCATTCCATTCTGCTTTTCCGTTGTGGAAAAATATGGCCTTTGACCCAGAGTATTTCCAACATTGACGAAGGAGGCAGCCAAGGAATGCTGTGCTTCAGCGCTAACAGAGTGAAAGGAGGGATGGATAGATGCCCATCCTTTATGTACTGGGTGTTAGTAGTTTAAATCCTATTGCCTTTCTGTCAGCAACTAGAATGGCTGCTTCAACGATTCATTGCACACTACTGTTTTCCATGTGTGTCTGAGCAGAGTGCACGTGCGTTGTGCACCCGCCTAGAGACGCATATTACGAACTTGTTTAACAGCAAAATACTGCGCCGTTGACTTTAGACCAGGTTTTTGTTTGTCACTGGTACATTTGCTTTTTACGTCATCTAACTAGCAACGCGCCATGACTGCACCTGACCACTCCTCATTTTTAGACCAAGACACCCAGAGAAGTGCAAGTTCATGCTAGTTACACGACGAAGGCACAGGGCATGACAATGACATCTGTGCCTGCATCTAAATAGCAATGACACTTCCGCTTTAGACCATCTAAATAGGGCCCGGACACTTCGAGTGGTGGGGATAACGTCACAGGACTGGTAAAGCGGCCAGCAACAGCGGAGAGAGAGCGAGGAGAAACATCGGTAGAAACAGAATATTTTCACATCTGAATCGGGGAATGAAGGCTTTATTTTAACCAATGGAGCTGGTGATTGTTGGAACAGCAACTAGCCTAGATGGTTTTGATAAGTTTCATTTTGTTTCTGTCGAGTTTGAATGATGTTTGTTTTATGATGAGTTAACAAGGCAATTAAGCTAACCTTATGCTCAGTTCAGTGAGAGAGAGAAACTTAAGCCCAGTTAAGACTAGAGTTCGCAATGAGATGAGTTGAAACAGGCAACTACCGGCAACGTTCTGCAACATTCAAAAAACCTGCTGGTTCACACCAATGCAACTGGATGAGGTGGTGTATCATTGCTATGCGACAAGTCTCTGTAACTCTGCTTGGCTTGCAGCTTTTCAGGCTTATTTTGTGGCTGAATACAATTTGCAGCTTCTTAAAATATCAATGAGGATAGTGATAGTGAGATATTGGCTACAGTTGCATTTGTTATAGAGATGAAACAGCTCAATAATATAAGTAACCAGCGCCAAATAATCAGTCTATGAGAATGTGTGTGTGTGGGCGGAGCATATGGTTGTTGGTTTTTTTTTTACACAGATACTGTCATATACTGTATACCCCTATGAAATCTAAGGAAAGCATGAATGTATATATATATATATATAAAAAGATACTGCCCAAGCCTACCAGCTATTTTTCTCACGAATTGGTGAAGACCAAAACAGAGCTAAAAGAGAAGTGAATGTTAAACTTATTTTGACATGTAAATACGCCACTGTTTGCAAACACGTTTGCTGTACAGACGTTATATGAGGAAAATATGTCAGTGTTGCATTTAAAATTTGTTTTGGTCGAAATATCAATTGCTGTACGTTTAAATTGAATAAAGTTTTGAACTTCATCTAAAGAAAGCTTGTGTTTTCTGGTTACCAACAGTCAGTAGAGCTAATCATGCCAACAACATAATTCCTGAGAGCACAGAAGCACACACACTTTCCTCATAGAAAATATGGGCTCCTTACAGATTTCTTTCAGCTGCTGAGGGAGACAAGCACTTTCAGTGAGTTTATGCAACATCCTTATTCTGCAGTAGGCTTGGGCAGTGTCTCAGTATATGGTATACCACAGCATTCAGAAATACTGACAGTGTGATTTTCAATACAGTCATGCAGTTAGGAGTTAGTGCCTCAACACCATCAGATGACTTGCAAAGGGAGACAGCACGCAGTCATCAAACTGCATCACACCTTCCTTGTTACTTTTGGTGCTACCTATTATACTTAATTTACTACATATTAAGTCTTACACAAGCCTAAGAGTAATGCTTTTAAATTCCAATTCATTTAAAAACAGGGCGCATGATTTCTATAAAGTTATATTTAGGCTGCTAACATCATGAGCTCATCATTAAAATGATATTTCAGTACAGTGCACTTGATACTGTGATACTTTAGGTGTCACAGCTTTGAAGTTTTGCTAACTCGACTGGAGGCGCAGTCATGGGGTGGGGGGGGGGGGTTTGAGGTGGAAAAGCATCACCATCATTACTGCAAATGTTAATGATCCCTTCGGGGATACTGTGGCTCAGCAGATTTCAAGAATTCAGAAAAGAAATACACAGAAAAGGACACTTAGGAAAACATAACATGTAATCTCACCTGCGGAACTATGGAGCTAGATTTGTGTCTTTATTACATGTGAGAAAATAAATGATATGAGAGAGAAAGAAAATGTTGGAGAGAAAAAAAATATTTGAGAGAAAACGTTTTCACACTGATAGCAAAAAATAATAATATTTGAGACTAAAAAAAGTTTTGAGAGAATTTAGTATTTTGTCATATTAAAAAAAGTAAATAATTTGAGATTTAAAAAAGGATTTCAGAGAAAAAAAACTCGAAAAAATGTTTTTTTTAACTATTAAATATTAATTTTTTGCTATCAGTGTGAAAACATTTTCTTTGCGCTCTCTTCATCTACTTCATCGCCACTGCTGTACACAATTTAAAAACTACAACACCCATAATTCATGTAGGAACTGCTGCAGCAAATGTGCAGCCGGTGGGAGCTGCAGGACAACTCAACCACCATGATCAGTTTTGAATGTTTTATCAGGCAATAATTACTCCAGACTCTGCTCTAGTATCATTTTTGGGACAATTAGGGATTCAGGATTCAGGACAGCTGCTTGGATTTCGGGACTGTCCCAAATTTTTCGGGATGTCTGGTCGCCCTATCTCAAGACGATCCTCACCCAGCTGTCAGTTCGATTGAGACTGGCCAATAGGAACATTGCTCCGATCATGACATTATTTTCACAGCAAGAGCAAAATTCTGACTCAAGAGCAAAGACTTAGGTTTTGAGAGAGAGAAGAAAAATGTTTTGAGAGAAACAATTTTTTTTGAGAGAAAATGTTTTCACACTGATAGCAAAAAATATTTCAGAGTAAAAAAATGTTTTTTGATTAAGTTTTTTTTCTCTCTGAAATCATTTTTTAAATCTCAAATTATTTATTTTTTTTCCAGATTCTATGACAAAATACTTTCTCTCAAAACTTTTTTTAGTCTCAAATATTATTATTTTTTTGTTATCAGTGTGAAAACCTTTTCTCTCAAATATTTTTTTCTCCAACATTTTTTTCCCCTCTCATATCATTTATTTTCTCGCATGTAACAAAGACACAAATCTAGCTCCATACGGAACATAATGAAAATACAGAAAAGAAAGAATAATGTATTGCAGTTGCTGCCATTATAGCAACAGATATGTAATAATGTGTTCAGGCATGTAAAAATGGATTCCACATATTTATATTGAGTGATTTACGGTAAGCATGTGCAGCACATGCAACTTAACGATAGAGAGAAGCATATAAATCACTGCCAATATGCACTGTTAGCGTCATACATGTTAAAAACATGTATAAAATGCTTACTTGCATATGCTTCCATCTCTAAATGGAAACTGTAAATAGATGCATATTTGCGTATCCTTAAACTCTTTGCATTCTGTATGTAGCTTTCTCCTACTGAAGTATAATAGGTCATTCTACCTTCTATTACAGACCGCAAGCAAGTTTTCTTAAACTTGCATGATATGGAAAGCAGTAGCATTATATTATAGTTAGACTTGTGCAACTAGACAACGATGCTGGCACTGAGCACCAACAGCTCATTTGCTAACATTATTAGTGCCAACCCAACCTCCACTGCTTGTCTGGCACCAAGCACTATTTTAAGCCTCTTACTTCATCATGTGTGAATAAGTATTAATCTAGTGAGCTAATTTGTTACAGGACATGCTGCACAGTACTGCTGCCTATAAGATCAACAGGAATTCTGGCTGAACTGAAAGTTTCAGAGTAAAGGACAAAAGGGTGGAGAGATGACAGAGGAAGACTCATGACAGACTGAAAGATAAACACTAACATACAGTCCAAGACACACAGAGATAGACGGAGCAATAGAAAGATAATGAAACACAGACTACAGACGCAGAGACAGGGCGTGGGGATTCTGCCATACCATAGAGCACAGTAAGCTACAGGACATCCAGTCCAAGCACAGTAAATCCAGCAAAATCTGGCAACCCAGTGATCAAATCAGTTTTCCCACACTAGGACGACTGGGGCAGCTATGGGAACACAGTGTCCGAGTAAGAACATAACAGCACTCTCTATTGCACTTGTGAGGACAGACTGTCGAGGACCTCGTCTGAGAAAATTAATGGACATACTAGCTAACTGCCTTGCATTCAAGGCTTATTATAGGTTTTTCCATTGCTTGACATGCATTACACATGCCAAGCACCTAATATATTCTTAAGTGAGGTGCAGGTTGTAATACCTGCTTTTTGGCCAGTTGGCTCTATATGGGACCTATAGAGTTTAAGAAAGCCACAAAGCCCAGATTTTATTTGTAGTAATCCTCAGCAGGCACAGCTTTTCTATGTGCCTATCAGTGCACCCTGTCACACATACCACACTGGACTGGCGCCAGTGCTCGATGTTCTTAGTCATCCTGTAGCTCTTGAATCAACTAAATATATTCATTCTGATTCTGATTTGTACGTGTCATTGATGCCACACTTCAGAACAACAGCTTGAAGCTTTAGTTTGGTAAACACACCTGCTGCAAACACCTCAGAAAACCAATGCAGGACAGTAAACTACTACATTACTTCAACACAATATCACAAATCACAAATTTGCCTGAAGGGGCATTCCATTTTCTATAGCATATGACACCTTCTGTCCTTAAACCCTCAATTTTGACAAGGAAAACTTAACCCAAAAATCCTTTATCTGGGAAAAAAACTGGAAGAAACCTCAGGAAGAGCAACAGAGGAGGGAACCCTCTACCTGGTCGGACAGACATGCAATTCCTGTCATGTGTACAAAATACACTAGGGCTGTACCCTAATTAAAACGGCGTACATCTGACCTTAACTACTCAAGAATGTCAAGCAAGTCCAGCTGCCTACGATACAGCAGCCTAGGATACAGCACTTATGATTACCATGACCTGGATGACTGAGAATCTTCGCCGACATATCAAACAAAAGCCAAAGACTGCATCATAGTAAGTACGGCAGAAGATAAAGATAAAGCTTCTCTTTTTCTAGGCAGCTGCCTCCATCTCACTTAGAATCACCCTGGGTCTGTGTCTGCAGCTGCCTGTAGCAAAGTGCAGAGTCAAACAAGAAGTGTTTCCCTTTGCAGATACATCTGGGGACCACAACCTTCCCAGATGTACACTGCACACTTTCTGACATATAAAAACAAAAAGGAGAAGAAGACAGTTCGACTTTAAGGATCTCAGTCCACGAAGGAGTCTCCGACTGATGACTTTTCAAATTCCAGGGGCAGCTCTAGATTAGACCAACACATCTATTAATTTCAAATCACTGAACATACTGCATCTCTATATCAGATTTTTCCCTCTCAGAATGTAAAGCTGCAAAGACAAGCTGAGGAGAGGGAAATGGAGAAGGACAGGAGGGAGAGGAGAGTGGAGGAAAGTGAGGTAATTGGGAGTCATATGGCCGTGTCAAACAGCTTGCCCAGCGATTCCTGACAGCCCAGCGCTGCGTCCTCATGCCTCCTGCACAGAGGCCAAGGAGTGAGGTAAGGAGGAACAGAGGGACAGAAGCATGAGAGTCTGACAGAAAGTGCCCGAAGGTCGGAAAATTCAGTAAACTAAACAGAGAAACTTCTCACCAGCAGGCTGGCTGACTGGACTGAACGTTTGGAGGGCATGGAGAGGGGGACAGACTGACAACGAGAAATAAAGACAGAGGTCAAAATGGCACAAAGTAAAGCTTATTTGGTTGAAATGATTATGGTTATAGGTCTTGGAAAGTGGGCTGAGAGCAATAATTTATCTGCCCACCAACCCACTTGTCAAACCCTGAACAGATCACCACTCCTCCACAGATTTGAACCACTCACGAGAGGAATATGTGTTTGCAAGAAATCAGCGTTACAATTGTTTCACATGCTTCTGGAGCTGGATACTAAAAGCACATGTGTGTGATGAGATGGCTCTGCGGGAGGTTTTTTTTTCTCAACAGAAAGGTGCTGAATTGAATTTCCACTGAAGAACAACCACAATGAGACATACTTTCCATTGCCATCAACAATGGATAGACACTGCCAATGCTGTAAATAGTTTACAGAGCTAACAAAGCTAGCAAAGACAAACAGGCAGACATGAGCGCAAACACACATGCATCTAAAAAACAAAATACACACACATATGCATGGATGAATGCACAGCGCACTCACAGAAGTTTACCCCAGTGTGAGCACAGTGTGCACACGGTAAACACACAAAGGGAATTCAGTTTTCCGTGGATTTTTCTCAGCATTGCCTCTTCATTGTCAAAGTTTGGTGGTCCATGCAGTAAGAACTTTGTATTTCCTATATTTAGTAATGGATTACCTTTACAGACATGTTTAGATTTTGGTACATTCTGAGCAGATGTTTGGCGACGTTTCAACACATGATGTAAAACTCAATTCAACTCAAGTCAATTCTTCTTTTCAAATATGACTGACAAAATTAGAAAGTTCTTGTAATCAAAATTTGTGTAAGATATAATGTGCATGATTGAAGTAATCCCTCTCAATCATCACTTATGATGCGCTAGAGGTGTGTGGCGGTGTATTTTTCTGCAGAGACTCTGCCCTCTGCCTGGATTTTCTGATTTTCTGTTTTCAGGCACGTACCCCCACAACACTCTGGTCAGGTCAAGGCTTCATGGGACGGTGGTGACCAGGTGCAGATCCTAGAGACACAGCGTCAAGAAACTATAGCGAGGCAAAATGCCAAACGAGTGTGAATCTGTGGTTGGCTTTTACTTCCACAGTTGCTGGCCAACATTTTTACAGAGAGTGACCAACAATCGTGCATAGCATATCTTTAAAAATTGGTCAAAACTAACTCATGTTACACAAACAAACTGTGCATAAAAGATAAAGAACAACAATGGCTCCTCCATTAGATCAAAATGAAAGTGGAAATTGTTATATCTAAATTATGCTGGGGGTTGATACATGAGCATTTTTGCGAGGTTTAAGTGTGCAGAAATATTTTGTTTTGAAGACAAAATCCATTAATTCCTGCTGATTGAATGTCTGAAAATGGAATACAGGACAGCGAGTTATGGGGCTCGAAAAAAAGCACACTTTTACAGTTATTTCATCCTATCACAGAAATAATTTACTCTGCCACTAATCTCCAACTCCCAAATCCCCCGCTCCACTTCCTGGTTTATACTGCGCTCTTAACAGGCCGTCTGGGAATTCAAAAACCAACAACATTCCCGTCTCGAGCAGGTCACCCAGTCTAATAAATTGGTTTCTGAATATTTACCAGACATGCCTGCCAAGGTTATGTCACGGGCTTTTAATGCAAAACTCATAACCACTTAGTAAGACATTAATCTTTGACCTCTTTACCGTACGAACTAAGGTTCGCCATGCAGCGTTGAATTTATGCTGCAGCCAGTAATTCAAGCCTATGACATTCCCACAAAGAAAGAAACAACTTTCCCACTTGTGAAGATGAGAATGAAACCTAATCTTTCAAGACTTAGTCCAACATTCACCATTTAGAGGTTTACTTGTGTCACAGATGGTAATTCAAAGCCACAACTTCCCAACTCTTGAAGCATTTACGGGATGCCACAGGTTTATCAATTCATCAAGAGATTTATGAGCTGACGTTTGAGGAGGCAGATCAGGTCGTATTAAACTCGTATTCTGGCGTGAAACGATTTGACTGGAACTGCAGTCTATGATCCTGTACCATAACAGCCATGACCAGAACAGACCAGGATCATAGCCAGGGAGAGTATTTATGAGAAATAGTCCGCCCTTGCATTACTGTAAGCTGGTATGTTACTGTAACAAGCGTTGGCTGGCCCCATGTGAAGATCATTAACAGTGACGGTGGGGGGACTCTGACTTCCAGGAACAGACAGACCAGTCTCTAAATCTTTTCAACAAACGAACACACAAATGCAAACAGGCACACAGAAAAGCAGCCATGTGTGCAGGTCACACACACACACACACACACACACACACACACACACACACACACACACACACACACACACACACACACACACACACACACACACACAGCTCCTCTGCTCTTCACCTCACTTTTTTTTCTCGACGCTCCAAACTCTCTCGAGCACACACATGCACTGCACAGCACAGTGCTGTCACGTGCAAGCAATCAACAAGCCTCAGATGAGCAAAACATGGGGCAGATGTAAAGCAGGAAAAATTCCTACATGCTTAGGTCCAACGCACTTGACCACTAAATGCAGCTGATTTACGATATTCAAACACTGCATCCTTCAAAACAAGTAACTTGAGTCGCACATGTCTCAGTTATCAACATAAAAGTAAATCAAGATCAGCTGATGTCTCATATCCTGTTTTTCAAAGGACTGACACGGTCTCTCATATCGTATGAGGACAGTGTTTTGCATCTATTGCAACCACACCAAATTATAACGTGTAGAAAAATATGAAACCCGCAAGAGCCCTGCTGGGAAAAAATTAAGCTTCCTTAATTCCTGAAAAGTTTCTGGAAACTTTCCACAGTGTGTCTTTGTGGGGTTTGACTTACATATATGCCAGAGGAGGGTTCTCCAGGGGGTAGAGACCCCGGGCTGAGGACAGGGGAGCTTGCTGGGCTGCAGAGCTCGGGGAAGGGGTTGGGGATGGCCGGGAGAGACGATGTCCTCAGCTCCTCCTCCTGCAACCTCCTGAACGAATTGTTACAGGACAGAAGAACAGTCAAACATGCTTTTAATATTAGCTTGTACTAATAAAAACATTATTTAAAGTCTAAGGTCGTGACCTGGAACAGCCTCTTGAAAAGTGAAACGGGAGAACTTTGAAATGAGAGCCGCTGACACATGTGAAATATGTGCAGGAGGGAGAGTTGGAATTAATAAAGCATTCCTGTACAGTATCCAGGCTCATGTCTGTTTCTATCTGATCTACCCATAATGAACAGTCTCCCAGCAAGTGGAAATCACAGACCCCCGCAGTGTGCCAGCTAATTTTCTGCAATATTTATCACGCATCAATATTAAATCAAGATTTCAAAGCAGTTTTTAAATTAGGCACCTACAGTGTAAGCTTGTGGCCTGAGAGAGGAATGATGATTTGACAGCTGATCATAAACTTTGTGGTCTTTTTTTTTTTTAAGTTTTCTTTTTTTTTTAAATGGGCAGGTCAGTTTGTGAAATTCTAGCTACACAGCTAGCTCAGAGATTCACTGCAGAGGACTCTTTCTCCTAGTCTCTTTCTCTATCAAACCGTCTCTCTGTAGAACCCAGTGAGTTCAAAAGGGAACGCGCCTTTTGATGTTGTCCCATCTGAGCTTGAGAACAGGGTTATCCAGAGGTCAGGCTTGAATAATAAGAACTTCAGGGCCTGAGTCTGTGTGTGTGTTTGAGGGAGAGAGAAAGACAGAGCTCATAAGACAGAATACTCCATTACCTGATCATCCCTCCTCTGTTTCTGTCACATACTCCAAAGGCGAATAATAGGAGCTGACACCAGCTCTGCTGTGAATGCCTTTGTGTTTTATGTGCACTGTATGCATGCAGCTATACTTCTGTTACCTCAGTGTGTATGTGTGAGTGAAAAAATCCCCACTTTTCAAATGCATACAATAACAGCCTGAGGGAGAATATGGGTTACTACTCTTCAAAATTGAGAGAGACATTCGCACTTGGTACTAAAACAAATGAGAAGTTTTCTACCTTTCTCCTCCTGCTGGTGCCGTTTGAGACAAAGAGGGAGTGACAAGGAGGAACGGGTCATTCAAAGGCTACAGATAGGGAGTGGGGAGGATACGTTATGCCCAATTATTGAGAGGGTGGTGAGGAATGATAGTGTCGAGTGAGAGGCTTCCTTTCAGATGTAGAGAGGAAGAAAGAGCTCGGCATGTGTGTGTGGCTATGCATGTGCAAATGTGTGAGGCTGGAGGGAGTTAAGTTTAGAGCCATACTTCTGCTGCCCAGCTGCATGTGTCTGTATGAGTGCACATGTACGGCTGAAGTCTTAATCAGATTTTCAACTGCTGGTATTTTTGATGGAGCCTAAGATGTGTTTGATGTCACTGAAAAACACCTGACGAATGCGATGATTGAGGTTAACTATATGATTCATCTTGATTATTCGGCTATTGACAGCTTTACATTTGGTAAATACCTAAAGGGATACTTTGCCGATATTCTACCACCTTTGGATCATATTAATGGGGGTAGTATGTGTAAATGAACTGTGGTAAATATCCCTCCATGTTACCAGCGGCAACAACTCCCTGCTCATCCCTCAGCTCAAATCTCGCTTACTCCTGAGCTGTTGCTTTAACTACGACAGTAATTCTGCATTCCTGTATACCCACCACAACAATACTGGTATATTTTTTATCTATAAAGCAATACTTTGCAAACTACCAGCCTACTTCTGCTCCCTTTCTGTAACTGTAATTCAAAATAGTTTGTTACCAGCCTGCTGCCTTAGTGTTAAACAGGCAAAAGCACATCACGTCACACTCAAGCATTCTGGTAGTTGTAGGTTTTCTACCTCTTGAGCAAAAGCAAATGTGCTCACAGCCCCTTTTCCTCTGTTTTCTTTGGTCATGTGGTCATTTGTGTCTTTCTACCGCACAGGAATGACCACTTTTCCAGCTGTGAAATAAATCTTTTAATTTACAATAAAAATCACCTGTTGCAGTCGTAGTTTTCTTTCATATAACAATCACTATTTCATCTACTGTTATTATAATCACAAATGTTTCTATTGCATCCAAAGCAACATCAATTTAAAGATGAGCTCATGTCTCTTGGGATACAAGAAAATTAGTGTCTTGCTCAAGAGCACTGAGCCATCCAAAACCAGATTAACAGGCTGATGAACCTTTAACCTCTGGGCCTAAACCTCCAAAATCTGTTCATGTCATGGTTGCACTTTTTTAGGGGCATTCACCCATCTTACTATGCCATCCTGCAGCCAACTATATGTTTATGTACTTTTTAGTGCATTCAGATTGAGAGCTGACCGGACACCTCCCTCAGAGGTTCAGTTCCCCGTGTGTCGGCCACACAACATACCCAACTCGGAGCTGCTGAAGGGGGCAAAGAAATATATCAATATCTGCACGTGCTGCGGAGACACATACCTGACAGCGAGGATGTGCATGGGTTGTGACCGTCGGAGGCTAGCTTGGGGTGAGTCCACTGACGAGGAGGAGGAGGAGGGCGGCTCAGGGGAAGCATGGCTTAGCGCGTTTGAGTGGTGACCCTGCCGAGGGTGGTTGTGTTGCGTGTGATGATGATGGGGGTGATGGTGTGAGGAAGAGGTCTGTCCATTGTGCAGTAGTGGGGTGGACTCTGTCTGCTGACCACTGCAGGTGGAGTACAGACTCTCCAGGGAAGAGTTCATATCATTCACCAGGGCCTCTAAATCAACGTCATCCTCTGGAAGAGACAGATAGAAAAGGGAAACATCACTGACTGAATTTTAAGAGAAACTGGTGGTAAAAATCCCTCAAATGAGGAGTGCAAGACGTGCTTCTGTCAAGTAGATGAGAGAAGCAGAAAACTGTTGAGGATGAGTGGACTAAAAACAGTAGAGCGCAACACTGAAGCTGGAAAGAAAATCAAACCCAAAATGCAATAAAACACAATAAAAGAAAAATGAAAGTCCTATAAGCCTGTAGCTTTGGTTTCAAATAGTTGAGGCGCACACAAACAAGTCCCTGGATATTGTTGGGACTTTCCCTGTCTATTTCAGTTTCTCTATCATTTCATTGTGGCCAGGATGTGAACCCTTGACCTTACTTTGCACCACCTTCATTCTAAGAAATACTAAAAAAAAAAAAAACAGGAAATAAAAACACTGGAATGCACAATCATAGAAGCACACAAACACAAACACACACACACACACACACACACACACATATACTCACACTCACGTACACACATTGGTAACCAGTTTTGTGAGAGTGCTCAATCAGCAAGACTATCTTGACTACGTACATTGTGCTGCTCCGTGAGCCAAATCTCCAGGGATAACAAGTACAAGCACAAACCTGCCTGGAACACTTTTCAACTCTCACCACTGGGGTTCACAGCAGAGGCATCGCACTGGTAGCATCTGCTCTAACTTCACCGCATGTATCAAAAATTCTGCCTTTAAAAGGTCTTTAAAAGCAGGATGTGGAATCCTCTTCAGAGGGGGGGATCTATCCTCAAAGCCCGTGTGAAAACCTCTAGGCACATTTAAATTCATGAAGAGAATTTTTCAACCAACTCCAGGAGCATGTTGTATCGAAGTTTGAAGTGAGCTCAATAGAAGGGAGGCTCTCTCTCTGTCTAATTGCTTCATGCTGTGAAAGTTTTATCATTTGGGTAAACTGGGTGCATAACTTTGCTCTTTCTAAATCACAATCTGCGGCGGTGACTCATCTTATGATTAATAATTCTTCGTTACGAAAAAGAAATCTAACTCATGAATTCATCATCAAATCTCTGGATCCAGAATTGCAGAACACAAGCAAACCACTAGGGGGAGACAAGCTCTAATTGTACAGGGCTGGGGCTCTCCAATGCACAAGGTGGATGCGAATGAATCCCATACAGATATCAGGACACAACAAGACATTTGTGATCAGATATGGTTTAGGATGGTATCACATTGCTATTTACACTAAAGGATGGAGACACATCTGATCAATTAAAGTGTTAACGTGCATTCTGATGTGAAGTTTGAGTGCTGTCAGTTTCTGTTTCTTTCTGTAACATGCAAAATGCAACCTTAATGACTGAAAGAAAACAATCTGCAGCATATACAAACACTCAGAGCCTCAAAAACAAAACTTTGCAAGTATACGAGTGAATGAAAGCTTATTAAGCACCATATTTTAACTTTGATCACGCAGTCCTGCTGTCAGAACCCCAGGGCTTATAATCTGCCCTGTACTGTATGACTCATGTAACTTCCCCATCAGCTCAGGGCGCAGGACAGCTGACAGCTGGATCATGCGAGGTGGTGCGAGGGTCATGCCACTCTAAAGCGGCTAAAAGTCCCGCTGCTCAGCGGAAAGCTGACGTTGGAAAACAGCAATTTGATTGATGTAAAGTCTTAAAAGCACTGGCATCAAAGTGAGCCCCCTAAGCCTGGCAAGGAAACAGTTTCCCATGGAAATAAAATGCTCCAGAGGTAAACACAACAACAGGAGCCACAGCTTAGCAGACTAGGAAACACCCCCATCTCTGCACACAGCTAGGGCTGCAAAATTAATTGAGATATTAAATCTCAATATGGTCAAGTGTAATATCCAAACTGCAGGGGCTGCAATTTTTTGTTAAGGTAATATGTGTCACAACATACCATTATAAATGAAGCACTGTGATGCTACAGAGATGCTCGGCCACATAGCCAGACATAAGGGAACATCCTATGAGGCACAGACCCCAGTGAAAATCATCATAATATTTATAGTTTTTCCAGTGAAAGTGAAAAGCAAAAACTACCAATCACACTAAAATTGTGACAATACCTATCAAAATAATCGCAATATTGTTTTACATATCATGCAGCTCAACATGCAGCAGTATAGCGTTGTCTCCGAGTGATGCTGAAACCCACTGAAACTAAAGTGTGGCCTTTGAGGAGCTTTTCCTGAAAACGTGTCAGGTAGCTGTATCACAGGTGCCTGTGAATCACAGATGGTTAATCTGTAGGTATTAATAGCGACAAGTAAGCTGGAGCAGCTACTTATAGATAGCCTGGAGAGCTAAAGAGCTATATACCACAGGACATAGGGTTCATTCGAGGCCATGCACAAGGCTAAGGACAGGGCAAGACACTTGTACTTTTTTTTTTTTTTTAGGATAAAAACATAAAAAAATTCACAAACACTATGAGGGTAAACCAGAAACTACATAAAAAGTAAGCAATCATCCAAAAAAAAAAATCTTCTACCCTGAACACATCATCTGCTCATCATCCATCATTCTCACGAGGTGAGACATGTACCCTCCAGCTACTGAGAGAAAATAAAGTTTCTTCATAAACATGACCTAGTTTGGCCTCTGGAAGGGGATTGGCAGAGCTGTTTGCATACAAAGAAACACAACCCACAAACTCACGCATGGATGTAGGGTTTCTGCGTCACTATCAGCCCATATGCTGCCAATCACCTGTGCATGTCACAATCAAGCAAACAAAGGTATGCGTCATGCAGCTGGGTGTAAGGCTGAAAGACTGATGACACAGACAGCATGAAGGCAGGCACGCACGCACAGGATTAAAACCCCTAAAGATATGGAGCAGAGAGCAAACTATGGCAGTTCTTTCTTTGACGTGGAGCACAGAGGAACAGAAGTTTTGCCGGATACGTAGCTGTGGCATTGATGTCATGGCACGTCTGGCCTTACATTAATTAGATCCTCTCAAAAATAGCACACAAAGCTACTGTTGAAAGTGAGAATTTGCAGCTGTGATGCAAGGCAGCATGATCAAGATCAACATGTTATAAGCATTATTGTAGCATGTAGCATGTTGCATAAACCTGCACCCCAGGTCTAAAAGAAGTTCAATACTAACTCAATTCCCACTCAGCAGCCATGTGCTAAACAAAGTGGCTTAAACAAAAAACAAAACAGAGACACACCAGCAAAATCTGACAGATGCACAAGTAAGAATTTATCTACCGCTGTATCCACCTAAAAAAAGGACCTCTGCTGATAATCACACAGTGGCTGTGGCTCTCGTATTTGAGAATGCAGCAGGTGTAACAGGATAAAGTGGTTATAAAGAGATTATTAGCACCTCTAGAGCTTTATGGGGCAGAAAAAAGATTAAGGTTAATTGCACAGCTCAATTTGTGCAATAAATGGATATAAACAACAGAAGAAATAAACACCTCTGGAACAAATCCTTCCTCCAAACAAATCTTGTATTTTAAGATGTATGATTAACCTGAGCGTGGATCCATGTGGGGTAATTCTTGTTTAATACTGTGCTCTATGGGAACTACACTGGGGTTATAACTACCTTTAGTACCGATTAATTAGATAATTATTCTCTTGACTAATTGATTCAAAACCCCTCATTAATTAATGCTCTATCTGAGGTTGAACATGTGAAGACATTTGTATTATTATCAGTCCAGACCAGTTCTTCTCTTCTTAGACTAAACAGAAATCAGAACCAAATATAAAACTTTGATGCCTCACAAGATAACACTGACATTATTGTTGTCATTTCCTCCATGCTTTGAGTTCATCTACTTCCCTCCTCCTCCAACATATTTAGCCTTCTCTCTTCTTTCTATTCTAAGAGCTTATGAGCGGTGAAATTAGGGGTAAAAAATAGCCCGAGCCTTCTCTAATAAACATTCACTCCACCAACTTCTGGACCAACAAAGTCACAAGCAACAAAAAATAGAGTGCAAATGCCAAGACCGAACCTACCCACATAAATAAATCGCATATCATCATCAGTAGGTCAGCCACAGTTTGAAACAGGATGTAACTGCCTCACCTTGGTATCTCAATTATTGTACATAAAATGAAATCACTAAATAACCTCACACAGTCGCACTGAGCTGATTTAATCTCACTGTTGGCACTGCTGTTCCTCATTACTGACTATGCTGGCACCTCAAATGCTCTGTTATGTCACAACTGGAGTTCAAGAGGCACACCACATCTGAGCACCCCACATACTCCCATTTTCTACCCTTTTCTCTTGTCCTTATCTGTCTCCTTTCTCCAGGACAGAACCTTGTCTAGATGACATGTTTTCCCAGGACACAAGATGAAGTCTCTGAAAGATCACAGGTTTTTCACTGCCTGCTGCCTTCCTTATTCTGAATTAAAAAAATTAAAGTACTTCCTTCTTAAGGCATGATTACTGCCCCTGGAAGCTGTATTACTTTAAATATACATAATTGACAGAGTTTAAAATTAAAGTCAGCAGGTTTTTTTTTAATTAATTAATTTTTTTTACAAATATCTCAACCCAAGGTCGAGTAACTGTCTTTTACTGGAGCTTTCAGACCCATGTTATAGTGTTCTTGACACTATTTGAATTGAAATGAAGTGAATTTTATCATATAAGGTGAAAATAAATGATCTGAAATGATAACATGTCAAAATCTCAAGACTATTTATCTGACTTTGTTTTATACTTGTGTGGCTCAGGTATCGGACCACTGGTGTAGAGTCTGAAACAGAGGAAACTGCCAACTGTCGACTCCAGATCTACTTACTGAACCTTACTTTAAAAGGTAGAGGGAGTAGGGCTGTGCAATATGTGGATATTATATTGATATTGCGATATAAGACTACATTAGGGATAATGTAATAATATTAGCACATCGTCGGCTTTAAAATGACAAATCTGAACTGGCCAACATGGTCTCATTTACACAATGAATGAATATCACACACATGACTTCTGCTGGTGGGCCATCACAATGAGAGTATGCATGTATAATATAATGTTAATGCCACTACAGAAGAGATTTAATGATCACTAAAATTAGGTAAGGAAAAAAGTAAATATATCAATATTGGTATCAGTTATTGGTCAAATGAATTGTTACATATCAGCATTTGGATATCAGCAAAATATCCAATACTGTGCATCCCTGTAGCTCTGGATGATTTCATATTATAGGCATTGTCTTTTCCTGGCCAAATTACAGTAAAGTGATGCAGGGCTCCAGACTAACTTTTTCCACTAGGAGCACCAGCGCTCCTTACTGAAAATTTTAGGAGCACCAGCACAAAATTTAGGAGCACTACCTATATCGACACACTATATTCATAATTTTGTCTAGACTAACTGCATTACTGATAATTATATATATAATAAACACAGACAGCCCTGCAGGGTTCAACGCTAAGGTTTTTTTTTCACTTGCCCAGTCGGGCAAGTTGGTCAGAGATCTACTTGCCCGAAGTCAGTTTTTACTTGCCCTATAAAAACTGGCTATCAAACAACAAAGACTGCAGTTATTTTTATGTTACGTAATCTTTATTCACACTGTATTTATTAATTAAAATAACATATGTCATGTATTGTAGCTTAATTCCTACACAAAAATGACAGTGTCAGGGCAGCAGCAATCTTTGTCAATTGTTCTCTCTCTATAATTTTGCGCCCTACTTGAGCCATGCCCACCTCTATTTATTCCCCCCCCCCTCTCTCCAGTTCTGCTGTAGTAACACCGGGTTTAATATATTTTGCCTCCATCTCTCTGCCCTGCTCTACTCTACTACATGACTCTCTACCAGTAGACTCTACCAGTAGACTACCACATCCACCTGTTGCACAAAACGCACACAGCAGTGTTTCCCCTAGGATGGAGTTGTAGCAGCAGAGGAAGCACACACATGAAAAATAATTTTCACATGCGTTAAACTTTTTTGTATGCTTGCAAAGCACAGCCTGGTGGGATGTTTCTATGTATACTGGCACCAAAAGGGCTCTTTAGCACTAAGTACATACAGTACATGTGTGCACAGTAATGAGCAGGTGAAATGTCTGTCTAGCTTACATATGAGGTCTCTCAAGATTTAGGAAAATACAAGTTTATTGAACATAATAAAAGTAAAAAGTCAGCATGTTTGTCTGTGCATAACAGCAGTCTGTTGTTATTTACACACTTTCCATAACAATAACTTTGTCAGCTGACAAACTGCACCAGGCTCGGGTCAGGTTTGGTCAGGAAAATGCGGCCCAAGCCGCTCTAGCGTGCTCACCTGTGTGTGTGGCGGAACTCTGCCGTGCGCGATACAGAGAGCAGAGGAGAACTGTTAACGCGTGACCATGTAGAGACAGAAATGACATGATGACATAACACCATAAATAGTATATTGTTCTGTTATTATATGAAGCGTCCATCACGCAAAATAATATCAATGGGGGGCTGTGGGGAGGACATTGCTGACTCGTCCTCTGAACTATCGTCGTCGGAAGTTTGGGAAACTGGCGAATCTATAGTTCGTTTCATAGCGTCACTTTATGGTTAAACGACACTTTAACCATACCATAACCAGCACTTTCTACTCGACACCGGCTCTGTGACCCCTCTCTGTCTAACCCCGCATACAGTACACACATAGGTAGGCTAACGTTACTAAAACTGCTGCACGTTGCTATGGTTACTGGCGCCCCCCGGCCTCGCAGTGCGCATCCAGACACACACACACAGAGACACTTGTTTCCGCTCCTCCATGAAATGCAATTATAAAAAAAATAAAATAAATAAAAAGAAAAAAAAAGAAAAAGAGGGAGAGGGGTGGATTTGTAAGTCGCGCTGGTGCTCCTAGTTAAAAAACTATGTCCCACAGTCTCCAAAAAAGGTCGCAAAATGCGACCAATTAGGCGCAGTCTGGAGCCCTGTGATGTCATTTTCTGAACTTACCAGACTGAACTAGCTGTTCTATTTTTTTTGCCTTTACTAACTTATTTATTATATCCACATTACTGGTGATTACTTTTGCGAAAAACTCACTTTGTAAATTTTTTATGAAAAGCCCAAATAGTCAGTCTTACAATATTGAAGTATTTGGTTAAAAATATCTCAATATTTGATTTTCCTCCATATTGAAGAGATTAGTGAATTTAGAATTATAAAAAGTATATCATAAAGTATTTTTGCACTTTACCCTTTAGGGGTTTGTACGAAAACCAAGTAGTAACCTCGACGCTGAAAAATGAATCCAAGGTTTAAGTGCCGAAAATTGCAGTTCATCAAATGGCCACTTGAGGCTGGCTCCAAAAGCCAGTCAATCCCCATAGACCACAATGTTAAAATGTCTAACTTTACAGCAAAAATAAACACGTTTATAGCCTGGTACAGAAAACGTTTTCAGTTAATTTCAATGTTCATGGCAATTGTATGGTTGCCGCTTTGAGGGACAGGCTGTCTGCAAGTTGTCGCTATGAATGAAATCCACTCCTCGCTCCTTCACACCTCAATCTCTTGTCCAACCAATTGGTGAGAATTTACAATAAAAATACTGAATGCTGTTACTTTTTAACCCTAAGAACAGCACTGTTAGTTTGGGGATAAGGTCTTGAAGTATGAATTACTGAACTTGCCAATAGAATTTGAGTACCTGTGCTTGCATTTCCTCCAAACAACAACCATATCTGACGTTCTAAAACAATATAATGAAAACTTGGTGAGAGCTGGTGATTATTATGTCTAGTCTATTGATTCTTTGAGTGATGGGATACATGACTTAGGATGGATGTACCCTTCTCCTTCTAGTGTATTTCCAAATATTATATAATATGTGGCCTAAGTGCAGAGAGAGTGAGAGAGACAATAACCTCAGTTATACTACTGAAGTCACTTTGGCGTGTGGCTGGGAAAAACAACAAAGAGGAGACATCGTTTGCACAATATGACATCACATCTGTGAAAGACTGGAGAGAATTCACATTCAGGATGTGTCATGTCACGGCTCGAGACAACATGGCTTGTTATTCTTCTAATTATTTAAAGACAGACTGCATTTGGGAAAACCTTATTATTATGTGCATGGCAGAATTTTTAGATTACATATTGAGAATATCATGTGGAGCAACTTCTAAACTCAGACATCCATTATTGGCTTGCAAATGCTGCAATAAGCTGCTCAAGAGCATCCCATTCCAAACATATGAAATAATAGCGGGTCGTGTCCCAACAAGGCCATAGTGTTCCCTTTAAAATTAATAGGTTTACGACTGTTCTAGCTTTATAGCAAGCACAGCAAGTCGCTGTTGGCTCTATTGTAGCCCTATAAGAATGAAAGAGTGGGTTTACTGGAAAACAAGTTTAATAACGTCAGCAAGGATTATAATCCTGCTAATAACACCAGAGGCGCTGGGGCTAAATTCAAAATCTCTCCTCAAATTATACAGCCTTTAAGCAGCATACGTAATAGAGCTTGTGAGGCATGCTAATATGGTAAAAGTATTTAAAGTGGTGGCTTAACTGCCCATTGCTTGAGAAATTTACAAAAAACGAGTAAGTCAGAGGAGAGGGAGATATGACAAAAATCTAAACAGTCTGCAGTACCAGTGCTCATAAATCAGGCTCCCAACACATGTCTGACATAATCTACTTTAAGAAAAAAATGGGGTATCCATCCAAAATATCATTATTCAGACAGTGTAAGCAAAAAATGTTCCTGGGTTAAAGTCATCTCTATTTGTCTGCCTCTTCAGTCCTCCTGAGTTCCCTCCATCCTGGCTGATCCTGAAAAATGACAATGTAATTTCTGCTCCATTTATTTCCCATGCCAGGGCCAAGCGTTCTAATTCACTCGTTGAGTCCTCGCAGACTCCCCGCCCTTACCTCCCATGCTGAGCCAATATTGTGCTTAAATCTCATGCTCCGATTGTCATGGATGAACCCTGTATGGCACAATTAGATAGACAGCGTAATTATAATGGCACCCTGTGTCCATGCAGATCACCCTTTGAACTGCTGAAATGTTTACAGCGGAAGAGACCCAAATATATATTATCCCCCTCGACCCACCCCCGGCCCAGAGGAGAATAATGAGCAGCAAGCTGCTGTCCACACCGTACTGAGACGAGGGACACACACACACTCCAACGTGCACACACAGACACACACAAACCCATAATATGTAGTACCAGATTTCCCAGGTAGTTTCTATGACCTTTTGGTTTTCTCTTATGTACCAAAATAAATGGAGAACACGCAGCAGGCTTATTATGTTACACCAAGTCGATGTGCAGTAAGTCCCAGAAGAATGCAATATCATATGACACGCCTCATTACTATGTAAAATCATATGTAACACAATGTCAGAGCATAACTAAGTACGCTCATCTGTGTCATACAACACCAGTGTAAGTCAAAAATATTTGACTGGTTTAATGTGCAAGCATTAGCACGCACACACTCACGCACGCACGCACACACAGAATGGTGGAGAGGCGGACCAACCTTGATGGTGGTTAGGAGAACTCCGATTGGCTGACTGCTGGAAGCTCGGACCAATGAGATCAGCCTGTCTGTGATTGGAGGACCGGTCTATATTGTCCTGCTGTGGGAGAGAGAAGCAAGGAAAAAAATTAAAAAGTTTGCCACACCACTGGAAACTTAATTACAATCAGACAACATTGTTTAATACACAAAAGCAATCCTCTAAATGGCATTTAAGTGTAGTCATATATGGAAGCAGAGAACAGCCCTGCTTAAAATTATCTTTTTAATGTTGTTATCTCGGGATCACAAGTTCATTATTTAGTTATCTCATGATAATGAGATGATAAATCCCAAATCACAAGAAAACAAAAGTTAATTTCCTCTAATAACTTGTGGTTTCCAGAGATCAGGAGTACATGCCGATTGTCTAGTAGTTCACAGTGACGTGGACTGTGAAGGGTATTCAGAAGATTTCAAACTGTAGGGAGCAATCAATGCACAGTTCAAAGAGATCAGTGAACTTTGTGGTTAAGACCTTAACAATGGTTCTTCAGTTCACCAGAAGTTGAAAAGTAAGATTAATAATCAGTCAGTGTGCCTTGCCCTCTAGCACGCTAAACTTAAAGCTAGCCAAACCAATATTGATGTTACAGCTCAGTGTCACTACAATATTACAACAAACTTTTTTCTATTCTTATATAAGTCGTACGCAATTCCCACAGTAGCAGCAACAACAGGTATTCAAGGTGCTTATATAAGCAGATTAATGTGCAAAGGAAGCAATGTGTTCTTTGGTGACAATGCAGGGTGTACAGAATGGAGGAATTTAGTAATGGGAAGATCCCTTAACCAACACTCCCTGAACAGGGAGTTCTTTCCCTGAACAGGGATTTCTTTTTATATAAACTGGGGAACAGAACGTGGCTCTAGTGCCATGCAAGCACACATAGATGGCCTCTTAAAAGTGTAGCAACTGATTTAAGGTGAAACGGTCAGATCAAGGAGTATCCATTATTGACCAACACGTAACTGTCCTTATGACTGTACTTCATTCAAGGTTCAATTATGAATCCCTTCTGACCGTCATATCGGTGATCTTAAAGGCTTAAATTAGCTGTGATCAAATGAACCAGACACTCATTTTCGAGTTCTCCATAATTATCCTGTGATCTCAAGAAATCAAAGGCCATTTTCTTGTGATAAATAATCTCATTATCGTGAGAAACTGAGCATAGTGTTAATTCAGTCCGGCCACAGTGTCAAGCTCAGCTCACATCCCAGCTACATCAGCTGATCTCAAGAAGCCCAATCAACTGATGGATCAGCTGATTGACAGAGGGGAGTCAGCTGATGGATCACATGATTCCCTTCTACGCAAGCAACTGGCAAATTTTATTCAGAGCGCCCTTTCTAAACTGCTTTAGCCTGCCTACTTTTGTCGCTTACTCTGCAAGCCACTTTGCAACACACCTGCACCCCAGATCCTCCTTTTCATGCTGTGTCTGACTTATGAACGTCATTTGTGATTGGCATTAATCCTTGCTCTGTTCTGTAACCCAGGGTCTTTGTCTTAGGCTTCCCATGTGTGCAAATGGAAGGGCAGGGGGGGGGGGTTGCTCTCTCTGCCTTAGGCTTTTCACATAGGCATGTGGAAGGGCAGAGAGGTGACAGAACAGAGTCATACCGCCAAATATTATACTGCAAATAGAAAATAAAGTTGTCTTTGACTAAAATGGTCCTGACTGAAATCATCATTTTTTTTATCTCAAAAATCAACATAAATGAATCTGTTATCACAAGAAAATAAGCTTCTTATCGCAAGATAATGAAATAATTAACATATAATATCAAGCTCACAGGCACAACAAAAATAATTGAAAGCACACTCGTTCTTGGCCTCCAAAGTTACACCTTTGGCACAGCATACATCAGTTTATTCATAGAGGAATATAACTTTATGCAGAGATCATAGACCCAAACTTCCCAATAAGGGGTCACAAACTGAAGAACTGTCTGTGGGACAATTTCAAATGGAATCAGGGAAAAAACAGCAAGTGCTTAAAGCTCCTGGTATCTTTAGAGTTGAACAAGTGTACAAGGAAGAAAGAGGCAGAATATTTTGCCCACAATATTTGTTGAATCTCAAAACCATGTGAAACATCACCTTCAACAGGTAGTACAGTACGCTTGATTCAAAATTTAAAGTGAGGGGTGCCATTCTATTGGCATTTTCCCATTGCAGCTAACGCTACAAATGCATTTAAATAGGTTTTAAAAAATACAACTAGGGCCGCATGATTTGCAAAGAAAGTCATATTGCACTTTTTTTTTGATAGATATTGCAAGGAGTTTAATAGGTTTTAATTTTCCTTTCCTTTTTGATAAAGCTTATAGTTCGGGCTGGCTCAGGCTTATCTTGAACCAGCCCCTAGTTAGGCTGACATAGGCCTAGTCTGCCGGGAGACGTCCTGTGATACGCTGACCCCCTTGTCTCCTTTCTCTCTCTCTCCTCAGATTCTGAAAAATTGGTTCTTCTTTTTTTGCAAACATATTGCGTAGGGCTGGACGATTAATCGAATTTTAATCATGATTTTGATTTTGGCCTCTCACGATCATAAAAACATTATAAACGAAGAAAAACGATTAATGCGCCGACCTGTGCTGGAAAAGCACCGTGAATGCACCTGTGTTATGTGTAGCAGCAACAAGTGTGTGACGTGTGTGGAACAATAATATGTGGAGCGAGTCCAAAAAAGTTAATAACTTACAAATTATGGCGAAAGGGTAGTTTCTTGCAACCCTAGAATTAAGATAAAAATATTCACAAACGAAAAACACTTCTGGTTGCTGATAAGTAGTGTTTAACTTTTGATTTAACACTAAAAATTAAAACCCTTGGCGCACTGCAGCAAGCAGACAGATGCGCGACTCAGAGCAGCATGTGTCACTGACACCAGACTCAGAGCGTAGTGGACCAGTGGAAGATGTCACCATTAACATATTATTTTACATCAGTAAAAAGCTATTTTATCATTATTTTGAGTCACACTGTTGAAATTTAGCTGTCTGTGTTCAAGCAGGATAATAGGTCTCCATTCATTGCACGTCAGGCTTTCCATTTCCTTGTCGGAGATGGTGTTGCTTTCAAGGTCCCCCCCAAAAAAGACAGGAGAAAAAAAAAAAGGCTGAATATTCAATTTCTTTTCCACAATCGAATCCCATGCCATCGAATGAAGCTTCAAAACTTCGATTTTTTTGGGTCAGCCCTAGTATTTATTTTTATTTATTGTTTTTATTGCTATTATTATTTTAATTTACTATTATTATTAGTAGTAGTAGTAGTATTTTTACTTGTTACTGATTTATTTCTGGCTGTTCTTTTAAGTTATATTTAAAGTTGAGTTTTGGTGGAGTTTTGAAATTAATGAATAATCGTGTTTATTAATCGTGATTTCAATATCAATTAAAATAATCATGATTATTATTTTTCCCATAATCGTCCAGCCCTAATATTGGGCTTTATAAATAAAATTGTAAAAAATATAAAACGATGATTATGTGATTTTTGCTGGGGTGTGCACCAAATAAGCATATTTCCTTATGTCTGGGATATGATTTGGAGGTTGGGGCATTACTGGAGCATCACAATTCTTTATTTATGCTTTATTTATTTTTTGTGACATATTTTACCTTTACCAAAAAAATAGCAGCTCCTGCAATTTGGATACTGCACTTGGCCATATTGCAGTTTTGATAATATTTTGATTAACTGGGCACCCCTAAATACAACAAATACAAAAAAAAGTTGAATCTAAGATACAATTCCTACACTGCCTGTGTGAAGAAAACACAGCAACAGCCCATGAACAGTGTGTGAAACTGGACATGTGTATCAGAGAACAGAGGACCAACACTTTAAGATACCATCTATCCAGACTGTCTTGGTTTGACCTTTCTTTCTCCAGCATATTTCTAAACACTGCAAAACTGTTGAATAAGAAAAACATCAACCCCAAAAATCATGCTTCCAAATATATTTGATTGAGGAGAGGAAACAGAACACACTGGGGCAGACTACTGTGTGCTCAGTCTCTCTAACACAGCAGACCTCCTCTGATGCCGAGATAAAAGCAATTGCCTTTTTTCCCTGATTTACAGTAGTGATGGACAATGCAAGATTGTTCTCTGTGATAGATGTTATTCCACCTAATTTTCTATGATAGAAGCTTTTTGCCTTACATCGGTTTGAATTATTCTGTTGCCTCCAGAACATCCGAGTTAAACTGATTAAATGATGATGGTCCTGGTGTCCATCATGTCATCCATCCGCAGTCAGATTTTCTGGACAGTGTCTTTTATGTTGTTTTCAATAGAGTGGTGTTCTACTGCCACAGAGTTTATCACTGCAACATCTAGCCTCTCTTTATGCTACCTTGTTTCCCTTGGTGTGGAACTTTAACAACCATTTTTATCCTAGATAGTAAAGACAAACCAAAAGAACTGTAAATAACCTCTACAGTACCTTTAATTGAATTTGGAAGCTTTTAGGTGAGTTTTATGTTATCTTTGTGTCTCTGCAATACCGACAGCCTGAAGACATTCCTGAACGAGCCATTTTCAATACAAGGCTCAAATCTGTCCACAAATATATACATTTTTTAGAACTCAATTAAAAACACTTTTAAATCCTACAGAAGCTGTGACATTTAAAGTAACTTTACTGTCAAGACTTAATGAGCAGTTTGAAGAGAATCAACTCACTGTGAGAATAAAGCATGAAGTAGAATTCCTCTCTGATGCCTCAATTCTTCATAATAAGGGCTTGGCTGAATAGCCTATAAATATCTAATCCATGAGTTTTAGCTTTTATGTTCAGCGAAGAAGTCATTAGTGTTCCTCTCTGCTGCCTTTACTGGTGCCTACGTTCAGACTAAACGGGATATAACTGAGAGTTCAGTGTCAGCGTATGGTTCTGTCCACAACCACCCCCCAATCCCCCTTCTATACCAACTAACCCAACCGCATCCAATCATTACATTGCATTGCATTGTTCCGTCTTTGTATTGTTTTGCGTTCCAGCCATCTTGGCTTGGACCGAAAAAGGGATTTTGGAGCGTAATTAGACTAACCTGCTTTTGTGATTTGAAAAAAGTAAAATAACCACCGCATCACCCCATGTGTTCCCATGACATAGCAAACCCCGTCATCGACACGCACTGTCTGGGGGTCCAGCTACCAGACTGTGACTGATCCCTAACCAGTCACCCAAACAGCACTGGGACGCTGTTTAGTTGGTGGGATGGTACAGCACAGCGTTTGTGTGTGTGTGTGTGTGTGTGTGTGTGTGTGTGTGTGTGTGTGTGTGTGTGTGTATGCGTGTGTGCGTGCATGTATTCAGGACAGGATGGTCATGGTTCAGTTCCGCTGAGCAAAAACGTAGGGACTCTTTCACACCATATACTGGTGTTGAATGCTGTTTTGCATGGCTGTCTAGGAGTAAATGAGTTAACACACACACATGCACACACACTAAAGGACTAAATGACCTTCAAAGCACACCTTGATCTCTTCTGTGAATCTTAGTAACAAAAATCCAAAAACCAGACAGCCTTTGATGCCTCCATAGACAATTGACAGAATGTTAACATGGGGATTTAATCCTATAAATACTGGCTATTTAGCATAATTCTCAGCCATGCCATTGATAACTCTGCATTTGTTTATAGGTTTATAGAAGTCTATAAGGTTAAGAATACAAAGGGGGAGAGAAAATGAGAAAATAAAAGATGACCTTCCTGCTTTCTTTGTCTGCAGAAGGAAAAAAACAAATGGATGCTCTGTCTTTTATCCTTGTTCTTGCATTTTCTCATCCTGCTCCTCCTCACACCATTTCTTTTACACACACACACACACACACACACACACACACACACACACACACACACACACACACACACACACACACGTGCTGCTTAAGTTCTTAAAGAGGGGTCAAAACAGGACTGAGGGTAGGCCAAGTTTTGACAAGTGGCATATAAGGGCCCTTTCATATTGATGAAGTTGAAAGGAACTCCAAATAAAAGTCAAGGGGTTGAGGGTTCAGCTTTTTAAAAGGGGTCAGTGGAAGGCCAGAGTCAAGGTTAAGCCATTGAAAGCAGGACAGACACAAAGGTCTGGTGATCGGTCCTCAAACAAAAAGTTAAAGACTGAGACGCATGTCAAAGCTACGCCTTTAGAAGAGGTCAGACTGAGGTTAAATGTTATGACTGGGGATTGAATATGAATTAATGTGTGGCTTGCTGAGAGTTTTTTGGCTATAAAGGAAGTGCTATGAATGGACTGGGTCCATGAGAACATTTTAACAGTTTACCAGTATGATATTTCCATTATGGCTTACCTAGAATTTAATATTCTCAGAAAATCTCTAGCAATGAGGAAATTTTCCTCAAGGGTCCAAGACTTGCTTCTGGCAGACCATGCTTGCTGACAGCAATAGCGCTAACAGGAGACAGTCCTGTTACAACATACATGAACACTAGACAGCAAGTGGAAATCCCTTCTTACATAATTAACCAGAATGAGATCAGGAGGTCACACCAATGTCTGCTCTAGTGCTTCGTTTATCTGTTTGTTTATACAGTAGGACCTCAGCTGCTGTCACAGCACGGCTGAGCCGCTGACAAGCTGGGCTGTGACATTTATTTACATAACATTAGCTGATTTAAGCTTTTTTTTTAAAATAATCTTTTCTTTCTAATTCAAATGAATCTATTAAAGCATTATCCCATTTATTATATTCGCCATTGTTGGGAAGCCTTTATTATGTTGTTTACCCAGACAATCTGGCAGGTCTGTGGGAGTTCAGCAGAATTTTTCTAAGATACATTTTCTTTTTATTTTAAGTAGCCCTACTTACCTAAATAATCACTGGGTGTTTACTACAGACAACCTGTTACACATTATATATACAGTGCAGACAGTTGGTAGCCTGATGGCAATGGAATAGCTTCGTAAATATCATTTAATATATATTGTTTTATTATAAATACATCAACCAAATGTTATTTTGAAGCCTAAAAACAAAGAAGAAATCCCTATCCAAAATCCATTGTGTATTGAATTCAGGATTAATCTAGAAAATATGTTTGGTCACCATTTCACATCATAAACCCAAGATAAAAAATATTAAATGCAAGGATCTCCCATTTGCCATGAATGAGAACATCCCTTGTTTGAACAACTGTAAAATATAATTCCTAGGTTAGGTTCCTGGGTTATCCTACCTACCCTGCAGCAAGAAAGTCAAACATATTTCTACCTGTAAATGCTGGGATAGGTACATAACTCATGCAGAGGTAAAGTGAATGTCCAGTTCATGACCCTGTTCTATAATAATCAGTATGGTGAATGAAGGAACACTTTGATGTTGTACATCTGATTTAAGGAATACTTCACCCCACAAATGACCACTTGTGAATCAATTAGTCACCCCCTCTTAAGTTGAATTCATGAAGAAAACTTTTTTAGTGCATGCCTCATTGGTAAACGACGAGTCCAAAAACTAAGAAGTTTCTCAAATTATTGAAGCTGGTTGGTTGGAATTTTACAACAGCAAAACTATACTGAAATATACATCAACAAACTTTCACACAACTCACGCAGTATAATCCAGGTCTCATTTATCCAGTTGTATGCTCAGCACTTCGCAGACAGACACCACTTTCATAACACGGAACTAAACAGAAAGTGAAACTGAATATATTTTCTCTTCAAAGCCAGACTCTGTTGGCAGCAACAGTTATTTCAACTTGTTGAACACAGTCCTTATCTCAGCTGCTTAGTTTGTTGTGTTATTGCGTGACTTTGGTGTTTTGGAGGGTTTATTTGAATTCACCAAAATCACACAATGACACAAACAAACTATTGATTGAGGCAGTAGTAGACCAGCACATAAATTTACATAAATTAATTGATAATTGATAAATTTACAATACTGAGTATATGACTGGATTAATTAGGGTGCTTTGAAAACTAGAGTTCACTTGCTTTGGTCCGAATCAGGGACTTATTTTGTCACAAAGTTGCATAATTGCCTACAGTTGGTTTGTGTTCTCACGTCAGCATTAACAAGCAGACCACAACTTGCAAGCGGACCACATACAATGCCTTGCTTTGAGAAAGCTGGTCTTGATTGGTCAGATTTGCCATGTGGTAAAAATCAAGGAAGTAAACAAATTGTTAAAGAAAAGAATACTTGCATAATAAATGCGAGACGTCTTAATGTTACAAGTGAGGGACAACAATGCCGGTTGAGTTTAAGCGCTGGTCATCGTGTACTCCATTGCTTGCATTGTTCATTTTAGGCAAACTATACAGTTCAAAAACAAGGTGCGGCTGCACCGAAGTCCCATACAAAGACAGTACAGGAGGAGGCGCACATTAATAATCCTCTGGGACTGTAACATGCTCGTGCTTGTTAAACCCAAACAATGCGTAATGTGACTGCAGTTGGTTCGGATTGAGGTCGGAACATGTTCTCACTAAAGACAAACCACACTAGAGTTTGTTTGTACCCGGATTGAGACCAACTCTTCAAGAAGGTCTTGGTCTGGTTGTTGAGGTGACACCCGAATCTGATTGCTGTGTTCACACCTGCCCAAACAAAATGCTCTTGGGGGGTAAACAAGCTTAAGTTCGATTGAACCGATCCAAACAGCGCAGGTGTGAAAGCACCCTGAGACCTGGATTATACTGAAGGAGTTGTGTGAGAGTTTGTAAACAGATGTTTTGATATAGTTATATAACGTAGACCCCTGTAACTTTAATTTATCAAGTTTTTGGATTCTTTGCTCACCATGGAGGGACGTGAGAATATACTACATTTTCTTTTAAACCTAACACGGGTGAATAATTGATATACAAATGATCATTTGGGTATTCCTTTTAACGCCAATGCACTGAAAGTGATAGCCGACTGAGTCAAAGTTGCAGAATAAATCAACCCAGCCTCAATACCATTTCCACACTGACACGATTTTTGTGAAATTATCCTTTTACAAATGCAATGAAATATTCACACTGCAAAAGTTCAAGTAAAACAAAAGCAATGTTCTGATACCTAAGATTACTGAGTGTGTTATGGGAAACCTCACTATCTTGTTAATATTTAGCCCCAGATAAAACAATACGGCTATCTCAGGCTCTCTCATGGCAAAAATTATGCTCATGTGCTGAACTCTGCTTGTTTATCCAGTGATCCAGTTTAGATTTCGGTAAGCTTAATACACTGGAGGGCATACAGAACTTTTATACATTTTTTGGCGCACAGAGACTCCTTGAGTTTTGCTTACACAGCATTTTAATGCAGAATCTACTCACTATACATGAGGTCCCAGATTAGTTTTACATTTATATAACCTTGATACTGTAGATTCTGGATTAAAGGTCCTTTAATCAGCTATCATCCTGTCATTATCAATCCTTTTTTACCACGTCAGATTCCCCTCACTTTGCACATACCATCATTTATTCAACGGTCACGATCATACAACAGAAACGAGATTAAAGTGGCGATATAATCCCTCGAGTTTAGCATGAATGTTATCTTCACTTGAATCTGTTTTGAACTGCTGCTGCAGTTTTATCGGGGAAAATCTTCCATAAGCCCGGAATTTCACAGTGAATGGGTTTTCTCATTCGGCAAGTCAAGCAGCAGTCAAGGTACATCTGTTATAGCTGAATGCTTTGCAAACAGCCGAGCAAGTGTGTGTCTGAGCGCGTGTACTGCTCTGTGTGTGTGTGTGTGTATGTGTGTGTGAGAACTAGTGTGTACATTAATGTCTGTATACTGTAGCTCCAGCAGCACCCATCCAAACTGTTGGCAAAGATGAAAGAACTGCATGATTCCTGACTCCATTCAGATTTTAAAGCTGTCAAAGCAGCCTCCTATAATGGAATAGTGCCTGTCTGCCACATAAAAAAAATTGCAGTTGATTTCCATTAAAATGTTGGTGTGTTTGAATGAGCACAAGGCAGTATGAATGCAATGAGTACATATGGTAAGCAGATTAGCCTACACATATTTACACTGCTCTATTTTTGGACACTATATATGATGATTCACTGTGCCAAAGGGGGGGTGTTGCCTCAGCTTCAACTCGAGGCCAATTCCCTGTGGTTTTGTTTTTGTTGGGTCAGTTCCTTAAACTGTTCTGTTATTAAATGTATGCCTCATTAACATTTACACTCTTAACAACATATGTGGATTAATCTTTGCAGCTGTAGCAGTAAGGCAGAAACACAGAAATAATATACACACTAATAACACTGACTTCACTCTACCACAAATACAAGCCTGTAAACACACACACACACACACACACACACACACACACACACACACACACACACACACACACACACACACACACACACACACACACACACTGCCTCATGTGGATCTTTGGTCTGTGTCTCTCTAAGCTGTGGAGATCTGGGAGATTCTCGCAGGCTGAACTCTCTGTCCTCTAGCTCTGAGGTCAGAGGTCACAGGTCACAGATAATGCCCTGGCCCAGATGACGAGCCGACAACAGGCTAGCCTCCGATCAGGTTAATAGTGCTACTGCCCTAATACAAATGTTTCGAAGACCTTTTCACTACGGAGGCTGGTGTGAACTAATCAACCGAACCTAAAACCCAATCGACGTCCAGAGATCAGGGCCGCCTTTGCTCAATAACAAATCAGCGAATCAGGACACAAACTGATATTCACAGGCCTTTGTTTGTACGAAATGCTGAGAGGAACAAATTGTATTTGTCCTGTTCCTAATCCATATACTCTTGTTCATGAATATTGTCGGCAAAAATTCAACTAAACAAATTAAGATTAGATTGATAGTTAAAAAGTGGCTGCACCTTAATCTCAAACACTAAAAGAAGACACTTTTAAGAGTTTTAAAGGACATATTTCTGACTTTTAGGAATTTAGAAAAATATCTCCTAATTTATTGCAAACATCTTATTCATAAGCCTGGTAGATGGATGTCACTAACACTGAATAGCTAAACAAAAGTAGGATTAGTGAAGAGTCTGGGGCCAGTCGCATGAAACACCTTAGGTATTCTGCGTAAGTATGACACCTACAGCTTAATTTCTCCTTAGATCAGGAACTTAAACAGTTGCACAGTATTCCTTCCACAGAGGGAATAACATTAACTCATTTACTGCATTGAAAGAGATTTTACAGCAGTAACAGTTTCCATGGCGATTGTCTGTTTGTTTGGACTCACTCTTGTGATGCCTGTTATTGTCTCACAAAGTTGGCTTATAGTTAGATAGTGAAAAAATGGCAGAAGAAAAGAAGACAAGACTCTGACCATATTAGCCAGAGGAGAAAAAGATTAAACTTATGGAGGAATATAATCATAGAAAGACAACACAACAAAGTAAATCTGATCTCCAAATAGCAGAAAACAGCAAACAACTGTAGGAAGAAACTGCAGCGAAAACTAATTCAGTCAAATCTGAAGTGTAAAATTGAAGGCATATCCATGGGGTTCTCCTGGTCACAGAGGACTCATCTCAGGGTGTGTTAGTTTATTTAATTTATCACCATAAACTCAGTCATGTTGCAGTTAAGATAGCGTCTGAGGGACCTCAAGTTTTTGTTCATCTTACTTTGGTTGCTAGGGTCTTTTGTGCAACAGTCTAGGGGTTCCTTAAGTATAAGACATTGGCAAGGAGAAAACCATAAATACTTAAGTCAACATTTTAAGGAAGATCTTAACTTACTGTGTTTTGTGCAACTGACCCCCAAGTTTTAAAAGTACTGCTCCTGTAGTGATTATCTAGTGTGTATCTGTTCATACACAGTAATTCAAATGTGATTTATGCTGTCATTTAATCAAAACTTTATAGCTCACAACTGATTATCATGATTAGGCGAGTTACAATCAATCGTCCCAAAACCATGACAGAAATGTAGAAACAATTGTGTTTTTAGAAGAACTATTCCTTTACATGTGTGTATTTTTTCATTACTCTTTTTTTATTCAGATACAAAGAGGAAGCTGTTGAAATCTTGGATTTACTCCAGGAACATGAAATAGGATTTGCACTGCATAAGGACAATACACTCAGTACAAAAGGTCCTAGTGCATGTGCTTGTATGTGTAAGTGTTTGTGTGTGTATGAATGTGAGTGAATGGGCCGACCGCTGAGTCAGAATGAAAAGAGCAGCCGTTACCTGGGGGTGTATCAGCCAAAAGATGTCTTTGTAGCTCTGTTGGACCAACACTCTTAAACAGTTGGTCCCCCTGTAGCTCTTTGTGAATTCAATGTGCTCACAGTGGTGGAATGTTCAGACCATATCACTGCCATTCACAGACTCTCTCTGTAGTCAGGACTAAACTAAACAGGACAAACTATAACCGAAGGCCATTCTTCTAATGGAGCAACCATACTATTAAAGAAAGACTTCACCCACAAAATGATCATTTGTATATGAGTTACTCACTCCGTGTTATGGTGAATTCTTAGAGAAAACTTGCATGCCTCCACGGTGAACAAAGAATCCAAACACAGAGAAAATTCTTGTCTGCTTTTAACAGCACAACTATATCAAAACATCTGTTTACAGACTCTCACAGAATTTATGCACGATAATCCATGTCTCATTTATCCAGTCGTAAACTCAGCACTTCTGCAAAAGAGTAGTGTACCTTGGCAAGCACGTTTAAACTCCTGATGTGCATTTCACTGAGCAGGGTTACACCTTGTCGTGTGTGGGACTATTAATGCATAAGTGTTTTTTATAATAAGGTGTGAGCAAAAATGCATGTGTTTGGGAAGTACTGAGCATCTGACTGTATAAATGGGACTTGGATTTTACTGCATTTTACTGTTGCGGAACAGCAAAACAACAGCAAAACTACTTTTACTTCAATTCATCAAGAACTTTTTCCTTTTTTGGATTCTTCGTTCACTGTGGAGGCACACCAGACAAGGTTTTCTTCAAAAATTCATCGTAACATAGGATGAGTAACTGATATACAAATGATCGTTTAGCGGGTGAAGTATTTCTGATCAAGAGAGGCTGGGAAAGGTAGGACTGTTGGCAAGTACTGTAGTGACCTGAATCCACACCCTCACTATTCCTTATAAATCTTGGAAGCAAATCTACATTACCTCGAGTGCTTCTTGAATAGTTTATTATTAGTTTCCCGTGTAAAATACATAAGTTGCCTGGTTTGTACAGGGACAAAAAGAAGTTCAAATATAATTATCTCATCCAAATAACAATTTCCCAGAAGTCTCATTTATAAATTATGGAAGTCATGCAGGCCCTGTAGAAAAACAAGTCTAATGTTGTCCATAACACTGGAACATTGCTGCTTTAGAAATGTCAGAATTTCTATTAAACTTATTTTGGGTTTAAAATCTTAAACAGACATCCTGTGAGTCCAGCTCTGGAGTACACCTCATACTGACATCACAGTCTGGCTTCGCACATTAGGTCTTGGCTGTGTCATTTCTCGTCTAAAATGGCAACATTTCTCTACAAATACTAGCTGAGCTGTTAAAGTAGCATGTAAATTATTCTTAAAGATAGATTTTATCTGACCAAAAAAAAACCTACAATGGAAAGTGCCATTTACCTGATAATTTGGATGATGCAGGAAGTAATCCGGACATCCGGCCACAGCCATGTTTTGTATTTCTCAGATCTTTCAAACAACTTGCTCGGTTGAATCAGTTTCGACACAGGATGGACAGAGCAGAACCTGTGGAGGAAGAGGAGCAGGTAAATGGAGGTTAGTGGAAAACTATAAAGGATGATGGGGGAGGGTGGGAAGGTTTGCGAGAGGAAGGATGAAGAAAGGAGAGGAGGGTGACAGAAGGAAGTGAAGATGGAGGTTCTGAGAAGACCGATATAGCACAGAGCACTTCTTAACCCACATAGACCCACAGTAAACAACATCAACAAACAACAAGTGAGGAGGAGTGGTTGGTGATATTTTGTTACACCTGTAAATACCTGAATTTGATTCCAAATTGACTCCAGATGTTACCCCTTTGTCTCAAAACTATGATTTGTACTTTACATCTAAAAAAAAACAAAAAAAAAAAAACCTAAGGAAAATCAACTTCCTAGTCACTGGATTTGCACCAGTCAAATCTAGGGTAAAGTGCATGAACTGGAGCCAAAACAAACCATAATGACCTATATTTAGATGATAAAGTAGCTGGTTTAACTTTGCACTATTGCAGCACATTTGTAGAGTAAACAGAGGTTTGCTATAAAGAAGTCGTGCACCTTATGCAAGTCTCTATTAACTCAGAGAGTTGTCATTGTAAGTTTTCTAAATAATTTTACCGTTCTGACACTGACCCAACTGTCAATCGCACCACACGCCACCATACTTTGATGGTGCGGTCTTTGTAAATGAACATAGCTGCGATAGAAGTTGCACCTAGGGGGACTTTAAAAGTGTTCTTCAGCTCTATGAAGCCTCCCTCCCGGCCATCCTTGGGTCAAAATAACCACAAATTCAACAACACGGACTTTAGTCTATTTGAACTTCTTAAAGTGGGTATCCTATTAACCTCTTGGCACCGCTGCCACTGAATAAACACCTGTAAACACTGACCCAAAAATACCCATAGGCACCTCTCCAGGTCTTAAGTTAGACCCAAGCGTATATTTGGAGCCGAGCAGCTCGGGCTCACAACTATGATGGTCTTTTATGCAGCAGTTCATGACCCCATGTTGGTATTTTAAAAATATGACCTGCCATTTTATAGACAGCTAATATTATCTTGTGTTTGCATTAGCGGTTGTGAGCGGGCTGCCCTTGCGGCTGTGGAGTGTGTATATGTGTGTGCATTTCTGCCTGTACATGGGTTTTTGTGTGCGTATATGTACTGTATGTGGGCATGTGTGTGTGTGTGTGTGTATGTGGATGTTTGCATATGCTGCACATGTGTGGCTGTGCGTGGGTGTGTAAAGGCTCTATTTTTAGGAGTTTTCAGGGTCTCTGAGAAGGTTTACTTGTGTTTACAGAGTTGTGTATCTTGCCATCTCTGACCAACAAGTCAGTGTACAATGACAGGACCACCCTGCCCCCAGTGGAGTCAATGACCACACTGCACACTGACATACGGTTAAATTGCAAAATCTTCTGGCAAAGGTGATGCAAGCACAACGACAAGAGGGCACTAACTAAACCAGCAAGTAAAACTACAGCATTGACTGTAAGGGCCGAATTATGCTTAAACTTTGTTTACCTGTTGTCCAACCACACCAGAGGGCCAAATTGTTAATAGCTCAGTTGGCGGAAATGGTGTAAAAAATGAAAAAAGGGAATAACTGCTTTAAGTGATTGCGGGTATTCAGAAAATTACAAAAATTGCCGTATCCAATTTTGACTTTAGAAAGGTGTGAAAAGGACTTCTGGTGCACAGTACTGACTAGGGTTGAGTACCAGTCACATGTGAACCAAATTCGGTATCCAATAGCACATTTATTTGGTCCTTTACTTTCTCTGTAGTAACACAAATGTCATATTTGAAGAAGCTGTGGCGGTGACATGGTAGACTAAAAAACAGTTCTGCTTCTCTGCTCCTTTTCAGTCACATATTAAATGTTTATGTGTCTGCTTGTCTAGCAATGACACTAGGCTGTTACTTAAATAATATAGAGAAGAAAATGGAACTAATGCCGAATATATTGCGGTGATCGTTCTAGCTCACTAGGATGCCAACAGAGCAGCCGATGGAGCCGCTGTGAAGCACTGTGACCAGATTCCTGTCTTCAGGGCCCTCTGCAGGGCTCCCTTGCCAGCCTCAGAGTTCTGCAGCTGGCTTTGAGGCACTTCACGGTAATTTTGCCTCTTGTCTAAACCTGGGGTCCTTACCCAGATGAGCTCTCAGGTACCATAATTTGGCAACAAATGATTATCTTTAAGAGCGGCACAGTGGTACAGTGGTTAGTATTGTAGCCTCACAGCAAGAGGTTTCCTGGTTCGAACCCGGGATGGGGGAGCCCCTCTGTGCAGAGTTTGGAAGTCAGCATGGGTTTTCTCTGGGTGCTCCGGCTTCCTCCCACAGTCCAAAGACATGCAGGACCCAAACAGGATAAGTGGTTACTGAAAATGAATGAATGATTTATCTTGAACCAATACTTGGCAGTACCGACATATTTCAGTCGGTACCCTTAAAGTTGCAAGTTTGTTATCTAGCCCTACTGACCCCTTTAGACTGTAAAGTAGAACATAAGAGCAGAGACCAAATGGAAACATTTACATGAGTGTTTAATGTGCTACAACCAAAATAATAGTCTAACTTGCTCTTAATAATCCTCTGTCTTTGACAAGTTGAAATGCTGGAAGCTTGACTCCTGTTTTCAGACAGTGGCCCACAGTTGTATCAAACCACAACATTTTTCTTATTTGAAGGTATAGTACGCAGAGTATGTTGGGTACTGTGTGCAAACAGTATCACCAACAAAAAAGAAAGTCAACAGCAGATAGGGTATATATTTGCATTTTTCAACAATGTAGCTGTAACTTTTTTTTACACTGAACACCTTTCAGACTATATCTTATATTGTCCATTGTGGCAGGCAGAAATGCTCTTAAAATAGCCTGCCATAATTTCTGCAGTTTTCCATCTATTACAACTGAAAACGGTGTCAGCTGATGAAATAAATAAAACTCAGAGATCTACCTTACCAATTATTCTGTAGAACTAAAATTGAGAAGTTTTTTAATGACCTAACCATGAATGCATTCTAAACAAAGAGCTTGGCACCACGATCACTAGGACCGCTGAAAGGCCTTGCTTGTTATGAGTGTGTGTGTGTGTGTGTGTTTTTGTGTCAGCCCGTGTGTGGCCCGGCCGGCTGGCATGCAAGGACAACTCGTCATTTACACATTATTTACAGACACACAGTTTACAACAAAAACAAAACAAATTAACATCAGCCTAAACTCTCGGAGCGGCCCCTCATTAGGCGCCACACACTGGCTGAGTAGCTGTGGCTGAACTGTATGTTTATTATATGTCAGGAGTCAGGAGGTTGTGCAAGAGGGACAGCAGCAGACTTCAACTAACTACATTAGAAGCTCAACGAAAAGGCTGTGCCTCACGAAAGCTTCAAGCAATACTTCACCAACCAAAAAAGTCATTTGTCAGTTACAAGGCCTGTCATGCGCTGAATCCTGAAAGAAAACTTGTAACTTATAATGTTTGCCGTTTTTGGTTCTTCGTTCACTGTGGAAGCATGTGAGAGGTTTTCTTCCTTAGTTCAATAAAATACAGGGTGAGTTACTGATATAAAAATGATTATCTGAGGACATTCCTTTAAGTCTATTAAAACTGCCTCTTACATGTTACAAGAATTAAATAGTAAACATTACATACCACTGAATTAAGTACATGGCCTTTCAACGTCGCTGCTTTAAATTCTGCTTCATGTGTGCGTGATAAAACATGGGAAAAAAGCTCAGGCGTTCCATGTAGCATTAAAATACCTCGCAACCCAAGTTTCAAAGTGCTCATACATGCCATGGTGACTCTCAGTGACTGATATATTGACCAAACACACTTGCACCTATGCTTAATTGCTCCCTGACACAATCAAAGCCATTCCTGTGCAGGGATTAGACCCTCTCAGAGCCCTTTGATTCGATTCCTTCCACTTGAACAGTGTACTAAAACCTAACCATCTCTGACCTTGACAGTGCAATTATCCGGACAGTGTCGCCGCACTAGAAAGGGGGACTTTGGGGTACGGGCAGCTGTACCCAGCAGTGAGGTGACTGCATCTGGATTAATTAAAGTGATTTTTGCTCAAACTTGCATGAGGGAGAATGTTAGCTCCTGGACATCAAACTCATGGGCCTTAATAACGCTTTTCATGAATCATAAATCCTTTCCAGCGCTATCCAGGGTGACACTTTACAGCCGATACATGACACTGTAATGAAGGTGCTCTGCTCTGAGGTTTCCAGCTGATGTTGTAGGAAATATTTACTGTGTGACTTACATTACTTTAAAAAGGTCCATCCTCCAGTTTTACCAACATTACCTACAACTCTATTTATCTTTCCAAGTTAGGAAACTGAATCTGAGCAATGATCATTAAGCAAACACGATCTTAAGGACTGATTAATTTCATTATCAACTGATCTGCCCATAATTTTCTTGAGTAATCGTTCATTTTTTTGTCAATAAAATGTCAGAACGTTGTGAAACAGGCCTAGTGTAATTTCCCAAAGCCTGGGGTGACATGTTCAAATGGTGTCTTATCCAACCAACTGTCAAAAAAAAAAAAAAAAAATCCAAATCTATTCAGTTAATTATCATAAATGACAAAGAAAACCATTAAATTCTCAAATAAAATAATTATTGTTCTGTCAACCTCAACTTTGTGAAAAAAAGGATGATTGTGAAATGTCAGAGCTCCGTGTGTCACATGTCTGAGTGTCATGAGTTTTATACAATCACACCTTCAAGACCGCTTCTCACTGCTTTACCTCGTGATGATAATGTGATAGTGACATAATTACCATGAAGGAGTAGCAAAGTCCTTCTGCTGCTAAGATCATAGAAGATCACTCAAAAAGATGTATGCTTTACAAAACAGTCAGCTGACAATGTGACATATGTGTGATTTGTATTTAATGAGACAGAAAATGCAACGATATACGACATCACCCTTGAACCGATAAGCCACACAGACATGGACTGTTTCTTAGGTAGGGCTTTCCTGTACTCGTAGACACTTTGACCACTGACAGTTACACACCATATTGGATGTTACAACATATAAATGATGAATCATAACTAAACTTACCTTTGAAAACAGTAATAGCCTCTGACCTCTGTATTTTCCCTGAGCTCTGTAACTACACACAACAAACGCAGCACTAAGTGGAACAGTGTCGCTGCTCTTGAACACCTACTGGTGGGCCAGCATGCTTAGTCAGTCTAGCGGTTAATGTGCTGATATGTGCTCGCGTCTCAAGGGTCCAGCTTTAACATCCCAACGTGATAAGCCCCGCAGAGAAGCCAAAGGCAAGGCCTGGGATCACCAGAACCCTGGGCTATTTAAAGTAAAGCCTAATTGAAACAGTAGAAACATTTCCCTGAACAGTTCTCCTCTTTTACATGGTGGTGGATCAGTGGCTGACCAGCTCACCAGACCAAAGATGGATGTTAAGAGGACTTTGTAGGACTGTGCGTCTGTTTGCAGCCAACACCATGAGACTAAATCTGGCACACAATGCACATGTTCTGAGCCAGAAAGGGATAAGGGATTGCAAAAGCAAAAACAAACTTTCAGACACACTTTTGTGAGAACATTTCTTTGCAAATGATAAACATACATTTAGAATAGTGTATATCAACTCTCATTATGGTCTTAAATAGAGTCATTACTTATTTAGGCCACAACTTCCTCCCATATTAAATAACAGGTTATTAGGTTTTTCCCTTCCTTAAGCATTTCCAAGGAGTCCAATAAAAATACCTCGAGTGGGAAATGGAAATATTAAACTTTTAACCTCTCAAACTGTATGTAGGCCAAACCTGAAATAAATGAGTGTCTTGTGAGCTGCACTGCCAAACATGAGTTGTAAACTAAGAAGTCGGTTTGATTTTTTTTTTAACCTGTCTGGCTGCCTGCTGGTCTGGTTTGTCTGTCTTAACTGTCATCCTGTCTGTCTGTTTGGTTTGTATTTCTGCATTTCTGTCCGTCTTCCTGCTTGGCTTTCTGTCAGTATGTTTGCTGTCTAGGCACGGTCTACCTGCCAACCAGCCTCTGTGCATTTCTGGGAGGCGTTCACTGCTCCCATGTAGTATATTCCCGTCTTTTCCTAATTGGAAAAACATTCTAAATAGCGGGGGTTATTTATAGCGAGGCATCAAGAAACATACTGGAGCATAAACTTGTGTAGTCTACAAGTGTGTCTGCTATAAGTCAGATGCAGGTTGCGAAAGCATATTTATTTAAATGGTAGGAAATAACTTCTCCAACTTTAAAACTTCTTCCAACATTTAGTGTTACTGAATAAAATCAAATAGATGCCATGTGGCTTGGAAGGCTTGAAGGATCATGTGTAAAGTCATGATAGCCATTCTGCTGTTGCCAAAGCTAGTATTTCTTTGGAACAACAGACACGCTGTACTACAGTGTCTGTATTGTGTAACTTGTTGGAGGAACAGAAGGGTTTGAATTCAACCAAACAAGGCTTCAAATATACAGCATGAACTGAAGCCTGCAGATTTGCACAAGCATAAACCTACTGTTGTGTGGGTGTGGACCAAGCGACATCGTCCGGGGCTGAAAAGTGACGCCAAAGCACCAGTGTCAAAAACTGCAGTTCCTAAAACAGCCACTTGAGGCTGACTCCAAAAGCGAGTCAATTCGAATAGACCCTTACATTAAAATGCTGAACTTTACAGCAGAAATATACATGTTTACAGCCTAGCACAAAAGATGGTTTTGATCTCTAGAACTAATTTCAACATTCATGACAACTGTACAGGCGGCGACATTTTATATTACCCACCCATTTAGAATTTAAATATGGCTTAAAGTTAATGAAGGCATGGCTACTTTAAAGTCTGTGAGGCGTCACCACAGTCTATCAGTGAGATCCACACCTTGCTCTTCCCAAGCTCCATCCTCTCACCAAAATATGGTCACTTCTAGCTACAAAAAACAAACAAGATGGCTACAGCCAAAATGCCAAACTTGAGGTTTTAAAACAGGTGTCAACAAACTAATGGGTGATGTCACAGTAGCTACGTCCATTAGTTTTATACAGTCTATGACAGTGGTTCTCAACTGGTGGGTCGCAATCAAAAAGTGGGTCATGGATCCATTCTGCATAGACCGCCAGTGACTCGCAAATGTGTCAAATCTGTAATAAAGACACTTTAATTTTGAGTGAATTTCGGGCACAAAGCTTTTACTTTGAAGTGCCACTTCCTGCTGTAGAGTAAGTGACTAACGGACACCTACTTGACAGGGACAGCAAACTAGCTCCAACACCAGTATGATGCTGAATGTATTTAACCATGTGGACCTTCAACTAACAACTAAGGAGAAACTGGGACCCCATGGCTGGACCAGACCAGGCACCCATTTTCAAACAGACAATTCAGGGGAAAGATTTTTTCTTTCATAAAACATATCAGACTTGCAACTGAATGATCAAACACAAAGTCTTTCTGGTTACATTTGGATTTAATAAAATCTCTTTCAACCACAAACCAAACCCCAACTGTGCTCAATGGCAGCATCTGTACAGCTCAGCTGTGCAGCTGTGTCAACTACGCTCCCTGTGTATATAATTGTAAAATGTGTTCATCCCAGTCAACTTGACTTCAGCTGATTGGACTGGACACAGCTTAACACAGGGCTGTTCAGCTCTGCTCAGTCATCTTTGGAATGTAGAGAGCACATTCTTTCCATATAGGGTACTCAGTGAAAAAAAATGGTGTGCAATATAACGAACGCCGACCTCATAAAATGGCACGCATTGATTTGTGAGCCAGCAAGGGACAGGGTGGAGGGTGTCGAAAGAAAGTGAGGAACATATGGCAGAAATTGTGAGTGTGTGCGCGTGCACACATAACACAAACAAAACACACACTGATTGTAAGCTTCCTACTTAGGTATCCTGAGGTCGAAAGGGCACTTTTTTATGCTTCTAGGGGTCAGGTCATGTCTAGGAACAAAGTGTTTTATCTCCTACACCCTGGGGTAGAGGTCTGCACAGGTCTGTTTTTTCTATCCAACACCCAAGGGCTCCTGCAGGATTTCCGACCATTACGAACCGCTCCTGCAGATGCACCATCCCACAGGCTCCTGTAGGGAGTCTGATCACTCCCTGATCACTTGTGTTCTATTAAAAATCTGTCTGCCTGATCTCACAGGAAAAAACTGTGTAAACCATATGGACTATGCTATGAGAAATGCTAACACAGATGCTCAGCTGTTTCATAAGCCATGTTTATAAGCTGTAATCTAAAAACAATGTCATTAGAAGTAAAGAGCGAAGCTCCAGCTTGAGGCACAGTGAGGGAAAAGTGAACAGAACATTTTGTATCATGCCTGGTTCTTATGTTATTTGCTTAGCGCATATGATTTCCTGGAAGGTTGCATATGGTTTCCTGGAAGGCTGTGCATATACATACAAGGTTAAGCCCTATAATAAACAGCCTCTCATATTTTCATATATGAAATTTCATCCTGTGGTAACGATGCTGACTGCACAAGAATAAATACGTCCCACGCCCGCCACATTTGTGTTGGGTCCCTGTGTGATCTGTGGAATCCCACAGCAGCTCGGGGCATCACTGAGACAGATAGTGCAGCTGGAACAAGCCCGACATCACTTATCTTCAAATGGAAGTGTCAAAAGCCCCGAGAGAGCCACTGCTGTGCCCAGGGGGAGCAGAGAGTGTACGAGCACGTCTTCAACTATGATTTAAAGTGGATCTAAACTGTCTGGGTCATAATTCTTTTAATAGTTTCTCTTGGCTGTAAAGCAACAAAACGTTAGGTTACCCTCCCCTTCTATTAATAAATGTCCCACAATCCAACTCAAAGAGGTTCCATAAATCTTTGTGTGTTCAGACGGGCGAGAAAAGTAGCAGGTAAAGGAAAGTTTTCAGCAGTAAGAAGGATTAAATCAAAATAAGAACATACGGTTTAATTAAAGAGTAGCACTACTTGAAAAAGAGAAAAGTGTATTGATTAAAAAGGGGTTGGGGTAAATATATCTCAATTTAGCAGATAGCTATTAAGCTGGCAGCTGGTGCTTATGACTCTATGCAACTCTAGCTATAAATCGGATACATTTTTAGTCACACACCCATAGCCAGTTGAGAGCAGCCCATCCTATCATCTCAACAGACCAATAACAGGTGAAATGAGTCGTGAAGGATGATACAGGATAGCCGGGTGACAAAGCAGAAGCTCCTCATCTTGCACTAGTTGTCTTGTTTGTAAAGACAAATACTTATAACTGCTTTAAACAATATTTTTTTATGTCAAAATGGGTTAAATCATTCTATGTAATGTGACAGGAGTCCCTTGCGGTGACAAACACCCAGAGAATTATCCACTGATTCTGCACTTCCCTCGGCTCTCTGGAGCTTTTTAGCATCTATCAGCCAAAAGGTTGGTAAAACCGCCTTAAGGCAACTTGACTGTTTTGATCCACTCCCACCGCTACAGGTCCCTGGCTCTGGTCACACCCCTTTCTCAAGTACCACACCCGGCAAACTCACCCAAGCCTCCCATCCCCCTGATTCCAACTGTTAACCCATGCTGCACTGTAAATGCACTAGCTACCTTCCTCTCCTCCGAACCATCGCCCAGCCTCAGCCCTCCCCCTATCCAACCCCTACCCTTATCCTGCACTGCTCCAGTCCAGAACATAAACAGCGTCTTAATTCAAGAAATGGCACGGATCCAACTTAGTGTCTGGGGACCTGTGGAGAGCCCATTGAAGTGAATGTACTGACCGTAACCCAACCCCTAGAGAGGGGAGGTCAATTATTCTACTGTATATGTTTAAACTAACCAGACGCCTTAAGTGAGAATATTTAGCCAGACGCTGTGAGTTATCAAAACTCTCTATGGCGGGGCGACCTATAGAAACGTGCTGCATGTGAGACAGGGAGTGGTGTGGGTGGAAAGATAAGTTGCCTGCTCTACTATATTTTGTTGCTGTGGGCTGGAGATTCCCCCTGTGATTCCCACCAGCCTTTAGCTCTGCAGGCAACCATTAAAAAGTGTGTGTTTTTATACGTGCAACTGGCAAATCATTTTGAGCTTGGACATGAAAATAGTCTTGTCAAGTCATTAAATTACACCGAAGAAAAGCTGGACAGAATTAGATCTCACTGGAGTTCAAAAACACTCGGGCCATTAGAATTTACTGCAGGCACTGTATGGTATTACCCTGCAAACAACACTGACCACAGATCAAAACTTTTAGTATTCCAAGTAACTCTCCAATAATTCCACGTATGAACTTTCAAGCTTCTCAAATGAGGTTGCCAGAGTATAGGAGTGTGTGTGGTTGTGTGTGGGCTGGCTGTTGTTTCTGCAGCAATGCAACACAGTAAGACGGGAGAGAGAGTCGAACAGAGCATCTCTGTCTTCTGTTTTAATCAGCAGATTAGATGGTAGTCACTCCTCACTGGATGTGCTTGTTGCACATGTTGATTAGTCATTAATTGGCAGCTTTCATTATTTGAGAGCAGCAGCGTAAAGTGGGGCTATAAGAGAGGGCCTGATGTCATGCCGGGGGAGGCTGAATAGCACCAGTCTATGAGAGAAAGGCCTTTTGGAAACGTGGACAGTGCCTAATTGGATGAGGATTTCATTGGGCTGCTTGGGAGAACCGCTCTTATGCAATGGCATAGATGAATGGATGGAGCTTGGGAGCAATTGTGCTTGTGCACAAGTTGGCTGTAATGGTGGCCCCAGAGGGCCGCGTTAGATGGATTCACCGTCTCATGACGCCATCTTTACTATGTCTGTTGGTAGCACATAATCTCTTTAAATGACTGATACTGTAAAATACACACAACAGTCGCATTAGCAGAGGAAATAAAGCTGTGTTGTGGCTGGTGCTGCCAATTATATTTAATCCAATCAATCCATCCATCAATTAATCCTTGCGGTCATTTTTCAAACACAAATGTCAAACAGTTACTGGTTCCAGCTTCTTAAATGTGAGAATTTGCTGCTTTTCTTTGTCATTTATGATAGCCAATGAAATTTTGGGTTTTTGACTCTTGGTTAGACAAAAGAAGCAAATTGAAGATGACACTTTGGGTTCTGGGAAACTGTGTTAAGCGTTTTTAACATTTTATAGACTAAATGATTGATTAAATAATCATGGAAATAATAAACAGATTAGTTGATATTGAAAATAATCGGTAGTTGCGGCCGTAGGTCTGGGTTGGCATCATTATCATGTACAACCAAAGAAAAACTGAAACCCCAAACAAAACTGACCTTGTTGGTAAAACATATAAAAGGTATCAGAAAAGGGCTGGAGTTATATGTGGCCATTTGGGGGTAAAGGGGAACAGGATTTACTCTTAGGAATGCTAACAAACTTTGCTGGCGGGAAAAAAAAAATCATATTAAGAAAGACTTAACGAAAGTCCTATACCTAAGTACCAAAGTACACCACTCTAAGCCCTGATCGCTTCTAAGTCTGAGTATAATACTAGCAAACCAGAGGGTAGAAAATGCAATTATGTACGGCAAAAAACATGCATACAGGGTCATAAGTGCTATTCAGAGCGTGAGAGGGAATCAGAGTGAGGTTCAGGACAGTGCTATAATTCAAGAACAGATAAATGCCTGTATTGTTCTGAGGTTTCGCACTGGGAATTATTTCTAGGGGAGAAAAAGGCCTTTTTGTTTTTAATCGTATGGTACATCTACCAAAGCCAACTAACCATGGTTTGTTTTGATTTTGCATTGCAGATTTCAGCTGGTACAGTGAGACACAGATCAACAGAAAGACACAGACAGAGATATCAACAGTAAAACTAGGAGAGGGAGGCTAGCTAAAAAAAGAGGGGGGCAGACAATGGGGTAGACAGATGGACAAAGAGACAAAGATAAACTGAGAGACGACAGACATGTAGAGATAAAAGCAAGAGAACATGAGAGCGGGGGTAAAAAATGGTGTAGGAAATATATGTGTTGAAGAGCTCATTTTTCTGACACAACTCCATGCATCCACACCACATTACCTGTGCCCACCCGAGCATGTGGCCCCGTCAGGTGTTCAGTTACCTACAGAATAAAGGCAACATTCTTGCCTCTCACGCAGGCTTGGGTTTCAGCCACATTTGGACCAACACCAGACAGTGAGAAACCCAATCCACTGTACACTTTGGTGGTTAGACAAGCAAGCATTGCATCACCTTCGGTCACAAGTGGAGAGCGGAGAGAATCGGGTCTGTACAGGTCCATATTTACAGTATGGAGGAGGAGGAAGAATAATACCACAAAGTTTTTCCTCTGGCAAGCGTCTAGGTTCTTAGAAATGACTCCTTCCAAAGCAGAATATGATTACTCAGCAGTTATACTGGAGATACCAAGTACATAAAACATGAATTGGGCTGTAACGTCAACAATAAGTGGTCACATGGGTCTTAAGGACTGTTAACTTGTGGTTAAGTACAATTTAAAACACCTAAATGCAAAAGTTTGTAGCATGCTTTAAGGCCAATTATGTGGGAACCCAATGTAGAACTTTTTAACAGAGGAAAGAAGAACATCTAGGAATAATGCCTGATTATGCAAGAGTACAAACTTAACCTTTAGCCAAAAACAAATAGCAGTTTCTAACATCCCTGGATTACTTTTTGACCACTGACAGTCCAGCTGAGCCTTTTGGTACAAATGGTGAAGCTGCTCTGCTTTTAGATTCAGGCAGTCAGTCGACTGACATGAACTGTGCTGTGGTCCCCCAGCAGGCTTGGGTTAATGGTGTCATGACATCAGGGAGGGGGTATTAACAGTGTATAAGCCTAGACTAACCAGTGCTGAATGACTGCTGGCTGACGCAAGACTCAATGGAATGCTGCCTGGAGCACGACCACAAGCTCTTATACCACCAATACTAGCTAATAGGATATCTCTGCCGCTTTTCCCCATGGATGGCAGCTGAAACTATATGCATACAAGCAAGAGCACAAGGAGGGGGTATCCGACCTTATGTGCATTTGCATTTCAAGGAAAGTGCTTACGTTTAAAATGAGGCTCCAGTTTTGGTTATGCAAGAAATCTCTGGGGTGATCACTGCCAAGCACACAGTATTTCAATCAAAAACCAACGGAGCATGAGCAGCACAACCAACAACATTTCAGACTCTCAGGAGTTTCTCGAAAGACGCAACACACAGGTCTGAATCCTAGAGCAAGTTGAGTATAGCTTATTGTGAGTATAATTATGTGCAATATGTGCAGTCAGCAGCCTTTTGGCAGCCTGTAGTCTCGTATAGTTCATGCCCCGTCATGCCTGTGCTTACTGAGCATGGAATTTATATTTGTTTATATGTATTTACATGCATAGCCTGTACAGCACTTTGGTCAACTGAGGTTGTTTTCAATGTGCTATAGAAATAAACTTGACTTGACTTGACTTGACTTGAAATAGCAGGACTGGTGCTGAGGGGGTGAAAGAAACCGCAGCTAGAGCAGTTGCCATGTGCACAGAGATGTGACCACAACATAATTAAATGAAAGAAAGCAGGAAATAATGGGCAGGGGCAAGGAAAAGAGAAATCCTCTTTGGCTATGAATGGGAGAGTGTCAAAAAAATGACATGCTTGAAAAGACACAACCATAGCATGTTTCAGACTGTATGTAGCAGCAGCAGCAGCCACGTGATCAGACTACTTCATATTCAACCACACTTGAGAGGTTAACATGCAGAGGGCTCTGCATGTGTGCAGTATCTAAGTGCTCCAGTGTGGGTTGCCAAGTTGAGTGAAATATCAGTGGTTGGCCAGATCATGTGTTTCACTTCAGTGACTCCAGAAAGGTTGCTGACTGGGCTTTGCTTGTATTAATTTTGAAGGTATATCAAGGTTCCATGTAAGACATACTAATAGCTTGCATACAAGGTTTAATTAATCCAGTATTAAGGTGCTGAATGACTACATGCACTCAAAACCGTCAAACACGATATCAACACATGCTTACAGCTTGGGTAATACACTGACATTATATCATGGTATGAAACTAGATATAGATTTAGGTGGTAATATTGTAATTGTATTTTCCTGGTTACAATTAAGTGTCATCAATGGTCAACCCTACAATATCATCGTAATATCGAGGTATTACATCCAAAGTATCGTGATATTTGATCTTCTCCATATCGCCTAGCCCCAGGTCCCACCTATGGAAATTTCTGCTTGTGGAACCCACATATTTGAACCTTCCAGACAGACTGATACCTTTGGATTTCGACAAGTTTTTCCCTTGAAAAGGTGCACTGATAGAACAGATTTTGGATGCATTACCTACAAAATCTACCCAAGTGCATCAGTCCCTACGTGCCTCCTTCCAGTCGAGCTCCACATTCCCAGTGAGAGTCCTGATCTGCATTCAAAACACACAGGCCAACGTCGATAGTTCCCAGAAACAGAATCATAAATTTGGGTGGTTATGCAACTTTCTGCAGAGACCACATGCAGCCAATAAAGGAATTGATTTGGAAGAGAGCCCGAATGACAGAGCAGATTAGACTATCTATGAGGAGTTGCTTTGTCAAGACCTCTACACATAAAGCTAGATTAGATAATGATCAGGCGCTCTCCCACTCACGTAGCCTTTCTATCAGAGTTACCATCATTAAACAGAGTTTCTCAAAGTATTGTATAACTGAGAGAAATCACTGTATTATGATCTTGATATATAAGCTGCAGTTGGCTTTGAAAGTCAAAATGAAACAACAGAGGAGGGGTACACCTTCAGTTACAGTCTGCATTTACTGGATTTCTTGAAAGCTTGAAGGTCAATGAGTAGGCCAGGGATTCGTAAAGACTTCTTATATCAAGCAAATCCACATCACGGAGGCCAATTTGATAAGACTTCCCAACACACTCCCTCTGGGAGCGTTCTCGCTGTTATATTGATTCAGTCCTCCAGACCTGCTTAACAAGTGCACTGATAACACTTTCTACAGTCAACTCAGTAATTAAAAACTCCTTCATCATGCTGCATTAAACTGTGGTGTCTCCAAAACTGATTTGTCTCACTTTAATGGGGACCCCCTGGAACCCACCCAAGGACCACATGGAGGACCCCGGAGCCCACTTTGGGAAACCGCTGCAGTAGGGCTACATGAGTATCCCTGGGAAAACGCCTCTTTCTCCCCCCTCCCCACCCCCAAAGCAAATGCTGCCAAAAGGATAAGGCGAGACTGGCGAAACTCTCACAGAACAGAGTTGGGGTCGGGGGGTGTGGGGGGGTCAACGCGGGGAGCTGGAGTCCTACTGGATAGAAAGTAGGCTATGGGCCACTGTAGACTACTGTTACGCAATCGTAAACAAGGCAGGCTGTCGGGATCAAAATACTGTTCCCCGAGAGACAGGCTAACACAGCAAAGGTTGGGAAAGGTGCAGAAAAGTGCACGAGATCGGTGCGCGCACTAACGCCAGAACAGTCCACGGTGGAAGCTTTCCACTAGTGGGGATACAGTAAAGTGAAAATAGTTACATGCAACAGCCCGACCCGATGAATAAACTTGCTTTCAAACTTCAATGACTGCTGGTGGTGTCACACAGGAAGGCATGGAGGTGGTTACGCGCAGCGGCGCACATGTGTTCCGACCCGCAAAACACTGCGTGTCATCACAACAGCACATTAAACTTTTAATACACGCGCTCACAGCCCCACTCTCCACGGACTTTCTTTAACCCCCCCACCCCCCACGAGGAGCACGAGAACAGTGTCTTGCTCGGGTAACATGCACTCACCTTACAGCCGGATCACAGTTGAGGCAGGCTACGACCCGCAGAGACAAACACGGAGAGTGGCAGTCAGGAGATGAAGGGACACTCGGCGGCGTTGGATCAGGCCACGGTGGTCAACATTCCCGGACTGGACAGATAGACAGAGGCAAGAAGAAGAAGAGAAGGAGGAGGAGGAGGAGGAGGAGGAGGAGGCGAAAACAGTGGCCGCAAAGACTGCAGGCAGCTCATCTCATGCTGCCGGGGAGGACACACACACACACACACACACATACACGCACACACGTACGCGCACACAAACAGACACACACACACACGCTCGCAAACAACTCCTCCCCCCTCCGAATAGACCACGCCCATAACTGAGGGTGATTAATGCGGCGTTCACGTCTTATGGGAATAAGGGCGTGTTCAGAGGATTCCGCTGTGTTTTTTTTTTGAAGGGCTGCATCACTGAGTTCAATGGGTGCTGTTTAGAAAACACACACAGGATCTGTGCCTTTATTTTACAGTGAAACAAGGAGAAGAAAATGGGTGTCTAAATACCAGCTCACATGTTCAAGTTGTTTTAAGAACTCATTTAACATCGTTTTCAGAGTGGCTCATTAGCAAATGGTTTCTCTTTTCTCTTCTTCAGCCTTGTATCAACCCATCTGTATAGAAAACAAACTTAAAGGGATACTACACCTATAAAATAATAATTCATATATCAGTTAGTCATGCTGTGTTACACTGAATCCATGAAGGAAACTGTTTTTATTTATCTATTTTTTCCGTGTGTCTCCACGGAAAACATTAATTTATGGCTTGATTGGGGGCCGCATTTAACAACAGCCAAACTATGGTAAATCACCCATTAGCAAGTTTTCATACAACTCGTGCAGCTTAATCAAAGTCTTATCTCTTCAGTCATTTGTTCAATACTTCCCAAAAACATTAGTTTGTAAAACTGAACCGAAAGTCACATTATCTACATTCTAAGGTGTTTTTTTTAGTGAAAAATGCATTTGTTTGCACATATGACTGGATAAAGAGACTTGGATGTTACTGCATGAGTTGTGTTGAGTTTGTAAATGAATGCATTGATTTTGCTGCTGTTAAATGTGGTCCCCAATAAATCGTTAAATCAATATTTTTGTTTTCCATGGAGGCATATGAGAAACGTTTTCGTCACAGAAATCACAGTAACAGGGCATAACCAACTGATATATATCAGTTCATACGCTCAGTACTTCCGAAACACATGCATTTAGTTTTAAAACTGAACTAAAAGTGCAACTTATCTACATTGTCTTTGAGGCCAGACTACAATATTAAGGTGTTTTTAGTGAAAATGCATTCGTTTGCACATATGACTGGATAAATGACACTTTGATGTTACCGCACAAAATGGAGGCTTCGAATTGTCACATGACAAGAAATCTTCCATTTCTTTACTTAACTTCGGCAGGTGAGCACTGAACATACACCAATTTACATCAGTGATGGCAACTCTGATGGGTTGCGGTCTCTAGCTCGGGTGCAGAACAGCAAGCTAGTGCTGTCCATGCAATGAGAGGCGCACCGTTCACTTGCTCAATAGCAAGTGATTTCTCCCTGACAGGTTGTTGCATCATCTCATGTATGGAAAACAAACATAAGTTCTACTGTCCTCCATCAGTCTTACAGCTACAAATGATTCGATTTATACATTAGTTGACCCTGATAATATTTATTTCCTTAAATGTTCGGTGAATGAAAATTAATTGACTTTAAAGTTGGTTTCCTTACTGTTACTTCCTTTCTGCCTCTAAACAATTTGTATGACACCATCAGACCAATGCATGTACAGTAAATGTTTCATTTGTAGTGTAAATGGATGTGGTAACTGGCTGCAGCCACAGGCAAAAGTTCTTGTATTTATATGTTACAGATAGTGTTACAGATTATTAACTACTTTTCAGGGCTTAAATGGTAAACCGAGGTGGTCACATGGTATAACATGAGACTAAAGTTGAGGACAACACCCCACTTTAAATTCAACACTCTGCCCTGATAAGCACACAATCATAAATAAAAACACTGGTAGCTGTGACGCTGTGAGGAGTGTACATTGCACAATTTGGGGTCAAATCTCATTGCACCAGAGTGACGTCCCTGGCACTGTTGTGTTTGTATCCTTCTGAGCCTTTTTCGGATATTACGAAAGACCTTCTGATGTTTCAATGACTGACGGCAACAGGTGTACATTCAGCTCGTGTGTTATTGCAATTTAGGCTGCTAACCAGTTTAAATCATAGAGATTAATAAAACATTTCAGAGGAGAGACATGCACTAAAGCCCACAGCGCTGTCAGATGAAGCTCCGCCTCAGGCTGAAATGACACCAGGCCCAGCGTTCACTTTATTTTTCATACTGCCTGTGATACTTCAGACGTGGCTAAGCTTAAGTGATGAAAACACACCATGGGAGTCTGAAGTGCAAAAGGTCATCAGTCCTGAGTTGTGCGTGTACATATCTGGATCGGGACAACAGGGGCCTTACACTGTGTCCCCTCAGTGTGTAAACACACACTAAAAGAGCAGCCTTGTGCAACACATACACACACTTACATACAAACACACGTCACTCATATTCACGGTGCCACCATGCAACAAAGCATTCTTCCTGTGAGACTGGCACCGAGACATAAACTAAACACACATTATGCTGATTTCACCTCATCAGACATTCAGCATAAAGCAGGCCTTTTGTTCAAATTGATTGATCAGATACATAGTAGACTACCCAACATCTGAAAACAAAGTTAATACAAACCCCTGCTGATAGCTGGTGTCGCTGTGTCCATCACTCATAAGTCGGCCAGTCAAGACTAACAAAGCTGTGTAATATAAGCTGAGGCAGTGGGGGAATGGCTTTCACTTATGTGGCCTGCCTCGGGCTCTACATGTAAAACTGTTTTGGCAAATAAATACAAACTTACCAAAGGGGTTAGGGAAGGCGTTACCAAAGCCAAAGCTAAATCAAATTATTTCTGCTGTATTATGTGGTGTGATCTTCTGGTAATTCTTGATTCAGAGGTTGTTTACGTCGGCTGTATGGTTTAAATGGTTTGGAACCATAACTCTGGCACATGCTCAAATGCACGTACACACATACAACAAAAATATCACTAACACCCACACACACAGAGACATCCACCCACTCGTACACACCCTTCAGAGATTTGTAAGGCAGATTAGGATGACTGTGGAGTGAGCATGGATTGTGACCCACAAAAGAGCCTGTTGTCATCTGCAGGATTTACAACTCTTTGGCCAACGCAATGAAAGTCACAATTACACACTCTCTGACTTATTCCACTGGGAGAATTTGCTTCTCCATCACCCTGCGCTGGTCAGTAAAATCCCTGAAAACCAGACCATTAAATTGCAGCACTTTAGGTGTTATCTGGTCACACCTTTTCACCAGAGAGAAGAGTTATTCAAAGTGTTTGTTATAATGAAAGTGTACAGTTGTCATTTCACTTTTTATCAGATCTTGCACATGATAGCAAATGAGATCATTTAAAAGCAATGATTTTAACCAACACTTCTGATATCTAAGACTTCTCCACCAACATCTACACTGTTTATTTCCCTGTGATTTTGCAACTAATGTGGATATTTGCATCATTCAGTTGATTCTGGGTGGAGGTGGAGGCGCACAATGACTAGTGTCTCAGGAATCAGGAATGCAGGTTAGCTTCAAGTTCTGTGAGAGTCATTTCGTGTTACCACAGTGATGAGTCAGGGTCATGAGCTACTGCCTGGAATAGTAGCTCATCTGTGGTGTGGCAAAAGAGAGACAGAGAGAGGTTACAATATATTTCATGAGGACAGCAGGATGACCACAGTGCTGGGAATGGCAGAGTGATGCTTTCCAAAGCAAGGTTCATACTACCATCTGTCCAATCTAACTGCTACAAAAGAGGGGACAAAAAAAGGAAATTCTGATTATTAAACAGTGTTAAAACACAAGCAGCCAGTTGATTGCAAAATTATTTATTGAATCAAAAATTAGGGTAGACAAAAATAACTGTGCAACCTTCCCCCAAAAAATACAAACAAACAAAAAAACAAAACAATGTGCACTTAAAACTTAAAAAGCAATAGCTTATAAAATGTTCACACTATCAGTGAAATAGCTCTCTTAAATCAAATCTTTCACGGCGATGATCTCTCTTTACTTTACAAAATATACAACTCTACAATGTGCTTTAGGCTACTGCGTGTAGATGAAGCCATCTAGCAGAAATGAAATAATCTCTTCTATTCAGAGAAAAAAAAACAGATGCTCTTAAGGTAAAACATACAACAGTAAAAAATAGTTTTAACTGAGCATGAATTAAAATAAATCTATATAAAACTAGAACTCCCTTTACTCAGATTTATCTCACAATCCACAGCAGCAAGCATTTACACCTGATAGTATGCTCTAGGTTTTTCTTCATTCTACAGATTATTCAGCGTGGACACCCTCCTTTATCCATGATGATACCATTTAATGGTCCACTCTCCCTTTTAAACCATACTGTAAACTTCACCTACAGTGGAGCACAATGGAATGCAATGACACTTGGCTAAACCAAGACCATTGACAACCCAAATCGCTGCTTTCCCACTGCTTTCTTATGACTCATACTGGTAGTGACTTGCTGATTGGTTAACTAATCTCTTTGCTCATGGTAACATCCAATATTGATATACAGTGCTTCAAAAATGTTGAAATGTCAAGGAAAGGTAAGGTTCATCTTAATTTCTCTATTGAACATCAAAGGCACAGTCTGTCATATCGCTACTGTACAAGTTTCTGCAGGGCACCGACCATGTGCGACAATGTCTTTAGATTTTAGCAGCACAAATAAAGGTTAGAAGCTAAAACAGGAGTATACTGAGCTGAAAGGCACGAGTCAATCACCGACATCTTACTCCTCCTCAGACCCAAGAACTGTGGAAGTTGGCATTATGGACCAGCTCTGGATTATAATACACTTTTACACACACAAAAAAAAAATCAAACAATCTATCTATTATTTCTTATGCTTTCAGTTATCTTAATTTGTTAAGCAAATATTAAGTAGTAGTAAATCTGGAAACATTATCAGATCCAACTTATTGCACCCCATATAGAATTTTTACAGCAAACATCATATACATAACACTGACTGAGCAACAGTATAAGGCATCCATAACTTAACTGTGGTAAAAAAAAAAAAAATCTGCAAAAGAAAGCATCAACCACTTAAATTTCCTTTCATTGGCACACTTTTTGTACAACGTTCCAGTTAAAACTACTGAATTCAAGTACAGATGGCAAGATATGTTTAGGAATGGAATATGTTATATAGATGCACATAAACCTTTTCCAGCAAGTTGTTGTTAGGAGCTAGATCTGATATTATGAGTGGAGTGAACTGCAACCCTTTCACCTGTCACACCTTTATAAGAAAGGTTTCTGGCTACTAAGAGAGCCACATTCCCCTTATTGTTTATCTAAATGGCATGTAGAAATCATTCTTTATACGCATTTTCTTCTTCTGAATTCGTGTCACACATCAGATTAAGACCCCCCCAAAACTTTCAGATACCATTCACTCAAAATGTGACTCAATCCAGTTCTCCAAATGTCTGCTGCAAAAGCACAATGGCAAAAAAAAAAAGAAATTAATTAATGATAAAGATAATAAATGTATTTATTGGTGCTGTCATGCAGGCTTCCCCTCCTACTGCTGAGGGAGTGTTGAGGAGGTTGCTTGGATTGTTCCCAGTCTGCCATTCACTTGGACTGTCTTTGTGGGCACAGCGACCTAGTTAAAAGAGACACAACATGTCATGTTTGTAATTCTCCCTTTTGGTAATGACAGGGGTAATAGTTCATGGCAAGCTGGAAAGAATATATCTGCATCTGTGGTGTCTGTTACTAGATACAGAAAAAATACCTAAACTACACTGATTTTATTAGTTAATTTTCTACCTCAAAACATAATTCATTCTTTGCTGGTCCTGTCTGACTAAAATGACAAATAATAATACAAAAATGTTTCTGACAACTCAAATTTTACACAGCTGCTGAACTGAAATTGAACTTTATCTTCATGAAAATATTCACACAGCAGTACAGTATGGCTGTCAGATGAATCCATGAACGCGGTACAATCTGCAATTCATTTCCAGTTTCCCGGCTGCTGCACCACAGGAGAGCTTTGTTGTGCCAATGATTTCTTCCAACAATGCAAGATGTGAGAAACCAGACCAAAGATGTGAGAAGAAAATCTTGTGTTTTTTTCCCTGTTGCTGGCTGTGGCTTTGTGCCTCTATCTCTTCTGTCTCTATGTATTTTCCTGTCTGTGACATTTTTTTCTCCCTCCGTCTGTTCTTTGATAAGAGTCTCTCTGGGTGAAATTATGTCGTCTTGTGTACCAAGACAAAAAAATGAATAAATAAACAAAATCATTAAGATATGCATCACTTACTGTGCTAATGCTAAATTTTAAGTTGCATAGGCTGCCTTTGTTTCATTTTTTATTTCTTCACCAGTTTATGTATTTTTCCCTTTTCTGCAGACAGAACTGATGAGAAAGATAAATATTTAAAAACCAGCAGCCTCTGATACAATTTCAGAACCCATCGGCTATCGTATGACAACAATAAAACGTCTGGGGGCAGCAGCCAATATTTTGGAAAGCCCGGTGTAGCCAGCAAATATCCAAGCCTAGACTTCCTGTTCCTTGCGCCATTTATTGTTTACAGTTTGTTAGCAGTTTAAGACAGGTCCAGACAACATTTTGGCTAATCTCTTTAAAAAAATATCTACAAAGGATGTAGAATGTAGAGTGTTGAAAAAAGCTAGTAAAAGCTAAATCGTTGTCAGATGATAGCCAAGTTGTGAGATTGCAACATATTGCCAAACATGTTCCACCTCTTCTGCTCTCCACACAGACTATTTACATGTAGGCAACATGTGACTTGTGACATCAATACTACTCAGAATGTGGTAACCAGAATGTACTGTTGAGTACAGATTCTGCCTACTCTGATGTAATCTGATCCAACGGGATGTTTGTAATATTTAAGTGTAACTCTGTATCCTACAATGTGTTTTTTTTATGAAGCAACTGTAGAACTGAAAATGCAAAGTACATAAAGGATGTCGGAGAGTTCTTCTACAACTTTCACTCCGTGGTGTCAAGAGAAGCTGTGTTTTTCTGTGTTTGTACCTTTTTTAGCCTCTCAGCAGCAGATCCGGAGCGAATGGCCTCCAGCATAGCCTCCCTGGCCATGGCAGGGTTCACGGGGGTGTTAGCACTTGGATATGCCACAGTGCTAGGCTTTCCCTGGGGCAAGGCAAGGGGAGGAGGTGGAGGTGCAATCATGGGTGCTGGTGGCTGTGGTGGTGGTGGTGGTGGTGGTGGTTGTTGGGTAAAGACAGGAGGTGAAGTGCAAGTCAAAGAGGAAGGAGAGGGAGAGGGAGAGGGAGAGGAGGGAGGGCCTGCACCTTTCTCCTCCCCCAAAGACACCTTCCTGAACTTCTCAAGCTCATCAGCAGCCTCAGATTTGGTCTGTAGGACACAAAGAAAAGAAACAATAATAACTCTAGACATATGAACACAGGCAGGAAGCTAGCTGCTCTCACCAAAGGCCGTCTAATGTCAACCTCTGACACATACAGATGTACTCTTGACTCTAAACAAATTATTTTCTGGTCTACTTTTTCTGCAGTTTATGTGCTTCACATTTGTCTGATTTTATCTTATGTATTTTTGTAACCACTCCATTGTGCAGAGTTATCTAGTTCTCTTTATTTATCCACTTTTTGAGAAGTTTTTGAGTCAGATTTAGTCATGCAGCATTCCAGAGATTCCACTTCTGGTAAGGAACCTCCAGAATAGAACCGCAGATGTTTCAGCTCCAGCAGCACGTTTTCTGCCCCTTTCATTCCACATGGGCTCTGACATGACAGCAAACCACAGCTCACAGTCCACACAGAGGGATGGAAAAAGACACCCATGCTTGCATAACTTGGTTCATGCATGGCTCTGTGAGCTGCTAACTAACTAAGAATGCTAACAGTTTAGATTTCACATATCCTATTGAACCTACTTCTTATACCCTACTTCTTATGCTAAGTGTAACTGCAGTAAGCACATGTGTCTCTTCTCTTTAGTGTTCAACAGGAAGAAGAGTAGAAGAGTATACAGCCAAACTAGCAGCTCTGTAGGGCTGTACTAAATGCTACTAAATGCATGACTACATGCTAACAATGACCAGGCTTACATGCTAATGTTGATGTTATGTCAGCATCTTAGTTTAGCATGTTAGCATGCTAACAATTAGAATTCATCTTCTGGGGACCAAATTCCATGGCAATCCATCCAATAGCTGTCAAGATAATTCTCACTAAATCAAAAATGTCAACCACATTATGGCACTATAAACTAGAATTACCACCTCGCCGTTGCATGCCTCCATGAACCAGTAAAGTTGCACTTACAGTTTACACCCATGTCCATGAAAACATGGATGCTTCATAAACATCTTCCCCTGGGCAGCACAAAAGATCTATATAATCATTCAATTTCAAGGTGGGCGCCCGAGATTAGTGTCACCAATTCTGACCAAATGTGTTTTGTCTTTTGTTCCAAGTTTAAAGAAATTCCCTCATGACATTCTTGAGATATTGCAAGGTCAATGTGACCTTGACCTTTGACCACCAGAATCTAATCGGTACATCACTGAGTCAAAGTTAAGTTTTCATGTCTGGGATTAGGATTCATCTTCAGGGGACCATGAATCTCTGCGTAAAATGAACTAGCATGGCGAAGCATGTGTACTTGATTATTGTGGACAGATTCAAGAAGTCACTGTTGAATGTGTCCATAATGACTGAATAAATCAGGGTCAAAGCGGACTGTAAATGAATCATTCCTTTTTTCAGAGTTGTGTTTAATCTTCCTTTATCTCCCACCCCCCATCCCTTCATACTGACAGGCATGGGGTGATATTGCATGAGTAGTGTAGTTCAAAGAGTATTTTACCTTCCTCAGCCTTCCGCAGCTGCTCTGGGCTCTAATTGCAGCCAGAAGAGCAGATCTCTCATTCTCTTCCTCAACGTAAGATGCTTTCTTCATGGTGCTGGGACCAGGAGTGGTTATCTAATAATGAAATAGAAAGGGGAAAATCAATAAACCGTTCTCGCTGTCTAGCCAAAAACGTCATTGACACTTAGCTGTAATTGCAGAATTAAGAATATAGTGTATTTCTATTTCCTGTAGTGGGATAAATGGCAACCTATATATATATTTTTTCCCAGTTGGCATCATTATTGCTCTCATTCTCATCTTTACATCCATCCATGTACTGTATTATGTGTATCTCACCTTCTTGAGCCTGTCCCTGCCTCCACCTGTCTGGATTGCCTCCATCAGGCTGCTGTGCAGAGATGTGTCTTTCTCAACAGATCTAGAGATCACTGGTCTGAACTTTTTAACTGGCCCAAACAGTGTCACCAGCGGAGGCTCAGGGGTGACACCACTGTCTGACACTGTGACAGAAGGTTGTGGTTTTGCATCAGGTGTTACATGGGTCGCTGCCTTGGTCACTTCCTTCGGGTTCTGAAGACAAGATGTGGAGTATTAAGTACACTGTAATTTACAGTAAAAACACTGCTGTAAAAATTCTGTTTTGAGAGACTTATAACACAAAACATTTGCAATACGGATTTTACTCACACTTGTCAGCCCTTGGGATACAGTCTGGGGGGCTGTGGGTGGTTTGGCAGATGAGTGTGGAAGATTGCTTTGTACAGGGCTGGGGCTTCTGAGCTGAATATGTTGAATATGATTGCTGTCATTATTGGCGATCACATTTTTTTGGGTGGGACCATTTGAGTAAATGTGCTTATTCTTGGCTGTCTCTGTTTCCAGTGTATTAGAGCTTCCTTTGGTGGATCCAGCACAACTTCCAAATCCTCCCCTGTCCGGTCTCGCTTCTCCAAAATCTCTCTGGATATCCGAGACATACTCTGGGAAGCTCATAGACCTCTTAGGACCAGGCGGGTGGGATTTAGAAGCAGAGTCATTCTCCTTATTATCTGACAAAGATGACAGGGAAGATTGGTGTGGATTCACTTTTATGGACCGACCTGATCTCTGGAAACCGAACGAAGCAGGGGAGTCATGCACATTAGGGATGGAGTTGGGTTTAGCTGAGGTCTTTGGGGCATATTTATTGATGGCAGACGCCACGTATTGGCTTGAGGTTCGCCTGGATGGTTTGAGGAAGGACAGGTCTCTTTTCAGGTCTGGAAGAATAGGAGGAGGAAGGGCAGGTTTATTACTTGGCTGTTGAATGTTTTTGGACACGGAAATTTTGCTCTCCACCTCCACCCACTCTTCTTTTGCAACGTTGATGACTTTCGCTGGTTCTTTAACTTCTTCTTTGACCATCTCTTTAGGCTGGGCTCTCTCTGCATGTTTATAAAAGGAAGGTTGTGTCGTTTTCAGGTCCTCAGTGTCACTGCTCTTCAGAGCAGTTATTGAGATTGCAGTGTGAGTACTTTTCAGGCTATCTGTGCTCTCTTTAGCCTTATCAACAAGATCTTTGCTTTGGGGCACAGAACTTTCTTGTCTCTCATTTGAGCTCCAAAAAGCTTTGGCCTTTCCAAGAAGAGGAGACCCCTCACTGGATTTAACTCCAGGCTCTGATGAACCACCAATTTTGTTCTGGGAGATACCTCCTTTCACCATGTTTCCTTGATCATCAATCTTAATGGCACCGATAGTTAATTTGACAGCTGGTTCTTCCGTAGCAGCATGAGCGACAGAGGGTTTGGGAGGGACCACAGTGAAAGTTTTCATACCGAAGCGTGATGTGACATTACAAGTGATTTTACCATGTGAAGCATTCTGGCTGGAGTTATTCTGGTAAACTCTATGCAACTCTTCGTCTCTTTCCGAAGACACAGATCTTTGATTGGTTGGTGGAAGAACAGACTTCTTCTCTTGAAAAGACTGAGTGTTACTTTTTACAGGATCAGGTTTGATCTCAGTGCTCTGACTGCGTTTCTGCATGTCAACATTAGGTTTCACTGCTGATGTTGTTTTTTGTTTATCCTCTTTCACACTGTCGGTATCAGTGACACTCTTTCCTTTGATTTTTGTCTGTAGCATCTTGTTATCCTTTTTATCACTTATAGACTTGTTTTCCTGCGACATCCTATGCTGCTCAGGCTGAGACTTAGTCTTTGTACTGCTGCTTTTATTACTGTCAGCAGCTGTACAAGCATTGTTGTTTTTGTTCTGTGGCTCCAAACCGGACTGGCGACAAAAGCCTGGACCTGTGATAAGATGAGGTAAGAAATAGTCAATTTAGAATATAACTAAAATACATAACTGTTTTTGTAAGTGTATTATATTGATATGACTGAGCCAGAACCAATAGACTGCAAAGGCACAAATGTCAACAACATCATCAAAAGTCTTGGCTTCTGTAATATGGACTGGATGGAGGCATTTTATTGATCGTACCTTTGCTGCCAGCTGACTCAGTCCTGGTCACTGACTTTATCTCATGTTCTACAGTGTGTCGCTCATATTCCTCCAGTACTTCATCTATGGCTGTGACTGGCACATCCATGTCCACTACAGACACCGGCACATCATTACTGTCTGTGGACATGGTATAGGTTGTCTCCTTCTCTGAGACTATATCTATGTGATCTGGAAGTGGAACATATTAAGAGTTAATACACAATACTTTGAACACATCACGGTTTTAAAAAGATTACTATGGCTATTATTTGTCAAAACTTACTGAGTTTGAAATAGTAACTTGTGGACCATGTGGTCAAGTAAAGTGTTTCAAACCTATTTAACATCAAACTGCCTATTTATAGGATTACTTCAGGTATTTGACAATTGACTGTGACCTATGCCACAGTCCCTCACCTGCAAGGTCCGCTTCAAAGTCTGCCAAAGTCTGATGGAGCTGGGCTGTGAGCTCTGGGTCATCGTCATAGCTGTCTTTTAACCTGCCTGACTTTGCCTGTAGGCTAATGTCATCGTGCCTGAGGATGGTACATAAAAAACGTGTCAAAACATTATGTGCACACACACACACACACACACACACACACACACACACACACACACACACACACACACACACACACACAGTCTCATGACATTTGCAATGCAAAAAATAGATTGGTGTGTAGGAACAGCCATAATACAGCACTCCCCATGACTCCATAATTCTTATAACAGTCATCCAGTCACCACCTAACAGCTGTTATGAACGGCTTATTTGATACTATTTGCTACATCCGGCACCCTTCCCGTTACTAATCTGCCCCAGAACCAGAAGGTTTAATTCAGTTCAGTAGGAGAAGAAAGAAAATAAATGCTAGTCTTTAAATATTTTGTGCTTGTTCAAAGTTGAATTACATTTTTATTGGATCCAACTGGCTTCAATACACATAGCTGTAAATATATTATTACCAAAATTTAAACTTCCTTCACTTTCTTCATTCTCATGACTTACTGGCATATTAGCCATAACAAATTACAACAAGAAGGCCAAACCAAATAGAATTTGTCTTCTTAGAAAGTTGGATTGGGCTTCTCCTCTACAATTCTGAGAAAACAGGGTTATACTGCTTTCCTGGAATACTGAGAAGCCAGCAGCAGCAGGCTCTGGATTTATAAAGTTTCTTTGAGTAACAGCATCGATCCAGGATCCCTGGTCTGGGCACATTACCATACACATTTCACAACAACTTAAAAGGCGAAAAGTGATCTGGGGCAGCATTTATTTTCCACAAAAGTCTTTGAATAAGGGCCCAGACCTATAAACTATAACTATAAAATCCCGGCACTAAATATTGAGGGTGCCAGCTTGACTATTGCTCAGATATAACACATGGCGGGAACTGCTCTTGGTTATTACTGCTGGAACAGTTAAAAACTGCAGAAAGACTTCTATAGTCATCTTAAACAGAGGTGGTTCACTATGCAGGTGAAAGAACAGGTGTGAAACTAAACTTGATTAGCAAATGTAAGAATCTAAGTAATATTTATCATGCAGGTGACAGCAAGGTGACTGGCACACATATTTTCTTGCCTGCCAGGAAACTGAAATGGTTTCAAAAATAAAAGGTGACATCAATGGTAAAGCTTTGAGGCGGAAGATGAGTAGGAGTCTGCAGAAAACAAATACTGGGAAGCATGAAGACAAATATAGATGAATGAGTAAGGTAGACACTTTGAGTCATTGGTATTCTCTTGAGGCCAGTACAGATGTCTGAATGTGCCTCACCAGCTTTAATGAGACTTTCCATCATTTTAATGGCCAAATATCTCATATTAGGTAAATATAGATATACAGTGTATGCTTGTCACTTTTATTCTACTTTCCTGCTTTACTCTTGTTAACCCCTACTTCCATGCCTTGTCTTTCTATGACTTCCTCTCTACCTGTGTCTCGATCCCCAGGTGGCACATCCCTCATCGCTGTCACTGGAATTGTCCCGCACTGGTACCAGCGTTCTTTCCGCTCCGCCTCCATTACTTCCATCCAGAGACAAACTCCCATCTGGGGATGTGGGTTGGGTGTCAGATGGAGAGCTGACCATGCCTGAGTCCTCACCCTCTGCCATGCCTTCAGAGGCAGCGTAACCCTGGTCAGGCAGGCTGCTGCCACCACTGCTGCTGCCCAAGGACACAGTCTCCTCCTCGGGTGTTGCAGTTTCTGGTTTCTGGCAAATAGCTGTGGAGCTTTGCATAGAATGGAGCCAAGCTGGGAGAGGATTGAGATAAATCTTAATGTCAGTTTGAGTGTTCCTACTGTGCTTTAGTACAACTCCACATGCAAATCAAAGGCTTTCCAATGGCCTAAGGTTGTGTATGGCGAAAGTAAGGGACTGAGAATGGGCTTGCATTGAAGTAGAAAATTAGACATAATAGAGGCATTAGGTTTTTTTTAAACTCATGTCGTGCATTAACTTCAAAAAACTTCTAGGCCTCATTTCTTTTTCCCAAATCCACAAACCTTAAAAGACTTTTGATACCTGAGGAAAACACAGCTTTAAAAATCATTAGGACACTTGTTTGAAAAGTAGCATGCAGTTGAGCAAGAAGAGCAAGAGATGGAAGAAGAGGGGAGAAAAAACAGAGGAAGTATTTATGTTAGTTTCAACATTCAATCTGACACCACACACACACACAAACCAGAAAACACAAGCCAAATATACAAACACAAGCCCAGAGCACAACCACTTGTGGCTTGATAAAACAGCTTAAATGATGTGTGGGTGGACTTACTGTAAACAAACCCTTTTAATTAGATTTTTACAGTACTGTTTTAGGTTCCAGTGAAAGATAGTATTGCTTCATACCCTCTCATCTCTTTAGTACAGTCATGCTCTGGTCAGTCCTGTGGGTTTTGGAGAACTTATTTAGTCTGTTACTGATCCCATTGAACTCTAGGCCAAGAGAATTAAAATCAATGTACCATTTGTTTGGTTTTCAGCAGCTCAGCCAGCATGCACAGCACTGGGAACTCAACAGAGGATTCTTTAAAATGACTTTAACAGTGAGTGACCTTGTTTGTAATACCAGGTGTCTGAGTGTGTGCATAAATTTGGGCATGCATTATGCTGCAATATTCCTTTCTATGTGTGTGTGTGTGTGTGTGTGTGTGTGTGTACTAGGCCTGTCAGTTTTGGGCCTAGTCCTAATGGTGTGGAGAGAACAGTCAGTTCCAGGAGATGTGGTGATGACTCACAGGGCTGTCCTCCCAGCTCCTTCCCAGCAACAGCTTAGTCATGCCAGCTCCAGCCACAATCAGCACACATGCACAGACAAGTGCACGTATACACACACTGTATTGTACTCTCATATGTTTACACACATATATGCTCGTATTACAAACACACCAGTAAACATCCTCACACATACTTCTAAAACTTCCGCCTCAGTATGACCATAGGCAAATGCCTCAGTTAAAGCCAAACAAAAGGTGTCCCATGCAAATCAATACTGTGACGTGTTACTTGTCAAAGTCCAACCACGGCAAGCCATGCACAATCCCAAAACCGAAGTCCTTGACTCCCGATCTAGTCTTAAACTGTTTAATTGAAAAATGGCTTTCAAACATATATTCTGTTTTTCAATCACAACACAGATTGCCTTTACAGATAAGTGTGTGTTCATTATCACAGCTCTACAGGCACAGTGAGTACACATCTCCTTACTAGGCTACACATTTGTACCATAACTCAATGGCATAGCACTTACAGAGGACAAATCATACTTCACATACATAAATTGATTAGAATCTGTGACATTACAATAGTTGTGTTCATATGGTAACAGAACATGTGACAAACACAAGGGTTCCACTCCCTTAACACAGTTGGCACACAAAAAGAGCATTATGAATATGTATCTAATAATATGGTGCCCAAACAGTAAACAAGTTGTTTTGTGATATAGTCACATTTTCAGTCACAGATCAAAATTAAATCATTTAAAAACAAACTGAAGCAGTCACGCAACTATAAGCCTCCACAATACAGCGTTCCTAAACATTTTCCATTTCAAAATTCTATACTTTTCAAGACTCTGTCTTAGAAGATTTTTCAGACCATATTTGACATCTGATAACAGAATAACCATTGCAAAACTTGCAATAACGTGCTGTGGCCATTCAGTCGACACTCCTATGGAGAAGACTGAATGACTTTCCTCTGTCAGACATTTCTGCTCAAAGAGGAAATAAATTAACCAGTGCTACCTGTACTCGTAATATTTTCCCTGTTGAATAAACATTCTTCTATTTCGATCCCCCATATTCTTTTTCAATTTTTTAACTGAAAATGAGTTGAAAAAAGTTGAATAATTTAGGTTTCAAGGCATCTGTGCGGCCTGGTTTATTCATTACGTCCATGGAAACAATGATGAATGCATAAATGTTCAGTCAAGCTCAATGTTTGCTTATTTGTGATGCTTTATATTAATGCAATTCAAAGATAGTGCCGCATTTTCTTTCAAACTAAGTTAGTCACAGCTCTCTGGATTTGGTAAGTTATAAAGCACTCTGAGTAGAGCTGGTTTATGGGTTGTGATGTACAGGCTTAGAGGCAGCTCTGCGTAGAAGTCTTCAGTCTATACTTCCAGCCTTGCTTTTGACAACATCAAACTTGCTCTGACCCGCAATCTCTCACAGAGTGGTCAACATTTTCGCTGCGCTGGCTGCCTGCTCCAATCACCATGACAAACACTGCTTGTGTAACCAATTTAATTTTAGAATTCCTGAATCATATATTTTTGAGAACAGGATAATGGCAATAGTCTGGAAATACCAATATTTTTCCACACTCCCCTTTCTTTTCTCCATACTTCTCCAGACCTGGAAACAACTAAAATCAACCTCCATACTCCAACAGTTCAGTTTGTAGTATCATGCTCTTTCCTAAGTAGACTCTTATGAGCTCTCCTCTCGAAGAGGTCTTTAATTTCATACATTTATCTTTACAATACATGAGGCACCACTACCTAAAAGCAACATGTCATTGATAGATCACCCTTTCCACAATATTGCCAAAGGCAGCATGCATTCAGGTATCAGATTTCCAAACCAAGCCACAACACCGAGCACAGAGAGAGAAACATACGCTGTCCAACTATTGATCTGCAGATATCGCATCACCAAAATATTGGCTGATAGATATCGCATGCCTTGCCTCATAGCCTCATTTGAGTGTGTCACTCATCAATCACGCTGTAACTGATACGTCGAGGGTTTAGCTCATCCGTCATTGTATAGTCTTCTGACCACATTCTGTGTCCACTTTTAACTCAGCTCTGAGCTCATGCATAATCGATAACAACCAGTGGATCACGTTGAAATACAAAACCACCAACAGTATATACATACATTTGTTTAAAAAAAAAAAAAGAAGAAGAAAAAAATCATTGCAAAGTTTAAGCGTGAAACTGGAGAGCACTACTTGCTTTCACTTGCAGCATTTTGTGTCCTCACCAGAATCAAATCCAAACCATCAGACAGATGCAATTAGGGTGCTGCAAAGTGGCTTCTGTGAGGCTCTGTGACGCCAAGTGAAAGCAAGTAAGAAATATGAGACGATTAAATACATGATAGCAATGAGACCATGACAACATATAGAAGAGTACAGAAGAAACAGTGGAAAATATCTTAAAAGAATAAGAGGAGGGTGGTGAACATCAAAGGGAGGTCCAGCAGCAATAAGAAGGGCCGAGAAGAAGCAAAGGGAACTGATTGAATTGGATTGTCGGATGACAGGAGGGTCAAGCCCGAGAGAGACTTCAGGAGTGTTTGGAGCGCAGACGCACAGGCCCACAGCAGTACACTATAAAGCAGGGTTCGGGGTGGGGGAGTAAAGAAAAGAACAGATGAGATTTGAGATGGATAGATCATGAACATTGCACTTGGCTGGGAAGGCGATGAAAACAGCATCCAGGAGAAAAATCTAAAGTAAGGAAAGAAACCGAGGACAACAACCAGTGAAATGAAAAGGATGCAGGGAACATACAGAAACATGAGGTGGCTTAAATACGGTCCAGCATCACTTAACCATGTCATCCATTATCTAATATACTGCCATGTACTGTAGAAATGCAACAAAAAGCCACTCCAGCTGATTGGTCTTGACCCCAGCCCTGACCTTTTGGACCCAGAAGAAATAACAGGGCTTATGGGCTGACATTTATAGATATGGAGCACCTTGACCTCACATGGACCCAGTATCACTTAACAGCTCAGCTGCCTGAGTTGCTGATGGAGTGATGGAAAGCACGTGAGGACAGAGTGCAGTATTCACATACACACACACAAGCACCCAAAAAGATTAGGCAGGAAAGAGTTGTAGCAGATACAAAATCTAAAGTGGGACAAATGGAATAAAAGTTAGAAAATCAGGAGAGCAGCTTCTCTGAAAGAAAAGAAGTGAAAAGAGCGAAGGAAAAGGAGTGTCCGTCCATCTGGAACCTACACTGGGGAGCTGCTTCCTCCACCTCCATAGGACTCTGCGGGGAGATGCTTTCTGTGGGCTCAATGGGAGGGGAGGACAAGGTAGGGGGTGAGACATGCTGCGGAGGCTCCTGGGCAGGGGAGCGACGAGGTTTGGGTGGCACTGGTCGATCAGCAGTTCCTGAGGAAGAAAAAGCATGCAGGCAGGGGAGGCACTGATTGTCATGTTTGTAATAAAAATGACAGAAACATCTTACATGCAAACTTCTTGTCAAACTGAAAGTAGCACAGAAATCGTTATGTAATCACCAAGATCTTTGTTTTTCACTTATTCTGGCAATGTCTTGGCATCTGTATTTTTGAGCTACACTTCTTAGAAACTGCTTGTTATTCAAACAGTGGTTTCTTTATTCTCGGACTTTCTGGTGATGGAGTTTGAGTTTCTGTGGGCTGAACTCCTTCCTTGTCTGCTGAACCATGGAGGTTATCATGCTTACAGTGCTGTGAGCTACTCTTGTGTTAACAGTACATTCATTTGGAAGTTTTTAGCATTGCTCCTGTGGAATTTCACAATTTACTTGGCTACTGTACACTGTGGAGTGCCAAACCTTGGCAACAAAGGTCTGTAGAGTATCAGCTTAAGTTTTACTAATGAAGTGTCAGCGACAACAGGTTCGTAGCTATATTTTGGTTTAGATAAAAAAACTCCGGAAAAAATTGGAGAATAATAAATGTGTGTCCAGAGAAGAATTGTTGTTTCACTTCTTAGCTGCATGCTCATGCCACTGTGGCTTTCAGTATGTCTTCCTTACCTCCAATTTGTGTTCTATCACGAAGAAATGCTCGTGAAATGTTCTGTTTTTGTAAATCCAAGTCATTATGACTTTTAGTGTGTACACATTTTAAAATCTGTCTGATACAGGGTAACTTCAATATTTTTCAACCTGAACCCTGTTTACATGTTGTTGTGTCTGAGTGACTAATGTCAACAACAATCTTTTTAAAAACTATTCCAGTATAGTGACATAGTATAGTGGGTTTGTTTTTGCCACTAACAGGCTCAGATTGATGTTCTAAATGTCTGACGACATATAGGACCACTACAGAGATGGACTCTTTTTGTGAAAGAGTAAGATCTTTTTTATTAGACCAGACACAGCCCCCAGGTCAGTAGAGCCAAACACATACAGTACAACACATTTCATTCAAAGTCAACAGAAACAAAATAAAACTCACAAACAACTGTCTTGGTTTGTCATTCTGCCGTTCCTACAATCACCAGCTCTGGTTTGGTTGAAAACCCTTAATTCACCCCATTAAATGTAAACGTGTGCCGGCTCTTAATACACTAAAATTGCAGATTATTTAAAAGGAATCTGGTGGCTTTAGCGACAGCAATTTCGGGGCTATTTCTGGTTAAATAAACACAATCTTACTCTTTAACAAAAAGGTCTATCTCTGTAGGAATCTTTTCCATATTGTTGTCGGACACTTTTAATGACAATCTGAGTCTGTCTGTGGTAAAACAAGCACTTTTAGTGGGTATGAAGTGTTTCCCACAGAATGAGTGTTACAGGGGGAAGGGGCAACAACAAACTTTCGTTTTCTTCTTTAAATGCCTGTGTGTCCCTTTGTATCATCATGTGTCCTGTATCTAAGTCTAAGGTTTTGTGGGTCTCTGAACGCAGCATAGGCAGAGCTCTCCATAAGTTCAGCTTGTGGCTCACAAGGTGGCTCCGTTGATCAGATCAAAGTGATGGATGAGAGGAGCAGCTTCTGCAGAGGCAAACATTTAGACCCAGCAGAATGTACGGTTAAGTCCAGCACCAAAAACAGAAAATGTATTTGTGGCGGCAGATGTTTTAATCTTGACGGGCTGCCACAAATAACTAAATGTTTAGAAAACCCTTATGTACATTGAGGGTGTATATTAAGTGGTTACATTGCAGCCCTCTCACTAAATTCTGGACCAATTAGAAAACTGTCAATCTCATTGATCTCTTAGACACAAAAATATAGGAAAATTGGGTTCAGAAGGAAAAATATCTAAGTTACACTTTGAGACTGAAGCTTCATCAGACATAACTGCCAGATTACTGCCTGGCTAGGTTTGCCCAGTTTTCAAAAAAGCAAAATAATGTGTTGTGAGGAACAGAATACCTACAGATGATGTTACATATAATTATTACTTAAAGGTTAAAACCAAAATGTGTTTAAGTGTTGCATAGCAGTCCCGCACCCTAAGATTTCCACCCTGTTTTCATACTAAAATTGGTACCAACTGACTAGGTTAAAAAAAGCAACGTGGCTGCTAATGTAAGAAGAGGCAGTAAGACAGGAAGTGAAGAGATGTGCAATATATGCAGACTATGATACACAAAGCACCAGAGACAGGTGACGCAAACAGAAGTGTGAACTGATGAATGGGATAAAGTAAATCTGAATAACATATTGGATTATAGGGGCAAAACCACAATTACTGTAAAACAGCACTGTTGAAATATAGCTACCTAAACGTCCTTATAAGACCAGTGATGCATCAGCGCGCTGTGTCTTAGTCAGCAGGTGCTGTCGATGTGCTACTTTATGTGTTTACCCTGCTGTCGACAATAGGAGGGAAGTGAAACAGCATGGAGGGCTAAGATGATAAACAACACCATCATAACCTTGACAGCTTCTGGAGTACACACACACTTAAATGCACACACACAATTGATTCCTCCTCTCATATCCATGAAACCCTAAAACTACCCTGATGCTAATCCTCACAACAATTTGACTGACAGTTTCTTTTTCTATCAGGCGTTTCACATAAAGAAAGACCAAAATGAGCACAAAGACACACACTGCACTAAATGCTTTCGCTAAATAACAGTATGATTTATGTGTACACAGTCTCAAAAACACATGTATTAACCAGTGGAGGTTGTTCTGACTACACTTAACTACTAATTCACATTTTCCCCTGAGTTCTCTGCTTCAAGCTGAAGCTGTAGTACAAAGAATATTTATTCTATAGATGAGTGAGTGATAATGTTTAACTTCTACAGTAATTCTATATTACAGTTTCCCTTTTAGTGTATTGGTGTGCACTTCACCTTTGTTTATTTAGAATTAGAGATCTTTAGTATGACAAAGCCTCCCAGTGCAAACGACTTACAGTTTACAGTTTGATACACACATTAACTTTGCTATAATGACCGGCTAAATAAAACCTATATATATGAAAGACTTAATCAAACCTTATACATGTACTGTGTACATTTCTATCCATGCTTATACAAGCATAAGGGCACCACTCTATACTGTATGTGCAGGGTGTAGTTGTCTAGCCCTGACATGTGTACCAGCTATTCACTTACTGCTACTCGCATGTACTGTTTATGTATAACAAAGTGCAGTTGTCAGGCTTAACCAAATAGCATCTAGTTTGTAGTTGCTGCATGTGAAAGTTGAAGATGAGGTTGTGTGTAGGATAAAAAGGGGTCTGTTAGAGAGAAACTGGCTTTCGGAATAAAACTACTTTTAACCACAAACACACATTTAAACTCTGTGAATACTTTCTAACAGATTGTTAAGTCAAAGCAAAAGAGAAGAGAGAAGGTGTTGCACTGTCAGCAGTGTCAGCAGAAAGAAAAAAAGAGAAGAAGCTAGGTCTATAAATTTATTAATGAACCTCGTGCTGTCTGTTCTATCCTGACTAATGCAATAACCTCCTCATACTTCATCCTTTCTCTTGCTTTCATCCGCCTGTCTATCATTCTCCTCTCCTTAAACCCCTCTAGTCCCCTTGTTTCTACCTTGCTACACTGTCATCCCGCTGCCAAAACCTTCCCATGCTCCTTTCTCTGAACTCCATTCTGGTACCCTCACCTCTCTCATCCCTATTTCAGAGGTCTGCGGCTTTCTCATCTCTGCCCCTGTCAGACACGACAGCTCTCAGCTGCAATCTGACTTTGCTACAGAGAAAGATCTAGGTTATATAAAGATCAATACAAGGCCAGCTAAAGTTCAAGTAGATCCGGTTTAAATCTATGATGGCTCTGTCTGTCTTTGTATCTGCCAGCTTTGAAGGTTTGTGTGAATGGCTGCATGCAGTGAGAGAAAAAATGGGGGGACTGAGAAAGAGAGAAAGAAAGAGAGAAAGATAAGAAGAAAGTGAGGGATTGATAAGTGTAGGCTAGAGACAAGGACTGTATTGTCTCATAGGCTATGATGAAAACCAGCTCCACTAGTTCCTGTACTTCAGCCGTGACGCGCGCACACACACACACACACAGTCTTTCACCAGGTTATGTACGTCATTCTTGACAGTTGAAGTTTCAGACGTGTGACAGTTCAGTTCTCCGGGGCAGAAACTGCTTTACTGCTTTTGAGGGAGAAAATGTCTACAGGCAATTTCAAACCGTCTCACACCTTTGACATGCAGAGAGTGTTTACCATCACTGTGATCAGCCAAGTTCATTTTCCTCTAAAAACTGTGTCATGTGCTAGTTTTAAGTGTCTGATATGTCATTGTATAGATATTTACCCATTGCGCTGTGTCTGTTGTTCTCAACTTCATCCAGTTTCAGATTTAGGGCCGACTCAGTCTCCGACCTGGAGCTGCTGGCCGAGGTCACCTCTTGATTTGATGTGGCAGCCATGCTGCTAGCCTTTTCCGATTCCTCCACCCTGCTGCTTTTCGTAGCAGCCTGAACCTGCACAGACCCACTACCTGTGCTGCTGGTGAGGGTGCTGCAGTAGGACACGGCCTGGTCTTGGTCAGCGTCTGAGTCATCGAGGCCATGGCTGAGATCAGAGCTGGAATCCTGGACAGCCATGCTGTCGGTGGTGCTGCTGCTTGGGGTTGGGGAGCTGGGGGTTGGGGTGGCAGTGCTCACAGGTGCAGGTTGTACTGCTGTTTTTAACGGGACTGGTTTTACCGTTTCCATTAGCGCAATGGTAGCAGGAACAGTGTTTGATGGTGCCACCTTGCTACGGGAGGCTGGGGTAGGTATTTCAGTAGTGTGGATGTCAGGGGTGGGAGCGACAGAGATCGATGTGTGGTCAGAGCCTGCAGTGATGGAATCTGGGGTAGGTGGAGGGGCTGGAGCCTTCCTTTTCCTCTGCTGGCTTTCTGAGCCAAGGCCCATCTGATAGAAAATAAGTAAAAGAAAATGAGAGAGACAGTAGAAAGTTAATTTATGTGAGCACCTTGTGCATATATGTGTGTGTGTGTGTGTGGTCTAACAATAAATCAGTCTGTCTACCAGAACTGAAGTAGAGTTTACCACTGAGTAATTAAATCAAGTGGAGTTCTGGCAGGCGTCTGAGTCTTCAAATCCATCAGAGTGCCAACATTCCTTTTAAATTATCCTACAAGATATATAAGGTCTGGCAGTGATGCAGCTGATTTGATGGAATGGATTGTGGCACTAAATATTGATACAGTATGTGTGTTTTACTGTGGTGTTTCTCATAACATTTCAAGGGGACATTCAACCACGATTCAAATGTAATGCTGTCTTGTTGAATTACTCTTAACACTGAACCGTTGATCACTTCAGGGGGTGAAGTGACAGCTCGGCTGTTAGCAAAATGATGTAATTTCTTCTGTGTGTGTGCAAACACAAAACAAAACCATTTAGTAACTCTGTCTTGTCATGTTGCTCCCAGATCTCCAACATTGTCAATTCAGTTCAGACACAAATTTTGGCAAGGTACAACTTGAATCACTTAGCAAGAAGTCAGCGATAGGGGAAAAAGTGAAATGACATCAACTGACATTCAGCTCAGTGGGAACAAGTGGCTCAACGGAAACCTGACTGTGATGGAAAATAAAACATTAAATCAGACTGTTTGGGGAGGATTTTTTTTAGATAGAAGCTTGCCAGAGAGCAAGAAAGAGAAATTAAGAAGGCAAGGCAAGGCAAGGCAAGTTCATTTGTAGAGCACAATTTGTACACAAAGTAATTCAAAGTGCTTTACAGAACAAGAAAATGCATTAAAATCACAATACAAAATAAAAACATAAATAATCATTATAAAATGAACTTTAAAAGAAAGGCAAAGATAGACTAAAACTATGAATCATCAACAAACTAACAAGTGGGAAATAATCTGTCTTACTCCATAGGGAGATGAGACCATTCACACCCACCTCTGCAAGCTGATCTCACTCACTGTGAAGTCAGTTTTCTAAGAATCAATTTATTAGTGCTACGGGCATGTTTCAACAGCATAGATGTCCTTATTTCTAAGAAATCGCAATTACTGCTGCTGAGTTCAACTCTGAAAGTTCTTCACTCTGAAAGAACATGCCCTGAGCTGCATGTAGCGTTGCATCATGCAGCAGGACAAGAGATCAGGCCACCTTGCCTTTCTGCAGGCAAACTGGGTTCACGCATGTGAACTCAATGAACTCGCTGCATGGCATGCTATGGAAATCCAAATGGGCCCCCAACTGGTTGTCTTTCTCCTCCCTGGTCTCCCGCTTGTCTCCGTCTCTGGCATTCATACATACATACAATACAGACATATCAGTGGATGTGGGCCAAAGTTGAAGCTGAAATGGATGACTGACTTGCCTATGAAGATGAATGTGTGTGTGTGTGTGTGTGTGTGTGTGTGTGTGTGTGTGTGTGTGTGTGTGTGTGTGTGTGTGTGTGTGTGTGTGTGTGCGTGTGTGTGTGTGTGTGTGTGTGTGTTTGTGTGTGTGTGTGTTTGTGTGTGTTCCCTGCAGAGTGAAACATAAGACTGCAGCCAAGCCCTGCTAAGAAAGGAAGAGAGCTGTGGCTTCAACACACACATGCGCACACACTTTTCTATGTGACTGTAGGAGCACATACGCTCTCTGGCATATGCACACAAGTGCGCATACACACGAGAAGGAACAGTATATCTCGTATCTCAGGCTGAGCCAGGGTGTATGGATTAGGGAGTTGTTAAGGGTTGCAGGGTTAAGTGTGTGCTGCTCTCATGGTCTTATTGGCGCCATGACTGGGAACGCAGCATGTACTTAAGATTGTTAGAGGCTGAAGCCAAGTCTCAAGACCACATTCAAGGTCGCACTATACATTAAGTTAAGCTGACTATGTAACATGATTATGCATACACTGTGTTTATGTGTGTTGTTTACAGATTTTACATTTACAGCTGTTTTCTTTTCCAAACTTATGTTACAGAAAGGAGAATAGCTGTAGGCTCTGTCATCGGGAAAGATGTTTGTTGTTTCTCAACAGCATGTATTGCTCCAAGCCAGAGGCAGGATCGAGCAACTGCTGCTCATGTCTCAAGTAAACCTTTTGTCATGACATCACAAGTCAAGTCACAACAAAGCAAAGGATAACCAAAGTGTCAAGTGGATTCTCAAGTCCTGACACCCAAAGTAGAGCCACGTCATGTTGCATCAGATCACAAATAGAAACAACGTCAAATGAAATCAACGTATATCTGTGGAAGTGAGCTATGAGTTCACTATAGAGCAGGGTTTTTTTCACATTATACTGCAAAAGACACAGTATAATTATTTAAGATGGTGGGGTGATAAACTGGTAAATACAGAGAGATGCCAAGCAGTTCTTTCCATTCCAAGTTACTGGTTTTGCAATTGATTAATCATATGGTAGATTTGATTCGTCAGGCTATTGAGATATTGAGTTGCCAGATTCATGGGTCTTCTTCTGGTGTATTAAATATCTACAGGGCTCAAATAAGCTCAGACATCCCTCAGTGTTTATCTTAATATGCTCTTAGTACAAGAAAGACAGTCAACAAGTCACCAGAAGTCCATTTATTTCTGCTGGTAAACAAGGATGTAGGGACGTCATCAGCCTCCATCTGATTATCTGACGTCTTTGTTTCCATGGCAGTGTGATTTTGTTTGTTCTGCAGGAACTCCACTAACAAGAGCAAAATTAAGAACTTGATGACAGCGATTCAAAGCTTTCCTGTTGTTTTCAAATGTTTTTGTCTCATAAATGGTGTTTGGACTGAAGAATGCTTAGATCTATTATTGAGAGGGATAAGCTCTGCAGTAAAAATGCTGTAGTGTTGTTTATTTTTTCATTTCCAAAATGCAGTGGAGAGAATGAAACACATAAATTGCACACTCTACTCGGTCAATTTAACATGGAACCCAGAGTCTCTCCCACCAACCACAACTGCTCAGGACTGAGCACAACACCAATTAATGCGCACGTCCTGAATAAGCAGTTATCTATCATCATGCTTCTCTGTCTTAACACATTCTCATTTTTCTCCTCTTGTTCGGTTTTGTATAGGCTCGGATTAAGGAATGCCTGAGAAACAAACAACATATGCAGACATGGGTATATTTTAAAGGGAATGCGCCTTTACACAAAAGCGCACAGAAGGCCATGCAAGGACAGTCTGGTGTGTCCATTAAATTTTCCACTCCATGGTTTGAGAGGCGAAGGGCCCCATGTTGGAGCATGTTGATCAGATAGGGCCACCCATGGAGGCTTCAACCTGGTGGCGTGACCATTCATCAGTTGTTTTGAAGGACTCTTGATGGGTGAGGGGCTTTGTTACAGGGCAACATTACAACGCTAATGTGGAATGTGAAATAGAGTATGTGTGTGTGTGTGTGGGTGTCTGTGTGTGTCTGTGTCTGTGTCTGTGTTTGGGAAGGGCTTGCACTGTATATGTGTGTGCTTGTGCATGTCTTCATACATGCATCTGTGTGCGTGGATGTATGTGTATGTATGCGTGTCAGAGATAATAATAGCGGCTGAACTGTCTCAGCACTGAGGGCACAGAGGTCAAATACATACTAACAGTGGGCTGGAAGACAGTTAGCGTGTTGTAGGGTTATTGTGAGTCTGTGTGTGTGTGTGTGTGTTATAATGAACATGTGTGGGCGTGTGGATTGTCTGATGAAAGAAGTGTTATGCTAAATGTCTTGTATGGAGGGGGTGTGTGGAAGAGGCTAGCTGAGGATAAGGAGACACATGGGTGACCCAGTTCTATTATCGTCTACTTTGTCCTACTAACCCACTGAAATGTAATGTTTTTTCCCCTTTTCCCGTTTACAGTGATGTTCATATACATATTTAGTTTTAGGTAAGGTATTTTTTTCTTGACAAATGACTTAAATGATTTATCAACCACCAACCCAAAGCAACATTTTTGTGCCATGTGACAAAGGGTATTATGCACAGATTGCTTTCTTATTATAATCCTCAACACATCAGTGATTACCTCTTTAAAACTGCAATACATTCTGATTATCAGTTTGCAGTAAATCCCCATGTTTAGAGGAATCCCAACACACACACACACACACGCACGCTCAGATACAGCCACTAACAGTTGACACAAGCATACATTCACTACATTTGTTTGTCCCATCTGTCCTGGCTGGTTTCATACACAAGATGTTTTGACAGCTTCAAGTGCAAACAGATCCTGTCCTACATTGGCAGCATGGCAAGGTGACGTGTTCCTCTATTCCAGGCCTCTATCTCACGCTTTCACAATCCTCAGGGTCAGTGTGTAAGAATAGAAAGCTTGTCTTGTCTACCTAGAGTACACTCAGTCAACACAACCACAAGACCAAGCAAACATACAGTACACAGGACATGTCCTGCATTAACAGTAACAGATTTTAGGTTGTTAGTAGGCATCTGTACTACAAAGGCAAAATGAATAGCAGTATCAGTAAATTAGGTAAATAAAAAGATTATGCATTATGTTTGATTAATTACTGGGTGTCAAAAGCTACCTTTTCCTTCGCATTAGAGAATACAACTTTACACCCATACTCTACCTGCTTACATTCAGTATACAGGGAGACAACAAACAACCTGCAAAAGATCTAGGATGAAAGGAATGCTTCATCCCCCAATTGGCCATTTGTATGTCAATTATTCACACCATGTTATGTTGAATTTATAAAGAAAGCTTTGTTTTTCTCCATGCTTCCATGAGGAGCAAAGAATCCAAAGACAGGAAATTTTTAATGATTTAAAGTCATAGGCGACCACTTTAAACAACAGCAAAACTATACCAAGACATTTGTTTTCAAACTCTCACACAACTCATAATCAAAGTCTGATTAATCAAGTCTATGCTCATTACTTCCCAAACACATTACATTACCTTGTCGTTAGACAGCCATTGTCTCAATTGGTTTTTTGTATTAATATGTGACTTGGTGAATCTGAACTAATCCTTTAATACACCAAATTCGATTCAATGACACAAACTATCGATCAAGGCAGCGGCACATCAACAGCTCCCATGTTCAGAGGGGTAAAATTACTGTTTTTGTCAATGGAGTCTGGCTTTGAAGTTTTGCCTTCTGTTCAGCTCCCTGTAGGAAAGGGCTGTTTATGTGGGAAGTACTGAACATACAACTGGATAAATGAGCCTTGATTTCTACTGCATGAGTTAAGTGAGAGTTTTCAAATAGATCTTTGATATAGTTTCATTTTGTTTAAACATGGATGCCTGCGACTTCAAATCATCAAAAATTCCCTTTTTGTCAATTACATCAAAAGTTTTTTGAAGACATGTAGAATGTACATTGCCCCTCTACAGCCAGAGCACCTACTGTTTTCAGCTGTAGCAAACATTAATAAATACAGCAGCTCTACAGGAAGAATGAAGGATAGAGAGGAGAGATGAACAGAGGAAGGGCTGCCGTTTTATCTTTGCTCCCAACTTATAAAGAAAAAAAGTTTTGTTCCTGCAGTATACATGAGGAGATACAGTGGAGCAATGTGGCAAACGAGTAAACATCCCTTTCTACAACGTTCCAAACCTCTACTAATGTCTCACATCAACACCCACGTTACCATGCTTTTTCTGTCTATACATCGCTTTTCTAACTTTTACAATGTCTTATTTTGCTCTATTGTTCTCAAAGTCTTATCTGAATGAGGCTAAACCTATCTGACCACAAACACAACAGGGACTAACAGCAATGAAACCCAACAGCTGACCTTCTTAGTTGATGTTGTTAACAACATCATTGGGTGAAGCTCTGACCAGTCCACAAGTGTTGTAAAAGGGACAAAACAGAGGGTGTGCAGCAAGAGAGCAGCTCATGTCAAAAGGGGACCAAAATTGAAAAGGAAAAAAGAGACAGATGGATAGCAAAACTAAGAAGAAAAAACAGAGGGAAAGAAAGAAAAACACTTACAGAAACACTTGTTACTAAATACAGATCCAGTGGCAACTTGTGTTTTGTCTGGCTGATTGAACCAGAGCTGTGCATTAGAGCAGATTAAAGTTAGCTACTGTTGTAGACAATTACGGGACTGATGGATGGCTGTGAAAAACAAGCCTCCCTCAGCTGCCAACTCTCTACTTTCACAGAGTGACAGATCATCAGGAAGAAAAACGTAGCCAGCTCGATCAATCAAGAAGCCACACAGACACAGGCAGGAATGCAGCATGTACAAAAACAGATTCATGCAACAGAAAACTGTGGGGACAGTATCAGGCAGAAAGCTCTGACTGGCTTATTGTTTAGCACACACGCACAACTACACACATGCATGCAAATAAGCACACACATCCAGACAACAGCTGTCCCGCTACAAAAATACATAGTTTAGACCCAACAGAAAGTTTATAAAGGAAAATACAGAAATTATATTTCTGTCTTTCACAATACTGCAAACTGCCATGATTAACAGCTTATCGGCAATCAATCTCATACTGTCAGAGCTTTCTTGGGCAATCCTTTGTCAGATCTGACAGCTGGAATTCCCTTCAGACTTAGATTTCCCTTGTAATCTCATGCAGTTGCAACAGTGTTTCTGCTAACATGGTTCATTGATGTTCTTCCAACTGAGAGACAGTCATCAAATTTTAATTCCCACATCAGGGTTCACTTGTCTCAGCAAACAGATGTGATGTAAATTATGACTTTCTCCAAATATATCTCCTCTCCTCTCTGGCTCGTATCACACTTCCCTGGCTTTAGTTTTCACAAGAAACTCTGCTGTGCAGAATAAGAAATGGTTTTGTATTGTATTGGAATTTGCTTGATTGGCTACAATTTAAAGTTCCCCTCTAGACATGTTTTTAAGTATGCAATACTCTGCGATGTTTAATATTTTGTTTAGCATGGTTTTCCCACAAAAAGTTCTGAGAAGAGGCTGAAAGCAAATCTACTCTTTTACCCACCACTGCTGCTTGCGCTAGGTTTTTTGCTTTTGCTTTCCATTTTCCATAGTACTGGCACAGTGCTAAACAAAGTGTGAAGATAGTCTGACTAAGCGAGACTAGTATGGAGCTTTATCCCTGTCTTCATTCAAGACAGTGGTCTATCAGTTTGAGAGCATTATTTACGCTTTTATTTCACGCTCAAAAACCTATAAAATATATATATATATATATATATATATATATATATGTAAGGGATAATGTATAGTGAGCTGGTGACTGCTGAAAAATAACTCCCAACAGGGGAAGAGGGTGGGAGTGGACTAACCTGGTTAAGGAGTACCCGCCTGGACGGGACGCTCTAATACTAAAGCGAGCGCGCCCACAAGGAGGCAGGGATCATTTCATTGATCAACATTAAATCTGGCATTCTATTGGTTGGGGGATTTTGACAGGGTTGTTACACACAAAAAAATCCAAGCGCAGGGCAGAAACCTGAAAGCAGAAATTCCGCGAGCGCACAGAAACAGTTTGAGCCTGAGGAGAAAAGCCGAAGCTCGAGCAGGAAATCTGTGCGAGCAACATGGTATCTGAGTGCGAGCACACAGTTTGAGCAGAAACAGATTAGATCCAAGCGCAAGCAGAGGCTATTTGAGTGTGAGGGCAGGGTTTTTGAGCGTGAAATCAATAAATAATGCTCTCAAACTGATAGACCACTCTCTTGAATAAAGATAGGGATAAAGCTCCATAGCGCTAGGTTGATCAGTGATACAGCAGTACGCTGTGTGCATCAAGATGGCTAACGTTAGCACTAAAGCCAGGGTTTTCGACCACTTCTGATTGCAAAATTTTTTTCAAGGATTACCTTCCCCAACAAATGAGAAAAAAATATCTTAAACAGAACTTGACAAAAAAAGGGGAAAAATGAACTGAGCTATAAATGCGTGAAATTGTCAGCTGTAATGACCCAAACAAACATACTACTTACACTCAACTAGTGTTGTCACGATACCAAAATCTTTGTTTCGGTACCCATACCAATATGAATTTTGATACTTTTCGGTACTTTTCCTAAGGAAAAGTCCTTTTGGCTACAAACCTTTAGAACAATAAATAGGGGTGTAACGCTACCAAAAAATTGTGGTTTGAAAGTACCTCGGTACGGACGTCACAGTTTGGTTGCTCAAATGTTTCACCAAGTTGGTGTTGTCTCGTGTTGTCTCCCTTTGCGAGGCAGACTTTCTCTTGTCTTTTTTCACATGTGCCAGCTGCGAATGTTGATATAGGTGTTGTCATACACACCACTTGTGAGATCTGTGCTCCAATGGGAACAAGAAATGTGTTTTTGTGCATAAATGAATAAAATAACTAAATTAATTAATTGAATCAATTTCAAAGTACCGGTATTTTCCAAATGCAGTATAGTACCATTTGTACTATTTTAGTACCCGTATACTGTGCAACACTACACTCAACTATGGCTGCCTGCCATCATTAATCCAAATTTAATGTATTCATGGTCATATTTCTTTACCACATGCTTTGCAGCTTTCACTGGCACAGGTTTGTCTCCTACATCACTTTTTCATTTAAACAACCCATTTAGCAATAACAACCCATTTTATGTCACCACATCTGACGGACTGTTAGCTCGCTAACCATGGCAAAACACAGTTGTTTCTATTTGATATGTTTGGGGTGGTGATATTCATATGTACCTGGTCATTTGAATGATGCATTTTAATTTGACATGTTTTATTTATATGAAACTTTGAGCACATTTAAATGTAAAAATAACTAGCTTTGTAAATTACCAAAAAACTTTTTTTTTAATTAATCTAAGCATTTGGGAGTACCTCAGCAGCCCACTAGATGGTGCTCTGAGGGCCACAAGAAAAGCTTTGGTATAGGACACCAAGACTCAGATGAGGAGTCTGTTGTGCGCCAAAATCGGCGACTAGTAGACATTTAGGTTTTGCTAGCATCTTCTGTTTATGTTGTTTGTTAGCTTGTAACTAGCAGCAGTTGACACAGGGTTAGTGTTTGTGAAACATACAATAATATCTGCTATGACATTACAGTGTGTTCACATTGTCACCTTGTTGCTATGTTATGAAATACCAGAGGTCTAATCCAAGATTGCATAAGTATCTTCCCTTTGCTGAGACTTTTACACGAGATAAATCTGTTTTGCACTGGAGGTTTTAAGTTTCTTTGCTGGTCTTGTGTCGAAGTCTGTTCCACCCGTTGAAAGCATATTAGACAGGGATTGGTTTTTGAATTTGTGACGCACCTAATCTGGTTTGTCCAGGGTACATTCGAAAATGAGAATTCAGGGAAGTGCACAATCATCGCCCCCTTCGGTAGTGACATGTAAAAACACCTCTCTAATGACAAACTTTGCACAGACAGAAGTCAGTAAAGTTAAGGTCAGACATTCTGGGGGACATAAACTAGGGATGTCCGGATCTGATATTTAGATCAGTATCGGCCGCCAATATTAGCAAAAAACTTGTATTGGCATCGGATCGAACTGCATGGAAAAAAAAGGCCGATCCCAGAACTCCGATCCATTTTTTCATAGAATCCAGGTTTTCCGGCCAGGCCAGTGCTCCGCGATTCAAGCAGTCCATTCCAGTGATCCACTCCAGCACTTACTGTCAATCCACCAGGCCAGCATGCAGACACACATGGCGGGAAGGGTAGGAAGAGTAGCGGTCAATTTAGCTAACTGACTATTTGTTTTCTGCTCTGGTTTTTTGAGAGTGATATTTTTATTTGGTTTATACTCTTACTGTTTAAGTAAAGAGCACTGATGGCATTGTTTTGGGCACAGTTAGTGAAATTGGACTATGGAATGGACTATTGCTTGTTTTATTTTTATTTTATTGCTTTTAAAGATTATTTTTTGGGCTTTTTGCCTTTAATGAACAGGACAGAGTGAAATGGGGTGAGAGAGAGAGAGTGGGGGTTGACATGCAGCAAAGGGTTGCAAGCCGGAGTCAAACCTGCGACCACTGCAGCGAGGCATCGCCTCTACATATGGGGCGCTGGCACTATCCACTACACTACCGACACCCTGGACTATTGCATGTGTAAACAGTTGTATAATATTGTGTGTGGTTTTTTTGTCCCCTCTGTTGGTCCCGGGAAACAGCAACACCAGGCTGGCACTGACACTAATGAAATAACTGAAAAGGAAAGGCTGCATTGTTTCTTAAATGTCAACAATGTTTTGTGGTGTTAATCTATTTTTTATTTATTAGGGGGCCAAAGCACAAGTGTGGAGTCTTGCTGCTATTTTAATTTCAATGTTAGACATTTTAAAGATTTCTTGTGTTGATTTATTTTCTATTTATTAAGGGGCCAAAGCAGCCAAAGGAAACCAGCTATATTTTTTATTTCATGTTAATGTTCAAGTTTAAAGTTTTTTTTTATTTAACTCTGTTAACAATAAATGGGTCAGTTTCTCATACCAACTGTTGTGGATCATTCTAACTAACCCAATTAAGTAGTTGTTCTTGTTAGAGTAAAGGCCAAAACACACTGGCAGCGTCATTGACGCGAGTCAAGTGCCGCCCCCAACACACACAAAAAGCGTCGCACTGCGGGGCGTCAACCGGATCTCTATTGCACGGGAGCTGGGAAGTACAAAATAGCGCTTTTTCAAGGGCGCCGATGCTAGAAAAATAGGACAATAGCGTAAAGTGCCACAGCGCAGCACGTCGACCCGCGTCGGGCCGCTGCCGGTGTGGGATTGTAAATAGAAAATAATGGGGGCGGCTGTTTTGACGCGCGTCCTACGGCGCCAGTGTGTTTTGACCTTAATATTGCTTGATCAAACCTTTTCTAACATGACTGAGAAAAAAAAAGTGAATATGTATAATACGCGCTTGGATCGGATCGGTATCGGCCAAAACTCAAGGCTATAAAATCGGTATTGGATCGGAAGTGAAAAAGCTGGATCGGGACATCCCTAACATAAACATAAGAAAACACACTTTTGAGTTGAGGCGATCTTAAGAGGTTTTTCCAGATCTACATATATCTAATGCTGCCAATCACTTAATTGCTATGGCGTCCAGGGAGATTAGGTGGTTATTAGTCCAGTAAACAATGTAGAAAGGCAAATAAACTTGCTTTGCTTTGGTGACAGGAGTTTAAAAATATGAGTTAAAATGGAATATGGTCCCACAGAAAGTGCTATACAAACTGAAAGTCTATATTTAGCTGCAGGTAATCCATTTTAGGATTTGTAAACTTCTCATACAGACAGCCTGCTTACTGCCACTGATCTTATTACTTCTTCACCTTCTTCTACTTAATGCTGCCCATCCTCTGATGAACTTTTCCCCTGTCAAGTCCTCGCACTACATGGCAAGGGCTGGGCTAAGGGCGTGCCAACCAGATTTTATGCTTTACTGCATTTTGGAAATATAATCCCAAAGCTTATACATTGTTAATGTTGCACAACCCAAATACACGCACCTTTCTAAGACCTGATGCTACCTCACTTTGACTTTCTGTCTCTCTGTGTGACCCTCTAAGTCACTCAGTTTCTCTCTTTTGCTCTTTATCCTCTGTCTCATTCTCTGGTTCAGTTGTTCTGTCTTTATCTCTCAGTCTGCCTGCTCACACAACACACATGGGCACAAATGCACTTACTCAAGAAGCACCTTCTGTTACTGAGCAGTGAAGCAGAAAGCTCAGAATTTCTCTGAACTCCTTTATCACAAGAGGCAATGTAGACATGGGTTGCCTTCCAAACCACAATAACAGATTGCCTATCACTGCTGGAAAAAACCCTCCAAAAAACAAGGTTGTGTTTCTCTGAACTCAATGTTCCAAAACATAATTTAATTCAGCGCTGCTCTCATAAAGACAGTCACAGATTGTTGATTGTTAAGCTGAAAAAACAAAACTGCAAACTTCTTGGCCTCCATGACAACTCCCAGCATGTGAAAACATCTGATTCTCCTGCAGTCGAAGATGGCTTTACACCCTTCCTGGAATACTGCATAATCTGTTTTTAGTGCTGTAGCTATTTCCATTCCCACTCCTGTATTTAGCAACCTGTCCCTCAGACCTCAAAAAGGTCAAAGATCTACTTTCATCACTGTAAATGAAACGAGATTCTAAATAGAGATGTTAAAGTTCTTGTTTCAACACCCAGACATCAACCCATATTCTGTATGAACGATAAAAAAAAAAAAACTTACAATGTTGTTTATTGTCAATCACTCTGGTTAGTAAAAACCTACCTGAGAAGTGCTAGTGACTATCTGTACTCCATTATTTAAAAGGTAAACAAAATGTATCCTACAAACACCCACTATCTTTTAAAACAGACGTTGCACTGGGTTTTGTCTTTTGATGGAGCTGTATGTGACATTCAGAGCAGAGCGTCTATGATTCAAAGTCTGAGCCAGGATTGTCTGCACATAGCTCTCAAAATGGAGGTAGCTGAGCGTGAACAGTGCTAACAACGGCAACAGTGCTGACAGAGCTGTGCTTTCATGACGACACCATTGCCTTCGTCACAGACAACCACCAGTACTTAACAAATCAGCACAATAAAGAGATGGATTAATTAGCCAGTGGGATACAATCAAAGGGACTTAAATTCACTAACGTGCACGGCGGCCTGACCTTCTACCACAACAACGAACAGAGAAGCTTGGATTGCAAAACACATGAAGATGGCGTGACGTCATTCTGTGCTAAGAAAGCCATTACTCCACTTCAGGGATGGGAATCAACAGTTCCAGCTGGCAACTGTTTCAAAATTGTCCAATCTCTCAGAATCGTATACATGCGAGCTTATCAATTCCTTACATTGACACGATAGCATGTTTTCCCAACAGCTGTGCATGGCAAAACAATGATGTCAAACTTATGCATCTATGCTGCTTGAAACTAGCAACAAGGAGGAGTCATGGCAGAGAAGAAGATATGGTCCAAACGTGATCATTTCATGGGGAAAGATGACAACAGTGCTGCCTGTAATGTCTCTAAGATGATCATTTTAAGTCAGGGTGGAAACACCAACAATATGCTGAAACATCTTTCTACACAACATGGGCTTAAATTCCAGTGCCATGTGTTCAACACTCTACCTATGAATGCAACTGCTTCCCAACTGAGCACCTCAACCATTACCGAGGGTAAATATCTGATATTGCAGTAGCATTAGCGCCATACAGACAGGATTAGCAGATTTTTTCTGACTAAGAAAATGGTGAAAAAGTAGTACTTTTGCACACCTGGATCACATGAATGTATTTTCTATACTCTGTTTCAACACTGTGTTCAGACAATACGACAAATGTGTTGACACCTGGTGGGCCTCCTTTTTTGGATGCTAACATAAAAAGCGCTAAAATTCAAACAAGAACATCAGCAATTACACTGCAAGTGTTTACACAAGCTTCAATGTAAGTTATGTTTCAGGCATTTAGCTGATCCAAAATGACTGCAAAAAGTAAATAAACATAAATTTTGCTAGCCCACCAACATAGAACAATAAAAAGCAGAGTGCAAGGGATAAAACTACAGTGACGTGTTATATGTAGCAAAAAATTCACTTATCTAAATTGATCATTTGAGGTAAACAAAAGGTCGAAATGTTGCCCCAAAACATGGCCCTGAACATGACCAATGTTTCCACAGTGAGATCCAGGCCCGCTTAATTTTGTCAATGATGTTAATCTAACTATGTTCCTACAATGATTTAAATGACCTCTCTTAGTGATCTCCGCCTCTCCAAAGTCCATTAGAACCATCTAGCTTCGTTATAACAATCTCATCATCCTTATATCTTATATTATTATGTCAATGTCTATTACTGTGTCTTGTAAGTCACAATTAGTTGACCACCTAAGCTTGTTCTGCTCAGAGGGAGGTCTATAATGAGGACAGCAATCACAGAGAGCTGTCCTCAAATGACCGGCTATCATGTGCTTAATAATCCTCCTCTATCTGAAACACGCACACACACATTCTCATACTGTGTATACAGACAGTATCTCCATAAGGTGGGGAGTGTAACACAAACCTGCATGCACAGCAGAATTGAGAGTGTTTTTTTATTGCATGACAAATCTGAGTCAGCAAAATTCAACACATTAAAAAAATACCACAAAAACACACTGCGCCTTCGGTCATAAATTGTGTGTTAGTTCTGCCAGGCGAGCTGAATTCCCAGCCCATGTTTTGCGGACAAACCTGTATCTCAACTATTGTTTTAAACTTATAACGTGACATCTGTTCTTGTTGGAGCTTGAACTTTTTGAAGATGATGCTTCCCTCTACTTATGAGCAAATTTCATGTAAATGCAAAAGTACAACTTCGGGTTCTGATTGTGATTTGATTTGATTTGACATGTACAATTGTTCCGCAGATCCAAGTCATGCAGATCTCTTTAATGCCAATGCCCCTGAGAAATTGTCCTGACAAGATCTGGCTGTGATGACTCCCTTCACTGTCATGAAACTAAATCCTTATTAATCACATTCAGACAACAAACACAGGCCAGGCATGCTGCTAATCTTTGAACACCTCACACCTCTCTGGTGTCCTCAGATAACACTGGCTACAATCACATAGATTCTCCTTGAAAAACAAAATAAAACAATCGAACATTCCAGCTCAACATCCTTTCATTCATCTGTTAATCAATAGGGCCACAGAAATGCACATGAAATCATGTTGCACTTTTTACAGAATTGTTACTATAATGTTATTCCCATATAAGATACACACATGTCCTGAAAACTGTTTCAGTTGTTGACCTAAGGCTGAACTGTTGATAAGACCAGCAGAACACTCCCACAGCCCCAATCTCTCTACTCAAAAAGCAACCCTAGAAAACAGAGTGGTGAAACATGAGAGGTGTCCTGCACCGCAGTATGACCTTGCAATGTGGGGACGACGTGCATGAATATACATGAGACTTTGTGTTCAGACAGGGTAACAGTTCAGAGAAGGCAGCGAGATGGAGAAATCTATTATTAGACCAGTCATCAAGTCCTCAGATGACCTTCCCAACTCCTGTTCTGTGAAGCTGCCCTTGTGACTCCCAGTGGTGTCTCGGTACTTCAGCCCTGGTGTCTGCCATAACTCTCAGTCTGACTGGTGGACAGATAAATGAACGTGTCCCTCTGCACAACAACAATTTGCACTGCTTAAACAATCCCAGCAGCTCAAAGGAGCTTCTTAACAGAGTCACATTGCAGTGCAAAAAGAACATCAGACATCTAGAATTAAGTTGAAATGAATACCATAAAGGAGGGGCACATTCAGAAAGATAACAGAATGTTTTGGTTTAGCTGAAAGCTAATTAGGTTTACCCAAGTTTGTTTAAAGATAGCCTCTTTAGGGATACACTTGGACTGAAGTAAAATATGATCCTTGTGCTTTTTTGCATCATTTAATTACAGTTCATCTTTGTTGCCTTCAATGCTTAACTTACTGCTAACAAGAGACGTTGTGAATCAAATCATCCAGGCTTGTGTTTGTGCATTCATTGACTCACTATTCTCATCATACATTTCTCAGAAATGTTGTCTGCTCCTCCACTCCCTGTTCAGTTTCGTTAATTAAGCTAAAGAGGGTAACACCACTCTCCATGCCATCCTGAGAACAAAATTTCCTCTCAATAACATCCTGCAAGAGCACTAGCTCCTTCATAAAAACAAAACATATTATCAGAGGGAGGGAGGAAGGATGTTGGTTGCTAAACAACATTTCCCAGCATGCCGCCATAACACCATAATGAGACTGCAGGGAGCTGTTGCTCTAATGCAGACGATACAGGTCACTGTGACCTTGAGGAGCTGAATCTTAGGCCAAAACACTTTCTGAAGGAGAGGCTGCATCAACAGATGATTTGGATATTTTACCTTTAGGTTTCATCATTACAATCCCCATTAAACATTGATTTTTGGTTTTGTCCTGTAGATATAAATGACCTCACTGGATGTGTCTGATATTTTATAGTAAGGCAAAAGTCACAATTTAGAACTATGTTATGATGTAAAAAACTGAAATTATCCATATGTTTGCCAGTTAGTAGTACGCATCATTTCATCAGTGACACTAACATCCCCAAATTCAGCACAGCTCTTTTATCGCCTCACCTGATAGCCCTCAAAGCTAGTGTGTCCAGTGGTGGGTGTTGGGGCCCCAGGTAGTGCTGGGGCCCTTCTCTTCTTGTGTTCAGCCTTGGGTGACATCCTGGTTATGTTCATGGCCGACTGAGACTGGCCCAAGGTGCTGGGCCGATCCTCTACCCTGGGGACTCCTGACGCAGCAGACAGACCCTGTTGGAGATGTCAAAAATAAAAAGGGTGAGTTAAGACTGACAAATGTGACAGATGTGTATGTAAGTATACACATAAGCAAGGGGACATTTTACTATCAATTTCAAGTGAGTCAGATGCATGACCACTAAGTTGGGCTGCAACTAATGATTACTTTTATTGTTGATTAATGTGTCAGTTATTTCACTGATTGATCAATTAATTATCGGTCTATAAAATTTCAGGAAATAGTGAAAAATGTTGGACAGTGTTTAACAAAGCCCAAGCTGATGTCCTCAAAATCTACTGTTTTGTACACAACCCAAAGAAATTCAGTTTAATGTCACAAAGGAGCAAAGAAACCAGAAAATATTCACAGTTAAGAGGCTGGAATCAAAGAATTTTGACTTTTTTTGTTTAAAAATTGGTCAAACCAACTAATGGATAATCTAATTGGCTTAATCTAATGTAATAGTTGACAACCTATGGAATAATGAATAATCTTGGCAGATCTACCACTAAGTTATAGGCGTATAAATTAATCACGGTGCTGTTGCACCACCAATAACTGAAATGCCTTAAAATTTGGAAGGCTTGCCCTTTGTTCTTCTGCCTCTCCAAAGACTATTAGAAGCATTTTTTATAACAATGCCATCATCCTTATAGGTTATGTTATGATGTCAATGTCTATTACTGTGTGTGTGTACAAGTGACAAGTATCCAAAAATATCCTAACACAAACAATGCCAGGAGTCATATAACTTACAGTGTTGTTTTTAAGGGTTGATTTTAGTGGTTAAACTGTATTATGAGTATTTATTTCATATCTGGATGGATTTTTAAACAGATCTCAGAGGGAGATCCCCACTCACCTCATTTACAGTGTATTCAAGTTAAAAAATTAATGGCATGTACACATTCATATACTACTCATGCAACTGATGCAAACTATAGTCCATTCCTCAGTCAATTACTGCAACATTTATTCGACCAAGTTAAAAGTGCAACCCTATTTTCAAAGGGTGGCTGCTCCTGACTGAAGCATTGGGACAAAACTGGTTTTCAATAACTGATCAAAGAGAGGCCAAAGTGCTCCTGAAAATCTGAATCTCCCCGTGGCTCAGCTTGGTACAGAGCCTTAGCACAACGGGGGTAACCAAACCACGACTCACACCCCCATGATCTAAGAAAAAAAGAACTGTGTTTAAAAGCAGATTAATTGATGCGTTCAGACAATGTCTGGATACAGCATAAAAGCAGAGCAAAACGGAACATAAAGTTCAGGTCATTAGAATTAATTGGACCCAAGGTTAGAACATCTCACAGTGGGGAAGGATGGGAAAAGAACATGTTCTCAAAGAAAAAGGCCTTCGGGGAAGCAGTCCAGTGGGCATGTCTGCCGCTTTTTTGTTACATTGGGGACATTTTACATATGGGAAATTAGATTTTGATTGATGATGATATTTTGATTGTTATAGCATGCAAAATAATGTTTTATTGAAGAACCAGTTGCCCTTACAGAGACAGTAAAGGAAAATACATTTGTACTTTTTGTACTATTGAGCAAGAAAAAATCATTCAGCATACGTCTCACCTCTAAGCATGAGTGAAAGTGCAAAATAACAAAATATTTAAACACCACCTCCCTACTATCTGTGATATGTGCAAACATAAACAATACAAAAACAAACGGGTGAAAAACACATTCAATACGAACATGAAATATGCACATTAACAAAGTACAACCTAAGCCTGTGTCAGAAAAAAATATGAAATAAAAATATGTGCTGTCAGTTTTTCCCTCAGCCGTGTGACTGATGGGGCTAAGAGCAGGGCAAGGGGGAGGTGGGGTGGATGGCAGATGGGGGGGCGACAGAACAAAAAAGAAATGTTAGAAGTGAGAGATTGATGTGATTTCTATTTGGGATCCTTAAAAAAAGGAGCTCGCTTTCACTTCACCAAAATATAATGTTCAAAGCAGAAATTTCACATGAACTCTGTTTGACTTCTTCACCTGCTCTCTTCTACTCCTTCCCTCTGGTAAACAATCTGAAATCTGTCAAAACAGTGAGAGAGGAGAGAAAGGTAGCTGTAACAAACGTACTGCAGCATTCGGGGGGGGAGAGACACCCAAACTCAGTGTGTCCTCATAATTACAAAGAGTGCAACTTAAAATGAACCTATTGAACTTCTGCTGAACTTCGTCATAAAGAACATGACTTACATACTGTATCTCTGGGGAATGCCCTTTAGTGCTTAAAGGACTGATCCTACTACAAACCACATATGCAAAGCTCTAGAGGCCTATCAAAGTGTCAGAATCACTCTAATCACACTGAAAGTTAGTCTTACTTCATGAAAGAGGAAACTCCTCCAACACTGACTTTGAACAAGAACTTATCATTTTATAATATAAAACACACATCACTGTTTGACTATTTGAAACTAATGACAATTTATTTGCATTACTTGAATGTAATGTACATTTAGCTACAGACTTAGCTAAAAAAATGATCGAGGAAGACAAGATAAAATACAGGAAGGATCAAGCTGCTTAAAGAATTACTTAAAGCAATGTTTCACTGCTCTCTACGGTTAAAAGTTTCAAGTCTGTTTCACCTCTGACCAAACCCAGCATCACTGCTGGCTGAGTGTAGGTGGTTGTAGTCAGAAGTGTGCACTTGTACCTGTAACCACACCCAACAGTGATGTCATAGTGGACTGATACAGCCTTGAGCACAACTCTAAATTACTGCAGCAAAAGCCAAAAGTACCAACCATTGGAGATCGCCAGAAACAAGATTTTCAGGGAGTTTTGAGTTACTCTTTAAACACAAGCACATAAAAATATTTATTGTCATGAAAGCTAATAGGAGTACAACAGTGACACATACACAGATGAGAGTTTACGTGCAGTTGAGAATGATTTAGCACTATATTTTCTACAAAACATACTAAATATGAACATACAATCATGTTTATGGTGGGCAAATAATTGAACATGAGTGGTATTGGAAACTGCTGCTTCTGCATGTCATTGCTGTGTTGAGGAGGTTGGGACAGATTGGATGGATTTAATAATGTATATTTAAGTATATCAAAGAAAATCTTATATAATCAATCTAAAAAAAAAACATTTTCCCTCTTTCAAGTCAGCTTGCCCCAGAATCAACACTGCCTTATAACATCATGCTCTCTGACCATGTAAGTGTTTTAAGACCACACACACCGACACACACACACCAACACACACACAGTGCTAATGAACAATTAGAGATAAGAGGCTGGGCTTTTAGTGCTAATGTAGCCAAGGTAGGGTAATCTGATGCCTTTGAGCTGATAACACTGTGTGTCTATGTGTGTGTGTGAGTGTTTGCTTGTGTGCACAGATGCATGTGTGTGGTCCGATAACAGTCCCTGGCTAAGAAACAATCATATCAGAGAGAAAGAGCCCAGCTGCATTAAAGGCCACTGGAAAGGATGATGCGGCTGAAAAACAGCAATATGGATACATATAAATTAACTCTTTGATACACTTTGGTGTTTAAAATCTGTTTCACATCAAAGCAAAAGCCACATACTCTGTCTGTTAGTTTGGATGTTTAATTCATGCTCTGCTGCCATATTTTGGTTTACTTTTCATTTCCCTGTCGTCCTTCACTGTTGTTATTTATTTCAAAAGGAAGATTTATAGTCAGAAGTATCTGATGTAGACATAAAAAGAGGATGAGGAAGACCAAAAAGAATGCTTTGTCCTTGTAGTAGAGTGTGATAATGGCAATGATGAAAATAATTCAATGTTGACGAGCCTGATGCTTGATGTCAAAGAAAACATGAAGAACAAAGAGGTAAAGGGTGGAGTAGTCCGTCCAGAAGCTTTGTGCTCTGCAGGACAGTGAAGTGAACCAGAGTGAGCCAGGCAGTGTTTTTCCAGCTAATACAATCAAATGCCATATTGATCTGAGGTGAGCCACAGATGGCTGCTGCTGAACTGAAGTTCATGTCTTCAAAATCAAATTAACATGATTGAGTTATGGACATAACAGGTTGAGAGCTGCTTGATGTAGCATCTAAATGTACGTCTGGTTTAACATGGATGTACACTCTAGCGCCACACATACAATGGACTGGTTTGTAGGGAGATAATATTGTGCCTCCAGTTTGTTGAGAATCTCCTCAGAGCTGGTCATTGCCAGTCATATGGGCTGCTGTGTGTCTGGATCCTTCTGGGTCCTTGTTTGGCTGTGAGCACAGACTGTGCACTCCCTCATTCATGTAGGACTAATGCTATACATAACACTATATAACACTATTCCTAAAGCCATTTTAATAGTAGGCAAGAAAAGAAAGGAGCAAGGGGAGCCCTGTTAATACTCCTCTTTGGACCTGAGAGTGCGAACAGACTGCTGACTAACCTTCTAGAGACACCTGCTGCCCCCTGGAGGACATCAGTGCACATGACCAGAACTAAACAACCAGCTGCACAGGAGCAACAATTCTGTGGGCCATATTCTTTAAAGGATGCCCCGAATTTCTGAAAAAATATTTCACCTTGGCATTTTCAACATTTATGTGGCTGTTGTGGCACATGCAAACTCTGCAGCTGTCACCTCCACTGTTGTTGCTTTTGCAACATATGTAGTAATTCTTTGAACAGTTAATTTATTCATTATTTATTCTATTAAATGTCCAAAAATAACAACAAGATGATGTGTTAAAGTTACATAATGAAAATAGCAAATTTAATCTGCAGCAAAGATGTCAGAGCCTCTAGAGCAGTGATACAGTGATGACAGGGCGCCGGGTGGCTTACTTTGAATGTAAATAAGGTGCCAGAGTACATTAAAAAAAAAAAATCAAAATAGAGCTTGTTAATAAAAGGAAAAAAAGGGCCTGGGCTGAGCCTTTAATGTCCTCAAATCCTAGAAACACCCCTGTGTATACCTGCCCTGTGCAGGGCTGCTGCAAATGGATTTGCCTATTGGCAAAGATGAGTGAGGACAGCAGCATCAATTGGTTGAAAATAGGCAATTTATTTATTACATATACTTAGAAATATTATGAGTGTTTGTTCATTAACTGACCCCTGGTCTGCTGCTATTTTCCAAAAGTGACTCCTAAGCAGTGCAAGTTGAGTGTCCCTACTCTTGGGTAATGTTTGTGAAGCTGTTTCAGTTTTTTGCTGTTGGTATGTTGTGAAAATTCACTGACCAGCCTTGAAACTTGAATTTGAATATATTTTTGACAAAAGTGATAGGTTTGATGACTCTAGACATGGTGAATCAGCACTGGTGCAATGTGACACACCCAATCAACATGCAATAAGTACAACCTTTGTTTAACAAGTCAAATTCCTGTTGCGAGTGCAACAAAAGTGTCAAAGAAGTGTTGATTTGACCCTGTGGTAATGTTAAAGGTTTGTTTGTTGTTTATGCTGATACTGGTTTTTTATTATATTGTACACACATTCCTGTTATTCTGTCCACCCATAGATATGATTGGAATGATTTAGAGATGTGTTAAGGTGAAATCACAATAAAATCAAATCCCAATTTGATTTCATTTATCACATCTGGACACTGTCAGATGTGTTAGTTATACTTACATCGGATTGTGTGTCTGTATTTTGGATTACTTTATCATCACAGTCATCCATGTCCATAGATGATGTTTCTGTCTGCAAACGGAAGGCACAGCTAACATGCAGCATTCAACTGTTCAGCCATGCATTTAGCCTCTCTTTGCTATCAGTCTGAATAAGCATGAATGGCATGCACCACTCAGTGTTAGTTTGTACATTATTACACAGTCTTATATTGCTAATGGCAATTGAGCAAGTAAGTCACTGCTAGACTTCTGTGAACAGTTACAGTGAATTTAAAGCTTCATTTTTAATTCCAGTGCAATATTGTGTCTGTATGACCAGTTTTAACTTTGATAATAAAACACAACTACAATGCTAAAAGTGAAATTTAAATCATTTTATAATATAAAACACACATACACATATTGATCAAAGAGAGGCCAATACACATATTGCCAAACACATATTGCCAAAAAAACAGCAACAGTGATCAGGAGTCTTACTTTGGTTTTCCTCCTGCTGAACTGGAAGATACCAAGGAGGCCTTTCTTCTCCGGTCTGCCCAAACTATTAGTACTGGAGCGGATGGAGTCTATATGAAGAAGGATGAAGAGTTGGACATGATGATGTCAGTGACTCATTAAAGCACAGCAATGAAGTCAGGATCATTCTTGAAAAAATTTCACAAGGAATTCATCAGAAGTAAGTGACAAATCATCTCAGCATGCACATGTCAATTAAGTTAAAAACAAAATTCAGGGTGGGATTGCCATGACAGTAGAACACAGTGAATTTACAGTGCAATCTCACATGTAAGCCAACTTAGTTTGACTCCTATGATGTCCAACATGTTTGCTTTACTTTATTTGTGTGCACATTTATTGGTCATTTTAATACATTTTGGACTAAATACTCCACATGAACAGAATGATCTACTGGGTTTCCTCAGCAGAGGGCGCTATAGCTTCATTTTTTCTCAAAGAACTCCACCATCTAACCTTCACAGTCTACAAAGGAGTAAGTAAGATGTGCAATGATAATACTGTTGGCTTGGGGGCAGGGAGGGAAGGTAAACTAACCATTAAAAAAATCACACAGCTAAACTATTGGGTTATTTGGATTCAGAAAAAAAAACAGACGTACACTAGTTAACATGAAATAATTTCAAACATGGCCAGTACTGATTATTTTTGACACAAGTATCAAAATTACAGTGACATTAAACCAACAAATAATTTCTTTGAAGCTGGGTGGCTGATAAGCAAACATGCATGTCTAACAGAGTAAAAAAGTAGGTTAATAAGCAAGCAGCAGGACGTTGGGTTAAATAGCTACATGTGGTTGGAACCAGCAACACTAAAACAGACAAGACTCGTCATGACTAATACCTGAGTAGTTAAGAGCAGGGGCAGAAGCCATTTTAGGCTGGAGAACTGAAAAAAATAGGGTTTAAGAACACATGACGTCATTTATGGAGAAGTGACCTGCATCACAAAGAATTAATCAATCTTTTGTACTCGCACTTTCGTAGCACCACAACACAGCTGGTAGTGTGTCACTAGAACACTTTATGCCACAACACAAATTAAATAAATTGCAGATTTGGCTTGATAAACCAGCTTACATGCCCTTCATTATACAAGGCTGAATACCAAAATATAACCATTATGTAATAGTATCCAACCATATAAATTGCATAATGTTCTAAATGTTCTTGCCTAAATCCTTCATGACCATAAACTGCAAGCTTTTCCTCTAAGATCACCCTCAGTGACAAGAACAGTATCTATAAATATCAGTGGGTGTGGACTGTTACCATGGTAATGAGCCATAATATCAGATCTTAGACCATAATTCAACTTCCTACTAGATAATGGATGATGTATTGCAATGATTGTATACCCAGGGACAAATTGTATTTGCCAAGGTTTATTTAGATGGACATGTAACATGAAACATAACCCGAGCTTATATTTTTGTTCATGCTCTGTCGTACCTGCTGCTGGTAAAGAAAACATTAACACTGACTGCACAGAACTATGTCAACAAATATTTACATGCCGGTCATGCTCTACAGCAGAATACAATGTAATCCTGGTTTTGTGGCTCACTGCATTGGAATTTAAAATAAATGCTACTGACTGAGTTTGTATGAGATCCATACTTTGCTCAGTTTCCTGTTTATGCAAAATATGTCTTTTATTTATATCTTATACACTTTACAGATTTTACGACATGCACTCTGTTCTACAGTGGTGAAGGTAAGTAAACAATAACAATGTTAAACTTTGTGTTCCTTAATGAGAAAATTCTTTCCTCCTGTAATTATCCATGTAAAGGTCACAGGGCAGCCACATGTCAGCATGCTTTGTACATGGTAGGGATTCAAGCTTAGTCTCAGAACAGCCACCACACCCTTTTTCTATACAGTCCACTGCAGTTTGTAAATCTGTGTGGAGGCTTTGCCATATGAAGGGCTGCCCTATATCAGATGTTAGGGAGTGAAAGTAATATGAAAACCAGCATCTGTGCTCATTTGCTGTCCCTAAACAGAAGCTCACATGACAGAGAACAAAGCAACATTATATAATTTCTGTTGTGCAACTTTCTTATTCTAAACAAGCATGTGAATAAGCCTTCACTTCAACGCTGCCTCTTTATGGTGCCTAAAGATAAAGCTGTCAGATTTGTAGCACAGTTCAAAACTAATGAAAATATTCTTTTCAGTAATTTGTTTGTGTATGCATTCATACATTATTACAAAGACGTTGTGATTCACTAATAGTATATGCAACAGTAACTGCTTTGAGGATGATATTCATTCGCAGGCAAACATCAGATAATATGACACAACAGCTTGGCGAGCCAAGACACCTATCAGTATCCATGATGCATCTTTATCTGCTTTAATTGGCTTACAAGCATTACCATAACCCAAGCCTGGGCTCTATTCAATTTTAATTCCTTGACTCAATCAAAACAGACTCAAATCATACTATACTATATTTCAAATTAAAGCATATTCTACAAATTCTGAAATTATCTTATTTTTAAAATGTTTGGCTCTGTTATGGGAACTTCAGTTTCAATACACATCAGACACTGAGTAACCTGACAGCGATTGAACCTCAAACTGAAAATAACAGACAGAATCAAGTGGTTATGGTTTACCTAAACTCTGATCGTGTACGTAGAGCTCTTTGATCCCCAGGTCTGTCAGAGATTTGTTCAGCGGCAACTCGTGGCGACTGATGCTGTCCTTTAGGAGCAGGACATGTGCTGGGTCAAACTCACACTTGTCACAGATGACCGGTATCAGAGCCTGGAGTGGTACCAACGGGTTGACCCGCACCACTGCCTTCTGGCTGCTGTGGTAGTTCACCATCAAACGCACTGTTTTCTGAGACAGAGACGAAAGAATGGTGGGGAGAAAAACGAGACATTAATGTCTAACAACTGGATGAGATGAAGGCCTGATTAGAGCACACTGTTGTGGCCGTTGACGAAATGTTCCCATTCTGAGGTCACAGAGCTTGTAGTGATCTAGCAGGATAACAAAAGAGAGCAAGAACAAAAAGTGTGAAATGTAAAACATGCGGAAAGAAGAAAGGCAGAGGAAGATATCCAACACGCAAGACACTTCAATAATGAGTAACTTAAGGTTAGACTTTGGTTGTTGACAGAAAAGAATAAACATTTAATTCATTAAAGATGATGATGTCTGTGTATATGTGCATACATGCATGTGATCCTGTGTGTGTGTGTGTGTGTGTGTGTGTGTGTGTGTGTGTGTGTGTGTGTGTGTGTGTGTGTGTGTGTGTGTGTGTGTATTAAGGTAGTCAAACCTCCAATATTACATGGTGTTCTATTATCAAGAACAGTATGCCACTCTGTGCAGCGGACTTTATCACCAAGTGGTTCACATCAGCCTCTATAAAAAACACACTGCAGTCAAGAGCCTAAAGAATTTATGAAATGCCTCTTCAGCTGCTCATCAGTGGCTTTTGTATTTCGAGTAAGAGGCATTCAATGTTATGTATCACCACAGGGAAAGGTGCTTCAGAAGTACTCAGAGCACAGAATTTTGACAAGGTCTAAGATCTTCTCCAGCAAGCCATTTGTTTCACAGTCAAAACTTGTTTACCAATGACAGAATAATCATACTCAAGTCTAGAACATAAGGAGTCCTTTGTGTATTTAAAAGTTGGTTAAGGTGGTTGACGTTGTTACACAAAGTCATGGGTTTTCCAAAATCAGTGCTTTGTTACTTTGGGAGTGTGTGCATGTGTGCCAAAATCTTCTGCTTATCTCACTAGTAGTTTTCCAGGCCTTGATCAAAGACACATAATCAGACAGATAAACTATGGACTGACAGATGCAGACAATGTATGTTCCTCTGCTTCTCAGGTCAGGTGTTTACTCCAAAAGTGTTTTAGCGATCCAAAAAATCTGCTTGGCAATGCATCAGACTTGCATCAATTTAAAAATGTGAAACTTATACAATTTTACAGTGATAACACATAAGGCAGTGTTTCTCAAATGGTGTGCCTTGATGTTAATCCAGGTGTACTGTAGGATTTTGTGATAACCACACATTACTATTACAATATTCAACTGGGCCTATACAAAAAATTATGAATTTATTTTGAATTGACTGTATCAGTATGCTGTGTGCACCCATTTCCTCATTAAGAGTTTGCACGTTGGAGTTACACGTGTGTGACACATCAAAAGTCCTTATTGGCAGCCAGTGTGAGGGACAATAACAATTACAAGCAGAAAGTTGTGAGTGAGAAAACGGATTGCTTTATTGTACAGAGCAAATTACAATAAAGCACCAGTGAAGACGACCTACTACTGTCAGTAAAAAACTGTCAGTAGGTGGTATCATGAAAGCTACCTGTCTTATTTTTTGTTAGTTTTATTGTCTTATGTCCTGATAAGAGTGCTAACACATGTCACAGAAGCTACTGTGCACAAATATAAATACAGGTGTGCCCTTTGATGTGCCTTGGGCACAAAGAGTTTGAAAACCACTATTTCTGTTCGGCTCATGCACCAGTGGAAGGGTAACAAGCTGTTGATGCATGAATGCAAGGTTTACACAACTTTGATTACTGTTGGCTCAATCAGTCTTGTTATTTTTGACTAGGGCTGCAAAGATTATTTTCATTGTCAATTATTCTGTCAACTATTTCATCAATTAATGGATTAGTTTTGTGGTTTATAAAATGTTAGAAAATGGTGAAACATGTTGATCAGTGTTTCCCAGAGCCTAAGAGCCTCAAATGTCTTGTTTTGTCCACAACCCACAGATAATCAGTTTAGACCAGAAAATACTCAAGTTTAAGAAACTGGAAATAGAGAATTTTGATTTGAAATTACCAGATTGGTTGGTGATTTATTTAATAGTTGACAAACAATCATTGCATCTAACATTTGTATATCACACTTAAATCATTTCATCTTTTAGCTGAGGCTGGTGGTACAATACAAAGACAGATAAAACAGGAAAGAGGAATGACTGACAGCAGTGTCTGAAACAGTGTCAGTCTCTGGCCTGAGGCCAGGCGGGGTCAAAGGGAGAGAGAGCAGCCAGTGAGCCCTGAGAAGAGCAGAGAAATAATGCATGGTAACTAAAGGTAAGGCACTCATCAAATATTCAAACTGTAGGAGGAGAGCAGAGGAGAGGCAGAGAAAAAGGAAGAGACAAAGAGACTAATGCTCAGTAGAATTACGCTCAGGTAAACAGGTGAGTTTAAAAAATAGATAATAACAGGACAGGTGATAAAGACAAAAAAGGCACACTTAGACTGAAAAAACTATATCAAAGAATTTAATCCAATGTCATGCCAGGCCAGTCAATACCCTTGGCTTCCTACCTTAGCATGGGCCCTTACAGGTTTCACTGGCCTTGCTTTCTGCCAGCAGTCAGATGTAAGAGGTAGAGAGGGGAGGGACGGATATTACACAGGGCTGCAGGGAAGGAGCTATGCATACAGTACATGCAGACTGCATAGCTATTACATTAAGGGCTTTTTTCACTGGCATTCTGGACTACATTCATTTACATTTCAAAAAACATGGGTAGCTTTGGGTAATTTTCTTCTATTTCTTGTTATGTATTTATCATTCAACTCATTCATTTCTTAAAACAGTGATGTCTCTGTCTCAAAACACACAAGAATCCAAGCCAAACATAACAAACCTAATTTCAGCAGGTTATAAATATGTAGTGACATGAATAAAATCCTAAATGCAAAGCACATGATTAAAAGAAGACCCACATGACAGTGTCAGGCTCCACTGTAGCTCACCTCTGGCACTTTGGGCGCCGGTCTGCGCACCGCTTTCTCCTCCCAGACTTTCTCTTTGATGAGGACACAGGCCACGTTGAGGGAGCCCAACAGAGCGTTGGGCTTGAACCCCAAAGTGTGGCCCTCGGGCGAGTGCAGCTCCAGGGTGTGCAGTGCTGGATTCAGGTGGTAGCGGCTACACAGCTCGACCAGCAGGTCCATCAGCGCCTTGCTGAGAGAGGGAGAAAGAGAGACAAGGGGGGAGGGGGGGAGAGAAAGTGAAAGAGAAGGGGGAAGAGGGTGGGAGGAGGGTGGAAGGGAGAGGGAGGGGGTTTGGAAGAAAGAGAGGGAGAGGGAGAGGGAGAGGGAGAAAGAGAAAGAGAGGGAGGTAGAGGAGAAGATAAGGTTACAGAGCCTAACTAGCTTCAGCTCTGCTGAAGTGAATAGTAATTACTTCATACAACAAAACACAGACACACTCACACCTGATGCTCTAACAAAGGATGGCTAATTGATTGGAACAAGTAATATTATTTTAAACAATGAGCTGTTTTCACAGAGCAGGCAACAGTACTGATTCTGACATAAAGATTAAAAGGCTGTCTTTGTCTTCATTCCTCCGACAGGTTTTTCACTATCTGAAAATGTCATGAACCAAACATCAGTGCATATGACAACAAAAGTAAGAGTTCACAACTACAGAACACTACACAACAACAGGTAGTACAGTAGCCAAAAGATTTCTCACTTTTTTTAAACTGGTAACTCTGTCTACTCTTTTAACATTAAAAGATATTATTTATTACTATGATAATCCAGGCGGTGACACTCTTGAATATTAAATTGATTTCAAGTTTTTTTTTGTTTATAAATTGTTATGATACTTATAATTTATTAATGTATTTATTTTCTTCACATTTTCTCCAAGAACTGAATTCTCTAACATAACAATTTATTAAACAGCAAAAATGGATTTTTTTTTAAAAAAGACGCTTTTTCCTCAAACCTTTGACTGATTATGTTTATATTTAAGTTTATATGTACTCCTATTTTTTATTTTATTTTAATATTCTTGTTTTATGTTCTATTTGTGTCACATATCACCCTTACTCTTTACAATATTGACATTGATTAGAAATTGAAGAGCATGAGCATAGAACCGTATTTAGAAGAACTGCTCTTTGAAACAGACAAGAAAAAATGTAGTATTAAGCTGGTCTTATTCTAACTTTTGCAAAGGCCTAAAAACGACAACAGAAAGAGGAGAAGCCACTTATCATATCCTGCAGATTTCCTCTTTCTAGTTTATCTACATAAGAACTCTAAAGAGCCTCGCACAATAAAAGGGCAGTGACAAAGCATAGAGAAATAATGACAGGCAAATTGCAGATCACTTGTTGATAAGACTAACTGCTTATATCCAGTAAGCCACAGGAGAAGCTCTGAAGTCTGCTGCGTCATTTTGTGTGTGTGTGTGTGTGTGTGTGTGTGTGTGTGTGTGTGTGTGTGTGTGTGTGTGTGTGTGTGTGTGTGTGGTGCAGCTGACGGAGGCCTGCAGTACTACCTGTCAATCCTCAGATAAAGAAACCAAGAGACAGTCTCCAATGTTTTCTGGGAACAGCCAGATCAGATGACAGAACTGAGAGAGACACCACTACAAAGGACACCATTGACAATCACTAACACATGGACTCAGTCTACAACTAACGACAATCTGCTATCAGCAGACCCAGTGTCCTACAGTATGTTACTGTGGACTTCTCGAGCTGATTTTGCGTGTATGTTCATTACAAACAAGTCACCACAAATGGAATGATCTGATGTAATATGAAATACCTGATGTTACATTTTAACACCTAAACTTCCCTGGTTCACATGGTGTCATTTTTATAAAGGCATGCTACGTCGCCAAGCATTCATTCCCACTGAACTTTAGTTTAACTGTCGTCCATATAATAGAATGGAAACATCTGTTTGAGCTTATGTACAAGGCATATACATATAAATTTTAATTTTAACTGATTGGTCCAGTCATAAAAATGTCATCTTGGGTTTGAATATCAATCTAAGTATAATAATGATAATAGTACAAGCAATTAATGGAACAACCAGATAAAGAATACACAGAAGAGTGAAGGTAATGCATTATCTACCTTTACAGCTACTTAAGACGTTCAGGTTGGGTGAGAGTACGCTGAAGGTTAAAAGGTTAAGAGCATACATTGACCCCTGATTGAGATGTATTGTTAGAATGTGTATTCTCTGTGTGTTGAAGTTGTTATCACACAATAAAGTCTGGAAAAGCAAACTGTATATTATGAAGATATTGTAATGCTATAATAATAGATTTCTACTATTACAGTATTAGCCTAAAACACTACAATTATCCAACAACAGCGCCACAATTAGTGAAAGCCAGATTACAGTCATGGTTGGGGGTTGTACAACTTATTATCAGCTACTAATGGCACATATGTGTTTATGACACCTTGGCCTTATCTTATCTATGACCACATTAACTATCACAGTCTCAGGCCCTAATACTCTCACTGAGCAGTGTCAGAAGATGAATTGTAAACACAGCTGATTTCTATGCTGTCCTCTCACAAGTGAAGGCAAATATACTAAATAAATAAAAACATTCCACATTTAAAGGTATACCATGCAGGAGTGTTGGTTACTGTTTATAAACCAGCTCAACAATTAAAGCTAACTCCAGATTCATTCTTGTTTGGCGTTTTGCCTTGCTATATTTGCTTTATTTCTGTGCCATGTCTCTTAAATGTCTGCTGCTTACGGTCTGGCACCTGGTTGCTACCTTTTTAAAGAGCCCTAGCCTCACCTGAGCACTATGAGAGTACATGCACATGAACATCCTGAACACAGAAAATAAAAAGAAGATAATACAGGCAGAGGGCAGAGCCTCTGCAGGAAAATACACCACTACATACTTCTAGTGGGTCATAAGTGATAAGTGAGAGGGGTTACTCCTGTATGTGTCAGTACATACAGTAAAAATCTCTCTCTCTGAAAGTCTGGATGTTAAATTATCCGAGAAAAAAGATGTGCACAGATTAACAAGCGCTAGGTAAGCAGCCCGTCTCCGACATGCCAAACAGCATTAGAGAAACACTGAATTGTAACATGAAACCTTTTTATTCAGTGTTTTAACCAGTTGGTTTAATCACTTGATTCATTTGTTTTGGAGAGGAAGAGACCTCTGCACATAATTCAGCTCCTGGTAAAAACCTCCTGAACAATCAACTCTGAAGGAATTCTAACCAGGAGAAGTTTCAGGTAGTTGCATTCCTAAGTGCTAGCTGCCACTAAATTCCCTTAATTGTTACACACTAGCCCTTTAAATGTAGAAAGCTCTCTTTTAACATATATAAATAAATAAATAAATAAAGATTGGAAGAATTAGCAGAGAGACATCTACTGGTCTTAAGTTTTTCTATGGTTATTAAAAGAGCATTGTGTTGGTCTGTACAAAGGAGGCTTTCTTGATTTTCTGCCCCAAAGGAGAAAACCTCATTAGGGGCAGAGAGCTTCAGCGGGACAGCCTTCATCTGGCAACTCTCTGAGACAAAGCTTATGCTGAGACTGGGCATTGGACCCCTTGACAAGGCCCCACTGGCACAGCAACCACAACAGACCTAGAAGTGACAAATGGGTCTCGCAATGTTTGTCAGGTGACTGGCCGATGAAGGTCACAACATACAGTAAGATCATATTGTTCAGCTGAGCAATAGCTAAGATCTTCATACTTAGAGATATAATGATTTCATGAAGACATGGATGGATGGATTTTTGCATGACACAACACAGTATTCATGAGCAAAAAAAGGTTATGAAATATTTTACAGAAAAAATGCAAAAACCTCTTTCCTCTCACCTGCCATCCTCAGTTACACAAGTCTGGTATCCCTGTGGTAGGGTTAACTGTAAATCCACAGTGGGCCGCAGCATGTTCTCCTTGGCATCGACCCCTGATGTCCCTCCCCCATCAGGTACAGTGTTTCTGAAGATGTGGCGTGGGGCGGGTAGAGGGGCCTGTGGCGGAGGTGGCGCACGTGCCTTCATTCTCCTCCTGTGAGATGACAATGGCAAAGACACATTTAGGTGTTTGTTGTAATTTCCTTCATTGTGCTTGGTTTTCCGAGAAAGACTCAAATGTCACGTGTACAACTCACTAATCAATCTGTTATCTGATCCATCAAGGTTTTATGATGTTCGATTAAGTAAACAGTGAATCACGTCTACTTTTATACCCTTTTCTTATTGGATGCAATGTTTTCACATTCAGACCCACATTTATTAAATCTTATCAAAACAAATTTAATTATGTAGATCATTTTGGTTTGTTTATGCCATCTTTGTTTGTCTCGAGTTAAATCTTAGTTACACAGCATGACAGCCTAATGAACACAACCCACTGCCACCTCAGGAGCAGCCTGAATGCCAATGACTTTGCTCTATTTTTCTGTTTTTGTTTTTCACACCTCCTTTTCTCTTCACTTAGATTACATAACAGTCTACAGATATGCCAATTTGATCATTTTGGCTGTCAAGATGATCCAACCCTGAGCAGCTGTTTATTCCATCTGCTCCTAACACTCCCCTGAATAATAATTTAATAATTCATAATAACACCCTCTGTAATATCATTCCCAAGCACTCATACTTTTAGGCAATACTGTCACATATTTAATGCCTGCTTTCAAGGAGTTTTCTAAAGGAAACTGATCAACAGCTTTACTTAATAACATGCCTCATCAAATCTTATTCCATACCTGGACTATCAGATAATGCACTCAACAAGTAATACTAAAATTTGAACATTAGGTTTGCTGAGTTGCAACAGTCAAGTGATTTTAGAAAACGACTGAAACATCTGATAAAGCTGAATTTAATAATTTTTGTAGCACCAAAAGCTATTCAAAGCAGCAATATTTATGGCTCAGGTACATACCATGCATAATTTAGTGTGTTGACAATAGCTCTATGAAAACTATAAAAAGCAGATAAGAAAGCACAACTCCCTCAAAACACAGCTCCTGGGTGGAGATGTGACAGATGTCAATGACATGCAGGCAGCTATCTGCACATTTGACCTCGGCTCAACATAAACTGTACTTAGCCTGACAGAGGCAGCTGATTAGACAGAAATCAAACACTTCATTCGGCGGACAATGACAAACAGCCTTTCTATAGCACACATTTCAGCACGCACTCCCTCTCTGTCTTCACTGCACAAATATTAGCCTTGGATAACAAAAGAAAAACATCCCACTCACGTCAAAAAACAGTCCTTGTGTTGATTAAGTGTTCCGAAAGTGTTATATATCAGTCTGTTTATAAATCCAGCTCCAAGGATTAGGCACGCTCTCAGAGAGAATGTGTGTGTTAAATCCAGTGGTGTATAATCCAGTATCCTTCAAGGTACTCCTGCCCAGTGTAAAGGGCGAAGCAAGCACGGCGTAGGAAGATTGCACGTGAACATAGCACAGTGAGCGGACTCTAACCTGGCGTGAGTTAACCATTAACAGCTGAGTCGGATATCAACTAACTCTCACCCACAAGACCCATAGTGCCATTGACTCATTATGTAATGTAGAGTGTTTTTCAATGAGTGCATGATGGGACTGACAGACCATACTTCAGAGTTTGACAGCTTGATTATAATCCAGTCAAGAGTCTAATCACAGTGCAGATCATTTATAATCACTAATTGCAAGGTGCTGTGTCTAAAAGGGCATTTAAATAATTTTCATGAGCAGCTTAAAGGAATACTTTACCCCTCAAGAGACTACGTATATCAATTACTCACCCCATGTTACTTTTAAATCCACAAGACAATTTTTTCTAGCATCCCTGCAGTGATTGAAGAAGTCAAAAATAAAGAAAATTCTTGATGTATTGAAGTCATATGGGGTCCATGTTAAACAGCAAAACTATATCAAGACATCTATTTACAAACTCTTAGACAATCTGTGCAGTACAACTTTAGTTTAGTTTTTTAGAATCCCCATTAGCTACTCTATTGCAGCAGCTATTCTTCCTGAGGTCCACAAAAACTTTACCTTTGTGATGGTGCACAAAACCAACTCACATATAACACTTAACAAAATAACAGGACTAGACTTAAACGTTGACACAGACACACAAGATGGCTCCTGGTAATACAATAATTACTTTATCATTATTTTATTTGGTAAATAACCGCTAAATTTTGCTCCGATCACCTGATGATGCTCCATTATTGTAACATCAGACCAAGTATTTACATAAAATTTTACATTCACATTTGTATGTTTCCAAACACACACCACATGTGCATTAAAAGGAATAGTTCCCAGGAAAAAATACTATTTTCACCAGACATGAAAATCAATACAGTGTAAGAATCATGTTATATAGGTCTACTTTTCTTGTAGTCTCATTTGGAAAACATGAAAATATGATGAGCAGACCTTTCGCACCCTGAGACACATGACAATCCAATAATCCAAGTCTCTTTAATTCAGTTGAATGCTTGGTACTCCCCAAACAGACAACCCTTTCCAATGGAGATCTGTACTGAAAGTAAAACTTGTCAATGCTCTCTTTAAAGCCAGAATTCATTGACAGTAATTTTACCTTGCTGCACACAGGAGCTGTTGTTCTACCCTGGCCTTGATCTGTTAGTGTGTGCTACTGCGTGACTTTGCCAAATCCAAGCTAGGGCAGGGCAATATATTGATATTTAACAGATATCATGATATGAGAGACTAGATATTGATTTTTATTTTGGACATCGTAACATTGTGTTTTCTTTAAAGGCTGCATCACAGTAAACTGACGCAATTTTCCGAACTTACTAGACTGATCTAGCTGATCTAGCTGTCATCATATCTCATTTACTGATGATTATTTATCAAAAATCTCACTGTGTAAACATTTTGTCAACCCTAGCAATATCAATATCGAGGTACTTGGTCAAAAATATTGTAATATTTGATTTTCTCAATGTCGCCCAGCCCTAATAAAAATCCAAATTTTAAAAATAACCCTTTAAAACACCATAGGCACAAAAAGTTTCACTTCAGTTCCCTATTGAGGAAGGCTGTCTGTTTGGGGAAGTACTGAGCGTTACAGTTGTCCTGACAGTGTGCAAACAGATGGTTTGATATAGTTTTCGGATGTCAATTCTCCATTTCGGGATTTTGTGTTCACCAGAGGAGTCTTCACTAATTCAGCATTACACTGGGTGAGTAATTGACACACAAATGGTCATTTGGGGGGTGAAGTATTCCTTTAAAGACGTGTAAATGTGTGAGATTTTTGTACTTTCCTGGTGAGTCTGTGTTTTCAAAGGTAAACAGAACTGGGCTCTGTGAAACTGTGGGACTGGGCCCCGGCCAGGCTTAACACAGTCAGCTAGTATCCTTCTCTCTCTCCGGCTTGCTGTTTGTCTCACCATAACATTTCACTCTCCCTCTCTCTCTCTCGCTTTCCCTCTCTCAAACACGCACAAAGACTCCTTTCGGAAAAGCCTCGTCTCCCACAGAGTTAGAATGAGCAAGCGTAAACCGAGCGAGAAAGAGTGAGGGAGTGAAGGAGAAGCAGAGAACGAAAAGCAGGAAACCCTGCTCCGGCACACAGGGGGGGGGCTGCTACAGGGACTGAGTTACAAATGGGCTCTCACACACACACACACACACACACACACACACACACACACACACACTCACAGAAGGTTACTAATGGACCTTTCAGAACCACTCAGTTCTTTTCACTTGGCTAAACAGCGTTAACAAGAATATACGATCATCTTTTAAATCTGTTTGTGCTTGAGGTGTTTATGGCACCAACATTAATGTTTTTAATAGTTTAAAAGTAAAAACCTAAAACAAAAAGATGCTGAATTCATTTTAAACTGCAAAAGGTGGTACAGACTCATGTGACCTAAAATCATCCGGGACAACATCTGAGCAGCCATGAAAATGAACAGAGAAAATTAATTAATTTTAACAAAACATTTAGTCCCTGCAAGTTAGAAAACTTAAGTTTTATGTATGACATTGAATGCAATAATTATGCATAAAACTTATCCCATCAGGAGACGTTACAGTAATGAAGATTGAACAAAGATAAATTATCGTGTAAAGTAGCATAGCAGCAGCTGTTTATTTAAAACTACAGATGCATGAAATGGATTTTTTCAACTGATACCGGTAACTGATAATTAACTGCATCTCATGGCCGATAACCAATATGATAACTGATGATTTCACATTTTTGTATTTTAAAAAGAAGTGTGTAACCTGTGGTTTATGCTCAGGATAAGAAAGCTGTTGGTTGGTAACTTTTAAGTTATTAACTTTTATGAAAAAAACTTTTTGTCATATTTGCTGAAACGGTCACTATATCCAGACAGTAACATATGACACAGACAATGTGTGAAAAAAAATTATGTTCCTCTGCCTCCTCATATTGCTTCCCATGGCATCTGCTAGAATGAACAAAAACAACCAATCAGAGCTGAGGAGGCTCAAACACAGCTGTCACTTATATCAATTACTGCTCGTGAACTAAGGTCAAACTGTCAAACTCTGCAGCGCTGATCAAATATGAATCAAGATTTTCTTTCTGCATTGCCTATTTCTCACCTTAAATGCTTACAGAAACATATTTTAGTGTACTGTTTAGCTGTAAAATCAGAAAGTTTGTGACCCTGCTGCCAGTCGAGCCAAATCCAAGCACCACCCCCTGGCCAGAGCATATTTTCTCATTGGCTGTGTAAGAGACTCCTTGGCTCTATTGGTTTGTTTTCCTGGAGCCGTGGGAGATTCTAGCAATGCCATTAAAAGCATTAGGAGGAGGTGGAGGAACATGATTTACTGTCTCATTAACTTCTGTCAGGATATAGTGAGAGTTTAAGCAAATATGGTAAAATGGATTTTTTTATTGAAGTTGCCAACTCTGATTTTAAACTATAGCTGTAAAACTCAATAACCATTCCGCAAAAGCAGGACGATTTTTTTACACTGCATCATAAGATTAATTACAATTCACAAGATAATGCTGGTTGACAGCTATTACTGAACATAATATTATAGTGTTGATGGTAGAGTAATAAGACAGTGACTCATGCATGATTCAGGTGTCTATGATGTCATTCTACATGGTCTAAACTGCAGGTCAATCTTCCACACAACCCTGGTGTGTTTCTTAAAGTCTGTGATACTGACAGTCTGGTTGGTAATTATAAGCAGAATGACTTCGATGCTGTCTTAACCCAAACAGATATACGAGGGTTTTGACAAAATAAACATGAATATTTGGATGTGGCAATATTTGATCAAATACTCACAAGAACACAGTTCTGACTAAGCACTTGGTTAACGTTTGGTTCTTGACAGTATGGCCTTTAGTGCCAGTAAAAGAATAGAGTATCTGCCATAACGATACTGTAAGTAGACGCAGGCCTACACAGCCTGCCATCCTATTTTGCTGTCTGTGTGTTAGCCTCTTTAACAGATTAGTCTGAGTGTCTGCATGTCTGTGTGTGTGTAAGTACATTTGCAGTGAGTGTCTGTTCGTAAGGCTGCCTCCTCCCTGACCCAAATACAAGCATGCTCACTCCTGATCAAGTCACTTAGGATAAATCAAGCCTGGATGTGTGAGCAATACTGTGTTGGTGCATGTGTGGTTGTGTTTGTGCAGAGATAGAGATCAGTGTGACAAAATGAAATTGCAAGCAGTTGAAGCTGTCCCACAGAAATGGAAAAGGTGCCATATGATTTCAGAATGGAAGCAAAAAATTAAATACTCTTTAAATTACAGGTTTGGCGAGATCACTGCAAACACAGCGCCGCTCCGTGTACAATGCAAATCCATGAACGTCACACACTCAGATTACTGTTGTTAGTGGACAAGTTAAATTACATAACAGTGCTCAGACACACTGGAGACTACCTTAAGGATTTTCCTGGGGAAAGAAGTAACTGTCAGTGACTGTATTTATCCCAGCTCTGGAAACATGGCCCAACAAGTTCCCACTCTGGAAGGTCTTATAAAAATAACGGAATATTTTCATTTATGCTGTGAGATGTGCTCTGTCAGCACAACCCCTCTAAAACTGATTCCATTTACAAGGGATCCTTTGTATTTAGATGAAATCGATTTGCTGCTGCCTTCTAATCTTCTCTTGAGCCTTAAAAGTAATCAGATGCAATGTAATTATTATGCATTTATGATATTTTATTCACTTTCTTAAGAATCCAGTCACCTGTTCTCTGTTGCTGATACCTACAGTTCAGTGGTACAGAATGCTACCAATGGGACTGCATGAGAAAAACAGAGACAGGCAGACAGACTGGTCCACTCTAAACAACAAAGCCTGCTGTTGATGAGAGTAAACACAACTATGATTTAAGGCAGCAGACAGAGCCACTCTGACTCATGAAGTCAGTTAAGTCAGTCAGAGACACAGTAACTACGATAGACAGCCAGCCGGTCTGAGACGTGGACATCCCCGTTAGATGAGAGTCTGTTCAGTGTCAGACAATAGGATCACTAAAACAATGAGCCACTATCCTCTGATGAAGACAACCCACTGGGAATGGAGCAGATTAATTGGCCATAAACACAGCGTTGACTGACCTACATTCACTGTGACATGCTGTGTGCATTCTGAGAATATAAACAATGGATGAAACCTAAATTCTATGGCAATAATGACTGGTGTGAAAATACACATCAGTAGTTACATTGTTTGAGTAACAAACACTGTATAAGATACTAACTGTACTCAGGGAAAAGACTCGACCAAAGCCCAGCTGTCTTCAACACAGGCCACATTATTGCTTAACCTTTTCTAAAAGCTAGGAGAAAGCTGGTGTTTCAGACTTATTCTGTCCTGTTAAACAGATGTTTTAAGTGTGTAAATTCTTAAGACTTTGAGGTTAGCCTTGTGAAACGTTTTTGAGCACCTACAATACCTGTACAAAGTGATTCTGATTAAAGAAAAACACAATGGTGTTAATGTAGCTTTACAAAGCAATTTCCTGTCAATAGATTTAAAGACGGCCCTACCCATCCTTAAGCAACACACTGAACCCAAACTTCCTGTATATATTTATTAGTTTATTACCTGTCGTACCTTCAAAAGTTAGAATCATATTGGTAAGACATCAATAGAAACATCAACAAACTAAGCATGTCTTTTCCCTGAGTGCTAGTTCAAGACCCCACCCGTCCACTTATGTGGATGCACACTCACTTGTCTGTGCACACACTTGAGTTTTAACCTCCTGTTGTGTAATGGTCACAGCATGAATGACACACATCCTGGACCCTGAGCCACTCCCCTCACACTCACATACTCACTGTCCTGCTACCTAGCCAGCATACCCCTTGGGTGTCATGGTGTCCCCATGGCAACCTATATTTACTCCACTTGACTGCACGGAGGAGTGCAGAGCTCAGTTTAGGAACAGCTGTCGATTTCGGGTGTATGGACAGTGCACAGAGGGTGAGTGACCAAGAAACAGAGGAGCATAACTGAGCAGGAACAGAAAGCAAGGTGAAAACAGAAAGACAGTGTGACAGACTTTCTGTTTTAGAAGTGTTTTGAGGACATGTGAGCTTGGTAAAGCATTTGTTTGCAGTTGCTAGGCACATAACTTCCTAATTCGGCATATGCCTTCGTGCTCATATTACCAGCCATGTGGTTAAAAGCCCCACCCTATTGCAATGCCAAGTAAACTGGTGTATAATAATGATAATGATAGTCTGACCCTCCACCACAACCTCACAGCTGACCCCACAGTTGCAACCAGGTTAAAAAATGCAGACGATGTGAGCACACTGAAGTACAAACTTTAGACAAATTTGTTTAAATCTCTGCTTTTATGCACAGTTTACTTTAAAAGAAATGACACCAGTTTTGATGCATTTCTAATGTGTTTGGTGTGGAGGTAATCAAACATCCAAATTACATATTAAACATTTCAAGGTTTCTTGTAAATGTACAACAATTATGTTAATATTCAGTGTTACTCACGGAAATATGTTGAGTGTATCCTTGAGGTCAAACAAACATTTCAAGTCCTCTTAAAACATTTGCCAAAGTATTTTAAATCCAGCATTGTTTATATATAGCAATCTTTGCTGGCATATCCGGTGTTTTACAGCCACCTGTTGACAAGTGGAATACTGGGTTGGGCGATATCAATCGAACTGGGATATGACAAAGTCCACAGTTAAGCACTGCAATGGCCGATAATGAGATATTTTTTTAGGAGTGGGAGGGTGAGTGTGGGTGTGAATTTAAAAAATAAATACAGCAGTGAATCCAGCAGATGTGAGTAGATATTAATCAGTGACAATGACAAATCTGCTAATAAAGGCTCCACTTTGCCCATCTGGCAGCCAGTATTTCATCTGGTAGATAAATCAAAATTGTTACTTTTTATTTACGCACTGATTGCTATCTGCACCCAAGCAAACCCGCACCACTTTGCTGGTGTGGAAGGACGAATAGACGGACCAGGCTTTTAAATCATGACAGTAGGCTCAGTGGTTAATGACTGACTGCCAGTGGTGATGGACAAGGGCATCGACCATTGGCCCAACCCTAACTGGTAGAACTATGGATCACATCACATCAGTCAACATCAAAACATGCAGCGTAATGACAGGGATGGCATTTATACAGGTAACCACTTTAATAGCAGTAACATGAGGTGATACATGAGATAACCTGCTGGATCCTTTTCTGACAAACATACTTCCACAAGAGGCAGCACGGTAATGTAGTGGTTAGCACTGTCACCTCACAGCAAGAGGGTTCCTAGTTCTAACCCATTGTGGGAAGGTTCGAACCCATGTTCTCCCTGTGTCAGCGTGGGTTTTCTCTGGATACTCCAGCTTCCTCCCACAGGTCCAAAGACAGGTTAGGTTAACTGGTGACTCTAAATTGCCCACAGGTGTGAATGTGAGCATGAATGTGAGCGTGAATGGTTGTCTCTATGTGTTAGTCCTGTGATAGTCTGGTCGACCCCTAACAGGATGAGAGGTCACAGGAAATTAATGAATGAATGAACTTTCACAAGAATAGTTAACATAACTAATCACATGATTCTCTAAAATAAACAAAGCTCCTAAAGATATTGAGGGTCAACAACCTAATGCCTCATTCAACACACTAGACCTAAAGACCTAAAATCAATAATTCACTCAGTGGTATATGGACAAATGCCACAAACCTAGGTTCAAACAAAGTATCTCACAGTTTGTGTCTGATTTTCAGTGTTAGTCTGCATGTGCAGTAACTGCCTTACTACCTAGCTCATTCACAGGTGGAGGTCAGATAGTTCTCCCCTACCGCTCATGTAGCTTTAACCACTAATAACATGATATTAGTATAAGCATGACATTAGGGGCTACAAGGCTGTAGTGGCATAACAACATTTGGCTTGACTCTTGGCTAAACAGCACTTAATCAAATGCTGTGCCATGGTAACAGCCTGTGGTTGCAGTTTGTTGCATTCATAAACCATTCTCTACATTTGAATAATTAAATAATACTGTACTTTAGAGCTGGACTGCCCTAAAGGTAATATTTCACTACATTTGCATAGCAACTGTAAATGTATTCAGCCATAATCACAAATTTTCTAAAGACCCTGGTGGACTTAATATATGAGGGAAAATCCCAGCTCTTTGTATCGGTGGAGGAACAGTTAGGCTGCATTTGAGAGGTTGCTGTGTTTATGTAAAGTCCCTGCATTTTCATAAGATGTTAAAATGGTTTATCAGGTTGCATGTAACCTGGTTTGACTAATTATCAAGAGATGACTTCTCTACCACTAATAAAACAACCAGGTTAGAGCTCGCTCGAAACAATCTGTTCAACAGCAGTGCAGAAATAGTAACAGTAACATAACGACCCAAGGGAGATAAAAAAGACAACACCACACCTCAGGTGCTAAATGAATTGTTACTCATTGGGATCAATTAGGTTGCTTACACTCCTTGCCGTTATTTGAGGGGTTTACATTCAGAATGTATTCGAAATGATGACCTCAGGTTAAGTCAGCAAGTCAGACAGTGATCCGGGAGTATCTGTTTCACACCTACTTAAAGGAGAGAAATCCACTTACTGTAACAGCAGCCCCGCCCCAACCTCTCCTCCTCTCCTCACTTGACACATTTAGTCATCTTGTCCACTTGTGACCAGTGACACAGAGGTATGCAGACAGATTAAAAATGAGACATGTCCCAAGACAACAATAATTCTCCAAAAATAGGAGCAAGACGTCAATATGTTTTTGCGTCTGAACCGCAGGGAAAAACCTGTCTAACTTCCCTTTGGAGACCTAACTTGACCAAACATGATTAACACTTCTGTAAACCTATGCCAAAAAATAATTACAATTATTAACCTTACATCTCAGCTGTTTCAAGCCATTTGGTTAATTTTACCTTAGTCATCTCCAGCCATAATGATTAAGGTGGATTCATTGAGCAACATCAACAAAGGGCCATAGTTTTCACCTGTGTATTTCTGGACAGTCATGGAAAAAACAGGTTTCCTTAACATTCATTAGGATAAAAATCAGGTAACTCTGCACTTCAGCAATGAGCTAATTCCCATATTTATTAGCTGATCAACATAACTAAAGGTCTTGATCCTCTGACATTTCAAATTAAATCTAGGCCCTCAATGTCAAAGCAAGATATCGGGTGTTTCCTATTTAAGGAGGAGCTGTGCACCAGTTCAAGTAGACATAAAGCACGTGGGTGGCAAACAGGCCCACAGCAGAGGAAGAACAGAGTGGAAAAGGGAAGGAGGGATAATGAAGGTTGGTAAAAGGTAGGGATGCGGGAATCTCAGGTGGCACAAAGCCCCATATGGCCTAAGAGCAACAAGAGTGGGAATAGAAAAGGGTAGACGGGTGGAGTCCAACATCAAAGAAGAAAGGAGGGAGAGATGGAATGCAGAAGCAGAACAGCAGGAAATAACAATTAGTCTGTTCTCTATTCCCTGAGCTGCTTGTTCAATTAGAGAGAGCTCCTGCTGGAGAAACAAGAAGAAAAACACTTATGTCACACATATTGTTGGTTTTTTGAGAGGATAGGCGTAGCTTATAAGCACCACAGGAAAAATAAAAACATAAATCAGTGGAAAAACCACAATAAAATGTCGTCTAAAATATCTTTAATGAGAGATTTTTTCCACCGAATTCATTTCATTTTGCAGAAAAAAAGCTACAAATAAAGGACATATTTCGCTATTTGCATGCCATGCTCTTTTACCATACCATTAGATATAGGAAAATAAATATTTTTTTCCAGCATTTATTGTTCCCCTTTTAGCCTAATGGAAAGAGAACTCTTAAAAACAGTCATGCCACCATCATTCCTTGCAAAGGACTCCTGTTCCTGACATGGTGGCACAAAGTGACTATACTTTGTTTTCTCTATAATCAAGATAGCAGAGGTGTTAAAGGGTTTAACACCTGCAACACCATCTCGACTTGTGCAAGAGAAAGTGCACTCCACCACCTCTGCCTTATCAGGCGATACCACTGCTATGGCACGTCAGTTGGTGTTGGAGGAGCCCATCTAGTCTGTGCAAACACACATGCAGTCCGTCTGTCTTCCCCCTCTGACAAACCCACATACCACAGTGACTAACATATGACTGCAGGCTTCCAGAAATAAATCAGAGCGGCCCATAACAGCTGCGTAATAAGAGTACAGACAGATACACTGTACTACAGATACTTGAGACTGATACGCAGGTCTACGTTGTTGATAAGGGTGTGTGCCAAAGCTTTCTTTCACCAAGGACAGAGGTTGGCAAATAGCAGAAACTAGGTTGGATAAAAGTGGGGCCTAAGGAGCACAACACTCTATAAATACAGCCAGTCTGGATGTCTCAAATGTTTCCGATGGAGTAAATATATTCTGAGAGCCTGTACTGCCTTAACTTTTGCACAGACCATGGACTCGTTAATTAATCCTACTGTGCCAGGCCTTGTAATAAACTCCTAGTTGGAGCATTAACCACACTACACTACACTCAAGACTGTAAGTTCTCATAAAATGTGACTAAGGGTAGCACTCGGCACTTAATTAAGAAGGGAACTACTTTATCTGATGTGTTCAGCATGTTCAGAGGACTAAATCATACATGGAACAAAGTTTAAAAAACATAATCTTTATCAGTCATTCTTGCTTTATTTCTACTACACACCGACTCCTTATTCAACCCATAAATTGCGCAAAGGTTACACTCTATGCTTTTGATTTAATAGGTTCAACATGTACAACTTGGTCAAGCTTCTAACCGTGCAGAACACTGCTTGTGGAAGTATTGCATCCACACCCTGTCTATTTAAAACAGGGTGGCCTGTGGAGTGAACGCAGATATTACCAGATACTTACTGAACCACTGCCAACAACGCATAGCCACGAATATTCTCTCTCATGTCTATCTCAGTTTTCACAGGAGTTAAATTTAACCTGTCATAAGAATAACCTTAAACATACAGATGTGACCGCATTCACTAAAACATTTTCCAAGTTACAAGTAAGTACAGTATAGCCCTCAAGTGGAAGAGAAAAAAACAGGAAGCTCCCTTAGTCAGCAGGACTGAGCTAGCGGCTGACCACACGAAGCTTAAACTTCTAAAAAGGGAAGATTTTGTGAAGGATAGGGTGGGGAGCTTGTGTCTGCATCTGTCGCAGAATCTCCCATCAATCGAGACCCCAGCAGGAAAAGACACAGCATTAAGGGATAACATTATCTTACAATACCGAGTGAATCTCTCTGACAGTATTTTAAGAAACTATACAGACTGACACACGCACATGGCATTCAAATACTATGCAAAGGGTGAGACTGACACTTAAGTCCAGTGGGCTTAGCTTCAAATTGATGCACGTTTACATTGCAGCTAGCAACTGGTGTTGATATCCCTCCATATACAGTAGCCATGAGTGCCCACAGGCACACATGTACACACAAACAGGACAGTTGGTAGCCAGTAATTATCTCTGGGTGTGTGCTCAGGATAAACAGACAGTTACATGCAATCCCATACTGTATTTATCTGTAAAATCTGCCAGCCTGGTCTTTCTGTGGGTGAGTTTTAAAACTGAATAGACACAGAAATGACGCTACCACAAACAGCAGATGTATCTGAAATAAAACATGTGACCTACCAACAGTGAGGCAGATGGCAGCACCAATCAGGAAGTTGAGAGTGGAGAGGCTTTTTTTTTTTAAATGTTTCTATTCTTCGTACTTAATGAGGCACTTTGAGGCAAAATCTAGAAGTAAGAAATGCAACAAGCCTGCGTGGCAATAAATGGCAACGTCAGAGTTTGGGTTGGTTGGTCATCACCTGGGACTGGACCATGTGACCAAAGTAAACTCACAAGGTTTGACATCACACATGATCGTGCCTCCGGAAAGACAGACAGAAAAAAACCCCATAAAAAGTCTGTTAAGCTTAGTAAAACACTTTGAAGATTAAAATAACACAAATGGGGGATGTTGTGACTTTAAAGTTTATTGGAGCAGTTTCCTCTTAATTCTCCCTACATTTATTTATATTTGTCTGTTGCTTTCTTACTGCTTTTGTGGAGTTGTGGAGTGCATACTAAAATTAAAGGCATGCAACAAAACCACATTAATCAGAGGCTTGTGGACTGAAGCTCACCCAACACACAATCAAGCATGTAGGCAGACACACATAAACTCCAGGTCCAGACATATAGAGGAAAACACAGTGTGCTAATTAAGGCTATTGTGTACGCTGGAGACTTAAAGAGAGAAGTGCTCTGGTCTTAATGCATTTACCATACAAGATGCTACAACTCACACAAAGTTCCAAAAATTAAATTGGGAGCAGACTGAAGTTAGAGGCGGGTGTCGCTAATTTTCCATTTTGTTTTTTAGTTTGTTTGTTTGCCTTGCCTGTGTGTCCTTGTGTATCAGTCTGTGTCCCCTCTGTTCATTCTGAGGTTTTTGCAGATCCATGAGTGCAGCACATATGGAACTCTTCATGAGTTCATTTCTTCTCTTAACAGCAGTTTGTGGAGTTTTGTGTCACAGGGTGGATAATTAATCAGTTGATCCAAACAGAGCTGATCAGATCACATCAGAACGATGGATGAGAGGAGCAGCTGCTGCAGAGGCAAGCTTTTCAACACAGGGCAATGAAAAATTGAGTTTCACTAGCACCACGCCTAATGTTCTGTTTCTCTGTCTGTGCCCAGAGAATTTTTATCTCAATGCACTGAGAGAAATCAATACTCATTAGAGTTGTTCTGATACCAATACCAGTATAGGAAATGCCTCCAATAATGATGGATCGAATATTGATGAGGATGCTAGTCTAAGTGCCAAATACCACTTAATTTATCAATTAATTCTAAAGTTTCACACCCTGATAAAAAATTTTCCCCCGCTGTTTTAACACAGTAGCCTACACAGCAGGTTGTACTGTGCAGTCACCAGCAGCTACTGTATAAGAGCAGCAAGAAGAATTAATTTCCAATAAATAGTTTTATGTTAGCAGTTAGCAAAATGTCAGCAATACTGGCAGTATTTTACGCTGGAAAGTCCCCATCAGTAAAAAGACAATATGTACAGTATGCAAGGCTTAGTTTCAGTTAGTAGTATAAAGTTCTTTGTTTGTTTTTTTTAATGCAATGGTATTGGATCGGTACTCGGTATCAGCCAATACGCTACTTCAGGTATTTGAATTGCTATTTGCAGGGCAAAAATGGTATCGGAACATCTCTAGTACTCATTTAGTCCCTGGGAGGGGAGGAAGTTGCCTTTTGTGTTCTACGCCTAATTACAGGCTTATAAAGCTCAGAACTAAGGCTTCATTCATGCTATCTCTCCACTACTCCTGACATACATTCACACACACACACACACACACACACACACACACACACACACTCACACACCTACTACTCAGATTTCAATGGCCAGGTACAAACAAATTTCACCTCCCTCAAAAGAGCAGTCTCTTCCCTCCTCCTCTGTCTGCTAGTGACCGTGCTCTGTGTGTGTGTGTGTGTGTGTGTGTGTGTGTGTGTGTGTGTGTGTGTGTGTGTGAGCATGTCTGTGTGCGTGTAGTGTTTATGAGCTGTGTTCATTAGGAGTAGGCTATGTAGTAAAGTAGCTACTCCCTGTGTGATGACGGCAGACAGATCCCAACACAAAGGGAGTTGTCATGGTAATTTATAAGGACAGAAATGTCACACACTGACCGGATGAAAAGGCATTTCGGGTCCACTGCCAGCTGACTCTGTGACGAGTCTACTTTGTAATTTGGCCAAAAAGCTCTTAAGTGTCTGAAATGACTGTATTTAAGAGTATCTGGTTAAAGGGACCTTTATTTGAAAGATCAGAGGAGAAATAGACCGAACCTTAATTCACATCATCAACACTCTTTCTAGCAGTATCACACCCTACTCAGGTTGCCACTGAACAACACCTGTGTTTTACAGTTTATACAATGCTGCTGAGCCTCCACCACACACCTGCAGTATAGATGGAGGAGTTTAGACGGTCCTGAGGAGCTAATGCATAAGGGTGTGAATCGTCTAAAATGACAGCAGGACACATATAAACCCCATCTTTAAACAACAATTACAAGGCTGACTTAAGAAATGATGAAGTCAGCAACATTTAGCTCAACAGTACACAGCTATTTTCCATAAGTAGCACTCAATAGCACATAATTATGCTAATGTGGGATCATACCTGGTTAGTGAGTTACTCTCAACGACTACTATTAAAAAATTTCAGATAACCCAGTCAAAACCAAAAGAAAAATAAGTCAGCTATGTCAACTGTAATAACAAATTGAGACTATAACAATAGTGACATATTTTATCTGATACCCTTCTATAAATGAGAAATTAGGATTGGGTGGTATTAAAGTATTACAGCATATGGGCATTTAGAAAGCTTAAAGGTATGATTTGCAATACAGATGTTCCTCTTTCTATTAAACTGATAGAGAGGTGCTGTACTGAGGCGATGTAGTTGGCAGCATACTTATTCAGAGGTCAGTCTCTACTGGTGGAACAGACAGCTGAGGTAAGAAAGAAGGCGACTTTGAGTGGTAGGGATAACTTTACAGGACTATTAAAAAGGGATAAACGTCTCTGGCCCTGTTTGGGAATACCGCTACATACAACTTTATCTAGCAATTACGTCTTCCAACTACAGAAGTAGTTTATTTGCTATAAGATTTTATAAGGACAGAACAGATCGTCCCCGTTTAGCCCACTGATGTAAACAAGTGGGTCATTCAACAGCAGGAATGACGCTTATTTCCTATCTATTCATTTTTCTATTTAAACCAGCAAGACCTGTCTAAGTAGACTAATTGAATTTTAGAAAGATGGGATTGATGGGATTGTTTGTTTTGTTTTTTACAAAAACATACAATCATATACCAATTACCCCAGTGAAATGTCAAGAAGGTATGGAGATATATTAACACATACCTTACTCATAGTTAACAAAAACCTCACATCTATTTGTCCTATCACAATGACATCTGAAAGGCCAAGAGCTTTTCATCTCTGACATACAACTGCAATGAATGAGTAGTACTTTATGGACACTGATCTCAACAGTCGCATTTATTGGCATTCATATTTACAGTCAGTGATGATGCCAGGTTATTTGTTGATGTGACCGGGCGATGTTTCTTCACACACTCCCGACAGCATGTAATAAAAAGTAGGATTGATGGACAAAACATCACCACTGTACCATAAAGCCCCCACAGCTCATGTTGTGATTAAAGGAAAGAGATACAAGCTCCAGCCACGCCCCAAACAACACAATTAAAAGCACATTGTGAACTGCACCTACAGTTGTTGTTGCTGTTTTTGTTCCACCAGCCAGTTACTCTCCACTAGCAACCAACCACACTGCTGCACTGTGCTTTTGCCCCAGAGCTGGTCATACTTATTGTCTGTGAGTGGCAGAGAGACAGTAAGCAAAAGGAGAGCAGGCTGGTCTGGCTGCTGGAACACTCTCTGTGTTGTCAGGACTCACTATAGGTTACAAATGCTTTTTAAGTGTTGGTCATGTGGCTGTAACTCCAGCTCTGATAAGTCAAATAAGTCAAATAAGAAAAACACATATTAATGGCAACTCTAACAATTAGGCTACACAGAACCTAAAATATAAGCATATATGTTTCCTAGAAATATTACAGGCGACACACATAGCAAGCCCATTACGTTTTTTCCCAAGCTGAAATTGGATTAATTATCGAGAAAGTTAGTTTGAAGATATGCAAGCGGTCAAAAGAAGACTATAAATGTTCAATCATTTTTATTAGTTGGTATTTATTTTTGAGGACTTACCCTGAAGGCGGCTTTGAGGACTCAGTCATTGCAGTGATTCTGATATCCAACTTAAGATGTTGATAGCGGCGCTCGAGCCGGGCTCCCAAAATCCGCTGTTGCTCTTAAACTCGGTTGTTATCCATTACGCTATCACCTGCGAGTTAGCACACCAACATTAAATTAATTAATACTAATTATCGGGCTTTCCAGCATATCTTAACCAACACAACCGCTTGTTTTTTGTGGTAAGACAGGAACAACTTTGTGTTTTCTCTTACAGGTCCAACAAGTGACAGTGCGCAGAGATGACAGTCCGGTGTGACCTGAAGCACAAAGACCGCAAAGTGTCCGTGAACGCAACCTACGACAAAAAGAAACGATAAATGTTCTGTTTTTTGTTGTTGTTTTTTTAAGTCCAACTTACTTTAGTCAAAGCGGCCTCACTGCTCCATTATCATTGACTCAGTTACTTGTCAAATCCACTTGATATAATCTTCGTAGTCCCCCCGGCTGATTTTCCCTCGAGCACCGTTAACATCACTGATTTAATAGATTCAACTTCCGGTTTGACCTTTCAAAATAAGAGTTCATAAAGTTTATTGTGGCTACCTAAGGATTTTGTTTCCATTCCCGCCCCTTTTTATGTATTTGACAAGCCTTTATACCACGTATGTATATGCTTATTCAATTTATTTTACAACTGATTATACATAACGTGCAAAGCATGCAGTCAGGCTGTCTGACTGTATCTATAATGCCAGCTGAGAGGGTTAGCTCTTTTATTTGGAAGGCAGTGCTCCATGGTGTCCCGTCTATTGCAGCTGCGTCTGTCTAACTTGACGCAGCTCCCTCCAGCCCGCCTTCGTCAGCAGATCTAACGTCAATCATCCTCATTGGGAATTCACTGAGCGCCAGCTGGAGAGCGACGGCACCAATGTAGAGATACATACAAACAGAAGTCAATAAAACTAGGCTTCAGTGCCGATCAGACAGGGATACACATCTATATCTATTGTTAATTATTAAGTGTAGTAGTAGACCTATCAGCCTAATGTTATTCTTATTTGAATGATAATTATTATCTTTATTATTTCTATATTTCTTTTCTTTATTATTGGTAAATAATAGTACCGCTATATTAATAGTATCAGCGCTGCTCTTGTTGTTGTACACTGAGTTTGAGTAGTAATCTGAGAAAGTGTCTGTGCATAATGTCTCATTGAAATTCAGTGATGAGAATTCAAATCTTTTCTCCCGGCAATGTTTCCCGGCATGCTTTGTGGCATCTTGCCCCCCCATGCAACACCTCCTCTGCACAATGCTGTATAACTGTCCACCACAAGAGGGCACTCACAGACCACCCAACTTCACTGCAAACGCTGCAACCCTATTTGCTAGAGTGCTGTACATACGATTAGATATTTGAGTCAGGTGTGAAAAAGCATTACTAGAAAGATGACATTATTATTAAGAGGAAGATAAAAGAAGAAATTAAAAACAGTGCTTGTAGCTGAACATAGGACACAGTCTCACAGCATGAGCATCAGATCTGAAACAACTTTTAGAGGCAGACACCAACTGCCTTTTGAAAACAGTGTGTTATTGTAATATCGTTAATTTTTTGTTCTAATACTGTAAACTAACTTTAAATAGCAATCTCTAAACAAACACAATGGACTAATATTCCACTTAATTAAAGCAGCAATCTGTGATGTAAAGGTTGCACACAAAGAGTTGCCCTGTCACTGAATGTGACTAAAAAAAATTACCATCACTCCTCAACTGATGATCAGATGCTTTTATGATGGTACTGGATTATGACTAAATTTATATTACCATTGCTTGTATTAAGATCCGTTTACATCACAAAGGAGTAAAAACATAGCTTTATATCTGCACACTTTCATGCTCACTTTTCATCGACTGCTCTGCTCAAACTCTTCACTTTATAGGCCCTATGTGAATCTATGCTGTAAAAGATATTGTTAAAGCCCTTAAGTGTGAAACTCTCACATACTTAAGGCCACAAGTAGATGTTTTGTTTTGATGTGTGAACCTATGAAGTTATTTTGTCTGCCAACATATCAGGCAAAGGTTGTGAAGTGTGGGCTGCTGATAAGGATCTCACAGTCACACTGAGGGACGTGCAGGAAGTGACAGCTGCACTTCTGTTTCTGTGGCACTCATTTAATAGGGGACTAGTGGCTTGAAGACAGTTTGTTCATCACTGCTCATCGTGTCCATCGAGATCTGGCCAGAGAAATAAGGAGTCCTGAAGTGCAGCCGCTGACTTTATCTGGAAGGAAGAGGCCTCACTGAGATATCGCCATGTCAGGTCAATGCATTTTAACAGCTGTACATGTTTTGGGGAATCTATGTATAGATAAATATGTTTTTGACCTGTTGAAGAAATATTTGTGTGATAATTTGTGATGGTTGCTTGATACGCTGCTGTCAGCTGTACGTCCATTTTAATTTAAATGCTGTAATGAGCAAATTTTATAATTTCTTTAGATTTATATTTGAATCTTTAGCAAACATAGTTCTGAAATTGTTTTATTTTATTATGTTAAAATAGTTTGCTAAGCATGAAATGTTATTGAAGGGTCTTTTAAAAACTGGTCTTTATAAGCTACTATTTGTGTTCATCAAACATATCGCCTGTTAACATGTAGCCTTCCAATTAAAATCAACAAAATAACAATGTACAAAAATATTAAATCTGAAGTTACCTAATTAGCATTTCAATACAATAAAATAAATATATATAATTATGTGGAACACAACTATTATGATGGACAGTACACAGCAAGTAATTTATGAGGCATGCAACTTCATATGAGCACTTTACATCAGCGTTTGCACTGGCGATATACATACAATTTTTCATACACTGTTGACATTTTGTCAAACCTTTGATATGTGCAGGTGTGACAAATATTTCCAGTTACCTGTAAAGACCAGCAGGGGGCATACTAACCTCCATTATCAGTTTACTTTGAGGGTTTAATCACCCAAATTACAAATGATCATACTTTTTTCCTCAATGGTGACAATCTGTGCAGATCTTTTAGAGTTCTGTTTGCAGATTGATTTAGTTAATATGATTTTATTAACTTTTATTTTTTATTTATTCTTTTTTTGTGCGAACAGCCTTCATTGGAACTTGTGTCTGCCAAAAAAAGTCCCTAAAACAGCTGAGATGATTTAGTAGCAGATTATTTTTCTTCTCTTCACCTCCATTAATTGCATGTGTTTACATGCAACCTGGCCATGTACTTTTATATACTATATCCTAATGTACAGGAATTAAAAGTAAAATGAGAGGAAAATGTTGTAAATGTCGAAATTAAAATAATTTTTCTATTTGCAGATGATGGAGAAAACACCACCACACAACAGTCCTACGATTATTCTGCCTATTATGAAGGATTTCCTCCAGAATTCAGTCCTTGCGACACTGTTGATTTGAGAAATTTCGGCCAAGTGTTTCTGCCCACTCTCTACAGCTTGGTTTTCATCCTTGGCTTCTTAGGTATGTGTGTATGCACGTGAGTGTGTGTGTGTGTGTTTGAGAGAGAGACGGAGACATAGTCAGTCAGTGAGACCATTTGGCCTAGATTACTTCTGATGCACAGGGTGAAGTCAGGTGAAATGGGACATGAGGTCAAACGGGACAAACAAGGTTTAACACAGGGATACTTAAAATCACTTTGCCCAAAGGCCACATTTGCAAAATGTCAGGAGGCCAGGGGCCAGTTGATAAGAAAGGGGGGAAGAAGGGGATCTTCCCCTGGCACTTTGTTTTCTTAGTAAACAAGCTCTAATTTGATGTTTTTAATGCACAATGGCACCTTAATTACATTCAAAGTACAAAAAGAGTCCCAGTGTGAATTAATTTAAATTTAATTGTGAGTTAGAGAATGGTCACCGGGCACCTGGCACCTGATCGTGGGCTGGACACAGGCCACAAGTTGAGTATCACTGGTTTAACATATTGGGCTCTTCAGTTATTAGCAGCCAATCACCAAACATGTTATTGCATAGTGGCTACGAATGCCCTTTACATGAAACAATCATTGTTATTGGTCTGAGATACTGAGCAGAGCAAGGATTTTTTTAAAAAGTGAGCCATGTGACATTGTTTCTCTTTTTGAGAGTGTTGCAGCTAAATGAAAAGGGTATAACAACAAAAATAGTTGTAGAAACTAGGAACTGTTTGAATTACAATCGAAATATTTTCACAACACACTTTACTTTTTTAATGGGACAGGGTTTTGAGTGAGTACTTACTGCATTCAGGTAAAATGGGACTAAAAATGAAGCTAAATGGGACACTTTTCTGAAGTGAGACCAGCATGTTTTAGGCTACCAGGTGCCATAAAATCATGACTTATGCTACTGTGTGCCATTCAGCCATTACACACACGCAAGCACACGTATGCATATTCACTGTAGACAATTTGGCACCATGGAAACAGGAAACAAAAGAACAAGGAAGCATGGAATCTGATGGTCTTTTTTGGTGAATATTTAGGCTGTGTTAATGATTTAATGGATTAACGACTGAGCTGATAAATGGAAGTAATCATTTAAAAAACAACAACACATGACTGTCCCATCTTACATTACCAGCTGTCAACGTCATTGGAGTGAGGTACAGGTTCTTGATGTGTTTGAGGGTCCAGAGTTTCTAAAACATTTTACCTGGCAACATATTTTCTTCATAGCAATATAGCAGAGATGCAAAACAAGTTCTAACAGACAAAAGTGCCTCAACTTACCTGGTTTCACCCTAATAATCACACATGTTTAACATCTGTCCCTTCTCCTCTTAAGGCAATGGCCTAGTGGTGTGCGTCCTGGTGTATTACCGCAACCAGACCAACCTGACAGACATCTGCCTCTTTAACCTGGCCATCTCCGACCTCCTCTTCGTCCTCACGCTGCCTTTCTACTCTCACTACTCTGTGGTCGGTCAGTGGACTTTCGGAGACTTCATGTGCCGTTTTGCCACTGGCTCCCACAAAACTGGCTTCTTCAACAGCATCTTCTTCATGGTTGTCATGACGCTGGACCGTTACGTGGTCATCCTGCACACTCACACAATGGCGCGTTATCGCACTCTGAGGGCAGGAGTTGCTGTGAGCTTGCTGGTCTGGATGCTGAGCTTGTGCGTGTCTTTGCCGGATATCATCTACACAAAGGTGACAAATGAGTCTCAAAGGCTGATTTGTAGCTTCGTCTCTGAAAATGACTCCTGGAAGATCTATAACATCTTCTCAGTAAATGTGTTGGGTCTCGTGATCCCCTTGTTGGTGATGATCATCTGCTACAGCAGAATCATCCCCATACTGGCGAACATGAGGAGTGCAAAGAAGCATCGTGTTGTCAAGCTGATCATCACCATAGTTGTCGCCTTTTTCTTATTCTGGGCCCCATATAACATCATTCTTTTCTTGGGGTTCCTGAAATCTGAGGGTGTATTGCAGAGCAGCTGCGACATGGAAGGGCATTTAAGGCTGTCAGCCATAGTGACTGAGACGTTTGCTTACACCCACTGCTGCCTGAACCCCATCATATATGCCTTTGTGGGACAGAAGTTCATGAAACGAGCCCTTCAGCTGTTGAGGAAATGTGTGCCTGGGATTTACTTTACCTTCCCCAGAGATTTCTCAGACAGCTCATACAGGAAAAGCTCAATCGTGTCCAGGTCCTCTGATGCCACCTCCACTTTCATCATGTAGGAGGTGGAGGGCAGATTATGTTGGAGATATTGTGCTTTATGGACATCACCTGCTGAGTCGACATGTTTTTATCCACGTGACCTTGTTATTAGGCTACTGCTGCTACTGCTGACCATATTATAATTGTTCATGCTGCATGATTTCTTTTGTCAGCCTTATTCAACACCGATCTTAAAAAGCTGCCTGAAGGCTGCCTGTAGCTATATATTATTTACACCTTAGACTTGAGACTCTTTTAGTTTTATTTGCACTTTGAATTTGCACTAAAATATTTGTTTCGACAAGGGCTGCACAATATATTGTTTTCCTCTTTTGATATTGGACGATAAACACATTGCAAAATATTTGACTTTTAATAAAGTAATGTTTTAAATTACAGTCTGTCTGCAGTCCCAATTCTGTCTAATACACGGCCATGCTGTTAACTCTCTGGCCAATCACACAGAGCCCTCCCTGTTAGGCATCTTCTGATTAGTTATAATCCACATGCATGCCAAAGTTGAGTGCGGACGCAAGTGCAAATGCCAGAGAGGAGCTGGTACCCACAAAACAGCACGTCCGGCAATATTTTAGATACAGGAGAGATGACGATACACAAGCACAGCTGCTGTGCAAGTCAAGAACTGAGCACACTTTAAAGGTCCAGTATGGCATCTGCAGTGAGGTTGAAGAACTGAAACTGTGTGTGCCAAGCGTGCGTGCTAAATTACAGTGGCGGATGCGAAAATGTGCAAACTAGAATGGCCCTAACTAGACTTGTCTTTTTTGGGCTACTGTAGAACAACATGGCAGACTCTGTGGCAGAGGACCTGCTTCGTATGTAGATATAAACGGCTCATTCTAAGGTAACAAAAACACAACCATTATTATTTTTAGGTGATTATCAACTAATGAAAACATAGTTATGAATATTACATACCATTACTGCCCATAGATGCCCCTAAATCCTACACACTGGTCCTTAATATCTGTGTATTTATCGCATATAATATCGTTACCAGGGTATTTAACAATGCTATTACATATCACATATTTTTCCTGATATCATGCAGCCCTAGTTTTGACCATAAGATGTCAGATGTGTAATCCAGTCAAGTGTAAATGCAATGCAAATCAAGCAACACCATCTACTGTATGATCTCAGATATTTGCTAAATGCTTTGCAAGGCTCCTCCTTTTCCTGCTGAACACTGACTGAAACCATGAGCCTCTTGTTTGTAACGGCCTGAAACCACAAAGTTTGTTTATGTGTGCCTGAGGTGTTTAAAACTTTCACACATGAGTTAATAAGCCTGCAAGTTAAAAAACAACAACATTCACACTATATGGAAAAGTTCAAATTTATGAGAAACCAAATACTCTTATAACATGGAATTGTTTTTCTTAATTTCCTGTGGAAAAAGTGTTTCATTCAAATGTCTGATGATGAATGAAAGCCACAAAGCTGAAAACATGGGCTTATTTGTCACCTTTTGCACATTCACAGTCATTATTAATCAAAGTTTGGCTCATCGTAACCATCTGTAATTCGTCATATATTTTCTTGATAGTGTTTTATGCCTCACATTTGTACATATGTACAGTATATTGCAAATTTATTTCTTCTGTTTTCATACTGAATATATTCTTGTTTTGTCTTGTTTTTTTTTTAACTGCCATTTCAAATGTTACTTGTGCAAAATCCACATATTTTCATGCATTTATTCTCATATGTCAGATTTATGTTCTTGTTTAAGCTTTTTGGTTTATAATCATGTTATGGATTGTTGTTGTAGTGGTTTAGTTTGATGATTATTAAAGTCTCTATAAGAGTACCAAACAATTATATGCTATATTGTGCTTTTCTATAAGAACTGAAATCCACACAACCTGTGCTTATCAAGATAAAAGTCGTGTTATGCATCACACCTTCAGTTCTTCAAGTTGCCTCTGCTCTTATGATGATATTTAAATTACCTGCACATTGCAGCTTTTGTGTTGAAGAGTACCTGCCCTACATTGTACATTGTTCATGCAGTAAACACTAGTAACTTTTTCTTACTGTAACTTAAAAGGGATAGTTCAGATTTCTTTTAAATGGAACACAGACAAAGTAACTGATCACAACAGCAACTCCTGTGTTCTGCAAGGTAAAATTGCTGTTTTTCTCAAAGGAGTTTGGTAGCTTTGAAGACAGCATAAATAACGGCTTCAGTTCCATGGCCTGGGAAAGTGCAATCAATATTCATTTGTGAACATGAACAAGAACATGAGTTACTGTCTCTCAAAGCCAGAAACTTTTTCTTACTGTAACTTAAAGGGGGAGTGCAGATTTGTTTTTTGAAGTAGGGTTTTATGAGGTAACTCTACCTCAACAGTTGCCTTGATCGGTTGTGTTATTGTTTGACTTTGGTGAATGTGAACGAACTCTTTAAAACACCAAAGTCACAAAGAAACACAGACAAACTAACTGATCACAGCTGCAGTAGAACAGAAACGTCTGTGTTCTAAAAATGAAGCTTAAAAAATGTTGTTTTTCTCAAAGGAGTTTTGTAGCTTTGAAGACAGCATAAATAACGTCTTCAGTTCCACGGCCTGGGAAAGTTCAATCAAAACTTGTGTGCATGAGCTACTGTCTCTCAAAGCCAGAAACCAGAGAAGGAAGTCTCAAACTTGTGATGTCATCAAGTATAAAGTGTGGAGTTGCTTCATAGACAATGAATGGGAGCCTGATTTCATGGACCCTTACCTTAGAAAGCTTTTTTCCTTCTACTTATACTCAAATGAGGCTTATTCTATTGTAGTGTTGTCAGTTCTGAACACTCATCAGTGTTCAAATATCCCCTTATACTCCGAACATTCCCCTGGGTGCTCTCAGTGTCAGCTAGAACATCTTTCCCAAATCACTGTCTAAGGAGCAGCTTCAGACTTTATACCCTGTGACATCACAAATTTGAGTTTTAGCACACTAGTTTTGGGATTTGAGAGAGAGTTGTTCTTGTTCACTAATATTTTGGATTATTAGGGTATTTAGATTTGGGTCTGGCCTATTCGGAATTAAAAGTCCACAAAAGTATTGAAAATTTAAATCAAAACTTAAGGAAACCTTCTGTGATTCCTGCTGAGCTGCATGCTTGTGTCAAAAGATTATATCACCCAAGAAATGCATTTGAAAAAACAAAGGAACAGAGAAAAGCTCCTCATTAGAATACGTCTTTCCCCCTACTCGTTCCTTGCAGCATGTTAACACATGAAGGGACATTTCTCAGAAAACCACATTGACACCTCTGTGTCGTGTTAGCACGATGCGGAGGAAACAACAAAACCAAGAGTTCACCTTACCAGAAATGAGCTCCGCAGCAGGATTTGACACAAAAAGCGAGCAATGCAAGTTGACAGGATGACATGTAAGCTTGGTGTGCAACACATACATATTCCAGAGCAGTGATTTTGGCAGACGACGCGGTAAGCACAATAACATTTTAATTTTTAAATGTTTACTAGACCTCCTTTACCTGTCTCACACATAAAAACACAGGGTGTAGGATTATGGTTGCATGGTTGGTTCTGTGTCTGTCTGTGTGTGTGTGAGCGTCAGCCACAGGAAGTGAGGGTCGGCATGGGTGTCAAAGCAAGCGGTTCTGTGTATGTCGACGGTGAGGGAAATAGGTCTGCGATGTGGTTTAAAAGAGATGACATAAATTTGATTATGGTCAGAGTAGGAGGTAGTTTGTGATATTCATAGACAGATCAACCCAACATCCTGGCTGGAAATGGTTTTTGATAACGTTATGACCCTGACACACAATCAGAGGGAGAAAACCAATAGTGTGAAGTTATCATCACCTACAGTGAACACCAAAATTATTCTTATTTCTATAGCTTTCTTTTAGATTTAGGAAAACATTTTTTAAGGTTTGATTGCAACAGTTGAATTTTGTTACAGACGCCTTTCAGACATGACTCACCAAGTGATGACTGCATTTGAAAAGTTTAACTTAAAGGGCAGGAAAGTCCAGCAACATCTCTGAATTTCCTTAAATTCACACAGTGTTGTTTTTTCCTGATAGTTTATTTTTTTTAAGCTTTTATCGGTACGAAATGTTCAGTGTGGAACAAATGGAGTTCAGTCATCATGATGGTGAATCTAGCTTAGCAAGGAGGAAAAACTTATCTCAATAAGAGGTTTCGGAGCAAATGAGGAAAACCGATCCAGGACTCAATAGATCTCATAGTTAACGGTAAGTTGTGGTAAATTTAGCTTTTTTCATTGAATGATTCATCCATTTTGACTTTACATGTGAGTGAGAAGACACAAATTTAATATTAAATGAGGAATTCAGTAAGATCGGAAACTGGCTCTAAGACAACAAGCAGCAGATTTTATTTGGATCAATACCTGTTAATGTCCAAGATGGTCACACTTTCTACCTGAAAATCTTTTAGTTTTCTTTTTAGTCTATGATGTCTGGTAGACAGTAGTCTGAGTAGAGAGAGCTTGGTATTCAAGGCCCCAAGAAAGGCGAACGACAGGATTAGGCTTTTGGCGAGAAAAGCTAAATTTACTGTTAAAGGAAGTTTAAGACTATCGGGTGATTCTCTTGTATTGTTTTCTTCTTAAATTGCTGTTGGAGGTGTGTGAGGTTTGAATTCAAGCACTCATTTCGGTAAGTCCAGCAGCTTGGGCGTTTCTTTTGATGGAAAAAGTCGTCCAACCACAACTCAATGCCCAACATAGTTTAGAATTTTATTTTTATTTTTAAAAACGCCCTATGTGTGTCTCCACTACAAATTCTGTCACTTAAAGGGAACTCATGTCGACCAGACTGGAGCTAGTGTTGTGGACTTGTGGTTGCCTTGGTTTAACACTAATATTTGTACTTGTTCATATCGGTCAGAGGATGTCAGGGGGAAAAATAAAAGTAGGCAATAAGGGTGCCTGGTGGTTTAGAGGGTGAAGGGAGTCCCCCATGATCAAAGGCAATGCGATGGCCACCAGTTCAATTCTGACCTGTGGCCCTTTGCTGCATGTCATGTTCCTCTCTCTCTGTCCCCCCTTTCATGCTTAAACTGTCCTATCTGATAAAGGCAAAAGGCCAATAAATAAATAAAGTAGGCATAAAACAGAAAAAAGAAGGTCAAGTTGTAGCATATGGGGAACTTTTAAGTGTAATACTCATTCTTAATTTGACTTGTATGTCATATGACTTGTTTTCATTGTTTGACTCAGAGTGATTTCACTGATGTTTATTCTGATATTTACTGAATTGTTTGTTAATGGTATAACACCACAGAGTCACCGCAACACCTGCACCTGTTCTTTGAATCAAGATCCACAGTGGTTACATGCGTCATATGTACTTTGTGTGGTTTTGTACCAAGTGTGATTCAATACCTCCCATCTCATAATGTGTTTATCTAAAGATATCTGTTTGTGTTCCTTTCCTCCTCACACAGCAGTATGAACATATCAGAGAACGAGACATTCATGTACCTGGACTACGATTACAATGACACCTGTGATCAGGATCCCAGTCCAGAGCTGCCCGATGGATCCTTGGTCTTGCCGGTTCTGTACTACGTGCTGTTTTGTGTCAGTCTGCTTGGTATGTTCAAACACCTACATCTTATAAAGCAAAGGAAACATGTATCCCTGTCTTCACACATTTTAATACACATTTGCATTTTAGGCGTTTAGCTGAAACTGATGCATGCAACCGATATCTTTTACAGTTTGTCACCAGAGACAATAAGAAACCTACAGTAATGACTAATAACTTGAATGGATTTCGCAGGCAACAGCACAGTTCTCTGGATTCTCCTGCGACACATAAAGCTGAAGACTATGACGGATGTTTGCCTCCTTAACTTGGCCCTGTCAGACCTCATCCTGGCTGTGTCTCTGCCCCTCTGGGCCCACAATATCCAGAACCTTGCCTCATGCAAACTGATGACAGGAGTCTATCAGGTGGGGTTTAATTTCCTAAATCTTTTTTTTTATTACTTAGAACCAGAGGTGTGGACATGAGTCACATGACTTGCGGTCAAGTGTGACTGATGAGGCTTTACTTGACAAAATCAAAAAAGACTTGCAATTTATGTGCATACATTTTTGTGCATAAAAACTAGGCAGTGGTCAAGAAACAATGTATTGACACAACAACTTCCAACAAACTTCTTTTTTAAATAGCTACAAATTTTAAGAAGATTTTTGTAAATGTAATGTATTACTCTGTTACTGAAATGACATTACATTAAGTGGAGTGCATTATGACTTGTTTAGTACTCTAAGCTTAAAGGTTCAGACATGGGGCTTGACTCGGGACTTGTCAGTCTTGACTTGGGACTTAGGATTTCAGTGCAAAGACTTGAGACTTACGTGTGACTTGGTCCCAACTCTGCTTTAAACACAAAATGATAACAAATCACTCATACATTGCTATTTGAAATGGAATAGACTTTTTACTGGTACTTATTATTTGGAAAGCAGATAACTAATTAGGTATTAAAACATGTCTTACTACATTAACATTATGACTTTTTAGAAAAATTTGAATATAAGAGAGGCATTTTTTCTTATTATTCGTTTTTCTACAAGTGTATTTCACATGGACCGCATATAGTAAATCTAAATTTAATAAATCTGGTGCATTATACATAAATATAGCTAAAACACAATTTTATTCTCCACTCCCCGCAGAAGTAAAAATGTGAGAAAGTTATGATCAGGCTGAACACACTCACTTTCTAACACCAACACCGCATCTGAGGTTTTAGTACGTTATATAATGGTGGAGTGTCTGAGTCGTTCTCTCTTTTTCTACTCTGTGGGATATTATTGCCAGTAATCTGTATTTCTTGCAAAGAGCAAAATTGAATAAATGTTTCTTTAAACTCAGTGTAACTACGCCGTACAACAATCTTTGAGCGTTTTAGTTTGGCAATAACCAAGGTGAGATCATTTTTTTCCCACGTGGTAACGAAATCTGCACTCAGTTGACGCATCGAACAGCTGCTGTGAAATGTCGGCCAAACCTCAATGAGGCCAGTAAAACCTGATTCTGACTTTGTTTCCCTTTCTGCTCCTCTGAACAGTTGGGTTTCTACAGCGGCACTTTGTTTGTGACTCTCATGAGTGTGGACCGCTACCTGGCTATCGTCCACGCTGTTGCAGCCATGCGAGCCCGGACACTTCGATATGGAATCATAGCCAGCATCACTATCTGGGTTATATCTATCACTATGGCTCTGCCTGGGGTGACATTTGCATCCTTGGAGATAGATCCAGATGACAACAGCTCCCAGTGTCAGCCACTGTACCCAGAGGACAGGCAGCTCTTTTGGAAGATGCTGCGAAACTTCAGCGAGAACACAGTTGGCCTTTTCGTGTGCCTCCCCATCATGATTTTCTGCTATGTGAAAATACTTATCGTGCTGTCCAAGTCCAGGAACTCCAAAAAGGACAGAGCTGTAAAGCTGATATTCACCATAGTGTGTGTGTTTGTGGTGTGCTGGGTCCCCTACAATGTCACAGTTTTCCTTCAGACATTGCAGATGTTCCTGGACAACCTCAACACCTGTGAGCCTTCAAAAGCCATTAACTCTGCCATGGGCTTTGCTGAGATCATTGCTCTCTCTCACTGCTGTTTAAATCCAATCATCTATGCATTTGTAGGGGAGAAGTTTAGGAAGTCACTGGGCAAAGTGCTTTGCTGGGGTCACCGGAGCAGAGGGTTTCTCAGCCACAGAGACACCACAGACAAAGATACTTCCAACACTCCTGTAAAATCAGATTATTGAGAATGACACACCTTGCTACAAAGATGGCATGTGTGAGATGTTGTGCTTCCCACAACTGTAAAATCATACTCACATAGAAAGTGTAGACAATTTTATGAACTATCTATTCAAGCTGTGTAATTCAAAGTATTTCTGTATCTTATAAAACGAATGAAGCTCAGCACAAGTTCAATTAGGAAGACTTTCTTTATGCCATATCTCTCTATCCCACTTCCACCACTTCCACCAATCAGCTGACTATGAGTGTTCCCTTTTCCAGTTAGCCAATCAAACTTTGCCACCATCTCCGTCAGCCATTCATGTCTCTGCTGCCAAACTTTAAATCTGTTCTTTCCTCTGCTCCTGTCAGCTGCCATTTTAGGCAGACTCCTCACACCCACATCCACCCCTTTCACCTCCAGTCACCTTATACAGAGCCCAGGACTAGCTCATCAAAAGGCCACTCCTCTTCACGTCCGGATCCTCAGTTCCCTCTTTCTCTAATCTCATCACCGCCACTACCACCACCACCACCAGCGTCTAGACACCATAGGGGAAGATTTCTTATCTACTACATCTTTACCACCCTCCTGGAATAGATGACATTCACTTTTCTCACACTTATGTGCTCATGTAAATAGATATTCTTTTCTCTCAGGACGACTCTTTCCTGATTGAATTGTTTTTGTAAAGGAAAATAAAGAACTTTAAACTAAATTGCTTCCTTCTTTCTGTGAAAGATACTTTCAGTCCCTTGATCTGTAAGTTTAAACTGCTGTTCTGGCATGTGTGTGAAATGTCACAAGCGTGGCTTCTTGACACACCACTGCATCACCGTGCATTCATTTCAGGATGTCATTCTTAGCAGCATCACATTATTTGACGAGAAGTGTGACAGGGCAGAATCCCTGCGTCATATAACAAATAACAAGCCAGTCATCCAGGCTTGCAATTTAGCTACTGACTGATTAAAAATGATGCATGAAAATTTTAAGATCTGTAAAAGTCACATCTCAATTTGAGCTTTAGATATTAGTCAGAACTTTTCCCTACACAGAGAAACTACTTGCTTCTTTACACCGTGCTGAAATAGCCGTCAGTCTAGACTGCAATGACAGTTCCGGCAGCAGTATCACTTCTGCCAAGCATAAAGGCCAAGGCATGCTCTGCAAGTCTCCAGCTGTGTGTACTCACATTTAAAACTTACATAAATGGACTTGTGGTGTGGTTCTGTGTTTCTGCAAAAAACTGCGGGTTCTTACACGAGCGTTTCGAAACTATTCGCAGGAAGCTACAAGTCATATATCTCTTACAAGAAAACCCGCAAGCCCCCTTACACAGTGGGTAGGGGGATGGGAGAATTTTTAATAGGTGTGCACACCACGAAAGAGAAGGTGTGAGAAGTATTTTTTCATTTTTGGTGCACAGTAGGCTACATAGTGAGCTTGCACGCACAGCTGATAATACCTTTGATCTGACTGTCCGTCACAGCATCTTGTGATCCAGAATTAACACCATTATCAGCTATCTTGTTAACGTCACTGGCAGGTAAAGTTTTATTTATTTATTTATTCACATGCACATGCTTTGTGTGACATATCTGTATAATTGTTATGGAATAATAAGCTCATAAAATGAATTGATTAACACTAACCCTAACTACAGCTCTGAGTCATTTTAGACATGAGGTCATTAGTAGCATAGTCCAGCTATTTTAAGAGGTTCAGTTGTGGTTATGAGGTTTTTTTTAACACAGTAGAATTCACGTATTTTAAATTCAGCTGATTAGGACGGAGTGCTATACGCTTGATCCTAAAGGCTTTTAAAGACACAGTGATGACTATGCTGAAAGAACTCAATGAGAGAAGCTTTCAGTTGAGTGTTAAGTATTTGGATGGTTTTAAGAATTTAGATTCTTATCACTTACAGTCTCAGCGCATTTTCCACTCTATGCATGTCCAGATATGAGTCCATGTAAGAGGACATTTATGTTCAAAATTACTCTGTAGAAAAGATGCACTGATGGTATCCTGGTCATCAGTAGATTTTACAACCAACAGTGCCGAGACAACCATCTATCGCAATCACACAAAGTAGCTACTGTAGCCTGAAACTGTGCAGAAAACAGCAGCGCTGTCATCAAGTTGCCAATTAAAGCTAAAAAAAAAAAAAAGTGTTTACAGCAGTGGGATTATTTTACTGTGTATCTTATTCTTCCTCAGCCTATCAGAGAGACTTTTATCCAAAATACTATGACTGAATCTCATTTAGCAGACAGTTCCTTAATATGTGTATGTGCTCAAAACCAATCTACACACAGGGGTTATAAACCTTTTGTACTTAAGGCCCATTATTGATTGTTAAATCAACAAATGAAATAATAATAATTTTAAAAAATTAATAATTAAAAATGAATAAATATAATTATATATAATCATAATATAATAAACTGTGCTGTGTTATGCCACTATCAGCTGCAATAACAAAATTATCTCAAATTTTATGTTTTGGCTGGTTGTCTCCCGCATCAAAAACTGATCCAGTGTGTGTCACTGACTGTATAAAAAAAGGGGGAACACATCTCTACTTCCCAAATACCTTGGATACAGCTGCTGCCACCTTGACCAGGGGATATCATTTGGAGCCAGAGTCTGTGTAGAGGAGATCTCAGTGGTATGGGGTTCCCTCCCAATTGCGAGCAGTACCATTGATTGTAAGCACATCGATTGGTCCACACATCTGTAAAACATGACGTTACATCCCCTTTTTGTAGCATCAAATAAGTAATTAAAACCAAATTTATCAGAAAAATAAATAATTAGACATAGGGCGTGATAAGAAGTACATATGACAGAAACCACCTTTAAGAAACCCTTAGATGCATAAGTGGGTCAAAAATGACCTGGTGAGGTTGTTTTCTTGCAATATCTATATAATGAAAACTTGTCATCATTTCATATTCCAGCTATTCCTCAAAAAACAATTGTTATTGATATCATGCCATTTAAATTTTTAACTTACATTTTAAGAAATTTTAGTTTTTGTATTACTACCCCAAGATTCCATAAGTGGGTCAAAAATGACCCGCATTCATTTCCTATGGAATTTCATGGGAACCTTTGATTCTCATCAATTGTGACTGTCAGGAACATATATTTTGTGGGCCACACAGACTATAACATAAGTGTCACCCCTTAAGAAAATTGTTTTACACATTTACAAGATCTGATACATGTCAGTATTATCTTCATTTTTTTCCTCAGAATTGTGTGTGCGTGTCATTCATGACTACTGTGTGTAAGAGTAACGTTATGTCTTATTGTCCATGCATCAAGAATTGAACACTAGATAGCTAAGCTTACTGTATGTAGTGTGTGGGTGTGTGAGTGTCATTCATGACTATTATGTGAAAGAACATGTGTTTCTCATCATCTATCATCAAATTTGCCTATTTTATACTTTGCGAAACTAGCTAGCTAACTAAGCTAGCTAACAGTACTGTATGTACTGTGTGTGTGTGTGTGTGTGTGTGTGGTGTGGCTGTGTGTGTGTGTGTGTGTGTGTGTGTTTGCATTTATTTATATAGCAACATATTGATCAATAGGTTTGCTTGTCATTTAAAATATATTCTCTCTCTCTCTCTCTCTCTCTCTCTCTCTCTCTCTCTCTCACTCACTCACTCACTCACCCACTCACACACATACACATACACATACATACTCACCCAAAATGGATGTTGACATTGTTCTATTGCTGTTGTGCAATTTTCTTTTTAAATTTTCAAAATGTTTTAAAAATGTTCATAATGTTGACAAAGTGAAAAATAAAAATATTTCAAACATGAAATCATTCTTGTGTGGACCACAATATAATACAAAATATAATACAAATTATTATTCCCAACCAAAATGTCAAAAGTGACATAAAAACACATTGATTCTAACACGGGTCATTTTTGACCCACTCACTTGTGCATCTAAGGGTTAAGAAAACTTACTTGATGTGAACATGGATTTTTTTAGTTTGGCCCATGTTGCATCTGCTGACATGAAGGGGGCAGGGTTTATAACCTATACTGCAGCCAACCACCAGGTGCCGATCAAGATGTCACTGCAGCGGTGGAAACTTTAGCTAGCTAACAGTGGCAAAAACACAGTTGTCTGAAATTATGTGTTTTAATTTTGCATTTTTATTTATGTGAATTCTTGAGCAGATTTAGATATAAAAAATTGCTGGCCCTGTAAATTCCATCACATTCTCACTCTGACCTCGTCACATGGTCATGGACTTTCCACGTCCACATACAACGTGCAAGGTACCCTGTGTGCGTTGGTTGCTGACGTTCTGGGTTATGCCTTTTACGTGCTTTGTCGTCTTTCAAGATTTGTCCTTGTCCCGCTGCGTTTCCCCCTGATGCTGCCTGGTGGCGTTAAACTATAACGTTAAAGGATGTCTTTTTGCGTTGGTTTCTAATTCCGCAAGTCACTGCCCTATCACTGGATCTGATGACTTCGCAGTGAGACCGGGCTCTTAGTTACCCAAAAATGTAAGTTTAGATTTATTTAACCATTTGGCAGTACTGTCCCATCCCATTAGATGGTGCTGTGAGGCCCACTGGTTGAGAATAAGTGTGATCTCAACTCTGTGCATCATGTGATCACTTCACACACACACAGACACACACACAGACACACACAGACACACACACAGACACACACACAGACACACACAGACACACACACACAGACACACACACACACACACACACACACACACACACACACACACACACACACACACTGAAACAAGTTAACCACCTACACCATTCAGTGGTTGCCAAATCAATCTGAAGGTTTCTTCCACTGTGGCTACTGTTCACTGTGATCTGACTCTTCACGTGCAGAATCCAGTAATACACACAGCCATGTACTAGTAAAAGATACACGGCAATACCCTTCATAAGCTGCACTGCTATATGTGTATCTGTAATCTCTGTGCGGCGTCTTTTTTGTTGGCTAAAAAAGAAAAAAACTTCAAAGATCTGTTAATCTGACCACAGAACTGTAATATCCCCACAAACTGTGGACTATTCTGTTATAGACTTGTTATGTGTGTTACGTGTCACTCTGTGTTCTTTTATTGTTTTGCATGTGTGTGTGTGTCTGTGTGTGTGTGTGTGTGTGTGTGTGTCTGTTCTATGTCTGTGCTCTAGGTGCAGTTCACTAAGGAGTGATTGAGGGCACCTGCGTGAGGTTGTGGGCTGGGTCCATAGACATATATAAATTTAATCATAGATGACTCATTCCTGTGGCTACTACTGTATGCGTCAGCGTCGCCGCCATCTTGGGGAGGTCACAGGTGGCTAGCTAGTACTGTTGTGTCTGGTATATTTTGTGCTTCAAGATTTTCTATTATTCTATTTTTTTTTTAATTATATTTAGACTATTCGATGTATCACTGAGGTTGCATTTATGAATGATCCATATTTGTTTTGTTTCTGCTTTGCTGTAATTTTCTGAACTGGCACCCAATTACACTTTGAGACTTTTGAGTGAGCACGGCAAGTTTGCTGAAGACTTATCTCCATACACAACAGTACTAGCCAGCCGACCGTGACCCCCCCAAGATGGCGGCGGCATTGACGCATCGCTGAAACGGGACGAAGCCGTCAACGAGTTATCTAGGCTGCTGTATATGATATCTATGGCTGGGTGTAAGTGGCTCCTTTCTCCGCCCTCTCCCTCCCTCAACTCCCTGGCACAAGATTCCAGCATTTGTTTGTGTTTTTTTGTCTTTTTGTAAATAAATGTTATATCCTTTTTGCATTTAAACCGGTGTTGTGTCCCTCATTGTGTTGTGACTCTGAGCCGGTTGTAACAGACTATAATGTAGCCAACTATACAGGCTAACCACCCTTCTGCAGAGTCATTAAGTTGTGATAAAAAGAGGGAATAACATAATCAACTATGCAGAGAGGCATATGGATTTCATTTATTAACACACCACACCCTGTAGCAGTTTGGAGTGCAGGCAGCAGGGGAAGGAACCAAATGCCAAACGAAACTTAGGAGGCAGCAAGTTGAATTCAGTGATTTACTATGGCAACAGGCAGAGAATTTATATGGCAGGCAGATAACAGGCAGGTAAGTTACAGGCAACAACATGATATGATGATTAACCAACAAAGGAAGTGGGCCAGTAATAGTGAGGGACTGATGGAAGTGTGACCAGGTGAGCACATAAATGAGGAGTTCGTCTGATTTCATCTTATGCACACGTAGGGACAAGTAGGAAGTTTAAATCTCTGAGAATGCGGGGAAGTGGCTAGATAGAGGGAACAAATTGTAACATGCCCCTGAACTTGATGAGGAACTGATATATTCTTGCTTCTTTCAATTCATAATGTAGCTGATTGCTGTGGAATTTGGACGTGTGGTATGTGGCACTTTGCCTTCACCTCTGGTACCGCCTTTGTATCCACTATTTCATGGATATATTCAAAAATCCATGCATAGAAACTGATTTAGTTTCTTTTACTTTTTATAATTCAATGTGGATTCAACATCTTAACATTGCAAGAAACATTTAAGCTGTCTCTGTGTTGTGGGATGAAAAAGAAAAAGGGATGGTCCACGCCTGGGTTTCTGCATTTTTTCCTAAGGTAGGTCATGTTTTTGTCTTTTTTGTTTTTTTTTCCAGTAAGATGACTACGGCTGCAACTACCACTGCTGTCGCTGCTTTCAGTGGAATGATTGGGAATTCATCCACAGTAAACTTCCTAAGGTAAGAATAAACATACATATACCACCATGTTTTGTTCTTGATGTTGCTGCTCAGATCACTCTGTTTTAAAATCTGTGCCTTCCTGGCTTCCACTGTTTTACTCCACTCCAAGCTTAGTAGAGGAATTTTTCCTCAGCTGTTAGCTGTTACAGTTTCAGTTCAGTGTATTTTGCCCTAACATCCATTCTGCTGATGACTGAGTTGTTGCTGCAAGAACACAACTGCATGCTTTTTGGTGCTCTTGTTTGTTAATGCAGCTTCATTAATTGTTACATGAAATTCAGAATGGTATGAGCCACAGTGTCCTGGCTATGTTCAAAAGACGCATGAAGCACAGGTGACAGTAAATGTGTTTTCAGCAGATAAAACATTTTACCAATGTGGTTATCATAACTTTCTTCCCACGGTGGCGGCTGCATTCTCCATCATCCGGTTTAAAACAGGTCAAAGCAGAGTGCAGATCTAGGCCATGTGACCATGTGGACACCCAGAGTGATTGTGGCCATGCTAGAAAAATCTTGTCATTCCAGCAGACATGGCGCAACGTGTTTCAGAAGGCCCACAAATACATGCCTTATTTATTATTTCTATTGTTCAAATTGATTTTCCAGAATCATTTAACTGTCATGTAGTACGATCATTGTCAGACAGAACAAGACATATACAAGGTCCTGAAGCACATAGGGTAAAATCAGAAAAAGAAGAAAAAAGATATATACTGTATTTATATATATATATATATATATATATATATAAACTGGCAGATATTTCAATAATATCCTCCAGGTTTTAAAAAATAATTATTAAATAGGGATTTAATAGCAGCTCTGGCTTGTTGAGCCATTAGTTTGCCGGCTTTGTCTTCAGATTCAAAGAAGCATTGCCTGGACCTGAGGAGCTGTATATTAGCTTTGTTTGTGGATGCATGGTCAAATTCAACTCTGGGTTGGGGGCACCATTTATAAAGGTCAGGGTTTTGGTCAGAGGCATATTTGTTTCATTAATTTTCTGCAGTAGTTCAGCCATATGTGTCATTTTGGTTTTCTTTAAATGGCATACATAGGATATAAGTTGGCCTTGTATGTCAACTTTTAGGGCTTCCCAAAGTGTCACTCTTAGCTGGACTTTGAATGGTTTTAACTTTGTGTGTGGGCTACAGCAAACTAAAGTAGGAATAACAACAATAAACACAATTACAACAGAGGAAAGAAACCATTTGGCTGCCTACCCACATACTTTTGGTAAAGGCACAAATATCAAGGAAAAATGCCAAAATCTACCATATCGGCCAGGCTAAATGCTCGGCTTCTGAAACCAGCTCTGTGGTATGACACAGTATGGTTGACAGAACAAACATTTTCACAATTTCGAGTAAAAAAGAAAACTATTCATTTACTAATTCATGTAAACTAACTGATTATTTATTAAGAGTGTTCTCTCATTTCCATTTCCAGTATTTGTTGTGTCTTTATTATCTTATTGATTTATTTGTGACAATTTGGAAGCGCTCTAAAATACACAATATGTTCAGTGCAGCTTTTTTTCAATATTACTATGTCACTAGGTCACGTCTCCTCAGTATTTTGCCTTCAAGTCTCTCAAGTTGAGTCTCAAAGCTTGCTGGCAACTCATGTTTTAGTTTGTTGATTTTATCAATTAATGGTTAACAGATCCAATAAACTGATCTGAAATAAAGGGAACTTTCTAATCATGCATTGTTCCTTGTTTCCCTGTTCCTCACCAGCTCTACTACAGCACCCATCACTGATATCACCCCTGTGACCGGAACAGATTACTACTCTTACTCTGACTACCCTGATTACGACATCGGGTTGTGTGTGTATGAGCAACATGGGGCCACTTTTCTGCCACCCCTCTACGCCATTTTCTTCGTCCTGGGTCTTCTGGGTAACTCTCTGGTCATCTGGGTCATTGCTTGTGGGGTGCGACTCCGCAGCATGACAGATGTGTGCCTCCTAAACTTGGCTGTTGCTGACCTCCTCTTGGTGTGTACCCTTCCCTTCCTAGCCCACCAAGCCCGGGACCAGTGGCGATTTGGGGATGGGATGTGCAAAGTGGTCCTGGGTATTTATCACATTGTGTTTTACTGTGGGATCTTTTTCATCAGTCTAATGAGCATCGACCGGTACCTTGCTATAGTACAGGCTATTTACGCCATGAGGGTACGGACGAGGTCCTTTGGAATGATCGCAGCTGCTGTCACTTGGACTGCTGGATTCTTTGCTTCTTTCCCTGACATGATCTTTCTCAAACAGCAGTCTTTTTATAATACTACATTCTGCTCCCCTGAATATCACACAAATAACTCCACTGCATTCAACTCTCACTTCTGGAGGGTCTTCAGCCTTTTTAAAATGAACATTTTGGGTCTGTTTGCCCCGATTGTCATCATGGGTGTCTGCTACTCACAGATTGTGTGGAGGCTGCTGTACAGCCAGTCATCCAAGAAACAGGCCATCCGTTTAGTTTTCATAGTAGTTGCTGTTTTCTTCTGCTGCTGGGTCCCCTACAATGTGGCATCATTCTTTAAAGCGCTGGAGCTATTGGACATATATACATCATGCGAAAGCAGCAAAGCCATCACACTGGCTTTACAAGTGACTGAGGCCATCGCCTACTCTCACTGCTGCCTCAACCCCATCCTGTACGTGTTTGTAGGCGAGAAGTTTAGGAAGCATCTGCTGAGGTTGATAAACAGAACTCCTTGCAGGCTGTGTCAGATGGTCAAGGTCTGCATACCTCAGGACAGAATCTCAACATCAGTCTACTCACAGACCTCCAGTCTGGACGAGAGGAGCACTGCTGTGTGATGCGTCTTTCGGTCTGTGTGGTCGTCTCCAAGATGAGGTCATTTTTCTTGTGAAGTCAGAAAGAGGTAATTCTGGCTAATGCTCACTTCTCATAGACTATTTTAGGACGTCAGTTTACTTAAGGTTACAGTTGGGTGCTGTGTAAAATTTATCGCTTACTGTTTCGAAACACAACATTCAGATTTGGCCTCTCTTTTTTTAGCTCGGTGAGACTGACGCCCTTTACCACCTAAATTAGCCCGTGTATGCAAATTTTTTAAACAGGGGAGAAGCACTTAAAAATAGGTACCAGACTGCCTTCCCTTTGCCAGCAGACCAGCGCCATGCACACAGCTCTGCAGCAGTATGCCTGTCTGTTTTTTTTCTGATGTGTGATGTTTGACGTCACAAACAGACTATAAAACAGGTTGGTAAACAATAGAAAGCAGGATGGAGGCCAGTGAAGATGTTAAAGGTGTTTACTTGGTCTTTATATCTCTTACTTACTCAGTGCAGACCATGACCAGTGCAGACTAAAGTTTAAATGATGTTTGAGCGCTGCTTGGATGGAGATGGCCAGCCATTGCATCTTGCCCACAAAGGGGCTAAAATTAGCATGCCAATCTGGGTGTCAGGTGTCTATTTGCATCAGAGCTGGAGCTGGATTTCCCACAACAAAAGTTTGTTAGTAGATTTTTGTCCAGTGGGAAAGGGGCTTAATCAGAGAAATAAAAGATTATTTATATTTATTTTTAAGTGTTCTAAAGCACACATAAGCATGCCCACACCTCCACGCAACCCTACCTAAGGTGCTGCATTGCTGGATTTTGTGTGAATTCAGCCTAAACGCATGTTTCATTTCATCCTGTCCACTTGGCCTCTATGTGTGCATGTGGTGTGTGTGTATCAAAAAGATGCACAAACGTGCCGTTCACATCCACAGAGCAGAGGAGAGAGACGGCGACAGTGATGTAACCTGGTCGCTAAGCTTTTTTTAAGAGGTTAAACAAAACAAAACAAACCAAAGTACTAAAAAAATACAGGCAGAGGGCAGGTTCTCCGTAGATACAGACACCGCCCCACACTTCTAGTGGGTCATAGGTGATTTTGTATGAATCTGTGCACTGCCTTTTTGGGAAGGTCATGCATAATATACTTCTAATGATAGGGTACATTTTAGGTCTTGGAAGGGGAACTAGGTTAGCTAGTGATGGGTTAATAATATAGGGAAGTACATGTGACTGTGTGTTAGCTTGAGCAGCATGAGTTTTATGGTCTCATGATGTTGTCATAGTTAAATGCAAGCAAACATAATATACCACCATAAATGTTTATATCTTTATACATTTATAAGTTCCACAGACATACAAATGTATAATGGAATTGTACTGTAAATATGCTTGTAGATATATAGAGAGAAAGTGTTTATGAATTACATGTAGTTTTCCCTGATTAATAAAGCTACTGACAGAAACTGAATAAGAAACTGTGTCAACTACACCAGCTGTCAACGTCAGCATCAGAAGCCTCAGTAACCTCATTTCATATCAGCTGCCAAAAGAAACAACAGACGCACAGTGCTGCAACAAATCCAGAGCTGAACTCGGTTACCATTTCCCTGCATTCAGTCAGAGCAAACACCATTAAGTAAGAGAGGGGAAACAAATATTAACTTTGATTTATGATGACCACTCTTACAAGTGCATTGGTTTTGTCTGTACCAGTGTTGCACAGCAAAAAGTCCCCAGTGCAGCTGGAAACACTTATTGCAAGTTTCATAGCATATGTACCGGTAGATTTGCACCTAACCTCAACCTAGAGAAAACCACAACCTGACAAAGAGAGGAAGTGTATAACCAAGCTGTCAGTTTAACCTTTGCAGTCTCTGTGCACAGCAGAGCATTTCACTCTCAAATTTTGAAAATTTCTACTGATATTAATCAGCATTTCACAAAAGAAAACAGATTATTTTCAAATCATTACGCTCTATACTCTGTCATGCAGACTGAATAGGCATCCCATCCAGTCAATTTACACTTCATTAGACTTTTTTCCAGTGGCTCCCTCCTTCTGAGCTTGTTCCTCCAATCAAAAGGCTTCTTTATATACTGTACTGTTGTTGCTGGTTGGGCTGTTCAGTATTTAAAAAAAAACAAAAAAATGATTTTTTTTCTTTTTGTTGTTTTGTTTCCCATAAAAAACAGCAAGATTTATTATTATTATTATTATTATTATTATTATTATTATGCACTCTTAAAATGTGTGATTGTGTAAAAATGTCTCAATATCAAATGTTAAAAATAATATAAGCAGCAGAGGCTTATTGTCTGGTCCCCAGCAGAGGCAGTAAGGGTTGGTAGGATGAACATAAAGTAATTTTGTTCTAAATAGTTGAAGTTATGAGTGACACTGGTTGGGTTGTACATTAAAAAAGAATATATTGTTTATATATTGTTGTATGTTTGTTAAATATTGAGTAAATTGAGAGTTTGAGATATGGAGAAGGTGTAGGACATGTATACACGTGTATACTTCCTGCTCCTTGTTGGACATGTAAATATTTAATATTGACATTTATGAGAATTTGGATATTGAGAATTTCAAAAAAAATCCATAAAGATCAAATCCTACACTTCCCACGATGCAACTAGATAGTGTCTGTCCTTACACCCTCTCAGCCTAGTTAGTGCTCATGTCTGTCAGGCTTCTGTTATGAATGTGTAGTCTTGAGGCCCAAACTGAGATACTGCACTGACATCACCATGACATCATTGGGGGTGATACGCAGACATTCAGCAGCTTTAGAGGGGTAGTCGTGTGGTTAGGCAACATCCGGGGTTTGATTCAAGCTGGGAACATTTGTTGTATGTCATCTCTCCCTGCATTTCCTGCATTTCGGTACTGCAGCTCTACCATTGGAAAGCATAATAGCAAAATGCCTCCAAAACACAAAGGAGAACTAACTTTCACCAGTTAACTGACATCAGTGGAGCACTACCTAAAAAGTACAGCTTCTCATAAATGACAGTAGCACTCAGGTTTTAAACTAAGTGGCCCCTGAATGCAACTGCAGACAGATCATATTTCAACATTTTCATTTGCTGTATTACATCATGTTATTTCCTGTACTGGTATTATCAGTGGTATCATTATATCTTTACGGATGTATTTTTTATAATGTCTTTGTTTCTATTATACTCCATTTTATAAAGAGAAGCATTATACTGTGAGCATTTCCTCTTGTTGTTGTTGTTGCCGTTTTTGTCACAGTGACCAAGCTGATACATGCAGACTGAATGTGCCAACACAAGCAAATATTTTTGTAGTGCTGATTTTATGCTCAATATTTATGTATCATATTTTTGTATTCTGTTTTCAATAAAATTATATTGTGAAAATACCACATATATCTGATAATGTGTTTTTTTCTGTACACTGATAAGTTGTTATTGTGTTGTCTCCCATGTCTCCCTTTAAGGATAATATTTTGGCCCCTATTTGAACTGTGTTATTCACAGTATTTTATTTTTCCTCAGGCACTGACTCTACTGCAGCCTGGTGAAACACACTCCTGTGCACTGTAGCCTTACTCATGAGGATGTTCTTGTCATGAATAGAAATTAATAATAATCTATACTTGATTGGGATTTGAAGTTTTTGGAACAGTGGGCTTCAGTTGGTGAGATGAGATGCATTTGAACGTCTGCACCCCACAACACAGAGCCCTCACGTCCAAACCAACAACATATTACTGTTCTTGCCACTTGCAGCCTGTGCATACAGCTGATGATCAGTTATTCACAGATGTCCTCAGTGTAGCCAGAATCAACTAGAAAAGAGACAAAAACTCAGCGAATTTAACAAAAACTAGTCCATACCCATTGGTAGCTTTGTCACCTTCTACCTATGCCAATCCTCAATGCCTGTGTGCAGTTTCACATAGACTGACCACGTCAGTGAGTAGAAAAACATGGGACAGACAGACTGACAGAGTTTTCGTCATTATATAGTAAGATGACCAAGTCTATGGACACCATGCGAGCTGCAAAAGCCACATGGTTGTTATAGATGCAAGGCATGCAACACAGAGATGTATAAACAAGAAAAACTCTGCTGCTCACAGACATGTATTAGAGTAAAGGTAAACGAGTTTTACACAGCTTGTAGTGCAGATACATGCACGCACACAATGCTGCGTTGTCAAGCAAAGCTGACATCCTCCTCTAGAGAGTTATAAACAACCAGAGGTTTCTATGCACACAACTATCTCATTGGCTTTGCTGTACTCACCTGTCTGATCGTCATTCTGTGAGACTTGTGCACCACAAAGTCCTCTAATCTGCTCCCCATTGAACTTCCCTACTTGCTGTGTCCAAAATATAATAGATCCAGTCCGCTCAGCACCTCTGCCCCAGTATAACCAGTCCCAGTGTCTCCAAGTTTTTCAACATTTTGAGTTGAATGAAGCTCAGCAGAAAGTCATCACACACCTCACTGAGGGTAAAAGTTCCTCAGTGGACTGCTGGAAAATCCAGCATGTGCATGATAGCACTGAGTATATAGTCCCACCCAGTTGGGTGAGTTTGAATTGGATCACTTGGCATGCTGGTGCTTGGTGTGCTGCGTGGTAGAAACTAGTGATTAAATAAAGTAGACAAAACCTTTTTTTTTCAATCACCTATATTATGGTACAGTAATGTTAACCTTGACCACTAATGATGTAATTATTTATTATATTGCGTGTTTTTCTTTTTTCTTTTGACTGTTACAAATGTAAATGATAAACAAGTGGCTCCTATGTTGTTTTATCAATTCGGTCTTTTTATAAGTGTTTCATATACATTAAGCTTTTAAATAGACTTTTCTGTCTGTGCTGACTTGTTTTCACTTCAATTCAAACATTCACTACATTGTTTACCCACTTTTTTTGAAAAGCGCCTTGACAGAGACCTTAGGAAAATGTGGAAAATATTTGTTTTCTATGATATTGTTATCTACTTTGAATTTGGACTAGGTGAGGCTTCATGCTGTGGTCTCGTTGTGTATTCCAGCTAAGAACTCCCAGTGCTAGTCATCTGCAGCATCTTTTTTTTTTTCAAGAAAATATTCAGGTAAAGTTAAAAAAAATAATAGTAATTTCAGCATGTTGAAACCTTATAACTCAGTGACAGAAGCACTTTCAGTGATTACTCACACTTGCGGTTGGAAAAAACTTGAGTGTTACCTTTCAAATGAGACCATGCATATATATATATTTATATGTACTAAAGATGGAACAAGAACACCTTTTAGTTTACTCCAGGTATTCCTTGGATAGGCATTTTAGGTGAATTTGGTGAATTTTACAGGATAATTCAGAGGCTCTAAGTCACCAAAAACTGCATGTGTTGCAACTTTAGCACGAGTAAGACAGTGGAAAGTAACTTCATTTGAATAAATCTCATTTCCATACCTAGAAAAGTATTGTCACTTGTGAAACACTTGTGACCTACCCTGAACTGTTTAGGGGTGAATATTTCAGGTAATACTTTTTTAAACAGATGGGCTGAAAGTCAGGATGCAAGCTAAGGTGAGATGCATACTTAAGTACTTCACTTATAACGGAGGATACTGTAAGCTAGTGCATTATTCCTCTGAACTTCATGTTAATGTAACAGTTGGTCTCTGTTGTTTTCCATAATGTGAGATATTCTATCCTCTCTACTACTGTGATACATGTACTGCTGACCTCACTAGTGCCACTTTATCTAAGAAAGTAACTTGATGGACCAGTTGTTTCATGAGTGTCTGATCATTAGTTTAAACAACATCAGCTCTCTAGTGCCATCTAGTGGTCTGTCAGAGCCTGGTTTCATAGTGGGCGCAGTGTACCGTACATTTGACAATATTCTTACAGTCCCTGACTGATTGCATGATCTGTGTGTAGGTGAAAATCACACAATTTCCCCTCTTTACTTTCTAAGAATTTTCTTTAGAGAATACTGAGAATACCCTTCTTGCTAATAGGCTGAGATGACTTGGTATCTTGGTCACTCAAATTAACTCAGGGTTTCACTTGTTTAAAGCATGAAAAGAAGCGTCAGACAGGGATTTCGCTGTGTGAGTGATTTCTGACCTTAGTGGGCGATAGACATGGAAGGATGCCCAGAAGTTATAGTGTGTGAGCTGTCACCAAGTGAGGAAACACTGTCTGGCTGTTGGAGGACACATTCGAAGAAGTCATATATAATCAATAATGGAAATATGCAGCATTTGGTAGAAGGGCACGATATGTGCAAATCATAACACAAGACACACTTTGCCAGGATGTGACACTTCTACACTTAACAGCTCATGTGTGAGATTTAGAGCCCAAGACTGTGACAAACATATTCTCTGTGGTTTCATGTAAAGTATTTGCTGCTGCTGTTGCTGAGAAAAATAACATAGATGTAACATCTGATAAGAAGGTGTCCCTTCACACTCCTGTGTACAAACAGTGTGGTCTGCATAAACGCTCTGCAGAGACACAGGTACTGCAGTTGAGCTAGAAATCTGGTAGATAATCTGTGTAAAAAGCTTCAGTTTAGTAAATAGCTCAATCTGTTGAATTTCCAAGACTACAATCGCACAATAAATGACTTCCTACAACCACAATTTCAGTGGTTTCGTTAAACTACGCTCATTTGAAGATGAAGATAATTATATCAAAGCCTATAAAAAGCTTTCTGGTAAATTTTGATTCATACAAACACCAGTAGCTGGCATTTGAAGAGGGTTAAGGAGGTGGGGAAATTGTACGGTCTACTGATTCATGCACAGTAGCAGCATCTGCAGAGGACAGATAAGATCAGTGACAGCTCCACCTGATACTTTTTTATGGGTTATCACAGACACAGATCTTTATCAGAGTAAATACAGTCGCTTAGTATTACTGTGCACACTTCCGTCTTGTCTTTATCAGATAATCTTGGTTTTCAGTGTTGGAAGCAAAGGATTTCCCCTGACTGGTCTATTAGATTCATCACGGTTACCTGTATGAGAGACGAGCACACGTGAAGCTGATGTGTTGTTCTTCCTGTGAATCCTACTTTGATATAATAAAAAATCAGTGTACAATAAGCTGTTATGTCCCAGCGTGGAAATTGTTTATTGTTGCTGTTTTCATTCATTTTGATTTTTGACCTGCTCTGGGTTTTTCCCCTGCCTTCTACTAATGACGGTAATACAGCATCGCCTCGCCTTCCAACCCTCAAAGCTTATGGGAAATAATGAATGAAAATTAACAGTTTCAAGACAAACTACATTTTCATGTGTGGGTGTATGTGAGTATACTGTAGTTTCAGAGACACCGGTTGTTCCTTGTACGTTTAATGGCAAAATAACGGAGGACAAAATAAAATATTTACAACACTCAGTAACATGTAAACACAATCTTCTGTACAAAGAAATATACATGCAAAAGTAAAAATAAGTCATAATAAGACATTCAAAATGACATTGCTGCAGTCTTGTTTTATGTGTATTTAAAATAGGACATAGTTATGAGGTTTACATCCTGGGTGTGAGGGCAAACTGCCCGACCCTCTCTGTACATCTTTACATCATGTATAGGCTGGGTTTCCCAAAGGCATTTTTATTACTTAGATCATAATTCTTCCATGAATAGGCTTTAAGAGGATTTCATAAACTGATTAACAGCATGATTTTGGGAAACCTAGATCCACACCAATAAATTAAAATGACACAATATGAGAGACTTAGACTGTACAGACCAACAAGAGTCATTGAACTCAACATGTGAGTGACTTCTTTAACACTAAATCAGACAGTAACTCTTACAACCTTCAAATAAAATAAGAAATAATGCAAGTTTTTAGTTCCACCTTCCTCTCTAGGTTGACTCCCTCGTCTGGCACTTAAAAAAAAAGAGTTTTCAACAACTTCATAACCTAAAGACTCAACTCAAATGAAAACTGGAAGAGACCTCTGTCACAGCAGACACCTGCTTATGCTGAATGATACATGTGAACTATTGGTGGTACAAGATTTGAGTGTCTCCTCAAAGGTTTACTGCATTCTCCAATAATTTAATTCATTTGTGGTGTACGGGGCCACTATGAGACATTTTTTCCAGACTTATTGCTCGGTAAAAAATGTCAATCAAGTCTGTCTTATGACGTCAAACTGAGATGCTAAAAAAATCTAGCGACATACACCAGTATCTACCTACAAAAGCCAAACAAAGTCACACAGCAAACCACTTTGTGCACAGCTTGAAAAAAGACAAGTGAAATATTAGTGTTTTTTTTTCAGCAATAAACCACCAAACAATTTCTTATTACAATAAGAATAAATAAAACCAGACTGAACCTAGGTAAACACTCACATGTCCCGGTTCAGTGTGGCCTGATATAACTTAACATGAGAAATCATTAAAAAAAGAAAATAAAACAAAAAGAAAAAACATTTTAGCAGGAAAAAAAAGCATAATCAACTTTGGTATTGTTACAGAAAATTAAACAACATAACAATGACAAAATGAAAGCATAAGTGCCTATATTTTATAGATACACATTTTTATACATCATTTCCCAAAACCCGCCTCTTGTCTGGGGGGTTTTGCAGATAGTAATACTGAACTTAATACATAAGAGTTAACACAATACAGACATCTATCGCAGTACCAGGTACGTACATGCCTTTTTAAGAATACGGCTACAACACAAATTCTTCATAAATAGTTGCATAAATGTTAAAGCTGCAACATTGCACATGGGAATTGATGCAAAATACGAGTGCATTTCTAGTAGCGGTTTGCTCATAGTGAAGATCCAGCTGCAGGGAGTGACTCACCTCACCAACCGCATGGATTCACTGATACTCGACAAATTAAATAAGTTTTGTTCATTTGAGACAAATTGTTCAAAATGAGAATGAAAGGCAGGATTATGTTATTTACAAATAAGGCGGATGCAGGTAAAAATCTGAGAAGCTTTGCCAAATAACTTTAATGCTTGTTCAAGTGAATTTAGTTTCTCTTAGTGTCACAAACTGAAATGATTTCACCTTTCAAACTCAATGGGGGCATAAAGATAAGCAAACTATTGCACTGAATGTAACTATAATGTGTTTCTGGAAAACATGGTTTTGGTCTTCATCTTGTTCTAGAATAAGTGGACCCTGCTGATGGGCGCCGCTTTGTTCACACGTCTCACTTCTTTTGTTTTTCTTTCTACTCGCTAACTCACCTTTGTTTTCCAAAAGGTATGAATAAAGACAGTTCTCTGTTTCCTCACTGTACATGGTTTCATTTACAAAAAGTAATCTCTCGTTACAAAAAAACATATTCTTGTGTTCAACCGAAAGCAGCCTGAATTATTCTTATTATACAGTATTCTATTTCCTCTGGGTTTTTTTTTTAAAACTGTCCGAAACGCAAGACTTGCTCAAGCTTGCTGAGGAAGCTTGGTTTTCTCTCCCTGCTAAGTCAAGGTTTGAAATCTCAAACAGATTCCAACAGTTCATATGTTGTGCAGGCATAATGACAATATGCCAAGGTTCGGGAGGGGATGTGGGGAGAGTCAAAGGGTTTATCAGCAGAGGTCGGTCAGTCAGCAGCAGCAGGACTTTTGTGGCTTAGTGAGGGAAAAGGTGATCATTGTGGAAATGTTGCTGGTGGTCCTCTGAGTCACACAGCTCAACTGAACAAAGTTAACTTGTTACCCATCCTCCATAGTTTGCTGGACGAGCAGGAATTCCTTCTTCACCACAACAATGCAGGAACCAGTGTCTACAGTACATCTACCAGGTGACCTGTTTGTTAGATGTGGTTGAGCAGGCGGCTGTGGAGGAAGGCCTTAATGGTGCCAATGGGCCGAACATCGTTCTGGTGTTTCCGTCTCTCGATGAAGGAAATGAGTCTGGAGGTGTCCAGGTGATGATTCTGAGATGGGGGCAACGCTGGTGGCTGTGTGTGATTCAAGGTGGCATGGCCGACGTCCCTGTGTATCACACCTCGAGGCTGGAGCCAGGGCTCCTGCAGGCAGGACGCTGCAGAGGGCCGTCGCTCTGGCTCACCCTGGAGCAGCAGGCAGACAAAGTCCCTGGCAGCTGGGCTCACACCTTGGAAGTAGTCCTCCGGGAAGCTGAAGTCCAGACGACAGATGTTGAGACACGTCTCCTCCAAACTCTCATCCAGGAAGGGGGAGGCACCACTTAGTATAACGTAGGTCACTACCCCTGTAAATAATCCAGTCAATACACCAGTAGATAAATCAATTAATACATCTTATGTCTTATGATGTTATAAGCAAGTTAGAAACAGCGTGTGCTGATTACAGACCTAAGCTCCAGAGGTCAGACATCAGTGAGGCAGGCTGACCCAGGACCAGCTCAGGAGCAGAGAACTCTGGGCTCCCCAGGAGAGAATGGATGTAGAAAGAGGGTGGGTTGAGCTGAACGGCATCACCGAAGTCTGTCAGCTTGATCACTGGCTGGGAAGACACATGTTCCACCACAATGTTCTCTGGCTGCAGAAGCAGAGGAAATTAACTTTAGGACAACACCCCCAGAGGAACATCCACCTTAACACTAGCACATTCACTGGTCTGAGTGAGTGAGCTTATATTGTTTTAAAGGTCCAGTGTGTAGGATTCAGGGGGATATAATGGCAGAAATGGAACCTAATATCACAAGTATGTGATACTGCGATGAGCAGCGTTGGAAAAACACTGATTTGTAATGTGAAATTGCTTTATTCAGTGTTTTTATCAGTTTAAATCACCGGGTCAGTTGGGAACCACTGTATTAGCATGTTGCGGATGAGCCGCCCGTCGGTAAAAACCTCCTGAACAATGAACACTGAAGGAATTCTAATTAGGAGAAGTTTCAGCTGGTTGCAGTCTGCAACCCTCACTGCTATACGCCACCAAATCCCCCTAAATGTCACACACTGAACCTGGAAGTGGTTTGCTGACTCTTATCATACAATTCATGCATCAAAGAGGTTTACAATGACCTATTTCAAATTCTCAGAGCCAATTGGGATGTCTTCAAGTGTTGTTGAGTAACAGTCCCAAAAAGCAAAGATACTCATTTTGCTTTCACATTAGATAAAGCAAATCACAAAATAGAAGGAAACAGAGATTTTTGTCTTCTTTGCAAAAAGAAAAAAAAAAGAGATCTACTTACATGAACTGATGAGATAAATGACCACCAAAATAGTTGCCAATTAATTTTCAGTTGAGTGATTAATCTATTAAGCTACTAATTATTTAGCTCTACACTCATATATCTGTATTTCTTTACTTTGAGATCAAGGTGTGCTATCCTCCAGCTGTGCAGGTAGTGGAGAGCTTCAAGAATATCTCTGAGGTAGAGAGCCACCTTCTCCTCTGTCAGGTTGCCCCAGCTCACAATATAGTCCAGGAAACGTCCCTGGTCTGCCCTGAAAACACAATCACATAATACATTTAGCAACTTGAAATTCACAGGGATAAACAATTTATATTTTTCAACCAACGGGGAGCCAAAACAGCTCCAGGGAAACACATCTTACTTACATCTCTTGAACAAGTACATAGCTGTTGGCTGTCTCATACGTGTCCAGCAGCCTGACCAGGTTGGGATGATCCAGAGCCTGCAGGAGTCTGACCTCCTGCAGCACCTGCTCTCGACGCAGCAGCTTCTTGTTGACGTGTTTTGCCGCAATGGTCCGTTTGCTCCCTCTCTGGTCACACCGCTTAGTCACTGAGAACCGGCCCCTAGAGAGCAAATATGAGAGTTGGTAAAATGAATGCCTGCTGAGTGTATGTTACTTTTTTCAAGTACACTTTCATATGCTCTACTTGTTTCAAATTGTGACAACCATCTTCCTGGCACTTACATTTGTTGGATCAGTGTATGTTAGACTGTCTAGTAATACTGAGAATGTGTCAGTTTAAATGCGGTCAGCACATGACAGTCTCACAAAGTGACAATGGAGTTAACACGAAAGGGGTTTTTATTGGTGTATTACCTTCCTAGCTCAGTGATCTCTGTGTAGTGGGACTCAAAGCTGCTTTTCCAGAGGACTTCACTGCCATCATCAGGGGTACCTGAGAACACATATTGTATTCAGATTAGATAAAGAATATTAAACAGTAACATACCAAGCATGACTATTTAAATAGGACATTTTCTTAAAGTTCAATTAATGTGTACAATTTAAATGGTCAACTATTAAGGTGGTGTTTGTACCACAGTGTGCCCAACAATTAAGCTTTTCAGAACAAACTTTACTGGCATATGAACAGTTTAAAGGGTTTCTAGCATGAAAGGATCCTCACCTGAGACTCTGAGGCTGGCGGAGGAGGTGACAGAGCCTGCTACATTTGTGGCAACACAGGTGTACACACCACTGTCCTCTACAGACACTCCCAGGATACGAAGAGCTGCCTCTCCTGTCTCACTGTAGGGTGACAGAGCATCCATCAGACAAGATGCACCATGCTAGCAAGAGATTTTCTCCATTTTGATGATACTTTACTTCATATCACACAAACCTGATACTTGAATTAAATCAGTTCAAATCAAGTCATGATATATGCTGTCACCTGTAAGTGATGCTGTAGTGTCCGTTGTTGCTCAGAGTGTTGTTGTCAGGTCCCCGCCAAGTGACGGTGGCCCGGGGTCGACCACACACTTTACACCTCAGAGTGACGCTGTCGCCACCCTCACATGCTACATCGCTAACGGGGATGAGGAACTCTGGAGGAGCTGGAGAGAAAGAACAGAGGTGAGAGATGATAAGAGAAAGTGGTACTGCACATATTTCATATATAGACATATAGATTTGTAAGGTTTATTGGTTCATTATTTCTTAAGGTTTCCTTTATCATTTTCACACACACTCATCCACTCCTTGGTCAGAAGCTACAATGTACATACCATCATGGATAAAGTTGGGATTTAGAAGCTGTAATGAAAAATGTGAGGACAAAATTAGATTTCTTGCACAAACTAATATGTAAAGAGTAAATTTATTGGGCTTGTAAAAATGATCTCTACCTTGACAGAGACTTTGTTGGCCAGGCCATCCTGAGACTTCCGGTAGCCGTTCTCCAGCTTCCTGCCCTCCTTGTCTCTTTTCTCAGACTTTCGGCGGATACGGAGTGCTGTGTGCCATGATAATGATTTTCTAAACCAAACAAGACCAGAAGGAAGAAATCATGATGAATTCTTACATTTGCACTTGACTACTTTTGTCTCAAGAACGTGAGAAATGTCTTGTATCCTTACTTGATGGTTCCTTCTGGGAGTTCGGGTGTGATGGAGGTCGAGGTGTGTCCTAATACATAGCCAGGGATCCAGCCCTCAGCGGCAGGGCAGTGTTCATTGGACGCCCGGTACACCAGGAACATGTTCTGCTGGTTGCTGGCTAGCATTTGGACCACCTCGCCCTGCACCACACTGATCTCATCCTCCTTCACTGCCACATAGTCCTGGGTCACCAACATGGTGGACACACTGCTGCTGCTACTGCTTTCACTCTGTCGGAGAAAAAGATCAGAAAACTTTAGACTTTAACAAAGCACAATGTAAGACTGCATATGCATGCAAATCAAACACCCACTCACACACCCACTCACTAAAATACACACATGCACACACATTTCTGAAAAAGGAGAGTACAGACGTGTATCAGTAACCTCACACCAATCAAATGCGGGATTTGATTGACAGTAACACACAAATGACTTTGCTATTATGTTTGACTGCTTGACGCATGCAGGAATCTTTGCAAAATGCCTTCTGTCTTGCCTAGATATGGTTAAAGCAACAGTTTACATCACCATGACTGAGAAGTTATTTCAAAAGACAGAAGTTATGTTCTTAGAAAGTGTGAAACAGAAGTTGTGATCCTCTGGTCACATACTGAAATACAGAACTTTGTGGGTTCAAGGACAGAGTGAAGTTCCAGGAAAAAATATGCAAGACATTCTTAAGCTTTAAGAAAGACAGAGCAGGTTGAAGTGACAAACACAACAGCTTGTTTTGTCTTAAGGCAAACCATGACAGGAAGAAAGGAGGCAGGAGGTGATATGTAAAAGAGCTCCTCATCCATGACAAAGCTCTGACCACAAATCATTGATTTTCGCACATGAATATTCCCCTGGGAGAATGAATGCAAAAGACCAAAGAGAAATGGTGATTTTTGATATAATCTGGTAACTGTTAGTGTGTATTAGCTGCAGTAGAGAAGCAAACACATACTGAAGCTCAGAGATTCTAAGAAAGCAAATACAACAGCTGCACTATGAGTCAGATCCACACTGTTAGTACATTCTGGGAGAGTCAGAAAAGTCTCTCTCACACACACTGTCGGTGAAGTTAGTGCACTCAGATAGCCGTTAATCTCCAGTGTGGTAGTCGTTACAAGCCATTCTCAGAGCCAGCGGTAGGGTGACTGACAGACAGCCAGTCAGTGAAGGCTGGGTTAGTGACTGGTGAGTATCTCTAGGCCTCACTAAAGCCTGGGCCTCGACTTGGCATCTTACCCCGTTACTCTGGGTGGACTGTATGGACTGCTCGCTGGTGGAGGAGCAGGTGCTCATGCGGTCTATGTCCTTACTGTGGGTGGAGTGGCGGTGATGAGAGGGCGTCCCATGGCTTCCTCTGCCCAAAGTGTCCCCTCCACCACCACTGTCACTGGGGTAGGAGAAGGAACCAGGCCGGCTGGCGGGAGAGGGGGGCATAGCAGGGACCATTGCCCAGAAAGAGTTGCCTTTGTGGGCTGGGCTGGAGGGGACAAATGCTTCCTTTCCTCCACCTCCAGGGGACTGAGGTGAAATCAGAGGAGAAACTGTCCCGACTCGAGGGGTTTTTAGAGGCAAATTCAGAGGAGCCACAGCCATCTGTGGTATACCAGCTGTTTGATGTTTCTGTGTTTCTTCAAAGCCCCCCAGACCTGGTCTGACACCGGCCTCCATGCTGTCTGACGGCCTGTTACTGTTATTACTGTTACTGCCATGAGGACTATCCAGCATCCTCATCTTAGGGACCTCTGAGGCTAACACCTCTCCATTGGTGGTGGTGTCTGAGTAGGGGTTAGAGTGGAGGGACTGAGGGTGGCAGGGTGACCACATACCTGCTGATCTGTCGGGCCCCTCAGGGCCCGGGGGATGGTGGTGGTGGACGGGCTGGGGGAGGCGTGAGGATGGCTGGGGGATGCGTGAGGGTCGGGAGCGAGGGCCACACAGAGAAGAGGAGCTGCTCCCTGATCCTCCAGAGCCGCCGCCGCCACCTCCCCCTCCCATGTTGGAGGTACTGTTGGAGCTGCTGCCTCCTGGCAGGCCTCCAGTACTGCTGCTGCTACTGCTGGGTGGACCGCTCGGCCCGCCACCACCCACGTGGTTCCTCTGGTACTCTATGGGGGATGTCAGAGCTACGGGAGAAGATGAGGGGCAAGATTTTATTCATGTCACACAAGTACATTTGACTAAAAACTCATAATGGAAAAAACACCCTCGGAAAACACAAGAGATTAGTCAGTAATACGAGAGTGAGAAGTTCTAGTCAAACATCATTCTCTTACCATTGAGGAAATTTCGCTGGTTCTCTAGTATCTGGCTGACCTGGTGGATCCAGACTTGACTGACTCCAGGGCTCAATGAATGGAGGGTGTACCTCTCCAGGTTGCCACTAGATGATCTGGAGGTGAGCGTGAACTTGCAGGGGTCCTCTGCATTTTCTTCTAAACCCAACCAGCTCACCTGATGTGATGAAACAGGAAAGGAGGAGGAGGGGAGAAGGAGGAAGAGTTGTTAAAGTTAAAATGGCAAGGGGAGATGTTAGACCATGTAATTCTATTAATTGGTGAAGGCTTCTAATTTGCTCTAACAGTAAATTTATTTGATTTTATTGAGCTGCACTAACCTTGATGCTGTTCTTGAAGAGGTAGCCAGGAGTAGAAAAGCCCTTCTTTTTGTCTATGGGCTCGCTGAAGATGACAATCTGCTCAAACAGGAAGAGTCTCCTCTCTTTCATCCTGGACAGAAGTCCTCCATCCTGGTCTGACACCATGAAGGTATCTTGGAGGAGCAATCTGCCCTGTGCCACAATTTTACCCTGGAGAAAGAGGGAGAGCAGAGGAATAAAATCAGGAGACTGGGACAGTGGAGGACACCATGCTTTTCCCTTTTCTACCGATGTTTTGATCACTTAAATATAGAACAGGCAAGAGAGAAAAAGAGACAAAAGCAATGACTTATACCACACATACCACCTGCAGTACTTTTCACACATTTGCAAAATGACACAACACTGACATCTAGTGGCAGTTTACTGAATTTAGAATTTGATACCTGCAGTGGATACGCTGTTTACACTGATGGCTTATTTAATCCAGTATAGTTGTCCAAGCACACACACAAACAGACACAAACTTAAGAATAAAGAGGTCTTACATCAAAGCCTTGAAGGCGCCCAACATTCATCATGTCATTGCAGCGCTTAGGCACCACACACATCACCTCGACAGCTTTCTAAAGTAGAACACATGAGTAATACAAACTTTAAGAAAATTGCATGAGAGTCAAGAAAAAAAGAATTGCAGATTTAAATCTGAGTCTTGTCACGTGTGGCTCTGGTAGTTGTGAATAAAGACATTATTGTATGCATATCATCATTTTAAGAAAGTTTGAGCTGCAACCCGGGCATCACATTACCTCCAGCTCTGTTGTATCTGCTCCAGCCTTCTTAGCAATTTTGTGAAGATCCTGTGAAAAAGTAGAGAGGAAAAGTGTGTTGACTAATTCTGTGTGTTCAATTTTTAGAGTACTTTTATTTTAACTGAATGCAGCTTACCTTCAGTAGTAACTGGTACTTCATTATACGCTGAACAGGTTTGATTAGCAGGTCAGTGATCTGCAATCTGTGGCCCAATCGCTGCTTGAGGTCCTGATGAAAGATACAAATATTAGTGTCTCTACATTGAAATACCAATCACCTGGACAATACAACATAAAGGACATTCTGTAGGTTTGCGTAGGTGTCGAAACAATCTTACCTCAAAGTAAGTGTCAATGTATTCTGACACAATGTGCTCAGATTTAGGTTTGTTCTGGCAGTACACAATGTACATGTGAAGCCTCCGCTCCTGCAATTGGAACAAAAACAGAAAACAAACAAAGCTTTTAAAACAAAAGCTTGGAAAATATTATTTATTCAATCTGATTTTTAAATTCAGTAAAATGTACTCAGTGATCTAATGCAAAACAAATGAGAATAGGTGTCTGACCTGTTTGACAAATAAAGGAGCCAGCCTGTCAGGATCCTCCAAACATTTCTCAAGTTCTCCCAGGAAAAAACTGTGGACAAATCAAAAGAGAAACACATTATTTAACCTGCCAGAAACACTGCACTGCCTTAATTTTTATTTTATACTTTCTTCAAGCTGGGGTAGGTATTACAACTTTAAAAACATTTGTAGTAGACTTTGTGGGGTATGTTAATGAGAGAAGACTGCCAGCATTACTCTTTGTGCCAGTCATAGATCTGATGGATGTTTCCAAAGACAATCTTGTCTTTTCCTCTCATGTCATCTGGAACACCTTCCTCTTTCATCCTGCTCATGTAGCCCTGAGGGGAGGAAAGTCGACTCATTTGTAAAACATAGAGCAAACACCGACCAAATAACAATCTCTAGAAGCTTAAGCTAAGATCCTTTGACATCTGTTTTTACCTCCACCACTGATCCCAGATCTCTGACATAGTCTCTCTCAGTCTCCACCAGCTCCAGAAGCACGTAACTGAGAGACACAAAACAGAAATTGTCAGCGTGTAATACAAACGTAATGCACTCAGCTGGGGATGAACATCAGAAATGTTCCATATAAGCACACAAATGAAGACGGACGTGATTAAGGGATTGAACTCAAGTAGCTTTTGTTTATCAAAACTCTAACACGGCACAGGCTCATAACTCACTGTCTCCTCTTGAGGAAGCCAGACTTGCGCTCATCCACCTCGTCGATGGGTGAAGAGGAGGAGAGGAGGGAGTTGTCGGAGGGGTTGAGGGAGGGAGAGCTGCTGTCGCCCTGCTCTACTGACAGAGAGCTGGGACGATCCTCAAGCGACTGAGGAAAGAGAAGGACAGAGGAATGAAGAGAGAACGGTCACTGAGCTGAAAAACCAGAGGCTGACAGAGTACTTCCAGAATGTGATCTTATCTTTTGGACAGCATGTTTCATTTAACGGTATTATCTTCACTTTGGTGTGTGTCCATACTGTATGGAAGCCAGTAGGCGTGTGTGTTGGGGATATTGGCCAGAGTGCAATGCCCATGTGTTGGAACAGTGGACAGCTGGCATAGTGAGTCACAGTCCTGACAGATGACTAGTAGGCCATGATGCCATTCTCTGTCAACAACACCAGAGAAAAAGTGTGTGTCCGTCTGTGTGTGTGTGTGTGTTTGTATATTAATTAATCAGAATTGTTCTGTGTACAAATGTGCCACATTTGCATGTACTTTCGAGCTTTGTTTATGATTTTTATCTCACCATCTTGCTCTTCACCAGCTCTTCGATGGCACTAACCAGTTCAGCAGCACTGGGTGTCTCTGAACTGTTGGGACGAGCGGACAGACGAGATGCAGACTGAAAAAGAGAGAGAAAATGGAAGACAAAAAGAAAGTTAGCGGTTAAGGCGTAAAACATAACAAAATGGAAAACATGGCAGAGCTGCATGCGTACAGGAGTCATACATTCTAAATGGCTGCTACTGTGTATGTGATCAGGCTCACCATTGTTGAGTTTGGACCCCGATATTCCACATGTCCAAATAAGGACTTGGTGGGTGTGATCTCCCTAATAAAAGGGTTAATTGAGGGCCAAGTTGGAGCCAATCACAGGCTGGTCTCAGGGAGGCAGGGTTAACGGTTATGAGGGAAGTTTAGGTCAAGGGCAAGCTCTGGGGTTGGACTGCTCCTCAAGCACGAGCACCATGATTGGTCAAACAACTTATATACAGCAAACGGTGTTGCTAAATACTCCATTGGAGAGAAAGTTTGCCTCTGCAACAGAGCCCAGTCTGAGGCATAGTGGCAGGCAAAGTTTTATAAGGATCCCCTCTTTAAAACCAGACTTAACGGGAATTCACCATTTAGTCCCACAAGCACCTCACCACTGCAGCAACACGTGAATGGAGTATTCACTTCAGCAACAGTAAAACACTTACACTCCATGGGAATGACATTTAGTTGGGGGAATTAAAAAAACAAACAAAAAGGCGAGAAACAAAAGTTCAATAGAGAAGTGGAGATGATGACGTTTACATGGAGAGATAGGGAAACTGGGAAAGAAGAGAAGCAGAACAGAAATCAACGTAATGCTGAAGGAAGGAACATGCAACCATCAAAAAAAGTAAGAGGAAAAAAAAAAGAAAAGTTATTAGCGTCAAAGTAAAAGTTTAGCTGTGTTATTGTTGCTTTGTGTGGATGTAAAATGATATTTATGCACCTCTATATGGAACCAAATCAAAAATCTGTCTTCTTGAAGTAAGATGTGGATAAAATATAGAAGAAATTTGCGATTTTAAAAAGAGCTAAATAAAGAGTGAATGGCTTTTAGTGATTAAATTGATCACTATAAGCATTTATTTATTAGTACAGATCTTTCTCTTTTTCTTTATTTCTGTAAGTAAAAAATAACAATTACTGTAATTCTAAATTGTTGTTCCACATCTTGTTGCGTATGAAAAGACCCACACTGAACACCGAAAGGAGACTACTTATTTACTGTAAGATAGTTATTTAAAGATAATTTGTATAGGGAAGATTCTGCCCCATATACGTGTGGGATTTTATTTTATTTTTCAATATGGTGTATGCTTTTCATTTCTTCTGGACTATTTCTGTAAGGCAGTCATACTGCAGCTTCTGAGTCCAAGACAAATTTCCCTAAGGGAACCATAAAGTATATCCATAAAGTATATCATATTGTGTCGCATCGTATCGCATCCGATTGTATCGTATCGTATCACATCACATTCATAAGTGGTTTCCAGTGTATATTTTTTCTTAAGATCGAAGTGTTAAGGTTCAGTATGCTTAATGGACATATTTCTGTGATGAGCAATTTATGTTATGTGTGCCTGCACTCATTTATGTTATCTTATAATTACATGTGCAATCCCCTCACTGTTAATGCACGTAGAATCTGTATTTCAGTGCCATCACATTGTAGATGGAGCAAAAGCATGTGTGGCCCATTTTAGATACAGTACAAAAACACATAAATCTATTTTGTGTGTCTGGTTACACTTAAATGCAAACCACAACCCATATGAGTCTTAGGTGGTATTGTGCATTGTGTTTTCCACATACCACAGTCTGTGACCATGTACAGTTATATATATATACATGTATTTAGATCGCCCTGTGTGACCAACCTTGTCGTCTTGGGAGTCGGGCTGCAGCAGGCTGTGTTGCTGGATGGCCATAGGGGGAGGTAGAGGGACAGCGTCGGCCCCCTCCTCTCCTTCCTCCTCGCCGCAGCTCTGCATGCCTGATGAGGAAGACTTGGACAGGGTACCACTGCTCAGACCCTCATTACGCATACGCTAGACAGAGAGAAGGAGGACAATGATTGTAGGTCAGAATCAAAACTGTGTCTTTGACTGCTATCCACCGCTTTATCTGTCCTTACTTCCTCCAGTGTCTCATCCTGTGGTGTTGCGGCGCTGTCGTCAGAGTCCTTCTGTGAGCCGGCCATTGCGTCCATGTTCTTCCTTGTGCCGTCGCGGTTCTTCTTGTGCTTGTGGGCGAGCTTCTTCACGTGGCCATCAGCCTTGCCGGAGCTCAGTCGCCGTACGGGGCTGGTCAGCCACTTCCTTAAGGTGTTCCCAGGACGTTTGGGGCCTGGTGAGCTGTGAGGACCCAGGGTTTGGCTGGAGCCTGGCTGTAGGGCGTCGTTACTGGATACAGACAAAGTGTCTAAAGGGGGAAAGGGAGAAAGGAAAGGGAAGGTTGATGATGATATTATCACAGGTATAGAGGCATAATCTGTTATACAAAAAGGTTTTCTCACTAAAATAAGAAAACAACAAAAATCATGATTGGATATTGCTATCTATTTTTACATTGATTAACAATTCAGGGACTAACACTAGACAACAAGTAGCCCATTTGATTAATGTTGTTTGATGCTGTAAAATTATGTTAACATCACAAATGCTTGTGAACACATAAGAAATAGTTCCATATTTTGAAGTCTGTGCATCTGAGAAGTGAGCAGTATGCCATATTTTCATCTATAACTTCTTCAATTATTCATATATACCTCAATATACAATTTGGGTATATTTATTTGTCAGCAACTGTCATATTCGAGTTGTCTTCTTTCTGCATCAAAGCTCTGTTTCTATATTAAACTAGATACTCAATCTGTAGTTAATTTATGCGACAAATTGTGTAACAAACCATAAACAACACTTTAGTCACCATATATGCATATGGGAGTTTGCATATGTGTGTGCTTTTGTTTGTTTGTGCAAGGTTTGTATGTGTTATGTGCAGTAGGCAGACTGGCCTCCTCCTCCTCACAGTTATGGCGGTGCCTTGGGGAATCTGTAGGAGGGAAGCTCTTCTTCGACTAGTGATGGAGCGATCAAAAAATAATACAGGATAAAGGGATGCTTGAGGCTTTGTCTGAATACCTCAAAGACACATACACCTGTCTGTCTCACCTACCTCCTCATTCATGCTGGTTGTCCTTCCTAATTTGAGCCTAACGTCCTTCCTCTTCTATTACAATGACATTCCCTCATTAGTTTTAATGCTGCTGCAAACAGAACCTCTTGACTGGCTTGACAAGCTATGTGACCAAGAGTCTTGGGGTGACTAAGTTGAGGTTGGTTTTCTTTGTGTCACATTTTGCAACAGGACCCCAACTCTGACCCCACGCAGCACTCCTCGGTCAAGACCTCCAGTAAGACGTCACAGATCAACAAAAGGGAACAGCATGATTTAAGAGTATCCCTTACTCTGTTGCCAATACAAGCGAGTGAAGTAAAGAAGACTAACCCCCTAGTTATCACAAAAAACGTCGGCAATCCCCCTAGGATGAGGAAAGTACCTCTTTGTATCTATCAACAACTAGGCCTGGGACAAAGAGTTCTCATCAAAGCCTCTGAATACACTCCTAAACTGATGTCTTCTAACACTTTAAATGCAAAGCTGATCTGAACTGTAACTAAACTAAATCAGGAAATTCTTTTATTGGTGCACGAAATCTCAAATGATGATGTTCTCCATGTGCAGGTTAGCACATGACGCCCAGTGAGGGCATGACTGCAAAACCAAGTGCATTTCTATGGGGGCTGAAGTTGACTCAAGGGTGATACTTTCTGCCTATTACATCACATGCAATTGTGAGTTGTTGAGCTTCAAAGCTAAATGTAGAGCATAATACAATGAGATTTTTTTATGTTTCTGAGAATGTAATTATTTCAGTCTGAGTACAAGACTTAAGTATTTATATTTTAGGATGCTGTGCAGCAGCTTGACTTAAGAGTAAAAGGTTGGAGAGACTCAGGCTTCAGCCTCTCCATTATTGAGCTATTAAAGTGGTTAAAAAGATGCAGCTGCTAAGAATTAAACCACGTGACCAAGCTGAATGGCTCTTATGAATGGCAGGTGTGGAAATTTTGCCTTCCCTCATTGGACACTTTAACACAGCCTGAATGAATGCATCTGCATGTGAACGTGTGTGTCAGTCATTCAGCCTCTGGGAGACTTATTTTTACTGTGCTGTGCTGATATGAAGCATGTGTTCTAACATTGCATGCAAGGGAAGAAGAAAGCACAGTTCCCAGAATAACAAGCATCTCCAACACCATTAAGACTCTGAAGCCATCTTATTGGAGACTCCTCACCATCTCACTCTGACAATGTCCAGGTCACGTGCAGACGTCTTCAGTATAACCTGCGCGATAATAGTCCTGATCTTTCAGTGATTCTGCAACACTTAAGTCGCCTCGTGCTAGATTTTCTTTGCCATGAGTCAGGCGAACAATAACGTGAATGAGTCAAGGCAGAACAGGTGAGAAACCATCTTTTCATCCTGTTTTCATCCTCCAATTTATTTTCCACCAGACAGAAAGTCAAATGGATCCTGTGCCATCTCCCAGGGGAGGGAAAGCTTTAACTGCTCTGTAGATCCATAAATTCGACCCAAAGGGCGTATTAAAAGACGACAGGAGGGGTGCGGGGGTTGTCCGTCTTGCTTGAGGGCAATCTGATGAAAATCCCTTTTGTTGGCACAAATCTTTACATGCAACCTCACTGTTAAGTATAGAATTCATGGAAGCTGCGTGATTTGCCCACCTCCATCATCTCCCCTGCAGTACCAAATGAAAACCAGAGTCACAACTGTTTGTTACGTTACTGCCCTGGAATGTTTTAGTCATGGGTACAATCATGGAGACTATTTCAGGCTGTAACTCTGATGCTACAGAATACCTTAACATTTACTATTGTTGCATTCCAAGGACCATTAAAACATCCCTTTATGAGTTCTTCATATTGTTACTTCAGTAGATAACTGATCCATTATTCATACTAAAAGAAAGACGTACAGGTGCTGACAATAGACCATATAAAAGTAATGGATGTAGCCACCATGACATCACCCACTGGTTTGTTGACTCATGCTTTGAAGCCTCAAGTTTGGCATTGTGACTGTTGCCATCATCTTGAATTTTTGGAGCCAGAAGTCACCACTACTTTTAACAAGTAATTAAACATAGTGGTATATGGGTAGTGATTCACTTTTGGAGCCAGCCTCAAGTTGCCATTTGATGAAGTGCAGTTTTGGCACCTCGCGTTCTTTTTTCAGCCCCAGAGGTTGCTGCTTGGAGCTGTTAGGCCTTTAAATAATTAGGGGCTATAAAGTCCTGAATACTTTGGGTAAATAACTGTGGGTGGACACTTGAGCATCACACAACTGTTTCTAATGTCAACCAGGCCCCTTTCTGCTATTTTTATTATAACTGGCAGACAACACTGACGACGCACAGCACACACCTACTTGCAGACATAATTCATGATCTAACACCTTGGTGATGCGTGCTTTTAAAGGGAGTGAACCGGAGGGCCAGACACAGGAGTCAGGACTTCTCATATAGAGCAAACAGACCATGCTTCCTGGAGAGACACTGGGGTCACAACCTGACATGTAACCATGCTGTTAGCAAGTACATCTTAGCTTCTACATCAAACACTGGGGGACAAGTTAAGCAGACAAATATGCCACACTGTCAATTTACACAAATTTGGTTTCTGGGGAGACACAATTATTTTTATGTCTTCGAATGCCACTGAAATACTCACAAAATTTGAGTTGTAAGAGAACATCTTATGATCAGGGATTTGATACTCACTATTCTTCACTCACTACTATGGACATGAGCATGAAATATAGCTTGAGTAAAACTTTAACCATGAATAATGTGTTGCTTCAGGCTTAAAAGCATGAAAAAGTAAAGTAGTCCACTTTCTGTCCTTTATGTGTCATGACTAAAATGTTCTCACTGTGACACTTAGATAAGCATCTGCTGCTATCTCTGTGCTCTGATTAGACTGGAGAGGTCATGTTAACAGGGGCGTGAATGGGTGAAACATCAGGTCAGTGGCCTTGACACATTCCTCCTTAGTATAAAATAACCCTCGGGACACACAAACACACACACACACGCACACACACACACACACAGAGGGAATGACCTTTGCTCTTTGACCTGCAGAGTGTCACCTCAGGAACAGCTGGTCAGGCTCGTACTCATGGGAAACAAAAATGGGGGACACATAGTTTGTCAACAGGGGTGACTTGAGCTTAGAGTTTGTCCTCCTCAGTCGAGTTACAAACCATGCGTTCTGACCGTTTTCATTTTCATTCCTGGACCCAGAACAAAAATGACAACTGGAAATGACATCTGGGCCCATCACTACCATCTGGTAAGCTTGTAATTATGCTCACAGAATTCACATACGTAAAAGCAATAAATACATACTGGCGATAGGCTAACACTCCTAAGAAAGTGGATTGCTGGTCTTTTCCCCAAAGCTACAAAAGACTTAATTTAGAAAAACCCCATTCAGATAATTATGTCAGTATCTCCTGTAGACATCTACGATGGCCTTAACCATAAATATCTCATCTTTACTGAAGACAAAATGATAAAAAATGTGGTAATATTTTTGTTGGTCTTTGTAAAATAATCGGACTGACTCAATTAGTCAACTGGCTTCACTGTCTCTGGAGCAATTCTGGATCTGAGGCATCTTGTTCACCTCCTGGTTAATTCATCACTTGGCTCATTACAGCATGATACTCCTGAGACGACTGTGAAGATCATTTGAGTCGTACACTTGAAGATATCGTGTATCATTATGTACATGTGCACATATAGTAAATGCACATGCATGCAACATATACTGTAAATGCATGCATGCATTAGTATATCTACCAACTGCCTCCACCATCTGCTCAAACATACAGAAGTCAGCATTAGTACTGAACATGAAAAGGCAAATCAGATTTGTATTCAACCTCCTATTAATACCATCCTGCCAGTTTAACTCTGTGGGCTGATATTCCTGAGAAGAGACCCACCAAGAGTCCACCAGATGCTCTCCACTGCGTCAGATGTTAATTTCCCTGCAAGCTTCCGACACACTCTCATAATTCAGTCACGGCTCATTCACGCTACTGCAAAGAACATGCTAGATTTACAACTCGGTGTGTGTGCCTGTGTCTCAGAATAGGAGGGAGGGGAGGGGCCGCTCTACAACTGATCCCAAAAGTCTTTGCAGCTCCACAGAAGCATGCCTCGGATTCCAGAGGTGTCACCGGGGGAGCATCTTCCGTGGGGTCTTATCTTCCCCAGGAGAAGAGATACAAACACAGACACACACAAACATTAGTCGGTGTGGTTGGAGACGAGGTTTTAGGGGTGGAGGTGCAGCGTGTGGGAAAGCTCCAGGGGGTTTGGCGAGCTGATCTGTAAAAATGTGGACAATGCTGCAGAGGGCTTGCCACCAACAGCCATAGTTAGAGAGGGCGGGCGGGTTGGGATGGGAGGTATGGGAGAGTTCAGAGACCACCCGCTACATATTCTAGCAAAACCAGTGTGATATTTTGTGCTTTCTAAAGACTTTATTACACTATATAAACATTAAATCATGTGAGAAGATCATTTTCCCATTCTATTTGACCTCATTATTATCTTTTCTCCCTGGGGTCTACAATAACACCCTCTGCCCATCTGTGCAGCACCCGCCTGACCTGCCATACACATAGGCACAGATATAATCTAGTAAATTTCATTTCAGTAGATTTAATATCTCATCACATAACAGTGCATTCACCAAATCACTTTCACTGCCATAATGCCGCAACATAATCCACACTTGATCAGTAAATGCCCTCTGCATTTAACCCATTTGATAATGTTGACATAGAATCTACGACAAACAAGGACAAACTGTCAAAAAACATCTTAAACATAGCACCACAAATATTACAGAGCTGGTAAACTTAACAGCTTATCACTTATGTCATCTTTCTGTCATAACTTTCTTGCCTTTTCCATTGTATGTATTAAAAAAGCAGCGATTGCAATTTTATCTCCTCATATTGAACAAGCACATACGGCATTTTATAGATTTATAGATGCATTTTATTATAATCTCTGTGTTTCTGAAAAGTGTTTTGTTAAGCAAAACGTTCCCTGACACAAGCAGAAGAGCAAGGAAAAAACATGTGTTCTTCACATTATGCCGTTACTCATGTGCTACACATGACTGAGGCACCTACCCAGGTCCAGCAGCCAGAATTTGCAGTTGTCAGTCGGGTGTCCTCCCTGTGCTGAATCCATGGAGCAAAACGGGTTTAGAGACACTAAGGACTCAATTCCACGGGCCATGTCAGTCAACAATCAAGCCTCCAGAATCCTGACTTGAAATATTCCCTCACAGCATCCCCACAGACTCGACAACTGGCTTTCGGTTCCTATGCAAAACCTAGAGTTGTTCTTGAAATGACTTAGAGTTAAAGGCAAAAGTAATGAAGTAATTGTGTCGCTGAAATTCCAGAGAGAGAGAAAGCGTGAAGTCCAGCGTGAGGAAAAGGAAAAAGTCAAATGCAGCATTAGAGAGTAGGATGTTTTCTCTCTGTCTCTCTTTGTATCTCCTTCCCTCCCTCTCTCGTGAGTGGGCTTATGTGAGGATATTGGGCAAGCCTCCACTGTGCCTCTCTGTTCCAAGGGGATGTCTGTAAACATGCAGCACATCTACCGTATTACCCTTTGTAGATGCGCCCACTCAGTTTGTGTGGGCGGGTGCAATTTTTTTCTTCTTTTTTTACAGGCATTAGGATGCATACAAGTTGTGCAGTATGCTTGGAACAAATATAGACTTGGTTATGAAATCCAAGGGAAGTGAGCAGAAAAATGCTCAGAGGAAAAAAATCTGTTTCATTCTCAGAGGCTGGTTTCAAATTTTCCGATCGTTTTTCTGGAATTTAGAGACTCAACTGGGTATTTTTTTCACTACTATATATATGTTAAACACTTAACTGTGTTTTCCTGCATCTTCTTCATCTGACACTCTGTGCAGTCCGGAGCAGCTATGCAGACTAGATGAACAAAGATCTCCCTGTTTGACTGTGTGTGTGTTTTTGTGTGTGTGTCTCTGGGCTCTTAACACACTATCCTTTAAGAACACGCACACACTTGTATATAGACTGGCCTCCACTTAATCTTTGCTCCTTACAGAGTCCTTTTTTCAATAACACTGTCATTAAGTGCGTACCTTTGTATTTATTTCACTGTGAGAGGCGCTGAGAGTCAATGTTTAGGTGTACTGGGGACTTCCAGTATATAAACTGAAAATGTCGTTAGTGTGTAAATGAAAGTGCTCTTAACTTGATTTAACAGGAATGTGTGGGTTTGCACAGGTTTCAGCAGCAAGCTGTACAGCACAGGACACACACACACACACACACACACACACACACAAACTGAACACATGATATGGATGTGAACTGCTGTTATTTCACACATCCTATAATCAGAGCAGACAACCAGCTGCCAGCTATACACTTTGCAAACTAATCCTACTGTATGTGAATTCGATTCAACTCTATTCTGTTATTCCAGACGCAGACGTCGGCCACCAGCAGTCAATTATTCCTGCTTGTGAGACACAGCGGGAAAAGGGGAGATTTCCCATAGAACACTAATCCCCTGAACCGTCACCCTTCTACAACTTGGGACAAAGTGGCCTTACATGGTTGGTCAGTACACACAAAAGGCTGACAAAGTAGCAAAGACATTTTTTGTCATCCTTGTCTTCCTAGTCCTCAGCAACAGCCTTTTTTTAAACCACGGCAACCCCTGCAGTGAGAAGCTCCTTTTCATTACTCCTACTGGCCACACAAACACAAAGATACAAACAGAGAGGGCTGGTTAGGCACATCCAAGGGAGCGAGGAAAGCCAGATAAAAACAACAGCCTCAGTGAGCAAAACAGAGATGAGAAACAGTGAAGCTGCAGTTCAAAGTGTAAAATAAGTAGTTGGGAAATTCTACCCTCCTTTCCTGTGCTTAACAAGTAAATCATTCAGCTAATTCCAAAGTTGTGCATTCCTGTATGTCCAATCCAGGCATATAATTGTAATACAAACCTTCCTCATATTGACTACAGAGAGGCTGCCAGCAAAATATTTGTATGCTATATTACCATAGAAACAAGCAGTGCAGTTCTCACCCACTCTTCCAGATTAGAGGAAAGACACAAGCAGAAACGTCTGTCAAGACACGACAGCAGCTTGTAACTCCAACAAACCGAGTGTCAAATGAGGGTCAGATCTGTGTATCAGTCCTTTTCTCTCACTTCCTTCTGTTAGCTGTATTTATTCTTTGATTAGCGCTGATCAGATTATGATTTTCAAGTATTTTTGGATAAAAGAAAAACATAATATACAGTATGTATCTGTGGTATAGGCAAATATACAGTAGTATGAACAATATCTATTTATCCATCAAGAATTTCTGATGAGATCAACACCAATGCCTTACATGGCCCTGACTGCGATCAGCCCTGACAGTGCAGGCTCAGTGAGATGTCAAACAATAAGACAGCAGATGTCATTGCTTCATACCAGAGTGGAAAACAAACCAGTTCACCCAATGATAGAACAATCACCATCACAGATGTAGATCCACCAACAATGTACAAGAGTATAGAACTGAATAGAGCCAGGGTCGGACATGATCCACACCTACTGGATAAAGAAACCATCACCAGAACAACCATACCTGGCAGCCACCTGAGCCAGCTGCTAGGCCTTTGTCAGAGAATTTGAACGGAATACCCATTCAGAAAGTTTGCAATGATATTTGATTTTTGAAGGATGGGATTACAAAAGGAGGGATGGAGGTGACAAAACACAGACATCATGATCAAGTCTGAACAGCAAGGCATTACTGTTATTAAAAATACAAATATTCCATACTGGATAATTAGAACTCACAGCCTATAACCCTTTATCAATTCTTAAAATTGGGTAATATTGTAAAATTAATCTTACCCAATTTTGTTGTCATGTAATTCATGTTGTGCTCCAAGTCAGGGTTCCAGACTGCGCCTAATTGGTCGCATTTTGCGACCTTTTTTGGAGGCCGTGCGACATAGTTTTTTAACTAGGAGCACCAGCACGACTTACTAATCCACCCCTCTCCCCCTTTTTCTTTCTTTTTTTTTTTTTTTTTTTTTTTTATAATTGCATTTCATGGAGGAGCAGAAGCAAGTGTCTGTGTGTGTGTGTGTGTGTGCCTGTCATGTGTGTCTGGTTGCGCACTGCGAGGCAGGGGGGCGCCAGTAACCATAACAACATGCAGCAGTTAGTAGCCTACCTAGTACATGTGTACTGTACGCGGGGTTAGACAGAAAGGGGTCATAGAGCCGGTGTCGAGTAGAAAGTGCTGTGTCGTTTGACCATAAAGTGACGCTATGAAACGAACTATAGATTCGTTTTTCAGGAAAAAATTATCCTGAAACTCCTGTCGGTCCTGTGCCAGTTTCCCAAACTTCCGACTACCAGAGGACGAGTCAGCAATGTCCTGCCCACAGCCCCCCATTGATATTATTTTGCGCGACGGACGCTTCATATAATAACATAACAATATACTATTTATGGTGTTATGTCATTGTATCATTTCTGTCTCTACATGGTCACACGTTAACAGTTCTCCTCTGCTCTCTGTATTGCGCACGGCGGAGTTCCGCCACACACACAGGTGAGCACGCTAAAGCGGCTCGGGCCGCATTTTTCTGACCAAACCTGACCCGAGCCTGGTGCAGTTTGTCAGCTGACAAAGTTATTGTTATGGAAAGTGTGTAAATAACAACAGACTGCTGTTACGCACAGACAAACATGCTGCGCTGCTGTGCGAGCAGCATGTTTGTCTGAGCACTCGGTGCTGAGCTTGTGTTGTGTTGCTTTCAGGCGTTGTTACGTAAATAACAACTTCCAGCACTTAAATAGTTCATAGCACAAAACAGCAGCATGTCAAGTGACTTTTATTATGTTCAATAAACTTGTATTTTCCTAAATCTTGAGACACCTCATATGTAAGCTAGACAGACATTTCACCTGCTCATTACTGTGCGCAAATGTACTGTATGTACTTAGTCCTTAAGAGCCCTTCTGGTGCCAGTAGGCCTATACATAGAAAAACATCCCAGCAGGCTGTGCTTTGCAAGCATACAAAAAAGTTTAACGCATGTGAAAATTATTTTTCGTAGCGTTGAAATAGAGTAGAGCAGGGCAGAGAGATGGAGGCAAAATATATTAAACCCGGTGTTACTACAGCAGAACTGGAGAGAGGGGTGAAAAATAAATAGAGGTGGGCATGGCTCAAGTAGGGCGCAAAATTATAGAGAGAGAACGATTGACAAAGATTGCTGCTGCCCTGACACTGTCATTTTTGTGTAGGAATTAAGCTACAATACATGACATATGTTATTTTAATTAATAAATACAGTGTGAATAAAGATTACATAACATAAAAATAACTGCAGTCTTTGTTATTTGATAGCCACTTAAATTAAACAATTTTTATAGGGCAAGTAAAAACTGACTTTGGGCAAGTGAAAAAACCTTAGCGTTGAACCCTGCAGGGCTGTCTGTGTTTATTGCTAAATTATCAGTAATGCAGTTAATCTAGACAAAATTATGAATATGTTGTGTCGATATAGATAGTGCTCCTAAATTTTGTGCTGGTGCTCCTAAAATTTTCAGTAAGGAGCACTGGTGCTCCTAGTGGAAAAAGTTAGTCTGGAGCTCTGCAAGTTGTTTCCTTTATTGTTCACTAGTCTGACAACTTCAAATATGTGTCTATGTGTGCAGAAAAAGTCCCACATTTCTAATGATCTGTCCTGTCAGAACATGATTCGACAATATTTCTGATGTTCTGACATCATGTCTTTCAGGGTTGAACCCTCACGAGGCTCTTTAGTATTTCATGTTTGTCACAATGGTTAGGCATGCCGCTGCGTGTTTAAGACAATATTCAGGTTTCTGACAGTAATAAGATGTGCGGATGTTAACAGTGCTGGGAATTCAAAGGTTAAAATTATTTTAAGATAATTAAAAGAGAGCTGTGCTTCAAGCGGGCTTTCCACAGTTGCATAGCAACACCTAGAAATACATGTACGTGCTTCCACAAGCAGCTGTTTGGTGAGAAGTGAAGGTTCTGCAGGTCAATAATGATGTGTTTGCAAACAAGGAAATGCATCTTATTAGCTTCCCTAATGTTTAAAGACTCCGTATGTGCATGGATGTGACAAGCAGCTGTTGGGTGAGATAAAAAGATTTTGCACGCCACCTCTGCTGTTTCCAAATGTGAAATACATCCAATAAGCTTTTCCTAATGTTCTGATGTGTCCAGATATTCCTCAGTATTACAAAATCACTTCCACTTTGGGTGTGCCTACCTTTGTGGTTGAAGAGCCCCTCCATCTCCATGGAGGACCTGGAGTGAGCGATACAGAGCATGGAGCAGGGTACGATGCCCTCCTGGGCTGGAGAGCGGTCCGTGGTCCGCACCAGGCACCAGTCTGGCTTATCATGGAGTCGCTCCAGAACCTCCACAGTCTGGCCTCGCCGCACCGTCAGCTCCCCACTGCTGCCGCCATTACTGGCCACAAAGTCATGGATCACCACTGTCAACTCACAGCCACCGGACAGCTGAAACGGAAAGGGAAAAACGATTAACGACAAATGTTGATATTTGTTAATTTCAGTTTTACTGCTCACATGTTTACACAAAGCATGGATGCAGTTTCCACATGGCTATCTGTGACGATATATATATATATATATAGATATATGTATATATATATGTATATATATATGTATGTATATATTATAACAGTGTGAAACTGTGTACTAGGTATGTACATCAGTCTGGATTGATGTTGATTCAGTGATCAACGATTTGATATTATCAATGCAAATTCTCATGGCACGTTTGTGTCTCCATTTCTGTCCAAGTGCACCTCCTTCCTAAAGATTCAAACAGTGCTAGCAGCCTAATGCCAGGCAGATCACATGACGCAGCCAAGGAAAAGACAATGAGGATATTCACTGATATCGTCTCATATATATTTAATATCTATTAATATATATCTATTGAATTGAATTAAAAAACTTTATCCTATAACAGTGGTTCCCAAATGGTGGGTTGCAGTCCAAAAGTGATTTGTGGGACCATTCTGAATGGACCACAAGTTTGTAAAAAACAAACTTTATCTTTAAGTACAGTAAATTTCCAGCACAGAGCTTTTATTCTTAAGTGCTGTTTTCTGCTGCAGAAAGAGTGACTAACCAACAGCTACTTTACAGAGACAGCAAACTAGTCCAACAGCATGGCCAAACACCAGTATGACGCTGAATATATTAAACTGCGTGGACCTTGAACTAATGACTGAGGAGAAATCTGGCCCCGTGGCTGGACCAGTTGGGAACCACTGTCCTAGAAGTGTTATGTGTAATGATAAACCGATTAGGTTGTTGCTAAAATGACCAAGGAGGAATTAAAGTGTTCTTGGTAACATTGATTTTTTCAAGCTTCTGTTAATATCTCATCCAGTTGGTGCTGATTACCCGCACACAGGATAATCAGTGTTGTATCTTTCTGAGCTCCACTCTAGATTGTAAATTTTAAAGACAGACATAAATTAAATTTGCCGTTATTTTTCCACACCTTGCCCCAAATATTTTAAAACTGCAAAATCAGCAGAAGTGGAATGCAACTAAGTACACTTGGGTACTTGGGTAGAAATCTGAAGTATATATACTTTACATTTAGTATTTTCTTCTCACTCCACTTACAGTAATACTTCTTCTCTTAGTAGTTTTACTTCAGTGGAGGATCTGAATACTTTCTCCACCATTCATCCAGTAAAATGACTTCTAACATTACTAAATGGGATGAATGGCTCTCAGAACACAGAGCAAATATTCCCACACAACATCCTTTGATAACAGCACAGGTACTCAAGCGGCGCTGTAAAGTGAAAATATACATGCACCGATGACTGGTGACTCATTTCTGGCACAACTGAACAAAACCTCACTGACAATCTGACTCTGATCATCTAAGTGTCTATGAAAAGAAAAGCAACAACATAAAGAGATGGAACAACGTGGAATTAGTCACTGGTTATTCTCAAAGGTATTTCAGACTGAAAATGCAGCTGCTTGTTGCTATTGAAGCTTCGATCTCTGTGCTCACAGCGAGCGCTTTGTGCTCACGGGTGGGAAATACACAATAACAGAACACCAGAAGGTGAACGCATTTTGTTATTCTACAAATATGAAACACAAAAGCACATACAAATTCTGATTGTCTTGGACATTGTTAAAGTTCAATGGCTTTTTTGAACACAAACGGATGTCCGATTATGTGTAGCTTTTCCTCTCTGCTGTACATAGCAGTAGACAGAATTCAATTTCATGCATTTTCCGTTCTTGTATTCAACAAAGACAAAGTAACATGTATTTATATCAAGGAATTTTAAGCTATAAAGCTTTTAAACAATAATAATTGTCTTGTGGGCATTCATGACTCGACGGAAGATAAAAAAAAAGTCTTATACACAAGCTATACAATTTGTCAATGGCTTAATAATAGCTGCAAATCATCCACACATTTACATTTTCATAGGTTTACTGCAGCTTAAACTGAACATTTATATATTTATGAACATTCTTTATTTCTAGTGTTGAAATGTACATACTGTTGCAGGTTTGTTTAAATGTAACAGTAGTGTTTCTTTTTTCAAATACTGCAAAGCACATTATTTGCAACATACCCTTTGGTAATGTGGTAAAGCCAGAGAGCTGAGGAGCTGAGAAACGGGATGTGAGATCCTGTCCTCCAGTCTCTCCATTGTTCTCCACTCCCTCATTGTAAAAGAAGTCTCAAAGAGCTAAAAAAAAACTCTACAGGAGACTGATTTCTACAGCAATTCACTGAAAATGTCCTAAATCACAATGAAAAGTTGTTCAATAGGTAAACACAAGCTGCCTGAAATAGTAAAATTGATTCAACTTTTCATAGAATATTTCCCCTGGGAAAACAGAGCCAGATAATTACAATCTTGATCCATTATAACATCCCAAGGCCAGAAGAAAAGTTGCTGCTGTCCACTATAATGGTCAACAGCGCTCCTCTGTGGGTCCTTACAATCAGACTATTGAAGCTTAAATGATTCCCTGTTGTGCGTCTCCTCCCCGCAGCACAGCTTAATCCATCCTTGTCTTTTAACAGGTGTTGCCAGAGTTTAGCTCACTAATGTCCACTGATCAACAAAAAACACTCCAGAAAATAAGAGGAAAAAACACAGAATATACTTCTATGTTTTAAAGCAAAGTGTGAGATCGATAGCCGTGAGGACCTAAAACTCTGCTCTCCTGTCTGGCATACAGACGAGCATCCTCTGTGAAGAGAGCGTGGGAGGGAGGCTGAAGCTGCTGACACACAAGTCAGTCACTAAAGCAGAGACACACACAGGAACAAGGGGGCACACACGCACACACACACTAACACAAACACACCAGTGTCCCAGCCTCTTGAATGAGATGTCTCACAGAGAGTCCTCACAGAGAGGAGCATTCAAAGAGCGAGATTGAGACACGAAATTTAAATGTGCAGGTGTTATTGTGTGTTTTGAATGTTTAATGAATGCTAATTAATTACAGACACTAGTCTGTTGTTTAGACACAAGTGGAGAGACACATTCAAACACACACTGCGCACCTCCTCACCCTTTCAATTTGGTTTTATGCTGCATGAAGCAACCTTAGAGTTTAGCTTTGTGTTAACTTAACGGTGACAGTGAACACACTGAGATGATTTTCTTATAATCCTGATTACAGCAGAGGCAGAGTTGGGGAATGTCCAATTCAAGTGTGAAAATAATGACCTCAGTAAGAGTCCACAGCTACAATTTATAATTGCTATGACATAAAAGTATGGAAATATTTTTCATCCATGTCTGCTGGTGTGTGTGTGCGAGTTAGCTTTACAGTTGCTCATACTGAGCGTAGGAGGACAAGCCTTCTGTGGTGCTATTACCAGATATAACCACGGCCGACTGTCCCTGTTCACAGCGAGTGAAGATTCTCCCTCTCTCTCTCTCTCTCTCTCTCTCACACACACACACACACACACACACACACATGCACACACTGCTTTAAAGCTCTGTCAGATGGACTGTTTCTTCATCCTAACACAATCAAACAATTTCACAGGAAACAACTTGAGGAGAGTTGCCTGCATCAAACCAGGTTTCAGCTTCTGATTTGTGATGGCTCGATACGGACCAATGACAGATAAGCTAAACACGGTCTGAATGAACTGAATAGTGTGGCATGTGAAGGGAAATGACAAAGAAATGAAAAAAAAAAGTAATTAAATAAAACAGAAAAATGTCTATTTGTTGTATCATCGAAGTGATGCCTCGAACATTTTGGGGATAAATAATGCCTGGAGACAGCATTGTCATTGTCGGGGGAAAGTGGGACTGATTACCCACAGTGCCAAGGGGAGGATGGGGCCTTGAAAAGCATGGCATGAAAAGTGTGGTTTTGATTGTAATTTTTCATTTTTGAGTAACCAGTGCCATAACTTAATTAAAATTGGCTGAATAAATCAGTTGACAGACTGAATTTTGGATTAGAAAAAATAAAGCGGAAGCGCTGAGGCCCCTCTCATCCCTTAAAGGTGCAAAATGGTTTAATCCACCCTCTACTTGGATTCATCTATAAGGAAGCAGACATTGTCATGTCTTTCCCCATGAAAGAAAAATTGAGGTTCCAAAAAAGTAAAGAAAGGAGAGGGAAAGTAAGCAAACTGACTTTGTAAAAATATAAAAAAATAAAATAAATTCTAAAGGTGCATGAGAGACATGTAGAGAGGAAGGGTAGTATGTGTGTGTGTGTGTGTGTGTGTGTGTGTGTGTGGTCCTACCTTATCACTGTCCAGTGTGTTCTGAGATGTGCGTGAGGCGATGGAGATGGTATCAGGTTGGCTGCTGGCGTCTCCCTGGCTGTCCAGCTCCTCTCCGTCCCTGCAAGTAAACATTATCATTAATGTCATTCTATTATTACTATTACTAATAACCATTACACGTTTTATAAGATCTATTACTGAAAATATTGATTACTGAGTTGATCATCTGCAACAGAGTGGATTCTGAGATGTTTTATTGCTGTGTAGTCGTTAATCTGTGTCCAGGTGCAGGGTTTTAATTATCATTATTGGAAAACTGATTTAAATTTTTTTTTTTAATTACTGCTGTATTTATTTTAGATATTTACACAGTAAATTTACTGTTAATAATTGTATCACATATAATAACATAATTACTATTTAAACTCATGAACAACGTTCAAAAATTTAAAGGGACAGTTCACCCAAAAATCAAAAACACACATTTTTCCACGTACCTACAGTGCTATTTATCTGTCCAGATTGTTTTGTTGTGAGTTGCTGAGTTTTGGAGATATCAGCCGAAAAGATGTTTGCCTTCTCTCAAATATATTGGAACTAGATGGTACTCTGCTTGTGGTGCTCAAGGCGGCATATAAATACATTTGAAAAACTCAGCAGCGATGTCTCTTTCCAAAAATCATGACCTGGTTATTCAAGATAATCCACAGACCATATTGTGAGCAGTTTCATGTAGGAACTATTTTCTTTCTACCAAACTACACCTGCCAACCTCATCACAGCACAGCGCTCTTAACACCACCAGCTGAGTGCCATCAAGTTCCATTATACATCCCTATGGCCGATATCTCCAACACTTGGCAACTCACACTAGAAAAATCTCAATTGTTAAAATGCCCTACAGGTAAGAGGAAAAATGTGTATTTTTGATTTGGGGGTGAGCGATCCCTTTAAATTCAGAGTAATACAATGTTAGCTTACCGTCTGCCTTTATGTTTAGCTGTGGTGGCTTTAGGGATGTGGATGGGCTCCTTCAGAGCTCCACGTAGGTGGACAGTTCGCTCCTGGATGACCTCCCGAATGTGTTTGATCCAGTCCTGCTTGTTCTCAATACTCGAAGCCTGGGACACAACATATTACTGAGTCAGACAAAAGGTTAAATTTTAAGGTTCTTGTACCCACAAGTGCTTTGTCAGCATTTTAACCAGGACTTTTTTCCACCTTTTCAAATACAGACACAGACAGAACATTAAATTAATAAGAGATTCGAGGAGTGGAGAAAAATAAAAGCTGTTGCACTGTTCATTTGGCTTAAATGAATTAATGATAACCCTAACACAGTATCAGGTTTAATTTAGCAATTATATAATTCTGTCTGATGCCACATGAGTGCTTTCATCCCGGCAATCTTGTACTTGATACACAGCCTCATACTCAGACACAATGTGAAATGACAATGTGTCTCCTAAACTCCACTTATGGGTCCACAGATAGATGCTTATTGTTGGCCATGTGTTTATTTACGTCACAAAGCCAGTGCAGCACTGTATTTAGTATATGACTACACTCGTCAGTGTCTCCTCTTCCTCCTTCACTTAGCAACCAGAAGCACCAAGGCTGCTGTGGCACCGTGTTACATAAGACACAGATTAGGATGGTCATCAGAAGTTATGCAATAAGATAGATAGCTGTTCAACACATTCACACATTGCAACACATACACACAGAGATCCACAAGTTTTTGTCTTTCTTTCAAACACATATCTACACACACACATCCTGCATAAAACATTGCGTCTGACTCACTGCGTGAGAAGTTACTTGTGAGTTTGAATTATGACCCATCAACTGCTATGCTAATGTTTCCGTTTCTGATGAGTAGCAGAAAGTAACACTCCAGCCCCCTACAGGGAGTGAACTTTCTTGGCTGAACAGAGGGGACTATGTAGGATTTAGTGGGGGTGGACTGCAGACATTGAATGACTCTTCTTCTTCATGTGAGAACAACTTGATGGCTCCTGCAGAAGGGGAATCATAAGGGGGGTCTATGTGACACACAGAGCTAGAAGTGAAAATGAAGCTCCTCGTGGGGCAAAAATATTTTTTGTTCATTTATACCAGACACTGTTGAACAATATTTAAAAATTCAAATTTACATTGTTAGTGCAAACATGAATGCAGTGACCAACCGTCAACCCTTTATCTACACTATCAAAAACAGCATCTTGATACCTTGAGGACGATCTTGTTGTCTGAGGTCGGAGTTCTGCCCACCCACAGGGCAAACTTACAAGGATCTCCCTCCACGTGTTCTGTCACTCCGAGCTCTGATGTCTGAGGAAGTGAATGACATTTTTAGCAAACTTACGATACATAAACACACAAAAAAAGATGTAATTACAATTTGTAACCAAAATAAAAACAATGTGTGTCATAGAGGTCTTTCAGCTAAAACCAAGGATCAATCCTGAACCAAACCAGGTCTTAAAGGGGAACATCATCTAAATTAAGAATTCCAATCTGTCATTTCCACAGCCTAGGAACGTTCAATCAATGTTTGTAAACTTGAGCTACTCTCTCTCAAAGCCAGAAACCAGAGTAGGACGTGTCTAACTTGTGATGTCATCAAGTATAGAGTCTGGAGCTGAGCCATAAACGGGACGGGAGCCTGATTTTGTGGAGCCAAAGAATGTTTGTTTTCTTTTTTATACCCAAAGGAGCTTTATTCTATTGTCTCAATTTCTCAATTTATTGCCTATGGAGCAGCTCCAGGCTTTATACCATATATGATAGCACAAATTTGAGTTTTAGCATTCTAGCTTTTGGATTTAGGAAAGAAGTTGTGCATGTTTACTAATGTTTTTGTCTACCAAAGTGTTTTTTTCTGAGGCCAGCGCATTTTTTTTTAATGTTTTGCAATGGGAGGGCTGCCTATTAACGCTGCGCTACAAACACTGGCAGCGTGACAAGGTGCTCTGCAAGAATTCTGCGCTGAGTGCTGCACAGAAGCACTAAGCATGGCAGTACAAGGACAGGCACTTAGCACAAGATCAATAGAAGCAGGGGTCTACCACACCAGACAGGACCCCAGGTGCAGCTGTGCAAAGATGCTCCTGAGACAGTTCAGCACATAACAGCAGGGTGTAAGATGCAGGCAGGAACAGCGTACATGGAACGCCAAAACCAAGTGGCTGGCATAGTGTACAGGAACATCTGCATTGAGTATGAGCTGGAAGTCCCTAGGTCCCAATTCCGGATTCAGGCTGACAAACTGGTGATGGCTTACCAACCAGATATTGTGTTGATGGACAAACAACAGATGAAGGCAGTGGTGATAGATGTAGTCCCGAGCAACAGCAACATCAGGAAGAAGGAACACGAGAAGCTCGAAAAATACCAAGGGCTAAATGAGGAGCTAGAAAAGATTTGGAAAGTAAAAGCAACAGTGGTGCCAGTGGTAATCAGAGCACTCAGGGCTGTGACCTCAAACTGGGAGAGTGGCTCCAGGTACAACATCTACTATCTCAGTCCAGAACAGTGCAGTCCTAGGAACAGCTAAGATACTGTGCAGAACCCTCAAACTCCTAGGCATCTGGTAGCGGATCCATATATATGCATATATGTTTCCTCGGTGGGTCTGTTCTCTCTCCCTACATACTTCAGCATTCCCTCATCCAAAGCAAGCACTCTACGTTGTGCTGACATGTTTAATTCCATGGATATTCTGTATCATAGCAACGAGACACAACCAAAGCGTTTAAACTGAAAAAAACTTGGCTCCCCCAAAGTGCTCTCAAATGCTTCCAGCTTGACATTTCTTGAGGAGCACCTGGCATTTTTAGCTGGGAAAAACCACCTTGGTGGACATGGGGCCTTAGACCATAGGAATACTGCGTGAGTTTTGAAAATGGGTGTAATTCCCCGTTCACACTTTTAAGCCATACTTAACCTTCAGTTTGATTTGTCACAACAAAAGCTGATATGACCGGAGAAAGAATAGGACAACATGGGCAACACAAGCCGCAATCAATACACAGAAATTTACAACTATAATTACTATGTATATATATATATATATATATATATATATATATACACATAATATATCATCATGTGATAGTTTGTGGTTTTAACATTATGAGCATCTAGGATGAACCACAGGAATCACAGTACGGTATTTGTCAGCTGTCATGATTGGAAGAAAAAAGAAGAAACAATTAAGTCAGATCAAACAGAACATTACTTACAAACAGCTTGCTCTTGTACAGGTACTTGCTGCGCCCGTTAGAGTCTTTGACTTCTTTGCTGAAGACTAGGGACATTTCAAAGAGGAAGAGGTGTCTGTCTCGACCCTTCCGAATCAGAGTCTTCGGATCCCATACCTGGAAGGACTCCTGAAGTATCAACTCTCCCTGGGAGTCAATGTTCCCATCAAACCCTGAGAGTGAATGGATAGGAGGAAAAGACCAATTAAGGGCTGTCTGCATGTGCGAACAGTACAGAATGCACAAACATATTTGTGGGTTGCAAATGGACAGAAATTGAATAAAGTTAGTGCTGACTCACAGCTGACTAATTTGAATGTGAGTGACATGATTACACTCACAAAAGTGTAGTGAAAGTTCATTTAATAGGAAACATCAGACCCTCATAATACACTCATGGGCAAATTCACCAAGAATGGATTGCAGCATGAAAGCATCACGAATTGGGCATTACTTACCCGTCTCAAGGTCTGATTCACAAAAGATGTTGCCTTGATGTCAATGCAGCGCAAACATGCCCATTAAGTTTTACAGCTGAGTGCAGTATGCCCTTTTTTGTCAGACTGCAATTATCCATGTAGCAAAGTATAAATGTTGCCTTTCCACCAGGAACACAGGACGTAGAAGAATGGGGCAGAGAGAAAATGAAAACTGAAATTTTAGGACAATGTCCTACAGGTCCTGACTGACGAGGTGGAGAGGCATTCCTCAAAGCTTCAGGAAAGGTATATAAACATGAGCTGAGCTACCACCAACTGTCTGAAGATGCTAATATTTTCACTGTAAACTGTGTGGCTATTTGGGCTGAACCTTAAAAGTCACTGATTTGAATCTTAAGTCAGAGACCCCTCAGTTGACTGAGATTACCTCAAGTTGAGCAGTCATGCTAGTCAATGTGCTGTGTAGTGTACATCCGGGATGTTTTGGACCCCCGATTTTGTTGCAGAGTGAGCGCTCTTGACTTTCACGCTACTCTTTGGTACAGAGAGCTGCAGACATGATGCAGCAGCACAGAGGAGGAGAAACTTCCCACTGTAAGTCTCCAAGATAACACTGTCTTCGCTCTTCTGCTTGGAAGTGATGAATTTACAACTCACAGACACTTACAACACAGTCTCTGGCTTTTGTTTGATATCTAGTGTCGGCAAAAATATTATTATACATTTCCAATCCATCATTAGCGGCGTTAGGTTGTTTACTGTTCCATGAATGCTGCTGTCACACTGACGGTCCCACTGAACCTGTTAACACATCAACGACTTGTATAATATGGGTAAATCTGATTTGACTGGCATAATTCTGAGTCAGGTACAGCCCTAGTGGCTTTTAAAGCTGATCTTTGTGAACTGGACTGTTTTTGAAATGAGGCTCATTTGCAGACAGCAGCCAATTTTGTGTATGCATATTTCCTTATTTAAAAACATGCAAATAGCACAGGAGCAACAGTTTCTTTTTGCCTCCTGTGTGCAGAATTAGCGCCAACAAAAGCCATGCAATCCTTTTGTGAATTTGACCATCAGTGAGCAGTTGTACAGGTGACCATCAAAAACCTGTAACAATCCCATGAATAGCAGAGATGTGTGTGTGAGGATGTGTGAGTCTGTGTGTGTATACCTACCATCCAGCATAGAGAGGTGCATGGCATCATTAGCTCTCTTGGGGACACTGAGCATGACTTCAAGGCCATCCTTTATCTCACCTTTGCCTTCCTCACAGCATGTCAACAACTCCTACAACAGCAGAAGGCAAACAGAAACATACACACAGTTAGATTTTTTTATTAAGAAGGAAAGCACTCACTTATGATTTGGTTGAAGGATTAGGTTCCTATTGTTTAATTTTTTATGTCTGCAAAAAGTGAGTGATGCCAGGCTAGATATCCTTCACTTAACATTTATTTGAAAGGAGGTTGTACCTTGAGAAGGAGCTGGTATTTTGTGATTCTCTGGACTGGTTTGATCAGGTAAGAGGAGATGGAGTTGGCCAGGCGATGTCTTTGCTGGATTTCCTATAAGTCAAAAAGGGAAACAGACACATACAGAAGCAACAATCTTCATTATTCTTACTCATGTACTATACAGACAAACCTCAAGTGCTGTATAACAAAATGTAACATTTTTTTTTACTAATCCTTACTGTAATATCACAATTAATTATACAAAAAGCAGTATTGGAGGTTACTTACATCAAAGTAGGGTCCAGCATGTTCCAGGATGAGCTGAGTGGAGTCGGGCTTGTTCTTACAGTAGTTCACATACATCTGGAACTTATCAGCCTGAGTAGGAGAAATAACAGCAGTCCTTTACTCACAAGTCACAAACACTTTTGGATGCAAAACAACAACTTCAGAAAACATCTGTAATACTCTATAGGTCTAGTTTACTGTATATGTTGGTTAATGTTAGTAATGTTAGTTAAACTAGTCATATGGGGAAAAAATGCTGATGAAAACAGAACAAATCAAAACATATGCCTACAATATTGTAATTGTTGTGGGGTATAATAACAGCTAAGGAACACATGGTAACAGATATATAAGTCACAACTTTTAGATCTCTTACCCAAGTCACAAAACAATGGCCAACATCCTCTGGAAGCTGCTCATACTTCTCCAACTCCTTCAGGAAGATACTGCAAAGAGACAGAAAGATTTAAAGGAGGAACAATCGGAAGCTGAAAAAATATTTCCACTTGAAAGGAATAATCTTAAGACTAAATCAGCAGACACTGATGGCAAAGAAAACAGAACGTCGCAGATGACTGCTCCACTGACTTGTGGTGAAACTCGTAGAGGTCCTGCATGTTTCCAAAGATGATGTGTTCCTTGTTGACAATACCAGGAGGAATCTCTTCCACACCGCTGGTCATCTCCCATAAGTATGTCTGCACACACACACACACACACACACACACACACACACACACACACACACACACACACACACACACACACACACACACACAAACACAAACACACCAGAGCAGAATAATTTAATACCTAAAAATCTCTGTCCCAACTGTGCGAGCATCCGTCCATCCTTATTAAATATTTTTAGCTAATTAAAAAAGTATAATCTAACCAATTTAATCAGGGAAATGTTCATGCAATATAAGGACAAAACATAAAAACTACAAAAACAACATTTTAAAAATTGCAGCAAAGGCAATGAAGGTGACAAAATTTTACAACAGTCAATTTACTGCAAGTCAGAAAACACCTAATTGTGTAAAAATACAATACTTACGTCCATACACTCCCTTAGGTCTCTGACGTAGGCTTTCTCCGTTTGAATCAGCTCAGCCATTATAAATCTGAAAGCACATGCACATTAGGAGAGAACACACTGATAAACACGGTCAGGTGCTGTCGCTGACCAAATATTATTAAATAAAAACCTGTGGTGAACTGAGCATTGCAAAGATTTTACTCTGCTTTACGGTTTCTGTACACAGCACTGTTGCTGCATGTACGAATAACTAACCTTACTTGCGAACATGTGTACCATAATTTACAGGCTGTTACTGGGCTCCCTCCTGTATGAATTAAACCACTTAAAACTAATAACCAAAGATATTCTATACAGCATCAGGAACACTGAAACACTTCGTGATAAAAGTTGATAAGGCACATTACTGCTCTGCCTGCTCTCACATGCACCATAAATTTCATCTCCATTTCTTAACACACTCAATTTGATTTGAAGATTTCAGTGTTGACTATGATGTGCCCATGATCTCTGGGTAATTTGAAATTTAACTTCACGTTATTATTAACCCAAACAATCTGAAATGAAAGCCTAGTCGCAGCTATACAATCTTAATAGAACTGAAAATTTATGTTTTCATATGTTTGCAAAGCAGTTTTGAACATCAGGTAGTGATCAGGAGAGAGTGCGCCAGGGAAATGTCTGTTGCACTCACTCTTTCCTTCGTGCAGACTTCCTCTTCTCCTCGTTGAGTTCATGGGCAGCATCCCTCAACTTGACCTCTGACCCTGGGGCACTGGCTGGGATGATGTCCAGTTGCAGCTCTTTACTCTGAAAAGGAGACAGTGGCTATTATGTTGCGCACAACAGGCATGGTGGTCATTCACTCGTCAACACACCACTGTGTGACATATTTGCTTTCTCTTAGCACCAGTTCATTAAAATGAACCGCTGGGAGATGGAGTTTAAATAGAGACAGGAGTATCTATCTACATCTCACCACTTGCTGCAAGCTCATACCCTTGAAACTATGACAAAACCAAAGCCAGAGATTGTTTGTATGATTAAATTCATCACATAAAACATGATTTAGTTTTAATCTCACACTAGAAAGGCTAGAGGCCAAGGTTATATCCTTATTAAAATAACCTGGAGTGTGTCAACGGCTGTACCTCTCAATGGTCTTTCATCACTGAGCACCAACTCAAGGTGTTAGGATAAAGCAAATAAATAGTTTGTCATAATGCATCGGGAAGAATATCTGTATTTTTCTGTGATTTTTGTTAATGGTGTGCACTCACAGCCTTGTTGGAGTCGGAAGAAATGCCGAGCGCTGTTTCCAGGCAGGTTCGATATTTGTCCATGCGGAGAGAGAAGTCCCTGTAGCGCTTGTCCACCGAGGACACCCATTTCTTTATCTCCAGGGCATGGGCGTGGCCCTTGTCACAAAACCCATCCGCCAGCTGGATCAACAGCTTTACCCGCTCTTTGGTTTGCTGTCAATAGAGAGACATTTAGGGAGGGGACAGAGAGAAAAGAGAGGTGGCCGCAGAGAGCCAGCGCCAGTGGAGGAAAGGTACATAAGAGAGAGAGGGACAGAGAGAGGCAGAGAGAGAGTTCGGAATCACTGTGTTGCTTGATGGACACAATAGCTTGTTCTCTAACACAATAACAGTGACACAGCAATGAGGAAACAGGACAATACGCTGCCCTGGGAATGGGCCTCACAGGAGAGTGCAAACACACACAACACCACACAACGAGCGAAGCAACAGGCAGACAAACACATACATACAGTCTCTATCTTTTCCACCTTCTTTTACGCAGATATAAGTCAACAGATGAACATAAATGCGCTCACACATACCTTTGCTGTGATCTGGAAGTCTTCATGCTCTTTTAGCAGCTCCTGTGTGTGGTGAATGCTGGAGCCGGTGGATGTGTGTGTGGACAGGTAAAACTCCCCAGTGTCATGGATCCACTCCAGGGCCTGAGGACACAACCAATCACAAGTGAGTTCATCTACACTGCAGGGATTTTAGTTACACAATATGACACAGTCTCTATTAACTATCTAGACCTGAAGACCTTTTAAATTTGAACTGATCAGGGTTTGATATGTATGGCATTTTCCACTGTACAGTTTACCTTTAAGAATTCCTTAATGTGTCCTGATCACATTCATGGTATTTCAGGACTAGGAAAGGTGGCATCCATAAATTTGGAAACAATATGATAAAGGAGCGAGATCTTTAGCAATCTTTTACCACCGATTAAAAATAGAACTGATTAATACATTTCTAGCATTCAGTATCCAAAGGTCCTACTTAGTTTCTATCCGTATTCATGTCTGTGTTCTTAATAACTGGGCCTGCGGACCCTGACCAGCAGTGGCAGAACTGGTCCAGTCAAACTGTGAGACCAGAAAGCATTTGTGCCCTGGGGATAAAACCTGGATCGCCCTAGAATAGCCATGTCCTAGAAACATCTATGATGTCATCTAATTTTATTGGCGTAACACATTGCTGTGTGCCTGTGCTGTGCTTTCCCAACACCACAAGAGGGAGCAAAGCGTCTGTATTTAAACAGCCCCGGTCCACAAGGACAGAGTTAAGAGCTCAAGTGGCGTAGATTTTAACTTGCTTTGGCTTCTTGAGAATAAAGAGTTTCCAGCAGTCGAAGTCATGTTTAAATAAAACACTCCAGATGTCAGCTCAGTCACTGGACTGTGACAAGATGTTGGCTGCTACGTAAAACAGTGATATCCAAACTGTCCATCTCAGCAGTCCTTTTATCTTTAAACAATGTCTGATTGGAGACTTGTTTGACTGAGAGATATCGAGTGTTCCTGTGACTTGACCTATCATCCTTCCTCAGATTTCGTCTTCTTCTTAAACAAACAACAAACTTCACAATAAAAATGCCAAGGGTTGAAACGTTCAGTGCTGCCTGAAGGGTAAAAACGAGTGGTTGGAGACTTATGTTTGGCAAAGCTCCGTAACAAACGTAGTGTTTAAAGTTACTGGGCCACATAATGATAGCCGTCTTTAAGACTGTCATTGTTGCAAATGTCTGCCAGCTTACATCATTTCCAGTAAATTTGAAATGTATCATTACTAAGAAAAACACAGACTGCATGACTTAAAAAGAGAAAAGAATCAAGATGGAAGTTGCAGCTGTGTGCTAACTAAGACAAATCAACTTGCTGACTTAATTCCAGTTCAAACAGGAGTCAATCATCTAACCGGGAGGGGGATTATTTCTACTTACTTTGTCTGAATTGAATGACACACAATATACCAATCTCCAAATTCTGCCTTTTGTAAGTACACACATAAAAACACAGTACAGTAGATACACACAATCATGAGCACGCACCTGTTTGGCGCTGCGTTCGAACACTACATATTGCTGGCACTGGTCCAGCCTCCTCTTCCTCATGGTCCAGAAGTGGAGCACTCTGTTCTCCCTCTGCAGCAACTCATTCAAAATATCTGATGAAACAACACAAGCATAAAAGATACATTCATTAAAGATGTTTTTCGCTGTGCGTCAGCATAATACAGGAACATTTTGAACACCTGTTTTGGAATTAAGTGAATAAATTACAAAACTTTGGATAGAAAAAAGTTAAAAAAGCTAATAACAACTTGATAAGCATCTTTCTAATGAGAAGATGAAGAAAAGATTAAAGTGATTATTGACCCATACTTACTCTTAACCTGAGTCTCTGGAGCTTTGACGTGGGACAACATGCCGGGCATGTTGACGCTGTTCCTGTGCAGGTACTTCAAGAAGACATCAGCGTTACGTCTGGCTAATGTGCAGGCCTGTAAGTGTGCAGAATGGGAACAGGTGTCATGCACAGGGTTGGTAACATCCTACTGATTTTGATAAGCTTCGACTCACAAAAAAAGGGATTTGATGTGTCTTTTATTAAATATAAATAAAACAACTTCTCCTTTCTCACCTTGAGGAAGGCCTCTTTCTGCTCCAGATGTTTGCTGATCATGGGGGTGACGTGGTCTGACTCGCTGTTGGGGCCCAGTTTATCAGCACCGCCACACCAGTCTTCTTCTCTCTTATACTCCTGCTCAAGGCTTTCTAACACACTGCACACCTGAAGAACAGTACATACATTTACTGTACAATGTCACACTGACCTTCTCCTGCTCTAGACTTTCATGTGACCTGTGAAACTGCACATCCTTGAGGACATTGTTTTAATCATACTCTTGCTTTCCAGGTCTATTAATGTTCAAAGAGGAGAGTGCAATTCACATTATCCCTGTCTTTCATTTTGGTTCACTCACTGCTGCTCAGGATTATCTAACACCTGTTTGCGCTGATGGCACCCACTCCCACACACAAACACACAAATACCTGTTCAGAGGTCTTGTAGAAGGCCACAGAAGCATTAACCAGCTTAAGTCGGTCCTCCATCTTCAGCATCAGCTGCTGCCAGTGGTCTGCCACCTTCAAGTCAAACAAAACAAATCAGTTTACCACCTGGAGCTTTAAAAAAGGCAACGACACTATCAACATTATTATTGATGTTTTCCCTCAGAGAAGTATACGCTTGTAAGAAAGCAGTACCTTTTCTGCACAGTCTCTGATCATATCCATGTCGTAGTGGTTTGCCTGGAGTAAGGCCTCTGCCTTCTGCTGTACCTGCAGCGCACTCTGATGGGTTTTCTGCATGGGAGATAAAAGCGAGATAAGGAGAAAAAAACAATGAAATTCAAGAGTTACATGAATATCTGTATCACAATGACTGTTTTGAAAATACAGCCCCAGCTCCCTGTTGGACCCTGCGGGGCAGTTTGGTGGAGAGTGGAGAACTGGGGAGCAGCAGAGGAAAGGCTAAATAAATAAAAGTAGTGGCTGTGTCATAAAGATTGTCCTGGGGTGAGCATTCTGGAGAGGAAATGAGATAGGGAGGTGAAGAAGGACAGTATCTGGTGATTTTTGTGGCATAGCGGTTAGCCTGAGAATAAGGCTTTTGCACCTTGCTGGACTTGGAGCAGTAGAGGGTAGGAAAATAGAAAGAGATAAAGGAAGGATGAAGGGCTTCCTGCCACCTTTGGTAATGTCTGCTGAACCTGCTGGGTACTATCAAGGAGGACATTCCCATATCACTTGCTCTTTTCTCACCACAGGGGACCCATTGCAGGTTGCAGGGACTACAGTTATAGCACGCGTGTTAAAATTCAAGTCTCACATAGGCAGTAATCATAAACATAGCTTTCTTCTGCGTGTGCATCTCTGTATGCGTGTGCATCTCTGTATGTGTGTGTGTGTGTGTGTGTGTGAGCTCGGTAGAAGTAGGTCAGGTAAAGGCCTGCATTAAAATGAGCCAGGCTCGATAGAGTTCAAAGGAAAGGCACCCTGCATAATCAGTAGTAAAAAGAAGAAAGGTAAGCAGAGACAAAGGAAAGACAGAGGTAGAGATATCAGTTATTGATAATTCTATTTCATGTGTGACTAGTTTTGAGTAGGGGAGGTGGCGGAGACACATATGAACCTGAGATGAGTTTTAGAAAGGCAAAATGTTGAAGGATGAAGGGCAGAGGAGCAGGGGAGATGCAGAAGTGGTAAAAGATGAGGGAAAATGGAGATGCAGAATCACGCATGCAGAGGTGAACCAAGACAAACATGATGAAAGGGAATAAGAGGATATGAAGAAATGTTGGAGGGCAAAGAAAGATGCAGTTAAAAGTACAAAGCACATGGACATCAACATGTTGCTTCTAGAGCAAGAAGAGGAATATTAAATACACATTTTAATTTACCTCGATTGCATGTTGGAATTGTTCATGCTCCTTCTGCAGCTGTTCGGCTTCTTGTAACGAACTGGCTGTGATCAGACCGGCGTTCAGCATGGACTCGCCATTACGGATCCAGCCCAGCACCTAAAATAACACACAGCACAGATACACAACACGTTTTGTTATTATTCACTCTTCATTTTTTAACATATTTGTGCTACCTATGCTCTGAAAAGATATTTTAAAAAAAATCAAACTCACAAATAAACCAAGGTGTCAGCTGTTCTTCACATTTCTTAATTTTCTAGTCTTTGTTCATATTTTCTTTCTCCTGTTTCCAGCGGCTCTACAGTATTTTCTCTCCATGTGTGCCAACTTTTCTCCTTTACATTTCTTCTTAAATATATATTTTCCATTGCTTTGCTAAACCTGACACTTCCTCATTCCCCTGCATCCTAACCCTGTTGCTGTTTCAATCCTTTGACTCTCCCCAAATTTTATCTGGCACACATTTCCCCACCTACCAACTCCATCTTTTACTTAGTCCTTTCTCCCCTTTGTGCGTAATCTCTTTACTGGCCACACACCCTATCTCGAACGCACGCTCCTGGATGTACACAAAATCCCATTTGCTCATATTTTTGTTGGCCTAGTTCTCGCCAAAGGGCATGTTAAATACAGTCTGTCACCTCTCTCTCCGTCTGACTCAGCATGCACACCTGCTGTGTGGGTGATGGGCAGAACTGCAACTGAAGCTTGGCTATAAAAATGATGATGCAAAACAACTCTGACTCCTGTTTTTCAGCAACTTCAACGAAACCTATGTTTCCATTGCATTTGCGATGTCCCGAGGCGGGACACGTATGGGTGTTGGCTGCCGAACATCAGAGGAGCGGTATGAACACATGATTTAATGCACGAACAAACAGCTGCAGTGTCAGACATAATGAGGACATGTATGATTCATTAGCATGGTATGGCATCCCTTTAGATTTACATAATATATTCCAGTATTTCATCATCACCTTACTGTACTTAGAGTGCTTTTATCTTTAATGCTCTAACCATAATCCCTACACTTAAACTGTGCCATTTCATAATGGCATGCAGAAATCAGTTCTAACAAGTAACAACCTCTGAGTTTGGGGCATTTGAAGCCAAAAAACAAAAAACAAAACAGAAAACACACTAACTCAACTGAAGCGCAGTAGTAGCCAGGACTGAAAGACTGCTATATAAATGAGCAGCAGAAATATAAAGGCTACAATTACCAGATTATGGTTGTGTCTAATTTTAGTCCAACAGGGTTTCAGAAATTTTCCAGAATGCAGTGCAGGGGGCATTACAGCCAAGATTCTTCAGGGAGGGTAAGACAGAAGCAGTCGTATTTTATTTTAATTTTATTTTATTTCGTGTTTATATATATATATATATATATATATATACATACATATATTAAAAAAAAAAAAACTTACTGCATTTCTTTATGATATTTGCTTGAAGTGGTTTAAAAGTATCTTAAAAACCAGAAGCCACAGTTTAAGATTCTGATTTTCACATCCCTATTAGCTGCACACACATGCATAGATTTCTGTAACAGTCCATAGCTGCATATATATAGCACTGCCTCTCTGTGGGTAGATGAGTAAAAATAACACCATCATCATACTGGCATCACACTATCATCATACTGTCAGATCTGTTTGTTCAATACAATGGCAGGGCATCTTCTGAAGTGTTTTGCTGCAGTTCTCTCTGGGTATCATTTTGGTTTATTTTAGTCTCAATTTCATATCTGCCACCACTTTTGTTCCATTTTTCATTAATTCCAGCGCGAGTCGAAACATAAAGCCTGTTGTTATTCGGCTGCATCAGCATGATAACGGGCCTAGTTATGAAAATTGGCTCTATGTTTTGTTTTGTTTTGCTAGGCTACATTGCAAACTCACAAATTTCTTGCTGTGATTTTATTCGGCTACTAAGTGAATATTTGGGAGAGAATTACTCATTGACATGCACTTCACTGACACAACAATAAACTAAGAAATTCTCTTTCTCTCCCAACAAGTCTGATTCTCTCTGGCCCATTTATCCTCTTTCGCCCCAACATTTCCATTTATCTCTGTGTCTCTTAAAACTGCGGATGAACATCCAACCAAACTGTATCGCTCAGACTGCTCCCCAAAGTCACATAGATACTCAGACAGATAGAAATGCAGCAAGCAAGAGAAAGAGAAAGAGGAGGGAGAGAGACTGTTGACACAGGATGAGTCATCTACCCATGGTCATGTACAGACAGGGCATAGTGTAGCCTTTTAGCACTTCAACACGCTCTGTTGAAACACCACGATACGCTGTGGCTATAAATTGTCAGAATGAATTTTCACATGTCAGTTTGACCTCAGCATTACAGAATAGCCCTAGGTGTGCTTATTTCTAAAGTATAGCACATGTGAGCATTCATATATGAGAGCATGTATGAGCTCTACTTTCACACCAGTATCTTACACTACATACAACATGTTTATTGTGAATAAAATAAGCTATAAGAATATGTTTCAGAAGATTATCCAGTTTAAGTGAAAAGCCCTGCTCTTTCACAGCTTGTCTTTTACTTTCAAAGTTGCACCTACTGTGAACTTTAAAATCACTGCTTGAAACTGTGACACTGTCTATCCTTGTTATGCTCTTTTGTCCTTTTCTTCTTCAAGTACATACCTGTTTGACTTCAGCCTGGAGATGCCTTAATTGGACGCACTGCTCCAGGTGTCTCCTGTGCTGCTCTGCTGCCAGGTCCAACTCCTGCTGCTTTTCATGGAGAAATTCCAGCAGGTCTTGGACCCGTGTGGCCATGTCCACGTCTCTGTCACATAACAGCTCCACACCTGGAGAAGACATTTTATTATGTTACTAACAACAATGTATCTCTTTATCTTTTTTTTATTCCTTGTTATTCACTTAATTTTCAGTTCCTGTTAGTCCATCCATCAATCAATCCATTTTCAAGCACTTATCCAAAGTTAGGTCACAGGGGCAAAGCATCCCAGACGTCCCTCTCCCCAGCAACGCATTGCAGCTCCTCCTGGGGGACCCTGAGGTGTTCCCAGGCCAGAGGAGATATGTAATCCCTCCAGCGTGTTCTGGGTCTGCCCTGGGGCCTCCTACCAGTGGGACGTGCCCAGAACACCTCTAATGGTAGGCGCCCAGTAGGCATCCTGATTAGATGCCAGTACCACCTCAACTGACCCCTTTCAATGTAAAGGTGCAGCAGCTCTACTGTAGGCTCCCTTCAGATGTCTGAGCCCAGCCATCCCACGGAGGAAACTCATTTTGCCGCTTGTATCCGCAACCTCATTCTTTCGGTCATGACCATAGGTGTGGGTTGGGACGTAGATGTATCAGTAAATCGAAAGCTTTGCCTTCCAGCTTGGCTCTCTCAAAAGCTTTACCAAAATCGAAAGCTTTGCCTAATCGAAAGCTTTGCCTAGCTTCTTGTTAGTGACAAGGGTAAATAGGTATTGAATAGAGAGGCGTTTAACAGTTCTGTACACAACTCTACTAAATCAATGTACTCTATGTGGAATTTAGAGCCGAAACAATTTGTCCATCACTAGATAAGTTGATCGACAGAAAAAATAACTGATAATTATTTAATTACCAACTACTTGTCAAAATAATTTTTCATGCAAATATGGCAGAAATGCTGTTTTCAGCCTCTCAAATATGGAGATTTTGTACTTGTCTCTGTTTTAGACCATATCAAAATGAATGTCTTTGGGTTTTGGACTGACAAAACAAGACATTTTAAGACATCACCTCGGACTTTGAGAAACTGGGATGGACACATTTCACAATTTTCTGACTTTTTATAGATCAAACAATTCTTATACATCATCTTTAATACAATCGACAGATTAATTGATAATGAAAACAATCAATAGTTGCAGCCCAAATGCAATTAGAGGAAGGTGTAAAATATGTATTTCATGATTGAGTCTGTTTTCCCTACGTGCACAGATTAGCAACAGCAGGATGGCTAGTTTAAAAAACTATTCATAGACAACATAGAGTTTACACTTTTATTATTAGAACGCCATGCAGACTGTGAAATGCTGATCTTGTAAAAGCTAAATAAACAGTGTCTGAAAGTCATTTCAGCACAAATTTCTTATTACAAATTTAGCATTGTCACAATGTACTCAAATTTTAGGGCTGCAGTCTTCAGCAGCACTGTTTGCCAAATGTGATGCTAGCTGTAAGGCTAGCCTGGGTAAATAATTGTCAGCAAGCTTCAGAGGAGAGCTCTGCTACCATTAAAACAGTCATGTAGCGAGCAGTGGCGGTGTAGCTGGCAGACTGTAGAGTAAGATTTTGTAAAATCTCAACTAGAATTGTAGTCTCTTAAACTTTCTCACATTGGGCTGACAATCTTAAGCATGTGTACATCCTATTTTGGCTACACCTCTGTTCCTTTACCATCATTTATATTACCACATGTGAGTATTGTACCTACAAACTGCATGTCAGTGGTGCATTTAATCTACACTTGAAAAAAAATACAATACTGTTGTTTACTGTGTTTATTTCCTCACTCACCAGATGCCTGGACCTCTGTGACATACTGCAGCAGCTCTTGTCCCTGATGGATGACGTCAAAGGTGAGGTTGTTCATAGTAAGCGCTTTGTCTGCATGATGCTGTAGCCTCTGCTCCGCCAGCGTCAGGTCCTCTGTGTCAAAGTCACTCATCTGCTGGGACAGTTCCTCGTTCCATGACTCCAGGTCTGAGATGATCTGGGGAGGGAGTGAGACAGGAAGAGGGGTAAACTCACTTGTGAAAAAAAAAACCCTTCCACAAAAATGACTGAGAAACGAAAAACAAAATAAGAAAAAAAAAGAAAAAAAGAGACAATTCTAGTTAAAAATGATTTTGCTTGCATTTTTGACTTCATTTGCAGTCAAGAGGAAAAATGGAGGGAGACAAAGAGTATAAAATAATGTGTAACAAAGTCCCTGATCCAATTCAAACCCAGGAAAAGGTTTCATGGTGCAAATATTACACTGCTGAGACATCAACACACGTAAAAAAAATTATTCATCACCACAAACTCGGTTGTAAAGCGCAGGAAAAACCATTTCATTATTTTCTACCATATCATTTTATGATTAAGAGAATTTTTAAACACCAAGTCAGACAGTTTAATCGTTGTAACCCAGCACACTAAGCTGACTGCCATATTAACGGATAACATATTACACTGGTGATGCATGGCTGGTAAAGCAGATGTACTGAGATGTCAGTGCTTGTCTCTGACTACCCACACAGACTGAATCATGATACCAGGGGCGCCTTAATTCTGGCACTATCCAGCTCTGTCTGTCAATGTTTTTCTTCTGCATCTCTATGGAGTTACCACAAATTGTCAAATAGTGGCTGATGCTTCATTTACTATACCTAAAGAGAGAATCTTACTAGAAACAGGTTTTAATTACAGTTTCCCTCTTTTGTGTACGCGTATTTTATTCTAGTTTTCCCATGAATTTAATAACCTGTCTTTCCTGATTTGCTGTTTGACGTAATAAATGCTGTCGCTGCTGCACGCTGTTGAGGACTCCCTTACCTGCGAGGCATTTACAACGTAACATCTGCAGGAAATATCAAGTTTTACTGAAAGCAACACTGAGACTGAAGGAGAAATTATATTAAGCCGATACGATCAGAGTACATTTCTGAATGAGAACTGTATTTCTGGTAAAAATTGAAACAGTTAAAAGCAGCAAATTTTATGGCATATGTTGTACTCAAGGAAAAAATGGCATGGAGAAGATGATTTTACTGAACCTATCATGCGAGCCTTTCCTGATGCTTTATTTAGGACTGGACTCTTATGTGTTGCCATAAACTGACCACTGGCTTTATATTTGGGGCCTGGAGTGGTGTGGGATTATATCTTGATTTCAGATTTCAAGATTGACATTTACCATTCTTTAGCCATGACATGAATCACAAAAGACAAAACTGATTAAATTTCAACATTCAAGCTCTCAGCTACTCTGGTGACATGTGCAAAAGCTTTAAACAGTTTGAACCTAGTATCATAAAATTGCCATTGCCATCTCTTCTACATTCAGCTGTTCTGTAACCTTATAAACTAATGTCAAAAATGTGTCAACCCGAAATGTGTGGTGTTACCATGCCCTGACAACTGGACGTCTGTGAGAGTTAATAAGCACTGTAATGGAAATATGTCATGCAGTAGCTCACAACAGCTCACAATTTGATCTGTGTGTATAAATGAAAATGAAAATGAGATGCTTTGGCAGCTGTCCTCTTCAGTTCAGACACTGCTATCTTGTGCCTTAAAAGACCTCCAGCAATGGAGAAAATTAAGTGAATAGACTAAGAAAAAAAAGTCCAGTGAGTCTGTGGGACAAAAAAGAAACAGGGGAAACAGTGATATGTTTGCATGTCTGTAAACTTGGCTACGATCAGATAGAAACACAGTTGGTGGGTAAAAAGATTCTTAACATGAAACTGAATACCTTTATAAGAACATGATCCTCTCAGGCCATGCTATTTTTAATGTCCTCTATCTCTCGGGTTCTTCACCCAGCTAGAGAACTCATACAGTCCTGTTGATGTATGTTAGATCTCCAGAGGTGCAACAGACAGAGGTTTAATTCATTGCACCATGACAGTATATAAAATGTAAAACTTGGCAAAGGACGGTGCTGCATCTCGGCAACAACAATTTACTGCAGGCTGACTGCATGAGTATGCTATTTGTCATACGCAACATTTACAGAAAACCAGGGAGTAGCTGCCAACTGCTCCTAAAAGTCAGGACATATCAAATGCAAACAGAAAATTCTGTTTCAAGTGTACAATGAAAACTGTTCTCAGTAATAACACTTTAGCAATTAGAAACAATGAGTCCATTCATACTGTCGCTAACAAAACAATATCTCAGTAAGTCTTTGCTTGCTGTCTCTTATAATTTCTCTCATCCATTTGGTTTCTTTGAGAAGGATAAACTGTGCTTCACTCTAATTCTCATGATACGGACAACGGAGTCTGAGTCACAGGGAACCAAATAGCTACCAGTGTTTACTCTCAAGTTTACCTCCAAACACCAGCTGTCACTAAGCTGCAGTTTTACCATGGACAATATTTCTTTTGGATCTTCTCGTTGGTGCCAGCACAGAAAAAGTCCCAGTGTGTGCGACTACAGTGGGTTTTCCTCAAAGACAAAATGAATAAGGAACAAGAGGCCATTTGGCTTTTAATATTTTCTATAATTTAACATATTTATATGAAAAGGAGGGTAAACCTTTTCTGCAGTAAAGATTCTCTGTTCATGTAGAAAAGCATGCTTGACGTATGACAGGGTACTCCAGGTATTTGGATACAAATTCCCCTTCTGTAAAACCTCCTCTGTATAGACACATGGCTTTCTTGGCTACCATACAGAGCAATCTTATCAAACACTTTTATAACAGAATAATAGAATATCCCCTGTAACCACTCTTGCAACTTTACAAATCTTGCAAAAAAGTAGAAACTTACCAAGCACTCATTTGCACTCTGCTCTCCTCTCCTCTTACAGTTGAGTAAAATGCCCTCTGTGTACAAAAAGACCATCTCCCTCAGCTACTAACACTGTGGAAACTAACTAACAGAGGAGATAATTCTCCTCTTTGACCACGTTTTTTTTCCTTCTCTGTGGTGTGCACTGATACAGAGCTTATCGTCAGACAAGAAAGCACTGTGAGACAAGTGCATGTCTCACCTCAACTCATGCTCTCACCTTGAACTCACACACCCCCAATCAAGCCAGGAGGGAGTGTCACAGTGTGTGTATGTGTGTGTGTGTGTGTGTGTGTGTGTTGGGGCAGGGAGTGGAGGGAGACAATCTCTCCTCCACCCATCTTCATGCTCCAGCACTGTGTCATATTAATCCTTTGTCTATATGTGTGTATGTGTGTGTATGTGTGGGTGTGCTTCAGTGCTCAACATGAGAGATTAGCAGAGTCACCATCATTCCCTGACTTGACATGCAGAGCTAATGCGAGACTTATCTGTTCTCTTGGACTTTACAATACAGACACAAAAGGCTCGAAACCAACCGCAGAACTTCTATCAGCGCACAGTGGAGGAGAATTAACTCATGAGCAGACATGTAATAAAACACCACATACTTCCACATCATGCACAGTGTGCAGATAATAGTTTTTTGTGTCTAGAAAATCCAGCTCACAAGCAGAAAAGGTAAAGACAATGCTGTAGGTAAAAATAGAAACATAACAATTATTACATAATCATCTAATCATGAACACAAACAAAAGGAGCTTAGCCTAAAATTACTTCCGTACAATCAGGTTTGAGACGAATTACAACATGTAACTGAAAGTTCTGATTTTGTGCATTTAAAAACACATCATTAAAAGAGACTAAAGCCATGCAAACAGCTCTGTGAGGCTGTGCTAAAGCAGTTAAACCAAATGTTGCTCCAAATGCTACATGTTAGCACATCTTGTTTAGTGAGTTAGCATGCTAACATTTGCCAACTAAACAGAACTAAACAAAAACTACAGCTGAGATGTCATTTGTTTTGCAATTATTGTATAAAACAAAATATTGGACAAAACTAATTTTAACAGTCAAGGGATCCTCAAAGTGACAACAATTTATCCTGAGGGGGACATAAATGTCTAACAAATTTCATGGCAATCAAACCCATACTTGTTGAGACATTTCACTCAAAACCACAAACATGAACATCATGGTGGCGCTTGTGGAAAAGTCAGGGGATCCCTTAACTCATTAAAGTTTAGGGCTGCCCCCTAATAGTTGACCAGAAAGGTCACACAAATGTGCAACTCTATTAGGAGCTGCACCTTGTCAAACCTACATAACTGGACCATGTGGGAATTTAATTTGAAAGGACAGACACAGGAAGAGGAGACAGGAGTCACATTACAAACCAATCACAGCCGACAGATATCTTTCTCTTCTTCCGTAAATATTCAGTCTGATAAATACGGAAAAGTTGATCGCTTTAGTGCAGGGCTACCCAGAGCTTTACATCGGTCCCAAGGACGATAGGCCTATACACTTATAAACAGCACCTAGAAGAAGATCAGCTCTGCACTCAGGATTTCAGGTAAATAGGCTTTACTATGCTTGTTAAGGTTGTCAGATGCAACTTGCCGCCATTCTCTTGAAAGCTGGCACAAAAAAGGCACAAGAGTAGTGTCCAGTGCCCGACCTTGCGTTTTCCATGCGGTTAAAGGCACAGCATGTGTACGCCCTCAGATTAACCTGCGGTTATTAAACAAACTAGTTGATAACATGTCAGGCAGAAATCCAAACTGTGGGATCATTTTGAGAAGGTGAAGGACGAACCCAAGGTGATATGTAAACGCTTCATTCGTCAACTAAAAACATGACGTATCATCTGAAACATGGAAGTAGCTACATGCCCATTAGCCACTTAGCACAATCATTACTGCTTTGCCGACAGCGTCATTACCAGGCGGCTCGCTCAGTGTGTGACGTGCACTTGCAGATAAAATATAGGCCTATATTAATGAAGGTTCATTAGTACGGTTTTGTATTTCTCTGTAATGTAGCACAGTGTTAACAGTGTTAATGATACTATTCTTCCTCACACCTGGAGGTCAAACCATTGTGTTGCCCTGCCCAAAATATATAACTTCATAACTGAATCTATATCATAAACATGCGGGTGATTATCCACTAATGGCCCTAAATGAAGACTACTGGTTGACAAGGAAAATCCTTAGTCAAAATGTTGCTCCATCCAGCAGATATTGAGACATCTGACAAGATATGCTGACACACAGACACTGCTGTCCCTACAGCATGCCCCTGGTGAGGCTAAATAAGCAGTATTTACATACACTAGTAATGTGATTAAAACTATCTTATACACAGACACTTACTTTCCATTTTTTTACTTACACTATCCTCATGAGTAAAAACCTATATCTCTGCTGTAAGCCTTTTCTTCCAAAGTAACTGAGCGTAATTCATCTGTCAACATAGTATGTTTTAACAAATCTGATTTGACAGCCGTGATAAACATCACGAGTAACATAATAAAACATATTTTAAAAGAGCAGTTATCATTTTTGAGCACCAGCTGAGAAAAGCATTCGGTCTCACAGTGGGGAGTTTAGGAATTAGCGGATACAATGCCGCCGATTGCCGGTTGGGGAAGGGGAAACCAAATTGGAATGAGTCAGTGGATGAGATGCGTCAAGTGGAACTAAATACTTTTTTAATGTAGCACATGTGAGAGTATCTCTGTGAATACAACCAAGCTTTGAACCAGCAGGAATCCTCACTGCAGGACTGAACCTCGCTTTTACTGTGTAACAGTCCATCAGCTCAGAGTCACAGTCATTTTGGTTTTCCCATGTGTCCCTTGCCAAATGTAATTGATCTTTTTGCATTGAAGGGGAAAAAAATCCAGTAATTAAAAATAAAAGGTTTCATATTGAACATTTATATCTGCTGTTCCCTTTTTAATCAACTTGTAACATTTTCTGCACTTTTGATTTCACATCCCTTCTTCATCTTGATGTCCATAAACACCTTTGCGCTCTGCTTTACACCTCCAGTTCTGCCTTTCATCTACCACCTTCTTTCAATATGTAAGTTTATAAATTCTGGTCCACCTCTGATGTTTTTCATGCTCATTAGTGAAGCTCTTTTGCAAACTGTCTCCCCTCAGATATTGCACATGCAAGTCCATATGCTCCTTACACTATCACCCCCTTCTTGCTCTCTCGATCCTGTGCCGCCCTCAAACACCATCTCCTACTGCTCTACTTCATCTGCTCGCTCACACTTTTGCCTAAACATAGCAGGATAAAGCAAAAAATAAATATTCATCATGCACCAAGCCTCCATCTCCTGCCTACTCACATCAATGGCGTCCCTCTCAAAGATGCGGAGCTGGAGGAAGAGCTCCAGTTTGATCTTCCTTTCTTGGAACAGCTCCTCCATCTGGCCCTGGGCCTCGTCCAGCTGCTGCAGCACACTCTCAATGTGGGCCATGGAGCTGTTGTGGGGAGTCTTGTTGCTCGAGATGGCCGAGTCTCTGCGGACAGAGGTCAAACGCAAGGGATTGACAGGGTATTTATGGTCAGGGATGTGGCTCCAAGTTATTGTGGTAACATCCCTGAGAAAGTCAAAGAAAACTACACGTTCTTTTGAATAATTTCATCGCTACTTTGCTCAGTTTACTGAGTTTGTTGAGGAAAATCTCTCCTATCTTTCTCTTTAGCCTTAGTATTTCTGTTCTTTCCCCCTCACTACCACATGATTGTCTAATGATCACAGAAAAAAATGTCAAATCAGGCCTTGGGCTTTGCATTCCTTAGTTTGGTATGTAGGAAGTTGTTATTGTCAGTTATACAGGAATGATGTTGTAATGTCGTCACTCTAAACTATTCTGGATAAAACTGTTTGTATGTGTTGATGTACTGCATGACTGCAAGAGTATATTATATATCAACATATGCTTACATTAGTGTAGCATGTACTATCAATAACTGTCACCTGAGCTGCTGTATGAGGTCCTCTCCCTCCTTGATGACATTTACAGTTGCCTGTAGGGTGGTTTGCTGTTGCTGCCCGAAACGCTTGATCAGGTCCTGCACCGCTTCCACCGACTCTGCATACACATCATCCAGCAGCTCCTTCTGAAGCTCCTCCAACCACGTCCACAGCTAACAGTGATTGACAGGAAAGGCAAGCCAGTTAAAATGGACCAACCTCCAAGAGATGAAGTTAAAAAAAAAAACCAAAAAAAAAAAAACCAGGAAGCAAACTGAGCAGTCCTGTTGCAAACAGAATACACATGCTGAAGGGGGCGGGGCAGATAAACAGAGCACTGTGAGTTAAACACAGATGTAGGGAATCGATAGACAAGCTGCCAAATGAACGGACAGAAGATGGGAGACAGAAATCCAACCAGTTCTGCTCAGAGCTGGTGTTTTGTGAATGGTCATCTTTGTAACAGATTAGCCATCTGGGTGAATTGGCTCAGTGTACTAAAGCCCTGGCACAACATCCAGGCTGCAGGAGAGAGACCCTGGCACCCGCGGTTTGTCTAACACCCACACTGCCTACTCAAAAACACGTCTACTTTTGGTATTGTTACCATTGTCCACTTAGTATCATACAGTATCTTACATTATACCTGACATCTACATAGATATTGAAAGTGTCATCTGGCAACCATATATGCAAATGCCAGTTAGCATCCAGTGGTCTGCCCCTTCCCTTTTTGATACTAACGTAAATTTAATAGCAATATTGAATCACTACAAGATAAAGCCTTTTGGAGTGGAGTGACTTCATCTGTGTGCTTCATGAATATCAGTGCAGATGAATCCCCTCTTTCTCAATGTAGTTCATGCTCTGTCTCCACAGTGGACCATTTGTTGCCTTTCAACATGTTGGACTACATCCAAAGGCTTCTACAGAACTAGGAAAGGTGATGGGCGGGAAAGTTGGAAACATTCATGTGTGCACTCATGTACACACACAGGAGGACATGCACGTGCAGGCACACACACAAAGGCACACACACACACACACACACACACACACACACACACACACACACACACACACACACACACACACACACACACACACACAGTGACCTGCACTAGTGTGAGCTGACAGATGGGATGAAGGAGATTAGTCCATATGGACATTAAAGACTAGCTTCATTAATAACACTGTGGCTCTGACTGTCTCTGTGAGTCTATGTAAACAGGATGTAGTGTTAACACATGCAGAGCACAGGTTAATTCTGACAGTTAAAGACGTGCAGTGTATGACTTTCACATAATCATACAACAGTGAGAGGAATTAAAGGAGTGGTGCCATGATACGCACCACAGCCACACAGCATATACAGATCCCTTCCCTGTCCTACATAGTTTGTGTGTTCTTTATTTATTTTCTAAGGAATGAGGTAAATAATAATAAGGAAAGATACAGGGATGACTGTCATGATCACAGTGAGGTAGAGGGCAGTTTGAGGCAGATTGCCTTTAATTTTTGGAAACATAAGCGCACTACAGAAGGGAAAGCACAGATGTTTGAAGAGGAACACCGTGGTGACTTGCAGGAGCACACACGCACACAAACACAAACACACAGATGTGTAAGGCACTTTAAATTTGGGTCATAACTCCTGAAGCATGCGGTATATAAGCAAAATTATTTATATGCATGTGGCCCATTTGACATAAAATGTGAAAAACTTCATCACAAACCAATTCAGCCATGTGGACATGGAGAGGAGAGGAGAGGAGAGGAGAGGAGAGGAGAAGACACACCTCTTTGACATGTGTGTGGAAGGCAACAGACATGTCTAGCAGGACTTTACGCTGCTCGACACGCCGCACAAAGTCCTGGATACGATCTTCGAGCTGGTGGGCAGCCTGGTAAATTTCCTCTGGGTCACACTCTCCGGTCTGGGCCAGCTGCTCTGCTGCCTCTAGCAACTTGTCAGCATTGGTGTAGGTGTTCTGAAACGTTAACATAAAGCATATTTAAAATGAGAGTACAGCAGGCTTGACTGTTGAGGCTAACTGCTCTTTAGTTTACAAGATTTGTATTGGTCTGGGACAATACAGCAAAGTCAAATCTAGATCATTTTAGTAAGCATTTCTGTCCTCTGAAATAAAACTTTTTGCCTTAGACATGTATTTTTTTAAATGCACATTTGAGGCCTAGAGGAAAGAGCATGTCACAAGATGACGATCTGATTTGCATGAACACTTAAGACTTATAACTAACCTGAGCAACCTCTTCAAAGTCTTCATGTCTCTTCTGCAGAGCCCTGGCTCTGTGTAAAGACTTCCCAACTCCAGTGTGTTTGCTGAGGAAGGCCTCGCCATGGTTTTCTATCCAGTCCAGCACCTTGAACACACAAACACAAATACAGTGCATGCACATAGTTTCATTACACACAATTACAGTACATTGAGATTGCAGTGTAGATTTCCAAACAGTAGGGGGTGCCATTGACTAGCATGACTGTGTTCAGATCACATTAGCATTACAGTAGTCTACAGCTGTCATCTCTCTCGCCCTCGCCCCTCTGTCTTGCTCTCTGCCCCCCCCCCCCCCCCCCCTTCCTTTACTCTTTTTCCCCATCTGCAGTCTGTCATGTTAAAATTACACAAGTGTGGACAATTAAGTTTTGCCTAATCGGAAATCCAGAGCAGTGCAAAGTGTCAACATTTCCACTGTGGACGAGATTAGCTGTAAATCTTTGCACATAATTACCTTATTATCTATTAAACAGATGGCCATACTTGATCTGTTTCTATGTGGGGTAATGAAAGGGATTTTCACGACGCTTTCAAGGTCTCTGAGAGAATATTTTGATGGGACAAACACATACGAACACGTGCACAATGCCCTCGACACTTTATGTGACAGTAAATTGCATCACCATGGAAACCACTACCAAGAGAAAAGGGTGATGAAAGAGTGGATGGAAGAGGGGAAAGACAGAAGTGCAGAGATACAACAAGTCAGAGAGAGAGGGAGGGAGGGAGGAAGAGAAGGGGGGAGGGGCAGAGAGGCAGAGCGGCAGAGAAGAGTTCATGCCCAAAGGGTAGGAACACAGAGATGACACTATACACCAACTGAGTAATTTTGATCCAAGCGCTCTGCCATACAGACAGTCACATAGAGCGATAGAAACTCACTTAAAAACCCCAGGAGGAAGTAAGAAAATGCTTTAAGGAAGCTAAAGCTGATTATAGTACATCTTAAAATAACACCCCCTGCTATTCAGTATTTAATGTTTGCAGAATATCCCTCTGCAAAACAACAAACATTTCTCAGATCTTTAAGACAATTTAAAAATAATACGACAGCAACACTGAATGAACGTGTTGCTATTATTTTTGTCTCATGTTTGAATGTTTTCTATTTTTGATCATGTCTTGTAAAAAGCTCAATAAGTTGATTAATTAAAGTAAAATGTTTGGGAGGATATGTGTGCAGACTGGTACTGCTTTACATTACTTAATGGACTAGCTATAGGCAGCTTTATCGGGCTGGGCAGTTAATTGGACAGCACTTTCTCCTGTCCTGTAGTCTTCGATGTACACGTGTACGCGAGTGTAGATGTCTGCCCACGTGAGCATAACAAAACCTGCTGAATCCCACAAAGCTGCAGGTCTCGTTGTAGGGGGGACTGTGCTCTGTTTGTCTGTACGTGTCTCTTACTTGCTGTACATCCTGCTGGAAGACACACAGCTGCAGCCGTTGGTGCAGGCGGACTTTGCGATGCTGCCAGATGTTTTCCAGCTGCCTCTGGTGATGCAGCACCTCATGGATGATGTCTAGGACGTGGTGCACAGCTTTGGAGTAGTTGGCCGATGCCATTAATGAGTCAGCGCTTCCTGGGGTCAAAGGTCGCTGTAGTTTATCCAAAAGAGATTTCCCATCCTGGCTTACCTGTAAAAGGTGATGATGTGTCATTTGACAATATGGCAAAAAATTCTCAGGTATCTCATTTGGAAATAATGAAATGTTTCAAGTCTTAAAGGAAAACAGGTTCATTCAGACTGAACAGCACAGTCATCTCATCTCTATTTTCAAAAACATTTCACTAACTGAGGTCAATTTTCAATAAGATACAAGGATACTAATTACTTATTAGTACTTTTCATATTTGGTTAAACTTGCAAAACATTTTTTAAAAAGGACTGTAACCTCCATTTTGTGTATATTTTTTCATGTCACAGGTATATTGTTTTTATATTATTTACCAAAAATCTGAAAAAACCCCAACAAAAAGAAACAAAAACAAAAAACACTTTGAGATTTTTTTCCATTTCTCCATCCAATAACTTTTACTGTTGGTTTCATGTCATTTGTTAGATTTGAGCTTATGTAAATAAATAAAACTCAAACCCAAACAAATGGATCATGAAAAGAATTGTTACTGTAGACTTTGAAGTGTACTGTAATAAAGATGTGTGTATATTCTGAGAAGCATGATTTGGATAATTGTCAGCTCTATTTTGTCCACTGTGAAAGTGAAATTAATATTTGCATATTGTGTTTGCATGCTCTTCTTTGTGTGCTTTTGTGAACGGACCTCAGAGTACGCAGTGGTGATGTGTTCATAGAGTCCCTGGTGATGGTGGATTGTGTCTTCCAGATCCTGAAGTTCAGAGGGCAGCTCTCCTTCACCACATGCCTTACACCATGGCTCTACTTTAGTCATGTACTGGGAAGAGAACACACAGGATAGTGATATAAAGACTTAAACATTATATCATACACATGTTATCAACATAGTGTTTGTCAAAATGCACAATGATATGAGATGTACATGGCCATCAAGTGTTTAATTTATCCGTTCTCAAACTTTAGCTGTCTCTGTTGGAACTGTTATTGTAAAGTAAACTACAATACACACTACTGCATTCTATCTGGTATGTAAAATACAGTATCCATTGTGTATGTATGATGGGGCTTTTATACCCAAGCAGTAGTGACCCTTGCTAAAAGCAGAGGAACTTTACTATTTAGTTGACATTTTAAAATTGTTACTATAATGACAAATGACAGTTTTCATTGTGTAGTGACAACTGACTTAATATTTAACATCTACATTTATGCAATACGCGATCTTGTATTTTTTGCACACTAACACACGGCTACTCCTGTGTATGCACAGTTCAGGCTTCCCCTATTCCCCTATTGAACACCACACATAAGCCAGTGGAAACAAAGAAAAACAATGACTCTGCATTAGGATGGCTCTTGATTGGCTGTCAGCTAAGCATAAAGGTTTGGCATCCACACTGTTATGGTTGGAAGCAGGAAGGCTGACAAGGATAGAGAACCAGAGAGATTGAAGCAAGAGAGGGGGAAAGTTCAACAAAGGAAAAAAAAGCAACAGCAGAACAGAGAGCTCTGTAGAAAGCTTTGATAAAATAGTGATTGAAAAGTTATTATTCTGTTTTATTAAGGAGTGAAAGGAAATGTGTGTCTCTGGAGCTTGACTCTAGGCTTCGGCTCTGGATGGAAAACATTCGTTTTATCAGAGCAACGAAACAAACCAAGAGCAGAGATTATTTTGCCACAAATATACAATGAAAACATGCAGCATCATGTCTGCGACGCTGCTCTGTCCACTGATATTGACAACAAAAGCATTTAAGACTGCAGAAAAGAGGCCGCTCAGCAAACAATAGGAATCAACAACTAACTAATGCGTTGTTACTGCAACCGTAAGCAAAACAATAGAAAGCAGTATTGATCATTTAAATTGTCTATTAGGGATAAGGCAACCCCAGTGCATGTAAATTATAATGGAGCCAATTTTTTTCCTATTACTCTTCCTCTTTAAAAATATTTTTTTAACATATGAAATTATCATAAGGTTTGGCACAAATGACAGAAACTCTTGTCAGCCTCTAACAAACTGCAATAGATCGAATACGCTCCATTCTACCTCTTATTTACAAAGTATGTACTGTAGGTATGTACAAACTAAAATATGCAGTTAGATGGATATGTAGATATGTTTCTGTGCATATCATTAAACAAAAAATACACATTTATTATAACATGCATGTGTGCAAGTCAAAGTCTGTCATCATTTGAACTGTGCTTGCTTTTCTGTGTGTCTGTCACTGTTACGTGTCTGTACCTGGTCTGCTTTCTGGTGGAAGCTGGCAGACATCTCCAGCAGGGTGCTGCGTTCATCCAGTGCTGCAGCGAAGGCCTTCCACTCCTGCTCCAGCTGTCCTGAGATCTGCTGGATCTGCTGGGAGGCGTAGTGGCCCGACTCCAGGAGCCGGTTCCCAACCGACATGATCCGATTGATGTTCACATACACATTCTGTGTTTAAGGCAGCGGTAGAGAAGCAAGATGGCACAGATTAAAAAACATGTCAAAATTAATTAGTTTTAATTTAATTAAATACAGGATCAAATTTGTTTAATTATCCTTAACATAGAGAGACAGTCAGTGAATACTAATGTGTGCTAACAAAGGAAAACTGACTCATATAAACAATGCTGTTGTTTTTAATGTTAATATTTGGGTAAATTAGCAGGCTGCCAGTTTAAGTATTGTTGTGCTTTAATTTTGGGTGCCATGATGCATGAAACTGACGCCATGTCTTCAAACAACCAAGATTGCTTCTATTTCTATGAAGCAATCAAAATGTGAAAGTGAAATATAGTAGCCACAATTATAATTACATACACAGTGAGTAATATTAGAGAGAATAAAAGTCAATACATGATTCACCCTTGTCATAAGCTACCCCTTCCCACACACACACTCACATAGACACACACACACACACACACACACACACACACACACACACACCCTTGTGGACATTAAAAAGTCATTCACTTGGGAGGCATACCCCATGTGAATAATGAAAAGAAACCCATTTGCCTCCTATCTTCCCGTCTTTTTTAATATATGGGCTCCAAGCTGTTTTGTGTAGATAGGCACGGATCAGCAAACGCTAATTAACAACTGTGTTAACAGCCTGTTATTATTCTATTCAATTACTGCTCCTGAAGCCTATTATGGCTCTTAGTTTGCTTGTTTCAATCACAACGGGGAGGAAAGATGAACCAAACACCAGCTACAGCCCTCATACAGAGGTGGGGTGATTCAAGCAACAAAAATGATGAGTTTTCATCAAAGCTGCAGACACTGGGTTGGTGCTTTGTTTCGTATGAGGCTTTGAGATGATTTCTGAAGGTGTCTTTTTCTGACATAATCAGGGTTTGGAGATGGTTTGGAGTAGCTTCACTTTTACTTGTAGCAGTTTTTGCATGGAAACCAAGCAGAGACATTCTCCACTGTCCAAAATCCAGGAAAATCTTGGCACTGGGACATAAAAGCACTAGATTAAGTCTAATGTTGGCTCGAGGATAATAGAGAAAGTGGCGTGCTCACATGAGAAATCAAGGGAATCCAACAGTCCTCGAATACAAAGCCGTAGGTGAGTTGTGATACACAAACAAAAAGTTCTGCACCACGGCAACTGGCTGCTACTATAGATCTTATGTGGTATTAGAGAAAACTATGGGGATTTTTTTGGAAAGGACACATGCACAAAAAGACTTGAAAGAGAATAAACACCCATCCATGCATGCACATACACACACATAGATACAGGGGAGGAGGGGACTGGGGCAAAAAGGGAGAACAGAGTTCCAGAGTCACAACCAATAAGCCTGCAGGCCTTCGAGCCATCTGTAGGACATTATGAATTAGATTAAATAACAGTCCGGACAACTCGAACACACTGGGTGGTAAAGCTTTAATCCTAAACTGATGGACGGAAACGGGGAAGGCAGAGATAGGAAGAAGGTAATTCTAACTCAAAACTGATGAGAGTATGGGGCAAGTGAAAGAGTGAGCAAGAGAAGGGGGTGGGCAGACATGAATTCATCCATACAGAAAAGGGCAATGAGGAGACCGAGGCTGTAACCACATCACTCGGTATCTCTGTATTTGGTTCCTAGTCCACTGTATTTACTTTGAGCCCTGAGCATCCAGATTCTACAGTCAATATTTGCATCTCCTAAATATGCACAATACCAAAAACCCCTCCATAAACTCTACCTTTGCTAGATATGTAAATTAACACTACACGACACGTCAGAAAAGGCACAACATGATGACGTTTTTGTCCTTTAGACGGTTGTTCAATTGTTCAAAATTCAGTCTTCGTTTTTTTTTTTTTTTTTTTAAGATATTTTTAGTGCATTTTTTGCCTTTAATAGACAGGACAGGTAAGCTTGAAAGGGGGAGAGAGAGAGAGGGGGGATGACATGCAGCAAAGGGCTGGACTCAAACCCGGACCGCTGCGGCAATAGCCTTGTAGATGGGGCGCCTGCTCTACCACCAAGCCACCAATGCTCCAAGTCTTCAGGTTTTGAACTTAAGTTTGACACACTGCTTTGCAACATCAGTCCAATTCTAGTGCTTAGCAATGACAAGCCATCCAAACAATGTAAACCACAGCTTTGAATAATTCCAACTGTTTGCTGGTAGACTATTTATCTCACAGCACCTACTTCTGCTATTCTATTCCCGCTCTCTACAAAATACCTTCTGTATACAAATTGAAGGCAAATCATCTCCATGCCCCCAGGACTGTTCCAGTGTTTTCCCATATTTCCACCTTAGATGTTGAGGTGCTAAAATGATCATCTGTATAGACTGTGTCACTTGTATTGTGCACAAATGTAGCGTGTTTTGTTGTTTCTGTGATCTATTACTATTTGCTACTGAATTTAGCTCCAACACAACTAAGTTTGATGATTGCTTTTGTAGGCATTATATGAGTGAAATCTTCTATAGGTCATTATATCACCTCCTGCCAGGGACTTCAGCCATTACAGATCATAACCAAGCCGTCTATTATCTACCTATCAATGGCATCATTGCCAGGAGTTAAACCTGCATCTCTATTTTCAGATGATTCAGTCTTTTTAGAGTTCAGTTTATGGTTACATATGCAAGATGTAATTGTGTAACCTGAGGTTGGCAAGAGGTGGAGCTAAAAAAGCTCATTAGCATTAGCATTGTTTGTGTGTACATAACACAGTTGCAAAGATAGATGGATAGAGACGCAATTTAATGATGGAGGGGACTGCAGCAGCAGATGATGAATACATGACAATGGATGCTGAACAATGGTCGGGACCTGACGACATTTATGAAAATGGAGATTCATTTGGTCATGAAGCAGGCCCTCATCCAAGAGGACAGAAGCTAAAAGAGATGAAGAAAGAGACAGTTCCAACTAAAAGACAACTGCAGAACACCCCAAATCCGACCGCTGCACGACCTTCTATCCCTCTGACAGATAGATACATCACTATCAGACGCCCTCCAATGAATGAAAAAAGAGAACAAAGAACATCCGAATTAGGTAAGGTACATACTCAAATTCAAATACTGTAAATACAGAAAATGCTGACATGCAAAACAATCGCATATCATACTTGTAAATTACAATAATAATATCTTATCTTCTGGGTAGACTTCCTCAGGTTTACTACAGTGTGCTTGTTGATACTGTGTGTTCTGTTACTCGGAGGGCTGCTTGGTCTGAGCTTCCACTGTAAGTCTGAACTTTCTTTCATGAAATCACAACCTGAAAGATGCAGCTTATGCTTCCCCTGGAGTTAAAAAAAAGATGTGGAAAAAATCCAAAAAAAAAAGGTTTACTGCATACATTTACACTGTATTTATATATGGCAGCAATTTAGCTTGCTTAGGGTGATCTTGTAATGTCTTGTATTGATGTATAACCCTTTAACAAGTGTGTAACCTTTAAAATGTTCAAGGTTTTATTACACTGTAGGACTGCCAGACTGCTTTACTGCAAATATTTGTTAAAAAGGGCCTTATTTATTTATTTTTTTTAAATGACCATGGTTAGGAAAAGCTTGGCTATGAGTCTTGAAGTACACATATTAATAATTATTTACATTATGTATGTGCACACATGAAATACAAATGTGAATATGTATTCTACTTGGCCTCCATGAGAAACCAAACTGACAACCATTTACATATCTTTTATAACAGATACCACAAAATGTAAGGACCTGAAAGTGGATATGGAAAATGTTACCCGGGAACTAGTTAGTGGGTTACTAGGTTAGTATTTAATGAATATATTATTCATGTTGACAACTAGAAATTCAGAATGGTTACATTTTACCAAAGCGCGCAAAATAAATAAATAAAATAAGAAACACATCAATATCAACTGTTGTTTTGTCTTTGCAGACAATCTGAGAAACATCTCTAGAACATTTCACCTCATTTCCAGCACAGACGACAGTGTTTGTTTCTCTGGGTCTGAACTAGTTGCACTGCATTGTGACAGGCTTGGGGTGAGGAATAGATTTGTCTGATTTGTGTGTCTGTTTGTGTGTGTCCACTTATGTACACATATAAATACAGTATGAAAAATTTGACGGTATAAATTGGGAAAATCTTAACTAGCAACTTTTTTTCGCCTTTACAGGTGCAATTGAGAGAAAGGTTCTCTCTGGGTAACTTCACCCCATCATCCTTAAACTGCACTCTACTTCCCAATCTCCACAATCACAATCACACTGCAAGAAATGGCCTGGAATAGGAGCAAACGGGATAACCATTTCTTCAGATGATATATCCATAACCTTTCTTTAATTTGTTTATTATTTCTTAGAGTATGTTTTCGGAATGTTTTGTGCTATTTACTGTACAGCTGAGAAATATTATATTTCCTGTCTGCCATTTATTCCTGTTTTTTTTTTTAACAATTCATGCACATTTATCCAACTAAATACAGGACAGTTTAACGAAGACCACTAATATATGGTTGTCATTTGGGAAACTATGTTGCCAGTCGTTGCAAAGCCAAGTAAATCTGCTTTTGTATTTTTTCTCAGTAATCTCTTAAACAAAAAATATGACCAATTCATTAACACAAACATGACATGGGAGCAGTCCCAGAATATATCTTACTAAGTGTAAAATAATTTTGGTAAAAAACACTAGCTCTTTATCTTTTAACCCAAACTGCCTTTGTTATGTGCCCCCCAAAGAGGGCACATAACAAAGGTGTATTGTGCCACAAATGACACATTTTCAATGTAATTGCAAACAATCACAATTAGCATTTTGGTTTATATTGTCAATGTTAAGTTGATAATGCTCATATGAACAGACAGTATCTCCAAACAAACGCACAGACACACATGCACCCTGACACTATGTATTTCCATTCAGCCATGCAGGCAACAGGAAAGGGAAACGCTGCTTCCTGTGGAAGAATGGGTGGAGGGGGCGGTGGTCACTCTGAGTGTACCCAACTGTGTGTATGTGTGGGTGTTTGTTTTCAGTGTGTTATGAATATATGTGTGAGTTTAAACTGCAGTTTCATCTGTCTTTCCTACTCTCAGGGGTTATTTGTTCGTCTCGACCCACTGTGTTGACACAATTGGCTTTGGGTGGTCACCAAAGCTGCCCCTGGGACCTGATGTTGACACAACTTGTTGAGCATGGCTCCTAACACCAGTGACACTGTCAGTGGGAGGATTAAGGCCTGGGGCCCTCTCCCCTTCGCTAAACTTTTGTCACACCAACAATAGTTTCTGTATGATGGTGAAAGTTTTTTATTTTTTTTTTTATTTATAGAGGTAATGGGTTGAACATGTTTGTGTTTTGTTTTTAGTTGTGATAGTTTTGAAGTCAATATCAGTCCACAACGAATTTGCTTTGCTGACACCTTGATAGTTATCAAGTTGTTCAAGCTTGGTTTAAGTGCTTGTGCTGATGAATTGTGATAATAAATCTGACAATATAAAGGAACTGGAGCATTTTTATTTTTGTGGTAGGCAGATGACCAACACAAACAGGAAGGGCCGAGTACTGATGATGTATATTTTTAGAGAGGTTGAAGGTTTTGATAAGTGCAGAGCACTGTAAGACTGCAGAGTCCACACAGTGCAATGTCCTCAGCTACATTTACTAGCCTGCAGCAGAGCTCAGCAGAGTACAGTAAGGTGCAGGAGGGCAGGGAGGGTTGTGCAGCAGAGCAGCAGAGGGCAGCACACTGCTATGGGAGGGGCAGGGAGGTAATATGGGTCAATTATGGGAACAGCACTGTGACAAGACATGACAGTGGGGGCAGAGTTGAGGCAGAGTGGAAAACAGCTGATTAATATGAGGGAGACAGAAAGTATCAGTCCACTGTGAGTGTTGGCCCCACGGGAGAGGATGGTTTGGGATAAAAGAAGAGGTGCTTGGTTGTAGAAGGGTGGGAGGCCTCAGCTTATTACTGTGAATGACAGTAATGATGATAGTTTGTGACGGCAACGTCTGTGTCTGAGTGTGCACACGCTAGAGACAAAGCCAGCGTCTTACCATGCAGTTCATGGCAAAGTGGTTGTGCTGGGTCTGCAGCTCTACAGCGTGCTGGTGGTTCCCTCCGATCTCCGTGTAACTGGTGAGAAAAAGCCCCTTGTTGTGCATTATCCAGTCGAACATCTACACACGGAAGAGGAGGAGAAAATGCAGTTAGTCTTACAGAATGCACAACAAATGAAAATGGTCTTTCCAAGTTGTGTTTACTCACAGCAACAGCAGTGAGAAAAAGAGAGGGGGTGTTATTTGGTGTTTGTAATTAACCAAACCTTTTATCACTGCACTGACTTCTACAGGGGAGTCATCTTAAAACTTCTCTGAAATAAGTACGAACAAAAGAACAAGCTCTGTGTGCACAGTGTGTGTCCTTTCTATGTCCCTCTCTCTTCATGTTTGGCTTATGGAAAGGTGTGTTTAATTACAGCTCTGACACTTTCCGTAGCAGGCCTCTGAATTTGCCCCCAGCTCTGTACAGTTTCATTTTGTTACATTTTTCAGCTCCAGACACCCAAGATCACACTCTCTGAAACACTGACCACATACAGGCAGTCGAGCACACACTCACACACTTTCATTTCCTCTCTGTTTCCATGCATATAAACACACATATCAGATAATATCTGACCAAGCCCTAAAATAGGGCTGGAGTAAACAAAAATAACCACACAGAGCTCAATCTTATGGTACCAAAAAAAAAGGGAAGAAAAAGAAACGTTCAAATAATAAATCCACAAGCAGTCAAAAATATAATAATTGTTAGTATTAGGATATTGTTCATTAACCCTTTGTAAACACTGGGCAGTAGTTTTTGTAACACTATATACATATGCAGCCTCACTAATCTGGGATACACTGGGATGAAAGTTGATCTGAGGACTTCAACGTCTGGATAAATGTAATGTTTTCAAATACCTGCCTAAGACTGGCATCCATGTATGCTCAAGCATCAGATTAGCTCCTGTGCAGCCTGAAATACTGTACTAGTATGTATCAAGAAATAAACTGAGCATTGGCATATATCAACACAGAAGAACCCAGTTGTGGAAACATGAGGAGGCAGTGAGCAAACAATTAAGGTCTACATGATTTCAGTCATCATGTAAATAAGATGGAGATTAGAATGGAATAGCACTGACCTTCTCTGCATCCTGTTCGAACAGACGCAACTGGAAACACTGGTCCAGCTTCAGTTTCCTCATGTGCCACAGCTGCTGCAGATTCTGGCGTGTCCCATGCAGCTTATCCAACAAACCCGTCACTTTAGCTACCAGGTTGTGTGCGTCAGCGTGCGCATGTAAGCCATGATGATGGTCATTGGAATCTCCACTAGCTCCACCACTGCGGTTACCGTAGCTGCTTTCACCGCTGCTTCCACCTCCACCAGTCTGTAACTGTAGCCTTTGTAGCAGCCTCCGTCCCTGCGCGTCCAGCTCCTCCACAGATGCCTTGGTGGCTCTTTTCTTCAACGCTGCATGCTCTTCCATGAGCCGCCGAGCCCCCTCCAGGTCCCGCGGGAGATCGCGCTGGGACAAGGTTTCCTGGAGCTCCTCCAGGCGTGCCAATGCTCGCGCTGCGTCGCTGGCAAAGGTCTCGAACGACAGCCGCACCTGGGATGAAAGTTAAAATACTACTGAACTTCTGAACCACTAAAGTATTAATAAAAGACAAGACTTGCTGATGAAGTCCTGCTGAGAGGAACAGAGCTCTCAATTAAGCACAAAAAGTCTCAAAAATAGGACAAAAAGAGAAAGTATCCAAACCTCAATCCAATCATCATGGTTGTACTCTAAGCTGCCCTCAAAGTCGGCTGTCAGCTGGGATGGGTCCACAATCTTAGATAAACCCTCTAAGGATACCATCACCGTCTGGTGTGGGTGGGTGTATGTAGGACAAACGAAATGGATGAAAGAGGGGTGAATACAGGCAAAGAAAGGCAGTGAACAAGATTGGGAAAGGAGGATAAGAGCAAGACAGAGAAAGAAAGATCACCACAATTTCATCACCATCATCATCAGAGTTAACATCATTTCAGTATTCCAAACTAATGACATGTTAACATGTCAACATATTTCCCATTCTTAATATGAAAAGAATGTGCAGCCAGTGGCTCCACGTCTACTGTTTAGATAGGTGGGGTGTCTAAAAAAAAACATTCCACACATTTTAAGCAGCTCTTATGTTATCGTTAATAAGGTGGAAATACAAAGATGTAAACTCTTAGGAAGTAAAAACAGACACTGCTGAGGTTCACTGGAGCAAGGGAAACATAATGTAGACGCAAAATATACAGTCAGATTTGAGGATGGAGTCTGCCTGAGTGCTGAGTTTTTTTTTTAAAACTGGCAGCAAACTAAGACACACAAACAAACAGGAGTAGCTGTATTTGGAGGTGTGAACCTACACACGTCATCTTGCACTGCTGGATAATGAGCAGTAATTTTAAAAGCTCAATAGTGCTGGATGACAAAGAGGAGAACACATCTTGATCACTTCCTGGATTCAGAACTTTGCAGCCAGACACCCAAAACAATGACGTGCTTATCATTGTGCATACTCACATGCAGTACATGTTTGACATCATTAAAAAATGAAAAAATAAAAATAAGTGGCTTGTCCATACCCAACTCACTACTGTTGGGATAAAATGCTTCGGCCTGTCCTATATATCATGTTTCCATAGTAACTGGGTCAGGACTAAATATACCACCACCACATGCCCACACGGGATAGAACAGTGCCACTGTCACTGAGCAGCAGTCCAATTAGAGCTGATAAATTAAGACCGATGGGTATGCTAAAATATCTGGAACTCTAATATTTTGCAACAAATTGTTAACTGTAAGAATATAAAGCAATATGTTGATGTAATGTGCACAACCAATATCTCCATCTCTACAAGAAAACATTAAAAAATAATCACAAACCTGTGCTCTTAAAAGAGGGTATAATATTAATGGTTTGTGCACAAAGTCTACAACAACAAAACCAGGCTAGAAATGTTTAAGCATTTAGTTTTGTTTATCAGAAATATGTTAAGTGTCACTGACCTCAAATTCAAACTTGGAGCTCCCGAAGTTGGTCCTCTGCTTCTGCCAGAAGTTGTCTGGCTTTATGATGAGAGCAACGTGGATACAAGATGGGAAAGACTCCTGGAGGATCTTCAGCAGAGGCTTGATGCTGTCCCACTTAGAACCACGCATGTCCACAATGACTGTAAAGCCATGTCGGGCCACCTCCTCACTGCAAAAAAGGTAAATAAAGAGGTCAGACCCTGGGATGAAGTGCACATTAACACATGAGAATATGTATTACTTTTAAATTATTTTTTTGAGCAAACAAGAAACCATTAGGGCAGCTTAGAAGAGAGTGTAAACACAAAACAACACAAAGACAAAAGCAGTTAGATGTGATTGATTGGAGGCTAAACAAACCTGAATGAGCTGAGAAACAATGTCAAACTACTGAGTCACATCATTGTCACTGCCAGTGTAACAGAAATAGAGACACTACAAAGCCATAGAAAAAAAGATTCGTTGTAAAATCAAACTGCAAAGATGCCAAAAAGATTTAAAGTGAAAAGATCCCATGCAAATCTCCAGAGCATCTGGGGAGGGAAAAAAATAGTTAAAACATTCAAGCGTTGAAATTTCCACTGCTGCTTACCAGGAGTCCTGCTGCTGTATAAGTCCATAAAAGGTTGTTTCTCAGTGTTAAAGGCTTTAATCTGAATGTGTCTAGCTAGGAGACAGAAACAGACGCAGGCCCTCCTGCTCTAACTCACTCTGACCTCACTCTCTGAAAACAGATCGGCGGCCAAATGGGTAGAGAAAAACAGAATGTAGAGGAGAGAGAGAGAGAGAGACAGAGAGAGAGTGACAGAGAGAGAGAGAGAGAGACAGAGAGAGAGAGAGAGAGAGAGGAAGATGTAACAGTAAAAGGGGAACGACAGGAGAAATATTTAGACAGGAGAAAAGGAAATCAAGCTGACCTCCTTCTGAGTTAATGACACTTTGTTCTTTCTCAGTGTCAAACTGGGTTGCTGGCCACATCTAACAGATCTTTTCTCCTCTCTTGTAACAACTTTTAACACATTTCTTAAAGGGCGCTTTTGTTGGCCAACTGAAACCAGTATGTCCAAATTCAGAACAAGCTTCTTGTCTATGCCACATAATATTTAAAGGTCCAATGTGTAGGATTTAGGGGGATATATTGGCACTGGAAATGAAGTGAAATATAATAAGTATGTTTTCTTTGGTGTATAATCATCTGAAAATAAGAATCACTTTGTTGTCGTTTCCTCATAATGAGCTGTTTATATCTAAATAGGGTGCAGGTCCTCATTCACAGGGGTAGGGTCCGTGACGAACAGCATTGGAAAAACAATTACTTGTCATATAAACTGCTTCATTCAGTGTTTTTAGCGGTCTAAATCACTGAGTCTGTTTGTTTTGGAGAGGAAGAGACCTCTGCAGATAATTCGGCTCCTGCAAAAAATCTCTTGAGTGTCTGGATCAGAAAAAAGGTGAGCATACATTTGAAGGTACTAAGATAGCGGCCCATCTGTGACAAGTCGTACAGCGGTGTAGAAACTAGTGTTGTAATGATCCATCAATCTGAATCGATATATCGATTCAATTATCAATGATCCAGTGTCATTGCTGCAAAGTGAAAACATCGATCCATGCTGTCGTCTTTAGGATATGCTTTATTTTGATAGTCTGTGTCACTGTCAAACAGCGGCCGGCAGATAATGGCGAGCAGTTAAGAGAAAGACGATGAGGATAGCGTTATTAACTCAGCAGCATGGGAATATTTTTGATTTTGGAGAAAATACAGGTCAACAGACAGAGCACATGGCAGATATAAATAATGACTTTAAGAGATAAAGCACCATCTCATTCTGCTAGCTTCTCATAACAGCAACATTACCTGCTCTGTTTCAACATACGTTAGGTGGAAAAGTGCATGCAAGCTGAAATATACGCAGATTTTAACTATTTATTATTTTGCCTCACACATCCCAGAACACCCTGAAGGACCCCTGAAAAAGCCTGGACCTATTTTTTCGCAGTAACTGATCGTGACCACCTCTCGCCTCTAGACAAATCTCCAAACTCTACTGTGAAAAAGACTTAAAGCACTCGACCTGTAAAGCACCAGAAAGCGCAGCGCGGGGGGGGGATCAGAAGTAGCAGAACAGAGGAGTACAAGCTTCCCTCCAAGCTAATCACAACTGACTCCAAACAGAACAGCCTGGAGCTAAATGTTAAATGTGAAGGAAAGGTGCTTCTAGACTTGAACATCAGTATGCACACAACTACAAGGCGCAACAGGGTACAACCCTGCAAGAACATCCTGTGGCTACATGCTTCCTGCAAACAGGGAGACAGGAAAAAAAAGCCAACATATTTTTAAAGAGAAAAAAGCAGCTGCAATATACATGACATTTTGTGTAATTAGACCTGACCCCCTCTAACAAGACATAATCAATAGCAGAGTGAGAGAAAGCAGAGTTACTAAAAGGGAATGAGTGGTAACCTACATAAAGGAGCTTTTAAATCTTTTTTCTAGAGAGTGAGGAGGAAATGAGTGGGGTAAGAGAGGAGAGGGAGTTGAATCTTCACAGAGAATCCAAAATAAAACCATCCCAGTTCTTTGTAGCCTCAGGTTATGCTTTAGCATTTTAAATCAAAGCAAGGTGGGAAAGTCTGACACAAAGAAAGCGATGAGATGTGTGTGAGTGTGACTGCACACAGTGAGAGGCCAAGAGGAGGAGTCTGTTTCAAATTAGCCCAAGATCAAGAATAAGGTCTTTAAGTCAGTGCATGTGCATATGTGTGTGTGTGTGTGTGTGTGTGTGTGTGTGTGTGTGTGTGTGTGTGTGTGTGTGTGTGTGTGTGCGCATGAAAAAGTATGAATAATGAACTGAAACCCTGTGAATGTGTAAGCTAGGGCTGCCCCCCAAATAGTCGTCCAAACGTTAGTCGACCAGACAGGTCCTTAGTTAGCAAGATTTCATTGGTCACAGAAAAGCAACAACAACAAAAAGAAAAACATGGAACTCTATTAGGAGCTGCACTTTGTCAAAATAAATCAAAACCTTAATTTGAAAGGACAAACACAGGAAGAGGCCACGCTCAGCAGTCAGACAGGAGTCATGTTACAAACCAATCCCAGCTGACAGATATCTTTCCCTTCTTCTGTAAATATTCATTCTGATAAATACGGAAAAGTTGATCATGTTAGTGCAGGGCTACCCAGAGTGTTACATCTGTCCCAAGGACGATAGGCCTACACACTTATAAACAGCGCTTGGAAGAAGATCAGCTCTGCATTCAGGATTTCAGGTAAATAGGCTTAACTATGCTTGTTAAGGTTGCTTGGCAACCTCAGACACAACTTCCCGCCATACTCTTGAAAGCTGGCACAAAAAGTAGCACCCAGCGCCCCAGGTGGTTAAAGATGCAGCATGTGTACGGCCCCTAATAAAATGGGCTGGTATCTGTGGTTATTACACAGGCTAGTTAATAACATGTCAGGCAGGAAATCCGAAGTGTGGGATCATTTTGAGAAGGTGAAGGACAAACCCAAGGTGATATGTAAACTCGTCAACTACAAACATGACCTATCACCTGGAAGATGTAGGTAGCTACATGCCCATTAGCCACTTAGCACAATCATTACTGCTTTGTCGACAGCGTCATTACCAGGCGGCTCGCTCTGTATGACGTGCACTTGTAGATAAAATATAGGCCTATATTAATGAAGGTTCTGTAATGTAGCAAAGTGTTAACAATGTTACTGATACTATTCTTTCTCACACCTTGAACTCAAACCATTGTGTTGCCCCGCCCAAAATATATAATCTAACAATCAAATTAATATCGTAAACATGCAGGTCACTAGTCGACCAATGGTCCTAAATGAATTGATTAGGAAAATTCGTAGTCGGGGGCAGACCTATGTAAGTGCATTTCCTACCTGGGAATAGTAGCCAGGTAGGCTATGAGCCTGCGCAGGTCTTCGGGCCGTATTCTGTCATGGTTGCTCCGTGCTGGAAATGTGAGAACAGGACCTCCGCGTCTGTCTCTGCCACCTATGGATAGAAAGCAAACAACAAAAAAGTCATTACATAACAGCTACTAAATACTGTGGCATGGCTATAGCAAAGCTAACTCAAGCAAAGGCTGAGAGAAAAGTAGTGTCAATAAAAAACATTCTCCATATCTTATGTTAAATTCTTTTTTACTGTATCACCAATGTGATTGACTTGCAACTTGGCTAGGGCTTTCCTTGCTTTTCACACATTAGTCACGTCATAGGCTTGAGCATCAGGAATCCCATAAACTCAGGAATTATGTGAACTCCACACAAGGCTTCATTCATATTAGGAAGAATAAATAAACAGACTAAAATTTTACAATACATTTATTTTACATTCAATTACTTAGCCTGATGCTGCTGAATTCACGTAGGACTACATAACCTATAGGGTACCACCCCAAAAAGATGCAAAGTGAATGCAGCAGTTCTCTAAGATGACAGCAGCTTATTTGTATAGGTACCATCTGTGAATAAGTCATGATTTGAAAAGTCAGGGGTCAAATTAGTCTCACGATGACAAGGCCAGTAATGGCCCTTCAGTCAGACCGCAGTAACAAACAACACTGACAATTAGTGAACAGAAAAAACACTCTCTCAAACTTGCTCACAATTATGGCAATGCCTATGCAGTTAACACCAATCGGGTAAAGGTCAGGTCAACACCATGATGAGTCAGAGGCAATTCAGAGAAATAAGTGGGTGTACTTAATTAACCTAACAAGTAGAAATTGCAGAAAATGAAGCTAGAATTGTCTCTTCTGATAAATTTGTCTTGCATCCACTTGCAAACACAAAAAGCATGTATTTTCCTAATAAACAAAACAAAAACACTTGACTTGTATAAAAGTAATCACTCTAAATCATCACTTATACCCTGCTAGCAGTGAGTGGTGGTTTATTTATCAGTTAAGACCCTGCCCTCAGCCTTTTGCAGTAGCAACAGCTGGTATTGTTTTCACCTTGGGAGTTTGTGTGGTGTGTGTCATCATTGCAAAATGTGGTCCTGGTGACACAATATATTAAAAGTCCTGACTACAGTATTGGTGGGTGGGTCCCCTCTGAAAGTTGCGCAGTGGTGCATGAAGCCAAAAAAACTCTTTTTCGTGGCATGACATTACCTGGATGATCGGCCCTGCTTCTGCATTATTGGGCCCATACAGCAGGCACACTAGAGACTTTTGGCTATCGGGCATGGCCGAGCGCGGCCAAGTGCCTGCGGAGCAGCTGACTTCCTGTTTTGTCCTCTGCTAAATTGAATGGAGATAAAGTAATTTAATCTTGCAGCTCTTTTAGACTTTCAAATGTTATTGGATTGAAAGGATTAAGTCTTGATAGCAGAATAAGTCATTTTGCGGGGGATATGAAGCTCAAAAAAATGTATCCACTGATTTATAGACTTGGGTCACAAGAATTTACAGATCTCTAGTTGAGATCAAAATAAAGGCAGACTTCAAAGATGGGCATAGTCTGAGGAAGGGGGGTGGGAAGTAGGGTAAACGGATATACAGAAGACACAATGATGGAGTTCAAAAATTGGTGTGGTCTAAGCAAGTGTGCCAAAAGTAGTCAAGGGGCCATTATGCCCTCCACTTTATGCCTCTGTCCTTCATTTGCTTTAAATCGTGGAATGCTGTATCCCTGGAATGATCCCATTGCAAGATAGTCTCTAGTCTTATTTTCTTCTTGTTTTGCTCTGCTCAGGATGTTCCTGGGCACGTTGGGGTTATAAAAAAAACGGTAAAGACCAACAGGTAGTAGCAGCATGGATCCAAGAGGAAGCTATGAAAATATGGGACCCCGCAGCAAAAAAAGCACACACAAAAAGCTAAACAGAAAGCCCATTTGCCCTATTTCTGGTGATAGTGCTGACAAACAGTAGCCAACAAATCTTGCATACCTTTAACTTCGATCAAGGCCAATATCAGCTTGTTAAAAAAGCAACCTAATTCCTATTGCTCTTTATAAACACTATTTCTAAAAAAAGATTTATACACTTGGAAAATGACAAATTAAATTTAAAAACACTGAAATCTCTACCTAGGCCCGATCCAATTTGGAATGACTGGTTAAGTTGCAACCAGCCAAACTCTAGTTTGGTTATGACTTCTCTTCATTGAAAAAGTCTTAATGGCAGTTTCTATTAATATTGTATATTTCTAACCTGAGAGAAAGGCGACCTTCTCCTTGAGGATGGGAAGCACGTCAATGGCTTTCATATCCTCATTGCGATGAAACCCTGAAACACAGAGAAAAACAGAGAGATTAGCAAAGCAGGAGACTCGCAGCCAAAGTCCAGTCACAGACAAACAGCCAGTTCGTCAGAAGAGTGACGACTGTTACACCAATCTTTATCTTTGTTTTTATTTTCACACTAATGTGGTGGCACGTAGTATATCGAGTAGGAGTTGGTCAGTGTTTGCTGACAATGCTTGATGTTTAACTGGATAGGAACACTGCTTGTTTTAATTTAGATTACCTTAATCAAGCCTCTCAAACAAATTATTGTCTATGACCAGTGAGGAAAAAGTGTCTTTGACCCTTGTTGTACAGTAAGCATAGACATACACCTTAGACAACATCATTCTTTTCAGCTGCATTTAATAAAAATGCCAGTTAAATTATGTGGTGCATTCAATTAGTGTGTTGACACCGATGGACCAAAATCAGGAACAAATATGAGTGACTTTATGGGTCTGATTACTACTTAAAAGTTATAGCAATAGTCTAGCAATAGTATTGTTATTCATGCAGAAACAATTAGACAGTCTGCACATCAAGTAATCACTTAAAAACAAACGTTCTCTTTTAGTGAAAACTGCATTATTTTTGTAGACTTATGCTAGGTTCACACTACACGACATATTTGCCCATTCCGACAGTCACTATGTCAGATTAGGCAGGGTCATAAAATCATGCTGTGACTTGGCCAACAGACATGACAGACTACACGTTGATCCATGACCAATCATCACTGGTCGTTGTGAGGTGTCCCAGACATTGCGTCAGTTGTCATCTACTATGGCACACTACACCAGATAAAATGATGGATTACTGCGTACAACACTGATTGTCATTCACGATCCGAGCCGACGCTGTACGATACTGCATCGGGCTATAAACAGGCTGATGTTGTGGCATTACTCATCCATTTTATCATAAATATTAGTTTTTGTTGCAGCCCTAAATCTAGCCTAGCCTGGTATACTTTGGGTTGCCCACTATGGTTTTACCTGGCCTGCTATTGTATGTTCGCTCTTTTCATCTAAACAGATGGCACACTAGTTGATACCAAGAAGGATGGAGCAATTCAACCTAGACAAACTTACAAATATACAGAAAAGGAAATACATAAACATACACACACACACACTCCCACCTGCTGACTTTTATCTCTTTGCTGTGTTGTAGCAGTCAGTCATGAAGACTGATTGAAATGGGTCGCTGACCAGAAAAATGTAGGGATGTGCAATATAGTAAAATAAATATTTTTTACGATTAAATTCTCTAAATTCATCTAATGATAACTTTTAAAGGGTTTTTATCTTAATAAATATAGTGTTTTCTCATTGATTAGCATTACAAATTCCTGATCACTGCAACAACTTTATGATTGTCAAAAAACCCCACACAACAAAAACAGTATTTAAGAGATTTTATTATAACAATGCAGCAAATGGAAATGCAGAAACCAAAGCACTGGAGGGCACAATAATCTATAACCAAAAGCTATACTGCTGCAGTTTGTGAAAACATGCACACCAGCCATGATATCGACAGCTTTGACTGCTGAATACATGAGTGCATGCGAGTGAGGAGGTGTGTGTGGGGGCAGTGCCTCCCTGCAGATGTAGTTAGCTAGTGATGTCATCAGATATCTCTCATTCTAGCATCTCTCTCACATATACACACACACATACACACACAAAATATAAGCTACTCATTCACATAAGCAGCACACAAGCAACAAAAATTAGTGTATTTGAAGTTGCGTGCAAATAGCAAATTATAATTATAAAGAATGCCATCCGGGAGGAAAAAAGCATTAAAACATGAGAAATATTTTCAAGCTCTGTTTTGGTAAACAGAGCTTAGAGGTCAAGGAAAACAAATACTGTAGAGGAAGGAGCTAACAACTTTAGATAAACACTGTGCTGCTTTGACAGTTATAATATAAACATTTAATCACACTGACTGCGAATGGAAATGAGCTAATTAGATATTGGCTAGACTGAGTGCTTAATCATGCACTTACACACACACGCACGCACACACACACATACACAAACCGAATGCCCTCAAATAAAAGTCAGTCATGATTCTAAATTCGTTTTAAACTACAGCCATAATCTCAAGCAGGAGCCAGTGATTACTCAAAGTTGGGTATTTGCTCTCAAAATTGGAATATTTTTCAGCCCACAGCCTGATACAAGCAGAGAGCAAAACTGTAAAATGAAGACATTTTTCAACACGAGTATCATTAAATCTATGGCTGCCTCTTCCAGGTTGCAAATGAGTTACAACCTGAGGATATGAAGGAGAAAAACAGAGAGGTGACAAGATGCAGAGTAAAGACAAGGAGGGGAGCCAGAAAGCTACGTAAATAGTTGGATGGATAGATAAAAAGATTAATGGATCAGAGGCTGGAGGCTGAAATGGAGAGGAATGAGGAGAAAATGTGTGGTATGAAATGACAGGAACAGAGGAGCACAGGCTGATAATGATTCAAGCGAGAAGAATAAGGGGACAGACAAAACTGCAGCGTACAGCGAGATGGATAATGATACAGACAGAGGAGGCTGCAGAAAGACAGAGGGACAGCTAAATAACTACTACAGGTTTTAATGGCTCCTGTAATATCGATTTCATCCACGGTCTAAGGGAGTTAGGAGGAGCAGTCAGGCCTGGATGACAGCACATTAGCTCACTGTGGGAAGTGGCCAGACTGGACACAACCTGACTCACGGATAATGTCACAACCAGCTGAGACAAGATGGGACTGAGGTAGCAATAATGGTTTCATTTTCGTTCCACGGCTGGCGAGAGGAGAGAGGAGAAAGAGAGCAGCTAAACAGTTGAGTGAGTCCCTTGCAGTCCACACTCATAGTTTTTATGACCTCCCTCTCTGTAGCTGACTGTCTCTTTACAACCTGCTGCACCTGTTTCTCATCCAGCCCCCCTCGATCTGTCTCTCACACGCAGAGAACAAGGTAAGAAGATTGAGCATGGCAATAGCTGGAGAGATGGTGAAAACAGAGACGTAGACTTCAAAGATTGTTTCAGTGTGTGTGCACTGAACTTCAGCAGGACAGGACCCAAGCAGAAAGAAACAATACTCTTCTTGCACTTTGTGTGTTAGCACATGTGTGTGTGTTTCCTGTGAAGTGTGCCCAGACACATTCCTCACTGTGGTGGTTTATGTAAGATACTGGTGCTGGCACACAGCCAGTGCTGACCTCTGGTATACTGCTGCAGCCCTGCTTAAGCTGCAGTTTGTACCACGTTAGACCAAGTCTGTCAGAAAGCTGAACATGCATGAGTTTTGGGTTTTACGAAGAAGGCAGTAGAAAGCTAGAAACATATGTGGCTGTCACACAATTTGCACATCTTAATGCTGGATTTAGAAGATCAGGTTGGAGAATCCCACATAAAGTGCTGTACTGTACGGCCATTAAAAACATGGAGAGCAGCAAAACATAAACAGCTGCTGGTAAAGAGTAAGTTGCTTCCACGGTATGATGGCCCATTACTCGTGATGTCAACACAGCGCAAAAAGCGCAATGCCGCAAGTACACATACAACCACAGAGCCTCTCCTAATTTTCGTCATGTTTATATGCAGCAATAAAGAACACAATATCCCACTGAAATAAAGTATTACCCTACACACTATGATTCATGAAATCCCATCAACACCTCTTGCTATACACACTCACACACCAGAACACACAGGCACACACGACAATCTCCTTTCTTCACTACACACAACCCCTCATTTACAAGTCTGCCGAGCATGAAATAAAGCTTTTCAATCACAGACTGCTTGTTCATAACACACTCATAATGAGAGCAATCCATTTTTCTGGCAGCCTGCACTCAGTGCCCTGTAAAATGAGGCAAAATGCATAGCCTTCGCCCAAGAGAGAAGTTTTTTACAGTGAGCTTTTTTTTGTAATGATGATTTCGTTAACCCAGAATTCAAAGCAGGAGAATGAAGAGGGAAGGTAGAAAGGCATTTCTTTTTCAGAGCTCACTGAGACACATCTGTCCTTACATATCTACACAGCACTGGGAAATACAAGGTGATGAGCGCGAGATGAGGAGATCAACGGCACACAAGACAGGTAGTGGATCATTCAGACAGCAATGCAGGAGTGGCGGATGACAGTCTGTCGTTCATGACACACACACAGAAGCAAGAACACATGCACAAACATGGGCATCCACCTACGCTCTCCTTCTCTCTACAGATTTAGGAAATGGTAAATGAACTGCACTTGTACAGCACCTTTCTAGTCTTCTGACCACTTAAAGCGCTTTTACACCTCGTCACATTCATACATTCACACACACATTCACATACTGGTGGCCACGGCTACCATATGGTGCCACCTGCTACTCAGTAACCATTCATGTGCACTCACACACTGATGGAACAGCCATTGGGAGCAATTTGGGGTTCAGTATCTTGCCCAATGGGACTTCAACATGTGGACTAGAGGAGCCAGGGATCGGCTCTCTGATTAGTGGATGACCCGCTCTACCTCTGAGCCACAGCTGCCCCTAGTAATGGAGGTAACTTCTGTATCAATCAAGGGGACAGCAGGTCATATGTTGGGCTGGGCTGGTTTGACAACAAATAATGCATGAAAGACAATAATGCTCGTGAAATTTGGTGTATTGCCTCTATATATTTAGACAGTTGGTGAAAGACTTGTCCCTCTTATTGAACTCTATTTTCATTTAATAAATAGTGTCCAAGACAAAGGAATGCTACAGGAAAAGACCATTAAGTAACTGCGCTGTCTTGCCAAGGATAACAGGCAAAACAAAACTGCTTGGTTAACTTCTTTCCACAACGATGCAAAACTGCCACCATTAGCTGTCATTCATAATTCACTCATGAACATTAGATATACAGTCATGGTTTGATCAATCACATGCTTGCATGCAAATTACAGTTACAGTTTGCCCAATGCTGCACTAATATAAATTTTTGTCTGCTCAGTGATGGCAGCAACTTGGCTAATTGCGTGTTTTTATGCCCCTTGAACGTCAGCCAACCCTTTTGGTTCAGCAGTGATATTCTCGTCAAACACATGACCACAGAATACAGAGGTGAAGACACAAAATTGTAGCCTTCATTTACTTCGAAGACCCAGAATGACTGAGCCTACACATGGGACTCAACAGTTTTGTGCTCTGTTTTAAGATAATTTCTCCATGTATATTTTTTACAAAGCTTGATTCCAAAGTCACACTGTGAAAATATTTCACATGCAGCTCGTGCAGTGAGTACATTTTCACTCCTGTTGCTCTGCATATATTTTGAAAGCAAACAGACAAAGAGCAATAGGCAGCAACGCACATTCACTCAGCCTTTCTTCTTGTCTCTCCTCCAGGATTGTGCCCTAAATCCTTAAATCCACATTGCTGTGTAGCAGAGGCAGTACAACAGGACAACACACAGTAAGCATGCCAATCCATTTCCTTTTGCCCTCCCAACTCCAGGATGAAAACACTCACATGCCGATCTGAATACACTGCTACAGAACAGATTGTGTTCGTGCTTTGTACCAATTCCTCACACCACAGACTGAAAACATCCTGCATCCTTTAGGATCCAAACCAGTTTACAGACTTGTTTCTGGAGGGTTTTAATGAGATGTAATGCACTAAGTTTAGATCAGAGTGGAAAAAGTTAATAATACCCCTGACCACAATTGTAACATGTGCAGGGATAAACACAACCAATTTATTCACCTACAAGCACCATAAACTTAGCTCATAACTCAAAAATGAACACAACTGCATATTCATGTCGTGCCTCCACAGCACGTCTGAACAGACGGCTTCAGTGCATTGTGCCAATCCCTTTGCTTCCAATCCTTTAGACCACAGGCTAGACTGTACATGGTGCATCTGCGCAGCCTGGCACGCCGCATGATGCCAATCCTCTGGCTCATAACCTCGTAACCTCAAACTCAGAGCAATTACAAGCTAGGCTGTATGTGTAGTACAGCAGAACAGACCGGGACTGCTACATAATACTGCAAAAATACTACAGTACAATTCCCCGGGCTGTTGGGCTGACCGCCTCAGCACGAACTTGATAACACACATTCCAGCTGCCTGTGGAGATAACTGCGGTAAGATCCAAAGATTCAGAGCAGCAGTCACTACGAAATGCATTTTATACCAAGATGGGCCCAGCACTTAACCATTCAGCAAACTTTCATCGTACAGATGCAACACATAGATGCTCATTATTTATTTGTAATTACAGCTGTATAAATATATAAACCATTTTTAGAGTTTAGTGCCTGTTATATGAGGATTTACAGTGCATGTGTCTGTGATGGATTTCAGATGGCTCTTTCATACTTCAGTTCTGGGTCAGAGCCCAGTATGTGAACCTCACTATGAGTTTGAGTGAAAAGAGAGAACTGGGAGGCATTTGTCACACTGCTCAGCCTGGTTTGGCTTAGTTCGGCCACGACTTGGACTGGCTCAGAATGTGGGGAGCTTTTGGGAACCATGCAGAAACAAAGTGTGTGTGAAAGTGAATTGGTTTAGTCATTACTGTGCTAGACTGTGTGCATGAGACTAGCATGTTTATGAAGCTGTTTGTATATGTCTATCCCTGTATGAGTCTATGCAGACATACATTTGTATCTTGTGTATGAAATGTTTGGGTGTGTGTCCCCGTGTTCTGACCTGTGTTTTTACTGTATTGCAGTGTGACTGACACCCTTTGCAGGGCTCTAAGAATAGTGTTCCCTCAGAGAGAGTGATGTGCCACTTTATCAGCTTTTTGGTGAAACTTAACAGAACTCAGGCAGAAAGCAGGGCACAGGCCACTGTAGATCCTCAAGGGAATTCACTTCAGCACAACACAAAATCAATTTCTCGCTCTGAGAAAAGTAACATCAGTGTCTTCCAGGAAACTTCTCGCCCTGAATGTCTACCAACAGTGGCTCCGGGTCTACAGACAGCGTTTGCTCTAATAATAGTGAGCTCTTCTGTTTTGTGGTGCTGTTTAAGTTTGTGTTTCGATCATTTAAGAACAAACTTTGTGAGCCAGAAGTAGCGTTTATTGCGCCCTAAAATCCATCATTTTCAATCTGGACACGTGGAAGGCATGCTAAAAAGTGGGAGCGAAGCTGTTGCCGCATGCAAGCATTTCCAAAAGCCTGTTTTTCAGGCACGACAGCTTCGTCCTGACTTAAAGATCTGTAAACATCAATCTATGATCAAAATGGAGGAGAAGTTGATCATTTTGGTGCAAGGCTAGCCAGAGCATATTATCTGTCCCACGCACAACATTTTAAAAACAATGCCTGGAGGAAGATCAGGTCCGAACTCAAGATTTCTTGTAAGTAGGCTATAATATGCTGCTAGTTTAGGTCACTTAGCAACTTCAAAAGCAATCTGCCTCCACGCCCTTAAAGTTGGCACAGAATAGGCACAAGAGTAGCACCCAGTGTCCGACCTTGCATTTTCTAGGCGGCTAAAGATGTGGTACGTGTCCCAGCCCTAAAACACAACATGTCATCTTTTTGGGGTTTGAGAAAAGTTGCCTTTTTTGCAAATACGCAAATCCCTTGAAAGTTTGAGACAAGCTAATAGCGGCTCTTTGAGCAGCACTTAAAGGTCAAACATGTGGTCTAGAACACTCAACCAAAACTTACTAAACTGCTGTTCTTCACCGTTGATCTAAAATGGGATTATCTGGCTATTTCACCCATGAGACTCAAATGAAGAATTCAGCTTTTAGCTCTGTAACCACAGCTTGTTTTTATCCGCTTACACTATTTTCTCTCATCATGTGTCTGCCATATGAGGATGCCATGTTGTGTACTATTTCTGCTTAACCCCCTAGTGTTAAGGTATATTAGGCTGCTATTGCCTGAGCCCTCTGGGTTGTTGTGGGCAATATGAGTGTTTAGCCTAGTCCATATGATGGGCTGTTACAAGCAGGTTGTTTGTCAAGTCCCCTGTGTGTGAACCCGGCTAGAATAACAGCAGGCATGCGTTGCCCCGGTGCAACAGGGTGATAAGATACACAACTTAGAGCTCTATCTCCCTCTTGTTCTGGCTCTTGCTCCATTTCTCCATCTTTCTTTCTCTTCAACTGCATATCCTTTTCATTTATTTATTTTCCTATCTTTTACTAACACACGCACGCACGCACGCACGCACGCGCACACACACACACACACACACACACACACACACACACACAAACACACAGCCTTTCAATCACCCCTCAGATACAAAGCCACTTCTACCAGCCTCTACTCTACTCTAGTTCTGTGACCTTCAGCCGGAGCTGGCAGGGGGCCTGGGGACTGTGGTGAGCTCAACTTTCATCGGGTTTCTCATATTGTTGTTACAGTGTGGCTTACAGTAAAAATAACACTTTGCTCCTACCGCAACCCCTCGACCTGGATGTAACCCCTAAGCACAGCAAAAAAGGGTATGAATAAGTCATAACAAATGGGAGGGGGAGGGGAAAAAAGTGAATCTCATGGTACGGCTCTGGCAATGTGTTTAAATGGTCAATCTGCGACTGCTGTGTGGCGCCTTCAGATAAAACAATGCTATCCAGCCACTGAAGAACTGTTATTTTTAATTTTCTTCCTGCAGTTTGTTTACCTAGGCAGCAGTATATGGAGTCACAACACCAGCTTCAAATACTTTACATAGGTTAAGGCTGTGATAAGGACTGCCACTAATAATTACTTTCATAATTTCATTAATTGGCTTGGGGCTTTTTATTAGTCATTTAGTTTATTAGTTCAGTTAATAAAAGGAAAACTGTTCATAAGGCACCAGTGGATGTCTTCAGATAGTTTGTTTTGTCTGACAAACACACCCACAGTCCAAAACATACTTTTTACAAAGATATAAAACAGAGAAAAGCAGAAAACCTTTTGATTAGAGGAACCAACTTTTGCTTGACTTCAATAATTACCTGATAATCAAAGTGGTTGATTCCTTTTCTGTTTATCGACTTATCTGTTAATCACCTGATCATTTCAGTACCAGTAGGGTTGGACCAGTGTAAATGGACTGCACACACCTCAAAGCGCTTTTACACTACGTCATGTTCACCCATTCACACACACATTCACACACTGGTGGCCAAGGCTACCATACATGGTGCCACCTGCTACTCAGTGAGCATTCAAAAGCTCTCACGCACCGATGGAACAGCCACCTGGAGCAATTTGGGGTTCAGTATCATGCCCAAGGATACTTCAACATGCGGACTAGAGGAGTCAGGGATCAAACCGCCGATCTTCCAATTATTGGACGACCTGCTCTACCTCTGAGCCACAGCTGCCCAAAGCCGTAAAAACGGTAAGATGGGTTTGATATTAAGCCATGCATCAGATCGGACTGCTATACAAAATTTTACCAGGTGCACTTGACTCAGCAGCTGCTCCAGAGTGGAACATATAGACACCGTGTCCTAAAAGCAAAAGAGCACCAGACTACTGTGTTGGATCATGTAACATCAGAGCTCTCTGTCCACACTGAATCTGTGAAACAGGCTCTTCTGTTACATCATGAAAACAAACCATGTAAATATCAGCTGTGCACTTAAGATCAGAGTGGAGAAATAACTACTTATAAGATGGGTATGAAGCGTACTTGCTATCTTCCCACCTTTGTAACGTTGCATTTTAAACATCAAACACATGTTTTATATTGTGATATTTACTAGAAATGACATACAATATAGCCAACAGCAAGTACCATAGCTTGGTTGAAGTGATGGTTATTTATTTTCCCAGAAACTTTTTAGCTCCCTGATGATCTCCCTTCCATCACCTGCCACCTCATTTTGATTTTCCTAAGTAAAATTAGGAGGTTTCATATTAACACTTTTTTATATTAGCTCTATGAATCATCCATTCTGCATTTATTAAAGAGCTTTCAAAGTGAGCAACAGCAATAAATAGAAACAAGGCGGCCGACCAAAGTTCAGCTCAAAACAGTGCACTGCATCTCTCAAAGCCATTTAGGACACTACTTTTGTCAATTTCAAATTGAAAATGTTGCCATATTGGTGCAGTTTCAGTTTCTTTAGAGACTAATTCTGTCATGACTCATCTTTGCACTCAAAAACACATTGACTGTCAAGTAAACAAAACACAACGTGCACCACTCTGCCCCACTCCCACCTCTACTGAAATTTGATCTCCTTCATGTTGCTGGTGCTCAGCGCATAGCCTGTCAGACCCTAGTGGCTCTGTTAGTCCGTTTATAAACCTAATATCATGTTAATCACATTATCATATTGCTTCTTACTAATGCAAGTTGGATTCAGTGTTGTGATGCTGCCAGCACAGGCTGCGGATGTAAGCTACCATTTCATTTGCCAGAATGTGTCATAATGACAAATGCTGGTTCAGCCGCTTTGCATAAAATCAAACTGGTTTAAGCTCGTTTGTGGGACTGGACTGGACTGGCAAAACCAGAGAGAGACCCATCTCTAAATGCTAGCCATGATCACCTCTTCAAACACAAATGTGAGCACTGGAGACGGGTCAACAAGGACTTAGTTACTACAATGTAACTGTGAAGTTAACTATGCAGTACTTCAGCACTTTTATTCAAAACAAATAACCTAAATGAAACTCTTGACCACAATGTGATGTGTATAAATAACACAATACCTTAGGGATGACAGATCAGAACAAAACTTCACCTAAATATATCTTATAGATTAAGAGCTCTGTGAGTGAACAACTCATCATGCGGAGCAGAGAGAATACAGAGCTCTGTGATTCACGTCCACACCATTCAAATCTAATCTACCCTAAATATAACTCTTATTTAGTACAGTGTGTGAGCAGCGAAGGCGCAATGCTAAGATAAACAATGGTCAGCAGTATTATGCAAGCCAGCAAGTGTGCATGTCACAGCTATTTCAATGAGCTGTTTGTGATACCAGTAAAGAGCACAATCAAAGCACTTTCAATGCTGTATAATGAACTACTGTCCTGCGCTTACATCTGCACTGCTACACACATTACACCACACACACACACACACACTTCTGAAATTACACTTTTAGTGCTGCAACATGCGTGCACACTGAAAGCAGTAACAATAATATCCTTTAGCAGATGAAATGCACACATGGGAGACAGCCCTGGGATGAGTGCATGCTGCACAAACAAGAAAATGTGTGTGAATGTCTGTTTGTGTTTGTAGTTGTTTCATTTGTAATCTGGTTTAGGTTGTAATTCACCTCGGCAGAATATAAGTATGGTATGTGTTGTTATTATGGTGCTACAGCTGTTTCTCTATTACTTTCACACCTCAGTGAGCCTGAATAACAACCTCACCTCCGTGTATAATTTACAAATCTCCTCGTTTCTCTTTTTTCTCCCTCTTTGTTTTTCATCTCATGTGACGTCCTACCACCCTAACTGTCTCTCTCTGTGTTCTCCCCTCCCTCTGCTGACTCTATTGACTTCTGACATAGTTAGTGTCCCTCTAGGCCTCACTATTGGCAACCCTCTGTCACTTGCCAGTACTTAATGCTGTCTTTTTTTACAGAGTTCTGTGTGCACGCACTGCAACATGGCTACATTTGAAAGGATGAGTAAATGTGAGTCAGTGCTGGACTAACCCTTCAGCACTTTTGACAGGCACAAGCCCCTTTGATTTGAAGCACTTGTCATTATCAACTTGCTGCAACTTCATTCTGTATCTGTCCAGCATTTTAACAGGAGGACTGTCGGAGCAGTTCTGCAACAAAGTTTGATGGTCATTTACTGGAGGACAAGTTCCCATTTCCCTTAACAGTGACTAATGGGAAACTAAGCATCTATATTTTAGCTTTTACCTGATCTGACAAAGAACTTCTCTATTGATCTTACTATAAAAGTGAAAAGGTCATGTATATGGACAAAATGTGTCACAGGTGAAATGATTAATCAACTGCACAGTCATCATCCCAAATAAAAACGTAGACCCATGACTTCATGTTTAGTCCCAGGTCTTGGGATACGTCTTTGAAATTAAACTATGCCAGAAGCTTTATACATCCTCCCTCTGCTTGTCTTCGTGTGATCTCATTCTGCGGTGCTGTCCTCATGATAAATAGCACTATTTCTCGTAATCGCCTCAGAGCAGTCATCTCCTCAGACATCTGCATACATTACCCCTGCAGGCACCAAGTCGTGGTGACAGAGCAAGAGAGGATGAAAAAGAACACTTTCATTTTTATTAAGAGCGATGGCTGGAGTATCTTTTAGCTACCTGATCAGAGTATTTCAGGGGGTAAAAGCCAGGTTGGATGTTACGGAGTGTACTTGTCCAGTACAGGGACAGAGTTTACCTTCTGTCCTGTGTTTAGGGCGTAGGCCAGCTGTCCTGATTGACCTGTTTCAGCACCTGGCACAGATCAACTGTAGCTAACTGGCTGTAGCTGTGCAGACCTATAGACTGTTTAAGCAGGGTGTTGTTTTTAGCCATAGTATAGGCCCAACATTCAGTAAACATAAGCTGTACAGTGTGCCTCGCAAGTAACTAAATTAATTTTGTGTCTATGTAGCACAGCACAAGCTGAGCACAATGACCCATATACTATACAGAAACAGGACACCTTAAGCAGGAGGGGTGGCAGTAAGGTGTATAAAAAGAAAATAATGTGCATACATGTGGCCTTTTGTGTCCCTTTCAGGTCCTAGAAACATCACCTGAATTCTCATAAACAAAAAACAAATATACACAGGCATAAATAAGCAGTGCAAGACAGCTTTTAGAAATTTGGACTTGACAGTACCTTTTTAGCTCAACATTGTAAGCCCAGCAGGCTAACATACTCATGGCCTGAGTCAAACACTGCAAACACAAAATTATGTGTCAAAATTATTCAGGCAACTTCACTATCACAGAAGAACAGAAGTCACAGCTCAGCCTCGGCAACATTGACTGAAAGCGACTTCACAGGATTTTGCGTAACTCCACCAAAAAAAAAAAAAAAAAAAAAGTTAAATCAAAACTTCAGTATCACTTACACAGTCTCAAGAAAGAATAAACATTGTATGCGCCACAACAATTTTATTTACTGCATTCTTTTGCATCGGTTTGCAGTACTGTGAGGTGTTCCTGTTTTTCTTTTCCTCTTGGGACTTGCTAGAATGCAGCTGCACCAGGCATTTTAAAAGTAGGGCTTTTGTAAGAGAATGCATGTTTTTAGCATACTACTTTGTGTCGAGGAAACAAAACAACCATACACAGAGGGTTAGGTGCAGTCTATTATACCGTTGTCCAATCATTCTCTCCCCTATCTCTTCTCAGACAGAAACTAGACATAATATTGTTATTAACTGCAGTGCCAAGTTTGTTGGCCCATGAATTACTGATAAATTGCAAGAAAGGATCCATCACTGAGAGTTGTGGTTTCTACACACGCATAATAAATATTCAAATGCTAAAGACATCACAGTCATAACTTACCAAATGCTTTACTGAGGCACCAGAATACAGAATCTTTATCTTCTGTCTAGCGCATGCATGATAGAGACAGTATTTGAATACGAAGAATGAAAAAACAGCAACAACAACAACAACAACAAAAAACCCACGTAAAATAAATTCTAGAAAATACAGTGTACACAAGCTGATCTACAATACTATCGTTCAGCAACGTTCAACCAGACTTTGATCGACTTCAACAGCATCAACATTGCGACCACAATCATTTATTAAAACAAATTATATAAGAACCAGAAGGTCTTATTTTATTAGGAGGGTGGTTTCTTTTTCTCTTCCTAAATTCTACAATTAATAAAGCGGGATTTTTCTACTCTGCATTATTGTGTTTTAATCGCTTCCACGTCTCTCTTATAAACAAAAAAAAAGGTGAAGCTACCACCATATTTTCATGTATGGATCTGGGGTATGTATTTATTACTTAAGGTCCTATTTGCCGAGAATGCTGCGGTCACGTTGATTAAACAAAATATGGAGTGGAATTGCGCTCGAGCATTAAAATTAAGTTTGCAGTAAAAAAAAAAAAAAGAAAAAAGAAAAACTAATAACGAGAAGTTTTCTTAATTATACTTCTACCAAAGTTGTAAATATTAAATAATATATAATATAATCATGTTTTTTGACATTAAAGTTGTACACATGACATCACCCTGTCTTAGTATTTGTACTGTTAGGAATCAAAATAAACAGGATTCTGGGTAAAAGAGAGAATACCCTACCTGATAGTCTGATCAGGGTTTTTCCAGCCTGGGCGTACTGCCAGCTGTGATTATCCAGCACTGCCATTGTAAACCAAAACCAGCACCAAACCGTCTCTTTCAGTCTAGGCCTCCACAACACCTTACACCCCACACGGGTCTAAAGCGGGTCTATCTTTCTGCCCGTCCCATTGTTGTATGGCGAGGAAGCAACTGAACAGTGGCTGTGCCATACATTGGCCAACGCCCTGCCACCCACGGAGCAACAGAAAGCCACAGGCGCTGCCAGCTCCTTTTTGCCCTCACCAACTGGCTTTTCTTTGCTGTGTCCCCCCATGTCACTAACCCCTCCCCAAAACAAGATTTAGTAACGAGTGCTGCTTTGCATTAAACAGTTTCTCCCCTTGTGTTCATGGCTATCTACTCGCAGGGGAGAAAAAGTTAAGCCAGCCAAACAGTTGTCACTGGTGGATTTGCGGGTGAAATAGGCTTTAATAATGATTGGTTGTAATCTTCTCTCTGACTACTACTTAGACTCTGTTGGTCACTGTGAGCTGGGGCACCTAAGGATCCTTAATTTGACTGATGTCCTGCTTATCATCTTTTTATGTGATATCAAGAGTGCAGTGAGTATTTAGCAACCTTATGAGACATACCCTGAAAAAATGTCAACTCTAAAGTCATCTTGTTTTCTTCAAATACAAAACACAAGTTTGTTCCATGGATTGCAGCAAGTCCTGAAATATCGGTCTCTGGATAAAGTATTTTTAGGTTTGTTTAAAAAAAAAAAGGTCTAAATGCAAAACTAATATCAAAGAATACATTTACTTAAGTAGGCACACACTAGTAATCAGTTTATTCATGTCTAATCATGTGTGAAGCTTTTATACTTGAACTCTTACGTCATCTTGACGTCAATAAACTTCAAAAACACTCAAACAACATCTTCATCTGGGCATGAATTCATTGAGACCAAATTATCTTGGTGCTTCCCCCTTTTATGAGCGTGGCTAAATTTGATTCAAATACTCATGACTGGGAGCCAGCATCTTTTGAACTGAGGAAACAAAACAAAGAGCTCATTCACTGTTTACTCCGAGAGAGAAATTAAGCTTCTTTGTTGTCTCTCAAAGGAAAAGTCAAGGGGGATTACCATTATTTTTCCAAATAGTGAGGAAAGCTCTGATAAGCTCTAAAAATGGGTTTATGAGACATGGAGCTGGAAAACAAGGCCCAAAAAGTCATGATTTAATTCCTCTGATTTACATGCATGAGTGCTTAAGCTGCAGCACACAAATTATCTTGATAGAAAAGTGTTGACTTAATCACAATGCTGCAATAAATTATGCTCAGGCATTTTATAAACACTCAGGGCTGGAAAATGAGGAGAAAATCAAATATCACTATATATATTTTTTTACCAAATAGCTCAATATCAATCTGTGACAATATTGCAATGATAGTGTAGGGTTGACTTTTAGTGCTTTTACACAATGAGATTTTTGATAAATAAGTAAGGGCATAAGTTCAGAATATTACATCACTTTACTGTAATGTGGCCTGCCAAACCAGGTAAGGGCAACAATTAAATCTAAGACGATATCTCGTCTCATATCACAATGTCGATACAGCATCAAGATATTGCCCAGCACTACAAACTTTCAACCAAAAAATGACTAAGGGTGCTTTCACACCTGCCCTGTTTGGTTCGGTTCAATGGAATTCTCGTTAGTTTGCCCCCCAAGTGCGGACAACTGAACTGAGACCTTCTTGAATAGGCGGTTTCGGTGCAGTTACAAACAAACTCTGTTGCAGTTCATTTGTGGTGAGAACGTGTTTCGACCTCGATCCGAACCAACTGCAGTTGTGTTACACATTGTTTGGGTTAAACAAGCATGAGCATGTTACATTCCCTGTCGATTATTAATGTGCGCCTCCTCCTGTACTGCCTTAATATGCGCATTCGGTGCATCCAATGCATCAAAACAGTTGGAGCCGCGCCTCATTTTCAAACTGTCTGGTTTGACTAAAATGAACAATGCAAGCACTAGTGTACATGATTACAAGCGCTAAAATCAACCTGCGTAGTTGTCCCTTCATTGTGACATTAGAAAGTGTCACATTTATCTTGCAAGTGTACTCTTCTTCAACGTTTTGTTTACTTCCTGGATTTTTCCCCCATGGAAATTCTGACCAATCAACTGCTTGTAAATGTTGCCGTGAGAAACCAACTCTAGGCAATTATGCAACTTCGTAAGAAAATCAGTTCCTAGGTCTGAAAGAATCCTATAAAAATTAACATACATATGTCTGTTTAAATTTAGTATAGCAGTATAGTATTATTCCTTCTACAGCCCTTTTTTGGGACCACCTACCCCCTTTGTTGGCTGTCTGACATGGCTCCATAGTAAATCGACCTTTTTTGTCCCTGAGAAAGCCCATGTAGTGGAGACGGAACAACATGGTCAGACTAGCCATGTTCTGTGTCACAGATAACAATCCAAAGCGCACTGATGTGACACAAAAAAGCTTCCAAAAGTGGCGATCCTGTGGGTTATATACTGCAACTCCTGAAGAATTTGGATCCCCAAGACTGAGGTGTTAAAGATTTTCTTTAGTTTTGGTAAATTGTTATAAATCAAACAGAAAGAAGCTGAAAGTTAACTGTGTTACGTTGATGACTGTCATGTGTTGTCTCAGTGTGTGAGAGCTGACAGCCTCCTCTTGCTCTTTAAGATGAAAGTCACGTTGTCTGCCCTAGTGTATGGGTATATAAGCGGGCTAGGTCACATATCTGAATGATCCTGTTGCAATAAATAACTCAAAGAGATTGACACCTTGGAGACAGAGGCATGGGGTTGGGGTTGTCTGTGACAGAGATACACAGACAGATGAGTGAGTGTGTAATAGGTCAGGTCTTATCAGCTGTAGATGACTTGTTAGTTTATTTTGCAATGGCATGACATGTAACATTAGTGTTATAATAGCTTCTATACATAGCCTCATCATCACCATATCACCAATGGAACATAACTTTAAATGTACTTTTGTTGCATCACAGTGCCTGTCTGTATTTCGACTGCAATCCTCCATCCATCTCACTACCCCTTTACCCCTTTGTTGCCCAAGCATGTTGACCTTAACTATGAATTCATCCAGAGGACTGTAATATTCTTTCCACTGAAACACTGTGGCCTTCAGAGAAGCCTGTCTCTGTGGCCTCCATACTTTGTCTAACTGTTGCATGTTGCACTGTTACTGTAGCAGAGAGAATGAGGGTAGAAAGACCATGAGAAAAGTAGTGAGTGTAAGAGGGATGGACAATATAAAAAAGCATAAAAGCCCTTTTCAGTGCTGAGCGTCCATGTGCATCTGTCTGCTTGTAAGCCCACAACAGTATACAGCACAAACTCGCTGGGCAGCCAGCTGAGTCGCAGCAACACATCAATGAAGTAGAGAGGAGGATGCTTTGTACGGCTCAGGGAACACCATTCATCAGCTTCCTCCATCCAAACCATGCTCCGATTGTCCTGCCGCACAACAAAACCAAGCCAATAAACCACAGTGCACCAAATAACACTTGACAGGCAGGGTGCAGAAGGGAGAGGAGTAAGGAGAGTGTGTGCGTCTGTGGTCCACTGTGTTACTAACTGCCTCGGAAGAAAGGAGGATGCAGAAGGGAAGAGGAACGAGAGAAAGTGCTTGAGACAACACCATGTCAGCTGCCCTTCATTCATTTCAGACAGTAATGGGCGAAGAGCAGATGGGACTTGAACTGGTGATGTCAGGCAGTGGGAGAGATGATGATGAGAGAAATAGAGAGGGAGGAGGAAGATGTGTCTCTATCCTCCTGTTTTTATGAGCACTTTCAATTTTACAAAGAATGAAAAAATAGGGATATCATAAAAGAGAGGGCAAAATACAGGTTGAGAGAAACAGATTTTTCAAATATGGTATCTGATTACAAGGTAGGCAAAGCATTCATGTCACACTGCTCCTCCAGCCCTTTTTCACTCCCAATTTGTCAAATATCAGCACTGGGTAAGTGGCCCTACACACCAAACTATGAAGCACTAGCTATCCCTCCAGCATCAGTTTTGGATGCTCAGGGACGGCGTGTCAATTTACACTCGTTTTCGGAGCGTACTACGCTACACAAACCAAAATAACTCTATCGACCCTTGGTTTCACACTTGACATGAACAAAGGCTTCCCGGGTGAAAGTCCGGAGTTTGTTTGACCCATCCACCCCACCCAGTCAAAAAAACCCAACACTGCATACCCACAGTATCCAGTAAGTGTATTCGTGCGCAGGACAAAACATAAAAAGGACCATCACCCCATTCCACAGCAGAACTGTCAGGTCAGCCAAACCATGACCTCAGCTGACAGCGGCACTAACAGAGCAACAGCTGAGCTCTGATAATAGGATTATTTACTCCTCAACCACAGGGACAATACTTAGAATGAACACATGATTAACTTTAAAAGCAGTCATTAACACAAGTGTGCTGATGACGCTGGAATCTGCACGTTAAAAAGGTTTGACTTCATGGAGATAAAGTAGCAAACAGGAAGCATATCTATGAAAAATATTAGGGATGCTTAAAATAATCCAGCAGTGACTTAGTGTCTGTTCTGTCCCGTGACAGTTGCTGCTGGAATAAAAAGGAAAAATAAACAAAAAATGAAGCGCATGAGCACAAGCTCATTCACAACAATAAAAATGCTGTTGAGCAACCTTCCTGCCTTTTTTTGTCATTTTTTTATGAACTGTTATCTGTAATGAATGCCTCTGAGCACTGAATGATAAACAGGGAATCAAACCGTGCTTTCCCAGCAAACAGGCCAAAACCATAATGGCTGGAACCAATTGTCTTTAGTGTGAAAGTGTGTGTGTGTTTGTGTGCACCTGCGGGGCTTCCAGCTTGCTAAAAGCAGGATAGTTCCTGTTTACAAGCTCAGCAGTCAGAGCCAGTTCCCAAAGGGACACACACACACACACACACACAAAGACGAACACATGCACAGACCTTTGGTAGTTCTGTAACATTATTGTTTTATTACGTATGCCTGTGTGTGTGGGTTTGTGTATGTGTCCAGAGAGTTTTTGTGGACTGTTGCTGCTAGTGTACATATGCATCACTTTCTCCTCTCCTGTCACCCTCTGCTCCTCTCTGGTCCTCTTCCTAACTCCATCTATTCTCGGTTATCCTCCTCATTCCCACAATCTCATCCATCTCATCTCATTCTTCCGCTCTCTCCCTTTGTTTCTTACCCATCCTTGCCCTCTCTGACAGTCTTCTCCAGTCATTTCCAATGCTACCCTCCCTCTCTTTATTTCTCCCCTCTGCCTGTCCCGCTGTCACTCCATTCCTCTGTGAATAGATTTTCACTAGACTTGACCTCGACAAAGAGGACAATGTCCTGTTGAGTACACACACAGCAGACGGGGAACTACAGGCCATGGCTCCACAGCCTGTTTCCAAGCCAGGAGGCGGCTAGTGGATCCCATGGCTATCCACTGTTATTACGGCCCTGAAAACAACTGGCTTATGCAAACAGGGAGCCACAGGACTCTCAGTTGGAATATCTGACTTACATGCATGGATACACACATGCATGTGTGCACAAACACCTCGATAGAGTGGCAAGCGGTCACTAAAGGGAGCAAAAAGGTTACATGTTTGCTCTCTGCTCTCATGATAACGCCACCGAAACCTTACTTGCTCTGGAGAAGTGCCTAAGTAAAACACTCAATTTCATGTGCACAAAATTATGCTCTGCAGTGCCAAAATAACAACATAAAGAAGTAAATAAGCTGTGCTCGCTCGTGGGAGTGTGTTTGCAACTTGCCAGTTGATTTACAACAGTCTTTCTACAGAGGGAAATATTTCACACCAATTTAGTCTGCTGAGCTGTTCCAAATCTAAACTCATCTAGTTATTTTCATATTTCGTTGAGGCTCCCAAGTGTCTCAGTTTCTAACCATCCTCCAAAACGAAAGGGGGGGCGAAGGACTGAGAGAGACAGGGAAACAGATAGAGGTGAGAAAAAAGTAGAGACAGGAATAGAGAAAAAGAAAGAAACAAGCAGACTGGTTTGTGTCTGCTCCAAATTTAGGATGCTCTCTTCAGGCCATTTAATTGTAGGTCTTTTTTATGACTTTTGGGCCTAAACTCCAAGCAAACAACACAGAACCACATCCGAATTCAGACTCCACCCCGACTACATATAGATCGGATACCATACATTACTGTGTTTTTTCCGTTGTTATCTGCATGAAACTCTATGGGAATTACAAAGAACCCACATAAACAGCACAGAGAGCAAGAGAGAGGGACCTACATACTAACTCCCTGCACTCTTTGTCTCACACAGTAGGGGTCACTACATACTCTCATCAGTAAAAACAGTTTCATGGACAGATAGAAGCATACATATCAACATCAATATTGACATCATCAATGGGTTTCTGAGGACCATTTAGCACAGTGATAGACTGATATTCCACTCAGTTAACAAAAAAAGCTCCCAAATGTATTTCTGTTTAAGCTCACATAGATTTTCAAAGTTCCCAACATCATACCATTACACAAGACATAAAAGTAGCAATTGAGAACATAACATCTTTTAGGGAAACCTGTGAGGAGCTGCAGTTTCTGACATTTCCTTGTCTGCTTTAGCATTTAGCAGCAGTGCTTGATTTCCAGACATTACTCAAAAAAACACATCCACTATTTTTCATTCATAAATTAAATCCTGTCAGCACTTCCTTTCTGGTTGAACACACCGACAACTGCCACATTTGATTTGCGTCAACAGCCTTGTCAATCACCTCCTCACAGAGGAAAAATTAAGGGGAAAAAATATCTAATGTTGTGCATCTGCTCCCCATCCCAAATAGCAAAATAAGAAACAAGCAATAGGAATCCAAATGAAGCCTTCCCAACATTCCTGACCTTCATATTCCCATCATCCAGCTGCAGATGAATCCATATAGACGGGCTGCTTAAATATTAAATACTTATGGGTCACTACACATTTTTTTTCACGGCCATGGAGCTCATCTCTCACTGTCCGCACATGGGAAGGGTTCAGGGTGTCAATGGGAAGGAGAGCGAAAGCTGGATTATTTTCTCATTTAATCACCCCCCGGACCAAGGATGCAGTTCTTGTGTTTGAGGGCCAGAATAATAAACAGTTTGTACAAAGTATAGTTTAAAACCGCGCTGGCACTTTGTCATTTGCAATGACGTGGGATATTCTTATTAATTTTATCTTGAAAACAACTTATTTAGGGATCAGGGAAACAGGGCATCACAGAGAGTGTCTGCTGTTAATCTTATAAAGTATGAACTACTTACCCTGACGGATAAAGCTACTCATGCCTGAGAGAATAACAAGTGAATTCAATGGTTTCTGCTACAAGGTGACACAGGGCTGGCCAGATATAACAGTCCATAGCAGCAAATATTCTTTCCCTGCCAGAGTATTTTCTTTTATATGTATATATATATATATATATATATATATATATATATATACATATATATATATATATATATATATATATATATATATATATATATATATATATATATATATGTATGTATGTATATTTATGTATATATATATATATATGTATATATATATATATATATATATATATATATGTATATATATGTATAATGTAATAAAAAAAAGCTAACTAGGGTTTCAAATACACAGTATGAACAGACTTTCTCTGCTACATGTTTTGCTTTTGTCCTTATAGGCCCAATTTGACCACAACCCACAAGCCACACACCTGGAGAGTGTGCCAAAGTGAAGGTTATCCACTGCTCCAACACTTGAATTAACATCTAATTGACCAACAGAGGACAGAATGAACAATCCAACTTCTCGTTCAATCTCAGGGTGATGTAAAGGTTATGAAGTGCTCGAAAAAGAGGCTTGGGAACAAGTGGTGATTCTTTACAGAGAAAGCTCCACTCCAGACTTCTTAAGTGAATGATTTTCATTAATTCTTTCCAGTCCCCCAACGCACACATTCTGTCTAGTAGGGGAGACAAAAAATAAAACACAAGTACTGAAGAAACCAAATTCTCCCAATTCCTATTTTTGAATCCTTTAATTATAAACAAGATACATAAAATTACTTTAACCAATTAAATGGCCAGTAACGGCCACAAGATTACATCAAGTCTGATTAAAAAACTCACTAAATTTACTCATTGTTCACGTCATATGAGATAATCAGGGATAAGGGGAGAGAATGGGTGAAATTTTAGACTCAATTCAATCTTCAGTCTCTGTGTGATCAGATTAAATGTGCCTTGGAATTGTATGACATGAAGAACAATAAAAAAATAGAAAAAAGGAAAACCGTGTGGCTGTGTGTTCTACACTGAACGTACATAATATTAGATGTGTCTATTTGTTTGTTAATCAGGTACGAGCTGTTATATCTTAATCATTTAACCTTCTTAAATGCATAACAGTGCAGAAAGATGAGCAAAAAAAACTGTAACGGAAGTCGAGTTTATGGCACAAAGTGCATCTAATATTGCTCATGATTAGGATTTTAAAGCGGGATTTATAATTCTGCATTGAATTGACGCCGTACCCTACATGGTAGCCTGATGTGCCCCAGTGTTGTGGCGATGCAGACCTCCTGTCTATTTTTGTAAGCTGAAACCATTTCCCTCAGTGGAAACAAAGCTTTTATTTAATTTAAGTTCATAGATAGAATCAATAAATTGTGAAGACAATAAAGCCTCCACAAAATAGCATATTAAGTCTGGTGTGTTATTTATCCTGGCCTCATGAGTCGAGGTAATCTCTGCTGGTCGCCAAGCTAATTTATATAATGTAAAATGCCATAGGCTTGTGCTAATACTGTAACATGTTATATTTGTTTGGAAAACAAGTTTAGTAAAATACAGTTGTTTTGTCGGTGAACCGAACTTTGTAATGTTACCTTTGTTAAATCATGCTGTTGTCCCTGGCTTCATATGAGTAGAGGAAAAGTCTGCTAGCTGCTAGGCTAATTTATACAATGTAAAATGCCATAGGCTTGTGCTAAAAACGTTAGCATGTTGTGTTTGTGGGGAAAATGTGTCCAGCAAAAGACGAGTGTTTTGTCTTTTAGGTGTGTTTGGAATTAACTAAACTTTTTGGCACTCCACAGAAGCCTTGCTGCCCACTAATGTTTTGGAGGTGTAACTGCAGAGTGACACATACACCACCACCACACAAGTATAAATGCTCACAACGGCGTAGGCCACATGCGTAGGCTACAGTGTAGGCTCTGCACAGAGCTGATGCATAAGAATAAATCCAGCTTAATTCTTAAAAGTATATGGAAATTTTCCAAAAACAAGTTATGCATAGACTCATGCAAAAGTAATCCCTCTCAATCATCACTTATGACCCGATAGAGGTGTGTGGCACTGTATTTATATGTAGACACACGGCCCTTTGCCTGTATTTTACTCTTATTTTGCTATGTTCTGGACAATCTCTGGTACAGCACACAGGTGAGGTTAGACTTTATAAAAACGTAGTGACCAGGTGCCGGACGCAGCACACACACAAGAAGAAGCTACGAAAATCATGACACAGCATCAAAAAACACAAACTTAGCAAGGCAAAACAGTAAGAGGACAAAACTCTCTTTGAAACATGAGTGAATTGTTTACACAGAATAACTGACAATTTCTGCATGGTTTGCCTTTAAGAATTAAAATGCACCCTTGCTCAGTTCAATGCATTCAGGGGTTTTACTGCTACAGCTTGACTCCCTCTGTTATGACTAGTATCTTATGGTGGCTGTGGCTGACATTACTGAGTCATTTGAGACATCATGACCCTTCTCTACTTGTGCTACTATGTTTTAGCATTTAATACCATCAACATCTTCCTGTGACTGTGGCTTATGGCTACAGTAGACGCTAAGCAGCAAAAGTTACACAGTCTTGCTTTAGCACAATGTTGTCACTTTCTAACAGTGCTATCCAGTTATACGTTGTAGCTCCAGATTCCAGTTGGATCATCCAAAGTTCACATCTTCACTCCATGATCAATGAATCTAGGAAGGCTTCTAGCTCAAGAACACAGCAACATACGTCAGTTATTAAATTGAGTATTCATCGTCTACGTTGAGAACTGCTGGCAGTGTGATGCTACTTAAGCCAATGATAGGTCTTCTGCTCAGCTCCTGTGGCGGTTACACCCCCCTCAGTGTAAACACGAACCTTTGCAGGAGGAGAAATGAGACCACATGACTCGCATGCATTCATTAGTGAGCTTACAGACCAAAAATAGAGAGTTGTGATGCTGTCGAGAAGTAGCTCTAAGTATAGAGCGGAGTTTAGGGGGGAGCCAAATGCTGTCATCGAACCGTACAAGTTTCACCACTATGATGAATGCATTATCATGTTGCGGGTGATGAAACACAAGACACACTGATGTACAATGAAATACACATTAAGCATGTGGTTGTGAATAAATACACACACACACACACACACACACACACACACACACACACACACACACACACACACACACACACACACACACACACACACACACACAAACACAGGAACATACATAACATTAAGTGTGGCCTTTCACTGCTGCTTAGTGAGTTTGCCCACTGACTGTCTAATGTTAAATAATTGAGTGTTGCCTTGTAAAACATATAATACTTACAAGGTCCAGCAGACAAGATCTGTATGGACATGTCTTCAGCTTGTTCCTCCTCACTCTGCACTCAACCCAGTCAAATGACTAATAAAGCAAGCAGCATGGCAGCACAGGAGGGTTTCCATCCATTTAAGAGCTTCCAAAGGATGAGAGATGGTGAAAAGAAAAATGCTTGCGGCTTTTAAGAATCACAGCCTTTACCTCCTGCTTTCTTATCCATCATCAACACTGCATGTAAACACTGTCATTAGGTGTCACCTATTGTCAATGGCACAATCTCCACTGCTACATAAAACCACAGGGTATGAAACAATCTAATTCTTAACAAAAGAAAAGCAAGAGATCAGTATTAGTTCCACTTCATGTGCATAAATATCTAATGCCTGCACATGGTGTCACTACAACAGTCAAAGTGCCACACTGCAGCTATCAATCAAACATTTATCTATAGCATTTAGCATGAAAATGATCTAAATCATTACTGTATTTGCAAAGACATGACAATACTACCACACGATCCATACCCTATGTCATCTTTTGAATGAATGAATAAAAATCATTCTAGTTTAATTTCTCCAGTATAAATGAGCATCTCTCCTGCAGCACCACAACCATCCAAAACAGCGAATACATCCATCAGAGAGGATGCAGAGAGCATTATGATGATATTCCCCTGTCCCTGGAGCAGCCAAGCATCCTTTATATCCCCCCGTGTCAAGGAGCAACCAGCACGCACACACCACGTCCCCCTCCCCGACCCACCCTTCACGCTTAGCCCCTCCCCCGTTGGCAGTCTCTTGCAAGCGATTGGATGGTGTACGGGGGAGAGGTTGATGGCGATTGGACGGGTGATGGAGCGGAACCTTGCTTCCCTATGCATCAGTGCTCTCCAGGAAAAGACCGGGGTCGGGGAGAGAAAGGACAAAGATGATGATGTGGGAAATAGGAATGATATGAGGGTTGGAGGGGGAGGGAGGTCGATGAAGAGGAGAGGAGGCAGAGAGAGAGAGAGAGAGAGAGAGAGAGAGAGAGAGGTAATGAGGAGAGGGAAAAGACAGTAAGAGGGAGGTTGAAAATGAGCCGCATTACGCTGCTCACCTATATTTTTTTCCTAATGCTGTCCATGTATAAGATATCATCACTTTTATTACTACTATTAACATCAAGTCTTGCAGAGAGAGAAGACTATGATGAAGACTACAGTGAATCTGATGTCGACAGCATTGAGAACACGCTGTCTTGACTTCAGGGAAAATGCAGTTTACAGCAGATGGAGCCCATTAGCACAGAGTATGGTGGTGTATTTATGTATTTAATGTGTGTGTTTGTATATGGAGGGCAGGTTTCAGCTATGGATGGTGATAAGGAGAATCATTGGTGAATGTAACGAGTAGTGACGGTGCTTGGCTGGTGCTGATATATCACTGAGGGTGTTTGACTGTGCAAGTGCGTATAATGTGTGTTTTACTCTGTCTGCCTAAAAGCTTATTGTGTAGTTATTTGATGCCTTTAAAAACAATTATAATATTTCCTTTATTCTTTTACATTTTGCCGTTATATCAAGCTATTAAAGACACTGGAGAGATAAGTCATACATTCATTATGGAATTTGGGGCTTTACTTCAAAGCTTATTAAAACTGACAGGAAACCCATTTCACATATTTTTTAAATCAGCATAATTTTAATCGGAAAATTCTGATTACATGACACAGTTTTTGATTCAGTAATTAATAAGTCCAGTAAAATATTTATTCCAAATCTTTTTTATGCAGTCATAGAAATTTAAAGCTGTGTCCAAAGATCTTTATTCAGTGACATAAAAACATCAGTGTGCATGATTTTAATAAGTAAATTGGTGAATGTGATTAAATAGCTCCAGTTAAATGAAGTGACATGCTGTTTGGAGGAAGAAAGTTTTCAGATTTCTCTCCACCAACCCTTTTTTGGATTCGATTGTCCTGTTATTTGCGCCTACAGGAAATATTACTTGGCTAAACAGATATCATTATGTTGATATCCTGTGACAGGAGGATGCAAGCAGTGCTCTTTCTAAAACCAACACAGCCAGTGTTCCACAGCATGATCCAATTAAGGATGTCTGCACGAACACACACAAACATACATATACACGAGTTGGCAATAGGCAGGCGGAGAGGTCAGGATGCGCACACACAAACATGGTACAAACACATTCGGTGCAGAGTCCAGCTGTCTCCGTGTAAGACACCACAGGATGTCTAACTGGCTTTCCTCTCTTTCATCCTATCTCCTTTGTGTATATGTGTGTGAGTGAGTAAGAGATTTCCAAAGTTGCAGCTGTCATAAAGAATTTTGTCCTTTAAATACACAAGTGACTTTCCAGACTGATCAGATATGTTGCAATCCAATTGCAAAGGTAAAAAAAAAATACAACAAACAAGACAACACCAAGAGGTTGTCATTTAATCATCTCTTTCCATAGTAAGAAAAACAAAATAAAATTTTAAGGTTTACCTGCCACGCGAAATCTTGACCATGCCGAACACAGACTAGTATGCAAACACTCCTTTTTCCCACAGTGCCATAGTACAAGCTTCACTGAGAGCTATCAGTTGTTAACTGTGATCACACACTCTTCTGTAGACACAAGGTGGACGGTCAGACCTTGTACATAATACATGCCCCCATGCAAATTATGGTCGGCGCTTCACGTGCAATGCAAGCAAATTAGGTGACAGCACCTTGTCAGACTTTGTGCCTTTGTGCAAGCCAAGTTCAAATGAAGTTCAGCCAACTACTTGGTTAAGCTGTGATACTGAACATATGTCATGAGATGCGGAGAAAAGGATATGGAACTGCAGCCCATATTATAGCCTCATAGTGTATATGGTTCAAGTTACTTCCTTTTTTCCATCTTCTGCCTGTTTCTGCTATTGTTGCACCCATTTGGCTCCTTTTCTATTTCTCTGCATACTTTTGTGCATATGGGTCAATCTCAAATGATCAATAGTAAAAAAAAAAAGTGTACTTGTACACCATCCTTTGAAAGATATGACAAGAAAAAGAAAGAGAGGAAACAACTGAGGGAGAAAAAAGTTATGGAACAAGGGAGAAATGAGGGGAAGAGAGAGAGTGAGTAAACAAAATTCACTCAAACACACACACATGACCACATCCACAAACACACCATATAGAGTTTAGTCTTCCCCACCCTGGCCTCTGCAGGGGAGAATAAAAAAAACAACAAAACAAAATCCAATGAACTCCAGAGAAAACCACTTCCTGCACTGCTTAGAAGTGTGTGTGTGCGTGTGTGTATGTGTGTGAGTATGACTGAGTGAGCATGCCTGCCTGCTTGTCTACCCGCAGTGCACATGGTTAGCATTCAAAGCCCAATTCAATAGGAACCACACAGTGAGCTCAGTATGGGGAGAGATGAGAGATTGAGTTCACAGCTGAATTAAGCTGAACAGAAACACATGGAGGAGAGGAGAGGAGAGGAGAGGAGAGGAATGGAGAGGAGAGCTCCCCATCTCTGTATCTGTCCATGTTCAAATATTCATCTATTTTCAGGACTTCCAAGGACTGCAAATTGGTCTCATCTAATTCACCATACTATGCATGCTAAACATTATCAGTGCAGCAAGAGATCACAATCATCCTGACTTGAGCAGGCAGTTGGCTACTGTCGCAGATTATCTTGGACTGAGAGTTATGAGAGCATATCTGGGGAACAGTCCAACTATTTACTCTAAGCACGCTTAGTCTGTAAATCCATATGCAGGCCAACACTGTTTTTGGGACACTTGTGATTTTGGTGGATAAATGTCTTCTACAAAAACCCATCCAGATTATGGGCTTTTTTTCCCGTTTTCCCCTCTATCAAACACGTGCTCTCAATAAAGTGTGTATGAGCTCGTCTGATTGCATGCCCATAGCTAATCTAGTTTTAGTTATGGCTTCTTGAGTGTGTATGTATGTAAAATGAAAGCGCCTTTGTATAGATGCAGGGTCTGTCTAGGCCCCTGTGTGGCACTATGTGACATGAGCAGAAAAGATGAGCGCTGACAGTAAGAGAGGCAGGTTGATGAGGGTAGCAAAGTTGAAGAGGGGTTGAGTCTGGAGATGCAGAGACATCACTCAGCACTACAGTAGGCCTACATGCTACCAGTTCTGTGCATGAATTCTTTTTGAACATCACAAGCCTACATCATTAATTTTGGACCACTGATTTTAATATTGATTCCAGTGAATGAAAAAGGCTGCACATCAAGATTTGCTGCTGTTATATCAGAAATGACTATGTATTGTCTTAATTCTGGGGAAGTTAACCAGTACTGCCTACTGTAGCTCTGATTTGGCCAAAGATTTGATTTCAACAGTGTAATCACTGGTCTACATCATTGGTCAGCCTATATTAGGCAACAAGTAACCATAGAAACAATAGTGAGGATGTATGCTATGTTAATGGTGAAACCAACAGCTCTGAGGTGTTGACTTGGTTAGGTAATGCCAACCCTCTGGTGTTCTTCAGGCATTATTTTCTATATCGGGATACTTTGCTTGTCATAGATTATTGCCAACTCATCAACCCACATAGACAAGGCGGTTTCTCTACATATATATAGCTTTGAGTTCCCACCAGTGCACAGAGTTATGAACAAAACAAGTCTAAGCCCTGGAAAGACCAATGTTTCTCAAAACATGTTGGCCAAACAAACCAAGTTTAGAATAAAAAACAGGAAATACCCAGTTGAGGTTATGTCAAATCCTTTGAAAGGAAGCAACAGCGAATCTAAAACCATCACATCTCACGGAGGCAGAACCAGAATTCACAACAATATGGATGAGCACATGGAGCTACTGCACAAAAAGGCAGAGAAAACTCTGAAAAGGCACACAGTACATGATGGTTGGGAGGAGGCGAACAAACATAATAAATACTTTCCCACTTAGGGATTGAAATAGCCAGAAAATCTGTGTGTGTATTTGAATGTTTAGTCAGCCTTGCTGAAAAGGTACTTACTCATCTACCAACACAGAAACACACACACTCAGACAAACCACACATGTCCACACACATGTTCTTCATTCACACCACGACATATTATAAATGTCCTGTTGTGGCCTACAGCACACTTCATGTTCCGAATGTGCCACATCAGCTAATAAGTAAGTGAAAGATGTATTAGTCGTCAGTTCTTCAGAGAGGACATTGCACACCTGCAATTTCACGTTACAGTGCAACAGAACGCTTCAGGCAATTTGCTAAATCGACACTTAAATCAACAGCAAGTTAATTTTGTAGAGTAATTGAAAATGAACAATGAACAGGAAAAGAGTGGGTCGGAAATCAGCCATAAATAGCCAGTGCAACCTGATTACTCTGATTCACTGTGAGCAGCTCATGAATTTCTGCCCAATTCCAACCAAAATGTACAAAGACACCACACTGCAGCTTTAATTTTCGTGAGTCAGCCTCAGGGATGAACTTCAAGGGTTTTTGGGCAAAAGGCCTGTGCACAGGATTTGGCTGGCATGTCCCAATCATTTCCCATTAACACCCATTCAAATTCTGGTGAGTTGGAATAATAGGTCAAGCTGTCAATTGAAAACTTGTAAAATATTCATCCCGGAGCGACCCAATTGGAAAATGTCAGGTCAAAACTGTGTCAAACACCAAGGCTCACAGAGCTAAAGAGAACACAATCAGAATCAGAACAATTGATGTATATGACCCTTCCTTTACTGACTCTCTCCTCTTGCCTTAGTCTAACTCAAAAATACTTTCTGCTAGTGTATGTTGGCTTTCCTGCCACAGATTACACCAAGCCTTTCAATTTAAATTAGACTTTCTATGGAAAAGGTCCAAGACTTACAATGCATTTCAGTCCAAGAGAGATTAAACTGAATAATCTATGGCCAAGGAATCAGGCCCACATTTATTTGGAATAATCCATGTGCATACCCTAATAAGGGCCATTTAACTGCGCTGTTTATGCCCAAAAACACCTCACCCTGGAGAGAGTGACTTGGTATATTTTTAGTATGTAGGTCCTGGGGGTATTAGGGATGTGAACCAACAAGGTCATGGTTGCTAGCTGATGCCACAGAGGAGCTTGAGTCTAATGGGATTCGACGCAGTGGAGCTTTGATGGAGCACACCATTTCACTTTAAGTGGGCATGGTACATGGTGTTCTTGATGTTTCAGCTCTGTCTCACTCTTAGTCACATAAATACACAGAATGTATAAGTGACACTGTCTCATCCATTGTGAACTGGAAAGCATTTAGAACATCAGCCTTGCTTTTTCTGCCACAGCGGTTGTTCTCTTGCGAAACATAGAAACATAGTTCACGGAGCTCTGAAGCTTACCTAAACATGAAAATCCTCAGTTTGCACTTCTAACTGGGATTCTGTCTTTCTATTGGACAAATAAGATTAAGTAAAACCCTTTTCCTAATCACTGACTGGGAAGACACATAGATAGGGATGTTTAGCATGGGCAATAAACAGATCATTTGCATATGTAATGCTCTTGAAAGAGAGCCCTGACTGGTCCCAGTGGCTGTGTGATCAGACCTACCTGAGGTTTGACCTGGGCCATCCAGTTTGGATTCACATTTTGGGAGAGAGCCATCTAAAAAGAGACAGAAAGATGAAAACATTAGAAATTTAATAAAGCAAATAAAGGGTGAAAGCACTGTCCTGTGATCCCCTGGAGCAATACCACAACCTTTACCATGTTTCAGTGTCAGAACTTAGAGCTTTGTGATTACGGAGTACAAATGAGAGAGTGAGCAATTGTGGAGCAGCTCTTTGATCTGAGAATCTGGATAGTCCCTCACTGAGATAAAAAGCCATTAGAAATAATGCACGCAGATGCATGTGCACACACACACGTACTGCAAAAGTGCATGCTGGAGCTGAATATGAACTGGTGACCATCTAGATTGAGAATACAGATCCTTGTGCTTTTTATTTTCCTCCTTTATGTTATGCTCTTATACTGTCACAAACACACACCATCAGACACACACAAACATGCAGTCTTACGTGCGACTCTCAGCACATCAGCTGATCAGTAAATTAATCATTTAAAGATACAAAGTACAGTAGATATCTGTATCTCTAATGCCTGCGGAAAAATGTTAAGGGAGATGAAATGATAAAAGTATCTGATACAGGAACTATCTGCTTCTGTTTGTAAACGATATCGCCAGCAAAAGTGAAACCCTACAGTATATTTGCGTTTTTTCTGTGCTGTGCCCACCATTTTTGTAGCTTCCTCTTGGATGTGTGCTGCTTACAGTCTGGCACCTGGTCGCTACATTTTAGTTAAGTCTGGACCTCACCTGCACGCTGTGCCCTGAACGTCTCGAACAATACAAAAGAAAGAGAATAAGAAGAATCAGTAACAGTGACCAGTTTCAGTAGCACCTTCAATTCAGGATTTATTAATTAATAACAGCTCATTGTTAATATTCTGCTAAACCACGCACCTAAATCTTTTTTTTTTTTTATAATCTTTTTTATTTTGAAACAGAGAACTCATATGAGAAGTAATTCATGCAGATGACATCCACCCTGAAAATAAATAGTAATTCTATCCTCGCTCAAAGGACGCACTGATTTCCAAATTTAAAGTGACACGCATCTTGTTTCTGGCAGCAGACTGACAAACTTTCTTTCTGGGTCACTCATCAGTGGGACACTATAGTGGCACGAGATAACAGAGAGGAGAGGCGGGGAATGAGGAGCAGGGGCAGCTAAGCTCTTCTTCGCGCTGACTTCCCCTGGCTGCCTTTCTGAAAAGAACAGCCTGGCATATGCTGCTGCCTAACAAGGATTACAGTAAGCACCTGTTCACACATGGTATGTTTCATTTTACACAGTGTGGTATGAATAAAGTGTTGGGTCCGGTGAGGCTTTACATGTGTTTGGCTTCTGTTTCTTGTTTTCAAGGTGTGTTTAAATCTTTACAAAAGTGTATGAAAGAAGTTAAAAAATTTATTATAGTGAATGTTAAAATACTCAGAACATTTCAGGGTTAAACCTTTTTTACAAAGTGTTGGGTGTTAGATATTGTCTGGAGAAATCATGGTCAGCATGTGCTGCCAGGCAGGATTAGGTGACAACATGCTCATACCGACACCTACCAAACAGAGCGACCAAAAGAAACCACCGGGTCAAAGACAAGTGACTCAGCTTTCACCTGAAGCTGTGATCAAAATCAAGCTGTGACACTAACTACCAAGCATTCTCCAAAAATCTCCTCAGCTGAACTCCATCTATCTCTGGAGTGTAACAAACTGACATTTCTATTTTATATAAGCTGCTGATTAAAACACAACACTTGTTCCTACAGTTTCATCACAAGGTCACCATGACCAATCTAATGTTGACAGGTGGAAAACAGTGGAATGCCCCTTTAGGGAGGATGATTTATAAAGGATGTTAAAACCTGACGCAGGTTTTTATAAGGAGAAGAAAAGAGATCTGTTTCTTCAAAGCAAAGTGAAATTGTGCACTTTGTTTCACAGGTTCATCTTACAGTAGTCAAGTGTGAAATATCAAATCCATTTTATTTTCTTTGATGTGCAAACATTCAGTGTTTTATTGGCAACAAGTTTTCGCCAGAGCTCTACGTGTGAATGCTACATCAACAAAATAAACAACATCTAGCTACAACAACAACCTTGGCAGTATTTCTCTAAAACAGTACCGATGTAACAGTAGGTACTTCTGCAAGCCAATACAGTAGGATTGGACATTAAGTTTGATCCTCAACCTATTTTATCCGGAGCCAGAGAGGCCAAGCGGCAGTTTAGCCTTCCTAAGCCAGAAGAGCACTGGGTTGGCACTGTTCACACGACAGGGATCAGAGCTTGCTGCTGTCTTCAAAGCAAGAGGGAATGTTACAGTGTGTGTGTGTGTGTGTGTGTGTGTGTGTGTGTCTGTGTCTGTGTCTGTGAGAGAAAGCGACTACACAGTTCCTGTTGGACAGACTGAGCACAGCTGTTGACAGAAGACAAGCAGTCTAAGGCATCACACAAGCTCACACATGTATACAAACACACACTGCAGGCTGTGCTTCGATTCTACCAAAGCTGCGTCCATGTTGTGCTTAATTCGGTTTAGTTTTTTGTTTTTCTTTTCCCCGCTGACTGAGGTAGGACCTTGGCTTGTCTGATAAAAAAGCAAAGCATGCGGAAAAGTGCAGTGAAGCGCATGGATCTGTATCTGAGGTTGCAAGGATGCAGGCAGACATGTGCAAGTGTGCAAGGGTGATTTAAAGTCAGTGCTACACCATTAACCTCATACAGCATATATACCAAAATACCTTAAACCTAAAGAAAATCTCAAGAGTATTAATCTAACGCACAATTGAGAATGAAGTCCAGTGACCTATTAATTTTTTCACTCTACACGGGAAGGGAAACTGGCTCACTCACCATCTGACTTTATGAATGAATGACACACACATCCTGACACTTGACTTACTGACACTGCACTGCTCTCTTAAGAGGAAGTTCTTAAAAAACTGTGTGTCTCAGAACTCAAGGGGGGCATGGCCTCGTGAACTATGGTTGCTTTTTCAAAGTGCTTTTTTCAAAGGAGGCACAAAGCATTGTGGGAGGCTTGTGACTTCAGATACTAGATCCAGATGCTTCCTTGGTTTGAGCTGTAGGGGAGAGGAGATAGGGGAGGAACTGTGAAAGACGGGGAGGCTTGTAACATCTGCTGAGAGGGCATACTGAGAGAGGAGGAATGAAGAATTAAGAATGTGGAGGAATCCCAGCAAACATTTTGTGACTTAATACATGTTTATACAATGGTCTCCAGCAATGCTGAAACTCTTCTGGTTCCAAAAGCTGACATAATACTGTGAAAATGCTTTTGCTTTTCTGGGATAATGGTGGCACTCTCCTTTTAAGATCTGTGCCAAGTGTTGTAGCCAAACACCCAAGACACTTATGCTGTTTTTTATTTCTTAAATGTGATACACAGCTCTTAAGTAGTTAAAAAAATGTGATAAGCTTTGTTTGGATATCTCATTTACTAAATGTTCGAGAAAAGAAAGGCATGCTCTGTGGTGAGAATCACAAATAGAAGACCAGATATTACAAAACAGGATCATGATTTGAATATATGACAACCCTGAGAGGCAAGGTATGAGGTAATGATGGAAGGCTGTGTGGGAGAGGAGTGGAGGTGGTGATGAAAAAAGGATAGAATGAGAGGGAGTCTGCAGCTGACTGACAAGAGGTTTCTCTCTTATCAGATGGGGGATTTGCAGGAGACACACAGACCAGCCCACAGCCTATTTTTATGACCCGCAATTCTCCTATGCCTCCATCCCTCGTTCATTCACTCTATTCCTCCACCCCCCTCTTCCTTGCTTCCAGAGCCCCGGGCGACATGGGTGGGATGTAGTGATTTATACCTCTGTGCATGTGTGTGTCATGTGTGTGTGTGAGAGGTAATGAGGCTGTCCCACGGCTACAATTCCCATCCTACAAACACATTACACACCTATTGGAAGTCCTGATTATCGACGTAAGACTACCAGCCATCTTTCAGGTATATCATGTGTTATCAACTGAACCTAACCATGATGGCTGGAACAAAAATATCTTCATCAGTAGTGACCATTTAACTGCTTTGGTTAGTTTTATCGATAAAGTTAATGGGCCTGCAAAATTTCATGTTTATCACTTTACAAAACGGAAACATCGCTCTCGCTCCTGATTTGCTTGATCTTGAGATTTAGTTCAAACTGTCCCGATTCATTAGCATTCAAACTTACTGGAAGAGATCTGCACATTTCCCTTGCGTAGAAGAAAAGAAAACTCCGGTCCTCGTCCGTGTCTTCAAAGTGACCCCTGGTATGGATGTACGTGACATTTAACAACAATCAATAATCTGGTGAGAGGGAGGGGTGTTACATGTCCATAAAATGTATTACGACTCTCTCGAAAAGGTCGACAGTCTCTGATGAGATCGATCAGTACAGCCTAGCTGTAAAATAGGTAATTGCCTCGCTGTGTTACCTTCTTGATTTTCTTCTCCATAAAACTCCTTGATCAACACAAAAAAAGGAACGGACAAGAACAAGCATCCCGACATCTGGCCCTTATTGGGAAAATACAGTAGGGTTTTTATATGAACTCAGGAGAGGAGGAGAAAATTGTCTCTTTTAACTCATACAGTACACACGCCTGGAATCACTAATTTCTGGTATGCTGCTACATGCTTGTTAGCCATGTGACTATTTGTATTGAAATGATTTTCACAGTAACATTGGTTTCTTTTGTGAGAGAACTTCAAGCATGTTTGCTTTAGCATCAGGATTTTTTTTTTTCCAAATTTGCACACTTAACTAATTTTAATGTAGATATTGACTATTTTATTGCTTACTTGTTTATGTGTATTTGAGATGAGAATGAATTTAGCCGTTTTAAATTATTTCAAAAAGGAAAATGTTTGTACGATGTGGTGCCATGGGTCAGGTTGATCATTTTTGTGTTCCTGTATTTTTAAGGCTGGGCAATATGATATTATGTCATTATGGAGATATAAGACTATATGTTGTCTTAGATTTTGGATATTGTTGTTGTAATGTGGCAAAAATTGTGTTTTTCCCCCTCTTTTTAAAGGCTGCATTACAGTATAATGATGCTAATTTATCGACTTTTCAATTGTTTTAATGCTTGCCTTAATCCACTTAGTCGTTATATCCACATTATTGATGATTACTGATCAAAAATCTCATTGTGTTAACATTTTCTGACCCCCCCCAAAAAACAAACAAAAAAACAACAACAATAGTCATCCCTTATAACTTTTTTGCATCAGAGAAGGTTTAGTTATGTTGGATTTTGCCTCCCAGACCAAGCATTAATAAAGTGCTTTTGAGAAGATTTAAATATATTGAGATATATATTGTGTATTGCGATATAACTAAAAAACTATTGTGATATAATTTTCAGGACATATTGCCCAGCAGGAACTTCTACATTGAAGACATAGCAGTTGTGGTCAATGAGTATCATGATGACATGACATTATCATGATGATGACTTTTGATGATGATGATTTGCAGAATCTGGAAACCATCCAATTTAGAGTAATTTTTCACACAAACAGATTATGCCACTGTTTTGTTTGGTAGTGTGTGTCACATTGAGACATACTGATGTATTAGATTGAAGAAGAACTGGACTATTACCATGCTATCAGAACAGAATGTGCTTACAGTCCTGCTGGTGAACTAAAACACTGACCAACAGAATCCAAAGGTTCTTGCCAAGAAGCCAGAACATCTTACCAGCCTAAATATAATGGCACTTTCAGTTTAACTGGGTTTCCATGCAAAAAAATGCAAAGCTATTTTGTACTGTATCTGTCACATCATGAACATAAAAGCTGCAATCATTTATTCTTAAATGACTACATATATATTTTTCAATATATTCAAAGCTAGTTCTCTGATTCTCCTTCAGCTGAATATGCAAGATAGCCGACTGTGCATGCAGGCCCAGGCGATTTAGCAGCGCAGGCACTGCCAATCTAAGCTTATAGTCTTTAACTCTGACCAACTGCCAATTAGGCTGCCCCTGGATGCAACCGAAAGGTTTCAGCCTCATGGAGAGCAGAGTAGCCTACATTTTGCAGGGTGTGCTCCACCCAAGCTTCAGCTCTATAATTTGATGAGTGAAGGCTTGTTTGTCCCTCTAAGTATGTCATGTCCTCTCTCTCTCTGAATCTCACTTTCCTTCCCCGCTATTCTAAATTTTCATTTACTGTCTTGACTTTACTTCTCTGGCTTTACTCTGCCTGTGTCCTCTTAATACACACTTGTCTTTGCCTTCCTATTTGCCCCTCTCACTCTCTCAGTACGGCTTTCTGTGAATTGTACGCTCCAAGATGCATACTGCATGGCCTGCTGAAGGCCTCTTCCTCATCTACATGATTATATAAGATTTCTGCTTGAGTATGCAAGATAACATTAGGTCATTATGCTTTCATCGACTATGACTGTGCTAGAAGAAAATGAAGAATCACTGCTCAGTGATTTGGCTCTCATTACAGACTGCGCTGGCACGGGTCAGTGGGTTCACTTTGGGCACAGAAAAATGCCTCACTGCATTGTCAATACTGACACTGCCATTGTTGATGCTGCCTTTTTTTCTAGGATGTAAGATGTACTGAACGACAAGCTCTTAAATAAAACCTGCATAAAGAAGTGCAACAAACATTACTTATGTTTATTTAGTTGTTTGTTTAGCATCAGTTTGGTATTATAGGGGTTTTACAACCTGTCTGTGTGATACAAGTCTTTCATAATTGTTCTCAACAGAACAACAAATGAAGACGCAGAGATAATCACTTATGCTCCTGCTTATCAATTATTCTCCTGGTATAAAAAATCTATTATTTAACACTGCAGACTGCAAAGATACTCATACATGTATAGTTGAAAGCCTGTCTGCATTAGTAATGAGCAGGCTGGAAGCCATTTTCACACAGTAAACAGTAGATCTTTGCAACAACTCTAAGCCTCTGTGACTGATGACCACTGTCTCACGACCAGTGTAGTTATGACTGGGGATACAGCTCTTATGCAAGTTGTTTAGACAGTTATTTAATCTTATTCCAGCATACAGTACATCTGGCTGCAGCTTTTATGTCAATTGAGTTTCACAGTGCAGTGCTGTGCAATAATGCTATTGCACAAGTCCAGTAACTTAATTACAAATCACTCAAGAGACTATATATGAATTAATACCTTGTAAAAGTATACTATCGTGCAAATGTTATTTTTGGTTTTGCCAAGATGGCTCTGTTCATAGTCGTCCAATATAAGTGACAGTGGTTCATTTTAAGATGCAGCAATGTAGTTATTAATGTGGATCTAATGGCTCTGGCATGAAGATATGACGAGAAAGAGACAGAAGCTCTGCATTGCAAAAGTTTACAGCACATAAACATATGCTGAAACATCAAATACTGGATAGTAGCACAGCATTTGTAAAACATGCCTTTCAATCTACAGACAAAGGCAAATCTACACTAGAGGCATTGGTAAAGTTAAAGGAGTGCTAGTTTGGTTTTGGTTGCCCTGCAAATTGATCCAGGTTTAGACCATAGTCAGGTTTTGCTCTGTTTGATATATTGAGAAATTTATACTGCCAGTGATGTAAGTTTTTTTTGCCATGGGCCATTTTAAACAGACAACACCAAATTTAAGCTTTTAGTGACAGCCTACAGGGGACAAACACAGATCAGCATACCACACTATTTCTTGGTCCTTCATGCATGCATACTCTAAAAAAAAGATGCATATTTGAGGGCTATTGTTTGCTTAAATCATTGAAATCAACGGGCCTATAAAGTATTAAGGACAGGCATATGGGACAGGCCTTTATTTCCTTTCACACAAATCTGTTGCTCATCGGGAAATATAATCAAATTGTTTATTTTAACCATTATGAAAATTAATTAATTCATTTTCCATAACCGCTTATCCCGTTAGGGGTCGCGGGGTAGGTGCTGCCTATCCCAGCTGACATTGGTGAGAGGTGGTGTACACCCTGGACAGGTCGCTAGTCTATCGCAGGGCTGATACATAGAGACAGACAACCATTCCAGCTCACATTCACAGCTATGAACAATTTAGAGTCACCAATTAACCGAACGTGTACATCCTTGAATCGTGGGAAGAGGCCAGGGACTTTAATTGAGGTTTTACAGTATATTATCTATTTTAAATGCCGATGTTTACAATGACAAGCAGAGTGCTATCATCACTCATCTACTCTCAAACATAATGAATTAGGCTACATTTTTGAGAAGACAGGAATAAAGATATTGACAGATAGTGAATCAGATTCAGACATACAACACCAACCCATCATCCAAGTATTCTAGAAAGCTCTTTTAATTTACTCAGATCATGGTCATAGCCTGTGCTGCTGGAAGAGATCTGACAACAAAACACTTCCAGACTCACCCTACAATTCTTGACTGCTCCACAGCTAGGCAAACTTCCAGTTATAAGCAACTTGCCTTGGTAACAAATTACCCATTATTTCAAGTTGGGGACATGCTGCTAACTTGTGTGGGCTCAGAGCAATCATCAGCATTATGTTATTGGGCTATGCCTCACTTTGAGGAATGTTTGATTAAATTCCAAATCCGCAACCCAAACAGGAAACAAAGGGGTACTATCATCAATCGTACTCAAAGCACATTGGATATCATTGTCTAACGGTCAACTGATTATGTTATTTATAAACAACTAAATACAGTTAGTGTTATTGTATTTCCATGCTTTAAAAAGGCTTTTTTGCAAACACTTGTAAGCTGTAGTGATATATGCCTTGATAGATGAGCATGACAGGATGATAAGGTTAAAAAAAAATGCCTGGTTTCTATCTTCACAATGTTCAAGGAACCAGTTGAATACTTCTCATCCTTGACCAGTGGCAATAATTTTGGAATTGGACTTTAAGTAACGGCATGAGCAACCTGGGAAGAGTGACTCAGCAGCTGAGCTGTGATCCACAGCATCAGTGTGGGACTCAGAGATGGAGCTCCATCTGCTCACTGAAAATAATCAAGCAAAGAGGAACATCAAGTATTTTCAAGGGCCAATGTGAATATCATTGATTCAGGTGAAGAAATTGAAAAAAAACTAGTGCAGGATCAAATACTAGGGCTTTGAAACACTTGGTGCTTTGATGGAAATCTCAGTTTAATCATCCATACAGGCCAACAGCTTTGTAGCTACAACCTCACATTCGGTTATCCAGCCAGTCAGTAAGTTAGTAAGTCCCTCACTAAGTCAGCCTCTTAGCCAGTGATCAAAGCAGCTCAGACAGCCAGTCAGTCACTTTAGGTCTTGTTCAGTAGAAGAATCTGACATATTCTAGCCTTCTAGCTGGCTAACTAGGGCACCAAAGTGCATCCAGAGCCCCAGCAAAACAAAGCACACTCACACATACACAGAGCCCCAGAAATAAAGTGCTTGGGATCAACTAGGATGAGCAGCTGTGTGCCAAGATTTCAACATGCAACAAGCTGGCAGCAATTAGGGAGCCTGCTGGAGAGGCTTCAGGGAGCAAGATGGCCCTTACTACTAGTCCTCCTTCACAGTGAATCTATACAAAAGATTGGGATAAAGAGTATGCATGTATGAACAAATGAATGACTGACTGACATGTCATACAATATTTGGACCAATTGCAGGTGTGGATATCAGATTGACATGTTCAAAAGAGTAAAGGTAAAGGTAAACAAAAATGATGGATAATATGTTTTCAATGTTAGATAGACTGAATGAGCATATCTATGATTTAGAGTCTGCAGCAGGACTGCTTGCAAATGGTTCTTAACATGGACGTGGCTGAGCTGACAGCTAGCGGCTAAGAGGCAGCTAATGGTCAGTGACAAGGGCGGAAATATAGACAGTGCAGGGAGAGTGGTTGCACTGGGACCTGTGGGGTGGAGGGGCCCATAGAGAGAGTGGGCCTTTGCAAGTGATTCAGATTGCCATCTCGAATATATATTCCTGTGTTCAAAGAGGAATGTTAAAAAAAGAATATTTCTAATTTAAAAATGGTGCTGTTTGGTATATATGTCCTCAAAAAGACAAACCCATATATGTCATGGTTTACTTTTTAATTTTTTTTAAATAGTCAGTGGCTATCTAAAACATGAAATCATATGCTTTTTCTACATAAGCTATAAAATCTATAAATAAACTATTAAAAAAAATATTCAATTCAATGATTAATTTTCTTAATTGTATTTTGTCAGATATGCAATGATTGCTGGGTAATACGTATGTTGATGTTGTCCGGTGTCAAGTCTCTATATATGTCAAGACAATACATGCACAATAGCGTGCACTGGGACCCATCATAACAGTGTGCACTGTGGCCCATCGTTACTTCCTTATGCCACTGGGTGACAATGCTGTTCCACCACCGTGGGTCAGGATGGCATTATCAGCGGTAACCGCCATATAAGCACAATGCTGAGCGGCAGTGATGAGCTACACACATACACACACACACACACACACACAAACACACACAGGGACTCATGTGCACCAGTAAACAGCCGGACCAGCTACCACAACAAACAACAGAGAAGCTCGGATTATAACACACACAGAGGGAGTGTGACTTCATCTTCTGCTAGGGACACCATTACTCCCCTATCTTCACATAGCGTATAGTTGCTTGCTGCTATAGTAACGCTCTGAATGTTGCATAAAGCTCATTTAAAAAAAGTGAAAGCACATGACATGTGATGAATTAATGGATTCACTGACATGTATTGACTTGTAATTTCCTCATCTTTCCAATATGTCCATCTTTGTGTGCCACGAGAGTGACATAAAATATTACACATTAATCGAACAAGGTAACTAGCAACTTTTTACACAATCAGCTCTATCTTGAGCTGGAGACATGCAGTTATTTGACATTATTCCCTCAGCATTTAGTCCTGTTCTCCATTTTAACAGCCCAGAAACAGTTTTCCATGCTTTCTCTTCATAATAGTATCTTATAAAAGTTTCCTGAGGCCATAACCTATTTCTGTCTCCATCATGAATACTGTATGAACTGCGTTTGCCGCTATATAAACATCTAAGCAGTCCAACTTCACTGTGAGCCAGCTTTCCAGCCTGATACAACACAGCTATAGGAAAATACATTGGCAGGCATCCAACCAACCGTAAGAAAGACTGCAGCATTTGAAAACAATCCACTTTGACAACATTCCTAACAGTCTAACTGGCAGAGCCAATTTCTAGTGGAAAGTATGCTACTTAAAGACTATTAAAAAAGTCTATATGTATATATATATATATATATATATATAGATATCTATATCTATGTGTGTATGCCCACGCAAGCATGCCAACTACATTTATTGATTCATATGCACTTTGGTTGACATGTGCAAATGCTGTCTCTGTGTGTGAGACAGTGAACAGCAGACCCCCAGGCACCAGGTGTCACAGAGAGAAACAGCTGAGAGACAGAGAGACAGCTGCTTCTCCTGGTGTGTATCAGAGGTGGTCCCCCTTTAATGGTGGCAACATATACCCAAACACTTGACTTTTACTTTAAGGTGTACCTTCCAGAGGCTGAGACTGCACTCCTTGCCCTCCTAATACCTGTGTCAGATTGGATTAAAGAGGTATTTTATAGGGATAGAACAAGTGGCAGCTTGAGGGTGAGTTAATATCCAGGATAGCATTGGCTAGAAAACAAGGACAATGTTTAATCTAATCACATAATGTTAAAAAGCCTCGGCTCTAAAACTTTCCAAACCATGTTTATACACTATTAGAAACACTTGTTATTAAGGTCTGACAAAGCCTGTATAGCATCTTATGATATACCAGAAAGATGTACCAATACCACAGCAAAACACAGATTTCTACATGAATGGAATATACACCATAATATAACAAAGTTACTTTGTAACTCTACCCAGTAACAGATTATCATTACAATAAGAATGCTCACCTTGCACCTACAACTCAGACATTGTTTCTCACAAGCACTATCACAGCAAAGTGCATGACAATAGTCCCCTTGTATTAAACTGATATCTGGTCCCAGTGCATCGCTCTTCAATAAGGCGTTTCTGTCTTGAATGCAGAGTAGTGATAAGGTAGGTAGGCCTATCCTTATTTGTTAGCATGATGCCATCATATCAGACGGGCCCAGTGCGTTGAATGCAACCTATTGCCCATACGTGCGTCCATGGCCTAGCCTCTATCCGTGCATCAGATGTGAGAGACCTGGTTTCAGACTGGAGTGATGCATGGCCCCACAAGCCTGTTCAATCTACACGCCTCTTAAGATAAAAATGAAATCACAAAATGTTCGACCCACATCCAAGGGGTTCGTCATAGATTCAGCCTGTAACGTCGAGATACTCGTAAAGCCCGAAGAGACTGTGGTCGAGCTGTAACCATCCACACCTTCTAGCCTACTTGGTCCAACCCAAAATGGGGTCACTGCCTAATAATCAAACGCACATATTTCAGGAGGTGTTATTCACGCTGCTGTCATCAAAGGCTGCGGGATGACAAGTCAGTGGACTTAAATGTGGTAAATAACTACAAGCTGTGCGCATCTCTCCAGCACATCCGACGCGCATTAAGCCTATGCATCTCGCCCATGAAATCCATGAGTGCTTTTTGTCATTTTGGCAACAATGTGGCAGACCGCCAGTGATCACACCGACAGCTCTACTGTAGCTCACCCAGAGCCAGACTCGCCCCTTCCCGACTTACCGGATTTGAAAAACGCCGCTATGTCTGCCGCGTCCTTCGCAGCCTCATCTAGTCCCTCTCCTGCGCTCATGGCTGTGGTCGCTTGTGCGGAAATAGCGATAGCTATCCTCAAACGGTTTTTATTGTTGCAATAATTATTTATCAGCAAAAGCGGACGCCTTTCATTGAAGCGGATCCGGTCATACAATCTGTGCTCCCTTCATTAAGCGAGAGACCTCCTCCTCCATTTTGGCCGAGAAGGGAAAATCCTGGCGACCGATCGGCGGCGCTCCCGAGTTGGGACGTGAGGGAGGGGAGGCGGAGGAATGGGGGTGATAGTGTGAGAAGGCGGAGGTAAAAAAAAAAAAAAAAGAGGAGGGGAGGAGGACTGAGGGAGGAGGGCTATTCCGTTTCGAGTGGTGGGTGGGGGTGGGATATCCTGGGATTCCGTTTCGGGGGGTTTTGGTGCATTGTGCGCCACCCAAATTTAGTGTGTGCGCCACAGCACATCAGCAGCCCCCAGCGTCACTCACTGCGGTGCTGATGCGGTTTGCGTGGGAGTCATTCTTCAGGATTTTATTCCGTTATATCTTAAGCCCAGATGTTATGACGGGATGTCACATCGACAAACATCATGCTTATTTATTACACGTGCAGTAGTAGTAGTGTAGTAGTTCTCACACTGAGCCTCATTATACAGGCCCTTATTGCTAAATTCTTGCAGAAACAGGAGTTTAATATTCCCATGAGGTCATTGAGTTCTGCTTTTGCATTATTTAGTTTCCTGACAGTTGTGGCCGGGGTGCATGATTGCAAGTCGTTCACAAGGGAAGTATTCCTTTTGCAAGTATGGCTAATCGTGTTTAGCGGATAAGAGTGAGAAAATGACGATGAAGGAGAAGGATTATTTAATTCTCTCTTCATCTCCTAGTGACGAAGATGATGCTACAGTATGAGGTCATTTGCCCCACAAATCTAACCCAGTTCTCCCTGACAGCTGCAGCTCAGTTGCTTCAGCTGGAGACAGTGCACTGCTGCCATCTAGGGGTTGCCTTTACAAATTGCTCTGGGTAGCTGACTATTACACTGATTTCACTTTTATTAAAGGTCCAGTGCTTAGCATTTATGGGCATCTACTGGAACAAATGGTATACAATATTTATGTATATTTTTATATAATCATCTGAAAATAAGAATTATAGTGATTGTACCATTACAACATAAGGACAGGATCTGTCATTTCCATGCTTTCCATGTACGGATATGGGTAGATGACAAGCTTTCATTTAATGTACATATTGCTATTCTAGTTAGGAAGCTTAATGTGTAGATTATTTTAGAAATAATTCCTGTTTTACTTTCAGTGTTGAGAAAAAAATCTTGTGAAAGCTACTTTTCTGTCTGTGATTGATTATGGTAACATACCGTATAGGCATGCAACCTCCTTCATTTTACATAGCCTTGATTCAATTTTCTATGCATCCCTACATTTTATTACAAATGCAAAGTCACTTATTCATCACTGCATTGTTTATGATTTGGTGGGTTGGACATCACTGTACACTTGCAGACAACAGTACTGGTATATACATATTTTTTTTAAGATATTTTTTGGGCATTTTGCCTTTAATGGGACAAGACAGGTGAGCGTGAGGGAGAGAGAGTGGGGGGATGACATGCAGCAAAGGGCCACAAACTGGATTCGAAGACGGGACACCGCAGCAACAGCCTTGTACATGGGGCGCCTGCTCTAACCACTGAGCCACCAACGCCCCAGCACTGGTTTATTTTTTATCTATAAAGCAATACTGGGCAAATTCCCCGCCTACCTCTGCACCCTTCTGTGTGTCAGCTCTGGTAGTTACCAGCTATGCTTGTCCAAGGGGTTGCTTTCTAATGTACCCTGGGTTTTAACAGCTCTGGGGATTTTACTACTCTGCACGTTGGACACGGAACCATCTTCAAAAAGATTTAAAAGTAGAAACACTTATATTCATTGATGAATTCAAGGCAACATAACAAATGTGGTGACAGAGACATGTGCTTGTTTTCCTTGAGAGGCCACTATGCTTGAATAGTTGTTGTTTTATTGTGGATTTTTGTATTATATGTTGTATTTGTTGATTTTAAATGTGTTTCCTTGGCCAGGTCTCTCTTGTAAGAGATTTTCAGTCTCAATGGGACTTAAATAAAATACATGAAATAAAATGTCTATGGGTCTTTCCCAAACTGATCCCTCATCACTCTGTCATGGAGTGTAACTCTGATTGTGGTCACCTTCATAGCTGAATGAAGCACCCTTCATTGAGGTGCAGGGTATGAATACTCAACTCAACTTTATTTATAGAGCACTTTAAAAGCAACCACAGCTGAAACAAAGTGCTGTACAAAAATAAAAACATAAGACAAGCAATAAAAACAACAAAACAGTAAAACAAGAGCAGAGTCTCACGCTGGGTTAAAAGCCAAGGAGTAAAAATGGGGTTTAAGACTACTACTACTGAAATACAGCACATCTGTGTAGACAGGCAATGCATTCTGTTAGCACCTGTGCTCCGAGAAAAGGTGCGTTCCCTCCTCATTTGCATAAAATTGAATTAAGGCTCCTTTATGCAAATCAGAGGCGTTCAGCAGAACTCACATCCTCTGAAAACCTTTTAAGCTAAACTAACCATTGTCAACCTAAAACGAAGACAGATTCAGCAACTGTGTGGCTTTTATCTCAGCAAAAATGTTTCAGAAACACAATCTACAAGAAAGTTGCTAAATGAGCCGCTATAGTGATTTGGATTGAAATCCAGGAACAGACAGCCCGCATGTCTAGTAGCACGCCCATCAAGCATCCAATGCTGGGAAACAGCACAACTCCTTGCGTCTAAAAATGCCCAAGTGGACCCATACCAATAAGGAGCGGGTCCTCTCCCATAAAGGCCGCCATGTTGTTCTATAGTAGCCCAGAATGGACAAATCAAACACTGGCTCTAGATAGGGCCATATGTGCTTTGCGTCAAACTACGATAGTTTTCCTACACACTTGAAGGAAAAGAAGACGACATACTTAATTAATTCAATTCAATTTTTTTCTTCATCTGTTACACACACATGCACAATCAGGACCTATAAATGCACTGAATGGAGAGAAGTCAGAGTGAGGAAGCTGGCTTGGACAGGATCCCAAGTGGTTAGGGGCTCAGTGCTTTGCTCAAGGGCACATCAGCAGTGCCCAGGAGGCAAACTGGCACCTCTCCAGCTACCAGTCCACACTCCATACTTGGTCCGTTCAGGGGACTTGAACCTATGACCCTCTGGTTCCAAAGCTAAGTCCCTTTGGACTGAGCTACTCCCGCACACAGAAGAGGCTTCAGTTCTGCAACCTCACCACTAGATGCCACCAAATATACATAAGACAATACATTACATGCTGCCAGTGGTATGAAATGGTGATGATGTTGTAAACTTTTTGTGGATGGATGAAATTAGATTTAAAACATTGCACTATAAACAGTCCACTTTTAATGTTAATGTTCCTTATTTTGCTGCTTGTTTTTATCAGCTAGCATAATGTCTGATATCAACCGAAATGTAAATTCACATAAGTTGTTGCCAGAACTTCCTATAGTATGGTACTAAACAGAAATATGTCTTGAACAAAGTTAATATTCTCCTGATCTTCCTGATTTGTCTTTCTGAAAATACGCCATTTCAGTGTCAGAATGTTTAAACGGGAAAGGGCTTGTAAAAATGGGTCCTATATTTACTTCTGTGACCATGGAGCGAAGGAATTGTTCATAATCTGTACTCACGTTCATTTTTCCCATTGGAATGAATGGACTCAGGACAGCTAGTAGTCTCCAAAGGGGGCAGGGCAGTGGCAAAACCTCAGGTGACACAGAAACAGGAAATGAATCTTATGAGGGCCATCTTGGTTTATCAACAGTCTCAGTCAACAATCATTCACACTGGGCCTTAAACTTTAACTCAACTTGTATAGCACCTTGCTTTAAATGCCTCAATACTGATACATGGAGCAAGAAGAAAAAGCCTAAATAAACTGGTAGATAGGTGTCCTGTATCCTGTCCTGCCTTACAAACAAGTTAAGGCCTGTGACGTCATCAGTTTGACTGCCTTTCCCATTTCCCAATTTTGCACCTCCTAAACTCCTCAATCCTTTGGCTTGTGATCCGGAAATCAATCTCAGCGCTCCAACCTTGAAAGATGTCTCAATTTCTTAAATGCACCTTGAGGACTGAGGATCAAGAAGGCTTGCCGAAGGAGCTATAAGGGAGGATACACTAGTGTCCTGTTAGTGAACTGTTTTCAGCACCCTGGTGTAAAAAGACTTACACACAGCAGCTGAGAGAGACAGAGAGAGTATAAACTTTATATAAATAGACATGAGTGTATATGTATATGTGTGTATGTATGCGTATATATATGTATAGATGATAGAGATATATAGATATAGATATTTATAGATATATAGCCTAGATATGTATATTCTCCTGAGACACACTCTTTTGTTTGGTCTGTATTTTTAGTTTCTTTGAGCTATTTAGGATTAGTAGGACCCAATAAGTATAAAAAAAACTAAACACTGTCAACGATAATAACGTCTCAATGTCCTCAAACAATACTTCCTAATTAACAGCGTCTTAGCTTGTTACTGTTGCTAAATTTAGTAACATTTGTATTCCATATCAAACTACAAACATTATTAATCATAAATAAACAACTTTCAAACATAAAATGTGATCAGGGTTTGGACCTTGTCCACTTTGTGTCAGGATCGGCTGCAGACTGACTTGGCAGAGATGGCTGCCATCTTGTTTTTACGTGGATTAGTGTATTGTGCAAAAGATCCTGCTGCATGTTCACAGATGGAAACCTTGTTATGACATTTATTTCCTCTAGATAGTAAAGTTTGATTGTCTTTTCTGCCCTCCACCAGGGCCACTAGATGGGACAAAAAAAGTGTCCACGAATGAGGACAACAGGTGTAAGTTAAGTAGGATGAAATACACCCAAAGTCAGTCCAAAATGTGATGTTCTCATATGAGGACACAGGGTCTCAGGAGGATGAATTAGTGATGCTGATCGGCTGCGACACCATCTGCATCTGCATGTACAACACCTAAATGAATGGATTATTTTCTCCGAACTGGAGTCCCGCACCATCATGAATTTTTTCCCCTCCACCAGTCCTTGTGGGTGATGTTGCTTTAATTATGTATTTTTTATGTGAATATTTACTTAGAGAGGCTGCTTTCAGTAATTGTAAACGTTTCAATGCGCATAGTAATGTCACTGCAGCAACTATTGTGTGTTGAAACCCACAACAACATGCTTTGTTATTTGTTTTAATTCATATTTAACTGATGATGACTACATGTAAATAGACGCAGTTTGGTTGTTTGTACACGGGGTGGCGCACTAGAACAGGAAAACGCAAGTAATTAGCAGCAGGTGTGTGACGCGGTAAACTAACAGTTTTTGACCGTTAAGTGCAGCAGCGAGAGTTTGTGTTGTGTTGAAACTGGAGTTGATGAATGGACGCTCTCCTACGATGGACTCTGAAAATGGAAACATACCTGAGATGAATTATGGACAGACAATGTTTTATCTGTGTGAAGGTGAGCACATGTTTCAATTAACGGGTCACCGCACTCAGAAACCTGACGACTCCGACATTGGTTTATTGTCGTTAACGTCACCCTCGTAACGTTAACTAACAAGTTCTTAAGAGTTTCTTAATTTAAAGACTCTACATTGTGGGATATTAAGCAGCACAACTAACGTTATAAACTGTATTTCTAAACTTTAAGGAGGAAAATGAACTTAACTCTTAGCCAGAGAAGTGCTATGCTAACGTTAGCTTTTACTTGCTAGCTTAACGTTATGTCTGAACAACCTCAGTGTTTTGCTAGCCATGTCTAGCGGCCATTTTAAAATTTAAGGAACGGTTGTCCTTAACGGATAATTACAAAAAAGTGCAAGAAGGGTGTCACTTGCCCTTAAATCTTCTTTCTTGCTCCGAGAAATGGCACTGACCCGTGTAGTCCTCTGCCTGTATTTCTGATTTCTGCTACGTGTGTGTGGGACCAGCCCACTAACTAACCCATGTGCCCCTCTTCTCCCCCGTGCCTCGTTACCTTGGAAACCACGGACAACATACACGAGCACCGCTGACCAAACTCGTGGAGCCTCAGGCGTTTCAACCAGGAAGACAAACTTTAGAAACTTGTTGTCTTAATAAACTGCACAGCCAACTTTACGCGGATGAAGCTGGGGATTTAAAGTGTGGTTTTACAGAGGAGGCATTCTGTGAGGGGGGTGCTGGAGTCATGTCTTTCAACTCTCGTCTCGCCAAAGTCAGCTACAGGAACAGGCCCAGCCAACCCTCTGTCCCCGGGGAGACTCTCAAGGAAATGCAGGTAATTTGAATGTCATAATCATATCAACGTGTCACTTTATAAAATGACATCCAGCGGTAATGCAGACCCTGATTTGTAGGCCGAAGAATCACTGCAAGGGACTATTTGTCGTAGCGTAGAGAGAGCCCTCCGAGTGTGTTTTATAATTGTCCTTTAATCTCGTATTGTTTTAACATTATTTTTTGGCTTAATGGGGATGTGCAAAGAATCCTCACATTGACATTGAGTTATTATGATTGTTTTAATTCTATTTAAACACTTCTGTATTCATTCAGCTGGTGTGTTTTCACTCATACATGGCAAAATGGATCTCCCTTTCTTCCTTCTGGCAAGCTCAGATAGCTATATTTTTGTCTTGTTTTATCATCAATTAACATTTTGTCAAATTGAAATGTAGAAAACTAACAAAACAGCAGCCACACACTCAAACACTGTGCATATATCAGTTTAATGCAAGCTTTTGGTCATTGTGACCTTCTTCAGGCACCTTTCTTCTTTTTGTTTTGTTGTTTTCTACGGCTCTAAGTTCAGCTCCAGCACCTCTTTAAGTGTTTTGCCAATGGATGAGCAGTGGCTTTTTTCACTTTAGTCCAATTAAAATGTAAAATGACACATATAGATGTCTCTAACCAGTCAGATTCCTACATCTTATCTTGGCCTTTGTGCAAAACTCAAAACTTGGAAAACTAAAAAAAAAAGAAGTTAATAATAATAATACATTGGATTTATATAGCGCTTTTCTGGATACTCAAAGAGGCTTTACAGATAACAAGAACAACAATCCTTAAGAAGGGAAACAATGCAGGGAGGGAGAAGAACAGTTTGTAGAGGTTGTAGGCAGTTTTGAAGAGGTGTGCTTTGAGGGATTTCTTAAAGTTGGAGAGCGAGGGGGAGTCTCAGATGTATTTAGGGAGTGAGTTCCAGAGGGTGGGAGCAGCTATGGAGAAGACCTTGTCCTGTCAGGTGTGGTGGTTAATCCTGGTGAGGGATGACAGGAGGTTGGCATTAGCACACCTGAGAGTGCAGGAGGGAGTGTACCCGTGGAGCTCAAGCAGCGAGGGGGTAGCCAGGTTGTGGAGGGCTTTATAGGTGATGAGGAGGAGCTTGAAGTGGATACGCTGGGGGATGGGGAGGCAGTGGATGTCATGAAGTCACAGGTGCAAGAGTGTTCGAGAAGACAAGCAGCTGAATTCTGAATTTGTAGTTTGTTGAGAGTTTTGGATGATGAGCCATAGGGGAGCCATAGAGGAGTTGTCAATGGAGAGGGAGAAGTTATGGGTGGATTTGATAAGAGATTTGGGTTCGATGATAATGACTTCTGATTTGTCACACTTGAGTTTGAGGAAGGCGGTTTGCAGCCATGATTTTATCTCAGTGATGCAGTTGGTGAGGGTAGAGTGAGTGTCAGGAGAGATGGCTTTGGTGGAGATGTGGAGCTGAGTGTTTTCAGCGAAGTGATCTGAATGCACTCTTTCTTCTAAAACTTTCAGGTCCTTAATATCTTTGTGTTAAATAATGTATAAAGAAAGATTGCCCTCCAAAGCCATTTAGCACAGCTCTGTGTGCATGAGTTTGGAGAGTAAAATCTTACGTAAGAATTTTCTTCTCTCCTATGTGAAAATACAAGAGAATGATGGGATTATCTACACTTCTTTTTCAACTTGAGAACCCCCACGAGTTCTGATAATTGTTCTGAGAATCACTACACTGTCATAACTAGCTGAAGCACAACCTGCTGTGCCAATGTGCTGGTTGTGTTATGAGCCATAGTTCACTAGATGGCAGTGTGTAGTTGCTGTAATGAGAGATGAGCCTCAGAGGGCTGGATGATGTTCCATCAAGGTATGTTTTACACCTTGTCATCTTTAGTAATGTCTTTAACAAAACAGTCCCTGTTATCTGTAAGAATTTGTTTCTATCTGATGTATTTACGTCACCCAATCACTTCAGATTCACCATTTCCACCATCATAAAGGTCAAGATGAAACAGAGGTGAGTGCTAATCAATTGAAAGAGTTTTGTTTGGGTCATGTGATCTATGTGGGGTTTTTAAATGCGTATGCACAGCTTGCAACATTTTTGCATTCCAGTCTTTGACAAAGGTTATAAAAGAAGTAGTCCTTGGTGAATAGCATTGACTCATTATAACCCTAGGCAAAAAAAAATCTAAAGACAAATACTTCTCAAGGTACCTTGGTTACTGTGATAAACAACAACTCTGCAGTAATTAGAAGCCACAGCACTTCCACTAAGAAAAATCGTCCCTTCTACAGGGACTTGATTCAGTTCATTCTCATTCCCTGACCGTAATGACAGAGAAAATATGTATCCACATGCAGATTCCTTCGAAAGGGGAAACACAGCCCTCTTATTTATGCATTATTCTCAGCAGTCAGTATTAAAGGGAGATGTGAATTGTTTGAAGCAGACGTAACAAAATAATCCTGGTCTATCAGGATCTGGACAAATAATCACTGAAATTCTTTAACTGACTAACTACAAGGCTCAAGACTTGAGAAAGTTTGATGTTTTAAAGCAACTTTTGTACCTTAATGATTGACCCTTTGCTAAGCCTTGCTCCTTTGTGATGGTCCGTTAAGCTGTTGGAGCGAGCGAGAGCCCACACTGTAACTAACTGCACTTCTTGGAGAAATATTAGTAACTTCTTGGAAAAATGACAAAGTGATTTCAGGGAGGAGACAGAGGGGTCTACAAAATGTATTTGAAGGATATATCCAGGATATCAAACTCACTCATCAACAAAAACAGGTTAAAAAGATAGAAATAGTTAGAAGCTAAAGCTGAATTATAGGCTACAGATAATGGCGTAAAAATGAACCACCACATCACTTGGCAATCGAGACAGAAGACGAGAAATATAAAGGAAAACTTCGTCGATATTCAACCAGCTGTGGTCCATCGCATTGTGTGCAGATGAACGGTGTTTGTCCTCCCCCCCGTGCCACCAACTGTCGAACCTCTGCCAGTAGACAGATGGTGAGCTCTGGGGGACGCCAAACAATGTTCCTCTGCACACAATGCGATGGACCACAACTGGTTAAATACTAACAAAGTTTCCTGGTTTCCCTCCACAGCTCCCTGTAAAGGTGGGTAGGTCATTATTTACTGTTATAATTAGTAAAAAAGCAAAAGCAGCACGTTTATTTAGTAGGCTACATCCTCAGTAGCTAGCTACCTAACCCTTATACTTTTAAGGCTTTGATTTTGGAACAGGGAGGAAACGTTTATCTTCTTCCAGCCTCTCTAGGTAACGAGATTACATGTGCGCAAGACACATTTAGCTCGAAATACACAAAACCAGCCTGAACATGAAAATTAGGGATGCACCGAATATAATATAATTGTTGTGGGTTGAACGGGGGTCACAGACACAGACAGTAATGTATTCCTGTCAAATACGGCGATGGAGAAGTCGGCTCCAATAATATCCTCTTCTTGGTGTCATGACTGCCTATTAGTACCTGAACAGCGAGCCAGCCGAACACAGGTATCTGGCGTGTCAGAGGAGAAACGAGCCGTTCACATTTCTGTCATTGTGGCAGGTAACGGCCCACAAACCTCACCGCACACACAATGGGCTGTTCCTCCGCACTTTAGGGACTGTTCTTTACTTATGAAGGGACTGTCAGAGGAGGAGGGTGGATGGTTGATTCTTATTTTATTTAGTTAGTTTATTTTGATCCCCCCTATGTTAATCACTTATTGATGCTGTTTTTGAAGTATGAATAAGTCAATAAGTAATTTATTCCATTGAAATATCATTGATGTATTATAGAAAAGTGATTTATCTTTTTTATAAATGACAAAAGGCACATCTGCCTCATTTTTGCTCTGGTATCCTGATACTACTCAGAACCGTGATACTTTCACTGGTATCGTACAGTGGGTCCCAATTTTGGTACCGTGACAACACTAATCTCGAGGGGGTTCATCTGCAAAAACGAATGAAAAACTAAACAACAATATTCGGTATTTGGCCAAGCGTTTAATATTATTCAGCTTTGGCTTCGGCCCCAAATTTTCATTTTGGTGCATCCCTATGAAAATAATCTGAAACAGCTGCTTGAGAATCTATGGAGCACAGCCGTGTAGGCGCTATGCTATGATTGGCCAGTCTGCGTTCGAGGAGTGGGACTTATCATATGGTCAATTGTGTCATCTTCTCTGCTGGTGTTCTTCTCTTCTTCTCTTCTCTCTTCTTGTATTAGTATATTAGTAGTATACTAATCGTATCGATAGTATCGATACTAACAGTGCACGCCACCTCAGCGCCTGTCGGGTGTGCGCAGCGGGTCCGACGAACACACGCTGTGCAGGCATCGTCTGGCAGGCACAGAGCCCTCGCTGCAACCTGGCTTGTTGTCGTCACTGTGCATGCATGCACACATTTCTGTTGCTGTAATATGGCCAGCGGCTGCAGGAGGATCAGAACAGCCAGTTTTGGTCAAAAATGATAAAGGAAAAAGCGCTCTTTTGAAATATTTAGTGAAGTACACAGTACACAGCACACTGCAGACGGCACAGCCCCTCCCCTCGCTAGCAGCTGAGCAGCTGGGGTCGCCAGTATCAAACTAAAATATAACTGCTAACGTTAATGTGGGAGCTAAGCAGAAAACTGTATCAGTCATGCCCGTCTGTAACATTAATAGACAATGTTAGTTTAACAGGACAACACAATTATGTGTGTCTGAAAAGTTATGTTAACTGTAAAAACACAGATTGAAGCTGAAAAAACGTTTGGTTTCTCCCGTAACCCCTGCTTTTCTGATCACATAGTGAGGTCGGAACAGGAGCATCCTGAGCCTAAACTATTTGAACAGCAATGAAAATATGGTGCCAATTCACCAGAAGCACAGAAAATAAACAGGGCTATAGATAAATACATTTGTGAGGACAGATATTGTTTCTGGTTGTTATTTATTTTGGGGGGATTTTTTGTTGTTATCATTGATGTTACTGTTCTGATCTTAATTTAAAAAATGATGTGCCTCTTAATTTTTTGCTGCTGTATCGAAAATGGTATCGAGTATTGAGTATTTTCCTGGGTATCGATATCGAGTTTGAAATTTTAGTATCGTGACAACCCTAGCACAGGCATGTCCAAAGTCTGGCCTGCTTTTAAACGGCCCATGGCTTGTCTTGCCTGCCACATAATATTGGTTAATCAAGCAAGTTCATGTTGCATTTTTTCCATCCACCTCATGGTGGCAGGGCTAAGGCACATTTGTAGACCTGCATCAAGTAGGAACTACGCAGATGGAGCTAATGCATTTTCATAAACAGACAGTAAACAAGAAAATGAATGGTTACCTGGCAGCAGACATTTGCAGAAAGGTAGCAGACATGGCCACAGCAAAGAAATGTAAACTTAGGAGCGGAGGAAATTTGAACATGGATGAAATGGTTGTGTTTGCCAAATCTGTGTGTGATTTTCGTTCTTTCTTTCTTTTGTCTTTATTTTAATAAATGATGTGAGAAGAACCTGGCCCCCAGGCATTTTGATAGGGTACACTGGACCACGCTTTATGTAAGGAAAGGAGATAATGCAGTCCCATAATTCCTCCGAGCAACAGTATTTAAAGGAGTTATTCAGTCATTCACAAAAACAAACCAATAAACAAATAATATGCCTAAATTTAACAATTATTTTCATACAATAATACTAACTGGGATCCATGTCTATAAATATAAGTGGACAGGAGAGTGAGCTTTTTTTTTTTTATTTCAATTCCAACCTTGGTAATGAAGTAATATTTTTGTACCTTGTCCACATTCTACATGAAACAACACTGTAAGACTGCACAATTCATCTTTGGAAATTGTAATTGCACCAGTACAGACCTACGTCAATGCATCTGCCATCACATAATTACTTAGCCTAGTATAAGTCCATTTAGATTCTCTTAACACCATGGTTGTCTTTTTTCTAAGCCCTAATGAATTCTCTTTCATACCTTTCCTTAACCACGTTTTCCATCGAGGGTGAGGAAAAGTATTTCGGAAAAAAAACGAGGATGTCATTTTTTAATAATTCAACCGCAGCCTTGGTGTGAACTGCCTTACGCATGAGATTGACCCAGAGCACTACAGTTTATCCTGCACTGGTTGGATATTTCTACAGCTTAGCTTGCCTTCCTTATGTCCATCTTGTTTTAGTCTAGTATTAGCAAAATAAACTTCAGACAATAATGGCAATATAAAATAGACAACAAAGTCCTAAAATACTGCACATCCAGATGTATTCTCCATTTTGTGCTGTAAGCTGGTGTAGTTTTAAAACCAATTATTTAAGCTCTACATGTTTGTGTCAGTTGCTGAGCATCCTCTGGGAGAACAGCGGACCTTTTCTCAGTCTTGCTCCCTCCCTCTCTATGTCTTTCTCTTCCAGATCTCAGACCACCCCCTCATTTATAATTTACAGTCACTCTCCTGTTTCATGGCAGCTCAAAACGAGACAGTTCAACTCGGAAAATCAGTCATGGCATAGTGAAAAATTGATGACCCAACTGCTTTTAAATGCAAAGCTGCGCAATCATTTCTTCAATATCAAACCGTCAGTCAGATCCTTGTGGGGAGAGCTGTGCTTTTCATCTGCTGGACGCCACAGTAACAGCTAATGGAATTTAATATTAATTGGCAGGTGTGTGTGTGTGTGGGGGGGGTGAGTGTGTTGTGTGTGTGTTGCGAGTGTGCGTCACGCTTGTGCATTCGCTGGTTGAATTATTAGCGTCTCCCCACTTCAGCTGCAACTAATAACTATTATACCCTAATACATCAGTTATTCTTTTCCTGTTCTTTCATTTAATCTATAAAATGTCAACAGAGAGCCCAAGGTGGCATTTTGTAAATTGCTAAATGTTACTCAATTTCAATGATATACAAAGTAGATAAGCAGCAAATTCTCCCATTTGAGAAGCAAGAACACCACTTTTTACTTACTTGATAAACAGCTCAAACCAGGGGTCTTCAACATTTTACAGGCCAAGGACCCCTGAGCTGAAAGAGAGATGGAGCAGGGACATAATGCTACATATATTCATTATATTGTATAAAACTGAGTGGACTCGGCATAATTCTCTGTATTTTTTCCGGTCTTGCAGTTGCAGTTGTAGCATGGTTAGATGCATTGTCCTCATCCTCTGCACTTTGCTGTTGGTTTCTGAAGTGAATGGTGTGTCAGAGTCTCTTGCTCAAAAAGTTACAAATTGATCCATTGTGGCCTACAAGAATGTCTGTGCACTTGAAATAGAAATACAGCTAACTGGCCAATATGTGAAAAAATAGTGCTGCACAGTGATTTAGCATTAGCTAGTTAAAATTATTGCGCAAGGACTGTCATTAATGTTGTGTACTGTGAAGGTTTGTGAGGTTTCGCTTATTAAGCAATATCACATGAGAGGGAGTGATGTTGTACTGTATATCGTCACGGCTGTGATTCGGTCAGGTCTCATGCCTATGATTGAATCACATCAGTCCCTCTCGTGTGATATCGCTTTTTTACAACAGTTCAACAACAGCTTAAACAGCAATGCTGAGTAAGGAAATGTTAACAAAAGGTGATGAAGTAAACAAATGTATGTTATGTATCTCTGGGAAAAAAACAGTTCCCCCAGTCTGTTGCCAGGCAACGCAGCACACGCCAGGAACTCGCAAGCTACTTTGTATTTACATTGATCTGCAACTGTGTAACTTCGTCCAGTTCGGCTGATGAAACGTTGGGAAACCTGGATGTTGGCATGGCCAGATTCAGCTTCCACTCTCCCTCATCCTCATCAGTAATAATAATACCCATCTTCTTGGTGTAACGCTATAGTGTCAGTTTGCGTCAATGTAGCGAGTGTGATAGTTATTTAATTAACGGTTGTATTTATATTTGTAACATCTGTGAGCGGAGTGATTTTACTGTTCCAGTGATGTTGTACTCTATATCAGCACTCATGGAGTGCCTCTCATCCAATTAAATTACTTGGTCAGAACTAACTGTTGTATAATACACTGCCTGGCCAAAAAAAAAGTCGCCACCTGGATTTAACTAAGCAAATAGGTAGGAGCCTCCTATTGGATAATTACTGCATGGGCGATTATCTTTCAGCTGGCAACAAATTATTTAACCCCAACTGGTGCAATGAGTTGTTTCTCATTTCCTAAACACCCATGTCGAAAGACACATCCCATGGTCGTGGAAAATGTTGGTCTGTTTGAGAGGGGTCAAATCATTGGCATGCATCAAGCAGAGAAAACATCTAAGGAGATTGCAGAAACTACTAAAATTGGGTTAAGAACTGTCCAACGCATTATTAAAAACTGGAAGGATAGTGGGGACCCATCGTCTTTGAGGAAGAAATGTGGCCGGAAAAAAATCCTCAATGATCATGATCGGCGATCACTTAAACGTTTGGTGAGATCAAATCGAAGAAAAACAACAGTAGAACTCAGGGCTATGTTTAATAGTGAAAGTAAGAGCATTTCCACGCGCACAATGCGAAGGGAACTCAAGGGATTGGGACTGAACAGCTGTGTAGCCTTAAGAAAACCACTAATCAGTGAGGCTAACCGGAAAAAAAGGCTTCAATTTGTATATAATATTTATAATATTTAGACCATGTCAGAATTAAAAAAACAAAAACAAAACAAAACGCAATGCCTGTCAGACTCCACCATTTTATTTTTACTCTGGTTAGCTGATACTAAAGTCACTGTATGACTAGTATCAGTTGGTTCAATGGTAATGCATAAACTATACAGAGAAGTGTTTAGTTTGTGGAACCTAGTGATCTTTAAGAGTTTGTTTTTACAGTAATTTTTAAAATTCATACTACATTGAGACATTATGTTTTAGGTGTGTGTGTGTGTGTGTGTGTGTGTGTGTGTGTGTGTGTGTGTGTGTGTGCGCGCGCGCATCTTGGTGTGTGTGTGTATGTGTAGCAACCTTTCCACCCCCCACTGCCTCTCACCCTCATCCCTGTCTCTCCATCCCATTGTTGTAATAGACATGTAAGGTGAGAGCAGGGCCTTGATAATTAGCTTGTAGACAGACGGTCATCCAACACCGCATTATCTAGTTAGCAGTCCCCTTTTGGAGCAACTCTCTCATAATTTCAGGGCAGTAACCTTTCTCACATGGCAAATAAGGAGGCTGATTGCTCACATACTGTAGCAAAGCCACTTGTTCTCTGTCTTGTCTTCTTTGTTGGAAGCTGTAATTCTCTAATGTCATGAAAAGCAAAGCCAATTAAGACGGGGGAATGACCTGAAAGGAAGTGTCAGACTGAAAGCCCAACGATGCTGCATTTTAAACCAGACTATCAAAACAAGGTAAGGTGACCCAAGACTTCTGAAGTTACAGACAGCTTGGCTTCTAGGCTATCTACTTTGGCCAAATGTAATTCATCATTAATGTGTCAGCATTCAGGAAACACCTGATGTGTTTGTATCAAAATGTAGCAGGAAGAAAAGTTAAATAAGGCCAAAGCAGAGGAAAAGTTTATAGAGAAAAACAGGTTATATTTATGTATGAAAACCTATGTGGAAACATTTTAGTGTGCTGCAGGTTGTGTAGGCTTCCTACAAGGAGCAATAGCTTTTATCTGACAGAAGCTTTGGAGTGGTATGTTTATCTGAGAAAGATACAGCAACAGTGAAGAGTTCCACTTTTTCCTAAATGCAGTAGACCAAAGTGAAGTGATTTGAAACACCCCGAGCAAGTGCAAGGTCTTCGATGAAAACAACATCAGAGCTGTTTTCTGTATTTTATGGTTGCTGCAGCTCTGAAAAAACACCACTACCTCCATGAATTATACATTTGAAAAGCATTTGATCACTTAGTTTAATTAAAATGCATGTCATGATTTTGCTGGGTTAAATTTGTATTTTAACATCTCTGTTACTGTGTAACTGTGCAATTACAGAATTTATGTAGAGACGACAATGTGAGGTCAGAACATTTTTTTCCCCTGCCTTTTTGCCATTTTATGGGTTTTGCTCTCATCATAGTGTGTCATCAAATGGCAGAAAATACAGAAGAGGTTCTGAAATTGAAATCTGAAAGTATTCATTTAAAAATTAATAACTTGAGCACCACATTTGTCATCATTCACAAAAAAATATTGAAGACTCAAGACTGTTGATCTAAATGGGAATTTTGTATGTTTTGATGCTGTTATAACTTTCAAAAAGGAAAATTACGGTGGCTGAGATGTTTCGAATGAAATGCATTCCCACAACGACTTGAAAAAAGGTATTAATGGAAAACACAAATGCAAAAGCCATAATGAAAATGGTTGCATGACTTTTTTTCTATCTAGCGACCAACTATAAATCAACCTTAATATTGCTATGTCTTCATACACAGAGACAGTTTAGGTGATATCAAGCCTGTAGGACCAGTGCTGGGCTTTGAAACCATTTTTACATAGTGGCCAAACAAGGAATTACAACTTCTGGGCCTGACAGGTGATGCCACTGTGCCCAAAAAGACCCTTTTTCCCATTGACTGATTTTGTAAAAGAGAAGTCTGTAAATCTGTAAGTCTAGAAGAGCCCCACGATTAAACATTTTTATCCCCATTCAACTTAGCAGAGGGATAAACTGGAAGTTTGCCACTCGGCTGCCAGAGGTACTTGGATATGCTCAGTCTCCCTAAAGCGTGATTTATACTTCTGCGTTGAATTGATGCTGTGCCTACTCTGCCGTAACCTAAGCCATAACCTGACGTGCACCTCCCCAGATATGTAAATACACGCTTCAACGCAGACATCCTGTCTGTTTTTGTAAGCTAAAACCATTTCCCTTGGTGGAAACAGTTTTTATTTACTTTTATTTCACAGATAAGAAGACAATGAAGCCTCCACAAAATAGCATTTCAAGTTTCGGGTGTGATTTATCCTGGCCTCATGAGTCGAGGAAATCTCTGCTAGTTGATCAGCTAACTTATATAATGTAAAATGCCATAGGCTTTTGCAAATAATGTTAGCATGTTATATTTGCTTGGAAACGTGTTGAGGCAGTTGCTTTGTTAGTGAACCTTGTGAGCTGTAATGGTACCGAAATTTGTATTGTTACCTTTGTTAAATGTTGCTGTCGTCCCTGGCTTCATATGAGAAGAGGAACAGTCTGCTAGCCACTATAGGCTAATTGATAAAATGTAAAATGCCATAGGCTTGTGCGAAAAACATTGGCATGTTGTATTTGTGGGTATAATGTGTCTAGCAAAAGACAAGTGTTCTGAATACTGTAAGTTATAGTGAAGCTAAGCCTAGTTGTGTTTGAAATTGTCACTGTTAAGCCATGTTTAATTTGTGTTTTGGGTGTGTTTTGAATTAACTAAACTTTATAGCACTTAACAGAAACCCCATCACCAACTAGTGTTTTGGAGGTGTAACTGCAGTGTGACACAGACACACCACCGCACAAGTATACATGCTCACAATGACGTAGGCCACATGCATGGGCTACTACGTAGGCTCTGCATAGAGCTGAAGTACAAGTATAAATCTGCCTTTAGTTTCTAGTGGATTTGCACTGTGGGCCCTACAATGCGGAAGATCCGGGTTAATTTATATTGTGGAAAACAAGCTGAATGAACGGGGCCCCATCTCCAGCGCTGTATCCAGTTAGACACATTTTTGCATAGCTAGCTTCATAATAGCTTAAATACATAAATCAGGGCTCGATAGTGTGAGCGTTTCACTTGCATTTGCAACTAAAAATAGGTGTGTGCGAACTGTAAAAAATATTTAGGGGCACATGTGCGCATAAAAAAAATCAACCGAAGCAGCCTATATTTTTGTCAATAAAAAAATATTATAATCTAACCACAAGTTAGGCACCGTTCGCAGGGATGTTTTTTGCTATGGGCAATGTGGGCAACCGCCCAGGGCACAATCTATGTGAGCGCCCTCCAAAAAAAAAAAACCTCGCCAGTTTTCTAGACTACCGCTCATTTCCACGTCAAGTTAGTGGAGTGGTGGGTGCTGGGGCGCCCCTATTATCACGTTTCAACCAGCAGCAGAAAGGAAAGGCAAATCCTGGCGGCTGTGGGTTGAATGGGGGTCACAGCCAGGAATACGGCGGAGACTCATAGTGCTCTGTGGCGCAAGATAACGGCTTACTGGTGACAGAGAAGTCCGACTCCAGGTCCAGTAATTTCCTCTTTCGTTGGTGTCATGACTGCCCAGTAGTACCTGGCGCATTGGGATGATTTGCCCAGGGCGTAAAACTAGCCAGGACCGCCTCTGACCGTTCTCCACGGTACTGCTGCTGGCAGGGTGGAAATAAGTCTGATGAGTTTCAGAGGACCTGGAGAATGTTTTAGGATAGTAATAACATTATAGGATAATCATATTGCAAAGATAATATATATAAGATAATAACATTAAAGACAAAATTAAATTGCAATACTTTTTCAAAACTTGATGATTTTACCTTTCTGTACATTTTGTATACAAATTCATTAAATACTTTTGCTTGTAAATGTCTATTTGCATCACGTTTATTATGGAAAACACATTATTTGATCAATTTACATTGTGCCCCTAAAGTTCTTTGTGCACTCCTTACTTTTTCAACTTAGGAGCACATGTGCTCCTTGGGAAAAAAGTTAACGTCAAGCCCTGTAAATATGAAAATTTAAAGAAGCTTTTGAACATTCCTTGATGTTCACCTCCTTTGTGGCTTTTGCCTTTGTGTTTTCCATTTAAGCGCTTGTGTTTTTCGACTTTGCAAAGCATTTTAGATATGCAGTTCGTTCGAAATATCTCAGTGACCATAGAAATCTTTGGTCGTTCATGTTCAGTATAATTGAAGCAACAAGCTAATATTGGTATGTTGTGTTGTTACAGCCTTTAGGTTTTACAGTTCTTCTACAACTTAGTTTTACAGATAAGATAAATGGCATTTTGTGACATATTCCTGAATTTTGACTATTTTTTTTACTGACTTGCACTGGTCTTCCACCTGCACAGCTACACATTATTGCTTGGCATTATCCTGTTCGAGCAGTAATACCTGAGGTGTGCCAGCATTCATGTGTGTGCGTTCCTGCATTTTAGTTTGTAAATGTGCAGTAAGTGTTTGCACACAGAGCTTAGCTTTCATTTCTTCAAGTATGTCTGTGCACCTTTACCTGCATATATTGTGTGTTAATTCACAATTGAGCATATGATGTACAAGTGCATATAGCTCACAAACTCTCCATGTCTGTCATGCTGTTTGAACAGCTCATTGAGGATTATGTCGATTCTGACTGCATCTGGTTATGAAAACTGGTACGCTACTGATAGGAATGGCTATTAAACATAAAGCAGGCATAGCTTCAGCTCAGCTGGCTGACTGGTCACCACTGTGAACTTGATAGGGCTATTCACTTTAAGGGTGAGAGTATACAGCTCCCCTGTGTAGATGCAGATGAGAAAGCGATAGCAGGTTATAGAGAAGATATAGAAGACTTTAAGTCAGAGAGGCGAGGAGCTGTCATGTCGCAGGTGTTTAGAAAGCAGCTCTGGAAACACACCGTTTCCAAGCTCATTCAGGTAAGAGAAAAAAAAAGTTGCACTGTTGTTTTTGTTGCAGTGTCATTTGAGAATTCTCTCCCACTTTAGTTTATCCATCCACAGAGTTCTTTTCTATTTTGCCAAGCACTGGCATCTTTCATTGACCACAGTTAAAAGGACAAAACTAGCTGCAAAACTTAATCCACAATTACTGTGTTGACTTTGACAGCATGTGTTATTTCTATTCCCCAGAAAAGAGATTTAGATTAAAATGGACTAAATCATTTCCTGTGTTTATTTGAGGTTCGGCAGGGCACTGAAAACATTTTGAATTGCTTTTTTTTTCTTTCTTTTTTTTAAATATATAAATTTTCTGACTATATTCCTGCCAAAGCGTTCTGCACATTTTTGTAGCTGTTTTCTCTTTAATTCCAAAAGCCACAGTTTGTTTATTATAGGAATTGTCAGTCTAGCCACAGCTTATCTCAGGATGGAGCTTTGTTTGCCTCTGAAAGCTATTAATGTTGTAGATGTTATTACATGGGTTTGTCAGTGCTGGCTTCTGTGTTATGGGAATAACTAAATGTGGTTGTGTTGTGTGCCTGTCTGTCATTGCTGGAGCCTGTTATTGTTGGCTAGTGTATTCGTGGGTTTTGTATTGCATTCAGCAGTGACTTAGTCTGCTCGGTAGAATAAGCTGAAGCACACTGCGTTGTGTTTGTATTGTTAGTCTCTGGGCTGAAGACTGAGATGGCTGTTCACACAACTTTGAATAAAGGCAGAGACAAGGTGTGAAACGACTGGTCGCCCAGCAACTGACGGCTTGGCATGCTTTTTTTCTGCTCGACCTGTGATGCAACTGTTTGGTTGTATACTGTGTGTGTGTGTGTGTGTGTGAGTGTGTGTGTGTGTATCTCAAGAGATGTTAACAAGGTTGGAGTGATTCATTGTCAGAGCTTTGCAGTGGTTTATTTAAACATATTTGAAATAGGTAAATATTTGTCTTTATTTTCTATTAATATAAAATGTTGTGACTTTAAAAAAATGTCTTAAATGTACTTTTGGACGTTGTGTTTCAGCCTCAAGAGTGAAAGTGAAATACACCTGATCAGCTTTGCAGAATATTTCTCATTGGAAAGTCAAATATGAAGATCACTCATCTTGAAATGAGATCACACGTCTAGAATTTAAAATTGTACAGTTTGTGTAACATGTGATCCATGTGGTTGGTTACAAAAGATGTCTCTGTTCTCACAATTAAGATACACCTTACAGTATTAACTCTATAGAGCGCTGATTTCATTGCAAAGTTTATTTACATTAAGGAAGTATTTCACTGCAGGAAAGATGGTCTTTTCATAAAACTAGGCTGTCTGTGCAGCAGGGAGATGTAAATACTTTTGAAATTTGTGCTATACAACCAGAGAAGAGACAGGAAAAGGGCTGTGGACTCTGCTTTTGCTCAAGCGAGGTTTCCACAGGAAACAATATGGTGGACAGCTGGTAACATACAATCTTGAATTACAGTTAAACAATAAGCTAAAATATGTTTCTGAAAACATTTTACGCATGAAATAGGCAACACAGTTATAGAATATTGGTTCATATTTTATCAGCATTATTTTACCTTTCGATCTCAGTATTTTCAGTCTCTGTTTTTACAATACAGGAAACAGTATGTGTGTTTACAAATGTGTCCATGGTGGAGATGCATAAGAAATGTGGAAGTACAATGCATAGTTGGAGCATGGCATTTTTGCTAAGAAATCTATGCTATGCTAAGGGAGATCTGGGCGCTGGTAAGATGCAGGGAAATTTACCACAGTTCATTTTACACATATTTCCCACATTATTATGATACAAAGATGGTTGATAACCTGCAAGTTACAAGGAAGCTATAAATATATTCATAAATATCGTTTCCTTGGCAAAGCATCCCTTTAAGTATAAGTAAAAAAAATATTCATGCTTGAACTGACTGACCTGGGTGCAGAGAGAGAGTTAATTTTAAGTCGCAATGTTGTGCTTGCTTAGCAACCGTTCTGATATCTGCTGAAGTGATCTGTGACTTGCAGCCGCTGTTCCTGAGAGACATTTGTTGGTGCTTGGCAAATATTACTATATTGCTTTTTGAGAATGTTAATAATTCCGCAGATTGTGTGGGCAAGTAAACTACAGATGGACACTATTTTTTATATTTGCTGTGTTTTACTATCCAAACTTGAATGTCAATTTAATTATGGTCTGATCTCTTTTAAAGCTGCTCAGGGGCTAATGTGTTGCTGCTCTGCTCTCACTAACCTCGTTGACACACACAGCTTGTGAGGTTGTTGGCATGCTCCACCTTACTCTGGCTTCACATGACCAACTCCCCAGGCTCTAACTAACAAGAATCAATACTTTGACTCTAAACCACCTTCACTTGTAGTCGAATTATCCCTTCTCTCTTTATATCTCAGTCCATGCCTCTCGCTCCTGTTCCTTCTCATGTTCTTACCTGTTACAATATCATGTTCCAGTCGTTCCTATCTTTTTTCCTCCCTCTATTTATTTCCTCTTCCTTTGATTTCTCACATCTTTCCATTTTCCCACCCCTCTTGCCTTCCTTTATCATTTTTTTCCTGTGTATGCACAACTACCTATCCTATACTCAGTCTGTCTCACTTTGTCTTTTTTTGGGATCCTATTTTTCCTTAGCTCTTTACATCCCTTGTGTGTGTTTTTGACCATATATTCAGCTCTTACTTCCTCTGCTGTTACATGTCAGTCATCCTTACCATCTTTTGGATTTGGAATCTTTCCTCAATGTTCCTTTTAAGGCTTTATTCAGGGTTTTATCTGATCTATCCCTCAAAATCTGTCACATCTGTTCTCTCCAATCTGATTCTCAGTACAATCCATGGGGACTCACTTTGGGAGCTTGCATGTATTGTACAGTATGTCCTGTGCTCCAGTGAAAACAACAGACTTAGGTAGTCGGTTAAAAAACACAGACGTTTAGGGACAAGGCTACACAGCAGTGAAATATCTCTTCTATTAAGTATAAAAAATAAAAGGAAGAAAGAGGAGAGAAGGGCAGAGCCTGGCCAGAGAGAAACTTGATCAGTTAATAGGTCATCCTAACTGTTAAAGTTTAATCCAGCTGTTAACAATGTCTAAACAGATCGGTTTATGAAAGAGCTAGCTCTCAAGTGTTCAATATTTGCTAGGCAAGTAACAGTGGGACGTTTCCTGCTTTGTTGTGGAAGAGGGCTTTTTTTAAAAAGATGGTCTGACCATGGTGACGTCAATGCAAAAAAATATTTTAAGCCAGAAAGAACTATTCCTGTCATCCCCTGTTTAAAACCTAGACAAACAGAAGGAAGTGTAAATGAGAGAATTTAACCCTGCAGCTGGCACACCATGCAACGCCAGGTTTCATGTAATTTATTGGCTGACCTTGTTCCTGTGTTACCTAGCAACCCATTGTGGTTGATGTTACTACTCCACCATCCTAAATACAAGCCATGGCCTGTTGTAAACTGGCTGTGTTGTTTGTTGTGCCATTCAAATAAAGCTGAATGGTGCAGACTTTGGAGGGCTGCCAAGGAGAGAAATGGAAGCACTTCTCAAAAGTAGAAGGATGAAAATGGAGATGGTACATTCGGGATCATTGTAGGGATACTGACATCTGTTTTGAGCAGTTTCTGTTGTTCTTGTGTGGAGCTAAACACAAAGTACGGATAGATACTGTGCATCGACAGTATACTGAGGCTTTTTCACTCAAATGTTTTTTACTGCTCATTCACTGAAACTGTAGCGTGGTGAGCACAAAGTGGAAGACTACAGGAGAGCTTCAATCATCTGTAATTACCAACAGCCTTATGACCACAAACAAAGTATGTGAAGTATGATTTAATGGCTCAGTGCACTGTTTGGTTATGTGATGGCTTACCTCGTTATGTGTTTCTTTCACTGAATTATTACAGTGCTGTTAAGTTTTTTCTTGTCTTATCATCACTGAATCACAGCTGAATTCGGTTTTATTTTTGTCACTTCAGAATGTCGACTTTCTTTTAAAAGCATCTAATTTGCACTCATTCAATAGGAAATGGATATGTTGTATCTTTATTCAGTTTAAAAGTAACTCGACACCCCATCCTAATATTAAAAATGTATGCATGTGTTTTTTTTTAGCAAAAGTTGAAGGAGGAACGTGAAGCTAAGCGGGCTCAGTTGGACGGAAGACATGACTACATCCTCAGTATTGTGGCTTCATGTCTGGGATTGGAGAAATCCGATGTGGAAGATGCCACACTGGAGGGGAATCAGGTACCTCACATTCATGTTTACACACTCTTCAGAGATTTTTTGTAGAAAACCACAGTCGTCTTAAAGGTCCAGTGTGTAGGATTTAGGGGCATCTACTGGCAGAAATGGTATATAGTATTCCAAACTATGTTTTCTTTAGTGTGTTATCACCTGAGAATAAGAATCTTTATCTTTTTGTTACCTTAAATGAGCTGTTAATATATTTACATTCAGACTGGGTCCTCTCCCAGAGTCCACCATCTTGTTCTACAGTAGCCCAAAATAGACAAACCAAACGGTGGCTCTAGATAAAGCCATTAGCCATTAGGTCTTCAGAATACAGAAACTCAATCAAAGAGCTTTTTGGATCCATCAACTGGATACTTTAAGGTATCCTGGTCTCATTGAGGATATCTCTAGATTTTTCGGGGTGCCTGGGTTGCCTGTTTCCTGTCTCCATGAGCACCTGACTCTGGTTTTAATCTACATTTGTACGTACAGAGCATCCAGTCATCTTTCTTTTTCTTTAGCTACACAATGTCTCCCAGTTTGGAGACTGTTGTCTGAAAGTGCTGAAAGTTCTGTTTTCATCTTTCTCAGATTGACCGCATGGAGCAGTTCTTTGTGGCGGAGGGTCTTCCACACCTCATGTTCTACTATCAGGACACTGAGCCAGTTGAAGCAGGTAACATGTGAAAGTGATTACTCACCAAGTCACAATAAATGAAATGTATAGACCATATCTAATTGTTGGCAACACATCAACTTGATGCTCTGTGAATCAACTTAAAACTTTGTCTGTAACAGCAATCGCTGTAGTATTGAGAAGGTCTGAGAAGTCAATTATAGTTGTAGTAGTCAGATGCAAAATCCTTCCTTTCAGGATCACAGTGGAAATCAAGCAAGTTGTGATGATAACTTGTGTTGTTTGGATGTGTAATTCCGTTTCAGCAGCAGCAGCAGCAGCCGCCTCTGCGCCCTCCCAGCTTGTTGCCCAGCAGCCGGGTCGCAGCAAGAAGTCTAAAGTGTTTGTGACAGACGGGAGAGATGTGGCGCTGACTGGAGTGTGTGTCTTCTTCACCAGAGCCAACACTTCCAAGGCAATCACCTCTGAGAACATACACAGAGTGAGTCACTTTGTACCGTTTTGGAAATGTAAGCGTGGACTCATGACTTTCAGGGTGAACATTTTTTACTGTGGGGCCTTCTTTCTCTTGAATGACAAATCCAAACAGACCGATTCCTTCAATGTAACAGAAGATGAAAGTTTCAAATGACAAAAGAACATTTGATTCCTTTTCCTTTTGGCAGTGATTTCTCTTTGAGCCCATTCATGTGATAAATGGTGTCCCTGAACTAAGACAGCTTCTTTTCATCCAGAGCGAGAGAGACAATAGGGGGACAATAGCACTCTGATACCACGGGCAGTTCTGGCTATTGATTCTTGCTGATCACCTGCTGTCAGCAGCAAAGCTAATCACCACTACTGATAAATGGGCATGTTTGCTACAAGATGCTCACAGCAAGAGGGGGAGGAAGGACTACTTGGTGTGTGTTTGTGTGTGAGAGAGAGCTTGTTTGTACATGCCCACTATGGGTGTACCTGCCATGCCAGAAAGCAGTGTAGAAGTACGACAGTATTTTAACTAATTTAAATTGAAAAACAAACAAATGAGCTTGTGAGTTGCTGTGAGAAAGTCATGATGGTCATGTCAGGTTTTGTGGTTTCATGCCAAACGGTTTACCCAAGGTACTCGGTTTGCTGTTGGAAACTTGCCACATCGTAACAGTTGTTTCTGTAACTAATGATGATGAGGCAGAAATAAAACTGATTTGTCTTTAAAACTGTCTTTGTCTTTAACTTAATAGGTCGTGTTACCTTAAGTATAAGGCTCAAATATTTTTTTGGGGCTCCACACATTTTATTATTTCTTTTTGTTTTGGCCAAAAATGTCTCTTTTGATGATAAAGGTTGCAGGCCCCTGGTCAAGGCCATACAGACAAACCTATATCTAAGCAACACCTTTCACACTGGATGGTGGAGGCTATTGCTATGTCCTAAACCTCTCCAGACCCCATCTGATCTGTGCGTTTACTCCATAAGGGGCATGGCAGCATCCTGGGCCCTATTCAAAGGCAGGATGTATGTTTGGCTGTTAGTTGGGCCTCACCTCACACTTTAACAAGGCTCTACAAATTGGATATTACTGCACCAACACTGGCACATACAGTGAGACGTACCCCATAGTACACCCCACTGCAAAGGAACCTCACTGATGCCATCGCAGAACCAGGGTTATGGTCCTATCCTAAAGTTTTTGAATTCAGTAAAATGTTGAATTGTTTTTCCAATGATTTTTGCATGTGCGCCCTTTTGTCTCTTTTTAGGATGTAAATTTCAATATGTTGGACACAACAGATGGGGGGCTGCTAAAAAGTGTGGAGCAGTTGCTCTCTGAGATCTTCATCCCCACACTGAGGAAGATGAACCACGGCTGGGGGGAATTGGCCAGTCCTCAGGCCCAGACTGTCAAACAGGACTTCTTATCATCATTGGAAAGCTTTGTGTCCGTTTTGGCTGGAGCACAGGAGAGCCTGCAGGAAAAGGTAAAGAGCAGACTCTGGTACACATCAAGAGTAAGTTAACTGTTGTTTAATTGTTAATGCACAAGTGTAACAGTTATGAAATACCCAATGGAGAAATGCAGATGACTTGAGTCAAAAGCTAATTTATATGTTGGTGCACTAACCCATGCCAGTGCTTGAGAACCTATATGTTGCTTAGCAAAATCACAGAAAAATGCATACTTATTTGGATTAAAGTAGACAAAACAAGGCTATTTAAACATTTATTAACCTTTTTCCATCAGTGTTTATTTAAAGTGTTTATTTAAAGCAGTAGGACCTTGACCATATTTTCTTATTTTGAATATTTACTCATAAGAGCACACCCAGGCACATTCAAAAACAAAATAAATTCTGGACACCACGGTTAAAAAAAAACATGTCATGGCTTGCCTTTAGGTTACCTTGAAAGAGTGTGACACATTTGACCTGCGGGTGCTGAAAGGCCCATCAGACTACATGGCAGCAGCCAACAGCACAGAGACCACAGAAAAGATAGAGGCCTGCATGAAAATCTGGATCAAACAGATAGAACAGGTAAGACATCTTAGGTAGGAGGTAAGATGCTATCCTCACACATATCACGCTGATTATTTGTTCTTAAACTTGCTGTATTCCTATTAAGGTTGCTGAAAGTACCAATAATTTAATACTTTGATCTCCATTAATTATACACTTGATAGTATCGCAAATAACAAAGCCATGAAAAAAGAGATCTACAAACAAATTTTCAAACCAAGGCTGCACAGGTAAAAGAGCAACAAAGAAAATCAATTGGTCCTCAACCTGTGGATGTAAGGTCATTCTTTCCAGCAACAGATCCAACACTTTAATAGAGGTGTGTGTTCAGTGGGTTTTTCTGTACCAGGACCGGTATTGGTATAAATTTCTTAAAAAGTCTATTTTGTGTGCCTAAGACTTTTTTTCTTTTTGCCATCGGATTGAAAGGAGTGTTGAGAATTTTATTTTGTTTATTTTCTATAATGCCAAAGTTCCAAATTCTGGTATCGTTACAACTGTTGCTTCTATGTTTTGCGCAGAATGGCTCGTGGCCAGATTCTGAAACAGAATTTCTGAGATCCAAGTTTGCTTGAAGTGTCTTTTGGATGTGCTTTGTATCACATCAAGCTGAATAGGCTGTTCAGAAGTGCGAGACAAATACTTGACTAGATATGTGTTAATGTTACATGAAGCTGGAGCATCAAATACTTAAAATGCATTTTCATCCTGAAAAGCTATGTGGCAGGCTAGATGCAAAATATATATACATTTTTTTATCTCACAGCATACAGTATTAAAGAATGTTGTGTTTCAGTAATATTTTTGTTATGCAGAAATAATGCTCTGTTCTCCAGGTTCTAGCTGAAAGTGACCAACTGAGAAAGGAGGCTGATGACCTCGGCCCTCGGGCAGAGCTGGACCACTGGAAGAAACGAATGTCCCGCTTCAACTACCTTCTGGACCAGCTGAAGAGCCCTGATGTTAGAGCTGCACTGGGTGTGCTCTTGATGGCCAAATCTAAACTTATAAAGGTCAGAATTTACTGTCACTCAGCACTAGATTTTAATCACTATATGTTCACATTTGCTTGATTTTGCTGCTTCATAGGACACTAGGGCATTTAAAGAAAAGTAGATTTGTCGACGTCAGTGGCACAAGTCGACGCCCCCCTAGAGGAGTCGACAAGTCGTGTGTTTTTTCCCTCTCTCTCTCTGTGTGCTTACTTTATCCTTGACTAAGTGAACATACTCGGGCGTACTAAAAGGGGAGCAGACCGCGAGGAATGCCCGCAGTCATTCAGGCTTTCATAGTCGAGCACACTTTCGCGTTGTAGTTTCCTGTAAAAATGTCCGTGAAAAATCCCCCGATGTGAAAAATACATGCCGAGCAGTCACTGGTGCATGGAGCGGAAACCGCGTGGTCGTAAAATCTGAGCTTTGCGCGCACAGGGCTTGCTGACGTCCGCTTTGAATATGCGCAGACCTCCGCAGAGTCCGTTCAGCCAGAGTATGTTCAGGCCTTCACAGACACACATCACATGTGTGGAGATACTTCACTTTCCTCCGCTGTGTCAATGTGATGACGTCATCAAATGACTTGTCAACTTGACTTCGACTTTATTGACAGATAAGTCGACCTGAAAAAAATCAAAGTCGTTAATGCCCTATAGGACACTATTTTGATTCTGTCAAAACCTTTTCTGTCCATAAGATCAGCATTTCATTCTTCAAAAGACTGTCAGTGTGACACAGTCTTACATCAGTACTGTTCAGCTGTAATATGAGAGGGCGCCATACTGTTTCCTGTACTGTAAAAATGGAGGCTGGGAAAAACTGAGATTAAACGATAAAACTAAGCCGTGCTGATCAAATGTTTACCAAGATTATGTTACTGTGTTGCCCATTTGTTGTCTCAAATGTTTTCAGAAACATATTTTAGCTTATTCTTTAACTATATTTTGAGATTGTTTGTGACCAGCTGGCCGCCATATTGTTTCCTGTGTCATAACAGACAAGGTTGCATTACATCACCCACCAGCGCAGCATGTATTTGTCCATTGTGGCGCAGTACATTCTGGTAGTTGTAGGTTTTCTCTAAATAATGTGATAAAGCAGTAATTTCAAAAGTATTTGCGACTTTTTACTACAAAGTTTTATGAAAAGACCATTTTCCAGCAGTGAAATACTTCTTTAAATGCAATAAGTGTTTGTTTTTGTAGTCATGGCGGGAACTGGACACCAGGATCACTGATGCAGCCAACGAGGCCAAAGACAATGTCAAGTACCTATACAGCCTGGAGAAGTTTTGTGACCCTCTTTACAACAGTGACCCTGTAAGAAAAATGATTTAATCTCTTTAAAGATGAAGTGGTCTGCTGCATTGAAGGCAAAACAAATGCACAGTCCCTTTTGTGAGTCTAGTTATGAAAGTAGAATATTACACAAATACTGTTGAGTGTTTTTTATATGTGCAAGGGCAGGTCATTGCATAATGTATAATTGTACAAACACTCACAAATTATAATCCCTGTTTCACCTCAGGTATCAATGGTGGATGCAATCCCAGGTCTGATCAATGCCATTAGGATGATTCACAGTATTTCTCGCTACTACAACACATCAGAAAAGATTACGTCGCTTTTTGTCAAGGTAGGGGTGGCTGCTACTCCACACAATACAACAGTGATGAAGTGGATTATACCGTAATCAACAATGGGATTCAGCAAAGCCGGCTGCCTGCAGTCTGGATATTGTGTTCATTTAACCCAGAGATCTGTCATTTTCATGTTTTTATGGATGAATAAAACGAACCGTTGAAACATTTATTGTTTGCCCACTAAGGGCATTGTTACATGAACCCAGAGTAAAAAAACAAGATTTACTCACAGAAGGATTTGTAAAATGTAATTTCTAACATCTCATCCACCCTTGCTCATGATGATGTGTGCACTAACATTTAGCAACTGTGGCTACATGTGTAGTCTCAAGATGTTTGGGTCCACAAAGCGTTCAAATGCATATCATATCATATATTTCCCATCAATACCTCCAGGTGACGAACCAGATGATAACAGCCTGCAAGGCCTACATCACAAATAACGGCTCTAACTCAATATGGGACCAGCCTCAGCAAATTGTAGCTGACAAAATCAAAGCTGCCATTCACCTAAACCAGGTACTACTTGTTGGTAGAATACATTATTTATAATGTCTATCATTACTGCCTCTTAGATTTTTGTTTTTGCATTCATATCAAATGTACTTTTTAGCATACTGTAGCTGCACTAACTCTTAAGAATATGTCCATTTTAACATTTGTGTATATTGTATTGTTTGTCATCTAGATGCTTTGTTGAAAGACAGACACCTTAGTGTTCTCAATGCCATTGCCATGATATAAGAAATGTTAAGGAAGGAAGCAAAGTTACTTGTCATTGTAAACCATCTTGATGTGATGGATGAGTGAAAATGAAAGTGACCAGTTTTTCTGCATGTCAAACTTTGTCCTCTAGGAGTATCAGCGGTATTTCCATAAAACCAAGGAGAAGCTGGAACAGACTCCTTCAGAGAGACAGTTTGACTTCAGTGAGATGTACATTTTTGGGAAGTTTGACACGTTCCAGCGACGACTCAACAAGATCCTGGATATGTTCAGCACCATTTCCACCTACTCTGCCCTGCAGGACTCTAAGATAGAAGGACTGGAGACCGTGGCCACCAGGTTTCAAGTGGGTACATTCTTAGATCAGATTGTTGTCAAGAAATTCTTTCAACTGATGAAATGCTATTGCTAGACAGCTGAGCCACTGTTTCTTCTGTCATTCATTGATGTTGGAATATGTCAGTAGATTGCAGCTCAGGAGAGAATAGTGTGTGTCCAGAGCTTCAGGTTGTAGAATAATGTGACCTTGTCAGACTACAGTCTTTTTCTTTGGTTTCCTGTTGGGAGAAATAGTTTGACAATATTAATGTTCACAAAATCAATTTGTATTGTCTTGAGTCGTGGAAAAAACATTGACATTTACATTTCTTGATTCACTGTCAAATTGGTGTTGAGATATTTTCCCTTGAGAGTGTTTTGATGTGAGCTGTGTGTTTGTCTCTGCTTCCTTGGATGTACAGACTGCAGAAATGCAGGGAAAATGGGAGGTAATGTCTCAATGCTGTCCTCAGCTTTTAGTATTGCATGGCCCATTTTCATAGTTGATGGCATGCAGTGGTAAAATTCATAGACATTGAATTTCTACCAGTGTACATATCACTTAAAAACAGTTTGACAATACTAACTGCATGGAACATGAACAAATTAACAACTCCAAAATGTGTTTGTCATATGTTGCTCTACTGACTTAGATGTTCAGTTATTTTCTCCAGCAATTTACTTGCAAATGTTTTGCATGTCATCCAGTTTACACACTGTGATTCCATTAGTTGTTTGACGGCCCATGTAACCAGAAAGAGCTGGATTAAAATACAGCACAGAGCTCTCCTTTTGCAGAGGCTGACAGAAAACACCTCAGTATGTACATAATTTATGGTAAGAGTTTGTGTTATATTTCCTTGATGCTCTGTTTGACCGTTGATATTTTAAACTCAGATTAACTCCCTGACTTAGATGGTATGTTGCTTACATCAGTGCAGTGATACACAATTGTCACTGCACTGAGGAAATTGGATTAAAGAATCTAAAGAATAATAGCAAAATTACCAGCTGCAGCAGAACAATGCGGCTAATTTTTGAGTGGCCTTAAAAATTTTGATTTAGAACTGATTAATGTTCAAATATAAAACTGATTGTATGTATTTGTTTGGATGGCTGTGTGTCTGTGTGTGAGAAAGGCTATTGTGCTAAACATGAAGAAAAAACATTACAGTTTCCTCGACCAGAGGAGAACTGACTTTGATGTCGACTATGAAGAATTCTGCAAAAGCACCTCTGAGCTTCATGTAAGTTTAATATTGCAGACACGACTAATTAGTTTGTATCCTCTATATTGTACACAACAATTAATGGGTCTTCACATCCACACAGGTGTTTTCAGTTATTATGGCTAATTAGGCCTCTGCTCAGGTTGAAGTTGGATGGGGCAATACTTGGATTGAGGTCATTACAGCCCACTTACATGTCTGTACATTCCCACACTGTGCTGTGAAAAGGTTGAATTAGACAATAAGTGAAAACACCTGTGGCTTACTTTGTTATGCTGTAGGCATGACCCAGTATGAACAATCTGCTGTGTCCTTTCTCAATATTATTTTGATATTGGTCTTTGTGCTTCCAGAATCAGCTGAAGAGTTTCATGGATAGCACCTTTGAAAAAATTCACAACACAGAGAGGGCTCTAAATGTGTTAAAGAAATTCGAAAGGTAAGTATTTCTCAGTCTGGTTGTTAGGACAGAAAAGTTCTAATTCAAAATCAGATTCAGAAATGGTTTGCACATACAAGGAGTTTAATTTGGTGGTGCATACTAGTTCACTCAGATTCTGCCACATCTAAAGGATGACCTTGACCTAAAACAAAGAAGATGTAATTGCTGGAATACTATATTACACTTAATTCTATTCACATTTGTTTTATTATTGTAATACTGGTTGCCTTTTTTTTTTAACTAATTCCGGACCCACAAAAAACAGACTGGGCATCCCAGACCTTGGTATTGACGAGAAGTACCAGCGCATTCTGCAGAACTATGGCCGAGACATTGAAATGGTCTCCCGCATCTACATGAAGCAGAAACTGGACCCCCCTATTGGCCGGGACCTGCCCCCCGTGGCGGGCCGTATCATGTGGGCTCGGCAGCTGTCCAGCAGGATCCAGGGTCCCATGGATCTCTTTCAGCAGGTAATATTGAATTTCTGCCTCTCTACAGTGAAACCCGACTGGGCCCAGGTGTTGTTTTTGTTGATTTACATTAGAAATATTTGTGCATTTTCCACCCTGAACTTATACAGTGCCAATTCTGTACCTGTGTAGCATCCTGGTGTTCTTTCCACACCAGAAGCCAAGAGGATCATCAAGAATTTTAACAGGGTAGCAAGGGTCCTGTTGGAGTTTGAGATGCTGTACCATCACAGCTGGATGAAAAAGGTAAAAGGATGTACACAGTTTGGGTGTTTTCTCTCCTTTAACCCAATGTCTTGGGTCTCTTACTGGGTTTCTTTTCTTTTTTCTCGGCTTCATTTTTTCTCTTCCTCTCACCTCTTCTTTCTCACCATCCTTACTAAACTACCCAACTTACCTTGAAACCTCCTGCCCAGATGGAGGATGCCCGGGTGGGCCTGCAGGCCTCTCTGTTGGTCAGGTCTCCAGAGACAGGGGAGCTGTTTGTGAATTTTGACCCAGAGATTTTGACCCAGATCAGGGAGGCGAACTGTATGACAAGGATGAATTTGGAGACCCCACCATTTGCTGCTCTGTTGCAGCAGAAACAGGACACCCTGAAAAAGAACTACAACAGATTACAGGTGGATATTACACACAGTTTACATATCTGCAAACATATAAAACTTAAAGAAGCAATTTAAGGAGTTAAAGTCGATTGTTCTTCTGTAAAGCAGTTTAAAACACAGTTGCCGTGAATGTACATGCATTATATAAAGGGAGTTCATTTTAACTGTACTTACAGCACTGTCCACCAAGCAAATCACTTCAACACTGTTGTGAGTGAATACAGAAATTGTATTTTTATCTTTCCACTTCCAGTTAATGTTGAGTGAGAACACCAGAGTTCGAGCTAAGATTCAGAGCGCCTTTGAACAGCTGGCCATGCCACATGTAGCAAAGGTAAGATGTGGTTTTGATATAAGTTGTACTATATCCTGCATGTTATCTATTATTGATTTATTGTATAGTGGTATTTATACATTTATGGTTAATACAAGTTTCCTTTTTATTTATTTTAAGCTTATTTTATGAAAGAGTATACATTCAATTATGTCTGATAGTTCCAATACGACACAATAGGCCAATAGAACAGTTTGGAGCTCTGAATCATATGATATAATTTACAGTGTGATTCATAGTAATTTAGAAATTTAATTCAATTTCACTATTCCAGCTCCTATTCGTTTGATAAAGATAACTGATTTTCTCTTTTGAACAGTCACTGTGTATTTTAACCTTTTGAAACCTGAGCAAAAAGAAAAGAGAAAAAAAAGGTTCAAAACAAACAAATAAGGACATTACCTGGAAAAAGTGCTTAAAAATTAAAATAATTCTGTAACATAATTTTTTAAAATGTAATATTGATTTTTGAATAATTTTTTGTTTTTGCAATTTGTGGGACATTTCGTACCAAGCTGCTCACTGCCCTTTTCCCCATGATTTTGAATGAAATTGCACCAATTTGCTCAGGGTTCAAAGGTTTAAAGACTTGCAAAGGGCATCTAAAAGCAGCACAAGAAAAATGATGTCGCTCCAGGTTTCAAAGGGTTATGGGGCCTCCAATATTCACACACCAAATTTCATCGATTCTCCGCACTTTCTCTCCACTTTATGGCAAAATGGAAATGCTTGTAGCTAGCCTGATGGAAAGGAGGTCAGTGACACCGATGTTTATAATGGGAAGACATTGACCACCTTCATGCTAGCCTTGCTTGTAGTTAAATACGACCTGCCAAGTTAATTCCATTTGCAAATTACTCTTGTCCAATGATAAGGCCACGTAGTCAGTGGTAATATACCAATGCTTCTAAAGCATGGAAAATGCCTCTGAAGCTTTTTCCTTTCAGTGTTGTCACAGTGTTCATCACCAGTTATATGACAGCAAAGATGTTTTACAGCTCCTGCATCAGGTGGTGTACATTATTAACCTTATTTGACATGTCATGATGGAAGTTATGGATGTGTGCTCCAACTGACTATGTAGGAGACATGTCTTAACTTCTGGATTAAATAAACTATGGAGTTTCAGGTTCAAAAATCATATAATTTCTTTACTCTTTTCCCTTGTAAAAATACTCGATAATGTACCTCAGGCTTGTTAAAGTACTATAATAGGTTTTGTGCAGTTGCTGTTGCAGCGTGTGAGAAAGGGTTCAAGCAGACATAGAGGGAGTTACATGATAATCAAGAGATCGTGACAACTGGTGAACCAGGTGAGAGAGGACTCAAATGCACAACTCTGGAGACAGTTCAAGTAAAATAAGGGTCTTTACTAGTCAAAAAGGTAGGTTTGGTACACAGAAGCACAATCAGTGAAGGCAAACAGATCCAATAGGGATGAGGGCGGAGGCAGAGTCAATCAACAGTTTAAATCCCATAAAAATCAAGAAAAGGACGCTGAAACAAAAGGCTGGAACGCTAAGCACACAAGGAGCTGAAATGAACTGACAGTACGTTTACATGGACAGTTTAATTCCACTTTCATTCGGAATGAAAGGCCATTCCGATTAAAAGTGGTCATTCCGATTGAGTTTTGTGTGCATGTAAACCGTCATTCCTCTTTAAGTTCATTCCGGTCTTTCTGCGAATGCTCGTTTCTTTGCCCTTCTGGTGTGATGACGTATATAGCGCGCATAGCAACGCGTTGAGATAGAGCAGTCGGACTCGTTGCACTCACCGGTTTCCATACGCTAAAGCATGGTCTTCTATCTCCTTTCTTTGACCTTCTACCTCTCTTCTCCTCCTCAACAGATGAAGCATTAACAGAACAAGGTTGTTGTCGTACTGCTTCTTCAAGAATATAAGCAAAACAAGCCTGAAAAAGGCACTGAGAACGGCGTCGTCAAGCATCCTGTTATCAGGAGCGAGGACTACAGTGTTTTTTTTCAGTAAACATAAACACATAACATCCACCCCGCCCCCTATCCAATCAGAAACCTTCCCTGCCCCAAACCTTGCGCAGACCCAAATAAAGGCGATTAAACTGATCTCCCGTGTAAACCCTCATTCGGAATGAATATTTCTCTTTCTAATCTACCTGGAAAGACTTTAATTCCAAATGATTTCATTCAGATTTATTTCATTCTGAATGAGAAGCCATCATGTAACCCCAGCCACTGAGAGGAAAACAAGACACACACTAAGAGGCCGTTTACACGTTGCCGGCTATTTTCATAAACGGACATTTCACCGTCTCCGTTTTCAAAAAGATCTTCGTTTACACTTACCCGTGTATATATATACACAAGAGCATGCTGAACCTGTAGGTGGCAGTGTAACGAGTAGCTCAAACCTTCCATGTATCCATTGTCACCATAGCAACATAGGTCGCACTTTTGACACAGGCACAAGTTCCGGTGCATACTGTGACGTTGGCTGCCTATAACTCCGTTTATCTCTCCATTTATCTCAGTTTACATGCAAACGCGCAACCGGAGTTTTCCAAAATCTCCACTCCATTTGCGTGTAAACGAAGGGCACAAACGAAGGAAGATGTCTCCGTTTATCAAAATCACTGTGTACGTGTAAACGGCCTCTCAATGCTCTGGTCAGGGGAAGGACAATGAGACACAGGTGAGACTAATCAGGGTGGGACAGACAATCAGACACAGGTGATGTCATCAAAAGGGAGGGAAAACACACAGGGGCAGGAAGTGAAGTAATCTGAAACAAGAGGAGATGAGAGTTTCAAAATAAAACAGGAAACAACATGAATGAATGAAATACAAAACAACCTAAGAAACTTGAGCTGTGACAGTGATAAGAAATATATCTCTGTCTGTCTCCGTCTTCATATTAAATAGGCCTATGTGATGTATCTTGTTGGTTCGGTTTTTTTTTTTAACCAATATTTAACATAAATCTGTGACAATGAGACTGACTTTGCACATCAGCTACTGTAGAAAGTGCATCATTATACATCACTGACTTGACAGGTGGATGAGGCTATACAGCCGGGTTTGACCTCCATCAACTGGACATCTCTGAATATAGACAAGTACCTCGACCGCATCGACAAAGCTTTGGGTAAGCAAAAAAAATCCAACAAGATCAATGACCCGTGTGTTGAAGATATCTTGCAACTCTGCACTGGCAGCATCTGATAGGATTTACATTCATTGATTCGTTGTGTGCTTGCTGTTTGCGTGTGTTCTCATAAAAAAACTCACATACAGTACAATATGCTGTCTCTTCTGATCTATATATATATATATATATATATATATATATGTATATATATATATGCTTTTCCTTCCACCTTTCTCTTCCCCTCCCGTCCTTTAATGCTTGCCAACTTTGTTTTCTCTTCTGTTGGCCTGTGTCCCCCTTTTCTCTTGTCTCTCCAGTTGACCTGGAGCTGCTGATGGACAGGGTGAATGACTTGGTGGAGTTTAGGATAGATGCGGTACTGCAGGAGATGAGCGGCTCCACACTGTGTGTTTTGCCAGAGGATGAACCAGTCACCTGTGAGGAGTTTGTTCAGACTACAAGGGTAATTAAATACATTATCTGTGTCAAATAAAACTGAAGCCTACACTTTAAATTATGCAACAGCCCCCACCTATTATAATTTGAAAGTTGTCATGTTCACATAAAAATTGAATTACATGCAAAGCTGATTTAATACACTTTACATTTTCTAATGCCTTACTTTAAACGTACCAGAGGCATTCATTTCATTATTATTTTCATTGATGGTGAACTTTGTACACCATATTCAGATTAATTTGCCCTCCATGAAGGCTATTGGTATATGTTTCTTGTGACACTGCTTGTTGATGAGCACAAAGAACATTAGCAGTCAATGCCACAGGTCATCAATCATGATTTATTAATGTGACAGAATAGCTGCTAAGTTATCACAACAAAGCTTGATATGATGGCTTAAGACAAAGCAGTGTATCATACATTACAATGCTATGAAGTACACATTGACTCGTTGGAATCCCAGCCCATGCCAAGGGATGTCCGCTGCTGTGTAGAAATCTCTGACAGTAATTGAATCTGACATTATTTGATTTTGTGCCCAGATAACTTCATTACAGTTCTGTATGTAGAGTTGAATTAACGTAAGTTGGAAAGAAATTACAAGTGTTTATGTAATTTTCATGGATTAATTCTCTGAATTTTGTGTCCTTGGAATCCAGGATACAAAAAAAAGTTTTACTGTGGTTGAGGGGAGCCTGGTTTAATCTTAGAGCGCATGCTATGCCACAACCATAGTTAATGTACATGTCTTGTGTACATATTTGTAAAGGACCTGTGCATAAGACAAGCCCAGAGCCTTCACACTAAGAGCTCACTGGTGGAGGAGGCTGCTAATGAACTGATCAACATGTTGCTGGAGTTTGACCACAATCAGAGAGAGGAGGTGGAGAAGGCTGAGGAAGAGAGCTGTGCTGAGAGCAAGACCATAGAGCACATCGACAGTGAAGGTAGATTGATGCTTTCCTTTTGAGATAAAGTAGAATGGCAAATGATAAGGTGCATTGAACCTACCAGAACGGAGAAGGTTAATGTCAAATAGCACATCAGAGCAGGTGCATGAAAGAATAGAAAGGCCATAACTTATTTATTAGTTTAACTTTCACTGATGTTCCACCTCTTTAAAGATTATGTGTAGCCCCTGCTGTGCAAGGCAATTTAAAATCTGATAAAACAGAGTTGCTGTATAAGTTTATGTTTGTATTATGTGAGAGCTGTAGCTAAATGTGTCACCTCTTGCATCTCAGGTGAAGATGAAGGCCGCTCAGAGGGCCGTCTCTTCTCCAGGAACACCCTGGTCCCTCCTGCCAGTGTTGGCCCTTCCTCTCCCTTGGTGAGGAAGAAGAAGAAGAGGGACCTGATGGAAGTGATGGAGGAGGAAGCCCAGGAGTTGCTCTCCTACTTCAACCACTGCAATGTGGATGCTTTGCTCAGACTGACACGCAACACCCTGGAGATGCTACGCAAGCGCATCCATGCCTCCTCGGTCATGCATTTCTTGGGTGCGTCTTGTTTAACCATTTTTCTGCTTGTAGTACTTTGGCTTATTTTAATATAAAACACAATAATATAAAGGTCTTTCATTTTAAAGCTTGATTTTTGTTTTATTTAATCATGATTTGTCAAGTGATTTTTGGGACTCACAGCAACAAATAATGTAACACAACTATCCTTCTCACATTGAAACCAAGTTTTCCTCTACACTGTTGTATTAGGTGCCATGAATTCTGGCTAGTTATGTTGATTGTGCTGTCCACAGAGCTCATACAATGTCCATCCTTGAATCACATCATATTGTATCAGAGCTATTCTTCTCTCCCCCTGTAGCTGAGGGTGACTTACCCAGTCGTGGCAAAAGCAGCGGTCAGCAGGCAATCTTTAGAGTCAATGTGACCCTCTCTATCCCTAACATTGCCATGGTTCCAGCTCTGGAGGAGGTCCAACAGGCTCTAAACCGGGCTGTAGAGTGTATAGTCAGCGTCAGCAAAGGAGTCAGCCAGTGGAGCAAAGAAAGGATCTCCAAGGTGGGTTGGATCTGATGAGGGAAGCAATAATTTGTGGCATGAAATGGATTTATAACTGTCACTAATCTTTCTGGACTGATGATTTTATAGCACCATAGTCCACCACACAAACCCTGAAGTCCTTCTTTACGAGTGTTTCAACTTTGCAGAGAAAAATGAATGAAAGACGAATGGCGGCTCTGAAACAGGACAGTTCTGACAGTGAATCAGAGGATGGAGCAACAACATACAGAAGCCTGGCTGGTATGAGAGGACATGAGACATTCCCTAATGTATCGCAGCAGTTCAACCACTCAAAACTCCTCCTCGCCTATGTGGAAATTGATTTATTCACATTGTTTCCAGCATGCAGACCAGGACACTGATCATTAGCTAGTGCACCACAGTCAAATGATAATCAGATGTCCTTATTTCACAGCTCAGCAGAGCAAAGCCACATCTGACTAGAAGCAAATGGAGACATGTTGATGGAAATGACATGAATGTGTCAGTCGGTTTAGAGAGAAGACATTTAAACAAAAGATATTTTAAAATCTAATTTAAGGAGAGCAGCCGTTTTAGTCACGACACCCTGGCTGACATGGAGGTAATGTTGTGAAACATAATGATGGATGAAAAAGTTGCAGTGTGGTTAAGAATTGAAAAGATGGATATGAACCTGTTCTTTATGCACCTTAGAACGCATCATCAACACTTAAGAGAAGATTCACATTCTCCTAACATTCCTGTATAGATGTATAATCAGAAATGGATTCCAAATAAAAGCCAATCTGTTTGTGTTTAGATCAGTCCCCCCAACCCGTGTCTGTACATTCACATCATAGCTTCTGTCCTCTGTCCTTTTACTCTACTTTCTCAGACGGCAGCACCTCAGATATTTCAGCATCTGTGATCCAGGCAATCCCATTCCAAGCTAGAAACTACTACAAGAGTGTGTCTGAGAACAAGGAGATAGTCAAACTCATGTCTGTTCTCAGCACCTCCATCAGCTCCACCAAAAAGGTACACACACTTTCATTTTAACATGAAGCATAACATGCATAGAATTGGCCAAACCTGTACAAAACAAGGAGAAACAAATTAAAGGTGCATAGAAAACTTTCCAAATTGATCAGAATCTAAACTTTAATCTATTTGGTTTTTTTTTATACATTTATTTTATCCTTTTTATAAAATGTTTGTTCTGTGTAAATGGACAAAGGCAACAGCTGTAATTTCCGGTATCTGTATTTTATTCACCATGACCTCCTCTAGAGACAAATGACACTGCCATCCTATCCATAATCTAAATTTAAAATTTTTAATGCCTCACATTACTTGTGTAACTCCTGTATTATATTGTTGTATAGGAAGTGATGACTGCTCTGGACCGTTTTAGCCGCTATCATCACATCTGGAGAAAGGACCGTGAAGACACCATGCTACAGTATGATCAATTACCACTCTTACCACTGAGAACTAACAGTTTTATTTTCTATGCATCAGGTCATTGCCAGTGACAACAGCATTACATCAGTGCATTATTTCCCCCACAGATTCATCCAGGGCAGTCCCTTGCTGTCAGAGTTTGAGAGCCAGATTCTTTTCTATCGAGATCTGGAGCTGGAAATAAACTCTGAACCAGAGTACATAACTGTAGGAGCTTTGGCTCTATTCACAGGTTTGGACTGTTGCTATCTTTGGTACTTACAGCTCTTAATGTCCTTATTACTGATAAGGTTGCTCACATGTATTTCTTTGTGCTAGTGGACCTGAAGATGTCCCTCACAGCTGAAACCAAGAACTGGATGGTGGACTACGGATTGTACTGTAACAGGAAATATCGCTCAGACATGGAGCAGATCTTTGCTTTTGTTGATGAAGCTGGAAAGAAACTGAATCGGCAGATCAAGGACCTGGATGACATCCGCATCGCCATGGCAGCACTCAAGGAGATCAGAGAGCACCAAATATCTATTGATTTTCAAGTTGGGCCCATAGAGGTAAACATCGCATTCAGCCTTTCATGCTGCATGGTAGTTGCTGACCCCCTTTCCATACACACATATGCACACAGTGGGACTATGACTAGATGTTTTTAGTAGCGCACATAAGAGAATTTAAGCAGTGTTCGAGTGTTTCAGGAGTGTATATAGTGAGTATGGTTTTCAATAGCAAAGTGTATATATCAAGGTCACTGTAGTGTATATGAACTGAATGCACTCGAATAATGTTTATGAAAGCACCCAGGTCTGTATCAAAAGCTCAATAGCAGTTGAGAAGAAATGCAGAAAGTGACTATGTATATATAATTTGCTCACAGGAGTCATATGCCATGCTTCATAAATATGAGCTGTCAGTGGCAAAAGAGGAGGCCGACAAGGTGGATACGCTGCGTTACACCTGGGAGAAGCTGCTGTCCCGGAGCACAGAGGTACAGAATGAGCTGGTGACCCTGCAGCCCAACTTCAGAGGAGAGCTGGTCAGCAATGTGGAAACCTTCCTGGAAGACTGTCAACACTTTTACCAGGAGTATGACAAGGTAAAAGTACAAAGAGACAAATGCAAGGTGTGCATACACGTCTGAACAAACACTAAGACAGCACATTCCTAAAATTTATCATCAATTTATAATCATAACCTGGATTATTAAATAATACATTAACAAACAGAATATCAACAAATGCAGACATGAATAATTAATAAATGAAATAAATGTGTTGCTGCCATTAGAAGTGGTTCATATGCATTTCGCATCAGAGCTTCGAAGTCCACATGCACACTGTGGTTTAAAAGATCCGTGCTCTGTATAACAAACATCTGCATATTAATTAAAACAACACTGCTGCAGTGTTGCGTGGTGGTGATTCTGCACCCTCATTATTATCATTACTGTGAGATAGTGTATATGCTATATACTGTTTCCTTGCATTTCTGCTAGTGTCTTAAATGGGAGGAACTAAAAGCACAAGAAGGAAACATGGATGCATTTAAGGGAATTTGGAAGTACCCATAGACTGACTTATTCATTTCTGTTTAAGGATGGACCAATGGTGGTTGGGCTAGCTCCTCAGGATGCCAGTGATCGACTCATCATGTTCCAGGTTTGTTACTGACAATCTGAGCAGGGCATGGTAATTAGGTTCATTATTTACGCTGTCAGCCAGTTAGTGTGTTTGAAATTTGTAACCTGGTTCCCCACAAAGCCGCATGATAATTGTGCTCAAAGAGGGAAGATTGACAGAACTGTTATTTGCATATTTTACTTTACATAAAATGTAGACATGGTAAATTACATATGCATTTTTTTTCAAATGTACAATGACTGAAAAATATGTAAATATGTTTAATTTTTAGTACTGTATTGATTTGGGGTGTTTTGTTTACACGCTTTTCCTTTTTTAGAATCGATTTGACAACCTGTTCAGGAAGTACATCACTTACACAGGTGGAGAGGAGCTGTTTGGACTCCCTGTTACCCAGCATCCCCAGCTGTTGGAGATTAGGAAGCAGCTGGCTCTGCTGCAGAAGCTGTATGGCCTTTACAACAATGTCATTGAGACAGTCAATGGTTACTATGACATCCTCTGGGCTGATATCCATATTGAGAAGATCAATAATGAGCTACTGGACTTTCAGACGAGGTTAGACTGTGACATTGATCTTAATGCTACATTTTAAGCTTCCTAGTGGAGTTTTAGACCACTAGTGGCTCTAAGGAGCTGTTCATCTGTTAGTGGGTGACCGTCTGTTTATCTTGTGCATGTGTGCACTACAGCATACATTTTAGGACATCGTCAGGTGTCAGGCTTCAGCGTCAGACCTTAGATGAAAAGGCATAAGGTCTCAGGAAAACCTCTGTCAGACGTCACAGTAAAAGGCCTCAGAAAAAAGTCGTCAGACAAAACGGCCTCAGAAAAAACGTCGTCACACTAAAAGGCCTCAGAAAAAAAGACCTCAGACCAAAAGGCATCAGAAAAAAGTCATCAGACCAAAAGGCATCAGAAAAAAGTCATCGGACCACATAAAATCATTAAATATTTAACATCACCCTCTAAACTTTTGGGATATCGGGTGTTGGACTTGCATGTCCTGTACGCACACCGCTTAAAGTGCCTAAAGTATCTGAAATAAAGACACGGTACACTATTGGAGATTCAAATAGATGTCTAAAATTTCAAATCTACTGTATTTTAATTTCCATGCCTTTTCAAGTACAAATAATCAAACGCAGTGTTATTGGATCAGATCGTGAGCTTACAATGATGTCTCTGTCTTTGATGAAAAGATATATATCTCCTATGATTCTTCAAGTATATTTTTCATCTTTAGTTGCTGGCCCCTGTGTTTTGTCCCCGTCAGTGTAGTGCCCTGAAACATATTATTTCAGTTATTTCATTTGTCTTGCTGATTTTATATCAGTGTGTCTACTTAAAACATTTAATTTAAATAAGTGTTTATTCATATTTTTATTATTACAGTAGTTTAAAACATTACTTACCTGTGTAGCTCCTGTGAAGTGAGAAGATTGTTTTCTTTACCCTTTAGAAGAGAGCGCTGTTGCTTTAAGAGGGAGAGTCATGGAGACGTGCGATATGCAGGCTGAAGAAAAATACCCTTGTACTGAACTGAGGGATTTTTGTTAAATAAAAGTTGCAAAAAGAAGATGGACATGCTTTTAGGCGGTTCATTTTGAGGGTGCAACATCAGATTAAAGCTGTAGGCTACACATATATATAAAATGTAATGTAGGCTGTGACCTAATGATTAATTCATGGATAACACTGGATAAAACATTATTATGTTAATTTATCGACACTTTTCCCTGCTCTGACTCAGACTTTTTTTTTTATTTGTGCAGTCTGCATCTTTATGCACTGTACTTCTATGTCCACCAGATTAAAATGGATGTTCTACCTTTTATGACCTCTTGCCATGGTGAATCACAGTGCTGTAGCTCCATTGATGATGGTTTTTTTCATTCAGTGTGCACAAGCTGAACTCAGAGTGAACATTTTCAGAGTTGATTGAACTGACTGTGGTCAGCTTTTCTGAAACCCAAAGCTCAGAGTTCAGGGCTAGACTCAAAGTTTGTTAACCCTGCTTTCTGAAACAGACCCCAGTATTTAACCAGAGTTATGCTGATCTCAGCTAAATTGGAAGAGAGAGGGACAGTGAGACACGTCAAGGGATTATTATGCACCCTCTACTCAACTGCAACAAGCAACAGTAGGAGAAAAGGAGGCAAACTAAGAGCTGAACGGCAAGTGTTTTTCTGGTGAAACTGAAAAAGTGGCTTTACACATAGCAAGCCTGCCAGCTGAGTGACCATCAAATTTTAACACTACTATATATAAAAAAAAGATGTTAATAGATGAAAATTAAATGATTTTTTTATGTTCTGACCTGAAGTCCTTTCCCCAAAATTATCCCATAAAATGTTTTTCATGAAGCTCTACATAAATAATCAGAAAGATTTCACTGTCATCATTTCCATTCACTTTTATCTGTGCGCTCTGTCCTCGATAAGGACTCATATATAGTGCATGTGTCAAAAGGAAACTGAAGGGGAAAGGGGGTTTGAGAACACAAATTGAAGGCATTCCATTTAGAGGAAAAAACTGTTTTTAATATGTCTCCACTTTTGTGTTCTGACAGTATGAAACTAGCTGAAGGTTGTACGCAGTTAACAGTCCCAAGGATAATGTATGCTGACGCAACAGCTGAATAAGACAGAAAAGCAGAGTGTTACATTAAGAGTGTCGGTGCATGTGTCTCAAAAGGACACACACATACAGATTTTGTACTGTATGTTGTGCAGAATTAATCTCTATTTTTAAAGTTAGGTATTAACCATTGAGTTGTTGATGATTGTATCCTTTAACCACCAGGTGTCGCAAGTTGCCTCGTGCTCTGAAGGAGTGGCAGGCTTTCATGGACCTGAAGAAAACAATAGATGAATTCAGTGAGTGCTGCCCCCTACTGGAACTTATGACCAACAAGGCGATGATGACCCGCCACTGGAAGAGAATCACTGAGGTCAGTTGCACAAGGCGACCAACATACCACCGCAGTTACCATCAACACTCACTGATATACTTATGTAATGATAATAACAGTAATAGCTTTTGTCCTGACATTTGGAATGAATAGACACTAATTTCCACACTTGGTTTGTACCAAAGGTCACTGGGCATACCTTTGAGGTGGAGACTGAAACATTCAAGCTGCGCAACATTATGGAGGCCCCTCTGCTCAAATATAAAGAGGAGATTGAGGTAAGAACGAATAGTATCCAGCACACCAGGAGAAATTTAAAAAGTGCCATTATGTTTTTTATAGCATATACTGGTTGGTGAAGTGTAGAACTGTAAATATATGTAAAATATTTTATATTCCTAAATGTTCTTTTTAGGTTGTTTTTGATGCTGTGTGTGTGTGTGTGTGTGTGTGTGTGTGTGTGTGTGTGTGTGTGTGTGTGTGTGTGTGCATGCGTGCGTGCGTGTAATTTATGAGATTAACATACATTGTAACAAGATTTGCAGTATATCTTAAAATCCTTATTGGCACTAAATAGATATTTTTAAGCTTGAGTTTAATCTTCATACAGGCCATTGATTATGATTATGTATGTCCCTGATGATAATAATATAGCAGACATCTGTATGGAGAGCTTGTTTGTATATTTTACATTTTTTTAATCAAAATATTTGGAGCTTCAAAAAGTTGTTAACAATAATTATTAACATAATGAAAAAAAGTATGTTTACTGACAATATCAATATTGATAATGATTATGATAATGTTAATGAAAGCCTTGATACTTATATTATTGTATGACTTTGATTTTAAATCGTTAATTTGAGCTGAGCTGTCAGTTTTGATCATCAAAATCAATAGCAGGATCAACGATCTTTAGATCAGGTGGGGATAATTAAAAATGTTTATTGATTAATATTTCTTTTTCCACTTCTATTTGTATTGCTACTGTTTAAACAAATCTGTGGTGTTTTTGTGCAGGATATCTGTATCAGTGCAGTGAAAGAACGTGATATTGAGCAGAAGCTGAAGCAGGTGATCGCTGAGTGGGACAACAAGACTTTTACGTTTGCCAACTTTAAAACCCGCGGAGAGCTGCTACTGAGAGGAGACAGCACATCAGAGATCATTACCAGCATGGAGGACAGCCTGATGATTTTGGGGTCTCTAATGAGCAACAGGCATGTTTGTGGGGATTCTCATAATCATCAGTTTTAGGATTTTGATTAGGTCCATTGCAATAATATGCATCAGAACACTTTCTGTGGGGGATTGCAGAACACTGCCTTGTAGACTTCACATAAATCATACAAGCTGTCACTGTGTGTGGTGTCATGTAAGGTTTACATGTATGTTACTTACCTCCTAGGTACAACACCCCATTTAAAGCCCAGATTCAGAAGTGGGTTCAGAATCTTTCCAACACCACGGATATCATAGAAAACTGGATGACTGTCCAGAACCTCTGGATCTACCTGGAGGCTGTGTTTGTGGGTGGAGACATCGCTAAGCAGCTGCCTAAGGTAGATTATGTCACAATGAATCAGTCAAATTTGCATCTGTATTAGTGTCCTGTGTAATTCTTGTATTTCAGTTTACAATGTGGGAAAAACGTGTCACTGTTAATTCACTGTAGCGTTCAAAGGTCCAATGTGTAAGATTTGTGAGGATTCAGTGGAATCTAGCTGTAAAGACTGCAGATTGTAACCAGCTGAAACTTCTACCAGATAGAATTCCTTCAGTGTTCTTTGTTCAGGAGTTTTTCTCGGGAGCCACAATGATTCTCTCCAAATCAAACTGACCCGGTGATTTAAACCGATTGTAGACTTCACATAAATCATACAAGCTGTCTCTGTGTGATGTCATGTAAGGTTTACATGTATGTAACTTACCTCCCAGGTACAACACCCCATTTAAAGCCCAGCTTCAGAAGTGGGTTCAGAATCTTTCCAACACCACGGATATCATAGAAAACTGGATGACTGTCCAGAACCTCTGGATCTACCTGGAGGCTGTGTTTGTGGGTGGAGACATCGCTAAGCAGCTGCCTAAATCTTACACATTGGACCTTTGAACGCTACAGTGAATTAACAGTGACACGTTTTTCCCACATTGTAAACTGAAATACAAGAATTACACAGGACAATACGATTTAAATCGGTAAAACACTAAAGAAAGCAATTTAATGTCACAAATCAGTGTTTCTCCTACACTGTTCAACAAGTTGGAGACGGGTCACTGGCCTAGCGCCTGCTAATGTGTGTGCTGACCCCTTTCCTCTGATAACGCAAGATTTAGATGTTCAGGAGGTTTTTTACCAGGAGCCGAATTATCCACAGAGGTCTCTTCCTCTCCAAAACAAATGAACCCAGTGATTTAAACCTGAAAAACACTGAATACAGCAGTTTCATGTAAAAACTGTTTTTCCAATAGTCTCGACTCACAGGTGTGTCTAACTATGGTGGCTGATGCAATGTGCAAACAGCCCTATCCATAGCCTTAGTTTAGTTTGTCCCAGAAACATGGTTGCGCAACATGGAAATCTCCGTAGATGAGGACCTGCTCCCTTTCATAGGTCGCAAAGTGCTTTACAAGGGCAATACATAACATGACAAGAAAGAGAACGTTGAAGATAAAGTGAGTACCCTAGCCATGTAGTTTGTGTAGTTTGCACAGTACATAATGAAAAAAATCACAGAACGCAACAAGAATACACAGAATATAAAGGACATATATAGCGCATACAAGTTACCCGAACTAAACAGGTGTGTCTTTAGCTGGCTTTTAAAAGAAACCACGGAGTCAACAGACTCTGAGGATGCAGGCAGTGCATTCCAAAATGTAGGTGCTACGGCCTTAACAGCACAATCACAATGTGTCTTAAATTTGCATAAGCATATTTGATTGAAGAGAATGAGTTAAGGAATACAGGTGAGACTTATCGTGTAAGTAAGAATAAGAATTTTGAACTGGCTCCTATACGCTACAGGTGGCCACTGAAGAGATTTTAGTATAGGGCTAATATGGGAGCATCTGCTTGATCCAGTCAGTAGTTTTGCAGTGGCATTCTGGATTGCTTGCAGATGATCAAGAGCAGACATACAAAGGGAGGAGAAAAGTGCATTACAGTAGTGAGAGTGAGCAGCAAAGGAAAGAGGCCCAGTACATAATCAGGGGGAACACCAGAACCTCCATCTTATCAGCACTGAGCTGTAAAAACTTTTCTGCGTTCTAGACCCTAATCGCATTAAGGCAGTCAAGGAGCCTAGATAACAAAATGCTCACTAGGTTTGAAAGCGAAGTAGAGCTGAATGTCATCCGCATATAAATGACATGAAGGTGGTTATACACTAAAGATATTATATTCCATTTCTGACAGTATATTCCCTTAAATCCCACACATTTCTTCTGCATTGCAACCTGACTTGCTTGACATAGTACCCCTGATAATCTGATAATTATTTGATTGTTTTTAGGAAGCAAAGCGTTTCTCTAACATTGACAAATCATGGGTGAAGATCATGATGCGAGCCCATGAGATGCCCAATGTAGTCCAGTCATGTGTGGGAGATGAGACTATGGGCCAGCTACTTCCTCACCTGCTCGAGCAGTTGGAGATCTGCCAGAAATCACTTACAGGGTAGGTACAAATGACTGCAATCTCAATCAACTTGTTTCTCAAAACAGAATGAAGGTTTAGAGTGTGAGTTTTTTTATTATTATTTACATTATTCAAAGGGAGGAGAGAGCACTTTTGAAAAGTTTTACAGTAATTAAAGATTTATTTTTAGTTTGATGCTGTCAGTCATTGTAGATGTGTCTAGTTTGTTGTGTTTCCAACACAAGGTGCTTTGAGAGAGACTACTGCAGGTAACATTTTATTTATTTACCATGCTGTCAAACAGCTATTTGGAGAAGAAGCGTCTGCTGTTTCCTCGTTTCTTCTTTGTCTCTGACCCTGCCCTGCTGGAGATCCTGGGCCAAGCCTCTGACTCCCACACCATCCAGGCCCACCTCCTCAATGTCTTCGACAACATCAAATGTGTCCGATTCCATGACAAGGTAATTTTTCTATGGAGCCCCTAAGGGTGTTTTTATTATTTCTGTCACACACTTGGCCTTCTCACAGGTCAGTGTCAAAGAACAATGACATCTTTCAAAACCTCTGACAGGAAAATTTTTGGCAGTACTGAAAGGCCTGGGGAAAATATATGTAGGCCCTACATGTTGTCATAGTCTTCTCCTTACCTGACAAGTGAAATAAGAATCAATCTGTGATTCTAATCAATAAAACATAATTTTTCTCAGATATATGACCGCATTCTGGCTGTATCATCACGTGAAGGGGAGACTGTGGAGCTGGAGCGTCCTGTCACAGCAGAGGGAAATGTAGAGGTTTGGCTCAATGCTCTGCTGAAGGAATCCCAGAGGTCTTTGCACCTGGTTATCCGCCATGCTGCCCTGACCATCCAGGACTCTGGCTTCCAGCTCATCGACTTCCTCAACTCCTTCCCTGCTCAGGTAGATCATAGCTAGATTTAAAGAACTCATCCACTTAAAGTATATTTAAAGACATGGGCAATACTATGACTAAGTTTCTATAGAAAATATCTGAGATAAACAGAAATCGTCTACTTAAATTCTTAAAATATATTCTGCTTCTGAAAATCATCTGTTTTCTTAACTCAGTTCCTGTTTCCTCAGCTTTGATTCTGATTTACGGATATAATAAAATTAATAATGTTGTTATGGATTATTTAACAAAGCCATGATTACAATTTGAAATTGATAGTCAGTACATTTGACATCACCCAATCAGTTTTGTCGTAAAGGCCACCTAAACTTAGATCAAGTCATGACGATGACCAAGGCAGGGCGAGACTAAGTAAGACCAGGCCAGTGAGGGTCCCACACTGCCTGACGCACTTACAACAAAAACTGATCTGAAAGATCCTCATTCCCATAAAAAGACCCCCAGAAAACAAATCATCTTCTTCATTCACCTCGGTTATTGCCATACTGTATACATGTATGTATGTGTAAGTGTACTATGAGAAATGTCTTGATAAAACAATCGAAAGGGAGGTGAATTTTATGTGTGGGAATTTTCAACTAAACCATCTTTATTCAACACCGTTTTTATTGACAGGCAATTTAGTGATAGCTTTGCAGAATTGAATTGTAGTTGATTCTGATTTGAAACAGAGACCTTAAAAAAGTGGTCTTGAGACCGGTCTTGGGGGCAAGACAATACTTCATCTAGTGATGTGATTGCCATATATCTTTGCCCTTGATCTAGGTGGGCTTGCTAGGTATTCAGATGATATGGACTAGGGACTCTGAGGAGGCTCTGACCAATGCTCGATATGATCGCCGCATTATGGCCAAAACCAACCAGCTCTTCCTGGATCTGCTCAACACACTGATTGACATGACCACAAGAGACCTAGAAGCTGTGGAGAGGACCAAGTACGAGACCCTTATCACCATCCATGTCCACCAGAGAGACATATTTGATGACCTGGTGAGTATTTTGTTGATCATTAAGGAGTACTATTTAGTATAGAAGTATGTTGGACCACACAAACCATCTCGTAAAAACTTTAACTTTATTTATTTAATCGGAATCACTGCTCAAGATGGCTATCTTTTTGTAAAGCTGCGTTTGATATTCTGACACCCCAGGGTTGGGGTGTCAGAATACTGAATGGCATTTGCTGCAAAGAGTCGATTCTATTTGACAAAAGTCTTCAAAGCATTTCCATTGGCAGCCGAATGATATTTAGACCTAGAGAAAGGACTGTCTTTGAAGTCTTCCCTCAAGGCACAGTAAATTGCCTGGCTGGTCTTCAAGGTGAATGGAAAAGGTGTGAAGTAACTTTTTTTTTGGACTTGTTTTTTTAACAACTATTATTGTTTAATCCTCTCGTACTTGTATTCATTTATACCCCTCACATATTCTCTGTCTCCTACATATTTTGCCATTGTCCTGACCATTTTTTCTTAAACATCTATTCGCTGTCTTCTTCACATAACTTCCCATCTCCTTTAATAACTCCTGTTGACCCTCTTCTATTCCATCCTCTTTTCCCTCCTTACGCCTTTTATCTCTTTGTATTTCATCTCGCCACTCATCACCCTCCTTATTCTGCCGCTGCTCTTCACTGTACTCTGTATACTCATTTTACCTGTCTGCATGATTTACCTCTTTCCTAGTCCGTCTCCCATCTTGTTTGACTTCCTTTTACCTCATTTTCAGCTCATGACCCCTCACCTCTTTTCTTTCATCCTCCCTTTACCGGCCTCTCTCCTTCTTTCCACCTTTTTAATGTGACCCTCCTGTCTCCTCATGCCCTCTCTTACATCTTACCCTTCCACCTCGCCTTCCCTCTTTCTTCCTGCTTTTATCTCTCACCTCACATCACCTCCTAAATGGCGCCCTTCAATTTCATATTCTTCACTTGCCATCTTCTCTCTCCCCCTTCTCTTCTTCCTTTTATCTTGCCTCCCTTCTCTCTTTCCCTGCCTCTCCGTCACTCTTCTATTCTCTTCTCTTTGTCTCCCCTCCCTAATCCAACCCTTTCTCCCTCCAGTGCCGGCTCCATGTCAAAAGCCCCACCGACTTTGAGTGGCTGAAGCAGTGCCGTTTCTACTTCAATGAGGACTCAGACAAAATGATCATCAACATCACAGATGTGGGCTTTGTCTACCAGAATGAATTCTTGGGCTGCACAGAAAGGCTTGTCATTACGCCATTGACTGACAGGTAGTGGGCCATCCATGAACATAGATCACACACATACACACTCTCATAGAGGCATAATAAAAAGGTAACAACATACTGACCAGGAAGTACTAGCTAATGATAAAAAAGGTTAACATTTTAACAAGTAGCCAACAGACCTGAACACCTGAATCATCATGGTCAGTGGTTCCAGCTAAGGGTTTAGTATGCTTCAAAGTGCTTCTCAGATCTGAACACTCAATATGGGTTCCAGAGGACGAACTGATAGTGGAGCTGGAGGGGACTGTATTTGAATATTTTTTCAAGAACTTTATAAAATTCACAACTTTAGCAGTCATGCCCCTTTACATAGCGATTGGCCTGTTTTTGGGAGGTATTAAAGTTTGATTATCTTATTCTTAACATGACTACCTCCATCACTTTCTATCTGCACAAATTAGTCCTACATCAAGGATGCCTGCCAGGAGAGAATGTCCAAAGGAGTTACATTCATTACTTTGTCTAAATATGTAAATGGCCAGTAAGTGCAAAGGCAGAGCACAAGCTTGCTTTTACTCTGGCTCTTCACTTTAGTCTCCCTGTCAATGCCCTCAGCACTAATCTAGAAACAGCCACCCAGTTGTTATTTCCATCTGCAATGTAGTAAAAATGTTACTGTTTCTATGGAGTTGAGGAGTAGAAAGACAGAGCAAGAGAAGTGGAAGTGGGAAGAGAATAAATTAGAGAGGAGGAGAAGGCAACCCTGCATCATCACCTCTGTCATTGAGTCTATGACTGACAGATTGAGAGGAAGAGAATCAGACAGTGGGAGTTAGGCAGAATCCCATGAACAGCCAGTGTCAGACTAACAGACGCAGAGAGGGACATATGAGATGAGACAGAGAGGAAAAAAGATGTGAGACAAAGAGATGAGAAGAGACAGCAGCAGCGAGGGAGCTACCAGCAGACAGCAGCTCCCAATAGAAGTGGCATACTGGCCTCATGGCCAAAAGCACCAAGGCAGCCCGGATGTTCTCACTCCTTTCTTTCCCTGCCTGAAACAAAATCTGATTCGTCATCTGTGGTCACTCACTGTCTGTACTCTTCCAGACTGGATGCAGTGGCAGAATGGATGATGGACAGAAAATGTAAAAGGCAAAATGAGTAAGGTGGAAGTGGTATAACATAGAACGAACGAGACAATTGTGATGATAATATAATTCATTTTTGAAATTATTTTTCACAGTAGTATCTCACATTCTCTAAAGGACACTATTTGTTAGTATTACCATGATTTTTGATCAGAGCTCAGCCATGCAGTGAAAAGGGAGAACAGTGCTGAGCCAGAGGGTCTGGGTCAGGTCATGGTGTCAGGCATCCTTGCTGCTGAAGTGTCCTTGAGCAACACACTGAATCCCCACCAGCTTCAAGGGCAGTTTTTTCCACTGTGCCTGACCTCCCACCTCCCTGTGGAGAATCATATCATATTAGTTTTATTGTGTGATGAACTGGATGTGAAGGGAAATGAAAACTGCTTTGTAAGGAAGCAAATTCTTAACTGGTATTATGCCTATAAGCTTTAACTGTCTATGTTTGGTCAGGTGCTACATCACCCTGGCCCAGGCTCTCGGTATGAGTATGGGTGGAGCCCCTGCTGGTCCTGCAGGAACAGGTAAGACTGAAGCCTAAATGTGTAACCATGAGTTACAATGTGTCTGTGAAATACTTATTTTATCTGATTAGAAAAGGGACTACCTAGGCAGGACTACAGACATGATAGCAGCAGTATGCTGGTGGATAGATGATGAGACTGAACATTTAGGGCATGCATACAGAACATGTGGCAGTGGTAAACTATGTAAAATTGTTTTAAGAACATGGAATAGTCACAAAAAATGCAATCACTGCATCTTTTTGTTAGATTACAGCACTGATACATAATGTGGAACCTGAGACCTCTCCAGTGGGTCCCAAATTAATTCTTAAGGGTTGTGAAATGATTAATGGAACTGGAAATAAGAAAAATATGGCCCAAGTACACAGTCTTCTTTTTTTCTTTTATAACTTTATAACTAAGATAATTCACACAACTATCCAAAAAACAATCAGAAAGGTCTTTGGTGGAAGTGGGGATGACGTGATATGCTGGTGATGACAATAACCATAATATTTAAAAATGAAAGGTCTATATGTTAATAATATACTCATGGCAATATCGTGTAAAAAGTCCAGTCTTTACCATGGGACCCACTCAGTCAGAGAGATAGTTTCAGCAGGTGTAATGGTTAGAAAATTGATTTGGCATGGAAAGTGCATCATTTTAAGCAGTGATAAATCTGCCTTATGTTATAAGGTAAGACAGAGACCACCAAAGACATGGGCCGCTGTCTGGGAAAGTATGTTGTGGTCTTCAACTGTTCTGACCAGATGGACTTCAGAGGCTTGGGAAGAATATTCAAAGGTAAGAGTCACAAGGCAAATTGGTGCTAGTATGTTATTGCAAATAAAGCAGCACTAGGAAAAATTGTAGGGATAGAGCTTCAACAGAGCTATAAGTTTTGTGCCAAGCTTGAGGAGTTTGGGATGAGTGATGAGGAAGATGTGGTTCAGTTGGGCTTATTGAATATTTTGGAGTTGTCCGTTTAATTCATTTGCAACAGAGTAATTATAAAGTTGCTTGTGTCCGATTTCCAGGTCTGGCTCAGTCTGGTTCGTGGGGCTGTTTTGACGAGTTCAACCGCATCGACCTCCCTGTTTTGTCGGTGGCGGCCCAGCAGATCGCAATAGTTCTTACCTGCAAGAAGGAACGTCGCAAAAACTTTGTCTTCACTGATGGAGATAATGTGGATATGAGTCCGGAGTTTGGAATTTTCCTCACAATGGTCAGTGACGCAACAGTTCCATCATCTCAAAATTAGATAATCTACACAATCATTAATGATTGTGATGCACGTCCAATAATTGGAATATTGGCAGGTCAAGCCCTGGCTCCTCCAGTCTGCATGTCAAAGTATACTCGAGCAAGATACCGAGCCCCAAATTGCCCCTGATGGCTGTTCCATTGGTGTGTGAGTGTGTTGAAACTGTGCAGCAAGTGGCACTTTGTATGGTAGCCTCAGCCACCAGTGTGTGAATGGACAAATTTGACTCATAGTGTAAAAAGCACTTTGAGTGTTCAGAAGACTAGAAAGGTGCTAAACAAGTGCAAGTCCATACTATTATCATGGTATTATTCCAGTTTTCAAAAACAAAAAAATCAGCTTACTCCAAGTATTGCCATTGAACTGAACATTATTCTTAGTGTAATGCTTTGCAGTGTTACCTTTTGTCAAAAGTTACAGGAGCTGGCTAAAGCACCTGTGTGAGTGGAACTACATGGACATCACAAGAACCTCTACTTTTAGCTGCGAGATTTACAGCGTGAAGACACATTTTATTCCAAGCAAAAAAGACTGGTCTTGTTATTTATAGAACACGCAATAAACCCCAGATAATACCCTGTCATGTGATTTAATGAATGTAGTTAAATGGTATCGACCTGAACCACGTGTTATTTCACAAGTCGGTTTGTACAATATTAAACACCAGGGTCTGCTGCTTGTTAATGATATTAGCCAGTGCTCATTATCATACTCTTCATACAGTAACAGTTGGATCACTTTATCTCCTTTGCACAGTTGCTACCCCAAGGCAAGTCATTAAACAGAGAACTGTGGAATAATTGTCCCATGTGGGGAGAGGGGTCAGAGATCATTCTCTCTCTGTTTTTACTCAGTGTGTGTGTACATTTATATAGAGACAGTGATCAAAGGCAGGCTCTGTGGAGAGGAGGGCCTTAGCTGTGGCCACAGCGATTTAACTGCTGATAGTGCTTGTTATGTACCTTTATGATGTAGCTGTATTAACTTAAGTTCTTGTGTAGTTTGTCTTATGTATAGACATGAGTACATACAAAGACACTGCAGGTGGTGCGCACATAATAGTATATGTTTTAAATTGTACATATTGCATACACCTGCCTATCGATAAATCTATTAATCAGCCTGCTGTTTCTGTCTCTCATGTTGTCCTCTAGCCTGGGAACCAGACCAGTCTGTGAGCTCCTGTTTTATTTGCTCTGGCAGATTCGTCTGGTCCCTTGTCCATTCAGACAGATTTACAGCTGGCCTGGTCCAGGCCTGGCCAATCACAACCATTTATCTAATATGTGGTGGGTTTGATACGATGATTGACTGAGGAGCAGGCCGGCCTTTAGAAAATATGGGCAGGGGGACAGCATTTTACAAAGTGGGACTCTTATGCACACCCACCTAACCCCTGCTGTGAGATGGACTGCACCATTTCACAATACCTGCTGGGTTGGGAGCAGTAGATGGCACATGGAAATGTGTTTTAATGTTTAAAATACATTTATTTATCATTTAAATGCACATAAATTGTATTGTGAGTGATATGTCAGTAAGTAATTTGTTGCACTTGATCCAATTTAAAGGTCAACCAAAGACCTTTTCATGGGGTTCATCTGTACCCATTGCCCATTCCCTGACATGTTTTTTTACAAACACATTTTAGTTTAGGCCTACTGTTTAGCTGTAGTTCAAGAATGTTTTTGACCAGGACGCCATTTTTTCCCTGCTTGAAAACAGACTGAACACCGGCCCAACTTTTTACTCAGTACTCAACACGTCTGGTCGTTCTCATTGGTTTTAAGTCTGTCCAATTGCTTCCAGATGCATTTAGGTCTGTGTTTATTGATACAGCCCCCTGGAAGTTGAAATGAACAGGTTCCAGACTAATTCACATGTGTCAATCAGGTCTATGAATTTGTCTGTTAATGTCAGGCTAGATGTCCACTTTTTTTTTTTTTACTTGAGGTTTTATTTGTAACTGTATAATCTGAGATCTAAATGTTTAATACAATATATATACAATTTTACATTTCCTCATAATAATCATTTAAGCTTTTCCTGTTTTCACCCCCTTAAATCTCCTCCCCTCCTGTTCTCTTGTAAAACAGAACCCAGGTTATGCAGGTCGCCAGGAGCTCCCTGAGAACCTGAAGATAAACTTTCGCTCAGTGGCCATGATGGTTCCTGACCGTCAAATCATAATTAGGGTAAAACTGGCCAGTTGTGGGTTTATAGACAACATGGAGCTGGCCCGCAAGTTCTTCACTCTTTACAAGCTGTGTGAGGAGCAACTCTCCAAACAGGTGATGAGATCTGAGTGCAAAATGTGATACTTTTTCTTCTTGTTTTAAATCATTAAAAAATATATACTGTAGATTTCCATCATCTGTTATCAGACTTACATACAGCACATACAGTATTAGAATTATTTTACATTATTGAGTGGATGACAGCACACACAATGCAAAGGTGCAAGTAAAAAAAAAAATTGAATACTGAGAAAAGAAAGGTCTCCTCGATCACATAAGATACAAGTATTTAATAATAAAGCCAAACTTTTGTTCTCTAAGCCTTAAAGGGAATCTCAAGACTTATAATGGCCACAAATACAGCACACTTGTGCTTTGTGATGCAGGTACACATGGGAAATGTAGTTCACAATTATGACTCCCAAAACACAGGAGACCCCACAAATATAGCATATGCAATCACTAAGGAAAACTCAAACACATGGTGATTCTCAATTGGCAAAAATTTTCCTTGACGAAGGTCTAACGGGTAACAGCTTGGCACTATGATTAAATACTTGCTGTAGATGTTTGCTATTAGTGCCCACCGTTGAATGCATTACAATGTAGTGGTCTATGACTAAGTATTTGTTTCATCTGTAAGTTAGGTCTTGGTTTTTGAGTGAAATTATTGCTGCAAACATATCATGATGAATGACTGTGAATCTAAATTGCTATTTGTGATTGTTCAGGTTCACTATGACTTTGGCCTCCGGAATATCCTGTCAGTGCTGCGAACACTGGGAGCAGCCAAGCGAGCAAACCCGAATGACACAGAGTCCACCATCGTCATGAGGGTCCTCAGGGACATGAACTTATCCAAGCTGGTCAGTCCAGAATAAAATAGAATAGAATACAGTAGAGCGTCTGCTAGATAATCTTGAATTTGTAAAAAAAAAAAAAAAAAAAAAAAAAAGAAGTTTCAAACAGTCAACATATCTTTTGATGCATTTTATAAATAAAAATGTAATGAATTAAAATGTGTAGTCAGTAATTGAAGATAATAACAAAGTAAATTGACTACATACTAAACTAAATAATAAATAAATAAATACTAAATAAATACTAAATAATAAATAAACTAAATAATCAAAGCAGTCAACAATATAAAAAACAGAATTTGAATCATTGTTTTTGTGTAGCTTTTTGCTAACTTGTGTCTGTTTACTCATGTTTGTGTTTGTTAGATCGATGAGGATGAGCCGCTCTTCCTGAGCTTGATTGAGGACCTCTTCCCAGGCATCCACCTTGATAAAGCAGGCTACCCTGAATTAGAGTCTTCCATCGACTTACAGGTAGGGGAGAAAGTGAGGGATGAGTTTGTCAATGTTGGCAAGGGAGAGAGAAATGACAGAGAAGTACAGTAGGATAGAGGGAGGGAGGAACAGAGGGAGAGAGTGGAGAAGGGCAGAGGAAAAAGTAAATAGAGGGTGAGAGAGGGACGTGAGGAAGCTGAGTAAAATCTGGCAAAAGACTAATGGACTGTGAGACTGCTGTATCTTTCATGTCACTGTTAAATGCCTCAAGATATAGCACCCAAAGGGATACAAATGGTGTCATTTACCATTTGTCAAGGACCTAACCTAAGTAACTGTGGCAAACACAGTGCAGAGAAAATAAAAATGAAAATGTTAGGTCTTTAAATTACAGCGTGGTCGTGTATGGTGCATTATGTGCCTTTATCCCTGCAGTGATGTTCACTTAACCTAATATCTCATATTGTATCTGCTTTTAATATATGTGAACCTGTGGGTGATTCTGTCAATACATTACGATACACTTTTCTAACAGTATCATCCAGAGCATGCTATAGTACTTTTTTATACTTTACTTGTAAGCTTAATATGTTCAATATAGTAGAATTGCAGCTGTGTGTACTGTAATTTTGCTCCCTTAGGTTGAGGAAGCAGGTCTGATCAGTCACCCTCCCTGGAAACTGAAGGTCATCCAGCTGTTTGAGACTCAGAGGGTCCGACATGGCATGATGGCCCTTGGGCCCAGTGGGGCCGGAAAGACAGCTTGTATACACACGCTCATGAGAGCTATGACAGGTAGGATATCATGCATGTTTTGGGATGTATATTCAGGAAAAATGACACAAACTTGTGATAAATTGGCTGATGTTGAAACGTCTAGGTCTCGTATGCGAGACAGAGACAAAGTTTATCTTTTCTGCCTCTGAACTCATTTAAACTTTAGAAAACTGACAAATCATTGTACAAGTTTTTTTAATGTGCATATTTTTGTTTTAATAGATTTAGTGTGATAGATACGCACACCTTACAAATGTAGGAGTTAATGTTTCTGTCAGTGAGTGCGTTTACATCGACATAAAGAACCCGTTTATGAGGATTATCCCTGTTAACAATCATTTTTGGGATACGGCTCTTAGAAGTTTTTGCATTGCTGTTGCCTCACTTGTTTGAATCCTCGTCTGTGCATGTGGTCGGCCGCTCTCAATAACTGGGATACATGCAACAGTGAAGTACTCTGGGTGCCATATACCGGTTTCTTAAACGGGATAAGGTGTTATCCAGGTTTCTGAAAATGGGATATAGTATTTACATGCCCAAACACATTAATGGGATACTCCAAAAACCTGATCATAGATGAGTTATTCATGTCCATGTAAACACATTTAATGTCTTTATTCTCTCAGAGTGTGGTCAGCCTCACAAAGAGATGCGCATGAACCCGAAAGCCATCACAGCACCTCAGATGTTTGGTCGACTGGATGTGGCCACAAACGACTGGACTGACGGCATCTTCTCTACACTCTGGAGGAAAACACTGAGAGCAAAGAAAGGTCAGGTTGCTTTCTCAACATTGGCTTCAGCTTGGAGCTGAAATAAGCTGACATTACCAAAAAATATAGAATGTAGAATGAGTTATATTATTAATAAGCATGTGTTGCAGAGAGCTCTAATTACTGTAGATAGCTGTGTAAATCAGGGAATATTTCCACTTTTTATGTTTTTTTGTTTGACTTAATATTAAAAAATGTTGCCTGTTAGGCATGTTTTGAGAATTAACTTGAATATCTTCATAGACACAGTTGTGGTCTGTTTGAAGCTTAGCAAGATTGTTATAGCTGCTTAATTGACAAATAAGGGAGCATGTTATAACAGCATCCTCTCTGTGAGGTTAACGAAAGGGGAAGAGAGAAAACATGAGAGGGATCCCTGCTGAGCTAAGAAATAATTCCTCAAATCATGAGCACTCCTGGTAATCCAGGGATTTCTTTTCTTTTTTTTCTTTGGGAACTTTGGGGAAACCATTACGTTATTAAGTTGCAGAGAAGTTTTTAGTATCTCAGGACATCATTGCATCCATAGTTCAAAGCAGCACCATCAGCTTTTTTTTTAATCTCCCTGCTCAGCTCTAATCCTACACACTTCATTAAAAATGCATGTATGCGTTGGCATGAATATACATTATGTGTGTTTGCTTTTATGTATCAAAATATGCATCTGATGAACTCAGTATGTGTTCTCTTTTTGTTATGCACGTCTTTGAGCAGGATGCACTTCATGTGATTTTCAGTTGCGTTTTTAACAGCTGCCTCCTGTTCATACTCTTCACGTGTGCAGCTTGTTGCTTTGAGCAGGACTAGTAGCAGATGTGGACAGGACTGAGGGAAGTATTCTACAAGGAGAAGAAATGCCTTGTGAAAACAGGCTGTGTGTGCCTTGTGATTCAGCAGAGGCAGCAACCGTATCCTAAGCCTGATGTATTTAAAAAATTCTGCATAGAAATGCAGCTGGTGGCTCATGTGTATTAAAGCAGTCATATTAGTAATGGATTATTTTGGCTCCAAATTGTGACTCCTTTGGTTTAAGACTTAACCCATATCCATTAATGACCAGCAGCTATAGTATTTTACTACAATTTTCCTGACAGACTGTCTTGTGTTTGTGTTAAGTGTTTTCTAAGGAAGTGGATTTTAATGTTTATTTACAATGATAAAAGACCATATGAGCGAGGTGGCATTTTGAACTCCTGGCTGAGCAAACACACCAGTTCACCCACACATCTGTTTCAGTAAGAGTCATGTAACCACCTTTTATGTGCACTAAATGCATATTCAGAGGCCTTTTAATCCTGCCAGCTAGCACATTTGGGGTGACAGCTCCAGGTCATATTATATTCATGTCTATGTAGACAAACAGAAATGCTGTTCTCTCTTTTAGGAGAGCACATCTGGATAGTCCTGGATGGACCAGTGGATGCCATCTGGATTGAGAACCTAAACTCAGTTTTGGATGACAACAGAACACTGACGCTGGCAAATGGAGACCGTATTCCCATGGCTCCCAACTGTAAAGTGGTTTTTGAGCCACACAACATAGACAACGCCTCTCCAGCTACCGTCTCACGCAATGGCATGGTGTTCATGAGCTCCTCCGTGCTCAGCTGGAGCCCTATACTGGAGGTGAATGGACACATGTTTTTTGCTTCCCTAAACAGAAATTGAAAATTGTGATGCTTCTTCTTATTGTAAGGCAAAGTGTGTACCTGAAAACCTCTAAATCAGTGGTTCTAAAAGTGTGAGAGGGCTTTACATGTCTACTGCATCTAAAACTAAACATCACAAAACTTGACTATGGATTAATTAACAGCATGTACCCTCTGTGTTGTTTGAGACTAATGTAATTTATGTAATCTCAACTGCAATGATGTCTTCTCAGGGCTGGTTGAAGAAACGCTCCCCCCAGGAAGTAGAGGTACTGAGGGAACTCTTCTCTTCGTCCTTCGCTGAGCTCTACCGCTTCAGTGTGCAGTCACTAGAGTTCAAGATGGACATGCTCGAGGCCTTTGTCATCATGCAGTGCATCAACATGCTGCAGGGACTCATACCACCAAAGGTAAGGTCACAATTCCCATCTCTGGGAGTGACTGCACTCAGACAGCACTTACTCTGTATTTTAATGATGAAGAGGTTAATTCCTACTACCAAAACAAAATGCTGGAGTCAAGGAGACTGAGGAGGAATCATTTGCTGCTCTAAGAAAACTGTTGGAGGGTATTGGATAGACTTGAGTAGATGATCTGTAAAGCATCAAATACTTCTGTTAACGTAGGTTGTGAAACTAACAGGTGCAAGCTTGGTACTGCATCAATAAGTAACATCACCAGTGATGCCCTAAACATCTAATTATGCCTGTTTTGTGTAATTAGAGCATAAACCAGCATTCGTGTATATATATTTTTAATCTCGCCCATTTTTAAAGGAGCTGTATGTAAGAAATCTAAAGCAAATAGTCGTAAAATCATCCTAATGAACAATGTTCATATAACATACTGATCTCACCGACAACAATAGTACAGCCAGAATATTCGTATTTAAAAAACATTTTTACAGTCTGCAACTCATGTTTATGTTTTGACTTTGTGTTTTGGCCTGTTGCGCTGTCTACCAGTCACACAGTCAGTAGAATCTCAGCATCAGTTACAGTTAAGACTGAGCTACAGCAGCATGGCAAGCAGCATTAGCAGTGTCACGATACATAGCATCAGCATTCGTCTCCTCCTCAGCTGTATCCCGGCAGCAGTGTTAGCAGTGTCCCAGTACATAGGATGACCATATTTTGATTTCCAAAAAAGAGGACACTCGGCCTGGCCACGAGACTACTTAAATGATACTCGCAGTTTACTCAAAGATGCCTTATAATTTTAAAATATTTAAAGTTTATATGTATGGATAGAAAATTCAGTTATATTACAAAATAATATCTCTCAAAGACAGAAATTCAGATAGGCCCCTAGGGGACACATACACACACACTAGAGTGTGGCTACCCATCCGACACGTGGACATGTCCGGGCAAAAGAGGATGTTTGGTCAGCCTACCGGTACATAGCATTAGCAGCCGGCTCCTTCTCAGCTGTATCCCGGCAGCAGCGTTAGCAGCAGAGAAGCGGACTTGCTCGAACGGTCCACTGGAAAACCGAAGATCAAGGACGCGGTGACGCGGCCCTACCATGGCAGCCGCCCTTGGGCAAACAAATCAGTCTCCAGCGTGGCGCTGTCCAGCAACCTCGAATCTGTAGGGGAGGGGGGACGGACACGACTTGCGGCACTATTTTGAATTAGAGTGCAGTAACCGTTTTGGCCACATTCTTACATACAGCGCCTTTAAAGTAATTGGGGACCCAGTGGTTTAGTAGCTTTATTATAAATGAGGGAATTGTTTTGCTGTGAATTCAGTTCATTGTTCATGAGTCTGTGAAACTTTGCAGTCACCTGTTTGATTACCTTGTAGGCATATTTTGTGTTCTTGTCGGATGTTTTATGCACTTTGTTACATGCAATATAGGCTGGAAACCATAAGTGGTAGTCTTTTTGTTTAAGACAAGATACCTCAGTAAAAAGTGAGAACTCTGATATATGTTTATTTTTGTCCTTCTGATGTGTGTGGTTGTTTGAACAAAGTCCTTGATCTAAAGAAGTCTTTACTCTACAGGAGCATTGTGGTGAGCTATCCAGAGAGCACTTGGAGCGGCTGTATGTCTTTGCCCTAATGTGGAGCACCGGAGCCTTACTTGAACTGGATGACCGGAGGAAGATGGAGATCTGGCTCAGAGGAAACAACAGTATCCGTCTAAACTTGCCAGACATTCCCTCTGACAGTGACGGCACCATGTTTGACTACCATGTCACAGCAGATGGTATGCATTGACAGATGTTATCACCTGTAGATTGGGTGCCTGTGAATATTGAAGCTGCACTTCATTTTGCAGCAGATGTACATTTATCAAACTGTACAGTGAAATGTGGAAATGTCACTGTTATATTTTGTACTTATCTCTACACCTCGGTTCATATTTTTAATGCATGCACATTTATTACTCTCCCAGGTCAGTGGGTCCACTGGAGCACCAGAGTGGAGGAGTACGTTTATCCATCTGAATACACCCCAGAGTACAGCTCCATCTTGGTCCCCAATGTGGACAACGTTAGAACAGACTTCCTAATTCAGACCATCGCCAAGCAGGGCAAGGTGAAGTTTGCTAAAGGAAAACTAAAGCAGTGTAAATTGCATGCTGCCATTAAAAAATGAAAGGCTGCGTTCATAAAGAGAATGAAATAGGGATGTCCCGATCCAGCTTTTTCACTTCTGATCCGATACCTATATTACAGCCTTCAGTTTTGGCCGATACCGATACTAATCCACAACAGTTGGTATGAGAAACGGACCTGTTTATTGTGAACAGAATTAAATAAACAAACTTTAAACTTGAACATTAAATAAAAAATATAGCTGGTTTCCTTTGGCTGCTTTGGCCCCTTAATAAATAGAAAATAAATCAACACAAGAAATCTTTAAAATGTCTAACATTGAAATTAAAATAGCAGCAAGACTCCACACACTTGTGCTTTGGCCCCCTAATAAATAAAAAATAGATTAACACCACAAGACATTATTGACATTTAACAAACAATGCAGCCTTTCCTTTTCAGTTATTTTTGAAGTGTCAGTGCCAGCCTGGTGCTGCTGTTTCCTGTGTGTCTGCATGCTGGCCTGGTGGATTGATAGTAAGTGCTGGAGTGGATCACTGGAATAGACTGCTTGAATTAGGGAGCGCTGGGCTGGGCGGAAAACCTGGATCGGACACCATGAAAAACTGGATCGGAGTTCTTGGATCGGCATTTTTCCATGCAGTCCGATCCGATGTCAACGCACTTTTTTTGCTAATATAGGCGGCCGAGGATCGGGACATCCCTAGAATGAAAGAATTCACTTGATGTCTGCTTATTGTGTTGATATGACTCATATTGCAACTAAAACTTGACTCGTGTTTCAAGTGGCAAATGACCTAGAAAGGCACTGTGAACAGGAATGTTTAGTATATACATAACCCTCTTCATAGCGTCTTTAAGGCTTATGATGAGGGTTTTAGAGAGGCTGGAGCCCATTTAATCTCTTCTCTATTGAGAGTATAATGCTTAATTTATTCCTAGATACCGCTGAGTAGACACACACATGCACACACTTGAGATCAATACCATGGCAGCATGGCTTCATGCAGCACTGACCTACTGAAAGACCATATTAAAATATTGTGGTCGATACTCTACTTGAAAGCCGATGAAATGCACTGCCAGCGTGGCATTTATCAATAGTGACTGTATGTATTCATATGTATGAATGTGTGTAAGAATCATTTAGATTCATAATGCCACGAGAGGACAGTGGGGAGCTTTTGTATGTTGGTGTGTTTTGTAAAAAGGTGGTTTCTGTGGGGATGATACTTCATTTTGGAAGCTTCTGCAATTCCATTTACTTTAACGGGGTAAATTTGTGTTTCACAAAGGCTGATGTATCAACTTTGTGATCAAAAACATAATGATGTGGGAAAAAAGTCATTGTTTAATTACATTAAGCTGTGATGAAGGGCTATGATATCAATAGCTTGTATGGCTGGTAAACAGACAGCCCCCTTCAACCCCCAACACATTGTTTTAATAAGTGGATCTATAAAAGAACTATAATTTGTGGCTGTCATAATGAATAATTGAAGTGATTACTAATCAGTGATCAAAATGTTGAATCAGTGAAGTAAATTGTAATCTCAAGGCCCAGACACACCAAACTGACATTGAAGAATAAATGGCGACAAAGGCTGACTGTTGCGTTGCCTCATGTCACGTGTCTCTGCCAAAAAAAATTACACTTCGCAGAGACTTTATCCAATGGCCAACCAGCGTGTACGTTCTACACCTGTGTGAGAGGAAATAACTCGTGTAGACTGCATAGTTTGCATACGAGCAGACCGTAATAGTCTGTAGCCATCATTCAAAAGGGGAAACCAGAAGGCCGACATTGAACAACAGCCGACTGTCAGCCTTGAGTTTCAGGGCCCTTAAGATATCTTAAGCAAATGATTGCACTCTCTTCAAACAATTAGTGCAATAGGTTTGACAGTTGCCTTTTAAATCCTATTTCCCTCTCTGTCTTATGTGCTTTCTTGAGTTGTCTGTTTTGACTTTTCAGTGGATATGTCCTTTGTTATACCACAGCTGTGAAATTATATTTCTAATCATGGCTGGGGGGTGCTCACATCAAGATCAGGTCACAACAAATACAGTTTGGGTTAACAGTTTAAATCTCAAGCTCGACAGTTGCAATGTAGACATGCATGGAAGATACATCATCTGGGGATTTGTCTCAAATGAAACTTTACCCTTTACACTTCCTTAGGCTGTTTTGCTGATTGGAGAGCAAGGAACCGCTAAGACCGTTATTATCAAGGGCTACATGTCAAAGTATGATCCTGAGACCCACGTCGGAAAGAGTCTCAACTTCTCCTCTGCCACCACACCGCTCATGTTCCAGGTAAAGCTGAACTCTGTTTACTTTCCTAATTAGTTTTTAACAGCCAGCTGCCTCATTCTTTGCAGTTTCATTGGAAGATTGATGGTCTACATCTGTGTTAACTTGTCATGGATTATCATAAGGTGAAATAATATTGATCAATGTCTGTTCCCACTAATAATGTGCAGGCCAGAGGAAAGACCACCGTTTATCCTGTACAGGACTAAGCTGCACATCAATCAGGCTGCTACTATGGATTTTGTCTGAGTGGTACTTACTGGATCTGTCTTTCCCTTTTTGCTGTCTTTTTCATCACCATATGTATTGTCTTTTAGAGGACAGTGGAGAGCTATGTGGATAAGAGGATGGGGACCACTTATGGACCCCCTGCTGGGAAGAAAATGTCCATTTTTATAGATGATATCAACATGCCTGTCATCAACGAATGGGGAGACCAGGTTAGGAATCATTTCAACATCGACCAGTTGATATACTAAAAATATCCTTTCACTATCTACCACATTATGCAGTACACTTATTGTTTTGTGCTTTGTTTTAGAATCTCATTAATAATCATTTCATTTCAAGTCAGTTTTTTCCTTATTATACCTAAGGCAATTTAATTTTGCACATTTCAGTTACCTAATTAAATGATACAATTAAATGAACTGATGATAACAGCAAAGAAGAATGCAAACATAAATTTATAACAAGTAACTCTCCTCTTGATTTAAGTGTGCTTTTTTGCCCTTTTTCATAGGTGACTAATGAGATTGTCAGACAGCTGATGGAGCAAAATGGGTTCTTCAATCTGGAGAAACCAGGAGAGTTCACCAATATTGTGGACGTTCAGTTTCTGGCAGCTATGATCCATCCTGGAGGAGGCCGTAATGACATCCCACAGAGACTGAAGAGGCAGTTCTCCATCTTTAACTGTACCCTGCCCTCCAATGCTTCCATTGACAAGATATTTGGTGTGTAAAAATAGTGCAGTGGAATCATTATTGATTTATGTATGATATTGATGATACTACAGTGCCATGTTATTAAAATACCGATAATACTAAAGTGAATCAAAATTTACAATATTTCATGACTCATTACAAAATGTACTGTGTCTTATGCTTTTGAAAAGAATTATATGTTTTTACTTTACCAACTTCCACTACCCCATCATCAATCCAATTCTCAAGGTGTGATTGGTGAGGGCCACTTCTGTGCTCGTCGTGGGTTTGCCAATGAGGTTCGGAGCACTGTATCCCGTTTGGTGTCTCTGACCCGCCGTCTCTGGCAGTTGACTAAAAACAAGATGCTTCCAACTCCTGCCAAGTTCCACTACATCTTCAACCTGAGGGATCTGTCCAGGATCTGGCAAGGCATGCTCAATACAAACGCTGAGGTGGTCAGCTCTGTCCAGGTAAGAAGATTTAAATTTGAACTTATAGTTTCTTTTTGATTGACGTGATTTCAAAAATGTCCTGTCATAGGATGCTTTCAGACCTAGAGTTTGCTTGCCTTGGTCCAAATCAGGGATTCATTTTGTTACAAAGATGCATAATTGCCTAGAGTTTGTTCGTGTTCTCAAGGCGGCATTTACAAGTGGGCTGGATCAAATTTGGATCAAAATTGTGAGAGAAAGCTGCTCTTGATTGGTCAGAATTTCCATGTGGGAAAAATCCAGGAAGTAAAGGAAACGCTGAGGAAGAGTACACTTGCAAGATAAATGTGACACTTTCTAATGTCACAATGGAGGGACAACTACGGCTCTTGATTTAGGTGCTGGTCATCGTGTACTATATTGCTTGCATTGGTCATTTTAGGCAAACCATACAGTTTGAAAACATGGTGCGGCTCCAACTAGAAAACAAAGTTTCGACGCATTGGATGCACTGAATGTGCATATTAAGGCATTACAGGAAGAGGCGCACATTAATAATCCTCTAGGACTGTAAAATGCTCATATTTAACCCAAACAGTGTGTAATGTGACTGCAGTTGGTTCAGATCGAGGTCAGAATAAGTGTCACCACAAATGAACCGCACCAGACCGCGACCACCTTTTCAAAAAGTTTCGGTCCGGTTGTTTTCGTGCATACCCAAGTGTGATTGCTGTGATTACACCTGCCCAAACAAGCCGCACTTAGGGGGCAAACAAACTTGAGTTCGATTGAACCGAAACTAACAGGGCAGGTGTGAAAGCACCTATAGATACAAAAGATGGGTAGCATGTAGGACTGGGTGTTGGTACCTGTAACATTTAAGGTATTGACCAAAGTAATCTAATACAGAGTAGTATCAAAATTTCCAGTCAATTGACACACATTCGATCCTCTTGTACCCAGATCTCGAAAAAAAAACCCGACTATTTGTATGGTTTGCAGCCAATCACAGCAAGCATTCTTGAGCTTAATGTGGCATATGATTGGCCAACTACAGCAGCAGCTACAGCCCATATAGTCTATTATGTGGTGAAGTCAAGCACAGTGTATTTGAAGGAGCTGGCAGTTCAGCATGTCTTGATGTTACTTAAACGCTCAAAAGTATGGCTATTCTGCACACCTTTGGCATCCGGTGGCATTTTACGCAACTGAATGCTTCCATTCACGTTTGGTATGGAATGAAGTAGGAAAGAAAATCTTTGAAATGAAGCACTATTTGTATCTGTATTTCTTTAAGGGTATTTGTATTAATTTCTTGATCATGCATACAGGGGATTTGACAAAAATGCATGCATATGACAAAGACTTAAAGACAAGGTATTGCAAAAGTAAAGGTTATAAAAAAAGTAAAGTTAAATCAATGGACTAAAACTTCTACTGACAAAAACATTACTACAAATAAGCCCAAATATGTCTCACTGTATTGTGTGTTCAAATATTCAGCTTTAGTTAGAATACAGGCTACTGCATGTAAATGCATATTTACAGTGACAAGGTTCTTGCAATGATGTCAGATCATTTCCTCCAGTAGTAATAGTAGTTTTTTGTGTGCATGTAAACAGATCATAGATAGAAGTAACATAGTGAAGTGTGTTGCAGAGTACTGTATTATAGACTGGAGTAGTGAAGAAACCCTAACACATTATGGCCAAAATGTTGCTTAGGCGGTAAGGCTAATGTATGACTACATGATACATTAACACATATTATATTCCAAGTTTAGTAGAGAGACAGAAGTGTTTGTCAGTGGGGAAAATAGGAAATGCTAGTATTGCAAGCTCAGTTCTTGCTGAGGTGTCCAACTCCCTGTTGGTTTGTGGCCTCACTGAATAATAGAATACAATGAAATATATCTTCTACCTAAGGCTGCCCAGAGTCTAGCAAACACCCCTGCTGAGGCTGCCAACTCAACTCAGAAGACTTTGACTAGAACAGAATGAGCTAAAACATTCTAGCAGAATACAAGAGTATTGAATATGTATAAAACTTTCCCAAGGCTTTATTTCATGATGTAGTTGCTGTATGTGCAGAATTCTTACAATCAATACATCTAATCAATGTCTAGCTTAATGGATCTCAGTGCAAACAAGTGATCCAGTGTGTCTTTGCTCAATGCTTTGTGAATCTTTTCTTTACCTAGTCATCAAAGTCACTCAATGCTTCCATTTAAGAATAAAATGTTTCCTCCCAATCAATGCTACTTGTCATATTGGCTAGGCTCTCTGTGCCTATGTATGCATTAGAGCTGAATTAGCTAATTCAGGAGCCACACTCAGAAGAGTGTCCTGCTGGCTTGAATTGGCTGACAGACTGAAGAGACACTTTGCCCAAAAGAAGGTTTTTGACCTTACTGGCTTGAAACAGAAGCAGTAACACAATTCATTATTTTACAGGTGCTTCTGGCATTGTGGAAACACGAGTGCAGTCGTGTGATAGCTGACAGATTTACCATGCCTGAGGATGTGGAGTGGTTTGACCAGGCTTTGGCAAAGCTGGTAGAGGAGGAGCTTGTTGAAGAGCCCAAGAACATAGGCGACTGTGGACTGGACACATACTTTGTTGACTTTCTGCGAGACGCACCAGAGGCTACAGGTACCCATCAATCAAAAAGACACAGCACTGGAACATTTCAGCATTGTTGTTGTCTTTTTAAAGGCATTTGCTTTGTGATCATTTTAATGTCAAATTTTCTTTCCTCACAGGGGAAGAGCCAGAAGATTCAGACTTTGATTTGCCCAAAGTGTACGAACCTATTGAGTCGTTTGAGAGCTTAAAGGAGCGTCTGAACATGTTCCTGAGCCACTACAATGAGAGCATCAGAGGAACTGGCATGGACATGGTCTTCTTTCAGGATGCTATGATACATCTGGTCAAGGTACTCTATAGAGATTTTTAACATTTAGTCACATTAGTGTGATTTAAGTTGGAAAATGGTAATATTTGCAAGAACATTTATCACAAGCTTTTTACATCACAGAACAGAACAAAAAGTATTGTGAAAGGGTAAAGTATACGTCTTTTAAATTAAACTGTGCGTGCATAAAAAATAAAAAGTTGCAGGCAGTCAAACTTAAAACCAATTCAGAAAGAGCCTTGAGACACGAGCATCCCACTAGAGTTTTGTCTCTGGACACGCAACAAATCTTTGTAGTCAAGCTTCTTACATTTGAAAGCCCTCAGATGTGCTCAGACATCCCTGAAGTCCAAAAATATGCTGCCAGTTTTACTTCGATACAGTTTAATTTGGAGGTTTACATTTGCTTGCTTTCTCCCTCCACACACAAAATCTCCCTCTGCCTTCCTTGCCTTTTTTGCTATGTGTATGTATACTCCCTTTAATAATCCTAGTTGTATGTGTTTTCTTTGGTTTTCTGTGTGTAGGTTTCGAGAATAATTCGAACACCTGGAGGCAACGCCCTGTTGGTGGGTGTTGGGGGTTCAGGTAAACAGAGCCTGACCAGACTGGCCTCATTCATAGCTGGATACAAGATCTTCCAGATCACCCTCACACGGTAATGGTCACATATAGTACGCCAATACGCATCTTCAACATGTAGTTGTTTATAGTAATGACTTGTGAGTGATATTACTGAGTCACCCTATCACTTAAAACTCTTCCAGGTTAAATACGTTCTCAAGTGATGTTTTCAGACTAAACCAATCTCACACTTTGCAAAGCTAATCCTGATGTACCACACCATGTGTCACTGCAATGCAGTTATTTTCTATAGAGTACAGGTACCCTGTAACTATGATAGCACCCATTTTCTACTCCAATTATGCTGTTGAGTTAGGAGCTTGTTATGTTGCAAGCACAAAATCATTTCATTTTGAAGAGTGCAGACCTCGTCCCAGGCCTAATGCCCTTTCTTGCAATGTTGACAAAAGCAGGGGGAAAAAATTGTGTAACCGCCCTCTGATTCGGATCAACTCCAAAATTAATGGGGTTCTTTCTCTGCCCATGCTTCATCGTACACAAGTTTCATGAAAATACGGCCAGTAGTTTTTCCATAATCCTGCCGTCAAACAAACTGAACAGCAAACATAGCCTCTTTGGCAGAGGTAATTAGGTTACACTTTTTTTGTTCATTGTTCATTCTTCATTCATCATTGAAGAGACCAACAGGCTTCTGCTCCTGGTTTCTTTCCAAATATTTTTAAGAGTATGAATATTCTGTCTCACGTCTGACATTTGAGAAAGATTCATCATTTATCTTTCAGGAGCTGCAGTCAGAATGAATTAATTGCTGGGACAGGATATGGTCTGAAAGATAGTTATTGTATGACATCTTTGCAGCTCCGGCCGCTCGGCAGTTGAGTCTCCTCTGTGGGACAATATAATTGTCTCCTATGAGACTCTTTTCAGTGTAGCTGATTGATCAGTATAAGAAAAACTCTCCTTTGATTTAACTGTCACTTTTTTTCTCTGCTTGCTCTGTTCTACACTTTGTCAGACTCATTGTTCTGTGTCTCATGCTGGCCTCTGTCTCGCTCTCCCAACCTGTCAAGTGTTTTTCTCCCTCAGTCCCCATGTGTGTTTGTCGGCATCATATCTCCTGTCTGCTCTTTTCCTGACAGATTTTAGTGCTTGGTATTAATATGAATGAGCCTCTGGACTTCACAGCCCTCTTTGAACAACATGTGCAACTGTGTTTTTCTCTCGCTGCTTTTAATTCTCTTTCTACACAAACAGATGTTTGCATTTTCCATGCACATCCGGTACAGTTATGTGTCTATTTTTCACACAGGCTCAATTTAGTTCTCATTCTCTGCAACCTTAGATTTCCATTGCATTCATGTAAACTATACATTTGAAATACTGTTGTTCCGTCTCTGTTACTCTTTTCATGCATTAAGTTTCTCATCCACATTTCTGTGTGATTAATTCCGCCCATTAATCTTCCACTTTGACACTCACTTCTTTTGCCTCTGAGTGCATATGTGTTCACTGCATTATATTTTTTGCCAGGTCATACAACACAGCCAACCTGATGGATGACTTGAAGGGTTTGTACAGGACAGCTGGCCAACATGGCAAAGGCATCAGCTTCATCTTTACTGACAACGAAATCAAAGACGAGTCGTTCCTTGAGTATATGAACAACGTCCTGTCATCTGGAGAGGTCAGGAGCACACACATGGAAAAAAGACACAACACGCATGCATAAATATTTATAGTCATATAAACTTATACTTAATGTTAACTGTGTGTAACCACAAACCCCTTACAGTGAAAATTAATTTTTTTTTCACCATGATAACATGTCCGTATGGTGTTTTATGTCCGCTAGACGTATCATAATGGAAATACACAACTAACTTCATGCCTGAGCATTTCCACCTTGGAATTGCAGTTGACCCATAATAGCTTAAAAAAAGTGGATTCTGACTTCCAGAGTTTGTTATGTAGCTGTGTGTCAGTATTTAGCAAGTTAAGATTCACTTTCACTGCAACTTATCAGAGTAGCGATCGGGAACATGGTTTATCTATGGATTTTAATATCAGGAACACCTGTTTGATAACATACTCAAACCACAAAGGCTCATGTTATCGATTACAATTAAGTTCTAATGTTGTAGAGAGCAATGAGGAGATGCAAAGACGAGCAGGCAAGCTTGAGCTGCTGGCCAGCATCTTAAGGGTGGGAGTAATCTGCATACTCATAGATCTGCATGTTCTAAATAAGGCAAAGGTGTAAAGATACATCAACGCCATGTTAATGCATGAAGGGATTTTTTATGGAAAAATACTTCTAAATATGCAGTCAGCTGTTGCAAAGTACATCCAGAGGGCTAGATAAAAACTCAGAATTGGCTGAGAGCAACTCATAGAATAATGATATGCCAATTGGACAGAGCAGAGGATTGGTGCTTGACAGTTAATAAGGACTGGTGTGGTGGTGTAAATGAGAGGTGTTGTCCCAGTCCTGCTGTGGATCACTGCATGAGTTCAGAGGCAGCTGCAGTGCAGTGCTGCCGGTATTTGGGGGGAGCAACCATGCGGTGGTCTTGTTGATGTTAAGAGTGTGTGCACAGTTAAATCATTCCACAGCCAAAAACCAACCAACAGTAGCCAACAATGTGAGAAGACTTAAAAAAAGGACTAAATTACAGTGCACAACTTAAAGGAGCTGATGGGATCACATTTCAATGGAGTTGTACCTTGTATATTCCATGTAGCAAATAAGTTGTTGATTGATTGATTAATGCATAGAGTAAACATTTTCTACTTCTCTGATATCATATATTGCTGCACTTTTATGATGAGAATGGTGTATTCAGCTTAATATCCCACAGTGTATGTTGCATACACTTACATTTCCATATATTTTTATGCCTCCGTGCCAGAGATAGCTGTAGCGGGAAGTATTATGATTTTGGGTTGTCTATACATACTTTTGTCCTTCAGTTCGTCCATCTGTCTGTACATACGTATGTCTGTTTGGCACAAACGCCCACTTTGACTCAGCAATCAAATGATTAGAATTTGGTGGTCGAAGGACAAGGTCATGCTAACCCTGCATCCGTCTTAGTCTTGTGAACACAAGGCCTTGAGGCAGTTTACTTAAATTTTGCACATTTTTTTGGACTGAAAAATGAACTGATTAGAATTTTCTGGCCAAAGGTCAAGGTCACAGTGACCTCAAAAAACAAACAAACACAATTTTGGCCATAACTCAAGAATTCTTACACTAATTATGACAAAATTTCACACAAATGTCTCATAGGATATAATGATGAAGTGATGACATTTTATATCCAAAGGGTCAAAGGTCAGCTTCACTGTGACATCACAATTTTCTGCAAAACACTTTTCTGGCTATTACTCAACGTCATATCTCAGGGACAGAAGGGGAGGCATTTGGTCAAATACTGAACTGGGGACTCCAGCTTGAAATTGGGCTGATTGTACAGATCTTGTGTGCTGCCGAGGGGAAAATGTGTGTGAAGCATGTTTGTTTGCACTGACACAGATGTAAACTGTAAGTGCAACTTGACTGGTGTACAGAGGCATACAAGTGCAACACTGTAATCTCAGTCCAGTGTTATTTACCAGGGATGTGTAGAGTGTACAAAAAAACCAGACACATTTATTAAGAGTGGTGCTCAGAAGAAAAATATAGATTTATCATCTTTTGATGAATGCACTGGCACAAGTGTTTTACAGTAGTTTTTATAAACACATTAACTCAGATACTTACTGGTACATTGACATCATCTAGTTTTTCCAGCACAAAAACCTCAGTCATACTTTTGTTGTGCTGCTGAACTTGACGAGTGGCATTCACCCATGAATAAAACAAACATTTCATGACTATGATACCAAGGCAAGTGACAGCACAGATTCAGAGAGGAGAAAACCATGTTGTCTCTTTCTGGTTTATGAGCAGTGCAGTTTATCTCAATTCAATCAAATTAAAGAGCAAATTGCATTTTCACTGTCAATACGATAGCATTTCACAATTATTTTCTCATCGATTTGGATGTAATGAATTGAAGCTGTAACTGGCAGAGGGGACAGATACAGCTTGCTCTTCTTTGTACTGCATCACTCTGCATTAGAGCAGCAGGATGGCTTTTGTCTGTATTTCTCTGTAACAGCAGCAATAGGAGAAGGAAGCTTCAAGGTCAAGTTTACACATTTCTCTACTTAATTCCCAGAATCATCCATTGTACTGGATCCAGTGTCTGTAGTATAACTGGAGAAATTTTTTTTCCAAAGCACTTGTCTCTGTTTTCCAGCTTACTATCCTCTCTAGCTCCATCCTTTACTCTTACTCCTACATATTTCCTTCCACACCTACATCTCTTTATTGTGCTGTCACCCTTGTCCTCCTCCTCTAATTGTCTGTTTTCCATCTGGTTTTCCTCCTGTTCTGTCTCTACCATTTCCTCTTCTTAACCTCTCCTCCTCCTCCTCCTCCTCCTCCTCCTCCCCCATTTGTACTCTTACTTCATTGTTGTCCCCTTTGTCTCCTCCACATCTTCTCCCCCTCTATCATCCTTCCCTTTTCTCCTGGTTATTCATGTGGCTCTAAGCTCCTTTCTCATTATCCATATTTCCCCTACACCTCCTTTCAGATAATCCTTTCTCCTCCTTGCTTGCTCTTCTAATCTGTCTTTCTCCTGACTTGATTTTCTTTATCTTTTTACCTCCTTTTTTGTCCGTCTTGAGTCATATTTAATGCTAGTACTACACAAAGCCTCAGCAATGACATTATCACTAAAGATACCATCACAATAAAAGACAAGGGGACCTGTGAAAGGCAACATTAAAGATGGAAAAGTTGAATAATTGCTGACCATTGCAAGATCATTCAGGAAACTCTGTCTGGTATGTGCTGATTTGACCAGTCCTTTGTATGCATTTACAAGCTACGAAATAATGTAGGCACATTTGAGTACACCTGATATTAAACTGTCAGGTGCTGTTCTCAACAGATTTGAGAGAAACTTGAATTGTGTGCTTTTTCCCCCTTTTTTTTTTTTTTTTTTTTTTTTTTAACATGAACAAGTGAACAAATTATTATTTTACACACGCCTAATGTCAAGCTCTTATACAGTATCTTGCTCCCAGATACTTCTCCATCAGGCTGCTACTCCTACTGCTGTTTTGTGCTGACACAGGAGTCCCGCTGCTTTTTACCCGCCTCTTCCTAGCTCCCACTGTTTGATGTTTTGTTTTGAGATCTTCATGTTATGTAGTTCAAATCAAGCAGCAACAAGCTGTGACTACAGGGCTCTGTCTTATGACAACAGCATTTTGATGCTCAGCATAAAGCCTGGCTTGCAAATTTTCTTAAATTTCCCAAATTGAAGACTCATCACAGATGAATTTGTATTGCTTACACAGTCATAAAAGTTGTTCTATGTCTACAGGCGTGGTGGTGAAATCTTTTTGTTTTTAATCATTTTATATTTAGATTCATTTAATCTTTTAGTCTTACATACATCATATATAACAAGGAAACACAATTATTTCTACATGGGCCAATGAGATTAGATCAGGAGGGGGATACTACAAGGCATGTTTACACTCATTGGTTAATTTATACTTGCCATTAAACATCATCATCCTCATTCCCTTCTCGTTGTGTATGGGTCCTATCACTTCAGTCGCAGTGATGTGCATCACAGCCATCAAGATGAAGTACTGGCCAGCACTTTAATGGAGAGACATATCTGATAGGGGTGGGAATCGCCAGAGAACCCATGATACGATATTATTGCGATATTGTGATACACTGAGTATTGCGATACAATATATTGCAATTTATTACTTTTTTTTCCATCTGCAAATTATTTCCCCAAAGGAAAACTTTGTCAACATCAGTTTTACCTCTATACAACAAAAGTTGTATCAAAACTTTCTTTTTCTCTTTCATTTCATTTTATGTGTAGTATTAATATAACATGGCCCTGAAACAGAAAAATCAGTTTACACACCTGCTGTTAACAGCCTGGGTGTGCAATGCTTTTTAAGTGACTTCTCCCTTTTACTTTTCCTTGACCACCTAATTTTCATCCAATTTTCCCTCATTTCGCCTTTTGTTTTCATCTTAGCGACCTCTTTTCTCATGCTTTCTTCTTCTGTCCTGCTCATTTTCCATTTGCTCCCTCTCCTCTCTAATCTCCCTTTTTCTGTTGCTCCCTCTGCCTCATTATAACATCCCTCTGTCCCACCTCCTCACCCCACTCCTCACCCACCCTCCCTAAATAACAATTAAGGCAGCAACTGCTTTACCAGGGAGGTAAATAGAACTGGGGACCAGAGTTTGTGTCTGGGTGTTGTGTGTGCAGAGGTTTGTGTGTCGTGTGTGAAGGAGAGATAAGTTAGTGTTGCACAAGTGTTAGGATGACTGTGTGTGAGAGACACTGACAGAGATGAGAAATAAAAAGGAAGAGCGAGCTGTTACTGTGAGGTTGTTATTTATGTGAGAGTTGCGTAGCAGATGGTTTGAGACATGGTGCTTCTAACCACAACACCACATGCCCCCCCTCAGGGCTCTTTCCTGCTCTCCCTCCTCTGTTACTTACTCTCTCTTGTGATAACTAGGGATTTATTGGAAAAGGCACAAAAAGCAAAGAGGGTGTGTTATTTCTTAATGAACATCTTTTTTTTTTTTCATTCCTTAACACCAGGCTAAGGCAGTGTGTGGATGATAAGAAGGATTTCAACAGGTGCCTGCAACTCTGGGCCGAACCATTTAAAAAGAAAGTCAAAAATGTCCTTAAATAAATTAAAATCAACTTCATCAATCATGTACCAATACAGTTAAGGGTCAGAGGAAATAAAGAGAATGGGGCAAACATCAGAAGCAAAAGACGTTAGAAGGAGAAGCATGTTAGTGATCAAATATAATCTAGGACCGTTGTTGTGACGAGTTGACTGAGCCAGAGGGCTGGATTTACGGGTCCATATACTGTACGTTCCGCCCCTCACCTATGGTCATGAGAAAGAATGAGATCGCAGATAAGAGCAACAGAAATGAGTTTCCCTTTTTAGGGAGGCTGGGTTTAGCCTTAGAGATAGGCTGACAAGCTCAGACACCCAGAAGGAGCTCGGAACAGAGCTGCTCTTTCACATCCAAGGGGCAGGACATGTTGAGTTGGTTTAGGCATTTGGCCAAAATAACTCCTGGGCGCCTCCTGTCAGAGGTGTTCCGGGAGTGTCCAAGTAGTAGAAGGCCCCGGGCAGACCTGGAGGAATAATGTATCTCATCTGGCCTGGAAATGCCTCAGGATCCCCCCAGGAGGAGCTGGAAAAGGTTGCTGGGGGGAGAAACAAGTGCACGATCTTACTCAGTTTGCTGCCCCTGCAACCTGGCTTAGATAAATGGATGACAATGGATGGCTGGATGGATGGATGCAGATGAAAATCACAGCAGTATTTGCCTTTGAATTCATAGTCAGGCAATACTTAACAGCGCTAAACTGCAGATGGTTACCTCATTATGTTACACTTACATTTTGAAAGCCCTATTTTTCAGATTGTGCATCTCTGAATTTTTGTTTGTCAATAATCGTTTCAGTGTGACTCAAGTACAGATTGTTTTAAAATCTGAGCTAAAAATGCTTTGCATGAGCAATCGAATGAAGCACTCATTTGCCATCATAAACATGCAGTATTTTTGTTAGAGTGCTTAAAGAAAACATCTGAAAAAACATCTAAAATTGTGTCATGGTGGTCTGTTGTATCCCTATATTCTGAAGTTGAGCTCAAATTCTTACTACTACCACCACAATCACTGCTTACAGAGTGCTTAAGAAAAGAGACTTACAAAAATTTACCAGGGTCCAAGCAGGTGGCAAGCATTTGAATGCTTTATAATTGACAAGAAGCAAAACTCTCAATGTTCTTTGAAATTATTCATCATCATAATATTAGTCATAACTATGTGCTGATGTTCCTTTGACGTAGATAATGTCCTTTCAGAGACATGATGTGACTACATTTGTACTGATTTAAATATATGTCTATTATACACAAATAGTGTTACTATGTGAAAAGAGTCAAGTTATCCTGGAAAATGCAAAGATTCAGACCACCTACAAGATGGCAAAAGAGGGGCTGAACTCTTAACCTTTGCATCAAAAGACAACCACCTTACCATTCAACAAATCAGCTGGTCATTGAAGGTCATAGTAGATTTTGACAGGAAGAATTATGACCTGAAATAAATTCTTTTTACTTGAGTTGGATATATTGTATATTAGAGATTTGACACAGGAGATGGGGAATTTTAGTTCAGAAATTGAGAAAGTAACAGAGGATATGACATGTCAACTTTTTAACCAGAAGGGTTCACAGCAGATGGGTCGAAACAGAAAATCTATGTGGTTGCAGGTAATTTCCTGACAACCTCTCCAACCCCACCCACTGGCTCCGAAGCCAGGAAGCTAAATCAGCCTCAGAAACAAAAGGCGGAATTCAAACCTTGAACCTCTGTATCCCCAGAGCAAGGGACTTACTAACTGCACCACCAGGAAGATATGGCATCTCACACACACCTTCTGACAACTCAAGGCCATAACACCACATGTGCAAAACTATTTTGTGTTTTTTTTTTTTTCTTCTTCTTCTTTTTTTGTGTGTGTGTGTATTTTAAGTCCTAAAAATTGAACAAAGTTTTAATGATTTAATGTTTTAATGATCTGAAAAGAAATCTCATAATTCTGATGGTTTTGGGTGTATTGTGAAATATTTTGGTGACATTTAATTAAAAATTAGATGATATTAAAAAAGATAGATTTAAACAAACAACAACATTTACTACTAAACCTGACTTGTCACCAAACCTGCAGACGTAGTCAAACCAATAGGCTGTTTTGATGCTATTTTTTAGTTGGAACCACAGCAGTGGTTCCTGCATACTTAACCCTAACCCTACCCCATATCCCTAACCCAAAAATTTTAACAGGAAATACACTTGAAGCCGGTGTATACCTGGTAATTACTTGTGTTTCGGTGATCCAAACACAAGGGGACCGCAGAGTCGTATTGCCGTTTAAACCTGAGTCATACTTCTCCAGCTGACCACTTTTGTTCACATTTCCTTACTGCCTGTGTCAATTATACTATAAGATCAAAGGGCCCTATGCACAGTTACAATGTTTACACTTTTGCTAGCAGCTCACTAGTTGTGTTGGCGGTTGTGTCGGTACAGCTGGAGATGTCACTGGCAGTAGAATCCAACACATCTCCTTCCTTGCAGCAAAATAATGGACATTCACACAACACTTCGTCCAACTGGCCCTAAAATGGTCAAGTTACAGAGTGTAAGAACACTGTCACCGAAAAACCACCACGTCTTGCATTGATGACATATTCCTTTTTGGGGGTGCATCAGGATGCATTAGCTTTAACACTGTTTAACGACATGAGGTAGAATGTGTCCTATACCGCCTTGGCAAGTGGTTTGAGTGATCAGATCACAATATGTCTTGGTAGTCATTAAGTTTGTATTTAACACTGTCCACTTGTGATCAGATCATCAAAAATACATGTTAATACTAGGTATGATCAGGCTCCTAAATCCATCTACAGTCTTTATGTTAAGTTTTAAATGGTCAATATTTTTAGGACAAACTGACAACAGACATAAAAATAGATCATGTAATTCGACATTAAAGTGTGTGTTTCTATCTGCAGGTGTCCAATTTATTTGCTCGTGATGAGATTGACGAGATCCTCAGTGATCTCATACCGGTCATGAAGCGGGAGTTTCCCAGACGACCTCCAACCAATGAAAACCTGTACGAGTACTTCATGTCACGTGTTCGACACAATCTCCATGTGGTTCTTTGCTTCTCGCCCGTTGGGGAGAAGTTCCGCAACCGGGCATTAAAGTTCCCTGCCCTGATATCTGGTTGCACCATGGACTGGTTCAGCCGGTGGCCCAAAGATGCTCTTGTTGCAGGTACATTTCACAGACAGTTTCTATTTTATAACACTATGATCTGCTTAACCACTGGTAGTATGTTTGCCAATGTAATCCCTGTACTCTATCTTCAGTTTACAGTGGCTGCTATTGTTTTCCTCAGTGCTGTAAAATCAGATTAAACTGGGATATTACAACACTTAATAATCACGCAGTCAGCTTGTTCACAGTGTGTCCCCTGTGCTTTCTAATTACTAAAAGTCAGAACAAAATTACAACTTTTCAAATTGGCTTTGCTGGACAACTGCAGTCATGCTGCTGGGATTTACTGCTGCCATCCCGTCATCTGTCATTTGTCTATGATTAATCTTATAGGTTCTTGTTACAGATTGTTGCTTAGTAATGACAATATACAAATACAACAAATCCTCTTTCTTTTAGTGTTTTAAATCTGTGCAGCTCATTTTGTTCTGAAAAACAATATCTTGCGGCACATTTTACAAGTATTCCCTGCTCTCTCATTCCCTCCCATATTTTGTTAAATCATTCAAAAGAATGACACAGATGTTGTAGTAATACATGTAACAACTAATCAGTAATGTCCCATGCAATTACCCAGTATTTCGTGCCTTAAAAACAATCAATATGAATTTCTTACAACATGTCAGAGTATTGAGCAGTAAAGAAGGCTGATATTTTTATGTTGACCTTTGCCAATCTGGGTTCAGTGATTAATTTCCACACTTCACTCCACTCGCTGTATTTTTCTCCACCTAATTCTGCCCCCTCTCCCTCCTCCTCCTCTGTCTTTCTGTCCTTCAGTTTCGGAGCACTTTCTGTCAGTCTTTGATATTGACTGCTCACCCCAGGTTAAGAGTGAGGTAGTCCAGTGCATGGGTTCCTTCCAGGATGGTGTGGCAGAAAAGTGTGTGGACTACTTCCAGAGGTACAGTATTTTGTTAAACAATACATGAACACAATAGTAGTAAGGACAACATGTTATTCTGTTCATTGTTTATAGTACAAGAAGATGTCCTTTAACACATTCTTCATATGTGTAGGCAAATATTTTTAAGGGCATTTTATGACTTTATTAGAGGGCTGATGGTAGAAAGAAGACAGTATATAAGGACACAGACTTGGGACAGTACTGTTCATTTTTAGCGCCCTTACCACTACACCTACTAGATATTGCTGTGATTTTATAGCATAACGGTTCTACTAAAGGTGAATTAATGGTTAAGGGTAAAACGTAGTGCAAAGGATTCTCCTGCTTTTAAATATGACATGAAATTAACCTACTGTTACTGAATTTTAATGTAGATACCGACGCTCCACCCACGTCACACCAAAGTCCTACCTGTCCTTCATTCAAGGCTACAAGACCATCTATAAGGAGAAGAGGTCTGAGGTTCAGACCCTGGCCAACAGGTAAACACCCTTCAAAGATTAAGTTTGACAATTTGTATACATGCATTTACAATGTTAACGTACTGCTGCACTTTTTAGCCTCTGTAGTATAAAAGATAGCTTTCATTTTACGTTAGAATCAATGCCTCAGCAACCGCATACTGTCAAGATCTCTTACAATTAGTCAGGGTTAGTTTGTGTAAGACTTGTGTCTAATAATAGAGTAATGACGTTGCTGAATCTTAAATCTCTATTCTAGCCTTCATCTTAATCACCTTGAGTGGCCGGTCATAAGTGGGGCATCAATAATTTGGCATGTTTAATGGATTTCCTGGAAAATAAAAGCGAATAAAAGCTATTTTCACGGGTAGATTTTTAAAGAACAGCGTCCCAGCATGAACCCACTCTTAGTCAATAATTATTGACTCCCTAATGGCACAGACAGTGATGGATGATCAGGATGTATCCTAATGAAGTAAGCTGTTGTCAAAGGCGCCAGACCAGAACCATCAGTTAGGAGTCATTTTTTAAGAGTATAGCATAAAAATACATCACAGATCTCATCACAACATTTATGTGGTACTTTTTTCTTGATTTTGAGCTCCTGTCTGCTTATCAACTGTCCCTGAGCCTCCTAAGATTGATTGGCAGCTGCTGAATGGATGTCACGACATTAGGAATTTTGGTCAGGCACATGTTACAAATTGACCAAGGATGAAAAACAGCTTTTCTTTAACAGAATGTACAAATATTTCCAACACCTGTTGCCCAGCGGACCAAAAATTCTGTCACAATAACATGTAGTTTATCTTAAAAGTTTGTGGATATTTGCAGCAAACACGTGAAGATGTGCAGATGCCTATCAGATTAGTGTAACGCAGAATAGCATCATAACAAGTTCCAAGGTATATACTGGAAGTGCATGTGGTTTACCTGATAATGTTCAATATTTCTCGTGTTTAGGATGAACACTGGTCTCCAGAAGCTGAAGGAAGCATCAGAGTCTGTAGCAGCTCTCAGCAAGGAGCTGGAGGTGAAAGAAAAGGAACTACAGGTTGCCAATGACAAGGCTGATATGGTAGGTTGTGTGTGTGTGTGTGTGTGTGTGTGTGTGTGTGTGTGTGTGTGTGTGTGTGTGTGGGTGTCGGTGTCGGTGTCGGTGCATGTGTCGGTGCGATGTGTATATGAGGACATTTCACTGGTGTTCGCACCGCCCTATGAGGACACGCTGACTTGTGAGGACTGTGCCCATGTCCTCACTAGTCAAACACTGTAGAAGCACTTATGAAATCATAACCAGGTGAGCATTTGTTTTCTTGTCATTCATAGTCGTACTTTCTGTAGGTGTGGGTTTATATGAAGGAACATGTGGGTATGCATGAACAGCAGTGACGTTAATGGTGTGCCTTAGGAAAAATTAATGAGTAAGTAGATGGCTGCATTAGTCACTAATACGTCTGGATTTTTTTATAAATGCCAGTAGATCTATTATTACTTACATGATGAAGCTCCTGCAGTGTATGAAACAAGACGAGCCCAGTTTTATAGTTATTGTAGTGATTAGTGTCGATGTAGAAATGTCTGTGTTTTCTTTGAGGAAGATCTGATAATAATTTTTATACAACAGTGCCAACAAATAAGTGGTGATGTAGATAAACATTAGGTTAGCAGTTGTTTTTGTTTTGTTGATTTTTAAGACTGTGATTCATGACCATGTTTATTTCTCTTGCATACCCCCAGGTATTGAAGGAGGTGACGGTTAAAGCCCAGGCAGCAGAGAAAGTGAAGGTGGAGGTGCAGAAAGTGAAGGACAAGGCTCAAGCCATTGTAGACAGCATCTCAGCCGACAAGGCCATAGCTGAGGAGAAACTTGAAGCTGCCCGACCAGCACTTCAGGAAGCAGAGGCTGCGCTACAGGTATGGGACTTAAGAGTTGAGGGAGACACCTTGGAATCAATTATTTAACGTTTACGTCTCCCTGAGGTGAACAGATTTGTCATTTCCAGTCTTGTTTTGTGAGCAAAAACACAACTTAAAGAATGAGTTGCCAAGTATTTACACTGGTTTTTATCTTATCATCTTGACTGCTGTAACTGAAAGTGATGTGTCTTTATCTTTTCTTCAGCTATGATGCTGCAATTAACAAGACTGATCTTACAGTACCTCGGTTTCTGTATCATTAGTTCCAGTTACCTTAGAGCTTGAATTTAAAACACCACAGCTTGTCTACAAAGCGTTACGTTCCTTGGTTGGATGATATTAACATTAACTCTGACTGTTTTAAAATATTATGTATCAACAGGGAAATTTCATAAATCAATGTAATACTCATTTTCATTAGAGCATGCTCTGTAATTCCACATATGAGCCAAATAATCAAGTCAATAGTCAGTGTCATATTTTAATATGTAAGTAATATGTTATTTGTGCAGATAATTGCACTGTCTTTACGCAGGATTTATATAGTACTTGTGTAGTTGTATTTTCATGTTCCTCTTCCTCTTTACAATTTTATTCAAGCTGACTGTATCATGCTGTGCCGCCCCAAATGACGTTCTCTGCTGCCTCTCCCTGCTGTTTGTCCAAGTATAAGGTCGCAGTAACACATAGCCTGAGGCTTAGAAATCGTCAGTAAACTGTGTGTTGGAGCAGTTTATAGTGCCCTTCTGTGTGGCTTAATGTCTCCCCCACCAATATTTTTCTTGCTCTCACTTTGTGTTGCTTCAGGGTGCCACTTAAAGCACTCTGCGACTTGCTGTGTGTAGCTGCATGCAGGTTCTGCCTACAGCCTTCCCACCCTGTGTGTGTATGTGTGTAACAGCGGGTGCGTCTAAAGTTAGTATGGTGCTCTGGGGCCCAGAGCTGCGTTGTAATTAAAGCTGTCCTCCTGGGTAGACGGTTGCATACAGATCTCCTATGGCAGGTCCCTGATTAGAATTTTCATCTTGCTGCTGTGGATAGAAACCTTATATTTCCAAATAGGCAAACCTTGGGCAATTCGCCTGATTGATGTTCATGCATTTTGATCATGTATTTTTCAAGTGCTCTAGAGGGTTTTAAATATAGCTGATGGTGCACAAGACTGTTGTAGACCAAAATACTCATTCAAGAGGCTTCTTCACTTCTACTTGTTGAGATTCGGAGATTGAGGCATTTACTATGAACGTCAGTAGGTCATACGCACCACAACGTAACTGACATTTCTGCTGTGCTTTATTCATATACTGTGTTGCTTTGCTATCATCTTTGATAAACCAAATCTACCAGCAAGGAAGCAAAGCAATGTACTGCTGTGGATGGGAGCCACAGCAAAATGTATTTTAGCTACCACCAAAAAAATCAAATAAAATCAATACCAGTATAAATGTACACTACGTGTGGAATATTTTCTACACTGCAAAGAAAAATTACTGTTAATGGACTGTGGTGGCTTTGAGATAACAGCTGCAGTTTCCCATTGGAAAAGGCAGGCTAACAGCAAGGTAAAGCAGTGAAAATATTACACTTAAACTGGTCTTGATGATTGATTTTTTATTTTTTATTTATTTTTTTTAAATTTTAGGTAGCTAAAAACTAACCCATTAAGGCAGCGTTTGCTCAGCACTGTCTGATGTGGGGATTTTCTGCCTGGAAGTTATTGTATCCAAACAAGGAGATTCGGTCTATAGTTAAATCCCTTACTGCTGGATACATCTTGTCTGCGCGCGGATATTACAAATATTTGTCTGAACCCACTAACTCAAGTCAAAGACTGCGGCTCAGCCACACCTGCCTACTCTAGATAGATTTAGGATGAACATAGTACAAATTGGATTTCTATCACTGTATCTGTTTGATTTTAAGTATATAGAATTATTCTTTATTAACTGATTTTATTAAAAGGTTGTCAGGTTTTCATACTGTAGGTGCAGTTTTAATTTGTCTGAAGGACCAGATAAAATATATCACAACATCAGTTAATAGAGAGCTCAAACAACAATGCTGTTGTATGACACAGTATTAATTGCTTTGCTTTCATGTTAAAACACTGCGACTATGTTGCAAAGAGAAAAACAAGCTCCAAAGGGTGAGGTTGCTGTGACACTTACTTAACATACTGTACTGCTGTGATTGAAAAATATATATTTTTATGTAAACTGTGTAAAAGTCAAAGGTAGGCTATCGTGGAATAGATCTAGAAATAAGTAATTTGGTAATTTACATTTTAAAGACATTACAGTTTCAATAGTGGTTTTCATGCAAAAGAACCTGCACAAAGCTAATGGGCTATTTGTGATCAAGCAAGAAGACCCACAATAATTTAGCTATTTTAGTTTTAAAGCAGCAAGGATTTTGTGAGAGGTGGGCTCCATCTGCATTCTTTTTCATTTTTAGATGGAAATGCTCACTCAGATGTCAGCAAAAAGCAGTGACGTACGTTACAGCGCTGATTATAACCGTAAGTGAAAGGGTTAGCTCTGGTGTTTTGAAATAGGGTTGACTCAGTACTCATCTATAGTCAGTGTATTACCTAAAGTAGATGGAAGCTTGGCATGCTCCCAGTTTTGAGAACCAAGCAACTGTACTGCTGTGGATGGGGGCAGCAGCAAAATGTATTTTGAAGGCCCACCTAAAAAAAATCAATATCAGTTTGAGTGTACACTATATTTAGAATATTTTCACTGCTTTACCTTGCTGTCAGACGGCCCTTTTAGATGTGGAAATGAAGCCACTATATCGCTCTCTTCAAAGCCAACAGATTACTTTGACAAAAACAATAATTTTGCCATTCAGAAGAAGGGAGATGTTGGTCAACTGCTGCCTTGATCAGTTAGGTTTTTGCATTATTGTGTGTGTGACTTTCGGATCTAAACTAACGGCATGGCATTACATTGCTTTGGTTTTGGGCTGGTTAGGGGGTTAGAGGAATACGCAGCTGCTAATTTGGGAGATCGATACCAACAATTCTTAAAGACCGCTTGGCTCCTTAAACGAAAAGACACATAATGCAGGCTAGGGGGTTTATATGAACAAACATCATCATGCAAAAACCTGCATCAGGTCACATGGGAAATTATCTTTAGAAGGGCTTGGGAAAATAGTGTTTTGATGTTAAAACATTTGTACACTTGACCAAAATTTGAATTTTCAGATTTGAAGACAGACTGAACACAACTGGAAATCTACATAATGGTATAAAACCTAAAAAAAAATTAAAAAATAATGGACTTGCATTAAAGCTTAAATTGAAATCATGAATTTGAGGTGACCCTCATTGAGACATTTACATAAAAAGCAGCAGGGAGGAAAGAAGGGGAAGAGGAGTTAGTGGAAGTGCAAATAGAGGATAAAGTGGAGTGTCTGCTGGCTGTTTCTCTGGTGGGAGATTCACATACACTTGTTCTGATAAAATGGAAAAGGGAGGCGAGAACAGAAACGAGGAAAGTGCAAGAAGGAGAAGAGATGAGAGGAGCGGGCAGGGGGCCTGATGAAGGAGCCAAACTACTCTCACTGGAACATTTTCTTTACTCTCCTGCTGCCTTTCTCATTTTAATCAGTCCCTTGAAGTCATTCTCTGTCCCTCTCTGCAGAACTGTTGGAGTTTATACTTACAGTCTTCACGCTTTCTTAATTTCCCTCTATCTGTCATTGTCAGTGCCTCCGTTGGATTTTCCTCTGTACACATCCTCTGTTTTATATTCTCAGGCTGCAACATTGTGTACAATTCCCTTCATACATCCTGTCATAGACAAATGTAATGAAAAACAAATTACTTTCCCCTTTGCTCCCATCTCCATTAATTATCTCACTTTATGGTTTGTGTACATCCAATATGTTTGCTGCTCTCCACTCAAATCTTCTCTCTATTTATAAAAAAGGGAACAGTAATTGCTTTTCTCTTCTCTTCTCTTCTTCTTTCCCTTCTCTTCTAACTTTGCTGTGTGCACTTAAAACATGACTAATGTTAACCCATGTCGTTCCACAACAACAAGCTAGCCAACACCATCAAACATTCAGATGTCGTTTAAGGTCCTCTCCTATATGTCTCTTTCTGTACCCATTCAGACAATCAAGCCTTCAGACATTGCCACTGTGCGAACACTCGGCCGGCCCCCCCACCTCATCATGCGGATCATGGACTGCGTGCTGCTGCTCTTCCAGAGGCGAGTCAACCCAGTGAAGATCGACCCAGAGAAGAACTGCAACACGCCATCCTGGCAGGAGTCCTTAAAACTCATGACAGCTGGAAACTTCCTGGGCAGCCTGCAGGTACACTCACCAGTATCAGATTTCTACTCTTAAGATTGTCATAATATATAGATGCTCACATATGCCCTAGACCCCATTTAGCATGTTAAACATTAAAAAGGGTAAAATCATTGTAGATGCAAAAAAGTTATTTATTTAGAACATTTTAACTACACAAAATAAAACAGGTCAGGTTAGACGTGGCCAGCTTTTCATTGCAGCGAACGCTGCCTGCATCAAGTTTTGAAAGCTCTCAGCTCGCCATTGCGCTGACTGACTTGAACGAGCTACAGGGTGACATAGTCTTTTGTTAACGTTAAACGGTACTTAGTTATACCGACATTACTCGGTCGGTACCTTTAAAAGTACAGAGTTGGGTACCCAGCTCTGTTGCTTAGGTGTGTTTCAGTATGCAGCAGAATCACTGGCAGCAGCTCAATTAATTAGTGAATTGTACACTTCATTCTCACATTATATTTACCTTTTAATGGATAAAATTAGATGTTGTTGATGTTATGGCTACCTGTTCTTTACAGAGAAAAATGCTGGCCTCCATGCATTCTCAGTCTTGCAGGCAACAATGTCATAACCATGATATAAAGTCCTTTACTGTTTGTTACAGCCATGATAAGAACAAGACTATAGACGTAATTTGTTTAAGGTTACATGTATGGTCTTGTATATTTGAGATTTAAAGTTTGGGCAGGTTAAAAGTTCAGGTTCAGTCTATTTAATGGCATTTGCAGTAATTCAGCACCAAGGTGGAATGATTAAATCAGGATGATGTGTTAAATAGGCACAACCAGTGTGAAGATATCTTATGGTCTTGGATTTCACTCCTCGAAATTAAATCCACGATGGTCCTCATCATTCTCATCTTTTACTCCACTTTCATTGTTAGATTTTTCTGTCTACCCCTCTCTCTCAACATCTTTTCTGTTATTTCTGTCTCTTCTCTCTCATCACCCAGCTACACCAGGTCTTTTATCTTACCTTGTGCACCTCTGCATGTTATCTTTTATCTTTTTGCTTCCTTGACTTTTTCTGCCAGTCTCTTTTTTTCACCTACTCTTGCACAATCCTTTTTCTCTTCTGTGTTTTGTTCGTCTTCGTTCTCTCTCTCTGTCTCGCAGTTCTGTATTTTAGCTGCTCTGCCTGGTCTTTTTCCTCCTTTTTGTAGTAGTCTCCCACACCACCTGTTCTTTCCTTTTCTCCTGTTGTTTCTTCTACGGCTCTGTTAACTGTCTTTACTCAATCACCACAAATCCATTGATCATTTTTCCTTTTTCTCCAATTCATACAGTTTTAAATTTCTTTTTTTGTAAGTTACATGTGTTGTGAGTTTTTATATTCTTTCTGTACTGAATGAAATAAGTCTTGTTTTTCCCCAACCCCACCCCCCACCACCACTACCTCTCTTTCCCTCTGCCTTGCAGCAATTCCCCAAAGACTCCATTAATGAGGAAATGGTGGAGTTGCTGTTGCCTTATTTTGACATGCCTGACTACAACATTGAAACAGCCAAGAGGGTGTGTGGCAATGTGGCCGGCCTTGCGTCATGGACAAAAGCTATGGCATCCTTCTTCTCCATCAACAAGGAGGTCTTACCCCTGAAGGTAATATACATTGTAATAGATCTAACACAGTGCTGTTCATAGACAGTATGTGATGCTAAAGATATTTTAAATAACATGTCGGGTGAAACTCAATTGACATGAATTCCACAAACATACATATGTTAGCCTCTTAAATTTCCCCTTAAAAACACACACACACATTGTAATGCACCTGTCATCATCACCCCAACAAACTGCAGCACTCATGCACACTTGCACACACACTTCCTGGACAAAGTCAGCGGTCCTCCACTCCACTCATGAATAGAGCAGTTGTTTTTTTCAGACAAGACTCAGGCTACAGAAACAGCACAGACTGTCTCTGATATTAAATACATTTATTTATATTCTCACATTTTGGCAGCAACAGTTTGCTGATTGTGTAGGCAATAGAAGTGCCCCAAAATTTTGAAACAGACAGCATGAGAATCATGTTTCTATCGATTGATCATGAGCATACTACAAAAACGGCTTTTCTGACCTATCCGAACAAAGCAAACAAACTTGTAATGCACCAGAAAGGCAAACTACACAAGGATGTGAGCTTTCTAACATGCATTTATACTCTTTGATAATTTGAGATAGCTATGGATTGCTTCCAAGTTGTTCAATGGCTGACACGTTTCCTTTGTGCTGTAAATTGAGCCTTCATTTTCCCAGGAGATCATATGCATTGGCAGTGACAATTGCAGTCAAATTGAGGCTTATGGGGTATCAATCAAAACACTGATGGAGTCATAATTCTATAGCTTTTATATTGTGCAAGCAAAATTTACTTCTTAAAAGTAAAAGCAAAACATTTTTCTGTTCCCAATTTAATTATCTGTCAATTTAGATGATGTCTTCTGGATCTCCTCTCTTCCACTGCTGCATATTTTAAGATAACTTATCTTTATCTCATTCTTTGGTCAGTGTTGTGTAAGTTGTTGTTTTTAAGATAAGATAAGATAAGATACACCTTTATTGATCCCATAATTGAGAAATTCCAGTGTTACAGCAGTCAGGGGAAAGAGTCAGATTAAAGATGTCAATATTTTTTAAAAAAAACTTAAAAACACTAGGCATGCAAAAAGTACAAAAAATACAGAAAACAGCAATAAATAATAACAATAACAACAACGAGCAGTGGATAAAAAGTGAGCAATGGGTTAAAGTGAACATATTTAGTGCATGTTGAATGTGCAATAGTGAATATTGAATGTGCAAATAAACAACATGGGGGACAGCAATGCTCATAGTGGTGTTTATAAGAGTCCATGCAGTTTACTGTGAGCAGTGCTGGTGGTGAAGCCTGACAGCAGCAGGCCGGAAGGACCTGCGTTAGCGTTCCTTCACACACTTTGGGTGAATCAGTCTATCGCTGAAGGAGCTCTCCAGAGCTTTTATCTCCTCCTGCAGAGGATGGGAGTGTTAGTCCTCAGAGATGACAGCTTGGCTGTCATCCTCCTTTCTCCCACCATCTGCACAGAGTCCTGAGAGCATCCCACGATAGAGCTGGCCTTCTTGATCAGCTTGTCCAGTCTCTTCCTATCTGCAGCCGAGACGCTGCTGCCCCAGCAGACCACTCTGTAAAAGATGGCTGATGCCACCACAGTGTCAAAGAAGGTCTTCAGGAGCGCCCCCTGCACTCCAAAAGACCTGAGCCGACCTGGTTCTTGCATCTGCAAAAAATTAAATCTACAAAGTTAAGATTTTAAATGACAACAAAGTTTTAAAGCTTTTTTGCTTTTCTCTAACTGAATTTAAGGACATGTACTGATTTAATTTACAGTAAGGACTGTGTTTACATCTAAGAGACTGACAAATCCTTTTTCACATTTAAGCTGCTGTAATTAATTGCTTCTTTGCACCATGTTTCATATAGTATTTATTTCTTTTTCTAAGGAATTATTATTCCTGCACACAGCAGAAAGGAGTGGAGCAGAAAACTCTGTACACAAAATCCTTAATTAATAAGACATGGCACCACACACACACAGACACACACCTGCTCACTAAACCCTGTGATTTCATGCAAATGTCACAAATCCGTTTTCTATTTTGTCTTCCTGCCAGTGCAGTCTGTGAATATCTGCTGCATGGCGATCATTAAAAGCTTCAACTCGCAGAATGCAGTTAGACTTCTGGGTTGTGTTCACTCAAACTTTGCATGATGATCACCTCTGCTTTCCCCTCTGCTACTGTGTTGTTCTTTTGTAGCTAATTTCCTTCCCCCCTTGTTACCACGTTTCTACAACATTTCATTTTCCTACTTATTTTGCCCTCTGCCACATCTCATTTTCTCCATCTTGCTGGCGCCTTCATGTCTCTGGTCATCCTGGGTGTCTTTTTCAAATCACCCATACAACTCCCTTCCTACTTTCCTACTTTCCCTTATCTCCTCTCTCACCGACTTTCTTCCTCCTCTCATTTTCTGTGTCTCTCTCTTTCACACACATACACACACATTCTGTTTTTCTCTTATTCTCTTGAACCTCCATGAGAACCCCCTGCCTCCCCTCTTTGATCCTGATCTTTTGCTTTATCGTGGAACACAGCCTCACAAATTGATTCCCTGGTTTCCAGCTCAGTGGTGGCTTCCCTTTAAGCTGGCCAGCCAGACTGCCAGACAGAGATACAGTTGGACAGACAGACCGGCAGAAAGACGGGCAGGGATAGTCCCCTCAGATGTATATTAATATAAAGTGAATACTCCAGACTTCTTCCTCGCCGGGGCACCCAGCCACACTCAGACAACTTTTCTCTAAATCTCTGTCTCTAAACCTCTTGCAATGTTTTCTCCACAGCCCCAGCTCCAGTCAGAAAATATCCTCTCTGCTTTCCCTGTCTGCCTCACACTCACTCTCCTCCTCCCCCTGCCCTTCTCATCACCCCTGCATCACTGTTTATTTTCCAGTTTCTCTATTTTCTCTTGACAATCTCTATTCTGGCATCTCCCGTTTAAATTTTTAAGCTTTGAGCCTCTACACCTACACCTGTTACACTTCTAAAAATATCACTAAAAAGAATTACCTACTACCATTTCACCTCTGTGCTTACTCATTTTATGCTGTCTGATGTGAGCCAAAACATGTCCCTAGCCAATTTTTTATTTTCGATTACTTAACCTGTTTGTCATTGAGTTTAATGCAAAAATGTTTTTTTGCTCTCCAACTCTTCATTCATACCCTTCATCCCCTCTCTCTCTGTCAAATCCTCCTCGCCTTCACCTTGTCTTGTCTGTCTCCTCTTTCTGCTTTTCTCTGTCCCTTCCTCTGTCTTAGCCCTCTCCCTAGAGAACTGACCGTGACCCCTGTAGGCGTTTCATGTGCGATAAAGGCATCACAGATCCCTCTGTCTCTCTGCCCTCCTTTTTTTCTCAGGCTAACTTGGCAGTGCAGCAGAATCGTCTGGCCATAGCTAATGTGGACCTCCAGAAGGCTCAAGCTGAGCTGGATGCCAAGCAGGCAGAGCTGGATGTGGTACAGGCGGAGTATGAGAAGGCCATGATGGAGAAACAGGTCAATAGCTTTACTTACTCCCTCAAAACACAAATATAAATCAGTTTGCTACATAAAAATAGCAGTAGTGATGTTTCCACACCTCTTTTATTTAAAAAATGAGACAAATACTTCAGGCATGAGCTGAAGTTGCAGAGGTTTTTGAGGCATTTTCTCTTTTAAAAGGACAGATCACTACAAAATTGAAAAAAGCATTTTTCCTCTTACCCCTAGAGGTATTTATCAGTCTAGACTGTTTCAGTGTGAGGTGCCGAGTGTAAGACATATCGGATACGGATATGTCTGCCTTTTCTTGAGTATATTGGAACTAGATTGCACTGAGCTTGTGGTGCTCAAAGCAAAAAAAACAACTCAACAGCAATGTCTCTCTCCAGAAATCATGACCCAGTTACTCAGACCTACCCAGACCTTTTTGTGAGCAGTTTCTTTCTACCGAACTACACCACTAAACTATACCAGCTGTATCACAGTTGTTACACAGAAGGTAGTGTGCATCTACTGGTTGCTCACTTCTGAGCTGGCTAACATTACAGCTGAGCTGAAGAGTCTGCCATTGATGTTTACATCTGCCACAACCACAAGCCTCTTGTCCATGAATAGATGCATGCCTCCTTCTGCCTGGTGATGCGGTTGGTGGATGTAGTTCAGTAGAAAGAAAATAGTTCCCGGTGAAACTGTTCACAACAAGGTCTGTGGGTTTTCTTGAGTAACTGGGTTATGATTTCTGGAAAGAGACATTGCTGTGAAGTTTTTTTAAATGTATCTTTTTTTGCCGGTTTTAGCACCACAAGCCAAGTGCCTTCTAGTTCAAATATATTGGAGAGAAGGCAAACATCTGTATGGGCGATATCTCCATCACTCGCCAACTCACACCACAACAATCTAGACTGATAAATCACACTACAGGAAAGAGAAAAAATATACATTTATTGATTCTGGGGTGCACTGTTCCTTTAAGACTAATTGCTGAACATCAGATAGCACATAATGGACATCTAGTGTTAGTCTCTTCCACTGAAGTCTGTCATATAATGGGGAATTACAAAAATAATTCTGCTTAGCAGTGTAGTAACAGGACATTGCATTGTACTACTTAGAAAATGGGATCACCAGTTTGAATGCAGGCTTTCCTAATTAACTTCAGTAATTAACTGCTCCGTATGATTGTTTTAATTCATGTAGCTGGCACAGCAGTCTTTGTGCTTTATTGGTGAAATTCCCAATTTCCTGGACCAATGAGATTTCATTGCCTTTCTCAGCTCACTGCTGTCCTTTTACAGCAACAGTATGTTTCTTCATATACAGTGTATTTTTATAGATAAACACAGGCTAAAACAAAAATGGCAGCACAGTGATGCAGTGGTTAGCATTGTCCCCTCACAGCAAGAGGGTTCCTGGTTCAAACCTGGGTGGGAGGTTCAACGCTAGGGTGAGGGAGCTGATGTTGCACCACCTGATGCTATTTATAATCAGGATTTGTTTCTTCACAGTCGTTTCACCAAGCTTTAACTCTCTAATGATGTTTCTTGATTAAAACACTGTATTTTACAGCATTTTGTTGAATAAGCCAGTCTTTTATTTAAACTGGGATCCCAGAGGTGGACTCTCTTTTTCAACACAGCCTGTGATAACCTGCAACAAAAACATAACATGACTCAACCTGGGTTACGCAAGTGCCATTTTTTAAATAAATGAAACTAACAGTGGTGCACTATTGATTGTGTGTGCAGGTTTGTGAGTCTTGTCTGCTGCGTGTTTTTCATCATCCGTACTCTCTGTTCTGTGATAAATAAGAGCATGTAAATGGAACAGTATATGCATCAACACTCGCTGATTAGCAAACCTGGACAACCCAAGTTGACTCTTTTTATAATTTTGTGATTAAGACACTGAGCTGCTTATCTCCGGAGGATAAAAGTGAGATTGAAGGGCTCACTGCAGAACTGTATACCAGACAGTCTTTATTGATGTAACAAACATTATTGCTATTGGGCAAACAACCCCTTAATTGCCTGTGAGCAGCTGATGAACAGATCACTGTGGTAATGGCTTAAAGGTGCCTAAGAGGTGTTACGTCTTAACCAAGCTTTAAAAAGGAAATCTAATTTGTCAGACAGGCTAAACATACCAACAAGAAAATACAAACTTATCCATCCATTTAATGTGGATCGCAGCAGTCCTGAACCTATGCAAGTGTAACCCACTAAGCATTAGGTGAAAGGCAGCTGCCTGTCACTCAGCTAACACATATAGACAGACATCATTCACACTGATAGCAATTTAGAGTTTAAAGGTGTTGTGTGACAGCTTTAGTGGCATCTGACGGTGAGATTGTAGAACTGACACTTCTCCGATATGCCAAGCGTGCAGGAGAACTGCGCTGGCCCACAGGAAAATGAGAATGGCCCTATTAAGAGCCAGTTTTTGGGTGTCCATTCTGGGCTACATTAGAACAACATGGCTGACTCCTTGGAAGAGGCGGGCCTCCAGGAGGTGCACACTGCTTGCAGCCAGTTTTCCTAGTGTTCAAACAGGGGAATAACAACATCAAAGTCTGTCGTGTGATGCCATAGGGTCCAAAAAGGCTTTTTGCCATTGACTTACATTGTGAAAGAGACATCTGTAAATAATTGGATGCATTTTTTTAGCTTCACAATTCCTGCAATGTGTCTATTTTCACTGTCAGGATTTGATCCATTCATTTTGATAACATTTGAAAAAAGTCTAGAGAATCCACTTTATCCCCATTCAAATTAATGGAGGGCTAAACTGGGGGTAGTTGGCTCAGCCCAGGTGTCTATAGCGATTCCTCTATGGGCCCACTGATGCAGAAGCAGTGTCGATCATCCAGGTAATGTTATACACAGCAGTTGACTGTTGTACCACTGAGCAACTTCTTATTTATACTATTGTGGCGTATTTTTTATGAATACAGTCCATCTGATTTGTTTGCTTGTTTTGTTCCTTTTTTTTCACATTTTCATCACTACGACAAATGCAACTGTAGCCAGTATCACACTATCACTATCCTCATTCATATTTTAACAAGCAACAAACTATATCCAGTCACAAAATCAGACTGAAAAGCTCAAAATCAGAGTAGAAGTACAGAGAGCTGTTGCGATGTTGAGATGATACATCATCTCATCTAGTGCACTGGAGTGAACTGGCAGGCTTTTAGAACGTTGCAGAATGGTGCATTGCAAGTAGTTGCATGTTTCAACTCATCATAAATCTTTGGTCTGAACTTGGCTCTAAACATCCATGGGAAGAGGACCAGTTCCATATCTAGATTTAACAGCTAATTTTAAGATAACAAAAACACAACAATTCTTATTTTCAGGTGATTCGAAACACATGAAAACATAGTAATGAATATTATTTACCATTTTTGCCAATAGATGCCCCTGAGTCCTACACACTGGACCTTAACATCAACCTAACCTGCATGCACCTGGAGGAAATCCACCCACTCCAATGCTGTCCTATTTTAATGCGATTAGGGAGCAACTAAAGGACTTGATTTTTCAACACTGACATAAACAGACTCTCCCTTTCCATATAAAAATACTTGATATTGGTATAAATATGCACAGATGTGCAGAGAACAGGGCAGTTTGATGGTTTAATGAAGAGACAGTTGGAAGGACAGACTAGGAGGCCAAACAGACACATCAACCTACTAAGTTGTTTGTCTGCCGTCCATTCCCATCAGACCCTGCTAGAGGATGCTGAGCGCTGTCGACACAAGATGCAGACGGCGTCCAGTCTTATCAGCGGCCTCGCTGGCGAGAAGGAGAGATGGACTGAGCAGAGCAAAGAGTTTGCTGCCCAGACCAAACGCCTTGTTGGTGAGATTTAAAGCAGGTTTCAAAACGGAGCTGGCATTCAGAAAACTATGGTATCAAAGAGATGTCTCTGCAGTTCATTACAGATACATGCTCTGTTATGAATAACTATGATTTGCGAAATGTTGCTTGAATTAAGTCGATATTCATTGTCATTTACTGTTACTCTTGGATAGCTGCTACCTAAATACATAATGTCATTAATGCATACTAATATTTCTAATTAATAATGTGGTCAACATGTTACATTTTAGACATTTAATCCCCACTGTATTGCTGACAATTTCTAAGCATTTTACTTTTATTACATTAACATAACCTGCAGCAGGGGCTGTTTTTTGACTGTGCTGCTGGCATTACTCTTCTGGACTTTTTATATTTAATTACATTTACACATAACCAGTATTAAAGTATGTAACACTTTGGACTCCTTGTTCCAGGTGATGTTCTTCTGGCCACAGCATTTCTCTCCTACTCCGGCCCCTTCAATCAGGAGTTTCGTAATCTTCTGATGAGTGACTGGCAGCGTGAGTTAAAGCAGCGTCACATCCCATTTGGAAACAACCTCAATCTGACCGAGTTGCTCATTGACGCGCCCACTGTTAGCGAGTGGAACCTACAGGTCAGTGATCTACTTTGGCAACTACTGCCAACTGTATCAACAGTTTTAGTGCATACCAGTGGCGAAAGGTAGTTACAACAGGTCCCAGTGCACGCTTTTATGACGGGTCTGATAGTGTACACTGTCTCACATCATCTCGTCACTTGATCAGAGACTTGACATTGGATAACAGCAACATACATATTAACCAGCAATCATCATTGCATGTCTGTGTATCACAAAAATACAAAAGAATATGATAATTATTAGCTTCCTTTAACAATTTTGATTTAATTTTGTTAGAGATACTATTGGCTGTTTTACAAAAAAGAAAAAAAAAAACATGACAGAGATGGGTTTGCCTTTTTCAAGGGCAAATGGCACTGTCTTTAATTTAATGGGAGTTATTATTCTTCTCCAAGGTAGCAATCACTCATAAGGGCCCATTCTCCACCAAACAAATTGTTGGAGGGCTGACTTTCTCTATGGGTCCCCCATCTCAAGGGCTCCAGTACAACCACACTCCTTGCACTGTCTGTAGTTATGCCCCTGGTGCATAGTGATGCATTATATAGTATAGTGATAATTTTATACTGTATCTAGTTTCTAGGATAGATACTTGGTAGATAAGATTTGCATGTTGTTTTTCCACAGCTTAAAAAGACAAACAGAGTTTGTATTATTTTGGAGCCCACAAAGTGATATTGAAAAGAGACCTTTTCTTGCCTTTTCTAAGAATTATAATGTTAAGCAGTTGCCTGGCTGAAATAGTTTTTTTAATTATCAGTACTGTATCTCTTTCTTTGTAGAATAAATTCATGTATCATTTAAATGTTTGCTGCTGCAAAATCAAAGACTGGATATTCTTGAAATCAAAACATAAATTAGCTGGCATTATTAAATATCAGGAGTGAGTCTGAACCACTATTTGTCTTCCATGTCACAGGGGCTCCCTAATGATGACCTGTCCATTCAGAATGGCATCATTATCACCAAAGCTGCACGCTTCCCCCTCCTCATTGACCCCCAGACACAGGGAAAGATCTGGATCAAGAACAAGGAGTCTGGGAATGAGCTGCAGGTTTGGGATTTTTTCTATATGTTGCTTTAAAATACTTGACCTGTGTTGCTGCCACATTTTTTTGATACACAATGAAGACGTACAATTGTTTAACATAATATGACAGCAGCAGCAGCATTTTGGGTTCAATCAAGTATCAATGATGGCTGCTGTGCGTCAAGTTGTTCATCCTCTGTTTTTTTTATATTTTTCTGTCATATTTTTGTCATTATCTAATCTAATAATGCAGAATTGCCAAAATTTCATATTACTAACAAAGCAAAAATAACAACAATTACCTTTATAACACTATTTCAGTGTCATTATTTTTTTCTTTCTCTGTTTTTAAATACTGTATGCATTCAACAATTTAATAGTTTTTTCTTATTCTTCTCCTGTGCCAGTTTTTTTGATGCAGGATTTAAATTTTTAGTGGCCTCTAAAATCTTCACATTGCTTGAAATCATATCTAGATGCTTAGTTTCTGCAATGTATTGTTTTTTCTCAAATCCTTGTTATTGTCCAACATGTCCTTTCTTTTGTGAAGCGCCTTGAACAAGTACTGCAGAGTTCTGCAGATGTAATAAGACCAGCCGAGGTCACTGGCCCTGTTAGGGGCAATCTCTGAGCCGAGTGAATGCATTCTGCAATCCTATTAGGAGTGTCCTGAAGACGCATTTCCCCAAGCAGAGGGTATAAACCCTTCCCACAAGTCACCTCATCAGAACAACTGTATTTGTTTTTGTCAGGTTGTCTAAAAATGGCTCATCGTAAAAAGTGATGTGTTATTCATGTGACAAGTCACATTCCCATGATTGCTGCTGAGGTCAAATAGTAAAGTGATAATAAAGAATGGGACATTGTTGTAGCTGACCACTGATACATTAGCTTCATTGAAAAAAGGAATGCTTCCAGATGTCAGCTGCATTACATGTTTATGTCATGCAGTTACCATTTCTCTTTATCCATGTATTAATACTAGTCTTTTATTCTTTCTAGATCACTTCACTGAACCACAAGTACTTCAAGAACCATTTGGAGGACAGTTTATCTCTCGGACGCCCGCTTTTGATAGAAGATGTAGGGGAGGAGTTGGACCCTGCACTTGACAACATTCTTGAAAAAAACTTCATCAAAACTGGCTCCACTTACAAGGTAACATGGCAGAAATAAACCTCCTGAGACTCTTATGTACCAGATTTTTTTTCTTTTAACTTTGTTAGAGGAGTGTGAAATGAGCAGGTGTGTTTCACACGCTGGTGGAAGGCATAATGGGATTTAGCCAGGTCCCTCTTTCCATGCCAACTGTCACACCTATGCTGACACAGGTTGATAAGCTCAGGCAGGGGAAAAGCAGCCCCCTCACTGACACTTCACAGACGGTCTTTGATTTCTCAGAGGATGCCAGCTGGAGCACTTGTCCCGAATCATGCTAATTGTCTGGGGACATATTAAAGTGTGCTCAGTGATTTGGTCACTCACAGGTTGTTTATTGAGTGCAGAGACAAGTGCTTCCTGTTTCTCTAGATCTGTGGTACAACGGATTTCACATTCTATTTTGTACATACATCCTACGCAAGTATGGAAAAGTATGGAAATAAATTTAATCAGTTTCCAGGTATTACAAAGTATTGAAAATGAAAAATAATGTATGGAAAAATATTTATGTTTCCAGACTATTATTACTGTTCTAAAATACTGTTTTCTAAAATAGAAAATTAGGTATTTCCTAAAATAATTTAATCAGTCCGGATCGTGTTTTATGCCGGGCCAAGCACAGTTTGTGAGAGCAAACGTCTCAGAAAACATACCGCCCCTTGTACCTGATTGACAAGTGGTATGTCCAGTCCGCTGCCCCATGACCCTCCTCCAGCCCCCCCAGGTATCAAGTTTCACTCCAACACTGCACCTTCGACAAGAAGACGAGTTTCACGTGGTTCACAATGGGTAGATGCAAGTTTTTGGATGGATGGCTTGACAATACTGTATATAAATACTGGTTGGCCAAGGATTCCCAATTCACACACAGAGCTAGATGCAAGCTTTGAGTGAAATCGTTTGACATCGACAACATGGGGGAGAAGGCGATTCTGAGCCACATGAAAGGAAAAAACACAGATGTCTCGTTACTGCATCGCTTGCACCCAGAGTCCCAACCTTTTTGCCTCAGCCCAGACATTGAACTTACCTGAGTTTTTATTTGCATGCCATTATGGTACTTGGCTACAGTCGCCTATTAAGAATAATTAAATATGATGTGAAATATGATACACTGATATATTTACTCAGATGTCGCATATTCTCTGAGAAAAAAAAACAAACAAAAAAAACGCAGAGAAGTCTGGAAATTAGGGTATGGAAAAGTATGGAATTTTGAAATTCCAAATGTGTGGAACCCTGATACATACATCCCATTCTTCTGAATGCGATATCTCAGGAATACATTGGGAGGTTTTCTTATAATTTGGCACAAAAGTCCACTTGGACTTAACAAACTAATTAGAATTTTGATGTCAAGGATCAAGGTCATTGTGACATCCTCCATCTCATTCTTGTGAATGTGATATCTCAGGAAGGCCTTGCACAATTTCCTCAACTTTGGCACAAACGTCCACACAGAAATTACTTGATTAGAATTTGGCGGTTGAAGGTTAAAGGTCAAGGTCACTATAACCCAACAAAACAATGTTTTTACCATAACTCAAAAATTCTTATACTAATTATGACAAAAATTTATGTTTTTTTAAGTTATGACATATGCAAAAGGTCGAATGTCAACTTCATTGTGACATCATAATGTTTTGCAAAAACTCTTTTCTGGCAATATGTCATAACGCAGAGACAGAAGGGATACATTTTGTCAGAATCGGTGGCACTGATCATTGGTGTCCATCTTGAAACTGTGCTGGTTGTATAGATCTTCTGTGTTGCTGGAGGGAAAATGAGTGTGAACCATCGATGTTTGCACAGACATGGATATAAACTGCAAATGCAACTTGAGTGGTGCGTGGAGGCATACAACCACGAGGTGGTATTCTAGTTTTAGAACAACAGTATCTGCTATCGATTTACCACTGGACAATCTGCCCTCGCTCTTTCCCTCCCATACCTGTTTGTTCTGCTCCTGTAGCCGAGGCGGAAGCTCCCCGAAGAACTGGTGTTTGGCTCGTGAACTGCAGCAATATTTTCAGTGTCTCTTTCCTCTACAGCCGCAAGCAACTCTGGCAAGAAGACACGCCAGTAATCTATTATTAATGATATAAAGGATATATTATATATGATATAAATGATCTGATTAAGATGAATGATAAAATATGCATCATATTCTTTGCCAAGTCTCGATTGTCTTGCCCCTTTTGTTCTCATAGCCTACTTAGTCCACATACTTTTCAGTTGTGTCCAAACAGAGAGCTAGAGAGGCAAACACACGCACATACAAACATAAACACAAGCAGACAGACAGACTGAGAGGGAGAGAGCGAGAGATGATGAATATTAACGGATTAGATGCGTCTAATGTTTCTGATTAGGAAAGATCATAATGATGTAATGCATTTGAAATTAATAGAAATATTTAATAAATTAAAATACTGAGGTAAAGGTCACACATACTTGTTGTTTGTCACATGTAGTAGACCAACATGGCAGGCAATGCAGGCCCTCTCTGCCAGGAGGTATCACCACAAATTGATACTGTTGGGTCAGGCAGGCCATGGTGTCCAGCTCGGCTCACATCCCAGTTACATCAGCTGATCTCAAACAGCCTGATTAGGTGATTGCTAATAGATAACATGATTTCTTTCTACATAACCAATTGGCAAATCTCAGTCAGGGCACCCTATTTAACTGCTTTAGCCTGCCCACTGTTGTTGCTTCCTGTGAAAGCCTCTTTGCAACATGCTTCCACCCCAGCTCCTCCTTTTGTTTTCATGCTGTATCAGTGTCATTTCTGAGTGTTGTTGATGCTGGCTCTGTTCTGTACCTGGGGTGTCCTTGCTGCTGCTCTCCCTGCCATAGTTTTGCCATGTAGGCGCATGGAAGGGCAGGGCAGTTGTCACTCTCTGTCTAAGGTTTTCCTCACATGCATGTGCATGCTTTCCATGTAGGCTTGTGGAGTTGCAGAGCGGTCCTGACTGTCCTAAAGCGGTCCTGACTGATGTATATTTTAGATCTGTGGGAAAGACTGTGATGAGATGGGTAGTTTTCATGTCTGTGCTTTATTCAAGTAGCTTTTGTTGTATTTTTTAGCAGCTACTGTACGTGTGAGATGACAAGGAAAGGGAAAATCAAGTCAGCCCTTTAATATCCACATTAGTGAGGTCATTTAATTAGCAGTAATAGTAATTTCAAATGAAATCTTAATAGACAAACATGATAATCCCGCATTTAATATCAAGTCATACTCAAACTGATTTCTACCATGGCAATTCTAATGAATGAGCTCATAATGAGAGTGTGGCCCATTAAACACAATTGCAGTATGCCCTTATAGAGGGTCTCACTGCCTTCAAGTAACTACATTTCCTGTTGATGGTCTGCTGCTTTTGCCTTTTTAATTTGTGGTTGTATAGTCAAAAATGGACCACTCTCAGTCTCAGCATCCTAATTTCCTGTAATATACTGTTGGAGTTAGATATTTTTAATTTGAAAAATTGTAGGGCATGGTTTGAATGGTTCTTATTTTGTCTGAATTGTATTAGCCCAAATGACAGCCCAGAAGATTTCCAGATTACTGGAAATACAGTATTGTATATGACAAGGGAACACTCTAATTTGGCCTCTCTGCCAATAAATTGGTTTGAACTTTCAAAAAAGCATTTTTTAGGGCACACATAAATTTGTCTTTTCTGTGTTGGTTGTAAAGTCACTGTCCTATACATCACAACAGGAAATGATTTTTAAATTTGTCATTGCGATCCTTCTCTCTAACCTTCTCTCACACACATGCATGCATGTATACACACACACACACACACACACACACACACACACAGAAAAACTAAATCACACAGAATGTACGAGGTTGTAAGAATGAGGCAGAGTGAGAGTCTGCTTCTAGGCATTTTTCTTTCTCATTATCGCCTCTCAACTCCTGGCTCGAGCTGATGCTGGTTATTCAGCAGCTGACACTGCAGCTGCCTCCCTCTGCCTCACACAAGCCTCAAACAAACACACATGAATGCACTCACACATACCACAAACATACCATATAACTGCAGGAAAACATGCACACTCACTCACACCGTATGGTGATCGCAAGTAAGCATGTGGTACATGCAGACAGCACATTGAAGCAGAAGTCTCTCGGCTACCTACTGAGAGGCCCGTTTAAAGGTGTTTACAATCTCCCTCCCACCCTCTCCTGAAAAGCTTTAATTTCTATTAATATCCTGTTGTGAGGAGAAAGCGAAGGTGTCTGCAGCCGACAGCTCTTGAGACAAGTCGGCAGATGGATAATCAGAAGTTATACCACCATGAGTAATTGAATGCTGATCAGAGCAAACCAAGACACACACATTCATGCACATGTACACACTTACACAAGCATATACAGACACAGGAAATGTTTCTGAGCAGCTGTATCTGCAAAGCAGTTGTTCGCTTACACCAAATACCTTTATCATGTTTGTCAGTACAGCCTTATCGTACATTTTCAAAGACATTAGGGACAAATGTTTGATAATACGTTATTGTCGTCTTGAGTTGATTTAGGGTGGATTTGGCAGAATAATCAGTACTTTTTTTTTTTACCAATGTACTCTTGATACTTACGCATGTCGCTATTTTGTAATACTGACTTTGTACTCTTTTCTCTTTCTATCACTGCAGGTGAAAGTGGGTGACAAAGAGGTGGATGTAATGAAGGGTTTCAGGCTATATGTAACCACCAAGCTGCCTAACCCTGCATATACCCCTGAGATCAGTGCCCGCACCTCCATCATCGATTTCACCGTCACCATGAGAGGACTGGAGGACCAGCTGTTGGGCAGAGTCATCCTCACAGAAAAACAGGTAGAGATGCTCTCAAACTAAATGGTAGCCATTATAGCCAGCATATATGCAATACACATTAGCTGCTCATTTGAATGACTTTATACTGCCGTATTACATCATTGCCAATTAGTGTGTTAAATTTCAGTATGTTTCCACAGAACAGATACCTCCAGCTTGCTGAGATCATTATAATTCCTTAAAAAGCCCTTGGAAATTCTTTTAATACAGGCTTCCAACATCTTGTATTGTGTACCTCATTTTCTCTCTAGCAAGCACAAACTGTGAGACAACATAACTGGGAGGTTATTATTATTGCCCCTTTTAATACAGAGTATGGTAATCATTACAGTCATGACAATGTGAAGAAGTGGCCACACAACAAAAACCAGTGTACATATACACCTATATGAAATGTTCACATAAAGACAGACAGAAATGCACCCAATGCAGACACTGCATTGATCATGATTGTGAAAAGACTGGTAGTAACGGCCAATCCAGAGATGAAGGATTTATGTTGGGGAAAAGTGGCTCATTATCTGTGTACTAAATATGGATTTAATCATAATGTGAGTTGAAGCTGCAATCACAGCTGTAAAACCTGGGTCTCTGCAGTTCATACAGCATTTACAAGCCCAACATCAGTGTTCATTTAAAATAAACACAAATTATAACAGAATAGATGAGCTTCTGCTTCTCATCATGTTCATTTCACAGTCAATTGTCTTCATTAAATTTATGTGTACATTGTGACTTTTTTTTTGCTTCAGAGGAGTACAGTCCCTTTAATTCATGGAGTTACAGATCGGCCAGTGGCTCTCACGACTGCCTTTTACTTTGGTGTTTTGCTTTCATCTAAGCGCTGAAGCAGGATACAGTATTTTCTCTGCTAACTCTCTCTTTTTACTATTTCCTCTGTATCCAGTGGGTGCGAGGGCACTCAGAGAAATCGTATTTCTTTAAATTGTGACCACAGTAGCAATATAATTGGTTTAAAACATATCAGTCAGTGTGACAGCAGTGGTAACTTGTGACTATTTTAACCTTGCTAATGGCAACATGTAAAGGTTGATGATTATTGGTTTAGTTTAGTCTTATTTAGGATCCCCAGTAGCTGCAGCATACGTAGCTGCCGCTATTCTTCCTGAGGTCCAGCAGTGTCAGCCAGTCCGTCTCTCCCCTCAACACCAGACTGCTGTGAAATTTGCTCTGGATAACAAGATACTTCCTACATGTACTTTACTTTCATCTTATCTACTCTCAGGCCAAAGTGCCAGCTTCCAGTATCTCGAAATGTAAAAGGCATTTTATTTGTTGATCATATTCATGCTCCCCTGGAAGTACACCCTTTTGATTTCAATGATCTCTTGGCCTTTCCTCTAGCATACTGCTACAGTTTTGTAACCTGTTTTTCTGACACCAGGAACTGGAGAAGGAGAGGACAGACCTCTTGGAAGATGTGACATCTAACAAGAGAAAGATGAAGGAGCTAGAGGACAACCTTCTCTACCGACTGACCAGTACACAGGCAAGGACATGGGAATGTGACAGTACTCAGTGCAGATACTGTTGCAGTGTCGGGAGGTTTTAAATCTAGTTTGTCTGGTTGCTGGTGTGTCTCTATTTTCATAATGTTTTTCTATAAAGCAGCCTTGTGCTGACATATGCAAATAAGCTCATTTGGAGTTACATGAAAACGTTGGCCAGGAAGTTTTTTTCTAAGACAGTTGCATAAATGAGGTCACACAGGGGAACAACATTAGAAAAATGTACATGTCCATCTGTTACAGCCATGAGTAATGCTTCCATTTTCATTCATCCTCTGACTTACTCTGTAAAATATGTCTCTTTGCAGGGTTCATTGGTGGATGATGAGAGTTTGATTATTGTCCTTGGCAACACCAAGCGCACAGCTGAAGAGGTCACTCAGAAACTGCAGATTGCTGCAGAGACTGAGATCCAGATCAATGCTGCTAGAGAAGAGTACCGACCTGGTAGGTGATGACAACTGGGACAATTCAGAATTTACACTCTTTAGGGAGGTGGAGTGTAATTTTCTCTGTGTGGTTACAGTGTGCCAGCAAAGTTCAGGTTCAGTCACAAAATACTGATCTATTTTCAGTTTGAAATTCAGCTTAAGCAATGACAGAATGGACACTATCCAAGAGAAGATTTGCTTACCACACACATTACTTTAAAACAGACCTTTTATTATGACCTAAGTCTATATGTATCTGTGCTATATCCTTAACTTAACAGACATTAAAAGGATAGTTCACTCTAAAATCCAACATACATATACTCTTCCCTGTAGTTCCTCAGCTGAACTGTAATGCTAGCTAGCTCTATGTTGCTGTGTGAGCTAGCTAATGAAGCAATGCATGCTATCTGCTGTATTAAAGTGAAGACAAACATCTCTATTATAACTCTTCAAAATGATCTAATTAAAATTAATGTTTTGTTTGTTTTTTTCCCACAAAATAATTATTTTAGGACAATATTTTTATATAAGTGTGTAACAGAATTTTTATTAAGGAGGCATTTTTTAAAAAAAATATATTTATTAATAGAGGCCATAAAGTCAAGACATCTGTGTCAGTTACAAACATGTACATCAACAACCACACTTCTTTTAACATTGCCATTGAAATGTTTGTGTTTGTGTCCAGTGGCCACCAGGGGCAGTATCCTGTATTTCCTGATCACAGAGATGAGTATGGTGAACGTCATGTATCAGACATCTCTGAGACAGTTCCTGGGACTTTTTGACCTCTCTCTGGCTAGGTGAGAATACACTGACATTTGCTGCTCTCTGTCATGACTTGGGTTTAATCCATAAACAAAAAGCGCTCCTTTGCAACTCCACGTGAGTCTTGGTCTTGCAAGCTGTCCTGCAAATTTTTCTCCTCTCAGTGCGATTCTTAAAGTCTCCGTGGGGGACTTATTGGGTTGTTGGCATCGTGAATTGGTGCTGCTGGAGCACTTGATTGAAGTGATGAGGATTCAGTCATTTGTGATGCTATATCAGCCTTCCCCAAAACACTGATTTCTAAAAAAGGGCAAAACAATATTAAATTTACTTGAGACAGCTCTTACTGTATAATTAAAGTGTTTTAAAGCCAGACAATTTGTGGCCCAAAACCAATGTCTCTCTGTCTCTATTATCATTCTACTGGTTCCACATTTACACACAGTAAGTACAGGTGGAAAATAGAATGGAAATTACAACTCTCTGTTGTAAAAGTTAGTAAATATATAACTTTCTGTCGGCTCCACAAGATGTCAACTCTGTCAGATAGTACCTCTGACATCCATTATGTATGCTATTTGAAAAAAAAAAAATCACTGGGAGGTTGGGCCAAAACAAGGTATAATAGACTGTGCTTGTTTAAAATATATTCTTCCAGCCTAACAGAAGACTAAAATTCAAAAACCCCCAAAGGTTTGGTCCCATTTCTCAAGAATGAGTGGAATACAAAACGGAAAGTCAGATTGCACAGATACAAATATATTCTCAGTTTTTGCCTGTTTGCTTTTAATTTTATCCATTAATTACAATGTATACTTCCCTTACTACGACTTTGAAACAAAAATGATCTTTGTCTAATTTGTTTCCTGGTTAGAGAAAAAAATGACTGAATGAATGATCTAAATTTTGATTGGGACATTGTGACTCTTGTACTAGATCTATGTAGCACACATAGAGCCATGTGGTTGAAAATTTAGGAGATAGTGAGAGAAATGGGGACATCATTAGTATATCTGAATTCTAGACAACACCAAACAATAGAGTGTGATTCAGTATGACAATGCTACAAATACAGCCTGAAGCATCACCATAGAGTTTTGTCATGAAATCTATTTCACAGAGGGATGCGAATATTGATTATTATTAGCTTCACAAAGGTAGTTTTTGTTCCAGGCTGATTGGATTGAATTGCTGCAAACAGGCGTTCAATTTACCGTATCCACCTCTTGCATCTAAATCAGGTTCTCCTTGAATAAAATGTACATATGAGGCAAATACTCGGGGGTGGAGATATTTATTGTTGTTTTGGAGCCTCTACTCCACCACAGCTGAAAACTAAAGGGAATTATTTTGAGCTTGTTATGCTGAAGGTTGGATGCG